>CM042013.1:63189493-65991993 GCA_023525715.1 Cichorium intybus
AGCCCGTAGTGGGTCTCATTAGCGCAAGCCCTAAACCCTAAACATAAACTTATTTAAACCATAAAACTTAAACTCTAAACCCTAAGCCCTAAACCCTAAACTATATATATATATATATATATATATATATATATATATATATATATATATATATATATATATATATATATATATATATATATAGTTTAGGGTTTAGGGCTTAGGGTTTAGAGTTTAAGTTTTATGGTTTAAATAAGTTTATGTTTAGGGTTTTATATATATATATATATATATATATATATATATATATATATATATATATATATATATATATATATATATATATATATATATATATATATATATATATATATATATATATATATATATATATATATATAACTTAAACTCTAACCCCTAAACCCTAAATCCTAAACATAAACTTATTTAAACCATAAAACTTAAACTCTAAACCCTAACCCCTAAACCCTAAACCCTAAACATAAACTTATATAAACCATAAAACTTAAACTATAAACCCTAACCCCAAAACCCTAAACCCTAAACCATAAACCCTAAACCCTAAACATAAACTTATTTAAACTATAAAACTTAAACTCTAAACCCTAACCCCGAAACCCTAAACCCTAAACCCATAAACTTATTTAAACCATAAAACTTAAACTCTAAACCCTAACCCCTAAACCCTAAACCCTCAACATAAACTTATTTAAACCATACAACTTAAGCTCTAAACCCTAACCCCTAAACCCTAAATCGTAAACCGTAAACATAAACTTATTTAAACCATAAAACTTAAACTCTAAACCCTAACCCCTAAACCCTAAACCCGAAACCCTAAACATAAACTTATTTAAACCATAAAACTAAAACTCTAAACCCTAAACCCTAAACATAAACTTATTTAAACCATAAAACTTAAACTCTAAACCCTAACCCCTAAACCCTAAACATAAACTTATTTAAACCATAAAAATTAAACCCTAAACCCTAAACCCTAAACCCTAAACCCTAATCTTATTTAAACCATACAACTTAAACTCTAAACCCTAACCCTTAAACCCTAACCCCTAACCGTTAAACCCTAAACCCTAAACCCTAAACCCTAAACATAAACTTATTTAAACCATAAAACTTAAACTCTAAACCCTAACCCCTAAACCCTAAACCCTAAACCCTAAACATAAACTTATTTAAACCATAAAACATAAACTCTAAACCTTAACCCCTAAACCCTAAACATAAACATATTTAAACCATATAACTTAAACTCTAAACCCTAAACCCTAAACCCTAAACCCTAAACCCTAAACCCTAAACATAAACTTATTTAAACCATAAAACTTAATCACTAACCCCTAACCCCTAAACCCTAAACTCTAAACCCTAAACCCTAACCCCTAAACCCTAAACCCTAAACCTTAAACCCTAAACCCTAAACACAAACTTATTTAAACCATAAAACTTAAACTCTAAACCCTAATCACTAAACCCTAAACCCTAAACATAAACTTATTTAAACCATAAACAATAATTCCTAAACCCAAAACCCTAAATCATAAACCCTAACCCTTAAACCCTAACCCCTAAACTAAAAATATGAATTTATTTAAATCGTAAATGTTGTAGTGTTTAGGTACTCTAAAACGTAAACTATATGTTTACATTTCTTCGTTTCAATCATCAAAAGCTTAGAAATACCCGCTCGAAATTGATTTAGTAATTAATTTCGGGTTGTCCCCGTTTTGGGACTGCTTTTTGAATATTTTATCTCATCTTCGATATGAATGTGTATTACATGATTGTTTGTTTAAGAAAAATTTGGTTGTCATTTTCTCTTTGCTCCTCGAGTATATACTTACAAATATGCCTGGGAGCTAAGGGGAAATGCTGTCGAATTTTTCTTAAACAAACAATCATGTAATACACATTCATATATGAGATAAAGTATTCAAAAAGTGGGTGTAGAAGCCTACCTTTTCAAATACTCTATCATCGTTGTCCGATTATCTATTCCCCTTCCGAGGTTAGTTTTTGAATTATCCGGAGGCCGTAATGGTTGCATAAGAGGGGTAACAAGTTCTTCCGACCACGAGCAAAATACTCATTCACAAATAAAGACCGAGAGCTTTTTTTGTCAATTTGTTAAAGACATTAAACTGCTAGATGGGTTTGGATCCGATATCAGTAGTAAAGTGACAGATAACAATAAAAACATTACGGCGTTGAAGTCTCATGATCATCATATCATTATGCAACGTTTGATGCCTATTGGAGTACGAGGGTTTTTGAACAAAGATACCTATACACCGATAGTGGACCTTTGCATGTTTTTAAGCAACTTTGCTCAAGAACACTGTTGGTGAAGGATATAAAGAAAGCCAAGAACGACGTTCTTACAATCTTGTGCAAGTTAGAGTTGATTTACCCTCCAGCCTTTTTTTGACATTATGAGTCATTTAGTTTTGCATTTACCTGATGAAGCTCTTTTCGGAGGTCCAGTATATATGATTGATGTATTCGTTTGAAAGGTATATGAAAAAAATTAAAGAACTATGTCAGAAATAAGGCAAGGTCTGAAGGTTGCATGGCTGAAGGTTATGTCGCTGAAGAAGCTCTAACATTTTGTTCAATGTAGCTTTGAGATGTCCAGACTCGATTTAATCGCCCCGACAGAAACGAAGATGCTGTTGTTGAAAAAACAAAGTTCTGGGGGTTTGAGTCTAAATGTCGCCCGACTAGCGCAAGACGAAACAAACATCTTGATCCAATCGAAAAACAAAACATTGAATGGTTTGTACTAGACAACTATACAGCAGTCAGAGAGTATATGAAGTAAGCGTTTCTATCTTTAACTTTTTATTATATGTTAACTATATATTTCCATCATATCTTCTTATATATTTTTCTCATCAATGTAGAGAATTCGAATCCGAACATCCTGGAAATGATATTAAAACCAATTTTCCTAAGTGGTTTCTTCAGAAGGTCTACTCGATGAAAATAGAAAATTCCCCAGAATTCCACGAAGAGTTGTCGGCTCTTTCAATGGGTGCGAGAATAAATGCCTCTAATCATTAGCGACGTCTTTAGCGGCGATGTGAGCCTTCAGTAGCGACAGTTATTACCGGCGACGCATTAGCGGCGATTTCTAATCATTAGCGATGAACTATTTGTGGCGACGCATTAGCGGCGATTTATCACCGGTAAAGGTTTTAGGGGCGATTTTGGCACTCTTTAGCGGCGATTTCTGTCGCCGGTAATGACCATAGTCCTTGTAGTGAAGGTTCCTTTTAGAACATGGATTTAGGGCTATTGTGAGGTTCCATATTTGGCTCTTTCTTTGAGGTGGAATCCTTGCCTTTCCCAACAAAAACCACTATTGGATAACCACAAGTGTGGTGGTTGTGGAATGGTCTTGCAACAGCCCGTAGTGGGTCTCATTAGCGCAAGCCCTAAACCCTAAACATAAACTTATTTAAACCATAAAACTTAAACTCTAAACCCTAAACCCTAAACTATATATATATATATATATATATATATATATATATATATATATATATATATATATATATATAGTTTAGGGTTTAGGGCTTAGGGTTTAGAGTTTAAGTTTTATGGTTTAAATAAGTTTATGTTTAGGGTTTTATATATATATATATATATATATATATATATATATATATATATATATATATATATATATATATATATATATATATATATATATATATATATATATATATATATATATAACTTAAACTCTAACCCCTAAACCCTAAATCCTAAACATAAACTTATTTAAACCATAAAACTTAAACTCTAAACCCTAACCCCTAAACCCTAAACCCTAAACATAAACTTATATAAACCATAAAACTTAAACTATAAACCCTAACCCCAAAACCCTAAACCCTAAACCATAAACCCTAAACCCTAAACATAAACTTATTTAAACTATAAAACTTAAACTCTAAACCCTAACCCCGAAACCCTAAACCCTAAACCCATAAACTTATTTAAACCATAAAACTTAAACTCTAAACCCTAACCCCTAAACCCTAAACCCTCAACATAAACTTATTTAAACCATACAACTTAAGCTCTAAACCCTAACCCCTAAACCCTAAATCGTAAACCGTAAACATAAACTTATTTAAACCATAAAACTTAAACTCTAAACCCTAACCCCTAAACCCTAAACCCGAAACCCTAAACATAAACTTATTTAAACCATAAAACTAAAACTCTAAACCCTAAACCCTAAACATAAACTTATTTAAACCATAAAACTTAAACTCTAAACCCTAACCCCTAAACCCTAAACATAAACTTATTTAAACCATAAAAATTAAACCCTAAACCCTAAACCCTAAACCCTAAACCCTAATCTTATTTAAACCATACAACTTAAACTCTAAACCCTAACCCTTAAACCCTAACCCCTAACCGTTAAACCCTAAACCCTAAACCCTAAACCCTAAACATAAACTTATTTAAACCATAAAACTTAAACTCTAAACCCTAACCCCTAAACCCTAAACCCTAAACCCTAAACATAAACTTATTTAAACCATAAAACATAAACTCTAAACCTTAACCCCTAAACCCTAAACATAAACATATTTAAACCATATAACTTAAACTCTAAACCCTAAACCCTAAACCCTAAACCCTAAACCCTAAACCCTAAACATAAACTTATTTAAACCATAAAACTTAATCACTAACCCCTAACCCCTAAACCCTAAACTCTAAACCCTAAACCCTAACCCCTAAACCCTAAACCCTAAACCTTAAACCCTAAACCCTAAACACAAACTTATTTAAACCATAAAACTTAAACTCTAAACCCTAATCACTAAACCCTAAACCCTAAACATAAACTTATTTAAACCATAAACAATAATTCCTAAACCCAAAACCCTAAATCATAAACCCTAACCCTTAAACCCTAACCCCTAAACTAAAAATATGAATTTATTTAAATCGTAAATGTTGTAGTGTTTAGGTACTCTAAAACGTAAACTATATGTTTACATTTCTTCGTTTCAATCATCAAAAGCTTAGAAATACCCGCTCGAAATTGATTTAGTAATTAATTTCGGGTTGTCCCCGTTTTGGGACTGCTTTTTGAATATTTTATCTCATCTTCGATATGAATGTGTATTACATGATTGTTTGTTTAAGAAAAATTTGGTTGTCATTTTCTCTTTGCTCCTCGAGTATATACTTACAAATATGCCTGGGAGCTAAGGGGAAATGCTGTCGAATTTTTCTTAAACAAACAATCATGTAATACACATTCATATATGAGATAAAGTATTCAAAAAGTGGGTGTAGAAGCCTACCTTTTCAAATACTCTATCATCGTTGTCCGATTATCTATTCCCCTTCCGAGGTTAGTTTTTGAATTATCCGGAGGCCGTAATGGTTGCATAAGAGGGGTAACAAGTTCTTCCGACCACGAGCAAAATACTCATTCACAAATAAAGACCGAGAGCTTTTTTGTCAATTTGTTAAAGACATTAAACTGCTAGATGGGTTTGGATCCGATATCAGTAGTAAAGTGACAGATAACAATAAAAACATTACGGCGTTGAAGTCTCATGATCATCATATCATTATGCAACGTTTGATGCCTATTGGAGTACGAGGGTTTTTGAACAAAGATACCTATACACCGATAGTGGACCTTTGCATGTTTTTAAGCAACTTTGCTCAAGAACACTGTTGGTGAAGGATATAAAGAAAGCCAAGAACGACGTTCTTACAATCTTGTGCAAGTTAGAGTTGATTTACCCTCCAGCCTTTTTTTGACATTATGAGTCATTTAGTTTTGCATTTACCTGATGAAGCTCTTTTCGGAGGTCCAGTATATATGATTGATGTATTCGTTTGAAAGGTATATGAAAAAAATTAAAGAACTATGTCAGAAATAAGGCAAGGTCTGAAGGTTGCATGGCTGAAGGTTATGTCGCTGAAGAAGCTCTAACATTTTGTTCAATGTAGCTTTGAGATGTCCAGACTCGATTTAATCGCCCCGACAGAAACGAAGATGCTGTTGTTGAAAAAACAAAGTTCTGGGGGTTTGAGTCTAAATGTCGCCCGACTAGCGCAAGACGAAACAAACATCTTGATCCAATCGAAAAACAAAACATTGAATGGTTTGTACTAGACAACTATACAGCAGTCAGAGAGTATATGAAGTAAGCGTTTCTATCTTTAACTTTTTATTATATGTTAACTATATATTTCCATCATATCTTCTTATATATTTTTCTCATCAATGTAGAGAATTCGAATCCGAACATCCTGGAAATGATATTAAAACCAATTTTCCTAAGTGGTTTCTTCAGAAGGTCTACTCGATGAAAATAGAAAATTCCCCAGAATTCCACGAAGAGTTGTCGGCTCTTTCAATGGGTGCGAGAATAAATGCCTCTAATCATTAGCGACGTCTTTAGCGGCGATGTGAGCCTTCAGTAGCGACAGTTATTACCGGCGACGCATTAGCGGCGATTTCTAATCATTAGCGATGAACTATTTGTGGCGACGCATTAGCGGCGATTTATCACCGGTAAAGGTTTTAGGGGCGATTTTGGCACTCTTTAGCGGCGATTTCTGTCGCCGGTAATGACCATAGTCCTTGTAGTGAAGGTTCCTTTTAGAACATGGATTTAGGGCTATTGTGAGGTTCCATATTTGGCTCTTTCTTTGAGGTGGAATCCTTGCCTTTCCCAACAAAAACCACTATTGGATAACCACAAGTGTGGTGGTTGTGGAATGGTCTTGCAACAGCCCGTAGTGGGTCTCATTAGCCTATTGAAATCGATTCTATCAAGTCCCAACCTTTAAGCTTGCATGTGTGCCATAAACCCTAGATAAGGACTAGAAAAGAGAAACTAGTTATACTTACGTCTATGAATTGATGAGTTGCTAGTAACCCTATGCATGTTTATGTTTAATGGATGGGTGTGTATTGTAATTGAACTAACCATTGAATTGAATAGGTAAAGGATGCAACGATGGGACTTAAGTCTCCTATGTTATGATTATATGTGATAGTGAGAGTTTTCAAGCTTTAAGTAACTTGTTCTAGTTCATGTTCCAACAATTATAAAGGTCTTAATACGTGTATCTTATTGTTACTAATCTGAAATCATGTCATCAAGAACTTAATGATAAAAGGTAACAATGAAATGAACAATAGAACATGTTAAAGGTTGAGAAAAGCACACTAAAGTTCATATAACAGATTCGGTCCTTGAACTTGCAGATCGTTTTAAGGAAAATTGGAACATAATCTGAGAAAAACCCGTGACACGTGTCAAATGGACTTATGGTTTAGGAGTTATGGTTAAAACACTAAGAAGGGGTCTAAAACGGCTAAATTGTGAAAATTCATAAAAGTTTCTCATTAAGCCCTTAATGTATCAAGACTTTAAGAATTATATGTTTGATCATATGTAACATGTTTTAGTAAGTTTATAAAGACATTTTTTTGGTTGATAAGTATAAGCTAAATGCATAAAGAATCTAATGCTTAAACGCTTTAAAACTAAAACTAAACGGAAATTAAGTTGAAAATAAGTGACGAGTATACATGAACTAAATACCAATTGTAATGAATATGTAAGAGGTCCTAATAAAGTGTTTATAATATAAATGACTTAATAGTTAAGGTCTTTTGGTTAAAGACTTAATGAATGAGTGGAAAAATGAAGCAAAAACATATATTATATAAGTATTAAAATGTAGCGAATTGTACTATAATCTAAGTATTGCCTATTGATAATAATTTTAGGAATTACATGTTATGTTTGATGATTGGCACTTGGATCGCTTCTAAGTTCTAGCAATACAGTCGTATAAGGTGAGTTACACTAACTCATTTATTATGTTAATCGTGCATGTAATGTGTATGTTTGTGTGAATTTATATTAATGTCCTTTAAGTAGAAAGATGTTATACGAGTTATGCGAATGTATATTGTATGTAATGTAATTGACCATGTAGGACCCTAGGGGAGAAGTGGTTTAGTTGGCTGGTCGCGACGAACCTTTTAGAGAAGGGCCAGCGGCGGAGGTACCGAGGATAGCCCTTCGAGGAACCAGTCCGCATGAAAGAGTTGGTACCAACAATATGTGCTTAGGATAATGTGATGATGTTTATGCTAAGTTAAGTTATGTTATATGTTTGTGAATGTATAAAAGTGATATGTGAATGCATGTGATTGGTATAATATGTGAGTACTGTGTTTCTCACTAAGCATTTCACTTACCCGTTGAATTCTAACATTTTTGGTTTAAGGGTATTTTTGGAAAGGACACAACGTGATCGTTCCGAGCTCGTATCAAAGCAAATGAAGGGACCGTTATAAGTAAAAATGTTATATTAAGTCTTCCGCTCATGTTTAATGTTTTTTTGAAATGTTTTGTTAAGTTAAGATTATTTAAGTCTAATGGTTTTACGAAATGTTTTAACACCCATACTGGTAAATTCTTATTTAATTTTACTGAAATATTTTTATAGATTTACATAAAGGTTTTATTATTAATATTTTCAAAAAAAAAATTTATTAGGGTGTTATAACGTGATTTATCCGCCAATTGAATTATTACGCTTCTTTTACTCAAAGGACAACATTAAGTGATTTATAGACCCATTAAGGCATGGCATTAATGGAAGAACCCAAGTCTAGCATGGTGCTAATTACCAGGATGTCTCCTATCTTGCAAGGTATTGAAAACATACCAAAATCCTTGCATTTATGTGGTAGTTTCCTTTGAAGCACGACGGAAACATTCTCACTCATAGAGAACTTCTCATTCCTTTTTAGGTTCCTTTTGATGGTGCTAAGATCCTTCATGATTTTAGCATATCTAGAAATTTGCTTGATTGCATCCAACAACGGTGGTTGTTTGACTATGGGTATTGGTGTTGGTGCATTGTGTCTCCACTTTTTATCAATGATGGGTTCTTTGCTAGGAACAACTTCAATATCTTTTTCTTCTTCTCGATTAGTTTCTTTGATATCATACATTCCACTGTTCATTCTGCTCCTTAATGTAATTGTGATGATGCTTTCTCTAGGATTCTTTTTGGTTTGGGAAAGGAATTTACCATGAATTTCCAATTTGCTCAAAGATGAAGCTAGAGCTCCCATTTAAGCTTCAATGTTGGAGATGCTAGTTCTAGTCTCTTGGTGGAATTTGGGTGTGGCCAAATACTTGACAATGTCTTTGAGAGACATTTCGGAGCTGGTTGGTGAGATTAGTGTGATTGTTGATGATGATAATGTGGTTGGTGTTGTTGTCTTGGTTGGTAGGATTGCTGATGTTGTTAATGTTGAGGTCTCGTTAGGTGACGGCTCGCGTAGTCGTTGATGCGATCAAAAGTCAAAGTAAAAACCTTACAGCTCATTAGCTAGCGGAAAGTAATTGTCAACCCAAGGAGTTCGTGGTTGGCACTTTGTGTCGATAAACCAACTATAGTGTCACTCTATAGCCGGTGGATCAAGAACATGTGGGAACAAACCAATAACTCAAACAAAACCGAAATACACTAAACTATCCAGATCTACCAAAGAATCTAGACTAGAACATTGAGTAGTCGACGGAAATTCCAATTTCGGAATACCTCATTACCGAGTTGATAAACTAATAAAAATAAAAAAGATCTACCCAAACTAACGAATGCAACTGAAAAAGTGACTAAAATATGCCTTCGGATCCCCTCATGGTACCCTGGGGTTCCTCCAAAGTCGTACGGGAGTCTGATATTTATAGTGGTGGAAAATTGGTCCCAGAGGTGCGTACAGGTCTTTCTTGCGGCGCGAGCCCCATCCATATCCCGAAAGCTCGCAGTTTGAAATTTGAAAACGGAGACTTTGACTTAACTAGACATTAGTGTCTCTAACCATAAAGGTTAGCGTTGCTAATGCTAAGCTGGACCCCTCTTTTGCGCATTTTGAATTTGAATTCTCATCTGGGTTGGACACTTGGCTGCGTCGCGTTCTTCCTTCGTACGCGTCGCGTGTGTCACTTCGACTTGATTCCAGCTTCAACTCTAACTTTGCTAATTTTTACACAATTTATCTTGTATTAACACTAAAACACAAAACAAGTCCTTAGCACAAAAGTGAGTAATATCAGTCGTATTAGAAACGTAACTCAACTAAAATCCGGCTCAATAACGACTATAATGCTTAACATTACTAGGTGTTATCAAATACCGCACACTTGTAGTTGCTTGTGACAACTGTCAAATTAGTCAACGGAAGTCAACTCAAGTCAACCAGAGCGTACGTTTGGTCAATATATTGAAATGTAAATTCCATAACCTCTATAATTTATTATTGGATATTATAATAATATGTACGCTAATACGAACAAACGCTATTAAGCTAGATATTTTTAAAATAAAATAAAATTAAAATAATTTTTTTACGTCGTGAATAGCGTCCGACGTGAATAGTGATCCGGCATGAATAGTATCCGACGTGAATAGTAAACGGTAAAAGTCAAAACTCTTCGGAATGTTATAAATTTTATATCGAAACGTAGATAAAAATATGACGGATCCGAATATGTATTCATATTTTTACCAAACGTTTTATATAAAAAGTTATGATAGAAAAACGGTAAAAATGTAAAACTATTCGGAATATTACAAATTTTATATCGAAACGTAGATAAAATTACGACGATTCCAAATATATATTTATATTTTTACCAAACGTTATATATAAAAAGTTATGACAGAAAAACGTTTAATTTACCTTAAAAGCGATGTTTGATTATTATAATATATTTATAAAAAAAAATAATAATAAGAGAAAGTCTCCACCGGAGTTTGATATTTGAATGTTTGAAGAAAAAAAAATTTATTAATTTATTTTAATTTTATTTTATATAAAGTGGGCCCCACTTCATTATTTAATCAATTTTACACATTTTACCCTCAAAGAATTCGTATTTTCATTTCGAACACTACGTATTCAATACGTATTTTTAAGTTTATCAATAATATTATGTCGTTTTATAAAATGGAAAATTTACTGTCAAAACCGTATCGTCGATACGAACAACCTGACGTCAAAATGTAATATTATTGATATTAGTTTTATATTTAATATTTTCTTTTTCTTTAAAATGAAACTGTATTTGATAGGTGTATTAATATACACCTTTTAGCACGTTTATTTACTTCATTTGACATCGTATTTCGCCAATAAAAGCATGCTATATGCATGTTTTCGTACTAATGTGTTTATTTCGGAGTAATACCATTTGTTTGGGTAAAATGGTATGTTTTGCAGGTATTTTGAGACTTGGAACATTAATTATATATCATTAGGAGGTTGCACGTCAAATTTCAGAAGAAACGGAGCTCAAACGAAGAAATTGCAAAAAACGTCATCCTGAAGTCAGTAGTGTACACGGCCCGTGTAACTTTATGGGCAAAAGTTACACGGCCGTGTAACTTTGCTATGCCACATATGATGCCATGTCAGCTCAAGGAAGATCCAGGAAATTTGCAGGATTACACGACCGTGTAATTTTGGCCCAAGAAATTACACGGCCGTGTAACTTTTCCTGGTGACCAGATCTGCTTTTTGGCCCACTTTGAGTTGTTTATTCATTCTTGTGCTGTCATCCTCATGCTACACGACCAGATGCAGATCCAACCTGATTTTGAGGCCATGTGATGAAGAAAGTGGGTCTTGGAATGATGATGTTTGCCATTGTCCAAATTACCATTTTACCCTTGGTGTGTTAGTATAAATAGATGTGCTTGGTTAGCCTTAGAAAGACCCAATCTTCCATTCTCTCCTGTAACATACTCTAGATACATTGTGTTTGTGTTATTTGTGCAACATCAAGTGTGGATTATCTTCATTTTGTAAGTTTATTTCTCTTTTACTAGTCATGAGTGGCTAGTAACCTTATTATTCTGGTTTTGTATTAAGGATTATGATTGTGATTTAATATAAAGTTTGATGTTTGATTTTACATCTTTCTAGTGATATGATTTTGAGACTTAACAAGTGTTTGGTTTTTATTTATTTCATATTGGCCATTTGATCTTAAATATAAATCAATCTAGTCATACAAATTATGAAATCCGTAATTGTTTCATAAAATGTTATTTATGACAATCATCTTTAATTGGTGAAAATCATATCTCATGTTTTAACGCTTCAACGCTTGTTTAGGAGTATTGAACATTGTTGGGAACATTCACATAAAACATAATGCAATCTTTCATTCGAATTCTATGATGGTGTATGTACGAGCTTTCGGCATACACTTGACTAATCTAGATTTGATTAGTAAGATTAGTCTTAGTTAACGAGCTTCACTTGACTAAGGTACATTAGGTGAATGGTGTATGTGCGAGCTTTCGGCATACACAAAGTACCAACTTAGAAAGATTAAAGTTATAAACATCATTTTTATTGTTATTTCCAATCATATGACTAAAAATACAAAACCAGAATTTGTCCCCAAATTATAAAATACAAAAAGCAATCATTCTATATATTTTGTCCCAAGTTATTTGTTCTCAACATTTACATAATTGTTATCCAACTATTCATCAAAAAACCCCCCCCCCCCCTTTGGTTACTTTCTTTATAAGTTTAACTTCCGTGAATTCAAGGTGTAATCCATTAGACCATCGCTCCCTGTGGATCGACCCTGCTTGCCATTTATACTACACAGTTAGTATTTATAACAAGTAGTGCAATCACGAAATATCGGTAATTAATAAATCATTTCAAACCATATTTCAACTCTTTTATTTTGTTGATTACGACACTCAATAGTATTTACATTTAAACCCTATATTTTCAATAAACTTACAATTAATACCCTTTCGTTAATTCGTTAAAGACTTTTAGTTAAAAAGTTGATATTATTAAACTACGATTTTTGTAGATTATATTTCTATAAAAGAAAATTATTTGTTTTAATTAAAAACTATTAAATCTATTTAAAGAGTATTTTAAGGGTATGTTTTGTTATAAACAATTCTAAAAGCTATAAAAGTCGAATATCTGTATCTTGAGGGCCGCAATATGAAAATAAATCTACTATAAATATAGCCTCATTCTAGCCATTCAAATCACACAAACAAGTTCTTCGATACGTATAGAGAGATATACGAAGAATGAGCGTTAGAAGTAGATATTTCAGTTATAAATATAGTGAGTTCGAGTTACAAGCACGAAGAGTCGGGCGATCTAACAACAATTGACGATAAGATCCTAGTCGACATTGAGGTGAGTTCATACCCCTTCTTTTTATCTTTATTCAAGTTTTTAAGGGGGAGAATACAAGTTATACTATAAAAATAGTTATGTATACTCATTTATAACAATAGTAAACGAAATGCGAATTTTGTAAACATCATTAAGAAATTCAATTATAATTCCAAAAATAATATCGAATGATCTACTTACGAGGGCGGTGTCTAGGCCGATCATTTGGGACTAGGTTGTTGGATTTCCGAAAGGCTTATACGCTGAAAGGGTCCTGCCTCCCCATTTGATCTTCTACCTGGTCGTTCTTTATTTGATAGTCATGAAATATTATATTGGAATTAATAAAGGGTATAACCAATTTATTACACCACTATCGTGGAGAATATATCTTAAAAGAAGTTCTTTATAACCATCTAAATAAGTTATTTCACATATATTTGTAAATATATGTTTTTCACAACGGAATACTAAAAATAAACTATTATAGGAATAGTTTGTTGATACAAATGTTACTATGACGTTTTAAAGAAGACAAATAATTATATAAAATATATAATTATTATACATTACTATATTATCATGGGAAAAATGATAATGGACAAATACAAAGGTTTTTCATATACAAACTTTAACAAGTTGATTGATACATACATTTTTGTGAGACGGGTCTTCACAGTACTTATTTAAGTACATACTATAAGTCCTGAAATTTATAACCAGAGTCTCGGTAAGAGAGCGTGATATTTGTGTATAGATCTATACGAGATTGACAACCCCGCACCTGAGCTGCTAGCTACAGCTAGACTGACGGGTCTGAGGTGACAAATGTCATAACAGTCCGACGCCTAAAGAACGTCGAAGCAGGCCTACATGGTCACAATATGGTTATAGGACGTCTCGCATGGGAAATCAACTTATTAAATTGTTTACGTGGAAATATACATTTTCGATGGCTTTATACTACAAACTATGCTATACATTTTAGTCCTTGGGTTTTAAGGACTTGGATACATTCATAAGAAAATATTGGATTTTCTTGGATTTACAATACTACATTTTACAAGGAAAGAGATTCCTCATACAAGTTTTATGGTATTAAAACTACATTTTAACAAGTTACAAATATAAGTATGGTTTTACTTATACACACTGATTCTATGGGAATTAAAACTATGTTTTATCAAATATATAAATATAAGTACGGTTTACTTATACATACGACTTTTGTGGAATTAAATCTACGATTCGACTACTAGTAAACACCTATTTACACGGTTTTATACAAGAATAAAACTACTTAATACTATTTTCAAGTATACAAATACCTATACATTTTTGGTCTTTGGGTTTTAAGACTACTACTCATTTATAAGAAAATATTGGATTTTCTGGTTTCAAACACTATTTTTCTACAAGGAAAAAGGATTATGGATTTTCTCATACAAAAATCTTATGAACTCACCAACGTAATGTTGACACTCTTTCAAACTACTTGTATTCTCAGGAAATTGACAAGGTAACTACAACCTTTGACGATGGGTCGCTATGGCGTCATACTATGTATTTTGATATCATATTGTAATTATATTCAAAACATACAATCTTTTGAACTATTGTAACATTTACAATTATGTATATGATGGATGTGTTTGCTTTGATCACTATTGTACAAACGTTGTTGTGATACTGTTCATGAAGTCATCCACCCTCAGACGTTTCCGCCATCGTGGTTTGGGGGTGTGACATTGCTTGTCCCCAAGCAAGTAGAGTTTTTAAAAGCTTTTAACAAAGACTCAAACATTTTTGAATATCTTTAGGTTCAAAGTTTATTGCATTCAAAAATTTAGATGGAAATGATTTTTGCAAAAATGACCTTACTCATTCGGATTACAAATTTGTAGAGAACCCTTGATTACAAATTTTCAGTTCACAATTGTGCAAACTTACTCATTCGGATTCTAAAGGATTCTAAGGAATTCTCCATGTCTTTCGATGTTGTTTGTTCTAAACATCAAATTAGGGACCAAAAGCCCAAACCATTTCATATTAAGGCCAAAACAAAAAAATATACTAAAACAAAAATGTAATTAATTTAATCTAAAAGAAATAAAAGTATGATGCGCAAATACACATACAAGTGCAAGCATGTTGCCATTTGCGTCTAACCCAATGGATTTGAAATACACAACATCTAATATGTTGGTGTCCTTAGAGAGAGCTTACAATGAGACATGCATCAAGTTGTCTTGGTTGTGAGTGGAGAGGAAGACGGTCGGTGATGCTCTGATGGTGCTTTAATGTTGTATTGGTGCGATTGTGATATGGTGGTCTGATGGAAGAGATGGTGATAAAGGGGATTGGAATCTGTAACAGACCAGTGATGCTGAGACAATGACAAACGGTGTTGACAACGGTAAATGGCAAAACTGATTTCATTGGTTTCATGCCTGTAACACCACATCAAGGGTGAAGTTCATATCAAATATCAATATGGACACAAAATAAACTATAATAAAAAATTACAAATTACAAAGGTTACTGGCGTATTGTGGTTTTCTTTTGTATTTTTGCAAAAGAGATGGAGTATAATGAAATATGTATATAAGGTAAAGTGGGGTATGCAAATTTTATTGAAAATGGAACCTTCACTTTTTTCGTTTGAATGGCGTACCGTATTGTTCGGTTACTATAGGCTATCAAAACAAATTTGAACAGAGCACAACTGATTGTATGTTTCGTTATATATATTTGTTTGATATATCATCATGAGTAATTCTAATCCTACATATTCAAAATATCTTCATGATGAGGTGGAGATGTAATTATTAGTCGTTTGGAAATTCAAGTGAAGATGTATTTTTACTTACTACATATCATATATATTTTTATATCATTATCTTACTAAGTTGTATTCAAGTGTTTATGTGTTTTATATTTGTTTAGGATGACAATGTGCATGGAAATGATGGGACATCATAATTTTCGACCGATTAGGTATCACATTCAAGTTTCCCTTTGGTATATATATATATATATATATATATATATATATATATATATATATATATATATATATATATATATATATATATATATATATATATGGATTGGTTCAATGCAGAACCAAATTATATTGCCTAACTATAGAACCACGATCTTAACCGTTAGATTAATTCCTTCATTAAGGGTATGATGGTAAAATGGAAATACTATTGTAACATTTACAGTTATGTATATGATGGATGTTTTTGCTTTGATCACTATTGTACAAACGTTGTTGTGATACTGTTCATGAAGTCATTCACCCTCAGACGTTTCCGCCATCGTGGTTTGGGGGTGTGACAAACGCTCACGGTCATAAGTAAACCTAAGCACCGGTATAAAGTATGTTCAGTTAGGACTCCAATCTACTTAAGACCCACAACCTCATACTTGATGACCTCTGAGAAATATGATATAAACATACAAATAGATCAGTTATATGGTTTTATTTTTTCATAGATATAAGAAAGAAATAACAAGTTCTGAAATAGGGATAAAGAGTGTACCAAATCTGTGCTTGTGGTTGTGAGTAGCAAAGGCGACACTGGTGAATCTGTATCTACAAACACCTTGCATGCTCACATACAGATTTAAAATTACAAGTATTAAAACCTTGAAATAAAAACTCAAATGGAAAGTCTTTTTCAACCGGTACATAAATACTCAAATTGAAATTCAGATAACAAACATCCCACGTACAGAATCACTAAAGAAAAAGAAAAGTGAAAGCAAATGCATATATATAACTTTTAGAGGAACAATAAAATCCTTTCCAAAACTAATACCTGTAATCCTCGATTTCCCCATTCATTTATCAACCATTAAGCTCTATGACTTTGAGAGATCAAAAGAAATCAAAAATTGTTAAAAGCTAAGAAAAGAGCAATGAGGAGATACATGATGCGATTTAAAGGTTATGCACAGCACAAAACAAAAACCCAAAATATTACGCCGACATTGAGAGATGTTTGGTCGTAAGATCGTTATGCGATTCAGGGTGTGGTAGGAGGGTTAAATAGTGGAGACGATGATTAGGGTTGTGAAGAGAACTGGGAAGGAGGAGTCGGGAGATCTGAGCAAGAGAGATATCTTGAGAAGAAGACGAGTAATACGGGGGAATGCCAAGATACATGGGAAGCCAAGTCAAAATATACCGAGATATCGGAATGATACAGAGCGAGGTACTTTGGATAAGAATATATTTGATTTATTGCATAGATGATTTGTAACTTCAGTATAAAGTTTTGGACCTCTTAAATTTGAGAGTTTCCAAACAAGGAAACCAATTTAACTTCAACATAGATGATTTGTAACTTCGGTATAAAGTTTTGCGGTTCGGTTTTTGCTCACCCCTAAATACTTGTATAAGTTAACTAACATTGTTTATTCCACATTTCAAGAAAAATAATTCATCAAATAATTTAGCACTTGCAAATATGATAGTCTAATCTATCATTTATTAGATAGTTGTACACATTTCAAAAAAAAAAAATTGTATCTTCCTTTGTAACTTGTAAGTAACATAATATTTTACACATTTCAAGAAAATAATTTATCAAATAATTTACCACTTGCAAATATGATAGACCAATCTATCATTTTATTACAAAGTTGTACACATTTCTAAAAAAATGCTATCTTCTTTTGTAAGTTGGAATTTTAAAAACTATATCATCCATTATAAATATCCAATACTACTCATTTACAAAAATTAAAATCATCAACTTATAAATTTCAATTGCTACTCCTTCACAATTACTTTTATCCATATCTTGAAAAAAATTTGAAGTATTAATCTTGTTATAATATACTTAATCCCGATATAATGATGAGTTTTCATCCAAATGAAGCAACCGGAGTTGTCGACGTCACAACGACATATTACACGAACATGGTATGATGCTTAAGTTTATTACTAAAATTTTATTTTGTTATATAATATCCTATAATGTAGCCACATATTAATAAAAAAATTCATTTTTAGGTGTTTGAATTTTGCCAAGAGTTGATAGATTGTACTAAAAAAATGGGACGTTCTCTTGGCTATATTATTATTATCAAACGAAGAAAGATAAGAACGAGTGGGCTCTTAACAAAAGTTTTACTTATATATGATCGTGGTGGTATTTACAAAAATAATAAAATTTCCAGTAGACATACCGAGACAAAAAAGAAATTAATTGTCCGTTCGAGTTAAAGGGTAAATTTTCGAAAGTGTATAATTTTTTGAGCTTGAGTGGTATGTGAAAAACATAACCATGAACCTAGAGATCATTTGGAGGGTCATCCATTTGCAATGTGATAAGTGATTGTCTGATAATGAAACTCGTTTAGTGGCCGATTTGACAAGATTAAATGTGAAGCCACGCGATATTCTCACGACGCTGAAGGAGCAAAATCCAGAAAATGTATCCACGCTTAAAACCATATACAATGCACGAGATAAAATCAAAATGAACGAGAAAGCAGGTAAAATAAACATGCAAGTTCTTTTGTTATTGTTGCAAGAAAGGGGCCATACTTATTTTTATCGTGCAAAAAATATATCAAATGCGTTGGAAGATTTATTTTTCATGCATCCAACATTGTTGCAGTTATGGCATGCATTTCCATATGTGATGTTGATGGATGCCACATATATGACAAATTAGTATAATATGCCTCTTCTAGAGATTGTTGGAGTAAGTCCAACTAATTTGACGTTTTGCATACCATTTGTGTTTCTTCATAAAGAAAAAGAACTCCATTATACATGGATATTAAATTGCCTTAAGTCAATTATAGACAGATATGTTTGCCCTCAAGTCATCGTCACAGACAGAGAATTGACAATGATGAAAGCATGCAAAAATATATTCTCGATGCTAAACATTTACTTTGTAGATGGCATAATCTAAAAGTATTAAGACAAAGTGTCGAAATGCAATAAGGCCACTGAACACTTGGTATTCCTTCACTAAATGTTGGACATTATTAGTCAAATCCCAAACAGAGGAAGCCTATGACTATAATTTGGCACAACTAGAAACATTGTTGATCGGATATAAATGTAACGTTATTACTAATATTTTTAATATATTCAACAATCATTGTGATTTTAATTGATCTAAGCCTTGACCTACTTTTCAGGCGTCATGAATTATTTGAACAATGTATGGCTGAATTCATATAAGCATATGTTTGTATCGGCTTGGATTGACAGAAAAAATGCAAAACACTCATTTTTAATGCAAAATTAGGCAGGAGGAAAAAGATAGAAAAGTAGGTTTCAAGAAGAGTTCCAGAAATCTCCCTTGACCAAATCTATTCTTCATAATCATACCAACATATATGGAGATGTTAAGTTGAAATTAGTAAAGAAAAACCTCAAAGAGACGTTTAGAGAGATTAAATATCTAGAGAGATGAAAACATGAAAAATGAAAGAGATGGATTTAAAAAAAAGAGATGGAGTATAATGAAATATGTATACCAACATATGTGGAGATATGTGTGTGTGTGTGTGTGTTTGTCTGTGTGGGTGATATAGCTTAATTGAGATTTTAAAAAAAGAGATGGAGTATAATGAAATATGTATATAAGGTAAAGTGGGGTATGCAAATTTTATTGAAAATGGAACCTTCACTTTTTTCGTTTGAATGGCGTACCGTATTGTTCGGTTACTATAGGCTATCAAAAAAAATTTGAACAGAGCACAACTGATTGTATGTTTCGTTATATATATTTGTTTGATATATCATCATGAGTAATTCTAATCCTACATATTCAAAATATCTTCATGATGAGGTGGAGATGTAATTATTAGTCGTTTGGAAATTCAAGTGAAGATGTATTTTTACTTACTACATATCATATATATTTTTATATCATTATCTTACTAAGTTGTATTCAAGTGTTTATGTGTTTTATATTTCTTTAGGATGACAATGTGCATAGAAATGATGGGACATCAGAATTTTCGACCGATTAGGTATCACATTCAAGTTTCCCTTTGGTATATATATATATATATATATATATATATATATATATATATATATATATATATATATATACATATATATATATATATATATATATATATATATATATATATATATACATATATATATATATATATATATATATATATATATATATATATATATATATATATATATATATATGGATTGGTTCAATGCAGAACCAAATTATATTGCCTAACTGTAGAACCACGATCTTAACCGGTAGATTAATTCCTTCATTAAGGGTATGATGGTAAAATGGAAATACTAGAAATAAAACCTCCAATAAATACGTCCAGTAAATGAACAAATGTTCATCAATGAACATATGTTCATCAATGAACATATGTTCATCAATGAACATATATATTCATCAATGAACAAACAAACGTTAATTACCTTCACTGTATATTCATTCTTTGTAAATGGACATATGTTCATAAATGAACATATGTTCATCAATGAACATATGTTCATCAATGAACATATGTTCATCAATGAACATGTATTCATCTCCTTATCTGTATATGTTAATTCCATGTAAATGAACAACTGTTCATAAATGAACATATGTTCATAAATGAACATGTGTTCATCAATGAACAAATGTTCATCAATGAACAAATGTTCATCAATGAACATAATGTTCATATATGAACAAATGTTCATAAATGAACATATGTTCATAGATAAACATATGTTTCAAAAAATCACGTAACATTTGACGCTCCTATATTTTAGGGATGGATAAAAAAAACTCCAGTATGCCTTGTCTGGGTATGATTCGCTACATTAGGTGCATACTTTTCTAATGCATCCCTCTTAATCTAATCCATTAATATAATGATCTAATGGTTATAAGGATGGTTCTATGGTTAGGTGATTTAATTTAGTTCTATATTGAACCTTCCTCTCTCTCTCTATATATATATATATATATATATATATATATATATATATATATATATATATATATATATATATATATATATATATATATATATATATATATATATATATATATATATATATATATATATATATATATATATATAAGGTTAGGTTCAAATGATAACTAGTTATCTTGTGAGATCTTAAGAACTAAATATGACCATAGGATGGAATATATCAACAATCACGATTGGCTAATCTAATCATCCACTAATCTTCGTCCGATTATTAAGTATATCAAATGATAATACAGAGAAGGGTAACGAAGTAAATTAATCATATATCTAAGAGAGGAAATCGTATCATAAACGGTTTTCACTCCTTAATTCAAGGAAGAAAATAAGTCTATTTCAAACGAAAATCGTCAAGTACAAAAATACCAAATTCAAATACACTCAAATCAAGCCGAATATACTACATTCAATATCAGTTTCAGGAACTCAGATGAGTTTACCAAGACGAAGTGCAAGGCAGAAAATTCAGAAGTTTAATACAATGTTTAAAAACAATGCAAATGCTCCAATTATTCTAGATGATGACGACGATGACTTTGTGAATCCACCATTACAAACAGGTAAGCTTCTTAATTCCAATCAAGATATTAGATAAAGGGTTTATGACGTCTATATAAAGCTAAATAAATGTTCTTCATCGTTGAATTTAAATGAATAATTTAACTATATACATTCGTTTTAGATTATTCAACGTAATAACCAATACTCAAAAACCCTAAGGTTGTCGATCTATTTTGAAATTCTTTAACGTTTCTAGGTATAAAATTTATACGTATAAAAGTAATTTGCCTTATTATTTTATAAAATTCATTCATCACAGAAAATGTAATGTTCTACGTATCATCGAACCAAATTCAATACAGATCAACCGTTTCCAAGGAAGAACTGGAAGAGGAACTCCAACTATATGGAGACGAATATGTTTTGGCAAATAAAACCAGAGATTTGATTGAACAAGAAATAGATGACCAAGATGATCTTCTGGACCACATGCCTCTAATCCCCCAAACCGCTTCTGGAAAAAAGAGAAAGGATGTTCTGAGAAGAATCAGACAAAGGAATTACGAAACTGAAGTTCTGATTGCAAAAGCACACTAAGATACTGTATGGATACTATCGACAACTTGGTGAAGAAGATGAACGAGACTGAAGTTCTGATTGCAAAAGCACAGTAAGATACCGTATGGATACTATCTAGTTTGTTTTTGGTTCAAAACTAGTAATATGTAACAAACATGTATCTTCAAAATACAATACTTGTATTTCGTATTAATGTTTCTGATCTTGATCTAAATATCACGTATCATATTAAACCTAGTTTTTGTTTGTGATTTGGATATCGATATACTATATTTTTTTGATTGAAATTCTTCGATCGTATCATAAAGGATAATATTCATAGTATTCAAATATGGAAAATCACAAACAAGGGTTCATAACTACATCATCACTTACATATTATAATAAATCCATAATAACAAAAACAACAACTATTCAAATCTAGACCAAGCCATTAGGAAATCGTTCAACGTATCCACTTGATTTGACATCAACATCTTCACATGTTCGATCTGTAAATGTATATCCCTCATTGACTCGATCTCTTTGTTTATGTAAACTATACGATCCTTGTAGAATTCTCTTGGAAATCCAGGAGGCATTGTTTCTGGAGCATTCAAAGATCAGATCTAACCTTGATTCGTGATTCCATATGGCATCGTAATGTACTCGTATGGATTTTTGCCTCGTGGATCATATCCCTCTTGTTCCTCTCGTATTCCCTTGCATATGACCGAACCCTAGAAGCTTGACGAAGAACATAAGGATCCATTGAATGTGTTAATGTGAATTGTAATGGAAAATAGAGTTTGAGATGGAGAAGAACCGAGAAACGGAATAAAATATGATAACCGTATAGAATCTAATTTAGAGTCTATTTATATTACACAATTGGAAATTAAAAAGGCATGGAAATTGATAAGTTTTACAAACCTAAGTATAAATATGGGATTATATTAATTAAATTTAATAATAGATCCCAATAACAACTATATGTAAACAATATCGTTGCCATAAACAAATTCTGTGTGGTTTAAATGTTATTATTTAAGAAATTTAATACGTTCTACCTTGAATTAATGTCGAATAAAAATTTACAACATGTACACATTTTATACGGTTGTTTGTAAAGAAAAAATTCATAATAGAATAGTACATTCTTAAAACATATTACAATATTATAATTTTCAACTCATTTGTTTTAATGAAACATTAGAATAAATTAATGTTTTAAAGCAATAATACATTTACTTCTTCTTTAATGGACAATTTCTAGAATCATGATGTACATATTCACCACAGCATCCATATTTTCTCTTTTGTCTCGCATTTTTTTTAATAACAAACTCTTTAGAGCTTTTCAATCTTTTGCGATTCCCACATCCTTTGTTCCTAATATCGTTTGGATTTTCAACATCAACATCAATAGAAGAATCTACACCAAACAATATATCGAGTTGATCACCCTTGTTGGAGTCTTCCCTGTCACATAAAGCACCAATAAACTTTGCATTCAAATCCTTCATAGCTTTAAGATATTCCTACAATTTGGGTTTGTCAACACTAAGATGATTTAAAGTATTCTCAACGGATGAGAAAACATCAATAGCAATCGAATCAATGCCATCATCCATTTCAGAAAACCGGAAAGTCTTCCTCAACATGTCAATATGAATTATACCACTCTAAGTATATACTTATTTAGTATCTCATTGAGCTTGAAGAATCTAAAGACACAAAAAATATGTCTACACAAAATTCCATGCTGCTGAAATAGCATGCACTCACAAGTAAATTCTTCACTAGTTGAATTATAGATGACCTAAAAAATTTGATAGAACAAACGATTATATAACCTAATACAATAACTAGGAAATATATGACGTAAAGAAATAAAACTAACCAAAAATATCATACCTTAAATTCATTATCAAATAACGATACGTCGTAATCTTCAATGCTTTCTTCATTATTTATATTTATTCGTTTCTCCTCAAGAGGTAATGGGTCCTTCACCTCCATTATAATGAATATGTCATTTCCATTGAGGTTGCTTTTGCTCGTTTGAAAGCAGGAAACAATAGATTCCCTGATTTCACGTTGAACTTCAACAAAAATTCTTCTTGTGTAAACCTTGGATGCATGAACCTCGATATTCAACATGGAGGGAGTTCTAGGATATGTATCATCATCCTTGAAATTCATAACACTTTGTTTATGCCTTTGTTTCTCCATAGCAGACTCAAAAGATATCATAAAATTAACCAATGTAGTGTTAGAATTGGTATTGGTTTGGAATGAAACATTTGAACTTTCAGAACGTGATGTTGTACGCATCAATCCAGACATACTAATATGTTTAAAAAAAGCGGGAACCCACTGCTCTCTTAAACTAAACATATCAGAAAACCATCTTGTTTCAGTCAAATTATAATCTTGGACAAAAGAATTCTAACCTTCTTCAAATTGGATAACATCCATCCTAGAATTCCATACTAGTGAGTTAAACCTCCTCTTGAAAGCAGAATTGTTATACATCTCGGCACAAACCTAACAATATCATTAGTAATAAATGAATATAAGAGAAAAAAATTGATGATATTATTAAAAAATTAGAATTATTAAATACATAAACTTCTATAACCTTATGCTGAAGCTTTGATGTGATATGCCACATACATAAACGATGGCTTGCCTTATCGAATACTTGCTCAACAGCCCTCTTCATTGATGGATCCTGATTAGATAGTACTAATAGCGGTTGCTTCTTGAAAGCTTTCATAAAGGACTCCAACAACCATACATATGATTCTATAGTTTCATGAAAAATCAAACCAGCACCGAATGTAACACATTTCTTGTGATTATCAATACCGGTAAATGGAACAAACACCATATGATACCTTATATAAATAAAAAATTATTACCAAACAAATAAAAAAATTCTTTATAAAACACTAAACATGAAATACACGTACTTGTTAGTTCTAAAAGTAGCATCGAATGACATAACATCTCCAAATTCCTTATAATGAAGCTTGGCCGTTTCATCCGCCCAAAACATCCGGTCAATCTTTTTGTCTACAGTCTTATATTCAAATGAAAAATTAGGAACATGTTTCATACAATCATTCATCTTGTTAACAAGAAACTAAGCATCTGATTCTCCCAAATGGCAATTCAAATCACGTGAGAAATTCTTAAAATCCTCAACATTACCACCTAGATATGTATACCCCCAAATAATGCGGCATGAAGCCTATGAGATATCGTGGGTCCAACACCTTGGCTTCTCATCTTAAATATTTCCTTTTGGTGTTCGAAAGATGCATATTCTCTTTTGTATACAAAGGATGGTTGTGTTTTTCTTCAACCTCACAAACAATGAAGTCATTTGATCCAGGAATAATCGCACACTTAATACGTGCTTTGCAATTTGATCTAATAAGATTACAATTCTTTTTCAACCGACCTTTTGAATCCAATGTATCAACTTCAGATGTGTTAGGTACACCTTCACGATTACACAAAAAATATCTCCGAACAACATTACCATTCACCTTCTTGACGATAGATTTCCTAACATCAAAACCACTCTCCACCGCATAGAAGTAATACATTGCTTTCACGTGATCATATGAAGGGAATATAGAACCATCAATAGGACGAATGTGATCAGGAACATTAGGAACACAATAAATAGAATCACCAAAATTCATAGATTCATTGTCGTAAAAATACTCATTCTGTGTTGAATCACATATGATAAAAAAATTCAATGAAATCAATAACCTACTTGTTAAATAATAATGGATAATTCAAATTATGAAACATTATAAAATATCAAAATTGAAATAATATGTATTACCATTCGGTTGGGATATAGAAGTTGACTCATCACTATTATTTGAAATATGCTCGAAATCACCATTGCAGTTTTCTACATTAGTACCATGTTCTTGAGTACCTTAGATAAAATAAAAAAATGGTTAACACCAAACTTCATAAAAAAACACAAAACAATAAAAAATACATTACCAGATTCCACATGAACATCATTAGAAATAACATCATTAGAAGAATGTTGTAATTGAGCAATCGGTTGTAGTACCATATGTTGGTTAACTTGAGAACCTTTAACATAAAGAATATTAACATCAGCATTATTTAACAGAAAACAATAAAAACCCATATTGAAGGTGAACAAACACTTTATTAATTGGAATTAAATAACGTTACATCGACAATGATAATCAGGAAAAAATTTCAAAAATAAAAACCCCTAGACCACTTTGACAAAACCTAATTCTCATATCTTCGATAACAACTAGCATGACGAGTACCCTCACATTCGATCTTCTTCTTTGGACAGTTACGTGCATCATGGTATCCCAACTTCCCACAAAAGGCACACTTTCGAGGAAGACGACGATTAACATTGGGTGGGTCTACATCTCCCTGATGAACATCATTTGCGGGATTCTCAATCGGCTGGGACATCTTGATTACTAAGAACACTGATAAACACGATTAAAATGAGTAGTTATGGTGAAGGAGTCATGAATAACTCTCGTAATTATAGGGTTAATGGAAAACCAATTGACCAGGTAAACAAATGAAACGAATCCATAAATTAAGAAATATAATATCGTTTATATAATTAGTTATAATGATAATGACAAGTTTACCCTTAACCCTATTACTTAAACTTCAAAACCGTCCAAGATATCTATATATCAGATGGTTATAGATAGTTCTCAAGTTCTCACAAATAAATTAGTTTTTGCGTGATCCTAATTCTATATATATATATATATATATATATATATATATATATATATATATATATATATATATATATATATATATATATATACCATTATATAATACATACATAATTTACAAACATCTTAATGCAGAAAAGTCTTAAAATTTAAGAATTGTACAAGTTTTTGATGTTGTGAAAATATTAAAAATTTCAGGCGAGGTTACATGATCGTTCAAATATTGAATAGATGATTTAGAAATTTTGAATTACTTGGCTTTTAGTGACTTTCCCATAAATAATGATTACATTCCTTATTCCCACAACATCTGTATTCTCTTTGGCCCACACCCAAATATGAGAATCTTTTCATTTCAAAATTTGAAATCGCTAATCCCATTTTCTTGTTTCTCTTTTCTAGAGAACCCGTAATCCGCCAACACCCCAATTATTTACAACCGCTATCATCTAAAACTAAAAGGGTCCTACTATACTTCTCCCCCCTAATGGAGAGAGAGAAGGTAATGATAAGATTTTTTAATTTCTTTTTTACTTATGATTGCAATTTGATAGCTGAATTCTATTACCCACCACCATGCTCCATCAAATCTATGTAGGACCAAGTGGAAATATATTTTGAAATAAGTACATATTTTATTTCCTACTATAAAATCGGGTGCTACTATACTTTAAGCGATTATATATATATATATATATATATATATATATATATATATATATATATATATATATATATATATATATATAATACTTGTATAATTTAACTAACATTGTTTATTCCACATTTCAAGAAAAATAATTCATCAAATAATTTAGCACTGCAAATATGGTAGTATAATCTATCATTTATTGGAAAGTTGTACACATTTCAAAAAAATAATTGTATCTTCTTTTGTAACTTGTAAGTAACATAATTTTTTTACACATTTCAAGAAAATAATTTATCAAATAATTTACCACTTGCAAATATGATAGACCAATCTATCATTTTATTACAAAGTTGTACACATTTCTAAAAAAATGCTATCTTCTTTTGTAACTTGGAATTTTAAAATCTATATCATCCATTATAAATACCCAATACAACTCATTTACAAATATTAAGATCATCAACTTATAAATTTCAATTGCTACGCCTTCACTATCACTTTTATCCATATCTTGAAAAAATTTCAAGTATTAATCTTGTTATAATATACTTAATTCCCATATAATGACTAGTTTTCATCCAAACGAAGCAACTGGAGTTGTCGACATCACAACGGCATATTACACGAACATGGTATGATGCTTAAGTTTATTACTAAACATTTTATTTTGTTATATAATATCCTATAATGTAGCCACATATTAATAAAAAATTCATTTTTAGGTGTTTGAATTTTGTCAAGAGTTGATAGATTGGACTCAAAAAATGGGACGTTCTCTTGGATATATTATTATTATCAAACGAAGAAAGATAAGAGCGAGTGGGCTCTTAACAAAAGTTTTACTTATATGTGATCGTGGTGGTATTTACAAAAATAGTAAAATTTCCAGTAGACATACTGGGACAAAAAAGAAATTAATTGTCCGTTCGAGATAAAGGGTAAATTTTCGAAAGTGTATAACTTTTTGACCTTGAGTGGTATGTGAAAAACATAACCATGAACCTAGAGATCATTTGGAGGGTCATCCATTTGCAATGTGATAAGTGATTGCCTGATAATGAAACTCGTTTAGTGGCCGATTTGACAAGATTAAATGTGAAGCCACGCGATATTCTCACGACGCTGAAGGAGCAAAATCCAGAAAATATATTCATGCTTAAAACCATATACAATGCACGAGATAAAATCAAAATGAATGAGAAAGCAGGTAAAATAAACATGCAAGTTCTTTTGTTATTTTTGCAAGAAAGGGGTCATACTTATTTTTATCGTGCAAACAATATATCAAATGCGTTAGAAGATTTATTTTTCATGCATCCAACATTGTTGTAGTTATGGCATGAATTTCCATATGTGATGTTGATGGATGCCACATATAAGGCAAATAAATATAATATGCCTCTTCTAGAGATTGTTGGAGTAAGTCCAACTAATTATACGTTTTGCATACCATTTGTGTTTCTGCATAAAGAAAAAGAATTCCATTATACACGAGCATTAAATTGCCTTAAGTCAATTATAGATAGATATGTTTTCCCTCAAGTCATCGTCACAGACAGAGAATTGACAATGATGAAACCATGCAAAAATGTATTCCTCGACGCTAAACATTTACTCTGTAGATGGCATAATCTGAAAGTATTAAGATAAAGTGTCGAGATGCAATAAGGCCACTAAACACTTGGTATTCATTCACCAAGTGTTGGACATTATAGTCGAATACCAAACAGAAGAAGCCTATAACTATAATTTGGCACAACTAGAAACACTTTTCGCCGGATATAAAGGTAACGTTATTACTAATATTCTTAATATATTCAACAATCATTGTGATTTTAATTGATCAAAGCCTTGACCTACTTTTCAGGAATCATGGATTATTTGAATAATGTATGGCTAAATTCATATAAGCATATGTTTGTATCGGCTTGGATTGACAAAGAAAAAAAGCAAAACACTCATTTTTAGTGCAAAATTAGGCAGGAAGAAAAAGAGAGAAAAGTAGGTTTCAAGCAGAGTTTCAGAAATCTCCCTTGACCAAATCTATTCTTCATAATCATACCAACATATATGGAGATGTTTAGTTGACATTAGTAAAGAAAAACCTCAAAGAGACATTTAGAGAGATTAGATATCTAAAGAGATGAAAACAGGAAAATGAAAGAAAAAAGAGTTTTTTGGGTTTGAGAACTTATTATTGCTTCCATTAAGCATCGAATACCCCTATTAAGTCATACAAAAAGTGGCTTGAAGTTGGAGAAGCATTGATCAATCATTTCCTAAAAAATATAAAAAGAGAAAGACGAATAATGTTGAAAGCTTCATCTTTAAAGTTTTTTAGTTCTAAAATTTGACCATTCTAAGGTAATAATATATCTTAGATAATCTATTGTTTAGTTATTGTTTGTTTGGATAAAAGAATCAATCTGAATACTAAAATTAAGCTTGAGTTTTCGGTATAAAAATCATCAAGTTATGATAGCCTAAATGGATTGATTCTATGTGACGTCCCGTTTTCAGTTTTCCTAAAGAACTAGAAACGACATTTAATAAACGAAACAAATCGACAATATATGAATTATTTAAGTTTTATGCTTATTATTAATAGAATAATAATATGATACAATGCAAGTTATAAAATTTTGAAATAAATATTATCAAAGCATAAATAGTATTTCTAATATATAAAAAGAGGTAAATAATTTCTAATTAATATTATTAGAGTTCAAAATAAAATAAATTTGTTAAAGCCCAAAAATATGTCAATTTGGAAATTAAGAAGTAATTGAATCATTATTAACTAATTATTTATATTTTAAGAAAAATGGTATTTTGGTAATTTTCCAATTACTAATATAAAATGAAAAGATTTATATTTTCATCAAGGATGAAATATATGAACCATATTATAGTTATAAGTATGAAGTACGAAAAATAAAAAGTTAAAAGAGAATGAAAATTATGAAGTGACCGAAAAGGGTATTTTCGTTGTTATGAAGTATTTAATCTCTTAATGAGATTTTTATATGTTAGTATATCCTTAATATGTATATTAAGTTTATAAGTGGAGCAAATCTATAAACTTAAGACTTTCAAGACTTAAAGTTATTTTTGTGTCTAAAATGACAAATATGCGTAATCTAAAGAGAATAAAAGGGGAGAAGGCGGTTTCTATGGCTTGCATGAAGAATTGAGCATGATTTTGATGATTAAAGCTTAGGTTGATGAATTCCTAGCACAATTAAGGTAAGATCCGTTTTTAGCTAGAAAACTCGTTTATGGTTCTTGGCGGGTTTTTATGAATTAGAGGAGGAGTGATTCTTATGATTCCAAGTAGTTAGTAAGTGTTTCTAGTCACCTCATGATCACCATCCAACATATGGATAACTTGGAATCATGAATTAGGGTTAATGATCAAAGTGTTAATTAAATGTAATTAACTAGTTAGCATGAGTTTAATTAATGAATTAAACTGTTTGTAAAAGTAGTCTAGTGATTCCAACTAATTAAACAACAAATTGAATGAGATTGGAATTAGAAAGAATGGAATGGAATTGATGATTCCATGGTTGAAATTCCATTAAAAATAGCTAGATAAGGTCATGGAATGATTCCTTGTGAATGACAAAGAATTAAGTACTTAATGGGCTAAATAATGACCTTAAGTATATATATGAAAAATAATAAGAAGTATATGAAATTGTAATTTCATAAGTTATATAATAATAAAAATGAAAGTAAGAAAGTATTCTGACAGAACTTTTACATCAACTTAAACTGTACAACTGTACAAATCTACTGGCCAAATATTGTGTGCCATACATGAAAACAACCCTACAAATTTCTAGTTTTTAAATCAAAAGGCGGTGAGTCATTTCGCTTCTCCTAGAGTGAGTTATGCCGTTTTTCGTACAAGGTATCCTGTTTCGGCAGATTATGTCGCACTTGGGAATATGAATGTATATGTTAATATAATGTTTAAAGAATTGAAAAAAAACCATTCCTAGCATATAGGGATGTATTATGAGTAATTATAAGTGTTAAAGAAAAGAATAGACGTCTAAATGACTTAATGAAAGAAGTTTAGAAATGTTATAATACCACTACTACAAAATGTGTTATCCTAAAAGCGTATTTCATATCGTTTCAACGATGTATATATAATAATAAATGAAGAAATCTGAATATTTTTTTTAAGTTACGAGGAAATTGAACAATGAACAACTCTTTTACGTGTGACCTTAAAAAAGGCTTTCATACCCCTAAAGTGAACAGCTAACCTTATATTCCTTTTACCTTTGTCGTCACTCAATGGCATCCGTTCCGCCTCCATCACGCGCAACTTCACAATCGCAAAGCTCTATTTTCTCTTTTTCGATCATTCAATCAGACGAGATATTTAAAGAAATTTGAAAGTCAATTGAGAGAGTTGGATAGGGTGTGGGGGTTGCTTGTTGCTGCATTAAGAGCATGAATCATTGTCTCAAGTTTGGAAGAATAATGGCGAGCAAACAAAGACTCTCAAGCCCTACCCAACCATAAATACTTAATAACTCTTCTCTTATCTTTTGAAAGTCGTTGATTCACTAATGACTGAAGAAATAGAGAAAAAACGCAAAACACTCATTTTTAGTGCAAAATCAGGCAGGAGGAAAAAAAAGAGAAAACTAGGTTTCAAGCAAAGTTCCTGAAATCTCCCTTGACCAAATATATTCTTCATAATCATACCAACATATATGGAGCTTTTTAGTTGACTTTAGTAAATGAAAACCTCAAAGAGACGTTTAGAGAGATTGGATATCTAGAGAGATGAAAACAGGAAAAATGAAAGAAAAAAAGAGTTCTTCGGGTTTGAGAACTTATTATTGCTTCCATTAAGCATTAAATACCCTATTAAGTCATACAAAAAGTGGCTTGAAGTTGGAGAAGCATTGATCAAGCATTTCCCAAAAAATATATAAAGAGAAAGACGGAGAATGTTGAAAGTTTGATCTTAAAAGTTTTTTAGTTCTAAAATTTGATCATTCTAAGGTAATAATATATCTTAGATCATCTATTTTTTAATTATTGTTGGTTTGGATAGAAGAATCAATCTGAATACTAAAATTAAGTTTGAGTTTTCGGTATTAAAATCAAGTTATGATAGCCTAAATGCGTTGATTCAATGTAACGTCCCGTTTTTCAGTTTTCCTAAATAACTAGAAACGACATTTAACTAGAAAAATCGAGGTTTGGATCCATGCCGAAGCTTACTAACCAACTGCGACAGTTATCGGAAAGGCAACAATTTTGCAATTTCGCACTGTTTTGATCGAAAGGGGTAAGGATTTCTTTGCTATTGTTCTAATTAGGGCATGACTTTATATACACAGATCCAAGGGAAAACGTAACGAGCAAGGCAAATGGTATTTTTGACTTGGTCATTCTTACGTGGACATCCGACATCATCCTTACATTGTCAAGTAAGATTCTCAATTAACCGGGTATGATAGGAACACATCTCGAGAGTTGGATGGGTCTAGGTATTTAGGAAAATTGAAAACGAGACGTTACATAGAATCAATCAATTTAGGCTATCATAACTTGATGATTTTAATACCGAAAAGTCAAGCTTAATTTTAGTATTGAGATTGATTCTTGTATCCAGACCAATAATAATTAAACAATAGATGATCTACGATATATTATTACTTTAGAATGATCAAATTTTAGAACTAAGAAACTTTAAAGATCAAGCTTTCAACATACTCGCTCTTTTTATATTTTTTGGGAAATGCTTGATTAATGCTTCTTCAACTTTAAGCCACTTTTTGTATGACTTAATAGGGGTACTCAATGCTTAATGGAAGAAATAATAAGCTCTCAAACCCAAAAAAACTCTTTTTCTTTTCTTTCATTTTTCTTGTTTTCATCTCTGTAGATATCTAATCTCTCTAAACATCTCTTTGGGGTTTTTCTCTACTAATATCAACTAAATAGCTCCATATATGTTGGTATGATTATGAATAATAGATTTGGTCAAGGGAGATTTAAGGAACTCTTCCTGAAACCTAATTTTCTCTCTTTTTCTTCCTGCCTGATTTTGCATTAAAAATGAGTTTTTGCATTTTGTCTCTATTTGTTCCATCATAAGGAAACCAACGACTTTCAAATGATAATAGGAGAGTATTATGTATTTAGGGTTGGGTAGGTGCTTGAGAGTCTTTGTTTGCTTGCCATCATTCTTCTAAACTCGAGACCATGATTCATGGTCTTAATACATCAAAAAAACAACCCCCACACCCTATCCAACTCTCTTAATTGACTTTGAAATTTATTTTACTTAAGTTGGGTCAATAATGGATGGTTTATAGAAGGCTTAAGGTCAAACTTATATCCAAGATTCTCTTATTTCTCTCGTATTTATCTATCTTCATCATTAAGAAAAGAAATACAGAAAAAGTTATTTAATACATGTATAATACATATATTCTGATTTTATACTAGTATTAATTATGTATGTTTACGACATTATTTATATAAGTTATCGTTTATTTTACTTAGATGAGTTTTAACAAAAACTAGTGGGCTTCCCGTGCATAGCACGGGTTGAAGGGTGGATGTTATTTAGATTTTATGCATGTTAATGAAAGTGGAAGCTTATTTTAGAGACATATAAAAAGTATTAGATATTATTATCTTCATTAACGGCTGTTAAGTTGGGAAAACTGATACATATGTATCATAAGAAGCCTAGTAACATATTTATAAACGTGCATAAACGGAAAGAAAACGCTACCCATACTGAAAGCTAATAATATTCACGATTTCCTCTTTAACTTCCCAAAAACCTTCAACTTCTTCTCCAGCTTATCTTTGATCTTTCGTCCCTAACCCTTCAGTTCCGGCTCGTAGTCCACGTTTTTCAGCAGTTTTTTGTATTCAGAGACTTCGTCTTTTAAAATCTCATCAATTTCGTACAGATGGTGTATTATTTTGGCAGAGTTGCTGTTGGTGGTTTCCATGACTGATTTAGCTAGGATGAAATTCATGAACTTCGGCCTTATATTGGGATCGGCGAACAAATTGTTCTTATGATGATTATCGGTTTCAACCCTCCTTTGTAGGCTTTGGACTTGTTTACGGTTGTTTTCTGACTTCCTGATTAAAGTGTGGAGCATTGTTTGCAGATCGATGGATTTCATTGTGTTTGTTGAGGTGGTATTGTGTTTGTATTTCGTAACAGAGAAGTATGTTGTTGGGGGTGGACAGCATTGCTTATATAATAGTTTTTTTATATCACAAATCGGGTTTCAGAATATGGTTTACACTGAGTAATTATTAATGCATTTAATAGCCAGATATCGAAGGGACGTATAGATGGTTAAGGGTGATGATGGCTACGTATTAATTCTACCGTCTTTTCATCGTCAGGAGGTATAGGTGAATTGATGGGGAGTTTGGTAGGTTTTTTCATTTTTTTGGCCTATTAATGCGCTTTTATAAAAATTCTGTTCTAATCTAGTATAGCGTATTAATTCGCAAGAAATGGTGGTTGGATAAAAATAAATTATATCAGATGGAATTAAATTAGTTTGATAAATCTAAGATATTTTGGAATAAAAATTTTCCTAGGCGTTTGGATTAGTTTTTTTTTAAAAGTCAATAATAATAGTTGCATTAAATAAACTGATGGCAATTAAAAAACGTCATTAGCAAATATTAAATACACTGCATTATTAAATACACTAATTAGGAAGATATTAGATACATATATAAAATAGAAACAAAGAAGACGAATTATTTATTTATTTTGTAGAGAATCGCAAACAAACCTTCACAATGTATTAAACATTTCATTCATTGTCTATAGTCTGCAATACTTTTTTGATCTTCTCCTGTAGTGAGGTTATAGATTGGATCGATTCAATGATTTGTGTTCCTTCTTTTGATGTGCTATAAAATCTTCTGTTTTTTCGTTTCGATTAGCAATTGGAGTAGAGAAAGACGCCATTGTGCTTGTATATGAATTTGAGCAGGAAATGATAGTTTTGAAGGTTTATCTTTATCGTTGTGATTGGGGTTTGTGTTGCGTTACATATTATATATAATAATATCGTAGCTTGTAATAAGAAATTTTATTTTATTATAACGAATTCTAGAGGAACATTTTGAAAATATAACTTACACGTGGAAGAAACGGTCATTATTAAAAGCAACGTGTCATGGTTTGTACATTTGTAGAGGTGATGTGGAAGGACGGTTGTTATCTTTAGCACACATAATTTATTGGTATGTGCGTGTATAGTTGGAGTGTGTCTTTAAAGTTTCTTGTTTTATATTAGATTATTCATGTGGAAGTATATCAGTGTTTCTTAATAAAGGAGTTTAGGAAATGTTTATTAACTATATGAAAATCGAAACAACCCATTTAATTTAGTTAATGGATAGCACGTAAACTATCGTAACATTTTTATTATGCATTATGAAGTTAGAACACAAAATGAGAAATGTTTGTTAAAAGATTTACAGAAAGTAAAAATTAAAACATAATTGTTGGAAGATTGAAAGAATAAAAAAATACCAATTCTCATTGATTTATTGTCTTTACTTGGTCTTCTACATTAAAAACAAAAACATTATAATAACAAAAACATCATCTGCATTAAATAAAAAATAATTGACAGACAATAACCATATCCAAAATATACGTTTTATACAAGAAGTTTTTCCAACACATTGTAGATCGAAAGAACGAAAAAGTAACACAATCATCCACACTTACAACTAAAACACCACCAGACCTTTGATATTACATCAAAACGAAACATATGACTACCCAACGTACTCTACACCACCGACAAACCAAACACCAAAACAAACAACTAAAGCTTCTTAAAACTTACGGTAAGTCCACATTCGATGAAAGTTTACGTGATCAGCAAAATAGAAATCTTCATGCAAACGGATTTCTGATGGACGGTAACTTTCATGACGAAGGCCTTGTACCATGTAATTAAAGTAAACGCGAAAATACCTACCATCTTCTCGATCGATATCAAAACGCCGATATGTACCCCTCCACCAACCCTCATTGTGCCACACGTCCACCGAATCTCCAGGCGAATAGTAAGCCACAACATTGGCAGGATAAGGACGAATAGAACTGATTCTCACTGTCTCCTCTAATGGGGATTCACCATTATCATCGAGCAACGTTTCGTATCTCACGCGAACGTGGTGTCTTGCCCATTCGATAATTCCGGCAGCGTAGCAGGAATTTTTGAAACCGTCACCATTACCAATAACTTCGACCCGCTCACCAACACGAAAACCATTTGAAGACATTCTACAAAACAAATGTTTGTCAGTTACATAAAACTACAATCAACAACAAAAAAGAATAAAAACATCGCATACCTTATGATCTTTGGAAAGTTAATTGAAGTTACCCTTAGTTCCGTGCGTAAGAATGGAAAAACTTACCGCGATTAAATAAAAGTAATTGATAAGACGAGTAACCGTACATATTTATACCTTTTAAATAAAAAAGCTGCATTTTCTCCAAGCGGTTGACAGAAAGGAACTTATATTGATTCAATGAAGGCAGCCGATAAGACAAGCAACCTATTTATTCATAAGTATACGTATTAAACATAAAAAACATTAAATAGAAAAGGAAAATTATAGCGGGCATTAGTTACGTGTAATACCGTGTTTTTAAATTAAAGAGATTTTGAGTTAATCTTGGTGTGATTAAGATTAATTAGGTTGTTGTATGAGTTTGGGTGATTAGAAACCCAATTGAGTAAAGTTTGGAGTTGAAATATACCAAAGCAGGCTACACGGGTCGTGTATGGTTACACGGGTCGTGTAACATTCCTTAAGAAAGCATGCAGTAAGCCTTTCAGATCTACACAGGTCGTGTAGGCCTGACAGCACTATATAAAGTGCAGAAAATGCACATTTCGGGAAAGATAGACCCATTTCGATATCCAGAGCTTCCTAAGGCGATTTTCCGCCAAATCGAGCCAGGGGATGCGTGGGGAAACGTATGGAGACTTCAATCTAACCTCGTAAACACGCTCATGATTCCTAAATCATGAAGGTGAGTAATTTCTTGATTTTGGGGTTTTGAAACCCTAACTTTCAATTTCATGATTTTGCCATATATTGTTATATATGTTGTTAGTAGATTGTTAGTAGATGCATTTGGAGTGATTTGTGAGATTATTGTCAAGTTTCTACGGTTGAATTAGTAGAACCGTGAATTTAGGGGTTTCAGTAAATATTGAGTTAATATTACCGTTTATACTCTTTTGTTTCCTCTTTTGATTCATATATCTTTGAGATAGATATAATTGAGATGATTGTGGATATTGGAGAATTGATTTAGACTATGGTGAAATAACCAAGTCTAGCGAACAGGAGCCCGGTACGCGTAATTCGGGGGTTCCAAACACTAAGTTGTTATCAGGTGAGTACTCTTATGTACTTGAGTAGAATTCTACCTTGTGGTAAACTGAGTATATATATATATATATATATATATATATATATATATATATATATATATATATATATATATATATATATATATATATATATATATATATATATATATATATATATATATATATATGTTAGGTTGTTATTGTCGTAATCAAATTATGGAGTAAATTGTTATCTGTGAATAACCACAACCGAGTTGAACATACATATTGATTGTATAAACATAGTAGATGTTAGTGTAGTCACATTAAAGAGTTTTGAGTCAAATTGCATAGCTATGAGGGCTATTGAGCTGGAATAGAGTTGGAGTGATTATGTTATCTGTGGATAACAAGAGATGAGTTGCAATCTATATTGAGTATAACAGTAGAGTATGTGATAAATTGGTTGAGTTAAAGAGTCTTTGAGTTTAATTGTTACAGGCATGAGAATTGCTATGATTGAGTATAAGTTGGTTGTTAAAAATGAATATATGTGAGAATGTGGTCGAGTTACGAGTAGTACTAAGCGTGGTATTTTTATCGAATTGATGTTATTAAATATTAGCTGGTATTTGTAAAGCTAATATGTTTGCAGATTTCAGAGTTAAAAGAAAGCGGATAATTGCTAATGAGATTAGCAAAAGAGAATGATAAAGATATTTACTGAGAGGGATTGCTGTAGTGTAATTGAAATTAATCACTAAGCTTTATAAGCTTACACTTGAGTTGTATGTTGTTTTGCAGGTATCTGTAGCTGTGATAGGAGAAGGCATGTGATAAAGAAAGATGGACAATTTATAGCCTGTCCTTTTAATTGATGTAGATTTATTTGTAATGCCTGGTTAAGATTGTAAGGACCTTTTATGTAATTATTGTGATGATAACATCTTGATCCGTGCTTTGATTACAAGTATACCCATTTTGATGTGTAAATTGTTGAAAATAATTTGGGTGTATTTTGTATGAGAAACCGGGTGTTACAAGTTGGTATCAGAGCATGGTTTAAGTGAACTAGGTCTTTGAGTATAGAGTCCTAGACTTGAACCAAGGAGGAGAGAACCCCTATCACATGCTTGGAAAAGATACTTCTGCAGATGTTAGAGTATGAGTTGAGTATAACTTTTATGTTATATTTATTATTTGTTATATTCTGTGTGTGAATACATGTATTGAGTCAGATAAAGAATGAGTTGAGAAATTGGTCACAGTCGGTTGGACCTACAGAGGATGATGAGACAAGATTTTGGTTGATATGAGATATCAGCTAACGAGGAGACAAGAACTTCAGTTGATAATTAGATGTCAACTGAGATTCCAGCTGATGGAGAGATTCCAGCTGATGATGAAACGAGTTTCTGGCTGATGGTAAAATTCCAGTTGAAGATGAAATGAGATCCCGGTTGAGGCGAAATTCTAACCAATGATGAGGAAGAGTATGAGTATAAGCTGAGCATGAGCTATGAGTTGAGATATGTGAGTGTAGTCGAGTACGCTCGAGAGTTGAGATCCGAAGTATGCAGGTTTCAGCTAATGAGAAAATAAGATTATGTTGCTATGAGGTATGTAAGTAATTTACTTAAAATGTTAGATGTAACGAGTATATGTGTTTAATTGTTGATAATATATGTGTTAGAGAACTGTTATTATAAAGTGTAGTAACCGATATCGAGATGAGAATCTCGTGTCCACTTGAGGTAAGATTTACATATCACATAACGAGTGTTTTGTGATTATATATAATTGAGAATATATGTGGTTGATTAACGAGTATTTAACAACCATGGAGAAGTGTGTATAACGAGAATATACACGGTGAAAAATATATAAATCTTTTGATATTGTATATATATATATATATATATATTGCTTATTGTTTCATAGATGTGATGAGATTTCTGTACACGAGTACTTTTGTGGTTGAGACCACATATTCTGTGGGGCCACATGATTAATGCTTATGATTGATCAAAATAAGTGGCTAAGATAGCCAAAAGAGTATGAGTTGAGAAAGATGGTAAGTGTGTGGATGAATGCACACTATATCCGATTGTAAGTCAGTATGTTAAGTATTGAGTTTTTGTGATTTGAAATAGTCACATAATGAGATAATTGTGACAGAGATGTCAGAGGACATTTGAGTAACTACATAAAGAGTACCTTGTGGTTACAATTGAGAGAACCTAGTGTAATACCGTATTATTAATTTATATAGATTTTGTGTTAATCTTAGTGTAATTAAGATTAAATAGGTTGCTATATGAGCTAGGATGGTTAAAAACCCAATTGAGTAAAGTTTGGACTTGTAAAATGTCAAATCAGAGCTACACGGGTCGTGTATGGCCACACGGGTCGTGTAGAAAGGCTTAAGAACCAAACAGTACCCTCTTTTAGGTCTACACAGGTTGTGTGCCTCTACACGGGTCGTGTAGCTCTTGTTAAAAAATTACCGAAGCGAGTTTGGGCCTCACACGGGTCGTGTGAGCCTACACGGGTCGTGTGAGTCTGTACATATTCAAGATTGCTTGCTGTAGGTCTCACACGGGTCGTGTGAGCCTACACGGGTCGTGTCGCGCACAGGGCTATTTTAAAGTGCGGGTTTTCTTTCATTTGGGTCATCTCCAATTCGACCAAAACCCTCCCAAAAACCTAGAAATCGATTCCTAAGCCTTCTAAGTCGAGATTTGAGCCTATCTTTCACGAATTGAAGCTAGAGATTAGTTCCTTGAGCTTGAAAGGTAATCCTCTTTGATTTTTATCTTGTTTTGATGGTTGAATCATTGGAATTGAGATAGTTCCTCGTGGTTTTGATGAACCACCTGCAACTAGCATGAATTAGAGTGAGTTTACTTGGAATTGTGTGTGTAAGGGAGTTCTAATTCGAAACCTAAGCTAGTGAAGTGTTTGTATTATGTTCCTAGGGTTATATGAGTTAAATTTGTGAAATTGGAAGTTACAATTAGGATAGTATTGCTATCTTTTGATTGTAACCCTCTCTTATGATTCAAATTCTTGATTGTTATTGATATTGAGTATGATTGAGATTGTTGAATATTGAGTTTGACCCGAGATATTGTGATACAGCTAAGGCTAGACAGGAGCACGACACACGCGGTTCAGGAGTTCCACAGAGTAACCCGACAACAGGTGAGTAGTTATTTATTAGATGATTATGCCTTATTATGATGTTGTTTACAGATAAGAAGTGAGCTATGTTTTAAATTTCGTTGAGTATAACCAAATTTTGAGTATATGGAATAAAGAGTTATAGTGTGTATATCACACTCGGGACTGAGATAGTCCATTGAGCTTGGTTAAAATAAGATAATGGATGATACAGACCAATTAATCTTAAATTACTCACTGAGCTTTCATAGCTCATAAATTGTTTGTTATTATTGTTTCGTGTTAGGATTTGGTAGTGGCAATCGGGGGTAGCGTGTCTCAGATGGATAGCTGGACTTGGATATGGACTTGGACTTAGTTGTTGTTTTGAAATATGTAATTTAACCCGGTTTTTGAATGACAGTTGTAAATAGCTTAAGACTTAAACTATCTTTTTTGGTAACAGCTTTGTATTACTTGTTTCTTAAATTGAGTTACACCCTTTAATGTTGTTCTAATGTGAGAAGATTAAGGTGTAATTCATTTTTGAGAAACCGGGCATTAAAAGTTGGTATCGGAGCTGTGGTTTAAGGGAATTAAACCTTGAGATGGGTTTAGACTTAAACCAATAAGATAGAGAAGTCCCAAAGAGTCCCGTGTAGCTATCCTCCGCGGTGTATCACAATTGAGTTGATTATACACCATATTGAGTATTATGGTGATATATAATTGAGTTGATTATACACCATATTGAGTATTATGGTGATATACAATTGAGTTGATTATACACTATATTGAGTATTATAGTGATATACAATTGAGTTGATTACACACCATATTGAGTATTATGGTGGTGATTGCTAAATGAGTTGATTTTCTTTTTTAGTTAAAATGAGCGCTGGAAAAGAAACAGAGCAAGGTGATCCACCAAGAGATAAATCGGGATCATGAGATTCGGGTAAAGAGCGTCAACCCGGGGGAGAACGACATCCCGAGATACAGAGTAATATGCAGGCGATGATCGCAGCTGAGGTAGCAAAGGCGATCAAGGAGATATTACCAACTTATTTAAAGCCTCAAATGGAGGTACTTCAGGACCAACCCTGGTCCAACCTGAGCAAAGGGAGGGTCGTGAAGAGATCTTTACTGAGGCGGGTGGAGCTAGAATACCTGAGAAGACAAGGAGGTGTACTTATGATGTTTTTCAGAAGTGCAAGCCATACGATTTCTATGGGAAAGATGATCCTATAGCAGCCAAGAATTGGTTGACACACGTTGAAAAGATGTTCCGCACAAGTAAATGTGATGAGGCGGATAAAGTTGAGTTTGCAACGAATTTGTTAAAGGAGGATGCACAGTTTTGGTGGGAGAACATGTGTATGGAGATAGGAGAAAGCTTGGCATATACCTTGAACTGGGAACAGTTCAAATTGAAGTTCACCGAGTATTATTGTTCCAATAATGCTATGAAAGGAATAGAAGAAGAATTTTTGAAGTTACAGCAAGGGTCGAGAACAGTGCAACAATATACGTTGGATTTCAATGAGAAGGCGAGGTTTGCACAACATCAAGTTGATACAGAGGAGCGTAAGATGGATCGTTACTTGTTGGGTTTAAAAACCCAGATCCGAGAGTTTTTGCCGAGTTCCAGATATACTACCTTTCAACAAGTTGCAGAGGCAGCAAGATCGAGAGAAAGGGAATTGCAAAGACAAGAGGAAGAGAGAAGGACTGAAAGAGAAGTTGGAGGACTTAAGAGAAAGTGGGAAGGTAAAGCTGTAGATATTTCTCAGAGATCCGCTACCACAGGTTCTCAATTCCGTGGTGAAACCAAAAAGAAGGAGGAAAGATAGTGTAAGAAGTGCAGGCGAAAGCACACTGGGGAATGTGATTCTCGAACCCCACCATCAGTTTGTTTCCAGTGTGGGAAGACTGGGCATATGGCTCGCCAGTGTACCGAGAGTCGTCCAGTTTGTTTCAACTGTGGAGAGAGTGGGCATATTCGTCCTGATTTCCCAAAGATGAAGTCCGAGTCTCAAAGAGATTCACAAAAGACGGGACGAGGAGGAGGTCGAGATCAAGATGATCGGAGAGAAAGGAGTGGCGGTCACGTGAAAACGAGAGCTTTTCAATTAACCGTCGATGAGGCTCGAGACCAAACTGATGTTATCACAGGTATTTTTAGCTTGAACTCTTCTCAAGCACGAGTACTTTTTGATACCGGTGCTTCTGTGTCTTTTATATCGGTGTCTTTTGCTTCCAAATTGGATATCTTGTTAGATGATTTATTTGAAAAAGTATAGCGGATGGGAGGTGTGTTTTAGTAAAGAGTCATTATAAGCGTTGTCGGCTTGAGATCTTTGGAGATACCTATCTTATTGATCTGAAGCCGATTACTAATCATGAGTTTGATGTAATAGTCGGGATGGATTGGTTAGACGAAAATTGAGGTCAACTAGATTGTCATGAGAAAACAATTTCAATAAAAATGTCGAGTGGTTCCTGAATTTTGATACGAGGTGAACGACGTTCCCGAAAAGTACCGATAGTGTCACTTGCAACAGCTAGGAGATATATGGAAAGAGTGGGTGAATTGATTATGGCACATGTGATTAGTGCCGAGTCAAAACATTCCAAAATAGAAGAAGTAGAAGTGGTTTGTGATTATCCTGATGTATTTCCTGAGGATCTTCCAGGCTTACCACCAAGTAGACAAGTTGAGTTTGTGATCGATGTGATACCAGGGGCGAAACCGGTAGCTCGACCACCATATCGATTGGCACCTTCCGAGATGGAGGAATTAAAGAGACAGTTGCAAGAGTTATTGGAACTTGGGTTTATTCGTCCGAGTTCGTCTCCGTGGGGTGCGCCTATACTCTTTGTGAAAAAGAAAGATGGATCTATTAGAATTATAGATTATCGAGAGCTCAACAAGATCACTATAAAGAATCGTTACCCGTTGCCGAGGATTGATGACTTATTTGATCAACTGCATGGGGCCACGTATTTTTCAAAGATTGATTTGAGATCCGGCTATCATCAATTGAGGGTTCAAGAAGTTGATATTCCGAAGACGGCTTTTCGCACGAGGTATGGTCACTATGAGTTTTTAGTCATGCCGTTCGGTTTGACTAATGCTCCAACTTCCTTTATGGATTTAATGAATCGGGTTTGTCGTCCTTTTCTCGATAAATTTGTGATTGTATTTATCGACGACATCCTGATTTATTCAAAGAGTCGAGACGAGCATAGATTTCATTTGCAACAAATGTTAGATCTTCTTCGTGTCGAGAAATTATATGCAAAATTTTCAAAATGCGAGTTTTGGTTGTGGGAGATTCAGTTTCTCGGCCATGTGATAAATCAAGACGGTATAAAGGTAGACCCGACGAAGATCGAAGCTGTGATGAGTTGGGAGCCACCAAAGAGTCCGATAGAGGTTCACAGCTTTTTGGGATTAGCGGGTTACTATCGGCGATTCGTTGAAAATTTTTCCCGAATCGCTACACCCCTAACCAAATTAACAAAGAAGGCGGAGAAGTTCAATTGGACTGAGGCGCAACAGTCAGCATTTGAACAATTACGAGATAGTTTGTGTAAAGCTCCGGTGTTAGCCTTACCGCAAGGCGGGGAAGATTTTGTTCTCTACAATGATGCCTCTCTGAGCTGTCTTAGATGTGTCTTAATGCAAAGAGGATGAGTAATCGCTTATGCGTCTCGACAACTCAAGTCACATGAGAAAGCTTATCCGGTGCATGATTTAGAGTTGGCAGCGATAATCTTTGCATTGAAGATGTGGCGACACTATCTTTATGGCCTACGGTTTCAGATTTACACAGATCACAAAAGCCTGAAATATTTATTCGATCAAAAGGAGCTAAATATGAGACAAAGACGGTGGATGGATCTACTAAAAGATTATGATTGTGAAATACTTTACCATCCCGGTAAAGCTAACGTGGTGGCAGATGCGTTAAGCCGTAAAGAGCCGCCTATTCGAGTCGTATCGGCTCGAATGGGGATTGCAAGTCGATTACCGGAGGTGATACGTAGATGCCAAGGCGAAGCTAATGATTTGAAGAAAGAGAGGATGATTAGTTATGTGGAGAAACTGGTGGAAAATTCACAAGGAATCAAGACTTTCCAAGGGCGAGTTTGGGTTCCGAGACATGACGAGGCGAGACAGATATTGCTAGAGGATGCTCACTGTACTAGGTATTCGGTTCATCCTGGTAGTACACGGATGTATCATAATCTAAAGCCGTATTACTGGTGGCCTGGTATGAAGCGAGATGTGGGACGATTTGTAAAGAAACGTTTGACATGTCTTCAGGTAAAAGCTAATCATCAAAAGTCGTATGGAGCAGTGCAATCATTGCCGGTACCAATGAAGAAATGGGATGAGATCACTATGGATTTCATCACAAAGTTGCCTCGAACTCCTCGAGGATATGATTCTATATGGGTGATTGTTGACAGGTTAACAAAGTCGGCTCATTTTACTCAAATCCGAGAAGATTATCAAGTGTCAAAGCTGGCTGAGATTTATACGAGAGAAGTAGTGAGACGACATGGAGTGCCAACTTCAATAATTTCTGATAGAGATAGTCGGTTCAATTCACATTTCTGACAGAGTTTCCAAAAGCATTTTGGTACAAAAGCCTTATTGAGTACTGCGTATCATCCCCAGACAGATGGACAGTCGGAAAGGACGATACAAACACTTGAAGATATGCTACGAGCATGCATCATTGATTTTGGAGGCAGTTGGGAAGATCATCTGCCTTTGGTGGAATTTGCCTATAACAACACTTATCACTCCAGTATACAGATGGCACCTTTTGAAGCCTTATATGGTGCACCGTGTCGGACCCCGACTTGTTGGACAGAGACTGGAGAGAAACCATTGACGGGACCAGAGATTTTAGATGAGACCGAAGAGAAGATACAAAACATCCGTGAGCATATGCGAATAGCTCAGAACCGCCAAAAGCAATATGCAGATAAAAGGAGAAAACCATTAGAGTTCCATGTCGGGGACATGGTGACGTTGAAGGTATCCCCATGGAAGGGAGTGATCCGGTTTGGCAAACAAGGTAAATTAAGCCCACGATTCATAGGACCTTTCCAAGTCTTAGAGAGAATTGGAGCAGTCGCGTATAAACTTGAGCTTCCAGATGAACTACGGGGTATCCACAATGTGTTCCATGTGTCACATCTCAGAAAAACATTACATGATAAATCCACTCGAGTGCCTTTAGCCGGAGTCCAATTAGACGAAAAATTGAGATACCAAGAGATGCCAGAACAAATACTGGATAGAAAGGTTAAAAAGTTACGAAACAAAGATATTGGAATAGTAAAAGTGCAATGGCGACATCATAGAGGTACGGATGTCACTTGGGAAGCCGAGGAGGAGATGCGTTTAAAGTATGCCTTTTTGTTTCAAGAGATTCCGAGGACGGAATCTTTTGAAGGGGGTAAGAACTTGTAATACCGTATTATTAATTTATATAGATTTTGTGTTAATCTTAGTGTAATTAAGATTAAATAGGTTGCTATATGAGCTAGGATGGTTAAAAACCCAATTGAGTAAAGTTTGGACTTGTAAAATGTCAAATCAGAGCTACACGGGTCGTGTATGGCCACACGGGTCGTGTAGAAAGGCTTAAGAACCAAACAATACCCTCTTTCAGGTCTACACGGGTCATGTACCTCTACACGGGTCATGTAGCTCTTGTTCAAAAATTACCGAAGCGAGTTTGGGCCTCACACGGGTCGTGTGAGCCTACACGGGTCATGTGAGTCTGTACATATTCAAGATTGCTTGCTGTAGGTCTCACACGGGTCGTGTAAGCCTACATGGGTCGTGTCGCGCACAGGGCTATTTTAAAGTGCGGGTTTTCTTTCATTTGTGTCATTTCCAATTCGACCAAAACCCTCCCAAAAACCTAGAAATCGTTTCCTAAGCCTTCTAAGTCGAGATTTGAGCCTATCTTTCACGAATTGAAGCTAGAGATTAGTTCCTTGAGCTTGAAAGGTAATCCTCTTTGATTTTTATCTTGTTTTGATGGTTGAATCATTGGAATTTAGATAGTTCCTCATGGTTTTGATGAACCACCTGCAACTAGCATGAATTAGAGTGAGTTTACTTGGAATTGTGTGTGTAAGAGAGTTCTAATTCGAAACCTAAGCTAGTGAAGTGTTTGTATTATGTTCCTAGTGTTATATGAGTTAAATTTGTGAAATTGGAAGTTACAATTAGGATAGTATTGCTATCTTTTGATTGTAACCCTCTCTTATGATTCAAATTCTTGATTGTTATTGATATTGAGTATGATTGAGATTGTTGAATATTGAGTTTGACCCGACATATTGTGATACAGCTAAGGCTAGACAGGAGCACGACACACGCGGTTCAGGAGTTCCACAGAGTAACCCGACAACAGGTGAGTAGTTATTTATTAGATGATTATGCCTTATTATGATGTTGTTTATAGATAAGAAGTGAGCTATGTTTTAAATTTGGTTGAGTATAACCAAATTTTGAGTATATGGAATAAAGAGTTATAGTGTGTATATCACACTCGGGACTGAGATAGTCCATTGAGCTTGGTTAAAATAAGATAATGGATGATATAGACCAATTAATCTTAAATTACTCACTGAGCTTTCATAGCTCATAAATTGTTTGTTATTGTTGTTTTGTGTTAGGATTTGGTAGTGGCGATCGGGGGAAGCGTGTCTCAGAGGGATAGCTGGACTTGGATATGGACTTGGACTTAGTTGTTGTTTTGAAATATGTAATTTAACCCGGTTTTTGAATGACAGTTGTAAATAGCTTAAGACTTAAACTATGTTTTTAGTAACAACTTTGTATTACTTGTTTCTTAAATTGAGTTACACCCTTTAATGTTGTTCTAATATGAGAAGATTAAGGTGTAATTCATTTTTGAGAAACCGGGCGTTACACCTAGAGTGGTTCATATAGGTCTTATTAGCCTAGAGATTGAGTTAATTGTCGAGTAAAAGTGGTTGAGACTACATATTTTGTTAGGGCCACATATTGAGTAAATGTGATCGAGACCACATATTCGGTGGGGTCACATATTGAGTAAACGTGATTGAGACCACATATTTGGTGGGGTCACATATTGAGTAAACGTGATTGAGACCACATATTTGGTGGGGTCACATATTGAGTAAAGGTGGTTGAGACTACATATATTGTGGGACCACATAGCGAATAAACGTGGTGGAGACCATATATTCTGTGGGGCCACGTATTGAGTAGTTGAGGTTAAGATCACATATTTTTGTGAGACCACATAAGAAGTACCTTGTGGTTGGAGTAATGAAAATTGTTATGACTCAAACAAAAGGAGGAGTGACGGTGAGTCTATATGACTCGAGACCGTAGCGGAGACTTGCTAGAGTCAAAGAGGAGATAGATTCAAATCGGAGAATGGTACGAGGTACCATGATCTGATCAGAGGACGGTTCGAGGTACCGTGAGATAATGTTGAATGATGAGACCAAAGGATGGTACGAGGTACCAAGAGTTGAGGCAGAGTGGTGCTATAGTGGTTGTGTTTGTGTGTAAACAGGCATGTACTTTATGATGATGCGGAGTAATGAGACATGTACTATCCTTGCGTGCGGATAGATATGAACGTCACGGTAAGCTTGTGTGGCTTGAAACCTACGGGTTGAGAAGAGGACGAATCAGAGGCTGAGTAACAGTATAGAGGTATTGTGAGATAATACAATGAGTAATACTGTTGAGAAGTGTTGTTGTGAGTATGTGTGTTATTCATGTAATAGTGTTACGAATGTGTGAGATTTCTTGCATGTTGAGCGAGATAGAGTTGTGTAACCACATGATGAGAAAATATGAGTGAAAAGAGTAAAAGAGTAATTGTAGTTGTGATTAATAGGATTCGTTCCTTAATAATCAAACCAATTATTGCCAATGAGAAAAATGTGTGAATGTTGAGATGAAAATACTATTTATTCGTAGGAGATGATGAATAGTAGATTTTATTATAATGATTTTGAGTTCTTTTCTTGAGATTAATGAGTTAGTAGAATAATGAGATATGATCTCACCGTAGAGATTACGGTGTTAGATGTCATGATATTGAGTCCTGTGTAGAGATTACGGTGAGCCGTATGTATGACCTATTTGTGTCATTCGGATGAATTAGAGATTGATGTGTTAATGACGAAGAGGTGGTGAGAATTTATGTGGTTGTGTTGAGAATTTATTTGATAATAAATTATCAAGTTTAATAGAGTAAATGATTTATTGAGAATATGATGTGGATTATCCACATAAGAAATGATATAATAAGTGAGTACATCGAGAGAAACAACATGAGGTATGTTGTTGAACTGGTATGAAGAGGAGCCACATTGGTGGAGGATTGTTAGTTATATATTGGATAAAAACCTAATATGTGTGCTGAGGTGGAAACAGAGATGAATGAGCTTTCGGAGAAGTTGTAATTAGTTGTGGTGATAAGACAACTGAAAGGGGGTCTTATATAACCAAAGGGTCGAGGGTTAAATACCAAATTAGAGGAGACATGAGTGAAACTCGAAATAGTTTCTGATATTGTATTATTATTGGATTTACATCCAAGTGTTGATGAGTTATGTAACATGAGTGAGATAATTGGATGTTTGTGTCTTTTATGTTATATGAGCGTTTCTCCTACTCTGATCGATGAGAATGTGCAAATAGGAGGATTCAATAACTGTGAGTTATTATTGGAGGAGTAAACTAAGAGACAATTAATGTGAAAGCGATGAGACCAATTTTCTTATTGAGTTAGAATTAACCGTTTCATGGAGATTTGAAATCATTGTGGACAGATGGCAAATAATGATAGTGGTTGGAGTATCACTTGAAGAGTGAGGTGACATAGCTTGGTGTCAACAATACCATAGCAAAGTGTGTGGCCTGAAAGAGTGGGTATTTTTCCTACGTAGCAGTGATGATAGCCAATATGACTATAGAGATCATCTCGTGAGGATGATGGCGGGTATTACCTATATTATGAGTAAATGAGATGCGACAGTATGTACATGTCATATGAGCTGACGAGAGGATAATATCATTGTCATATGTAATGTTAAATTACGGTGATGAGGTGGTTGTATAAACCCTACCTATTCCAAGATATTCCGAGGACGGAATCTTTTGAAGGGGGTAAGAACTTGTAATACCGTGTTTTTAAATTATAGAGATTTTGAGTTAATCTTGGTGTGATTAAGATTAATTAGGTTGTTGTATGAGTTTGGGTGATTAGAAACCCAATTGAGTAAAGTTTGGAGTTGAAATATACCAAAGCAGGCTACACGGGTCGTGTATGGTCACACGGGTCGTGTAACATTCCTTAAGAAAGCATGCAGTAAGCCTTTCAGAACTACATAGGTCATGTAGGCCTGACAGCACTATATAAAGTGCAGAAAATGCACATTTCGGGAAAGATAGACCTATTTCGATATCCAGAGCTTCCTAAGGCGATTTTCCACCAAATTGAGCCAGGGGATGCGTGGGGAAACGTATGGAGACTTCATTCTAACCCCGTAAACACGCTCATGATTCCTAAATCATCAAGGTGATTAATTTCTTGATTTTGGGGTTTTGAAACCCTAACTTTCAATTTCATGATTTTGCCATATATTGTTATATATGTTGTTAGTAGATGCCTTTGGAGTGATTTGTGAGATTATTGTCGAGTTTCTACGGTTGAATTAGTAGAACCGCGAATTTGGGGGTTCTGTAAATATTGAGTTAATATTACCGTTTATACTCTTTTGTTTCGTCTTTTGATTTATATATCTTTGAGATAGATATAATTGAGATGATTGTGGATATTGGAGAATTGATTTAGACTATTGTGAAATAACCAAGTATAGCGAACAGGAGCCCGGTACGCGTAATTCGAGGGTTCCAAACACTAAGTTGTTATCAGGTGAGTACTATAATGTACTTGAGTAGAATTCTACCTTGTGGTAAACTGAGTATATATATATATATATATATATATATATATATATATATATATATATATATATATATATATATATGTATGTATGTATATATATGTATGTATATATATATGTGTGTATATATATATATATATATATATATATATATATATATATATATATATATATCTATGTATATATATATATATATATCTATGTATATATATATATATATATATATATATATATATATATATATATATATATATATATATATATATATATATATATATATATATATATATATATATATATATACTAGCTGCGTACCCGCGCAATGCGGCGGCAGAAAATAGTTTTTTTTTGACGATTAATTACTATCGGTGGCGAACATTAGTTTATTTCGACGAATAATTTTCGGTATGCAAATATAATTACGTTTTTGTTTCTAGCGGCGAAACATATCTGTTATGTTGTAAACCGGAACCGTCTCGAAAACAATTAAGCAATTACACAAATTTCTTATACAAATGTAAGGGCAAAACAGTCAATTTACAAGGATTTTACGGACTTAAACTCAATAATGGTAAGCAAATATCTGTTTATAAAAATATGTACCTGAAGAATACTGCAGTCACGCTCAATAATGGTAAGCAAATATATGTTTATCTGCAAGAACCTGAATAAGCATGTCGCATGTAGTTAGAAACTCAACAGATTAGTAAGGACAAAACATATGAACGGCCTTCACAACGCAAAAGATCAAACGCACACACCTGCAGAGACACGAGTATGACATCGGTAACTTAGTTGGTGAAAAGACCATAATATATGTGACACAAGTGAGAAGATATTAAAAAGTGAATGAGGAATAATATATAACTTACCCCTTGCCTAAATCCAATGCACACTTCTCTTGCCATTTGCTTCTCATTTGGAGTAAGAAGCACAGGATACCTCACCTGCCAAAGGTAAAAAAAAGTCAAATATCAAATCAGCTATAAAAAAGGCCTCCAATATGCACATAGATATTCTATTAGAACTGGGAAATATGTGAATATATTAGAGTTTGAGATACGTATATCATGTAATGTATCACTTACTTCTTTGCCATCTGGGTTTCTCATAACTACACCATCAACAACAGGGGACTTTCTTGCCTCAGCATGTGCATATTCTGGACCAACTGTATACACCTAAAATAAAAAAGTAACCAACACGCAAGATGATGAAATAACAAGAAGATAAAACTTTAATTAAGCATTTAAATCACCTTAACATCTATTCCTCCAGTTGGCATAAATTCCTCATATATATAAGAACCCTCACGTCTCACTCTTCTGACCTCTGGATGAAACTCACTTGATCTATTACCAACCTGAAAGACATCTCTTGAATGTTTATGGTATAGTAATTATAAAATAAATCATGTACACACATAGAAACTATAAATTGTCACCTTGCGAAATAAATCTTTCATGCCACCCCCTGCTGCACTCGGGTAATATATCATTATTCTGTGGTCATCACCTTAAAACAAGGAAATAAAAAAAAACGATACTTAGTTATGGACAATGTGAATAAGTTTTACAAGTGTAAAATATTGTGCTTTATAAACAAAATAAAGGAATTGTCACAATTGCATACCATGAACTGATAATCAAGGAGAGAGATATGAGGATTTTAGGGTCGAGTTATAAATTTGAATTCAAATTTTATTTTCAGAAGAGAGAGATCATGATCAAGAGAAGGGGAACCTGGGCCTAACAATTTCATCCATCAGATTCTGGTGCGGTTGTTCTTCTTCCAGGAGGGTGTAAGAAAACACCTAAACCAAATCATCTTGAATCGTATCAGAACTGTCATTCATTTCATCAGACAACTAACACAAACGAAAATTAAAATAAAACATTGTTACTAAATTTCTGACTGTTGTTACCTTGTGAGAATGTGCAGAGATCGAGAAGCAGAAAACCATCAAAAACATATCACACCATATCGGGGTGTGGTGGATTGTGGTGAGTAGTGAAAAAGAAAACTAAAGACACATCGTGGTGAGTAGCGAAAACGAAAACGAAAGACAAATCTGTGAAAACCGAAAGACAGATCTGCGAAAACGAAAGACAGATCTACGAAAACGAAAGTCAGATCTCCAAAAACGAAAACGAAAGCCAGAATTGTTAGTCAATGTAGTATGGGTTTAGTATCTGAGTTTCTTCTTCGCCAGGGCACCTACTGCCGGAGCTTTTGCCGGTAGCTTGTAAGATGCCTTGACCATGGTTAGTTTACCAGCAGCAACGAATTTCTTCAATTGTGTGTATAAAACCTTCTTAAAGTTCGCCGGAAGATTCTTTTGCTTCTCTTCAATAAACTTAGTGATCGCGTACTGGCTGGAATAGTGCTCTCCTTCAACGTAACAATGGCGTCCTTAATCATCTCGAAATATCGTGGATGCAGAGACGAGCTTTTAGGCTTACGTTTGGCAACTGGCTTCTTAGCTTTTTTATTTATCTTTAGCTGCCGGGACCTCGGGTTTCTCCTCCTCTGGCGCAGCATCAGCCGCAGCTACTTCCGGTGCAGCAGGCTCCGTCGCTACAATTGGTTCTTCAGTCGCCATCGACTTATTATTTGGAATTCAGAGGTTGAGAGAGTGGCAGATTTGGGGTTTTCAAAAGAGGTTGAGAGAGTGGCAGATTTGTAATAGAGAAGAGTAGGGTAGAGAGAAAAGAGCAGATTTAAGTCCAGCATTCGATTAATTTGAAATTTGGAAGCGCTATAATACCTTTTTTAAGTTGTTTTCGAAAGACACGATCCGCTTTCTTTGTTTCAGTTTTTAGTAGTGCATAACAAAATTGTAACATAGGTATGATAAGTTGTGTATTGTGTATTACAAGTTGTACAGTCTTAAAAATTAAGACAATTGTGCATAAGGGGGTTGTAACTTATATATGGTTTATAGTATAGTATAGATATATATATATATATATATATATATATATATATATATATATATATATATATATATATATATATATATATATATATATATATGTTAGGTTGTTATTGTCGTAATCAAATTGTGGAGTAAATTGTTATCTGTGAATAACCACAACCGAGTTGAACATACATATTGATTGTATAAACAGAGTAGATGTTAGTGTAGTCACATTAAAGAGTTTTGAGTCAAATTGCATAGATATGAGGGCTATTGAGCTGGAATAGAGTTGGAGTGATTATGTTATCTGTGGATAACAAGAGATGATTGAAATCTATATTGAGTATAACAGTAGAGTATGTGATAAATTGGTTGAGTTAAAGAGTCTTTGAGTTTAATTGTTACAGGCATGAGAATTGCTATTATTGAGTATAAGTTGGTTGTTAAAAATGAATATATGTGAGAATGTGGTCGAGTTACGAGTAGTACTAAGCGTGGTATTTTTATTGAATTGATGTTATTAAATATTAGCTGGTATTTGTAAAGCTAATATGTTTGCAGATTTCAGAGTTAAGAGAAAGTGGATAATTGCTAATGAGATTAGCAAAAGAGAATGATAAAGATATTTACTGAGAGGGATTACTGGAGTGTAATTGAAATTACTCACTAAGCTTTATAAGCTTACACTTGAGTTGTATGTTGTTTTGCAGGTATCTGTAGCTGTGATAGGAGAAGGCATGTGATAAAGAAAGATGGATAATTTAGAGCCTGTCCTTTTAATTGATGTAGATTTATTTGTAATGCCTGGTTAAGATTGTAAGGACCTTTTATTTAATTATTGTGATGATAACATCTTGATCCGTGCTTTGATTACAAGTATACCCATTTTGATGTGTAAATTGTTGAAAATAATTTAGGTGTATTTTGTATGAGAAACTGGGTGTTTCATTACGTACATTCGATTTCCAGGACAACAATATTTAAAGGAAAGAAAAAATATAAAACGGACGCTGTTGTAACCAAAAACTTCATAGATGTGATGTTGGGTTATTTGAATAATGTATGGCTGAATTCATATAAGCATATGTTTGTATCGGCTCGGATTGACAGAGAAAAAAAAAGCAAAACACTCATTTTTAGTGCAAAATTAGGCTGGAGGAAAAAGAGAGAAAAGTAGGTTTCAAGCAGAGTTCCAGAAATCTTCCTTGACCAAATCTATTCTTCATAATCATACCAACATATAGGAGATGTTTAGTTGAAATTAGTAAAGAAAAACCTCAAAGAGACGTTTAGAGAGATTAGATATCTAGAGAGATGAAAACAGGAAAATGAAAGAAAAAAGAGTTTTTCAGGTTTGAGAACTTATTATTGCTTCCATTAAGCATCGAATACCCCTATTAAGTCATACAAAAAGTGGCTTGAAGTTGGAGAAGCATTGATCAAACATTTCCTAAATAATATAAAAAGAGAAAGACGGAGAATGTTGAAAGCTTGATCTTTAAAGTTTTTTAGTTCTAAAATTTGACCATTCTAAGGTAATAATATATCTTAGATCATCTATTGTTTAATTATTGTTTGTTTGGATAGAAGAATCAATCTGAATATTAAAATTAAGATTGAGTTTTCGGTATAAAAATCATCAAGTTATGATAGCCTAAATGGGTTGATTCTATGTGACGTCCCGTTTTCAGTTTTCCTAAAGAACTAGAAACGACATTTAATAAACGAAACAAATCGATAATATATGAATTATTTAAGTTTTATGCTTATTATTAATAGAATAATAATATGATACAATGCAAGTTATAAAATTTTGAAATAAATATTATCAAAGCATAAATAGTATTTCTAATATATAAAAAGAGGTAAATAATTTCTAATTAATATTATTAGAGTTCAAAATAAAATAAATTTGTTAAAGCCCAAAAATATGTCAATTTGGAAATTAAGAAGTAATTGAGTCATTATTAAGTAATTATTTATATTTTAAGAAAAATGGTATTTTGGTAATTTTCCAATTACTAATATAAAATGAAAATATTTATATTTTCATTAAGGATGAAATATATGAACCATATTATAGTTATAAGTATGAAGTATGAAAAATAAAAAGTTAAAAGAGAATGAAAATTATGAAGTGACCGAAAAAGGTATTTTCGTTGTTATGAAGTATTTAATCTCTTAATGAGATTTTTATATGTTAGTATATCCTTAATATGTATATTATGTTTATAAGTGGAGCAAATCTATAAACTTAAGACTTTCAAGAAATAAAGTTATTTTTGTGTCTAAAATGACAAATATGCGTAATCTAAAGAGAATAAAAGGGGAGAAGGCGATTTCTATGGCTTGTATGAAGAATTGAGCATGATTTTGATGATTAAAGCTTAGGTTGATGAATTCCTAGCACAATCAAGGTAAGATCCGTTTTTAGCTAGAAAACTCGTTTATGGTTCTTGGCAGGTTTTTATGAATTAGAGGAGTGATTCTTATGATTTCAAGTAGTTAGTAAGTGTTTCTAGTCACCTCATGATCACCATCCAACATATGGATAACTTGGAATCATGAATTAGGGTTAATGATCAAAGTGTTAATTAAATGTAATTAACTAGTTAGCATGAGTTTAATTAATGAATTAAACTGTTTGTAAAAGTAGTCTAGTGATTCCAACTAATTAAACAACAAATTGAATGAGATTGGAATTAGAAAGAATGGAATGGAATTGATGATTCCATGGTTGAAATTCCATTAAAAATGGCTAGATAAGGTCATGGAATGATTCCTTGTGAATGACAAAGAATTAAGTACTTAATGGGCTAAATAATGACCTTAAGTATATGTATGAAAAATAATAAGAAGTATATGAAATTGTAATTTCATAAGTTATATAATAATAAGAATGAAAGTAAGAAAGTATTCTGACAGAACTTTTACATCGACTTAAACTGTACAACTGTACAAATCTACAGGCCAAATATTGTGTGCCATACCTGAAAACAACCCTACAGATTTCTAGTTTTTAAATCAAAAGGCGGTGAGTCATTTCGCTTCTCCTAGAGTGAGTTATGTCGTTTTTCGTACAAGGTATCTTGTTTCGGCAGATTATGTCGCACTTGGGAATATGAATGTATATGTTAATATAATGTTTAAAGAATTGAAAGAAAACCATTCCTAGCATATAGGGATGTATTATGAGTAATTATAAGTGTTAAAGAAAAGAATAGACGTCTAAATGACTTAATGAAAGAAGTTTAGAAATGTTATAAACCACTACTACAAAACGTGTTATCCTAAAAGCGTATTTCATATCGTTTCAACGATGTATATATAATAATAAATGAAGAAATCCGAATATTTTTTTTAAGTTACGAGGAAATTTAACAATGAACAGCCCTTTTACGTGTGACCTTAAAAAAGGCTTTCATACCCCTAAAGTGAACAGCTAACCTTATATTCCTTTTACCTTTGTCGTCACTCAATGGCATCCGTTCTGCCTCCATCACGTGCAACTTCATAATCGCAAAGCTCTATTTTTCTCTTTTTCGATCATTCAATCAGACGAGATGTTTAAAGAAATTTGAAAGTCAATTGAGAGAGTTGGATAGGGTGTGGGGGTTGCTTGTTGCTGCATTAAGAGCATGAATCATGGTCTCAAGTTTGCAAGAATAATGGCGAGCAAACAAAGACTCTCAAGCCCTACCCAACCATAAATACTTAATAACTCTCCTCTTATCATTTGAAAGTCGTTGATTCACTAATGACTGAAGAAATAGAGAAAAAACGCAAAACACTCATTTTTAGTGCAAAATCAGGCAGGAGGAAAAAGAGAGAAAACTAGGTTTCAAGCAAAGTTCTTGAAATCTCCCTTGACCAAATCTATTCTTCATAATCATACCAACATATATAGAGCTTTTTAGTTGACTTTAGTAAATAAAAACCTCAAAGAGACGTTTAGAGAGATTGGATATCTAGAGAGATGAAAACAGGAAAAATGAAAGAAAAAAAGAGTTCTTCAGGTTTGAGAACTTATTATTGCTTCCATTAAGCATTAAATACCCTATTAAGTCATACAAAAATTGGCTTGAAGTTGGAGAAGCATTAATCAAGCATTTCCCAAAAAATATATAAAGAGAAAGACGGAGAATGTTGAAAGCTTGATCTTTAAAGTTTTTTAGTTCTAAAATTTGATCATTTTAAGGTAATAATATATCTTAGATCATCTATTGTTTAATTATTGTTGGTTTAGATAGAAGAATCAATCTGAATACTAAAATTAAGCTTAAGTTTTCAGTATTAAAATCAAGTTATGATAGTCTAAATGGGTTGATTCTATGTAACGTCCCGTTTTTCAGTTTTCCTAAATAACTAGAAACGACATTTAACTAGAAAAATCGAGGTTTGGATCCATGACGAAGCTTACTAACCAACTGCGACAGTTATCGGAAAGGCAACAATTTTGCAATTTCTTGTTTTCATGTCTCTAGATATCCAATCTCTCTAAACATCTCTTTGGGGTTTTTCTCTACTAATATCAACTAAATAGCTCCGTATATGTTGGTATGATTATGAAGGATAGATTTGGTCAAGGGAGATTTAAGGAACTCTTCCTGAAACCTAATTTTCTCTCTTTTTCTTCCTGCCTGATTTTGCATTAAAAATGAGTTTTTGCGTTTTGTCTCTATTTGTTCCATCATAAGGAAACCAACGACTTTCAAATGATAATAGGAGAGTATTATGTATTTAGGGTTGGGTAGGTGCTTGAGAGTCTTTGTTTGATTGCCATCATTCTTCTAAACTCGAGACCATGATTCATGGTCTTAATACATCAACAAAAAACCCCCACACCCTATCCAACTCTCTTAATTGACTTTCAAATTTATTTTACTTAAGTTGGGTCAATAATGGATGGTTTATAGAAGGCTTAAGGTCAAACTTATATCCAAGATTCTCTTATTTCTCTCGTATTTATCTATCTTCTGTTGGATTAGGTGTCTAAGTCATGACTTGTAATTGAACTTTTATCTTATGGTTAAAAGCAAAGTCCATTTGGGTTGCCTTCATGGGTGGAGGAAAGATAGTTCAGTAGAGAGAATAATTGATTTATTCATTGTATAATAAATCAATAGAAATTATATATATGGTTTATTAATATATTTAAGTGCTAATATATTAATTAGAAACTATATTAATTAATTGAGATTTAATCTAGAATTAATTGTATTTAATTTGGAGATTAAATTAATTAATTAAAATGTGCAGGGACTGGGTTGATATTTATTCAATAGTTGAATAACTGGCCAGGAAAACCAGGGACCAAAAGTGGCGCCACCTTGGAGGCTCCTCCAGGGTTTGGCGAAACCCTAATTAGGGTTTTGGTAAGCCTGGTCCAAGTGGTCAAAAGCCTTGTCCAATTGGAGGCTCCTTAGGGTTTCAAGTGTAACCCTTGGAGGCTATAAAAGGAACCCCCTGGTACCTCATTCTTCACGCCATCTTCTCTCTAGATTCACTCTGCTGGACTGATTCTTCCATCCCCTGGGTGTGACTTGCATTTGAGGCAGGATACTTTTGCTGCTGCTTAAAAGGATCATAAGATCAAAGGTTGGTTTTTCTTAATTCTTCTTTAGAATTGAATTGTATCCTTTAGGTTCTTAGTTCTAATCTTCATAGAAGAAAACATAGATCAATATTAGGGTTGCATGTGAACCTTAGGTTATTTTGTGTTCATTGATTGCATAGAAACCCTTCAGTGGTATCAAAGCTAGCTTGTTTTCTTGTGTTTTGATTATGAACTGCTTGAATTGTTTTGTGCCTAAGGGTTATTGGCGAAAATTAACCCTTGGGAGGAGGCCAAAATCGATCTCAAGGCTAGGGTTTCCTAACCCTAGCCGCCACCCTCCTTGATCCCTTCCTTGATTGCTTGATTTGCTTGCCTTATTTGTGTGTTGTTATTTTTGGTAACTAAATCAATTAAAATAACTTGAACCCTTTTATTTGGCATGTAAATTTCGAAAATCAAAGGGATAATACAGATTAATTAATTTGATTAATTTGGTAATCTGTAATCTAGATTTAATTAGTTTAATTAATTGATTAATTAAAAGACCAATTAAATCAGCTTTAAGAATTAATTAAATTTTTCAAAAATTTGGAATAATTTGCGAAAATTAAGATAAAATTAATTCTAAAATATTTTAATGAGATTAAAATATATCTTATATATATTTATGATTAAAAGTTAATTTAATATGTATAAGAAAATTGGTTAGTCTACCGCTAGTAAGCCTCATTCACAAAACTGTCCTATAAAGAGGGTATAAGGCGACTGACTATAAAATGTTAGTCTAATGGGTATCTACTCTTACCCACCGCTCTCCTGGTCAGTCGAGTGTCGTTAGCTGAACGGGTATGATAGAACCGCTAAGCCTCTTAAAAGTATAATGCTATAATTGAAAGTACTAGAACCCTAAAACAAATCCCAATCTAGTTACTTTAGGTTAAAATGTGAATTGGTGCTAATCCATGAAATTGCACATTGCACTTTGTGGAACGTTGGTGGAGCGTGTGTGGTTTACCGGCACGCCAACTGGGGTCCACAAAGAGTCGCAATGGGTTTCTTGATTTTGTCATTATTAATGGAGCGTGTGTGGTTTACCGGCACGTTAATTAGAGATGACAATTGACTTCAAGAGTACCAAGCAATTTGCATGGTTATTCACACCTGGTTTGTGATCCTTGGTATCCCAGTCACAAACAGCGGAGCATTCCCGAGATTAAAACATGCTATCGAACAGTTCGGTAAATCTCAAAGAAACTAGGAATTCCATTATAATATGATTATGTTTCCGCGGTGGAATTGGCTGAATCGTCATTCGCCTACCTTGTAAAATTTGCAATATTGATTACGGCATCCCTTTTCAGTATTGTAGATTGTTATTGTAGGATCCTAGCCTCGTATTTATTCTTGGGTGAATATGAGGATTATTATTATTACTCTATCTAATTAAAACTACCTTCTTCTTGTTCAGATGTCTTCTGACCAATCCGTTCCCCACTCAAATCCCGATAATGTCACCTCGATTCTGTCATTATGCTCAAAGGTGACGTTGGATGGAACCAACTACAATGACTGGATCCGCAACATCAAAATGGCTCTAAGGTTTGAACATAAAGAATATGTTCTAGAAACCGAGCTTGTTGATGTGGACACTGAAACCGCTACTCCCGAGGAAATCGCTGCGTACACTAAACACTCTAATGATGCGACCAAAGTGGCCTGCATCATGATCGCTACTATGAACCCTGAACTGCAGCGTATCTATGAGGACTATTGGCCTTACGAGATGCACAAAGAGCTCGCGGAAAGGTTCCGCAAGCAAGAGCGCATTGAGAGGCGTGAGGTTGTAAAAGCTTTCACTAACAGCAAGCCCAAAGAGGGCGAGTCCATCTGTGCACATATGCAGAGGATGCATGGTTACGTGGAAAGGCTTAGAAAGCTGGAAATGCTGGTTCATGAGGACTTAGCAGTTGACATAGTGCTGAACTCCTTACCCAGTTCTTATGACCAGTTCACACTGGCGTATCATTTGAACAACAACCAGGCAAACCTAGCTGAGTTACACCGCATGCTGCGTACGGCTGAGGACGGGATGAAGGGAAAAGCTGTGCTCCCTGTCAACCCGCCTGTCCTGGCTATTGGCTTCGGAAAGGGAAAGAAACGGAAAGGCCCTCCTAAGCAGAACTGGAGGGAAAAGACTCACGTCGGGTCATCTAGCGGTGCCCCGAAAGGTAAGTCTTCCGGAATTCCACATGTTCGGAACCCCAAAGAGGCCGACTGCTTTTACTGCAAGCAGAAGGGTCATTGGAAGAGGAGCTGCCCAACGTATCTGCAGGATGTCAAGGACGGTAAAGTGAAACCGTCACAGGCAGGTACGTGTTCTATATCTAATAACTCATCTTTTCCCGTTCATGGGTCCTTGACACAGGATGTGGTTTTCACATCTGTTCTGATTTGCAGGGCCTAGAGGAAAGTAGGGAACTGGAGCATGGCAGACTGAACCTGGTCATGGGCAATAGGCGAACGTCACCTGTTACCAAGATTGGTGTTTATGGAATGATGCTGAGTAGTGGAGTTAGATTAGATTTACATAATTGTTGCTATGCGCCAGATATGGCAAAGAACATAATCTCTTTTCATGCACTATTTAGACAAGGCTTTTATTATGAGTTTAATAAATTGAATGGTTCAATTTCGGTTTTCAAAAATGATGTTTTTATATTTAATGCTATGCCTTGTGATGGTGTTTATGAATCTATTATGTGTGTTGATAATTATGGTAAAAATGTGTTGACCATTGATGCTTCAAGCGGTGTAGAAAAGGCATGTCTGTGGCATTGTCGCCTTGGCCATATAAACAAGAAACGCATTGCCCAACTCCAAAAGGATGGAGTGTTGGAATCATTCGACCTCAGGTCAGATGATGTATGCGAATCTTGCTTACTTGGCAAGATGACAAAATCATCATTCAAAGGTTCCTTTGAAAGAGGTGAAGGTCTGTTGGATATCATACACACTGATGTATGTGGTCCCTTCAGAACAACCACTAGAGATGGCACGCGGTTCTATGTGACCTTTACCGACGATTTTAGTAGATATGGATATGTCTACTTGATCAAGAATAACTCGGATACCTTTGAAAAGTTCAAAGAGTTTAAGAATGAAGCAGAAAATCAATTGGGCAGAAAGATAAAGATGCTTAGATCCGACAGAGGCGGTGAGTATCTTAGTATCGAGTTTCTCGATTACCTCAAGGAATGTGGAATTGTTTCACAGTTGTCGCCTCCAAGAACACCTCAGCTAAATGGTGTTGCAGAGAGACGAAACCGAACCTTGTTGGACATGGTTCGTTCCATGATGAGTCGAGCCTCACTTCCAATCCATTTCTGGGGGTATGCCTTAGAGATTGCCGCTCATATCCTAAATCTTGTCCCAACCAAGAAGGTTGCGAAAACACCGCACGAGATGTGGACGGGGAAAGTTCCCTCGTTGGCACACATCAAAGTCTGGGGCTGTGAAGCATTCGTGAGATGAGATACTTCAGATAAGCTCGCAGAAAGAAGTGAGAGGTGTTACTTCATCGGATACCCGAAACAGTCTTTTGGATACTTGTTCTACAGACCAAGCGAGGACGTGGTCTTTGTAGCAAGACGGGGGTTCTTTCTAGAGAGAGAACTCATATCTAAAGAGGACAGTGGGAGTACGATCGATCTCGAAGAAATTCAGGAGACGCCCGATGAAACAACCTTAGAAGAAACTAGCAACCAACACGAGGAAGAAGTTCCTGTTGGACCCACTGACATTTCGTTGCCCCTAAGACATTCAGGTAGAGTTAGCATACCGCCCGAGTTCTTTGGTTTCCATATTACTTCGGACGGAGACACGTTAGTCAGTGATCGTACATTGACTAATTTGGATGAGCCAGCTAGCTACCGTGAAGCAGTGGCAGGCCCCGAGTCTGCAAAATGGAAAGAGGCAATGGACAGCGAGATAAAGTCCATGTATGACAATAAAGTTTGGAACTTGGTTGACAATGTACCGGGTCGAAAGACAGTCGGATGCAAGTGGATCTTCAAAAAGAAGACCGACATGGATGGAAAAGTGCATACTTATAAAGCTCGGCTGGTTGCGAAGGGATTCACTCAAACCCCGGGGGTTGACTATGATGAAACCTTCTCACCAGTAGCCAAGATTAAGTAAATCAGGATAATGCTTGCCATAGCTGCGTTTCATGATTATGAAATCTGGCAGATGGATGTCAAAACCGCTTTCCTTAACGGGAAACTGACTGAAGATGTTTACATGAGTCAGCCAGAAGGTTTTGTAGACACTAAGCACCCTGATAAAGTATGTAAGCTTGAAAGATCAATCTACGGGTTGAAGCAAGCATCTCGCAGTTGGAATCTTTGCTTCCATGAGAAAGTCAAAGAGTTTGGCTTCTCTAGGAGTGAAGATGAGTCCTGTGTATATGTCAAGGCTAGTGGGAGTATAGTCACTTTCCTGGTGCTGTATGTTGATGACATACTGCTCATGGGAAACGACATTCCGACCTTGCAGAATGTTAAGGCTTGGCTCGGGAAGTGTTTCGCCATGAAAGACCTAGGGGAAGCTGCTTATATCCTGGGGATAAGAATACTCAGAGACAGAAAGAGAAAATTGATAGGCCTAAGACAGTGTACATATTTGGAAAAGGTGTTAAAGAGGTTTAACATGGAAAGTTCCAAAAAGGGAGAGCTACCAATCCTAAGTGGTGTAAAATTGAGTAAGACTCAAAGTCCGAGTACCGATCAGGAAATAGCTGAAATGAGTCGAGTACCTTATGCTTCTGCTGTAGGTTCGATCATGTATGCTATGACATGTACTCGTCCCGACGTATCCTATGCACTAAGCTTGGTTAGTCGGTACCAGGGTAATCCTGGAAAAGCACATTGGATTGCAGTCAAGAACATACTCAAGTATCTGCGAAGGACAAAGAATATGGTATTAGTCCTTGGTGGCAGTGATGAGTTAAAAGTGAGTGGATATACAAACGCCAGTTTCCAGACAGATAGGGACAGTAGACGGTCCCAGTCGTGCTGGGTTTTTCTTTTGAACGGTGGAGCGGTCACTTGGAAAAGTTCCAAGCAGGAAACGGTGGTTGATTCAACGTGCGAATCAGAGTACATCGCAGCGAGTGAAGCGTCTAAGGAGGCGGCTTGGCTGAAGAATTTCATCGGGGATCTTGGAGTTGTCCCGAGCATTCAGGAGCCGGTGGAACTTTTATGCGATAATGAAGGAGCGGTCGCCTTGGCAAAGGAACCGCGAGACCATGGAAAGTCCAGGCATATCGAAAGAAAGTACCACTACATTCGACATCAGATAGAAGAAGGGCACTTACTGGTTAAGCGAGTATCATCCGAGGACAATCCTGCAGATCCTTTGACTAAGGCTCTGAATAGGATTAAGCACAATCAGCATGCTCGGAGCATTGGATTGAAGGATGATGTTAGTTTTAGTAATTAGATAGATTAGAAACTTGTAACAGTATAAATGTAATTGACTCGGTGATTTTATAATAGAGATTTATAAATGAATATTGTTACTGCCTTTGTCAATTGTTTATTTCTGTGTTTCTATATTTGCATGTTTAACTTCCTTAATAATTGGATTATTTAAAACTCCACAGTCGATCATACTGTTAGGAAGTAAGTATGAATTAAGACTGTCATGAAATGGTTGCAGACTGTCTAAAGAGTTAGACATTGCAGTAAGACTGCTGCAACGTTCATGAGTACTTAGAAATAGAGATTTGAGTATTGGATAAACCCGCGCTTAACAGATTGCTTCATGGATTATATCACGAGCAATGTTAAGACGATAATATATGGTGATCTTTAAGTGGAGAGATATGATATGTTATTTGCGATACAAGCACTTATTAACAATACGAAACCGCGCCAGTAACTCGGTGCTATAAAACGCATTGTTGTATGTATTTGGACCCGCAAAAGTTATGGACATATGAGTCGAAACTTATCCGTCCCATGACCCGATGGGAAACAGATATCTGTAGGCCTCTCGATGATTTAGAAGTTGACTGAAAGTGTTGGCCAACCGGGACTTGATTGATGTGTTCAATTAGTAGTCTCTAAAGTCATATGCAAATCAGAAATCGAGGAACAGAGTGTCAGACCAAGATTGATGTTAGTCCATGTCTTGAGTCTGAAAATATCCTGTTGGACGGAGGATCATCAGATCACTTATCTTTGGACAGAACTGACTGGGTTAGAGTTCAGACAATTAAAGTCATAGACTTATCCAAGTGGGAGACTGTTGGATTAGGTGTCTAAGCCATGACTTGTAATTGAACTTTTATCTTATGGTTAAAAGCAAAGTCCATTTGGGTTGCCCTCATGGGTGGATGAAAGATAGTTCAGTAGAGAGAATAATTGATTTATTAATTGTATAATAAATCAATAGAAATTATATATATGGTTTATTAATATATTTAAGTGCTAATATATTAATTAGAAACTATATTAATTAATTGAGATTTAATCTAGAATTAATTGTATTTAATTTGGAGATTAAATTAATTAATTAAAAGGTGCAGGGACTGGGTTGGTATTTATTCAATAGTTGAATAACTGGCCAGGAAAACCAGGGACCAAAAGTGGCGCCACCCTGGAGGCTCCTCCAGGGTTTGGCGAAACCCTAATTAGGGTTTTGGTAAGCCTGGTCCAAGTGGTCAAAAGCCTTGTCCAATTGGAGGCTCCTTAGGGTTTCAAGTGTAACCCTTGGAGGCTATAAAAGGAACCCCCTGGTACCTCATTCTTCACGCCATCTTCTCTCTAGATTCACTCTGCTGGACTGATTCTTCCATCCCCTGGGTGTGACTTGCATTTGAGGCAGGATACTTTTGCTGCTGCTTAAAAGGATCATAAGATCAAATGTTGGTTTTTCTTAATTCTTCTTTAGAATTGAATTGTATCCTTTAGGTTCTTAGTTCTAATCTTCATAGAAGAAAACATAGATCAATATTAGGGTTGCATGTGAACCTTAGGTTATTTTGTGTTCATTGATTACATAGAAACCCTTCATCTTCATCATTAAGAAAAGAAATACGGAAAAAGTTATTTAATACATGTATAATACATATATTCTGATTCTATACTAGTATTAATTAGGTATGTTTACGACATTAGTTATATAAGTTATCGTTTATTTTACTTAGATGAGTTTTAAAAAAAACTAGTGGGCTTCTCGTGCGTAGCACGGGTTGAAGGGTGGATGTTATTCAGGTTTTATGCATGTTAATGAAAATGGAAGCTTATTTTAGAGACATATAAAAAGTATTAGATATTATTATCTTCATTAACGGCTGTTAAGTTGGGAAAACTGATACATATGTATCATAAGAAGCCTAGTAACATATTTATAAACGTGCATAAACGGAAAGAAAACGCTACCCATACTGAAAGCTAATAATATTCGCGATTTCCTCTTTAACTTCCCAAAAACCTTCAACTTCTTCTCCAGCTTATCTTTGATCTTTCGTCCCTAACCCTTCAGTTCCGGCTCGTAGTCCACGTTTTTCAGCAGTTTTTTGTATTCAGAGACTTCGTCTTTTAAAATCTCATCAATTTCGTACAGATGGTGCATTATTTTGGCGGAGTTGCTGTTGGTGGTTTCCATGGCTGATTTAGCTAGGATGAAATTCATGAACTTCGGCCTTATATCGGGATCGGTGAACAGATTGTTCTTATGATGATTATCGGTTTCAACCCTCCTTTGTAGGCTTTCGACTTGTTTACGGTTGTTTTCCGACTTCCTAATTAGAGTGTGGAGCATTGTTTGCAGATCGATGGATTTCATTGTGTTTGTTGAGGTAGTATTGTGTTTGTATTTCGTAACAGAGAAGTATGTTGTTGGGGGTGGACAACATGACTTATATAATAGTTGTTGTATATAACAAATCGGGTTTCAGAATATGGTTTACACTGAGTAATTATTAATGCATTTAATAGCCAGATATCGAAGGGACGTATAGATGGGCAAGGGTGATGATGGCTAGGTATTAATTCTACCGTCTGTTCATCGTCAGGAGGTATAGGTGAATTGATGGGGAGTTTGGTAGGTTTTTTCATTTTTTTGGCCTATTTATGCGCTTTTATAAAAATTCTGTTCTAATCTAGTATAGCGTATTAATTCGCAAGAAATGGTGGTTGGATACAAATAAATTATATCAGATGGAATTAAATTAGTTTGATAAATCTAAGATATTTTGGAATAATATTTTTCCTAGGCGTTTGGATTAGTTTTTTTTTAAAGATCAATAATAATAGTTGCATGAAATAAACTGATGGCAATTAAAAAACGTCATTAGCAAATATTAAATACACTGCATTATTAAATACACTAATTAGGAAGATATTAGATACATATATAAAATAGAAACAAAGAAGACGAATTATTTATTTATTTTATAAAGAATCGCAAACAAACCTTCACAATGTATTAAACATTTCATTCCTTGTCTATAGTGCGCAATACTTTTTTGATCTTCTGGTGTAGTGAGGTTATAGATTGGATCGATTCAATGATTTGTGTTGCGAGGTTGTTATTCACGTTTTCTAGCTTTCTGATTGCTGCTTCTATAGTACCTGGATCAAGACCTTCTTGTAAATTATTAATAATGTCTTTAACATTGTCGTGGTTGGCTATTGCAACCTTTATAACGTTTATTAGAATTCCTTCTTCTTTATATAAGCTGTCAAGTTCCTTCTTTTGCTGTGCTATAAAATCTTCTGTTTTTTCGTTTCGATTAGCAATTGGAGTTGAGGAAGACGCCATTGTGCTTGTATATGAACTTGAGCAGGAAATGATAGTTTTGAAGGTTTATCTTTATCGTTGTGATTGGGGTTTGTGTTGCGTTACATAGTATATATAATAATATCGTAGCTTGTAATAAGAAATTTTATTTTATTATAATGAATTCTAGAGGAACATTTTGAAAATATAACTTACACGTGGAAGAAATGGTCATTATTAAAAGCAACGTGTCATGGGTTGTACCTTTGTAGAGGTGATGTGGAAGGACGGTTGTTATCTTTAGCACACGTAATTTATTGGTCTGTGCGTGTATAGTTGGAGTGTGTCTTTAAAGTTTCTTGTTTTATATTAGATTATTCATGTGGAAGTATATCAGTGTTTCTTAATAAAGGAGTTTAGGAAATGTTTATTAACTATATGAAAATCGAAACAGCGCATTTAATTTAGTTAATGGATAGCACGTAAACTATCGTAACATTTTTATTATGCATTATGAAGTTAGAACACAAAATGAGAAATGTTTGTTAAAAGATTTACAGAAAGTAAAAATTGAAACATAATTGTTGGAAGATTGAAAGAATAAAAAAAGACCAATTCTCATTGATTTATTGTCTTTACTTGGTCTTCTACATTAAAAACAAAAACATTATAATAACAAAAACATCATCTGGATTAAATAAAAAATAATTGACAGACAATAACCATATCCAAAAGATACGTTTTATACAAGAAGTTTTTCCAACACATTGTAGATCGAAAGAACGAAAAAGTAACACAATCATCCACACTTACAACTAAAACACCACCAGACCTTTGATATTACATCAAAACGAAACATATGACTACCCAACATACTCTACACCACCGACAAACCAAACACCAAAACAAACAAGTAAAGCTTCTTAAAACTTACGGTAAGTCCACATTCGAAGAAAGTTTATGTGATCAGCAAAATAGAAATCTTGATGCAAAGGGATTTCTGATGGACGGTAACTTTCATGACGAAGGCCTTGTACCATGTAATTAAAGTAAACACGAAAATACCTACTATCTTCTCGATCGATATCAAAACGCCGATACGTACCCCTCCACCAACCCTCATTGTGCTACACGTCCACCGAATCTCCATGCGAATAGTAAGCCACAACATTGGCAGGATAAGGACGAATAGAACTGATTCTCACTGTCTCCTCTAACGGGGATTCACCATTATCATCGAGCAACGTTTCGTATCTCACGCGAACGTGGTGTCTTGCCCATTCCATAATTCCGGCAGCGTAGTAGGAATTTTCAAAACCGTCACCATTACCAATAACTTCGACCCGCTCACCAACACGAAAACCATTTGAAGACATTCTACAAAAAAAATTGTTTGTTAGTTACATAAACAACAAGCAACAACAAAAAAGAATAAAAACATCGCATACCTTATGATCTTTGGAAAGTTAATTGAAGTTTACCCTTAGTTCCGTGTGTAAGAATGGAAAAACTTACCGCGATTAAATTGAAGTAATTAATAAGACGAGTAACCACACATATTTATACATTTTAAATAAAAAAGCTGCATTTTCGCCAAGCGATTGACAAAAAGGAACTTATATTGATTCAATGAAGGCAGCCGATAAGACAAGCAACCATATTTATTCATAGGTATACGTATTAAACAGAAAAAACATTAAATAAAAGAGGAAAATTACAGCGGGCATTAGTTACGTACATTCGATTTCCAAGACAAGAATATTTAAAGGAAAGAAAAAATATAAAACGGACGCTGTTGTAACCAAAAACTTCTTAGATGTAACGTTGGGTTATTTGAATAATGTATGGCTGAATTCATATAAGCATATGTTTGTATCGGCTTGGATTGAGAGAAAAAAAAAAGCAAAACACTCATTTTTAGTGCAAAATTAGGCAGGAGGAAAAAAAGAGAAAAGTAGGTTTCAAGCAGAGTTCCAGAAATCTCCCTTGACCAAATCTATTCTTCATAATCATACCAACATATATGGAGATGTTTAGTTGACATTAGTAAAGAAAAACATCAAAGAGACGTTTAGAGAGATTAGATATCTAGAGAGATGAAAATAGGAAAATGAAAGAAAAAAGAGTTTTCGGGTTTGAGAATTTATTATTACTTCCATTAAACATCGAATACCCCTATTAAGTCATACAAAAAGTGGCTTGAAGTTGGAGAAGCATTGATCAATCATTTCCTAAAAAATATAAAAAGAGAAAGACGGATAATGTTGAAAGCTTGATCTTTAAAGTTTTTTAGTTCTAAAATTTGACCATTCTAAGGTAATAATATATCTTAGATCATCTATTGTTTAATTATTGTTTGTTTGGATAGAAAAATCAATCTGAATACTAAAATTAAGCTTGAGTTTTCGGTATAAAAATCATCAAGTTATGATAGCCTAAATGGGTTGATTCTATGTGACGTCCCGTTTTCAGTTTTCCTAAAGAACTAGAAACGACATTTAATAAACGAAACAAATCGATAATATATGAATTATTTAAGTTTTATGCTTATTATTAATAGAATAATAATATGATACAATGCAAGTTATAAAATTTTGAAATAAATATTATCAAAGCATAAATAGTATTTCTAATATATATATATATAAAAAGAGGTAAATAATTTCTAATTAATATTATTAGAGTTCAAAATAAAATAAATTTGTTAAAGCCCAAAAATATGTCAATTTGGAAATTAAGAAGTAATTGAATCATTATTAACTAATTATTTATATTTTAAGAAAAATGGTATTTTGGTAATTTTCTAATTACTAATATAAAATGAAAAGATTTATATTTTCATTAAGGATGAAATATATGAACCATATTATAGTTATAAGTATGAAGTATGAAAAATAAAAAGTTAAAAGAGAATGAAAATTATGAAGTGACCGAAAAGGGTATTTTCGTTGTTATGAAGTATTTAATCTCTTAATGAGATTTTTATATGTTAGTATATCCTTAATATGTATATTAAGTTTATAAGTGGAGCAAATCTATAAACTTAAGACTTTCAAGAATTAAAGTTATTTTTGTGTCTAAAATGACAAATATGCGTAATCTAAAGAGAATAAAAGGGGAGAAAGCGGTTTCTATGGCTTGCATGAAGAATTGAGCATGATTTTGATGATTAAAGCTTAGGTTGATGAATTCCTAGCACAATCAAGGTAAGATCCGTTTTTAGCTAGAAAACTCGTTTATGGTTCTTGGCAGGTTTTTATGAATTAGAGGAGGAGTGATTCTTATGATTCCAAGTAGTTAGTAAGTGTTTCTAGTCACCTCATGATCACCATCCAACATATGGATAACTTGGAATCATGAATTAAGGTTAATGATCAAAGTGTTAATTAAATGTAATTAACTAGTTAGCATGAGTTTAATTAATTAATTAAACTGTTTGTAAAAGTAGTCTAGTGATTCCAACTAATTAAACAACAAATTGAATGAGATTGGAATTAGAAAGAATGGAATGGAATTGATGATTCCATGGTTGAAATTCCATTAAAAATGGCTAGATAAGGTCATGGAATGATTCCTTGTGAATGACAAAGAATTAAGTACTTAATGGGCTAAATAATGACCTTAAGTATATGTATGAAAAATAATAAGAAGTATATGAAACTGTAATTTCATAAGTTATATAATAATAAGAATGAAAGTAAGAAAGTATTCTGACAGAACTTTTACGTCAACTTAAACTGTACAACTGTACATATCTACAGGCCAAATATTGTGTGCCATACATGAAAACAAACCTACAGATTTCTAGTTTTTAAATCAAAAGGCGGTGAGTTGTTTCGCTTCTCCTAGAGTAAGTTATGCCGTTTTTCGTACAAGGTATCTTGTTTCGGCAGATTATGTCGCATTTGGGAATATGAATGTATATGTTAATATAATGTTTAAAGAATTGAAAGAAAACCATTCCTACAATATAGGGATGTATTATGAGTAATTATAAGCGTTAAAGAACAGAATAGACGTCTAAATGACTTAATGAAAGAAGTTTAGAAATGTTATAATACCACTACTACAAAACGTGTTATCCTAAAAGCGTATTTCATATCGTTTCAACGATGTATATATAATAACTAGCAAAAGCTCCGTGCTTTGCACGTTTGTTTTTTTTGTCGTTTGGGTTTTTTTTTGGTTGTTATTGTCGTGGGAAGATTTTATGTCCTTATATGTTTGTGTAAGTAATATCAAACATTAGTCACAGTTGATTTTCATTGATGATGATAAGGCCTTACATGGATAGTTAAAACAACAAAAAAAAAAAACAACAGACAGGTTTGCCATGCATGCAGATACATAACGTTTTATTATCAACAACCCACCATACTTGCTACGTCTTCATGAGAGATTTAGTTGGATGAGGAGGCCTGTTCGGGAATACCTTCCTCTTCGCGATCTTCGTAGTCGATGGTCTTGAGTTTCTTTTTTTGCCCCTGGATTTCATCTTTTAACATCTCGTCCACATCTTGTAAGAGCTCTAGAATTCTTGTAGTATTGGTGTTGGTTTCATGCATCGCCGCTTTCGCTTCAACGAAGTTGATAAATTTAGGCTTCGAGTCTGGATCTCCGTAGAGACGGTTTTTGGTGTTGTGATCATTCAGCAGTTTCTTTCGTAAGTTGTCGAGTAGCTTGAGATGTTGTTCGTTTTTTTTATGAGTGAGAGGAGCATGCTTTCTAAATCAGTGCCTTTCATGTTGTATGTTGGGAGTTTGGTGTGCTGGACGAAGATGGTCTAGGATTTTATAGTGGAGAAGATGAACGATTGGATGTTTGGATGGTGAGATGTGGTTGTAGGGATGGTCGCTTGTAATTAATGTTCTTAAGTTGAGAGGACTTTTGCATGGCGGTAGCTAATGATGGCTGTCAATTGATTTGGTTGTAGGGTAATCAGCTAAAAGATTGAATGCTTTGGTGGGTTTTAAGATGTATAGTTATTATAATGAAATTGTTTTCATTTTTGGTATTAGACTTCTGTATTTGGTTAAACCGTAATATCAATTTTATTGGAATATATATATATATATAGTAGTTTTTTACAAAGGTAATATTAAATAAATCGTTTATGATGAAACACGTACCATCACCTGATGGCTGAGTGGTAGCTTTCCCACCTTTCCATAGGAGAGGTCAGGGTTCGACTCTCACCAGCTTCAATTAGGGATGGCCACCAGTACACCCAAAGGGTGGGTTGCCTGGCACATGAGTTTACTGGGTGTTCATGTTGCCCCGAGGTTGGGTCAGTCAGGTCGTCCAAAGGACGGGTCGGGTGGCTTCCTCGGTTATCAAAAATATATATATATATATATATATATATATATATATATGTATATATATAATTTTCCATTAACAGTGGAGGCCTTTTTTTGTGTAATGTTTTTTATAGTAGTTTTTTACAAAGGTAATATTAAATAAATCGTTTATGATGAAACACGTACCATATAAATAAATTTGACATGTTTATGTGTTTTTTGTAACATTACCATTCATTGAATATTTTATCGACTATAATATAATAAGAGTATTTGTAATCGATCTCTATTTTTACTCCAACACAAAGTGAAATTTAAGACAAACAATGTTTAGTTTCCAACATTCTGTTATTTTTAATTCTATTACTATTTTGTTTTCAGCCTAATTCTTTTTTTAACTACATTTTTTACTCTAAAAAAACATTTTCCTACTACGTTTCTTTTAAACTTAAAACGATTGTGAGAGGTTCCGTTGATGTGTAATTTTTTTATAGTTTTTTTTCGTTATCTATTTTGAAATTTGAAAAGTACGTTTTAGGGCCCTTTTTTTTGGGAAGTGGTTTTCGTTATTTATTAGGGTAATAATAAGTTAAGTGTTTATTGTTATTTGGGTTTTCTGTCGATTGGGTTAATCTTTTGCTATCTGCGGTCTCTTCTTCTTCTTTATACGTGAAGTCTGATCTCTTGTAAAGGTATGTTTTTTAATTTTGTGGAAGCTTTTCATCGGAGTCAAGGCTTCCATCTGTTGTGTGGCTTTATATTAGGAGATGTTCTTCATAATTATTTGTTAGAGTTGTAAATTGTGTGTTAACTGTTATTTGAATGTTCTATCATTTGGGTTATTTTTTACTACTTGGGATATCTTTTTCTTTTTTATGTAGTGATTCCGATTTGTTGTGAGTATGCGTCTTTTTTCTTTAATAGAAGGTGTAACGCGAGTTTACAATTCGTGTATGTTGTTTTGCTTTATGTTATGAGATATTCTTTGTAATTTTTTCCTTTTTTAGTGTGTAATTGTTTTAAAGTTGTGTTGCTTTTTAGATGGCTTTTAATGGATTTCGTATGGGAGATCGCGTAGAGGTAATTAATGAGGAGGAAGGTTTTGAGAATTCTTATTATGCTGCTGAGATTGTTGGATGGACACTAGAGCATGTAGCTGTTAGATATGAGACTTTAGTTGATGAAGATGATGATTTCCCTTTGGAAGAGGCAATCTCCGTGGAGAGCATTCGTCCTTATCCAGCAACTGTGATGGTAGATTGTTGTCCTGGGGATATTGTCAATGTTTGGCATAATGAGGGATGGTGGAGGGGTAAATATCGTCTGTTTGATTCGGACAGAGTAGACGGTAAGCATTGCCGAGTATATTTTGATTACATGGATTCAGGAATGCGGTTCGAAAGTTATCGGGTTGAGGACGTGCGATTGCATCAGGAATTCTACTTTGAGGACTATGTGAATTTTAATCAGGTGTGGATATATAAGAAAGTGTGATTGAGAAGGTCCATATGAAAAGGATGTTTTTTTTGGGCGTGCAGAACATTTTGGATAGTGGATTTGGAAGGTTTTATGATTTATATGAACTTTAGTAATTTTTTTAGAATTATTTTTGGAACTGCTTTTATGTTTGAAGCTTTTATTTTGTTTTTTAAAACGCTGTTATTATTTGGGGTATTGTTCCGTTTGATATTAGTAATTCAGATTTTTGAATGCCATTTGGATGTCATTTTTTTGGGTATATTTTGGCATACATGATGGTGTAAATTTGGTTTTTTTTGGGTGTCTTATGAGATGGAAAAATGGATTGAGATTAGAGTAGCGGAAGTGTAAAGAAAGTTTAACCATGACTCAATATTTTTTTGAATTCATATATAGTTTGTAATAAAAAAAATTTGGTGCAAAGCTTCATCTCTATTGTAGCGTTGATTTAGGTGATTTCTTTTCTTTAAACATTTAGTATATCAATGTAATTAATTAATATCTTTGTAGTAGATGGGTATAACTGTAGGTTATCAGCCGATTACGTTTGCATGTGATGATTCACAGCTATTAATTGATGTGCCTTGCCGTCAATCATAAAGTTGAAATGGTTAATAGGGTGACTCAGTCATTGCGTTCTTATAAAATGCTATATATATATATATATATATATATATATATATATATATATATTTATAAATGAAATAAGGCTGTTATTTTATATAATTTGTATCGATATTTGGAATGAAAACCATGGTTAGAAATTGTTTTGAATAGACACACATATTTGAAAAAATATTTTTAAAGTTATTTATTAAGCTAGTTATGTCATAGAGTTGGCTATATGGGATATGCTAATTAATCAGAACAGTTTCCCTTTGATTAAGTAACGGGTATAGAAGGAAATAAAAAATAACAAAATATGTAAACGTAAGTTTTAAAGTTAATAACGTTGGTTATAGATTTTTTAAAAAAAGGGGGATTCTTATTTAAACCTTTCTTAATGCGTCAAATAAAAGAAGGTGCCCGAATAAAATTAATAATGTATGATGCTCATCATATTTTGCGTTATTTGCTTTTAAAAGTGTTTAAATTTTCTTAAAAAAAAGGGGGATTCTTATTTAAACCTTTCTTAATGCGTCAAATAAAAGAAGGTGTCTGAATAAAATCAATAACGTATGATGTTCATCATATTTTGCGTTATTTGCTTTTAAAAGTGCTTAATTTTTCTTATAGTGTTGGTAATGTAATTTAAGTTTATTTGATTTCATGACTCATTAATTGTGGGTATATGAATTGCCGTTATGGCGTCTTCTTGTAACGCTTAATAAATATTTAAAAAACATAATTGGAATGTTTTGACCTCGTTAGGTTGCATGAAGAAATTGTTATAATATAGATTTTCTAATTGATTGCTGCATTTAATATTTCATTCACATTTTGTTATATATACTGTGAACATAGAATAGTTAATCTAATAAGAACTTATTTTATTTGATAGTAAGATGACAACACATCGTAGTAAAATGTAAAGAGGACGTAGACATTATACACATTGCAACAGAAAAGAAAATGCAAGAATTTATGAACTTTTTAAAACAAAGCGAATTTTTTTTATGAATTATTATAGTCCTCATATGCCATCGATGGTGTTCAAAGTCTTTTTGATTTTCTCACGAAGTAATACTATAGAATCGATGGCTTCGATAATTTGTGTTGTCAAATTGTTGCCGACCGTTTGTAAGTTCTTGATTATCCTGTCAATAGCATTTTGATCCATGCCTTCTTCTATAACTTCGATGGTCTCTTTCAGCGTATCGTCGTTTTGTGTTGCTGCATTCACAACATTCATTAGGATGTCTTCCTGCGCATATAAATTATCGAGTTCTTCCTTTTGCTGTGTAAAAAAATCTTTTGTGAACTGTTTTTGATTTGTAGTTGTAGAAGAAGAAGAAGCCATTGTGATTGTTTATGAATCAAACACAAAGTTTACGTTTTGGGATGTTGGTCTACATAGTTGTAGCCGAGGCTTTCCCTTATATAACGTGTCTCTTGGTATAGCTTTTGACATTGTGAATTTAAATATTATTTCGTTTTTGAGTTGTAAACGTATGCGCTACGTGTTGACGATATAATTTTTTAATGCAACGTGGTGCAATATGTTGTCTTTTATGAACGGTGTGGACTTATCGATGTCTGTGTAGTCGATACGTATTTGCGTTTTAACTTAATGACATTCCGGAGACGTAAATCCATTTATTCGTTAGAAATTATAATTTTATTTTAAGTTAGTTATATTTAAGGCTATCCCAAAATTTTTGTTTAAATAACGAAAAATCGTTACATGTGTCTGTTAAATTTGTTTATGTAACGTTCTCTAAAACCGTTTATGAACATTTATAAAATTAAAATGCTAAACATTTTTTTTCTAGGAGTTGAATTAATATTTGCATTGTTTTCTTAAAAATATATTGTTATTAAAGTTTCTGATGTCATTCTTAATTGAATTAGGTAATAAATTGTTTGTGCATATATGTATTTGTATTTGTCGTATAAGACTTTGCTGTGTCTATGTATTAATTTGTGTGTAGTTAACAGATATCTAATTTTTAATTTAATCACATTTAAGATGTGTAAATGCGTTGGTTAGTTAGAAATTATAAATTCATTTTAAGTTGGCTATATTTAGTTTGTTCCAAAAAAATTTTAAATAAAAAAAAACCGTCACAGGTGGTTGTTTAAGTGGTTTATGTAGTATTCTCTAAAACCATTTACGAACTTTGATAAAATTAGAGTGATAAATATTTAGTTTTTAGAACTTTAATTATTTGTTGTTGGGGTTTTTAATAACATATGGTTATTAAAGTTTTTGACTCCGTTTTTAACTAAACTAGTAAAGAGGTTCTTTGTGTACACACTCATTTATATCTTTCGTATAGGATTTTGGTTTTTCGTAACAAACCATTTCATTCTTAATTAAATCAGGTAATAGATTGTTTGTGCATATATTTAATTATTTGCTGTTGGGGTTTTAAATAACATATGGTTATTAAAGTTTTTGACTCCGTTTTTAAGTAAACCAGTAAAGAGGTTGTTTATGTACACATCCATTTATATCTTTCGTATAGGATTTTGCTTTTTTGTAACAAACCATTTCATTCTTAATTAAATTAGGTAATAGATTGTTTGTGCATATATGTATTTGTATTTTTCGTATAAGACCTTGTTGTGTCTATATATCAGTATGTGTATAGTTAACAGATATCTAAGTTTTAATTTAATTACATTCTAGATGCGTAAATGCGTCGGTTAGTTAGAAATTATAAATTCATTTTAAGTTATTTATATTTAGTTTTTTTCAAAAAAAAATTTAAAGAAAATGAAACCGTCACAGGTGGTTGTTTAAGTGGTTTATGTAGTATTCTTTAAAACAATTGACGAACATTGATAAAATTAGAGTGATAGATATTTAGTTTTTAGAATTTTGATTATTAGTTGCTGGGGTTTTTTAATAACGTATGGTTATTAAAGTTTGTAACTCCGTTTTTAAGAAAAGTAGTAAAGAGGTTCTTTGTGTACACATCTATTTATATATTTCGTATAGAATTTTGCTTTTTTGTAAGAAACAAAGGATGGGGTTTTTTAAGAAAACCAGTAAAGAGGTTCTTTTTGTACACATCCATTTATATATTTCGTATATAATTTTGCTTTTTTGTAAGAAACAAATGATGATCATAAAACTTTTGGATATGATTTAAACAGTTACGCACGTATGATTAAGACAAAATTCAAAATCAGTAGAACTCGGTTTAGCAGTTTTAATCTTTTACACATATATAATATTATGTTTTTAATATATGCAAAACAGGATGATGCTCATTTTTATGTATGAGCATCTGTTACATTACGCTTAGTCTAGTGGTAACTGAAAATGTTGGGATGGCTATTCCGATTTACATTTTACAGGAGTTAATCCCTTTGTTAGTATTATATAATATAGCCATTCCCATATGGAGGATTCCAAGACAAACTATTGTTCCTAATTACATATGTTACGCATGGCGACATTGTTTTTTAACTTGAATTTCATTCCTTGTATCGACCTCGTTTAGTGGGATTCACAGCGTCGATATCATCTGCATTTTCATAGTTTAAACTATCAGTATCTTAGTACATAATAATGGTTTTTCATATGTATGTACCTGTGTCACTGCATATCAAACGCCTTCTTGCTGTGGACTTTTCTTTAAGCTTGGTGGGAGTTATGAATGAATTGGATTTTTTAGGTGAATCAGTTGCCGGTGTAGAAGGTGGTGGATTTGCTGTTGGGGACATTTCAGGGGATGCAACAGGTGGAATATTTTTTTTCATAAATAGTTGTTAGTTTCCCTGAGGATGTCTGTTTCCGTTCGTGACATAAGTTTACAACTACGAAACTTATCTTATTACTGCTAGATTTCTTGGTTATTTCGAGATATAGATTTAGCACATGTGTTTTATATATTTCCAGTTCAGGAGGCAAAACCTTCCGATCATCATAACCATCGAGTAAAACAAACTGCTCACATGTCTTGCCTGTCAATTTCTTCATAAACGCACAGTAACCATGACTCTAATAGCTTCTGTTCCGTCATCCAAGATCACATGTAAGCTGAAGCTGTTATAATCATATTTGTAGACATAAATAATTTTATTTGAGTATAAAATAAACAATTAACATATTTTTACTTACAAAAACGTTGGATTTTGAATAGGCCCATGAGTCACGCAAAACCATGTCTTTCCTTGTATGGGGATTCTTACTTTACACTTGTCACATGTAGAAATAAACCAACTATCCTCACTCTGAAAATCCACAATTCTTGATTCCACACAGATTGTTTTTCCCTGAAAAAGGTTTACTTATTAACACAGAAATTACGGGGTTTGCTTTAAAAACTCTTATTTCACTTACATTCAAATAAGAATAAGATTTTGTCAAAAGATCTCGAATTGTCATTTGTGGAAATGTTGTTGTCAACAACATTGACTTTGTTCCTTCGTTAATTACCGGTGTGGAAGCCAACTCCTGAGGAACCGGAGGGTTAACCATTACATGTGTTGCATCCGTGGAAGAAACTTTTATCCGACCTATAATTTCATAAAAATTTAGTATACTATTTAAAAGTTACGTAATAAAACGAATAAAATAAGTAAAGTGTTAACAGATTTGGATGTGAGACAAGGTTGTAAAAACAATGACCTCCATATATACTTGGTTTGACATTTGTAATTGCAATCGGTGTTCCAGGCGATGCATTGGACATGATGGATTCATTGAACTTTTCCTTATTTTCAATGCATTCTTTCCAAAGTGTGACAACTACTTCTTGACCCCTATATAGTTAGAAATTAATAAGAATGTTGTCTTAGTTATAAAGGAAGGTAATTAAAGTTATATTCTTTCCATATTTCTTACATGTGATTAGTGATTGTTAAATATATTATCGGGTCTCCATCTTTCTTTATACCTGATGCCTTCTTTTTAAAATTTCCAAGAACATCTGCAAGAAATAACCATGTAAAGGAAAATATAATGTAAATATAAGTAAAAGCTATGTTAAACTATAAATGAAGTTACTTTTTTCGTAAAGTAAACCTAGGTAATATTCTGGTTTGTCAATAAAATTATACAAATCTTCCGTATAAATGAAATCAAACCATGCTTTCGGAATGTCTTCTTTGTCTTCCAGAGAACTAATTTTTGAAGCAGGACCAAGATTAAGGTTTGTATCATTTTTTAAGGTTTTCTGATGTTTTGGAGTTTCGGAACAGGAGTAGTTTTCAATCTCATAACATTTGCCTAGATCCAAAACTGACTCCAAGAATTTTTGTCCAGTGGTTTGTCCAAGTATCGTTATTGCGTCACCCTAAACAGAAGGCATTTATGCAATAAAGTGTGTCATAATCATGATATAGGTGTTAAAAAAATTGTAAAGATATAAACTTACACATTGGTCAACCGCAAGATACCATGTTTCATACTTCCTATAGTGTGGAGTCCATTTTCGTAGAATTCTTATTTGAAGCGGTAATCCATCACATCCATATTTTAAATCAGCTATCTTCGCCATCTACAAACCAGAAAAGTAGATTGTACACAAGTATACATTATGTACGTAAATCTATAAAATACTCTGTGTAACTTTTTACAACCTAAACACATATACATAAATCTATACATTTTAATAGAATCTAATGAAGTTGCTCTTGAAAGTGCCACATATAATTGCCCATGACTGAAAACCGGCATTGGCAAATAAACACCAACTTTCTCCAATGACTGTCCTTGACTTTTATTTATAGTCATCGCAAAACACAATCTGCACGGGAACTGCTTTCGAACGAAAACAAAGGGAAGATCAGGTTGTTTATAAATCAGTTTAATCCTGGGCAAATGCACACGCTTCCCAATGCAAGTTCCCGTCATTATGATTGCCTCAATCAAGGAAGGTAATAATTTTGTTACTATTAACCTCGTTCCATTACATAAGCCATCCTTTTGATTTAAATTGCACAATAACAAAATAGGAGAATTCTTCTTTAAGCGCAATAAATGAAATGGCAAACCTGGAAAAGTTAAAGTATTTAAATACTCTTCGGGATATAAAGCTTCCGTTTCTGACTGTTTGCGTACCATGAGGAATTATGCTATCATTGCTATAATAAGATACGACTTCACCATCAGCCATTTACAAAACGATGTTGTTTATCTCAACGGTGGTATCATTCTTGGGACAAACAATGGCTCTATTACAAAGTGTTGCTGGGGAAGGGTTACAAAGAATATCTAAACCATATACAAATTCTACAAGTTTTTCCAAGGGATGATATGCATCCAAAATGAGGTACTCTTTTGGAATATCAAAAATAAATGTCGAATCCGGATGTAATGGATTGTCTGATCCAACAACACCATTACCAACATCTAAAAGCCATGATGCAAAATGGCATGAATCAGTTGGAGATGAAGAAGAAGACACAACAGAAGAGAGGCGCATGTTATGCATTAGCTTGTATACGGTAAAGTGATGCCAAAGATACGAATTTGGTAAAGTAAGACCCAAAATTTCACGATTAGACATCTTTTGTTTAACTGGTAAAGTCTGTCTAAAGTCACCCCCAAGTAGCATTGACATACCACCAAAAACAGTATCTTTATATCCTAATATATCTCTAAACGTCCGGTCAACACATTCAAGGCATCTCCGTTCCGTCATGGTTGCTTCATCCCAAACGACCATAGATGTTTGTTTTAGAAGTTCAGCCATCTGTGTGTTTTTCTTTATATTGCAAATGGATGTATATGTAACATCAATTGGTATGTTAAAACGTGAGTGTGCGGTTCTACCGTTAGGCAACAAAAGTGATGCAATGCCCGAAGCAGCAACAGCAAGAACAATCTTACCCATCGAACGAAAATAAGCAAGGATCATTGACCAAAGAAATGTTTTACCTGTACCCCCATGACCATACACAAACAACAATGTTTGCTTAACCGCCATAAAATCATTCCGAACCCTATTATACACATGCAACTGATCCGGATTTAACATAGTAACCATTTCAATATGTTCTTGTTGTAAACGTGCAGTGTCAAACATAGTCTCCTCTAACAGCAACTTGTTTCTCAAAGAACGAAAAAACCTATCCGAAGGGAGAGGCAAACTGTAATCCAATAAAGACTTTGAAGGGGTTGCTCCATTCAATATTTTCTCTAATTCAACCAAAATGTATTCTTTAATGTCATCCTCGCGAACTTCAAAACTGGATGCGACCGATGCGTTCCTTAAGTCACAGCGTATATCATCTCCCATTTTCATCCAACCATTTTCCCACAGAAGTAATGGATTGCTAACTTCACAAAAGAGAAGCAAATGACAAAAGAAAGTGTGCAGCTCGGCAGCGGAGGCCCAGGCAGAAGCTTCTTCAAAAGCGAACATCCATTCGCGATCATCGCCAATTAGACCCAATGCCTCACACGCCAAACGGAAAGAAGCATAAACAGTCCCATTTACAGTTCTAATTTCAGAAAAAGAGCAACATCCTTTTTGATGGCACAACAACATGCGCAAATAAAACAATTCACCAGAAGTGGGATGAATGTACACGAGGCGACCGACCGGTGGAACAAAATCTCTGTATCCAATCTTTCTTAGAGCTATCCCATCTATAAAATTGCGTATATTCAACATAAGTCAAATTCCTGCCCTCAGCATTCCAACGATTGCTGACCAGCCATCGACTTAAAGTAGTGTTCCCAAACGTGGGCTGCTTCATAACATTTTCTAATAAGCTGTTGTCTTGGAAGGTAGTAGCTTGCAATCCTTCCAGATGCACAGCTAAAATCTGAACAGAAGGGTGCCGCTCATTAATAGAAAAGTTTAACAAACGCCAAGCCGCTTCATGTGAACAAACAAACAGCCCATCAAGAAAGTTCTTTATTTCATCCACACCTTCAAAATCACTTTGTGAGGAAACAGACTGAGACGCATCCACATGCTGAAGCGTAAAGTTAACACGCTCTACACCCTTTGAGATGTACTTGAAAAGATATTTAATTAACATATTCCAACCACAATATTCTACATTAATATGTGCATCAAAACGACTGCAAAGCCTCTTATTGTAAGGAACTACAAAACCATTATGCATCTCAAAACCATTTGGTAAAAGTCGAGTTACAAAATGACTTTGGATAACCCTTTTTACACTCACCATCACGCATGCAAGAAGCTCTAACATTTGTCATACCACAGGGACCGTGTAACATACAGCCCGTGACAATAGAGTATAATCTTGACTCTTCATAAGGATCCGGTAGTTCTGCGGTGATGAACTTATCAACATCATCAGGACTTCTAACCTTTTAAGGACCACCAACCCACAACAACGTATGACAGTGTGGCAAACCCCTCTTTTCAAATTCGATAGTATACAGGTCTGCATAAAAATTCAAAAAAACAAACAGAAAAAGTGAGTTATACTAAACATCACTCATAAAAAAAGAAACTATGTAAACGTTAAATATAAAACTTACAGCCAATCACATCCCCAAACGTCTTATCCTCCTTCAGAAATTTAACAAAATCCAAAACTTTCATTCGAAAAATGCGAGCAACAATGTCCGGCCTACTTTGCGGAGATCCCATACCATGTAAACTCATAAATCTCGATATCTCAGGCCACCTAACGTTGCATGTAAAAGTAATAAAATATTGCGGGTTCCCATAGACTCTACAAATGGCCAACGCATCATGATAATGCTTATACATATATCGTGGGCCACCAACAAATGTTGAGGGTAAAAAAAAACGTCGTCCGATTGACTTACCCTCCGTATCACCTCTTGAGATGGCATCATAAACTCCAGGAACATACTCAGAACGTAACTGATTTTGATGATTTCGAATATAATCTAATCTATTTTGCTCCACACATAAATAAGCATCAACCAAGAATTGTTGAAAGAGACGACCTCCGTTCAACAGCAATGGCATATACAAATGATGTAAATAACTTATACGATGTGGAGGACCATATTTAGAACGAACTATAACATCATATTGCGAAGCATTCGGGTCATCAGCAACAACAATACTCCCTAAAGTCCCAGGTTCAGGCAAGCCATACCGTCTATCTACAACATTGCTATAAGTCTGACAGCATACTCTGGAATATTCCCCTGAGCAGCTATCTCCGAAGCAACTCGAAAAGTCCTTACGTATTCGTTATGAACAGACAGAATGTCACTAACAATGGCAATAATATTTGCCCTCAAAGAAAGACCCTCAGGAAATAACTGCAACCTATTGTAGATCTCATTCTGAATGTCATAAATATAAAGCTGTAGAAAATGTGGCCTCTCAGAAGTTTCCGGACATAGAGATCCAATCCAATGAGACACTTGACCTGATACTTTAAATGTATAAGGTCCTTGCCCAGTGTTAACAGTAGTATCCACTTTGGCTCCAAATGAGGTCATAGAGAACATCGAATTATACGCCCTTATATTATCGAATAAATGCCGATCTTGAAACAACGACATCAAATCAAATGGAGGCTGAAATGCGAACGGTAAGACAACAGCCCCATTCTTACAACATTAAGAGTAGGCAATGTTTCCACGATGTGATAACCGCAACACACGTTCACCATACCAAAACACAGATGAACAAAACCGACAGACATTTATAGCGTCACCACAATCAAAGTAAAGAGGTAACGGTAAGATAGAAGAAACACTCATGTCAAAAACACCCTTAAAACAAACAACCTTCCGAAAAAAACCAAACAACCCAAAAACAACCAAACGAAACCCATAGAAAGACAAAGTATCAACCTAATTGAACCATCCGACCCATAAAACAATTTAAAAAAAAACGTTACAATTAAATCTTATTAAACACTAACCTTACAGAGCAAATATCCACAGGTAAGAGCCAACACGAAACCTGAAAAAAACAAAAAGGAGAACTATATGTCAGGAGATAGCAAGTAAACCGAAAGAAATTAGAAGCTTTAAAACAACGTAACAAAACCGTAAACCAATGAGACAACAAATAGACGAAAAAACGCAACAACCTCAAAGTAAAAGGGAAACCCAAAAACATACAAACATCCAAAAAAATAAACAGCGCATGAATGGAAATCAGCTGATAAAATCCAAAAAAAATGCAAACAACCCAAAAACTACCAAACGAAACCCATAGAAAGACAAAGTATCAACCTAACTGAAGCATTCGACCCATAAAACAATCTAAAAAGAACGTGACAATTAAATCTTATTAAACACTAACCTTACAGAGCAAAAATCCACAGGTAAGAGCCAACAGGAAACCTGAAAAAAACAAAAAGGAGAACTATACGTCAGGATATCTCAAGTAAACGGAAAGAAATGAGAAGCTCTAGAACAACGAAAGAAAACAGTAAACCAATGAGACAACAAATAGACGAAAAACGCAGTAACCTCAAAGTACAAGGGAAACCCAAAAACATACAAACCTCCAAAAAAATAAACAACGCATGAATGGAAATCAACTGATAAAATCCAAAAAAAAAAATGCAGCGCGAAAAAACACAACTCCTAAGTCATTTAACGATCAAACAAAAGGAAGGATCTGAGAAACCTGACCTCCGCAACCTACGCTGATGAAAGAGACGACCAAAACACCCACATGCAAAGAAGTGAAAGAAGGTCAGGCGATGAAGAAACCACTAACGACGCAAATTCACCACAGTGGCGTAGGAGGTAAGCGACCGACAAAGAGAGGGAGACGAAACGGTAACCATCGAAGTAAAAAGCTCACTCAAACAACACGTGGCACACCCAAAAATAGAAGATCCGAAAAAATCCCCAAAGCCGGTCGTAAACCCGAAATGCAAAAACCCAAAAAAGAAAACCCAACAAAATTAACACAAACAACATGAGCCGAAAACATTATATAACACGCCAAAACAGACGACTTTTAATTAATAGAATAATAAATGAAGAAATCCGAATATTTTTTTTAAGTTACGAGGACATTGAACAATGAACAACCCTTTTACGTGTGACCTTAAAAAAGGCTTTCATACCCCTAAAGTGAACAGCTAACCTTATATTCCTTTTACCTTTGTCGTCACTCAATGGCATCCGTTCCGCCTCCGTCACGCGCAACTTCACAATCGCGAAGCTCTATTTTTCTCTTTTTCGATCCTTCAATCAGACGAGATGTTTAAAGAAATTTGAAAGTCAATTGAGAGAGTTGGATAGGGTGTGGGGATTGCTTGTTGTTGCATTAAGAGTATGAATCATGGTCTCAAGTTTGGAAGAATAATGGCGAGCAAACAAAGACTCTCAAGCCCTACCCAACCATAAATACTTAATAACTCTCCTCTTATCATTTGAAAGTCGTTGATTCACTAATGACTGAAGAAATAGAGAAAAAACGCAAAACACTCATTTTTAGTGCAAAATCAGGCAGGAGGAAAAAGAGAGAAAACTAGGTTTCAAGCAAAGTTCCTGAAATCTCCCTTGACCAAATCTATTATTCATAATCATACCAACATATATGGAGCTTTTTAGTTGACTTTAATAAATAAAAACCTCAAAGAGACGTTTAGAGAGATTAGATATCTAGAGAGATGAAAACAGGAAAAATGAAAGAAAAAAAGAGTTCTTCGGGTTTGAGAACTTATTATTGCTTCCATTAAGCATTAAATACCCTATTAAGTCATACAAAAAGTGGCTTGAAGTCGGAGAAGCATTGATCAAGCATTTCCCAAAAAATATATAAAGAGAAAGACGGAGAATGTTGAAAGCTTGATCTTTAAAGTTTTTTAGTTCTAAAATTTGATCATTCTAAGGTAATAATATATCTTAGATCATCTATTGTTTAATTATTGTTGGTTTGGATAGAAGAATCAATCTGAATACTAAAATTAAGCTTGAGTTTTCGGTATTAAAATCAAGTTATGATAGCCTAAAAGGGTTGATTCTATGTAACGTCCCGTTTTTTCGGTTTTCCTAAATAACTAGAAATGACATTTAACTAGAAAAATCGAGGTTTGGATCCATGACGAAGCTTACTAACAAACTGCGACAGTTATCGGAAAGGCAACAATTTTGCAATTTCGCACTGTTTTGATCGAAAGGGGTAAGGATTTCTTTGCAATTGTTCTAATTAGGGTATGACTTTATATACACAGATCCAAGGGAAAACGTAGCGAGCAAGGCAAACGGTATTTTTGACTTGGTCATGCTTACGTGGACATCCGACATCATCTTCACCTTGTCAAGTAAGATTCTCAATTAACCGGGTATGATAGGAACCGGCTATCTAGGGTCATTGTCCCTTTTAAACCGGTTAACTAAGACCTTATTCCCTCGAAGAGAAAAAATATAAGTTTAGTGGTATTTTAAAACACATCTCGAGAGTTGGATGGGTCTAGGTATTTAGGAAAATTGAAAACGGGACGTTACATAGAATCAACCAATTTAGGCTATCATAACTTGATGATTTTAATACCGAAAAGTCAAGCTTAATTTTAGTATTGAAATTGATTACCAATAATAATTAAACAATAGATGATCTAAGATATATTATTACTTTAGAATGATCAAATTTTAGAACTAAGAAACTTTAAAGATCAAGCTTTCAACATACTCGCTCTTTTTATATTTTTTGGGAAATGCTTTATTAATGCTTCTCTAACTTTAAGCCACTTTTTGTATGACTTAATAGGGGTACTCAATGCTTAATGGAAGCAATAATAAGCTCTCAAACCCAAAAAACTCTTTTTCTTTTCTTTCATTTTTCTTTTTTTCATCTCTCTAGATATCCAATCTCTCTAAACATCTCTTTGGGGTTTTTCTCTACTAATATCAACTAAATAGCACCATATATGTTGGTATGATTATGAAGAATATATTTGGTCAAGGGAGTTTTAAGGAACTCTTCCTGAAACCTAATTTTCTCTCTTTTTCTTCCTGCCTGATTTTGCATTAAAAATGAGTTTTTGCGTTTTGTCTCTATTTGTTCCATCATAAGGAAACCAACGACTTTCAAATGATAATAGGAGAGTATTATGTATTTAGGGTTGGGTAGGTGCTTGAGAGTCTTTGTTTGATTGTCATCATTCTTCTAAACTCGAGACCATGATTCATGGTCTTAATACATCAACAAACAACCCCCACACCCTATCCAACTCTCTTAATTGACTTTCAAATTTATTTTACTTAAGTTGAGTCAATAATGGATGGTTTATAGAAGGCTTAAGGTCAAACTTATATCCAAGATTCTCTTATTTCTCTCGTATTTATCTATCTTCATCATTAAGAAAAGAAATACGGAAAAAGTTATTTAATACATGTATAATACATATATTCTGATTCTATACTAGTATTAATTAGGTATGTTTACGACATTAGTTATATAAGTTATCGTTTATTTTACTTAGATGAGTTTTAAAAAAAACTAGTGGGCTTCCCGTGCGTAGCACGAGTTGAAGGGTGGATGTTATTCAGATTTTATGCATGTTAATGAAAGGGGAAGCTTATTTTAGAGACATATAAAAAGTATTAGATATTATTATCTTCATTAACGGCTGTTAAGTTGGGAAAACTGATACATATGTATCATAAGAAGCCTAGTAACATATTTATAAACGTGCATAAACGGAAAGAAAACGCTACCCATACTGAAAGCTAATAATATTCGCGATTTCCTCTTTAACTTCCCAAAAACCTTCAACTTCTTCTCCAGCTTATCTTTGATCTTTCGTCCCTAACCCTTCAGTTCCGGCTCGTTGTCCACGTTTTTCAGCAGTTTTTTGTATTCAGAGACTTCGTCTTTTAAAATCTCATCAATTTCGTACAGATGGTGCATTATTTTGGCGGAGTTGCTGTTGGTGGTTTCCATAGCTGATTTAGCTAGGATGAAATTCATGAACTTCGGCCTTATATCGGGATCGGCGAACAGATTGTTTTTATGATGATTATCGGTTTCAACCCTCCTTTGTAGGCTTTGGACTTGTTTACGGTTGTTTTCCGAATTCCTAATTAGAGTGTGGAGCATTGTTTGCAAATCGATGGATTTCATTGTGTTTGTTGAGGTGGTATTGTGTTTGTATTTCGTAACAGAGAAGTATGTTGTTGGGGTTGGACAGCATGACTTATATAATAGTTTTTGTATTTAACAAATCGGGTTTCAGAATATGGTTTACACTGAGTAATTATTAATGCTACGTATTAATTCTACCGTCTTTTCATCGTCAAGAGGTATAGGTGGATTGATGGGGAGTTTGGTAGGTTTTTTCATTTTTTTGCCTATTAATGCGCTTTTATAAAAATTCTGTTCTAATCTAGTATAGCGTATTAATTCGCAATAAATTATGGTTGGATAAAAATAAATTATATCAGATGGAATTAAATTAGTTTGATAAATCTAAGATATTTTGGAATAATATTTTTCCTAGGCGTTTGGTTTAGTTTTTTTTTAAAAGTCAATAATAATAGTTGCATGAAATAAACTGATGGCAATTAAAAAACGTCATTAGCAAATATTAAATACACTGCATTATTAAATACACTAATTAGGAAGATATTAGATACATATATAAAATAGAAACAAAGAAGACGAATTATTTATTTATTTTGTAGAGAATCGCAAACAAACCTTCACAATGTATTAAACATTTCATTCCTTGTCTATAGTCTGCAATACTTTTTTGATCTTCTCCTGTAGTGAGGTTATAGATTGGATCGATTCAATGATTTGTGTTGCGAGGTTGTTATTCACGTTTTCTAGGCTGCTGATTGCTGCTTCTATAGTACCTGGATCAAAACCTTCTTGTAAATTATTAATAATGTCTTTAACATTATCGTGGTTGGCTATTGCAACGTTTATAACGTTCATTAGAATTCCTTCTTCTTTATATAAGCTTTCAAGTTCCATCTTTTGCTGTGCTATAAAATCTTCTGTTTTTTCGTTTCGATTAGCAATTGGAGTAGAGGAAGACGCCATTGTGCTTGTATATGAATTTGAGCAGGAAATGATAGTTTTGAAGGTTTATCTTTATCGTTGTGATTGGGGTTTGTGTTGCGTTACATAGTATATATAATAATATCGTAGCTTGTAATAAGAAATTTTATTTTATTATAATGAATTCTAGAGGAACATTTTGAAAATATAACTTACACGTGAAAGAAATGGTCATTATTAAAAGCAACGTGTCATGGGTTGTACCTTTGTAGAGGAGATGTGGAAGGACCGTTGTTATCTTTAGCACACGTAATTTATTGGTCTGTGCGTGTATAGTTGGAGTGTGTCTTTAAAGTTTCTTGTTTTATATTAGATTATTCATATGGAAGTATATTAGTGTTTCTTAATAAGGAGTTTAGGAAATGTTTATTAACTATATGAAAATCGAAACAGCCCATTTAATTTAGTTAATGGATAGCACGTAAACTATCGTAACATTTTTATTATGCATTATGAAGTTAGAACACAAAATGAGAAATGTTTGTTAAAAGATTTACAGAAAGTAAAAATTGAAACATAATTGTTGGAAGATTGAAAGAATAAAAAAAAAGACCAATTCTCATTGATTTATTGTCTTTACTTGGTCTTCTACATTAAAAACAAAAACATTATAATAACAAAAACATCATCTGCATTAAATAAAAAATAATTGACAGACAATAACCATATCCAAAAGATACGTTTTATACAAGAAGTTTTTCCAACACATTGTAGATCGAAAGAACGAAAAAGTAACACAATCATCCACACTTACAACTAAAACACCACCAGACCTTTGATATTACATCAAAACGAAACATATGACTACCCAACATACTCTACACCACCGACAAACCAAACACCAAAACAAATAACTAAAGCTTCTTAAAACTTACGGTAAGTCCACATTCGAAGAAAGTTTACGTGATCAGCAAAATAGAAATCTTGATGCAAACGGATTTCTGATGGACGGTAACTTTCATGACGAAGGCCTTGTACCATGTAATTAAAGTAAACGCGAAAATACCTACTATCTTCTCGATCGATATCAAAACGCCGATACGTACCCCTCCACCAACCCTCATTGTGCCACACGTCCACCGAATCTCCAGGCGAATAGTAAGCCACACCATTGGCAGGATAAGGACGAATAGAGCTGATTCTCACTGTCTCCTTTAACGGGGATTCACCATTATCATCGAGCAACGTTTCGTATCTCACGCGAACGTGGTGTCTTGCCCATTCCATAATTCCGGCAGCGTAGTAGGAATTTTCAAAACCGTCACCATTACCAATAACTTCGACCCGCTCACCAACACGAAAACCATTTGAAGACATTCTACAAAAAAAATTGTTTGTTAGTTACATAAACAACAATAACAACAAAAAAGAATAAAAACATCGCATACCTTATGATCTTTGGAAAGTTAATTGAAGTTTACCCTTAGTTCCGTGCGTAAGAATGGAAAAACTTACCGCGATTAAATAGAAGTAATTGATAAGACGAGTAACCGCACATATTTATACATTTTAAATAAAAAAGCTGCATTTTCGCCAAGCGATTGACAGAAAGAAACTTATATTGATTCAATGAAGGCAGCCGATAAGACAAGCAACCATATTTATTCATAGGTATACGTATTAAACAGAAAAAACATTAAATAAAAGAGGAAAATTACAGCGGGCATTAGTTACGTACATTCGATTTCCAAGACAACAATATTTAAAGGAAAGAAAAAATATAAAACGGACGCTGTTGTAACCAAAAACTTCTTAGATGTAACGTTGGGTTATTTGAATAATGTATGGCTGAATTCATATAAGCATATGTTTGTATCGGCTTGGATCGAGAGAAAAAAAAAAGCAAAACACTCATTTTTAGTGCAAAATTAGGCAGGAGGAAAAAAAGAGAAAAGTAGGTTTCAAGCAGAGTTCCAGAAATCTCCCTTGACCAAATCTATTCTTCATAATCATACCAACATATATGGAGATGTTTAGTTGACATTAGTAAAGAAAAACCTCAAAGAGACGTTTAGAGAGATTAGATATCTAGAGAGATGAAAACAGGAAAATGAAAGAAAAAAGAATTTTTCGGGTTTGAGAATTTATTATTGCTTCCATTAAACATCGAATACCCCTATTAAGTCATACAAAAAGTGGCTTGAAGTTGGAGAAGCATTGATCAATCATTTCCTAAAAAATATAAAAAGAGAAAGACGGAGAATGTTGAAAGCTTGATCTTTAAAGTTTTTTAGTTCTAAAATTTGACCATTCTAAGGTAATAATATATCTTAGATCATCTATTGTTTAATTATTGTTTGTTTGGATAGAAAAATCAATCTGAATACTAAAATTAAGCTTGAGTTTTTGGTATAAAAATCATCAAGTTATGATAGCCTAAATGGGTTGATTCTATGTGACGTCTCATTTTCAGTTTTCCTAAAGAACTAGAAACGATATTTAATAAACGAAACAAATCGATAATATATTAATTATTTAAGTTTTATGCTTATTATTAATAGAATAATAATATGATACAATGCAAGTTATAAAATTTAGAAATAAATATTATCAAAGCATAAATAGTATTTCTAATATATATATATAAAAAGAGGTAAATAATTTCTAATTAATATTATTAGAGTTCAAAATAAAATAAATTTGTTAAAGCCCAAAAATATGTCAATTTGGAAATTAAGAAGTAATTGAATCATTATTAACTAATTATTTATATTTTAAGAAAAATGGTATTTTGGTAATTTTCTAATTACTAATATAAAATGAAAAGATTTATATTTTCATTAAGGATGAAATATATGAACCATATTATAGTTATAAGTATGAAGTATGAAAAATAAAAAGTTAAAAGAGAATGAAAATTATGAAGTGACCGAAAAGGGTATTTTCGTTGTTATGAAGTATTTAATCTCTTAATGAGATTTTTATATGTTAGTATATCCTTAATATGTATATTAAGTTTATAAGTGGAGCAAATCTATAAACTTAAGACTTTCAAGAATTAAAGTTATTTTTGTGTCTAAAATGACAAATATGCGTAATCTAAAGAGAATAAAAGGGGAGAAAGCGGTTTCTATGGCTTGCATGAAGAATTGAGCATGATTTTGATGATTAAAGCTTAGGTTGATGAATTCCTAGCACAATCAAGGTAAGATCCATTTTTAGCTAGAAAACTCGTTTATGGTTCTTGGCTGGTTTTTATGAATTAGAGGAGGAGTGATTCTTATGATTCCAAGTAGTTAATAAGTGTTTCTAGTCACCTCATGATCACCATCCAACATATGGATAACTTGGAATCATGAATTAGGGTTAATGATCAAAGTGTTAATTAAATGCAATTAACTAGTTAGCATGAGTTTAATTAATTAATTAAACTGTTTGTAAAAGTAGTCTAGTGATTCCAACTAATTAAACAACAAATTGAATGATATTGGAATTAGAAAGAATGGAATGGAATTGATGATTCCATGGTTGAAATTCCATTAAAAATGGCTAGATAAGGTCATGGAATGATTCCTTGTGAATGACAAAGAATTAAGTACTTAATGGGCTAAATAATGACCTTAAGTATATATATGAAAAATAATAAGAAGTATATGAAATTGTAATTTCATAAGTTATATAATAATAAGAATGAAAGTAAGAAAGTATTCTGACAGAACTTTTACGTCAACTTAAACTGTACAACTGTACAAATCTACAGGCCAAATATTGTGTGCCATACATGAAAACAAACCTACAGATTTCTAGTTTTTAAATCAAAAGGCGGTGAGTTGTTTCGCTTCTCCTAGAGTGAGTTATGCCGTTTTTCGTACAAGGTATCTTGTTTCGGCAGATTATGTCGCACTTGGGAATATGAATGTATATGTTAATATAATGTTTAAAGAATTGAAAGAAAACCATTCCTAGCATATAGGGACGTATTATGAGTAATTATAATCGTTAAAAAACAGAATAGACGTCTAAATGACTTAATGAAAGAAGTTTAGAAATGTTATAATACAACTACTACAAAACGTGTTATCCTAAAAGCGTATTTCATATCGTTTCAACGATGTATATATAATAATAAATGAAGAAATCCGAATATTTTTTTTAAGTTACGAGGACATTGAACAATGAACAACCCTTTTACGTGTGACCTTAAAAAAGGCTTTCATACCCCTAAAGTGAACAGCTAACCTTATATTCCTTTTACCTTTGTCGTCACTCAATGACATCCGTTCCGCCTCCATCACGCGCAACTTCACAATCGCGAAGCTCTATTTTTCTCTTTTTCGATCCTTCAATCAGACGAAATGTTTAAAAAAATTTGAAAGTCAATTGAGAGAGTTGGATAGGGTGTGGGGGTTGCTTGTTGCTGCATTAAGAACATGAATTATGGTCTCAAGTTTGGAAGAATAATGGCGAGCAAACAAAGACTCTCAAGCCCTACCCAACCATAAATACTTAATAACTCTCCTCTTATCATTTGAAAGCCGTTGATTCACTAATGACTGAAGAAATAGAGAAAAAAACACAAAGCACTCATTTTTAGTGCAAAATCAGGCAGGAGGAAAAAGAGAGAAAACTAGGTTTCAAGCAAAGTTCTTGAAATCTCCCTTGACCAAATCTATTCTTCATAATCATACCAACATATATGGAGCTTTTTAGTTGACTTTAGTAAATAAAAACCTCAAAGAGACGTTTAGAGAGATTGGACATCTAGAGAGATGAAAACAGGAATAATGAAAGAAAAAAAGAGTTCTTCGGGTTTGAGAACTTATTATTGCTTCCATTAAGCATTAAATACCCTATTAAGTCATACAAAAAGTGGCTTGAAGTTGGAGAAGCATTGATCAAGCATTTCCCAACAAATATATAAAGAGAAAGACGGAGAATGTTGAAAGCTTGATCTTTAAAGTTTTTTAGTTCTAAAATTTGATCATTTTAAGGTAATAATATATCTTAGATCATCTATTGTTTAATTATTGTTGGTTTGGATAGAAGAATCAATCTGAATACTAAAATTAAGCTTGAGTTTTTGGTATTAAAATCATCAAGTTATGATAGCCTAAATGGGTTGATTCTATGTAACGTCCTGTTTTTCAGTTTTCCTAAATAACTAGAAACGACATTTAACTAGAAAAATCGAGGTTTGGATCCATGACGAAGCTTACTAACCAACTGCGACAGTTATTGGAAAGGCAACAATTTTGCAAATTCGCACTGTTTTAATCGAAAGGGGTAAGGATTTCTTTGCTATGTTCTAATTAGGGCATGACTTTATATACACAGATCCAAGGTAAAACGTAGCGAGCAAGGCAAACGGTATTTTTGACTTGGTCATGCTTACGTGGACATCCGACATCATCCTCACCTTGTCAAGTAAGATTCTCAATTAACCGAGTATGATAGGAACCGGCTATCTAGGGTCATTGTCCCTTTTAAACCGGTTAACTAAGACCTTATTCCCTCGAAGAGAAAAAATATAAGTTTAGTGGTATTTTAAAACACATCTCGAGAGTTGGATGGGTCTAGGTATTTAGGAAAATTGAAAACGGGACGTTACATAGAATCAACCAATTTAGGCTATCATAACTTGATGATTTTAATACTGAAAAGTCATGCTTAATTTTAGTATTGAGATTGATTCTTGTATCCAGACCAATAATAATTACACAATAGCTGACGTAAAATATATTATTACTTTAGAATGATCAAATTTTAGAACTAAGAAACTTTAAAGATCAAGCTTTCAACATACTCGCTCTTTTTATATTTTTTGGGAAATGCTTGATTAATGCTTCTCCAACTTTAAGCCACTTTTTGTATGACTTAATAGAGGTACTCAATGCTTAATGGAAGCAATAATAAGCTCTCAAATCCAAAAAAAAAAACTCTTTTTCTTTTCTTTCATTTTTCTTGTTTTCATCTCTCTAGATGTCCAATCTCTCTAAACATCTCTTTGAGGTTTTTCTCTACTAATATCAACTAAATAGCTCCATATATGTTGGTATGATTATGAAGAATAGATTTGGTCAAGGGAGATTTAAGGAACTCTGCCTGAAACCTAATTTTCTCTCTTTTTCTTCCTGCCTGATTTTGCATTAAAAATGAGTTTTTGCGTTTTGTCTCTATTTGTTCCATCATAAGGAAACCAACGACTTTCAAATGATAATAGGAGAGTGTTATGTATTTAGGGTTGGGTAGGTGCTTGAGAGTTTTTTTTTTGATTGCCATCATTCTTCTAAACTCGAGACCATGATTCATGGTCTTAATACATCAACAAACAACCCCCACACCTTATCCAACTCTCTTAATTGACTTTCAAATTTATTTTACTTAAGTTGGGTCAATAATTGATGGTTTATAGAAGGCTTAAGGTCAAACTTATATCCAAGATTCTCTTATTTCTCTCGTATTTATCTATCTTCATCATTAAGAAAATAAATACGGAAAAAGTTACTTAATACATGTATAATACATATATTCTGATTCTATACTAGTATTAATTAGGTATGTTTACGACATTAGTTATATAAGTTATCGTTTATTTTACTTAGATGAGTTTTAAAAAAACTAGTGGGCTTCCCATGCGTAGCACGGGTTGAAGGGTGGATGTTATTCAGATTTTATGCATGTTAATAAAAGTGGAAGCTTATTTTAGAGACATATAAAAAGTATTAGATATTATTATCTTCATTAACGGCTGTTAAGTTGGGAAAACTGATACATATGTATCATAAGAAGCCTAGTAACATATTTATAAACGTGCATAAACGGAAAGAAAACGCTACCCATACAGAAAGCTAATAATATTCGCGATTTCCTCTTTAACTTCCCAAAAACCTTCAACTTCTTCTCCAGCTTATCTTTGATCTTTCGTCCCTAACCCTTCAGTTCCGGCTCGTAGTCCACGTTTTTCAGCAGTTTTTTGTATTCAGAGACTTCGTCTTTTAAAATCTCATCAATTTCGTACAGATGGTGTATTATTTTGGCGGAGTTGCTGTTGGTGGTTTCCATGGCTGATTTAGCTAGGATGAAATTCATGAACTTCGGCCTTATATCGGGATCGGCGAACAGATTGTTCTTATGATGATTATCGGTTTCAACCCTCCTTTGTAGGCTTTGGACTTGTTTACGGTTGTTTTCCGACTTCCTGATTGGAGTGTAGAGCATTGTTTGCAGATCGATGGATTTCATTGTGTTTGTTGAGGTGGTATTGTGTTTGTATTTCGTAACAGAGAAGTATGTTGTTGGGGGTGGACAACATGACTTATATAATAGTTTTTGTATATAACAAATCGGGTTTCAGTATATGGTTTACACTAAGTAATTATTAATGCATTTAATAGCCAGATATCGAAGGGACATATAGATGGTTAAGGGTGCTGATGGCTACGTATTAATTCTACCGTCTTTTCATCGTCAGGAGGTATAGGTGAATTGATGGGGAGTTTGGTAGGTTTTTTCATTTTTTTGGCCTATTAATGCGCTTTTATAAAAATTTTGTTCTAATCTAGTATAGCGTATTAATTCGCAAGAAATGGTGGTTGGATACAAATAAATTATATCAGATGGAATTAAATTAGTTTGATAAATCTAAGATATTTTGGAATAATATTTTTCCTAGGCGTTTGGATTAGTTTTTTTTAAACGCCGATGTACCCCTCCACCAACCCTCATTGTGCCACACGTCTACCGAATCTCCAGGCGAATAGTAAGCCACAACATTGGCAGGATAAGGACGAATAGAACTGATTCTCACTGTCTCCTCTAACGGGGATTCACCATTATCATCGAGCAACGTTTCGTATCTCACGCGAACGTGGTGTCTTGCCCATTCGATAATTCCGGAAGCATAGTAGGAATTTTCGAAACCGTCACCATTACCAATAACTTCGACCCGCTCACCAACACGAAAACCATTTGAAGACATTCTACAAAAAAAATGTTTGTTAGTTACATAAACAACAATCAACAACAAAAAAGAATAAAAGAAAGGAACTTATATTGATTCAATGAAGGCACCCGATAAGACAAGCAACCATATTTATACCTTTTAAAAAAAAAGCTGCATTTTCGCCAAGCGGTTAACAGAAAGGAACTTATATTGATTCAATGAAGACAGCCGATAAGACAAGCAACCATATTTATTCATAGGTATACGTATTAAACAGAAAAAACATTAAATAGAAGAGGAAAATTACAGCGGGCATTAGTTACGTACATTCGATTTCCAAGACAACAATATTTAAAGGAAAGAAAAAATATAAAATGGACGCTGTTGTAACCAAAAACTTCTTAGATGTAACGTTGGGTTATTTGAATAATGTATGGCTGAATTCATGTAAGCATATGTTTGTATCGGCTTGGATTGACAGAGAAAAAAAAAAAGCAAAACACTCATTTTTAGTGCAAAATTAGGCAGGAGGAAAAAGAGAGAAAAGTAGGTTTCAAGCAGAGTTCCAGAAATCTCCCTTGACCAAATCTATTCTTCATAATCATACCAACATATATGGAGATGTTTAGTTGACATTAGTAAAGAAAAACCTCAAAGAGACGTTTAGAGAGATTATATATCTAGAGAGATGAAAACAGGAAAATGAAAGAAAAAAGAGTTTTTCAGGTTTGAGAACTTATTATTGCTTCCATTAAGCATCGAATACCCCTATTATTGCTTCCATAGGATTTACAAAACATATCGTGCTTTCTAGTCAAATACTGAAATAGTGTTTTTTCTAACTTTTTTTATTTGGCTAACTAAACATATCAGGAAAACATCATTTTTACATTACCAAAAGATATAGTTTTTAACTAATTGATTGATGTTCTTGAGATCTTCTTTTATTTCTACAAAAGATAGGACTGTTTTTAGTTAGACGTCACAAAGGTTGCCATCAAACTTTCCGTTAGTCTTCGTAACGGCGACGTTTTGTGGGATTGATTCTCTCAATGTCATCTGAAAAGAAAAGATTGAGATTGTTATGTTATTCCCATAACAAAGTTTCTTTATATTTACGTACCTTTTTCATGAAAGTCCAAACGTTTAGCTACTGAAGTTTGAAGTCGAGCGTCAGTTTTGGGGTTTGATTGGATACTTTTTTCAACAATATCAGTATCTGGTGTCCTTGGTGGTGGGCTTATCGTTGGTGTCCTGATAGGGGACGTTGTTCTTGCCACATCTTTTCCAGATGTTATGTCAGAAGTCTTTTCCACAACATTTGGTAAGTGATCAATAAAATTGACGACAACGAAATGTATGCTATTTGCAGTGGATCTTTTGGTCATTTCAACAGAGAATTTGAAAATACTGGTTTTGTGTTCTTCAAAATCAGGGGGAATGACTTTTCGATCATCGTATCCATCTTGTAGAACAAACTTCTCGCATGTATTTCTGGTGAGCTTCTTCATAAAAGCATCTGTAGCCATGGCTCTGACAGCTTTTGTTCCATCGTCTAATACGACATGTAGACTAAAACTGTAATCAATATTTCTCTAATTAGTATAACTTTTAGTAGATAAAATGGCATAGAGGTCCAAAGGTAAAGACATACAAGAATATCGGTTTTTGAACAACTCCATGAGAAGTACAAAACCAAGCATTTCCTTGTATAGGTATCCGGAGTGTGCATTTGTCACAAATGGAGAGGAACCAACTGTCCTCACTATCAAAATCAATGATTCTAGCATCTACACATATGGTTTTGCCCTATACAAATGTGATGCAAATATTTAAAACGGTTTTTGGAGAAATTTATCAACTAACTTTTTTTCCGCTTACAAGTAGGTAAGAGTGTGACTTCATTAACAAATCTTCAATTGTCATAGAGTAAACTGTTGGTGTAACAGTAACAGATTTGTTTGATAGCGCTTTCTCTTCCATTAATAAGAATTGTTCAATAAGCTAAGGATTTGAGATAAGGTGCGTTGCGTCTGTTGAGGAAAGTCTTAAACGACCTATAATTGAACAAAAATAAAAAATTTCAATTACTCAAAGTAAAAAAGATAATGACTATATTCAAAAAAATAAGTGTTTCAACGGAACGGAGAGAATTAATGACCTCCATACAATGTTGGTTTTACGTTTGTTATTGCAATGGGTGTTCCAACTGTTAAGCTTGTCATTAGATGTTTGTTAAATTTCTCTTCATTCTCTATACATTCATTCCATAATGTTGCAAAAGCTTCGTGTCCCCTTACAAGAAAGAAGAAAAGAGTATGTTCTTATCATGAAATATGTTATATAATTTATGTATGTTTTGTTTATTCTATCTTACAGTGCATCAACTATGGTGATGTATAACAACGGATCACCATCCTTTTTCACGCCGGGTGTTTTCTTTTTAAACTTTCCAATAACATCTGTAAAAAATACACATATAATATAAAAAGAATAATGGAATGTTTTTATATAAGTAGTAAGTTCAAATATATTGATATTTACCTGGATAATATTCAGGTCTATCAATAAAATCGTTTAGTTTTTCGATGGGAACGAAATCAAACGAAAATGTTGGGATATCTTCAATATCTTGAACTGCAGTAATTTTTGAAGCTGGACCAAGATTCAAGTTTATTGAATTTTTTACCACTCTTTGATGTCGTGGTGTGTCAGAGCAAGAATATTTTTCAATTTCATAACATTTGTTGACATGTAAAATTGATTCTAAAAACTTTTGTCCATCATTTTGTCCAAGAATTGCAACTAAATCACCCTATAAAAAAAGACCCCAATTGTAATCAAAACGACAAAACCATAAAATTATTTTATTTTCAGATTTACAGTAACATAGTAACCTTCAAATGTTAATAGAAATTATAGAAAGTTTCATATGAAATAATTAAAAGTTAAAAGGGTAAGTACATTTTTGTCAACAGCAAGATACCAGCTTTCAAACTTTCTGTAGTGAGGTATCCATTTTCGAATAATGCGAATCTGCAACGCTGATCAGTACACCCATGCTTTAGTTCTGATATCCTCGTCATCTACAAGTGAGAAAAATACATTAGATTGTTATATATGTAGTAAAAAAAATTACATATGTAAAAATGTTTTTTGTTTCTATTTGATTCATTAGTTATGTACATAATCCATCTATTCTTTCTTCATTATCTTCCTAAATTGTCTACATATGCAAGGAACTCCTTAAAAACAATATTTTTTGTATAATTGTATGGCTGTTGTTCTTCATCAAGGATCAAAACTTTTATAGAATCAGGGGAAGTAGCTCTTGATAAGGCTACATACAGTTGGCCATGGCTAAAAACATGCGTTGTTAAATATACACCAATTTTGTGCAATGATTGGCCTTGACTTTTGTTTATGGTCATATCATAACACAATTTGCATGGAAATTGTTTTCTAATAAAAATAAACGGAAGCTCAGGGTCCTTATGCATCAATTTAATTCTTGGTATATATACACGTTTCCTAATTGCAATGCCTGTCATAACCATAGCTTCTATCAATGAAGGTAACAGCTTAGTAATTATAAGCCTTGTTCCATTGCATAGCCCATCTTTTTGATTCATATTTCTCAGTAACAGAATCGGGGCATTCTCTTTCAAAAGCAAATTATGTGGTGGAAAACCTGGAAACTGAAGACTGTTCAAATATTCAGTCGGATACAATATCTTAAGTTCTGCCATTTGAGATGTCTGTGCAGTTATGCTATCTGTACTATAATAACTGACATCCCCACATGGAGACATTTTAAGAATTGTATTGTTAATTTCTTGTGTTGTGTCGATTTTTAGACATGCTATCGCCCTGCTACAAAGAGATTGGGGAGAACAATCAGCCAAAACTTCTGGGCTATAAACAAAATTTACAAGTTGTTGTAACGGTTCCTGTTTTTCTAAAATCAAAAATGGTTTAGGAATCTCAACAATAGATGTTAAATCAGGATTGGTTGCATTTCGTGTTCCAATTAAACCATTTCCTATGTTCAACAACCATTGTGCAAAGCGTGAGTGATCAGACGACATCGAAGACGAACGCATACCAGCAAAAAGTCGCATATTATGTGATAGCTTATATAAACTAAAATGTGACCAAAGATAAGAGTTAGGTAGTGTCGATGCCAAAATATCAGAGTTTGCTTTCTTCCGCTTCACTGACAATGTTTGCCTAAAATCACCACCAAGTAACATCGACATCCCACCAAAAACAGCATCCTTATCTCCAAGTATGTCTCTAAAAGTACGGTCAACACATTCAAAACATCTACGATCAGACATCGTTGCTTCATCCCATACAATCATAGATGTTTGGGCTAGAAGTTCCGATAGCTGCGTTTTCTTTTTTATATTACACGTCGATGTATCTGTGATATCAATTGGAATGTTCAACCGTGAGTGTGCAGTCCTGCCATTGGATAAAAGAAGCGAGGCAACTCCTGATGCAGCAACAACAAACACGATTTTTTAACTAATCTAAAATAAGCAAGAATTGTTGACCAAAGAAAAGTTTTTCCCGTACCACCATGTCCATATACAAATAACAAAGTTTGTTTCTTTGCTGCTTCATCATTCTGTATTCTGTTGTATATCTGTAACTGATCTGGGTTCAGCATATCTACCATCTTAGCATGTTCTTACTGGAGCTGAACGACATCAAATGCGGTTTCCTCCAACAATAATCTGCTTTTCAGCACATCAAACATTCTTCCAGAAGGCATTGGTAAATGAAAATCTACCAAAGACTTAGACGGGGTTTCTCCATTCAATAACTTTTGTAATTCCACTAAAATGTAGTCCCTTAAAACTTCATCACTAATCACAAAGACTGTATTCCTGACGCAGTTGTCAAGCTTTTAACAATATCATCACCCATTTTGTCCCATGCTTTTTCCCACAAAACAACCGGATTACTTACCTCACAAAAAGTAATAGATGACAAAAAAGAGACTGTAACTCTGACGCTAATGCCCAATCAGATGCATCCATAAACGCAAACATCCATTCCTGATCATCACCAATAAGACCCAAAGCTTCACACGCCAAACTATAAGATGGATATGTAGTTCCATTGACCGTTCTAATCCCTGAAAATGATCGGCATCCTTTTTAATGACATAGAAGCATTCTTAAATAAAAAAGCTCCCCTGATGTAGGATGAACATAGATAAGGCGACCAACCGCTGGAATTGAGGTTCTAGTACGATAAATCCATTATTTTTTCAACTTATCCCACCGATATAACTTTGTATAAACTGAATACGTTAAATTCCGTCCATCAATATCCCATCTGTTACTTACTAACCACCTGTTTAAAGTTGTATTTCCAAACGTTGACTGCTTAATGATAATATCAAGTTGACTGTTATCCTGAAATGTAACAGTTTCCATATCTTCCAAATGAACCGACAACACTTGAACCGCAGGCTGACGCTCATGTATCGAAAAGTTCAAGATACGCCAAGCAGCTTCATGCGAACAAATAAATCTACCATCAACAAAATTTTGAATCTCGTTTACAGGTTCTGAAACACATGAAACACCATCATCTTTAGAAGTGTCAACACTATGAAGCATAAAACTAACACGATCAACACCTTTTGAAATATACTTAACAAGATATTTAATAAGCATATTCCAACCACAATACTCAACATTAATATGAGCATTGAAGCGATAACATAATCTTTTGTTATACGGAACCACAAAACCATTATGAATCCTAATTCCATTTCCCAAACGGTAAAAAACACCATCCCTTATTCTATAATGAGCGTATCCATCTTTATCGAAGTAAGTTGCATTAGAAAACGGTTTAGGAAAGCGTTTCTTACATTTCCCCTCACGCATACATGCAGCTGAAGTGTTTGGCAACCCACAATGACCATGTAACATACAACTGGTGATTGTAGAATACAAAAGACTTTCTTTTTGCGGATCAGGAAGCTCTACTGTTATGTACTTATCTATATCAGCAGGTGTTTTAATCGTGGAAGCAGCATCGACCCATATCAACGTATGATAATGTGGTAAACCTCTCTTTCGGAATTCAATTGTATATAAATCTGCATAAATTAAAAACCCACTTAATAAAAAGAAATTACATTACAAAATTAAATGGAAACAATAAAAATTTTAAAAAGAAAACTCACAAGCTACAACTTCACCAAACGTCTTATCTTCCTTCAGAAATTTAATAAATTGTGACACCTTAATCTGGAAAACACGAGCTATGATATCTGGCCTGTTTTGGGAGTGTCCCATACCATTTGATTCCATAAATCTACTAATCTCGGGCCAACGCGCGTTACACGTAAAAGTGATAAAATATTGTGGATTACCAAAAACTCTACATAGTGCCAACGCATCTTGATAATGCTTGTACATATAGCGTGGACTACCAACAAAACTCGCAGGCAAGAAAATACGCTTACCGATAGATTTACCCTCTAAATCAACCTTAGAAATCGCATCGTAGATACCTCCAACGTATTCAGACCTTAATTGATTCTGATGCGTACGCACATACTCCAACCTATTATGCTCAATACACAAATACGCATTGACCAAAAATTGTTGAAACAACCTACCAACATGTAATAACAAAGTATATACATCGAAACGATCATGAATGAGAAAACTGTAAAACATATTTACAGTAAGACTCCTAGACCCATCACGGCCATTACCATCCAATCTAAGAGAAGGAGACCAACCATCTTCACCATATGGAAACAACAATGGATACTGAAGAGGCATATACGACCGGTGTAAGTTACTAATGCGCTGGGGAATAGAAAACTTTGAACGAATAGTGGATTTTCATTTGCTGGTCCACTCGCACCTCTTCCAACCGAGCCTTGAGAATGGGCACGACCACCTCTCGAGGCTCCACGCCCCGAATTACCTCGCGTAGGATTACTTCTAGTTCTCCTCATACTTCAAAAGTCAACAATTTGTTAGGTTAATACAACCAAGCGTTCAACATGTCTACTATTTTTCAAGGTTTAAGTCCAGGGATCTATTCTACAGACACCTAGTTCACTTAAACCACGGCTCTGATACCAACTTGTAACACCCGGCTTTTTCAAACAAAATACACCCAAAAAAATTTCATTTTTAAACACAGTTTTAAACATACAAAACTAACTGTTTAGGTGTATAAGTTATTACAAAAAGGGTACAAGTGTATCAAGGAGTATATATCAAAAGTAAACTCCTTCTAAGCCGGGCCGCTACAACGAACAGTCCTATCCATGAGCTACATCTTTACCCTTAACAGGGTCACGCTCACCTGCAGGGACAAATCACACATGTACTGTGAGCTATAAAGCTCCATGAGTAATCATATAAACAATTTAACATATAAACATATACTTAAGTTGTTAGAACTCCATATAGTGTACATCCCTGTTTAAATCAACATTTGGACATCAATCCAATCTCCTAGCCACATGGGCCGTTATTATTTGGATACTACATCCAATCTCCTAGCCATATAGGCCGTTATTATTTGGATATTACATCCAATCTCCTAGCCATATAGGCCATTTATTTTGGATACGGAATCCAATCTCCTAGCCACGAAGGTCGTTAACATTTGGATACGAAATCCAATCTCCTAGCCTCAAAGGCCGTTATACCATACCAATTAGGTAATTGACTAACTTATAGATTGTCATTTTAAATGCTAAGGCTACTTTCAAATTTCAAGAGTTCAATCAATACAAATATCACAACTGATATAAGAGAGATTACTCACCTGGTAATGAAGATTTATACAATCTAAGCCAATATCACAAAAGCTCCAACGATCCTTCAAGTTCTCCCAGCACCTACACGAACATATTTACACCAAGCAAAGGTGAATATGTTGTTTTTCAACCCTTCAAGCTCAAAGCTTGGTCACAACGGTTAAAGCTCGGAATTGGAAACATTCAACACATCTAAACAAGTGCATATGTTCAAATTCCAACCATTTACTGGTGGTTCTTTACCACAACTCGAAAACAACTCCAAAAGACCAAAATCAATCTTTCAAAAGGGATAGAAGTGAACACCTTACCTTCAATAAGCCAAGTATCGAAAATCACTTCAATCCAACGCGAATTGGCCTTCCAATTTGGTCCAAGAACGAAAGAGGAATGATTCTAGGGTTAAAGAGAGGTTTTTGATCGAGAGAGATATGACCAAATGATGAATTTTCACGATTTAAATGGGTGGGGTCGGCACAAAACCCGACCCATGTCCGACAGCCCGACCCGGGCTCGACCCCGCAACCCGACCCTAGCTTGACAGCCCGATCCGGGTTTTCTACACAGCCCGACCCGGGTTCAAAAACCCTCCCCGGTTTGACTCTTCGACCAATTTGCTCTTTGACGGAACCCGACCCGATTTTTGAAACCCGATCTGGGTTTTTACTACTATACGACCCGGGTTCTAAAACCCGCCCCGGGTTCGACCCATTTTTAACCAACGAATATTTCAAGTCATCCAACTCGACCCGGGTTGAACCACACGACCCGGTTTACTCATTTTCGGTGTTTTTCGCATGATAACTTAATTCTAAAGGTATTCAACCACTCATACCCTTATACTTATTTTTATATATCGAATTCAAAATACGACTAGAGTAAATTACTTACCGAAACTAACGTGGTGTTACACTGAGGATGTTTACATGAATCAGCTAGAGGGTTTTGTAGACACAAAGCATCTTAATAAGGTGTGTAAGCTTGAGAAATCAATCTACGGATTGAAACAAGCTTCTCGCAGTCGGAATCTTTGTTTCCATGATAAAGTCAAAGAGTTTTGTTTCTCTAGGAGTGAAGATGAGTCCTGTGTATATGTCAAGGCTAGTGGGAATATAGTCACTTTTTTAGTGTTGTATGTTGATGACATACTGCTCATTAGAAACGACATTCCAACCTTGCAAGATGTTAAGTCTTGGCTTGGGAAGTGTTTTGTCATGAAAGACCTAGGAGAAGCTGCCTATATTCTTGAGATAAGAACATTGAGAGATAGAAAGAAGATACTAATAGGACTTAGTCAAAGTACATACTTGGAAAAGGTACTAAAGAGGTTTAGTATGGAAAATTCCAAGAAGGGAGAGCTGCCTATCCAGAGTAATGCAAAGTTGAGTAAGACTCAAAGCCCGAGTATATATGAGGAAATAGCTGAGATGAGTCGAGTACCTTATGCTTTGGCGGTAGCGTCGATCATGTACGCCATGACATGTACTCGTCCCGACGTGTCCTTTGCTTTGAGCATGGTCAGTCGTTACCAGGGAAACCCTAGTAGAGCGCATTAGATAGCTGTTAAGAATATACTCAAGTATCTACGAAGGAAGAAGAACATGGTGTTAATCGTTGGTGGCAGTGATACATTGAGAGTTTGCGGGTATACAGACGCCAGCTTCCCGACAGATAGAGACAACGGTCGGTCAGTCGGGCTGGGTATTTCTTTTGAATGGGGGAGCGGTTACTTGGAAGAGTTCCAAGCATGAGACGGTGCTTGATTCTACATGTGAATCAGAGTACATAGCAGCGAGTGAAGCGTCAAAGGAAGCGGCTTGGCTGAAGAACTTTATCGGTGACCTTGGAATAGTCCTTAGTATTCAGGAGCCTATGGAACTGTTCTGCAATAACGAAATAGCGGTTGCTTTGACAAAGGAACCGAGAGATCATGGAAAGTCCAGACATATCGACAAAAAGTACCATTACATTCGGCATAGGGTAGAAGAAGGTCACCTCCTTGTAAAGAGGGTATCATCTGAAGACAATCCTGCAGATCCCTTGGCAAATGCTCTGAGTAGGATCAAGCACAATCAACATGCTAGGAGCATAGGATTGAGAGATGATATTAGTTTTTGTAATTAGATAGGATTTTGAAACTTGTAACAATGTAAATGTAATTGACTTTGGTGATTTAATAATAGAGATTTATTAATGAGTATTGTTTACTGCTATTTGTCAATTGTTTATCATTGTGTTTCACTTTGCATGTTTTACTTCCTGAATAATATGATTATTCAAACATCAACGGTCGCTTATACTTTAGGGAGTAAGTATGAATCAAGACTGCCATGAATTGGTTTGTAGATTGTCTAAGGAGTTAGACATAGCAACAGCATTGCTACAACATTCATGAGTACTTAGAAAATGGAGATTTGAGTATTGGATAAACCCATGCTCAAAAGATTGCTTCATGGATTATATCACGAGCAATTTTGAGACGATAATATATTGTGATCTTGAAGCGGACGCATATGACTTGTGATTTACAAGGCAGTTGTTCATTGACTATGCGAAAACGCATCGGTAACTCGATGTTATAAAATGTATTGTTGTGAGTGATTTTTCTGGTAAAAGACATGAGCATATGAGTCAAAGCTTATTCGTTCCTTGACCCTGATGGAAAAAACAGATATTTGTAAGCCTCTCGATGATTTTGAAGTTGACTGAAAGTGTTGGCCAACCAGGATTGAATTGATGTGTTTAACTAGCAGTCTTAAAGTCATATGTAAATCAGAAATCAGGAAACAGAGTATCGGAATGAGATTGATCTTAATCCATGTCTCAAGTCCGAAAATATCTTGTTGGACGGAGGATCATATGATCATTTATCTATGGACAGAACTGGAACTGACTGGGTCAGAGTTCGGCAGCAGTTTCTAGGAAGCTACAATTTGCTGATTAATTAGAAGGTAAATTGACAATTAAAGTCACAGACTTATCCAAGTAGGATGAAAGTTGCAATTTTTATACATTGGTCCAGAGAGTTGACTGTTTTCAATAGTTAAATTATAAAAATTGTATTAAATCAACCAAAAACCATATGAGTGTGTGCCTTATACCCATGGATATCTAAAAGAGTGTACTTTAACAATATGTAATAATCTTATTAAAATAATGGGTATAAGAGGGGTGTATTAGTCCATGAATAAACTGATATACAAAAATTAAAGCTAAAAATGAATATTATATAAGTAGTATTAAGTAACAATTTGAAGTATGATTTATGTTGTGACTATTGGTAATGTATGTAGGTTGATCAGAGGTAGTGTTAACCCTAGTTCATACCAATAGTATGGTTCAGGCATTCTATTATCATGTGAGTTTCAATGCTTTATGCATGTTATTATGTGCTTATGTTGTGTATGCTAGTTTATATGTTTGTATTAGACTATATGACTCTTGTCCTGAAAGAGGGAGCAAGAGGGCATCAGACTCTACCACTATTGTTCACGGAAGGGAGAGTAAGAGCGCATCAGACCGTTCAAATTATATGCCTTGTTCCTAGAAAGGGAAGTAATGTATCATATTTCGTGCTTACGTATATCATGCGTGCATAACATATAATGGAATGTGTAGTTGTTGTGTGGTCACTAAGCTTTATGCTTACCCGACATGATGGCACGCAGCGTTCACATTCTCTAATTCAGATTATTATTGTTTTGTCATTATAAATTTGTAACGTTTGTTTTTAGTATTATTCTTTTACTTAATTCGCGTCATGTTTGCCCTGATTGATCCCCTTTGTTTTTGCGCACGTAACTTTTTTTGTGGGTTTTTTCCGTCGGGTTCCAAAGCGGGTTACGGTTCTTTCCGGGTTTCACTTTTCTTCCACTGACACGTGCTGGTCTAGGCGTTGTTCTTTTCCTGGTCATTGCCAAGTGTTCTTCAACGAATATCTTTTCTTTCTTACTCGCCGTTTGGTTTCTTTCCTTTCAGTTTCCATCCGGTGAATTCCCGTCGCCTTTCGGTTGTTCTGTTGCCGCTGCGTTTCCTTCTTCTTTGCATGTGGTTCCTTTGGTCTTCTGGCGAAGTCAGACCCTGCATTTCCGTCGTCTGCTCTGTTTTCGACTAAACTGATCAACTCACCACCAACCTCCTGATTAACTTGCAGGTACATTCTCTCATTCCACGTTTCTACATCTTTTGGGTTTAATTTGCTGGTGGTCTTCACAGAAAAACAAACAAACTTTGCATGTGGTTCCTTTGGTCTTCTGGCGAAGTCAAACCATGCATTTCCGTCGTCCACTCTGTTTTCGACTAAACTGATCAAGTTACCACCAAGCTCCTGATTAACTTGCAGGTACATTCTCTCATTTCACGTTTGTACATCTTTTGGGTTTAATTTGCTGGTGGTCTTCACAGAAAAACAAACAAAACAATTAAGAAAGCTTTAAAGCGCCTTTCGTCGTTTTTGATCTTTTTCGTCGTTTATATTGGTTTGGAACGACCTTAGATATGGTTGTGTTTTTTTGGTGGTTTCAGGAATCCTGTTGTCGCTTATCGGTTTTTAGTTTTTAACGTAACTCTTTAGCCACATTTCCTTAACGCCCATTTTATAACTGTTTTATTTGTCATCAATTCTCTTGCTTTGCGCTTTTTTGTCTTTAAGTTAACTGTTTAGTAAGTCATCCGTGTAGCCTTTTTATTTGTCATTGTTTTATCTGCGGTCTGTTTTCGTTGGTTTCCTCTTTTGTGAGTCTTTGATTTTCAGTTGGTGACATTGGTTTACGTAGTATCGTTGTCCCTTAAAGAATTTTTGGAAGTCCTTTAGTCTGGATGTTGCTTTTGACATGAGTGGTTCGTCTAGCTTTGTGTTACCCGCTTACTTTGATTGTGGTGATGCTATAAATGTTTGTCGTTTTTGTTTTGCTGTGTTTTGGTATGGTGAACGTGTGGTTCGATTATCGCGTCGTGGGAACATCGTTTACTCCCAATGTTGTAAAAATGGGTCTGTTGTTCTACCGTTCCCATTTCAACCTCCATTTAATTTGATGTCTTTGTTTCAAGATCGTCATTTTTTCGATAATATAAGAGCTTACAACTCAATGTTCTCTATGACCTCATTTGGAGCCAAAATTGAGGCTATTACTAACAGCGGACGAGGCCCTTATACATTTAAGGTATCGGGTCAAGTGTCTCATTGGATTGGGTCTTTATGTCTGGAAACTTCTGAAAGGCCCCGCTTTCTGCAGCTTTATGTTTATGATATTCAAAACGAAGTTCAAAACAGGTTAGAGTTGTTTCGGGAAGGATTTTCTTTGAGGGCAAACATTGTTGCTATTCTTGCTGAGATTCTATCTGTTCATAACGAATACGTAAGGACTTTTCGAGTTGCCTCAGAGATTGCTTCCGATGGTAATATTCCAGAATATGCTGTTAGACTCTATGATAAAGCTGTAGACGGACGGTATGGGTTGCCTGCACCTGGGACTTTAGGAAGTATTGTTGTTGTGGATGATCCGAACGCTTCGAAATACGATGTGATAGTTCGTTCTAAATACGGTCCTCCACATCGTATAAGTTATTTACATCGTTCGTATATGCCTTTGCAATATCCGTTGCTCTTTCCTTTCGGGGAGGATGGTTGGTCTTCATCTCTTAAACTCATGGGGTGCGGTCTTGATGGGTCAAAATCTCTCACTGTCAATATGTTTTATAGTTATTTAATCCATGACCGTTCAAATGTCTATACGTTGTTGTTGCATGGGGGTCGTCTCTTTCAACAATTTTTAGTAGATGCTTATTTATGTGTGGAGCAAAATAGATTAGATTACATCCGAAATCATCAAAATGAGTTACGTTCTGAGTATGTTTCTGGAGTGTATGATGCTATTTCAAGAGGTGACTCCGAGGGTAGATCAATCGGCCGACGTTTTTTTTACCTTCAACATTTGTTGGCGGGCCCCGATATATGTATAAGCATTATCACGATGCGTTAGCAATTTGTAGAGTTTATGGGAACCCGCAGTATTTTATTACGTTTACATGCAACGTAAGGTGGCCTGAGATAACGAGATTCATGGATTTACACGGTATGGGTTCTGTACAAAATAGGCCTGACATTGTGGCACGCATCTTTCAAATGAAAGTTTTGCAGTTTGTTAAATTTCTAAAAGAAGATAAGACGTTTGGAGCTGTCATTGGGTGTAAGTTTTATATTTAATTTTCACAGGCTTTCTTTTTTTATATGTTATTTTTAATACAACTTACTTTTTGTTATTCTTTTCTTTGAATTTAACTGCAGACCTGTATACTATCGAGTTCCAGAAGAGGGGCTTGCCACATTGTCATACGTTGTTATGGGTTGATTCTCATTCAAAAGTTAGAAGCCCCAGTGATGTTGATAAATTCATTACTGCGGAACTGCCTGATCCACATGAAGACCCAACATTGTATTCTATCGTGACGAGCTGTTTGCTGCATGGTCCTTGCGGATTGACTAACCGTGAAGCTTCTTGCATGCGCGACGGTTATTGTAAGAAGGGTTATCCAAAACCGTTCTGTAGCTCAACTTTTTTTTGATAAAGACGGTTATGTACATTATAGAAGAAGAAATGTTGGTCTTCATATTTTACCCAATGGTGTTGAAATGCATAATGGTTTTGTCGTTCCTTATAATAGGAGGCTTTGTAGTCGTTTTCATGCACATATTAACATAGAATATTGTGGTTGGAGTATGTTGATTAAATATCTTTTCAAATATATCTCAAAGGGTGTGGAGCGTGTTAACTTTACACTTCAACATGTCGATGCGTCTGAAGACGTTCCTTTACAGGGTGGTTTTGAAGGTGTAGATGAGATAAAGAATTTTGTTGATGGGCGGTTTGTTTGTTCACATGAAGCGGCTTGGCGTTTGTTAAACTTTGGTATTCATGAGCGTCACCCTTCTGTTCAAATTTTAGCTGTGCATTTAGAAGGATTGCAAACAACAACCTTTCAAGACAATAGCTTATTGGAAAACGTTGTTAAACAGCCGACGTTTGCGAACACTACTTTAAGCCGATGGTTGGTAAGCAATCGTTGGAATGTTGAGGGTAGAAATTTGACTTATGTTGAATACACTCGGTTTTATAGATGGGATAACTCTAAGAAAGATTGGCTACAAAGAACCGGGGACTTGGTTCCACCAGTCGGCCGATTGGTGTATGTTCATCCTACTTCAGGTGAACTGTTTTATCTGCGCATGTTGTTGGGCCATCAAAAAGGTTGTTGCTCTTTTTCAGAAATCAGGACCATAAATGGGATCGTCTACAGTTCTTTTCGTCTGGCGTGTGAAGCTTTGGGTTTGATTGGTGATGATCGTGAATGGATGGTTGCTTTTAATGATGCATCTGATTGGGCGTCCGCTTCGGAATTGCGCACGCTTTTTTGTCATTTACTTATTTTTTGTGAAGTTAGCAACCCATTATTTCTATGGGAGCATGCTTGGATGAAAATGGGAGATGATATACGCCGTCAATTAAGTGATGCATCGCTGACATCTTCCTTTGAAGTTTCTGACGACAACATAAAAGAATACATTTTGGTTGAACTAGAGAAAATACTTAATGGTGCTACCCATTCGAAATCTTTATTAGATTTCAGTTTGCCTCTTCCTTCGGAACGTATTTTTGGTGCTTTGAGAAATAGATTGTTGCTAGAGGAGACTATTTTTGATACCGTACACTTGGAACAAGAACATATCAGAATGGCTGCTATGTTAAATCTGGATCAGTTGCACGTGTACAATAGGATTCGGAATGATTTCATGGTGGGTAAGCAAACACTGTTGTTTGTCTACGGTCATGGAGGTACAGGTAAAACATTTCTATGGTCAACAATCCTTGCTTATTTTCGTTCGCTGGGTAAAATTGTTCTTGCTGTTGCTGCTTCAGGTATCGCTTCCCTTTTGTTACCTAATGGTAGAACCGCACACTCACGTTTTAACATACCCATTGACGTTACTGATACATCTGTTTGCAACATAAAGAAAAACACCCAAATGGCTGAACTTCTAAAACAAACATCTATGGTGATTTGGGATGAAGCAACTATGACAGAACGGAGATGCCTTGAATGTGTTGATCGGACTTTTAGAGATATATTAGGGTATAAAGATATTCTTTTTGGCGGTATGTCAATGCTCCTTGGGGGTGACTTCAGACAGACTTTACCGGTTAAACAGAAGTTGTCTAACCGTGAAATTCTAGGCCATACTTTACCCAATTCTTATCTATGGCCTCATTTTAGTGTGTATAAGTTAATGCATAACATGCGACTCTCTTCTGTTGTTTCCTCTTCTTCATTTGCATCCGATTCATCTCATTTTGCATCCTGGCTTTTAGATGTCGGCAATGGTGTTGTTGGATCAGTCGATCCATTAAGTCCAGATTCCACATTTATTTTTGATGTTCCAAAAGAGTACCTCATTTTAGATACACATCAACCCTTGCAAAAACTTGTAGACTTTGTATATGGTTTAGATGTTCTATCTAATCCTTCTCATGTAACACTCTGTAATAGAGCCATTGTTTGTCCCAAAAACGATACTACTTTTGAGATAAATAATATCGTTTTGGAAATGGCTGATGGGGAACCGGTGTGTTATCGCAGCAATGACAGCATAATTCCTCATGGTACACAGCAATCAGAAACTGAAGCGTTATATCCCGAAGAGTTTTTAAATACTTTAAATTTCCCAGGCCTGCCATTACATTTATTGTGTTTGAAGAGGAATTCTCCTATTTTGTTATTGCGAAACTTGAATCCAAAAGATGGTCTATGTAATGGAACGAGGTTAATAGTTACAAAATTGTTGCCTTCGTTGATTGAGGCAACCATAATGACTGGAACTTGCATTGGGAAGCGTGTGCATTTACCCAGGATTAAGTTGTTTTATAAAGAACCTGAGCTCCCCTTTGTTTTTGTCCGCAAGCAATTTCCATGCAGGTTGTGTTATGCGATGACTATAAATAAAAGTCAAGGCCAGTCGTTGGAAAAAGTTGGGATTTATTTGCCCTTGCCAGTTTTCAGTCATGGACAATTATATGTAGCACTTTCAAGAGCAACTTCATCGGATTGTATTAAACTCCTTATTTTAGGTGACGATAAACAGCCTTCTAACCGTACTCGAAACATTGTTTACAAAGATTTACTTATGTACATAGATAGTTTAACGACAAAAGGATAAAGTTTCAAATGTATAGATTTGTATATACGTTTTTAATTTGTATAAACTTACACACATCACTTCATTGAATTGTGTATTTAACATATATATGTGTATGACCCGCTTTTGTTGTTTATAGATAGCAAAGATAGCTGACTTAAAATATGGTTGTGATGGATTACCACTTCAGATTAGAATACTTCGAAAGTGGACTCCACATTATAGAAAGTATGAAACATGGTATCTCGCTGTTGACCACTATGTAAGTTTATATCTTTATAATTTCTGTGAACACCTAAATTATGATTATGATATACCATTTTACATAAATGTTTTTGTTTTAGGGTGACGCAATAGGCATCCTTGGACAAAATAGTGGACAAAAATACCTGGAATCTGTTTTGCATCTAGGCAAATGTTATGAGATTGAAAAGTATTCCTGTTCCGAAACTCCAAGACATCAAAAAACATTAAAAAATGCTACAAATCTCAATCTTGGTCCCGCTTCGAAAATTACTTCTCTTGAAGACAAACAAGATCTTCCAAAATCATGGTTTGATTTCATTTCTACAGAAAATCTTTATAACTTCATCGACAGGCCAGAATACTATCCAGGTTTAGTTTGCAAAAAAAGTTACTTGATGTATACTTTAACATACCTGTTACCTATGCTTGCATTGTCCTCACCTTTCACATGCTAATTTCTTCCAGATATTTTTGGAAACTTTAAAAAGAAAACATCAGGTATAAAGAAAGATGGAGACCCGATCATGTTCTTAACAATAACTGATCACATGTAAGAAATGTGGAAGAATTGTAATTTTAAACAGGTTCCTTTAAAATTAACAAAACATATTTGGTGACTCTTAATTGTGTAGGGGTCAAGAAATAGTTGCTACGCTTTGGAAGGAATGTATCCAAAATAAGGAAAAGTTCAATGAATCTATCGTCTCCAATGTTGTTCCCGGGACACCGTTGGCTATAACGAATGTCAAACCAAGTATATATGGAGGTAATTGTTTTTAGAACATTTTATACCAGTCAAATCTGTTAATAATTTATTTATTTAATTTTCTTTTGTATGTACTCTTTAAGTAAGATAATATTTGTATGAAATTATAGGTAGGGTCAAAGTTTCTTCTACAGATGCAACACACGTAGTGGTTAACCCTCCAATAGCTCAAGAGATAGATTCCACATTGGCTATTAACGAAGCAACAAACCCGATGTTAATGACAACAACATTTCCACAGATGACCATTCAAGATCTTTTGACAAAATCTTATTCTTATTTGAATGTAAGTTAAACAAGAGTTTTTAAAACACATTCTACAATTCCTCTGTTACTAAATGCACATTTTCCAGGGAAAAACCGTTTGTGTTGAATCCAGAATTATGGATTTTGAATTTGAGGATAGTTGGTTTATTTCCACATGCGACAAATGTAAAGCAAGAATCCCTGTACAAGGAACCACATGGTTCTGTGTTTCTCATGGGCCTGTTCACCAACCAACGTTTTTGTAAGCAAATATATGTTAAATGTCATATTTTATAGTTACATAAAATAATTAATATCTATAAATGTGATCCTAACAGTTTCAGTTTACATGTGCTCTTGGATGACGGAACGGAAACTATTAGAGTTATGGTAACCGATGCGTTTATGAAGAAATTAACAGGCAAGACATGTGAACAGTTTGTTTTACTTGATGGTTATGATGATAGAAAGGTTTTGCCTCCTGAATTAAAAGTATACAAGACGCAAGTGTTAAAGCTATATCTTGAAACAACGAGGAAATCCAACAGCAATAAAATAAGTTTCGTAGTTGTGGACTTAATTCACGAACACAAACAGGCTTCATCAGGGAAGTTAGTGAGTATTGGTGAAAAAGAAACTTTGGCTGTTGTATCTCCTGAGGTTTTAGCAACAACAAATGCACCACCGCCCACACCGGCAACAGACTCATCTGAGAAATCCACAACGTTCGTAACTCCCATCGAGCTTAAAGAAAAAACTACAGTAAGGAGGCGTTTGATATGCAGTGACACATGTACATACATATTAAATACCACTATGGTATAATAAGAATTTAACAGTTATAACTCTAAAAATGCAGATGATATCGACGTTGTAAATCCCACTAAACGAAGTCGTTACAAGGAGTGAAGTTTAAGTTAAAAATTAGTGTATCCATCTTTATTATATATAACTAGAAACAATAGTTTTGCATCAAATCCTTCACATAAGAATATCTATGTTGCTTAATCCTATCAAAAGGATTAAATTTTGTAAAATGTGACCGGATGTCCCAAGACTTGTAGTTATTATCAGACAAAATGTAATGTAATGGATGCTGATGTATAAATAATCCTACTGAAAGGATTAAGTTTTGTAAAATGGTCATCGAAGTCCCAAGATTTGCAATTATTATTACACTAAATATAAAGTAATAAATGCTGCTACGTAAAATTTCGCATCGCCCTGTTTTGCATGTATTAAAAACATAATATTGTTTAGGTGTTAAAGATTAAAAATACTATATAGAAATCTATTCATTTTAAATTTTGCCTTAGTTATATGTGCATAGCAGTTAAAACCATATTCAAAAAATTTATAATCATTACTGTTCGGTTATAAAATACCAAAAAAATATAAAAAAGATATAAATCGATATGTCTACAATATAAACCCTTTTAATGAATATTAAAGTAACCTAAATATAATTGATTTAAAACAAATTCATACTTTCTAATTAAACAACGCACTGAGACGTATAAAATGTGATTAGATTAGAATATATATATATATATATATATATATATATATATATATATATATATATATATGTATATATATATATATTTAATCTCATACCTACTGATACATAGATACGCCTATTACCCTAATATATTAGTGTGCATACACGAATTTCGAGAACAACACATAAAAAATTAACATAAAAAGTTACACCAGCTTTCTTTTATTATTTAAACATCCTATGGGTTAGGTCCACATCGTTCATAGAAGAAGCGTTATTGCAACACGTTGCATAGCAAACTCATTTCACGCAACACGTAAAACCACAATATCATATTTCTGCCGACAACCACGTTATATAAGACTAGCTTTCGGTAACAGCTATGTACAATAGCATTCCAAATGGCTTCTTCCTCTACTACAACTACGAATCCAAAACAATTCACAGAAGATTTCTTCACACACCAAAAGGAAGAACTCGATAAGTTATATGCACAAGAAAACGTCCTGATGAATGTTATCAACACAGCAATAGAAAACGACGACATGCTTAAAGAAACCATCGAGTTCATACAAGAAGGCATGGATCAAGAAGCTATTGAAAGGATTGTCAAAAACTTACAAACGGTCGGCAACAATTTGACAACACAGATTATCGAAAGCATAGATTCTGTAGTACTTCTGCGGGAAAAAATCAAAAAAAATTTTAAACACCATCGATGGCATATAATGCTAATATTAAGTCCTAAAAAAATAGCGCATCCTTTTAGAAATTCTATAAATATTTGTATTTATTTCCTTTTGCAATATGTATAATGTCTATATTTTCTTTTGAACTTACTACGATGTTCTGTAATCTTACTATTAAATAATATGAGTTCTTATTAGATAAAGAAAACTGTCTTCATAGCCTATTTACCAAATTGTATTGGAAACAATAATTACAACAATGACTTACAAAATATTAAACAAAAAATTTTCCTCTTGCAACCCAACGACGTCGTAACATGCCAATTCTGTTTTTTAAATACTTATATTAAGCGCTACAAGTAAACGTTATAACCACAATTGATCTACCCACAATTACTGAGATATTATGTCAAATAAACTTTCATTACAGTAGCACCAACATCTTCATGTTTTAATATCCTTTTTAAATTAACCAAAAATATAAGAAAATTTACATACTGTTAAAAGTGAATAACGCAAAAAATTTGTGGCCACAATACACCACTTATTTCACTTAAGCCTATTCTAATAAGATTAAAATTGAATTACTTACCTAGGGAAGGAAGGTTTTGGAATTTATATATTTTTTTATTTTAGCTTTACGTTACTAAATTACTTTAAAAAGATATCCATACGCATACTACAAAATAATAACCTTATTTAACTTATATGTATATATATAGGATTTTATAAAAGTAAAATTACTCAACCACACCATTAACAATTTAAAATTTCTGTCTGATCACAAGGCACATCACCTAATACCCGTCAATGATGATATGCGAACGTACTCATCTGACAACAGACAGTTATACCCATCTACTTCACACATATAATATAAGTTAATTACATCGATAAATTGTTTTCCATTTTCCCTAACTTCATCCTCTCAATACAGTGTTCTTATTAACAAAGTATTTAATCATACTTAAAATTTCCATCCATTCCAACGTCTCATTATACACCCAAAGCACACCAAATTTACACTATCAAATCAGCGAACATATTCCCATAAAAGAACACAGAAAGACACTTTCAAAAAATTATATAGGAACCATTCCCATAACTAAACAACAATAAGTACTACCTTTATATTAAATCTTACACAATCTAAAACAATTATCTGATTAAATCAAACGAAACAGCATCCCAAATAATAAAAACGTCTTAACAAAGAAAATCAAAGCTTCAGGCATAAAATAGCTGCAACAACAGCTCTAAAAACCCTAATAACATTCATACAAACCACAAACCTTTGCAAATTCACTACCCAGAATCATTTACACTCCCAAAAGAAACATTCTTCTCATGTGTATTTTATCAATTAGACCTTCTTATATATCCATACCTGATTAAAGTTGACATAGTCCTGAAAATAAAATTCCTGATGCAAGCGCATGTCCTCAACCCGATAACTCTCATGCCGCATCCCTGGTTCCATATAATCAAAATATACTCGACAATGCTTACCGTCTAATCTGCCCGAGTCAAATCGACGATATTTACCCCTCCACCATCCCTCATTGTGCCAGACATCAACAACATCCCCAGGAGAGAAATCCACCGTCACCGTCGCCGGAAAAGGACGAATGTTCTCCATTGAAATTGCCTCTTCCAAAGGGGAATCATCATCTTCACCAACTAAAGTCTCATACCTAACACCCACATGCTCCAATGACCACTCAATAATTGCTGCTGCGTAATACGAATTTTCAAAACCTTCATCTTCGTTCACTACCTCAATGCGATCCCCCACATGAAACCCATTAAAAGCCATCTAATAAAACAACGCAGCTTCAAAATAGTTACACACCAACAAGAAAAAAAAATTACCAAAAACATCTCCGAATATAGAGTAAAATAACGGACGAAAATAATACAAACCCACACAAAAGAGAACAACATACCTGTACACAAGAAGCGATTCCAGCTCTAAAGAAGAAAAAGAAACCCTAAATAGTAAAAGATGAAACACTTAACTTATAATACTAATAATCGGCACCAATACCCAAAAAAGAGCCGCCCTAAAAATTGCTTTCCGCTTTTCAAAAAAATACACAAAGCCGCCCTAAAATGTACTTTAATGACAAAACCCGAACAGAAAAAAAAAACATATATATATATATATATATATATATATATATATATATATATATATATATATATATATATATATATATATATATATATATCGGAAATATCATATTAAAAACTTTAACAACTCCATTAAAATAAAAACACATTTCAACACAAAACGAAGGACACCGTCTACAAATTGTACAACCACAGTTAAAAAAAACAAAATTTAACCTAACTTATTATTGTTAAAAGTATGCATAAAAAATTCATTAATTGCAATACAAAACCCAATATTTTAGCCGACAAAACGTGGGCTGACTATACGTATGCCAAGCTTCTGTGTCTCCCGCTTCAACAAACCGAAAAAACCAAAAAATATTTCGTGCAATGCACGAAGCTTTAGCTAGTTTATAGTAAAATTTAGTAAATGTTGATTTGGTTATAGAAATTTAATAAACGGTAATTTGATATTTTATTTATTAAAAATTTTATGGGTTATTACACCATACAATAAGTTTCTCTCATCAACCCTAGAAGATCAGAATTGATTACTATAGTATTCCTAAACAATTATTTAAAATCTAATAAAGCGTTGTCGTATAAAAGAAAAAATACGCTTTTGAGACCCTAAACGATCTCGAATGACCGAAAAAAGCCACACTTCAGACGAAACTATGAGTTTTCTTAATCTAGCCATTTTACATGTCATCTGCGAATTTCGTCAAATTCTGAGCTGTCAGATTACTTCGGCAAAAATTTGTCACTTTGTCACCGATGATATCATATTTTCATCCATACTAGCACTCACATCATTGAGCCATATGCATCAATGCATTGATGCATTTTGACATCTGTACTTTTTTATGTTGTTTTAAATGATTAACATATCGATAAAAACTAATTTTTTTAAAAATGAATCAATGCATGCATATTCATTTATGCATATCAACTTTATTTTATTCAAAAAAATCTAAACCAATATTATATATATATATATATATATATATATATATATATATATATATATATATATATATATATATATATATATATATATATATATATATATATATATTAGGTTAGTTTTTTTGAATACACACACATACACACATACACACACACATACACACTTTTAATGCTTTATTAAATGATATACATGTTGATATAAAAAACTATTCTTTTATAAATGCTTCAATACATCCATATGAATACAACAATGTATATACACTTTTAATTCTTATTTTTATTTTTATTAATTCATTTAATAAAGTTTACATTAAAAGAAAAATGAAAAAGAAATTATAAAAGGGCAGTTTGGTCATTTAACTTGGACGAGGGACCAAATGTGTAAGTAAAAAATCAGTTCAGGGACTTTGAGCGTGAAAAATCAAAAAGATGACCAAGAGTGAAATTTCATGCAAACCACAGGGACCAAAATTGTAATTTACTCTAAAACTTAACTTCAAATCAATAATCGGTGTATTCGTGCATAGTGAAATCCCTTCGTTCCCGCTAATGCTCCTTATCTTCGTTTGCGAGTTGCAGAAGTTGAAGATCAGTCAACATTCATCCCTCGTGAAGAAATGATTTCACTGCAGCAAGGCTTCTTCCGTTCGATTCGAACAACCATTTGCGAGTCACCTCACCACCGATTTCAAGCGCACCTCGTTTTCCTGCTTCCACGTTTCAAACCCCCCTCTTTGCGTCGGCAACTTCCGCTATTATCTTCAGGTTTATACTTCTTACTGTCTAATCTCCAATGATTTCGTATTTTGCTGTAAATTCAAATTCACTTGCTTAATTGGATGACATTTACTTCAAGTGAATTTGGCGTATCTTAAAGAATACGAGGGAGAGGGACCACATGATTTTGATAAAGGACGGGATAATAAAGCTTTGAAGCAAAATGTTGAGAAGATTGGGATAAATTTCGATTCCTGTATCCCTGGTCAATACACTCTCCTAATTTGTCCATCGGTATGAATATCTTGATTTATTAGGTTTTTCTGCTCTCCAACAACAAAACTCTCTACTTCTGAAATTGAATCTTTGCATCACATTTGACGAAAATACAGAAACTGATATTCTTACTAATCCCAAAATTGGTTAATTTGATTTGAAGATGCTAATATGTAACCCTAATATTAGATAGATTGATAATATACATTGACTTTGATTACAAACTTTTGCTTAATTAATTTGACCTTCTATTGAGAGACAGTGCAAAGGTGGGAAGTCTAAAGGGAGGACTCTTTCTTTCCATATTAACCAAAATGAGTAAGTTCCTATTCATTTATTTATTTTATTTTATTTTATTTATTTCTTTTACATTAAATACTTCATAAAGAATTTATTTTTCCTCATTGTATTCAGGAAAATTGCAATATGGAGATGCTTTAATTTTGAATGTGGATTAGCTGGTCATGTATGTAACTATGTACACTTCAACTTTATTATTTCATTTTTATTTACTAGATACAAAAGGTTAAATTATTTTTGGGAAATTTAATACTATTTCAGGTTTTGGCAGATGTGGGGCCTACACAAGATGAAGTCAACAAAGTCAATATCCCTAAAAAACCGAGTGAAGAGACCTTGCGGTTAGAACCACTTGGTGATGAGGTAGTTCACTATAATTTTTAATTTATTTACAAACACAAAATGATATTATTTTTTTATATGTTTCAGTTAATTCAGTACTTTGCTGAAAGAAAAATATCTCAAGAAATTTTGCAGAAAAATGCTGTTATGCAATTGATAGATGATAAGGTATATTTATATACTTATTATTACATTCCATTAATTTAACTTTTTTTTTTTAAATATTTATTATTATTTTCATGAACAGAATGTGATAGCTTATACATATAGAAGAAAAGGCGAGCTAGTCAACTGTAAATTTCGCAGCATAACAAGCAGAAAATTTTGGCAGGTTGGAAATAATCAATAATTCAATACAAATATCCAATTAAATTATACTTTTTTTTTTAAATTTAAAAAGATATAAAAAAAGAGCTTTTGTTATAAACTTCAGGCGAAACATGGAGAAAGGATATTATATGGACTTGATGGCATAAAAGAAGGAAACGACATTGTTATAGTAACAACTCTTTATAACTAATTTGTTATTTAATTTTATATATTTTTAAATATGTGTAATTTAATATTGATAGTAGGTTGAAGGGGAAATTGATAAATTGTCAATGGAAGAAGCTGGAATTATGAATTGTGTTAGTGTTCCTGATGGTGCACCTCAACAAGTGTCTACAAAATCTAAAAAACAGGTTTATATTATTATTATTTATTTATTAACTCTTGTGTAGTTATGAAATCTATATTTTCCCAAAAGGGTAAATGAAAGAAATAGCAATGTACTTTCATATATTTGTGTATTATAGCATCGTACTTTCATTTCCTTCTTTGAAAACATAGCTTTCTATTTTTTTTATTATATCAGGAAAACTTGCTTTTTATTTGGAAAAGAGTAAATTACAGTTTTGGTCCCTGTGGTTTACACCAAATTACCGTTTTGGTCCTAGTTTTGAAAATCTTGCACCAGTTGTCCCTGTTATTTCTGAATCCTTCACTTTTGGTCCCTGTGATTTCTGAATCTTTTTCACTTTTGGTCCCTGTGGTTTCCAAATCTTTCACTTTTGGTCCCTTCCTCTGTTACCGTTTGTGTAATCCTCAGGGACCAAAAGTGAAATATTTGTAAACCATAGGGACTAAAAGTGAAATATTTGGAACCACAGGGACTACCGGTGCAAGATTTTCAAAACTAGGACCAAAACTGTAATATGGTGTAAACTACATGGACCAAAACTGTAATTTACTCTTTGGAAAATATTACTACAATTTGGTTTATTTTTCAAAGTACAATGTCGTAATAAAAAGAAATGAAACAACAATGGTATAATAAACAAATCAATAAAAGTACATTTTATAAGTTCTGATTATGTTTATAAATTAAGTTGTTTTTTTATTATTTTTAATTAGGAGATCAGATTTAAATACTTATCGGACTGCAACGGATATCTTGATAAGGTGTGTAATTTTTTTTTATATTTTTTTCATTTATATTAATCCACCGCTAAAATGACAAAATATTTAGAGTAAATTACAGTTTTGGTCCATGTGGTTTACACCAAGTTACAGTTTTGGTCCTAGTTTTGAAAATCTTGCACCGGTAGTCCCTGTGGTTCCAAATATTTCACTTTTAGTCCCTATGGATTCCAAATATTTCACTTTTGGTCCCTGTGGTTCCAAATATTTCACTTTTGGTCCATGTGGTTTACACCAAATTACAGTTTTTGTCCTAGTTTTGAAAATCTTGAACCGGTAGTCCCTGTGGTTCCAAATATTTCAGTTTTAGTCCCTATGGTTTCACTTTTGGTCCCTGAGGTTTACACAAACGGTAACAGAGGAAGGGACCAAAAGTGAAATATTTGGAAACCACAGGGACCAAAAGTGAAAGATTCAGAAATCACAGGGACCACCGGTGTAAGATTTTCAAAACTAGGACCAAAACTGTAATTTGGTGTAAACCTGATGGGTAACGGAATAATCAAAAGTAAACGATAAACAATTCAAAGATAAAACAATCAAATGAACTCAGCAAATGCTTCTATTAATCAATCAATCAAACGATTGCCCAAAAGGAGAATGATTCTCTCTCACTGAAATACAATCTCAGGAGCCAATACCAAAATAACAAATGACATCATGCCTTCTCTCATTCCTTCCCGTATCTTTTATTCTCCAACAGATGTAACAAACTAATTAGAAAATGTCTCTTTTGCCCTTGCCCTCCTTCTAGAATAAACCAATAACGGTTTATGTGCATCTTCTTCTGTGGTCCCGGCTCTAATATTCGTATCATTACCCCCTCCATCAAAAAGAGTCTTGTCCTCAAGACTCAATGTAGGGAATTGATCGCGAAGTATAGAAGCAACTTCCCAAGTGGCATCGGTGACGTCCTGTCCCTCCCAGTGCACTAACCACTGCTCGATTGGGCCGTCGGCTGTCTGAAGAGTCCGTTTGTCAAGTAGCTGTTGTGGTCGGAGGATATCCCCCTGTCCCAACTCTAAGTCGGGTGGAAAAACAGGTTCAGTCGGAACTTGCACGGCTTTCTTTAACAAGGAAACATGAAAGACCGGATGAATTTTCGAAGTCGGAGGTAACAGAAGTTTATAAGCCACCAACCCAACTTTATCGGTGATCTGAAAGGGCCCAAAAAATTTAGGAGCAAGTTTCTGATGGATCCGGCGAGAGACCGACATTTGCCTATAAGGTTTGAGCTTAACATACACCCACTCGCCAACTGAAAATTGAACATCCCGACGCTTCTTGTCTGCTGCAGTCTTCATAAGGTCTTGAGCCTGGGACAAATGAAGACGGAGTTGGCGTAACGCTTCATCCCGATCTTGTAACTCTGAAGCAACTGCCGGAACACGGACTTCGCCCGGAACAAATTGGACAACACTGGGAGGTTTTCGCCCATAAACAACCTCAAATGGAGACAGACCCGTCGAAGTGTGGAATGTCGAATTGTACCAAAACTCGGCCCACGGAATCCAACTAGCCCAAGATCGAGGTTGATCCACTGCAAAACAGCTTAAGTAAGCTTCCAAGCAACGATTAATGACCTCCGTTTGACCATCGGACTCGGGATGATAAGCGGAACTCATGTTTAATTTGGTTCTTTGAAGACGGAAAATCTCCTTCCAAAAATTACTTAAAAATAAAGGGTCACGATCACTAACAATGGATTTTGGGATGCCATGGTGACGAATCACCTCACGAACAAACAAGTCAGCAATAGACTTGGCAGTAAAGGGATGGTTAAGGAGCAGAAAATGACTATACTTGGATAAACGATCCACGACCACAAGAACCGTATCAAACCCTTTAGATTTTGGAAGCCCGGTGATAAAATCCATTGATAAGTCTTCCCAAACAGCATCCGGAATGGCAAGTGGCTGCAACAATCCTCCCGGAGATAAGGAACTCATTTTACAACGTTGACACACATCACAAGAACGGACGAATTCTTTCACTCGAGCAATCATACCGGGCCAATAAAGATTGCTAGCAAGGCGGCGATACGTTCGATAATATCCCGAATGGCCCCCGGAAGCCGCCGTGTGAAACTCGTGAAGAAGAGCCGGAATGAACTTAGAAGTGCGTGCGATGACCAATCGATCGCGATAGTATAGTACCCCGTGTTTAACCGAAAACCCCGGGTATTTGGACGGATTTACGGCACATTCCCGCATAATGGTTTGTATATCGGAATCCGCCTGTGCCTCCTTAAGCAACTCTGCCCCTTGAACCCAAACCGGAGTCGAAGCTAAAGTCAATAATTCACCATATTCAGCACAACGAGACAATGCATCAGCCGCTCGATTTTCACGACCCGGCTTGTAATGAATTTCGAAATTGAATCCGAGCAACTTTGCTACCCAATTCTGTTGATCGGGGGATGTAATCCGTTGATGAAGAAGAAATTTAAGACTTTTTTGATCCGTGTAGACCACGAACGTGGTACCAAGCAAATAGGAACGCCAATGCTGAACTGCGAGCAAAAGAGCCATGATTTCCCGCTCATAAGCGGATTTGGCAAGATTGCGATCGCTTAATGCTTTGCTAAAATAAGCAATCGGGCGATTCTGTTGCATGAGGACTGCCCCAATACCGCGCCCGGAAGCGTCACATTCCACGACGAACGGTAAAGCGAAATTAGGGAGAGCTAAGACGGGAGCAGAAACGAGGGCATTTTTTAAGTGCTCAAAAGCAGCTTGAGCCACCGGTTGCCACGCAAAAGCATCTTTTTTTGTGAGATCCGTTAAGGGTCGAGCGATACTCCCATAGTCTTTTACAAACTTGCGATAGTAACCAGTAAGGCCAAGGAAACCGCGAAGGCCCTTAATGTTTTTAGGAATTGGCCAATTCATAACCGCCTCGATCTTGGTTGGATCCATGGATACCCCGGTCCGATCAACAATATGTCCCAAATACTCCACCGATGTTTGACCAAAATGACATTTCTTCTTGTTAAGCACAAAATGATGATCCCATAAAATACGAAAAACGGCTTCTAAATCGTGTAAATGATCCCGCCATGTCAAACTATACACGAGGATATCGTCAAAAAAAATGACGACTGTTTTTCGTAACAAGGGTCGGAAAACTTCATTTATCACCGCCTGAAACGTAGATGGAGCGTTCATTAGACCAAACGGCATGACGAGGTACTCGTAGTGACCCTCGTGTGTCCGAAACGCCGTTTTATCGACGCTATCCGGGTGCATTCGAATTTGATTATATCCCGATTTTAAATCCAATTTCGAGAAAAAAGAAGCCCCATGTAACTCATCAAGTAGTTCCTCCACAACCGGAATGGGGAACTTATCGGGTATGGTAGCCTTGTTGAGAGCACGGTAATCAACGCACATCCTCCATGAATCGTCCTTCTTGCGAACCAAAATCACCGGACTCGAGTAAGCGCTCTTACTAGGCCGAATCATCCCCAAAGAAAGCAACTCCGTGACTTGTTTTTCAATTTCCGACTTTTGAATATGCGGATAACGTTAGGGCCGCACACATACCGGTTGACAAGCATCAAATAAATTGATACAATGATCGTGGGTCCGTGAAGGAGGAAGACCCGAGGGTTCTTGAAAAATACTGTCAAACTGCTCTAATAAGGACGAAAGGTCGGCTTGTAAACACCCGGCAACCATGTGATTACATGCACCAGTTCCCGCAAAACGAACCGGACCCGGGTCAATCGGTGTCGAAACAGCCGATGCTAACCACCGATGTAAGGATGCTTGGGAACGTTGACCCGCTCGTAACCCCTGAAGAGTAATCGCGCGTCCTTCCCATAAAAATTTCATCCACGCCTCATTCCAATTATGAGTGACTTCCCCGAGTGACTTTAACCAAGGCATACCCAAAATTAAATCAGCACAACCTGTGTCAAAAACCAGCGCATCTAGCACAAAGAGACAGGTACCAATTTGAATGTGTAAACCCAAGCATTGTTCAGACACGTGGACTACAAAGCCATCGCCCAACTTGATGCGTATCCCCGAAAAACCAACCGACGCAAATCCAAGTGCAATCACCAATTTGCGAGAAATAAAGTTGTGGGTTGCCCCACTATCAACCAAAATTACCCCAGGAATACCCCCAATTTCACCATCAAACTTAAGAGTTTTACCTCCAAATGGTTCGTGAGCCATTCCAGCAAACTGCATGGTAGAACAAAAACCTTCATCGATAGGAGGATCAGTCGGAGGATCCGGCGGATCCGAATCCAAGACCCGTAAATGGTCGGAGGTTAAGTCATCCTCTTCGTCATCTCCCAATACTAAAATGCGAAGCTTGCCCTCAGGACACTTGTGATTTGGAGCAAATTGCAACCCACAGCGAAAACATAAACCTTTCTTCCTGCGATCTTCCCATTCAGTACGAGTGAGAGAACGAAAGCCCCTGTCGCGATTCAACGATTTACTTACATCGGTACTAGGAGAAACGGTGGTTTTAGGATGAAAATAAGAACGGACAGAATCCGTTCGACCCACAAAACGTGTGTCACCCAATTTAGGAGAATTAGGCCCTTTAGTGTCCCCACGGCCCATCAAAGAATTAGGGTCCGGGGAAAATCCATTAGAAACCCCAAAGCGGTTCAAATAGCGAAAACGGGTTTGAGACACAGTACCCGATGTAGGACGTAACAAGTCGTCGACATCTTTTGCCACGTACATCGCTTCCATCGTTGATTTGGGACGTTGTAAGCGAACCCACCGTTTAACTTCAGGTTGTAAACCCGCTACAAAATATCCAATCGCCTGGGAGTCCGGTAATTTGGGAACTAGCGATAGTAAGTACTCAAAGTCATCGATATACTCCAAGATCGAGTTCGATTGCTGAATCGTTGCCAATTGCTCATATGGGTTTTGGACGTCCAACCCACTAAAGCGTTGGAGAAGCTCCACTTGAAACTGATCCCACGTTAGAGACGGGTGAATTTGAAGAACGATGGTGAACCAATGCTGTGCAACACCCACCATACTCAACTGTGCTAACCGGAAACGAAATTGAGGAGGGGTACCATTGATGTCAAAGAAGAGGTTAGCCTTCTGGATCCACCCTTGAGGGTCGAACCCATTAAACTCCGGTAATTTTATTTTCTTCACTGTCCAAGGTAAACCGGAAGAAGGAGGAGAGATAAAACCGGGTGGAATTAACGGACCGCTAGGAGGGGTAGTACTAGTACCAGGTGGAGGGGTCGGAGAAGGAGGAAAGAAAACACCAGATCCCGAATCGCCGGAGCCATCAGGAGTGGGTTGTTTATCGTGAGATTTCATCCAGGTAAGAACCGTACGGCGGAATTCGGAGTTCTCCTGTTGTTCCTTCTGTACCGACGAATGCAGAGTATCCAAATGAAGTTTGACCTCCCCTACTTCAAGCTGAAGCTGAGAAAGGAGTCCTTCATGATCATCCAGGCGTTGAGTTGCAGAGCGAGTGGCAGCCATCGAAAGAAAAGAGAAACACCGGCAGGTGGGCGGTAGGTCGGACCAATGATGGGTAACGGAATAATCAAAAGTAAACGATAAACAATTCAAAGATAAAACAATCAAATGAACTCAGCAAATGTTTCTATTAATCAATCAATCAAACGATTGCCCAAAAGGAGAATGATTCTCTCTCACTGAAATACAATCTCAGGAGCCAATACCAAAATAACAAATGACATCATGCCTTCTCTCATTCCTTCCCGTATCTTTTATTCTCCAACAGATGTAACAAACTAATTAGAAAATGTCTCTTTTGCCCTTGCCCTCCTTCTAGAATAAACCAATAACGGTTTATGTGCATCTTCTTCTGTGGTCCCGGCTCTAATATTCGTATCAAAACCACAGGGACCAAAACTGTAATTTACTCTTATATTTATTTATTTTTTATATTTATTTTAGGCATCTCGGATTATATTGGCAACAGATTGTGATGGACCTGGTCAAGCCTTAGCTGAAGAACTTTCATGCCGCCTTGGAAAACAAAGGTTTTGTTTTTTATGTTTTTAGCAACATACTTTCATTTATTTGTTTATTATAGCATCATACTTTCGTTTCTTTCTTTTTTGAAAAAATACCGAATTTTAACATTGTACTTTTGAAGTAGAATGCTATCATAAACAAATAAATTAAAGTACATTGCTATTTCATGGTGTATAGGAAAAAACAACACATGACAATTGACAATTGACAAATTTTTATTTTATAATTATTTTTCAGATGTTGGGTTGTGACTTGGCCAAAGAAAGATGAGGTGACTCGTTACAAGGATGCAAATGAGGTTATATTTGTCTTTTTTAGTAATTAATTTAAGTTTTTCGATAATACTAAAAAAATTGAAAATATTGTCATGTAGGTTCTTGTGCATTTGGGGCCAGAAGCATTAAGACACATTGTGGAAAATGCCAAGTTATATGAGGCACAAAAAATACACGCGGATTGATAAAAAAAATTTTAGCTCATTTGTCAAATCTTTTGATATTTTTGCAAGTGAAAGTTTTTGAATGCAAGTGAAAATCTTTGTTTTTTTAACTTTTAGGTGTTGGATGATTTAGTTTCACTTGTTGAACAATGAATGCATTGAATTATTATATAGGATCATTAATTCATATACTAATTGTTCAATAGTTAAATTGATGAAAAATAATATTTTATGGCTAATTTTGATAAGATGGGAAAAGTAGGGATAATGGTATAGTAATCCATCAAATTTTTCATTTTGCATCTATTTAGTCCTTTAAGTTTTTTTCTTGCTTCTTAAGGGCTTAAGGTTTCGAAAACCGAGCAATAGGAAAAAATCTGAATAAATCTGAAAAAATTCAGAGACCATTTAAATGAAAATTTAAACGTTGCCGGGGGGGGTACTGTAGCAAATTCTTTTGCTACATTAACCCAGGTGACCAATTAAACTTGATTGTATAAACATTAAGCCCTTAGACAACAAGGAAAAAATTTACGGGATCAAATAGATGCAAAATGAAAAGTTCGATAGATTACTGTAACATTATCCCTTACATGTAAGGCTTTTTGTATTTTGACTTGATATAAAAGCTCTAAATATTAAAACCGGGTAGTCGGAAGGAAATGTCATTTAACTTTCAAAATAAGTACAATAGTTTCATACATAAATTAGTTGAGTGACTAAATTCATAAATGGTGAAACTATAAATTTTGCTTGTTTCCTTTTGAGCAAGTATTTAGATTAAAATTGCATATTTACCAATCTATGGTAGAAGATTTAACTTGTATAACAACAATAATCACAACAATGTTTAGGCTTGCATGACTTTGTGTTGTTTGACTCTTCATTTTATTTACCAAAAATTGAGATGCAATTTATTGGTTAATTTTGAAATATAAACTATGAGCACATGAAATAATATCAGAGAACAATTTGCAAAACCCCAAAGAAATCCAAAAATATAATTATGCAAAAATCCTATCAATCACAAGCTACATGCAACATTCTTTGGATTTTACATGATAAGAACAAATTTCCAATATACAGGATGTGAAATTGTGAATGCATTATATCTCTTGATAATTAGCAAAAAACAATTGCATCCAAAACAACCAAAATATTGGAGAGAATTAAGTGGACAATTGTCATAAAGCAAATTAAGCCTTAGCTTTTCCAGCTTGGAGAGATTGAATCCTTTGCTGTAACTTGAAAATCTGCAAAAAAAAAATGTAAAAAAAAAAAAACTCGTCAGTTATTAGATACTTAAGTCAAGATGATAGCAACTCAGATATCTAACATTAAGTCAAAAAGAAACAGTCTGTCCCTATTAAGTTTATTATGTAAAAAAGAAACACTAATTATGTCAAAACAACACTTTTTGCACCAAAATGGTGTAAAATTTGGTGCAAACAATAATTCATCTCCTACCCATTACACCATTTTTTACACCAAAAAGAATATTCCAAGTATATTCCTTTTTTTCTAATATAACAAGATTTCCTTTTGACTTGATGCAAATGGAACAACTTAACAGTTTCACTTAAGACTCAATAGTTATATAAGTGAGACAATTATGTATTGTATATTGCAACATTATAAATAAAGATCACCAAAGTTCAAGATAATTATAACATGATTAGAGAAAAAGTAACTAACCGCCTCTTTCTTGCTATTTTGCTTTTCCTCCATATCTTGAAGAGTTGAATCCAGACGTTTCCTGTCGTAAACAATCATGTAGAAAAGTAAAATTTAACAACAATTGCAATATTTTTGTTTATTGAGAGGATTTTTCCTTCCATTATACCATAAAGTACATACTTCAATGCAATAGACCCAATGAATAAAACCCTAAACCAGTTGCATAAATGTGAATGAAAATCCATTACAACTTTTGTGCAATGAAAGATCAATGATAATTTCTGAAAACAGGCAGCCATGAACTTAGAATAACATTTAACACAAAGTAAACTTACAATTCAGCTGAAATATATTCAATTCTCTTGCGAACATTTGCATTTGCTTCAGCCAGATCCTGCTTTACCAGCACTGGTCCTATTAATTTGTACACATTTGCATCTTCATTCAACAGATCCAACTCCTTTATACACACGAAAAACAACGATTAGTTCTAAATACCACTAATCGTACTCCGAGTTTCACCCAATTGCAATAAACAGCAAGAGTCGATCGATTAAAGAGATTCAAAGAAGAACGAAAACCAGTTTCGGGAACAGTAAAGGGAATAATGGGAAAGAGAGAGAGACCTTAAGGACAAGTTCATTTTCGCCGAGCTGGATGGTGTACTTCTTTCTGACTTGGTGGTTCTTCGATATATCTGTACGAAGTAGAAAAACCGAAAACATTATGATTTTGTAATAGATGTGAATTCGAAAAGTTGGAAGAATTGCAAGAGATGGTAGTCATGACTTGCCCTTTTGGATTTTGCTGAGATCATTGGCTTTCACCTCCAATTCTTTCTGTAATTCTCGAGCGGCACTCGATGATGAAGCCATTGGTGAGTCTAACTCGGCGAATTGTAAGGTTGAAGACGACGAGAGATTAGGGACAGGGGAGAAGAGGCGTGAGGGTTCGGTTTGAAGTTTTACTCGAGGAAATGGGCATTCTCAAACATGGCAGTTCGGTAAAACGGGCCGGGTGCATTTGATGGGCCTGAGCGGGCTATCGGGTCAAATGCTAAAGGTATGTTTCAGCTAGAGGTGATAAAAACTGACATGACATGCTAACCTGATATGACATCGACATGAAATAAACGGGTTTAGGTAAGAGATTTCAACCTGTTAATTAAACGGGTTGACACGATACGACACGGTTATTAAACGGGTAATATTAAGGTTGAGGGTTTCAACTCGAATATGACACGAACATGACATGTTTACTTATATGCAACTTTTTTTTTAATTCTTTGAATAAATTTTGCAAACCCAAAACAAAACAAAATATGAATGAAAATCTTTCGGTTAATTCATTTTGTAATATAATAACAAATTTCTCTCCTAAGCGAAGACTTAGTTTTTAGTTTTTCATTCTCTCATATACTTCATAGTCCCGTTCATCCACTCTCTTATTCTCGTGACCTCATTCATCCACTTTTCCAATTCCTACTTTTTACACTATTCCCTTTCAACTTGCAATGAATTTTTCCTTTCAACTTGTATGTATGTATGTATATTATATATATATATATATATATATATATATATATATATATATATATATATATATATAAAATATATACATACATACATACATACATACATATATATATATATATATACACACACACACACATACATACATATATACATATAAACACACACATTGAGAGGTGCACGAATTACATACATGATAATGATCATGATTTTCAATTTTCACTAGTGAATCAGGCCACATTTGTTAAAATTTTGTTATAATTTATCATAAAGTTCTCTATTGGTTAACACTTCTACACTTCTATGACATACTCACATAAAAAGGACCCTTTCGACCATTCCTCAAGGGTGTGAAGATACTTACATTTAGAGTAGCATGATAACTTTTGTAATACACATAATAAGAATATACTTTTCAATTTTACACATGAAAAGAACATACATATAGAATTCATAACTCAGTTTTATTCCATGTATAGAATCTTGAGGCGAACGTGCCCTCCTTATTGGAATAAAAAGATATTTACAAATGTATCAATAATACCAATCCTTAAAAGAATGAGAACAAATAAGGTGAATTAAGTATCTCAAAAGTAATACCATCATCTTGGAGTTTTGCGTTTGACTTAGAAACCATCGCAATAATAATCACAGTTGCTATCAAACTCCTACATAGATGAAAAATAGGGGTTAATTTTTTATATATAACTAAACATAGTGATACTTTGCTCACTAATGTTTATATCACATATTAAATATATTCAAAGAGTGCTTTGATTGTTTGATCCAACTATTTCAAACTCCTAGACTTGGGGAATATGTACAGATGAATTAATAAGGGGATACCTAGGCATCATAATCAACATTTAGATGAGAACAATGACCCTTTCAAGGGGCAATTATAAAAAAAAGTTGATTGTTTAATTGACCTTTGATGGTTGTGGATTCTAACCTTGCGTATGTTAGTTACAACTTCGGTGAGAGCGTTAAGAAGTTAAAAGATGTGTGGACAAGACAAATGTGGTTTCAAGTATAACATCATTGTATTTAAAATCAAAATGTTCCATCGTAATCATCCTTTTATTCCACTCTCATATTTTAATTCATTATGAGAATTAAGATCATAATGATGGAGTGCAAGGATACGACAATGCAATTTTCAATTTAAAACATCATTGTATCAATCACAAAACTTTTTGCTTCTAATAGTTGTCACCGGATAACTACTATTGAGTATATTTGGTATGAATGAATGAAATCATGAATTAATGGGTTTGACAAAAAAAATAGAATGAGGAATGTAATACAATGAATCATTAAATTTATTTGTTATGTGTGGTTGGCTCGAATGGATGTTATAATTCATTTAAATATAATGTTTGTTATTAATATATTAAAAACGAAATAAAGTAAAATTATTAAATTAAAAAAAGAATGTTATTTTATAAAATAAAATTTATTAAATAATGATATATAGCGTTAAATAAATTACACGTAAATATATCTCATTTCATTCAAAAATACATATAAATATATCTTATTTTATTCAAAGATACATATTATATGCTCTATAAATAGTTTAAAAAACTTATTTATAATTAAATAAGATAAATATAGAAAGAATTGGATATAATCAAATCTTTAAATAAATATAATAAAAACATTATCGTTCTAAAATACATATTATATACTCTTCAAACATGCTTTTTTTTCATTCCACTGTAATGCTCCATTTCATTCACTTTTTGATTACTTATATCAAATGTTATCTATCATTTTATTGTATTTGGTCATTAAAAACCATTCTCATATAAATCCAAAGAACAATTATATTTATATGACCTTCGAAGTTATCATAACAAAACATAACTCACCAAAATAGTCTATTCGGTTATCCTTAATCCATGATATGTTAGACAATGATTTGTGGTACATGCAAAAGATGCACTAGTCGAAAAAGTATGGAAGAGTTTTTCTGGTTTAATGAGGTTATCATTTTTGTTATGAAATGCTTTTCTAAAAAAATCAACAAATGAGAGACTTACTAATTGACTATTCATTGCTTGCTCAATCTTCCGGATGATCCTATCCATCGTAGGGCGTTCCTTCCACTTCAGGCTCACGCACTCATGTGCAATTTCGTTGAACATATGAAAAGACTTTATATCAATATTATCTTTTATAAAGGGATCAACTAACTTGTCCAATGATTCGTCATCTTGTTCTTTGTCGTCATAGTAACTTCGGACTAGATTTATGAGATATTGTGGCTTAGCATTTCCAAAGCATCTTGGATGATACACCAGTGTCCCACTCGATAATTCAAACATAACCACTCCAAATGAATATACGTCCGACTCTTTCGAGAACATGCCTCTTTCACTTGAGACGGGATCAATGTAAAACCGTGTACCTGCAACCTGTGTAATGAGTTGGGTATGTGGCTGGTTTCTTGGACCAAATCTTGACAAGCCAAAATCACAAATTTTGGCTTCGAGATTATCATCTAACAATATATTTGCACTCTTCACGTCTCTGTGAATTACTCTCCTCTCTTCCCCAAGACCCGAGTGAAGGTACTCAAGCCCTCTTGCTGCCCCTAAACAAATCTTCAGGCGTTGTTTCCATGTTATCTGACGCCTCTTATCAGGGTCTTGGAGATGACGCTCAAGGCTTCCATTAGTAGCATAATCATAAACTATAATCATCTCATTGGCATCATCACAATAACCAACGAAAGAGACAATGTTTGGATGGTGGAAACTAGACACCATCACAAGTTCGTTATGGAACTCGTTGTTTCCTTGATAGCCATCCCGATTAAGGCGTTTGATGGCTACCGTGCGATTTTGCCAATGTTCAGAGAGTTGTCCTATGTGGACAATACCAAATCCACCGTCTCCGATCTGAGTTTCCGAACTGAAGTTTTTGGTGGCACGATTGATCTCATCAAGTGGAATTCGATACTTTTCTAGGTTTTCCCTTGAAGAAGACATTGTTTTCAGGTTTTGGTAATGTTGTAGAAGAAGCTTTGTGGGTTTATTGATAGAGACAGTGATGGTTATGGTAGAAGCAGCTTTGTTATTTTGCTTATATAGACAAAACCGAGTTTTTGCTTAGAAATGACTGCCTATATTGGCCTTGGCTCAATGGCTTCAAGAATATTGTGACCGTTAACTAGGATCAAGTCTTTCGATTAATTAAATCTCACTACTGCACATGATGCATTTAATGTTTAATTTATAGTACCAGGACATAAAATAGATGCAACAGTGGGAATCAAAATAGTAATTATGGTAGAATAGATGCTGTTTCTTGTATTATTTATCATAATAAATAGATGCAATAGTTGTCTTTGGCGATCATTAAATGGTACCTATGCATTATATTCTTAGATGTACCTCAAAGTTTAACTGATATTTCTAACTACACAACTCTCCTCATAAATCACAGACGTTGTTTCTTCTCTCTTTTCCTTGTTGGACAAAATTAGTGTTCTTTCTCGATGATAACTTGATAGGTTTCAAAAGCATATATCACCGACGAACTTGGAGTTGGTATGCCTATGAAGTGAACAAATGTGCTTGATTTACGAAAATAAATAAATTCTTTCATTAATTCATTTAATTGTAGCCTTTTATTTGTATATAATAGTTTTTAGTTCACATTGCATCAATATTTTTATATTTTTGTTTTACAATCTTATCATTTTGTATATTAACTTAATTTGCTGAAATTGAAATTCTAATCACTGTACTTGGATTTTCCAGAATACATATAATTACTTTATCTCCATTTTATGTATACGAGAATTGAAATTTTAACTAATGAGAAATACATGTAATTATTTTAAAAGATCTGTCCATTTCTCATTCACGACAAATTTTTGGATTATTTAATTTATCATTGATATTGAACAACTACCAATTCTTCATAAACAAATCGGATAGTAGGTATCCATCAGATCATATAAGATCTCATATATTTTGTGGAATATTAAGTCAACGAAATGATTTATTGATCTAATTAATAAATATCCGAAATAAATGATGAACTTGAGTTGATCTAGGTTGTTAGGAATCGGACCGGGTACACGCAGCGGAAACACACTATCACACACACACAAGCTCACGAAAATAAAGCAAGAAGATAACACAAGGATTTTTACGTGGTTCGGATTCGGTGTCAATCCTACATCTGTTAGAAATGGGGATGAACAATGGCTTGGATCTCTGAAAATCGTGTAAGAATCACTTTCAAATCAAAGTATTTTGATGGTACAATCAAATCTTTGATTGGATAAGATTCAGAGTGTTCTAGATCAGAGAAATGTGTGAAAGAATATGTTTTTCGTACCCAGAAAAATGACCAAAAACGGCTATAAAACCTGTCAAAAACTGTCACTGGGCGCGTTACACGGCCCGTGTAATTTTGACAGGTTTTATAGCCGTTTTTGGTCATTTTTCTGGGTACGAAAAACATATTCTTTCACACATTTCTCTGATCTAGAACACTCTGAATCTTATCCAATCAAAGATTTGATTGTACCATCAAAATACTTTGATTTGAAAGTGATTCTTACACGATTTTCAGAGATCCAAGCCATTGTTCATCCCCATTTCTAACAAAAATCAAAGTAATTTGTGCAACAATGGCAAATGAAACTTCTGTGAAAGATATGACAAGCAAATTTGACAAGTTAACCAAGTTTGAAGGCCAAGATTTCAGGAGATGGCAAAAGAAGATGCACTTTCTTCTCACAACCCTCAAAGTGGTGTATGTTCTAAGTACTCCCATGCCTGAAGTTATTGAAGATGAACCCCTGGAGGCAACAAGAAGGAGATCAAAGTGGGAGAACGATGATTACATATGTCGTGGTCACATTCTCAATGGTATGTCTGATTCTCTGTTTGATGATCAAAATGTTGAATCCGCAAAAGAACTATGGGATTCGTTGGAATCCAAGTACATGGCTGAAGATGCTTCTAGTAAGAAGTTTCTTGTAAGCAATTTCATGGGATACAAAATGATTGATTCCAGGCCTGTGATGGAACAATACCATGAAATGTTAAGGATTTTGGGACAATTTGCTCAACACAATTTGAAGATGGATGAAGCTATTTCTGTGGCTGTCATCATTGACAAATTGCCCCCATCCTGGAAAGATTTTAAACACACTTTAAAACACAATAAGGAAGAGTTGACTCTGGTTCAACTTGGAAGCCATTTACGGATTGAGGAGTCTTTAAAGACTCAAGAACTCGATATCAATCCTAAAGGCAAGAACCAAATTGGTTCTTCTTCTGTGAACATGGTGGAAGGCGAGGGATCTAAGAATTCCAATAAGTTTAAAGGTAAAAGGAAGTTTAAAGGGAAAGATGACAAGTCTTCAAACAAGAAGGCTAAGTTGGTTTGTTGGGGTTGTAACAAACCGGGTCATCTCAAGAAAGATTGTCGCCTCCGTAAGGTGAACAAGGACAAGGATGTGGGTCCAAGTGGATCTAAGGATCCGGACAAGCAACAAGGTCAGAAATCTGATTTTATTCAAAATCTTAAATATGTGCAGAATTATGTTTCTGTGATTTCTGAAGCATTCTATGTGCAGGATGATGATGTTGCATGGTGGGTTGATTCGGGTGCAACAAGTCATGTTTGCAAGGATCTTCGTTGGTTTAAAGACTATCAACCAATTGAAGATGGACCTGTTGTAAAGATGGGGAATGTTGCTACCGAACCAATCAAGGGACTAGGATCTGTTTTACTTAACTTTACTTCTGGAAAATGTTTATCTTTAGACAATGTATTGTATGTACCGGGGATTCGAAAGAACCTCTTATCTGAAATTGTACTAAGTAAGTGTGGTTATAAACAAGTATTAGAAAGTGACAAGTATATCTTGTCAAGACATGGTACTTTTGTTGGATTTGGATATGTATGTAATGGTATGATTAGGCTTAATCTTAATTATCCTTCTTATGATAATTCGATTTGTATGGCTTCAACTAGTACTAGCAATAGTTTGAATAAATCACAATTATGGCATGCTAGACTAGGACATATTCATTACAAGAGATTAAAAGACATGTCTAAAATGAGTATGATTCCTGCTTTTGATATGAATATTGAGAAATGTAAATGACTAAAATCACTAGACAACCTTTCAAAGATGTTGTTAGGGAAAGCAAGGTGTTGGAACTCATACATAGTGACTTGTGTGATTTCCATGCAACACCTTCCCTAGGAAACAAAAAGTATGTTGTTACTTTTATTGATGATGCATCTAGATATTGTTATGTCTATTTGTTACACTCTAAAGATGAAGCTCTTGATAAATTTAAAATTTATAAACAACAAGTAGAGCTACATAAGAATGAGTTAATAAAGGTTTTGCGTACGGATAGGGGTGGTGAATATTATGATCCGGTTTATTTTGAATCTACCGGAATAATACACCAAACCACTGCTCCTTATACACCACAACAAAATGGTGTAGCTGAAAGGAAGAATAGGACCTTGAAGGAAATGGTTAATTCCATGTTGTCCTATTCTGGTCTTAGTGAAGGATTTTGGGGTGAGGCTATGTTAACAGCCTGTTATATTTTGAACCGAACTCCAAACAAAAAGAGTAAGGCTAGTCCTTATGAACTTTGGCATAAAAAGGTGCCAAATTTGAGTTATCTCAAGGTTTGGGGTTGTAGAGCTGTTGTAAGACTCACTGAACCAAAAAGGAAAAACTTGGGAGAAAAGGGTGTAGATTGTATCTTCATTGGGTATGCTGAGCATTCCAAGGCATATAGATTCTATGTTATAGAATCTAATGACTCGGTGTCTGTGAACACTGTTATAGAGTCAAGAGATGCTATCTTTGATGAAGAGAGATTTACTTCTATACCTAGACCAAGGGACTTGATTCAACAATCTTCTAGCAAGAACACAACTCAAGGAGAAAATGTCTCTGCTGGTACAAGTTCTGTACCTGAACCTAGGAGGAGTACTAGGACAAGAAAAGCTAAGTCTTTTGGATCTGATTTTCAACTTTATTTAGTTGAAGGAACAAGAGATGAGACCATCTCTGAACATCAATATTGTTATATTATTGAGGAGGATCCAAAGACATTTAGTGAAGCTATGGCTTCAAGAGATGTTCATTTCTGGAAAGAAGCTATTCAGGATGAAATAGATTCTATCATGCATAACAATACTTGGGTATTGGCTGATTTACCTCCTGGATGCAAGGCATTAGGATGTAAATGGATCCTCAAAAGGAAAATGAAAGTGGATGGCACAATAGATAAGTATAAAGCCAGATTGGTTATCCAAGGCTTTAGGCAAAAAGAAGGTATTGACTTCTTTGATACTTATGCTCCTGTAGCTAGAATATCTACTATTAGATTATTGTTGGCTCTTGCAGCAATACATAATCTTGTAATTCATCAAATGGATGTGAAAACTGCATTCTTGAATGGTGAATTAGATGAGGAGATTTACATGAAACAACCTGAAGGGTTTGTGATGCCTGGACATGAAAACAAGGTTTGCAAGTTAAAGAAATCATTATATGGTTTGAAACAAGCACCAAAACAATGGCATCAAAAATTTGATGATGTGATATTGTCTAATGGTTTTGCATTAAACCAAGCTGACAAGTGTGTATATAGCAAATTTGATACTTCTGGAAAAGGAGTTATAATTTGTCTATATGTAGATGATATGTTGATTTTTGGTACTAGTCAAGATGAAGTTGACAAAACCAAGAAATTCTTATCATCTAGTTTTGACATGAAAGACATGGGGGAGGCGGATGTGATTCTTGGTATAAGAATCAAGCGTGGAAACAATGGTATTTCAATCACTCAATCTCATTATATTGAGAAAATATTGAAAAAGTTCAACTTTGAGAATTGTTCTCCTGTTAGTACTCCTATAGATCCTAGTCTTAAGCTTCTACCTAATAAAGGATCTCCTGTGTCTCAACTAGAATACTCAAGGGCTATTGGTTGTCTTATGTACGCCATGATTAGCACTAGGCCTGATATTGCTTATGCTGTAGGAAAGCTTAGTAGGTATACTAGCAATCCTAGTTCACATCATTGGCAAGCCATAAATAGAGTATTCAAGTATTTGAAAGGAACCATGGATTATGGTTTGACATACAGTGGATACCCTTCGGTGTTAGAAGGTTATTCAGATGCTAGTTGGATTAACAATTTGGAGGATCACTCCTCCACAAGTGGTTGGGTATTCCTTCTAGGAGGAGGTGCTATTTCTTGGGCATCCAAGAAACAGACTTGTATTACAAGTTCAACCATGGAATCTGAATTCATAGCATTGGCTGCTGCTGGCAAAGAAGCAGAGTGGCTCAGGAATTTAATTTATGAAATTCCATTATGGCCTAAACCGATATCTACCATTTCTATCAGGTGTGATAGTGCTGCAACTTTGGCTAAGGTTTATAGTCAAGTGTATAATGGGAAGTCTAGACATTTAGATGTTAGACATAGTATGATTCGTGAACTCATAACGAATGGTGTTATATCTGTGGAGTTTGTAAGGACTCAGTTAAATTTAGCCGATCATCTAACCAAAGGGTTAGCGAGAGATCTTGTGCACAAGGCGGCTGTAGGGATGGGTTTGAAGTCCACCTAAAAATCTTTGATATTGAGATACCCAATTATCATCTAATTGAACATTAGATGCTGAATTCAATGTGGAAAGCTTAATATTTGAAGATTGGAACACATTATTATTTATATCATCCCAAGGTATGTGTTCAGTACTGCAAGTGAAGGAGGTTGAAATTTATTTTCTTAATAGTTCTTTGAAAAATTGCATATGCAGGTGCAAGAATAAAAGAACTACCTATATAAGCATGAAGTTTAGCTGCTTCAAGAAGCTTGGGACTTAGCTTTGTTATGCTTATTGAAGGATAGGACACAAGCTAGTAAAATATAGTGTCAAGTTAGAACTTATGAGAATGTAAACTGGTGTGTGTTATTATCTTCATGTATTCACTATGAATAGACAGGGTTCAATCCTTAGAGACACCCTGATATTCGAATATTTGGAATGTGTAATACACTAATGTGAAATTCAATCATCACGATATTTCATTTATGCATCAGTTTTGTATAGTCATGTTTTGTTTAAGTTAATCAAGATTACACTTAAATGGGGGAGGTTTGTTGGTGATTTGTAAAATTACAAATATGTATTTAAGTGTAATGGATTAATTTTGTTGACCGAATGTGATCTTGACAAACATTAAACAAGTAAGGAAGGTGTGGAGTACACACTTGTTTGAATTTGATCAAGTTACAAAGTAAACTGTCAATTAGAAATTCAATTTTCCAAAAATTAGTCTGACATTACACGACCGTGTCAGAATTACACGGGCCGTGTAAGTTTGACAAGGGTCGTGTCAGACTAATTTTTGGAAAATTGAATTTCTAATTGACAGTTTACTTTGTAACTTGATCAAATTCAAACAAGTGTGTACTCCACACCTTCCTTACTTGTTTAATGTTTGTCAAGATCACATTCGGTCAACAAAATTAATCCATTACACTTAAATACATATTGGTAATTTTACAAATCACCAACAACATCCACGGGCTGCAACTATGTTTTCTTATTAACTCAATAAGATTACAATTTATAACTCTCTACAAGTTATTTTTGATGCACACTTTCTCTGCTACACAACACACATATATATAGCTGTATATGTGCATAAACTTCCATATATATATATATATATATATATATATATATATATATATATATATATATATATATATATATATATATATATATATATTGCTTTCCGTCAATTTAGAAGAGAAAAGTAAGAGCACACAAATGTTAGGCAAAGGTTGGAAATTGACGTTCACCAATTCTGTGGCCATCTTCTTTGACCACCTTTTCCTCCACCAATTTTCTCCACCAACCAACAATCTCCCACTTGGAGAAAATAACCCAACAATTCTCCAGTAATATTAAAAAACACCAAGTCTTCCAAGCCTCCAGTTCCCAAGAACAAGCTAAACTTAGTCAATTTCCTAGTTGCAGCCACCCCTCATTATCAAGTACTAGAAGGGCCAGTTGAAGCTCCCACAAGCTCCAACTCAGTCGTAGCCAATCCCACTACCGAATCATCCTCTGTCTCAACCGGTTTGGACACTACACCAGCTCCAGAGATACACCGAGGACCACTAACACTCTCCAAACTTTGCAAACTTCCAACAGGAGAGAATTTTTCAGTCTTAGTCTTCAAAACCCAACGGCTCTTTGTAACTGTACTCGGAACACACCCCGTGCTCCCACTGTCACAAAATCCCCTGAATGGTTTAGACTTTCCGACTCGTTCAGCTAACATCCCCTTGGCTCCAGAATTCATGTTTGCAAAATGAACTCTCTTAGCACTAGATTTAGCGAACCAGATTTTGTCATGCTTAACGGGGACGGTCATACTTCCCTCAGCAGGTACCTCAACCATATACAATGACCCACGCTTCATACCTTGAGCAATCACCGAATTACCATTGACCACCCTCCATTTACCACCACCAAACCTTACTTCCAGTCCTTGTTTATCCAGCTAACCAACAGAAATCAATTTCTTCTTCAGCTCCGGAATCACCCTGACATTCTTCAGGTTCTATGTAGTTCCCAATGAAGTAACCAGATCAATATCTCCCATGCCCGTTACTTGAAGCATCTCGTCATTTGCTAACCGTACCTTCCCAAAATCTCATTCTTTTAGATTCACCATCGTTTCTTCGTTGTCCATGGCGTGAAACGAAGCCCCTGAATCCATGAACCAAGAGTCTACAGAACTTTCCATACTTAGTATCAGTGCATCATCAAACACACTCTCAGCACTAGTAATGTTCAATTCTTTCTTTGGACATTGACTCTTAACATGTCCCACCTCTTGGCAGTTCCAGCACTTCACATTCTTCCAAGTTTTAGACGAACTTCTTCCCCGACTCCCACTGCTCCCACTATTCCTGCTATTCCCTCTACCTCTTCCGATATTTAATAACTCAAAAGAAGAAGATCCACCTTGATTCTTGCGTCTGACATCCTCGCCAAGAACCAAATCTCTAACCCCTTCAAAAGTCATACCACTGGTCCCCACTGAACTTGTAACAGCGGTTACTGTTCCAGACCAGCTATCAGGTAGTGAAGCTAGTAGCAGTGAAGCTTGAGTCTCGTTATCAAATTTAATACCCACAAATGACAATCTGGACAGAATTGTATTTAAATTGTTAATGTGAACCGTAACTGAGCCTTCCTTATTCATCCTTGTAGTGAACAGCTCCCTCATCAAGAACACCTTGTTAGCCGCCGACGGTTTCTCATACATATTTGATAGAGCCTCCATCATACTACGCGCCGTAGTTTCACTCATGATGTTAAAAGCAACGCTCTTCGTCAACGACAATGTAATAACCGCCTTGGCTTTCTTGTCCTTTGAGTTCCACACATCTTCAGCAGCTTTTTCCATTTCCACCGGTTTGTCTCCGAGTACCACGCCCAAGTCTTTCTGACATAGCAATGCTTCTACTTGCATTTTCCACCAGCTAAAATCAGAACCGTTGAACTTCTCGATTACAATCTTGTCTTCAGCCATTACGACAAACAAGAAACAAATTGAGACAACGAAACACAGACAACAATGGCACGGACCTGACCGGTTCGTTCAGTGTACTCGTGTGTGATAGAACAGTACCCTTCAAAGTACCAAGATACCTTTAATACGATTAATAGAAATCAGTTTCTGATGTGGAAGATCAGACAAAACTGCAACCACAGAGCATACTCTAATTTCTAAAACCGATACCTCCTCCGAAACCCGAAGCTCTGATACCAGTTGTTAGGAATCGGACCGGGTACACGCAGCGGAAACACACTATCACATACACACAAGCTCACGAAAATAAAGCAAGAAGATAACACAAGGATTTTTACGTGGTTCGGATTCGGTGTCAATCCTACATCTACGGGCTGCAACTATGTTTTCTTATTAACTCAATAAGATTACAATTTATAACTCTCTACAAGTTATTTTTGATGCACACTTTCTCTGCTACATGTTAGGTGTATTTCTAAGCATGTTTTCATGCCTTTTTATCCTTGTTTTACCTTGCATTTCATTCTCATTATTGCATATTTTCATATTTTTCGGGATTTCAAGAATAGCAACCTACTTTCACACTTTGTGGTTGTTTTCAGGTGTTTTTGAGGATTGAATCTTGCATTGGATGACAATGGGAAGCTACACAAGAAATTTCAGAAGAAACGGAGCTCAAACGAAGAAGTTACAAAAATCGAAAATCATCCCGAACACAGAATGTTACACGACCGTGTAACTTTTGCCCTATAAGTTACACGGCCGTGTAACTTTGTTATGCCACGTGGATGCCATGTCAGCTCAGGGTAGGGTCCAGGGACTTTTGCAGGATTACACGACAGTGTAATCTTGGCCCAAGAAGTTACACGGCCGTGTAACTCTTCCTGGTGACCAGATCTACTTTTTAGCCCACTTTGAGTTGTTTATTCACTCTTGTGCTGTCATTCCCATGCTACACGACCAGATCCAGATCCAACCTGATTTTGAGGCCATGTGATGAAGATAATGGGTGTTGGAATGATGATGTTTGCCATTGTCCATTTTACCATTTTGCCCTTGGTGTGTTAGTATAAATAGATGTGTCTAGTTAGCCTTAGAATCAGCTCTTATTCCATCTCCTATATTAAATACTCTCTAGATACATTGTGTTTGTATTTGTGTGCAACTTCAAGTGTGGATTATCTTCATCTTGTAAGTTTATTTCTCTTTTACTAGTCATGAGTGGCTAGTAACTTTATTTTCTGGTTTTGTATTAAGGATTATGATTGTGATTTAATATAAAGTTTGATGTTTGATTTTATATCTTTCTAGTGATATGATTTTGAGGCTTAACAAACGTTTGGTTTTATTTATTTCATATTGGTCATTTGATCTCAAATATAAATCAATCTAGTCATACAAATTATGAAATCCGTAATTGTTTTATAAAATGTTATTTGTGACAATCATCTTTGATTGGTGAAAATCATATCTCATGTTTTGACGCTCCAACGCTTGTTTAGGAGTATTGAACATTCTTGGGAACATTCACATAAAACATAATGCAATCTTTCATTCAAATTCTACGATGGTGTATGTACGAGCTTTCGTCATACACTTGACTAATCTAGATTTGATTAGTAAGATTAGTCTTAGTTAACGAGCTTCTCTTGACTAAGGTACATTAGGTGAATGGTGTATGTGCGAGCTTTCGGCATACACAAAGTACCAACTTAGAAAGATTAAAGTTATAAACATCATTCTTATTGTTATTTCCAATCATATGACTATAAATGCAAAACCAGAATTTGTCCCCAATTTATAAAAGCAATCATTCTATATATTTTGTCCCAAGTTATTTGTTCTCGACATTTATACAATCGTGTTCCAACTAAACATCAAAACCCCCCCCCCCCTTTTTGGTTACTTTCTTTATAAGTTTGACTTCCGTGAAATCAAGGCATAATCCATTAGACCATCGCTCCCTGTGGATCGACCCTACTTGCCATTTATACTACATAGTTAGTATTTATAACAAGTAGTGTAATCACGAAATTTTGGTAATTAATAAATCATTTTAAAACCATATTTCAACTCTTTTATTTTGTTGGTTACGACACTCAACAAATTGGCGCCGTTGCCGGGGAGTATGGTATTACTAATATTTTATGCCCAGATCTGATCGAACAGGTACACCTCTTGAGATCAACAAAGAAATAGAAAAGACCGCAAAAATATTAAGAAAGCAAACTAAGCTTCGAAAGAAGCTTGATTACCAAAGATCTCATACTACACCAACACTCTCTCCTACACCACCTTCTACTTCTACTTCTACTCCCGATTTTTCTTCTAACCCATTAAAAATGGATAACGAAGAAAAGACATTGAGACAATGGGGTGCGCGAAAAGATACACAACAACCTTTATGTATAAATTATCCCAATGTAGAGAATTTTGAGCTAAAATCCGGGCTCATACACTTACTTCCAACCTTTAGAGGTTTGGAAAATGAAGATCCTCATAAATTCCTTAAGGAATTTCATGTAGTATGTTCGGGTATGAAGCCCCATAATGTGACAGAAGACCAAATCAAGCTAAGGGCATTCCCCTTTGCTCTTTACGATGCCGCAAAAGAATGGTTGTACTATCTCCCACCGGGGACGATAACAACATGGAACGATATTGCTCAAGCATTCCTTGACAAATACTTCCCGGAGCCAAAAGCTTCAAGCATACGTAGAGAAATTCTCACCTTGCGTCAAGGACGACGAGAGTCCTTGCACACATATTGGGAGAGGTTTAAGAAACTTTGCGCTCGATGCCCACAACACGGTTTGTCTGAACACCAACTTCTCCAAAATTTTTGTGAAGGCCTATCTCATCTTGATAGGCGAATTATAAATGCTTCAAGTGGTGGAGCCTTGCTAGACAAGACTCCATCCCAAATCCGGGCCTTGATTGCTACTTTAGCCGAAGATTCAAAGCATTCAATCGGAGAAGATGAATGGTATTCCGACCCCCCACGAGGAGAAAAGCAAGTAAGTACTCCTCACATTCAAACTCAAATATCTGAACTAACAAAAGCTGTCATTTTGTTAACTAAAGAGAGAAGAGCCGAACCAAAAGCGAGAGCTTGTGGAGTTTGTTTACAACATGGTCACCCGACCGACATGTGCCCATCCTTGCAAGATGAAAACGAGCATGTAAATGCTATGGGTGACCACGTGGGACAAAATTCCAGGAATTTTGACAACAATCAATCGTGGAGAAATGCGCAACCGAGACCTCAATATCAACCACAACATACCGCACCACGAAACCCCTCAGGTATGTCTTTGGAGGAAATTGTCTCTAACTTGGCTAAAAATACAATATCTTTTCAGCAAGAGACAAAAGCAAGCATCCAATTCTTGGAAAAACAAATGGCACAACTTGCAACAGCGGTTGGCAAGTTGGAAAGTAGGCTGGATACTAAATTGCCAACCCAAACAGAAGCAAACCCAAGGCACAACGTGAGTGCCATCTCCCTTAGAAGCGGGAAGGTTTGCAAGGACCCAAGTGTGCCCAAAGATGCGGAAAAAGAAGGCACAAAGCAAGCGGAAATTCCAAGCCATACTCCATCACCTCCTTTTCCTTCGAGATTCTTAGAATCAAAGAAAGAAAGGGAAGATAGAGAAATCATGGCCACGTTCCGCAAGGTGGAGGTAAACATTCCCTTACTTGAGGCCATTAAACAAGTTCCTAGATATGCTAAGTTCCTTAAGGAACTTTGCACATCTAAAAAGAAACTCAAAGGGGATGAGACAATAAAAGTCAACGAGAATGTCTCGGCAATCATACAAAAAAGATTGCCACCAAAATACGGGGACCCGGGCGTATTCACGGTTCCTTGTAAATTGGGGGATACAAACATACCGAGAGCCATGCTTGATCTCGGTGCCTCTATCAATGTCCTGCCACTTTCAACTTTCAAAAACTTAAAGAAAGGAACATTGAAACGCACCGGAGTCGTTATTCAATTGGCCGATAAGTCTACCATACATCCAAAAGGCGTGTTGGAAGACGTATTAGTCCAAGTGAATAACTTGGTTTTTCCCGCTGATTTTTATATCATCGATATGGGAGATGACGACTCACCAAATTCAAGTTCCACACTTTTAGGGAGACCATTCTTAAAAACATCGAGAACAAAAATTGATGTTTTTAATGGTACCCTATCTATGGAATTCGATGGTGAAATTGTAACCTTCAATATTGATCAATCCATCCGCTACCCAAGCGATGTGCCACCCGAAAACCTAAGGGAAAACAATTCATTGTTACCAAATGAGCATGAAAATAAAAATTTAGTAGCAATGGTTTCTATGAACGAAACAACAACTGGACTGACTGAAGGGTCCAAGCCTGTGGATCGCCAGGATCATCAACGCAATGATCTGGATTTGCAAAATAGAGATCCACCTCCTTTACCAAAACAAACGAGAAACAAACACCATTTCAAACGGTTTACCGAGTGTTTCTCTACCAACCAAGGAGTGGACATGAAGGAATGTCCAAGGTAAGCTTTCCTCAGCCCCCGTGTATGGATCCTTGAGCCCAAACACGGGCCCGTGTCGAGCCAAATACGTTAAACAAGTGCGCTAACCGGGAGGCAACCCGGGGGTATTTTTGTCATTTTTCCAAAGTGTAATTTTTTGTATTTTTATAATTTTTCTATTTATAACTTTCAATTACCTACGTGTGGAAACAATCGGAATCGAAAACGGACTACCGAGGCTCAAGTTACGAAAAACGAAAAATGAAAAACGAGACAGAATGTTACACGGCCCGTGTATCTTTTTACCCTATAAGTTACACGACCGTGTAACTTGGTAAAATGGTCAAAAACGTTTTGGGTCATAAGGTAAGTTTACACGACCGTGTAACTATTCAAGCCAAAGTTACACGGCCGTGTAACTTAGGCCGAGGGGTATTTCTGTCATTTTCGCAACTATAAAAGCCAAGGACCTCATTTCTTCACTTCAATTGCTGCGATTTGCCCTTCTTGCCTCTGCCGAGTCCGATAGAACACACAAAGAAATCGATTTCATCATTTTTTCTCCTAATTTCTTCAAGTTTTGTTAAAATCCAAAGGTTAGTTACATTATTTCTCATCTTCTCCTTCATTTTGACCACAAGAAACAACCAAATCCATGGTGAAATTCGGATTTCTTGAAACCCTAGAAAATGAGGGTTTTGAATTTTAGTTGCTAAATTGTTGAAATTGCTTAGGTTCAAGCTTGGGGAAGGCTAGAATACAAGGAATCAAGGTCAATATCACCATTGTCAAGCTTCAATTCGGTGAATTCTTTCCAAAACTCAAAATCTTCATAATTTTTGGTTTTTGGCTAAAAAATTGGTTATTGGCTTTGAATTGTGAAACCTTTGTGTTTATATTTGTTTGTTTGTTTGTTTGTGTGTTATTTTTGATCATTTCCTTTGTTAAAAAAAAATAATAAAAAAAACTTATGGCATCATCGTCCCGTACCTACTCTAGGGGTAATAAAAGGCAAATCGTATACTCGGCCTCTAGTGGCTCTTCCGATGAAGAGCCCGAACAGCAGGACTATGACATGGGTGATGCGGGTATCTCATTCATGACCGATGCCCAAGAGGCACGTTTTTATAACTTCTTGGAAAGAACTGGACAGGCACAAAAATTCATTGATATCCCAACCTTGCGAGACTTACACATAGAGGCAGGAGTACGCAAACTCCTGTCCAATGTTGGTTGGGAAGGGTTGATGAATATAAGCGAGAAAAGCTATTCCAACCCAACTATTGAATTTTTATCATCCGTCGAATTTAACGCTCATACATCAGTTTTGTCTTTTAGAATGTTCAACAGGTCATACAAAATCACACAAAACCAGTTGTGTGAACTTATTGGCGCACCGGTCGCCAACACTTATGACCAAAGAGGCAAACTGAACAAGTTGTTTCACCGTGAAGTTGGCCCTTTCTGGACAAGGATTTCCACAGAAAATTTCTACCGTCCCAGTGCCGCCAAAGCCTCCAGCATCATCCACCCCGTCCTAAAAGTCACGCACCGCATCATTGCCTCTATCCTCTTCCCACAAGAAGAGATAAGCAAAGCTGGCCTAAATGAGCTTGAGCTTCTCTACTGCATGATTAATCCAGGGCCTAAAACCCCAAATTTTGGATCTTGGATCATGTACAAACTACTTAAGCTAAGTAGAAGTTCATCTGGCCAGCTACATTGCGGTGGCATTATCACTCTTATAGCCAAACATCCAGCTCTGGGCATTAGGTTTCCTGATAACCTTGAGATAGTCAGAGGTGAGCGATACCTCACCTCTGATGTTCTTGAGGGTATGAGGTTATTTCGACGCCCCCAATCAGACGAAATATGGTAAGCCGACGGACGCGACTATCTGCGGGTCAACAACAGAAATGCCCGAATCCTACGATTAGCCAACCCTGTCTCCACCACAAATTGGAAGCCTCCTTCCAACATGGGCCTACAACTACCCGCTCCCAACCTACCCCCTCGAGAACCCAGTCCACCACCAAGACAGCCCCAGGAGCCTGGCCCTTCAAGCTCTGCTAGCTCATTTCCTCCAGAGCACAGTCTATACATGGAGCAATTTTCTAGCATCAACTCCCAGCTTGCGGATCTTCGCCTTGATTATCAAGGCATCTATGATAATCTTGGTGAGATTGATACACACCAAATGGAGCTGCGTCATGACTTTGATCAGTTTAGGGAGAACCAATATAAACATAACCAAGATGTTATGTCTATACTCTCTGACATACAAAGATCCGTTGCCTTCAACCCATGGCAACAGCAGCAGCCACTACAGCCACCGCAACAACAGCAGCCAGGCAGCCAACCACCACCGCCCGCTCAATTCCCGCCTTACCCATATTTCCCACCGTACCCATACCCTCCATTTCCGCCACGGGGACCCTTCCCCGACCCTCAGTAGGTTGTTTCTTTCTTTCTCCTTCCTTAATGCATTGTGGACATTGCATTTATTTTAAGCTTGGGGATGGGGAAATAAATCCCATAAAAAAAATATATTTTATTTCTTGCATTTATTTTAACTTTTGCATGCATTTTTGTTATCTCTTACTTCTCACCTATGTGACACCTTTAAATTGCAACCATAATACATCTCATAGTTAAACTTCTTGTATTTTTGTCCCCTATCTACATGCAACATCACCATCTTTTGAAACCCTAGATCTTCATTAGGAATTTCTTTTTATCAATTTTCTAGCATAGATACGATTGGGAGAATTATAAAACACACATAAAATTGAATCAAACTTATTCTAGCAAAGGATGCTTTATTCACCCGTGAGTTCATCAATGTGTGTAATCGACTAGGAGAAATACTATGGAAGTTGCACTAGTTCCCCCTCATGACCATACATTTGCATATTGTCTATTAAACATAAGGTTTATCTCAAAATCGCGATTTTCCAAAGTCATGGACAAAAATCTTATTTTCTATATTTGTTCTTAGTTTTTGTGTGGTAATATGTGTCATATGACCTTGTTTATATTATTTTGGTCATTAGTGTGTTTAAATTTTTATTATTTCAAAAATATCATAAAAATTATTGTCTAATCATTTTAGTAAAATTTTGTGAAAATGTTTTTATGGTGAAAATCCAGAAATCATTTCACTTGGTTCTAAAAGATTGGTCTAAAAAAAAATAATAATAATAATAATAAATAAAAAGACCGAACCAAGTGATCACTCAAGTCATTTAAAGTGAAAAATTTTCCTACAAAAATACAATAAAAGCGATTACTTGTTTTGAAAGCCTCCTCCTTTTTACTTTCAACAACTAAATCCAATTTTGGTTTAAAACTTCATTGACCATGTTTTAAAAGTCTTCATACATCTTGGGTCAATTTTGAAGTTTAAAATATTTGGTTGTCTCGGTCGTCTAGGTATCTATCATTTGTAAATAGGAATCGAGTTGTAAATTTTTGTCCCTCTGTTTTGAAAAATCATGTGTTTAATAAATAAATATGCAAATGAGGTCGGTTGGAGGACTTGAGCAAAGTCAACTTAGTATAAGCTTCCTAGATTCGATATCCGAGCGCCCCTCCTATAAAAATGAGTGTTTATAGCCAAATCTTGAAAATGGAGCTTGCAAGGTCACACATCTTGTGACATGAGTGAATAAACACGAGAGGAGTGAACAATTGTGAGCACATCCTTTGTTTGCGAGATGCTTTGAATAAATAGTGAAGGTTTCATGTGTGAGTTTATCTTTTGTCCCAACGTGCCTATGCTAAGTAATTGATGAAAATTTGTTCCTTTTAATGGTCTTTTGTTTTGAATAGATGGTCTAACTTATATGTGTGTAGGGTCCAAATTGACATGATTTTTAGATATGATTGATGTTGTCTTGGTTGCTACCTAGGGTGTCTATTCTTTTTATAATTTGTAGTTTGTTTTCCACATTGTTTAGATCCTTGTTTTCCTTGAGGACAAGAAAAGTCTAAGCTTGGGGATATTTGTTAGGTGTATTTCTAAGCATGTTTTCATGCCTTTTTATCCTTGTTTTACCTTGCATTTCATTCTCATTATTGCATATTTTCATATTTTTCGGGATTTCAAGAATAGCAACCTACTTTCACACTTTGTGGTTGTTTTCAGGTGTTTTTGAGGATTGAATCTTGCATTGGATGACAATGGGAAGCTACACAAGAAATTTCAGAAGAAACGGAGCTCAAACGAAGAAGTTACAAAAATCGAAAATCATCCCGAACACAGAATGTTACAAGACCGTGTAACTTTTGCCCTATAAGTTACACGGCCGTGTAACTTTGTTATGCCACGTGGATGCCATGTCAGCTCAGGGTAGGGTCCAGGGACTTTTGCAGGATTACACGACCGTGTAATCTTGGCCCAAGAAGTTACACGGCCGTGTAACTCTTCCTGGTGACCAGATCTACTTTTTAGCCCACTTTGAGTTGTTTATTCACTCTTGTGCTGTCATTCCCATGCTACACGACCAGATCCAGATCCAACCTGATTTTGAGGCCATGTGATGAAGATAATGGGTGTTGGAATGATGATGTTTGCCATTGTCCATTTTACCATTTTGCCCTTGGTGTGTTAGTATAAATAGATGTGTCTAGTTAGCCTTAGAATCAGCTCTTATTCCATCTCCTATCTTAAATACTCTCTAGATACATTGTGTTTGTATTTGTGTGCAACTTCAAGTGTGGATTATCTTCATCTTGTAAGTTTATTTCTCTTTTACTAGTCATGAGTGGCTAGTAACTTTATTTTCTGGTTTTGTATTAAGGATTATGATTGTGATTTAATATAAAGTTTGATGTTTGATTTTATATCTTTCTAGTGATATGATTTTGAGGCTTAACAAACGTTTGGTTTTATTTATTTCATATTGGTCATTTGATCTCAAATATAAATCAATCTAGTCATACAAATTATGAAATCCGTAATTGTTTTATAAAATGTTATTTGTGACAATCATCTTTGATTGGTGAAAATCATATCTCATGTTTTGACGCTCCAACGCTTGTTTAGGAGTATTGAACATTCTTGGGAACATTCACATAAAACATAATGCAATCTTTCATTCAAATTCTACGATGGTGTATGTACGAGCTTTCGTCATACACTTGACTAATCTAGATTTGATTAGTAAGATTAGTCTTAGTTAACGAGCTTCTCTTGACTAAGGTACATTAGGTGAATGGTGTATGTGCGAGCTTTCGGCATACACAAAGTACCAACTTAGAAAGATTAAAGTTATAAACATCATTCTTATTGTTATTTCCAATCATATGACTATAAATGCAAAACCAGAATTTGTCCCCAATTTATAAAAGCAATCATTCTATATATTTTGTCCCAAGTTATTTGTTCTCGACATTTATACAATCGTGTTCCAACTAAACATCAAAACCCCCCCCCCCCCCTTTTTGGTTACTTTCTTTATAAGTTTGACTTCCGTGAAATCAAGGCATAATCCATTAGACCATCACTCCCTGTGGATCGACCCTACTTGCCATTTATACTACATAGTTAGTATTTATAACAAGTAGTGTAATCACGAAATTTTGGTAATTAATAAATCATTTTAAAACCATATTTCAACTCTTTTATTTTGTTGGTTACGACACTCAACACTACACAACACACATATATATAGCTGTATATGTGCATAAACTTCCATATATATATATATATATATATATATATATATATATATATATATATATATATATATATATATATATATATATATATATATATATATATATATATAGATGTAGGTTCAAATACAAATCATAAATATTGTATGAATATAGGACCAAATCTAGACCAATGATTTGATAAGGGTAGTTTTGGAATTTGTTAATTAAATTATTTATTATATGATAATAAAACCCCTAAAATTATGGTAACTATATTATTATTATCCCTATAATTTTGACATCATCCTATAGATACCGCCGACTTCAAGAACCCTACTCGCGGATTGCCGTCATCGTCATTATCCTACATGATCTATTATAAAGCGTTTTTTGTTTGCAGGTTAGTTTTGTTAATTTCTGTTTTCTGCTTCTCGATTTCCTCTTCTTCTTCTACATTTTCTTTGTCTTTTAGAATCCTGGTGTTGTGTTATGAATGGACAAACTTTGAATCCGAAGTTAGAAAAGTCAGATGCGAATGGTTGCGTCTCTTAAACGAAACAGGTCGACCATGAAAAGATGCGCTGAGGTTTTGTGGAACATTCGGAAGGATTACAAACAACAATTAGTTTGATAATTCTCGTTTGAAAAGTCCAAAATTGTGTATTTTGTTATTTTAAATTTTTTTATGCGTCGTTCGGTTTGGTGGATGAGGGAAAAAAGTGAGGTTTTAATATGAAAAACTGGAACATGCTTCCTATAAAGTTGAGGAAATCCGAATTAGGCGCTGGTTTTTTTAATTGGTGTTTGCGATTTCAATGAAAGGTAAAAAAACATTTGTTTTAAGGGTTTTGCTGGAGCCATGTGTTTGTACATTTGTTCATCTTTCATTAAAAAGTTGTATAATATTTTGGATTCTAAATACTTTTTCTATGAATTGCAGCCAATTATATTGGATTGTGAAAAGAATATAACTTTTTTGAAACAATTTTTTGTGCAACGTTTGTGTTGTTATGTCGAAGATCATTCTCGAAGAATGGCTGTTAGTTTTGGTTGTCTGTTGTCATTCATTCTTTGAGAATACATAAACACATTCATTCTTAAACATGCGTATATCACATATTAACATCTATTATTTATCACATATTCTCGGAGAATATAGAGACTTTACATTCTTAGAGAATATTGACCATATTGTATTCAAAATAACCACTTGATATTGGTTCAACAAAGAACTAGTCATTCTCTGAGAATACGATGATACGACAAACAAGTTCAACAATGAACTAGTCATTCTTTGAGAATGTGCCATTTTAATTGACAATTGAAAGTTACGGTGGTTTCGTGGTTAATGCACTCTTCAAGATTTGTCATCTGCACCATATATGCATTCTTTGAGAATATGCACCATATATGCATTCTTTAAGAAGTACTGTACAAATTATTTGATAATTCTCTGAGAAATTGAATGAAACACAGTTAACCCAAAATACGGAAAAAAAAATCTCTTTGAATCTAACTGTATTCTTTAAGAATGAAATAAACATATGATAACGAACTGGAAAAAATCTCTTTGAATCTAACCGTATTCTTTAAGAATGAAATAAATATATGATAACGAACTGGAAAAAATGTTTTGAACGTGTTGAATGAAAATTCGAATTCTGATAAAATCTGAGAATTTATTTGATTTGATTAATATTAATTAATTTGACTTAGTTGCCTAATATGTAGGTAATATTTTAATTTTTCTCTCTTATTAAAATATCATATTTGCCGTTATAATTAATTAGGTCAATTTATATTGTATATGTCATCCTATGATAATAATGTGTACCCTTAAATCATAGTTTTTCATTCTTTTAATATAATGGCCACAAATTGGTTCTACATTCACACAATAATTACCAAATGTATTTAATACTAACTCTATATATATATATATATATATATATATATATATATATATATATATATATATATATATATATATATATATATATATATATATATATATATATATATATATTATATTGCTTTCCGTCAATTTAGAAGAGAAAAGTAAGAGCACACAAATGTTAGGCAAAGGTTGGAAATTGACGTTCACCAATTCTGTGGCCATCTTCTTTGACCACCTTTTCCTCCACCAATTTTCTCCACCAACCAACATAGGTCTCACGGCATCACACTATTTTAAGCACTGAAATAGAATTAAAGAGTAAAACTGTAAAAATCACAATATTTCAAAAAGGACTGTGTTTTCCTCTTAGTCAAGGTAATCTTCCTTCAACACCTTTACTGTTGTTCATGGGTGTATTCTGTCTCCTTGGATGTGGGATCGTTGTTCTATGCTGTTTCTGTGTACTGGTGGTGATAATAGGTGAGGATGAAAATTTGTTGTAGGAGTAGGAATGTTAATGAGACTAGGATGGCTGCGTTTAAAAGAATGCCTTCATGAGCCGAAGGGAATTTACGTTTAGACAACGATGATGTACAACGTATGTTTTGTAACACCCCTCCATTTGACTTCCTTTATAAGGATTTGATGTAATTTTACAAAGAATCCAAAGTAGAGAAGTGTCATGGAAGTAAAGTCTCAAAGCCAAAACATCATGGGAATTATGTCCCAAAATTTATATTTCAATAAAGTTTCAAACCATAATATTTTAGTTCACAAAACCATTGGTCTTTTAGAAAACATATGTGCGGAAAAGATTGGTCCCAAATGGTAAAACCCTTTAAGTCTTCGGATTTGTCAAGTCCAAATGAGGGTGGCAAGAGAGAATCAAGAACAAGAGTTTAAAGAACTAGATACATCTATAATACTTGAATGCAAATGTTCTAAATGTCCAATTCTAAATCCACCAAAGATCATCTCTAGATCTTCCAAAAATCTTTCACTGAGAGTACATGTCAAAATAATAAAGTTAGACTATGCGAGTCTAGTGAGTAAAATCAGAGGTTGACTGATCTTGACAACCGTCACGTAATTGACAAACACAGTTACATGCTGACGAACACTGTCACGAACTGACAAAAGGGATTTATTCCTAAAGAGTGCCCGGTAATCACACAAGTCAACCCATCCTATATGTATGCATATGAAGGATGATTCCAAAACGAGTTATAACCAAATAACAATTCTCCAAGAAAACATTCCTTAAAACTCAAATTTTATGAATGCAACACATCAACTAGTTCACATAGTACACATATGATTATGATATAATTTAAAAACAAATTTCACAAAAGTAGGGTTTAGGGACATGTACTCATGGAGTTTACTCACCTCAATCACTAGCACATGCTACCTTCACTTCTAGACACTTCATGGTATTTAATGATCACATATAAAAGTCCAAAAGCTAAGTTATAACTTCCTTCTTAACTATTAATGCATTAACTAAGTTCTTATTGGTGGATATCTAGTTTTAATCCATTTGTATCATTATACAATCATAAAAGAGCATAGGCAAAAACCAGACATGATTTGGACATCGTAGGCAAAAACCAGACATGATTTAATCCTATGTTATTCTATCATTATACAATCATATAAGAGCATTGACAAAAACCGTCATGTAATCCATTTTGTATCATTATACAATCATGATTTAAGTTGCCTTCTTTATGATTTAGGTGCATTTTTACACAACACAAGATTTGTTAAACAATATATGTGACTTGTGTGTTGAGAATGGATTTCATGGATATGTAAAATGCTAGAAGGATATCTAAATTGGGTAAGATGTTTTTCTTTTTTTGCATCATTTAGGTTTAAAATGTGTATATTCTTGCTCGTAATCTCTCTACTGTTTGGATGGGCAACTTCAAGTTATATGATTCTCTTGCAAGATTTCACAAAAACCATAAATATAAACCAAGATGAGGTGAAGGTGCCATAGTCAATGGTCGTGTGGAGTCGGTTTGTATAAGAGCTAAATAGGTGCCGTAATTTTATTCTAATGTTGTAGTGGGTAATAGCAAGAATCATGGTGATAAACCAAGCAATATGAATGTAGTGCAACGCAAGGTGATATTAGCTTAAGGTTACGACTTTTCACTGATTAATGCAGTCGAATGTCAGAGATTTTGATCTCTACTAACTAGGTTGTCCTCTTAATCAAGGTAATTTTCCTCCAACATACGGTAACTGTTGCTCATCAATTTTATTTGCTTTATTATGTTTTTGTGAATAGATTCAAGAATGCTACGAAATGTTCCCGGTGATAATGGGGGAGAATTGAAATTTGTCGATAGTGTGGATGAGTTTGAAAGAATGGGTTCATGAGCCTAACGGAATTTCCGTTCAAACAATGATGATGTACAAATTATGTTTCATACCTTCTATGTCCCTAATTTCCCTCCAACTTGTACCAATCTCAATCTATGAGACTTATATGCTAAGTGCATAATTTTCATAAACGTGTACCCTACTAGAAAAAGATTTAAATTAGGCAAGATGTTTGGCCTTGTTCACTTGATCAAGGTTGACAATGTGGATATCCTTGCTTGAAATCTCTCTACTATTTGGATGGATAACTTTAAGTTACATGCTTTTCTTGCAATGTTTTGCAAGAACAATACTAATAAACCAAGTCCTTGTTAAGGTACCATGGTCAATAGTCGTGTGGAGTTGGTGGTTATAGGAGCTAAAGGAGTGTAACAATCTTAAACAAATGTTGTAATAGGTAATACCAAGAATCATGGTGACAAACCAAACAATATGGATGTACTGCAATTCAAAGTGAAATTGAATTTAGAATATTATGTCATCATTTATTGGTTCCATGCATACTTCTTAGGCAATTTAAGGAATTTTATCACTTACAATCATGCTCATTGTTTGTAAAAATGAGGGTTTTAGAAACCTCAAATTGTAGTATCTTGTGTAGGATCTATTGTAACACATTGTACCTTTTAGTAAGTGTTTACATTTAACCTTTATGTGATTAAAGTTGGTTGTGTAGTTAAATGACTTAAAAAGGGTATTTTAGTCATTTAATTCGATGTACAGTTGGATTAGAGTGTGTTTTAGAGTGTTTCGAGAACTTGAGAGATTCTGTAGTTCTTGAGCTACCGTTTGGATTGCAAAATAATACCTCAGTTGAAAGTAGGATGATAAATATGAAGTTTAAGCTAAGTGAAGTCAGCTCAAGCTGAGGATGGACCTGAGTACATGAAGCTGAGTACAAAGGGGTGCTGGAGCTGACCATTAGCGCGTCTAATTATAGCATTAGCGACGCTAATGTCGCAGGCCCCAAAAAGTAGGTCAGTTTTTAAAGGTTATTTGAGGGAGATTTGGGGTATTTTTTGTACAAAAACCCTAAAAAACGTCTAAAAACCTCCTAAGGCCAAATTAAAGCTCAAAAACACTAGGAATTGAAACAAGGATCAAGATATTGCATCTAAGAGGTAAGATTTAGTGTTCTAGCTTCAAATTGATGAGTTATATAACTTGGGAAGAGTTGCCCACAGGTGGGTTGGTAACCCACCTACCTACAACTAAGGAGGTTTGAGTAGTTGATGCTTGAATCGTGGGTGTAAACTGGTTTCCAATCCCGAACCCTAAGTAGAAAGTTAATGTTGTGAACTTTAGTTGTGTAGATATGAAGTCTTTACGTATGTGCTATGTGTGTGATGGTGTAGGTGTTTGAAAAGTGCTGGAGAAACACTTTAAACCTACAGATTGAGTTAGCTAGATTTTCGCAGATCTACTAACCAGGTGAGTAATCTATACTATATCTTGCGTGATATATGTTGAATTAGTCATTATGACTTAGAGTGATCTCACAACGGCCTTCGTAGCTAGGTGGTTGGGCTTAATTGCCTAACATATGTAGTCGGAACCTTTGTGGTTCATAACGGCCTTCGTGGCTAGGCGGTTGGGCTTAATTGCCTAACATATGTAGTTAGAACCCATATAGTTCATAACGGCCTTTGTGGCTAGGCGGCTGGGCTTAAATGCCTAACATATATAGTCGGAACCTTTGTGGTTCATAACAACCTTTGTGGCTCAATGGTTGAGCTTAATTGCCTAACATATATAGTCGGAACCTTTGTGGTTCATATATGGAGTGATTATGGTGAGATTTATGGCTTGATACCGTAAGGGTTAAAGTGGAAAGATGTAGAGATATATTGTACTAAAATTTATGATGTTATTTTCTCTATATTTGTTGAATTATGCACTTGATTACTCATTGAGCTCCGTAGCTCATAGTTTGTGATGACTATACAAGTAAGCGTGACCTGGGTAAGGGTAAGGAGATAGCTCATGGATAGGATGCTTATAGCATGTAGAAGTGGAAAGTAGCAGCCCGACTTGGAGGGAGTTTTGTTATATTTTGTACTCCCTTGATATACTTGTACCCTTTTTGTATGTAACTTATACACCTAAGTATGTTTTGCATGATAAACTATACTTTTGAAAGTGAAATTTTTTGGGTGTATTTGTTTTTAAAAGTCGGGTGTTACATCTATTTTGCAAGAAATAATGTATTTATTATACACAAACCTATTAGATCACACACAAAGAGCATTAATATGGTACGAAATAAATAATATATTTATAAGAGATAAATTTATTATTTATCAACTCAAATAAATAAGTAAAAAATTAGTTATACATTATTTATTAATTAAAAGCAAAATAATAAACAAAAGATTTATTTTATGTTTAAATGAAATGTTTTATTTAATAAAGCCAATTAATTAAATAACGAGTTTGAGTTATTAAACTAGGTGGCTTGAAAATCTCACCCAATATTTTAAGTATAAATGGAAGCACTTTGTTTATTAAAGGAAATAAGTCAACAATAAAAGAAACTAACTACTCCTCCTTTGCACATTATGGTCGACTACTTCAAGCAAGAACAAAGGAACAAATTTTGAGTTGATGGTGTCTAGCAACATTCATTAAAGCTTATATGGATGACAATAATGTTGATCAATCTTGATTATTATCTCCTACAACAAAGGATTCTTACCTTTTGACGTAATGGATTCTAACACCCTATTGTTGTATTTGTTGATCATATTAATTGTCAATTCTTTCATTATGCTTGGTTCTTTAATTGTGTTTGCATCAACCAATCCAACAATGATATCATGATCCATTTTTAGACCTTATGATCACATCATCCAAAATATTTTGATTGTTCATGATCATGTTTTTGTGTTCTTGGAAATAGTCAAATTGTCAAAACACTTTAAACATAAATTTTGGATTTTCTTAATGTTTGGTTTATATAATTTTATATTTTCTTGTAAAGTGTTTATTATTGTTGTTAATCGCATGCCTTGTTTAAAAATAAAGTTATTAAATTCATTACATAAGATGTAATCTTGTCCATGCGCTCTTCTTGGCCGTTGTGGACTTGTTTTGGTTTTGTGGATTGAATATGGTTGTTTTTTATTTGGAGGTATGTATTTTGGTTACCTGAGTTTAGGACTATACTATAATGATTAGGTTTTATTTTTCGTTGTATTTAGTTTTTAATGTAATTGTGATATTTGGTTTTGTGGATTGAATATGATTGTTTTTTACTTAGAGGTATGTATTTTGGTTACCTGAGTTTAGGGCTATATTGTAATGATTAGGTTTTATTTTTCGTTGAATTTAGTTTTTAATGTAATTGTAAAATATCACAACACTGGAAAAGCGTAATTCAAGAACCTGAATCGAGATTGGATCAGACAATGAGCATTGAGCTAGTAGCCCACACCTTGGCTTCCTCGACCCAACAACCTTCGCACCTTAAGGATTATAGGCTGCCAGTACTCCATACTAGGTATGCCTATCACAAAGCATCAACCTAGCAAGGCAGAGCCCAACTTTATCCCACACCTAGTAAAAGTCTAGCATGAACGACCTAGAATGGACCCCTTGCCTCCCTTCTCGGTCTAAGTTGTGGCAACACCACCTATCCTTACGGTGGTAGTTGGTGGTCTGCAACAACAAGGAAAAGGGAAGTGGCGGCACAGTCAGTAACCCTTTTTCTAGCAAGAAATTTTCTAGCGACCTCAACTTTTTGGGCGATTCTTTTTATGGTCAAACTTTTATCTTTTTTGAAATGGTTTTGCCCCTACTATTTTCTACTAAAATTAATTCATGCTGGCTCAAAGATTACTTATAACATAAAGTTATGTTTTATTTTATGTCAATTGTGTGTGTGTTGTTTATTTATACGCAATTATATCTTGGGAATTTGAACTTCAGAGAGATTCCATTTTCATTACATTAAAACCTAAACATCATTACAAACACTATTAGACACACTATTATAACTAAATACCATTACATAAATACCTGTGGGTCCAATTTTCATCATCGTAAAAAATACCAAGGAAATTACATAACCATTAGAACTAAAATACAATTACTTTGGATAATTTATGGTAACATCCTTATATGAGTGGCCTTAAACAATATAAAATGACCAAAAACATTAAACTTATGGAAACCACAAATAAAACAATCATAACGTCAATCAGTTACAATACACTTAAGTTGGTTTTGAAACATTGACTTTAATATGATCATGGGAATGTTTCTCATTCAAGTACTTCTTCATTAGAATTTTTTTCTTTGTACCAACTATTGATAAGTTATTCATTAAACCACTTAAAAAATCAAACCCTTCTTTCTCATTTTGAAAATGTCAGCAACTAAAAAATGCCTACCTAGTTTTTGTCCATCCAAGAATCTGAAAAACAAGCTTGAATACCATAGTAACACCTATAATATCGTTGATTTCTTTGTCTTCACATACAACTTTGAGAGATTGAGTCACTGCATCGGGAGTACATCATCATTCTTCTCTAGATGCCAAATCTCTTTACTGTTGGGATAGTGTGGAGCCTAATCCGAACCGGAGAAAGACCCAAGGACCAAAAAGGAACAATTGTCTGAAGCAACCAACAGAGGCGAGACGAAGCCAATTCTGTCAGGTGTGCATCTCAGACAAGTCTCCAGACCTTCGTTAAGTGGGAGTCTTTTCGCTCCGGTTAAAACAACCATGGCGGATCAGAACTAAGAAGGAGGTGATCCTTCAGAAGATTTGCAGAAGGTTGAACCGAAGGCTTGAAGATCAGAAGGATTAAGGTAGCCTTGCCTTGTCTGGATCCGGAGCCATGTCTAGTGCTGAGAACCGAAGGTTGCTAATCATTCAGACCGAGGAAGGTCAAACCTTGTTCGAATGAGAAGTTACGTCTTCAACATGGCATGGAGGAAGTCATCCAAGATTGACAGCTAAAGTCAAGAGGTGACAGATTAATTACCAGACGGAGGCATGTGACAAAGGAAGAACTAAGTCCGAACTAGGAGTTTCATCCGAAAGAAGCTTCATCAGTATCTCATGCAGACAGATGTTCACAGTGACAGCAATAGCTCGGGCTATGGTCACAGTGGTGAACATGTCATCAACAGGAGAAGATGAGTCAATAGTATCCTTCGGGCAAAGCGAAACTCGGACATAAGAGTTCTTGAAGGAAGAGACCCTTGAATGAAGTGGAGTTCGATGGAATGTGCAGAAGCATAAGTCGGACAGTCACAGTTCGAAGGCAAGACCTCAACCGAAGACCAATAAGGGGTCTGCAACCGAAGGTGTGGCTTCGGTCAAACCCAGTATTGGTGTTGTCACTATCATGTTCTTCTTGGGAACACGCAAAGAATAATATCGTTGTCAGAGGCAGCATGGGGAGCATGGTGCAGTTACCTTTTCGGATAAAGTGACAAGGACGAGTTTGTTCTTTTGCTCTTTCCCACCCAAGACCTTGTGTGTTCAAGCTTCCATATCCCACTATTTATACAATCTCATTCTATGGTTGTAATATGTTCAAAAAATTGCTAAAGTGTAGTCATAGTTTTCTCTCTTGTAAATCATTGAAGTTTATTAATGAAAGTTTCTCTCGTTTCTCACAGTAGTCATAACCCATCCAGGTGAACCACTTTATATCCTTGTGTTTTCTCAAACCTTCGCATTACTCACTTGTCTAGATAGTTGTATGAAAGTCTGTCGAATTACTTGGCCGTGTGTTCGTTGGTGCACGACCCTCTTTTCCGCTGTGCCCAACATTTACGTACACGTTTGACATAATTAACCTAAAGTAGTGCCATATAATAGTCCACATTGGCACTCATACAAGCAAGTGACCACATCACCCATAAAGCAACTAGGTAACCCTAAATAAAAAACTCTTTAAGTTAACTGATACTTACAGAAAGGGATAGTTCCTGTAATGATAAACTTATGTTAATTGTCCTTAACTGGAAATAAAAATAAAAAAATTGTCCCAATTTAATAGCAACTTTATGGAAATTGTCTATGTGTAGTAGTGTAAAACAAAATTACATAAATGGTCCGATATCGACAAAATGAAAATACTACATAAATTGCCATTATGTTTTAATTTGTAGAATAATAGAAATAATCTCTATAGAATAATAAAATTACAAAATAGTCCCTGTGTAATGGTTCAATTATAAAACGGACTTATGTGTAGCATCTAACACAAAATTATAGAACTAGTCCCCGTATAATAGTAAAATTATATGAATGGTCCTATATCCTTACATTTTACAAGAAATAATAATTTATAATAAATTGTTTAATAAAAATAATATTTTAATCTTTTGTGTTAGTTTGCTAATTGAAAATAACCTTTTACATATTTTAAAGTTTACTTGTTAAATCGTATGGCATGATAAACAAAATACTTAACAACGAATATTCGTAAAAAGTGTTCGGATATCAAAACAAAACTCGAAGTAAACCAACAGCGACATTCCAAATCCAAAAGGGCAGTCCTCCCTCTTCCCTACCCTCGCCACGCGATAAAGCGTATAATATGTATTCATGTCCATGTCCTCTTGCCACCAAAACAATCTTATTAATCCCTAATAACCACTCCACTTCAGATTCCTCCATACATATACCTTCTTCTCTATGTATTTCCGCTTAAACCCATTACAAGTTTTCTCAAATCACAGCTACAATCATTTCTTAAATTGGGGCTGATTGATTTCAAAAGCTTTCCAATCAGGACTCGTGATTTGTTCAGGTCTCAAATTCAAATCTTTTTATCAAGTCAACGACGAAGTTGGTGCTTATATTTGTAAATTAAGTAGGATTTTTGGAGGCAATTGATGAGCATGGAGGTAGATGCAGGAACTACGTCAGCTGTTGGGACTGATAATCAGCCGACCCCCGTTCTTCGTGGCCGGTCAAAAGGTAATTATTTTTGTTTGATTTGATCCCCTTTGTTTCCGAGAGAGAAAAACGCGTTTGATGCCAAATGGGTTATTTTCGACTTCTTAAATTTGTTTCACTTTTGAAATGGTCAAGGGGTAAAAATTTGTAATCGATATGATTTCTGAACTAATCGAAGTTTCGTTTGAAATTCGTTGCTATAATCCAGAGTTCTTAGACTAATGTAATAATGGTTTGTAAGTATAATTGCGAAAATCTCTTAGATCAATTTGATTTTACAGTTTTCTTGTGTGTTGTTAGTTCTATCTTGTTGTATCCTTGCGTGTTATGATTGTGCTTGAATCTAGCAAGCTAGCGTTCGTTTTAGGGTTTCACTTTTTTCAGCAGATTCATGTTCTTTTGTTACCTACTTTTGTCCTCATTATGTAAATTTCAACTTTCATCTTTTCATATAGTAAGCTAACATGTTTAGGTGATCAAATCTGACCTATATGCTATTATAGAAGGCTTACATATCATTATGTAAAATAAAAGTTTCTGTTTTTTGGAAATGGAATTATTTTAGGTTAAAAGAGAATGCATATGAGCTTACATTTAATTGATACAGTCACACTCTTTGTCTTTATGGTCAACCAATTTAACACCTTTTCCTAAAATGGTTTGACTTTATAAATATATAAAATAAATGATGGTTATATAATTTTTTTGCAGCTATACATCAGTTCACACAACAAACTCTTCCAGCTTGTAAACCTGTTTTAACACCAGCATGGGTGAGTTTATAAACACACTTCATCTATTTGTGAATTACTTAAAACGGGTTAAATGTGTATTTATGTAATAAAGTTTCACAGTTTCCCTAATGTATGATATATATGCAACAATGTTTCATTTTAGGACTAAAAGCTGCAATAATTTACAGATAACCTGTTCATAACTCTATGCCAATTGCATAAATTGGTAAAAAGGTGAAACATTGTTGCATAAATTGGCAAAAAGGTGAAACATTATTGCATAAATGGGTAAAACTTTAATTCATTATCGTAAAAATAAGGATTTAATTGGTGCCATGTCATTAGGTAAACGATTCCTAGTTGTATTGTTGTATATATTTTTGTTCTAAAAACGAAAACGGTTGCATATTTTGTACTAAATAACCACTTTGTTGCATAAATTAAAAAAAAGCTGTAACTTTATTGCATATATGCTCATTTGATCCATACTTAATATTCAATATTGTTTTTTTACAGGTCATTGGAACATTCTTTTTGATGGGTGTCCTTTTCATCCCTGTTGGATTAATTTCTCTTCATGCTTCACAAAGTGTAAAGTTCATTTCTTTTTTCTCTCACGAATAAATTAATCAGTTTTTCTTCTTATTATATTTGCAATTGTTTGTATAACTTAAATTTATATAGTCTATCAAATTGGACTAAAATAATATCACACTTGTAGGTTAATGAAATTGTGGACAGATATGATGTTGATTGTGTACCTGATACATTCAAGAACAACAAGATGGCTTATATCAAGAATGCATCCGTCTCAAAAAGTTGTCATCGGTATTTAAAGGTAACACCTTTTTTTTAATTTTTTAATTGACTACTTTATTATTATTACTTTTTTACAAAATCCATACCTCATTATTCACTTATTGTAATTTAATTTTTGATGTAGGTACACAAACATATGAAAGCTCCAATTTACATCTATTATCAACTCGATAACTTTTACCAAAATCACAGACGGTTAGTGCTTTTCCTCTTTTATTATTATTATTAATATTAATATTAATATTAATATTAATATTAATATTAATATTAATATTAATATTAATATTTTGCTAAGACATAGAAGTACTTTAGCTCTTTTGATATTATAGATTGAATTTACTATGAATATCTCATTGTTTTGTCTTATCAATAACAGCAATGTACTTAGTTTTTTTTTTTACCTTTTTACCCCTAATAGCAATGTACTTGCATTTTGTTACAAATATGCCATTTTACGTTATTTGTTACATATTGCTATTATTTGTAAAGAAATGAAAGTACTTTGCTATTATGAGTAACGAATTGTATGTAACTTGCTATACAATGTAAAGAAAATGTAACTACATTGCTATTATTAGTAAAGAAATGTAAGTATTTATCATTTTTGCTCGGATACATATATGTTTCATAAGTACTTATCATTGAATATTTTTGCATTTTGATTTAAAAACGCGTACAAATTCAGGTATGTAAAAAGTAGAAGTGATGAGCAACTTCTAAAGGGACTCGGGTACAACAAAACAAGTTCATGTGAACCTCAAGCATTTGAAAATGGTCTCCCAATAGTCCCTTGTGGATTGGTTGCATGGAGTTTATTTAATGATACATTTTCGTTTTCACGTGGGACAAAAAAATTGGAAATTGAAAGAAAAAACATTGCATGGAAAAGTGATCGAGAGCACAAATTTGGGAAAAATGTTTATCCGTTCAATTTTCAAAATAGCTCCTTCATTGGTGGTGGAAAGCTAGATACAACTATCCCAGTGAGTATTTAATATTTATACCTAAATATTTGTTCATGCCTAAATAGGAGTAAATGATATAATGTACTTTTTATGCATAATAGCAATGTACTTACATTTTATTACAAATATGGCATTGTAGTTTATTTGTTACATATTAATATTATCGGTAAAGAAATGTAAGTACATTGCTATTATGAGTAAAGAACTGTTAGTAAGTTGTTATTATGTGTAAAGATAATGTAAATTGCTATTATTGGTAAAAATGTAAATACATTGCTATTACGGGTAAAGAAATGTTAGTAAATTGTTATTATGTGGGTAAAAATATGAAGTACATTGAGTATATTGGTACAAAGAGTAAAGTACGTTGCTATTTTTTGAAATTTACTCTACTTACTTTTTGTATCAAGGGTGAAAGTTCGAAAGTTTTTCTAGTATAACATTTACTCATGTAATGAAATAATCTTTCTTAATCTTTGTAACCATTTATGCAACAAAGTTCTTTTTTCCCAATTTAGGACACAAAGTTGTTTTTTATACAAATTATGCATCAAACTTTTATTTTATGACCAAAAGATGCAATAATTTACCAGTAATAACATGTTTAACCACATTAAAACATGATTCCACAATTCATTTCAGTTGCATAAATTGATAAAAAAAAAAGTGAAACATCGTTGCATAAATTGATAAACAATTGAAACATTGTTGCATGAATAAGCATTTATGAAAATAAAACATGGTTGCATATATATATTTTTATATCCTTGTTAAACATATTTTGGTTCTATCAAAAAACGTGGTTGCATTTTTTGTCTAAAAAACCACTTTCTTGCATAAATAGGGCAAAAAAAAAAAAAAAACATTCAAACACATCAAATCCATGAAAATTAGATTAATGATCAAATTCATTACATACTCATTTAAACAAATTCCTAATCTTGAATTGTTCAGCTAAGTGATCAAGAAGATCTTATTGTGTGGATGCGAACGGCTGCTTTTCCAAGCTTCCGGAAACTTTACGGAAGAATCGAAGAAGATCTAGAAGAAGATGACATCATCGTTGTACACCTCATGAACAATTACAACACGTATAGTTTTGGTGGTACAAAAATGATTGTACTTTCAACATCGAATTGGTTAGGTGGAAAAAACAGTTTTCTTGGAGTGGCCTATATTTTTGTTGGCTCTTCTTCTATTCTCATTGCCTTCATTTTCTTATTGCTTCATGTCAAAAACCCAAGGTAAAAAAAAAAAAAAAAACTCATTTATTTAGTCTTTATTTTATGGGATATATTCAGAAAAGTCTTTATATTTTGACCCTATATTCGATTAAGCCCTAATTGTTTTTTTTTATTCAATTAAGTTAAATGTTTGCAATTTTGGATATATAAAAAGAAAATATTCATTAAAGTCCTTACATTCTGACCTTTTTAACAATTTAGAGTTGAATTTTCAGTTTTTATTCAATTAAGTCCTTACATTTTGACCTTATACATCATCAGTTGTAAAAATATAAAAACGGCATAACTAGCTACTATCCAAAATTGTAAACATTTAACAAAATGTTGGGGCTTAATTGAATAAAAAAAAAATTAGGGCTTAGTTGAATATAGGATCAAAATATAAAGACTTTTATGAATATATCCCTTATTTTATCATTGTACTTTTTCTTTAATGAGTTAATATATATGGAAACTTTTTTTAACTGATTTATATTATATTGTTTTTTTTTTGACAGACCGTATGGTGACACGTTGTATGTTTCTGGTAATAGGAAGGATATTTCTAGTTAAGTGGTAGTCTGCATATTTTTAAAAGGTATTATATATTTATATTAATTACTTTAAGAAATTATCTATTTAAATTTTGTAATAGATATAGGAAAAAAATTTGAATTTTTTTCTTTTCTAAAAGCATAAGGAATTAATTTTTGGAAATGTAACAATTGAATCACATACATATGGATTAGTAATGATATGATATTTATGTTTCACAGATGAAGGCCAATTTTCAAATGGATGTAGTTGATGATACATCTGACTTGTTGCATGTAATTACACAAATTCTGAAGGGACTTTGTTTCTAATGTAAAGAGATTTGCCACATAAGCATCACACACACCAATGGGCCCCGTGGATGAAGAAATTAGAATGTTTGTTCATGTGGTGGTGTCTTTTGTTATGTTCTTGTTAAATGTGGTATACATGAGATTGTAAACTTGTTGAATATTTTTGGAAGCAACATGTTTATGCCATGATGTTGTCATTTTGCTAAGGTTATATTTGGATTAATTGCTTGTGATTAGCTTGTGCTATTAAGGCCCCGGTTGTCACATGTCATAAAATAAAATACAGCTGTGTACTGTGTACTGTGTTTGGATCGGGACCGAGACTGATGTCAATGAGATAAAGTTTACATTTTTTGTCTTATCCAAAAAGGTGGAGTTGACGTAGGAGAGTGACCCTTGATCTCTGTCTGTACAAAAAGACGTAAATACCCTTATTATCTTTATTGTTAAAAATACTTGTTAGGTCATATCAAGTCATCTGTAACAAACATAATCTTAACGTTATTTTAAAGAAAAACATAATACAAACAATATAATGTCAAAAGTAGCATCATGGAAATCAATTATCAATGGTTTGACGCGTGCTCTATTACTTAAACTGGACGTAAAGTTAATCACGTGTCTTGCACATGCCACTTAACATAAGGAGAAAAATGTGTTTCCCCAATCATGAACGCTAACCACTCGTTATCCACACAAAACACGTAACTTATGGTTGGGCCGAAATATCACCTTTTGATCGTTGTTTGTTAATCACATGTTTATAAATCGAAAATTATAGCAATTTGATCGTTGTTGTTTAGTTTTAGTTAATTGTTTTATTAATTTTCCAATAATAGTTTAGATTAACATTTTCTATAATATATTAGTGGGTTTTATAAAGATTCCATCCAGATGCAACTTTTATTTGATTTTGTTTAACATAATAAAATTCATTTGGGGACTAATTCGTGCGACTCGTTTCACACAAAGACTAATTCCCGCAATTTGTCTCGAACTAATTACTTACACATCCTTCATGAAATACCACTTTATTTAATATTGAATTCCGCATGCTTTATGATGTGTGTTTTTTTTTAAATTCCAACATTGTTTTTTCCAATACCTGTAACAATAGTCATTTTTTATAAAATAAGTCAAAATCATCAATACAAGTCAAGTTTTCCACTAACTATGGTCATGTGTAATTTAATTAAGACATATTAATATAATATGTATAAGATAATTTCCAAACTCAAGACAAATATACAAATACAATAAAATGAATCTTAAAGAGGTTGAAGATGAAGACACATGAATAGGAAAAACAAAAAAGATGCTCGTCGCTAAACTATTTAGTTTTAAGAACCAAAAATGCTGAAAAAATAACTATTTTAGAAATTATGTAAAAAGAGTCGATAAACTAAAATAAAAAAAATTATGTAGGGACTAAATTTGTAATTTTTCTAAAGATTTGGGCCCGGTAGCCCAGGAATGCAACCCGACCCATGTTAAATCCAACTTCAAATCCGAACAACTTAAGGCGGGTCGCATGGTAATCCCAACTGCCAAATATAATCAGTTTGACGCTACACTGACACTGTAGTCGACTCGAGAATTTTCTGCCATAATCGGTAGCTTTTTCATCTCAATCATTTCCAAAAACCCTAACGAAATCATTCACAAAGCCTCTGTTCTTGATCGTCTTCTTCTGTTCGTGTAAGGAGATATGCCTCCGAAGACAGCTAAATCAAAGGAGGCGCCGGTGGAGAGGCCAATCCTTGGCCGTTTCTCGTCTCATCTTAAAATCGGAATAGTTAGCTTCTTATCACCTTTTATTAATACATGATCATAATGTCATTCATTTGTTCGTATGTATGTTGATCGGAGTCTAATTAATCACAATTGAGGTATTTTTGATTATATTGGAGTGTGAAGTGAAGGTTAGGAGTGCTGTAGGAAATCATAGAATCGAAGTTTTGCTGCTGATTGTTTCTATCATTTTATGTGGATTTTAGAATTATAGTTTATCGTCTTTTGGTACCTAAAGGCTAAATGTCCTGTAATGGAGAATTCATTCATATCTTGTTCTCTTCATACTGATTTCAGGTTGGATTACCGAACGTAGGCAAATCTACACTTTTCAACACACTCACGAAGTTGTCTATACCAGCCGAGAATTTCCCCTTTTGTACAATTGAACCAAACGAGGCGCGTGTTCATATTCCAGATGAGCGATTTGAGTGGCTGTGTCAACACTTCAAGCCAAAGAGCGAGGTATGTGCCAACATCATGTGTTTCACTTTAATCTATCATGCTATGTGTTGATCTTATCAAAGTATTGACATATAATCACTCAGAATTGCCATTTTTGCTCCTATGATTTAACTTCTACATCAGTTTCATTGCTAGCTTATCCTAATCTACACAAAGGTGGGGTCAGATGATCATCATTAAGCTGCTGTTATGCACATTACTCTTATTTGGCTGGACAGGTGTCAGCATTCTTAGAGATACATGATATAGCTGGGCTGGTTAAAGGTGCTCATGAAGGACAAGGGCTTGGAAACAATTTTTTATCTCACATCCGTGCAGTTGATGGTATATTCCATGTTTTACGTAAGATAACAATCTTTCAAATCTTGTCATAATTTATAAGTTATCTGAGTTTTTCTTCAATGAAAATGATGTTAAACACACATGAAGACATGTAATTTTACATATTATCATGTAATAGGTGCATTTGAAGACCCTGATATTATACATGTTGATGACTCTGTTGATCCTGTAAGAGACTTGGAAGTTATAACCACAGAATTACAGCTGAAGGTGTGTTTCGGATCTTTATATTTTGTTTTGAGTGTTTTTTGATGAATGATTTGTATGATTAAAAATTTATTTTTGTATGTTTGAAGGATATTGAATTCATGGAAAGAAGGATTGAGGATCTTGAAAAGATCTTGAAGAGGAGCAATGATAAGCATCTGAAACTGGAGCATGAATTATGCCTCAAGGTATCGTCATTAATGACCAGTTTTTCTTAATTAAAACTTATAGTACTTGATTATTTGAATTGTTTAATATAGAGAAGTTTTTGAATAAATGTATGACAGTGATATTGTTCTACCTTTTTAGGTCAAAACTTGGCTCACGGAGGGTAAAGATGTCCGATTAGGGGACTGGAAAGCTGCTGATATTGAGATATTGAATACTTTTCAACTGCTCACAGCAAAACCCGTTGTTTATTTGGTAAGATAATCTTGAACGGGAATATCTGTTACCATGTATAAGTTTTATTGTGGAATAGTGTATTGTTTTCACAGTTTTGTGCATCAACTACTGTTTACATGTATTTCGACCAAAAGTCCAGGGGTATTTTTGTCATTTAACACTTGCCCATCAACCCACATGTTTGTTCTATACAAAGTCATTGTGGTAACTTTGGTGCTAGTTGGTTCATAAATTTGCTCTTCGGTTGTTGCCATATATGTGCCTTTTGTAGTTTCCATGGACAGGGGTAGTTTGGTCATTTGACACTTGTCCATCAACCTGCATGTTTGTTCTATATTAAGTTATTGTGTTGACTTTAATGGTAATTAACTTGCATAGATTTACTCTTTGGTTGTTGCAGTAGGTTTTCCTTTTGGTACTTTTTATAGACATTAATGCCCTGACCTTTCTAAATTAGTGGAAAAACAGAGTAATTCAAATAGCTCAGAATTTTTACGGTATTTAAGGAAAAAGGAAAAAAAGTTTAAAAGAAGAAATATACCCTGGTTTCAAAAAGTAAAAAGGAAAATAAAATAGTAATCTGAACACTGGATTGTATTACCAAATAAAAAAGCTAATGCAGATAAAAAACAAATACATAATTAACCTAAAAAGATATAACCAACAGAAAAAATAAACATTTATGGAACTTAACTAGGTTTTATTTTTATATGCAGGTCAACATGAATGAGAAAGATTATCAGAGAAAAAAGAACAAATTCCTTCCCAAAATTCATTCTTGGTATGTTTTGCCATGCCTTTTTTTTTTTTTAAATTTTGACAATTAAACAAATACTTTCCAAGTTAGTGAATATTAAGCATTTATTTTTTATTTTGAACTTTTTGTAGGGTACAGGATCATGGGGGTGAGCAAATTATTCCTTTTAGCTGTGCCTTAGAGAGAAATTTAGCTGATATGCCACAAAATGAAGCTGTAAAATACTGTGAGGACAACAAAGTCCAAAGGTAACTAACTTCAAACAATAAATTATTTTCTTATCTTTTTGTGGGCTTTTGGTGTTTGATTTTTGAAAAATGAAAAATCATAATATCTGACGTGGATTATTGTGTAACAGTGCTCTTCCAAAGATTATAAAGACCGGATTCTCAGCTATCAATCTTATATACTTCTTTACAGCCGGCATTGATGAGGTAATTTCTTCTCTTTCTTTGCTCTTGAGAAGATTTAGGGGGTGTTTGTTTTTTATTTGCAGGTCTTCTTGACCTCTTTTGTCTGCAGCCAGCACACGTTAGCCCTTGCAAACTGTTTGTTTTTTAGAAGACTGCAGACCTAAAAAGGTCTGCGCGTCCTCTTCTTCTCGCAGACATGGACTGAAGTCTTTTTGCATCTTCTAACTTAATTTTTTTATATAAGTAAAATGAAAAGTTATATATGCAAAAATACAGAATTTGGTAAATAATTTAGTTTATTTTAGTAGCTCACAAACTTTAAAAAACAAGCAGTCTTTTTGTTGCAGATTGCATATATTTGGTCCATCTCTTCTTCTGCAGATGTGGGTGGTCCGCAGATTGCAGACCTTTTACCTCTTAAAAAACAAACACCACCTTTCTAATAGCATTTATAAAACTTTTATTATTAATTACTATTATTATATACGCGTCGCCTTTTTTAATACAGGTGAAATGCTGGCAAATTCGAAGGCAAACTAAAGCCCCTCAAGCCGCCGGAGCAATTCATACTGATTTTGAAAGAGGTTTCATTTGTGCCGAGGTTATTTCTTGCACACTTTCTCAACAAACTTTGGGCATTCACGTCTTTTTCACAGTCAAGCAGTCAAATTATTATTATTATTATTATTATTTTGTTGTATCCAGGTGATGAAGTTTGATGATCTTAAGGCACTTGGAAGCGAGGCTGCTGTGAAGGTATATACCATTGTTTTTCATTTTGACTTAATGTAAAAAGATGGACTTAATAAAAAAAATTAAGGATCTTTTTACTTAATAAAAAAAGAAAAAGAAAAAGAAATAAGGTAAATTTGTGGGTTTTGTGATTGGACAGGCTGCTGGGAAGTACAAACAAGAGGGAAAAACTTATGTGGTACAAGATGGGGATATAATCTTTTTCAAATTCAATGTCACTAGTGGTGGGAAGAAGTGACGCCACTACATATGCAAGAATTACTTTCTATTAACAAATTATCATAATTTTATTTTTAACACTTTGTTTGAGACAAGTATCGAATGAAAAACCACCATACTTTTTTTTTTACTTTTTTTTTTTTGCATAAAAAGAACCGGGAGTCATTTGCCTTAAGATTGGAAGTCTTTCTATAAAGGCAACTTAAGCACACTTAATAAAAAGTAGCCACGAAATGTATTACATATACAAAATCGAATGTATAGAAGTAAACGAAGAGATTAAAGATTAACTAAGAATGATATATACTTGGAAGAAATGGAAAACCAAAAGTGTGGTTAAATACAACTTTCATTAATACTTTATAATAATATGTTATTATAAAGTATTTTAAAATATTTTAATAGCATCAACCTCTTCATTTATACATATACTACTTTGTTGATTTATAAACACAACCATATGTAGGAGAGTTTTATTTTGTACACTTATTAGACCAAGAGGAGCCGTGACCCCTCACCCCAAGGGGTTGGAGTGCCACGTAGGCTCCACCTCACATTCCCTCACATTTTCAATTTTAGGAAATGATAATCCCTCACCAACTACTCATTTTTTTATTTTAAATAAATAAATAATATAATTTCACCACAAAAAAAAATTAAATTAACCAAATAACATTTAATTAAAAACATAACATTGCAAAATAAAAACGGTACATGATAATTAAAATCCTACAAACGAGAAATTAAAACCTAAAAACGACAATTAAAATTGTAGAAACGGGAAATTAAAACCTAAATACGATAATTAAATTGCTAGATATCTAGGTGAATTTTTCACAACATTCCACGCAGCGTTGTGCGTGAAGTCTGTGTTGTGTATCGCCCGATACTGTGCTAGGTCTTGTTGAACGATCTCTTCGTCAGTTGCACCGGGTTGGCGGTTTGCCGATAAGTTTAAGTAAATTTGGTTAAATTTACTTATTTTTCATGACATATTCCTCCATTTGAAACAAAGGTGATCACTACTCGGATAATCTACTATACCTGATATAGTGTGAAACGATTCTTGCACAAGTTCTCAGAATGGGCGGTGTTCGTTGACGTTGACGTTGACATTTTCGCTGACGTTGATCCACACGGTTGCCAAAGCGGTTTCTTCATGTTGAGTCCATACCCAACGATTATTTCGATTTCCGACCGCAGCCATTTTTTTATAAAAATGTGTAGCTTGTTTTATATTTTATAGAGGTATGAGTAAGAAATGTGTGATTTTTAAATGGGGTTGAAAGATGTATTTATAGTTGGGTAAAAAAAATGTTTTTTTTTTTAACTAGACATTATAGTCGTTTTAGGGGGTAATATGCAAAAGTATTCAAAGTTAAAGGGTTGTATATGGAAATGGGTAAAGGATCACCTTGAGGCGTTTGAACCCTTTGCGAGGACCTTCACCGCAGGTAACACCCCAAGTGGGGCGGTGTTCCCGTGCGGTGAAGCCCTCCATCGTGGACACCGCTGCTCGACCCCACTTGGGCTCCTTTTGGTATTAGTGAATTCATTCAAACCACAATAATTATAGGAATTTTTTAAAATTGTCAAGAGTTTTACAAGCTATAAGAATAGAATATACCAAAAATATTCTTATAAAGTTTTTATGCCAGTTTAACATATTTGGGTCTTGAGTATATAAAGTTATTATGCCAGTTTAACATATTTGGGTTTACTCAAGAGGGCGTTCGCATTTTGACTTTAGGGTTGTTTGATACAAACTGAATAATTTAGTTTTAGAATGATTTCAAGGCTTTGATGATTGAGATGCTTTGAATAAATTTGTATTTGAATGAAAACATGTTGCTTGATAAGGTTGTTATATAAGTTTGTTGAATGATAAAAAGTATAATTTTAACATTCTAGATGATTTTCTACCAAATGAAACAGTTTGATAAAACATCTAAATGAACAAGCCAAATAATTATAAAATTTACAAGATATCATATAAAACGTGTTATATACATATGAGTGTTTTTATAAAAAGCGGTAAAACGTTTTATAAAAATATATGTTTTGGAGATATAATTACTAATAAATATGTTAATCAATATTATGCATAAAAATATTAGTAAACATTTATTTAGATTGATTCCCAATTCGCTAAGCGAAGATATACGTGTTTAAGCGCGGTCTTCTTCCGAATACGCGGTATTTGACATTTTATCGGAAAAATAATCGGGCTATAAAATTAAATACTAAACCATATTATGATTCATAATATGTGTTCCATTACTTCATATTTAATGTTTAAGACACCACATAATGTATTTTAATGTTCAATTCCTGTATACGTTTATTGTTCTCAGCGATTATACTGCTGTAACTTTTACATGCGAACTCCGTTTTCGACGTTCTATATGTCTACGAATTCGTGAGCACGAACACATCGTGTTATGAATATTATTAATACCAAAATAATATTTGTGTGATTATCGAGTTTGTACGCTACTGTAATTTATTATCCGTATTTATAGCGTTTATCCGATAATTGATTTCAACTAGTGTCAGTAGTACTATAATATCCAATAATAAAACGTAAAGATTATGAAAATTACATTTCAACATGTTGACCTAATGTACACTTCGGTTGACTTCAGTTGACTTTTGTTGACCAAATTTGACAGTTGTCACATCATCCCCTCGTTAAAGGAATTTCGTCCTGAAATTTAGTTTTTAGATACCGGTTCCTAGGGATTCGGGAATAGCTGGGGATATTTCTGTTTCATCTGATCCTCACGTTCCCAAGTAAACTCAGGTCCCCGCTTAGCGTTCCAGTGGACATTGCTTTGTTCTATTGACTTCCTAGTCCATGATCTCTACTAGCTCCTCTATAGTGCAAGCTTTCGTTGATTTCAATTTCGTCTAGAGGAATAACCAGGGTTTCATCGGATAGACACTTCTTGAGATTCGACACGTGAAAGGTGTTGTATACTTTGCTTAACTCATGGGGTAACTGAAGCTTGTAGGCTACGGGACCAATTCTAGCTAGAATCTCGAAAGGTCCGATATACCTTGGGTTAAGCTTTCCCCTTTTTCCGAAACGTATCATTCCCTTCCAAGGGGAGACCTTTAACATGACTCAGTCACCCATTTGGAATTACAGGGGCTTGCATGTTTTGTCTGCATAGCTCTTCTGTCGATCACGAGATGCTTTCAATCATTCCCATATTTGGACGACCTTTTTCGTTGTTTCTCGTATACTTTTTGGGCCGGTGAGTGTGCTGTTTGTCACTTAACCTTTAGCTAGTTGGGTATCACCAAGTTCGTTCACTCTGGCCATCTGTTTGTGGATGGTAAGCTGTGCTCATATCAAGTCTGGTTCCCAAGGCCTCTTGCAGCGATTGCCAAAAGCGCGAAGTAAATCGGCAGTCTCTATCCTAGATGATGGATATTGGCACACCGTGCAGGATTACGATCTCCTTAAGGTAAATCCTTGTTAGCTTCCCCATCTTATTTGTCTCCATGATTGGTAGGAAGAGTGCGGATTTCATCGGTCTGTCTACAATTACCCAAATGGTGTCGAGCCCACCAGTCGTCTTGGGTAATTTTGTTATGAAATCCATGGTGATCCGCTCCCACTTCCCCTCTGGTTGTTGCAACAAACCTGAAGGCTTCTGGTATTCTACCTTGACCTTTGCACAGGTCAAGCACTTGCTTACGAAGGTGGTGATCTCGACTTTCATGTTCGGCCACCATTATAGCTTCTTCAAATCGAGATACATCTTGTCCCACCCAGGATGGACGAAATACCTTGTCTTGTGAGCCTTTCCCATAACCAATTCTCTGAAGCCACTGAATTTCGGTGTCCAAATTCGGTTCATGAAGGATCGGGTCCCATCCTCCTTAAGTTCGAAATTCTTGTCCATTCCCGGTAGGGCTTCACTCATGACGTTTTCTGGTTTCAGGGCCTCAAGTTGAGCATCCTTAATTTGAGCGAGAAGGTGTGAGTGTATGGTAATTGTTAACAATTTTACTAGACGTCCCGAGTATTCTTTTCGGCTCAAGGCATCTACCACTACATTTTCCTTGCCCGAGTGGTAACTAATATCACATTCGTAATCGTTCAACAATTCGACCCATCTCCGTTGCCTCATATGGATTTCTTTATGATTGAGGATATGATGGAGACTCTTGTGATCTGTGAAAACTATACACTTTGTTCTGTATAGGGTAATGCCTCCATATTTTTAGTGCGAATACCACAGCTCCCAGCTCAAGGTCGTGAGTGGTGTAATTGACCTCGTGCGTCTTGAGCTGTCTAGAAGCATATGCAATGACTTTCCCTCTTTGCGTAAGCATACATCCCAAGCCTTGTTTCGATGTGTCACAATACACAACGAAATATTCCATGCCTTCTAGGAGAGATAGGATTGGTGCACCGCACAACATTTGTTTTATTGTCTGAAAGGAAATTTCTTATTTGTCTTCCTAGTCAAAACTGACACCCTTCTGTGTTAATGCTGTGAGAGGTTTCGCTATTTTGGAGAAGTTCTTGATGAATCTTCGGTAGTAATCAGCGAGACCCAAAAATTGGCGTATCTCCGTTGGAGTTCTTGGTGCGTCCGAGTTTTCTATTGCCTTGATCTTGGATGGATCGACATGAATCCCTTCTTAGCTAACCACGTGGCCCAAGAAGTCTACTTTTCGTATCCAGAATTCTTATTTTGAGAATTTAGCATACAACTTCTCTTTCCTTAGTAGTTCCAAGATCAATCGTAAGTGTTGACCGTGTTCTTCCTCACTTCGTGAATATATCAATATGTCATTGATAAATATGATCAGGAACTTGTCTAGAAACGGTCTGCATACGCGGTTCACAAGGTCCATGAACACTGCTGGAGCATTGGTCAAACCGATAGACATCACGACAAATTCGTAGTGACCATACCGAGTTCTAAAGGCTGTCTTTGGAACGTCTTCTTCCTGAACTCTAAGTTGATGGTACCCAGATCTCAAATCGATCTTTGAAAAGTAGCTGGATCCCTGTAACTGATCGAACAAGTCATCAATTCTTGGAAGTGGGTATCTGTTCTTGATAGTCAACTTGTTCACTTCCCTATAGTCAATACACATTCTAAAGGATCCATCATTCTTTTTCACGCATAAAACCGGTGCTCCCTAAGGTGAGAAGCATGGTCTAATGTAGACTTTGCTACTGGGGCTGTTCCCGGGATCAAGTCGATTATGAACTCGACTTGTCGTGTTGGTGGTACCCCCAGGAGATATTCTGGAAACACATCAGGAAAGTCACGGACTTTTGGTATATCCGTGATTTCCTTTACTTTCTTCTTCTCATCCACGATGTGGGCTAAGAAAGCATAGTACTTCTTGCGCAGGCACTTCTGTAAATTCATACACGAGACGAATAAGAGATTCTTTCCTGGCTTGACGCCATACACTATGACGGTTTCGTTATTTGGTAAGATGAGTCGTATCTCTTTCTCATGGCACATGATATCGGTGTGATGAGGGTCTAACCAATCCATGCCGACTATTACGTCGAAGCTGAATGGTTTTGCATATACAATGAACTAGAAATTCCTAAGTTTACATGCAACCTAAGAAGAGATCTATGTTTTTCTACAATAAACATATAATGAAAATCTAAGGCCAATAATTAAATCTCTAAAGAACAAATCAAGAAAACCAACTTTTGATTCTTGATCCAGAAGCTAGTAGCAAAAGTTTCCTGCCTCAAATGGAGTCACACCCAAGCAATGGAGAAGAGAAGACAGCAGAGTTCCAGATAGACAGAGTAATTGGTGCAGGATTTAGGGTTCCAGGAGGTTCCTTTTATAGCCTCCAAGGGTTACAGTCAAAACCCTAGAGGAGCCTCCTTAATGGGCAAGCCTGTTGACCATTTGGACCAAGGCTTCTAAACCCTAATTAGGGTTTCGCCAACTATGGAGGTTCCCTCCATATTGGCGCCAACTTTGGCCCCTGCCCACTGGCTGGCCATTTATTCAACTATTGAATAAATACAAACCAGTCCCTACACTTTTAATTAATTAAATTAATCACCAAATTAAATCCAATTAATTCTAGATTAATTTCTAATTAATTGTTATAGTTTCTAATTAATATATTAACACTTAAATATATTAATAAACCATTTATTTTATTTCTATTGATTTAATAAACAATTAATAAATCAACCTTTCTCTCTACTTAACTCTACACCAATCCTCCAGCTATGAGGGCAACCCAAATGGACTTTGCTTCAATTAATAAGATAAATACAATTATAAGTCATGGATTATACACCTAATCCAACAGTCTCTCACTTGGATAAGTCTATGACTTTAAATGTCAATTTATCTTCTGATTAACAAATCTCAGTTTCTCAGAAACTATTACTGAACTCTGACCCAGTCAGTTCTGTCAACAGATAAGTGATCATATGATCCTCCGTCCAACAAGATATTTTTCATATTCAAGACATGGATTAAGATCAATCTCGGTCCGATACTCTGTTTCTCGATTTTCGATTTTGCTTTTGACTTTAAGACTACTTATTGAATACATCAACTTAGTCCTGGTTGGCCAACCCTTTTAGTCAACTTCAAAATTATCGAGAGGCCTACAAATATCTGTTTCCCGTCAGGTCAAGGGACGAATAATTTTCGACTCATATGGTTATACCTTTTACCAGTTAGATCACTCACAACAATGCGTTTTATAACATCGAGTTACCGATGCGTTTTCGCATTATCAATGACCAATTGTCTTGCAAATTACCACTCATATCTTTCCTCTTTAAGATCATAAGATATTATCGTCTCAACATTGCTTATGATATAATCCATAAAGCATTTTTTTGAGCACGGGTTTATCCAATACTCAAATCTCTATTTCTAAGTACTCATGAACGTTGTAGCAGTCTCACTGCAATGTCTAACTCCTTAGACAATCTACAAACCAGTTCATGACAGACTTCGTTCATACTTACTCTCTAAAAGTATGAGCGACTGTGGAACTTTGAATAATCGAATTTACTTAGGAAGTTAAACATGCAAAAAAGAAACACAATATTAAACAATCGACAGAAGCAGTAAACAATACTCATTTATAAATCTCCATTATAAAATCGCCAAAGTCAATTTTATATTGCTACAAGTTTCAACCTATCTAATTACTAAAACTTATATTATCCCTTAGTCCAATGCTCCGAGCATGCTGATAGTGCTTGATCCTACTCAGAGCCTTAGTCAAAGGATTTGCAGGTTTGTCTTCTGATGATACCCTCTTCTTAACATGGAGGTGACCTTGTTCTACCCGATGTCGAATGTAGTGGTACTTTCTGTCGATATGCCTGGACTTTCCATGCTCTCGCGGTTCCTTTGTTAAGGCGACTACTCCTTCGTTATCGTAGAATAGTTCCATCGGCTCCTGAATACTCGAGACAACTCCAAGGTCACCGATGAAGTTCTTCAGCCAAGCCGCTTCCTTAGACGCTTCACTCGCTGCTATGTACTCTGATTCACACGTTGAATCAGCCACTGTCTCTTGCTTGGAACTTTTCCAAGTAACCGCTCCACCATTTAAGAAAAACACCCAGCCTGACTAAGAACGACCATTGTCTCTATCTGAAAGCTGGCATCTGTGTATCCACTCACCTTTAAGTCATCACTGCCACCAAGGACTAACACCATGTTCTTCGTCATTCGCAGATACTTAAGTATGTTCTTTACCGCTGTCCAATGTGCCTTATCAGGATTTCCCTGGTACCGACTAACCATGCTTAGTGCAAAGGATACGTCGGGGCGAGTACATGTCATAGCGTACATGATTGACCCTACCGCCGAAGCATAAGGTACTCGACTCATCTCAGCTATTTCCTCATCGGTACTCGGGCTTTGAGTCTTACTCAATTTCGCATTACTTTGGATTGGTAGCTCTTCCTTCTTGGAATTTTCCATACTAAACCTCTTTAGTACCTTTTCCAAGTATGTACATTGACTAAGACCTATGAGTCTTTTCTTTCTATCTCTTAATATTCTTATCCCTAGAATATAGGCAGCTTCTCCAAGGTCTTTCATGGCGAAACACTTCCCGAGCCAAGACTTGACATCTTGCAAGGTCGGAACGTCATTTCCCATGAGCAGTATGTCATCCACATACAGCACCAGAAAAGTGACTATACTCCCACTAGCCTTGACATATACACAGGACTCATGCTCACTCCTAGAGAAGCCAAATTCTTTGACTTTCTCATGGAAGCAAAGATTCCAACTGCGAGAAGCTTGTTTCAATCTGTAGATTGATTTCTCAAGCTTACACATCTTGTTAGGATGCTTTGTGCCTACAAAACCGTCTGGCTGATTCATGTAAACATCCTCAGTCAACTTCTCGTTAAGGAAAGCGGTTTTGACATCCATCTGCCAGATTTCATAATCATGAAACGCAACTATGGCAAGCATTATCCTAATCGATTTAATCTTGGCTACTGGTGAGAAGGTTTCATCATAATCAACCCCCGAGGTTTGAGTTAATCCCTTCGCGACCAGCCGAGCTTTAAAGGTGTGTACCTTTCCTTCCATGTCGGTCTTCTTCTTGAAGATCCACTTGGACCCGACTGTCTTTCGACCCGGCACATTGTCAACCAAGTTCCAAATTTGATTGTCATACATGGACTTGATCTTGCTGTCCGTTGCCTCTTTCCACTTGGCAGACTCGGGGCCCGCCACCGCTTCACGGTAGTTAGCTGGTTCATCCAAATTTGTCAATGTACGATCACTGACAAACGTGTCACCATCCGTAGTTATATGGAAACCATAAAACTCGAGCGACATGCTAACTCTTCCTGAACGCCTAAGACGTAATGAAATGTCAGTTGGTCTAACAGGAACCTCTTCCTCATGTTGGTGGCTAGTTTCTCCTAAGGTTGTTTCATCGGATGTCTCCTGAATTTCTTCGAGATCAATTGTACTCCCACTGTCCTCTTTGTAAATGAGCTCTCTCTCTCTCTCTCTCTCTCGACAGATTCCTCGTCTAGCTACAAAGACCACGTCCTCGCTTGGTCTGTAGAACAAGTATCCAAATGACTGTTTCGAGTATCCGATGAAAAAGCACCTCTCACTTCTTTCTACGAGTTTGTCTTGAGTCTCTCGTCTCACGAAAGCCTCACAACCCCAGACTTTGATGTGTGCCAACGAGGGAACTTTCCCCGTCCACATTTCGTGAGGTGTTTTAGCAACCTTCTTGGTTGGGACAAGGTTAAGGATATGGGCGGCAGTCTCTAAGGCATACCCCCAAAAATGGATTGGAAGTGAAGCTTGATTCATCATGGTGCAAACCATGTCCAACAAGGTTCGGTTTCGCCTCTCAGCAACACCGTTCAACTGAGGTGTTCTCGGAGGTGACAACTGTGAAATTATTCTACATTCCTTTAGATAATCGAGAAACTCGATACTAAGATACTCACCGCCTCTGTCGGATCTAAGCATCTTTATCTTTCTGCCCCGTTGATTTTTCTACTTCATTTTTAAACTCTTTGAACTTTTCAAAGGTATCTGACTTGTGCTTGATTAAGTAGATATACCCATATCTACTAAAATCGTCAGTAAAGGTCACATAGAACCGCGTGCCATCTTTTGTGGTTGTTCTGAAGGGACCACACACATCTGTGTGTATGATATCCAACAAACCTTCACCTCTTTCAAAGGAACCTTTGAATGGTGATTTTGTCATCTAAGACTCGCATACATCATCCGATTTAAGGTCGAATGATTCCAACACTCCATCCTTTTAGAGTTGGGCAATGCGTTTCTTATTAATATGGCCAAGGCGCAGTGCCACAAACACGCCTTTTCTATACCATTTGAAGAATCAATATGCAACACATTTTTACCATAATTGTCAACACACAAAATAGTCTCATACACTCCATCACAAGGCAACGCATTAAAGATAAAAACATCATTTTTAAAAAATGAAATTGAACCATTCAATTTATCAAAAGTATAATAATAACCTTGTTTGAACAATGCATGAAAAGAAATTACGTTTCTGGCCATATCTGGCGAATAGCAACAATTATGTAATTCTAAACTAACTCCACTACTAAGTGCTATTCTATAGACACCGATCTTGGTAACAGGTGACGTTCGCCTATTGCCCATGACCAGGTTCAGTCTACCGTGCTCCATCTCCCTACTTTCCTTTAGGCCCTGCAAATCTGAACAGATATGAAAACCACATCCGGTGTCAAGGACCCAAGAACAGGAAGAAGATGAGTTATTAGATATTGTGTAAGTACCTGCTTGTGATAGCTTCACTTTGCCATCCTTGATATCCTGCAAATACTTGGGGCAGCTTCTCTTCCAGTGTCCCTTCTCTTTGCAATAAAAACAATCGGCTTCCTTGGGATTCGTGACATGTGGAATGCCAGAAGACTTGGCTCTCGGGGCACTGCTAGATGACTCGACATGAATCTTCTCCCTCCAATTTTGCTTGGGAGGGCCCTTCCTTTTCTTTCCCTTGCTAGATCCAATTGCCAAGACGGGCTGGCTAACTGAGGGTACACTTTTACCCTTCATCCCGTTGTCAGCAGTACAAAGCATGTGATGCGATTCAGCCAAAGTGGTCTGATTGTTGTACAAATGATATGCCAGTCTGAACTGGTCATAAGAACTCGACAAGGAGTTAAGAACTATGTCAATGGCCAACTCCTCATGTACAGGCATCGCAAGCTTCGTAAGCCGATCCACGTAACCTTGCATCCTTTGCATGTGAGTGTAGATGGACTCTCCATACCTAGGCTTGCTGTTCATGAAGTCTTTGACCACCTCGCACCTCTCGATACGCTCTTGCTTGCGGAACTTTTCCGCAACCTCTTTGTGCATCTCGTAGGCCAGTAGTCCTCATAAATTCTTTGCAGTTCAGGGTTCATGATAGCGATCATGATGCAGGCCACTTTGGTCGCATCATCCGAGTGTTTTGGTATGTGGCAATTTCCTCGGGAGTAGCGATATCTAGGTCAACTTCAACTAGCTTGGTTTCGAGAACATACTCTTTGTGTTCAAACCTTAGAGCCATCTTGATGTTACGGATCCATTCATTGTAGTTAGTGCCGTCCAACATCACTTTGGAACACAATGACAGGATTGAAGTGACATTACCGAGTTTGAGTGGGGAACAGTTTGGTGAACATAAGACATCTATAAAAGAAGAAGGTAGTTTTAATTGGATACATATAAGTAATCCTTATATTAACCCAAGAATAAATATAAGGCTAGGACCCAACAATAACAATTCACAATATCAAAGAGGGATGCCGTAATCTTTATTGTAAATTTTATAAGGTAGGCGAATGACGATTCAGCCAATTCCACCGCAGAAACATAATCATATTATAATGGAATTCCTAGTTTCTTTTGAGATTTATTGAATTGTTCAATAGCATGTTTTAATCTCGGGAATGCCCCACTGTTTGTGACTGGGATACCCCACTGTTTGTGACTGGGATACCGAGGATCACAAACCGGGTGTGAATAACCATGCAAATTATCTTGGTACTCTCGAAGTCAATTACCATCTCAAATTGACGTGCCGGTTAACCACACACGCTCCACCAATAATGGTAAAATCGAGAAACCCATTGCAACTCTTTGTGGACCCCAATTGGTGTGCCGGTAAACCACACACGCTCCACTAACGTTCCTCAAAGTGCAATGTGCAATTTCATGGATTAGCATCAATTCACATTTTTAACCTAAAGTAACTAGATTGAGATTTTGCTAAAGGTTCTAGTCTTTCAATTATAGCATTATACTTTTAAGAGGCTTAAGCGGTTATATCAAACCCGTTCGGCTAACGACACTCGACTGACCAGGAGAGCGGTGGGTGAGAGTGGACACCCATTAGACTATCGTTTTATAGGCAGTCGCCTTATACCCTATTTATAGGACAGTTTTGTGAATGAGGCCTACTAACGGTAAGACTAACCAATTTAATCTTATACAAATAATATTAACTTTTAATTATACTATGTATAAGATGTATTTTAATCTTATTAAAATATTTAAGATTTAATCTTTTACTTTTCGCAAATTATCATATAATTTAAAAAATTAAATTTAAACCTTTAAGTGATTTAATTCATCTTTTAATTAAACTATTAATTAAACTAATTAAACCAAAAATAACAACCTACTATCCATGGCAATAAGCAGATCGCAAAAGGGAGGGGAGGAGGCTAGGGTTTTCAAAACCCTAGCCACCAAATCGACATGGCCACATGATGGGTCAAAATTTCGCAAATTACCCATCATCGTGCAAATCAATTATATCAAATTCACAAGAAAAACAAACCTGGCTCTGATACCACTGAAAGGTTTTGCATAAACAATGAACTAGAAATTCCTAAGTTCACATACAACCTAAGAAGAGATCTATGTTTTTCTACAATTAATAAATTAACCTTTCTCTCTACTTAACTCTACACCAATCCTCCAGCTATGAGGGCAACCCAAATGGACTTTGCTTCAATTAATAAGATAAATACAATTATAAGTCATGGCTTATACACCTAATCCAACAGAAGCTCCTAATAGTCATAGGCATCAGATTGATTTGAAAAGTATGGTCGTTTAGGGTTAGGGTGCAGTTTCAATAGATTTCTTTAGAGTTTTCGATTCTCCCATTAGCCATTTCCACCGTGTAATTTTTGTTAAGTGGTTGTGGTTTTTGTTTTAGTATTTCTTTGTATTCATGACTAATGAAGCTCCTTTCCGCACCGCTATCGAAAAGTACATGTGCATAGGAGTTATTAACAGTGAACGTACCGATCACCATGGTGGGATCTTGAATGGCTTCTCTCGTTCCCAGGGCCATAATTCTTCCTTGACCGCCTTTGCCTGGACCCTTTGCTTTTGGGCAGTCTCTTTTGAAGTGCCCGGTTTCACCACATCCAAAACAAGCACGACTAACACCAGAGTTGGACGCTTGATTGGCTCCCTGTATTGGAACCTTGCAGAAACGGGTCGTATGCCCCTTTTGTTAGCAATTGAAATAGGTCATCTCTGTGCAGGCACCATTATGATGAAAGTGGCAGTTGTCACACTGCGGGAGACTCCCAGAATATTGCTTTGGTTGGGCAGGGGCTATGGCGGTGGTGGCGGCAAAGACTGCCACTGTCTCTTGCTTCTTTTGGGATCCTTGATGAAATTTTCCTTTCTTCTTGCTTCCAAACTTCCTTTTGTTATCCCCTCCCTTAGGAGCGTCAGCTTTCTGGACCATGTTTCCTTGGCGGATGCTGTGTTCAGTTAGTTGCTCGGCGATGCGTTTGGCGTTGTCGTAAGTAGTTGGTTAGGAAGCGATGACCATCCCTTGAATTTGTGGTGCCAATCCCTGATTACGATAGGTCTGGACAGCCTGACAGCACTCGGCGTGACAGCCCACCAGCCAGCCAGCCTTGCCTTATAGTGCTGCAGCGTTGCATCTCCAGCCAGCCTTACCCTAGAGCGCACTAGCGCTGTATCTCCAGCCAGCCTTGCCATGCAGCGCTGTATCTCCAGCCAGCCTTGCCCTGCAGCACTGCAGGGCTAAATTGGGCTGGCCCAAGGCCTGACCTAATTGTCCCTATAAATAGAACATGATGGAACCCTTCTTCCCCAATTTATCAGCCTCCACCATTTCCCTCTCCAGATCTATGCTTCTACTCTCTACACTTACACCATACACTACAATGGTTCTCTCCGCCCAGGAGAAACCATCCCATCTCGTATATCATACTGACTTGATCGTCGGAGCCCGCTCCCGAGGCACATGCCCTGGGACGGTTCTAACGATTATCTTCTCTGATTGTGACTAGGATCCGAGTCGGGAACTCGCTAACGACATCAACCTCAAGACCTCCGATCCAGACCTGATACCAAGACCCGATGACAGATCCGATGTTACAGCATTTGGCGCCATCCGTGAGACCTCTAGCAAAACAGCCATTGTTACCCGAAGTTCAACCTCACCTTAATGATCTCTAAAGATCTATACTTCGTACTTCATCCCTTTTACGATCTTCCGCAGAACTGATCTTCAAAAGAACTGTTTCAATGCCGTTAAGCGGTGGGTCAAAGAAATTCACTAGACAAAAGAGTTTCTCTCGTCAAATAGCTTCCCATCGTTGTTCACAAGGTCTATTCTTCAAGATCTTGTTTCCTACAAACTTATTCCTCTAACAAGCCTGTTTCTGATTAAACTAAGCAAACTCCAATAATTTTGGGTTTTAGAACCATGTGCACATCAGATCTAACCCGATGAACTTCAAGAATTGTTACATATTTCAGATCTGATTATTGCTTTGCTCGTTTGTTCACCTTAAACAAGAAGTCCTACGTATTTCAACACTGCAAAGTCGCAAGCCGTTGAAGTTCATTCGGTAAAAAGCGTATACGTAGTTGATTTATTTTTTAAGTCACCGACGAGTATATATGATAACAATTTCTCTTTTGTTGACTCCCGAAATCGAGAAACTTGTTTCCCTTGATCTCATGGTCTCCTTTTCTATAATTTCAAAACCACTCTAAGATCGCTAAAGTGGAATCTCCAATTAACAATCAGAAATCTTACCACCAAAATTGAGGCTCGTTTTGACCCTATTTTGTGAAGTTTGATCTTCAATCTTGGATCCGTCCTTGCTTACCCAATGAACTCTCAATATATTCATTAATTCTTCTTTGCAATTCACTCAAGGATCGTGATTCTTGAGACCCATCATTAAGAGGGGTTAGATTCCAATATTCCACAAATCTTGGTCTCATTTGCCCTACATGTCTCAATATGTCCATCATAACGACTCCTCTCACTAAATGCCTTATTGTGGAATTGTCGCACAAATATTCCACCCTTTATTACATTCCATTCAAAGCCAATCTTACCCTCACTACGATTTAGAGACAATCGTCGATACGGTCTCACTACTACAATCTTGCCTTCACTCGATGCTTGCAACATTTGAAGTTAGATATTTCAAAGAAGTGACAATCTCAGCCCTACAGTCGAATTTTCTTACACCCAGTTGTTAGGATCGAGACACTTAGCATACTAACACTAGACTCACACACTCATGTCACAAATTAAGAACACAAGAATTTAACGTGGTTCGGTCTAATCTGACCTACGTCCACGGCGGGTAACTAGAAGTTTTATTGCTCTGTGTTTATTTGTGTTGTGTGGTACATTTTTCTGATGAGTAGCACATCTCTATTTATAGAGATGAAATTCAATGTGAACAAATAAGATTTCCCTTCAACAATATAGGCTGCCAAAATAATCTCACCTACCTTTGAAAAAAATCTTCACCAAACCAATATTTCACCTAACAATCTCCCACTTGAAGATTTTGAACAACGTAGTCTTTATCTACCGTCCAACTCTTGCAACAATTCTTCAATCTCTCACTTGAAGCCACAGAACAATCTTCACCTGTGCTTCAACTGTGCATTCCAAAAAACACTTTTCATCTTAGCTCTTTCCTAGTTACCCTGCCTTCTCTTCAATTTACCTGAAGGCTAGTTGAAGCTTCCATTAGCTCCAACACATTAGTCATGGCTAAGTCTGCCACTGACCTGTTCTCTGTCTCCACCGGCTCCCACTGAAATGAACTGCCCGATCCTGGAACATCCTGAGAACAAACGACACTCTCCATGTGTAGTAGATAATCTGGAGAGAATTTTACAGATGGAATACTGGTTTTCTTAACCCACTGTGTTCTGGGTATTCTAGCTGAGACACAACCCTTGCTCCCACTGCTATGAATGCCCTTGACTGGTTTTTCTAAACCGTTCCAAACACGTTCAACCTGAATCTGACCTGTGACTCTGGGTTTGCCATCTGCAAAGCAAACCTTCTTCTGTCCACGAGACTCTATGAACCGGACTTTGGTCTTCTTCTGAACTGGGACGGTTACTCCCTCAGACGGTAAACTGACCATATATAATGAACCCCTCTTATGTCCACGAGCTATCACAAGATTTCCTTCGACTACTTTCCACTGTCCATTCCTGAACTTAACCTCATGCCCTTGTTCATCCAACTGCCCAACAGAAATCAACTGTTTCTTCAGACTTGGAATTACACGGACATCCTTCAAAGTCCATGGACCGACTGGAGTCTTCAGATCTAAGTCTCCTATGCTCGTCACATCAAGAATCTCATCGTTCGCCAGTCTTACCTTACCAAAATCTCCTTCTTTCAGATTCCGCAGTGCTTCACGGCTGTGGGTAGCGTGAAATGAAGCACCCGAATCCATAACCCAGGAATCCACATTGCTCTCCACACTACAGATCAAAACATCATCATCTGAATGGTCTACTGCAACGTTAACTTCTTTCTTGTCTTTTGGACATTGATTCCTGAAATGTCCAACCTCTTTACAGTTCCAACAAGTCACATCATTTCGAGTTCTCGACTGACTCCTTCTCCTGTTCCTGCTCCCACTACCTCTGTTATTTTTTCTACCTCTGACCGCATTCAATTGTTCACTTGATGATTCCCCGGAATTTCTTCTTCTGACGTCTTCGCCTAGAATTAAATCCCGAATTCCCTCAAAAGTGAGCCCTTTTGATCCTGCGGAACTAGTAACGGCTGTAACTGTTCCGGACCAACTGTCAGGTAATGATGATAACAGTAATAAAGCTTGAACTTCATCCTCGAACTTTATTCCCACTGACTCAAGTCTGGATAAAATCGAGTTTAAATTGTTGATGTGCACTGTAACTAAGCTTCCTTCCCTCATCCTCGTGTTGACTAGTTCCCGAATCAGGAAGACTTTATTTGCTGCCGACGGCTTCTCGTACATATTAGACAATGCCTCCATGATTCCTTTTGTCGAGGTCTCCTTCAAGATGTTGAAGGCAACATCCTTTGACAACGTTAGTCTAATAAATGCCTTGGCCTTCTTATCCAAAGTCTCCCACTGTGCCTGTGCCATCGCCTCCGGTTTTTCACCTAAAACTGCGTCCAAGTCTTTCTGCACGAGCAAATCTTCAATTTGCATCTTCCACCAACCAAAGTCCTTCCCATCAAACTTCTCAATCTGAATCTTACTGCTTTCTGCCATTTTAACGGACAAATTGCACTTTCTTCAGAAATTAAGGCTGAAAAAATGCAATTTTTCTGAAGTTCAGGGGCTAAACTGTACTTTTCTGAAAGTTTAGGGGCTCAACTGCAACTTTCTAAAAGTTCAAGGGCTAAACTGCAATTTTCTGAAAGTTTAGGGACCTGTTTTGCAATTTTCTGGACTTAAGGGACCTATTATGCAAATTCTGGAACCTCAGGGACCTGTTTTGCAAATTCTGGAACTTCAGGGACGTGTTTTGCAAATTCTGGAACTTCAGGGACCTGTTTTGCAAATTCTGGAACTTTAGGGACCAGTTTTGTAAATTCTGGAACCTCAGGGATCTATTTTGCAAATTCTGGAACCTCAGGGGCCTGTTTTGCAAATCCTACAGTACCGCTACAGTGTCGTCTTCTCCGGCGAAACTCCGGCGCTACAGTGTCGTCTTCTCCGGCGAACTGATTTTTCCGGCCAACTTTCCGGCGAGTTTTGACCAACTTTGACCGGCGATTTGGAGGTCTTCCGGTGCTCAAAAAATTCAAAAAAATATATTTTCGGAATCTGCGGAACGAGACCTTTCCAATGGCGTAAACCAAAATCGTTTTTGAGACAAAACATTTTCGACCCAAAAACAGAAAGTCACTCTCTGGAGCTATACCAAGGCTCTGATACCACTTGTTAGGATCGAGACACTTAGCATACTAACACTAGACTCACACACTCACGTCACAAATTAAGAACACAAGAATTTAACGTGGTTCGGTCTAATCTGACCTACGTCCACGGCGGGTAACTAGAAGTTTTATTGCTCTGTGTTTATTTGTGTTGTGTGGTACATTTTTCTGATGAGTAGCACATCTCTATTTATAGAGATGAAATTCAATGTGAACAAATAAGATTTCCCTTCAACAATATAGGCTGCCAAAATAATCTCACCTACCTTTGAAAAAAATCTTCATCAAACCAATATTTCACCTAACACCAGTCACATGTTACCGACAACAATGTTAATGTTTCAAGAGCAAAGAAGTGCCTTACTACTGATCAATCTGACCCTTTGAGGGAGAGAAAGATCGTGAGCCACCATAGTAAAATACAAATGCAACTATGGTGACAGTACCAACTGCGGTGCTAGCTTAATTTACTCTCACATGTGTTCTTTAACACTCTGGTTCGATGATAATCCTTATGTTTCTACGATGAACGTTAGTTCACCAGAAGAATCAACTCAAGTATACCTCACCTCCAATCGGTCCTCGTATTTGCTCCGACAATACCAAGGTTTAAGAGTGAGAGACATATATACATAAGAAACAATCGTCTTCGAAGATTTTGTTGCCGTCAATTTCAGTTCAATCCACCGGGAGTTCACTCTCTAAATTGTGAAGAAACACCTACCCTAATATATACACGTAGAATTGCAAGTAAAAATGGTGCACGTACAACATGATGCATGAGGTATTAAAGCCCCCCAACCAAGCAAGGTACAATTTTCAAAGCACATCTCTAACTTCCACCTGTAACAAAAATGATATTGTTTTGCTTTTGTGTATTACCATATATGCGATGCGCCAAAAACCAATCTCAACAAGATAACACCTTTTGAAAATCTTATTTCGTTTGTATAAAGGAAGAATATATCAGTTAACGGTTAGCTCTGCGATAAGAAATACAAATTTATATAAATATTACAACACGTGATAAAACAAGTAAAACATTCAAACCGCGTCACTCTCTATGTATGGTAGGCCCTTCTAATGCATGAATATCAACAACTCTTAGAAAATAATAATAATAAAAGAGGGAGGAGAGAAGATTCCATACATAGTTAGCTTGTGGAATAGCATGTGTACTTTTAGCAATTTAATTACGAAAAAATCTTGGTTCGGTTGACCCATGACAACGTACACCATAAGAACTACGTACAAATATATATGTTGACATTTATAATATATTCGTTTTCCTTTGTATATGGTACAAGCCAGGAAAACTTACTCCTATATCGTTTGTTTTGACATGTGCAAATGAACAAGGCATAAACACGTATGAGGCAAACGAGGCATAACCGTGCAGCAAAAGCTCACCCTCTTTCCAACACGGAAAGCAAGCGGATATCCTTGACAAGGAGGAGAGTCCTTTATAATTTGATTCAAAATGACGTTAAACTGCACTATTTTCCTTACTTTGATGAATCATATATGAAAATGTTGCCCGATCATCGTTGGCAATCTTCGAACGTGCATACATCTAATTTACATATATATTTTCTTACAATATACACATGTAACAACACTTGATACTTACTCTTTTTGTTTTGCAATGACATGTACAAAAAAACGGGGGACAAATGTACAAGCACAAGCCAATACATAAACAATGAACATTCGTTCATATCGCAAGGCCCAACCCCATACACTCATTGTTCTCATTTAATTATTATCGCGCTTTCCCTCCCTCCCCCCCACCCCAAAGCGAGGGAGGGGGGGGGGGGAGTAAAAGGCCCAACACAACACACAATGCAAAAAAAATTTTGGGTGACAACTTACAAGGAAAAGAATCAAACGACAACACCGCTGTTCTACATCGTGTCGCTGCCCAGCTCCCCAGCAGCTCCGCTACCCAGATTCGCCAGCAGCTCCGCTGCCTAACTCTTCCTACAGCTCTGCTGCCCAGCTTCTCCGAACAACTCTGCTGCCCTGCCCTTGCGAGCAGCATCACTGCTCAGCTTCTATCAGAAGCCCACCAAGCAGCCCTGCACAGTTCTTGACTACACCCGACAACAACCACATTATATGGTCTCGCAATAAAAACCAAGCCGCATAACACCAACTTCCATTATATTTCTACCCGGATTGATCACCCCAGGCAGACCCGCCCAAATTGCAGAATTTTCAGGTTGAGATGACTCCTCGGTCCGCCATCCATTGTCATCGAATGATCCATTGTTGCAATCATCCTCGTAATAGTTGTCGGCCAGATTTTCATAATACTCATACTGATCCGGGTACATGTAATCGCCCATTATAAGGATGTACATATACACAAGATTAAAATCTAAAAATCAAATATCAAAAGTCAGAAACAAACCTACTGATCGTCTATCCTAAGCGCACAACTCCCCGACAACGGCGCCAAAATTTGACACGCCTAGGTCGTCGTGCGGTAAAAAATAAGAAGATAACCTCAACTAAGTAGTATAGCAGTAGTAAGGGTCGATCCACGGGAGTTGGTGGTCAAGATAGAACGACAGTATACCAACTGTAGTGTCACGCTACAGCCAGCGGTATTGTTTCTACTTTCCCAAAAACCAATAAAAACAAAATACCAAACAAGTGCCAAAACCAAATAAAACATAGACCAAACTAAACTAAACCAAATTCTAAACTAAAGTTACTTACTGAAATCAGAAACTAAATCCAGAATTCAGAAGCAAACAATCAATCCAGTACAATCAAACACATCCAAACATCAATAATGTAAAATAACATCAAACTGAATGATTACTTTATAATTCAAAACCAAATATCAAACCAATATCCAAACACTCAAATCCAGATCTACTAACTACTGAAATCAGAAACTATAAATCTAAACAAACATCGATTAATCGACGGAAATCCTGATTGCAAAATACCTCGATACCGAGTTGATAAGACAAGAGTAAAAGTAAATAACTAACCAAACTATTGATTCCCTCTGAAAAACTGACAAAATTCTGCCTTTGGATCCCTCCTTCGCGTCCCGGGATGCTCGAAAATTCGGACGAGACTCCGGTATTTATAGTTGTGCGAAATTAGGGTTTCCGCGTAGCGGCCAAGGTCTTCCCGCGTCGCGCGTGTTCTCCAGCCCGATATTTCGGAGTTTAAAAGTCAAAAACGGAGATTTTATCATTTTTTGACATTAGCGTCACTAATGTATAAATTAGCGTCGCTAATGTATAAATTAGCTTCGCTAATATGTGCTTCTAGAAGATTCCAGCGCGTGTTCGAAATTTGAATCTGCAGATTTTCCCTCCGGCGAACATTAGCGACGCTAACCTTTAATGTTAGCGATGCTAATGTAACGACCCAAAAATCGTGAAATTATATTCGAGAAAATATATAAGGAAAAGATTAAAACATTCTGGAAGTTTTAAAATAATTTATTTGGAAATGTGGTAAAATACCAAAAGTTTGGAAAAAGATGATGAGAAAGAGCAAAATGGTCATTTGACATCCAAATGACTTTTAAGTAAGGAAAATATGATTTTTTTGGAGCTAATATATAATGAAATAAATTTTTTACACCAAATAATGGTGATAAGTATTTGAAAGTTAATTCTAGTAAAAGAGGGTAATTTGGTCATTTTACCATAAAGGGGTAATTTGATCATTTGCCCATGAATGAGATTTATTATGAAATTATATTTTTAGTTTTTGGACTAAAAATGTAAGAAACTATGTTATATGTAATAAAATTTGATTGTGGTGGCCAAAGTCCAAGAAATGGAAGTCCACGGACTGAACTGTCATAAAGCCAAAGTTGGAAAAATATATAAATGAAAAAATTATGTCATAATCTTCATAAAACCCAGAAATATCTTCTGGGAAATTCTCTCAAGAAGCATGAACGATCTTTCAAGAACTAGAGATTTACACTTGGAATGTTGTGATTTCAAACTTCATAAGGTAAGAATCTGTCCTATGTTGTATAATTCGTAGAAAAATCATACGATGTCCAAATTAGGTGATTCCAGTGCCCATGGTTTTGTCTCGATGTCTTCTTCAGTTCATCAGTTGGGGTTCAGACCTCGTTCAGTCGTTTTCTATGGTTTTGAACCCGAGTTTCATGAGTATGATTTCTGTGTCCAATTGTGTTGTGAAATTCTTGTAAAATCGTGTGTTCACTGGATTGTTCTGAAACTTTGTGTGGAGAAGAACCTTGTCATGAGCCATACTCGACCAAAAGGAATTTACCCAGTTCATTGTTTTGGTTTGGATTTGGGTGTGTGCAACCCGACCTCCACAGATTGGCTGCTGCACACCTAGGTCAACTTGTGGGATTTTTAATTCCTAAATGGTTCATAGTTTAGGTCTGAAATTTTGATGAAAAGTCCATCCTCATGTATAATGTGTTCCATCCAGAGGGCGTGATCCAATTCCATTAGGAAGCCAGGTTTTCAATGTCTTCTCCTTGACTGAACCAGAATTTGTATCTGTGCACATTGTCCTTGTTGCACGATTTTTATTTCTTAATTGGCTAATGCTTTGAGTTTGATATTTGGATGAGAGCTTTATCTTCATGTCTAGTGTAACTCATCCAAAAGGCTTGACTTATTTCCTTTCAGAAGTTAGGTTTTTGGACAAATCTTGTCAAGCTATGCTGAGTTGTGACAGAAATGTTGCTGCTCATTTCCTTCATATTGTGTGATTGTTAATTCTTAAATTGGTAAATTCATATAAAATCGTGTGAATGTCCAATTAGATTGCATTTTATGTCCCTAAATTGGTAATTGTGTCTAGTTTGTTCTCTTAAAAGGTTATGAATTGATTCAGATCCTAAGTCATGTGGAATTGTCCATTTTCACTAATTGGTCCAGGTGCTGTCAGTTTTGGTACCCTGTCTTAAGAAATTCATAATTAAATGTAAAAAAATGGTTTGGGGGCAAGGTCAGTTGCCTTAGTTCCCTGTTGAAGTCTCGTTTGTCCTCACCAAATTTTAGAGTTCAGTTCTTAACCCATTTGGAGTGATTATTATTTCTTTAATGTGTGGTTCCGTAGGTGGACTGATTGCATCAGTCAACTTTAGAGATTTTTAGTTTACTCTTGAAAAGAGAAAATGACATGAGGTCAGCCCTGTAACATTGTACTTGGGTCTAGTTTACCCATGAGTTTTATTGGATTTTATTTTCAATCTTTCCCTGGCCTAATATTGCAAATCTTGTTGAGGGTCCAGAAATCAGCCTTGCTGTCAGTTTCCTCTTTTGTGATAATCATCTTAGTTTTTGGTTTTTGGGATTTGGTCCTATACTTATTCAAATGACTCCAAATTTTGAACATAGGTCCAAAATAGTCCAAAACTTCACAGAAAATTTTCAGAATCGAAATACGACCCTCCGTGGGTACCGTAGTAAAATACGTATAATATACGATTTAATTAAAGATAGACATTTAAAAGTTATACACATGTCTTGACCATTAATGATAAAATAAGGACTCTAACATGTTATAGAGTCAATTAGAATGTAAATAATGTATCATATATTATATATAGGTACAAGTCAAGTAATTGGACACCGAAAGGGGAAAGAACCGAGGGACGTCTAAACGACCTTTCAAGAGTTATAAGGTGAGTACATGCAGTATTTTTACCCATTCTGGGGTACATGGCAAGTAAGTATTTTCAAGATTTCTTATAAAATTTCTATATGAGAAATTATATGCAAGAGTATTATTTCTAACTTGTTTGTGAAAGTATAATACTATATTTGAAAGTATGTTTTGGCCTATGAGCCAAATATGTGAAAGTATGTTTTGGTCTATGAACCAATTATGTGAAAGTATATTTTGAATACAAGTTATACATGTTTGGAAGTATGGATAGGCATATAGCCACAATATGTTTAAGAAGTATGTTTTGGTTACAAATTGTATATGTTTTCAAGTATGAAAGGGCATATAGCCATAAGATGTTGGAAAGTATGCTTTGGCATAAAGCTTAGCATGTTAGAAAAAAATATGTTTTAAACATATGAAAATTATGTGATGAAAGCTATATTTGGCATCTAGCCATAAAGACATAAAATGTTATAGTTTGGCACCTAGTCACAAGTTATATGTTTATGAGAAATGTTCAAGCAAGCAGCAAGTTTTTGTATGACTGGTAATTGTAGCAAGCAGCGTTAGTAAGGGAACTATGTTCCAACCTACCCGAGTTAGGTAAGGGATCTACTGGGAAAAATCCCCGTCGCGAAGTAGATTGCCTCAGCAATTCTATGGTGAGGAATGATCCGTTCTTTCTAACCATAGAGACTTGGGGTATCACTTATAGTGATTAAAGCCCTAAGTATAAAAATCCAGCAAGCTTATAAAACCAGTCAAAGAAAGTAAGAAAGATGTTATTTTTGTAAAGTATGTCATAAAATAATTTTTGAGAAGGAAAAAGTTATAGTATGTTACTATTTTAAAGTTTTGAAAGAAGATATTTTTGCAAGGCATGATATTTAATGATTTTGAAAAGTAATGAGCTATGGTATGATATTATTATAAAATTTTGAAAGATGTTTTATGTTATAAGTTTTATAAAAGTTGGTAAAGAAGTTAAAGGTTTGAGTCTAAAACTCATGTAACTCACGAGACATTATTGTCTTACGTATTTTATGTTTTTGCCATGTATTCCAGGTTAAAAGCTAAAGTATATTTGGCAGAAGTTTAGCTGGAGTGGAGCCCGAGTTAGCTCCCGTCTTGGACTCAAGGTTTAATCCTTTCTTGCTTACTATGGTTAGTTTTGATATGGATTTGTACACCCATTGTTTTCAAACATGTAAATTGTCGGTTTTTGATAAACCATATTTTTGTATTCATGAAATTTTATAAAAACCATAGTATTTACAAACAGTAGAAATGGGGTGTCACACTAATGTCTACTGACTTTTATTTCTCGTCCGTTTTGCTCCATAACTTCTCCAGAATTGCATTAAAACCCCTTTATTTACACTAAAACATTTCCAAGCACTTTGGCACAAAAGTAAGTGATATTAGCCAATTAATAAGGATAAATTAATTAAAACACGGACAAACAACGCCTAAAACACTTGATATTACTAGGCTTTGTCATTAATTTAAGTGCTGCTTGTTTTTGAAGAGGTAAAAGGTCTGCAGTCTGCGGACCATATCTGCAGACATCTGTAGAAGCAGAGGTGGACCAAATGTATAAAAAAAAGACTGTTTGTTTTTTAAAGTCTGCAGATTGTAAAATAAACTGAAATTTAAATAAACTGTTTTTTTAAATGAAACGAAGACGTATTAAGTGCAGAAAGGGTTCTCTTGTCAACCTCTTTTTGCTAGATATTTTAAATCTTAAGTGAAAAAAATGTTAATATAAAAAAACTTATCCATAAAAAATAATAAATAAAAATTAAATATCATATTAAGTGATGTATTTATTCTAATGGTCTCGATGAGATTTTTTAATGATATACTTTTGTAATTTAACTTTTACGTTTTATGTCTGGATATTTGACAATTATGTATGATTATCAAATGACATGAGTATAAAATAAAACGTTATTAATCAAAATTGCAAACAAATATATTATGTTTTAATGAAAAAGATAAAATCCGATATCAAAAACATATTATCATTTTCCGTAAGTCACATAAAAAACATTTTATTATCGAACATAAAAAATAATCATCACGAAAAGCATTGTTATAATTAATTTGACAAGTAGGGTCCTCGATATATGTCCTAATATAAATATAAAAGTGAGCAACTATCTTTGTAATCCTAAATTCAGTTTCGAAAATAACTCAAGGCAAACACTTTTGAAAATGAGATACGATACCGTGTTTTTTTAGCACACAAAAGCAAAGCATGTTTTTTTTAAGAGGTTAAAAGAGGCTGGTATATCACTTCTAGTAAAAGAGGACGCACAGACCTTTTAAAAGGTCTACGGGTTGCAAAAAAACAAACAGTCTGTCAATTAAAACGTCTGCGCGCGTCTGCGTGCTTGCAGACAAAAGAGCTTAGAAATGCTTTTCAGAAAACACAAACAGCTCCTTAGTCCAATGCGATTAATGGCAAACCAATCACATCGAACTGGGGGGACTTGTTGACGATAGGTTTGGACAGCCTGACAGCACGCGGCGTGACAGCCCACCAGCCTGCCTTGCCCTACAACGCTGCATCTCCAACCAGCCTTGCCCTACATGCTGCAGCGTTGCATCTCCAGCCAGCCTTGCCCTGCAGCCCTACAACGCTGCATCTCCAGCCAGCCTTGCCCTGCAGGGCCTGAATTGGGCTGGCCCAACGCCTGACCTAATTGTCCCTATAAATAGAACATGAGGGAACAATTCTTTCCCAAGTTATCAGCCTCCACCCTCTCCCTCTCCAGATCTATGCTTCTACTCTCTACACTTACACCTAGACTTGGCAATATGGTTCACGACACGAAAGACACGACAGGAGCACGACACGAGTTTTCCGTGTATGGGTTTTTGAAATTCGTGTTTCGTGTCTATTCGTGTCGGACACGAATTTAAATTCGTGTTTCGTGTTTATTCGTGTCAAACACGAATTAACCTGTTTTGACACGTATTAGACACGTTTTACATTCGTGTTACATGATACACGAATAGACACGGATATAAACACGTCTAAACACGTTTTACATTCCTTGAAGTTTACTAGTTTAGGATTAGGGCCAGGGGTTATTTTTGCATTTAGTAAATATTTAGGGACTAATTTAGAAAACATCATATATTAAATAATTAATGAAATTACTAAATTAGCAAGTGGGCAAGTGGCAACGTAAAAGAACAATTGACAATTGAAACCTAAAGCTAAATCCCATTCCCAGATCTGGACCTGCTATTCGACATTTCGACAATTCGTTGAAGACTTGAGTCACTTGACGGCTTGAATGCTTGATCGGCGATCGCTAAACAACCGACCGACGGCCAATCCACACCCGACACTCCGACAGGCCGACACCATCAAACCTTCGATCAAACCTTCGACTGATCCACACCCGACACTCCGACAGGCCGACACCATCAAACCATCGACTGATCGACCGGAAGAATTGATCGCTAAACAACCGACCGACGCCTTCGATCACTGCTCGACCGACGCCTTCGATCACTGCTCAACCTCCAAACACCCGACGCCTTTGATTTGAACCGTAGTTTACTTGTTTTAAATATTTTGGAGTTTAGTAGTTTACTTGTTTTGAAATATTTTGTAATATTGTGGTTAAATTCGTGTTATAATTCGTGTTTTCGTGTGACACGGATAAAAAACGTGTCTGATCGTGTCGTGTTGCGTGTTACACGCATTAATTATGTGTCGTGTTCGTGTTTCATATCCCAGACACGTTTTTGAATTCATGTCGTGTAGGTGTTTCATAAATTCGTGTCGTGTAAATTCGTGTCTTACACGAATACACGACACGGAGACACGGATTGCCAGGTCTACTTACACCATACACTACAATGGTTCTCTTCGCCTAGGAGAAACCATCCCATCTCATATATCATACTGACTTGATCGTCGGAGCCCGCTCCCGGGACACATGCCTTGGGACGGTTCTAACGATTATCTTCTCTGCTTGTGACTAGGATCCGAGTCGGGAACTCGCTAATGGCACCAACCTCAAGACCTTCGATCCATACCTGACACCAAGACCCGATGATAGATCCGATGTATCTTGCTATCTTCACGTATTCTGGGGTAATCATTCTCGGACATAAAACAGCCAAATCGTTGAAGCGGTTTGTATAGGCTGTTATTTCTGAGCCCTTCATTGTTAGGTTCCACAATTCCTGTTCCAGGTTCTGAACTTCGGCCCCTTGGGCAATATTCTTCCAGCATCATTACCTTTAGTTCCTCCGAACTCATGGCGTTGGCGGTAGTGAAACCCATGGTTTTTACGTGACCATTCCACCATAACAGTGCTGCATCCATTAAGGTGCAGGCAGCAAATTTTACTTTGAATTCGCTTGGGCATGCACTGATCTCGAATACTGACTCGGTATTTTCAAACCATCGGGTCACCGCATTTACTCCTCCATCGCCATAGAAGAGTTTGGGCTTGCAGTTCGAGAAGTCTTTGTATGTACATGCGCGATGGTGTCCTCGAATTTTGCCATGTGAATTGCTGGTTCCATGCCATGATCCTTCTTGTCTTTCAGTGATATGGTTTGCCAGTACAGCTGCCACCCTTTCTGCAATCATTGTTTTGATTGCTACAACGTACAGGGGTGGATTTGGTACGGTTATTGGCGTTGGTGTTGGTCCCTAGTTGATTCTTGAACTTCTTCTTAGTGGCAGGATTCTACCGCATGGATAGGTAGGATAAGTTTGTAAGTAACTGTAGTTTTTACTAGTCGTATATCAAGGTATGATGTATGTTGTAATGTTTCGACCTATAATAAGTATTTCACACACAAGACATACACATTATAATTAAACAAAACATGGTTGTCATAACATTCATTTGATTCTTGTTACAATACTTTAGATACTTAGCGTACATAGACGCGCCCTACTACAATTAAACTAGGTAGAGAAAAATACGATAAGCCTACATAACATTCGAGTAATGTAATCACTTGCTCGATAGGTTAATCTATTTATCATATGTCGTAGATACTCACGAGATATCCAGCCATTTCACTCATCTCTTGGGTAACCCGGTGACGATCATGCTCTTCGTCAATCCGCCTTACCCTTACTGTGGTGTTCCTGGCGTCCCCTCCTGCTTTCATCACTTCATGATGCGAGGCCTATAGGTGGGTGTCCAGACGTGACACGAGTGGCACTACTACGTGAAGAGCTCAGTCAGCGATAGTGTTAAGAGTTGGGGCATGATGTTGTGGAAACATGCTGATTGAAGAGCGTAGTCCGCCCTCCCTTGCCCAAGTGTGTAACAAGGCTGTTCATCTGGGGGTGCTTCCTGGACAGGAGCAGATGTTAGTGATGAGCTTGGTCCCTAAATGGGTAGCACTCCCTTACGGGGAGTGTTCATCCAAAGAGGAACCCCATTGGGGTGTCTATATACCTGGTAAGAAGGTGGAGGTATGGGCTCATCTCTCCCCCTGACGGGGTAAGGCTCGTCAACAATTTCTCCTATGTTGACCTCTTCATCAGAGTCTTCCTCTGGATCTTCTTCCATCTCCTCCTTGGACTCTTCATCGTCCCATTCATGATTACAAAATATTCAAAAGAGACGTCTTCGCGTCCCGTCCCAAAAGGATTAGTCGTACCTGACTAATGGTTACCTGAGAATACAAGTGCTTTTGCAAGTGTCAACATTATGTTGGTGAGTTCATAAAAAGTTTTTTAATGAGAAACTTAGTGATTTCGTTGTGAAAACTTGTAGTGTATGTACCAAGAAAAAACGGTATTTTCTTTATTGTTACTGTGGATTTAATTCCATAACAACCCATATGTGTAAGTGAAATCGTACTTATATTCATACCTTGATAAAAATTAGTTTTAATACTATAAACCTCATATGTATAAGTAAAACCGTACTTATAATTGTATCTTACTGAAATGTAGTTTTAATCCCATAAAATCCGTGTATATAAGTAAAACCTTGCTTATATTTTGTAAAAAGTAACATGTAGTTTTATATATACATAAAACCATTTTGAAGATGTTTTCCCCAAACCCAGGATATTAGTTGTTGTTCATGTGAGTTATTATAACCTCGCTATGACCTGATGGCCTGACACCATGTTCTTCAAGCGTCGTAGTGTTAAGACATTTGTCACCCTTGACTAGTCGGTCGTAGTTGTAGCTAACAACCATAGGTGGGGATTGTCAATCCCATATATATCTATATACAATTATCCCGCTCATGAATGGTTAAGATTATAATCTAGGACTTAGTGTGTAATTCTTTTAATACTGTGAAGCAATGTCTCACATAACTACCCAACGTGAATGTTTTATCCTAGTTCATATTGAAATCATTCCTTTTTTATTTGTAATTATCAAAACATGTCCATGATAATTATAGTGTAAATCTTTACTTGTATATGTATTGAAAACTCATTTGCATTTACAATTATCAAAATGTAACCATGATAATTATAACATAAATCCTCACTTGTAAATGTATTGCAATCCTTTGTAATTGTAATTATCAAAATATGCTCATGATAATTATAGTACGGAATAATTATATATTTATATAATTATCTTTCGTATTTTTGTCTTATCTTTGTCATTCGTTCCATAAATTATACCCATTATAATTTATATAAATATTTTTGTTGTGTTTACGTATTTAATTCTAAAACATGTTAATGAGTTGAAATGTATAATTTCTTACATATAAGGCACTAAATATACTAACAAGATAGATTCAAGTTTATCAAACATGTCATGGCAAGTAATTTGTTTTGGTCATTTTACATAAGTGATGACAACATTTTAAATCTTGTAATTTTATCAAAATAATGGTAATCTTTCTAAATGGTCATTTTTCATACACTATACTTTGAAAATAGTCATTTTTTAAAATACCAACTTCCTTGTAAAAATGTCATTTCCAAGTTTATTATGACGTTATAAGTCCAAATAGTCGTTATTATGTCAAAATAACATTATTTTTATAAATATGTATTTTTGATGTGAAGATAATAACGACATATTTATTTAGTCCATTTTAGTTACATAACATTTACATTTGATTATTGTACAACATCATATGACAAAAGTGTTTGGTGATTTTTCTAGTAAAAATGTATTTTTATGTCTTTTTTCAAAAGATCATATAGTATACCACATTTATGACCATTTCACCAACAAAGTAAAACATGAAGTCTCATTGGTGACAAAGGTGTGTAAAAGTCTTGCATGTTAGTTTCTTAAAAAATATGTATTTTAGTTTTCTTAACACATTTTTATGCCAACACTTTATAGTAAGATGACCAAACATATGAACCAGTCATATTTCAAGAAAAAAAACATATGAACACATCATATTTCAAGAACAAAGCATATACTTATAAGACTTGTATTCTCCCCCATAAAACACTTAAAAAGAGTATAAAAAGTGGGGTATGAACTCACCCTCGAAGCAAATCTTGAGTTTTGAAGAAGGGATCAAAGTTTAGCAACTTGGAGTTGGCTTGATCTTCAAGAGGATCTATAGTTCAAGATCAAGAGTGTGAATAGAAGATCTACAAGGAGTGATTGTAGGAATGATGTTGGAAGTTTGAGATGATAAGAACTTACCAAGATCTTTGTTCAAAAACCCTTTGAAAAGCTTGGAAACACTTGAAACTTGTTGGAGATTTTGGAGAGTATGGAAGCAAGTGTGTGGATGATCAAGTGAAGGGTGAAAATGGCCTCATATGGCCGAATTTATAAGGGTGGATGGAGATGGTTGGGTGATCTTGCATGGGGAATTATAGGATATGACAATCTACTTTTTGGATTTGTTGTACAATTAATATATATATATATAGTAATATATTTTGTATCCTATTGAAAAGATGGGAGGTAGCTCTAGGGTGGCTCATGGCCGGCCATAGGGATGGAGGGTGGGGGGGGGGGGGGGTTGAGTTTCTAGCATTTTATAAAATATACACATATGTTATATAAATATGTGTGTTTTTATAAAAAGCGGTAAAACGTTTTGCGTATTTTTATAAGTTTTGGGAGATATAATTACTAATAAATATGTTAGTCAATATTATGCATAAAAATATTAGTAAACATCTATTTAGATTGATTCTCAATTCGTTAGGCGAAGAAATACGCGTTTAAGCGCGGTATTCATCCGAATATGTGGTATTTGACATTTTACTGGAAAAATAATCGGGCTATGAAATTAAATACTAGACCATATTACGCTTCATAATATGTGTTCCGTTACTTCATATTTAATGTTTAAGGCACCACATAATGTATTTTAATGTTCAATTCATGTGTACGTTTATTGTTCTCAGCGATTATACTGCTGTAACTTTTACATGCGCACTCCGTTTTCAACGTTCTATATGTCTATGGATTCGTGAGCACGAACACATCGTGTTATATATATTATTAATACCAAAATAATATTTGTGTGATTATCGAGTTTCTACGCTACTGTAATTTATTATCCGTATTTATAGCATTTATTCGATAATTGATTTCAACTAGCGTAAGTAGTATTACAATATCCAATAATACAACATAAAGGTTATGAAAATTACATTTCAACATGTTGACCTAAGGTACGCTTCGGTTTAATTCCGTTAACTTTGTTGACCAAATTTGATAGTTGTCACAATTGGAAGGCATACATGATCGACCTCTAGTGAATTTGGTGGTTGAAGGCCAGAGAGGAAAGATTTGGGGAGTCGAAATACGAGGAACGATATTTGGAGGATCATGATATTACCTCCCAATCCTGAAGTGTTTTCAGTGTGGCAAGCTTGGCCACGTAGCAAAATATTGCAATGAGAAAAATCCGAGATGTTTTAAATGTGGAGAGAGTGGTTATCTCCATTGAGATTGCCCAATGGAGGAAAAAAGGGAAGGATCCGATGTAGTAGTATTGATGTTTAATAGTTAGTATGTTGTCGTTATCGATCATATTTTGTGATATTATTATGCAATATTTAATACACAATATAAGTTGTTACATGTGGTTAATGGGCTTGATTTGAATGAGTTTAAATGTAATTGATGGTTCGAGAACATTTTGCTTATTAATCAAACCAATCAATACTAAGGAATGAAAAATGTAACGACGAATGTTACTATAGCTGTAAACTTAAATAGGAATTAATTCCTATTGAGTCATAGGAATTAAGTTCCGAAAGGTGGTGCATATGTTGTAGATAAAGTCGAGGCGTAATTCCTTCATTCTCTTAAGAGATTCGGAGGACGAAATCTTTTGAATGGGGAGAGAGCTTGTAACATCGGTTTTCACAGGAAGAGTATTATGGTAAATTTATAAAGGTGTTAATAGGTGAGGTAAAAATGGAAAATTGAGTTAAAGCTATATAAGGTAGTGTATTTAGTGACGCTACCATATGTTGGTAGCGACGCGATAGTGAGGCAGCAATAGCGCCGTGCCACATATCTATAGCAACGAGACTAATGGGCTCGCAGAAAGGCTATTAACCCTTGAGTCAGTCATTTGGCTCTTTAGCCATGTGGTTGCTTTAAAGAGAAGAAGGGCCGCAATTCTAGAGCTTTGTAGCTTGGACTTGAAGAAGGAACACTCGAGTAGGAAGATTGGAACAGGCTCTTCATTATTGTTAAGGTAAGATTTGAATCTTATGTAGGAATCATGATTTAAGGGGTTAAGGCTGTTGGGTTGTAAACCCCAGCTGTGTATGTTCTGTGGAATTTATAAATCGAGTATGTAACTTACAAAAGTGAATAAATGTGATGGTTGGTGGTCGTGTTAGAAAACATGAGTCTAATTGGGATTATGGGTTAATTCTTGGCCATAGGTGTGTTGTGGGTTAATCCAAATGTTGGGATTAAAAGTGAGCGAAGAGGGGGGGGGGGGTAGAACAAGGGTAGAAATTGGTCTGAAGCATCTCAAAAGTGGATGTTGTTGATGTAGTCTTGGGTAGCAGCACGATGACCATATGGTCAAGCTGCTAAGGAAGATCTTCATCGGCGGTGTGATCCCTTGCTAGTCGCGACATTATGGCTTGTGATATGTGGGATTATAGTTTAGCTATCTGATAAATAAGGTGCTTGTCATGATGAATAAGAGATGTTAAATTATTGTATTTGGCAGTAGATTGAACTTGCAATCCGAAACGAGGAACATACAAAAAATTGAAGATCTTACGACTACTTAATTGAGGTGAGTAACCTTACATAGCATTGTGGTTGGGATATGATGCACACTATGCCTTACAAGAATGATTGATGTGTGGATATAAATGTATATGGTGAACACCAGAGTCATATATATATATATATATATATATATATATATATATATATATATATATATATATATATATATATATATATATATATATATATATATATATATATATATATATATATATATATATATATATATATATATATATATATATATATATATATATATATATATATATATATGGTAGTGATAACGGTTAGAATATAACACATAACGAGGAGTTTGTGTTAGCATTGTAATAAACCTAGTAATAAGAATACATAGTGAGTTACGTAGAAGTCCAGGAATAGTGTATCCAAGATATGAGTAGTGCTCATTATAGATTGTATATGGTATCGAGACGAGAACCTTATACCATACGTGGTGTTCTAGTTCGGGAATAGGGCGGTTGCATAACGAGTATCTTGCATGTTGCATGGTGGGGTGTGCTATATGATCACATAATGAGTACATTGTGATCATGTATAGAATATGGACAGTTGGTTGCATAACTAGTACCTTGCAACCGTGTGTTAGGTGTTTACATAGTCACATAACGAGTACTTTGTGGCTATGCATGTTGAGAATACTTGTTTGGTTACATAAAGAGTATATTGTAATCACATTAGGCGAGAATAGTTGAACAAGATTAATGAACGACTATCATATTTTTCTTTAAATGATATACATGGATGTTGTCTGTGATGATATGTGATTAGCGAGTTATTATAGGCTATTGTAATGTTATTTAATAAGTTTTATGGATTACATGTAGCATCCGGCTCGAATCGTTGACGCGATTCTTGAAGATATATTATTGTAGTTTCATGAGTACATTGTTGTACTTTATACATTGTAATCAAGAAAATTTTGGGGTGTAATCTATGTTGAAAAAACTTGGCATTACACTTCTTCATATCTATCAAACAACTTATATTAATTATTGCTTCGAGATAAGTGGAACATCACATCGGAATGGTAGTGACCCATTTCTTACCCAAACCGTTCTATACTTCTGCTCATTATGTAATAATCCGTTAAATCGACCATAAAACTAACTTTATTCAAAATATGTCCCCTTTATCCGATCTTGCCTTACATTCCACATTATTGAGTGTATTTATCATAAGTTCCAACACAAGACCTAAAATAGAAGATGAACTTTTGACTATTTCATGAAATTAATTAATATGGTTTTCTCTGAAAGATCACGTAAATGCATAACTTATTCAACACCATGGCCAAACATAATATTCCTACTTCCGATCTTTAGATGAATGCCACTATAATTTGCAAGTTCTACAAAAGGTTTAACTTCTGTGAAATCTTTTACTTGCAACGAAGTAGAGAGGTCCTCAACCGGAAAAGGTATTCTGCATTTAGGAACATCGATCGTTAATTCCTAATGCAATTGCATAATAAACATGGTAATCAATGCTCTATAGGTAAGTAACGTATACCAATTCTTTTTTCTTCATACTGTGTACCGTACCAACTATAGTTGGTATAAATTTTTTGTTACCAATACCGTACCAATTATACGTTGTACCAATTTATTTGGTTACCAACAATTTTGGTTGGTACAAGTTGGTAATGATATATTGATATGTACCATAAATTAGTTAAGTAACTATTTTAATTTATTTAAAAAAAATTTATTGAAGAAATTTGGTAGTATTGTTTTTTTATTTTTTAAATTTAATATGGTAATAAGTAGGGTAAATTGCATAAAAGTCACTAACTTTTTCAATTTTCTCGATTTTGACACAGCATTTTTAATTTTTGCAATTAAGTCGTTATGTTTTCAGAAAATTGCAATTAAGTCATTATGTTTTCCAAAAAGTTGCGAAAATGACCATATGACTAGATGGCAACAGGTTACCAGGTCATATGGTCAGATTTGCAATTTTTCAGAAAACCTAGTGACTTAATAGCAAAAATAAAAAAACATAGTGTCAAAATCTAGACATCTGAAAAAGTTAGCGACTTTTCGGGTTCGGGTTATTCGGTTACGGTTCAGTTTTCGGGTTGGTGATAGCCTTTAATCAGTTTGGCGGTTCGGGTTGGTTTCGTTAAAAAATTTCGGTTTGAAACCGTAAACCGTTTAAAAATTAATATTAAATATATACTTATTTTTATATTAGATTATATAACACCATTTTTTCCTAATAGAAATGATAGCGTTAGGAATTACAATTAAATGGTTCGTCTAATCTTATTTGAACGTTTAATTGGTTTGGTTAAAAAATTTGGTCCCAAAACAACAATATTAAATGGTTCGTTTTCATATTTACCGAAAACAAGGTCACATTACCTAATCAGTTTGGTTGAAAATAATATTGATCCATTACCTTTTTTTGTAGTTGACCAAAGATGACTATCTAATCATTTTCCATGACAATTTCAATTTACATAATCAATTTGGTTCAAGAATAATATAGATCCATTACCTTTTTTGTAGTTCACCGATTAAATAAATGAAATAACTTCAAATATGTAATTAAAAAAAGAAATGTATAGGAAAAAAAACTTGTGTTATATAATCTAATATAAAAATAAGTATGAAATATTCAAATATGTAATATTGATCCATTACCTTTTTTTTAGGGACCAAAATTTTTAACTAAACCGATTAAACGTTCAAATAAGATTAGCTGAACCATTTAATTGTAATTCCTAATGCTATCATTTCTATTAGGAAAAAATGGTGTTATATAATCTAATATAAAAATAAGTATATATTTACTATTAATTTTTAAACGGTTTACGGTTTCAAACCGAAATTTTTTAACGAAACCAAACCCGAACCGCCAAACCGATTAAAGGCTATCACCAACCCGAAAACTGAACCGTAACCGAATAATCCGAACCCGAAAAGTCGCTAACTTTTTCAGATGTCTAGATTTTGACACTATGTTTTTTTATTTTTGCTATTAAGTCATTAGGTTTTCTGAAAAATTGTAAATCTGACCATATGACTTGGTAACCTGTTGTCATATGGTCATATGGTCATTTTCGCAACTTTTTGGAAAACATAATGACTTAATTGCAATTTTCTGAAAACATATTGACTTAATTGCAAAAATTAAAAATGCAGTGTCAAAACCGAGAAAATTGGAAAAGTTAGTGACTTTTATGCAATTTACCCTAATAAGTAATAACTATTGACTAATACTCATTCTCATAAAATTATAAACATTAAACCACTTGACGAATAGAATGTGACAACCCTATAACGTACTACAGCTAAAGGAAAACTTGTATTCTTAATAAAATTGAAGCAATCTCCATGCAACTCATAATTTCTTGAAATTTTTGTTTGATGGGGAATTCCCACGTAAGCTAAGTTTGTGGAAAACTTGTATTCTCAATAAAATTGAAGCAATCTCCATGCAACTCATAATTTCTTGAAATTTTTGTTTGATGGGGAATTCCCACGTAAGCTAAGCGTTTGTGGAGTTATAAATCCAAGTTTCATAAATAAGTAGCATATCTATAGAATAATAATCTACGGAGTTTAATAAGAATATGGATGAGAGAAAGAAACCCACGAATTAAGGCTATTTTTCTCGTCTTCCTAAAGAAAATAATCCAGTGATAAAAAAAACATTTTTGTTATTCCATGTTCCTAGATATACCCACATTGGATTCAACATTCCACTATTCTTGTCCCAAAGAAAGAGCCCTATACAAAATTGACAATAACAAAAAATTCATATTTCTTAATTATCCAATTTCACATAAAAGTTGGAGAAAGTACCGTTTTCTTACATTTTAAACTAATGTCAAATTATCACAAAATTTTGTCTTTGACTGGGTTCAATTTGGAATGAAGAAAGCAACGTCAACACATTTTAAAGAAGAAGAATGCTCCCGTTTATGCGAAATTCATGTTTTCAGGTTTTCCTCAAATCTTAGTAGTAGATACAATATAGATTTTAAAGTTCTAGTTATATGAAATAGCATTCAAAAAAGAGAACAATAATTATACCTGGATTCATCATGTAATTTATAGATAAAATAGCCATAATCATGCCTTGCAGTTACAAGTGATCCTCCCATGTCTTTTATAATCTGGTAAAAAATAACATAATGTCAAAGATAATTTATAAATCATATTACATAAATATTTTTACTTGTTGATAGATCTTTCATGTATGTAAGTATGTAACTGTGGGTTCTTTCCACCACATAGGTGGTGAGCTGTCTACCGTATAGGGTGTGGATACACCACCCTATTTGGTGCGCATGCATGGCATGCAAATACTTTTCACACTGCAACCCCCCCCCCCCCCCCCAACCCAATCCAACGACTACTCTCCTCTCAAACGGCTACATTTTTAATTTTTATTTTCACTTTTTTACCACCACAAATACTTACACGATTTAACATTTTAGTACACAACAAATCCAAACATCTTACAACATCTCACTCTCTTATTACTTACAAAACGTCTAGTAGCGATCCCCCCAACAACATCATCAGAATATCGAATTGAAACCAACATCGCTCAATTACGCCCACTAAACGGCCAAGATCCCCTATGCTTCTACAATAGGTAGCTTGATGTAGGATATGGTGTGCATCAGACCAAAGATTGCTCATGTAGTAGGAGTAGTCGGTCGGTTTATGTCAACTCAAGGAAGGATCAATGTGAAGGAGTAAAGTGGTTGTTTCTCTACTTAAAAGGACCTCAGACGCAACCTTCAGTTTCAAAAGGTAGAAGGTCGTCATGGAAGTTTTGCAAATGTAGCCTTGGGTTGGTATGGACTCAAGAAAGAGCACTACAAATTATGTGTTGACAATTGGAGGAACGACAATCAGTTGGATGCCATGGCTATAGAAAAGTGTTGCTCATTCAACCACTGAGATCGAGTATATGGCTCTAGAAGAAGCTAGTAAAGAGCTTGTTTGATTGGAGAACATCCTATCGGCGTTGGGCTTAAATAAGGAGATTGCATGTTATATTACGATAACCAAATTGTCATACATAAATATGGTGTTTCATAGCAGGACGAAACACTTCAAGACGAGGTACCACTTCAAAGATTGCTCATGTAGTAGGAGTAGGAGTTGTAAGAACCCAAAATAGTGGTAAAAGTATAAAATGAAAGTATGTGAAGTATTGGTTGAATTATATCTTAATAATAGAATTTTTGTATAAAAAGAGCAAAAAGGGTATTTTGGTAATTTTCAGTTTCTATTATGAAAATAATCTTATTTTCAGTAAGAATGAAGTATGAATACTAAAAATGTAAAAGTGAGAGAAAAGTACAAAATGACCAAAAAGGGTATTTTTGTCATTTTGAAATACCTAACTTAATAATGAGATTTTTAAGTGTGAAAATGTTTTTTTTAAAGTGCAAAATAAGTTTAAAAGTAGAGTAAAGTTATAAAATGTAGAAGTTCTTACAATTTAAGCATGTTAAGTGCTATTTTGAGAAAAATGGTAAAAAGGGGTAAAATGGTCATTTGACATGCAAATGACCTTATAGTCAAGAAAATGTAATGTTGGGGTTAAAATGAAGAAAATAAACTTATAATGTTATAAAAATGAGTTTTGTGTCATTTTGGGGAAAAATGGAACTTGAGGGGCCAAAGTGTAAAATGGCTAGGTATAAAAAGGGGGAAATTGTAACAACCCAAAAATCTTGAATTTATATTCAAAATAAAGCTTTGAAAGTTTTAAAATCATGTAACGGGAAATATAGAAAATTTCCAAGAGTTGGAGAAAATTGGTGAAAAAGGGTAAAATGGTCATTTGACATCAAAATGACTTTTAAGTAATAAAAATATGATTTTGGAAATAATATGTAATGATATAAACTTAAAAATAAGAATTTTGAAATTTGGGACAGTTTTTGTAAAAGAATTGAACAAGAAGGGCCAAAGTGCCATTTCTTAAAACTAGAGGGCAATTTAGTCTTTTGCCATGCTTTGGACTTGAGTATAAAATATTTTAGAGTTTGGGGTAAAAATGAAAGAAGACAAAACTTAAAAATGATATAAAATGAATTTTGTGCCATTTTGGGACAAAATAAAACTATAGGGACTAAATTGCCATTAAGGCAAAGTTTGTAAGTATACAAGCAGAAAATATCTGCATTTCATTCACAGTTACGGGAGAGTTCTTGAGAGGGATAAGAGATCGATTCTTGAAGGTCATGAAGAAATAGAAGAAACCCACTTGGAATTTGAAGAATTCCAAGCCTTTTAAGGTTAGTAAACTTATTTTTAGGGATGCTTAAACCATTTCCCGTGAGCATGTTACTGTAGCTTCGAAAATTCAGTGGCTAGAGGAGGATTATCCTATGATTCCTAGCCATAATCTGTGTCTTAATCACTATCTCAACTTAATACAACCATTGAAAGTGTTAAGAATCAAGAAAATGAATTTTTGGCTCAAGAACCCTAGAAATGGGTTTTTGGAACTGAAATTTGTTTCTATAGTTTTATTAAGTCATAAATGTTATAAATGAAGTGAGAAATCAGTTCCATCTTTAAAAATTGGTCAAAATGATTTTTGGTGTAAAATTTGGTGTTACGGGAAAATTTCAAGCAAAAAGGATGGAATTGATGATCTTATGGTTTAAAGGTAAAAAGGAGTTGTTATTCTAGTTCTAGAATGGTTGTAAATCGATTAAGTCAAGTATTAAGAACATATCTTAAAATCATCAAAGTATGTTGTTATTTTTGAAAAATTGGAATTTTGTTTAAAAGCCTTGGCAATCAATTTTATATGAACAAATTAATTCCAAGGGGTTTTAATAAGTTCCATATGTAGAAATTGTTGAAATAAGTCAGTAGAAATAATTAATATTGGACAATTTCGGTTTTTGACAATAAAATGCAAAACCGAAAATGTTTGGAAAAAGATTTAAATCTATGATTTTTATGGTTAAAAACTTGAAGTAAATGAATTATTTTAGTCATGGAACAAACCTTAGTGGTTAAGTCGCGAATTAAGGGCTTAAAATGAGGAAAATGGGAATTTATACCATAAAAATGACCATTTCTGGTTGCTGCAGACCCCGTAGGGTCGCGATCTGCATCCCCGTAGGGACGCGATCTCGCGGCAGACCAAAATTGCAGTTTTTGTTCTAAGTCCCTGCCAAGTGGTTTTTGGTTTTAAGGATTTGGTGTTATACTTGTCCGTTTGACCTCAAATTTTAAACATAGGTCTAATATGTTATGAAACTTCATGAAAAATTTTCGGAATCGAAATACGACCCTCCGAGGGTACTGTAGTAAAATACGTATAAAATACGATTTAACTAAAGTTGGTCATTTAAAAGTTATAGACTTGTTATGACCCAAGATAGTATTATAAGGACTCTAATGAGTTATAGAATCAGTTAGCATGAATATTAATGTATAACATGTTAATTATAGGTTCATGCCAAGTGATTATTTAATCACAAGAGTATAAATACAAGGAACGAATAGTCAATCTTCTAGCAATACATGAGGTGAGTACATGCAGTAATTTTACCCATTTTGGGGTACATGGCAAGTAAGTATATTTATGATTTCTTATAAAATCTCTTTATATGATGATATATGCAAGAATATTATTAATGACTTGTTTATGGAAGTATAATGCTATAATTGAAGTTATGATTTGGTCTATGAGCCAATTATGTGGAATTATGTTTTGGTCTATGATATAATCATGTGAAAGTATATTTTGAATACAAGTTATATAAGTTTTCAAGTATGAAAGGCATATAGCCACAAGATGGTTAAGAAGTATGTTTTGGTTACAAACTATAATTATGTTTTTAAGCATGAATGGCATATAGCCATAAGATGTGGAAAGTATGTTTTGTCGTAAAGCTTAGTATGTTATAAAGATATGTTTTTTTTTAAACATATGATTTTTATATGATGAAAGCTATGTTTGGCATTTAGCCATCAAGATGTAAAATGGTGAAGTTTGGCACCTAGCCACAAATTATGTTTATGAGAAATGTTCAAGCAAGCAGCAAGTTTTTATATGACTGGTAATTGTAGCAAGCATCGTTAGTAAGGGAACTATGTTCCAACCTACCCGGGTTAGGTAAGGGATCTACTGGGGGCAAGCCCCATCGCGAAGTAGATTGCCTCAGCAATTCTATGGTAAGGATTGATCCGTTCTTTCTAGCCATAGAGACTTGGGGTATCACCTATGGTGATTAAAGCCCTAAGTATAAAAATCCAGCAAGCTTATAAAACCAGTCAAAGTAAGTAAGAAAGAAGCTATTTTGCAAGGTATATTATGAAATGAATTTTTAGAAGTAAAAAGTATAGTATTATATAATGGAAAGATTTTTAAAAAGTAAGAGTTGTATTATGATTCTTTTATAAAGTTTTGAAAGAAAGTAATTATGCAAAGTATGATATGAAATGGTTTTGAAAGGAATAAAGAACTATGGTATGCTATTATTTTTGAACGTTGAAAGATGTTTTATGTCATAAATGTTATAAAAGTTGGAAAAGAAGTTAAAGGTTTGAGTCTAAAACCCATGTAACTCACGAGACATATTTGTCTTACGTATTTTATTTTTATGCCATGTATTCCAGGTTAAAAGCTAAAGTATTTTTGGATGAAGTTTAGCTGGAGTGGAGCTCGAGTTAGCTCCTATCTTGGACTCAAGGTTAAATCCTTTATTGCTTACTATGGTTAGTTTTGATATGGATTTGTACACCCACAGTTTTAAACATGTAAATTATCGGTTTTTGATAAACCGTATTTTTGTATTTATGAAATTTTATGAAAAACCATAGTATTTGCAAACAGTAAGAAATGGGGTGTCTCAAGTTGGTATCAGAGCCATAGTTTAAGCGAATTAGGATTGGCTTGTTCCACTCCTAGGCTTAAACTCATGCTATAAAAATGATAGTTTATGAAAGTATGTTATATGATGTCTTAAATGATTAAGACATTATGTATTATTTAAAAAAATAAGTGTATATATAACACTAAGAAGTGTTAAGTTAACGTTAAAGTGAGCAAAGATTTGATCGTTAGGAAAATTATATGATATTTTCCGTAACCGTCTAAATTTATTAAAGCCGATGTTTATAAAGTAGTAAGATTTTTAATATTGATTACTAGGTATTTATAAAGGTGTCATCTGTTAAACGAACCAGTGTCCCATGAGACCTTGTGGTAACAGCAGAATCAATATGTATAGGTGATTATGGTAATATGGGCCCGTATTATCATAATCACAGGATATGTATTGAGACTGGTGAAATCATAAAGGAATTATGGTAATCTGGTGTGTAAGGTTTGTGAGGGGAGTAATAAGATTAACATAGGAATTGTGTACCAATGTATCAAAAAAAAAAAAAAAAAAAAAAGAGAAAGATTATAAGTATTAAAAGATAATGTAGTGGATATATACCACTTAGTATGGTAAAGTAAAAGAAATAATGCGATAGTTAATACTTGTTAGACAAATTGAAAGACATTGAAGTGTATGCCTATCGAGGCGAGTGGAAGTATGTATAAGAATAAATTAAAGAATAATTTTGGGTATTGATTACCTATAAGAAAGTTGTAAGAACCTTACAAGAAGGATAAAAATTATAAGTGGAATGTATTAATAGTACATAAATTTTTGTAATAACAAAAGAGAGAATGGTACAGAAGAGTTTAAGGTTGACAAGTGGTGTGCTTTGGGCATAACCATTAAATGCAGAATTTTATATAAAAGTCTTGTGTATATTAAAGATATAAAGGAAGTAAGATATCGTTGCAGACCGATAAGAGTAAAATGATGAGAAAAGTTAAAAATAGAATATGTATGAAAGTGTTTAAGGATTTAACAATTGATCAATTTATAATTAAAATGTTATAATGAGTAATAAAAACAAAGTAAGATTACCCAAATGGGGAAAAGAATGATGAATGAGAAATTGTCAAAGATTATGATATTTAAAGTAAATTGCATTGTTGTAATATGATTAAATGAACATGAAGTGAGAACTAAAGGTTGAATGCCTAAATAAATGTTAGGCAAGAAGTAAAAGATGAAACAAATGATGTATGATAATGGAAGAAAAATCAAAAGCATATGAGCAAAAGTGACTAAAAGTCATAAATGATATGAAGTAAAGAAAAAGAGTAAATATCTAAACAAGTAGTAAACGAAGAATTAAAGATAATGTAAGAATGATAGTAAACAGACAGGAAGTTACTACTTCCGAATAGAAATGATTACTCCCGAATGGGGATAATGATTAAAAGTCTCCAAAGATTTTGAGAAATGATTAGTATATGACTGGTAAACATGAAATACAAAGAAGTGTATATCTGTTTATACGTACTTATAAATATAAAAGCATGAGAAAGTTTTGAGATGTATGTATATATAATGTATAAAAAGTATAAAAATGGTTATGAAATAAGTATTCTAATTAGAATACTATGAAGTATGAAGTAAAAAAAAAAATAATAAATGATGTATTGGGTAAATTACCTCGAAATACAAAAGAACGAAAGACGATGAGAAAGTAAAAGACAGTTGTGTATCACTTAGAGATACATAAGAAGTAAGTTTTATAAGAAATATAAAACATGTAAAGTTGTAAAGCATAATATAATGTGTAGGCATGTAGCCTTATAACACATAATAAAAATGATAAAAGATGTAAAAGTAAAGAGTAGCGAGAAGTAATAGTGATTGAAGGTTATGTTAAAAAAAAATTCGTCATGGGACGAAAATGTTAAAAAAAAAAAAAATACCTAGTTGAGTTTTTTTAAATCAAAAGAGAACCGAGTATATATATATGTATATATATATATATATATACATATATATATATATATATATATATATATATATATATATATATATATATATATATGTATATTATGCAAAATGTATGAAGTTCTATAAGTGAATTGAAGAAAAATAAATTTCGAATCAATCATGGTAAACAATTTAGATACCGTGAGGAAAGAGTAAACAGAAAATCAGGTGCTAAACTAAGCGCTAATGTGAGAAATAGAATTGGCAAAGGAATACTAAAATATAAAGTATTAATATGGGAAGGGTACGTGGAGTATCCAAAAAGGAAAGAAAAATATACCTATAAATGTATTGTACGAAAAATTGAAGGACTGAGAAAGATATGTTTATACGAATAAATAATGAATAAATGAGATTGCAATCTCATAAAAGAGGACGAAAGAAGTATTTAACATGTTAGTATGTCAAATAGTGAAAATATTATAAGTAAAAGTGATATAATACATGTATTAACGAAAGTAATACATTGAATGTACAGAACGTGAATAAGAAGCACGTTAAAGTGATACTTCATAAATTATGAATTAAAAATGAATGTAATATTGAGCCAATAACAATGGTTATGATGTGACAGTAATATAAGTATGGAATGATACCAGATATGTATTTGAAGAAAATAATACATGTAGAGTACAAGGTGGAACATATAGCAAGAGATTGCTAAAAGCTAATGTATAGAAGTTAACAAGAAGTATATAATTAGTATACAATTAGTAGTATAAAAGACAAGAGTGGAAAAGAAGGAAGTTGACAGAAATAATAGATCAACTTCAATGATAAAACTGTACAAGTTTACAAGATTAGATATTGTGTAATATACCTAGAAAGAAAAGTAACGATGTTTAATTGTTAAAATAAAAGCGGTATATCTTTTCAACACATTTAGAATGAGATAAGTAGATTCTCGTAAACAATATGATGATTCGACAGATTTTGTCCCAATCAGGAAAGTAAGAATGTGAAGTGTAATAAAAAAAAAAAAAAAAAAATTCATTTCTTAAAAATGGTAACCAATTGAGAGTTGCCAGTAAAGATGAAGAAAGAATAAATGTAAACTATTTATGTAATAATGTTTGAGCAAAAATATAAGAAAAGAGGAAGATAAGAATGAATAAGTTATATTTAAGTAAAATGTCCATTAAGGGACAAAAGTTATACAAGGAAGAGATTTTGATGTCTTTATAAACTTGTAAAAATACGAGACATATATAATTATGTTTAATGGTATTGGAATTTTTATAAATAAAAAAAAATTGTGAGTATAATCTCACATGTTGTAGTAAAGATATGAGGAAAAATTATAAAGTGGATTGCAATTTTTGATAAAAAGTATTTAAGTATGAAACCATACTGTAAGATGAGTTTACTAAGAATTGTATATAAATGAAATGAAGTAGAAAAGAAAGATTAAAAGATAAAACAATGAAGGTTATGATTATGTGTTGGTAAAAAGAAAGTATCAATAGTTGTGTGATGATTCCGAGGACGGAATCCCAATAAGGGGGAGGTAGTTGTAACAACCCAAAAATCTTGAATTTATATTCAAAATAAAGCTTTGAAAGTTTTAAAATCATGTAACGGGAAATATAGAAAATTTCCAAGAGTTGGAGAAAATTGGTGAAAAAGGGTAAAATGGTCATTTGACATCAAAATGACTTTTAAGTAATAAAAATATGATTTTGGAAATAATATGTAATGATATAAACTTAAAAAGAAGAATTTTGAAATTTGGGACAGTTTTTGTAAAAGAATTGAACAAGAAGGGCCAAAGTGCCATTTCTTAAAACTAGAGGGCAATTTAGTCTTTTGCCATGCTTTGGACTTGAGTATAAAATATTTTAGAGTTTGGGGTAAAAATGAAAGAAGACAAAACTTAAAAATGATATAAAATGAATTTTGTGCCATTTTGGGACAAAATAAAACTATAGGGACTAAATTGCCATTAAGGCAAAGTTTGTAAGTATACAAGCAGAAAATATCTGCATTTCATTCACAGTTACGGGAGAGTTCTTGAGAGGGATAAGAGATCGATTCTTGAAGGTCATGAAGAAATAGAAGAAACCCACTTGGAATTTGAAGAATTCCAAGCCTTTTAAGGTTAGTAAACTTATTTTTAGGGATGCTTAAACCATTTCCCGTGAGCATGTTACTGTAGCTTCGAAAATTCAGTGGCTAGAGGAGGATTATCCTATGATTCCTAGCCATAATCTGTGTCTTAATCACTATCTCAACTTAATACAACCATTGAAAGTGTTAAGAATCAAGAAAATGAATTTTTGGCTCAAGAACCCTAGAAATGGGTTTTTGGAACTGAAATTTGTTTCTATAGTTTTATTAAGTCATAAATGTTATAAATGAAGTGAGAAATCAGTTCCATCTTTAAAAATTGGTCAAAATGATTTTTGGTGTAAAATTTGGTGTTACGGGAAAATTTCAAGCAAAAAGGATGGAATTGATGATCTTATGGTTTAAAGGTAAAAAGGAGTTGTTATTCTAGTTCTAGAATGGTTGTAAATCGATTAAGTCAAGTATTAAGAACATATCTTAAAATCATCAAAGTATGTTGTTATTTTTGAAAAATTGGAATTTTGTTTAAAAGCCTTGGCAATCAATTTTATATGAACAAATTAATTCCAAGGGGTTTTAATAAGTTCCATATGTAGAAATTGTTGAAATAAGTCAGTAGAAATAATTAATATTGGACAATTTCGGTTTTTGACAATAAAATGCAAAACCGAAAATGTTTGGAAAAAGATTTAAATCTATGATTTTTATGGTTAAAAACTTGAAGTAAATGAATTATTTTAGTCATGGAACAAACCTTAGTGGTTAAGTCGCGAATTAAGGGCTTAAAATGAGGAAAATGGGAATTTATACCATAAAAATGACCATTTCTGGTTGCTGCAGACCCCGTAGGGTCGCGATCTGCATCCCCGTAGGGACGCGATCTCGCGGCAGACCAAAATTGCAGTTTTTGTTCTAAGTCCCTGCCAAGTGGTTTTTGGTTTTAAGGATTTGGTGTTATACTTGTCCGTTTGACCTCAAATTTTAAACATAGGTCTAATATGTTATGAAACTTCATGAAAAATTTTCGGAATCGAAATACGACCCTCCGAGGGTACTGTAGTAAAATACGTATAAAATACGATTTAACTAAAGTTGGTCATTTAAAAGTTATAGACTTGTTATGACCCAAGATAGTATTATAAGGACTCTAATGAGTTATAGAATCAGTTAGCATGAATATTAATGTATAACATGTTAATTATAGGTTCATGCCAAGTGATTATTTAATCACAAGAGTATAAATACAAGGAACGAATAGTCAATCTTCTAGCAATACATGAGGTGAGTACATGCAGTAATTTTACCCATTTTGGGGTACATGGCAAGTAAGTATATTCATGATTTCTTATAAAATCTCTTTATATGATGATATATGCAAGAATATTATTAATGACTTGTTTATGGAAGTATAATGCTATAATTGAAGTTATGATTTGGTCTATGAGCCAATTATGTGGAATTATGTTTTGGTCTATGATATAATCATGTGAAAGTATATTTTGAATACAAGTTATATAAGTTTTCAAGTATGAAAGGCATATAGCCACAAGATGGTTAAGAAGTATGTTTTGGTTACAAACTATAATTATGTTTTTAAGCATGAATGGCATATAGCCATAAGATGTGGAAAGTATGTTTTGTCGTAAAGCTTAGTATGTTATAAAGATATGTTTTTTTTTAAACATATGATTTTTATATGATGAAAGCTATGTTTGGCATTTAGCCATCAAGATGTAAAATGGTGAAGTTTGGCACCTAGCCACAAATTATGTTTATGAGAAATGTTCAAGCAAGCAGCAAGTTTTTATATGACTGGTAATTGTAGCAAGCATCGTTAGTAAGGGAACTATGTTCCAACCTACCCGGGTTAGGTAAGGGATCTACTGGGGGCAAGCCCCATCGCGAAGTAGATTGCCTCAGCAATTCTATGGTAAGGATTGATCCGTTCTTTCTAGCCATAGAGACTTGGGGTATCACCTATGGTGATTAAAGCCCTAAGTATAAAAATCCAGCAAGCTTATAAAACCAGTCAAAGTAAGTAAGAAAGAAGCTATTTTGCAAGGTATATTATGAAATGAATTTTTAGAAGTAAAAAGTATAGTATTATATAATGGAAAGATTTTTAAAAAGTAAGAGTTGTATTATGATTCTTTTATAAAGTTTTGAAAGAAAGTAATTATGCAAAGTATGATATGAAATGGTTTTGAAAGGAATAAAGAACTATGGTATGCTATTATTTTTGAACGTTGAAAGATGTTTTATGTCATAAATGTTATAAAAGTTGGAAAAGAAGTTAAAGGTTTGAGTCTAAAACCCATGTAACTCACGAGACATATTTGTCTTACGTATTTTATTTTTATGCCATGTATTCCAGGTTAAAAGCTAAAGTATTTTTGGATGAAGTTTAGCTGGAGTGGAGCTCGAGTTAGCTCCTATCTTGGACTCAAGGTTAAATCCTTTATTGCTTACTATGGTTAGTTTTGATATGGATTTGTACACCCACAGTTTTAAACATGTAAATTATCGGTTTTTGATAAACCGTATTTTTGTATTTATGAAATTTTATGAAAAACCATAGTATTTGCAAACAGTAAGAAATGGGGTGTCTCAGAAATCAACTCCCAGTTCATAAGAACACGGAAGACACTTCTAGAGGGTGCGAGAGAGAGCTAAGGTGGTCGATTCTTGAAGGTCTCAACGAAAATTGAAGAATTAAGTCTTCAACTCATAATTGCAAGCTTTATAAGGTTAGTAATCTTGTTTTTAGGGTTGTTTAACCCATTTCCCGTGAGTGAGTTACTGTAGCTTCGGGATTTCAGTGGCTAGAGGAGGATTATCCTATGATTCCTAGCCTTAATTAGTGTCTTAATCGCTAACTAAACTTAGTTCATGCATTGAAAGTGCTAAAAATCAAGAAAATGAGCATTTGAGCTCAAGAACCCTAATTAATGGGTTTGTAAGAACAAGTTGATTCCAGTGGTTCTTAATGAGTTCAATATGTCTTAATAGAAGTAGTCAATGGTTTCTAATGGTTAAATTGAAGTAATTTCAGTTTTTGGTATCAAAACCTTAAAAATGAGATTTTCATGAATTTGGATGGAATCAGTGATTCCATGGTTGAAAGACATGTTTAAATGATGGGTTTTGGTCCTAGAATGAGTCTAAAACGATTAAGTAAGTCATAAAGAACTTAATATGTGAAATTAGTGAATTACAGGACAAAAATCAGACTAAAAATGGATTCTGCAGGTCATGCACGAGTAGTGCACTTTAACCCTTGGGTTTGCACGAGTCGTGCTCTACCTGGGAATGAAAGTATGTTGTTATTAGGGGTGCACGAGTCGTGCTCCCTGAAGTGCAAAATATGCACGAGTCGTGCTCCAAGACAGGGGCAAAATGAAGTTGCAATTTGATGCTAGGCCTATCCATTTGATGTCCAATTGATACCCTAAGGTTAATATGATGTGAAAACATGAAAAATAATGTTAAATTGGGTATAAGACTTTCCAAGGGTATAATGGGCAATAATATACCATGTAAATGATAAATGAAAGTAGCAAAGAAGAGGATAAGTTGAGTAATGAATGTCACAACTATATTGTGATATGAGTCTAGTAAGATATGAAATCAGTGGTCTTTACATACTGTTGAAGTATAACATGTTATTAATAAAATATGAATAAACTCCTTAGGTACTTAAGGAGTAAAAGATCAATGAATAGGAGGGACGAGGAAAAGGATAGTTCTAGTTAGACTTCTCTAACCGGTCAAGGTGAGTATATGTGGACTTTTTGTACATAGCAAAAATGATATTTTCAGAAAATAAGATTTCCAAATACTTTTGAATACTAAAGTTGGAAACAGCTTTAAAGTAGCTCTATACAAGGGCTAAGTGTTTTAAGCAGATTTTAAAGCAGTGTAGTTTGTAAAGTTTTTTTGAAAGAAGCTCCATATGAGAGCTAAAGATATTGAAGTTAGTTTCAAAGAAATTCTTGAGAGTATGAGTCAAAGAGTTTTAAAGTTTAAGCTTGTTTTGAAATTTGTGTACATATTTGACCAATTTGAGATGAAATGAAGAAAGTAATGGGATAAGAACTAAAGCAAAGAAAGTAATGAGAGTTAGTTTTCCGGACTAGGATCACCCACATAATCGGGAGATCTGAAGACACTATTGGGGTGGTACCTCCCGTCGCGAAGTAGTTGTCTAGCTTAGCATAACCTTATGGTTGGATTTGTTCCAAGCCATGAAGGGGAGACAGAAGTAGCACAACCTTGCGGGTGGATCTGTTCCGTCCCGTGAAGGGGAGTTGGTAATATGAATTAAATCAATTCATGAGTTTCAGTTGGTCTTTAGAAAATGAGAAAGAAAGCAGTTTTTGAGTTTTGAAAATGAGAAGAAAAGCAGTTTTGAGATTTATTATAAAAATCAGTTTTAAGTAGTTTACTTGTTAATATTACAAGTTTTGAGTAAAAGAGTTTTGGGTCTAAAACCCATTTTACTTACGAGGCTTTATGTCTCATATTATTTGTTTTAAAATGCTATGTACTTAGGTGAGAAGATCAGGAGCTAGGTTACTTCATAAGTTTTGAAGTTGGGACCAATGTAACATACAGATAACACAGATAAGTTTAAATTATGGCTTTTGTATGCAGTCTGTAATACCCCTTATGAATAAGTTTGTAAAAAAATTAAGTGACTTTTTAATAGTCACATGTTGTAAGATATTTTGTATTATAAACTGTTTTAAATTATGGTTTTGAGAAAGGGGTGTTACAGGAGTAGTCGGTCGATTTATGTCAACTCGAGGAAGGATCAATGTGAAGGAGTAAAGTGGTTGTTTCTCTACTTAAAAGGACATCAGAAGCAACCTTCAGTTTCAAAAGGTAGAAGGTCGTCATAAAAGTTTTGCAAATGTAGTCTTGGGGGTTTTATTAACTCAAGAAAGAGCACTACAAATTATGTGTTGACAATTGGAGGAACTGCAATCAGTTAGATGCCTTGGCTACAGAAAAGTGTTGCTCAATCAACCACTGAGATCGAGTATATGGCTCTATAAGAAGCTTGTAAAGAGCTTGTTTGATTGGAGAACATCCTATCGGAGTTGGTCTTGAATAAGGAGGATTGCATGTTATATTGCGATAACCAAATTGTCATACATATTGCAAAGAATCTGGTGTTTCATAGCAGGATGAAACACTTCAAGACGAGGTACCACTTCATGTAGGAGCTAATTACTAAAGGTAGTCTCAACTTGAAGAAAACCCTTAGAGCAAAGCACCCTCCAGATATGTTCACCAAGGTGGTCTCAGTAAAGAAGTTGAAGTTTTGCATAACTTCAATCGGTCTTCCACAAAAGTAGGCAAAGACAAAAACTAGATAGAGAAAAGGATCAAGTTATGCTTTAGATGGTAGAAGGTGATTAGATTCAATATGGGAGATTATTAAGGATGTGGATTCTAATGTGAACCGAAAAAGGCAGTCGAAGTAAAGAAAATTAATGAACCACAGACCAGGAGTTAGAGATGATATAAAGCTAGTATTGATAGGTCTATGATTCAATTGGATCATTCGCCTCGTTTAGGTCACTTCTTTGGTTGAGTTAGCAAGGCAAAGCGGATCTTCATAAGCAAAGAGGTACCACGAGTCAAGGGAAAATTCGATCAATGCTGGCAGCAGTGCTTGTTTAGTGGACTAACGGTTCGGTAGGAACCGAAGTAATCAATATCAATAGAACTAAGGCAAGCCTCGCTTCAGTTCAGATTAGATATTTACCGACCTCGGTTGAGCAACCATTTTAGCAATCAGGAGAGTAGCAAAAAGATTAATTATGAGTCTCATTGGCACAAATTTCGAGGTTTGACATGGGAGGCACGCAAGAGTAGCAATATGTTTTTTCTTGCATGGGCCATGACTAAATCCCATCAATTCGCTTAGTATAGAAAGCATGGTGCTAGAAGATTTTCCATCATTTCATTTGGATCTCCTTGCCCTATATATATATATATATATATATATATATATATATATATATATATATATATATATATATATATATATATATATATATATATATATATATGTATACATACATACATACATACATACATACATACATACATACATATATATATATATATATATATATATATATATATATATATATATATATATATATATATATATATATATACACATCTCCGATTTGTAACTATTAGAATCTTAATAGCATGAGCAAAAATATCGAGAGAGTGTAGTAAATATTTGTATAGATTGTATAACATTCATCATCAATAAAGCAATCTCTCTAGTTCTCCAGTTGATGTAGCTTGATCAGTTTTGATCATGTGAACCACTTGAATCCTTGTGTTATTGTTTGGTTGTTTGTTTCATCTTCATGATCTCACTAACCTTCACCAAATCATGTAGAAAATGCAGTTGTCGTAGTGCTTAATCCTAACAGGAGGGAGTACTCTTATTTACGAATTTGAAAGACGATTTTTCGTACAAATGGAACCTTAGCTATCAGCCTTTATTTATAAGTATCAAATAGTGTTTACCCTAAACAGTAATCGGCCAGACCAAACTACATATATCAATGCAGGTCCATATTGAAAATTGGGTGTCTGGTTTCTCCACTTCATTTTTGTGGACCAGGTCTTTAATTCTCAAGTCATATTTAACAATATAGAAAATTCTCCCTAAAAGTAGCGATGTGGTCATAATATGTATGAGAGAGATAGAGACTTACGTTAATTGCTTTATGATGAGGATCGAATAATGCAAACGAATTTCGTTTTTCCTTTTCTTCTATCTAAAGGTCAGAAAAATATTGGATAAGTTTGACACGTAAATGAAACATTGAAATGGATACCTTTATTTGAAATTAAACCACAAAAATTTTTCTTTAATTGGAAGAGAAGCAAACATACCAGAACCTTTAAAAACAAATAAGTTGGAAGGAACATACCATGTCACTAATTGCGCGTCTAGTACTTATGAGTTTTTCCCAAGTCGAGCTAGTACCATACTGCAGTAACAAAAAAGAAGTTCAATTCCTAGAGCAGACAAATATTTCTTAACTAGTCATTTCTTTTCTTGCAAACTCTTACCAACATGCATAACAAAAACAGAGAGTAAGTCGAGAACTTAGAGAGAGTATATTGATTTGATTAGTATATATATATATATATATATATATATATATATATATATATATATATATATATATATATATATATATATATATATATATTATACTATAATAGAGTTATCCTGAATGATATGTTTAATGATAATTCTATATCTCACACCATATTCATCTTAAACTGAAATGACCTTTCATATTTCTTAAGCTAGTCATATATCCGCACGTTGTGGATAAAAATTTATGCATGTAAAATATTTTTGAATAAATGTTTTGGTTATATTCGAGTTCATGTTCGAAAAGTATGAACTTTTCAATAAGTTGTTTCAAAATTAGTTTAGACATATTGTGTAAAGATATCTTTAACATAATCAATAAATTCAACATATACTTATTTATAAAAAGTAGTTGGGCTCTATATATTTGAAATGACAATGTATTTTTATTGATTTTTTTTTATAACACCTCAAAGTATGACTGGTGCAAAAATGTAGCATATTAAAATAATTATAAATGGAAGATCTAAAATGACAATGCATTTTTATTGATGTGTTATTATATTGATCAGTATTTCTTAATGTGGAATAATATAGAATTAATATAACCGCTAACCCGATATTTGAAAAATAAAGACCTGAGATACTTATTATATGTGCGGTTTTATAACATATTTAATATAGATAAAAATTTTAAAAAATGTTTATCATTAGAGAAAACATTTGTTAAATAAATATTAATGGAAAGTGATGTGGCAAAATTAATAAGTCTCCGAGTAGCTTAACAATTAGAAATGCCCTTGTAAACTCGACAATGATTTTGGCTTTCTTACCTTATATGAGAACATGGATGGAACAATTTTCTAACCTTCGCCGGCTAATCTTGAAAGATAATATGAATTTCGTCTGCCAAGTGTTTGTAATAGCTTCTAATGGTATTAAATTTTTTTACATAATATGAGAACATGATTAGATTGAACATCTTGATACACATTTATTTTTACTTTTTTTGTTTATCTTTGTTAGAGATGCAACTGTTATTAATTGCTTGATAAAATTCATATCCTTATAATTAACATTCCATAATTTTTGGAAATCATGAATAACTATATTTGTTTATGTGAAAAGAGGGGCACTCGAGCATAAATATACCCAACCTAAGATAAGTCAGGAAAAAGCATTACCTCTTTTCCTGGTTCACAACACCATTGCTTTAATTCTGCTAGACCTGCTTCAAAATATTTCACGCCGGCATACATACAACACTCATAGGACAGCATACTACACAGTGACAAATAAGCGCAGATTTTATTTATGACAGAAAACCATTAGGAAAAAGCGATATTTGAGTAAACAAACACCTATTAAGGAGTTCCTCGTCAATACATGAGAAAATTTGAGCAAATATCTTCTGAATCATTACTGCAGGCACCTGTAAAAGTGAAAAGCAATGAAAATTGCGCAAAATTATATTTCTTTTTTTTTTTTTTTTTTTTATAACCGAGGACCCCACCCGACCCATCCTTTGGATGACCCTGATGAAGCAACCTCGGGGCCCACGCACACCTGGCAGCAGGGTGGTCCGGGTCAATCACCTACGGGGGTAGAGAGGTGGCCAGTGGCCATCCCCTGATGGAAACCTAACACTTCCTATGGGGAAAGGGAGAGAATGGGATTAGAACTCGGAACCTCCTTATAGGGGAAGAGAAGGAGTCCTAAGCGTTATCCACTAGGCCATCAGGGTGATGGTTGCAAAATTATCTTATGAACAAAGGCAGTCCACCTAGATGCAACATTAACCTTTGAATAATAATTGTTCCACCGAAAAATTTTCGCTTTCCAAAGAACAGCAGTAATTATAACTATATGAGGCCATTGATAATGTACATACGAAATTTTCTTTACATGGGTTAGGAAGAGTGTTGAGAAAGTCAACAACGCCTGGCCAGTAATTTATGCGAGAATCCTTGCCAATTATGACAATTCGCGAAGCCTATTTAATTGGAAGTCAATTAAAATTAGGAATACTAATGTATGGTATAACTAATAAATGGAGATTAAAGTTCAATTACCTCATCAGTACATAAGGCAAGTAATAGTCTGATGTCTTTCTTCAGGTTGTTACAAATAATTTGATACATGTTATCTACACATCTTGTTAGTTGCTGCTTGAAAAGAAAAGCTGGCTTCTTGCCTTCAACTTCGTCTATCAGTGACTCTGACTGACGACTAACTCTCTAGATATATAAGAAGAGAAATGTATCATGGAACACAAATATATAAGTTGTAAAGATAAAAACAAATAATACGATTAAACAAAAATACCGTTTTCAGTCTTCCTACAAGTTTCGAAAGTGAACTTTCACCATCATGCACCTTTAGACTTTTTTGGATTAAAAATAACAAAGTTGATGCATTTGATAACCAGAACGCCATCTCATTGTAATTAAAATCATCCTGCAATAACGTGAACCATCATTGCAATGGAGATAATCAAATAATTAGTTTTATTTTTAGCTATTATTTGCAAATTGTGGAATGAAAATAAGGAGTCTGCGACGCCCTAAAATTTGATATAAGATAATAAGTGAATATAAGTACATTTGATATTTAAAATTTTAAGCTTTTCATTTGCTACTTATCTGATGCAAGGGCAAAATTGTCAAAAAAGGTACAAACATGGGAACCTATATGTTAAGACCTTTTATTAAGTCATAATGAAGTATTACTTCATTTGTAAAATTTGTTTTAAAGACATGAGGGCAAAATGGGAAACTAGGGACAAAAAATGAAGAAATTATTTGTTAATATTAAAAATTAATATCTCAAAATCTAAAGGGAATTCGGAAAAAGTCATCAAGATGATTTTGGTAATATTTGATGTAATGAGAATATAGGAAAAAGATTCGGGTCATTTGGAGCTACAACGAAGGAGTCATGAAGGTTTCAAATTGGCTAAAAAGTGAAAGTTGGCTGGAGCCCATGTTGGAGGGTTTGTAACGTAAAATATGGAGATATTCGGCCTTAAGTCGGTAAGGAGAAAATGTAAAGCTCATTTCCGGTTTTCCACATTTCTAAGGATCTAATGTTTGCTAAAATCGGGTATCACATGTAAGAGTTATGTTTGCTAAAAATCAGGAATAGTTAAATATAAACGCTGAAATTTTTTTAAGGCATTTGCATTAAGGGTATTTTGGGTATTTTGCAAACTAGACCAAGATAAAATCAAATTTTTTTTCTATTCCCTATGGTTGCATAATCAGAAAACAGGAAAGGGAGAGCTCGATTCCCTTTTTGGTCAAAATCAGGAAAATGTAATCATGCACACACTGTGTGCAACTCAAGAGGAACGAGGGGAGAGAAGCGTGGATACCAATTACAGCCTCTGTGGTTTGCAATTTTCATCAAAAAGGGGGAGAAGATAAAGAACGCCTCGTAAGGGGGTTGCTGAAGATCGAAATCAATGGCAGAACCGCCGATGATGGTGTTGTCCGAGAGCGGTCCGTGGTGGCCAGGAATGCATTCTTTGGTCCAATTAGAAGTTGGAACAACCTCAAAACGACTAATTTCTTGGTTTGGGATAGATTTCATAGGTAACTTTAAACCCTAGATAAATTAGTTTCTAAATTAATGGAATTGATTTGGGTGTATTATTGCATGTAAGAAATTTATCAGGTGTTTGGACATTGCTTGAACTAATTGATGAACATTTCGTTATGATGTGTTTATTTGATTTTAAATGGTTGATTTTTTCCCCATTACTAAATTCTTGAGCATATGTGAAACTACAAACAATTATTGATACATATCACACAATGACTTCAAAAGAATATATCGATTATATTTTCTAAGGTGGTTTAGTTGGGAATTGTTAAATACAAGGCAATGATTTGTGTGAAGGTATAAAAAACACCTAAGTCAAGTTGGAAAATTCTTAAGGAATCAAGAACACATGAGTTTATGGTTTGAAATATTGGACATGTTTGACTTTTGTGCTAGTTAAACCTTGAAGGGTATGTTAAATGGTTGCATAAAAACTTATAAAGTGATGGAAAGAAACTTATTAATGATGGATATATATGAATGGGTCAGATGATATTAGTTTGAGGTAATATTTGGTAAAATTAGTAAGGGCGAGACGAAATTTTGACAATATGAAATTGTGATAAAAGCTATGTTATTTATGTGGAAATGAGGTATTAGCTGATATAAATACACGTTGGAGTAAACTATGGTACTTGAGTTGTCGGTTTTTATATTTTGAATCAAAATTAAATATTTTAATGGAAGGGTAAATGTAAATTGTCATTAGAATGGAGTTGTACATTCAACATTAATGGGACAATACTTGCAACTTGAAAAAATGCTTGAACTTTGATAAATGACAAGGAAATGGTTGTTTTAAACATAGAAATGAATCTAATAACATGTTTGGAAAGATATTGGTGCTAAATTTGTAAGTTTTAAAATGTTTAAAATGGTTTATATTTTTAGAAACTTTATCCATTGAGATTTTTCAAAATGACATAAAAGGGAAAAATGAAATTTGACATCTAAACATTATACTGAATTTATGAAAAAGTAAAAATCATAATGCTGTTAAAATAACCTTGTAGAAAGTCAAAAATGTCGTTTTTGGTCGAAGTAGGACAAAATCGGTAAAATTAGCAATATTGAGTATTTAGCTCTTATAAATCTTGTTTAACTATTGGAATGGAATTTGATGATAGTTGAAAGGAACTTAAAAGTTATTCTACAAATGTTATATGTTTAGTTATAAATCATATCTCTAACTTTTTATTAAATCAATAGACAATGAAGGATACTTGGAAGTAATAATTGATCTAGAGCAAGAGGATTGGTGTAGCTAGATATACCTAGCTACTAAGGTGAGTACTTGGTGCTATTTTCCCTACATGGGGCACATGTCATTAAATTTTATTTGCAAATTATTGTACCGTACTATGAAAAGTATATCTCTATAGTTTGAAAAGTGTGTTGCTATGGTTTGCAAGTATATTGGTTATGCCTAGGAAAAGTAGTTCTTCTATAAACTACACATGACTAGCTATGATTTTGAAAAGTTTATAGTTATAACTTTATAAGTACATTGTTATGGTTTGAAAGTAAATCAATATACATTAGTTAAGCAATATGTTATTAGTTTCAAAGTAAATTGCCAAAGAACTATGATGAAGAAATTATGTTTTGGTATAACTAGAGTGTATTTGAAAGTATACTACCTTATATGGGTTCAAGTGACTATTTGAATTATGAATATGCTATAAAGATTGTTGGTTACTGTTTTGAGCTTGGTAATACGTGTATTATGTAATTTTCTCGATTTCTGGTTTATGGAGTCACTTGATTTTGATTGAAAGTTTCAGATAATAGTAATAGGTCTTGCATCATTGTGTGTGAATTGCATGACACAGATAAAAGTTTTCTAGACACATTAAGAAACTACTGGGATGGTACCTCTCGTAGTGAAGTAGTTGTCTAGTTCCTAAATGGATCTCGTTCTGAAACAAGGACACAGTCCTTGGGAACATGCTCCGAAATGAGCGATAACTTAGAAGCGAAGTACCTGAATGAGGGATGGAATAGAAATTCCACCTCAAGGTACATGGTGTCTGCTTGGTGGGACACAACTGGCAAGGAGCCGGTTCCACGAGGATCTAAAGATTTACGCATTTGCATGGTGTACGGATCGTTCATTAATTTTGTTTATTTTTAGTCGATTTATGTTACGTCAACTTTACAGTAATTTCAGTTATTTATTTCGGTTGATTCTTAAAGATTGAAGTTTCGGTTTATGGTTTTGGTATGTTTTGGCAAGTTTTGTAAATATGTTGAAACTTGAATTTCAATTATACTTTGGAAAGTTTTGGTATTTTAACAAGGAGTATTTAGATAATTTTTGTTTGACGGTATTCATAATAATTATAATTACTATATGCATAAATTGTTTAGTAAGGTCTACACTTTGTTTACAAGTAACTAAAAGGATGTTATTTTGGTATTACAATGAAGTAAAGAAAATGATTATTCCAATTTGTTTATGTAATATTAAAATGGTTATTCTAAGAATGAATTATTTTAACATACGTGCTATTTGAAAGTATGTTGTTCATATAAGTATATTTGACTATTGTGTAACTATATTTGGAAACTTTTGGGAAAAAGAAAAAAATGATTTTTAGAGTCATTTTTAGATTAAAAAAAATTCCAATTATATTTTGGTTCTAAAACCCATGTACTCAAGATACATTTCAATGTATTATGTATTATTTTTAAATGACATGTGTGCCATGTACTTGGTTGGATCATGGTCATCAGGATAGATAGCTTTCGTGACTAAATAGCTGTCTGAGGTTAGCAAGAGAGAAGAATTAAATTAGATGTACATGCTATATAATTTATATAATTTTATTTAATGCTTCTATTGTTTCTGAATGTAACCCCCATTAGTTGTATTGTGTTATAAATTATAAAAAAATTTGGACCGTATTTCTGTTGGACATTGACATGACAACTAATGTTGTCATATTTTTTATAATTCCTGTCACATAAAGTTGGGGAGTTACAGAGTCAATCAAAGAAATCTTAATATTGCTTTGATTATACTCCTTTAAACCCAAGGAAGAAAAATCTACCCACAAACATGGGACAACAATTGGGCAAACTAAAAAAAAATTTCATATATGCTATCACATTCTTCTGGTGAGGGTTAGGGTAGGGTTCGGGTGATGTCAATGTTAAATCAGATTTCACCTAAAATGAAGGGATTTTTTAGATTATGGAAATTAGTTTTTAGTCAAACTCTTATTATCTAAGCTAGGCTAGAGTTTAGAAGCAAGTTATGGTTTTCATTTTTAATTAGATGCAGGTGTTTGTAATTTTTTCTGTAGAAGATCATTTTTGAGTACTTATGTCTACAAGCAAACTGACATTTATGAAAAAGTGTTTGTTAGGTCAGTCTGACTTATTTTTCCAAAAGAAATAAAGTGAAGTTTTTATTTCTTCCATGCATCTTCTAAACCCTATTGATTTCAATCCTTCCTTCACAACTTCATTCTTTAACGTGGAAATAGCTCACACTCTATCGTATTCAACATCAGCCATACTATCGCCGGCCTTCACATCCTCCATCCTCTACGCCTCCGCCTCCCTTCGATGTCGTTGTATTAGTTCAACGTTGTTGCATCATATAGTCATCTCTCATACCTCAACAAATTTGTTTCTCATGTCTCCCCTCTTGTCAATGAAGAAGGATTATTTCTTTCCTTTGTGTGTATTGGTTAGCGATGATATTGTGGTCATGGTAGTGGGATGATTTGAAGAGATAGAGACGTTATCTTAAGAGATAGCACCACTATCTGCCACTGTTTGCACCAAAGTCGTAGATTTCAATTTTTGGCCATATTTAGGGGCACAAAACCCTAGGTAGCCGTCATTTGACACCATTCAGCCTCCAGAAATGTCTCAAACCCTTTCTTAGATTCCTTGAGTGATTTTTGATGCTTTTGGTTATTGTAGAAGAGTTCTTGAAGAGAAGGAAGGTGCATGGTGGTGCTAGAAGGTGTTCTTCAAGTGTAAGGCAGCAAGATCTTCATTTTTTTGGACCTTTGTGAGTAAAGTTTCCTCCTCTTTGTGTTTCTTAAGTTGTTTCTATAGTTATGGAGAATTTAGATGGGTTTTTGGTCCCTTTGTTGATTGATATTTGGAGTGTAGTGATAAAGGTTTGATCTTTATGTCCGTTGAGCCTTCTTTGGATGCTCTGGACTGATTTTGGGGAGTAAGCCAAGCTCCCTTAAGTGTTTAAGTTGGGTTTTGCTCTTTTTGGACTTAGATCGTGACCATGTGCATGCATGGTCATGTTTAGATGAGAAAGTTTGCATTTTTATGGATCTAGTGACTGTTTGGGAGGTTCGTGGAAGGTATTAAACCTTGGCTTAATGGATTACGAGTTTTGGGAAGTTTTGGATGAATAAAGGAGTTAGCGTCGCTATCTCTTTAAATAGCGACGCTATCTCGGTCATTTGGTCGCGATTCGGGTTCCACTTAGCGATGTTATACATATAAGATAGCGGCACTAAGTGAAATTGACTCAAGGTTGACTTTGACCGTTGATTTTGACTTTGACTTTGACCAGTTTGACTTTTGGTCAAACTTGAGAGATTCAGGGTACCGGTGTTGGATGTTTATCCTATTGGCGTTTTGGAGTTGCTAAGTGATGTTTATTCTTAATAAGAGGTTCGTGTTGTCGGGATCCGAGGCGTGGAGTGCTGTTTAGCTTATTGGATCAAATGGGTCTTCTCGCTATACTGTCTGTGAAGTTGCATGCATATGTAGTACGTTATGATATGAAGAATGAAAATGATTGTATGATTGTTGTTAGGATTGTATGTGTTTATTTGTAGCCGTATGATTCGTTCTTGCGGTTTATTGATATTGGGATAGGCCAATGCCGATGAGGATTGAGTCAGGTCTCGGGCCAGCACGATGCATGACCATCATGCTGGTCAATACGACGGTGCTTAATGATAAAAGGACGATGCATGACGGGTCATTCTGGGCATCCGAGGGTGTTGAATGATTAAAGGACGATGCATGACAGATCATTCATTGATATTGAATGCGACTTATATGTATGAATGAAATAGATCGTGCGGTATTTTGGGGAACTCACTAAGCTTTGTACTTATTTTTTTTACCGTACATGTTTTTGAGGTATTTGCTGGCTTGAGCTCGGAGTACGATGCCATTATAATGCATCTGGGATTTTGATATTCAAGTCTTTAGCTCGATAATGTTTGTAACTGTTTTGATAAACTCGGTTTTAAATGTTTTCATTGTCAAGTTTGAATTAAATGATTATTTTCCAACCCGTTTTTATGTATTTGAATTGTTTTATAAACAAAATTTTTATTCTAGAATTTGGGACGTTACAAAGTCAAAGTTTCACAAATTAGACGAGACCATGACGGCTCATATCTAGTTTTGAGATTGGTCGACTAACGAAAGCTAGTTAAAGAGATATATTATAATCCTAGACTTATGAATAATACTCCAAGTCTTGGGCAACTAACGAAAGATGGAAACGAGGTTGACATACACGATGACATTTACAGGTTTTCGAAAACAATAAGACGTTACTTTTAAAATTGAAAAAGTCCTCTAACTTACTTTACATGAATTTTTTGAATGGCCATGGTCAACCAAAGTGTTTTTATCAACCCGAGACCATCCTAATTGGTTGTGACCTGTAAGACCAGCACATGTCAATTTCTACGTCTTAAAAAGCATGGGAGAGAAGCACAATCATTGAAGATGTTTTGTTGATAAAACACTTGAATCACATTTGTGAAGGTTGTATGGAGGATTGGAGGTAAAATAGTCGTGACAAAAAATCGTTGAGACTTGGTGGAAGTATTTCTTGCTGTTTGTTGATGATTTTTTAACATACATATGGTTTACATGATTTCGGAAAAAGATGAGGCTTTGATGCATTCAAGAAATTTAAAGTGTCACTAGAAAAGACTTTCTTTCACGGAATGAAGGTAATTAGAACGAACCATTGGAGTGCATTTCTTTCTAGAAAATACAACTTTTTTGAGAAAAAGTCTTACTAAACCATATTCATCGCAACAAAATGCTAGTGAAATGCCAAAACTGAACCGTTATGGAAATGGATCAAAGTCTTATAAAAGGCATGCAAATTCCCAAGGATTTTTGGGGAGGAGTCGTAAGGCATGTGATCTACTTACTTAACTGATTACCAATTATATGGCCCTTCTCAATGTCACACCATACAAAGCTTGGATCAGTAAGAAGCGAAACCTTCATTCTTATGAAGTTTTTGGTTCTGTGGCTCTTGTTAAAGTTTCAAGTCTGCATATAAAAAGTTGGATTATCGAAGCAATCAAATGGCCTATCTTGGGGTCGAAAAAGGTACAAAAGGATATCGGTTTTTCAATCCATCAAAACAGGAAGCTCTAGATAAGTCAAGTAATGGTGTTTAATTAAAAAAGTGATGGAACTAGCGTGAGAGAAGAGCTGTTCTTTCAGATCAAAACCACTCCCATAACAACAACATTTTTTGCCCAAAACAAAAATCTTTTGATGCCCAAATAGCCCCAAAGTAGCAGACACATTTTTGAGTCTAAACAATACATTTTTCATCACAAAATAGGCCCAAAAACACAACTTTCTCTACCAAAACAGCCCCAAATTAAAATTACCCATTTTTAGTTGAGTGGATGACATCTTCTAGCCAACCCGGACCAAAGGATTATCGTACATTGACTAATATCTGGTCCAATGGAATCTGGAGATACTCTATTTATACATAAAGACCTCCGTTCTAAATGTTGAGCTAAACGAAGAAGTGCACGTATTTAAATGTTGTTTGTATGGTCAATCCTTCTATACTCAAAGCAAAGAGGGTTTGTCACTAGTTGTTGACGTCTATGTAGATGATCTTATCGACTCTAATGAATGGAAAATCAATGAATTTAAAGGGAAAAGAGTGAAAGAATTTAAAGTTTGGAATGCTTATTTATTACCCTGGGAAAGAAGTGTCACGAAAGAACAAAGGAATGTTGCTAAAACAATCAACTTATGCTAAAAGGATTTTGAAGGAGTTTAAATGAAAGATTACAAAACAACTATTTTTCATGTGGATAAACAAACTCAAAAAAGAAAATGTCGACGACAAATTGATCCGACATAATATAGGCAAATTATGGGGGATCATCAGGTACTTAAATTACACTCAACCCAATTTGTCATTTTTGGTTAGTCTACTAAGCGGTTACATGGAAAGATAATGTCACTACACAAATATGTGATGAAGAAAGTTCTTCCATATGTGAATAGTACAATCGATCATGTTATCATCATTTGTTGGGATCAAAGAAGAAAAAAACTTATAGATTTTTGGATAATGATATTGGCAGAGACTTCATGGACTATAAAAGGATTGGTGGCACAACTTTATATACTGCGTAGAGTGTTATCAAATAGCAATCACAAAAAACGAAGGATTGTAGCATTGTCAACTTGTGAACGGGAGTTTATGGCGGCTACGACCACACCTTTCAAAAGCCATTTGGTTGGAAATTTTTTTCAGCAAAGTGAGCGGGTACAAATGAGGAGCAGTGAAACTCTTTGTTGATAATAAACCGACAATCCAATTGATGAAGAATCCATTTTTCCACGTGACAATACAATCAACTCGAAGTTCCATGATATTCGATAATGTGTGGACAATGGGCAAATCATTGTGGAATTTGAATCTAAGAAGGATAAAGGCAGACATACTTACTACAGTGTTACGAAGGGTGAACTATAATGAGATGCGTGGGAAGCTTGGATTGATTAAGCTTGACTCTCGGATCCTTTTAAAGGGTAGAATGTGAAATATAAATTGGATATCTCCAAATATAAAGGGTTAGTTAAACTCTTATTATCTAGGCTAGACTTTGGGAGCATGTTATAATTTTCTTATTTAAATAGATGTAATAATCAATTTAATTGAATTCCTTTGTACACATTTTCTTCATCCAGTAGTAGAAGCAAACTTTGGGTTTTACATTTTTCTATATTCTTTCCCAGTTTATTTTCAAGTTAGTGTATAGGCTATTAAATTGAAAAAATTTCCTTTAACTTTATTGTCTCTACTCTACGTTCATCTACTTATACGAATTTCCCATAACACTAGACACATACAGTTTGATCATATTTAAATCCAACAAAGGGATATGAATTCTATCATGTATTTTGTGTGTAATGAAGCAATTTACTCCAGATGACTAGATTAATGTCGTTAATTAATATATAAATAGTTCATGCGAAAGAAAGAAATATCCAGGGAAGTACCTTATTTAATGTTGCTACTGACTGAAAAATCTGAATAAGTTTATCAAACACGGTGGTTGTTTCAGCTTCAAGATAATTCCAGTTGACAAGGCATTTATATATGGTAAAGGCTGCAACAGGTTTGCCATAACTAAATCTCATGTCTTCTATGGCGCACTCAATAAAGGGACTAGAATTATCCTGTAACCACATTCAAACACATATCAATATCATTATCCTTGTATCTCCAAATTCATTAAAAATTCAATAAAAAGAGTCCAACAACCCAAACGTACCTGAATATTAGATGCTTCCTCAAGCCTCTCAATCACCGTTTCTATTGTAGGGCGATCCTTAAAATCGAGATTGATGCACTGATATGCGATTTCTTTAAAAGTCTTGAAAGAATGAGTATGAATTTGAGTTTTTATATATGGATCAATTAACTTGACTGGTTCATCCTTGTGCCTTCGTACACTAGTCATTAGAATCTCCTGTCTGCCATCTTCTGTTGTCGTTTCAGTGTAAGCCAATATCCCACTAAGTATTTCAAACATTACAACGCCAAGTGAGTATACGTCTGATTCTTTTCGTAGGATGTGGCTTTCACGGTAAGCGGGATCTAAGTAGCACGAGGTACCCGCAACCTTTGTATAGAGTTCACTATTTGGAAGATTTTTGGGACCATATTTTGATAAACCAAAATCACAAATTTTAGCCACTAAATTCTCATTTAATAATATGTTACCACTCTTGAGGTCTCTGTGTATTACTCTATTGTGCTCGTCAAGACCCGAGTGAAGGTAACTGAGTCCTCTGGCTGCCCCTATGCAAATTTTCAGACGTTTTGTCCAAGTTATGCATCGCATCTTACTTGAGTCTTGGAGATGATGATCGAGGCTTTTATTCTGAGCATAGTCATAGACTATAATCATCTCTTTGTTTTCATCACAATAACCAACAAAAGATATAATGTTTTCATGGCGGAATCTTGAAATCAACTCGAGCTCGTTGCGGAACTCGGACTCTCCTTGACATCTATCCCGATCTAGGCGTTTGATAGCAGCTATACGATTTTGCCACCGTTTAGAGAGTTGTCCTTTGTAGACTACACCAAATCCACCGTCTCCGATACGTCTTTGCTGACTGAAATATTCGGTGGCACGATTGATCTCCTCCAGTGGAATTAGATAATTTTCAAGGTTTACCCCTAAAGAAGACATTGTTATTGGTGAGGATGTATATTTGGTAGTGGCTGCAGTTCTCTAAAAATTGTTAGAGTAAAAATTAATATTTTGAAACTTAATTCAAGGTTTAGATTCCGACGTCTATATATAGGCTCCTGATGAATAAACATCTCATGTAACAATAAATTTGGAATTGAAAAGAAAGGATATTACATAATGACTTTCGACGTAGGTTCTGTTCTTATCATTTTTTAGAATGATGGCAAGAAAAGTATTTTAGGAGGACTTAACATTACTCATATTTATTCGAGGAAAAAACAGATCTAGCCCGATTACTTAATAATTATAAAAAATAATAAAAAAATTACAAAAACAGTTATGTAAAATTTGTAAATCATAGTTGCGTTGGGCTGTGAATTTTATTAATGGGTTGACAAATGACTTAGCGGGTTACAAATTTCATTAACTACGCAAAAATTGCAAAACAGGTTGAAAGAAGGCTTTGAATTGGTGGCCTACGGGAAACAAAGCATGCATATTTTATATTAATCACTAAATTTGCAATATTTTTGTTTTTGTAAACCCCAATAAAATATTCATATGTTCATAAAATCCCAAATTGCACTCAAATGCTTCCCCAAAATATGGAAATTGCCCCAACCCAACTACGATTTTCATGAATGTTATCGTAAATTACTAAATTCTTGGTGTCTGTTAAAAAATTAAAGAATTAGACTAGTTTTTTTATCAATTTATTTTTCACTCAGACTATTAAAAAAAGGTTCGAAAATAGATATTTTTCATAATTAATTTACAAAGAAAAACTACCAATCAAAATATAAAATCGTCTCAATAACGTAAAAGAGCGTGCTCTGCAAATTTCAACAGTCAAATATAATTAGATGGAACTGTTTTAGCAAATTTCTAGACACAATTCTTTGACCCAAGTTAGGCCCAGCATGACTGCGACTTTCCATATCATGTGGTTTGGCTCGTTGTCTCGATTCTTGACGATATTACACACCACACACATATACATTTTAGATACATTGTTTTCTTTCTTTTCCTTCCTCGTACTTTCTCCATATCACGTGGTCCTCGTAGTGACGACTCTTGACAACACACACATACACAAAATGACATAAGATATAGTATACATATTTAATACGCTTCTTTCTTTCATTCTTTCCTCATACTTTCTCCATATCACTGTTAGGATCGGAAAACTCTTCTATTCAACACTAGAACAGAATTACAATAGGAGGAGCAACTCTCACACTCGACTATTACAAAAAACCAACCCTTCTCTAACACTTACACTCTAAGTGTTTCTCTCTAACTCTATATGTTTGTGGTGTGTTTTGAGATGTCTAAGAACTGAAACTTAAGCCTCTATTTATAGCTAAACTAGCCACTAAATCTATAGTATATGAACACATTGAATTCTTGGAAGAGAAGATCAAATTTGCCACCTTAAGCTTTATCAACAATGGTGGCTTCAAGAATGGAGGGCTTCTAGATGGAGGCTGGAAATCAACAAATCTCCCCCTCCAGCCTCTGTTGAACAATCCTTAGCCCAACTATGTCAGCACATAGTTTGTGTTTGTCTTGTGTCACCACCTTCATCAACATGTCTGCAGGATTGTCATTTGTGTTGATCTTTGACAACTTCAATTCTCCTCTCTCGATTGCTTCTCTAAGCCAATGATAACGGATATCGATATGCTTAGTGCGGGAATGGTACATCGAATTCTTGCTCAGGTCCATAGCACTCTGACTGTCGCAATGAATGATGTATTCTGCTTGTGGAAATCCCAATTCTTGAAGAAACCGTTTTAACCATATAAGCTCCTTCCCAGCTTCAACGGCAGCAATGTATTCGGCTTCTGTTGTTGACAGTGCTACACACTTTTGTAACTTGGATTGCCATGAGATAGCTCCCCCTGCCAAAGTGAAAACATAACTTGATGTAGATTTCCTGTTATCAAGATCTCCTGCCATATCAGCATCTGTATAACCTTTCACGATTGGCTTAGCTCCCCCGTAACACAAACATAGTTTTGAACTACCCTTCAGGTATCGCAGTATCCACTTGACTGCATCCCAATGTTGCTTTCCTGGATTTGCTAGATATCTACTCACGACACCAACAGCATGAGCAATATCTGGCCTTGTACACACAATCGCATACATAAGACTTCCTACGGCTGAGGAATAAGGGACTTTCTTCATCTCTTCTTTCTCTTTATCAGAAGAAAGAGAATTTTTCTTACTTAACTTGAAGTGATTTGCCAACGGAGTGCCAACAGGCTTGGCGTTTTCCATGTTGAACCTTTTGATCACACGTTCAACATACTCCTCCTGTGACAAGAACAATTTTCTTGATTCTCTATCACGGATAATTTTCATGCCCAATATTTGTTGAGCTGGGCCTAAGTCTTTCATATCAAAGAACTTAGACAAATCCTTCTTCAAGTTGTTGATCATGGTTGCATCTTGACCGACTATTAGCATATCATCCACATAGAGCAAAAGGATGACAAATTTCCCATCTGGAAACTTCTTCATGTACACACAGTGGTCTGCAACAGTTCTTTTGTACTCGTGACTTACCATGAACGAGTCAAACTTCTTGTACCACTGTCTTGGTGCTTGCTTAAGACCATAAAGGCTCTTCTTCAACTTGCAGACGAGATGCTCTTTCTTTGGGACTTTAAACCCATCGGGCTGATCCATGTATATTTCTTCATCTAAATAACCATGGAGAAAAGCTGTTTTTACATCCATCTGCTCAAGTTCAAGATCTAGACTGGCAACCAATCCGAGTACGACTCGAATCGACATCATCTTCACAACCGGTGAAAAAATCTCATCAAAGTCAATTCCTTCCTTTTGTTGCAATCCTTTGACAACGAGTCTTGCCTTGTACTTCACAATGTTTCCTTTTCCATCTTTTTTCAACTTGAAAACCCATTTGTTTTTCAAGGCTTTCTTTCCTTTGGGAAGTTTCACCAACTCATATGTTTGATTTTTGTGCAAAGAATTCATTTCGTCTTCCATGGCCTTCTGCCAATTGGCTTTGTTAATATGAGATTGAGCTTCCTGAAAGCTCTCTGGCTCCCCCTCGCTGGTAAGAAGGATGTAGTTCGAAGTTGGGTATCTTGAGGAAGGAACACGAACTCGATCAGATCGTCGAACTTGAGTTTCTTCATTAGAAACATCTGGCAATGACTCTGAATTATCAAGAGGTGGAAGCTCCCCCTGCTCAACACCTCCTTGATCTTCATCATCAACTTCATTATTCTGTTCATCGGTCGGAACATCATCTTTTGTTTCAGATATCATTTCTGGAACTTTGAAGCTTTGTTGCTCGTTAATCGATGCCTTAAAATCATAATACTGGTCTTCATAGAAAACAACATCTCTGCTTCGAATAACCTTCTTTAGTTCTGGGTCCCATAGCCTGTACCCGAACTCTTCATCTCCATATCCAATAAAGATGCATGGAGTGGATTTGAGGTCTAACTTCTTCCACAATTGACTTGACACATGTGCAAACGCCTTGCACCCAAATACTCTCAAGTGAGAATATGTTATGTCTTTACCTGTCCATATCTTTTCTGGAACTTCAAAATTCAATGGAACTGAAGGTGACCTATTTATAAGGTAACAAGCTGTCAATACAGCTTCACCCCAGAATGGCTTTGGTAGTTTAGCCGCACTGATCATACATCGGACCTTCTTAACAATGGTACGATTCATTCGTTCTGCTACACCGTTATGCTGTGGGGTACGTGGGACAGTCTTTTCATGCCTGATACCATATTTTGTGCAATATGTGGAGAACTCACGAGAATAGTACTCACCTCCATTATCTGATCTGAGATATTTCAACTGCTTGCCAGTTTGTCTTTCCACCATTACATGAAAAGCTTTAAAACGATCAAATACTTGATCCTTCGACCTGATACAGTAAGCCCATACCTTTCGTGATGCATCATCGATGAATGTCACAAAATAACTGCTTCCACCAAGAGATTCTACTTCAATGGTTCCACATACGTCGGAGTGGACAAGGCTCAACAACTCAGAGCGCTTATTTCTTGTGGAGCTAAAGGAAACTCTGTGTTGTTTCCCAAATAAGCAGTATTCACAAGGATCCAGGGCAACATCTTTTTCCATGGAAATGGACTTCTTCTTTTCAAGAGTTGTTAACCCTTTCACAGTCATGTGGCCTAGTCTTCTATGCCACAGATTTGGTGATGTCTCTTCTTCTACTGCATTGAGACTTGGTTGAATCAGCTTTGCATGAGACTTATAAATAGTACCACAAAGCTTTCCCCTTGCAATGACCATAATGCCTTTTAACAACTTCCAGTTGCCATTTCCGAAGTGGTTGTCATAGCCCTGAAGGTCAAGAGCTCCAATTGAGATAAGATTCATCTTTCAACACCAATGTACACCCTACATTGGTCTTTATATGTACATCACCGATACCAACAATGTTAGAGGAACTGGTGTTTCCCATCCTCACGGTACCATGGTTTACGGATTTATATGTTGCAAATAAATCCCGGTCCGGAGTGGAATGATATGATGCAGCGGTATCAATCACCCACTCGTCATCATGAGCGCCTACGTGTAGGCATGCATCCTCCTCGCATGCAACAAGGGCAATGTCTTGTGAAATGTTGGCCATGGTCTCACCATCCTCCTTGCATGAACTAGTACTCGTTTCAGCCTGTTCTCGTAGAAACTTTCGACAATCGCTCTTTTTGTGGCCATAATGATTGCAGTAGTTGCAGTGGCCTTCAAACCATGTACTTGAAGACTTTCCCCTTTCTTTTGATCTTCCTCTAACTTGAGATCTTCCTCTACTTTGACCACGTCTACCTCTACCTCGACCTCTTCCTCTGCCACCAGTTCTACCTCCGCCTCTTTCTTTGTTTTCTGTTATGAGGGCAAATGACTGGTCTGTGCCAGCTTCTTTTCTTCTGGCTTCCTCGTTCATGAGAGCGTCCGTGACCATCTCCATTGTCACTTTGCCACCGGGGGCAGAATTGCTGAGAGTAACAACAAGTGTTTCCCAATGATCAGGTAGAGAACTTAGCAACAATATTGCTTGCTCCTCATCTTTGAGAACCCATTCGGCAGAACTGAGCTGATTTACGAGATCTTGGAACTGACTCGTATGCTCGGCTATGGATGTACCACTTCGTAACTTGTGGTTTACCATGCGCCTCATTAGTAGGGTCTTGTTGCGTGCAGTCTTTGCTTGATACATACTCTCAAGCTTTTCCCAGAGTTTGTATGCGTCTGTTTCTTGAGAAACATGATGAAAAACACTGTGGTCAATCCATTGTCGAATTTGTGCCACAGTTTTCTTATTCATTCTCGTCCAGACGTCGACTGTTGTCTTTTCAGGTTTTACGCCCTTGGTTTCTAAAGGTTCTGCTAGATCCTTTAGATTCAACAAATCTTCCATCCTCGGCTTCCACATATTATAATTTATGGGCGTAAGTCGGACCATTATATCCGAACTTGTAGATTCCATGAGAAAGACTTTGTAGTTTGCGTTTTGTGAAATTTTGGGATGGAATTAGGCAAAACCAAGATCACGATTATTTCCGAAAGGGTCGAAATAGGTGGGATATATTTTTTCAGACTAAAATGAACTTCTGAAAAAATTATGGGCCAATTTGAAATGTTTAAGAAGTATAGGGACCAATCTGTAATTTGTGGAATTACAGGGACCAAATTGGAAGGTTTTGAAACATAGGGACCTTTCTGAAACTTTTCAGAAGTATAAGGACCAAAATTGTAACTTTCAGAAAAAACTGGGACCAAAACGGAGTTTTATAGAATTAGAGGGACCTGATTGCAACTTTTCGGAATTTCAGGGGGCCAAAATGCAGTTTTTTGAAACTTGCTACAGTGTTGCTACAGTGTCGCTACAGTGTCGTCTTCTCCGGCGAGTTTTTCGGCGAACTGGTTTTTCCGGCCACTATTCCGGCAAACCTTTGACCGGACTTTTGGAGGTCTTCCGGTGGTCGAAAAATTCCGAAAAATATATTTTCGGAATCGTGGGAACGAGTACTTTACAATGGTGTGCCCGGAAATCAATTTTGAGACAAAAAAATTTTGACCAAAAAACGACCGGTACCGAAACGAGGCTCTGATACCACTTGTTAGGATCGAAAAACTCTTCTATTCAACACTAGAACAGAATTACAATAGGAGGAGCAACTCTCACACTCGACTATTACAAAAAACCAACCCTTCTCTAACACTTACACTCTAAGTGTTTCTCTCTAACTCTATATGTTTGTGGTGTGTTTTGAGATGTCTAAGAACTGAAACTTAAGCCTCTATTTATAGCTAAACTAGCCACTAAATCTATAGTATATGAACACATTGAATTCTTGGAAGAGAAGATCAAATTTGCCACCTTAAGCTTTATCAACAATGGTGGCTTCAAGAATGGAGGGCTTCTAGATGGAGGCTGGAAATCAACAATCACGTGGTTTGGCTCGTTGTGACGACTCTTGACGATATTAATTACATATACACAATGACATAAGATATGATATAGTATACATCTTTTTTTGAACAGCCAAAGTTTCAATAAACCAAAAGCTAGCAAGGAGCTAGAGTTACAATAATTTTTTACATTGTCCAAACGGGTCTGCACACCGGTAATTCATACAAAGACTTTTCCCTTTTTTAGCTCTAACTTTCACCCAAATAAAATGAATGACTTTCACCTCATCACATAACACATTTTCGTTTTTGATAACACCATTGAAGACACTCATTTCTAAAATTCCAAACAATTGATCCAAAAGCCGAAACGATAACAACGACCACCTCTCTAATTTTTGGATGAAGCTCACTTCTGGAGTCCATATGAAGCAAATGATCATTCATATCACCTAAAGTGGGAACGATGTTCCACCAACTGTGAAGCTTTGCTGGAATCTCAAGGGAAGTAGAATACTGCACGAATTGGGTTTCTATTTTGCTGCATCTATTGTACAATGGGCAGAAAGTGGAATTGAGATTAATACCATTTTAATACCATTTTTATGCAGATTCATATGCTTAGTAGCCTTTGAAGACGAGCATGCCACATGAAGATATTTACTGTAACACTTCTCGCTAAGGGTAATTATAGCCAATTTGTAAAACACATTGGGTCTTTTTTAAATCATTTCAGAGTTTAAGTTGCGCAAAAAAATCATGTGGTCTCACTTTCAAAACAACTTAGTTGGTGAAAGAGCGAGGTTATTACAATCTGAATACCATTACATAGTTCAAATGAAACCACACAACCCTTCACATTCTAAAATGTCCAGATCCTCTAAAGTCATCACATCTCCTCAACTCAACTACACATCAAAATAGGTTAGGAAATGGAATGCCTAGTGAGCTTACCCGAGGTTGACCCATTTAGAGTGGGCAGTGTAACCACCACACTAGGGACAAACCCCCAAAATCAGTTTTTTTTAATACTTATAAAGTTTGAAAGGTAGACTCATTCCAAAACTTTGTACACAGATATTACATCAAGGAATAGTTGTAATAGTAGAGACGTGTACTCCTCGTAAACATACCTCAATGTTGACTAAAAAATTAACAATCATCTCTACACTATTGTCGTGTCTGAACTTGTAACAATATCTCATTTCCTCAACCACATATTCTTTTAGTTGAGTGGTAACTTAAGTCTTCAATCTCATCTCTAAGTTGCTACAAACTACATCCTTCATACAAGTCAAGCAATGAAGGTATCACACTTAATTCACCCAAACTTAGGGGACAAACTTATCATTCTTATTATCTTCATGTCTCAAGGTTAAACACCCATTCGATATGAAGTTATTATGCTAAACAACCCCTAAACATAAGTTTTCAATGTTGGAGAACCAAACACCAAAGATCCAAGCCTAAGGAAGAAGCTACATTAAGCAAAATACACAATAAGGGAGGGTGGGCTAAGGCCACGCGAGCCGTGCAAGCCAAGTCAAAAACGCATGTGGGCTGCAGTTAGAACAACAAACCCATAATGGCAATAGTTCAATTTACGCGAGTCGAGCAAAGGCAGGACGAAAAGTTACACAGATCGCGTCAGAACTGTACGAAAATTCTCATTTATTAACATATTTTGTCCTACACAAGTCCAAATGCATCTCAAGGCTTCCCAAGCACTTATACAACCAAGGTATGACTGGTTATATGGTTTTCTAACCCAAAATGCACCTCATAACCTCAACAAGCTCGTGACTTAATCATTAATCACTTAATGTTTATTTTCCATTCTTTCAACAAGAGGTGGAGTTTAACATTACTAGGAGTCATTCATTGCTCAAGGACCCAACCATTCACTCATTAGGACTTAATCAATTGGTCTTCCAAGTTGGATTTATCCCAAAGCTTCCACTCATATTTCCATGAGAACTAAACAATGGTGTTACCGATTTCATTCCCTCAGTTGATGACTACAAGTAGAGATTCCTTCTTACATTACATAGAATCATTAGGAAATAATCATAACTACACTAATACCTTCATATTGATGTAATGGGTCCATTGACTACAAGTTTTCTCATGAATTTAACATTTTCTGCAAATTACAATTCATCATTACCACCTCTCGTGGTGATAATTCCCATTTTCCAAAGATTGGAATCATTGGGGAGAAACTATAAGTGAATCCCCTCATCCAAAACAACCATAATAACCCACCAATTACAATTAATTATTTTATTTAATAAATCCCCAGATTCTAGGGTTTATAACACCCAATTCAACCAAAAGGATGGATTTAGATCATTGATGGATTGGATGATGATTACATAATGGATAGGATTTATAAGCTAACACTTGGGATCCTAGGATATCCTCCCATAATTTTAGAATTTTTGGATTTGATATAAGTATTACCCAAAAATGGGTTACAAGCTAGAAGGAGGAAGAATTATATGTTATATTGCTTGGAAATCCCAAGAACTTACTTAATCTTCAACAACTAGCTACAATTCCTCCTCAATTCTTAGGAAATCGCCTCCCATGCAACTTTATCTCTCTAAAATCGTTCATAGTGGCTAAAATGGGAAGAACGCCTCCCTAAAACCTTGCATCTTTCAAAATATACTGTAAGGTTCAATTCTTATGTCTAGTAACTCCCAAATAACCAAACCCCTTTAATTAAAGTCTTCATCTTCAAAAGTTTACCCTAAGTAGCTTAATTTATCTTAACCAAAGTCATTGACTTGGTCAACAGTAACCCATGGTTTGGAAAATTTGGTAGAATGGCCCTTTTCACTAAAATCTTCACAGTTTGGTCCTTATTATAGGTTTAAGGAAATATTTGACTTAAGCTAAGTTTCTACATCAATTCCTTCATTACATTTTCTTAATTTTCTAAGTCCTTGACTAGTTAAAGCTAATAGATAAGTTTGGCCAAATGTCAATTTTAGTCTGTATGAGTAAATTTCTTATTTTTGGTAAAAAAAAATGGATTTTAATTCTTAATGGTATTCGTTTAAAGTGTTTATTTTAGTTCATGAAACCACATTATAGACATATAAAAAATTTAAATTTATTTAATTATTTTATTTATTTTCAAAAATAAATTTTATTTTATCGATTTAAGCCCAAAACTTGTAGACCCAAAACACGGATGTTACATTACTTTTGCACGCATCAATTTGTTCCATTAAGACTTGAAAGGATATATCACCAAAATATTATTATTGATAACTTATCCAGTTGGACGCAACCAAACCAATAGCATTTTCAGTCCGTTTACATCCATTTTCATGTAATAAAAACAAATAATTAAAGTCCACTTGCGACCCATAGAGGGTCAAGTGCAAGTGGTTAATGCAGCCCCCAAGTACAACCTCTTTTTGCAACCAATCATGTACTACCATAACTCCCATCTAGTTTCTATAAAGCAACAATAACATTCTTCCAAATACCATTATTTTCTGTTCTAAATCGCCATTACCATTTAGCTAAAAGAGCAAGGTTGAAAGCAGGGCCGGTCCGTTGATTTTAAGGGCCCTGTGCAGAGACTAAAAAATGGGCCCCTAAATGTAACTTTTTTACTTATAACAAAAATTCATTTTACTACCATAAGTGTTATAAAAAAATCAAAACAAAAAAATTGTATTACAATAGGTAATCTTACGTAACTAGATAAATCGAAAGGATCTTTTAGCATTCTTGGAAGCAAAGTTGTTTATCAGCTCTTCATCTTTTTTTTTTTTTTTTACGTTTTTGACTACCAGATAGATATTTAAGATGCATAATTTCTGAAAATTGATAAATCATATAACAATTTAATAATTATTCAATAAAAACTAAAAATTAAACAAAACTAAAAGCTTTAATTGTTACCTTCGAAAACTTGGAATGAAAAAGTGGAATTCGACGTTGACTTAGAAGCTGCAGGTTTTTGTTTTACAATCAATTCATATATAAATATTCATTAATTATATATTCATTAATTAGGGTTGTCGTAGGTTTTTGTTTTACAATCAATTTTTATATAAATATTCATTAATTAAGGCCAATGGTAGTAATGGGTTTAGGCTGATTGTTTGGGCCGATGGAAAACTCAAAAGACTCTACTCATGAGTCATGCTAAAGAAAACGATTCTACTCCTGCTATATAAAAAGAATTCAACTTTAACCTTAGTTGCAGTCGGAAAGTCTCGAACCGCCAACCTCTTACTCCTCGCTCCAGCGCCTTTCCAGTTGAGCCAACGATTTTTTGCATACTTACTCTGAAAACTTAATAAATATAGGATATGTATACTGTATACATACAAAATTTCAGGCCCCCCGACGACACGGGCCCTGTGTGGTCGCCCACCCCGCACTTGCTTAGGGCCGGCCCTGGTTGAAAGCCTTGAGACTCCCAATATACAATCCACCGTAGTTCTGTAGAGTTTATCACCTTTATCCATGCAATCCATGTAAATTTTATTTTATCTGATGACCCGCCCCAAAGAAATTGTGTCTGATTTTCTCTAGATGATTAATAATCGCACTTGGAGCCTTAAAAAGAGAGAAGTTGTAAAAACTGAGACTGCCAAGGACGACTTTACACAGCACTAGCCTTTCCCCAATGGAGATATTTTTAGTCTTTTACTATGACAATCGTTTGTTGAAATTTTCAATTAGAGGCATCCAACTTGATTTTCTCTTCAAACTAGCACCCACCGGTACTTCAAGATAATTGAAGGGAAATGTCCCAACTGGCCAACTCCACATCCCCATACTCGGCACTGTCTTCAGAATTTGGTGTTGGAAAGCATTACTAACAAAGGCACTTTGTACATTTGAAAAACCTTTTTTATGTGAGTAAGTTTGTCAAACATAAAATTGTTTTAACCAAAATTATCCATTTTAGAAAACAGTTTTTGCACATATCCTAAATTCCTAAGTTGAGTCAGATTTGGATATTGAGATTGAAAACTTGCTTAACTCACAAAGTTATTCAGAATAGGGTTGGGATATTGCACGTGTGATATCGCATTAATTATACATTTTTATATGCGATATCAGGGTACTAATAAATGTATTTCAAGCTAAAAAGTGAGATAAATGGAACTTAATGGCTTGAAATTTATTATTTCAGGAAATTATACATATTGGAGAAGAAGCTACAAATGGACTTTCTAGACAAATATCACAATGCGTCCAAGAGTGCATCACTCCGCTACAAAAGGATAAAGATGACGACAAAAGATAACGATGAATCGTGATGTTCAAGCCAGACGCGTTGCATCCGAGGTTGGCATAAAAATATATAAACAACTATTTATTCAACTCCAGAGCATTTATTCGAGATTCCACCCGAGGAAAAAACCTAAACTCAATATTTTGAGAGTCCAGAAGTCATCCGAAAAGCCGATACAGAGCAGAAATCATGAAGGATTGAGAGCTAAAGTATTTTGTTATCATCATCGTTTTCTTTTTTGTCTAAAATAGCACTCATTATGATTTTACATTGTTCTAGTTCTGGATTTAGGCTAAAACCCACAGTTCCTTACTTAGTTTGATGAACCCGCCTTTCTTGCTTGATTGTTATTTGAATATTAGTAGTAGTTTAATTTATCGTGTTAGTTTGATCATTGAATTTTGTGTATTAAAGCTTGTATCTTTGCTTCCTATTACCGAGTTTACATGGTTTAGAAGACAAATCTTATTATGTTGCTTGAATTATAACTGTTTTGTGACCATTAGACTGTGGTAACTAGTGATGGACCAAATCCTAGGTTAGGCAGAAAAACTAATGAACTTTAATGTATGGATTGACATTATATGTCCATTCTATGTTATAATTAGTTATCTTGATCATTGAGATTAATAGCATATTCAATATTGCATTATATAAACTAATGACCAGTAATAAATGTAGTAATTAGCATGATCATTATGGGTAGGAATCTTTAAAACCATTAGGATTAGTGAATCGACCAAGGGAACTAATCAACTTAGGAATCAGTGAGTAGTTTATTAATATTCATCGCACAAAATAGAACTCAATCATAAATAAGGGTGAAGTCAAGTGAAATAAAGAATACCTTTTGATATGTTACCAAGTCAGTTTTCAATATTTGTTTGTTTATCATTTGTTTATGCATTTTACATTAAATTCCCACTTTATTTTCGGTTTCTAATTACCCAATAATCAAGTAAGTTAACTCTATTTCATACTCGTTCCCCAAGTGTTCAACACCCTTTATTAATACTATACCGTGACACAATTAGGTACACTGCCTAGTGTCTAACAGTCTTAGTTCAATAAGTTAGGTTTATAAATATTTTGGTATTATGCATCAGTATTTGGCATCTTCAAGGGATTGGTCACACACGAATAGATCAGATGGCGGGAGGTCGAAAAAGTATAGAGCAAGAATCTAGGTTTATTTGGCTAATTTTATATTTTTTGCTTTGATATTTTTCCATAACTGAATAATTAAAATAAATATATCTGAAATAATTGATGAAAATAGGTATTGGTTATATTTAGCTTTCATATATAGTATATATGGCTGTTCACCGTTCTAATTAAGTTATTTACTTATAAGTTAGCACGTAGCTCACCACACAAGTTGAAGGGTTTTAAGCAATCAATGAACAAACAAAATTCTTATGGTTCACATGCAACCCTAAAAGATCTATGTTTTCTTCTATGAAGATAATAAACTAATTGCTAAGGCCAACATTTAAATTCTAAAGATCAAATAAGAATAACCAACCTTTTCTTGATCTTGTTCTTGAAGCTAGCAGCAAATTATCGTGCCTCAAATGCAAGTCACACCCAAAGCAATGGAGAAGACAGTTCAGTAGAGTTCCTCTGGTTCTAGTTGGCACAGGAAATGGGGAGCCAGGGGGTTCCTTTTATAGCCTCCTAGGGTGACAACGCCTAGTGATATCAAGTATTTTAGGCGTTGTTGAGCCCTGCTCTTGGTAAAATTATATCAAATATGCATGGGTATTCTCACTTTTCGTGTCAGGACTTGTCTGGAGAAAAAGAACAGATACAGGGACTAAAAGTGTACAAAAAGGAAAAAGTATGGAAAGAATGCAAAATCAAGAGAAGACGTACGCGCGCCGCGAATTTATCTCCTGCGCGACGCGGATGTAAGGCGGTGGAACACATTTAAATGACGAAAAAACGGGGAACGGATAAGTACGCGCGCCGCGGATTTCACATTTGCGCGGCGCTGTCACGGGAAATTTGCAACTATAAATAGAGGCATTTCCAGCCGAAAACCGGAGCAAAGACCTGGTGTAAACATCGACCTAGAAGCTCTTTGACTCGAGGATTCCATTTCAGAAGCTATAATTTGGTATTTTCATGTTTTAGATTTTATTTCATTTTAGTTAAACATTTGTAAGCTTTGAGTTGAATCTTTGGGTGTGACAACCATTGAATTCTAGCTTAGGGTTCTGTTTTTAGTAGTTTTGGTTACTGATTTGATGTTTGGATATTGATTTGAGTGAATGAAATCATTCGGTTACCTTAAATATTGATTTTTCGGTATTTCGGATGCTTGTTGGAGTTTTGATTGTTTGATTGTGATTGGATTTTGTTTGTGGCTTGGTTAGGACGGTTTTCCCTTGCTGAAAACAGTAGCTAACTTGGTTATATTGAGCATTAAATCTTGGCTATTAACTGTCTCATAGAACTGTTAGTTATTAGCTAGTTTATGCTGTGCTTGGTTTTGCTAGTTTGAATGCCTTCAGTTGCTCCTGATTCAGAGATGTACTTCTGAATTCAGAAAGTAACTAGGTCATTTGGACATAGCTAAGCTTGGCTTGGGTGTTTGAATATTGTTCAAGGTAGAAAGATAGAAATTAGTTCCTCCGACTATAGCCGTGACACTATCAGTTGGTAATCTCTCATCTAGGCTAACCACGTAGCTCCTGTGGATCGACCCTGACTCCACTATACTAGTGAATGTTAGGTTATTTCTTATTTTTGACCGCATGACGACCTCTGCGTGCACGTCAAATTTTGGCGCCGTTGCCGGGGAGCTGTGAGCTTAGGTTAGGTGAGTTGTAGGACTTAGTTTCTGATTTTTGATGTTTGAGTTTAGTTTGCTGAATTTTGGTATGTGTACATCCTTATAATGGGTGATTACATGTACTCGGATCAATATTATGAAGATTATGAAAATCCGGCCGACACCTATTACGAGGATGGTTGCTACAATGGATCATTCGATGACAATGGATGGCGGACCGAGGAGTCATCTCAGCTTGAGAATTCTGTAACTTGGGCCCAACTTTGGGTATTCATGTATAACAACTACCATGAGCAGAAGGACCAGGCTGAAGCTCTTGAAAAAGTGCAAGCTTCTTTAGATAGGTTAGAGGAAAGTTGGAAATGTTCACCACCTTCGCCAGAACCGGAGGTGAGTGATTTTTATACCAATGATAATGTGTGTGAACTTGCATCACCTGAATATGTGATGGAAGGGCATACACCTTGGGAAAGTCAAGAGACCACTGAGATGGTCGAAACGGTTGTTGAGGAAGAGGTTGTAGGTGACAATGCTACTTCTGACTCAGCAACCTTTGAAGTTTTTGATGTTTTTGAAAGTATTGATAATGTTGATCTGGTGTTGGGTGAATCCATACCATCACCAGAAAATTTGGTGGATGAGGATGTTGTGGAGGGGACTGTAAGTGACAGTACATATTCCAACCCAACAATTCCCGAATTTTTTGAAGTTGTCGATATTTTTGGGGAAGGGGGTGTAGATGACAATACTACCCCTGACCCTGTAATTTTTGAAAATTTTGAGAAATTTGAAGGAAAGGATCTGATGATGGGTAACTTTGTACCATCATCAGATCAAACAAGTCGTTCACTCTTGGTTCCGATCCACCTGTTGGACGATGATCAAGAAGTTGATGTTGACGAATTGAAATTTGAAAACAATAATAAACATGATTTTATCACCACTCATGATCCATTCATGAATGGAAGATTAGATGTAATTAATACCATCGATGAGGACATATGGAAGCATCCTGATATGTTGCCTTCCGATCCCATTCGATTGAAAAATTTTTATTGGTACTGCAAGCCAAAATTGCAAAATGAAAATAACACGCAATATGAGAGCAACAAACGAGGCACAGCACAACTACTGGGAGCAGCACTGGGCGCGCTTCATGTCAAGCCTTTGACCTTGAAGAGATGCAGAAGAAAGGACCGAGCTTGGAGGTTCAAAGCTACCTCCAAGCATTTACGGGAGTTAACTGGAAAGCCACAACTGGGCAGCAATAAGAGAACCAACAAGCCATTCGACCCAGGAAAGTTTGAGGGGCAGTGGGTCAGCGAAAGAACGGTGGTGACTGAAAAGCAGCAAGGAAAGAAGGCATACGATCCACCGTAGCTGTAGACGGAGTAAAACGTCTGGCTGAAGACGTTAAACTTAGCGCTTGTTGGGAGGCAACCCATCGTGTCATAAGTAGGTTTTATATTTCTTAGGATTAATTTAGAAAATACATCAATCGTTTGCAGGTATTAGTGGTTTGAAGCAAGTGTGGGGTCGTGTGAAAAGGTTTTGAAATCTTCAAGACCGCGCCGCGGGTTTTGGAATTGCGCGACGCGGGTTCGAAACTCAACCCGATGCGCAGGGGTTGAATTAGCGACACGCGCGCCGCGGAAACGAGAAATGTGCGCCGCGGGAAACGATCAGACGGTTTTTGCCTTTATCCGGTGAGCCGCGGCTCACAACTCAAATCACACGACTCGGAGCTCTGGTGATCAAAAATTTCTTGCATTTTTTCTTGCTTATTGTGTTTCTACTACCGAGGTACGCTCTTTTAACTATCTATTAGCTGTTTAAACTAGTTGTTAGGTAGTTAATTTTAGGGTTTTATTCCAAAAGTTCAAGAACTTAGAATCACTAGTGCTAGCCCATAGGGTGTTTGTTTTGCCAAATGGACACCCTAGATGAGCTAATCGGAACCTAGGCTACCTTGTGGTATCATTAAATTGAGATTTAGCAGGTTAAAATGGGGATTTGATCCCGGGTTTTCAAACAGGCGTACGCCGCGCCACGCCCTTGCTCTTGGGCCGCGCCGCGCTTCGGTGGGGAAAGAAAAGGGACTGATTTTGCAAAAAAAAAATTTTGTTTTGTGGCTATATTTTCTTTTGCAGATGATGTTCAGATTGGACCACGCCTTTCTCCAGTTTCCCGCGGGACTTGACAGTTCAGTGGAGTATGTCTCGCGGAGGGATGCATTGATTCGTCGCCGGGTCCTTGAGGCGACAGTTATCGACCGGGATATCCTGAGGGATGCAGGGCTTTGGGATGCGATCGAGCCGTTTCTGCACCGCACCTGGACCCACGAGGAGGCATCGTTCACCTGCCGTGGTTGGGACAGGATCATGGCCACGGACGAGGACGTGGTCTACACGGAGCTGCTACTGGAGTTCATCTCCACTATCCAGTTCGCACCACGGGCAGGGGACCCATGCTCCAGACTGGTACGTTTTCGTTTGGGAGGTGTGCACAGGGAGTGCAACCTCCGGGAGTTTGGGAGGCGCACAGGTATCTATACTGAGCAGGACCTCCAGCATCGCTATTTCACCCGATTCTTCGGGTCGTGCATTCAGGGGGAGCCGGAGCGCCCTCCCAACATGGAGGTTTGGACACCGCTGTCCAATGTGATGTACGAGGCAGGGACTTCGAGGGAGAGTCACCTCCGCGACCCACTTCACCGTCTCATGCACCGGATCGTCTCCACCTCCATCATGCATCGGGAGGGGGGCGAGAAGGTGTCGGGCGACGACATGACGTATTTGTGGATCCTCCTCGACCCGTCCCGATTCCTCCATCTCCCCTACGCCTTTGCGATCGCTCTCTCCACCCACGCGACCGGCGCCTCCTCCAGCAGCCCATTAGCCAGGGGGTATTTCATTACCCGCCTGGCCCGTTCGTATGGCATCCTTACTGCCCCAGTAGTTGCCTCTTTGACTGCTCTGCCTCCATCGCGCACTCCAGCATGCACTTTGGAGAGGATGTTGCTCATTGAGCTGCAGCGCCCAGGGCAGTACATCCGGGCTCCGATCGAACCTCCTCAGGCACCCCAGCCTGCATACGCCCAGCCCGGCAGGAGACGCCGGAGGCCAGAGCCTGCATAGCCGCAGCCACAGCAGGATGACTCACCAGCCCTCAGCCGGCTGGAGGCCAGGGTCACGCGGATAGAGGGTCAGCTCACGAGAGTCTTGGACCAGCTCGAGTGGATTGGGGAGGTACTTATTCAGACTGCATCTGCGCAGGGTCAGCGCCCCCGACCATTCCCAGCCCGGTCTCACGATCATGAGGCTGGAACCTCCAGGCCGCCGGGTAGTGATTGTGTTTTTCTTTTTCTTTCTTTCTTTTATATGTATAAACGTATGACACATCTATCTGTATATTATATTATTATTTGCTGTCATGTGTGTTTTAATTTATTTGTTAAGTGATACATGATATATCAAATTGAGAGGGAGTTGTCTCAGACAAGTGTGGGGTCACCGTGCCCCCTCCACTTGTCTTGACCACCGGCGTGTCCTACTGTAGCGCTACAACTCCAGCATATGAATCGAGGATCTTTTTGTACGCATTATACCTGTGATATTGAGCACCAAGCAGTCCATCGTCCAAAAGGGGTAACTCTTTCTCCCTTGCTTTGAAATAATTTTTTGTACAACGGGGACGTTGTACGGTTTTAAGTGTGGGGTGTGGACGGTCGAAAGAGATATTTTTTGAAATTTTTGCAGAACTGATCAATTTTTCAATTTTTAGCAATATTTTTCAAAATTTTTAATGAATTGCAATTTTGAAATGAATGGTTTGTGATTGTGATAGCATCAGTATTTTTCAAGAAATACTGTTTAGTTGTGATCATGCTATTAATTAGTCAAATAAGTTGAGTTTAACGAGTTTAGAAGATTGAGCCGTTTTAGGATTGGAATTTAGGAAGGAAAAGTCAATCTGTGGCCTTTGTTGTTCGAGCCGGTAAGTCTAAAATGGGTGGGCCTTATGCACCTTACCACCTAAGATCGTCTGGTCTGGGATGGTATTTCTGAAAGCTCGCTACACGGACAACATCGAAAGTCATGGACAATTCCTTAATGGCCTTTAGAATCTGAACGAGTAAGTACACTATATTGTGGACAGAAAGTTTGTAATCAATGGTTCTTTAGAAAGCCATGAATTCCAAAGAACAACTCAATTATGTTTTCACAAACTATTCCATTCTAACTCGAAGAGCAATAAGCTTTGAAACTAAACACATTCAAAAACTGTTCGATTCTCTATTATAATTTGTTAAAAACTCTCTTGCTTGGGGACAATCAAGGCACAAGTGTGGGGTGTTTGACAACGCCTAGTGATATCAAGTATTTTAGGCGTTGTTGAGCCCTGCTCTTGGTAAAATTATATCAAATATGCATGGTATTCTCACTTTTCGTGTCAGGACTTGTCTGGAGAAAAAGAACAGATACAGGGACTAAAAGTGTACAAAAAGGAAAAAGTATGGAAAGAATGCAAAATCAAGAGAAGACGTACGCGCGCCGCGGATTTATCTCCTGCGCGACGCGGATGTAAGGCGGTGGAACACATTTAAATGACGAAAAAACGAGGAACGGATAAGTACGCGCGCCGCGGATTTCACATTTGCGCGGCGCGGTCACGGGAAATTTGCAACTATAAATAGAGGCATTTCCAGCCGAAAACCGGAGCAAAGACCTGGTGTAAACATCGACCTAGAAGCTCTTTGACTCGAGGATTCCATTTCAGAAGCTATAATTTGGTATTTTCATGTTTTAGATTTTATTTCATTTTAGTTAAACATTTGTAAGCTTTGAGTTGAATCTTTGGGTGTGACAACCATTGAATTCTAGCTTAGGGTTCTGTTTTTAGTAGTTTTGGTTACTGATTTGATGTTTGGATATTGATTTGAGTGAATGAAATCATTCGGTTACCTTAAATATTGATTTTTCGGTATTTCGGATGCTTGTTGGAGTTTTGATTGTTTGATTGTGATTGGATTTTGTTTGTGGCTTGGTTAGGACGGTTTTCCCTTGCTGAAAACAGTAGCTAACTTGGTTATATTGAGCATTAAATCTTGGCTATTAACTGTCTCATAGAACTGTTAGTTATTAGCTAGTTTATGCTGTGCTTGGTTTTGCTAGTTTGAATGCCTTCAATTGCTCCTGATTCAGAGATGTACTTCTGAATTCAGAAAGTAACTAGGTCATTTGGACATAGCTAAGCTTGGCTTGGGTGTTTGAATATTGTTCAAGGTAGAAAGATAGAAATTAGTTCCTCCGACTATAGCCGTGACACTATCAGTTGGTAATCTCTCATCTAGGCTAACCACGTAGCTCCTGTGGATCGACCCTGACTCCACTATACTAGTGAATGTTAGGTTATTTCTTATTTTTGACCGCATGACGACCTCTGCGTGCACGTCATAGGGTTACACCTAAAACCCTAGGGAGCCTCCAAAGTGGGCAAGCCTGTTGACCACTTGGACCAGACTCCTAAACCCTAATTAGGGTTTTCGTCAAAGCCTGGAGGAGCCTCCAGGTTGGCGCCATTTTGGTCCCTGGTTTTTTTCTCTGCCAGTTATTCAACTATTGAATAAATACAAACAGTCCTTGTACTTTTAATTAATTAATTTAATCACTAAATTAAATCCAATTCATTCTAGATTAAATCTTAATTAATTATTATGGTTTCCAATTAATATATTAACACTTAAATATATTAATAAACTATTTATTTATTTTCTATTGATTTATTAAACAATTAATAAATCAACCTTTCTCTCTACTGAACCAAACATTAATCCTCCAGCTATGAGGGCAACCCAAATGGACTTTGCTTTTATTAACAAGATAAATACAATTATAATTCATGGCTTAGACACCTAATCCAACAGTCTCCCACTTGGATAAGTCTATGACTTTAATTCTCCTTTTACCTTCTGATTAATAACAGTTTCCTAGAAACTATTCCTGAACTCTGACCTAGTCAGTTCTGTCCAAAGATAAGTGATCAGATGATCCTCAGTCCAACAAGATATTTTCAGACTCAAGACATGGATTAATATCAATCTTGGTCTGATACTCTGTTTCTTGATCGATTTCCGATTTTCTTATGACTTTAAGACTGCTAATTGAACACATCAATTCAGTCCCGGTAGGCCAACACTTTTAGTCAACTTCAAAATCATCGAGAGGCCTGCAGATATCTGTTTCCCATCGGGTCAGGGGACGGATAAGTTTCGACTTATATGTCCATACCTTTTACCAGTCAGAATACTCGCAGCAATGTGTTTTATAACACCGAGTTACCGGTGCGTTTTCGCCTTATCAATGAGCAACCGACTTGCAAATTATAGATCATATCTCTCCACTTAAAGATCAAAGGATATTATCGTCTTAACATTGCTCGTGATGTAATCCATGAAGCAATCTGTTAAGCGCGGGTTTACCCAATACTCAAATCTCTATTTTCTAAGTACTCATGAATGTTGTAGCAGTCTCACTGCAATGTCTAACCCCTTAGACAATCTACAATCGATTCATGACAGTCTTTGTTCACACTCACTCCCTAACAGTATGATTGACTGTGGAAATTTAAATAATCTAATTATTTAGGAAGTTAAACATGCAAATATAGAAACACAATAATAAACAATTGACAAAGGCAGTAACAATACTCATTTATAAATCTCCATTATAAAATCACCAAGTCAATTACATTTATATTATTACAAGTTTCAAAATTCTATCTAATTACTAAAACTAATATCATCCTTCAGTCCAATGCTCCGAGCATGCTGATTGTGCTTGATCCTGCAGGATTATCTTCTGATGATACTCTCTTAACCAGTAAGTGACCTTCTTCTACGCGATGTCGAATGTAATGGTACTTTATGTTGATATGCCTGGACTTTCCATGATCTCACGGTTCTTTTGTTAAAGCGACCGCTCCTTCATTATCGTAGAACAGTTCCATCGGCTCCTGAATGCTCGGGACAACTCCAAGGTCACCGATAAAGTTCTTCAGCCAAGCCGTTTCCTTAGACGCTTCACTCGTTGCAATGTACTCTGATTCGCACGTTGAATCAGCCACTGTTTCTTGCTTGGAACTTTTCCAAGTCACCGTTCAAAAGAAATACCCAGCCCGACTGGGACCGACCACTGTCCCTATCTGTCTGGAAGCTGGCATGTGTATATCCACTCACTTTCAAGTCATCACTGCCTCCAAGGACTAATAACATATTCTTTTTCCTTCGTAGATACTTGAGTATGTTCTTAACCGCAATCCAATGTGCCTTTCCAGGATTACCCAGGAACCGACTAACGATGCTTAGTGCAAAGGATACGTCGGGACGAGTACATGTCATAGCATACTTGATCGACCCTACTGCCGAAGCATAAGGTACCCGACTCATTTCAGCTATTTCCTCATCGGTACTCGGACTTTGAGTCTTACTCAATTTGGCATTACTTTTGATTGGTATCTCTCCCTTCTTGGAATTTTCCATGTTGAACATTTTTAACACCTTTTCCAAATATGTACACTGGCTCAGACCTATTAATTTTCTCTTTCTATCTCTAAGTATTCTTATCCCGAGAATATAAGCAGCTTCTCCAAGGTCTTTCATGGCAAAACACTTCCTGAGCCAAGACTTGACACCTTGCAAGGTCGGAATGTCGTTTCCCATGAGCAGTATGTCATCAACATACAGCACCAGAAAAGTGACTATACTCTCACTAGCCTTTTCATATACATAAGACTCATCTTCACTCCTAGAGAAGCCAAACTCTTTGACTTTCTCATGGAAGCATAGATTCCAGCTACGAGATGCTTGCTTCAACCCGTAGATTGATCTTTCAAGCTTACATACTTTATCAGGATGCTTTGTATCTACAAAACCCTCCGGCTGATTCATATAAACATCCTCAGTCAGTTTCCCGTTAAGGAAGGCTGTTTTGACATCCATCTGCCAAATTTCATAATCATGAAATGCAGCTATGGCAAGCATTATCCTGATTGACTTAATCTTGGCTACTGGTGAGAAGGTTTCAACATAGTCAACCCCGGGGTTTGAGTGAATCCCTTCGCAACCAGCCGAACTTTATAAGTATGTACTTTACCATCCATGTCGGTCTTCTTCTTGAAGATCCATTTGCACCCGACTGTCTTACGACCCGACACATTGTCAACCAAGTTCCAAACTTGATTGTCATATATGGACTTAATCTCGTTGTCCATTGCCTCTTTCCATTTGGCAGATTCGGGGCCTGCCACTGCTTTGCGGTAGTTAGCTGGCTCATATAAATTAGTCAATGTACGATCACTGACCAACGTGTCACCGTCCGAAGTAATATGGAAACCATAAAACTCAGGCGGCATGCTAACTCTACCCGAACGCCTAAGGGGCAAGGAGATATCAGTGGGTCCAACAGGAACCTCTTCCTCATGTTGGTTGCTAGTTTCTTCTAAGGTTGTTTCATCGGGCGTCTCCTGAATTTCTTCGAGATCGATTGTACTCCCACTGTCCTCTTTAGAAATGAGTTCTCTCTCTCGAAAGAACCCCCGTCTTGCTACAAAGACCACGTCCTCGCTTGGTCTGTAGAACAAGTATCCAAATGACTGTTTCGGGTATCCGATGAAGAAACACCTCTCACTTCTTTCCACGAGCTTGTCATGAGTCTCCCGTCTTGCGAAAGCCTCATAGCCCCATACTTTGATGTGTGCCAACGAGGGAACTTTCCCCATCCACATCTCGTGCAGTGTTTTTGCAACCTTCTTGGTTGGGACAAGATTTAGGATATAGGCGGCAGTCTCTAAGGCATACCCCCAGAAATTGATTGGAAGCGAAGCTCGACTCATCATGGAACGAACCATGTCCAACAAGGTTCGGTTTCGCCTTTCAGCAACACCTTTCAACCGAGGTGTTCTTGGAGGCGAAAACTGTGAAACAATTCCACATTCCTTGAGGTAATCGAGAAACTCGATACTAAGATACTCACCGCCTCTGTTGGATCTAAGCATCTTTATCTTTCTGCCCAATTGATTTTCTACTTCATTCTTGAACTCTTTGAACTTTTCAAAGGTATCTGACTTATTCTTGATTAAGTAGATATACCCATATCTACTAAAATTTGTCAGTAAAGGTCACATAGAACCGCGTGCCATCTTTTGTGGTTGTTCTGAAGGGACCACACAGATCTGTGTGTGTGATATCCAACAAACCTTCACATCTTTCAAAAGAACCTTTGAATGGTGATTTTGTCATCTTGCCAAGCTAGCAAGATTCGCATACATCATCTGTCCCGAGGTCGAATGATTCCAACACTCCATCCTTTTAGAGTTGGGCGATGCGTTTCTTGTTGATGTGGCCAAGGCGACAGTGCCACACACACGCCTTTTCTATACCGCTTGAAGCATCAATAGCTAAAACATTTTTACCATAATTATCAACACACATAATAGATTCATACACTCCATCACAAGGCATAGCATTGAATATAAAAATATCATTTTTGAAAACAGAAATTGAACCATTCAATTTATTAAATTCATAATAAAAACCTTGTTTGAACAATGCATGAAAGGAAATTATGTTCTTAGCCATATCAGGCGAATAGCAACAATTATGTAAATCTAAACAGACTCTACTACTAAGCATTAATCTATAGACACTGATCTTGGTAACATGTGACGTTCGCCTATTGCCCATGACCAGGTTCAATCTACCGTGCTCCAGCTCCCTACTTTCCTTTAGGCCCTGCAAATCAGAACAGATATGAAAACCACTGTCACACCCCGATCCTTGGCGGAATCGATCAAGGCGTGATATATTGTTCAAAGTCTCATGACAACTATGTTATAATATGATTAGATTCAATTAAGTACTAAGTATGCAAACAAGATCCACAACATACAAATACATATCAAAATACAATAACATTTATTACATCAAATTTAAATAGTCTTGTGGGTTTCTAAGGTAAACCCTACTTTTCATCAACTTCATTCTTCAAATCTGCATCATGGGTAAAAACAGGTCAACTACGAGAGTTGGTGAGTAATCTAGTTTTATTAAAGAAAATTGTGAGTTTGAATAATTTGAAATTTGTTTTCTTTTGAAGTTGGCAAGCAAGTGTTATTGAGATAACAATTTATAAATCAAAAATTGATTAACAAATGATAACAACAACAATAAGTCCTCACCCTATATATACATATATATGTATATATATAGGATGGAGCATCTAATCATCATACACACTCAACCACGTGCAATCAATCACCTTAGCGTCCCAAGGCGGGGTGGTCAACCCAATAGCGCTATTATTGTCCATAACGTACCTCAAGAATACGGGCATAGTCATGGAGATTAGACTAAAAATGATAATGCACTACAAGTACATGTAGCGTAAACAAACAACAATTATACAAATAATGATTCAAGTATAAATGTCTCAACAATGTCTCAATTGTGATAAAATAATAAAATGAAGTTGAAAACATATTAGAACCACATGATACACCCCAAAAGTATTGAAAATTATAAAATATGGGGTAGATTACTCACTTTAGTCCAAACGGAATACGCGTGTCGTACGATAGACGGCCCGGGTCAAAATGTCGTAGAACCTAATATAATTAATAGTTTTGGTTTAGGAACTGCTAAACGGGAATGGAATATTAATAAAAATAATTAGACACATATTCTTATATTAGATAAATTACCAATAATCCATTTTGATTTGAATATTAAGGTATTTATTTGTTAAATGAATTTTAAATTGAATTAATTATTTTGCATAATTAATTTATATTTTCAATTTAGGAAAGATTTTAATAATTTCTTATTAAAATAATAACTTGCCCAATCATAAGTATTTACAGATTTTAACAATTATTTATATTGAATAATCATTAAAATGCATTTTTACATGCTTAAATACTTAGGAAAATGGTTTTAAATAGTAAACAGTATTTCAAATTTCTGAAATTATTAGTAAATCATTAATTCATAAAATAGTAATTACTGTAAAATTTTCATAGTTTTCTGAACTGTTTTAGTATTTATTTAATACTTTAATGATTAAACAACAACAAAATCTAGGAAAAATAATAAATGAAGCCCAACAATTCTGGGAAATTAACCATAGTTTTCTAACATTATATAGAGCCTAGTTTAAGGGTTTTGGACATTTTTGACTATGCGAAGTATTTTTTATATGTTTCATTATTAATTAATCAATAAAATCATAAATAATAGCAAAACGATTAAGGGAAATTCATCAAACTTTTTATTTATGATTATTATGTTATATGTGACATTTTGATAAGGTTTTATAATTTTTGGACATGTGTAGGTATTTATTATCAATTTAAACCATTAAACAATCATTAAATCATTAAAATTAAGCAAACATTCTTAAAAAATTATGTAAATTTTGTCATGGAGTCTTTATAATGTTAATAAGGTGCGAAAAATATAACATCTAATTTTGGACCTAAATAACTATATTTTTCTATTTATTTATCTATAACAAAATGAAGTACACAATAAGAATAAAACAGTAATATAAATGAATGAAACTTCATAAATCCAATTTAATCAATATATGGGTCATTGCAGAATTTTTCAAGAATTTATTGACTATAAAAAGTATTTTATGTGAATTATTGCCCTATTATATTGCAATAATTCTAGTAATTCAATAAAAATAAGTTATTTTCTGAAAATTTCCAGAACTTCTTATTTTATTGATGGGATTCTGAGAAAAATCAGGTTTATATATAAAATGAGTTTTAGATATTTTGGTGGATTTAATTTGTTTCATTAATGAATTTGAAACTTTTAACAACATACCTTGATGAATGCTTCAAGAGGGATGGAGATTTGAGTATGAGGGATTGTTCTTGGTTGGAAAATTGATATTTCTTGGAAGAATTTCGAGATTGAGAGTGAGAGAAAGAATAGAGAGGGTTTGAGTGGTGATGAGAATAATGTGTTGGGAGAAAAAAGAAAGGAAAGATGATGGAAGGTGTGAGTGGGAGACCATGGGAATAACTTTTGGCTTTTGGTGGTCTTCATAATTTCCCACTAGCACAAGCATCTCTATGTAATACACTAATTAATATAAGAATTTTATAAAATTTAATGTAGAGTTTATAAAAATAGAGTTTTATAAAAAAAAATAGGTTATTATTTGATTATAACAATCTACTTTGATTTGAAGTTTAATTATAGCATTCAAGTTTGATTCTTTTAATTTAATTAGAGCATCATACTTTGATTTTATTTTAATATGGTATCATAATTTAATTTGATTATAGTTATAACGTTATACTATGCTATATTGCTATTAACGTCAATTTATATCGTATTGTATGGGTTTTGATCCTATTAGCGTCAAGTAATCTTGAGTAGGGTTTATTAAATTTCCAATTGGGTTGGGTTGACCCGAATCCATTTTAGGCGGATATCACAGTCTCCCCTACTTTAGTAAATTTCGTCCCGAAATTTAAGAAGAAAGTACCTTAAGAGAAAAGCTGCGGGTATTTGGTACGCATTTGATCCTCACGCTCCCATGTATACTCGGGTCCACGTGCTGACTGCCACCTGACCTTGACCAGGGGAATGCGACTTCTTTTGAGTTGCTTTTCCTTTCGGTCGGCAATTTCCAAGGGTTTCTCGATAAATTGCATTGTCTCGTCGATTTGGATATCCTCGAGAGGAACATGAAGGTTCTCGTCTGCTAAACACTTCTTGAGGTTGGCTATATGAAATACTGGGTGAACTTTATTAAGCTCTATTGGTAGATCTAACTCGTAGGCTACTGGTCCGATCCTTTTCAGGATTTTGAACGGGCCTACATAGCGTGGTGCCAATTTACCCTTGCGTCCAAATCGAACCACACCTTTCCATGGGGACACTTTTAACATGACCATGTCACCCACGGTAAATTCAAGCGGTTTGCGTCGCTTGTCGGCGTAACTCTTTTGTCGGCTACGAGTTGCGAGAAGGTTATTGTGAATCTGAGTGATTTTGTCGGTTGTTTCCTGGATAAGCTCAGGACCAATGATTGGAGAATCCACTGTTGCGCGAATTACGTGGGACTCGCCAATTTCATGCCAGCAAATAGGAGATCGGCATTTACGGCCATACAATGCCTCAAATGGTGGCATCCCGATGCTAGAATGATAACTATTATTATAGGAGAATTCCACCAACGGTAAATGAGAGTCTCAGTTTCCTCCGAAATCTAAGACACACGCCCTCAACATATCTTCGAGTGTTTGAATTGTCCTCTCAGATTGACCATCGGTCTGAGGATGATAGGCGGTACTGAGATCGAGGGGGGTTCCCATGGCTTCTTGAAGTGATTGCCAGAACCGAGAGAGAAATCTCCCATCACGATCTGAAATGATGCTGAGAGGGATGCCATGCCGACTAACTATCTCGTCGATGTAAATCCGAGCAAGTTGTTCGACCTTGAAATGTTCACGGATGGGAAGGAAGTGAACAGATTTAGTCAAACGGTCAACGATTACCCAAATGCTGTCATGTCCCTTTGTGGTACGGGGAAGTTTGGTTACGAAATCCATGGTGATCGCTTCCCATTTCCACTCGGGGATTACCGGTTGGACCAATAGTCCAGAGGGTCATTGATGTTCTGCTTTGACCCTGGAACATGTAAGACATTTGGCTACGAATAAAGCAATATCCTTTTTCATTCCCAACCACCAATAATTGGTTCTCAAGCCATGATACATCTTGTCAGCGCCCGGATGAATGGAATATCGAGTTTTATGGATTTCTTCCATCAGGAATGTACGAAGATTGTCGTGATCTGGGATCCAGATGCGATCTTGATAATAGAAAATACCATCAGATTTAGATTCCAACTTCCCATCAATTCCCGTGGGCATGTCATTTTCGGTAATTGCCGAGTGTTGGGCTCCTCGAATTCGGTCGCTGAGATTGGACAAGATAGGAGAACATATTAAATGAAATGCTTTGGCATGTTCTTTTCGGCTTAACGCGTCGGCTACGACGTTTGCCTTGCCCGGATGATAGCGTATTTCACACTCGTAATCATTTAGGAGTTCGACCCATCGTGTTTGCCTCATATTGAGTTCCTTTTGATTAAGAATATGTTGCAAGCTCTTATGGTCGGTGAAAATTACGCATTTAGTGCCGTAAAGGTAATGCCTCCAAATTTTAAAAGCGAAAACCACGGCACCGAGCTCCAAATCATGAGTCGTATAATTCCTTTCGTGGATTTTGAGTTGTCGCGATGCGTAAGCTATAACCTTTCCCCTTTGCATCAAAACACAACCTAGACCGAGATTGGAGGCATCGCAATATACCACGAAATCTTCGGATCCTTCAGGGAGTGTAAGAATCGGAGCGTCACACAACCTTTGTTTAAGGGTTTGGAAAGCATCTTCCTGCTTGGGTCCCCAATCAAATGGCGTACCCTTGCAAGTGAGAGAAGTAAGCGGTAAAGCGATCTTTGAGAAATTTGAAATGAAACGCCGGTAATAGTCGGCTAAACCGAGGAAGGACCGAATTTCCTTGGGGGTACGTGGGGCTTTCCAATTCTTGACTACTTCAACTTTTGCGGGGTCGACTAAAATGCCCTTGTCACTTACAATATGACCAAGGAATTGTACCTCATTTAACCAAAACTCGCATTTCGAAAATTTGGCATAGAGCTGATTTCCTTGCAATGTTTGGAGAGTTAGACGAAGGTGTCTTTCATGGTCTGCCTTTGTCTTGGAGTAAATGAGGATGTCATCAATAAAGACGATAACAAAACGGTCGAGATAAGGTTTAAATACTCGATTCATCAAGTCCATGAATGCGGCAGGGGCATTCGTTAGGCCAAAAGGCATAACGGTGAACTCGTAATGACCATAGCGGGTTCGGAAAGCGGTTTTGGGAATGTCTTCTTCCCGTACTCGAAGTTGGTGATAACCCGAGCGGAGGTCGATTTTTGAGAAGCATGAAGCTCCTTGAAGCTGATCAAAAAGGTCGTCGATCCGAGGTAACGGATATCGGTTCTTGATGGTCAATTTATTTAACTCCCGATAATCGATACACATACGAAACGAACTATCTTTCTTTTTGATGAAGAGAACCGGGGCTCCCCAGGGTGAAGTACTAGGGCGGATAAATCCCTTATCAGTTAATTCTTGGAGCTGACTTGCCAATTCTTGCATCTCGGTTGGAGCCAACCGATATGGAGACTTGGCTATGGGAGCAGCTTCAGGAACGAGATCGATGCGGAACTCTAGCTCACGTACTGGAGGGAGTCCAGATACGTCATCGGGAAAGATGTCAGGAAAGTCTCGTACAATCGGAATATCCTCGATTTTCTTTTCTGTGACCTTTGTTTCCACCACATAGGCTAAGAAAGCCATGTATTCTTTACGTAGATATGATCGAGCTTGAGTACATGACATAAGACTAAGCTTTTTCGAATGAGTCTCGCCATAAATACGAAGACTTTGACCGTCGGCAAGAGGAATACGAATGAACTTCTCGTAACATACTATTTCAGCATGGTTTTGGGATAGCCAATCCATTCCCACGATGATGTCGAAACTACCAAGTTCCATAGGAACTAAATTGACGGAAAATTTATGACCGCTAAAATCGAAAGTGCAATCTTGGATGACTGCATTGAGTGAAACGTATTTTCCATTGGCGACTTCTACGGTAAAGTACTCATCAAGAATCGTGCGAGGTGTGTGAAGTATGGGCTCAAATTCCAAAGACACAAAACTTTTATCGGCACCTGAATCAAAAAGTACTGACGCGTAGCAGTCATTTATGAGAAACGTACCATTTACGACCTTATTATTGGTTTGTGCTTGGGTTGCGGTAATGACAAAGGCTCGGCCTTTGGGAGCTGGAACCTGCATTGTTGGATTTGACTGGGCTTGAGTGTTGATGATATTGACTAGCCTAGGACACGCGTTTCTGAAATGGGTGGGGTCACCACAATTGAAGCATGTTCCAGTTGGATACCGGGTTTGTGTTTGCTGATTTGAGGGTAGAGCGAATGGTCGTTGAGTTTTTGGTGCACGACATGTGTCCGCCAAGTGGCCATAGCGACCACAAGTCGTACAAAGGCGACACGGGCTGGTGGTCATATGGTGATAGTTACAGTGGTTACAGAAGGGGTGAGGTCCGGTATACGGCTTTTTGTTTGGTTGGGCTTGTGGGGTGACTTGGGTGATAGGAGTGGCAGGGGTAATAACATCATGGTTGTGGTGATTGCTTTTCCGCTTCTTTTTGTCGTGTCGGTGTGAGGACTCGGACTTGACAATTAGGGGAGTCTCAAGGGTCGGCTTTTCAGTTGCCATCTTTAAACCCTTGCGTGGGAGGACACCATCGTTCACATTGTCCTCGTTGAGTTGACCTGCTATTTCAATAGCGGATTCCAGGGTAGATGGCCTGCTGCTGGTCACCGAATCACGGATCTGGCGCGGTAACCCTTTGATGTAGCGGCGTATTGCAGTTTTCATAGGTTGAACCATGTGAGGTAAGAGTCTTGAGAGATCATGGAATCTATTTGTGTAGGCCGCGTTGTCGCCTCCCACCTGTTTCAGATTCCAGAATTCCTCCTTGAGAGTTTGCAATTCGCTGTCAGGGCAGAACTTCTCCATCATGCGTTCCTTTAGTGTTGACCAGGTCATTCCCAAGGCAACAGCCTCTCCTTTTGCCCGTTTTTCTAGGTTCCACCAGGTAAGAGCATGACCTTGGAGGCACCCTGTGGCGTGACGGACCATCAGGTCCTCAGGACACTCGCTATGGATGAAAGTACTCTCCATTTCTTCGATCCATGTAAGGAGTGCGGTGGCACCATCGATGCCTTTGAAGTAAGGCGGATTGCAGTTACGAAAGTGCTTAAACGAGCAACGAGGAGTGGTTGCTGGAGCTTGTGGCTAAAGATCTTGAAGTTGGGTTGCAATTGTTGGGATGACGTTTGCTACCTCCTTGGCGATAAGGGCGGCTAGCCTTCGGTTGTTGCGAGCAGCGTATGGGGGTCGTAATGCCATCTACGAGAAACACGCATATGGACTTGTGAGTTATTTGTAAATTGATTATGGAAATTAAGTTTGTAGACATTGTTGGGTAAAATGATTGTAAAACACTTGTTGGGCCATTGTTAGGAGTGTTGGGCACCTTTTGGGCTTTCTATGGGTAATAAATGTGAAGCATGTAGCAATTGCGTGGGCCCCCACAATACTAAGTTTTCACATGTTTTTCCCATTTCAAGGCCCATTAGGGAACTTAATGGTCCAATGAGTTGGCCATTTTGGAGTGTATCCTTTCGGATACGTTTGATAAGGTCGGGTATTTTGATGGCTCAAAAGTAATGTGAATGACGCGCTTTGGCCTATAGGTTTGGGAACTCTCGCCTTTGGTCCCCAGGTAAGCAAACTGGTCCCTCGGTTGATTGGGATGTATACGAATGCTTACCTAGTCAGGACTTTTGGGCTACCGGCACCTCCCCCTTCCAGTTACTACGCGTCCATTACTTTGATCCTACCCAACTAGAGTGGATGACTTTTAATTTCCTATTAGCTCTAAGGAATATATATGTATATAAATTTTTATTTTGAAACCATTTGAGTATGTGTGTGATTTTAAGAGAAAGAAAAGAAAATTCACAAGTGTATGCACACATATAAGTGTCGGGAAAAATACGTAAGCACATAAGGGAGCAATTAGCACACAAAGGTATTCCTAGGATTTTCTAAGTGCGAATTGCATGCAGTTGTGTGTGCATTTTATAAACTAGCATACGAGAGGACCCTAGAGGCTATAGACTAGGTCAAGGCAATTAACCTAATTCTCTATAGTCAAGGGCTCTGATACCAATCTGTCACACCCCGATCCTTGGCGGAATCGATCAAGGCGTGATATATTGTTCAAAGTCTCATGACAACTATGTTATAATATGATTAGATTCAATTAAGTACTAAGTATGCAAACAAGATCCACAACATACAAATACATATCAAAATACAATAACATTTATTACATCAAATTTAAATAGTCTTGTGGGTTTCTAAGGTAAACCCTACTTTTCATCAACTTCATTCTTCAAATCTGCATCATGGGTAAAAACAGGTCAACTACGAGAGTTGGTGAGTAATCTAGTTTTATTAAAGAAAATTGTGAGTTTGAATAATTTGAAATTTGTTTTCTTTTGAAGTTGGCAAGCAAGTGTTATTGAGATAACAATTTATAAATCAAAAATTGATTAACAAATGATAACAACAACAATAAGTCCTCACCCTATATATATATATATATATATATGTATATATATAGGATGGAGCATCTAATCATCATACACACTCAACCACGTGCAATCAATCACCTTAGCGTCCCAAGACGGGGTGGTCAACCCAATAGCGCTATTATTGTCCATAACGTACCTCAAGAATACGGGCATAGTCATGGAGATTAGACTAAAAATGATAATGCACTACAAGTACATGTAGCGTAAACAAACAATAATTATACAAATAATGATTCAAGTATAAATGTCCCAACAATGTCTCAATTGTGATAAAATAATAAAATGAAGTTGAAAACATATTAGAACCACATGATACACCCCAAAAGTATAAAATTATAAAATATGGGGTAGATTACTCACTTTAGTCCAAACGGAATACGCGTGTCGTACGATAGACGGCCCGGGTCAAAATGTCGTAGAACCTAATATAATTAATAGTTTTGGTTTAGGAACTGCTAAACGGGAATGGAATATTAATAAAAATAATTAGACACATATTCTTATATTAGATGAATTAACAATAATCCATTTTGATTTGAATATTAAGGTATTTATTTGTTAAATGAATTAAATATTTTGCATATTTAATTTATATTTTCAACTTAGGAAAGATTTTAATAATTTCTTATTAAAATAATAACTTGGCCAATCATAAGTATTTACAGATTTTAACAATTATTTATATTGAATAATCATTAAAATGCATTTTTACATGCTTAAATACTTAGGAAAATGGTTTTAAATAGTAAACAGTATTGAAAATTTCTGAAATTATTAGTAAATCATTAATTCATAAAATAGTAATTACTGTAAAATTTTTATATTTTTCTGAACTGTTTTAGTATTTATTTAATACTTTAATGATTAAACAACAACAAAATCTAGGAAAAATAATAAATAAACCCCAACAATTCTGGGAAATTAACCATAGTTTTCTAACATTATATAGAGCCTATTTTAAGGGTTTTGGACATTTTTTACTATGGGAAGTAATTTTTATATGTTTCATTATTAATTAATCAATAAAATCATAAATAATAGCAAAACGATTAAGGGAAATTCATCAAACTTTTTATTTATGATTATTATGTTATATGTGACATTTTGATAAGGTTTTATAATTTTTGGACATGTGTAGGTATTTATTATCAATTTAAACCATTAAACAATCATTAAATCAGGAAAATTAAGCAAACATTCTTAAAAAATTATGTAAATTTTGTCATGGAGTCTTTATAATGTTAATAAGGTGCAACAAATATAACATCTAATTTTGGACCTAAATAACTATATTTTTCTATTTATTTATCTATAACAAAATAAAATACACAATAAGCATAAAAGAGTAATATAAATGAATGGAACTTTATAAATCCACTTTAATCAATATATGGGTCATTGCAGAATTTTTCCAGAATTTATTGACTGTAAAAAGTATTTTATGTGAATTATTGCCCTATTATATTGCAATAATTCTAGTAATTCAATAAAAATAAGTTATTTTCTGAAAATTTCCAGAACTTCTTATTTTATTGATGGGATTCTGAGAAAAATCAGGTTTATATATAAAATGAGTTTTAGATATTTTGGTGGATTTAATTTGTTTCATTAATGAATTTGAAACTTTTAACAACATACCTTGATGAATGCTTCAAGAGGGATGGAGATTTGAGTATGAGGGATTGTTCTTGGCTGGAAAATTGATATTTCTTGGAAGAATTTCGAGATTGAGAGTGAGAGAAAGAATAGAGAGGGTTTGAGTGGTGATGAGAATAATGTGTTGGGAGAAAAAAGAAAGGAAAGATGATGGAAGGTGTGAGTGGGAGACCATGGGAATAACTTTTGGCTTTTGGTGGTCTTCATAATTTCCCACTAGCACAAGCATCTCTATGTAATACACTAATTAATATAAGAATTTTATAAAATTTAATGTAGAGTTTATAAAAATAGAGTTTTATAAAAAAATAGGTTATTATTTGATTATAACAATCTACTTTGATTTGAAGTTTAATTATAGCATTCAAGTTTGATTCTTTTAATTTAATTAGAGCATCATACTTTGATTTTATTTTAATATGGTATCATAATTTAATTTGATTATAGTTATAACGTTATATACTATGCTATATTGCTATTAACGTCAATTTATATCGTATTGTATGGGTTTTGATCCTATTAGCGTCAAGTAATCTTGAGTAGGGTTTATTAAATTTCCAATTGGGTTGGGTTGACCCGAATCCATTTTAGGCGGATGTCACAACCACATCCTATATCAAGGACCCAAGAACAGGAAGAATATGAGTTATTAGATATAGAATATGTACCTGCTTGTGATGGCTTCACTTTGCCATCCTTAATGTCTTGCAGATACGTGGGGCAGTTTCTCTTCCAGTGACCCTTTTGCTTGCAGTAAAAACAATCAGCCTCTTTGGGATTCGTGACGTGAGGAATGCCGGAAGACTTGGCTCTCGGGGCACTGCTAGATGTCCCGACATGAGTCTTTTCCCTCCGGTTTTGCTTCGGAGGGTCCTTCCGTTTGTTTCCCTTGCCAGAGCCAATAGCCAGGACAGGCGGGTTGACAGGGAGCAGACCTTTTCCCTTCATCCCGTCTTCAGCAGTACGAAGCATGCGGTGTAATTCAGCCAGGGTCGCCTGATTGTTGTTCAAATGATACACCAGTGCGAACTGGTCATAAGAACTAGGCAAGGAGTTTAGCACTATGTCAACAGCTAAATCCTCATGAATAGGCATTTCCAGCTTCCTAAGCCTCTCCACGTAACCATGCATCCTTTATACATGAGTGCAGATGGACTCTCCATCTTTAGGCTTGCCGTTAGTGAAAGCTTTTACAACCTTACGCCTTTCGATGCGCTCTTGCTTGCGGAACTTTTCCGCGAGCTCTTTGTGCATCTTGTAAGGACAATAGTCCTCATAGATGCGCTGCAGTTCAGGGTTCATGGTAGCGATCATGATGCAGGCCACCTTGGTCGCATCATCTGACTGTTTGGTGTACGCGGCGACTTCCTCGGGAGTAGCGGTATCTGGGTCAACCTCAACTAGCTCGGTTTCCAGAACATACTCTTTGTATTTAAACCTTAGAGCCATTTTGATGTTACGGATCCAATCATTGTAGTTAGTGCCGTCCAACGTCACTTTCGAGCACAATGACAGAATCGAGGTGACATTACCGGGATTTGAGTGGGGAACGGATTGGTCAGAAGACATCTGAATAAGAAGAATGTAGTTTTAATTAGACATTATTACATAATCCTTAAATTCACCCAAGAATAAATATAAGGCTAGGACCCTACAATAACAATCTACAATATCGAAGAGGGATGCCGTAATCTTTATTGTAAATTTTAAAAGGTAGGCAAATGACGATTCAGCCAATTTCACCGCGGAAAATATTCTAATTATTATGGAATTCCTAGTTTCATTTGAGATTTATCGAACTGTTCGATAGCACGATTTAATCTCGGGAATGCCCCGCTCGTTTGTGACTGGGATACCGAGGATCACAAACCGGGTGTGAATAACCATGCAAGTTGCTCGGTACTCTCGAAGTCAATTGTCATCTCTAATTAACGTGCCGGTTAACAACACACGCTCCGTTAATAATGACAAAGTCGAGAAACCCATTGCGACTCTTTGCGGACCCCAATTGGTGTGCCGGTAAACCACACACGCTCCACCAACGTTCCACAAAGTACAATGTGCAATTCCATGGATTAGCACCAATTCACATTTTTGAACCTAAAGTAACTAGATTGGGATTTGTTTAAGGTTCTAGTACTTTCAATTATAGCATTATACTTTTAAGAGGCTTAGCAGTTCTATCAAACCCGTTTGGCTAACGACACTCGACTGACCAGGAGAGCGGTGGGTAAGAGTAGATACCCATTATACTACCATTTTATAGGCAGTCGCCTTATACCCTCTTTATAGGACAGTTTTGTGAATGAGGCCTACTAACGGTAAGACTAACCAATTTTCTTATATATAAATATTAACTTTTAATCATAAATATATAAGATATATTTTAATCTTTTTAAAATATTTTAGAATTAATTTAATCATAATTTTTGCAAATTATTATCTATTTTTTTGAAAATTTAAATTAATTCTTTAAGCTGATTTAATTGATCTTTTAATTAACAATTAATTAAACTAATTAAATCTAAGATAGATTTCATAAATTAATCAAATTAATTTTCCATCTAATAACCCTAGTAGGTCGAAAATAGCATCCAAGGCAATTAGGGTTCCAGTTATTCAATTTAGTAAACTACCAAAAATAACAACCAACTAATTAAGGCAAGCATGGGAGGGGACCAACAAGGGTGGCGGATAGGGTTAGGAAACCCTAGCCTAGAAATCGATCCAAGGCCTTTCCTTGGGGTGTTCATCACAAAAACATCCAAGGCGAAAACAGTTCATGCAATTTATATCAATTCACAAGAAAACAAGCCAAGGCTCTGATACCACTGAAGGGTTTTAAGCAATCAATGAACAAACAAAATTCTTATGGTTCACATGCAACCCTAAAAGATCTATGTTTTCTTCTATGAAGATAATAAACTAATTGCTAAGGCCAACATTTAAATTCTAAAGATCAAATAAGAATAACCAACCTTTTGTTGATCTTGTTCTTGAAGCTAGCAGCAAATTATCCTGCCTCAAATGCAAGTCACACCCAAAGCAATGGAGAAGACAGTTCAGCAGAGTTCCTCTGGTTCTAGTTGGCGTAGGAAACGGGGAGCCAGGGGGTTCCTTTTATAGCCTCCTAGGGTTACAGCTGAAACCCTAGGGAGCCTCCAAAGTGGGCAAGCATGTTGACCACTTGGACCAAACTCCTAAACCCTAATTAGGGTTTTCGCCAAACCCTGTAGGAGCCTCCAGGTTGGCGCCATTTTGGTCCCTGGTTTTTTTCTCTGCCAGATATTCAACTATTGAATAAATACAAATCAGTCCCTGCACTTTTAATTAATTAATTTAATCACTAAATTAAATCCAATTAATTCTAGATTAAATCTTATTTAATTATTATGGTTTCCAATTAATATATTAACACTTAAATATATTAATAAACCATTTATTTATTTTCTATTGATTTATTAAACAATTAATAAATCAACCTTTCTCTCTACTGAACCATACATTAATCCTCTAGGTATGAGGGCAACCCAAATGGACTTTGCTTCTATTAACAAGATAAATACAATTATAAGTCATGGCTTAGACACCTAATCCAACACAAGTTTCATAGAAATAATCCCTTTATTAATTAATTAATACATGGTACTCAAGTATCATTTTGGTTGTAAGCATTACTAAGTCCTAGCTAAAATAGGTTGAGTTAGATTTACAACGTTTCAAACTTGCGGGGCTTATGTTGCTACTGAACTGAGGAAAACAGCCTCAATAAAACAAATAAATGTGTTGAAATGAGAAAATCTTGAGAAATAATAAATAAGTGCTGAGAGTGATAAAACTGTGCCATAAGATTGAAACTTAGGATGGAAATTCAACCCGAGGCCTATGATACTTGAACCGGTAGACTTGAAAAGGGTGTTTCCTCTACCTAATTTCCTTAGACCAGTTGGTTTGGGATAATTTTGTTAGAAGCTCACCACACAAGTTTCATAGAAAGTCATAGAATTTTCTTAGTGGCCTTTGGAATTTGAATGAGTAGAGTCTGTATAGTCTTGAGCCGAAAATTTTTAATCGATAGTTCGATATAAAGTCACGAGTTTCAAAGGTACGAGAAAATTAACAGAGTTAAGAAACTTGGTAAAGTGCAACACAAGTACTTATCACACAAAATTTTCATAATTACATAAGCTATTGGAAGAAAAGTGAGAAATAATAAAGAATAGCAATAAAGTGCTAAAAAGTTAAATCAAACAAAGAAATATATGCAAAAGTTTTTTAATAGTGTGGCATAAGGGTAATTTTGGAAATTTAGCAATAAGTCTTGAGGATAGGGTGTTTTTAAAGGTATATTTATATGGGATGTACAAATGAGTAGTTTGCACACTAGAGATTTGTTGCTTATGGGAAGGAAATTTAATTGGGGCATGAAAAGTTAAAATTGACCTATACACATATATGGGTATGATTCTAGGTATAGTTTATGTCTTTTTTTTATTGTTTTAGATATCGGTAATGAATATTGGGATATGTTAAGCTAATGGTTTTAAAGGCTGAAAAACTCTAGTTTTCTTGAGGACAAGAAAAGTCCAAGTGTGGGGTATTTTGATATCGCGTTAATTATACATATTTTATACACGATATTAGGGTACTAGTAGATGTATTTTAAGCCAAAAAGTGAGATAAATTGTACTTAATGGATTGAATTCATTGTTTCAGGAATTTATGTATATTGGAAAAAAAGGAGCTAAAATGGACTTTCTGGACAAAGTTTGCGATGCATCCAAGAGTGCATCATGATATTTAAGCCCGACGGGCTACGTGGGACACGCTGCATCAGAGCTCGGTAGAAAAACTATATAAGTATTCATTCAAGATTCTACCCGAGGCAAAACCCTAGAAATCGCTATTTTGAGAGTCCATAAGTCGTTTGAAAGGCCGATATAGAGTATAAATCATATAGTATTGGGAGCTAAGGCATTAGGTTGTCACTATCGTTTGCTAGTCTATCTATAATTAACATTCATCATGATTTTATATTGTTCTAGTTCTAGATTTAGGGTAAAGCCCACTATTCTTTACTTACTTTGACGAAGCCTAATTTGTTGATTCATTGTTATTTGAATATTAGTAGTTGTTTAATTTATCATTTTAGCTTGATTTATGAATCTTGTGTATTAAAGCATGTATCGTTGTTTCCTATTGCTAGGTTTACATGATTTAGATTACCAATATGATTATGTAGCTTGATTCATAATTATTTTACGACCATTAGACAGCTAGGACTAGATTTAGACCAAATACTAGGTTAGGTGGACAAAGTAATGAACTTTAATGTATCAATTTGTATTAGATGACCATTCTATGTTATAATTTGTCATCATGACCATTGTGGTTAATTAATATAAGATTGAATCTTGCGTGATATGAACTTATTGACCTGTAATAAAGATAACTAATTAGCATGATCATTATGGTTAGGAATATTTAGAATCATTAAAATTACTAAACGGACCAAGGGAACTAATCAATTTAGGAATCAAGAAACAGTTTATTAATATCCATTGCACATGATAGAAGCCAATCATAATTGAAGGTTTAATTCAAGTCTAATAAAGAATTTTTCTGATCTGTTACCAAGTCAGTTTTCATTATTTGTTTGCTTTGCGTTTGTTTATGCATTTTATATTAAATTCCCCATTTTATTTTATGTTTTCTAATTAACCGGTGATCAAATAAGCTAACTCTCTTTCATACATGTTCCCCAAGAGTTCGACACACCTTCTTACCAATACTAGACTACTACACGATTAGGTACACTGCCTAGTGTGATAGTCCTACTATAGTATGTTAAGTTTATAAATGTTTTGATCTTATGGGTCAAATTTTGGCATCTGTTAGGGATTAGTCACAAGATAATCGATCAATGTGTCTTGTCTTGATAAAGGATTTGGATTTGAATTTGGAAGCTAGAATCCTCCTGAAAATTGGTTTGAAAATTTTGATTTAACGAATGAGTTTGTCCTAAAATTTGATTTGGAATGTGATTTTGATGCATACTTAGTTGATTTGAACCAATGTTTTTAAATTGTGAGTTTTGATAAATCTGATTTTGAGGTAAACCAAGTCTAGTTGTAGGTTGAACAAAAATAGAGCCAAAGGTCCTTAATAGAAACGATTATTCAGTTTAGTAGTAGCTTCATGGACTTGGAGTTCACCATACAAGTTATAAAGAGAAGTGTTGTCTATTGGAGTAGTTTTATTTATCAACCTTTCGACACTTGCCCATTTTGGAGTTAATATGTTTAAAAATTAAGTTTAATCTCTTCATGGGATCATCGTCCACCACACTTTTTTAATCGATTGATGGAAATGTTATAGCGTGTGAAAACATCGTCAACAGATTCATTAGGATGCATCTTGCATACATCAATATCATTCATCACAACTTTCTTAACACTTCTTAGATACCGTAAGGAGTTTCTCTTTTCTCATCTGGAATACTTTTGAAGATATTGTAAGTGTTGTCTATTGGAGTAGTTTTATTTATCAACCTTTCGACACTTGCCCATTTTGGAGTTAATATGTTTAAAAATTAAGTTTAATCTCTTCATGGGATCATCGTCCACCACACTTTTTTAATCGATTGATGGAAATGTTATAGCGTGTGAAAACATCGTCAACAGATTCATTAGGATGCATCTTGCATACATCAATATCATTCATCACAACTTTCTTAACACTTCTTAGATACCGTAAGGAGTTTCTCTTTTCTCATCTGGAATACTTTTGAAGATATTGTGGGGAATACCCGAATGAAGCTCTTGCATATCTTTAGCTTCAAGTTTAGCCGTCAAAATTTGTTAAAGTTTGATCAGTACTCATAGGTGTTGGAGTAACCATTATTTGTGCAGTTTCAGCAGGAAATCGGGTGGTGGTATTGTAATTGTGCTAGTGACATCCGAGGATTGTTTTCCGGTGGAAGCGAAATGTCATATGTCATATTCATGACCAACAAGATAAAATTTCATACGAGTGACCCATGATGAATTCGCTAAGAATAAGTATAGGGGCTCTGTTTGAACAAGCGACATTATTCGCAATTGAATCGGAATATATGTTGAAAAAATTCTTATTTGAATTTGTAGTTTGCCATAGTAATATGTAATACGAATATAAAGCTTGAGAAATTCAAAGTAAAATTTAAAGGGTATTAAAAACAGATCCATTAAAGACAAGGGTGTGAAAAACACTTTTTAAGTAAGTTTTGAAATAAGAACAAATCAAAAAGGTGATTCACGGGAGATTTGTGGAGAACTTCGAGTATGAATAGTGAGTCGAGAGAAAAATAAGTTGAAAAACAATTCTTCCTTTTCACAGTCAATAAAAAGGTTAGGTTTACTGTTTAGGGTTTAGGATAAAGACTCTAGGATTTAGGGTTTAGAAATATTTAGTTTAGGGTTTACTTTAATTATTTTTAATTGACGCATCATACATTTGTTTTTTTTCTAATAGAGCATTGTACTTTAATAATCCACTTATTTGTTATAAGTGGATTATAAATTTAGTTGATGGTGGTGTTGTTCTAGAGGCTGACAAAGGGAAGAACGGAGGAGATGGGCATCGTCGGCAAGGGCTGGTGCTACTTTGCTGTTCTAGTCGTTGATCAGAGAGTATGGAAAGAAAAAGATGCTGATAAAAATGCGTAAATAGAGTTGGAAAGGGGTTAAGTTGTGAAGCCTTTATCGGTGACGCCTTTTGCGACAATGCCTTTAGCGACAACAACCAACAATACCGGCGACATTGAAGTTCCTTTAGCAAAGACCCCAATAAGGGCGACAGTCAATAGCGGCAACACAAAATCAGGCGCGGGAAATTCCAGCATTTTTTGCTGATCGATTTTACAACTAATCAAGGGGAAACATTAACTTTGTTGTCTGCACCTGGATTGCCGCATGAGTGGCCACACTGCTATAAACAAAGACATCCGACGCCTTCAATCCGTCGCATATAACAGTGTTTCCACTAAAGGTGGCACCACTAATGCGGCTTAATCTTGTACTGTAAGTGCCAAAGTTAACACGTGCCGAGACAAATGGAATTAATACATCTTACCATTTGAACTAAAGGTTTGAAATAACAATACAACACAATCTCGTAGGTATTTTTTTCTCCACAGAATATGAAAAGGAATTGAATACGGCCATCCCGGCCAGTCGAACTAACAAATATGGGTTGTCTGACATTCATGTTTTCATTAAGATATTAGCCTTTTGATTTCATATCCATCAAACAACTTCTATTAATTTATTACTTCCACTAGATCACTCAATCATCGATCGTAAAACTACTACAAGTCGTCAATTAGATTACACTTTACAACATATACAAGTTATATAGATATTCATATTATGTAATGCTGGACTTGCTATGTAAAGAGTTAGATAACGGTATATCAAAGCCCAACTGTATTTTATTTGGCGTAGTGCAAGAAAAAAAAAAAAGGAATAGAATAGACTTCTTCATTTGCGTACACGCACAACTTATTCAATACCATGGCCAAACATAATATGTTTTTGTCCGATCTTTAGATGAAAGGCTCCATAATTTGCAAGGTCGACAACAGGTTTAACGTTTTTGAAATCTTTTACTTGCAATGAAGTGGAGATGTCATCAACAGAGAAAGGTATTCTGCATTAATGAACATCAGTCATGATCAATTCTCAATGCAATTGCATAATAAGACAATTAATGCCAATTAGGGAAGTACCACTACAATTAAATGAAGATCCCAGTAACTTGTATTCACAATAAAACTGAAGCAAACTACATGCAAGTCAATTTCTTAAAAGGAGAATTGATAAGAAATGCCCTATGCAAGCTAGGTGTTGGTAGAGTTATAGGCGATGGATGCAAGTTTCATAGAATTAGTTACTTTTGTAGAGACAAAGAATCTATCTAGCTTAATATGAATATAAATGATAGAAAGAAACCTGTAAATTAGCTATATTTCCAATCTTCCTAAAGAAAATATTCCTGATAGAAAACCACATTTTAACTATTCCATGCTCTAGAAACACCCACATTGTAATATTTTTTTCCCAAAGAAAGAGCCATACACAAAATTAAGAAATGTTACAGTTTTCTTAATTATCCAATCTCAAATTAATTTTGGACAACTTTCATACATTTTAAACTAAGGTAACACTTTTATTAAATAGTCCTTGAATAGTTGAATTAATTCAATTTAGGATAAAGCGAGAAAGATCAACAATTTTTAAAGTAGAATAAGGTTCCCGTGTACACAAAATTCATGTTTCCAGTTTTACTTTAATCTTAGGTGTAAATACTGTTGGGATATAACAAAACGAGTTAAGCACTTCAAACAAATCGATATTTGGTTTCGGTGACACCAGTGGAATAAATTACCGAAAAAAACGGTAAACGAAAATGTAAAATCGGAACACAATATTTAACGTGGTTCGGTCACGGGATCACGACCTACGTCCAAGGGCAAACGAGAGAGAGAGGGTTTTATTAACACCAAGAAATTACAATCATACAAGGCTAAACTGCACTTGTAGTCTGATCACTCACAAGAAAATATCACTCGCACTTTTGGCTGCCAAACTGGACTCTGCACAAAAGGCTAACTCACAAAATTGTGATATATCTATCTATGATTTTCTTTATATGTTTGTGTGTTATGTTGTGTATTGTCTACAACTAAGAACCCCTATTTATATACATTTGAGAATGTATATAATATAATAAATCTACACCTCATATTTGAAAAACAAAATCTTCACCAAACTTTGACTTCAAAGTTCACCTAACAATCTCCCACTTGAAGATTTTGAACAACGTAGTCTTTCTCTACCGTCCAACTCTTGCAATGGTTTTTCCAATCTCTCTCGTTCCTGCCATCCCTCCTTTTCAAACTTCTGGAAGGCCAGTTGAAGTCATACAAAACTTCAACTTGTCTGTGGTAACCACCTTGGTGAACATATCTGCTGGATTCTTCGTTCCAAGGATTTTCTTCAGATTCAAAGTTCCATCATTGATTAACTCTCGAATGAAATGGTACCTCATCTGATTGTGTTTCGTTCTATTATGAAACACCATATTCTTTCCCAGGTGAACTAACTCTGGTTGTCATAATACAGTACACAATCCTCCTGTTGCATTCCAAGTTCTGATAGGAAGGTCTTCAACCATATAAGCTCTTTGGCTGCTTCTGCAATAGCCATGTATTATGCTTCTATGGTTGAAAGATCAACACTCTTTTGTAACCTGGACATCCAACTAATTGCGGTACCTCCGATTGTGAAAACGTATCCCGTTGTGCTTTTAGCCGAATCCACGCATCCACCCAAATCTGCATCGGCAAACCCTTCTAAGACTACCCCATTTCTTCTGTAACATAGGGCAACCTCAACTGTTCCTTTCAAGTAGCGTAACAGCCATTTTACTTCTTCCCAATTCTCTTTTCTTGGATTTGACATAAACCTGCTTACTACTCCCACTACATGAGCAATATCTGGTCTTGTGCATATCATTGCATACATCAAACTACCAACTGCAGATGCATAAGGAACTTTAGCCATTTGTTATTTGTCTTCTTCCGTCTTTGGGGATTGCTTCTTTGAGAGTTTCTGACTTCCCAAAGGTGTACTTCTTGCTTTAGCATCTGCCATGCAGAACTTTTCTAAAACTTTCTTGATGCACTTTGTTTGTGAAAGTTTTAATGTACCGGTTACTATGTTCCTGGCTATGCTCATGCCTAATATCTGCTTAGCAGCCCCTAAGTCCTTCATCTCGAACACTGTATGTCGGATCTAGCTATCAACATGTCATCAACATATAATAACAGGATGATGTAAGAGGAGTTGAATTTCTTCAAGTAGCAACAGTGATCCATCTCACATCTGTGATACCCACTCCTTTGCATGAAGCTATCAAACTTCAAGTACCACTGTCTTGGAGCTTGCTTCAAACCATACAAACTTTTCTTTAACTTGCACACCAGGTTTTCCTTGCCAATTGTTGGGAAACCCTCTGGTTGTGCCATGTAGATGTCTTCTTCCAGGTCACCATGAAGAAAAGCTGTTTTCACATCTAGCTGCTTTAGATGGAGATCTTCAGAGGCTACAATTCCCACGACCATTCTGATTGTAGTCATCTTCACAACTGGGGAGAATATCTCGTTGTAGTCAACACCCCTCTTCTGTTGGAAACCCTTTACTACCAATCTGGCCTTGTATCTTTTACTGCCATCAATCTCATCTTTGACCCGAAACACCCATTTGTTTTGTAGTGCTTTCTTCCCTGCTGGGAGCTTGACCAAGGACCAAGTCTGGTTCTTGTCAAGTGATCTCAATTCGTCTTCCATACCCCTCTTCCACTATATGGAATCTTTCATCCTTAGGGCCTCTAAATAAGACTCAGGTTCACCATTCTCTGTCAGCAATAAGAAATTTGCTGAAGGAGAATACCTGTTTGGAGCCTTTCGTGGTCTAGTGGACCTCCTAACAGTAGGAGTTTCAGTCTCTACTCCTTCTCCGACTTCTTCTTCAAAACTACTGTCTTCTTCGCTCCCTCTATCTCCAGTATTATCAGAGCTCCCACTGCTTCCTAAACTTTCACCTATCTCCGGAGTACTGATAGGTCTTACAATATCGTCGTTAGATATATCTTCAAACACGACTTGACTCTTTGTTTTCTCTGGTTGCTTCTTTCTGCCAGAGCTTGCTGCAAGTTCATCCTTGTATAGAGCATTCTCGTTGAACATCACATCACGACTTCTGATAACCTTCTTTGTCTCATTATCCTAGAAGCGGTACCCCAGGTTATCCGAGCCATAGCCTATAAAGGTGCACTTCCTTGCCTTCGCTTCTAGCTTGTCTCTTTCAGAATCTTTCACCTTCACATATGAGACACAACCGAAAACTTTCAAGTGTATGAGTGAAACCTCGCGACCACTCCATTCTTCTTCCGGAATCTTGAACCCTAAGGGGACTGAGGGTCCTCTGTTGATTAGATACGCGACTGTGTTGATGGAATCTACCAGAACATGTTGGGCAGACCTGCATGTAGTCTCATTCTCTTCGCCCTTTCGTTCAATGTTCGGTTCATCCTCTCAGCAACTCCATTCTGCTAAGGTGTCTTTGGAACAGTCTTCTGCATTCTGATTCCTTGGTCAGCATAGTAATCAACAAAATCTTTGCTATTGTATTCACCCCCATTATCAGATATGAAACACTTGATCTTCAAGTTAGTTTCATTTTCAACAATAGCTTTCCATTTCTTGAAAGTACTCAAGACTTCAGACTTATGCTTCAAGAAATAAACCCAAACCTTCCTTGTGCAGTCGTCAATGAAAGTGACATAATATCGGGATCCTCCCACTGAAGAAACAGAAGTGTGACCATAAACATATGAAAGTACTAGCTCCAACTTCCCGGACTTGGGTGGATAACCAGTCTTCACAAAAGTAACTTTGTTCTGTTTACCAATAACACATGGTTCACAGAAATCAACTGTTACAGTCTTCAGATTTGGAATTCTTCCTTTAGAGGCTAGCATATTCATTCCCTTCTCACTCATATGCCCAAGTCTTTGGTTCCATAGAGTAGATGCCACAGCTTCTTCTACAGCATGTACTTCAGAGTCATCAGCTTCCACCATGTAAAGTGTACCCCGCTTCTGACCTCTAGCAATAACTAAGTTTCCCTTCATTACCTTCCTTTGTTGATCACCAAATATAGCATGGTGACCCTCGTTATCAAGCTGCCCCACCGATATCAACATTCTCTTTAGGTCTGGAATGAACTTCACATTCTTTAAAGTCCAATTCGTACCTAAAGTTGTCTTGAGAACCACGTCTCAGACTCCCGTGATATCCAGACTTTTGTCATCAGCCAGTCGGACCTTTCCTTTGTAATGTCTAAAATTAATCATTACATCTTTGGAATGAGTGGCATGAAATGACCCACCAGAATCCATGATCCAGGATTCCGTTGAGTTTTCAACTGCACAAATAAGCGCGTCTCCTTCAAAATATGCTGTCGTATTTACTTCCTTCTTTCCTTTATCTGTCGAAGGCCTCGGGAACTAATTTATGAAGCGACCTTTCTCCTTGCAGTTCCAACAGGTAATATCCGACCTGTTCTTTGACTGACCTCTCTTTCTCAATTTTGATCTTCATCTACCACCGCCTCCTCTGTTGGATCTTCTTCCCCTGTCTTTAGTACTTAGAAGACTACTGGAAGATTCCTCGGTACTCCATCTGCGCACATCCTCACTAAGGATTAAATTTCGAATGCTTTCGAACGTCAGCTTAGCACCTCCGACTGAACTGCTGACTGCAATAACCGTACCAGACCAACTTTCAGGCAAAGATGATAGTAGCAGCAAAGCTTGAACTTCATCTTCAAATTTAATATCAACCGATATTAACCTCAACAATATTGAATTGAATTCATTTATATAATCAGTTGTTGAACTACCCTCCATCATCTTTAAATTTACCAACTGTCTGATCAGAAAAACATTATTCGACGCTGAAGGTTTCTCGTACATGTCAGATAGCGCCTTCATCAACCCATGAGTTGTCTTCACATTGACAATGTTGTAAGCAACGTTCTTTGCCAATGACAACCTCACCACACCAAGAGCCTGCCGGTCTAACAATTCCCAATCCTCCGGTTTCATGAGAAAAGGCTTCTCTTCAAACAGAGGTTCATGTAACCCTTTTTGGTAGAGATAGTCTTCGATTTGCATTTTCCAAAAACCGAAATCGTGACCAACGAATTTGTCGATCTTAACTCTCCCACCTTCAGCCATAGCTCGAAAAATAATATTTTATAAGGCCAATCGAAACCTCGTTTCTGATGTGGAAGATCAGACCAAGCTGCAACCACAGAGCATACGCGAGATACGACTTCCTTTAAACCTAGAGCTCTGATACCAGTTTGTTAGGATATAAAAAAACGAGTTAAGCACTTCAAACAAATCGATATTTGGTTTCGGTGACACGAGCGGAATAAATTACCGAAAAAAAAGATAAACGAAAATGTAAAATCGGAACACAATATTTAGCGTGGTTCGGTCACGGGATCACGACCCATGTCCACGGGCAAACGAGAGAGAGAGGGTTTTATTAACACCAAGAAATTACAATCATAAAAGGCTAAACTGCACTTGTAGTCTGAGCACTCAGAAGAAAAATATCACTCGCACTTTTGGCTGCCAAACTAGACTCTGCACAAAAGGCTAACTCACGAAACTGTGATATATCTATCTATGATTTTCTTTATGTGTTTGTGTGTTGTGTTGTGTATTGTCCACAACTAAGAACCCCTATTTATATACATTTGAGAATGTATATAATATAATAAATCTACACCTCATATTTGAAAAACAAAATCTTCACCAAACTTTGAATTCAAAGTTCACCTAACAAATACCATAAAAACTATAAAGATCTACTCATATGAAATACCATTCACCAAAGAGAACAGTAAGCATGATACCTGGATTCAACTAGTCGACAATAAAGACCGTCATCGACCTTTATAAATCTAAATGGTTCCTCTGTAAGCGTAAGAGTTTCGCCATTTTCGGTAATAACATGTTTAAACATAAAGCAATGATATATATATATATATATATATATATATATATATATATATATATATATATATATATATATATATATATATATATATATATATATATATATATATACTATACCTAATAAATAAAAATAACAATTGCCACATGTCTATTTGTTAAACCCTCTTCTTTCTTTGACACGTGTACTCATCTAATTTCTTTCCCGCCCAAAACCTATACGGTGCAAGTGATTTGATCCCCGATGATTCAGGAATAAAAACAAAAATCAGCAAACAATCAGGACTTCCAGTTATCTATCATTCTATCCTTACCTGTTACAGGCTGGATACCAAAATCATCGGCTAAAACCTATATGACAAGTGATTTGATCCCTAATAAACATTAAGGGAAGCGCCCCAATCTCTCTCACTCACGTCTTCTTCTTCCTCGCCAATCCCTTCCCTGCCATGAAGCCTTGCTGAACCCTTCACCTAAACAATATCCATCCTAATAGATGTTAGCCTTGCCGGAGGAAGACGGAGGTGATGTGCCTCAGAGTTAAACTTTCCTGGTCAAACTCACCATAACTGATGGATGCGGATTTTTTTGGGAGCGATATCAATTCCTCCCATTATTTTAGGAAAGAAGCCAATCATTTTTATGTAACCTTCAAGAAATTGGCAACAAATCCTCTCCAATTTGAAATCAAAACCTCCATATACGATCTCTTCAAACTGTAAACCCTAGCACACCTTTTATAATGGATAGCATACACATACGCATTCTGTGAACTTCAAATAAACCTCGAAGCACACTTTATAGTGGATCATGGCTCATTTAATTCAGGTCAGTAAATGAAAACACTCAAATTTTCTTTTCCGTTGCGTCAACGTGATGTATACTACTGTTAGCCATTATTTTTTTTCGATTTATCATTGAAAGTTAATTGCAAATTTCTTCTATAATACTTATTTGTTCCTCTTTTGAAAACCCACAATCATAATGTATTTTTGTAAAACAAAACACAATGATTATGTGTGTTTTTATTTCACCTGCCAAGTGTTTGCTAAAATGCTTCAATGATGCAACTTTGAAAATTTTACCCTGAAGTTCGACACTTTTGCGACCTTTAACCTTAGACCATGATTAAAATTCAGAACCTTATGGCGTTGTCACCAATGGTATGTTCATATCTCAAGAAGCCAATTTAGATTATTGATTACCATTCTTAAACGGCTTAATTTGAAACTCAAAAACTTTGACCAATTTTCAGATTTTCAGGTTTAGGAGCTTCTCAATAGTCATCTGATTCTTCCTCAAAAACTTTGACCAATTTTTTTTATTGTTTTCTAAATTCTCAAATGACCAATCGTTAAAAGCACCGGACCAATTTCAATATATATTGGGCATTTTTTAAACTGGGTCATAGACATTGTGATACACCTCAGTGAAGGAATTCGCGATGTGGTTGTAAAAGAAACAATTTCAAAGAGATAATATTATTTTTCTTAATTTCTTTTATTAAAATTCATTTACTAACTATTTATCCTTAGGTTGCAAGCTCAGAAGGGAAGATGGAGAGTTATCGATGGTTCATTGACATTATTTTTTTCTTATTTTCGTTTATTAAAATCCATGTATTAACTATTTTTGTTTATTTGTACGATGGCCAGTTATAAGATGGGATCAAAGAAATGCAAAACACCTTTTGCTGAACAGGGGCAAAGCCTTTTTAATGTTGTATAGCCTTTTCTTGATCACTGCAAATTTGAGGAGAATTGCACTTTAATTGGCAGGTAAGTAATCATATATGGTATTTGTGGAAGGTAACAATATTCAAGTTCTATCTTTAATTTATTTTTTATTTCAGACAATTTATAAATATATTATGTCTTTTTTAGGGCCGTATAAGATATGGATGAAGATTATGCTCAAAATCTCTCGGATGCTTGAGATTTATGTAAGCTTATACATATAATTTTACTTTTAGTTTATGGTTTTCTCACTTTTATGTAATGATGATATAGCATTGTCATCCAAGAATTCCTGACTCTTTTGGTCATTTCATCAAGAAATTTTAACCTGCTTTAAATTATATGCCATCATGTAAAAAGTGTTCTTGAGGTTGCTTTTCAATTCAATGTTATCCCCTTCCATCGAAATTATCGATATTATTCTGTTTCATATCTTGATCGAATGTCGTCAACACACATATAATATTCATTAATCACTAAAAATATATATCAATAACATATTGGTTGACGTCAAAATCGACACAAAATCATAGGTTTGTAAGTCTCCACCTGGATTTTCACAATACTAAACAATATATAGTCTTTTCAGTTTTCATGTTTCAGCTAATATTAGGTTTGATTTGCCATATTGCTACAACATTTACTTTCATAGAGATCGTGTCCTCAACCAAGACCATTGCATTGTTCAAACTCCGTGATTTTAACTCCGACAAGTTACACATTTCAAAACTATCATTTTTTCAATTATTTTAAAAAGTTTGTCATAGAGATGTGTGTATGATTTGTTTGTGTCTGTGTGTATATGTGTAAATATAGAATCTTCCAAATCAGTTCAACAGAAGAACCTTTTCTTTATTAGTTGGTACCATACCTTCACCGTCATAGGTAGTTTAACTTTACATTATCACATCCTACTTTAGTCCCTTTTTGTTGCATCATTGTACTTTAAAGAATTTACTTATTAAGGCATTATACTTTGAAAATTATACCCATTTATAGCGTTATACTTCTGATATTTTTCTTCTTTTGTTGCATATTTGACCCTATCTCGGGTTCTTTCAATATTAATGCTAGGTCAAAATTTCGAAACATGCATGAATGGGTCGTAGAGTATCTTGTGGAAGAATGTTTTAATTTTAAGAAGTATTGCAACAAAGTATTGCTTCAACAACGTTAATGCTATTTACAATAACCAATTGTAATATTAGTAGAATAGGTTCTCAAATTGTTTTCTTTGTTTCCGGAATTAATTTGTGATGTAAAGTTGTGATGTCGACTTAAAGGTTATTTCTTTTTTACTTAACGGACTTAATAGACTAAACACTTAATATTGATAACTATATATGGTTATTTTTTTTTTGACTTAATTTGGATAGAATGACATAATAAGTTAAGTAAGAGAACATGACTTAATATTCACAAATGACAATTTTATCATCTCAATATTGATATTGTTCATATTACTTTATATATTTTTTAATCAACCCGTGTATTACACGGGTTTCTAACCTAGTATATATATATATACATATATATATATATATATATATATATATATATATATATATATATATATATATATATATATATATATATATAAAATATATATATATATATATATACATATATATATATATATATATATATATATATATATATATATATATATATATATATATATATATATATATAGTTCAGTTCTTTTGAGATCGAATATATTCATGAGATCTTGAGAACTTTTAGACTATATTCACGCATTAAGTCGCTTATATATAAAGCAATTTTTTAAAAAAATTCTTTAAAAAAGTTGATTTTGTTGTAAGATGCACGTATGCACATTTGCACAAAAATGCACATATGCGCATTTTGTCTTTTTTTTTTTTTTGAAAAATAAAATTGGTTTAAAAGTTCTCAAGATGTCATAAATATTTTGGATGTCACAAGATCCTTACCATATATATATATATATATATATATATATATATATATATATATATATATATATATATATATATATATATATATATATATATATATATATATATATATATATATATATATATATATATATATATATATATATATATATATATATATATATATATATATATATATATAAACCAAACCTAGAATGCCAGATGTCACATTTTCTATATCTTAAAATGCCACATGTCATGTTCATAAACCTAAATCTAATTTTCATTCCCACTCAAAAAATGTACTGATACCAAACTTCCAAATATAAATGCTAAAAATAAGGAAGTATAACAATTATTCAAATATTTTCCACGATCCTACAAAATTAGGAATTCAATCATTCGTGTTCTAATAAGTCAATATTGAATTCCTTTAGGGTGTGTTTGGTTCACAGAATATGTAGAAAGAAATTGGAATCGTTTGGATGAATGAGAATTTGAAGAAATTGGAATCTCTAACTCATTTGGTTGACAATGAATGAAATGGAATTGTTTGTTGATTTCCATTTGGTTTGCAAAGTATATAAAATGACTAAACTACCCTTTATAAGGTTAAATATGTCATTTTATTTGTACATAAAAAAGATAAACAATAGCATTTGAATTATTTGACATTATCCAAAGGAATGATAAATTCAATTTTATATGGAATTTGATGGAATGTTATACAATTCTATTCGATCAAAGTTCCAACCAAACACGTTCTGAATTGAATTTCTTTTTCCTATTCATTTGAATTCCATCAGAATACTTGAAACAAACACGCCCTTATATTTTTATTTCTACTCTCTCCCTTCACGAAGCTATCATCATTGCACCATCTCTCTCTCTCTCTCTCTCTCTCTAAGCCGCCCTGTTAGGGTTTATTTAGAAAACCTTCTGATATTTAGTTGCAACATTTATTTTGTAGTTCTTTTAGAACACCCAAAAAATAAATTGATTATGGAAGATCACTTCATCCTTCCTCAACCAGAACTCACTTCCACTATGAACTTGATCCACAAACTCTGTTAGCGACCGCCACTTACCTCATCGTCAACTACTATCCACATCTTGCAACCTTATACTCACCCGATACCGCCATTTAATCAGCCGCCAGCCCATAAACCACTACCTTTCCCACCCCTTGCCTAGGCGTCACCCTTGGTAAAACTCTTTCCATCTCTCACAACCAACAATTTTCATACTACCATCTCAACTCTTCACAACACCGTCGTCAACCCTACCATTAAAACTCTCTTTATCTTTCACAACCTTACAAATCAACCAGTGCCTGCTTTGCTCTCACATCTGCCACCACCACCGCATATTACAGACATCAACTATCAGTTTTTTTCTATCCGTAATATTCACAGACAATGATAAAACTTAGGTACTCTATAAACGATGATAAATCCTTTCGTCTTCAGTTTCGAAATTTTGACTTCAAACCAATTTGGAACATAAGATACATGCTTTTACATCAACTTTTTTTGGTTTCTGTGTTTTTAGTTATTTCTAATTTGCGAAAGGGGACCTAGCTAACAAGGAAAATATTGATTTATAGACTTGAAGGTACTATATTTGCAGTTATCTATGTTTTTTATTCTTAACAGATGTAAAATTCTAAAAAGGTTGCACATGGTTAATGAAGTTTTGATTATTTTTGTGCAAACTGGGCAACTATTTCCTATTAAGAAAATGGATGCGAGTAATCTTGAACAAATCTAAGAAATAGAGAAAGGTATAAGGTATATTTCCTATGAAATCAAGTGTATACAAAAAAAACCTTCTAGATAAGTGTTATAGCCGAAGTGCATATCCTTTGGTTTTGTAGCACCTTTGTGGCTATCGTTTTTTTACGTTTTACGAATTTGATATTTAATTTACCAACTCAACTTGCGATTGGCTTGTTTGTTTTTATCAGCTTCTTCTCATGTTGATTTGGTTTCAGGTCCGATGGAATGATTTTGTGTTTTTGGTTTCAAGTTAAATCTATCATGAATTTACATAAGTCTGGTTTGAACCAATGCTTATATGTTTATAGACATTTATAGTAACCGTGTGATTTATTACAATCATCATTCGTCCAAGTACGATGTGTTTTTTCTAGCCATGGGTTCGTTAACATTATATATTTTGACTAAAGAGACTTCAGCCGCTATGCGGGGGATAGAGTTGTTAGGTGTGAAGGCTTTGCCAAATCAACTAGGAGTTGGTGAATGGTTGGTAAGTCTAAGGTTTGGTGAATGGTTGGTGAAGACTCATCAAATATGTTCATACATGCTTTTCACATTACCATCACATGTATATATATAGGTGGTAAAGCTTGTTAGAAAAATGCACCACAACACACAAAACATGCAAGAGTTGAGTGTGTATCTCTTGTAATCTCCTTAGTCTAATAAAATCTAGTTGTTGCCCGTAGATGTAGGATTTACACCGAATCCGAACCACGTAAAATCCTTGTGTTCTTAATTTGTGAGCTGAGTGTGTGAGTTTCGTGTTCGTATGCTAAGTGTCTCGATCCTAACAAGTGTCATCACCACAAGTATTGCTTCGAAGCAAGTAAAAAAAACCTATACCACATCACCGTTTCTGCTAGACTTTGGCATCAGCACATCAGTGCTCCAAAGTCGTACTACCACACCAACATATAATAGAAGAACCATTGTCCCACCACTTCCGAGATGAAGAATTTGAGGTACCAATTTATGTTTGCAATTTTCTTTTTGTTTAATATTGGTCTTTGTTCCTCAATTTTCCTTTTACAAAATCCTAATCTTCTTGATTGTTAAAGTCTTTCATGCCAGTAGATTGAAGGTTAAATAGATGGAAAAATGAAAAAGCTTTTTTAGAAAAAAGCAAGACACTATAATTTGGATGATAATAGTTGGTTTTGTTGATGGATCTTGGTTAATAATAAGGGTATATAAGATACCCTTATTAAAGGATTAAGGATCTTTATAATCATGTTACTAATAAGGGTCTACAAGAGACTAAGAAACTAATAAAAGTGTAGATTTTATAATATAATATAATGTAAAACTAACAAACTAAAGTAGGATTGAATTTCTGTTAACATTGGAATTTATTTTATAGATGTGAGATGTTGGATTGGATATTAAAACCATGATCTTGGATGAAATAAAGATGTCAAAGAAAGTAACAAAATCGATCAGAAAGATTAAGTACGATCACAATTTGATTTGTAGTATTTTAGTCAAAAGGAAACAGAACTTGAAAGTTTTTCATGACTTAATCAGAAGATAAGTGATATTTTTAAACGTTATGGGGTTCCATTTATCCTTAGGCAAGAATATTAGCCATTGATATTTTCAAACTAAAGTACGATTCAATTTCTGTTATGTCACACCCCCAAACCACGATGGCGGAAACGTCTGAGGGTGGATGACTTCATGAACAGTATCACAACAACGTTTGTACAATAGTGATCAAAGCAAACACATCCATCATATACATAATTGTAAATGTTACAAGAGTTCAAAAGATTGTATGTTTTAAATACAATTACAATATGATATCAAAATACATAGTATGACGCCATAGCGACCCATCGTCAAAGGTTGTAGTTACCTTATCAATTTCCTGAGAATACAAGTAGTTTGAAAGAGTGTCAACATTACGTTGGTGAGATCATAAGATTTTTTGATGAGAAAATCCATAATCATTTTTCCTTGGAAAAGGATAGTGCTTGAAACCAGAAAATCCAATATTTTCTAATAAATGAGTCGTAGTCTTAAAACCCAAAGACCGAGAATGTATAAGTATTTCTATACTTGAAAATAGTATTACGTAGTTTTATTCTTGTATGAAACAGTGTAAATAGATGTTTACTCGTAGACCAATCGTAGATTTAATTCTGTAAAACTCATATGTATAAGTAAACCATACTTTTATTTATATAATTGATAAAACGTAGTTTTAATTTCCATAGAACCAGTGTGTATAAGTAAAAACCATACTTATAGTTGTAACTTGTTAAAATGTAGTTTTAATACCAATAAACTTGTATAAGGAATCTCTTTCCTTGTAAAATGTAGTATTGTACTCCAAGAAAATCTAATATTTTCTTATTAATGTATCCAAGTCTTAAAAATCCAAAGACTAAAATGTATAGCGTAGCTTGTAGTATAAAACCTTTGAAAATGTATATTTCCACGTAAACAATTTATAAAGTTGATTTCCCATGCGAGACGTCCTATAACCATACTGTGACCATGTAGGCCTGCTTCGACGTTCTTCAGGCGTCGGACTGTTATGACATTTGTCACCTCAGACCCGTCGGTCTAGCTGTAGCTAGCAGCTCAGGTGCGGGGTTGTCAATCCCGTATAGATCTATACACAAATATCACGCTCTCTTACCGAGACTCTGGTTATAAATTTCAGGACTTATAATATGTACTTAAATAAATACTGTGAAGACCCATCTCACAAAAATGTATGTATCAATCAACTTGTTAAAGTTTGTATATGAAAAACCTTTGTATTTGTCCATTATCATTTTCCCCATGATATTATAGTAATGTATAATAATTATATATTTTATATAATTATTTGTCTTCTTTAAAACGTCACAGTAACATTTGTATCAACAAACTATTCCTATAATAGTTTATTTTTAGTATTCCGTTGTGAAAAACATATATTTACAAATATATGTGAAATAACTTATTTAGATGGTTATAAAGAACTTCTTTTAAGATATATTCTCCATAATAGTGGTGTAATAAATTGGTTATACCCTTTATTAATTCCAATATAATATTTCATGACTATCAAATAAAGAACGGCCAGGTAGAAGATTAAATGGGGAGGTAGGACCCTTTCAGCGTATAAGCCTTTCGGAAATCCAACAACCGAGCCCAAATGATCGGCCTAGACACCGCACTCGTAAGTAGATCATTCAATATTATTTTTGGAATTATAATTGAATTGTTTAATGATGTTTACAAAATTCACATTTCGTTTACTATTGTTATAAAAGAGTATAAATAACTATTTTTATAGTATAACTTGTATTCTCCCCCTTAAAAACGTGAATAAAGATAAAAAGAAGGGGTATGAACTCACCTCAATGTCGACTAGCATCTTATCGCCAATTGTTGTTAGATCGCCCGACTCTTCGTGCTTCTAACTCGAATTCACTATATTTATAACTGAAATATCTACTTCTAACGCTCATTCTTCGTATATCTCTCTATACGTATCGAAGAACTTGTTTGTGTGATTTGAATGGCTAGAATGAGGCTATATTTATAGTAGATTTATTTTCGTATTGCGGCCCTCATGATACAGATATATGACTTTTATGGCTTTTAGAATTTGTTTATGACAAAACATACCCTTAAAATACTCTTTAAATAGATTTAATAGTTTTTATATAAAATAAATGATTTTTGTTTATTAAAATATAATCTACGAAAATCGTAGTTTAATAATATCAACTTTTTAACTAAAAGTCTTTAACGAATTAACGAAAGGGTATTAATTGTAAGTTTAATGAAAATATAGGGTTTAAATGTAAATACAATTTCATTTTAAAGAAAAAGAAAATATTAAATAAAAAACTAATATCAATAATATTAAATTTTGACGTCAGATTGTTCGTATCGACGATACCGTTTTGACGGTAAATTTTTCCGTTTTATAAAACGTCGTAATATTATCGATAAACTTAAAAATACGTATTGAATTAGTGTTCGAAATGAAAATACGAATTCTTTGAGGGTAAAATGTGTAAAATTGATTAAATAATGAAGTGGGGCCCACTTTTTATAAAATAAAATTAAAATAAAATAATATAAAAATTTTTCAACTTTCCATTCAAATCTCCACCTACCGGTGGAGACTAATTTTTTTTTTTTTTTTTAAATATATATATATATATATATATATATATTATAATAATTAAACGTCGCTTTCAAGTTAAATTAAACGTTTTTTCTTTTATAACTTTTTATATATGACGTTTGGTAAAAATATAAATATAAATTCGGGACCGTCGTATTTTTATCTACGTTTTGATATAAAATTTGTAATATTCCGATGAGTTTTAAACTTTTACCGTTTTGATATAAAATTTGTTACTATTCATGCCGTAATTTTTTTTTTATATTAAAACATCTAGTTCAGCATGGTTTGTTCGTATAACTGACTTAAATTAGCATACGTAATATTATAATATCAAATAATACAACGTAGAGATTATGAAATTTACATTTCACATATTGACTTTAACGTACGCTTTGGTTGACTTAAGTTGACTTTCGTTGACTAATTTGACAGTTGTCACATGTTAACATTAGAATTTATTTTACAGATGTGAGATGTTGGATGGGATATTAAAACCATAATTTTGGATGAAATAAAGATGTCAAAGAAAGCAACAATCGATTAGAAAGATTAAGTACGATCACAATTTGATTTGTACCATTTTAGTCAAAAGGAAACAGAACTTGAAAGTTTTTCATGACTTATCCAAAAGATAAGTGATATTTTTAAACGTTATGGGGTTCCATTTAACCTTAGGCAAGAATTTCAGCCATTAATAATTTTAAACTAAAGTAGGATTCAATTTCTGTTAACATTGGAATTTATTTTACAGATGTGAGATGTTGGATGGGATATTAAAACCATAATTTTTGATGAAATAAAGATGTCAAAGAAAGCAACAAAATCGATCAGAAAGATTAAGTACGATCACAATTTGATTTGTACCATTTTAGTCAAAAGGAAATAGAACTTGAAAGTTTTTCATGACTTATCCAAAAGATAAGTGATATTTTTAAACGTTATGGGGTTCCATTTATCCTTAGGCAAGAATTTCAACCATTGTGACACACCACCTCTGCAATATTTAAGAATATGGTTCAAACTTATAATTGTAATAGCAACGTACTTTGGTATTATGAATTTTAGAACTTGAATTTTATTTTTAGATAGGAATATAGGATAACCGGGTATATATTCTTATGAAAGTGCTTTGTGAAGTTGGTTTTTTGAAACTTTGAGTTAGCTTGATGTAGTTTTGGATCTTTTTGAATAAAACAGACATTTTCGTTCCTAATATTTTATTGTATTTTATTTTTTTTATAAATAACTAATTAGAGGTTTAATCTATAACAACTATCCAATAATGTAACATTGTTGTTTTTCCTGGATGTTTGTTCAAAGTTCATTGTCATTTCCAGTTCGTGGTCAAAAGTTCATTGTTATTTCTGGTGTATAGTGCAAAGTATGTTGCCTTTATGGGAGTGCTATTTTGAAGTGTCTAGGTTGGAATATAGACTCCTCTGCACTTCAAATTATTTTGCTCAAAGTTATGAGAGGGGGGTTCTGTGTCTGTAGTCATTTGCTGTTCGATTTTCTGGTGATATCATATTGTTTTGTTTATTTATTAGCTTTTGTCTTGTACTCCCTTTGTATTTGGCCCAACTTTTGGCTGAATTTTATTTTTATTAATTAATTCGCCATTATAAAAAGATTAATTGCTAAATTAGATAGACATAGAAAATAAACTAAAGTCCGATTTGATGAGACTGAGAAGTTTGACAAATATTGACTTAGAAGAATAACATGGATCCGAGTTCTTATTAATGGAGACAAGGTTATTTGAAACTACAATAATAACTAACCAATCAAGTTTAGTTTTGGTCACGTCTAGGTTTTCTAATAAAATACGATATGGGAATTGGTGGATTTATAATAGAGGGGTAAATACATAAATGATCAAGATAATATGATTCATATAACAAAATAATCATCCATAATGCAATATGAATTTTGGGGTAAGACCGGTTCGTTTAAGGCCGATAAAAGATCATATCATCTGAGATTAGTTCGAGACCAATTTTCTTCACATCTATCTTTTATTGACATTTATGTTTTTTCGGTTCAAACCTAACATACTTAATTTATTGGATCTAACATACTTAATTTTTTATTAGTACTAAATTATTCAACTTTAAACCTAACATACTTAATTTATTTGTTTAAATTGGATCTAAAATATTATATTTTTAATGGTACTACATTGTAATTATTAATATAACATATTTGAGTAAAAGATGATGCTAAATTCAAAACATATATCGAAATGCTAATAAAGTTGAAAAATTATCTAAAAAGTGATTTTTAAAATAGTTAAAAAGTTCAAATAGAATGTTAAACATAAAACCTAAATCGAAATCTCAAATTAATAAAAATTTGATCAAAACTATTTTAGTAATAATGAAAATTTATAAAATTGGTAATGATTTTATTAATTAAAAATAACAGTAGTTATAAATAACATAAAAAAAATATATGAAGATTTCTTGAAAACAATAGTGATATTTGAAACAGTTGTGATTATCAAAATAAAAAATTGTGAAATGATCATTTGTTAAATTAATATTAAACGTATCTATCCAAGTTAATTAACCAAACTAATATTGAATGTAAAACCTATATTGAAATGCTAAATTAACAAAATAATTTAACAGAATATATTTTTTATGAATTTTTCCAAATTTTTTTATTTAATTAAACAAAATAATAGTTATCAATAAGACAAAATTCAAAAAATATATTATGTTTGCCTAGAAAAAATGATTCAAATTTAAAAAAATAATCATGATCGAAATTATAAAAAAAATGTCCAAGTAAGTTCACTTTTAAGAACCTCTTACTCTCTCTACCTCACATCACATTAAATATTTCACTATGGCTTTCGCCTCATTGAGGGATCAGATGCACCACCTCTAATTCTTTCTAAAAAGATGGTCCTTTAAAGTGAACAAAATTGTAGGTTGTGTATACATATTTTCTTGCTTAACACATTAAAAGAAATAGTACAAAAAGGACAAACTCATAGCATCTAAAATTAGCCAAAGGAGTGATTATATCATTATTTTGAAAGCAAATGTTTCAAGAAATGATGTGTCATTAATCTTATAGGAAACTTCATGCTTTAAATATTATGCATAAGGAAAAATCGAAAATTATGGACATAATCTTCCATTACACCTTGTTGTGAATATGGAAGGCCACAAATGTAGTCACTTTCTAGAATAAATTTCCAAGACCGGAAAAAATGTGTGGGAATTTCAGGTGATTTCTTTTTCAAGGGTAAAAAAGGGCCAAAAATTTCTCTTAACCGTGTATCAAATGGTGGTGTCCACGCTATAAAGTTTTTGTATTATTAGGAATTCTTGTTATGTTAGGAGATTAATGAGAGATGTTCAAGCCTTCAAGTGGGAGATTGTTAGGTGTGAAGGCTTTCCCAAATCAACTAGGAGTTGGTGAATGGTTGGTGAGTCTAAGGTTGGTGAAGTTTGAACAAGGTTGGTGAAGTTTGATTTCACATTCCACAATTCACATTGCCTTCTCATATGTATAAATAGGCCATTAGTTGAAGAACAACATGCACCACAACACACAACCCATGCAAGAGTTGAGTGTGTATCTCTTGTAATCTCATCATTCAAATAAAATCTAGTTGTAGCACGTGGATGTAGGATTCCACCGAATCTGAACCACGTTAAATCCTTGTGTTCTTAATCTGTGAGTTGCGTGTGTGAGTTTTGTGTTTGTGTGCAAGTGTCTTGATCCTAACAAGTGGTATCAGAGCCTTGGTATAGCTCCAGACGGTGATTTTCTGTTTTTTGGCCGAACATTTTTTGTCTCAAAAACGATTTTGGTGTACGCCATTGGAAAGATCTCGTTCCTCCGATTCCGAGAATATATTTTTTGGATTTTTCCGACCACCGGAAGACCTCCAAATTGTCGGTCAAACGTTCGCCGGAATAGTGACCGGAGAAACCAGATCGCCGGAGAAGACGACACTGTAGCGTCGCAGTCTCCCGAAGAAAACCACACTGTAGCGCCGGAGTTTCGCCGGAGAAGACGACACTATAGCAAATTTTCAAAAACTCATATTTGGTCCCTGAAGTTCCAGAAAATTGCAAAAATAGGTCCCTGAAGTTCCGAAAATTGCAAAACAGGTCCCTGGAGTTCCGAAAAATGCAAAATGGTCCCTGAAGTTTCGAAAATTGCAAAACATGTCTTTGAAGTTCCAGAAATTGCAAAACAGGTCCCTAAAGTTCTAGAAAATTGCAAAACAGGTCCCTAAAGTTCCATAAAATTGCAAAACAAGTCCCTGAACTTCCAGGAAATTGCAAGACAGGTCCCTAAAGTCTCAGAAAAATTGCAAAATTGTCTCGAGTTGTTTCTTGTTTGTCGTAATGGCTGAAGACAAGATTGTAATCTAGAAGTTTGACGGTTCTGATTTTAGTTGGTGGAAAATGCAAATAGAAGCATTGTTATGTCAGAAAGAGTTGGATGTGGTACTTGGGGACAAGCCGGAGAAAATGGAAAAAGCTGATGAAGATGTTTGGAACTCAAAGAACAAGAAAGCTAGGGCGGTTATTACATTATCGTTGTCAAAGAGCGTTGCTTTCAACATCATGAATCAAACCACGGCGCGTGGTATGTATTGGATTAGGTGTCTAAGCCATGACTTTATATTTGTATTTATCTTATTAATAGAAGCAAAGTCCATTTGGGTTGCCCTCATAGCAGGAGGATTGATGTAGAAGTCAGTAGAGAGAAAGGTTGATTTATTAATTGTTTAATAAATCAATAGAAACAAATAAATAGTTTATTAATATACTTAAGTGTTAATATATTAATTAGAAACTATAATAATTAATTAGAAATTAATCTGGAATTAATTAGATTTAATTCAGTGATTAAATAAATTAATTAAAAGTGCAGGGACTGGTTTGTATTTATTCAATAGTTGAATAACTGACAAACCAATAGCCAGGGGCCAGAGTTGGCGCCACCTAGGGGGCTTCCCTAGAGGTTGGCGAAACCCTAATTAGGGTTTTAGGATTCTGGTCCAAATAGGCAACAGGCTTGTCCATTATGGGGGCACCTCTAGGGTTTCACTGGAGGCTATAAAAGGAACCCCCTGGGCACCCCAAAACCTGCGCCATTTTCAAGATAAGATTACTCTGCTGATTTCTCTCCTCCATTGCTTGGGTGTGACACCATTTGAGACAGGACACTTGTGCTGCTAGCTTCAAGAATAAGATCCAAAAGTTGGTAATTCCTATTTTGATCTTTAGAGTTAAATGTTGGCCTTTAGGTTTAATTATTATATGTTTATAGAAGATAACATAGATCTTTCTTAGGGTTGCATGTGAACTTAGGAAATTTATCGTTCATAGATTGTACAAAACCCTTCAGTGGTATCAGAGCTGGCTTGTTTTCTTGTCAATTTGATATATTTTTATGCATATTGATGGGTGTTTTTCGAAAATTAGATCCACCATGAGGCCATTGTCGAAATTGGTGGCTAGGGTTTTGAAAACCCTAGCCTCCTCCCTTCCCTTTTTCGATTTCTGCTTGCCATGTTTAGTTGGTTGTTATTTTTGGTAATTATTGGATAATTAAATAACTGGAACCCTTTTTCCCATGCATGCTTATTTCGAAATGAAAGGGAAAGGTTAGGAAATTAATTTGATTAATTTTGTGTTTCCCCATACTTGATTTAATTAGTTTAATTAAATTGTTTTAATTAAAAGACCAATTAAATCGCTTAAACATTTAATTAAAATTTTCGAAAAATATATATAAATTTGCGAAAATTCTTAGAAAATTATATCTAAAATATTTTAATAAGATTAAAATATATCTTATATATTTATGATTAAAAGTTAATATTTATATGTAAGATAAAATGGTTTGTCTTACCGTTAGTAGGCCTGATTCACAAAACTGTCCTATAAATAGGGTATAAGGCGACTGCCTATAAAATGGTAGTCTAATGGGTGTCCACTCTCACCCACCGCTCTCGTGGTCATTCTAGTGTCGTTAGCCGAATGGGTTTGATAGAACCGCTAAGCCTCTTAAAAGTATAATGCTATAATTGAAAGTACTAGAACTTTGAACAAAATCCCAATCTAGTTACTTTAGGTCAAAAATGTTAATTAGTTGCTAATCCATGAAGTTGCACATTACACTTTGTGAAACATTGGTGGAGCGTGTGTGGTTAACCGGCACACCAATAGGGGTTCACAAAGAGTTGCAATGGGTTTCTCGATTTTACCATTATTGATGGAGCATGTGTGGTTAACCGGCACATCAATTAGAGATGGAAATTGACTTCGAGAGTACCAAGCTGACTTGCATGGTTATTCACACCCGGTTTGTAATCCTCGACATCCCAGTCACAAACAGTGGGTCACATCCGAGATTAAACATGCCATTGAACTGTTCAATGAATCTCAACAGACCTAGGAATTTCATATGATGAAATTGATAAGTGTATTATCTACCTTAATGACCATTATGTTGTGACTACGACATCCCTCTTCACATCATAGGTGGGGTATTTTAGGTCCTAGCCTTAATAAATAATAAATTGGATAATTATTTAAAAGGATTAATTAAACTAATAAATTCTGTTTATTGTAGACGTCTGAATCAAGTGTCTATTCTCCTCCCTCTCCTCCTTCACCCATTTTTGAGAGCATCAGAATGCACCTGCCAAATATGGAAAGGCTGACTGGCCTTAACTGTAAGGAATGGTTTCACAATTGGAGACTGGTTCTCGTCATTGCTGGCAAGCTTCATCTCACTGAGTATCTGATCCCGGTTCCACCGGAACAAGTCATCATAAAGAGTTCTTATGATAAGCATAACTTCTTAGTTGATGAATCCGAAAAGATTCGTGACCTCATGCTATTGACCATTGACCCCGAGTTCCGCAAGGATTTTGAATCCTTGGGGCCATATGAGTTAATGCAATCGGTTGAGGAAAAGTTCCAAAAACCGGTTGAAGAGGAACGAGCTGGGATCTTCAAACGACTTGCAGAATGCAAGATAAAAGAAGGAAGTAGCATCGATTCGCATGTTCTTCAGATTGAAGCTTACATAGGCGAATTGTACAAACTTGGTTATTCCATGAGTCAGGAGATGAGTGTTAACATTCTACTCGCTTCGCTGACGACTAAGTACGATCTGTTCATTCAGACGTATAAAAAGGAAGACCAGCAAAGGGCTTTTATGGAAATGCGTCCACTGTTGACTTTATACGAGTCACTCTTGGATAGGCATAGCTCCAATAGTTCAGCTACTTCTGGATTGAGTCCACTGAGAAGACACAACAAGAAACGATCCAGATCGTCTGGACATGTCTCAAACTGGGAATCCACAGAATCGGATACAGTCACGGAAAGATTGGAAGATGCTCCAAGGTCAAAATCGTATGAAAGCTCAGGTATATCTAAAAACCTCAAAACTCCTGTTCCATAATTCCTTGATGCATAATGTGATAGTCACATTTTGGTTTGTATGCAGGGAATCAGTAAGGTACGGGACTCTGGCGCATAGGAGCACATTTGGATTGGATTTCCAGCTCATGCATTTTTGAAGTTTAGATAGATATTAAAATCATGTTCTTAGCTTATTAGATGCATATGACATTGTCTATCATATATTACATTGTTCAAGGATTTTGTTTTAATAAAATTGTCAATTTTCTTTTAACACCTGTTGTTTGAAATATCCTTGAAATGTTGTATGAATGTGTGAATGCATGATTAGTAATAACTTGAATATTGATACATCCAAAGTGTTTGGATTCAGAAATTGTGTCGCTTATGATTGTTAAGATAAATGTTATAAGAATAAATTCAACCAAAGGTCCAGTTGGACAGGACTTTGGAATCATTTGACTTGGAGTCACATGATGAATTGAGTTCTTAATGTGTCAAGAAAAGAATCACCCAAAGATCCAGTTGGACAGGACTTTGGAATCATTTGACTTAGAGTCAGATGATGATTAAGTTCTTTATAAAGCACATATGAAAAGAAATGAATCACCTAAAGATCCAGAGGATAGGATTTTGGAATCAGTTGACTTAGAGTCAACTGAAGATTGCAAGTCTTGAACAGAATTAACAAAGTCATAAGTTTACATAGAGATGTAAAAGACATTCAGATTAGGAGCAACGGACGCATCGGTTGCTGTGTATTGCTCGAATCATCAAATAGAACACAATTGTTTGTACTTCACGATATTTGTCATTCGGTATGACAAATATGGCTTCGCTTATCAAAATAAGTGATTGAATTGAAACCTTGAACAGTTCAAGGACTTCAAAGAAAGTACAAGATCCACAGAACCTGAGTGACAACATAAACTGGAAAAATGTTTCACAGTTCATTCTCTTCCAAGAACATTAATGGTTATAATTGATAGTGCTTTATTTTTACAATAAAACACTATCATTAAAAGACCGTTTTATCGCATAAAGACGCTCAGAGGCACACGAAAACCGTATTTTTGTGCAACACGAAGGAACTCAAAAACTGCCTTAAAACATGCAAAATGTTTCTCTATAACAGATATGGTTCAGACAGACCCGTCTAACCTACCTCGTCTGTTAACCAAATAGATCGTATTTCATATAAGAATGCATGTTTTTCTAATATCTAGGCAAAAGCTCACATTCCAATGGCAGCTCCTGATGCACACCACAGACTCCCAAAAGTCTGGCGGTGATAATAGATCTACTGTCGGGTCATCACTAGCCCAAGCTAGCCATTTGTTTTCGCATAGAAAACATCTCACAAATCACGGGGAAAGCCTATTAAGATATCATTATTTCTCTCAAAAGAATTATGATTAATTTGTCTTTCGTCCCCAGACATCCTCACTAAAATTGCAAGCCAACGAGAGAATATCTCATTTTTCATACACTGCACATCACGGCCCACTGCTGTGTTGCAGATGCAAATCTGCCAGAACTATGGTAATTACCATAGGAAATCCTGATAAGCTCAACATCAAAACAGGCTTATATTAACAGGTGGCTAAACATGAATTACGATTCATGTTTAACTTGAACAGAGTTCTCCGGAGCTGCTGGTGTGAGGAAAACACGAGGGATTTGTGTGTTAACATTTATGGCTTTATTTCAGGAACAAGAACGAATCAAGACCCAAGAAACTCTGAGAAAACAACCAAACCTGAGGAAGTGAAGCTCCGAACCAAAGAGCAAAAATGCGAAAAACTCATAAAAGCTACAGCAATCGCGACTTGACAGATCCTGTGTCGCGAAGTGAAGAGAAGCAAGACAGAAAGATCCAGACCCTACAGCAATCGCGACACGACGGAAGCCCTGGTCGCGACGCGAAGACCTTGGACGCGACAATACCAACTTTCAATCGCGAGGCTACCAACACAACGCACTAACCAGACCAGTTGCCGACAAAAGCAGCACTAGGCCGCACCCTCGCGACGCGACGGACCCTTAGTCGTGACGCGAGCACTGTGTTTCAGCAAGTATAAATAGAAGCCTTCTATGCACGATTTTAGACACCAATTTACAACACCCATTCACCAATTCAAGACACCAATTTACTCCAATTCTCATAAGAATACTCAAACACTCTCTATCAGTTGTAATAGCTCGAAATCTCTCTTAGTTAGTTGTTTAGAATCAATAGATTATCCATTTCGGTGGTAATTCTAGTAAGTAAGTCAAGATAATTCGAAGGGTAAACGCACCAAGCTACATGCTGAGGAACACCAAGACTATCGCCACGATCATCACTCGAATGGAAGGCTAATCTCTTCAGATTACTTTCGGTAATGTTATCATACCTTTAGTATAACATGTTTTTACTTTGATTCCGAACAAATGTTTTACTATTGTAACTATTAAACTCTCATCTCTTTGAATACAATTAGTGAATCATTTGTGTTTACTTCTACTTGTTATCATATTTTCAAGACATAGTATTATCAACATATTATTCGTGCCCATCTCATCTAATTAAACGAGTTAAGACGGATAATCGGTTAATATACTTTGTGCCCAATTAATATGTTAATAAGTTGTAACGTTACTATCATCTAGATAAAACATAATATTGCCAAACCATTGTTTGTACCTAATCTACTAAATTGCTAGACAAAGACAAATAATTGATTCAACATATTATGTATTTACCCGATTAATAGCAATTGTTAGTAAACTGTAATCATGTCAAAGTAATTATATCGGAATCATTATAGTAAAACATGCGAACCTAATTGTTGATAACTAAACCGGAAGTAATTCTTTCTCTATTTTCAAAGTTACAATTTCAATATTTTTACCATCACAGTCAATATTTACTTTACAGCTCGTTAAAAATTAACCACTAAATCCCTGTGGACTCGACCCCGCTTGCCCTATCTACGTAGTAATAGTGGGTTATAAATTGTTTTTGACGCGTGTGACGATCGCGTTGTCAATAATGTGTCTTAGGGAAGATGATGGAGCATTGGTCGAAACAGTTCGTTCCTCGATGTATGAGATACATTGTCAATTAGTTTCCGATGAATTAAATACTAAACCAGTCAGACCATATAAACCATATTCCGACCACATCCTAGACTAAGTAGGTCTTGAAGACACTATCTGAAATGTAAAGCTGGGATTATCCCACTTGGACATAGAGAGTCCAGGGTCTTGTAGTGTTCGTCCGAACCTCATGACTAGCCTGAACCTGATCAGCAATGTCGTATCACTGGCTATCCCTTTGTACCTGTAAAAGAATAGCTCTTTTAGAAAGAACTCATGTTCTAAGGAAACAGTGGGCGTTGGGACAGTCCTGAATGAGTTCAGGATTAGCCAAGTGAAAGAACCTTTAGTCATCACTAGGCTTGGATCAGAAATCAGATTTCTATTCTACAACTGACATAATATCCTCTTGACCAGTAGTATTGATCACCATCATAAGTAGTTATGATCAGGGTGACACACCGATTGGTGGTAAAACACTATAGTTGGTACGGATTAACAATCCGACTACTTGGAAGCATTGGTGAGCCCGGTTGCTGCCAATTAAGAGAACCTTAGAACGAGATACAGTCTATGTGGCAGTTTGATTGATTTTACACCTGGTCTAAAAACCAGTGGGAGTAATTGAATCATCAAAAGAAAGCAACATGGACAGAACGTACCTTCAGAACATCTGGTTGAGTGAGACTATACTTAGAGTCAAGTGATTGATTCCGAGAGAAGCACTCTCAATAGAAGATGAAATTCGAAAGGATACAGTATGGCACATTGTAAGTCGTTAGTGGAGCGCGTGTGGATCACCGGCACACTAATAGGGACTCACAAAAGAGTATGCCAATGCAAAGGTACATAAGCCCGGGTTTACACCCCACGGGCATCTCGCAAGAAAGGATATTCAGATTCTCAAAATATGCCAAATGATTGGATTTTGAGAAAGGGCTGAAAGATTTCCATTAAGATGTCAGAAAGGTTTGGATTCTCAAAATGTACCAAAAGTTCTGGATTTTGTGAATAGTCCATAACCGTGTCAAAGCTAGTGGGAGTGTCGTTGTTATCTACTATCACCATATGTGGGTTACATATTGTTTCTAGGAAACGTTTCTTTTCATTACAAAGTGTAATGACTTGGTGTTAAGAGATGGATCGCTATGAAATACTTAATAGAAATGCAGCACACTCAGGTGGTTGTAAACGTCTATGAGATAAATCCAAACTCTGCCAAGATGATCTTGATGAGATTCAAGAGGCATAGCCCCGGAAAAGGATTTTTCTATCATTGCAAAGTGTGATCATTTGGCATGAGAGATATAAATAAGGTGCAACATACTCACATAATCCATAGACATCTATCAGATAGATAGTATCATCAGTATAGACCTAGCCGTAGTAAGCATGATCTTGGTAACATTCAAGATGCATGAGAAAGAGTCTCCGAAAGGAAATAGTCATTAAAAGTTAAGACACCGGTATTATATGTGATCTCAAGATTCCAAAAGGGTTTGGAATAAGATTAGATCGAATTCCACGAGCTTCTTGGATCGATCAGAGGTTTCATGAACATGTCCTGATGACTTAATGCTTAGAGCATAGTGAGTCAGATTCAGGATATGACCTGGCTGGGAATACTTAATGGATTCTATACATACGTGAAAAATCATTAGAAAATGATTGGGGCGAATGTTAATAATAATTTGAAAAGAGTTTCAAATAAGTAAAAGGACTTAATGGTTAAATAATTTCGTTGGTATTCCGATGCAGCGCGTGTGGGTCACCGGCACATCGTAACACCTCAAAATAGTCTTAGGGTGCAGTCATGTAGACTAAAGATCCCAAGAACCATGGAAAGTCACAGTACACAAAATGGAGATGTAAGTGAGAATGACAATATATGACTAAATTGAGATATCATCGGATGAATGTCTGATTGGATAAAGTGTATCAATGTATGACATTTGGATACATAGAAAGAGTGAAAGGTCATATAGACATAGATACATAACATGAATTAAAAGTTTAAAAAGAATGTAGAAACTGATAATAGTTTTATAAAGGATCCGACTTGGTGATTACCTCGTGGAGACTTGGTAATTAGCAAGAGTAGCTACCAGTCAGATTTTAAGTTTCGTTTTGCATGTTTCACTTCCCAAATAATTTTATTATTCAACGGTCCACAGTCGCTCATACTTTTAGGAAGTAAGTATGGACGAAGACTGTCGTGAATTGGGTTGTAGATTGTCTAAGGAGTTAGACATTGCAGTAAGACTGCTACAACGTTCACGAGTACTTAGAAATAGAGATTTGAGTATTGGATAAATCTGCGCTCAATAGATTGCTTCATGGATTACATCACGAGTAATATTGACACGATAATATCTTATGATCTTGAAGAAGAGACATATGAGTTGAAATTTGCGAGTCGGTTGTGCATTGATAATGCGTAAACGCATCGGTAACTCGTTGTTATAAAACGTATTATTGTGTACGATTTTGATAAGTAAAAGACACAAGCATATGAGTCGAAGCTTATTCGTTCTTTGACCCTGATGGGAAACAGATATCTGTAGACCTCTCGATGATTTTTGAAGTTGACTAAAGTGCTGGCCAGCCTAGACTAAATTGATGTGTTCAATTAGAAGTCCCAAAGTCATAAGCATAATCGGAAATCGAGAAACAGAGTATAGGAACAGAGATTGATCTAAATCCATCTCTCGTGTCTGAAAATATCTTGTTGGACGAAGGATCATATGTCACTTATCTATGGAGAGAACTGACTAGGTCAGAGTTCGACAGCAGTTTCTAGGAAGCTGCAGGTTGTTTATTAATCAGAAGAAAAATTAACGTCATAGAGTTATCCAAGTGGGAGACTGTTGGATTAGGTGTCTAAGCCATGACTTTATATTTGTATTTATCTTATTAATAGAAGCAAAGTCCATTTGGGTTGCCCTCATAGCAGGAGGATTGATGTAGAAGTCAGTAGAGAGAAAGGTTGATTTATTAATTGTTTAATAAATCAATAGAAACAAATAAATAGTTTATTAATATATTTAAGTGTTAATATATTAATTAGAAACTATAATAATTAATTAGAAATTAATCTGGAATTAATTAGATTTAATTCAGAGATTAAATAAATTAATTAAAAGTGCAGGGACTGGTTTGTAGTTATTCAATAGTTGAATAACTGACAAACCAATAGCCAGGGGCCAGAGTTGGCGCCACCTAGGGGGCTTCCCTAGAGGTTGGCGAAACCCTAATTAGGGTTTTAGGAGATCTGGTCCAAATGGGCAACAGGCTTGTCCATTAAGGGGGCACCTCTAGGGTTTCACTGGAGGCTATAAAAGGAACCCCCTGGGCACCCCAAAACCTGTGCCATTTTCAAGATAAGATTATGTGACAACTGTCAAATTAGGTCAACGAAAGTCAACTCAAGTCAACCGAAATGTATGATAGGCCAATATATTGAAATATAAATTTCATAACATATACAATGTATTATTTGATATTACAATACTATGTACGCAAATTTAAAACAATTATACGAACAAACACTATTAAGTTAGATATTTTTTAAAATAAAATAAAATAAAATTATTTTTCACATAGTGAATAGTGAATAGTAAACAGTGAACAGTGACAGTGAATAGTAGCCGAATAGTGAATAGTGAACGGTAAAAATGTAAAACTCTTCAGAATATTACAAATTTTATATCAAAACGTAGATAAAATTACGACGGTTCCGAATATGTAATCATATTTTTACCAAATGTTATATATACAAAGTAATTATAGAAAAACATATAATTTAACTTGAAAGCGACGTTTGATTATATATATATATATATATATATATATATATATATATATATATATATATATATATATATATATATATATATATATATATATATATATATATATATATATATATATATATATATATATATATCTGTAAATCGTCCGTGATATTTTTTTAATATTATATATATATTCGATGAATCGTCGGTAAACAAACCCGTGATAATAATAATAATATTATATATATAGTGGGTCCCACTCCATTATTATCCAATTTTACATATTTTACCCTAAAGAATTCATATTTTCATTTATACGTATTCAATACGTATTGTTAAGTCTACCAACAATATTATATCATTTTATAAAATACAAAATATACCATTAAAACGGTATCGTTGATACGAAGAACCTGACATCAAAATTTCATATTATGGGTATCAGTTTTATATTTAATATTTTCTTTTTCTTTAAAAAGAAATTATATTTACATTTAAACCCTATACTCTTATTAAAACTACAACTAATACCCTTTCGGTAATTCGTTAGAGATTTTTAGTTAAAAAGTTGATATTATTAAACTACGATTTTTGTAGATTACATTTTTATAAACAAAAATTATTTATCTTATATAAAAACTATTAAATCTATTTAAAGAGTGTTAAAGGGTATGTTTTGTCATAAACAAATTCTAAAAGCTATAATTATCAAATCTATGTATCTTGAGGGCTGCTATACGAAAATAAACATACTATAAATAGAAGCTTAACTTCTCTCATTTTTCTTCACAAATTCACCAAAGCTTCTAGCTTCTTCTTTCTTTCTCCAATTGTTCTCCTCTTGGCTAAGAGCATCGTCACTTCGCCGCACAAAACGTTGTTGTTCTGTGGTGATATTTCACAGTGCTTCTCAAATACGATCGTTCTTATATCTAAACCGAATTTACGCTTCAAAGGTGAGTTCATACCCCTTCTTTTTATATTTATTCAAGTTTTTAAGGGGGAGAATACAAGTCATAATATTGAAATAATTATTTATACTCATCTGTAATAGTAGTAAACAAAATACAAATTTTGTAAACACCATTATTACAATAATTCAATTATAATTCAAAAAAAATAATATTGAATGATCTACTTACGAGGACGGTGTCTAGGCCGATCATTTTGGGTTAGGTTGTTGGATTTCCGAAAGGCTTATACGCTGAAAGGATCCTGCCTCCCCATCCGATCTTCTACCTGGTCGTTCTTTATTTGATAGTCATGAGATATTATTGAAATTATTAAATAGTATAATCATCTAAATAAGTTATTTCACACATATTCATAAATATATGCTTTTTATGACAGAATACTAGAAATAAACTATTATAGGAATAGTTTGTGGATACAAAGATTACTAAGACGTTTTAAACAAGACAAATAATTATATAAAATATATAATTATACATTACTATATTGTGCAAATACAAGGGTTTTTCATATACAAATATTACGTAAACAAGTTGATATACATACATTTTTGTGAGATGTGTCTTCACAAGTACTTATTTAAGTACTTACTATAAGTCCTGAATTTATAACCAGAGTCTCGGTAAGAGAACGTGATAATTGTGTATAGATCTATACGGGATTGACAACCCCGCACCTAAACTGTTAGCTACAGTTAGACCGGCAGGTCTGGGGTGACAAATGTCATAACATTCCGACGCCTGAAGAACGTCGCAGCAGGCCTACAAGTTACAGTATGGTTATAGGGCGTCTCACATGGAAAGACAATCAACTTTATAATTTGTTTACGTGGAATCATATATTTTAACGGATTTATACTACAAATTACTTTATACATTTTAGTCTTTGGGACTTGGACATTTCATGAGAAGATATTGGATTTTCTCGGTTTACAATACTATCATTTACAAACAAAAAGGATTTTTCTTATACAAAAATCTTATGAACTCACCAACGTAATGTTGACACTTGAAAAATCACTTGTATTCTCAGGTAACAATTAGTCAGGACCGACTATCCTTTTGGGATGAGACGCGAAGATGTCTCCTTTATTTATTACGTTATCGTACTGTAATCGGGTTTAAACAATACCGTTTGAATAATGTAACTTTCCAATTTCAATGTAAGATGGTTGTTTATTTACTTATGTTTCAATGTATGCAATGGTTGTGATACTATGTTTCGTTCCACCCTCAGACGATTCCGCCATCGTGGTTTGAGGGTGTGACAGATTGGTATCAGAGCATTGTTTATAGTGAACTAAGTATATCAATCCATTTAAGATATACAACTATAAATACAATGGGACTAAAACTCTCTAAAAACATTTCGTACAAAATATACTTTTAAAATACAATGATATTTTATAAAGTATAAGTACAAGTACATACATATTACAACAGTGTCATAACCAGATCAATACAAGATTAATAAGATGAGTTGAACGCCACGAGTAGGTCTAAGTAGTTATGTAATCATACCTAGGATAAACAGAGCCTGATCAACTATATTGGTCCATGGTGTGGCTAACATCTACTTAGGGATAGTCGTAGTGAACAACAAGTCTAAAAACTTACCAAGAACCGTATACAAAGAAACTCTTAAATACTATAGGAGTATTTCTACACCTAGACACTTTACAGATCCCTCATACCCCATTCTTGCACAGACATCATGGCAGGATTTCATTTAGGCCCTTATTTTCCTGGGGAGGGAAACGGAGGATGGCTCGATGAGGAGCCGGAGGAAGAACCAGAAGAGATTCCAGAGGAGGAACCAGAGGAAGCTTCAGAGGAAGAAGATCAATTGGAAGAAGAAGATTCTGATGACGAGCCCGAGGTCATCAACTCACCCTATCCGGTCCGTGACATGCATGCACCAGCGCCAGCGGCGACTTTTGAAGTATACCGCCACCCCGGTGGCCCATTGTGGAGACGTACTCCTCGAAAGAGGGTACTTCCCATCCATCGCCCTCTAATAATAAATGAACCTCATCAGGACCCGACGCCTATTTGGGCAGAACACCTACACCGATGGAGTCGTGAACAGCAACAACGCCCTCCTTACGGCAAGAGCCATCTTTATTTTGACCTCAGCGAGGGAGGCCCGGCTGACAGAGCCTTACCTGTCACGATTAGTCGTATCAACCGCTTGGACGAACAAACTAGGGCGATCACTAGTAAAATCTATGATGTGGGAGCCACTACTGAGAACACCACTGCTCGCGTCCGACGCCTCGATGAGTCTCATGACGTTACCTCAATGAGGGTTGACTCGCTCGAGGAAGACAGAAGGACTGCCATGGAGATGTTCAGGGAGACCTTCGAGCGATTGCAGGATGCCGAGCAGAGGATAAGAGACGTAGAGCAGAGGGCCGAGGAGGCCATACGGGAGGCTGCAGAGTTGAGGACACAGGTAGCTGCGCTCCGGGGAGCATGAGGATTTGGCTCGCTATGATAAATGTTTACTCAATTTGGATATTATAAACTTATGGGTAAACTCTATGCACTACTCATTATTGTAGGTAGGCACGACCCTACAATTAAGTGATTACACTCTTTGGGGGTCGTTATGCCACTCGTTTGTTGTTATGTACTGAAGACCTCTACGAATGTCAAAAATTTCCTTCTCAAATCGTGTAATGCTACAAAGTATTATTAATATGATGACATATTTATAAAGTAGTATACAAGTGTTTGATATGTATACATGATACTGGAAATATGTTTACAACAAAAAAAAAAAATTATTAATAATAATAAACGTGTAATAGATGGATGCTGATACCCCCCACGCCGCCGAGACCGCAGAAATACCAGAGATACCAATGATGGATACTGCTACCTTCCAAGCCGCCGTAACCGCCGCTGTGACAGCTGCAATTGCCCAGATAAATTCAAATGGAACAAATGGAAGCGGAAGTAAGAACGCCACTAACGATTCCACAAATGGAGAAACTCCAAGCCACCCGCGAGTATGTACATACAAAGACTTCGCGAATTGCAAACCGGTGACTTTTCATGGGACTGGAGGTGTTATCGCTCTTACAAGGTGGATCGAGAAAACTGAGTCGATCTTTGACATTTCTGCTTGTCCCGAGGAATACAAAGTCAAATACTCCACTTGTACTTTTGCTGATACGGCCATGTCCTGGTGGAAGGGTAATGTTAAGAGCCTGACACTCCCTGTAGCCAACTCAATGAGTTGGGGAGAACTAAAGACCATGTTGATGAAAGAATATTGTCCCAGAGGAGAGGTTCAGAAACTAGAACAAGAATTGTGGAACCTTACAATGAAGGGTGCAGATATAACCACTTACACCAACAGGTTCAACGACCTGGCAACCCTTTGCCCCTCAATGGTCACACCAGAATCCGTGAAAGTGGAGCGTTATATCTGGGGGCTATCCCCTCTAATTCAAGGAAATGTGGAATCAGCAAGCCCAGCCACGTACGACATTGCTAAACGACTGGCTCAACGACTAATCGACCATGGAGTTCGCCAAGGCACCATGACCCTCAAAACCGAGTCACCAAAAGGAAGAGACCACAAGAGAAAATTCTGGAACAGGGGGAGAGATCAACAAAACCAAGGAAACGCTAAAAGACAACAAGCAGTGACGATCCATGCCGCTACTATCCCTACCACCCCAATACAAAACAAACAATACAGTGGAAACCTACCCAAGTGTAACAAGTGCAACTACCACCACCACGGAGCTTGTATGCACTGCACAAATTGTGGCAGAAAGGGTCATACTTCTCGTTTCTGCAAGGCACCAGCTCCACAAATACCCCAAGCCTCTAATGTTGGGGTGACTCAAGCTTGTTACGGTTGTGGAGAAACAGGACATTTCAAGCGGGATTGCCCGAAAACAAAGACTGTTGGGAGAAATGGAAGGGTCCTAACCATGGGACGCACAGAAGCAGTGGAGGATCCCACCGTGGTTACCGGTACGTTCCTCGTCAATAATTCATATGCCTGTGTACTATTCGATAGCGGTGCGGAGAGGAGTTTCGTAAGTCATAAGTTCAAATACCTACTAAAACAAAAATCTAAACCACTCAATGAAACGTTTACGGTAGAAATGGCAAATGGCAAAACAGAAAACACCAACAATATATACATAGGTTGTACACTTACCCTGGACAATCACTCCTTCCAAATCGACTTAATGCCTGTTAGAATAGGAAGCTTTGACGTGATTGTTGGTATGGATTGGCTAATTCCTCACCATGCTGACATCATGTGCTACGAACGGGGACTCAGACTTCATCTACCAAATGGCAACACCCTTGTCGTCTACGGTGACAAACCCAGTACCAAACTTCGAATCGTATCTTGCATCAAAGCCCGAAAATACCTACAGAAAAGATATCATGCCTTCCTAGCCCACGTTGTTGACGAGAAGAAAGAGGTTAAGAGCATCAAAGAGATTCCTGAAGTCTGCGACTTTTCCGACGTATTCCCAGAAGACCTCCCAGGTGTGCCGCCCATACGACAAGTCGAATTCAGAATCGATTTGATTCCTGGAGCCACCCCCGTAGCAAAAGCGCCATATCGGTTAGCCCCGTCAGAAATGCAGGAATTATCTAGTCAACTGAACGAACTACTAAGTAAAGGGTTCATTAGACCGAGTTTCTCACCTTGGGGAGCACCGGTCTTGTTCGTGAAGAAGAAGGATGGATCATTTCGCATGTGCATTGATTATCGGGAATTAAATAAGCTCACTATCAAGAACCGATATCCGTTACCCCGAATTGATGACCTATTTGACCAACTCCAAGGATCGAGTTACTTCTCCAAAATTGATCTAAGGTCGGGGTACCATCAGCTCAGAGTTCAGGAGGAAGATGTTCCTAAGACAGCATTTAGGACTCGTTACGGTCATTACGAGTTCGTTGTGATGCCATTTGGATTGACTAACGCACCTGCAGTGTTCATGGACCTAATGAATCGCGTATGCCGACCTTACTTAGATAAATTCGTGATAGTTTTCATCGATGACATACTAATCTATTCACGAAGTAAGGAGGAACATAGTCAACATCTGCGGCAAGTTTTGGAGACATTAAGAAGGGAAAAGTTGTATGCAAAATTCTCAAAATGTGAATTTTGGATTCGAAAGGTGGGTTTTCTAGGACACGTAGTCAGCGAGAAAGGGATACATGTGGATCCCTCCAAAATCAAAGCCATTGAAAACTGGGAAACACCGAGAACACCGACGGAAATTCGCCAGTTTTTGGGTCTCGCTGGCTATTATCGAAGATTCATACGTAATTTTTCAAAAATCGCAAAGCCACTTACTGTCCTGACACAGAAAGGAGTAACCTTCAACTGGGAGGATAAACAAGACGTCGCCTTCCAGACTCTAAAGAAAGCATTATGCAGCGCTCCTATTCTGTCCCTTCCAGAAGGAATAGAAGACTTTGTGGTTTACTGCGATGCATCAAATCAGGGTCTGGGTTGCGTGCTCATGCAAAGAGGAAAAGTCATTTCCTATGCTTCGAGACAACTTAAAACCCACGAGGTCAACTACACCACGCATGACCTCGAGTTGGGGGCAGTAGTGTTCGCATTAAAGATCTGGAGAACTACCTATACGGCACTAAGTGTACGATCTTCACTGACCATAAGAGTCTCCAGCATATCCTTCACCAAAAAGAGCTCAACATGAGGCAACGACGATGGATAGAACTACTATGTGATTATGAATGTGAAATTCGTTATCACCCAGGAAAGGCCAACGTAGTGGCAGATGCCCTCAGTCGAAAGGAGTACTCACGTCACCGAGTGAAGTCATTAACAATAACGATCCATTCCCATCTGTCCACTCAGATCAAAGAAGCACAGCTAGAAGCCTTAAAACCCGAGAATGTCGCAAATGAAGCCTTGCGAGGGATGGATAAAAACCTTGAAGTTAAGGATGACGGAGCTCGTTACCTCATGAACCGAATTTGGACCCCGAGATTCGGCGGATACAGAGACATTATCATGAATGAGGCTCACAAAACTAGATACTCAGTTCATCCTGGGTCCGACAAGATGTATCTAGACCTCAAAAGGTTATATTGGTGGCCAAACATGAAGGCAGAAATTGCTACTTACGTGGGCAAGTGTCTGACTTGCGCCATAGTTAAAGTAGAGTATCAAAAGCCCTCAGGTTTACTACAACAACCAAAAATACCCGAGTGGAAGTGGGAGCGGATAACAATGGACTTCATAACCAAATTACCAAAGACAACCGGTGGGTTAGACACTATATGGGTAATCGTCGATAGGTTAACCAAATCCGCTCACTTCCTGCCAATCAAGGAGGCTGATAGGACGGATAAGCTGGCGAGGCTCTACCTCAAAGAAATTGTAAAATTGCATGGTGTGCCAAAATCAATCATCTCAGATAGAGACAGCCGGTTCACTTCAAACTTTTGGCAATCATTACAAATGGCTATGGGAACCAGACTTGATATGAGCACAGCTTACCATCCACAGACCGACGGGCAAAGTGAAAGAACCATCCAGACGCTGGAAGACATGTTAAGAGCTTGTGTGATAGACTTCGGTAAAGCATGGGACACCCACTTACCGCTCATCGAGTTTTCATACAACAATAGTTATCACACGAGCATTAAAGCTGCTCCATTTGAAGCCCTCTATGGACGCAAATGCAGATCCCCTCTATGTTGGGCTGAGGTGGGTGATACTCAGTTAGCTAGAGGACAAGCGCCTAACAACATTCTCACCGGTCCTGAGATCATACGAGAAACGACGGAGAAAATTGTTCAGATTCGTGAACGACTAAAAGCATCTCGAGACCGACAAAAGAGCTATGCAGATAAACGACGCAAACCCTTGGAATTCCAAGTTGGTGACCGAGTGTTGTTAAAGGTCTCACCATGGAAGGGGATGATACGTTTTGGAAAACGTGGGAAACTGAACCCAAGGTACATTGGGCCATTTAAGATCCTTGCCAGGATTGGCCCGGTAGCTTACAAACTTCAGTTACCACAGGAACTCAGCAACGTGCACCCCACTTTCCACGTATCCAATCTAAAGAAGTGTCTGTCCGATGAAACTCTCGTCATTCCACTTGATGAGATTGAAATAAACAAAAATCTCCACTTCGTTGAAGAACCTGTGGAAATAATGGACAGAGAAATCAAGAGGACGAAACAAAGCCGCATACCGATAGTGAAGGTCCGCTGGAATGCCAAGCGTGGACCTGAATTTACCTGGGAACGTGAGGATCAAATGAAACGGAAATACCCACATCTTTTCTCAAACCCTTGAGAATCTACTTAAAGTGCTAAATTTCGGGACGAAATTCTTTCCAACGGGTAGATAATGTGACAACTGTCAAATTAGGTCAACGAAAGTCAACTCAAGTCAACCGAAATGTATGATAGGCCAATATATTGAAATATAAATTTCATAACATATACAATGTATTATTTGATATTACAATACTATGTACGCAAATTTAAAACAATTATACGAACAAACACTATTAAGTTAGATATTTTTTAAAATAAAATAAAATAAAATTATTTTTCACATAGTGAATAGTAAACAGTGAACAGTGACAGTGAATAGTAGCCGAATAGTGAATAGTGAACGGTAAAAATGTAAAACTCTTCAGAATATTACAAATTTTATATCAAAACGTAGATAAAATTACGACGGTTCCGAATATGTAATCATATTTTTACCAAATGTTATATATACAAAGTAATTATAGAAAAACATATAATTTAACTTGAAAGCGACATTTGATTATATATATATATATATATATATATATATATATATATATATATATATATATATATATATATATATATATATATATATATATATATATATATATATATATATATATATATATATATATATATATATATATATATATATATATATATATATATATCTGTAAATCGTCCGTGATATTTTTTTAATATTATATATATATTCGATGAATCGTCGGTAAACAAACCCGTGATAATAATAATAATATTATATATATAGTGGGTCCCACTCCATTATTATCCAATTTTACATATTTTACCCTAAAGAATTCATATTTTCATTTATACGTATTCAATACGTATTGTTAAGTCTACCAACAATATTATATCATTTTATAAAATACAAAATATACCATTAAAACGGTATCGTTGATACGAAGAACCTGACATCAAAATTTCATATTATGGGTATCAGTTTTATATTTAATATTTTCTTTTTCTTTAAAAAGAAATTATATTTACATTTAAACCCTATACTCTTATTAAAACTACAACTAATACCCTTTCGGTAATTCGTTAGAGATTTTTAGTTAAAAAGTTGATATTATTAAACTACGATTTTTGTAGATTACATTTTTATAAACAAAAATTATTTATCTTATATAAAAACTATTAAATCTATTTAAAGAGTGTTAAAGGGTATGTTTTGTCATAAACAAATTCTAAAAGCTATAATTATCAAATCTATGTATCTTGAGGGCTGCTATACGAAAATAAACATACTATAAATAGAAGCTTAACTTCTCTCATTTTTCTTCACAAATTCACCAAAGCTTCTAGCTTCTTCTTTCTTTCTCCAATTGTTCTCCTCTTGGCTAAGAGCATCGTCACTTCGCCGCACAAAACGTTGTTGTTCTGTGGTGATATTTCACAGTGCTTCTCAAATACGATCGTTCTTATATCTAAACCGAATTTACGCTTCAAAGGTGAGTTCATACCCCTTCTTTTTATATTTATTCAAGTTTTTAAGGGGGAGAATACAAGTCATAATATTGAAATAATTATTTATACTCATCTGTAATAGTAGTAAACAAAATACAAATTTTGTAAACACCATTATTACAATAATTCAATTATAATTCAAAAAAAATAATATTGAATGATCTACTTACGAGGACGGTGTCTAGGCCGATCATTTTGGGTTAGGTTGTTGGATTTCCGAAAGGCTTATACGCTGAAAGGATCCTGCCTCCCCATCCGATCTTCTACCTGGTCGTTCTTTATTTGATAGTCATGAGATATTATTGAAATTATTAAATAGTATAATCATCTAAATAAGTTATTTCACACATATTCATAAATATATGCTTTTTATGACAGAATACTAGAAATAAACTATTATAGGAATAGTTTGTGGATACAAAGATTACTAAGACGTTTTAAACAAGACAAATAATTATATAAAATATATAATTATACATTACTATATTGTGCAAATACAAGGGTTTTTCATATACAAATATTACGTAAACAAGTTGATATACATACATTTTTGTGAGATGTGTCTTCACAAGTACTTATTTAAGTACTTACTATAAGTCCTGAATTTATAACCAGAGTCTCGGTAAGAGAACGTGATAATTGTGTATAGATCTATACGGGATTGACAACCCGGCACCTAAACTGTTAGCTACAGTTAGACCGGCAGGTCTGGGGTGACAAATGTCATAACATTCCGACGCCTGAAGAACGTCGCAGCAGGCCTACAAGTTACAATATGGTTATAGGGCGTCTCACATGGAAAGACAATCAACTTTATAATTTGTTTACGTGGAATCATATATTTTAACGGATTTATACTACAAATTACTTTATACATTTTAGTCTTTGGGACTTGGACATTTCATGAGAAGATATTGGATTTTCTCGGTTTACAATACTATCATTTACAAACAAAAAGGATTTTTCTTATACAAAAATCTTATGAACTCACCAACGTAATGTTGACACTTGAAAAATCACTTGTATTCTCAGGTAACAATTAGTCAGGACCGACTATCCTTTTGGGATGAGACGCGAAGATGTCTCCTTTATTTATTACGTTATCGTACTGTAATCGGGTTTAAACAATACCGTTTGAATAATGTAACTTTCCAATTTCAATGTAAGATGGTTGTTTATTTACTTATGTTTCAATGTATGCAATGGTTGTGATACTACGTTTCGTTCCACCCTCAGACGATTCCGCCATCGTGGTTTGAGGGTGTGACAGATTACTCTGCTGATTTCTCTTCTCCATTGCTTGGGTGTGACACCATTTGAGGCAGGACACTTGTGCTGCTAGCTTCAAGAACAAGATCCAAAGGTTGGTAATTCTTGTTTTGATTTTTAGAATCAAATGTTGGCCTTTAGTTTTTTTATTATATGTTCATAGAAGAAAACATAGATATTTCTTAGGGTTGCATGTGAACTTAGGAAATTTATAGTTCATACATTGTACAAAACCCTTCAGTATGATGGATGCTCTGTCCAATATGTATGAGAAGTCGTAGGCAGTTAACAAGGTGTTCTTGATGAGGGAGTTATTCACTACAAGGATGAATGAGGAAAGTTCGGTTACGGTTCACATTAACAATCTAAATTCAATTCTGTCCAGATTATCATCTGTGGGAATTAAATTTGATAATGAAACTCAAGCTGCACTGCTGCTAGCTTCACTACCTGATAGTTGGTCCGAAACAGTTACGGCTGTTACCAGCTCCGTGGGAGCTAGTGGTATGACTTTTGAAGGGGTTAGAGACCTGGTTTTGGGCGAGGATATCAGACGCAAAAAATCAAGGTGGATCATCTTCTTCTGTGTTATTGAATATAGACAGAGGTAGAAGGAATAGCAAGAACAGTGGGAGCCGAGGAAGAAGTTCGTCTAGAACTTGGAAGAATGTGAAGTGCTGGAACTGTCAAGAGGTGGGACATGTTAAGAGTCAATGTCCAAATAAAGAATTGAACATTGCTGGTGCTGAGAATGTTTCTGAAGATGATGTATTGTTACTCAGTATGGAAAGTAATGTGTACTCTTGGGTTATGGATTTAGGTGCTTCATTTCATGTTACCCACAACAATGAAGCAATGATGAATCTTAAAGAAAGTGACTTTGGGAAGGTAAGATTGGGTAACGGTGAAATGCTTGAAGTAACGGGCATGGGAGACATTGACTTAAAAACTACTTGGGAAACTACTTGGTGCTTACGTAATGTCAGGGTGATTCCAAAACTGGAAACTAAGTTGATTTCAGTTAGGCAATTAGATGACCAAGGACTGGACGTCAAGTTTGGTGGTGGAAAGTTAAAGGTACTCAATGGGAATCTGGTTATTGCGCAAGGCTTTAAACGAAGGTCGTTATACATGATGCTGATTCCATCTGGGGATGTAACCCCCCTGTCAAGATGAATGAAAAAGTCGGGTTCGCTGAATCTAGTAGAGCTAAGAAGGTTTAAACTGTAGACTTGAAGCCTGGAGCCACGGAGATGTCAGCTGAGCGGGTTCGGAAGTCTAAACCAAATAGAGGTTTTGGCAACAGTGGGAGCATGGGTCGTGTTCCGGGTACTAGGCCGAAAATGAAATGGGTTTGTAAGACTGAAAAGCCGAATGTTAAAATCTCTCCTGGGAATAGTCTACTGATTTTGGAGAGTGTTTATCCATTGAAATTCTCTGGAACCGACGGGAAGCATTTGTGGGAGTCGGTTGAGATTGGGATGTTTCTATGGCTGGTTCTGCCATGACTGGTTCTGATTTAATCGGTGTTCAGTTGAGGCTTGGGGAGGCTTTAACTGGTCCCTCTGGTAATTGATTAGAAGGGGCAGCTACAACTAAGAGAATTTGACTGAGTTTTAGCTTGTTCTTTGAAACTGGAAGCTTGGAAGACTTGTTATGTTAGGATATTAATGAGAGATGTTCAAGCCTTCAAGTGGGAGATTGTTAGGTGTGAAGGCTTTGCCAAATCAACTAGGAGTTGGTGAATGGTTGGTGAGTCTAAGGTTGGTGAAGTTTGAACAAAGTTGGTGAAGTTTGATTTCACATTCCACAATTCACATTACCTTCTCATATGTATAAATAGGCCATTAGTTGAAGAACAACATGCACCACAACACACAACACATGCAAGAGTTGAGTGTGTATCTCTTGTAATCTCCTCATTCAAATAAAATCTAGTTGTAGCACGTGGATGTAGGATTACACCAAATCCGAACCACGTTAAATCCTTGTGTTCTTAATCTGTGAGCTGAGTGTGTGAGTTTTGTGTTTGTATGCTAAGTGTCTCGATCCTAACATATAGTACCAAATCATATTATCTATGTAACGCTTTTAAGAATAGGAGATTTTGTAAGGCTGTTATATAAAGCAATTTAGAAGTCGTTTCTTTATTCATTTCTACATCTTCTTTCTCTACTTCTCTTTGGAGATTTATCATCCATGTAACGCTTTTAAGAATAGTGCCATTCAGAATGGTTTTTTGAATTTGGGGTTATTTGTTTAACATTAGGAGAATTTGCAAGGCTAATCAATAAAACCATTTAGATGTCGTTTTTTATTTATTCCTACATATTTTTTCTGCCATCACTTTGGAGATTTATTAGTCATGTAACATTCCTAATATGTCATAGTGGTTTTTCCAATCCGAATTTTCCACTTTATATCGGTGGTGTTCATGTGGGTATGTTCTGCGTTGATCTTTTAATAACATGATGATGTGTGCTTATTCTTTTTTATGTGAACAAAAAACTTAGAGAACCCCTAATCTAATTATAGATCTAAACATTTGGTCACAAATGATACTCAAACCCGTAATCTACCGGCTAAGATGCATATTTCTAACAGCTTTTAATTACACTAGGCCATATACCTTTTAAATAATATGATCTTGGTACATGGTAGCAATGTAGCATCCGTTGTATTCACCACCAAAAAATTCATTCATGAAATTACTTTACAATGTATACTTTTGAAAGATCATAGTATTTATTGACACTAACTTGTAACCTCGCATGGTGAAAGATATTTGGAGAGAGTTGAGTTTTTTTTGTTTTTTTTTTTTTTTGGCTACTTCTTTGTTATGTATGACCCTTTTGTGGTGGAAGCGCGCGGTGAACTTATTATTTCCATACCTTTCAGAAGTTAATAGACTGTCGTCCATTATCACTTTGGTAACTCCAGAGGACTGACCCGGTCATTTGGCCAACCGGTTAAGTCGAAGTCCTTGACCACTACAATAAATTTATTGTAGTTTTCAGAGAAACTATTAAGCTATTATGAAATATCGTTTCCTAGAGTTCCATTCGTATTTTGTGAGTTTAGTTTGTTGAGTGTTATTATCAAAGCATTTTCTTTGAATTTGGGAGAAAACTTTTGTAATTACATTTGGGAGAAATTAGAGAGTCCCACCATATATAGCAATGCGTTGCTATTTTGTTCGGTGTTTTGAAAATATTCAAGTTTTGGTTTTCCGTTGGAATAAAATTCTCTTATTCTCATGTGGACATCCACTATCCTGTAAATAGTGGAACCTAGTTAAATCTCTATTACTGTTTTGGTTTTGTTTGATAAGTATTCGTACTTGGCTATTCTTTCGTTTTGTTAGTCAGTATTCGACCGACCATTGTTTTTCGATCCAATTTATTTATCCATTTCGTTGTTGGTGTGTTCCCATCGGAACTGTGAGCGTTTTTGTACAAAAAATCTCAGCTGCGAGTAGACCTGGCGATTCGTGTATTCGTGTCGTAAATTCGTGTCACACACGAATTTCACACAATACGAATACACAAAGAGAAATAAGCTTTATCTCCATTTTTAAAATGTATTCGTGTCGTGTATTCGTGTCGTGTTGTGTCTCTCACAGACTCGTGTATTCGTGTCTCAAATTGCCAGGTCTAGCTGCGAGAACCTAGGGGAGTTAGACAGTGCCAAGAATGTTGGAACTCAAATGTTCTTTTATTCAATACTCAAACTGAAATACAAGAAAAAAACAACTCTCGCTAACTATCTAAACACTCTCTTCTATGTTTTTGTGGTTACATTCACATTCTCCCCCTTAAACCAAACTTGGCTCGAGACTCGTTACGCCAATCATGTTGCATATTCCATGCCATTCCCGACTATAGAATAATCGACAGGTCCTTTGTCTTTATCTTTCTCGAGTTTCAATTTTGCATCCTTGGAACAAGTTGTTGGAATGCAATCTCTCACACTGAACTCCCCCGAAATCCTTTTAGCATAAGCTATTTTCTTTAGTGACACGTCTTCCTTCTTTTGCATCACTTTACGAAAGTCGATACCTCGATTTTTGGAACGTTGGAGAAAACTGACAGCTGCTTTTTCGGTCCAAGTTCATCTTTTTCGCTTACCAAAGAACACGTCTCGTCTTATCCGTGGCTTCCTTTTCCGTGTGTTGAAAAACTGGTGTCCTTTTTCACAATTTTCAACTTCAATATAAAATTCTTCCTCGCTCGGATCATCTAATTTCTTTAGATGTGAACCTAGAATTTTATCATGCTCCAAATAACCATTAACTTTCATGGTATAATAACTGGCATACGAACGTTGTTGATGCCACAACCAACCGGGATCATCTTGGGATGATAAAAAACACATTTTTCGTCTCGTCCTTAAAAGTGTCTTATATAGTCGGTTACGGGTCTTTTTACTTTAAAAAGTAAAGTGTTACTATTGTCAAATACCCGTAAGATATCACCATCCATGTCGACTCGATTCCCGTCTTCGGTTAGTTGTCCAAGACTAATAATATTCTTTTTAAGTCTAGGAATGTAATGTACCTCGTTAAGTAGTCTTTGATTTCCGTTTCCGTAATCAAACAAGATCGTACCTTTTCCATTGATGTCGATCTTTGACCCGTCTCCAAACCGCGTATAACCCGTCATGTTCTCGTCTAGTTCATGGAACTTTGAACGATCTTCGGTCATATGATTGCTAGCACCGTTGTCAAGATACCATTCCTCGGAATCAACTTGACTTTCTTCGGATGCAAGAATATCAACGCTACTCTTCTCTTTTAGCGGCACCATACCTGGTGTATGTTCTTGCGAGATCACCATCATTAAAATGGGCTCTTCATCTTCATTGGTTTGAGTGAGGTTCACCTCCTCACCTCGTTTCTTGTTTGGACACTCTGATGCATAATGACCAAATTCCTTGCAAGTAAAACATTTTATTTTACTTTTGTCCTTTCGAGGACGATTGTAGTCATTCTGGTTTGCATCATACTCATGACCATCTCCTCGGCCATGCCCACGACCTCGATCGCGTCCTTGGCCTTGGTTTCCACTTTCCCTTGAAGTGTTTGACGAGTCTCCCTCGTCGGTTTGCTTAGATTGAGATGCCCACTTGGCATGTGTAAGAAATAGAGAAGGTCCTTCTTCCCGTTCTTCATACCCTCGAAGTCACTCTTCGTGAGTCTTGAGACGGCCTACAACTTCTTCAACCGTCATGTTTTTCATGTCTCCAAATTGCTCGATAGATGTTACGATTTATATAAATCGCATTGGGACGGCTCGAAGAAACTTCTTCACCACCGTATTCTCCTCGATCTTTTCATCGAAAGATCGAATACCGGTCACAATAGTGTTCAATCTCATGGCGAAATCATCTATCGACTCACCATTGTTCATTCGGATCGCCTCGAATTCACTTCTTAACGTTTGTACTTTAGCCTCCTTTAACCGATCAGCTCCCATATGCATCATCTTAAGCGTTTCCCATGCTTCTTTAGCTGTGTCCTTCTCGGCCAACATAAGAAGTACGTCCTCTGGAATCGCTTGGTAAATGGCCGCAAGCGCCATCCTATCTGTTCGTTCATCTACTCTTGCATTTTGAATTGCATCCCACACTCCTTGTGCTTGCAAATTCACTCGCATTGTTATAGCCCACACCGCGTAGTTTGTTTTTGTAAGCAACGGATAGTGTAACGTAACACTACTATCCCTCCCGGTCCTTTGAACACTTTCAATTTCGGGTTGAGAAAACGACGAGCTTGGTGTAGTAATTCTTGGCTATATTATCTTGAGATTTTTCAAAAATAATGGGGAGCTACGAGTAATTTATGAAAATTACAAGGGCCAAAATGTAATTTTCAGAATTTTAGGGGCTGGTTCGAAACTTTTAGAAGTATAGGGGTTGTTTTGAAGTTTTTCTGAAAAATTGGGACCAACCTGCAACTTTTTCGAAATTTAGGGGCCAAAGTGCAATTTTCTGAAACTTCAGGGACCAAATTGCAATTTTCTAAAACTTCAGGGGCCAAACTGCAATTTCTGAAACTTCTGGAGCCTGATGACGTCACTGCTGACGTCACTCGTCTTCTCCGGCGAACTGGTTTTTCCGACGAGTTTTCCGGCGAGATTCCGGCGAACTTTGAACGGCCATTTGAGGATGATCCGGGTGTCGAAAAATTCCGAAAAATTCCGAAAAATATATATTCGGAATCCTGAGAACGAGACCTTTCCAATGGTGCTCTCGAAAATCGATTTTGAGACAGAAACGTTTTGACCAAAAAACCCGAGGGTGTTTAGAAAGGTGTCCCGGGAGCTTAACCAAGCTCTGATACCACTTGTTGGAACTCAAATGTTCTTTTATTCAATACTCAAACTGAAATACAAGAAAAGAACAACTCTCGCTAACTATCTAAACACTCTCTTCTATGTTTTTGTGGTTACATTCACAAAGAAAATATTGCTCTGTCTGTCTATGAATATTTTTGTATTTCAAAATAATTTAGTCGAAAGAGTGAAGAACCTACTCTATCTCTATGTTTAAAACTTACGATCTTGATCGTCTTACCATGTATGTGTGTGTGTATGAGTGAGAGAGAGAGAGAGACTTACGGCAAATGTTTTATTGTAGAGGGTGCATTCATCAAACGAATATCGCATCTGAGGGTCAAATTTAAAAAATTATTAAATAAGATTGACAAATAGAATAATGAACCACTGAGATTAATAACTTAATTAATTTAAAGTTTGACCAAAGAAAACTTCCTTTAATTAATGGGGAGAGAAGGAAAAAAAAATACTTGAACTTCAAAAGACCAACTAAGATTGAACATACCACGTCACCAATGACCCGCCTAGTACGGATAAGTTTTTCCCATGTTGAGTCGGCATACTGTCGTAAAAAAACAAGCTTCAGATCATATATAGGGCGTGTTCGGCAAAATTAGCTGGTAGCTGGTAGTGGTTAGCTGTAAGCGGTTAGCGGTTAGCTGGAAGCTGGTAGCGGTTAGCGGTTAGCTGGTAGCTGTGATTTTTATTACTGCAGAAATGTTCGGCAAAAGCAGCTGTTAGCTTTTAGAAGTGTAAAATAATATAAAAATCAAAAGTCAAATGCTAAACCCTCTCAAAAGCTACATGAAATAGCTTTTGGATTATGAGCGTTTTGTTAAAAGTAAAAGCTAAAAGCTTTTGCTGCCGAACGAGGTTTTTTCATTTTTTCGAGCGTTTTCCTAAAAGCTAAACGTTAAACGCTCCCAAAAGCTCTCAAACGCTGTATGTCGAACACGCCCATAGTAGAAAAATAATTCTTAGCCCATTGCTTTAAAATTACATATACACCAAAGCCTTTATATATGCTAGAAGAAACTTGAAAAGTTCCGAAACACATTAGTTGCAACCGTACCTCATATCATAACTCCTTAGTGTTAGTTAAACATTCTAGTGGTATTAATAGTTTGACAAATTAATATGAGAACATTATTGGACTGAATACGCACAAACAACTACATTCGTTTATGTGAAAAGAGTGGCAACAGAACATTAGTATATACACAACCTAGCAAAGGTGAAAGGTCAGAGTAAAACATTACCTCTTTTCCTGCCTTACAACACCATTGCTCTAACTCTGCTAAACCTGCGTTGATATATTCCACGCTTTTATAGGTACGACACTTCCGGCACAGTATACTTCATTATGAGAATAAGCACAAATTATAGTTATGATAGGAAAGCTAGAAAATTAACCAAACAAGAGATAGTGGAGTGACCAAACACCTATTAAGGATTTCGTGGTCGATGCATAAGAAAATTTCAGCATATATCTTCTGAACCATAATGGGGGGCACCTGAAAAGCAACTATCTTAGAAAATATGGCAAAAAATCTAATCAACAATATCAGTCCACTTAGATGTAGCATTTTAAAAGTTTAAGTGACAATTTTTCGTTTCAGAACTGCAGTAACTATAACTATATGATGCCATGAGTTTAATGTACATACAAAATTTTCTATAAAATGGTTGGGACGAGTGTTGAGAAAGTTAACAACGCATTGCCAGTGATTTAATTGAGAATCCATGCCAATGGACATTTCCGAATCCTGAATTTATACGCAAGTCAATCAAAAATAGGGTTATTAAATTAGTGCATGGTTAAACGAATATATAAATATTATTGGTGAGAATGAATCAAAGTTTTCAACTACCTGAATACACAAGGCAAGTAATGATCGTAATTCTTACTTCAATTTGTCACAAATATTTTGATACATGTTATCTACACATGTTGTTAGCTGCTGCTTGAAAAGAAAAGCTGGATTCTTGCCTTTAACTTCTTTTACTACCTTAAGTTCAGCATTATCAACAGCAGTTTTACGACCAACTCCCTAAACATATAAGAGAATGATATCATGGAATACAAATATATATGTTATAAAGATGAACCAAATAACAATAATAATGATAAGATATACCATTTTTAATCTTCCTAGTAGTTGCACAACTGAACCACGTGTTAGGTAAACTTGGTTGGTGAAGGTTTTTGTCAAAGGTTGGTGAACTGCCTTTTGTTTTTCTAAAATAGCAGGTAACTTGAAGCCTATATAAAGGGCCTATATAAAGGGAGGAGCAAACACAATACACCACACAACTCAACACATAAAAACACAAGAAACACATAGATAGATATATCACGATTTTGTGAGATAGCCTTTTGTGCAGGGTCCAGTTTGGCAGCCAAAAGTGTGAGTGATATTTTCTTATGAGTGGTCAGACTACAAGTGCAGTTTAGCCTTGTATGATTGTAGTGTTTTTTTGGTGTTAATAAAACTCTCTCTCTCGTTCGCCCGTGGACATAGGTCGTGATCCCGTGACCGAACCACGTTAAATATTGTGTTCCGATTTTATATTTTCGTTTACCGTTTATTTCGGTAATTTTATTCCGCTCGTGTCACCGAAATCAAATATCGATTTGTTTGAAGTGCTTAACTCGTTTTGTTATATCCCAACAAACTGGTATCAGAGCTCCGGGTTTAAAGGAAGTCGTATCTCGCGTATGCTCTGTGGTTGCAGCTTAGTCTGATCTTCCACATCAGAAACGAGGTTTCGATTGACCTTATAAAATATTGTTTTTTTTAGCTATGGCTGAAGATGGGAGAGTTAAGATCGACAAATTCGATGGTCACGATTTCGGTTTCTGGAAAATGCAAATCGATGACTATCTCTACCAAAAAGGGTTACATGAACCTCTGTCTGAAGAGAAGCCTTTTCACATGAGGTCGGAGGATTGGGAATTGTTAGACCGGCAGGCTGTTGGTGTGGTGAGATTGTCATTGGCAAAGAACGTTGCTTACAACATTGTCAATGTGAAGACAACTCATGGGTTGATCAAGGCGCTATCTGACATGTACGAGAAACCCTCGGCGTCGAATAAAGTTTTTCTGATCAGACAGTTGGTAAATTTGAAGATGATGGAGGGTAGTTCAGCAACTGATCATATAAATGAATTCAATTCAATATTGTCGAGGTTAATATCAATTGATATTAAATTTGAAGATGAAGTTCAGGCATTGCTGCTACTATCATCTTTGCCTGAAAGTTGGTCCGGTACGGTCACAGTAGTCAGCAGTTCAGTCGGAGGTGCTAAGCTAACGTTCGAAAGCATTTGAAATTTAATCCTTAGTGAGGATGTGCGCAGACGGAGTATCGGGGAATCTTCCAGTAGTCTTCTAAGTGCTGAAGACATGGAAGGAAGTCCAACAGAGGAGGCGGTGGTAGAGGAAGATCAAAGTCGAGAAAGAGAGGTCAGTCAAAGAATAGGTCGGATATTACTTGTTGGAACAGCAAGGAGAACGGTCACTTCAGAAATCAGTGCCCAAAGCCTTCGGCAGACAAAGGCAAGAAGGAAGTCAATATGGCAGTAGATTCTGAAGATGATGCGCTCATTTGCTGTGTTGAAAACTCTACAGAATCCTGGATCATGGATTCTGGTGCGTCGTTCCATGCTAGTCATTCCAGAGAAGTAATGTAGAATTTCCGGCAGTACAAAGGAAAGGTCAGACTAGCAGACAACAAGAGCCTGGATATTACAGGTGTTGGGGATGTGGTCCTCAAGACAACTTTAGGTACAGATTGGACTTTGAAGAATGTCAAGTTCATTCTTGACTTGAAGAGGATGTTAATATCTGTGGGGTAGCTTGATGATGAAGGTCACCATGTTACATTTGGTGATCATCAGTGGAAGGTGACAAAAGGGAATTTAGTTGTTGCTAGAGGACAGAAGCGGGGTACACTTTATATGGTGGAAGTTTCTGATGCTGAAGCACACGCTGTTGAAGAAGTTGGGGCATCTACTCTATGGCACCAAAGACTTGGGCATATGAGTGAGAAGGTAATGAAGATGCTAGTTTCCAAAGGAAGAATACCAGAGCTGAAGACTGTGAAAGTCGATTTTTGTGAGCCATGTGTTCTTGGCAAACAGAAGAAAGTCACTTTCAAGAAGGTGGGTCATCAACCCAAGTCCGTGAAGCTGGAGGTAGTTCATTCAGATGTCTACGGTCCCACTTCAGTTTCTTCAGTGGGAGGATCCCGATACTATGTCACGTTCATAGACGATTGCACAAGGAAGGTTTGGGTTTATTTCTTGAAGCAAAAGTCTGAAGTTTTCAGCACTTTCAAGAAATGGAAAGCTACTGTGGAAAATAAAACAGACTTGAAGATTAAGTGTTTCAGATCAGACAATGGGGGCGAATACAGTAGTAAAGAATTTATTGATTACTGTGCTGACCAGGGAATCAGAATGCAGAAGACGGTTCCAGAGACACCTCAGCAAAATGGAGTAGCTGAGAGGATGAACCGTACATTGAACGAAAAGGCTAAGAGCATGAGACTGCATGCAGGTTTACCCAAGATGTTCTGGGCAGATGCGGTCAACACAGCAGCATATTTAATCAACAGAGGACCCTCAGTCCCCATAGGGTTCAAGATTCCAGAAGAGGAATGGCAAGGTCGTGATATTTCTCTCAAACACTTGAAGGTTTTCGGTTGTGTCTCTTATGTCAAAGTTAAAGACTCGGAGAGAGACAAGCTAGAGGCAAAAGCAAGGAAATGCACTTTTATAGGCTATGGGTTGGATGACATGGGGTACCGCTTCTAGGATAACCAAAAGAAAAAGGTTATCAGAAGCCGGGATGTGGTGTTCAACGAGAATGACCTATATAAAGATAAACTTGCAGAGAGCTCAGGCAGGAACAAGCCACCAGAGAAAGCAGAAAGTCAAGTCGAGTTTGAAGAGATTTCTGAAGATGAAGTTGTGAAACCTATCAGTACTCCAGAGAGGTGAAAGTTCAGGAAGCAGTGGGAGCTCTGATGTATATGGAGATAGTGGGAGCACAGATGAAAGTAGTTCTGAAGACGGGGTTGCAGATGATGCAGAAACCTCAACTCCTACTGTTCGTAGATCCACTAGAGTACGAAGACCTTCAAACAGGTACTCTCCTTCAGCAAATTACTTATTGCTGACAGAGAATGGTGAATCTGAGTCTTATTCAGAGGCCCTAAGGATGAAAGATTCCATACAGTGGAAGAGGGCTATGGAAGACGAATTGAGCTCACTTGACAAGAACCCAGACTTGGTCCTTGGTCAAGCTCCCAGCAGGGAAGAAAGTACTGTAGAACAAGTGGGTGTTCCGGGTAAAGGATGAGATCGATGGCAGTAAAAGATACAAGGCACGATTGGTGGTCAAAGGGTTCCAACAGAAAAGAGGGGTCGATTATAATGAGATCTTCTCTCCAGTTGTGAAGATGACTACAATCAGAATGGTCTTGGGTATTGTAGCCTCTGAAGATCTCCATCTAGAACAGCTAGATGTGAAAACAGCTTTTCTCCATGGCGACCTGGAAGAAGACATCTACATGGTACAACCAGAAGGTTTTCTTACAGTCGGTAAGGAAAATTGGTGTGTAAACTGAAGAAAAGTCTGTATGGATTGAAGCAGGCTCCAAGACAGTGGTACTTGAATTTTGATAGCTTCATGCAAAGGAGTGGGTATCACAGATGTGAGATGGATCACTGCTGTTACTTGAAGAAATTCAGCTCCTCTTACATCATCCTGTTATTATATGTTGATGACATGTTGATAGCTGGATCCGACATGCAGGAGATCAACAAGCTTAAGAATTAGTTGTCCAGAGAGTTCGAGATGAAGGACCTAGGGGCTGCTAAGCAGATATTGGGCATGAGCATAGCCAGGAACAGAGTTACCGGTACATTAAAACTTTCGCAAACAAAGTACATCAAGAAAGTTTTAGAAAAGTTCAGCTTGGCAGATGCCAAGGCCAGAAGTACACCTTTGGGAAGTCAGAAACTCTCAAAGAAGCAATCCCCAAAGACGGAAGAAGACAAAGAACAGATGGCTAAAGTTCCTTATGCATCTGCAGTTGGTAGTTTGATGTATGCAATGGTATGCACAAGACCAGATATTGCTCATGCAGTGGGAGTAGTAAGCAGGTTTATGTCAAATCCAGGAAAAGAGCATTAGGAAGGAGTAAAGTGGCTGTTACGCTACTTGAAAGGAACAGCTGAGATTGCCCTATGTTTCAGGAGAAAGGGGGTAGTCTTAGAAGGGTTTGCCGATGCAGATTTGGGTGGATGTGTGGATTCGAGTAAGAGCACAACAAGTTATGTGTTCACAATCGGAGGTACGGCAATCAGTTGGATGTCCAAGGTTACAGAAGAGTGTTGCTCTTTCAACCACAGAAGCAGAGTATATGGCTATTGCAGAAGCAGCCAAGGAGCTTATATGGTTGAAGAACTTCTTATCAGAACTTGGATTTCAGCAGGAGGATTGTGTACTGCATTGTGACAACCAAAGTGCAGTTCACCTGGCAAAGAATCCGGTGTTTCACAATAGAACGAAACACATTCAGATGAACTACCATTTCATTCGAGAGTTAATCAATGATGGAACTCTGAATCTGAAGAAAATCCTTGGAACGAAGAATCCAGCAGATATGTTCACCAAGGTGGTTACCACAGACAAGTTGAAGTTTTGTATGACTTCAACTGGCCTTCTAGAAGTTTGAAAAAGAGGCATGGCAGGAACGAGAGAGATTGAAGAATTGTTGCAACAATTGGACGGTAGAGAAAGAGTACGTTGTTCAAAAATCTTCAAGTGGGAGATTGTTAGGTAAACTTGGTTGGTGAAGGTTTTTATCAAAGGTTGGTGAACTGCTTTTTGTTTTTCTAAAATGACAGGTAACTTGAAGCCTATATAAAGGGAGGAGCAAACACAATACACCACACAACTCAACACATAAAAACACAAGAAACACATAGATAGATATATCACGATTTTGTGAGATAGCCTTTTTTGCAGGGTCCAGTTTGGCAGCCAAAAGTGCGAGTGATATTTTATTGTGAGTGGTCAGACTACAAGTGCAGTTTAGCCTTGTATGATTGTAGTGTTTTCTTGGTGTTAATAAAACTCTCTCTCTCTCTCTCTCTCTCTCTCTCTCTCGTTCGCCCGTGGACGTAGGTCGTGATCCCGTGACCGAACCACGTTAAATATTGTGTTCCGATTTTACATTTTCGTTTACCGTTTATTTCGGTAATTTTATTCCGCTCGTGTCACCGAAATCAAATATCGTTTTGTTTGAAGTGCTTAACTCGTTTTCTTATATCCCAACACCACGATGAACCTCTAGACTTTTTTGGATTAAGAATAACAAAGTTGATGCATTTGATAACCAAAACGCCATCTTATCATAATTATCTGGACCTGCAAAACATTAACCGTCCTTTGGAATTGAAATAATCAAATAAATAATTTCATTTTAAATATAAGTTTCAAATTGAGGAAATAAAACCTAGATGATATCGAATAAGGAGAGTTAATGGAAGAAATAGTAGACGTAATAAATCTCATTATGTTTCTATTTAATGTTAGATTCTTATTAATTGAGTTGATGTTTTCTATTTAATATTAAATTATTATTAGATGAATTGGTTTTCTTAGCTTTTTCCTCTAATGAGACAACTACGGTTCAATCTATAATATGTTCGGGCCGAGACAGTTAACAAAAAGCTGACGCCCAGAATAAGGAAGTACCTCATTTGCTGACTCAAAAATATGAATAAGTCGATCAAAAATGGTGGTTCTTTCAGATTCAAGATAATTCCAATTAAGAAGACATTTGTATATTGTAAAGGCTGCAACTGGTTTGCCATAACAGAATTTCATGTCTTCCAGGACAAACTCAACAAAGGAACCCGCATTTTCCTGCAACAAAAACAATCAATGGCCAGGTATAACAATATAGTTGGTCATTAGAGATTATTAGAAAACGAATGGTACATTTCTGCTTAATTATTCAATGACTCATTAAGAGACTATGACCGACTAAGATGTAAAAATTTCTACGAAACACTCTTAACCATTCAGATTAAGAGGCTATTAAACATCCAATAAATATGTTATTTGAGTGATGCATCAATAAAACGAAAGCCGTATTTGGGTGTGATTGATAGATTTTTTATAGTCAACGCCTTGGCTTGGCTTTGTTTCAAACTTCTTGAGAAAACACAATTGACCCAAATAATTATAATTTATCTGGACGTCAAATGAGATTATCATTCGGTTATAGATAGCAAACAGTACCTATCTCTAATAATTAAACAGTAAGGGAATACGCGATGTTATATGATCAGTGATAGTTTTCTTGCATATGAAGCGAGATTTCCAATAACTTAATCAAATGAAGAGACTTACTTGAATATTCAATGCTTCCTCCAGTCTTACAATGACAGTTTCCATCCTAGGGCGAGCCTTAAAATTGAAATCAATGCACTTGTATGCGATTTCTTTATATATATTGAAAGAACGTGTATGGATGTGAAATCTTATATCTTGATAAATTAACTTGACTAGTTGGTCCTCAGTGTATCGTCTTACGGAAGTCATTAGAATCTCTGATCTATCATCTTCAGTGGTCCTTTTACCGTAAACCAACATCCCACTTAGCATTTCAAACAGTACAACGCCAAATGAGTATACGTCTGATTCTTTTCGTAGGATCTGGCTTTCATGGTAAGTGGGATCCAAGTAAAACTGGGTGCCCGCTGTTAGCCTAATAAGGTTTTATGGGTTTGGGTTTTATTTAGCCCACTAGTTTTAGTTAGCCTATTAGCCCATTGTATTTAAGGGTTTATTTCCTTGTATTTTGTCAAGCACATATAATTCACAGATTATGTTTTTCTCTCAAGAACTCTCAAGAACCCTAGCCTCCATCTTCTTTGATCTTGATATTTAACATAGTATCAGAGCAAGGTTGTTAAGGGTTTTTTGTAGCAGGCACGACGATGCGCGGATCGATTGATATTTTCGGCTCCATTTTCTGCTTCATTTATGTGTACCGATTGATATTTTCGGCTCGATTTGGTTGATTTTCTGCTTCGTTTCTGGGTTGAATGTTTGATTTTGAGAGTTAATTGTTGCTGCTATTATTGGGTTGTTTGTTCATCTACATAAGGGCAATTTTGGAATATTTGCTTGACTGTCTGTTGATATTATGGCTCCAAGAGATGACTCTCTTCAGTCCATTAGTACACAACTGGATGGTAAAAACTATGCATATTGGAGTTATGTAATGAAAAATTTTTTACGGGGCAAGGCTATGTGGGGGATTGTTACAGGTATAAAGGGAAAACCAACAGATAACAAGGCTGCCAATTTTGCTATTTTATTGGAATCTTGCGAGACTGATAATTCCAAAATTATTACATGGATTAATAATTCTGTCATTCAGTCAATTGGCACCCAGTTAGCAAAGTATGACACAGCAAAAGAAGTTTGGGACCATTTGGAAAGGCTGTATACTCAATCTAATTTTGCAAAACAGTATCAGCTAGAATTTCATATCCGAGCCCTCCAACAAAATAGTCTAAGTATTCAGGATTTTTATGCTTCTATGTCTGATTTGTGGGATCAATTATCTCTCACTGAATCTGCAGAACTAAAGGCTTCAAGCCTTACATTGCCAGAAGGGAAGAGCAGAGATTGGTCCAGTTTTTGATGGCATTAAGGTCTGATTTTAAAGGCTTACGTGGGACAATCCTTCATCGTACTCCTCTTCCCACAGTGGATTCAGTTGTTCATGAGTTGATTGCCGAGGAAACCCGTATCAAGTCCCAATCTGACAAAGGGTCTAAGGCAGTAGCCACACCTACTGTCTTTGTTGTTCAAAACCAAATAAGACCATCTGGACAGTTTAAGCCGAAAGTTGCATTTGATGAGTGTGCATTTTGTAAAAAGAAAAATCATTGGAAGTCTCAATGTCCATTGCTGTTGGGGAAGGGAAATTATCAAAATCAAACAAGACCATCTGGACAGTTTCAGCCTCCACAGTTCAACAGGCATCTTGGACAGTTTCAACAACGTCCATCATTTCCACCATTTCGTCCTCCATAGTTCACTGATGTTGCTACTGTACCTTCTACAGAGAACGATTTCAATATGACACCACCATCAGCTTTGGATCCACAGGTTTTTGAGAAATTTCGCCAGTTCATTGCTTCCAATCCTACTGCCATGTCAACATCTATGTCTCACACATGTCTATCAGCATCTAGTCCTTCAGGTATTCCTTCATCCTTATGGATATTGGATTCTGGTGCATCTCATCATATGTCACCACATTTGTCATCCTTTTCTTCGTTATCAGTTAGTCCTCATGTTTCTGTTATGTCAGCTAGTGCTACACCTATGCCAGTTGAGGGTATTGGTCCTGTTGTTACCCCCGATATCTCTCTCACTAATGTCTATTATATTCCCACACTTGCTTTGAATCTTGTTTCGGTCAGTCAGTTATGTAAATCTGGTTATTGGGTCTTCTTTTCTGATTCTCTTTGTTGTGTACAGGACCCACAGTCTCGGAGGGTGACTGGGATCGGCCGTAAACTTGGGGAGCTTTATGTTTTGGAGCAGCTCCAAGTTTCTGATATTGCGGCCTCTAGTGTTGATTTGTCGTCTTTTCGTTTAAGTCATTCGTCTTCAAATTTTTATCTTTGGCACTCTCGTTTGGGTCATGTTTCAGCTTCACGTTTACAGTTTTTATCCTCTACTGGTGTGTTAGGTCGTTTGAACAATGTTGACATTTCTGATTGTTGTGGTTGTAAACTGGCAAAGTTCTCTGCCTTACCTTTTAATAATAGTGTCACTCGTTCGTTTGCTCCTTTTTATCTTGTGCATTCTGATGTGTGGGGTCCTTCCCCAATAACCTCCAAAGGAGGATCGCCTTATTATGTTTCGTTCATTGATGATTATACTCGTTATACATGGGTTTATCTTATGAAGCGCAGGTCAGATTTCTTTGTCATTTATAGCAATTTCAGAGCTCTTGTGAAGACCCAACACTCTGCTGTCATAAAATGCTTCTGGTGTGATTTAGGAGGGGAATATACTTCTAATGATTTTACTCAGTTACTAGCATCTGATGGGACTGTTCACGAATCATCATGTACTGATACTCTTCAACAGAATGGTATAGCAGAACGGAAACATCGACACCTTGTAGAAACGACACGGTCTTTGTTATTATCTGACACGCGCAGAGGTCGTCGTGCGGTCAAAAATAGAGAAAACCTAACACACACTAGTATAGCGGTAGTCAGGGTCGATCCACAGGAGCTTCGTGGTTAGGCTAGATGAGAGATTACCAACTAATAGTGTCACAGCTATAGTCGGAGGATCCGGTTTCTATCTTCCTAATCACTAGCAAACAAAAGCACTAATCAAACACACCCGAGCCAGGCTAAGCTATGCTCAAATGAACCTAGTCACTTTCTGAAATCAGAAGTACATCTCTGAATCAGAAGCAATCAAAGGCATCCAAACTAGCAAAACCGAGCAAAGCATAAACTAGCCACTAGCTAAAGTTCCAGTGAACAGTGAACAGTTACTGGCCAAGGTTTAATGCTTACAACCTAACCTAATTAGCTACTGATTTCAACTAAGGAAAACAGTCCCAATAAGGTCCAAAATACAATTCAAACACAACCAATCATTCAAAACCAAACACAATCATCAAAACACCGAAAAGCTAAGATTAAATGTAACCAAATGCTTCTCATTCACTAAATCCGAATTCCAATCACAAAAACAGTAACCAAATGTTTCAAAATCAGAAACCTAAGTGCTCAAAGTCAGTGGTTGTCACTCCCAAAGACTTTAGCTACAAAAACTAATTGCTACTAAAAGGAAATTAAATCAAAAATCATAAAATACCAAATGAGAGCTTGCTGAAATGAAATCCTGGAGTCAAAGAGCTTCAAGGTCGATTTTACACCCGGTTCTTTGCTAGGGTTTTCGGCTGGAAATGCATCTATTTATACTTGCAAATTTCCCGCAACCGCGCCGCGCAGAAGTGAAATTCGCAGCGCGCGTACTGATCTCTTCCCGATTATTCGGCATTTGAATGTGTTCCACCGCCTTAAGCCCGCGTCGCGCAGATGATGTTTTCGCGGCGCGCGTACGAATTCTCTTGATTTTTCATTCCTTCCCAAATTCTTCCTTTTGCACGCTTTTAGTCCCTGTTTCTATTCTTTTTCTCCAAACAAGTCCTGGCACGAAAAGTGAGAATACCCAGACATATTTGATATAATTTTATCAAGAACAGGGCTCAACAACGCCTAAAATACCTGATATCACTAGGCGTTGTCAAACACCCCACACTTATGCCTTGCTTGTCCCCAAGCAAGAGAGTTTTTAACAAATTATAATAAGGAATCCAACAATTTCTGACTGTGTTCAGTTTCAAAGTTTATTGCTTCTTGAGTTAGAGTGGAATAGTTCGCGAAAACATAATTGAATTGTTCTTTGGAATTCATGGCTTTCTAGAGAACCCTTGATTACAAATTTTCTGTCCACAATGAAGTGTACTTACTCATTCAGATTCTAAAGGCCATTAAGGAATTGTCCATGACTTTCGATGTTGTCCGTGTAGCGAGCTTTCAGAAATATCATCCCAGACCAGACGAACTTAGGTGATAAGGTGCATAAGTCCACCCATTTTAGACCTACCGGCTCGAACAACAAAGGCCACCGATTGACTTTTCTTTCGTAAATTCCAATCCTAAAACAGCTCAATCTTCTAAACTCGTAAAACTCAACTTATTTGACTAACTAATAGCATGATCACAAATAAACAGTATTTCTTGAAAAATACTAATGCTATCACAATCACAAACCATTCATTTCAAAATTGCAATTTATTAAAAATTTTGAAAAATATTGCTAAAAATTGAAAAATTGATCATTTCTACAAAAATTTCAAAATATTCTCTTTCGACCGTCCACACCCCACACTTAAAATCGTACAACGTCCCCGTTGTACAAAATTATTTCAAAACAAGGGAGAAAGAGTTACCCCTTTTTGGACGATAGACTGCTTGGTGCTCAATATCATAGGTATAATTGCGTACAGATGGATCCTTGATTTCGTATTCTGGAGTTGTAGCGCTACAGTGAACACGCCGGTGGTCGAGACAAGTGGAGGGGGCACAGTGACCCCACACTTGTATGAGACAACTCCTTCTCAAATTGGTATATCATGCATAACTTAACAAACAGATTAAAAACAAACATGACACATAAAACATGAACAGAAATATACAGATAGAAGTGTCATAAGTTTGTACATATATCCCAAAAATAAAAATAAAGAAAGGAAAAGAAAAAGGTACATCAATCACTGCCAGGCGGCGGGCTCTAGCGCTGGCTCTGGCCTCCTGCGTCAATCACTGCGACCTGGAGGGTCCGGCCTCATGATCGTGGGCCCTGGCTGGGAATGGTCGGGGGTGTCGGCCCTGCTGTGTGGCCAAATCCAAAAGTACCTCCCCGATCCATGCCAACTGATCCTCAATCCTGGCAACCCTGGCTGCCAGGTCCTCCTGATGTGACTCTGTCGGGGCCGCGGGCTCTGGCGCTGGCTCTGGCCTCCTGCGTCTCCTGCCAGGCTGGGCATAAGCGGGCTGAGGTGCCTGAGGAGGCTCGATCGGTGCCCGGATGTACTGCCCCGGGCGCTGCAGCTCAATGAGCCGCATCCTCTCCAAAGTGCGTGCTGTAGTGCGCGATGGAGGCTGAGCGGTCAAAGAGGCTGCCACGGAGGCAGTAAGAATACCAGAGGAACGGGCCAGGCGGGTAATAAAATACCCCTGGCTAGTGGGCTACTGGTGGAGGCGCCGGTAGAGTGGGTGGAGAGAGCAACTGCAAGGGCGAAGGGGAGATGGAGGAATCGGGACGGGTCGAGGAGAGCCCACAAAAAAGTCATGTCATCGCCCGACACCTTCTCGCCTCCCTCCCGCTGCATGATGGAGCTGGAGACGATCCGGTGCATGAGACGGTAAAGTGGATCGCGTAGGTGACTCTCCCTCGAGGTCCCTGCCTCGTACCTGACGTTGGACAATGGTGCCCAAATCTCCATGTTGGGAGCCCTGTCCGGCTCCCCCTGAATGCAGGACCCGAAGAACCGGGTGAAGTAGCGATGCTGGAGGTCTGCTGGAGTGTATAGGCCTGCGCGCCTCCCGAACTCCCGGAGGTTGCACTCCCTGTGCTCACCTCCCAAACGAAAGCGTACGAGCCTGGATCGTGGATCCGATGCCCTGGGAGCAAAATGGATAGTAGACAGGAACTCCAGGAGAAGCTCCGTATAGACCACGTCCTCGTCCGTGGCCATGATCCTGTCCCAGCCACGGCATGTGAATGATGCCTCCTCGTGCATCCAGGTGCGATGTAAGAACGGCTCGATCGCACCCCATAGTCCGGCGTCTCTCAGAATATCTCTATCGATGACTGTCGCCTCGAGAACCCGGCGAGCAGTCAATGCGTCCCTCCGTGAAATGTACTCTGCGGAACTAGCAAGCTCCGCGGGGAACTGGAGAAAAGCATGCTCCAATCTGAACATCATCTGCAAAAAGAAAATATAGCCACAAAACAGAAAAATTTGCAAAATCAGTCCTCATCTTCCCTGCCGCACCGCGGCGCGGCCCAAGAGCAAGGGCGCGGCGCGGCGTACGGCTGTTTCAAAACCCTGATCCAATCTCTCAATTTAACCTGCTAGAACTCAATATAATCACACCACAAGGTAGCCTAAGTGCCGACTAGCTCATCTAGGGTCTCCATTTGGCACAACAAACACCCTATAAGCTAGCATTAATGATTCTAAGTTTTGAACTATTTTGGGCAAATCACTAAAATTAACTACCTAATCGCTAGTTTTAACGAGCAATAGATAGTTAGAATGGCGTACCTTAGTAGTGGGAACAAAATGTGCAAGAAAAATTGCAAGAAAATTTTGATAACCAGATCTCTGAGTCGCGTGTGGGTCGTATGAGCCGCGACTTACCTTATAAAGGAGAAAACCGACTGATCGTTTACCGCGTCGCGGGTTTGCTCTTTGCGCGTCGCGCGTGTCACCAAATCAACCCCTGCGCATCGGGTTGGTTTACGATCCCGCGGCGCGTAATTCAAATATCCGCGGCGCGGACTTCAAAAAATTTTCAAAACTTCTCAAATGACCCCACACTTATTTCAAACCACTAGTACCTGCAAAAAGATTGATGTATTTTTGTATTTTATTTTGAGAAATATATCCTAACTTATGACACGATGGGTTGCCTCCCAACAAGCGCTAAGTTTAACGTCTTCAGCCAGACGTTCTACTCCTAAGCTGACTCTTCTTCTTCTTCTTGACCCCTTGATGGCATTTGCTGGTATTCTGACATGAAATTATTGGCCATCATTGTCATAAGGGATGTGAGTTGGGTCATCCGATCACTCACACCGCTGATCCATTGTTGTTGAGATTTCAAGAGCTCAAAAACATTCGCCTCTCGTTTTCTGGATTCTTCCTCATATTGCTGGTGCCTTGCTCCCATCATCTCTATCATGTCCAGCAATTGTTCCTTGTCGATGGCGGACAACGGGTGGTCCTTGGTTTCTGTTAGAATTTCCTCTTTTCCTCCCTCTCCCGTACGTGTCCAGATCATTTCCTTGCTCCTGATTCCTGGCTCCATTAATGTTTTCCTATCTGCTGGTTTGCCATTTTCCTCTGAAGGTAATGATATAGGGTTCCCAAACATATTCAATCTTCTTTTCCTGGTCCCGAAGAAAATATCCATATCTCCAGTCTTGCAATCGATCACTGACCCGGCAGTAGCTAAAAATGGACGCCCTAAGATGAGCGCGGGCGCATCGTCCAGACTCTCATATTCCATGACCAGAAAATCTACGGGATAGAAAAAGTCCCCAACTTTGACTATGACATTTGTTAGCTTTCCCCTAGATACGTTGGTTGATTGGTCAGCCAGCTGTAATACGACTTCTGCTGGCTCAATTTCTTCATTTTTGTACTTGTCATACAGGTATCCTGGCAAGATGTTAACACTTGCTCCCAAATCTAATAGGGTGTTTCGAATAACCACGTCCCCTACAGTTGTAGTGATCAACGGTGATCCCGGGTCCTTTTCCTTTTTGGGCAGTGTTCCCAATAACGCCTCGCTAGCTCTCACAGTCAATCTCACAGTTTTTGGTGTAGGTGCTTTGCTCTTCCCATTTTGTTCACACATTTCTTGCAGAATCCTGGTGTCTTCAGGGGCAGCCTTAAGCTCGTCCCACAGGGGCTGATTCATTAAGGGTCCCGTTGATCTGGGTGCTTCCTGCTTCTTCTTTTCTTTCCTATTCTTCTTCTTCTGTTTGATCCCCGCTATTGTTAATTGCTCTTCCTTTTGGATCTCTTTATCTGTTTCTAGTTGAGTCCCATTCTCAACCGGAACTCCTCCTTCTTTACCTTCCTCGCTTTCTAGAGCCTTTCCTTCTTCCCCTGGTCTCACTTCACTCCCTACTTCGAACAAGTCCTCCAGAGTGACCTTTTGCCATCCTGATTCAACAGTGTTGACTTGTTCCTTCCCTGGATGCTGATTATGCGTAGGATTGACTTCAGTAGCACTTGGCAACTTGCCACTATCTCTCTTTTGTTGATCTGCAGCCATTTGACCTATTTGTCTCTCCATATTTGCGATGGCCTTTGCATTCGCTTGAGATTGTTGTTGTGTCGCAGTGACCATATCATACATCCTAGCAATCATCTCTTCTTGGGTCTCTGGGGCGTTGTTGGTAGCATTAGTGGGCCCCCTGTTATTGTTGTTGTTGTTGTTTCCATTGGTGTTTCCATTGTGATTATTGTTGTTCGCAGGCTGATGGTTTCTAGGCTGACTAGTCGATTGACTCTGATAATTGTTTTGCCTAAAGTTTTGCTGCTGTCCCTGGTTGTATGGCCTGTAGGGTCGTCCATTATTGTGCTGGCCTTGACCCTGGCCATAAACTTGATTTGCCTCGTGAGTCTTAGGTCCTCCTTGACCTCCTTGTGATGAATTTGGCGGTCCATTCTGTAATGTTGACATAAGCCTGTCAAACTTCTTATTTAGTTCACTGATTTCCTTTTTCACTTCCTTTTTCCAATCAGCATCGACTCCTACTGCTGCCGCCGTACTTACAGTTTTTCTGGTAGAAAAGTTTGCTTTGGAGCCATTGCTCAACTGCTCCAAAAACTGCCAAGCTTCCTCTAGGTCCTGCCACATAAATGTCCAACTGGATGAGGCATTTATCATGGCCTGGTGCGTCTCGCTGACTCCTTCGAAGAATAGCTTGACCAACTGCCACCTAGGAATCTCGTGATACGGACAAGATCGCAACAACTCCTTCAATCTGTCAAAGGCTTCATGGAAAGCCTCTCCAGGCTTTTGCTGAAAATCCTGGATAACTCTTCTGATTTCAGTTGTTTTGCTCGCTGGATAAAATTCCTGAAGGAACTTTTCCTTGAGCTGATCCCATGTAGTGATGCTGTTCGATGGCAACGACGTGAACCAATATTTGGCTTTATCCTTAAGGGCGAACGGAAACAGTCTAAGCCTGAAAATATTTCTATTGGTGTTTCTAGGGTTGTTAGCATTAGCGATCGCTAAGAATTCATATAAATGATTATAGGGATCATCTTGCTTGTACCCTCTAAACTCTGGTAATATTCCTAATAACTGAGGTCTTATCTCTACTTGCGAATCAATGTTATCAGGAATATAGATTGGCGATGAATCATCATATTCCCGCGGTTGGAAATGTGATGCAACCGATTGCCGTCTCGGTTGTGCAAAATGTAAAGGTTGGGCGGGGTTACCGTAAAGATGATCATTGTATTCCCGCTGACCTGGTGGTGGATGTTTTGGCGCTCTTCTAGGAGGTCCCCGACCTCGGTTCCATTGTGGTTGTGGTGCTGGTGGCACCCATCCTTCATCTTCCTCGTCATACACTTCCTCCGTCTCTGGGTAATGGTATTGTGGCTGAGGCGGTTGTTGAAAGTGTATAGGTTGTGTTGATTGGTATGTGGGTTGAGGTTTAAAGAGGGCTGGTTGTGGTGGAGATGTTGGTATCTGCTGTCTAGGAGCTGGGGTGCCATCTCGGGTCGGCTCTCCCCAAGTCATAGCAGAAGTAAATGGATTGGTGGATTGTGGTTGTGAAGCGGGTGTAAATGGTGGGATAGATGGTGGAGTGCATGATGGTATGGGTGCAGGGGCTGAAACTGCACCACCAGAAGCACTCGTGCTCCCAAACTGAAATTCTGAAAGTGGGGGAATGGAAAACATCCCCGTTGCCTCACCTGATGGTTCCTGGGCAACACTTACCGGACTATTGCTAACCTGACTATAATTCATGATGTTTAAACGTCTACGGGCACGGAGTTTGCGCGCAGTACGCTCAATCTCAGAATCAAACTGCAATAGGGATAATTGCTTACCCCTGCGGGTACGCATGCACTAATGCAAAACGCCCACAAAAATCAAAACCAAAATGAAATTTTCAAAAGCAAGAAACAAGTTCCTACTACTCACCTATCCTAAGCTCACAGCTCCCCGGCAACGACGCCAAAATTTGACACGCGCAGAGGTCGTCGTGCGGTCAAAAATAGAGAAAACCTAACACACACTAGTATAGCGGTAGTCAGGGTCGATCCACAGGAGCTTCGTGGTTAGGCTAGATGAGAGATTACCAACTAATAGTGTCACAGCTATAGTCGGAGGATCCGGTTTCTATCTTCATAATCACTAGCAAACAAAAGCACTAATCAAACACACCCGAGCCAGGCTAAGCTATGCTCAAATGAACCTAGTCACTTTCTGAAATCAGAAGTACATCTCTGAATCAGAAGCAATCAAAGGCATCCAAACTAGCAAAACCGAGCAAAGCATAAACTAGCCACTAGCTAAAGTTCCACTGAACAGTTACTGGCCAAGGTTTAATGCTTACAACCTAACCTAATTAGCTACTGATTTCAGCTAAGAAAAACAGTCCCAACAAGGTCCAAAATACAATTCAAACACAACCAATCATTCAAAACCAAACACAATCATCAAAACACCGAAAAGCTAAGATTAAATGTAACCAAATGCTTCTCATTCACTAAATCCGAATTCCAATCACAAAAACAGTAACCAAATGTTTCAAAATCAGAAACCTAAGTGCTCAAAGTCAGTGGTTGTCACTCCCAAAGACTTTAGCTACAAAAACTAATTGCTACTAAAAGGAAATTAAATCAAAAATCATAAAATACCAAATGAGAGCTTGCTGAAATGAAATCCTGGAGTCAAAGAGCTTCAAGGTCGATTTTACACCCGGTTCTTTGCTAGGGTTTTCGGCTGGAAATGCATCTATTTATACTTGCAAATTTCCCGCAACCGCGCCGCGCAGAAGTGAAATCCGCGGCGCGCGTACTGATCTCTTCCTGATTCTTCGGCATTTGAATGTGTTCCACTGCCTTAAGCCCGCGTCGCGCAGATGATGTTTCCGCGGCGCGCGTACGAATTCTCTTGATTTTTCATTCCTTCCCAACTTCTTCCTTTTGCACGCTTTTAGTCCCTGTTTCTATTCTTTTTCTCCAAACAAGTCCTGGCACGAAAAGTGAGAATACCCAGACATATTTGATATAATTTTATCAAGAACAGGGCTCAACAACGCCTAAAAAACATGATATCACTAGGCGTTGTCATTATCTTCTGATGTTCCTAGTGTCTTTTGGGGAGAAGCTATCCTTACTGCTGCCTATGTGATTAATCGCATCCCTACTCGCCACAACTCTGGAATGTCTCCTTATGAAAAGTTGTATGGTCAATTACCTGATTATTCATCTTTACGGGTATTTGGGTGCACTTGCTTTGTCTTACGACCTCATGTAGAACGTAACAAGTTGTCTCCAAAGTCGGCCCTTTGTGTATTCTTGGGATATGGTATTGGTCAGAAAGGATATCGGTGTTATGATCCGGCGAGTCAGAAATTGTATGTCTCTCGACATGTTACCTTTTTGGAGCACATTCCTTACTATGCTATTCCTGTACAGTCTCACAACATGACTCGGTCAGAACTTCAAAATATTGATCCTTTTACCATTGATAGTGATGACACTACATCTAGTGCCCCAGTTGATGATGCTTCCACAGCTCCAGACAACCCTCCTGCTCAGTCTGCAACTGCTCCCACTCCTGTTGTCGCTCAAGAAAATCATTCACCACCATCTTCACCACCATCGAGACCTGTACGTACTCATAAGACTACTAAACTGCCAGATTTTGTAAATTCTTCTTATTCGCCAACATTTGCCTCTTTTATTGCAAATATACATCGGCTTTCTGAACCGGAGTCTTACAAAGAAGCTGTTTCTGATTCTCGTTGGCAGAATGCTATGGCAGAAGAGCTTACAGCTCTTTATCAGACTCATACGTGGGATCTGGTACAGCTTCCTCATGGAAAACGTACGATTGGTTGTCGTTGGGTATATAAGATCAAAACCAAGTCTGATGGCTCAATTGAAAGATATAAGGCAAGGTTGGTTACAAAAGGATACTCGCAGGAATATGGTATGGATTATGAGGAGACTTTTGCCCCAGTGGCAAAAATGACTACTGTCCACACTCTGATCGCAGTTTCCTCTATTCGTCGATGGAAGATATTCCAAATGGATGTCAAAAATGCATTCTTGAACGGTGAACTTCATGAGGAAGTTTACATGTCTCCTCCTCCAGGGATTGCTCACCAACCAGGTGAAGTTTGTCGGCTTAGGAAAGCCTTGTATGGTCTCAAACAAGCCCCTCGTGCTTGGTTTGAGAAATTCTCTACTGTGATTACTTCTCTCGGTTTTACTCCTAGTAATCATGATTCAGCGTTATTCGTTAGATGCACGAATGCAGGTCGGATTCTCCTATCATTATATGTTGATGACATGATTATTACCGGTGATGATCATGATGGTATAGAATCTTTGAAACGTGATTTGGCTTACCGTTTTGCTATGAAAGACTTGGGATTGCTACTTTATTTCTTAGGGATTGAGGTTGCACAATCTTCAAAAGGTTATCTTTTATCTTAGACAAAGTATATCTCTGAACTATTTTAACGTGCTCCACTCTCTAACAACAGGACAATTGATACTCCCCTGGAGAGTAATGCCATGTATTCTCCAATAGACGGTGTCCCTTTGTTAGATCCAAGCCTATATCGAACTATTGTGGGAAGTTTGGTTTATCTTACTGTTACTCGACCAGACATCTCTCATGCAGTTCATGTGGTTAGCCAGTTTGTTACCGCTCCTTCTACTGTTCATTGGGGAGATGTTCTTCGTATCTTGAGATATCTTCGGGGCACTCAATTCCAAACCCTTGTGTTTCCTTCCACGTCCTCACTCAAGTTGTGTGCCTATAGCGATGCTGATTGGGATAGCGATCCTCATGATCGAAAATCCACCACTGGTTTTTGCATCTTTCTTGGAGACTCATTGATTTCATGGAAGAGTAAGAAACAAGATGTTGTCTCTCGGTCCTCTACTGAAGCTGAGTATCGAGCTATGGCTGTCACCACTTGTGAGATTGTTTGGCTACGTTGGCTTCTTGCTGATATGGGAGTTGACGCTTCTCATCCTACTCCCTTGCACTGTGACAACAACAGTGCAATACAGATTGCCAAGAATTCGGTTTTTCATGAACGAACAAAACATATAGAAATTGATTGCCATTTCACTTGTCATCATCTTCAACTTGGGACCATCACCTTGCCGCATGTTCCTTCAACCCTACAGATTGCTGATATGTTTACGAAGGCATTGTCTGGTTCTCGATTTCGTTTTTTGTGTGACAAACTCTCAATGCTTATAGCTGTCGCATTGTGAGTTTGAGAGGGGATGTTAGCCTAATAAGGTTTTATGGGTTTGGGTTTTATTTAGCCCACTAGTTTTAGTTAGCCTATTAGCCCATTGTATTTAAGGGTTTATTTCCTTGTATTTTGTGAAGCACATATAATTCACAGATTATGTTTTTCTCTCAAGAACTCTCAAGAACCCTAGCCTCCATCTTCTTTGATATTGATATTTAACACCCGCAACCCTTGTAAAGAGCTCGGTGTTCGGCAGATTTTTGGCACCCAATTTTGACAAGCCAAAATCACAAACTTTTGCCACCAAATTCTCATCTAGCAATATGTTACCACTCTTGATGTCTCTGTGTATTACTCTGTTATGCTCCTCAAGACCCCAGTGAAGGTAATTGAGTCCTCTTGCTGCCCCTATGCAAATTTTCAGACGCTGTGTCCATGTGATGCGACGCATCTTATTTGGATCTCGGAGATGATGATCAAGGCTTCCTTTAGTAGCATAGTCATAAACTATAATCATCTCTTTGCCTTTATCACAATAACCTATAAAAGCTATGATGTTTTCATGGTGGAATCTAGAAATCATCTCAAGCTCATTGCGGAACTCGTGCTCTCCCTGACAGCTATCTTGAGCTAGGCGTTTGATAGCTACTGTGCGGTTTTGCCAACCTTCACAGAGTTGTCCTTTGTAGACCGCACCAAATCCACCGGTTCCGATACATCTTTGCGGACTGAAGTTTTCGGTGGCACGGTTGATCTCCTCGGGTGGAATTTTATATTTTTCAAGGTTTGCCCCTGAAGAAGACGTGGTCTTTTGATATTGTGAGGATGTATAAGGATATTGGTGGCCGATGGTGTGGTTGGTCTAGATTGAGGAGTAGATGAAGATGAGAGGCAGTGAGCCACGGCAGAAAGCAATGGGAAGAGGTAGCAGATAGCAGTGGCTGCAGGTTGTGGTAGTGGGTGGCAGAGGGCGACAACCGTATTAGCTCTAATAAGTCTTGCATACAGAAGATGATCCTAATCTGAAAATATTATACAAATATGGGATCACTCTAGTAGCTTTAATTAATAACAGCTATGTAGTTTCGTTGGCGCCTACCAACTTTAATTGCACATGGCTTAAAAGAATTTTCAACGGCTCAAAAAATAAATCCCACTAGGCCACTACTTTATATGTTCCAATTTCTATTTCATGTTTGGCAACGCATAAATTAAATGCAACCGTGGGAATCAAATTCATTAAGAGAACTTTACCCATGTAGATAAGCCCGAGTTATCTTTGGATACATTTGTTATTTGTAGTTGAAGTGAGTGATGTATGAAGACAAGGGATAAACATGGAATTGAAAAGAGAATTATTTATTACATGATAACATGATATGTTTGGACTTTGAACTTTTGACATGTGTTCTGGTGTGATGATTTATTAAAAGGATACGAAGGTTTTTTTAGGAGGATTTAACATTACCCATATTATTGTTCACTTGTTCTAAAAAAAACTTATTCTTAAAAGGCAGGTTCGGGAATTGTGTTTTTTCACAATTAAATCACAAGATAATTATTAATCCAAATAAAATATTATATATATATATATATATATATATATATATATATATATATATATATATATATATATACTAGCTGCGTACCCGCGCAATGCGGCGGCGGCAAATTGTTCGTTCCGCTGAATAGTTGTCGGACGACGATTATTTGTCTTTTGGTCAATTGTTGTTGGTTAATATTCCATGTATATCGATGTTTTTTGCATATCCGTGCAACACGACGGGCGATAGGTCGGAAGGTGATGTTTTTGTCTATTAGTTTTCATTCGTCAAGCTTTGACGAACTGTTTTATTTCGAAAGCATTTTTCAAATAACATTGAATGTGTCAAATGATTGAAGTCAAACAGTTTGAAGACTTTTTTCATATTTAAGCCGGTATGTTTTGTGAAAAATAAACGTGTTGGTCGAATTGTCATTAAATGTTGGATATTATCAGTTTATCCATAATTTAATTGATTATATTAAATTGAATCAGAATGCACAATACAAGTACATTTTTCAATTATATTTGTTTGTTATTACTATCATAAGTTTAATATCTTATAAAGCCAATATATGAATATTTCGTTGTCAACAATATAATATAATATAACATTTAAGACTAACAACAAATCTTATTGCAAACTATTTGTAAAAAAAACAGACAAAATATGCTTTAAACGAATCAACCCAAATTTCATCACAATTATTATTTTTGACGATAACGTTTTGTCACTTATCAACTCAAAGAAAAAGATAACAAAATAACGTTGATGGTCAAACAGATTAAAGTTGATCGTGGTACTAAAATTTTGACCAAGATCCCCCTTCTTTATCTTGATTCATAAATTGTTTGAAAACCATAATTGATACTTCTGGTTTTGGATTTTCTTGGGAAGACTTTGATGAAATCTCTTTTATTAAAGCCCTTTCAATTGGCTTTTTCTAGCGGCATATCCGCGCGTTGTGCGGCGGCGACGTATAGTTTTATTCGATGATTAATTTCCAACGTCGACTAATTTCTTTTTGCAGGCTCATTCGAATATAAATAGGAAAAAAATTAAGTTGTAAATTTGGGCTAAATTTAAAAGTATTTTAATTAAATTAAAATAAGAATACGTGATTGTTTCATTTTAAATAAATTATGTATGTTGGACCATAAAATTTATATAGCTGGTTTAGATGTTTGATGTAAATTAAATACTAATGATGTATAATGTAGTAAATTTAAATTAATTTACAATATATAAGTTAAACTAAAAAGAATAAGTTAGTTTAGGTATTTATTCAAAGTTAAATAAATACAATTAACAAAAATTAGTAATGATAAATATAAGAAAAAGAAATAACTTAATTCTCTTCGGAAGCCAAAGTCTAGAAATCAAGTCACGTTACTTTTTTTTCTTCTTCCAAGGCAACTTTATTTTAAAATAATAACAAAATTTATTTAATTTATAATATATGGCCCACAAAAATTTCTTGAAATGATGAATTTGGAAGATGGCGGACAAAAAGTTTTCTAAATAGCAAATTGATTTTTCAAATTTATAGTTGTCTTTATTCAATATTTATTATATTAAATTTTAACTAATATAATAATTTTTAGAAGTCGTAATGTTATATCAATATTTTATGCAAAAATGTGTAAATTGAAATAGTTTATTTCAGACGAATATTTTCTTTCCTCCGATTAATTGTCTTTTAGCAAACATTTTCCATGTGGTTGATGTAAAGATGTAAAATAAACATGGAGATTACGGTAACATTTCTATTTTGACGTATCCATGGGTTTGGCTTGAATAATGGTCCTATTTTGACGGTGACACGCTAACTCTCTTTTGAATCATTTCTTTAGGTAAAATGAAAAAAAAAAAAGAATTTGGCAAACAATTAGAAAGAAGTTCATAATCTTCTATGCATATACAAATTAAGATTAGAGAAATTATGAAACTGAAGCACAGATTGATCAGTAAAAGGTTAAACAAAATCAATGTAAACTACTATGTATATTAAAATCATCCAACGATTAACAATCCAATGTTCTGAACACAAACTATATTCAGAGAAGAGTAACACAAACTTGATGAGATCAGTAACCATTACAACTCCCTAGTGCATTAAAACTGTTTAATATAAGAAATCCAACAAAAATAGAGCACATCAAACGATTAAAGCCAAAATATTTATTGATTCTGCAAGGTTCTTTGTTCCTCTGTCATCAACGCCCTTATTCCCGTTAACTTTATTCTATTATAGAACTGTTCCTCCAAAACAGTTACCATTTTCATCTGTAAAAATTGAAACTCGGCTTGCTACCGATCCAATGGATGCTCATGTGGCACCACAAATAAAGAAAAGAACAAATAGAGTTTACTCTCTGTTTTGCTACCGATCCAATGGATCCAATGGATGCTCAATATGTTCTTGTTTCCATGAAAGCAACTGGAATCAAACCTAATTCATGTGCCACTTAGCTAACTCTCTGTTGATGTGGATATATCTACATTCAAATTCATGAGCGTGATTGAGGTCTTATAACTCATTGTTAATAAAGAAAAGAACAAACAATTAAGCAACCACACAAGTTTGAGTAAGCAAATGCTTCCTTTGTCTAGATCTCCTTGCGGAATCACTGATTCACTGTCTCTCTCTGAAATCACAGAAGCTTCAACGACAACAATGGCTTCGAGATTTGTGATGGTGTTGTTGATTGCATTGATCGCTGGATCTGCGTCACCAACGGCGGCACCAACGGTTTCTCCAACGGCTGCGCCCACCGCCTCACCACCTTCGCCAGTTTCTGCTGATCCGACTTCGTCTCCGACTGAAGCTTCGTTAGCTTCTCCACCGGCTCCTCCTACTTCTCTCGCTCCATCTTCTCCCACCGATTTGCCTCCTTCAATCTCATCGACTCCAACCGGTTCTCCAACAACTCTTTCCGGCTCCGACCTCCTGCCAGCCTCCGGTGCAAAACCCTCCCTCTGCTCATGATCGTACTCCCGAACCCTTACCCATCTTCCCGCTGCTCTCTCTCTCTCTCTCTCTCTCTCTCTCTCTCTCTCTCTCTCTCTCTCTCTTTATAATCATAGCCCTACCTTTACTAAAATGAATATTTCAGTTCCTACTTAGAAAATAACAACAGAGGGAAGATGAGAATTGAGAAGTGAGTATACAGCCGTCTGGTTGCGGTATTGCTGGTAGCTGCACGGTTAGCCGGAGGGTTTGAGAGTAAGGGTTGATTTGTTTTGATACTCCTACTTGATATATATAGTACTGTGGTGGTAGGGGAAATTCAAGGTGCAGAGATTAGGTTAGGTTAGAAAAGGGTTGATATGGATAGACAAAGGCGGTGGAAATATTATATATTGGGATTCGGAAAAGCAAAAAGCTGTCCATCCTTTTGTCAGGCACGCGTCTTCACAAATGACCCCAATTTAAAATTTTGAATGCCCGCCCAATTTTTATACGCATTAAGTGATTGTACTGTCTTAAAAATTAAGACTTCATGCTTTAAAAGCTTGTAACTTATATATGGTTTATAGTATGGTATAGATATATATATATATATAAATATAAATATATATATATATATATATATATATATATATATATATATATATATATATATATATATATATATATATATAGATGTTAAAATGAGAACGCATAAAAGGTGGAAAACGCGAGAATGATTCTGCACCAATCAATATATAAGGGTATATTAGTAATTATATATTTCAATTAAACTATAACAAAATAAAATTAGATAATAATTTCCTAAAATCTAGGGATTTGATTTACAGATTCCTAAAAAAAGTATTTGATTGATTTTTTAATTAACATATAGTATAAATCATTTTTATCGTTTTCTTTATCGAAATATCGGTTTTCTATTTGTATCAGTTGACTTAGATGGTTTTTTTTATCGAAATATCTTTTTTCTACTCGTTTTTTTTATCAAAATATGGTTTTCAAGATAAGGTTCATAAAAATTACCAAATACGCATCTAATCATAAATGAATAAACATGTAATCATAAATGAATAAACATGCAATGATATATAAATATAGATATAATCGTAAGTGAATACACATCTAATCATAAAATGAATACATATTTAATCATGCGTGAATACACCATTGTTCTTAAATAAATATACATTTAATCATAAAATGAATTCAGCGATGTTGTAGTCTTGATCGTTATTCTTGTTGCTACCATCACACATGAAAAACAAAGATGGGGCACTTATGAATACGATCATTGTTGTTTTTGCATTCACACTTACAAAATAAAGTTCAAAGATATCAAAAAATGATTATGCTCATGTTAAATTAATCTACAGTTATAATCACAAATGATTATAACTTAATTGATATTTTAATCATTTATGCAATTATAATCATATATGATTATGACCATATTAAACCTATCCTAAGTTATAACTAATGTTCTAATCAATGATTACAGATGATTTAATCACGGATGTAAACGAACTACAACACTTTAAGTTCACGTCTTTATGTTTGGTTTCCGTTAAACCGTCATTCATCACAAATTGAGATGTGTGTGTGCTTTGACCGAAACAAGAACAAAGAGAAGGGTGAGGTTCAATGACAGAAAAATCACATTAGGTAATTATTTAGGATTATAGTCATATCCACGTGATGTAATCATTTATGATTATAACTAGAATACGAAATTCAGTTAGGGTTATTCACGAATGATTAATACTAATAATATAACTAAATTATGGAATGCTTCCAAAAGTAGTAGTTTATCAGGAGGGTACACAAAAAGAATCCGAAAGAAAATACAAATTGATAAAAAATCAAATATTTCATAAAAATGGAGGAAAGTTAATTGTTTGACCGGTGTACCCGAGGTTCAATATTTGGTTATACCCGAGGATCCTATTTCGTGCAACAAGGGGTTATGTTTTCTCTAAGTAAGATGTGAATACATGCCTGATCATCATGTGCAACAAGAAACTGTTAGCAAGATTTAAGGTTAAATGATTATAATAAACTATAAATGATTATAGTAAATAACAATTGTAACTTCTTTGAGGCATTCTATGGAACACATGGTGTGCTTCACTATTTCAAGTATTATCATGAGCATTTTAGAACCAAATAGATGCATTCCAGCCGACATTTGAATTTGTACCCAAGATAGATAGATGGAATTCAAAAGTTAAAGGAGATCATCCGCTAATATTAACTAAATTTGATTTCAATTTAACAAGAATTATTGATTTTGAAGCAACACATAGCGCAAATGGAAAGCAACATATGTAGCGCAAATCGGGAAAATCAAATAAGGTTTGATTTTGTGGGAAAATCAGAAACTCGATGATGAAAATTGGTTAAATCACAGTTAATTACGTAACATTTTTGGGGCTGAGATAGAAAATCGAGTTGGATTTGATTTGGCAAACCGACCTCCAGTTTTATACTCAATCCTTCGGGCCTCGCTTAGTGTGCTGATGGTGTGCGACTATCGGGTGATGAGGTGGGTCACGATAGTTTTTGGTGGTGGCTTGATCTTCGACAGATGGTGGCAATGGCGAAGATGGCGTTGAAGATTGATGAACCGGAGTTGTAGACCATAGCTTTCCGGTAACTAGTCCTTTGGCTTTGTATTCTGACACTTTGGTCTGTGATTCATGTGCGATTCGTGTGATCATGGTGTGCGACTGTGGTTATGAGATGGGTCTCGATAGTTTACTCTGTGTGTGTGTGATGGGTCTCCAAATCCAATCAGTTTCAACTTAGCTAATTTTAAGGAATCCATTATGAGTCTATGACCGAATTACCCATTCAGTGTTTTAAAATTTTACAATTATTATCAATTACTTTCATTATTTACATAAACATCTCATTTAATATTAGTCGTTGATCTTAAAATTTGAAGGATTGAGATTCGTTCTCACGTTCTCAACATTTCTATTGTTCTCATTTTATTATATATATATATATATATATATATATATATATATATATATATATATATATATATATATATATATATATATATATATTTGAAGGATTGAGATTCGTTCTCACGTTCTCAACATTTCTATTGTTCTCATTTTATTCTACATCTATATATATATATATATATATATATATATATATATATATATATATATATATATATATATATATATATATATATATATATATATATATATATATATAGTAGAAGTTCAAGGCAAAATTACACTGTAGCCCTACGACGTTTCCGAAATTGGTTTAAAAGGTCCCTCAAGTGTTTTTTTTTTTTTGGCTTTCTAGAGGTATAAAGTCGTGTTTTTCTATTTTAAAAGGTCCTTATGAAAAAGTTGAAGGGGTAACCCGGTTACCCTTTGCATTATCATCAAATAGAAGTGCCACATCACTGTATTCCATCGTTGCCTCCTATCTTGAAGCCCTAAAAAGCGACGTCTTCAACATTCCATCATCGCTTCTGGCAGCCAAACTCTCATCACCTCCACCACTAGTGCCAAACGACGAAGCCACCTCCTTGCCCTAGTTGTAAACAATTCCGCATTTGTTTATCCATTATCGTCCTCACCCTAAAAGGCGACGTCTTCCACATTCCATCATCGCTTCCACCACCTTCTTGATATCCTTCTTGACTGTACACTTTACCGGTCCAATGAAGCCATCACCATCCTGGTGCATCTTGCCTTGCGTAGCCATCACCTTCCTGGTGCATCTTGCCTTGCGTAAATACTTTACTTTTCATCACTTCACAACCGCGAAGCCATCACCTTCCTGGTGCATCTATGCACATGCCCAATCAGGTGGGATCATCGTCAACACATTTGACTCGCTGGTACCAAAAGCTACTAAAGCAATTGCTGAAGGATTGTGTGTCCCATATCTACCTACGTCACCGATTTATTGCATCGGGACCGCTAGTGGCTTTGGGTGGCGATGGTTCTCATGAGCACTTGAGTTGGCTTGACTCGACCGGTGGAGCTGTTAATGGTTCATCTCTCTTGTTATTTGCCATTTTTGAATCTTATTCAGCCAATACAATCACAAATTGGAGCCCTAGAAATCTATTTGGGGTTAAGAACTATGGAGTCGCATTTGAATCACAGCACTTGTTGAAATCGGAAACTCTGCAACACAATAGTTGTACAATCAAGAAAAAGGTTTGAAATTTTGGGTTTTATTTGGTTCTTCTGCACTTTTCTTAACTTAATTGGATTAGAATTTCGGTTTCTGGCTTCAATATCCATCTCTTTACAACCATAAAAGACCCAATTTTTGACGATTCGAAAACGATTAAAGCCGACCCAGATGCAGCTTTTTGGCTCGTTCTCGAACACGATTAAAACCGATCTCATCTTCTTTGATCTTGTCGTCGATCACACATGTTGCCAAAGAAATATCGATTTCGTCGATCTCATTTGATACCACTGATCTCGTCGTCGATCTCAATTGATACCAATATCAATGTCTTCGATCTCATTTGATACCGCGTTGTTCCCTTTCTATCACAGTAGTTCCCAAAGAAATATCATCTATTTTGACTAGTCAAACTGAAACAAATAAAAAAAGCCAACGAGACAGCCACATGTGCAAAATTAAACCAGGTTGTCCTTTATTTACCGGGAAAACCGGTATAAATGAGTTCATTCCCTTTTTTAACAAGTCATTTTTAAGTTTAAACCCTTATAAAGCCAAAAAAAAAGTTTAATGACCTTTTAGAACATAAGTCAAAAGTTTATAGGGCTATAGCGTAATTTTGCCGAAGTTCAAATAACACCATGCAAATTTTGTGAGACGGGAAGATGCAATTCTAGCAACTCATTTTAGAGATAAAAAAATAAATAAAATAGGCTAAATAATGAGAATTTAAAAAAAAAACATTCTACTAATTTTCGCTATTTATTCTATCTAAAAAATAAAAATAATAAAAAATAGAAAAGAACCTGGAATATCAAAAATATATTTCAGTGGAATGTTGCATATTCTAATAGAATATTACACAAAATAGTGTAATATTCTACTAGAATATGAAAAAACATTATTTTTTTATGTTTTTAATAAACAAATGATGAAAATAATAAATAAATTTATTTTTTCTATTTTTTTCATTTATTTTGCATTTTTTTAATTTTTTTTTTTTGTTTTACACACAAAATGAGTGAGTATGATTGCGTCTCCCGGTCTCACGAAATCTAATGGTTTCAAATGAGCCTAACCATATATATATATATATATATATATATATATATATATATATATATATATATATATATATATATATATATATATATATATATATATATATATATATATATATATATATATATATATATATATATATATATATAGAGAGAGAGAGAGAGAGTGAGAGAGAGTGAGAGTTATGATTAAATAAGAATGGTATTAATATATTGTGTGATTGTAAGACAATTTTTGGACAATTAGATTGAAAATAAGTGACTTAGATGATGGTGACATTTTTGTAAATAAGTTGAAAGAATATATATATATATATATATATATATATATATATATATATATATATATATATATATATATATATATATATATATATATATATATATATATATATATATATATATAGTAAGGTTCTTTTGAGAACTCAAAAAACCCTGAGATCTTGAGAACCAAATCTGGACCATCAGATCAAAAAAATAAAAGGTCAAGATGAAAGATGGCAGTTTCGTAATTATCTACAATTTTAATGGCATCTTTGGGTTTTAAATATCAATCATAAGGGTATATCAGGCATTGAAAATACATCCCTACAATTAAGCAAAACTGATTTAATTAAAATAGGAAATCTTTTATTTGATTATCTCTCTTCATTAATATCTTCTCTCTCCTTCTCCTTCTCCTACTCTCTACTCTGGTTATCACGTATTCAAACCCTCCGTCGACTTCCTCGCCGATCTCCCATCTTCTTCTCCACCTTCGCCGGAGTTTCCACGCCCTCCCTGGCCGTCGTCTTCCAAACCCTCCGTCGACTTCCCTGCCTTCACCAATTTCTCACCCATTTCTTAAAGCTAAATATCGTCTCTCTCCTCTCATCGGATCTTTCTCTCTTCTTCACCGTATTCCCTTGTTCTAAAACCTAGCGGCGGTGATATGGATCCCAACAAACAGCGGTGAATGTGAGGTAAGAAGTCGGATCTTTCTCTCTTCTGCCGCCTCACCTTTCCGTTTACGAAGAAGATGTCTATCTCTCCTCCCCCAATTCCCTCCTATCGGTGCCCTGATTTCGTACTCAAGCCCGCTACCTTCCAATAGATCCGGTGAGAACTGTTGCTTAACGCTCGAAATCAAAAAGTCAATTGATATCTATTAGCCAATTTCTGCAATTCACGGGTTGCAATCAAGGCTTAGACGACCTCGCCGATCGATTGATTCAGGGATTTCGGAATTGGCTGGGATTCATCGGTTTTTGTTGTTGTGTTTCAAAATATTTCATTTTGAATGTTGATGTTATCTTTAAAGTAATCAGATCCGGATTATTAAGCATTGGAGATTCAGGGATTTCAGAATTGGCTGGGCTCGATGTTGATGAAAAAATGGCAAGCCAAAAGAAAGAAGAAGAGAGAATACTGGAAATTGTAGAGAAAGCTCTAACAGAGGTACTCAAAAGATTTCATCTTTGTGATGGTCTTTTCGTTCCAATTTGAAGCTTTTCGTGAGATGTTGGAACGCAAGGCATCTGCTCATCCATTTGAAAACATCCAATCATTGTTGCCTCCAATTTCATGGCTGGGATTACACCCTGTTCCAGGTAAAATAGATATATAATGTTTTTCTTGGTTAATTCTATCCTTTTGATATTAATTCTGTTTTGATTGCATGATGTAGATCATAGACGTGATGCAGCTAGAGCAGAAAATTCACTTACTCTCTCCTTTGGGAGTGAGTTAATTGACATGTAAAGAGATTGGAATGAGGAGTTACAATCCGGTAATGAGTTAATTCACTTACTCTCTCCTTTGTAGCATTTCATCATTGCAAGTTGTAATATAGGTTTGTATTTTTACAATGCAAATGCATATACGTGTATATCTACATGTATATGCGTATACATATGTGTATATGCACATGTACACATATATGGTATGCAGGGTTCAGCTGTATGTATATATGCATGTGCATATGTTCACATGTGCATATATGCACATGTGCATATGTGCGTAGCCATACATATTCATATGTGCACATGTACATATATGCATATATGCACATGTGCATATGTGCATAGCCGTACATATTCCTATGTGCATATGTGCATAGCCGTACATATTCATATGTGCACATGTGCACATGTGCACATGTGTGTATGTGCATAGGTGTAGATATTCATATATGTCTATTTGTTTGTGTACACATGTGTGCATATTTGCATACGTGCATATATTCATAAATGCATACATGCATATATATATGATAACTTGTGTATATCCATGTTTGTGCATATGTTCCTTTGAATGTGAATTCATGCAGGTGCATGTGTATGTGTGCAAAAACGTGTGTGTACACATGTGTGCATATGTGATTACATGTGCAAAAACGTGTGTGTGCATATGTGTGCATATGTGCACATGTGCATATGTGCATAAGTGTTTATATGCATATAAATGTATGTGCACATATGCATATATGCCTATATATGATAAAATAGATGTGCATTTGTTAATATACGTATATGCATGTATGTATTTATTTAATGAATACACATGTATATTAATTTTTATTAATGTTATTTGTAACACCCCAATTTTTCACACAAATTTTTTTTTTTTTTTTTTTACAAACTTTATTGCAACGTTTGAAAACAAACCATGTATTTACATTACAAACGGGGTATCACGAATTTGTTTCACAACCACGGTTCAAACCTGTTTATTATACATTATTATACATCAGAAGCTACGGTCCCACCCAACTCTTTCAACGTCCTTCCTGTTACCTGAGTACATAGCATTTTAAAAGAAAAGACGTGAGACATAACGTCTCGTGAGCGATATGGGTTTAGACTCAAAATATCTTTTCCAATAATTTCATTATTTATTAGATGTTCAATATTCTTTTCCTGTGAGCGCACCCACAGGTATTCCTTATTTCTTATCAATGATACATTCCTACGAGCGCACCCGTAGGTTTTATACGAGACGCACCCGTATAACTACTTCCCCAATAGTATGAAACGGATTCATCTATCAAGGTAAGACAACTACTTCGCGACGGGAGGTACCATCCCAGTAGTGTCTTATTGCCACCCCTACCGCAGCAGGCCGTGGTCTTTATCCGGATACTAAAGCAACTTATCATCATGAGCCAATTACATTGTTAGCCACTGTATTTCCGGTTCCATTTCTTTCACATTGTAATTATACTTCCCATAATATACCCTTAAAGTCATAAACCAGTTTGACACCAAAATACTTTAAATAAAATTTGTTTAGCTATGTACTCGAAAATCCACATAACACTCACCTCGGTTCAGTTAATCGTTTGCACCTCTTTTTCCTTCGCTCGGTTCACCGTATTTGAACCACCACCTATTTTTACAAGATATACGTTTATATTCAATTCATATATATAACAACTAACTTACAGCACAAGAGTGTCATACGATGCTACTACGAGTTATAATAAATGTATAACTATTAATAAATTCGTTTAACGGTTTTCTTCCGAAATACGCGTATTCTGCTACAGTACCCCCGAGGGGTCGTATTTCAGTTCCGACTCTTTTCCATGAAATCTTTGACTATATTAGACTTGTGTTTCAAATTTGGAGTTCATTGGACAAGCCTAGCTCAAATTCTAAAAATCATGAGCATGAATAGTGTTTTTAGCCTCTGCCGCTACAGTAACTTTTCCGCAAGGTCGGATTACGGATTTGACCATTCCCGACATATTCTTATACCATGTTAAGGTTATGTCTGAAATTTCAGGTCAATCGGACATGTCTAGCTATGGTTTCTAACGTTTGAGTTATTTTGAAAATTTTAACATTTTTGGTCCCTGCCCAGCCTCTGACTGAAGGCGCACTGCGCCTGGCTAGGGGCGCACTGCGCCTGGGCGCACCCCGCCCTGATCCTGGGCGCACTGCGCCTGGCGCCTGGGCAGTAGCCTGTTTAGTCGCGATTTGTGCACTGTAGCATGCAGTTTTCACCTATTAAGCACTTATTTCAGTGCTTAATCGTATGGGGTTTGTTCTAGGACCAAAACCCTTGACTAATTACATGTTTTAAGCTATTAAAAACACTTCAATAACCCAATTACAGAAATTAACGTTCTTGGTCAAACTTGGAAATTCTCAATTATAGCATCCTACTTTCATGTTTATGGGTTAAGTTCTTAACTAATGGCTTATTAGAAGCATTAGCTACTTAACCCACATGAATTTCAGCTACAATTTCAGTTTCAATTTCTTCCCGAGACCAAATTCAACCACATACCCAAAAACTAGGTTAAAGAGGATGAATTCTTACCTTGGAATCACTAATTCCAACCTTTGATTCCTTTGATTTCTTAGCAACCTTCAAGAACTTCTTCTTCTATCTAGCTCTCTCTCGTGCTCTCTAGAATTCTCTGGAGAAAATTTCTGAATTATGAGAGTAATAACTCTCTTAGTTTATATTTAATATTTATAAAATAATTACATTTTGGTCCCTAGTTTCTTCCTTTTGTTCAAAAGGAGTCCAAAAGCCCACATCTTTACAAACCAAGTTCCATTAACTACCCTTTTAACATTTTCTTGACATTTTGGTCATTTTCATGCTAAATGACCAATTTGCCCTTTTTGGTCAAATTTCACTATTCATGCGGTAAAACTCCAACTTTCTTATAAACTTTTATTTCTTATGTTATTATTTCACAAATACATATTATTTTACATATTAATCTCATAACGTGTCAAAAGACCGTTTTACCCTTTTACAACTTTTCGCCCTTTTTACCCGATTATTTTACATATTTTATTACAAGTTTTCACGGGTTCTTACAACCTCTCCCCCTTAAGAGGATTCCGTCCTCGGAATCTTCTCATAGTTCGTAAAATTCGGGTATCTCTTCTTCATGTCTTCTAAAGTCTCCCAGGTCAAATCTGAACCCGAGATGTGTTTCCATTTGACTAAAACTAAGTCAATTTCTTTGTTTCTCAACTTCTTGGTTCTCACCTCCAACATTGCTTCTGGTTCTTCTATCAGCTTATTCGGGGCCTCTACTTTTAAGTCTTTCAATGGAATAACAAGTTCACTCTTCCCAAAGTACTTTTTCAAATAGCACACATGGAACGTATCATGTATACCACTCAGTTCACTCGGTAACTCTAGCTTGAAAGCTTGTTCGCCAATTTTCTTTAAGATCTTGAAAGGTCCAATGTATCTTGGACTCAGTTTACCCTTCTTTCCAAATCTTACCACGCCTTTCCAAGGCGATACTTTGAGCATCACCAGATCACCTTCTTTTAAGTCGTAAGGTCTCTTCTTTAAATCTGCATAACTCTTCTGCCTATCTTGAGCAGCTTTCATATTAGCTTGAATTATTTTAATCTTTTCGTTTGTTATCCTTACAATTTCTGGCCCAGTTATTTTAGTCTCCCCTGCTTCCAACCAACACAAAGGGGTTCTACACTTTCTACCATATAGAGCTTCAAATGGTGGCATCCCAATACTGGAATGATAGATGTTGTTATAAGAAAACTCTACCAATGGCAAGTGTTCGTCCCAATTCCCACCAAAATCTAAAGCACACGATCGCAGCATATCTTCTACGGTCTGAATAGTTCGTTCACTTTGCCCGTCTGTTTGGGGATGATAGGCTGTACTCATTTTAATTTTTGTCCCCATACGTTCTTGTAGTGCCTCCCACAATTTTGAGGTAAACCGTGGGTCTCTGTCAGACACAATTGATAAGGGAGCTCCATGAAGTCGTATAACTTCATCCTTGTATATCTGCGCCAACGTTTCCAATTGCGTATTTTCATTAATCGCCAAAAACATAGCACTTTTGGTCAAGCGGTCAACAATGACCCAAATACCATTATGACCTCTTCTGGTTCTTGGCAGTCCAAATATGAAATCCATGGTTATGTCTTCCCATTTCCCTGCTGGAATTTGCAATGGTTGAGTATTTCCATATGGGGCTTGGTGTTCCGCTTTCACCTGTGCACAGGTTGCACATTTAGAGATATATTTGACAATTCTTTTCTTCATTCCCGGCCACCAGTACTGTTCTTTGAGATCCCGATAAGTTTTTGTGCTTCCTGGGTGAATGGAATATTTTGACTTATGGGATTCTTCTAGTATCAACTTTCGGATTCCACCTGCTTTTGGTACCCACACACGATTTCTGACTGTCTTCAGTCCCTGGGTATTTTCTCCAAACACCAAATCTTTTCCTAGCTTTTCCTTCTTTAGGTCACCTCTTTCTAATACTTGCTTTTGTGCGTCTTTGATGCTTTCTATTAGGCTTGATTTCAATTCAATCTTCATCAACTTCTCTTGACTTTTCTTTTCATGAAATTTCCTGCTTAAGGCATCTGCTACCACATTCGCTTTCCCAGGGTGGTAAGCGATTTCACAGTCATAATCATTTATTAACTCCAGCCACCTACTTTGCCTCATATTGAGATCTTTCTGAGAAAATACGTACTGCAAGCTTTTATGATCCGTGTACAAGGTGCACTTTGTTCCGTACAAGTAATGCCTCCAGATTTTTAATGCAAACACAATTGCTGCCAATTCCAAATCGTGCGTGGCATACCGAGTTTCGGGTTCTTTTAGTTGTCGAGAAGCGTACGCTATCACCTTTCCCCGCTGCATTAGTACACAACCCAATCCTTTATTAGAGGCATCACTATACACCACGAAATCTTCCGTTCCCTCTGGTAGGGTAAGAACCGGCGCATTGCATAACTTCTCTTTTAGTGTCTGAAAGGCCTTCTCTTGTTCCGCCCTCCATTCAAATTTTACCCCTTTCCTTGTTAACTTCGTAAGAGGTACCGCAATCCGTGAAAAATCTTGGATGAACCGTCGGTAGTACCCGGCGAGTCCAAGAAAACTTCTCACTTCCGTCGGGGTTTTGGAAATTTCCCATTTCATCACCGCTTCCACCTTTGCTGGATCAACTTTAATGCCTTGAATTGAGACAACGTGTCCAAGGAATTGCACCTCCCTCAGCCAGAATTCGCACTTCGAAAATTTTGCATATAACTTCTCTTTCTTTAGAACTTCCAACACTGTTCTCAGATGATTTCTGTGTTCCTCTGCATTCTTCGAGTAGATAAGGATGTCATCAATAAAGACGATAACAAACTTATCAAGGAACGGCTTGCACACCCTATTCATCAAATCCATGAAGATTGCTGGGGCATTCGTCAGACCAAAAGGCATGACCAAAAATTCGTAGTGCCCGTAACGAGTGCGAAAAGCGGTCTTCTCAATATCTTCATTTCTTACGCGCACCTGATGATAACCAGACCGAAGATCAATCTTGGAGAAATAGTCAGCGCCTTGCAATTGATCAAACAGATCGTCTATTCGTGGTAGCGGGTAACGGTTCTTGATGGTAATTTTATTGAGCTCGCGATAGTCAATGCACATTCGCATCGTGCCATCCTTCTTTTTGACAAACAGCACCGGTGCACCCCAAGGCGACACACTGGGGCGTATGAAGCCTTTATCAAGCAATTCCTGTAATTGGGACATCAACTCCCGCATTTCGGTCGGGGCTAAGCGATATGGAGCACGGGCGATAGGAGAAGCTCCGGGTATAAGATCAATCCGAAATTCAACTTGTCTCTCTGGTGGTAACCCGGGTAAGTCATCTGGAAACACCTCAGGGTATTCTTTCACCACATCAATGTCATGTATTGTTTTCTTCACTTTGTCTTCCACCATTACATACGCCACATAGGATAAGCATCCCTTCACCAAACATCTCCTGACTTTCGCTGCGCTGATCAAATTAGACATCCTCTTGGGTTTTTCACCGTACACATACACTTTGCTGCCACCTGGAATCTTCACCGACACTACCTTCTTCCCACATGCGATTTTTGCATCATTGGCTCCAAGCCAATCCATACCAATGACAACATCCAAAAGTCTTCACTCCAATCAGAATCGGAAGAAGGTTCAACGAAAATTTCTGATCATCTATGCTGAGTTCGCAGCCACGGTACACATGTTTTATTTCCACCTTCTTTCCACTTGCCAATTCTACCTCGCATACACGGTCTAATGGTTCTAACGGTATATTGAATTTTAGGCCAAACTCATGGGACACAAACGAACACGTAGCACCAGAATCAAATAATACGTAGGCAGGCATCTGGTTAATTAGTAGGGTACCTGAGACCACGTCTTGTGTCTCCTTTGCTTCTTCTCGGGTGAGTTGGAAAGCGCGGGTCTTCACCTTTTGGGACTCCGTCTTTTTCTGCGCAGTTGATACCATCGTCTCGCTACCCTTCTTCGGACAGTTAAAGCTATAGTGCCCCTTTTCGTGACATGAAAAGCATTCGACTTCGCTGAGCTTCGGATAGGTACACTCCCTAGCCTTGTGACCCGTTCGACCGCAGTTAAAACAAGCTGCACTTCCCATCTTACATTCGCCCGTATGTTCTTTTCCACATTTCTCACATGTCTTCCGGCTGCCCTGCTTGGTTGACATCACTACCGACTTTCCCTTTTTATTCCAGCTACTACTCCCGCCACTGAACTTACGTTTATCCCCAGAAATTTGCCTTTCCACTGTTCTTCGTTTCCACACATCTTCGACATTTCTTGCTGCCTCAAACGCTGCATCCATGGTTACCGCCCGTTTTACTTCCAGTTCATACTCCCAAGGTAGGCCTTTCACATAACGGTTGATTCGTGCCCGCTCCGTAGTGTAAATGTTTCCCACGAACGGTAGCATATCACTGAACTTTTTAGTATACTCGGCCACGGTCAAATTACCCTTCTTTAATGTAAGGAACTCATCTTCAAGTTTTTCTATGTCCCGAAGGGGACAATATTTATTCTTCAGGCGGGTGGTGAATTCGGTCCACGACCACTTGTAAATTACATCCTTTCCAACCAGTTCGTATAAGGTGTTCCACCAGACCAACGCATCGTCTTTCAACATTCGTGAGGCATAATAAACTTTATCCTTCTCATGACACTTGCTGACCTCCAGTACTTGCTCTGTCTCCCGTATCCACCGCATCGTGACCTTAGGCTCGTAGCTACCATAGTATTCCGTTGGCTTACATGTCAGAAAAGTCTTGAAAGAACATCTCTTCTTATCTTCTGTCCCCACACTATCCTCATCCGTAACCGAATCTCCATTAGTGGGTCTCCAAGAAGCATCATCTGCTGAAGGATTAGGTTGTGGGTCCCCCAGCCGTGTATTCAACATTTGTCGCATATCCTCCCTCATCTCTGTCTTTAGATTGCTAATAAGATTTTGAATAGCCTCCAAAGTCACGGGTGGAGGTTGCGGTATTGGGTTTGGCATATCACCCATGTTATCCGCATCATTGACGGGATTACTCTCACGAGATGGAGTATGACTTGCTGCCCGTCCCCCACTTGAAAGGCTATGATCACCGCTCGCCATTTACTATATAAAATAATAAAATTCACGTTTTGTTACTTCACATATATATATATATATATATATATATATATATATATATATATATATATATATATATATATATATATATATATATATATATATATATATATATATATATATATATATATATATATATATATATATATATATATATTTATCAATATACTCGAAAGCGGTAGCATGTGATCTTCCTATGGGACTCATGTTCCCAAGTTTCTCTATATTAATTTCCACAACCAAATTCTTCAGGTTCCCTAGTGACTTCACCATTTCCAAAGCATATCCTGTGGTTACAATAATACGGGCCCAATATTACTTTAACCACCTATATACTTTGGCTCTGATGTTATCACAAGATCCCCTAATTCATCAGTTTCTGTGGATTGCAATACTATATTTTACCGACTCTACCCCGTTAGTTAGTACTTAGTACTACTACTTTAATTACTATTAATCCACTAGTTTAAGCCTAGGATGGTCACCCAACCTAATTCGCTTAAACCATGGCTCTGATACCAAATTGTAACACCCCAATTTTTCACACAAATTTTTTTTTTTTTTTTTTACAAACTTTATTGCAACGTTTGAAAACAAACCATGTATTTACATTACAAACGGGGTATCACGAATTTGTTTCACAACCACGGTTCAAACCTGTTTATTATACATTATTATACATCAGAAGCTACGGTCCCACCCAACTCTTTCAACGTCCTTCCTGTTACCTGAGTACATAGCATTTTAAAAGAAAATACGTGAGACATAACGTCTCGTGAGCGATATGGGTTTAGACTCAAAATATCTTTTCCAATAATTTCATTATTTATTAGATGTTCAATATTCTTTTCCTGTGAGCGCACCCACAGGTATTCCTTATTTCTTATCAATGATACATTCCTACGAGCGCACCCGTAGGTTTTATACGAGACGCACCCGTATAACTACTTCCCCAATAGTATGAAACGGATTCATCTATCAAGGTAAGACAACTACTTCGCGACGGGAGGTACCATCCCGTCTTATTGCCACCCCTACCGCAGCAGGCCGTGGTCTTTATCCGGATACTAAAGCAACTTATCATCATGAGCCAATTACATTGTTAGCCACTGTATTTCCGGTTCCATTTCTTTCACATTGTAATTATACTTCCCATAATATACCCTTAAAGTCATAAACCAGTTTGACACCAAAATACTTTAAATAAAATTTGTTTAGCTATGTACTCGAAAATCCACATAACACTCACCTCGGTTCAGTTAATCGTTTGCACCTCTTTTTCCTTCGCTCGGTTCACCGTATTTGAACCACCACCTATTTTTACAAGATATACGTTTATATTCAATTCATATATATAACAACTAACTTACAGCACAAGAGTGTCATACGATGCTACTACGGGTTATAATAAATGTATAACTATTAATAAATTCGTTTAACGGTTTTCTTCCGAAATACGCGTATTCTGCTACAGTACCCCCGAGGGGTCGTATTTCAGTTCCGACTCTTTTCCATGAAATCTTTGACTATATTAGACTTGTGTTTCAAATTTGGAGTTCATTGGACAAGCCTAGCTCAAATTCTAAAAATCATGAGCATGAATAGTGTTTTTAGCCTCTGCCGCTACAGTAACTTTTCCGCAAGGTCGGATTACGGATTTGACCATTCCCGACATATTCTTATACCATGTTAAGGTTATGTCTGAAATTTCAGGTCAATCGGACATGTCTAGCTATGGTTTCTAACGTTTGAGTTATTTTGAAAATTTTAACATTTTTGGTCCCTGCCCAGCCTCTGACTGAAGGCGCACTGCGCCTGGCTAGGGGCGCACTGCGCCTGGGCGCACCCCGCCCTGATCCTGGGCGCACTGCGCCTGGCGCCTGGGCAGTAGCCTGTTTAGTCGCGATTTGTGCACTGTAGCATGCAGTTTTCACCTATTAAGCACTTATTTCAGTGCTTAATCGTATGGGGTTTGTTCTAGGACCAAAACCCTTGACTAATTACATGTTTTAAGCTATTAAAAACACTTCAATAACCCAATTACAGAAATTAACGTTCTTGGTCAAACTTGGAAATTCTCAATTATAGCATCCTACTTTCATGTTTATGGGTTAAGTTCTTAACTAATGGCTTATTGGAAGCATTAGCTACTTAACCCACATGAATTTCAGCTACAATTTCAGTTTCAATTTCTTCCCGAGACCAAATTCAACCACATACCCAAAAACTAGGTTAAAGAGGATGAATTCTTACCTTGGAATCACTAATTCCAACCTTTGATTCCTTTGATTTCTTAGCAACCTTCAAGAACTTCTTCTTCTCTCTAGCTCTCTCTCGTGCTCTCTAGAATTCTCTGGAGAAAATTTCTGAATTATGAGAGTAATAACTCTCTTAGTTTATATTTAATATTTATAAAATAATTACATTTTGGTCCCTAGTTTCTTCCTTTTGTTCAAAAGGAGTCCAAAAGCCCACATCTTTACAAACCAAGTTCCATTAACTACCCTTTTAACATTTTCTTGACATTTTGGTCATTTTCATGCTAAATGACCAATTTGCCCTTTTTGGTCAAATTTCACTATTCATGCGGTAAAACTCCAACTTTCTTATAAACTTTTATTTCTTATGTTATTATTTCACAAATACATATTATTTTACATATTAATCTCATAACGTGTCAAAAGACCGTTTTACGCTTTTACAACTTTTCGCCCTTTTTACCCGATTATTTTACATATTTTATTACAAGTTTTCACGGGTTCTTACATTATTGCAGATTTTGGAGAAGTTATCGAGCAAATTGAAGAAATGAAAATTGAAAATTTGAGGAATGAAGACCTTATGAATTTTCGTTGTATTTTTTATATGTTTTGTATGTAACGTTTATTATTTTTCGTTGTACTTTTTAAATTTTATGTATGTATCGTTAAAAACAGTTGTATATTATTGTTTATAATAAAATGTGTTATTCATTTTTTACATTTACATATTAAAAATACGAATACGTATATATGTATTGTGAAAATATGCATATATGCATTTTCGAGTATGCATATATACACATGCAAATACACTAATATGTTTTTTTTTAATTTCGAAAATTTGTTTTTTTTTTAAATCAGATTTTTTTTTTCAAATTTCAAAAATTCTCATATTTAAAAAAACGAAAATTTGAAAAATCAAATTCCAAAAAAATCTGACTTTTAAAAAACGAAAATTTGATTTTTTTTTTAAATTTGAAAATTCAAATCTAATAGGCTTGATTTTAGGAATGATTATTTTGTTGCCAAAAATAAGAAAATCAGAATTAAATGAGATTTTTGGTAAATGACTATCATGCCCTTTTATGATCCAACCAATCAGAATGAGTTCTCAAGATCTCATGAATATTTGAGTTCTCAATAGAACCTAACCCTATATATATATATATATATATATATATATATATATATATATATATATATATATATATATATATATATATATATATATATATATATATATATATATATAAAGAACTGAAAAAGGGAAAAGGGTATAAACGTCAATAGATAATACCTATAAATTGGGAAAAGATTAAGTTTTAAATAACAAAAGCTACAATCATGGAAACATGATCCTCACTTATCGATCACATACACATAAACACATTAATTGTTGGATTAGGTCTTAAAACCCTTCATTAACAACCGAACTATTTTCAAATCCTATTCACAGTTAAAAACAATTATATCGACAGACGTATTCTTGTGGAAGTGAAGATCACTACTAGAAAAATAGCTTGTAATAACATACGACTATGACACATACTAATTTTATGACACACAAAAACGTATGTCGTTAAGAAAGTGTCATCGTCCTTAAAATCTGAAGAATTCATGACATACATAATTGTATGTCTTAACATTGTGTCATCTTTTATATAATTACGGCATACATAAATATATGTCATCTTTTAATGTCATAATAAGATAAGAAAAAAAATACACAGGAGACACTTTAATGTCGTTTTATTTATAGAACGTGTCACCTAGGTTTTCTTTGTACTTTACGCTTCAACCTTTTTTTCTTACCATCCCAACCCCGATATCTAGGGTTTCTTACTTCACCCCCGCACCCCTTCTCTTCAGCTCCCATACGCAAGATTAACTCGATTAATCTCTTCTTCTCCAATTCTCCCATATACTCACATGAAATGCTCCAAGGATCGACAAGGTTAAGTGGATTCGTATTCTCTGATTCTCCGATTCAGCCTCGTATTTTGCTATTCTCCGAAAATCAGACTTGGTATGTTTGCGAGAATTGGAAACTCGATTGATTGCAGCTGTCTCTGTTGCTAGTAAGTCAAAATCAGCCTCGTATTAACTAGCTTAACATCTCGATGGATGACTGCCCAGATACTGCAAAATGTAAGTATGAAAGGGATTCAGCTGTCTCTGTTGCTAGTTTCATCAGGTCACTTTCATTTACTTCATGTTCTTTGATTTCTAATTCACTTTGCACTGGAGATGATTTTTCTTTTGGCCCTCCCTTCATATTTAACACTTTATTGTTCTTAGATGTCACTTGTACATGGTTATGCAATGTTGATATTTTGACTTAACCTCCATATCTTATTCACTTTGAAGTAATGGCGATCCAATACACATGAGGATTTCCTGGAATTTGGACCAGTTCCAGCAATGTAGGGATGCCTTTGATATGTCAATTAGTTGGGTCATATTTCAATTTATAAACTAATCTTTCTTATTATAAATGTAGTCATGGATGAAATCAACCAGTAGTTTATAACCCAAATATAGTAAGTCGTTCTTTCTTTATTATTAATATTCCAAATCTAACATTATCATTTTCCCTTATAGGGTATTGTCGTGATACCTGGGTTAAAGGCTAAATGGGAGAAGATACCTATCATCTATGCAGTTATCGCGGTCAAAACCGTAATCGCGGTAACCTACCGATATTTAATTTTGCGTTTCTCGCGGTGGTATAGCGGTGATATAGCGGTTTTTTAGTAATATGTAGAATTTATATATTAGACTATTACTAGTAGAATTAATATCATAAAAGTCATTCAAAAAACATCACATAATGCTCAATTTAAGAAATAAGTCACATAATATAACATTATAATATAGAAAATGTCAAAGTATAAAAAAAAAAAAAAAATTTCCTCCAGTCGGATAATAGCGGTAAATCGCGGTCATTATCGCGGTAAATCGCGGCGGTATACCGGCGCTATACTGGTACCGCTATTTTCCACCGCTAAACTGAACCGCGATTATGCTGACCACCGCGAACCGCTATACCGGCGCTATACCGGCGCGATTAACTACATAGCCTATCATAAATAATGTCACTGGTGCAATTAATCCTGGAAGGTAAGTATGTATTGTGGAGTTTCCATATTTAGTGATGGGGCAAAATGGTCCTTTAGTTAACATGTTACAACTAAAAAAAATAAATTATGATGCCTAATTTAGGAAGTTGTATCATCTTTATTAATAATTGTTTGAATTTTTTATTATTTGTTTGATAGTAACAGACAGCTTGAAATTTCTTTAGTTGCATTGACAAAATGACATTTTTGCAATCAACAAATGAAGAGACTATACACGATCCTCGAAAGTTATGTGATGATCTTCAGCAATCACTCCAACACATCAAGTGGCAGAATTTTTGATAGGTTTCGTTGGTTAAATGCAAGGATTAGCAATCTACTTTCATTAATTTTGGTTATTATAACATTGTACTTTCATTTATTTTTGTTATTATTCTGTATCACATACGACATTGTGATGATGTGACAATGGATGGCATTTGTATTAATGATTCATTTTATATTATGAGACACTAAATTTAATGTGTGATTTAATTTTAATATTATTTATATATATATATATATATATATATATATATATATATATATATATATATGTGTGTGTGTGTGTGTGTGTATGTGTGTGTATTGTTAATATAGATTATTTGTTTAAAAAAATTATGACTTACATTGTAAGTCGTAAAGGTTTGTCGTAAATTTATGACACACAAATGTATGTCATCTTTCGTTTATGACAGGGCTTGCAATGACATACATTTGCATGTCATCTTTCGTTTATAACAGGGCTTTCAATGACATATATTTGTGTGTCATCTGTAGCCTTTAATTACACACAATGCGTGTCATTAAAGACCTTTTTTTCTAGTAGTGAAAATTGGACCACTAATGCACCAGCAAACGGTTTTGGACCAAAACCGTATGAAAATAGAAAACACAAGGACCACTTCTGCAATTTTGTCTTTTATAAATGATATTTTAGTTAGAATATTTAAGTAGATCGTTATTTTCTTTTTTCGATTTTTTTATACGTTTAAAATAACAAAAATAACAATGTCTAGTTTTCTTATTTTTTAAACTTTTTGACATTAACATATACTACTTTCATATATCACCCGTCTTTTACTAACCCTTCACTAATTTTACTTTTATCTTTAAAATGGGTGACTTTATAACTGTTGCTTATTCGTTACCTTCGAAGTCCACGCACACCTAAGGATGTGGTCTCACGTTTAACATTTTCTCCCAGCGGCTCACGATGCTTGATCTGAATGAACCTGTCGGAGTTCGGAGTGTATCCTCGCGAAGATTATTCTCTGATAGTGAAGGGCAAAAGTAAATTCTCCCAAAGTTCTGAGAGTGAACACACTTGGCTGTCCTTAGATCCAACGACAAACAATTCCTGACAGCCGGACCAGATAATTTGAGCTCTAAGTTAATGGGTCGTCCTCGATGTTGTGGTATAACAATAGCATTGGATCATATTTGGTTCAAACCACATCAAAAATTTCATCACTTGCAAAATCAGGGAGACTTGCTTGTGCACGGAAACTGTTCGATGAAATGCCCCACAGAGACACAGTCGTCTGGAACACAATGCTCACTTCCTATACTCATCTTGGTCTTTACCAAGAAGCTCTCTTACTCTTCCACCAAATGACAGGAATTAACACCATCAAACCTGATCATTACTCGTTCACTGCAACTTTGAGTGCTTGTGCAGGCTCCTTTAAGCTACACTATGGACAAAAGATCCACGCTATGATTGTTTCTGCAGGTTATTCTTCTTCACTTCCGGTGAACAATTCACTTATAGATATGTATGCCAAGTGCTTGAACCCTTGTAGTGCACATGATGTGTTTGAAGAAATTGAGTTTAAAAACAACGTCTCTTGGTGTTCATTGTTGTTTGCTTATGTTCATAACAACCAATTTCAGTTTGCCCAAAGTGTTTTTGATGCTATGCCAAATAGAGTGAACATTGCTTGGAATACCATGATTGCTGGTCATGCTCAACATGGCAATGTCAAAACTTGTATCGATTTGTTCAAGAAGATGATGACAGAATCATGTGACCAAGATCAATGGACATTTAGTTCCCTCATGAATGCTGCTACTGAAGCACAAGAATATCACATTGGTTGCATGTTTCATGCTTTTATCATTAATAAAGGATGGAATTCTGCAGTTGAAGCAAACAACTCAATTCTTAGTTTCTACGCGCATTTAAGCAGTCCAGAAGACGTATTAAAAATCTTTGAGTCCATTCAAACTCTCACTCAAGTTTCTTGGAATGCAATAATAGATGCCCAAATGAAAATAGGAAATACCCAAAAAGCCCTTATCGCATTTCACAACGCCCCCGAAAAAAACGTTATTTCATGGACTTCAATGATATCAGGGTACGTTAGAAACGGAAATGCTGAAGAAGGAATACGTTTTTTTGTCAATATGATAAGAACCAACCTCCTTCCCGATGATTTTTCTCTTGGAGCAGTTTTACATGCATGTTCACTCATGGCAACATTAGGACACGGAAAAATGATTCACAGTCTTGCAATACGTCATGGTTTTCATTCTTATGCGTATGTTGGAAATGGGTTGGTTAACATGTATGCAAAATGTGGAGACATAAATGGTTCTTTCCAATCTTTCAATGATATAATCGAAAAAGATTTGGTTTCATGGAACACAATGTTGATTTCTTATGGTCTACATGGTTGGGGTGACAAAGCGTTAAAGATTTATCAAGAAATGAGAACATTAGGTTTGAAACCAGATAAAGTAACTTTCATAAGCCTCTTGATGACTTGTAGCCACTTGGGTCTTGTAAAAATGGGTAAAGATATTTTCCAATCAATGAGTGAGATACATGGGATGTCTCCCGATTTAGATCATGTTGCATGCATGGTGGATATGTTGGCAAGAGGAGGGTACTTGGAAGAAGCAAGAAAGATGGTGAAAACTTACAGAAAGACAAATGGTGACATGGCTATGTCAAGTGAGGTTGTTTTTGGAGCTTGTTATGAATATGGTGAGTTAGATTTGGGGGTGAAATTAGGGGGAGAGTTGAAAAAGAAGGAACATGAAGGTGAAATGAGTTATGTGGTGCTTTCGAATTTGTATTGTGTAAGGGGGAAGTGGAAAGAGGCTGAGTTGGTTAGGAAAGCCATGGCTGATGAAGGGGTGAAGAAGGTGCCTGGTTGTAGTTGGATTGAAGTTAAAAACAAGGTGATGGCTTTTGTGGCTGGTGGTAGTTTATGTGTAGACAATGAAGACATGTCTTCGATTTTATACTTGCTTGAATACCATTTGAAGAATCCATGGTGATAGAATTAGTAAAAGGTGGTGTAGACTTTCGATATCTTTTCTTTATGTTTAACTTTTACTAGAATATAATTTCTTGATCAAAACTCTTAGCTTGTGGTGAATTTTATTGGGGTTTAACATTTATATTTTTTCTTTAAGTGTAAAGAAAGTAAGATGTGGCTTGAGAACATGAAAACATTGTGGGTATATAACAAAAACACCTATATGTTGGTGTATGATATGGATTACATTAGTATGCTGGTAGAACTTCATTATTGTTTATATGTTCGTAGAACTTTCATTTTTGTTCGTCGGTATAATATTGGGAAAACTTGGTTGTGTTTATTATTAGATTTATGTTGGTACCATTTGGTTTTGTTGTGTAGTTTTTGGGACTTGTCTTTCTATTGTTCTTGAATGAGATTGTCTTGTTTTACACTTTATTGTAATATCTATTCTACTGCTTAGATAGTTTGTTCCAAGTTTTAGTTGAAGATCAAGATGTACATATAAATCAAGACAAGTACAAACTAATAAAAACACAAATGTGTCGTGTTATAGAATGCATTGCATGTGAAGATCAACTTCTCTAGGAGATTATCATGCGACGAGTAGTTGCATGGACTTGGGCAAAGATAGATATTCAAGACAATCTAATGATGGAAACAATGTGTGTACATTTATGCTCTCTTTGACGAAGAACGCTAGATTCTTTTGTTTTAGTTTGTTCTTCACATTTTAATATCGTGTTTGTGTTTGTCAAGTTGTTATTAACCCTAACAACTGGTTTTCGAATGACCGAATACGGGAATGAATAAAAAATTGAGAATGCGAGAACAAATGTCGGTCATCTTTTTAAAAGATCTTGCAGTTATAATGCATGATTAAAAGAAAATGGAAAATATTCCATTGTTTTCTATTAATATCATAATTAAATCAAACAATATATGAGAACTAATATCTATAACATCTTCATTTATCATCATTAATAAATCGTATTCTAGATCTCTTAGATCTATCCTAATCTTCATGAAGAATTATTGAACCTTATTGATCTTTTGTATATCTCCAATCAAACCTTTACAACATTAACCAAGCTTCATGAACCATAAATAACTAAACCTTCATATTCATCGATCACAATATTTATCGTTGTTTTTTGTGAATAAATCTTTTTTCATCATCATGAGACAACATTCGCAACAACTGCGTGTTGTAGGTAAATAATTGATCATCCAAACTTTTCCAAATTCCAATATCAATCCACTAGTTTATCATCAATTAGATCCTGATCTGATTCGATGTGATTGTATTTATATTTTTTTAATTAATCACTCTTTCATTATGATATGAAGGCTTTGCCATAATGTTTTAAATTAACTTGTATTTTAGTTGGGTGCACTCCAACTATTTGATGAAATGCTATAAAGAGTCTTGTTTTTATACGATGTACGATTTAGATGTGAATATACCACGTAAGATTCACTAATGAACATACAACGTAAGATTCACATGTGGATATACCTCAAATAACACGTAACTTGTGTTTGTATGTATGCAAAAGAAGTAGGCTTGAAGTTGAATAAAAATAAATATACTATCTTATATGAATATATGAATATATGTTCACATGTGAATTAACATATTTACGTAATATTTACATAATATGCACATAAGAATCAGTACGTGCTTACTAAGAATATGTCTTAATAAATAAATTTGTGAATATTACGTGAATATACAAATTCATCTGTGAAGGAATATGTCTAAGGTGAAGGAATATGTGTGAAGGAATACGTTTAATATGTATATACTGATTCACTTATAGATATCATGTGTTTTGTATGTATAAAGCAAAGTAGTACGCGCGAAATTTACAAGGTATATTGTGTTTATATGATGTATTCACATGTGAATATTATCATATGTTCTGTTTATATGGTATATGCGTATGTGAAGTTATATTCACATGTGAATATTATAATGTATATTCACAAGTTAATATAGTTTAATATGTTATACATATGTGAATGACTTATAACCTTGCACATTTTCCCTATGTTCTTAATAATCATATATTGTTTAACATGTGAAGGTATATTCATATGTGAATATTACACGGTACATTTTAATGCGAATATTAATCCACGTCACCTTCTCCCTTAACCTCCTATTCTTGCGTCCTAGCTCATTCTCTGCCCATCTATCCACACCAGTGTTGCAAATGTCGCTAAGCGCTACCACGTCCGCGACTAGCGAATAGCAAGTAATCGGCTAGCGGGGAGTATTCCGGCGAGTACTCGGTGAGCACTGTTCATGACTATATATATATATATACATATATATATACATATATATATATATATACATATATATATATACATATATATATATATATATATATATATATATATATATATATATATATATATATATATATATATATATATATATATATATATATATATATATATATCCTAACCTAATAAATAAGTATCTCAAATGACACTTGTCACCATTTTAGCCCACTTGTCCACATGTCATTTTATCATTTTTTTGAATTTTCTTTTCACGAACCATTAATTCTGCTGATTTTTCTCCCATCTGTTTCTACATCCGTTTCCGTATTTGTTGCAGAAATCAAGTTTTAAAATTTAAACCCACCCCGAATAATCCCATAACGTTCATCATCGTTGCCCTCATCAATCTAGAAACTCTAATTTTTTCTTTGTTTTGATTGGCTCTACATCCATTACTGTCCCACCGGTGATCGCAAGTTCAAACTCTGCCTTTTGATTTAACCTTTTTTCCTTCACAATCAGTCGTCTCTTTTGTTCCATTTGATCCTATTAAAAATGTTTTAAATCTCTGTCGCTGTGATCTTGCATGTCCTTCATCGATCTTGACATCTACTTATTCAATTGTTTGAGTTCATAACGATTCAATTGTGAAATTCGATTAAACACGATGCTAAAATAGTAAATTGTGGCAGTTTCAATTTGTTTGCGACCGAGGAAAATTGTCGCCGGAGAGACGAAGGTTATTAGTTCTTGTAGCCATGGAAGACAAAGAAATAGCTTCGGATCGGATACAACATCGGAATATTATGGATATGCGTCGTGACGATCAGGCTTCCGGATCGAAGAAGAATTGGAAGGCGTTTCGGGCTGGTAAAGCATGGACCTCCACCGTCCCCCCTGCCTCTGATCTCCCCATCAATACCAACACTAACCATATGATGATACGACGTGCAGTGGCGGAGCCAGGATAGAACTCAACTGGGGTCCCTTTAAAACTAAAAATTCTATTAACAAAAACTACTATTGAAAATTGTATGTTATTCATCAAACATTTGGAAAATTGCCTCTTAGAAAAGATAGAAGAGACATAGAGAAGAGAGACTTGGACCCTAATGAAATTTTCAAAAAATGGGGAGTGGGTGCCAGGAAGTAAAAGCAGATGTTTATGTATTAACAAACAAAATTTTTACATATATATATATATATATATATATATATATATATATATATATATATATATATATATATATATATATATATATATATATATATATATATATATATATATGATATTTTTTTCAAGTGGGGGCCATACACCCCACTCCTTACACTGTGGCTCCGCCACTGACGACGTGGTTCTTCAAGGTATCCAACCGACCCAAAAGTCGACGAGTTGGACGGCGAGGTTACTTCCAGTGGAAACCGATCCGGATGAGAAAGACGGAGATAACCCCCCAGACGGCAAGAAAAAACCGGCAGCAGAAGGAGACCTGCATATGTCATTGATGACATTGCTCTCGGATCACGGATTTAACTACGTTGCAGAGTCGTAACATCAGGATACAAATACGAATAAAGAGGCCGAAAAAAAAATCAAAACAAGACCACATTCGATTAAATCATGACATTGCCATTCTATATTACTTTATTGTTGAATTGAAATTCCAACCACTACGTTGTTTTCACGAAATCCAAATTTCAGTTTCACTTGACCATAGATTATGATTTAGTGATGTAGATTTGTTGAAGCTTTTCCCCTCCTGGTTGATTTTATTTATGTAATGAAGCTTTGGACCTCCTGGTAAGTACATTTTTATGCAGCAACTGTTTAGTATTATTTTAGTCTTTATCGCTAAACTATATCATATCAATGGAATAATTGATGTATCATATTCTGACCCACATCCACAAGCTGCTTCCTCAGGTAGATCATAAGACTTAGACATAACTTCACTCTTGGTTTGGAGAATGAGTTTTATGCTATGAAACCAAGTAAGCCTTTTTATTTATTTAATTTGTTATTCTCTTTCCTAAATCCCTAAACTAATAACAAAACTTATTTTTTTGGAGGTTTGTTGAATGTATTAGATATATTAGCAGGTATTTTTGTTGAACTAATACTAGATATTCTTTTGGATTAAAAGACCAAAATGGCCTTGTGTTTTTGTAGCTATATAATATATTAAAATGTACCAAGATGTTCGGGCTGCTCTTGATTTGTGTCATCATGATGGAACTTGACGCATATGGTTGCAAATGTTCCGAAAAGTAAGGGTAAAATTGATGAATATTAGGAATTTTTTTTGTTGGAATGTAAGGTTAAAATGGTTATTTAGTCTCGTTCAGACGAAACTTATGTAATTGCCGATATAAACACTTTACAAATTTTCCACTATTAATCTTTTCTTAAATTTGTTTATCGGAGAGAGGTTAGTTTCACTCTATCTGACTTATAAAACTCTTACGTGCAACTTTTTAGACTTAATGATTTAATCGAGTAAGCTTAGTTGGTATTGCCGGTTATCATCACTTTCTGATTTGTACTTTGTAATTGCCTTTAGGTATCCAAAGTTCATTGATGCATTGAGAGATTTGGATGATGGTCTCACTATGGTGCATCTTTTTGCTGCATTACCTGTTATAGAGAGGGAAAACATTCAAGCAAAAAGAATCCAAAACCGTCGAGGGTATCTGTTCCCATATTTCCAAATTTACCCTTGTTATTATCTGATTTTTTTCTTAATTGTATATATGTTTCTTTAGGTTGAGTATTGAGTGGTAGACATATGTTTCTCACACACATAAATCACGAAAGGCTTTCATATTTGTACAGCCATGCATATTGGATGTTATGTAGAATGTAAATTTACTAATTTACCGTTTTCAAGCAGAGGTTGAAGGACAAAAAAACACATGGTTGACTCTTCATGCACTACAACAAGTCATGCCTCAAGATGTAGATTACAAGATCATGCTTACTTTCTTGGAATTTTATGAGGTTTGTGATATACACAAGCTTCTACTTCTGTTATAGATATATTCTATTTGACTACAATTTTTTAACCTATATGTATTTTAATTAAATATGCAGACTCTCCTTGGATTTGTCAATCTCAAACTTAAATCAATATCTTTTTATTAAAAAAATTATGTTATCATCCCGTGTAATACACGGGTTTTAAAACTAGTATATATATATATATATATATATATATATATATATATATATATATATATATATATATATATATATATGTGTGTGTGTGTGTGTGTGTGTGTATGTGTCATGTAAATTATATTTAAAACTAGCATAAATATTAAACTGATTTTATCCAAATGCTTTATATGTTAATTTTTGAGTCACTTATCCAATGTATATATGTGGTGGGTGTTTGATATATACATACCAATGCTATAATATATGTAGTATGTGTATGTAAATAATTAAGTTATATATATATATATATATATATATATATATATATATATATATATATATATATATATATATATATATATATATATATATATATATGTGGTGTGATTGTAATATTTATTCGTTTTTTCAAAGAAGCAAACGTAACAGCGGCTGTTTTGGCGGGATGCTATCCTACATCGCCCAAAGAGAGAAAAGAACCAGTGAAAATAGGTCTATAAAAGCACATGCGAGTGACGCTCTTCAAATTAAATCCGGCTGTTTGCTGAGCAGGCTGGTTCTATGAAACTGGCTGGTTCTACTAAGCCGTGTTATTTAGTCATTTGGTTTTATTCCAGACAGAGTTGTTTCGATTCAGGCCCAATTTGGACTCAGTTGGTTCAATTTAGTACGAGTTGGACCTTGATTTAAGCGAGTTTTATTTATTTCCGAGTTTTTTGCCGAACAGGCTGTACTCGACTCGCTGGGGACCCGAGTCCGAGTAACTCGCTAAGTCCTCGGCCGAGTTATCCGAGTTTTACAACCTTGGTCCACACATGACATCCGGTGCTAACCTGGAGCTAAGACTCCATCCCACACCTCACCTACTTCTTGGTACCAGAAGTTAACCTCATGTCCTGACCCAACATCATCCTATTAAGTAGAATAGTGACCCACTCGAGGCTCGAACAATCCTAAACTGGCAATGTCTCATCTGCGTAAGTCACCTCAACAGTTCAGACACAACCCTATCTACACGGGAACCTGGCACTGCTCCGTCTCAATAAGCCATCGACCTTTTCCTACCGAAAAGCAAAGCATTATTTACATCAAGTTGATGAATGGGCCAGTTGCAAGAGACGGCTAGACTAAGGACTGTCCGTATGGTAGCCGGTTTAACCATTGGACTAACAGTCTCATCACAGTCGATGTCGGGCTGTTGACTGCGCCCATTAGCCACAAGGCAGGCTTTATATTGTGAGAAAGAGTCATCGGCATTGGACTTCTGCTTAATTAACCACATGGAGCGGACGACATTAGCACCCGGTGGCCGTGGGACAAGGACCCAAGTGCCATTAGAGATGAGCGCATTATATTCCACATTCATGGTGTTTTTCCAGTTTTGATCTTTCAAAGCCTATAAATGAGACCTCGGGATAGTAGAGGTGGAGGAGGTGTGAAGATTGTGGCAATTAATAGGTTTTCAAATCCCCCGTTGAGATCGGGTGGCCATGGGATGGAGGCGGTTTGTTGGGGAGGGGGTATATGCTGGGAGGAGTGAGGGATAGTATCGGAAGCATGAGGCTCGGGTAAGGTGGTGGGACCGGTGACTGGCGGTGGGCTATATGATCGCCCGTGTTATGGGTGAGAGATCGGAATCGGATAAGAAATCAAATGTTACATGACGGGAGATGGTGATTTTTCTTTTGGAGAGATCGTAGCATCGATACCCCAATGATGTGAGGGGTACACCACAAAGATGCAAGGTGTAGAGCGGGCTTGAAGTTTATGGTCGGTGTGAAGGCCATGAAAGCATAAGCACCCAAAAACCCGTAGATGGTCGTATGTCAGGTGTCTTTGGTAAAAACGATAGTGAGGAGTGTCATTTTGAATGGATACAGATGGAAGGATGTTGAGTAGATGAGTAGTCATGGAGAGAGCTTCGACCCAAAAAGGGGGAGGAAGATGAGCGTGAAACATAGGAGAACGGACCATGTTGTTGAACGTTTTAATCATACGATTGGACTTCCCATTTTGATGGGATGTGTGTGGGCACGAGAAACGAAAGATAAGGCCATGTGTTGCAAAATGATCATGAAAAGGTTTAATGTTATAATCTTGCCCGTTGTCGCATTTAAATTGTTTAACGGTTGCCCCGAATTGAGTTTTAATCATATTTGAAAGATGTAGAAATTTTTTAAATGCATCCGATTTGTTTTGAAGTGGGTGAATCCAAAGATAATGGGTGTAATGATCTAAAAATAACATGTAATAACGCAAGCCACCAAAACTAGAAATAGGAGAGGTCCACAAATCAGAGTGAATAACCTCAAAAGGTGCAAAAACAATAGAGTCAGAAAGCAAAAAAGGAAATCTAGTGTGTTTGCCAAGTTGACACACTTTGGCAAGTTACATTATTTTTCTTTACATTGCATGAAATTGTGTTACGAGAAAGAAGTTGCTTCAAAACTTGATAGTCGGGGTGACCAAGACATTGATGCCAAACGGGTGAGGTGGTGGTGATGAAAACGTGGCTTGCGGAATCATTGACAGGATAAAATGGTCCGGTAATATCACATCAGATGAGCGGGCGGCGTGCCTGATAATCAAGAACGGTGAAATCGTAATGATCAAAATCAAAAGGATAGGCACAAAAGGAAAACATGAGACCCATTTCAATAAGAAAACATGAGACCCATTTCAATAAAAACCATAATGGAATGAACATTCTATAGCCTCTTTAACAATGAAGATATGAATTTTCACCAAACCTGTTCTACTATTGGTAGTTCATAGCTCTGAGCTTATAACTAGAGCGAAAAAAACATAAATCTCAGCATTATAATGCTCACTTGTATGCATCTGTGTCAATTCCAGAGTCATTTTTTCTGTTGGCGTGGTCCGTCACTGGCCCACCATGTTCAGCAACTTTTGGGCATCTATACTTTCAAAATACGAACCATGCTTGGCCATTTGCTTCAGTTTCCTCACAAGTCCATCCTCTTGAATTTCTACCAAGTACTTTCGATCTGCAGAACAAAGTCTTACCAAAATTCTAACTGCAGTGTATTCGCTTAGTAAGGGTCCACTTTTAATAACCTCAACCAGAAAGGGGATTGCCTCAGCTTCATCTATAGCAAAAATTCCTTCCGGTTCAATTGAGATCAAGGCTAGAATGGACATCAGATCGTTGTGCATCTCACTCCATGCTTCCTTAGGTAGATCTAACAAAACGGGAACTACACCCGCGCTCACCGCCCTGATTCTGTTATCTAGATATAGGCATAAATGATATAATGCATGGGCAGCGTCTTTCTTCCCCTTCGGAGTACCTTTGTACAATATTAACAAGAGAGGTGGGATTGCCCCTACATCACCGATTTCTACCTGGTTTTTCTCAAATTCGCTGAGCCCAGAAAGGATAGCCGTTGCATTCTCCCGTGCTTCCATGCTACCTTCCTTCAACACATGCACAATACCGGGGAGAGCCCCAGAGGACACTATGATGCCTTTGTTTTTATCAGAAATCGAGAGGTTACGAAGAGCTATTACTGCGTGTTCCTGTATCTGGGAATCCGGTACTGTCAGGAGGTTTGTGAGAAGAGGGATGGCCCCGGCCTTTGCAATGGTGATACGGTTATCGTCATTTACACTTGAAAGGAGACGGATTTCACCCAAGGCGGTTCGCAGATGGTCGTTAGGAATGTCAGATTTAAGCTTATGCATGAGAATTCTGATTCTGGAAGGCATGGAAGTCTGCACAAATGCAAGAATTTTTAATAAACCTCAAATTTACAATATGTAAAATGATGACGGGTTTTGTTGTGTATTATGTGGTCTGCTGTTGGAACTCAAATGTTCTTTTATTCAGAACTCAAACTGAAATACAAGAAAGAACTACTAACTCTAAAACACTCTATGTTTTTGTGGTGCATTACAATGGATGTTAGAACATCTATTTATAGTGATGGTAGTGTCCTTAATTTCTACAATAGCTGCAACCTAAAAATGAGTTCATATGAGAAATTCAACAAAGTTAGGTGTGGTTGGTGGTGTAGGTGTGGTTGGTGGTGGCTGCAAGTTTGTGTTTACATTCACATTCTCCCCCTTAAACCAAACTTGGCTCGAGATTCGTTACGCCGATCATGTTGTGCATTTCAATGTGCCTCACATATGTCAAAGCCTTGGTAAAGATGTCTGCCCTTTGATCCTTCGAGGCTACATATTCCACCATAATTTGCCCACGCTCAACACATTCTCGTATGAAGTGAAAACGAATGTCAATGTGTTTGCTTCGACCATGAAACACAGGGTTTTTCATCAAGGCAATAGCAGATTTGTTATCAACATACAAAGTGATAGGCATAACATGATGTCCGGTGAGTTCCTTCATGAGATTTGCAAGCCAAATGGCTTGACATGCTGCCGCCGTGGCTGCCATGAACTCTGCTTCACATGTGGATAAAGCAACAGTCTTTTGCTTTTGAGATTGCCAAGTTACTACATTTCTACCAAGATAGAAAACCATCCCACTCGTGCTTTTGCTATCAACAGTGTCACCTCCGAGATCACTATCGGTGAACCCAACCAAGTCTTCAATTTCACGACCCTTTCCATAGTTGAGTCCATAATCGACGGTTCCTTTTACATACCGTAAAATATGCTTTACTACTTGGAAGTGCAAAGTTGTTGGTTTTTCCATGAAACGACTTGCAATTCCAACCGAATATGATAAGTCTGGTCGAGTGTGTGTCAAGTACCTTAAACATCCCACTACTCGCCTATATTCGGTCGGGTCAACTTTTTCACCATCTTCATCCTTCTTGACCTTTAACTTTGGTTCCATTGGTGATTTCGCTGGGTTGCAATCTAGCATCCCAAATTGCTCTAAAATCTTCTTTGCATAAGCCGTTTGACACAAAGATATTCCCCACTTCTCTTGTGACACTTCGATTCCAAGGTAGTAAGAAAGCAAACCCAAGTCACTCATTTCAAATTCTTTTTTCATTTGATCTTTGAATTTGACAATGTCTTCGGTGTTCGACCCGGTGATGATTAAGGCATCAACATAGACACCTACAATAAGAGTTTTGCCATTTGTTTTCCTTATGTAAACCGCCGAGTCTTGTGAACATTTTGAAAAACCGAGCCCTTTTAAGCTTTTATCTAAGCGAATGTTCCATGCTCGTGGAGCTTGTCTTAAACCATATAGAGCTTTAAAGAGCTTGTACACCTTGTGACTATGGATTTTATCAACATATCCTTCCGGTTGGGTGACATAGACCTCCTCCTTGAGATCTCCATTAAGAAAGGCTGACTTGACATCAAGGTGGTGGACAACCCACCCATGTTGAGCTGCTAAGGCAAGGATAAGCCTTATGGTCTCAAGTCGTGCTACCGGTGCAAACACTTCATCAAAGTCGATTCCTTGCTTTTGCACAAAGCCTTTTGCGACGAGTCTAGCTTTATGTTTCACCACGTTTCCAAAGTTGTCTTTCTTCACTTTGAATACCCATTTCAAACCGATTGCTTTATGACCCGGCGACAAATCAGTGAGTTGCCACGTCTTGTTTTTCTTGATAGCATCCAACTCTGTTTGCATAGCCTCCTGCCATGCTTTAGAGGTTACCGCCTCTTTGAAATTCAAGGGTTGATCTGCAGCTATCATCAACAATTCTCCAGGCTCAAGGATCACACTTTCAGCATTTTCATACACATCAGCTAGCGAACGATATCCTTGAGGCCCAACTTCGTTTGGATCACTTTCTGTATCGGATGAGTTTGAAGAAATTGGAGTGTATGGGGTTGTTTCAGACTGAATAGGTTCAAAATCTGGGTTTTCTAGTTGATCTGGGTTGATTTCAGGGATGTTTTGGGGTATTTCAGGATGTATTTGGGTCTGTGGTTCAATGATGGTAAAGGTTTCAGGAGTCACCTTTTCTTCTTCCTTATTTTTGTACCAATTCCATCCTTCTTCTTCATCAAAGACAACATCTCGACTAACCCGCAACTTTCGATCTTGCGGATCAAATAAACGGTTGCCTTTCGTTCCAATATCCACACCTAAATACACCATCTTTTTGCTTCGATCATCAAGCTTTTTCAGGTGACCACCTACAATTTTAGAAAAAGCAACACACCCAAATACCTTTAGGTGTCCAAGGCTTAGCTTTTTGCCAAACCAGGCTTCATAAGGTATGATGTCGGGAAGTGCTTTTGTAGGTAGGCGGTTAAGTAGATAAACGGCATGTCTAACGGCTTCTCCCCAAAACTCCCCAGAGACATTTCTTCCTTTAAGAAGACTTCTTGCCATGTCCATAACGGTTCGATTTCGCCTCTCTACAACTCCATTTTGTTGAGGCGAATATGGTGTCGTTAGATGTCTTTTAACGCCATTTTCTTCACAAAAACTTGTGAAGTCTTTAGAAGTGAACTCTCCTCCCCGATCTGTACGAAGTGCCTTTATTTTATAACCCGAACTTTTCTCAACCATCAATTTGAAGCGTTTGAAAACACTAAATGCTTCAAGTTTCTCAGATAATGTGTACACCCACATCCACCGACTAAAGTCATCTATCAGAAGAAGAAAATACTTGCTTCCTCCAATAGAGGTGGGTGTAATCGGACCACATAAGTCCGCATGAACAAGTTGTAGCGGTTTTTGTGCCCGAAAAACCGCTTGGTTCGGGAACGAAGTTCTAGTTTGTTTGGCAATAACACACCCTTCACACACTTGATTTGGGTGTTCAATCTTCGGTACTCCGGTTGCCATATTCTTTTCTGACATCTTTTTTAAGGCAGGAAAGTTAACGTGACCAAGTCTAGAGTGCCAGGTCCAAGCTGGTTCGTCTTTTGTTGCTAAAAGACAAATTGGTCTACCAGTTTTTTAAAAAGTTTTATACAACCGGTTTGGAGATCTTTTAACTCTCAAAAGTAGAGTTTTGTTTCTATCAAACAATGATAGAATGGACCCGTCCATAATAACTTGACTCCCTTCTTCCGTCATTTGTCCAAGACTAATTATGTTATTTTTAAGACTTGGAATGAAATATACCTCGTTAAGGAGTCTCTGATCACCATTTTTGCAATCAAATAAAATCGACCCTTTTCCCAAAATAGCGATCGTTGAACCATCGCCAAATCTCACGTGACCGGTAATGTTTTCATCTAGCTCATGAAACTTTAAGCGGTCTCCGGTCATATGGTTGCTAGCACCATTGTCGAGATACCATACCTCGGAATTCACTCGACTTTCTCCCGATGTAAGAAGATTAACACAAATCTTCTCTTGCAGCGATACCTTTCCGGATGTGACTTCTTGTGAGATTGCCATCATCAAGATGGGCTCTTCTTCATTGGCTTGAGTGAGGTTTGCCTCCTCACCATGGTTCTTTTTGGGGCATTCCGATGCATAATGACCAAATTCATCACAAGAATAACATTTTACCTTGCTTTTATCCTTTTTCGGCTTGTTAGATTCATTTCGGGGCTGATTTGAATCTCTTCCTCGGCCGCGTCCTTGACCTCGACCTCTACCACGCCCTCTCCCGGCATGGCCTCCACCTCTTCCTTTCGAGCTAGAGGATGATTCTTTCCCATTGTGTTGTTTCGAGCGGGACACCCACTCGGCGTGTGTGAGCAACAACCCTTGCTCTCTGTCTTTCTCTCCATATCCGCGAAGTCTTTCTTCGTGGGCCTTGAGTCGGCCTACGACTTCTTCAATCGACATGTTCTTCAAATCACCGAATTGCTCAATGGAGGTTACGATTTGCATGAATCGTATCGGAACGGCTCGAAGAAACTTTTTCACCACCGAAGTTTCATCGATTTTTTCTCCAAGTGAACGAATGCCTGTAACGATTGTTGTCAATTTCATGGCGAACTCATCAATTGATTCGCTATCCTTCATGCGAATCACCTCGAATTCACTTTTCAAGGTTTGAACTTTCGCATCCTTGACGCGTTCGGCACCCATATACATTGTTCGAAGCGTCTCCCACGCCTCTTTTGCCGTATCCTTCTCCGCTAACATGAGCAACACGTCCTCCGGAACTGCTTGGTAAATCGCAGCCAATGCCATGCGATCCAAACGTTCTTCGACTACTTGATTTTGCACCGCTTCCCATACTCCTTGCGCTTGCATGTTTACCCGCATTTTTAAAGCCCACACCGAATAATTAGACTTTGTAAGTAGTGGATAGTGTAACGTCACACTTCCTTCCTTCCCCGTCCTTTGGACGTTCTCAACTTCGGGATGAGACGACGAGCTTGGTGTGGACATTCTTGGCGTATACGAAAATTACGTGTAATTTATAAAAAAATTACGTGTAATTTATGAAAATTACAAGGATTAAAATGTAATTTTCAGAAGTTCAGGGGCTTGTTTGAAACTTTTTGAAGTATAGGGGCTATTCTGAAGTTTTTCTGAAAAATAGAGACCAATCTGAAATTTTTTCGGAAATACAGGGACGAAAACGTAACTTTTCGAAACTTCAGAGACCAAATTGCAATTTTCTGAAACCTGCTACAGTGTCGCTACAGTGACCGCTACAGTGACGCTACAGTGTCGTATTCTCCGGCGAACTGGTTTTTCCGGCAACTATTCAGGCGAACATTTGACCGGATTTTTGGAGGTCTTCCGGTGGTCGAAAAATTCCGAAAAATATATATTCGGAATCGTGGGAACGCGAACTTTACAATGGTGTGCCCGGAAATCGATTTTGAGACAAAAAAAATTCGACCAAAAAAACGAGGGTGTTTAGAGAATTACCCCGGAAGCTTAACCAAGCTCTGATACCACTTGTTGGAACTCAAATGTTCTTTTATTCAGAACTCAAACTGAAATACAAGAAAGAACTACTAACTCTAAAACACTCTATGTTTTTGTGGTGCATTACAATGGATGTTAGAACATTTATTTATAGTGATGGTAGTGTCCTTAATTTCTACAATAGCTGCAACCTAAAAATGAGTTCATATGAGAAATTCAACAAAGTTAGGTGTGGTTGGTGGTGTAGGTGTGGTTGGTGGTGGCTGCAAGTTTGTGTTTACATTCACATCTGCTTGGTAACAAAATAACAAAACTTGTTGTTTAGGGTTCCATTTTGACCCATTAATAGAACTTTGGTGATTAAAAGATGCACCGATACCAGTAGTTTATTGAGACTACACACAACCACTAACCTCTTTCCTCTTTCTATAATTAAGTTTCTTCTCCATCAATGAAATTCAAACAATTCATTTAACCTATTACTTGTAATCCCATTACAAAGGGAATTGAAGGAGTTATTTTGTCATGCTGCTACATTCAACGGCATATGGCTGTGTATATTAAGTGAAAATGGAACCTTGTTACTCGGCCTTCTCAAAAAGAAAGATACCACAAACATTGTGCATGGGTAACCATATCCGCATGTAAAATTTGCATCCTTAGGAGAAATGTACAAAAATAATTAAAGGAATATGACTTTGCAACTTTTGGAGAAAAACACAAACAATTATTTAAATTATATCACAATGTCGGATGATTACTCGCCAAAAAGATTAGGACAATTTATCATGTTCTAGGAAAAATGCACAAAAAATTATAAAAAGTATAGCACGATGTCGAATAATTATTTGTTTAAAAGCAAACAAAACCCATCAACACAAAGATTAAGGCAATTTATCTTTTCCCAGGATTATCAGTCTTGCTTATGAAACTACACTTACTAATGGAATTGAAGGAAAATACTTACTTGAATAGCTAACGCTTCTTCAATCTTCTTAATGACGGTATCCAACTTAGGGCGTTCCATTAAGTTGAAACTGATGCACTGATATGCTATATCTTTGAAGATATTAAAAGAACTATTGTCAATTTCATCTCTTATATCAGGGTCAATTAACTTGTGTGTTTCCTTGTGTTGGTATCGTCGGACCAAATTCAATAGAAACTGTGGCTCATCCCCAATTCTCCATTCACGATAAACCAGCTTCCCTCTCAGGATTTCAAAAAGAACCACCCCGAGCGAGTATACATCTGATTCTTTCCGGAGGATGCGGCTTTCATGGTAGGCGGGATCCATGTAAAACTGGGTACCTGCAAGTTTTGTATGGAGTTCGGTAACCTGCTGATTTCTGGGACCCGATTTTGACAAACCAAAATCACAAATTTTTGCAACCAAATTGCTATCTAACAATATGTTAGCACTCTTCACGTCTCTGTGTATTACTGTCTGGTGCTCTTCAAGACCCGAGTGAAGGTAATTGAGTCCTTTTGCTGCCCCTATGCAAATCCTCAGACGTTGTTGCCATCCTATGCAACGCATCCTATTTGGGTCTTCTAGATGATGATCAAGGCTTCCGTTGATAGCATAATCATAGGCTATAATCATTTCACCGTCTTCATCACAGTAACCGATGAAAGAGATGATGTTTTCATTGTGGAATCTAGAAATCATCTCTAGCTCATTGTAGAATTCACGCCCTCCTTGGTAGCTATCTCGACTGAGGCGTTTGATAGCAGCTATGCGGTTTTCCCAGCGTTCAGAGAGTTGTCCTTTGTAGACAGTACCAAATCCACCGTCACCAATACATCTTTCCTCACTGAAGTTTTGGGTGGCACGGTTGATCTCCTCCAATGGAATTAGATATTTTTCAAGGTTTACCATTGGAGAAAACATTGCCTTTTGACAGAAATGAATTATGGATATTGTAGTGTCAATGAGCGATGGTGAAACCTTGTGGTGGCTGAGGGTGGCTTTTTTGGCAACGTATGGATAAGGAAGTATCAGTGGGAAAATGAGAGGGCCCGGGCTGGGATCTATTTGCGAATAGGGGTCGTAGTCGATTTTGTCCAGAAGAGATTCAATGGGACAGAGAGGGTCAGGGCAGTGGCGATGAGAAGAGTAGAAGATGCTGGTGTTGGGTGGTGGCTAAGAAAACTTATAGCTGAGTTTTAAATTAAACTATTATACAAGTTGTTAGGTATTGTATTTTAAAATTATTTGGAAAATTTAGCTTTTATTATTTTAGATATATTTCTGTTTCAATACGACATAATTTCAAGGTTTGTGTTCACACTCTACTGACTCAAGTTCATTTTGAAGTTTCTTTATAGATATTTTCCACCATTCAAATGGACCTATTCTTCTAACTACCCAATCTAATGAATAAAATAAACCACAGGATTTCTAGATGTTAGTTCTTTTCCATAAGTCATCACATACGTTGTACAATATTCAATCCCCAAGCTAAATCAACAAAAAATTGTAAATAATATCAAATGTTCTCAAACCACATATCATTGAAAGCTGCTCTAGCTTTCTTGTTCACACAAAGGATGGGAAATTAACTAGCTCCACGTCAAAACTAGGTCTAATTCCATATGTTTATGCTTAAAAAGGAAGACGAAGTTGTCGAATTTACGTTACAGAATAAAAAGTGTGAACGTGGTTTTCTGATAATGTATTCTTAATATTGTTGCAATCCAATCTACTTGTAAAATTGAAGAACAAGCATCTATATGTATATATGCTAGGAAATATTTCGGGCTGTGATAACACAGCCCGCGAGCGAAGTTTAGTGTTCTATTTCTACGGGTGAAACTTTTTGCAAGTTTCAGATTATATATGTTCATATAATGTCTCATCAATTGGCATTACCTTGAGCATTAATATGATATCTTCCAATACATTTGTTCGCAGAAGCTTTTTCTTTGGACTGTATCGACAACGAACCGTAATTTGTGAAGTTCATCAAAAATCATTTGTTATAGATATATTTAATGTACTTCATTTGTTACAAATTGTTATCAACACTAAAGAAATGTAAGTACGTTGCTATTATGGATTCTAGCTAAATGGTTATTACCAGTAAGAAAGTGTAGTTATTATTGGTAAGAAAGTGCAACTATATAGCAATTACGGGTGAAAAAAAGTACATTGCTAAGTTTTGAACCGTATACTATACAAAATTCTACACGAGTTATGACATGATAATGTTCACCTTAATACGGTTTTGAGGTCCTTTTTCATCTTTTAGGGGTAAAGGTCCCAAGGCTGTCCTTTCAAGCAAAAGAAAGACATCCTCAACATGGAAAAAGTGTCATTTTCCATTCTGAGAGAATGGGTATTGGTGGTTCAGCATCACAATGTCCTTTGGACTTTTTGTTATGCGTTTGATCTTCAAGAGCTTTTAATCCACTATATAAGGAATCCATCATAAATATTCAGGCAACTGCTTTTTCTATAAAGAGGTATTTTAAAACAACTTTTAATATTAAATCTGATTTTCCTCTTGACATGTGGCGTCGCACATGAACCCAACCAGCCTATCTCCTGCAATCCATTTTTTAAAGAAATAATGTTTAGAATAATGGTATTAATAAACATATGAATAACGGAATTGTCATCAAGATGTATAGGACCTAAATAGAATGAACCATCAACCATGGCAATGTATTCATCCGTAGTTTGGTCACAAAGAAAAGGGCATTCTGCACGTCACATTCAAAAATGTTAAAATCATATATAATACAAAAAACAAAACTACGATGATAATAATGATAATAAAAGAGTGTAGCGTCAGCTTGGATTTGAAAGTTTTAATCATGATTTGAGACAAAACGTTCAAAAAGAAGCTAAACAAATTCTGTCATATAGATAAATTTTGCAATTTTGATCCCAAAAATTTTCACTTGCAGTTTTGATCCTTATTGAGGATTTGGTAACGTGTTTTACCCCCGTTCCAATATGACTATATTTTGGGACCAAAAGTGAAATAAAACAGCTATAATCAGGGACCGACAGAGTTATTTTATTTGGAAAGGGAACCAAACTGCTACAAGAACCTCACATAGGGAGCAACATTGCCAGAGATAGCTTTTTCGGACCAAAATTGTTAAAACCAAAAATGGAAAAATCAGTTATACTTGGGGACCAAAATGTAATTTACTTTAATATTTTTGTAACATATATAAAAAGGTACCTTATTGATGCTACACAAATAAAATATCATTTTCTCAAGGACAATCGTGTAAAATCCCTCATAGTTGAGATGAACACATCATGGTCTGCAGAAAGACAAACATAACAATTCGCTTAGCAAATAATGTTACACAATGTTTACTAATTCACTTTTTTGGTCCTTGAGTATAGCTGATTTTGCAATGTTTGTGATATTTAGAAGTTTCCAAATGATTATTGGTCCTATGTCATCTACGTTAAGTAGTTAACAACCTAGCTGTAACCTTTTTGAAATGACCAATTTGCCGTTGGACCAGAACCGAAAAATCCATGAGACAACAAAAACCAAATGTTGTAATCTTCTCTTATTTTTTAGATTAAATTTCAATCTTGGAAGCCTGCGTATAAAAGACTTTTGCAGTTTTGGTCTCGATTGAATTTTCACTTGCAATTTTGGTCCTTATTTTAGGTTTTTGGTCCTCTTCCAAAAAACTAACTAATTTTTTGGACCAAATATTCAAAAATAATATATACCCGGGGACAAATATTGCAAGAGAACTTTTTATGATCAAAATTGCAAAATAGTTTTTACTTGGAACAATGACAAAAAGACATTACAGGAACCTCAAGTAACAACCCAAAAAAGTAATTTAGCATATGATATGAATGAAATCTTTGAAGAGTATGATGAAAATTGATTAAGAAACTTACCCCCAATTGTATAATACATGGGGTATCATATAGATTTCGGTTCTTGTGTCCACCATGGAAAGAAAAAACATATGCCCATGATTGTAATGGCAATCGCTAGTTTTAGATTGCATTCCGCCTTTAGAGCAATGAAAGTCGGAGTAAATTAATCTTTTGGTCACCATGAATACACCCTAAAAGGGTCCATGAGAAACAATTGGAAATTGGATCCATCGTCCGATATGGGAATGAAGACTTGAGTGTATAAAAAAAGCTAAAAGATTCCGGGTGTGTGTTTGGTTTGTAGATTCCAACGAAATTAAAATCGAGATTCCATCTGTGGCATGTTTGGTTTTCAAATAGCTGAAATTCAATCCCATCACGATCCTTCAAGTTTTTTTATGTTTGATGGGTTTTTGGTTTTCGGATTTCGACACAGGTGGAATTCCTGATTCCATTTCGTGGCGTATTTGGTTTAGAAATCGATGAAATTCAATTCCACCAGATTCTTCCATGTGTGACGGATTTTTAGTTTAAGGGTTTTTGCGAAATCATAATTAGAGATTCCATTCCATGGTCTGATTGCTTTCCAAATTAACAAAATTCACTTTTGCCAGATTCCTTCAAATGCTCCAATGTTTGATGGACTTTGGTTAGTGGATTCCAGCGAAATTGGAATACAACATCCCAGACCGTGGGATGATTTCTTGAAAATGGACAAAGTTCAATGCTACCACATTCTTTTAAATCCTTCTGTGGATATATTCTGATTTGTTCTACAAAGTTGAGGGACCTTTTGTGTAAATGTTCAAAAGTTTCACTTTTTTGAGTGTGGTTATGTACGTAAGTTTTAGAGGTCAAAATTACTTTTCCAGACTTCTTAGTTCCTTCTGTTTTCTCTTTTTTTTTGTAAAGCTTCTGTTGTGAAAAAGATACTAAGAGACTTCATTCAATTTGATCAAGTTCTTGTTGTTCTTCTAGATTTAGTCTCATTGGGGTTATTAGTTTAATTTTGGATCTGCATAACAAGTGGTATCAGAGCAAGGGAGGGGAAATTGATTGAACAAGTGTGGGGTTTGCATTTTTTTAAGAGATCCTCAATTTCATGGTTGATTGATTTTTCTTGTTTGATACAGAGGTTGAAATCAAGTGTGGGTGAAGAATTCAAGTTTGATTTTAATTATTCTCTTTGATCAAGAACAATGGCAAAAGTCAAGTTACAAAGTTTATATGAAATTTCCTAACTCATCAAAATCTTCAAGGCAAGTTCAATTTCTGTGAAGATTATTGTTGAATTGCTCTTAGTTTTTGGTTTTGGAAGATTATTGGATCCCTCCATTGTTTGGATTATTGTTTTGAGGTGGAGGTTCTAGCATGCACACAAGGTGTTCGATAAAAGTCCTCTAAGAAATTGTTCTTCAAAACAGACGGTTTTTGGGTATAAAACGCTTCTAGAAGTCATGGCTCCTCAAATGGTGATTGAAAAGTTCACGGGAAAGAACAATTTTAGTTTGTGGCGGATCAAAATGCAAGCGTTATTGAAACAACAAGGAATTTGGACTCCTCTTGCCGGTGCCAAACCTACATCGATTGATGATACAGAGTATATGCAACAAGAATAAAAAAGTGCATTCGACGATTTTGCTATCCCTTTCGGATGAGGTTCTATATGAAGTTGCCGATGAAGAGACGGCGGCAGGTTTGTGGTTAAAGCTTGAATCGTTGTACATGACAAAGTCTCTCACAAACAAGTTGTTGCTCAATCAACGTTTGTTTTCATTACGAATGAGGGAAGGATCCATTTAAGAATAGATCATTTGGATGAACTCAATTCCATTCTTATGGATCTTAAGAATGTCGAGGTAAAGATAGAAGACGAGGACGCGTCTCTCATCTTATTAGTCTCCTTGCGACCATCGTACTTATTAGTCTCCTTGCCACCATCATACAAGAATTTTGTGAATTCCTTTGTGGTTGGACATGACACCGTCACATTGGAAGAGGTGAGGTCAAGTTTGCATTCCCGAGAGTTAAGGCATAAGGATTCAGGAAGTGTTTCGGAAAGTCAACCGGTTGCGTTGAATGTGTCGAATCAAAGTAGAGGACGGTCCGGAAAAGGAAAAAGCAAAGGGCGTAGAGATCGGTCGAAGTCGCGAAATAGAGGGCCAAATCCAAATGACACTTGTCACAAATGTAAAGAAGTGGGTCATTGGAAGAAATATTGTCCAAAATTAAAAGGAAAATGGTTGAATGTTAATCTTGTTAAAGATGACTCGGGCTCGGAAAAAGACTTGGTTTTAGTCACCGCCGATTGTAGTTGGGTAAGGTACAATGAGATATGGATGTTAGATTCCGCATGTTCTTACCACATGTGTCATAACCGAGAGTAGTTTGTTACACATGAAGAAGTTAATTTCGGGAGCGTTACGATGGCTAACGACACCATAAGTAAGCTTTAACGGGCTAAGGCCTGATAGACGACCGCCAATGCTCTAATAAGCTGTCTTTCTCCCCCGCAGTCCAGCAACCCAGGACAAGAAGAGGTGGTCGGTATTGGGTCGGTTCAAATTCGCATGCATGACGGAGTTGTAAGAACTCTTACGGATGTACGACATATTCCATATTTGAAAAAGAATTTGATTTCATTGGGAACTTTGGAGTCAAAGGGGTTTAATTACTCCGGTTCGAATGGTGTGCTTAAAGTAACAAACGGAGCATTGGTGGTAATGAAATCATTGAGAGAGTCGATGATGTATGTTCTCCAATGAGAGACGGTTACCGGTTCGGTTGCGGTTTCTCAATCCGAAGAAGAAAATTCAAAGTTGACCCGGTTATGACATATGCGGCTCGGCCACGTTGGTGAAAAATGTATGCTTCTTTTAAGCAATCGGGGTTTACTTGGGAGTCACAAGGTGGCGAATTTGGAGTTTTGTGAACATTGTGTTTTCAGAAAACAACATCGTATTAGTTTTTCAAAAGCAATTCACCAAACTAAAGCGATGTTAGATTACCTTCATTCGGATTGTTGGGGTCCGTCTCGAGTCCCGTCACTTGGTGGTGCTCGGTATTTTCTTTCTATTATCGATGACTATTCAAGAATGTCATGGGTTTTTATTATGAAACACAAAAGTGAGGCGTTTGAAAAGTTCAAGCATTGGAAGATTCTTGTAAAGAATCAAAGGTCGGAAGATTAAAAAGCTTCGTACGGATAATGGCTTGGAATTTTGCTCAAAGGAATTTGATGATTTTTGTAGAAATGAAGGTATTGCTAGACATCATACGGTTCGAAATACGCCACAACAAAATGGGGCAGCGGAAAGGATGAATAGAACTTTGTTGGAACGGGCTCAGTGTTTGTTATCGAATTCCGGGTTAGATCGAAGTTTTTGGGCAGAAGCGGTCAATACGGTTTGCTATTTGGTGAATTGATCTCCAGCTACCGCTATTGAGTGTAAGACCCCGATAGAAGTATGGTCCGGAAAACCGGCGGATTATTCGAATTTGCGGGTTTTTGGGTGTCCGGCTTATTATCACGTTAATGACGGGAAGCTAGAACCGAGGGCAAAGAAAGGAATGTTCATGGGATATGGTGACGGGGTAAAAGGTTACCGTATTTGGTCTCCATCCGAAAAGCGGGTGATTTTGAGTCATGATTTAAAGTTTGATGAAAGTTTTATGCTTCGTGCAAGCGTGGAGAATGTTTCGGTAAAGGTGGAGGACAATGATTTAGATGAGTTTTTTGAAGACGATAGTTTTCACGACAATCTTAACGATGTTGACCACCAAAACAACCGCTAAACCGGTGACCGAAACAACCAAAAAGATGTTGAAAATGATGTTGGGGCTGCCCAAACGATGCAGCCGAAACAGCCTCGTTCGGTAGCCCGTTTGTGGTCCTAAATAGTCCAAATAGTGATCAAAATTTTTCATGAAATAGCCCGAACAGCCATGATTTTGTGGTACAAAATAGTGGGGTCGAGACACTTGTGCAAGGTGTTTCAAGTTCTCAAGGTGGAGGCGAGACCCAATTTCATTCTATAGCTCAAGATAGGCCATGAAGGCAAATCAATCCACCTATTCGGTATGGTTTTGAGGACATGGTGGCTTACGCGTTACAAGTAGCGGATGAGATGGAATCTTGTGAACCGGCTATTTATCGGGAAGCAATTGTCTCAAAAGAAGCGGGTTTATGGTTTGGAGCTATGAGTGAAGAAATCGAGTCGCTTCATAAAAACGAGACATGGGATCTTGTAAAATTACCAAACGCTAGACGGGTCGTGGGGTGTAAGTGGGTTTTCAAAAAAGAAAATCGGGTTACCGGGTGCCGAGTCAACTCGATACAAGGCACGGCTCGTGGCTAAAGGTTATAGCCAAAAGGAAGCGGTCGATTACAATGAAATTTTCTCAACGGGAGTTCGACACACGTCTATTCGGGTGTTACTTTCTTTAGTAGCACATCACGACTTAGAGTTGGAACAACTTGATGTAAAGACGGCTTTTCTCCATGGGAGTCTCGATGAAGAAATCTATATGAGTCAATCGGAAGGATTTTTTGTGCGAGGCAAAGAAGATTGTGTTTCTCGATTACGCAAATCTCCAAGACAATAGTACAAAAGGTTTGATGAGTTTATGCTAAAACATGGTTTTTTTAGAAGCTTGTATGATTGTTGCTTTAATCACCGGAAAGTGAGTGATGGGTCACAAATTTACTTGCTTTTGTATGTTGACGATATGTTGGTGGCGGCGAAAAGTGTTGAAGAGGTTAAGAAGTTGAGGTGGAGTTTATGTCTAAGTGTCCTTATGCAAGCACGGTCGGAAGTTTGATGTATGTGATGGTTTGTACGAGACCGGATATCGCTCATTCGGTGAGTGTTGTTTCACGATACATGGCGGATCCCGGGAAGGAGCATTGGGTCGCGGTAAAAAGGATTTTTCAGTATCTAAAGGGAACTTCCGATGTGGGTCTCATTTATGGAGGAAATCGGGAGTGTTTTGATTCCGGGTATTCGGATTCCGATTATGCGGCTGATTTGGATGCTAGAAGGTTGCTTATGGGTTATGTTTTTACTGTTGGAAATTCGGTAGTGAGTTGGAAGGCAACTCTTCAACAATCGGTGGCTTTGTCTACAACCGAAGCCGAGTATTTAGCGTTAACGGAAGCGGCTAAAGAGGCGATTTGGCTAAAAGGGTTAATTGGTGATCTTGGTATTAGTCAAGATCAAGCATTGGTTTATTGTGATAGCATGGGTGTTATATGTTTAGCCAAAGATCAAGTGTTTCATGACCTGACAAAACTCATTGATGTCCGGTATCATTTCATTCGGTCCGAGACGCGAGCGAAAGTGGCGAAGATTGGAACTCATGAGAACCCGGCGGATATGTTGACAAAATCGGTCCCGGAACGCAAGTTTCGACATTGCTTGGATTTTCTAAATATTGATAGTTGGAAAAACGAGGTGACTTAGTAGAAAAATCAAGGTGGAGATTTGTGGATATATTGTGATTTGTTCTACAAAGTTGAGGGACCTTTTGTGTAAATGTTCAAAAGTTTCACTTTTTTTAGTGTGGTTTTGTACGTAAGTTTTAGAGGTCAAAATTACTTTTCCAGACTTCTTAGTTCCTTCTGTTTTCTTTTTTCTTTTTTTCTTTTTGTAAAGCTTCTGTTGTGTAAAAGATACTAAGAGACTTCATTCAATTTGGTCAAGTTCTTGTTGTTCTTCTAGATTTAATCTCATTGGGGTTATTAGTTTAATTTTGGATCTCTATCATGTTTGATTAATTATTTTTTGTGGATTCCAATGGAATTAGGATTCGTGATTCCTTTCCTTGGCGTGTTTGGTTGCAAAATGGACGAAATTCAATTCCTTCGTATTCTTTCGAATTATGACATAATTGATGGATTTCACCATTCTCAGGGATGGGTGGAAGGAATTCAATCTCATTCTTTGTTTTTTTTTATTAAAAGACCAAAATACCCTAATTACTGTGCATTACCTCTTTACAGGTTTCTCCATACAACCAAGTGGGTCCACCAAATCTCTCTGGATTCCTTCCCCTTTGATCCATTTCGAATGATCTATTTACAAGAAAAAGGATTCCATCAATTCACCATGAACAATGGTGATAAAGACATTGATAAGAAACAAGGTTGTATTTCAGTATAAAGGCAAAAACGTACATTTAAGTTCACATTGCAAACATTTGAGAGCATTAGACTATGAAGCCTCAATATGACTGATTATATTCCTACAACTCCAACAACATCAAGTTAAACGATACCTAATGGAAAATCACAATCATCAAAACTGTGTATTTTTTATTCAAAACGATTTAAACAAATAAGTACAAACATAAATACATGAAGTACAAGAAAAAGAAGCACCCAACCTATGTAGACAAGAACCCTTGATGAAAAGGGGAAGGGAAATTATCACAACATATCAACTCACCTCCATCACTACAAAGTCCATTATCATAATATTGGTCAATTGCTAACTGTACAGTCCACGTGGCATTCTTTCTAACCTTGTATTTAGTTGAGCAAGCTTCCAGTTGGGATAAAGTGAACGACTTTCCAGATTTCATAAAAAGATTCAAACACATGCATGTTCTCCATGCTAAAAATATCAAAAATTGAATGATTCTTGAATTCGGACACACAATTAAAGCACTTTCTTAAAATACATACAGAAAATAGTATTTTTTTTGTTACTAAACCATGTTTGAACACCGTATCATCCTGTGGGTTCCCTGTACTGGATCACTTCATTGACATTGTTAGACGACATGTACATATATTAGCCCATTTCGTGTGCAAGGCCCATGGCCTTTAGATAATTGTGTGTGTGTATATATATATATATATATATATATATATATATATATATATATATATATATATATATATATTTCGTATAGGTCCTTTGTACAGTTGATTCGCTGAATATCAAAGCTCTTCATGGTAGAGCGAATTCTTATTCTTTCCTAATATCCCCATATCTTTTCCTAATAAGTCTCCATTCTCTCACGTCTTTCCTTTTGCCGTCTTCTCTTTTTACGGCCTAAACCCTAAATGGGTACCAATCCTCCACCGCCGGCTGCTAAGGCCTATGGGATCACCAATATCAAAACCTACGTACCATTACTTCTTGATGTCGATCGGTTGAATTATGACGCATGGCGGGAACTATTTATCACCCACCGTGTTGGTTTTGATGTTCTCAAAACGAAGGCCACGGATAGACAAGTGTGGGTAAACCTTGAACAACTCTTTAGCGTCAACAAAGAAGCGTGGGCCATGCAACTCGATAGTGAGCTCTGTAGCATCACTATGGGTGATTTGTCGGTTCACGACTACTGCACCAAGATCAAAAGTCTTGCGGATCTTCTCGAAGGAATTGGCGAACCGGTACTTGACAAGCACCTTGTGATATAAACCATCAATGGCTTATCTAGTAAATACGATCATCTAGCGAGTATTATCCGTCACCGGACGCCACTACTGACCTTTGTAGAAACCCGGTCAATGCTTCTTCTCGAAGAACAGCAACTAAACCAAAACCGAGTCCCGCTCACCTTCCACGACTCTCATACTTCAGCTACGTCTCTTCTTCACGTTTCTAATATGATGCAGCCACAAATCCCTCAAAACCGTGGAGGAAATCAGCGCCGGAATGACCGTTAGGGCGGTCACAATAATAGCCGCCGCCACAACCAACCTACAGCCGCCGGAAAATTACCCACAACCGCTGCCGGAAACCACGGAAATCAGAACCCACCGTTTGGATTGGTGTTCTTCCCTCCGCCGCTGACTTCGTCGCCTACATCAGATGTGTCACAGCCCCACATTTGGACTCCTACGCACCAAATAACACCACCTGCAGCAGGCCCCTATGCCAATAAGCAATCCACTCTTTTCAGCCCATATGGAGCAGGCCCACTAGCTCATCCCCTGGTTTACTCGGCAGCAAGCCTTTAACGGCTCAACATCAGTCCAATTTATCCTCTCAAGCCCATTTTCAGTCTAGCCCAATTTTACAGTCCATGAATAATGATTTACAGATACCGTGGACATGGTTTAGAAGCTCAAGTTAGCCAACATCTCTCTCGAACATGTTTAGCTCGATGACATTAAATGACCCGTCCAATAGCAGCTGGATTATGGACACGGGAGCCACGGATCACGTTCACGCAAACCCCGGTATACTTCGATCCACTTGTAATAATCATAATATTCCTCATTCTATTTTTGTTGGTGACGGATCTTCTATACCTGTTATGACCACCAGACATGCAAATTTTCCCATTTCCAATCCTTATCGTCCCCTTCATTTACAACATGTCCTTATTAACCCGAACATAATAAAACATCTCATATCTGTTCGAAAATTCACCACTCAAAATAATTGTTCTATTGATTTTGACCCTTTTGGTTTCACTGTTATTGATTATCAGGCACGACAAGCTCTCATCCGATGTGATAGTTCCGATCCTCTTTACCCTGTTACCAGCTCAACAAGTCAAGTGTTCGTGTCCATTACACCCTTGTTTTGGCATCAACAACTCGGTCACCCTGGCGATCAAGTCTTGAAGCATTTAATTTCTACTAGTTCCATTTCATGTAGTACGGGCAAGTCGGATATGCTGTGCCACGCTTGTCAACTTGGCAAACACACCCGAATCCCATTTTCTCTTTCAAATTCTGTCGTTTGTGCACCTTTTGATATTGTTCATTCGGACTTGTGGACTTCTCCAATTTCTAGTTTTGGAGGTTTGAAATACTATATTTTGTTTCTTGATCATTATACTCATTATTTATGGGTGTATCCTCTAAAATGCAAATATGATGCTTTTCAAAAATTCTTACATTTTTCCAATATTGTGTCTAACCAATTCGGAAGAACTATTAAACAATTTCAATGTGATAATGGGAAGGAATATGATAATCAGTCGTTTCATCGATACTTTTCTTCCAAGGGCATCACCTTTCATTTCTCATGCCCTCACACATCCCAACAAAACGGAAAATCCAAACGCATGATCCGTACTGTCAATAACATGGTGCGCACCCTCCTGCTTCACTCCCATTTACCCCTTCCCTTTTGGCCCGAAGCTCTTCACATGGCCTCACATCTTTTAAATATCTTACCCTCTTCCTCCATACACAATGACACCCCCACCACCGCCTATATGGGCGACACCCCACATACGATCATCTTAGGGTTTTCGGGTGTCTCTGCTTTCCTCATCTTCAAACAACCCACAAAATTCAGCCTAGATCCAGACGTTGCATTTTTCTTGGTTTCCCATCACACCACAGAAAAATTATCATCTCTCGCCATGTTACATTAGATGAAACAGATTTCCCATACGGCTCGGTTACCCCGACCGAACCGCCTTTATATGACTTCCTTTCCGACTCCTCTGATATCTCACCCATCATTCGCGATATCCTCCAACCTAACCCACCCCCTCCCTGTCCTCCTACCACCACCTCCTCTCACACTGACAACACTCAGACTGAAACCAACCCTACACCCATACCCTTCTCTCCCACCCCTCCCCTTGTCACCCACTCCATGACCACTCATGCCAAAAATGGTATCACTAAACCCATCCAACGCCTTAACCTTCACACCACCTCCCTTTCTCCCATCCCAATGTCATATTTATAGGGTCTTCAAGATCCAAACCGGCAAAAAGCCATGAATGAGGAATATCATGCTCTTATTACCAATGCACTTGGGTTCTAGTGCATCGGCCCCTAGGGGTCAATGTGGTTCACTCGATGTGGTTGTTGAAACACAAATTTAATGCTGACTATTCTCTGTCTTGCTACAAGGCGCGTTTGGTGGCTAATGGGCGAGCCAACTTCCCGGCATTGACTGTGACGAGACTTTTAGCCCGGTGGTCAAACCGGCCAACATTCTCACAGTTCTCAGTCTTGCGGTGTCGCGACACTGGCCTATGCACCAGCTCGATGTGAAGAATGCTTTTCTTCATGGCTCCTTCCAAGAGGATGTTTATATGCACCAACCACCAGAGTTTCGAGACTGTCACTACCCTGATCATGTGTGTCACCTACACAGGTCTCTTTATGGCCTCAAACAGGCTCCTCGGGCTTGGTATCAACGTTTTGCTCACCATGCCATCGCTATGGGTTTCAGTCATAGTCGGATAGATTCATCCCTTTTCATATATCATCGAGGTCATGTCACTGTACACCTCCTTCTATATGTGGATGACATTCTTCTGACAGCCTCATCCACGACCCTCCTTCAGTCGATCATTTCTCAGCTTAGTCGGGAGTTTACAATGACTGATCTCGGGGCTGTCAACTATTTTCTAGGGATCTCCGCCTCTCGCACCTCTCAAGGTCTCTTCCTATCTCAAAAAAAGTATGCCATCGAGATTCTCAAGCAGGCCAACATGCTTCAATGCAAACCAGCCCGCACACCTGCTGAGACAACTCGCAAGCTGGATTGCTCAGGACCTACGGCCAGTGGCCCTACTATTTACCGAAGCCTTGCTGGGGGCATTACAGTACCTTACTTTAACACGCCCGGATATTGCTTTCGCAGTACAGCAGATCTGTCTCTACATGCACGACCCTAGGCAGCCACACTTTCGTGCTCTTAAGCGTATCTTGCGATATATTCTTGACACTCGTGATCACGACCTCCAGTTACATGTGTCCTCCGCATCCGATCTGACTGCCTATTCTAATGCTGATTGGGGTGGGTGCCTCGTTTCGCGACGCTCTACGTCAGGATACTCTGTGTGTTCCAGAGATAATCTTGTATCTTGGTCATCCAAACGACAGAGTGTGATTTCTCGTTCGAGTGCCGAAGCCGAGTATCGTGGTGTTGCAAACGCAGTCGCTGAGACTTGTTGGGTTCGAAACCTCCTACGCGAGCTACATTGTCCTAAAAAGAAAGCCACATTCATCTATTGTAACAACATCATCGCTATTTATATGTCATCGAACCCGGTCCAACATCAACGGACCAAACACATCGGGATCGACATACATTTTGTCAGAGATCAAGTTGCCCAGGGTCTTATTCGTGTTCACCATGTACCATCTTCCGCTCAATACGCCGACATCTTCACCAAGGGCCTACCATCTCAGTTGTTCATTGATTTTCGATCCAGTTTGAACGTTCGTGGGCCTCCCTATCAAACTGTGGGGGGATGTTAGACGACATGTACTTATATTAGCCCATTTCTTGTGTAAGGCCCACGGCGTTTAGATAATTGTATAAATATATTTCGTATAGGTCCTTTGTACAGTTGATTTGCTGAATAACAAAGCTCTTCACACATGAATAAGTCCAAGATATGTCAACCAACACAAAACTTTTCTTACACCAAGGGCATTATCATACTTCCTCGCAAGTTTCTACTCATGAGAGTTCCTTTTTGTATTAGTAGATGGGGACTGAATATAGCCGAGAGTAAAAGTTCATCATTTTTCAAATGCCAATTCCCTTTTTTATGTTTTTTTGAATAAGAACCATCGACCACACTTCTCTTTCCTTTGACTACTTTCTTTTCTTTAAGATAAATCAAACTCTTGTCAATGAACACCACTTTTGCAAAAGGATTATACATAAATGCAAGTGCAAGTTATTAATTGTGTTTCACCAATTTTCATGCACGAAATGCAAGAGTAACTGAGATAGCAAAAAGAAGGGAACATAAATCTTAGCAAGCAAATTAGGTATCCAAAATTGGAAGTTTGAAATCTACTTCCTGGAGTTTCAATTTTTTATTGAGTATATTTATACTAATTCATAATGTTCTATACAAAAATTAAAATTACGTTATTGGTTTTCTTTTCTTGGTGGGGTGTGTTAATTAGGCAAAGATTGGGTGATTGGTTGGAAAATATGAGCTTTGAATAACTTCTTACCCTCGAAAAAGATTCACAAGAGGCTGTCTACATTATTCGTGAGAGCAAGGTTAGTTTTTCTTTTTATCATAATATTAGTGAGGTATTTTTATTCCTTTTTAAATACCTGCTATGGTTATACATATGAAATTTCGAAACTCATAATTTCTGTATTATTTTGACGAAAACTTAAGCTCAAAGTCATCGGTAATAAATTGGAGAATTTAAAAAAGACGGGTTTTACTTATTAATGCCATGTTTTTCCACAACGTAAAGATGATATTTCAATTTCTTAAATTTATTGAATATGTATTTCTAATGTGATTTGTCTTTCAGGTGAGGAGTGGCCAAGATGTTTACAATTGTTATCACTACTATACTACAATTTTTTTATTACTATTAGTGTCTCAATATTCTTATACAGGGCCGGCCCAATGGGTAGGGCAACTAGGCGACAGCCCACGACCCATGCACAACTAGGGTCCCAAAATCTCTTAATAAGTTTATATTAATATATAATAAAAATATAAACACACATTTCATCAGCATTATCTTTAAGTATGGCAGATGGCAAGAAACTATTTTTGTTTACGGAACCTCATGTGTTCGAACCCATGGACAAACAAACTAGCCTTCCTCTTTTTATATATAAATTTTTATTGTCAGATATTTAGTAAGAAATTGATTGTACCTTATATGGTTAACCCCTAGACATCTATGATGCATGTTCGCAGTTCGACTCCTAGCATGTGCTTTTCCCCATGGTTGTTAAGATCCCGATCTTGATCTTAAGATCTTATGATTTTAAGATCCTTCGACCAAAAAACGATCACGATCACAGTATGATCTATTTGAAGCAAGATCTAGACTAGGATCTTAGGATCAAAAGTAGGATCTTAAGATCTTAATACCATCCGATCCCACCTTTAGTTGTGGATCGTCATGATTAACTTGTTTATTTTTCTACTAAAGATGTTTTTTTCTTAATTTTTGTGGTTTCTAACTAAAAGAACCATAGTTCATGCTTAAGAAGTTAACTTCGATTCTACCATCGATGTTTTAGTAGAGATTAAGTTATAACAGGTACTACAAAAAGTATGAATTGAGAGTAAATTTAAAGACTACTGGATCATAAGATCTCGATCTTAACAACCTTGCTTTTCCCTTTTGAATTTTAGTGATGTTTATTTTTTGACAAAATTAATTCTATAGCTAAATCTAATTTAGTTTGTTTAGAAATTTTTCGAATCAAGTCCCACAAATTAAATATCTAGTTTTAAGTTATTTAGTTAGATTTCATTTTTTAATTAGAAGATTTAAATTGTTGGTAAAAACTTTTTTTTACAAATAAAATATTGTTTTTGAACAATGGCCAATTTTTTTTCTCCCCAGGTCTAAAAAATTATTGGACCGGCCCTGTTCTTATATTCTTCTTCTTATTAATAGTATTGTTATTATTATTAACTCTACCACTACTACTACAAGCATAAAAAGCTTTATGACATAATACAGTAATTAAGAGGAGAGGATCCCCAACATGTGATGATAGAAAATGAATTAGAAAAAGAAAACGTTTATGGATACCTACAAATTGTTCCATCAAACCTCTTGACTCTTGTTATAGTATGAACGAAAGAAATGTATGAATTCTCAATTGATTCATTACTCAGTAAAAAATTACATGTCTCCTTTAAATACAAACTACAGTTAGGTAATCCCAACTAACTAACATAACAGAAAATACATAATTGTCCTTGACAGTTACATCTAACTAAACTAACTAAGTGATATACATTCACACCCCCCTCAAGCCGGAGGGTATGGCAATAACCCCAGGTTGCGAACAACGTCTTTGTGATGATTACCTAACCAAGGTTCTAAAAGACGTGAGGCGTGACGTGGCGGAAGGATCAAGCCTCAAGCCTTTGCGAGCCATGACGAGGCTGCGGCGTTTTAAGACGTGACTTAAGGCGGAAATTTTGTGTATAATTTTTAATTTTGCATATAAATATATATGTGTAATTACATATATACATATATATGACTTAAGGCGGCGATTTTCATGGCGTGGCGTCGAGCACGCATCTCAGAGTCTTTGCGTGCCTTGGCGAAGCAATTGCGCGCCTTTTAGAACACTGTACCCAACAACTGTGAAAACATCAGCAAGTTGCTTGTCAGTTGGGACAAATGACAGGAAGATAAGACCATATCGAAGTTTTAACTTTATAACTATTTCTTATTTGCTTTTACACGTATATTTATTTTACCTTCATTATGAAAATACAAATAAAGTATATTAACATTAATAATTCAAATGATCATTATAAATCCAAACCTATTAATCACTTCTAAATTAAAGTCCACGCACACCTAAGAATGTGGTCTCAAGTTTAACGAACGACGACAGCGGAAGTCTTCAGGGTCGCTAACATTTTCTCCCAACTGCTCACGATGCTTGATCTGAATCAACCTGTCGGAGTTCGGAGTGTATCGTCGCGAAGAAAGTTCTCTGATAGTGAAGGGCAAAAGTAAATTCTCCCAAGGTTCTGAAAGTGAACACACTTGGCTGTTCTTAGATTCAATGACAAACAATTTCTGACACCCGGACCAGATAATTTGAGCTCTAAGTTAATGGGTCGTCCTCGATGTTGTGGTATAACAATAGCATTGGATCATATTTGGTTCAAACCACATCAAAAATTTCATCACTTGCGAAATCAGGGAGAGTTGCATGTGCACGGAAACTGTTCGATGAAATGCCCCACAGAGACACAGTCGTCTGGAACACAATGCTCACTTCCTATACTCATCTTGGTCTTTACCAAGAAGCTCTCTTACTCTTCCACCAAATGACAGGAATTAACACCATTGATCATTACTCCGTTACTCGTTCACTGCAACTTTGAGTGCTTGTGCGGGCTCCTGTAAGCTACACTACGGACAAAAGATCCACGGTATGATTGTTTCTGCAGGTTATTCTTCTTCACTTCCGGTGAACAATTCACTTATAGATATGTATGCCAAGTGCTTGAACCCTTGTAGTGCACATGATGTGTTTGAAGAAATTAAGTTTAAAAACAACGTCTCTTGGTGTTCATTGCTGTTTGCTTATGTTCATAACAACCAATTTCAGGTTGCCCAAAGTGTTTTTGATTCTATGCCGAATAAGGTGAACATTGCCTGGAATACCATGATTGCTGGTCATGCTCAAAATGGTAATGTCAAAACTTGTGTTAATTTATTCAATAAGATGATGACGGAATCATGTGAGCAAGATCAATGGACATTTAGTTCCCTCATGAATGCTGCTACTGAAGCACAAGAATATCACATTGGTTGCATGTTTCATGCTTTTATTATTAAGAAAGGATGGAATTCTGCAGTTGAAGCAAACAACTCAATTCTTAGTTTCTACGCGCATTTAAGTACTCCAAACGACGTATCAAAAATCTTTGAGTCCATTCAAACTCTCACTCAAGTTTCTTGGAATGCAATAATTGATGCCCAAATGAAAATAGGAAATACCCAAAACGCCCTTATCGCATTTCACAACGCCCCCGAAAAAAACGTTATTTCATGGACTTCAATGATATCAGGGTACGTTAGAAACGGAAATGCTGAAGAAGGAATACGTTTTTTTGTCAATATGATACGTACCAACCTCCTTCCCGATGATTTTTCTCTTGGAACAGTTTTACATGCATGTTCACTCATGGCAACATTAGGACACGGAAAAATGATTCACAGACTTGCAATACGTCATGGTTTTCATTCTTATGTGTATGTTGGAAATGGGTTGGTTAACATGTATGCAAAATGTGGAGACATCAATGGTTCTTTCCAATCTTTCAATGATATAATCGAAAAAGATTTGGTTTCATGGAACACAATGTTGATTTCTTATGCTCTACATGGTTGGGGTGACAAAGCCTTAAAGATTTATCAACAAATGACATCATTAGGTTTGAAACCAGATAAAGTAACTTTCTTAAGCCTCTTGATGACTTGTAGCCACTTGGGTCTTGTAAAAATCGGAAGAGATCTTTTCCAATCAATGAGTGAGATACATGGGATGTCTGCCGATTTAGATCATGTTGCATGCATGGTGGATATGTTGGCAAGAGGAGGGTACTTGGAAGAAGCAAGAAAGATGGTGAAAAGTTACAGAAAGACACATGGTGACATGGCTAAGTCAAGTAAGGTTGTTTTTGGAGCTTGTTATGCATATGGTGAGTTAGATTTGAGGGTAGAAATAGGGGGAGAGTTGAAAAAGATGGAACATGAAGGTGAGATGAGTTATGTGGTGCTTTCGAATTTGTATTGTGTAAGGGGAAGTGGAAAGAGGCTGAGTTGGTTAGGAAAGTTATGGCTGATGAAGGGGGTGAAGAAGGTGCCTGGTTGTAGTTGGATTGAAGTTAAGAACAAGGTGATGGCTTTTGTTGCGGGTGGTAGTTTATGTGTAGACAAGGAAGACATGTCTTCGATTTTATACTTGCTTGAACACCATTTGAAGGATCCATGGTGATAGAATTACTTTAAGGTCATGTAGAATTTCGATATCATTTCTTTATGTTTAACTTTTACTATAACATAATTTCTTGATCAAAACTCTTATCTTGTGGTGAATTTGATTGGGGTTTAAGATTTCTATTTTTACTTTAAATGTAAAGAAAGTAATATGTGGTTACATTCATCTGGTTTTGTTGGGTACTTTTTGGAATTGTCTTTCCATTGTTCTTGAGTGAGATTGTCTTGTTTTACACTTTATTGTAATATCTATTCGACTACTTAGATAGTTTGGTTCCAAGTTTCGGTCGAAGATCAAGATGCACATATAAGTCTCAAGACAAGTACAAACTAATAAAAACAGACGTAAGCCGCGTGTTTAATGCATTGCATGTGAAGATCAACTTCTATAGGAGATTATCATGCGACGAGTAGTTGTATGGACTAAGGTAAAGATATATATTCAAGACAATCTAGTGATGGAAACATTGTGTGTATATTTATGCTCTCTTTGACGAGGAACATTAAATCATTGTGTTTTGTTCGTTCTTTGCATTTTAATATCGTGTTTGTGTTTGTCAAGTTGTTATTAACCTAACAGTTGTTATTAGAATTATGACCAAAGATGGAAAGATTATGATCGATAAATTTGAATGTCACACTTTTGGGTATTGGAATATGCAGATTGAAGATTATCTCTATCAGAAGGCGTTACACCAACTTTTGAATGAAAGAAAACCAGAAGCAATGAAACACGGAGATTTAGATTTGTTAGATTGGTAAGATCTTGGTGTGGTATGTTTTCAAAGAATGTTGTATACAACATTGTTAATGGGAAAACAACATTTGGGTTGATCAACACATTGTTTAACATGTATTAAAAACCCTCAACGTCGAACAAGGTTTTATTGATAAGGTAGTTGGTTAACATGAAGATGGATGAAGGCATGGTTGTGACTGATCAATGACATTAAATTTGATTAGGCATTGATGTTGTTATCTTCACTACTTGAGAGTTGGTCTGAAACAGTTACAACAATTAATGGCTCATCCGGAAGCACTAAGCTCTCACATTTGAAGAAATTCACGATTTTATCATCAGTGAAATATTGCTAATGGGATAACCACAATAAAATGGTTATCTAAAGTTGGATTGTGACATTAAATGAGAATACGCTTTATAAATGCCATCTTGATGCTGCCCTTAACCGAAGAAAGAAATTTGAAGGAAGAGACCAAGTGGTGTTAGAAGAGGGACTTTGGACGAAGACGTTTTGAAGCCTTTCAGTTCCTTTGAGATATATATATATATATATATATATATATATATATATATATATATATATATATATATATATATATATATATATATATACACACACACACACTAGGTGCGTACCCGCGCGATGCGACGACGACAAATAATTGATTTTGGTGAGTAGTTTATGGGTGATGATTAATTTCATTTCGACAAATAGTTTACTTGGCGTCAGCTTCCTTTAGGAAACATGTTCCAAAGAACAGTCGATGTGTGTTTTTTATTCGTCGAATGATATTACGTTAGTTGATGACTATTTTTATTCGTTGCAGAAGAAGTAGGAAAGATAGATTGAAATTCGTTAGTTAGATGAGTATTTTTTTTTATTTTTAAAGAATTTATTTGGAACAATAATATATTTGCTTAAGTCGCAACCACAAAAACAATGACCAAAGACAATAATAAATGGATACTACAAATACCATAAATATCTACTACCCTCAAACATTCTATTCAAAATAAGAACATAAATGTTCTTCGGATTGATCAAAATACCATAAATATCTACTTACCTCAGCCTTAATCTCCTCTCATCAGCCTCATTTCTTTCTTTCTTTCAACTACTATAAAAACACAAAAATCAGAATAATTATTCTTGAATAACACTTAGATTTTTCATTAGATACTAAAATACATAATAGAAACGTATCTAATAGCAGAGCACAAAAAACCCAAAACAATATATGAAGCTAAACAGCCTGCTTAGCTTTTTGAGGAACCACCTACTCGAATAATGCAACATATTACCATCTCTTACTAACTAATAGCTATTGCATTACCATCTTCGAATAAGGCTCCACTCTTCACTGGTTTCAACAAAAACCCAAAATTATAACCTAAGAAACCCTCACAAAAAGAATCTATTATAGAAAATGTTAACATCAAATAGAATTACATCTCTGCTGTAATCTTTGGCAAGAAATTGAATGAAAACGATGTAATGAAATCATCATCTTAAAACTTAGACGATTATTTCTTTTATAAAAAGACACTCAATTTATAACCTTCTCTACAGAACAAAACAGAAAATTAAAAACAAACATTTAATCACAAGCTTTGCTCAGAAACAAAACTTTCAAAGGAAAAACAAAATCAAAATGTGAGAACACCCACTCGCTGATACTTGTTCAAGAATGAAAACCTTTACCTTCCAGACTCGATATCCTTTGCATATATATCCTTTGCTGCTGCTGGTGAAGATTTAGCAAAACAAAAACTAATCAAAAGGTTAAAAATTAAAATCAAATATGAGGATTTACCAAAGCAAATAGATATTACAGATACACGCATATATATACTCACAAATACATATATAGATACAAGCAAATACACATAGATACAACTGTACAGATACAAATACACACAGATATAGACACAGATACATATGATTTCATACAAATCCACATAGATACAAACAAACAAACATTGATAGATATACATAAATACATGCTCGCATACCTACAAATAAACAGATACAAACAAATACAATATTTTAGAAAAAAATAAAAATCATACCCAATTCCTTACCTTTCTTGGTAAGGATGCATAGCTTCGTACGTGTGCAAATGGTGAAGGCGAGAATCTAGTTAATAGTGTAATATACACAAACAGATAGAGATAAAATAGGTGCAAATGTGCAATACCTATTCTCAGTAGAGAGAGTAGAAATAGTTGGAGACTGTTCATCTTCATCTTCGGAAAACCCTAAATCAAAACAAGGAAACAATTATGTGGGACATTGATTTACCGTTAGAGGTCTCGGATTTAAGATGTGATTCTCTGTTGCTGCCATCTTGACGAATATTCAATGTCGTTTGATTAAGTGTGTAGCGGTGTTTGCAGATCTCAACATTAAAGAAATAACCATGTCGACGGTGGTGGTTGGTCGTGCAAACGGAGGAGGCAGCGGGTAGCAGTGACTGAAGTAAGACGGTGCTGGTCAGCTGGTGACCGGAGATGTGTGAAATTAAAACACCCACATTGTACATCGGGTTTACATAGAAGTGGCAGCAAATAGATTTTTAGAGGGAAAAAGGATTCTCAATAAGAATGCGAGTGGCCATCTTCTACTTTAAACATCTGACCCACGGCAAGTGAAGCCTAGCCTAGCTGGGTGGATGCACCCGGGTTATATACCCATGTGGTGGGAGGTCTGGAGTTCGACTCCAACTAACCCCATGTGGGAGATTTTCCCTGGGCGGCGAATAAACAGGTGGAGGGAAAAGGCTTTGCACCATAGGTAATCGCAAACCGCCCTGGGTGCAAGGTTGAGTACTCTCAAGGTGTTAAAATTGCCGTTTCCAAAAAAAAAAACATCTGACCCACGTGTATCAATACATATTCTATTCAAATTTCAAATTTATCAGATAGTTTTAAATTTCCAGCTTTCGTTTTTCTCAAATTTCAAAATCATTTTAATTTCCATTTATATGTCAAATTTAAATTTCATTTTAATTTTTATTTAAATTTAAAACTTTTAAGCATTAAGATATTGTACTATCTTAATTTTAAGATATGTATGCATTAAGATACTTGTAATTTATCCATGCATTATATATATATATATATATATATATATATATATATATATATATATATATATATATATATATAAAAGACAAATTACTGAAAGACGGGTTGAGGAAGACGTTGGCCTTTTTCCCCAAATCAAGCAGATATATACTAAGCACCACATCGAAGAAGATTATGATAGCAATATAAGTTGGATTGGAATACGGAATTAGATCAGAAAAAATCGCCATCATCGTAGCATCAGATAAACATAGGAAAGAATATGGTTAGAAGGAAAGTATGTGCTAGGAAAGAATCTGAATACTCGTAGAATTCGGAGTGGAGAATGGCTATTAGATAAATCCGTGTAAAACGACTCCGTTTGGTTGGTTCAATACCCAATTTTAGATACGCTACAGCTACACAATCACTTTTCCCTATATATATATAAATTCTATAAACAAGTGGTCCCCATTAGAAAAACTTTACTGCACCCACTATATTTTTGATTTGGGAAAAATCTAAGTAATCGCTTTTTACTCCATCCAACAAAAAGAGAAGCTTCTTCATTGTTTAACCTAGCCGGAGTTTTACCTTTCTTTTCCGGAATTCTGCCGCTGTTACTCCGCCACCGTCGCCAAAGTGGTCCCCACTCGATCAAAGCTAGGTATTTTATTATTTAGTGTTCTTAATATTTTTTATTAGTTTTGAGAAGTGGCGGAGGTTAAAACAATAAAGTGATAAAGCCCTTAATTTTTTATGGGTTTGATTTTGTTTTGAGAAGTGCCGCAATCGCCTGAGCTTTTTCATTGTTTAATATTTGTCTATTTAAATGAGAATATATTATATGAGTTTACAACAAAATACTGATAAAGCCGTTAATTTTTAAGGGGTTTTATTTTGTTTTTGGTATAGTTTAATCGTTTTATTTTAGACCTTAATATGATATTGCCTTCTTAAAAGCTGCTCCTGTTTTTGGTTTTCTATTATAGACATTAATATGATATTGCCCATGATTTTTTTGAAGCTGCGTTTTGTTTAGTGTAATGGCTTTTTTTATCTTGTTCGGTTATTGTCAATATTATAATAACTGTTTTTAATTTTATGATTAGATAAATAATAATATATATGTTCTTTAGTTAGTGAAGTTGTCATTGATTTTGGTCTATCGATTAGGGAAGTAGTCATTGATTTTGCTGGTAGCAACCGCAACCGTTGAGAGATGTTTTTATGCGATGAAGCTTTTGAAGTCCGATTTGCGCAATCGAATTTCGGATGAGTTTTTAAATGATTGTCTAATTTGTTCGGTTGAAAAAGAAGGATTTTCCAAAGTTACGAATGAACATGTTAGGAAAATCGTTTTCAAATTATGAGACCTCATAGAGAACAATTGTAAAATGACATGTAGTTTAAACTTTCAATGTTATTCTACTTATTATTATTGTTGTTTTTCTTGTTATATTTATATAGTGGACCCCGGTTGACTTCCGGTCTGGATCCGCCACTGGTGGTCTGGTTGGTAACATTATAACAAAACTTGTTGTTTAGCGTTCCATTTTGACCCAATAAAACTTTGGTGTTTTAATGATGCACCGATACTTTTACTTTACTGAGACTATACACAATCAATAACCTTTTTCGTCTTTCTATTATTAAGTTTCTTCTTCATCAACGAAGTTCAAACAATTCATTTAACCTATTACTTGTAATCCCATCACAAAGGGAATTGAAGGAGTTTATTTGTGCATCTGCTACATTCAACGGTATATGGATGTGTATATTAAATGATAATGGAGCTTTGTTACTCACCCTTCTCAAAAATAAAGTTTGACGGGTAAGCATATATACCCGCGGGTAAATTTTTCATCCTTAGTGAAAGGAAAAACTTTGCAAGTTTTGGACAAAAATACTAACAATCATTTAAATTATAACACGATGTCAGATGATTACTTACTTAATAGAAATTAAAACCCATCGCCCAAAAGATTAGGATAATTTATCATCTTCTAGGAAATGTTAGCCTATTAAGTGTTTTATAGGTTTGGGCCTTATTTAGCCCACTAGGTTTATTTAGCCTATGTATATATTCCTTTCTCTCTTTGTATTTTGATCACAACTTAACATTCACAGTTAATGAAAGCTCTCAAACCCTAGCTCTCTTCCTTCTCTTCTCTCTTGAAACTTGATCTTTGATAATCAACATGGTATCAGAGCTAGATTGTTAAGGGGTTTTTTCGGAATTTTCGTCACTTTTGGTATGATTTTCTGCTTCATTTATGTGTACCGATTGATATTTTCGGCTCGATTTGGTTGATTTTCTGCTTCGTTTCTGGGTTGAATGTTTGATTTTGAGAGTTAATTGTTGCTGCTATTATTGGGTTGTTTGTTCATCTGCATAAGGGCAATTTTGGAATATTTGCTTGACTGTCTATTGATATTATGGCTCCAAGAGATGACTCTCTTCAGTCCATTAGTACACAACTGGATGGTAAAAACTATGCATATTGGAGTTATGTAATGAAGAATTTTCTACGGGGCAAGGCTATGTGGGAGATTGTTACAGGTATAAAGGGAAAACCAACAGATGACAAGGCTGAAAATTTTGCTATTTTATTGGACTCTTGGGAGACTGATAATTCTAAAATTATTACATGGATTAATAATTCTGTCATTCAGTCAATTGGCACCCAGTTGGCTAAGTATGACACAGCAAAAGAAGTTTGGGACCATTTGGAAAGGCTGTATACTCAATCTAATTTTGCAAAACAGTATCAGCTAGAATTTGATATCCGAGCCCTCCAACAAAACAGTCTAAGTATTCAGGATTTTTATGCTTCTATGTCTGATTTGTGGGATCAATTAGCTCTCACTGAATCTGCAGAACTAAAGGCTTTCAAGCCTTACATTGCCAGAAGGGAAGAGAAGAGATTGGTCCAGTTTTTGATGGCATTAAGGTCTGACTTTGAAGGCTTACGTGGGACAATCCTTCATCGTACTCCTCTTCCCACAGTGGATTCAGTTGTTCATGAGTTGATTGCCGAGGAAACCCGTATCAAGTCCCAATCTGACAAAGGGTCTAAGGCAGTAGCCACACCTACTGTCTTTGATGTTCAAAACCAAACAAGACCACCTGGACAGTTTAAGCCGAAAGTTGCATTTGATGAGTGTGCATTTTGTAAAAAGAAAAATCATTGGAAGTCTCAATGTCCATTGCTGTTGGGGAAGGGAAATTATCAAAACCAAACAAGACCATCTGGACAGTTTCAGCCTCCACAGTTCAACAGGCCTCCTGGACAGTTTCAACAACGTCCATCATTTCCACCATTTCGTCCTCCACAGTTCACTGCTGCTGCTACTTTACCTTCTACAGAGAACGATTTCAATATGACACCACCATCAGCTTTGGATCCACAGGTTTTTGAGCAATTTCGCCAGTTCATTGCTTCCAATCCTACTGCCATGTCAACATCTATGTCTCACACAGGTCTATCAGCATCTAGTCCTTCAGGTATTCCTTCATCCTTATGGATATTGGATTCTGGTGCATCTCATCATATGTCACCACATTTGTCATCCTTTTCTTCGTTATCAGCCAGTCCTCATGTTTCAGTTATGTCAGCTAGTGCTACACCTATGCCAGTTGAGGGTATTGGTCCTGTTGTTACCCCCCATATCTCTCTCACTAATGTCTATTATATTCCCACACTTGCTTTGAATCTTGTTTCGGTCAGTCAGTTGTGTAAATCTGGTTATTGGGTCTTCTTTTCTGATTCTCTTTGTTGTATATACAGGACCCACAGTCTCGGAGGGTGACTGGGATCGGCCGTAAACTTGGGGAGCTTTATGTTTTGGAGCAGCTCCAAGTGTCTGATATTGCGGCCTCTAGTGTTGATTTGTCGTCTTTTCGTTTAAGTCATTCGTCTTCAAATTTTTATCTTTGGCACTCTCGTTTGGGTCATGTTTCAACTTCACGTTTACAGTTTTTATCCTCTACTGGTGTGTTAGGTCGTTTGAACAATGTTGACATTTCTGATTGTTGTGGTTGTAAACTTGCAAAGTTCTCTGCCTTACCTTTTAATAATAGTGTCACTCGTTCGTTTGCTCCTTTTGATCTTGTGCATTCTGATGTGTGGGGTCCTTCCCCAATAACCTCCAAAGGAGGATCGCCTTATTATGTTTCGTTCATTGATGATTATACTCGTTATACATGGGTTTATCTTATGAAGCGCAGGTCAGATTTCTTTGTCATTTATAGCAATTTCAGAGCTCTTGTGAAAACCCAACACTCTGCTGTCATAAAATGCTTCCGGTGTGATTTAGGAGGGGAATATACTTCTAATGATTTTACTCAATTACTAGCATCTGATGGGACTGTTCACCAATCATCATGTACAGATAATCCTCAACAGAATGGTATAGCATAACGGAAACATCGACACCTTGTAGAAACGGCACGGTCTTTGTTATTATCTTATGATGTTCCTAGTGTCTTTTGGGGAGAAGCTATCCTTACTGCTGCCTATGTGATTAATCGCATCCCTACTCGCCACAACTCTGGAATGTCTCCTTATGAAAAGTTGTATGGTCAATTACCTGATTATTCATCTTTACGGGTATTTGGGTGCACCTGCTTTGTCTTACGACCTCATGTACAGTCTCACAACATGACTCGGTCAGAACTTCAAAATATTGATCCTTTTACCATTGATAGTGATGACACTACATCTAGTGCCCCAGTTGATGATGCTTCCATAGCTCCAGACAACCCTCCTGCTCAGTCTGCAACTGCTCCCACTCCTGTTGTCGCTCAAGAAAATCATTCACCGCCATCTTCACCACCATCGAGACCTGTACGTACTCATAAGACTACTAAACTGCCAGATTTTGTATATTCTTCTTATTCGCCAACATTTGCATCTTTTATTGCAAATATACATCGGCTTTCTGAACCGGAGTCTTACAAAGAAGCTGTTTCTGATTCTCGTTGGCAGAATGCTATGGCGGAAGAGCTTACAGCTCTTTATCAGACTCATACGTGGGATCTAGTACAGCTTCCTCATGGAAAACGTACGATTGGTTGTCGTTGGGTATATAAGATCAAAACCAAGTCCGATGGCTCAATTGAAAGATATAAGGCAAGGTTGGTTGCAAAAGGATACTCCCAGCAATATGGTATGGATTATGAGGAGACTTTTGCCCCAGTGGCAAAAATGACTACTGTCCGCACTCTGATCGCAGTTTCCTCTATTCGTCAATGGAAGATATTCCAAATGGATGTCAAAAATGCATTCTTGAATGGTGAACTTCATGAGGAAGTTTACATGTCTCCTCCTCCGGGGATTGCTCACCAACCAGGTGAAGTTTGTCGGCTTAGGAAAGCCTTGTATGGTCTCAAACAAGCCCCTCGTGCTTGGTTTGAGAAATTCTCTACTGTGATTACTTCTCTCGGTTTTACTGCCAGTAATCATGATTCAGCGTTATTCGTTAGATGCACGAATGCAGGTCGGATTCTCCTATCCTTATATGTTGATGACATGATTATTACCGGTGATGATCATGATGGTATAGAATCTTTGAAACGTGATTTGGCTTACCGTTTTGCTATGAAAGACTTGGGATTGCTACGTTATTTCTTAGGGATTGAAGTTGCACAATCTTCAAAAGGTTATCTTTTATCTCAGACAAAGTATATATCTGACCTATTTGAACGTGCTCGACTCTCTGACAACAGGACAGTTGATACTCCCCTGGAGACTAATGCCAGGTATTCTCCAACAGACGGTGTCCCTTTGTCAGATCCAAGCCTATATCGAACTATTGTGGGAAGTTTGGTTTATCTTACTGTTACTCGACCAGACATCTCTCATGCAGTTCATGTGGTTAGCCAGTTTGTTACCGCTCCTTCTACTGTTCATTGGGGAGCTGTTCTTCGTATCTTGAGATATCTTCGGGGCACTCAATTCCAAACCCTTGTGTTTCCTTCCACGTCCTCACTCAAGTTGTGTGCCTATAGCGATGCTGATTGGGATAGCGATCCTCATGATCGAAAATCCACCACTGGTTTTTGCATCTTTCTTGGAGACTCTTTGATTTCATGGAAAAGTAAGAAACAAGATGTTGTCTCTCGGTCCTCTACTGAAGCTGAGTATCGAGCTATGGCTGTCACCACTTGTGAGATTGTTTGGCTACGTTGGCTTCTTGCCGATATGGGAGTTGACGCTTCTCATCCTACTCCCTTGCACTGTGACAACAACAGTGCAATACAGATTGCCAAGAATTCGGTTTTTCATGAACGAACAAAACATATAGAAATTGATTGCCATTTCACTCGTCATCATCTTCAACTTGGGACCATCACCTTGCCGCATGTTCCTTCAACCCTACAGATTGCTGATATGTTTACGAAGGCATTGTCTAATTCTTGATTTCGTTTTTTGTGTGACAAACTCTCAATGCTTATAGCTGTCGCATTGTGAGTTTGAGAGGGGATGTTAGCCTATTAAGTGTTTTATAGGTTTGGGCCTTATTTAGCCCACTAGGTTTATTTAGCCTATGTATATATTCCTTTCTCTCTTTGTATTTTGATCACAACTTAACATTCACAGTTAATGAAAGCTCTCAAACCCTAGCTCTCTTCCCTCTCTTCTCTCTTGAAACTTGATCTTTGATAATCAACAGGAAAAAGGCACAAAAATTAAAGAAAAATGACATTCCAAAATTTGGAGAAAAACACAAAAAATTATAAAAATTATATCACGATAACGAATAATTATTTTTTTAAAAGCAAAAAAAACCCATCAAAGCAAAAATTATGACAATTTATCTTTTCCTGGGATTATAAATCTTGCTTATGAAACTACATTTACGAATCGAATTGTATGAAAAGACTTACATGGATAGTTAATGCTTCTTCAATCTTCTTAATGACGGTGTCCAACGTAGGGCGTTGCATTAAATCGAAGCTAATACACTGATATGCTATTTCTTTGAAGATCTTAAAAGAACGATTGTCAATTTGATCTCTTATATCAGGGTCAATTACCGTGTATGGTTGATACTGTTGGTATGGTCGGACTGAATTCATTAGAAACTGTCGCTCATCCCCAATTCTGGATTCACGATAAACCAGCATCTCACTCAGGATTTCAAAGAGAACCAACCCGAACGAGTATACATCTGCTTCTTTTAGGAGGATGCGGCTTTCTTGGTAGGTAGGATCCATGTAAAACTTGGTACCCGCAACATTTGTATGGAGTTCCGTACCCGGCTGATTTCTGGGACCCGATTTAGACAGACCAAAATCACAAATTTTCGCTACCAAATTGCTATCTAACAATATGTTATCACTATTGACGTCTCTGTGTATTACTCTCTGGTGCTTTCCAAGACCCGAGTGTAGGTAATTGAGTCCTTTTGCTGCCCCTATGCAAATCATTAGGCGTTGTGGCCATGCTATGCAACGCATCCTATTTGGATCTTGGAGATGATGATCAAGGCTTCCGTTGATAGCATAATCATAGACTATAATCATTTCACCGTCTTCATCACAGTAACCTATGAAAGTGATGATGTTTTCATGGTTGAATCTAGAAATCATCTCTATCTCATTGTAGAACTCATGCTCTCCTTGGTAGCTATCTCGACTGAGGCGTTTGATAGCAGCTGGGCAGTTTTCCCAGTGTTCAGAGAGTTGTCCTTCGTAAACGTTTCCAGATCCACCGTCTCCAATACATCTTTCCTGACTGAAGTTTTGGGTGGCACGCTTGATCTCCTCCAGTGGAATTAGGTATTTTTCAAGGTTTACCTCTGAGGAAGACATCGCATTTTGACAGGAGACAGAATTATGGATATTGTGGTGTTAGGAACGATGGTGAAACTTTGCGGTGGCTGACGGTGGCTTGTTTGGGAAGGTATGAATAAGGAAGAATCAGTGGGCAACCAAGAGGGCAGGGGCTGGGATCGATTTGCAAAGAGGCGTCGTTGTCGGTTTTGTCCGGAAGAGGGTCACGGCAGTGGAGATGAGAAGAGTAGAAGATGGTGGTGTTGGGTGGTGGCTAAGAAAACTTATAGCTGAGCTTTAAATTAAACTATTATACAAGTTGTTAGGTATTGTATTTTAAAAATATTTGGAAAATTTGGCTTTTCTTATTTGAATATGTTTCTGTTTCGATACAATATAATTTCATGGTTTCTGTTCACACTCTACCGACTCAAGTTCATTTTGAAGTTTCATTATAGATGTTTTTCCACCATTCAAATGGACCTATTCTTCTAACTGCCCAATCTAATGAATAAAATAAACCACAGGATTTCTAGATGTTAGCTCTTCTCCATAAGTCATCACATACGTTGTACAATATTCAATCCCCAAGCTCACATCAACAAAAAATTGTAAATAATATCAAATGATCTCAAACCACATATCACTGAAAGCTGCTCTAGCTTTCTTGTTCACACAAAGGATGGGAAATTAACTAGCTCCACGTCAAAACTAGGTCTAATTCCATATGTTTATGCTTCATCCTTACATTAAAAAGGAAGATGAAGTTGTCTAATTTAGGTTACAGAATGGGTAATTGTAATCATTATGTCTTTTATATAAATAAACTTCTTTCTGTAATGTAATTTTACGTCTTTTATATAAATAAACAAATACTGCTATAATTATTATTATTAATTAAATATTTATCAACCCAATAGATATATCAACCTCAAATTAATAAATTAATCTACTACATTATAATATAGGGTAATCTTAAATAAACCCCTCTATGTATGTGGATGTGTGTTATGTGGGTTGACCCATACACATATGTCCCATCATATGGGGTCTTTGTAGCACACAGTGGCGGATTCTTTCAGGGCCAGGGGGCCAATGCCTCCCCGGTTTTAGGTCTTCATATACCGGTAATACTACTTAATTCATAAAAAAAATTATAATAATGACAAATTAGTTCCCCGGTTTTAATATCTCAGTATATGATGTATATTTAATCTGTGGAATTTTATTTATTAACTAAAATACTAAGCAATCCATAACAAAAATTTACAAATCAGAATTAACCGAAGATTTAGGAATTTATAAATAAGGAATTGTACCTATCAAAAATCTATAAAAAAAAAACCCAAACATACAACGAATTTACAACTTTAAAAACCTTAAGTTTTAGAAAACTTCAAAACCTAGAAACGTATTTCCGATGCCGGGAAAAGGAATCTCAAAACTCACCGGAAAAAGCTTGAGTTTTACTTCCTTCAGATCGTCGCCGTCAGTAGCCTTGTCCGCTGGTCCTTTGCGGCTATCTGAAATCAAAGCTTGAGTTTACTTCCTTCAAATCGCCGCCGTCAAAGAACTTTTTTGCTTTCGTTGAAGCCGGCTATACGAAATCAAAGAACTGAGAATTTAAGAAGTATGTTTCTTGAGCCCTTTTTTGCTTTTGTTTAAAGAGTGAATGTATAAATTTATTGTTCATATTGACGTGTTTTATAAATTATGGGCAAAAATATGAGTATGATTAAATAATTTATCATAAAAGATAAATTTATTAATTGTTAATTATGTTGTTATGTAATAGATATCAATATGAAAAAACAGTCTACAATTGATGGGTTATTTAAAAGAAAATATGCAAGTTCTGCTCGAGAGCCCGAAAAACCACCGGAGATTGTTTTGGATGAAAATGTTGTCACATCTAGTGTTCCTGTTACTGAGAATCGGTCCAAAAAAGCTCATATTAAAGTTAACGCAAAAGATCGACGAGTTCCACTTTAATTAAAAATATCATAGTTTATATTAGTTTTTTGTTTATACTTTTGATATGTGATAATTTTGAACCAAATAAAACTTGTTTGCCTAATTTTGATTTCGGCCCCCTAAATATAGTACTCGTGTTCCGCCCCTGGTAGCACACCCCTAAAATATATATGTATATATGCCAAAAGTCAACATAGGTGCCTGGAAACAACTACGTCAAAAAAAATCACATTATTTGATATTATCTATGGAAGCTATTATTTGAAATATTCTAAAGGAACCCAAAGCATTGACTGTATATGTAAATAGTATACTCGGATCACATATACATTCTTTTTGAGTTAACTTTTAACCTAACGCTAATGATTACAAAAACTAATTACCAAATAGTTATCGACATTTACTTCTGAAAGGAAATAAATTTCATTCGTGATGGTTCTCTACTCATAAGGAATGCCAGATTTAAGCTTACGCATGCGAATTTCGATTGTGAACGTTTCGCAGGGCCGAGATGGAACGCACAGAAGTCTACACAAATGCAATATTTTTAAAATAAACCTCAATTTTACATTATGAAAAACATGATGGGGTGTGTTGTCTACTATGTCGCCCGGTTGGTAACATCATAACATAACTTCTTGTTTAGGGTTCTATTGAACCCAATTAATTAGAACTTTGGTGACTGAAACATGCATTGTGCATTTACTTAGAATGCATATGTACATATGGTTTATGTGCACAGAAAACTAACATTTTGCACAGCAGAAGACTACAAGTGAATGTGTTGATTATTCACTAGTTGCTGATACACTGATTGATGATATTTGAATTGATGATATTTGAATTGTTGTTCAGCATCAATGCCACCTTTATCACCTTGTAGGTTTTACCCTTGTTTAACAAGATAGCTGTGCAGCCGGTCAACATCAACAGTTGCAGCATGTGATGGTGCAGCGTGTTCACCCGAAGTGGAAAACCAATAAGCATGATAGGGGTCATCCTCTATGGGTGCTTGTTGAAATATCATGGAGCTCAATGGTCCATCAAATATTGCATAAACTATATGTTCAAGATAGTGTTTGAAATAAAGTGATAAGAATCGTGGACATGGTACTATTAATTGATGCCTTTCTTTCAATGTCAATGTTAATAAGAACTTTCTTCAAATTCTTTTCCACATATATTATGAAATTCCTGTTTATTATGCTTCCATGTTATGGGTTGATTTTGTTGATTTCCAGCCTCCATTCTAGAAGGGTTGAATAAAAAGCTTAAGGTGGCAAATTTGATCTTCTATTCTAATATTCAATGTGTTCATACTATAGATTTAGTGGCTAGTTTAGCTATAAATAGAGGCTTAAGTTTCAGTTCTTAGACATCCCAAAACACACCACAAACATATAGAGTTAGAGAGAAACACTTAGAGTGTAAGTGTTAGAGAAAGGGTTGGTTTTTTGTAATAGTCGATTGTGAGAGTTGCTCCTCCTATTGTAATTCTGTTCTAGTGTTAAATAGAAGAATTTTCTAATCCCAACAAGTGGTATCAGAGCCTCGTTTCGGCACCGGTCGTTTTTTGATCGAATTTGTTTTTTTCTCAAAATCGATTTCCGGGCACACCATTGTAAAGTTCTCGTTCCCACGATTCCGAATATATATTTTTCGGAATTTTTCGACCACCGGACGACCTCCAAAAGTCTGGTCAAAAGTTCACCGAAAAAACCAGTTCGCCGGAGATCTTGCCAGAGAATACGCCACTGTAGCGCCGGAGTCCGCCAGATAAGACGACACTGTAGCAGTACACTATAGCGACACTGTAGCAGATTTTCAAAAAACTGCATTTTGGCCCCTAAAATTCTAGAAAATTGCAAATAGGTCCCTCTAATTCTATACAATCTCCGATTTGGTCCCAGTTTTTCTGAAAGTTATAATTTTGGTCCCTATACTTCTGAAAAGTTTCAGAAAGGTCCCTATGTTTCAGAACCCTTCCAGTTTGGTCCCTATAATTCCACAAATTACAAATTGGCCCCTATACTTCTTAAACATTTCAAATTGGCCCATAATTTTTTCAAAAGTTCATTTTAATCTAAAAAGTATATCCCACCTATTTCGACCCTTCCGGATATAACTGTGAGCTCAGTTTTGCCTAATTCCATCCAAAAATTTTACAAAATGCAAACTACAAAGTCTTTCTCATGGAATCTACAAGTTCAGATATAATGGTCCAACTTACGTCCACAAATTATAATATGTGGAAGCCGAGGATGGAAGATTTGCTGAATCTAAAGGATCTAGCAGAACCTTTAGAAACCAAGTGCGTAAAACCTGAAAAGACAACAGTCGACATCTGGACGAGAATGAATAAGAAAACCGTGGCACAAATTCGACAATGGATTGACCATAGTGTTTTTCATCATGTCTCTCAACAGACGCATACAAACTCTGGGAAAAACTTGAGAGTATGTATCAAGCAAAGACAGCATGTAACAAGACCCTACTAATGAGGCGCCTGGTAAACCACAAGTTATGAACCGGTACATCCATAGCCGAGCATACAAGTCAGTTCCAAGATCTCGTAAATCAGCTCAGTTCTGTCGAATGGGTTCTCAAAGATGAGGAACAAGCAATATTGTTGCTAAGTTCTCTACCTGATCATTGGGAAACACTTGTTGTTACTCTCAGCAATTCTGCCCCCGGTGGCAAAGTAACAATGGAGATGGTCACGGACGCTCTCATGAACGAGTAAGCCAGAAGAAAAGAAGCTGGTACAAACTAGTCATTTGCCCTCGTAACAGAAAACAAAGAAAGAGGCGGAGGTAGAACTGGTGGCAGAGGAAGAGGTCGAGGTAGAGGCAGACGTGGTCAAAGTAGAGGAAGATCTCAAGTTAGAGGGAGATCAAAAGAGAGGGGAAAGTATTCAAGTACATGGTTTGAAGGCCACTGCAACTACTGCAATTATTATGGCCACAAAAAGAGCGATTGTCGAAAGTTTCTACGAGAACAGGCTGAAACGAGTACTAGTTCAAGCAAGGAGGATGGTGAGACCATGGTCAACATTTCACAAGACATTGCCCTTGTTTCATGTGAGGAGGATGCATGCCTACACATAGGCGCTCGTGATGACGAGTGGATGATTGATACCGCTGCATCATTTCATTCCACTCCGGACCGGGATTTATTTACAACATATAAATCCGTAGACCATGATACCGTAAGGATGGGAAACACCAGTTCCTCTAAAATTGTTGGTATCGGTGATGTACATATAAATACCAATGTAGGGTATACATTGGTGTTGAAAGATGTTCGACATGTTCCGGAGCTAAGAATGAATCTTATCTCAATTGGAGCTCTTGACCTTCAGGGCTATGACAACCACTTCGGAAATGGCAACTGAAAGTTGTTAAAAGGCATTATGGTCATTGCAAGGGGAAAGCTTTGTGGTACTATTTATAAGTCTCATGCAAAGCTGATTCAACCAAGTCTTAATGCAGTAGAAGAAGAGACATCACCAAATCAGTGGCATAGAAGACTAGGCCACATGACTGTGAAAGGGTTGACAACTCTTGAAAAGAAGAAGTCCATTTCCATGGAAAAAGATGTTGCACTGGATCCTTGTGAATACTGCTTATTTGGGAAAAAACACAGAGTTTCCTTTAGCTCCACAAGAAATAAGCGCTCTGAATTGTTGAGCCTTGTCCACTCCAACATATGTTTACCCATTGAAGTAGAATCCCTTGGTGGAAACAAGTATTTTGTGACATTCATCGACGATGCATCACAAAAAGTATGGGTTTATTGTCTCATGTCGAAGGATCAAGTATTTGATCGTTTTAAAGCTTTTCATGCAATGGTGGAAAGACAAACTGGCAAGCAGTTGAAATGTCTCCGATCAGATAATGGAGGTGAGTACTATTCCCGTGAGTTCTCCATATATTGCACAAAATATGGTATCAGGCATGAAAAGACTGTCCCACGTACCCTACAACATAACAGTGTAGCAGAAAGAATGAATCGTACCATTATTGAGAAGGTCCGATGTATGCTCATTGCAGCTAAACTACCAAAGCCATTCTGGGGTGAAGCTGTATTGACAGCTTGTTACCTTATAAATAGGTCACATTCAGTTCCATTGAATTTTGAAGTTCCTGAAAAGATATGGACGGGTAAAGACATAACATATTCTCACTTGATAGTATTTGGGTGCAAGGCGTTTGCACATGTGTCAAGTGAAATGCGGAAGAAGTTGGATCTCAAATCCACTCCATGCATCATTATTGGATATGGAGATGAAGATTTTGGGTACAGGCTATGGAACCCAGAACTGAAGAAGGTGATTCGAAGCAGAGATGTGGTTTTCTATGAAAATCAATTTTATGATTTCAAGTCAACGGTTAGCGAGCAACATGGCTCCAAAATTTTAGAGATAATGTCTGAAAATAAAGATGATGTTCCTGCTGAAGAGGAGGATAATGAAGTTGATGATGCAGATCAAGGAGGTGTTGAGCAGGGGGAGCTTCCACCTGTTGATAGTTCAGAGTCATTTCCAGATGTTTCTAATGAAGAAACTCAAGTTTGACGATCTGATCGAGTTCGTGTTCCTTCCTCAAGATACCCAACTTCAAACTACATCCTTCTTACCAGCGAGGGGGAGCCAGAGAGCTTTCAGGAAGCTCAATCTCATATTAACAAAGCCAATTGGAAGAAGGCCATGGAAGAATAAATGAATTATTTGCAAAAGAATCAAACATATGAGTTGGTGAAACTTCCTAAAGGAAAGAAAGCCTTGAAAAACAAGTGGGTTTTCAAGTTGAAGAAAGATGGCAAAGGAAACATCATGAAGTATAAGGCAAGACTCGTTGTCAAAGGATTCCAAAAAAAGGAGGGAATTGACTTTGATGAGATTTTTTCGCCGGTTGTGAAGATGACGTCGATTCGATTCGTACTCGGATTGGTAGCCAGTATAGATCTTGAACTTGAGCAGATGGATGTAAAAACAGCTTTTCTGCATGGTGATTTAGATGAAGAAATATACATGGATCAGCCCGATGGGTTTAAAGTCCCAAAGAAAGAGCATCTCGTCTGCAAGTTAAAGAAGAGCCTTTATGGTCTTAAGCAAGCCCCAAGACAGTGGTACAAGAAGTTTGACTCATTCATGGTAAGTCACGAGTACAAAAGAACTGTTGCAGACCACTGTGTGTACTTGAAGAAGTTTCCAGATGGGAAATTTGTCATCCTTTTGCTCTATGTGGATTATATGCTAATAGTGGGTCAAGATGCAACCATGATCAATAACTTGAAGAAGGATTTATCTAAGTTCTTTGATATGAAAGACTTAGGCCCATCTCAACAAATATTGGGCATGAAAATTATCCGTGATAGAGAATCAAGAAAATTGTTCTTGTCACAGGAGGAGTATGTTGAACGTGTGATCAAAAGGTTCAACATGGAAAATGCCAAGTCCGTTGGCACTCCGTTGGCAAATCACTTTAAGTTAAGTAAGAAAAATTGTCCTTCTTCCGGTAAAGAAAAAGATGAAATGAATGCAGTCCCTTATTCCACAGCCGTAGGAAGTCTTATGTATGCGATGGTGTGTACAAGGCCATATATTGCTCATGCTGTTGGTGTCGTGAGTAGATATCTTGCAAATCCTAGCAGAATACATCGTTTATTGCGACAGTCAGAGTGCTATGGACCTGAGCAAGAATTCGATGTACCATTCTCGCACTAAGCATATCGATATCCGTTATCATTGGCTTAGAGAAGCAATCGAGAGAGGAGAATCGAAGTTGTCAAAGATTAATACAAAAGACAATCCTGCAGACATATTCACCAAGGTGGTGACACAAGACAAACACAAACTATGTGCTGACATAGTTGGGCTAAGGATTGTTCAACAGAGGCTGGAGGGGGATATTTGTTGATTTCCAGCCTCCATTCTAGAAGGGTTGAATAAAAAGCTTAAGGTGGCAAATTTGATCTTCTATTCTAATATTCAATGTGTTCATACTATAGATTTAGTGGCTAGTGTAGCTTTAAATAGAGGCTTAAGTTTCAGTTCTTAGACATCCCAAAACACACCAAAAACATATAGAGTTAGAGAGAAACACTTAGAGTGTAAGTGTTAGAGATGTTGGATTAGGTGTCTAAGCCATGACTAGTAATTAGTATTTATCTAATTAATAGTAGCATAGTCCATTTGGGTTGCCCTCATAGTTGGAGGATTGGCAGAAAGTCCGGTAGAGAGAAAGATTGATTTATTATGTGATTAATAAATCAATAGAAATTAAATAAATAGTTTATTAATATATTTAAGTGATAATATATTAATTAGAAACTATAATAATTAATTAGAAATTTTTCTGGAATTAATTGGAATTAATTTGGCAGTTAAATTGATTAATTAAGGTGCAGGGACTAAAACTGTAATTATTCAATAGTTGAGTAAGTGACAGTTGAGTGAGTGAGAGTGGTGAAAGAAATTATATATGGAAACATATATATTTTCGATTTTGATAATGAGGATAAAAGGGTTTGAATTATTAAGATAAAGGCTTATCTTAATTTGAATTCAAAAAGGTTTATCTTTAAGGTTTATCTGATAACCATTTGGAGCCTATAAATAGGGAGGCTCACTCTAACCCGAAAGCCACGATTTTGAAGCTCTCTAAGAAGGTATTTTCGGCCAACAACTCCAAGCTAGGGTGTGACTGCATTTGAGGCAAGAGGTTTCTGTTGCTTTGCTTCCAAGATTCATTAAAGGTTGGTTTTTCTTGATCTTTCTTTTAGTTTAATTCTTTTTGGGCCTTTTAGGAATTGTTATATGTTTAACTAGAAGAAAAACTTAGATCTATATTGGTTGCATGTGAACTTAGGAAATTTAGTTCATAGTTGCAGAAAACCTTTCAGTGGTATCAGAGCATTTGGTTGTTTTTCTTGTTAAATTGCTATAACTGCTTTCCTTGTAATTAGGGTTTATAGTCTCTAAACCCTAATTTTGGGCAAATCGACAATTAGGGTTAGGGTTTTGAAAACCCTAGCCCCTCCCCTCTATTTTGGTGATTTTATGATTAGGGTTTAGAAGGTATTCTATTTTTGGTAACTTTAAATTGTTTAAAAGATAAACCTTAAAACCTTTATCCTAAAAAATCGAAAATTAGGGGATAAGGATAGGTTTTAATTAATTTGATTAATTTGATAAACCTATCTACATTTGAATTAATTTAATTAATTGGTAATTAAAAGATAATTCAAGGATTTAATTTAATTTTAAATTTAATTGTTTAAATTGGCGAAAATTAAATAGATAAATCCTAAAATATTTTAAAAGGTTTAAAATATCAAATTTAATTAATTTAATTAATTGGTTAATTAAAAGATAATTAAAATTGATTTTAAGGTTTAATTTAATTTGAAATTTAATAGTTTAAATTGGCAATAAATTAAAAGATAAACCAGAAACAATTTTTTAAATGGTTTAAAAAATTACATCTTATATATATTATAACTAGGAAGTTATTTTTATATGTATGAGATTAAATGGTTAGTCAAATCATTAGTAGGCCTCATTCACGAAGCTGGTCTATAAAGTGGGTATAAGGAGACTGCCTATAAAATGACGGTCTAATGGGTGAACACTCTCGCCCACCGCTCGCCTGATCAGTGGAGGGTCGTTAGCCGAACAGGTTTGATAGGACCACCTAATAATCACTAAAAGTATAATGATTCAAAGTACTAGAACACTTAATAAAACCCAAATCTAGTTACTTTAGGAAAAATGTGAATTGGTGCTAATCCATGAAATTGCACATTGCACTTTATGAAACATTGGTGGAGCGTGTGTGGTTTACCGGCACGCCAATAGGGGTTCATAAAGAGTTGCAATGGGTTTCCCGGGTATTATCATTGTTGGTGGAGCGTGTGTGGTTTACCGGCACATCAATTAGAGATGATAATTAACCTGAGAGTACCAAGCTAATTTGCATGGTTATTCACATCCAGTTTGTGATCCTCGGCATCCCAGTCACAAACAGTGGAGCACATCCGAGATTAAACATGCCATTGAAGAGTTTAATGAATCTCAACAGATCTAGGAATTTCATAAGATGAAATTGATAAGTGTTTATCTACCTTAATGACCATTATGTTGTGATTACGGCATCCCTCTTCACACCATAGTTGGGGTATTTTGGATCATAGCCTTATTAAATAACATATTGGGTAATTATTTAAAAAGGACCAATTAAGCTAATAAATTCTATTTTCTTTTATAGATGTCAAGTGTCTATTCTCCTCCTTCTCCTCCTTCACCCATTTCTGAAAGCATCAGAATGCACCTGCTTAATATGGAAAGGCTGACTGGCCTCAACTGTAAAGAATGGCTTCGCAATTGGAGACTGGGTCTCGGCATTGCTGGCAAGCTACATTTCACCAAGTATCCGATCCCAGTTCCACCGGAACAGGTCATCATAAAAGGTTCATATGATGAATCTGAGGAGATTCGTGACCTCATGCTATCAACTATTGACCCCGAGTTCCGCAATGATTTTGAATCCTTGGGGCCATATGAGTTGATGCAACTGGTGGAGGAAAGGTTCCAAAAACCAGTTGAAGAGGAACGAGCTAGAATCCTCAGAAGACTTGCAGAGTGCAAGCTAAAGGGAGGAAGTAGCATCAATTCGCATGTTCTTCAGATTGAAGGGTACATAGGCGAGTTACATAAACTTGGTCATCCCATGAGTCAGGAGGAGAGTGTTAACATCCTGCTTGCTTCGCTGACAAATGAGTACGATCTGTTCATTCAGACATATAGAAAGGAAGACCAGAAAAAGACCCTCATGGAAATGCGTCCACTGTTGACTTTATACGAGTCACTCTTGGACAGGCATAGCTCTAATGGCTCAGCTACTTCTGGATTAAGTCCAGTGAAGAGACGTAACAAGAAACGGTCAAGATCGACTGGACATGTCTCAAACTGGGAATCCGCTAATTCGGATACAGTCACGGAAAGATTGGAAGACGCTCCAACTCTTTTGAAAGCTCAGGTATATCTAAAAACCTCAAAATTCCTGTTCCAAGATTTCTTGATACATAATGTGATAGTCACATTTTGGTTTGTATGCAGGGAATCTAGAAGGCACGGGACTCTGGTGCATAGGAGCACATATGGATTGGATCTCCAGCTCGTGCAGTTTTGAAGTTTAGATAGATATTGGAATATTGTTATTAGTCTTTAGTTGCATTTTTTTACATTGTCTATTACATTGTTCAAGGATTTTTTATTTTTAATAAAATTGTCATATTTTTTTTAACACCTGTTGTTTGAAATTATCCTTGAAATGTTATATGAATGTGTTGAATGTATGATTAATAATAACTTGAATGTTGATGCGTCCAAAGTGTTTGGATTCAAGAATTGTGTCATTTATGATTGTTAATACAAATGTTATAAGAATCAATTCAACCACAGGTCCAGTTGGACAGGACCTTGGAATCATTTGACTTAAAGTCACTTGATGAATTGAGTTCTTAATGTGTCAAGAAATGAATCAACCAAAGGTCCAGTTGGACAGGACTTTGGAATCATCTGACTTAGAGTCAGATGATGATTAAGTTCTTCATAAAGCACATATGGCAAGAAATGAATCACCCAAAGATCCAGAGGATAGGATTTTGGAATCAGTTGACTTAGAGTCAACTGAAGATTGCAAGTCTTGAACCAAGTTAACAAAGTCATTAGTCTACATAGATATGTAAAAGACATTGAGATTAAGAGCAACGGACACACCTATTGCGGTGTGTTGCTCGAATCTTGAGATAGAACACAATTGTTTGTACTTTACAATATTCATCATTCGGTATGATGAATATGACATTGCTTATCGGTATAAGTAATTGAATTGAGACCTTGAACAGTCCAAGGACTTCAAAGGAAGTACAAGTTCCTCAGAACCTGAGCGATAACATAAACTGAGAAAAAGGTTTCACAGTTCATTCTCTTCCAAGAGCATTAATGGTTATAATGTGTCTTAGGGAAGATAATGGAGCATTGGTCGAAACAGTTCGATCCTCGATGTATGAGATACATTGCCAATTAGTTTCCAATAAGATGAACACTATACCATTCAGTCCATATAAACCATACTCCGACCACATCCTAGACTAAGTAGGTCTTGCAAACACCGCCTGAAATGTAAAACTTGGATTATCCCACTTGTACATAGAAAGTACAGGGTCTTGTAGTGTTCATCTGAACCTCATGACCAGCTGAACTTGATCAGCATTGTCGTTTCATTAGCTATCCTACTGTAACTAAAAAGCTCTTTTAGAAAGAACTCATGGTCCAAGGAAACAGTGGGAGTTGGGACAGTCCTAAATGAGTTTAGGATTAGCAATGAAAGAACCTTTTAGTCATCACTAGGCTTGGAGTAGAAATCAGATTTCTACTTTACAACTGACATTATCTCCTCTTAACCAGTAGTATTGATCACCATCATAAGTAGTTGTGATCGGGGTGACATACCGATTGGTGGTAAAACACTGCAGTTGGTACGGATTTGCAATCCGACTACTTGGAAGCATTGGTGAGCCCGGCTGCTGCCAAATAAGAGGACCTTAGGGCAAGACACGGTCTGTATGAAAATTTGATTGATTTTACACCTGGTCTAAAAACCAGTGGGAGTAACTGAGTTATCAAAAGAAAGCAACATGGACATATACATACCTTCAGAGCATCTAGTTGAGTGAGTCGATACTCAGAGTCAAGCAATTGATTCCGAGTAAAGCACTCTCAATAGCAGATGAAATCCGAGAGGATTCTGTGTGGCATAGTGTGAGTCGTTAGTGGAGCGTGTGTGGTTTTACGGCACACTAATAGGGACACACATAGAGCATGCCATTACAAAAGGTACATGGCCCCGGGTTTCGTCCCACGGGCATCTCGCAAGAAAGGATATTCAGATTCTCAAAATATGCCAAAGGATTGGATTTTGAGAAAGGACTAAAAGATTTCCATTAAAATATCAGAAAGGTTTGGATTCTCAAAATGTGCCATAAGTCCTGGATTTTGTGAATAGCCTATAACCGTGTCAAAGCCAGTGGGAGTCGCTGTTATCCACTATCCCCACATGTGGGATAAATAATGGTTCTAGGAAACGTCTCTTTTCATTACGAAGTGTAATGACTTGGTGTTAAGAGACGGATCGCTATGAAAGCCTTAACAGAAATACGGCATACTCAGGTGGTTATAAACGTCTATGAGATAGATCCAGATTCTGCCAAGATGATCTTGATGAGATTCAAGATGCATAGACTTAGGAAAGGTTTTTCCTTGTCATTGCAAAGTGTGATGACTTGGCATGAAAGAAATAAAGAAGGTGCAACATACTCATGTAATTCACAGTCATCTATTGGAAAGATGAAAACACCAGCATAGACTTAGCCATTGTAAGCATGATCTTGATAAGATTCAAGATGCACGAGAAAAGTCTCCGAAAGGAAAATAGTTTTTCGAAAATCATGACACAAAGGATTATAAATAATCCTTGGATTCCGAAAGGGTTTGGAATAGGATTAGATCGGGTTCCACAAGTTTTGGATCGATCATAAAGTCATGAACATGTCCTGATAACTTAATGCTTAGGGCATAGTAAGTTGGATTCAGGACATTGCCTGGCTAGGTATACTGGATGGATTGTTTTCAAGTGAGAATTCATTAGGAAATAATTAGGGTGATAGTGTTAATTTGAAAGTTTTTCAAATGGGTAACGTCAGGACATGATGTTGAAGGACATGATGGTTAAAGAATCTCGATGGTATTCTGATGGAGCGCGTGTGGTTCACCGGCACATCATATCACCTCGAAATAGTCTTAGGGTGCGGTCAAGTAGACTAAAGACCCCAAAACCATAGGAAGTCACCGTACACATTACCAGAATGGAGTTAGGAGAGAAATTAACAGGATAGCATATTGAGATGTTATCGGATGAGCATCCGATTGGATCATCTGCAATAAAGTGTACAAGTATAAGATACTTTGGATACATAGAAAGAGTGTAAGGTTCATAAAGACATAGATGTAAAATTAGAATTGAAAGTTTAAAAGAAATTTTTGAAACCGATAATAGTTTATGACAAGACCAGACTTGGTGATTACCTTGTGGAGACTTGGTAATAAGCAAGAGTAGCTGCCAGTCAGATCTTTATGTTTCGCTTTCGCATGTTTTACTTCCCGAATAATTTAATTATTCAGAAAGGTCCACAGTCGCTCATATTTTGGGAAGTAAGTATTGAATCAAGACTGTCGTGAATTGATTTGTAGACTGTCTAAGAAGTTAGGCATAGCAATAGGATTGCTACAACATTCATGAGTACTTAGAAATAGAGATTTGAGTATTGGATAAACCCACGCTCAATAGATTGCTTCATGGATTATATCACAAGCAATATTGAGACGATAATATCCTATGATCTTCAAGTAGAGAGATATGAGTTATAATTTACAAGGCAGTTGTTCATTGATAATACGAAAACGCATCGGTAACTCGATGTTATAAAACGTGTTGTTGTGAATGATTTGACTGGTAAAAGATATAAGCATATGAGTCGAAGCTTATTCGTTCCTTGACCCTGATGGGAAACAGATATCTGTAGGCCTCCCGATGATTTTGAAGTTGCCTAAAGTGCTGGCCAGCCTGGACTAAATTGATGTGTTCAATTAGAAGTCCCAAAGTCATAAGCAAAATCGGAAATCGGGAAACAGAATATCGGACAGAGATTGATCTCAATCCATGTCTCGTGTCTGAAAAATATCTTGTTGGACGAAGGATCATATGATCACTTATCATTGGACAGAACTGACTAGGTCAGAGTTCGGCAGCGGTTTCTAGGAAGTTACAGTTGCTAATTAATTAGAGTTTAAATTGGTAATTTTAGTCATAGACTTATCCAAGTGGGAGACTGTTGGATTAGGTGTCTAAGCCATGACTAGTAATTAGTATTTATCTAATTAATAGTAGCATAGTCCATTTGGGTTGCCCTCATAGTTGGAGGATTGGCAGAAAGTCCGGTAGAGAGAAAGATTGATTTATTATGTGATTAATAAATCAATAGAAATTAAATAAATAGTTTATTAATATATTTAAGTGATAATATATTAATTAGAAACTATAATAATTAATTAGAAATTTTTCTGGAATTAATTGGAATTAATTTGGCAGTTAAATTGATTAATTAAGGTGCAGGGACTAAAACTGTAATTATTCAATAGTTGAGTAAGTGACAGTTGAGTGAGTGAGAGTGGTGAAAGAAATTATATATGGAAACATATATATTTTCGATTTTGATAATGAGGATAAAAGGGTTTGAATTATTAAGATAAAGGCTTATCTTAATTTGAATTCAAAAAGGTTTATCTTTAAGGTTTATCTGATAACCATTTGGAGCCTATAAATAGGGAGGCTCACTCTAACCCGAAAGCCACGATTTTGAAGCTCTCTAAGAAGGTATTTTCGGCCAACAACTCCAAGCTAGGGTGTGACTGCATTTGAGGCAAGAGGTTTCTGTTGCTTTGCTTCCAAGATTCATTAAAGGTTGGTTTTTCTTGATCTTTCTTTTAGTTTAATTCTTTTTGGGCCTTTTAGGAATTGTTATATGTTTAACTAGAAGAAAAACTTAGATCTATATTGGTTGCATGTGAACTTAGGAAATTTAGTTCATAGTTGCAGAAAACCTTTCAAGAGAAAGGTTTGGTTTTTTGTAATAGTCGAGTGTGAGAGTTGCTCCTCCTATTGTAATTCTGTTCTAATGTTAAATAGAAGAATTTTCCAATCCCAACAGATTTTGCCTGCTTTATTAATCATTATATTTTTGGTTGTAATAGTTGATGCGGCTTATTTGAGTGAGAAGATCATTGTTGATTTGAATCTGTCAACCAAGATTATACATTATATATGTCAATATTCCAACCATAACAAGTGTGACTAACTTTCCATTCAGTGGACAACTTCCAAAAACAATGCTTTGTAAGGTATCATCAAATCATCTTATTCTAATCACGTATCAATCAATTCTGATCATTCCTTATACACATCGCAACATTACACCTGTGCATAAACTTGACATACAAATGAAGAAAACAAAAAAGAAAATCAGCATTGGAACGAGTGAGCACTAAAATATGCCAAACAAAAGTTGAAAAGGTAAAAATTTGAAGTCCCTCCACTAAAACATATGGTGAAGCATCCTAAGGCTGCTATTTTCAAACCATCAAAGAAAGCTACAAATAATGTGGTTGTGTCTTTGTTAGGCACACAGACTGATATAGGAATTCAAGCACAGTCTTTTCAATAACACAACACCAGAGCATGAACCTCACCTTCCTTCTCCACCAAGGACTTCAGAGGTACCTCCTCTGCTCCTACTTCAGAAGTTCCTTTCACTTCTTCTATCTCTACTCACAAACTCCACTTTCCTCCACCACCCCCACTACTCAGATCCTAATAACCTCCATAACACCCACTTTAGACGAACCTATCACCTCAATCTTGTCACTATGAAGTAGTATCGGGCCCTCAATCACAGAATGAATATTTTGATTTGTTACCATATTTGTTTTGATCCTGATTTTGAGGAAAAGGTTCTTACCAACTCTGATGTTTATGATCAGATCAGGTAATCCAAATGAGTCACCCATGAAAAAGTTTAATCTATGATTGTAAATACTTTCAAACTGTTCCTGGTTATGATACAGAGGACTCTGATGTCGAGACTGGTCAACCAACAATTACTGTCAATGGAGTGTCTGATGCTATGTCTACCCCAATTGGTGAGCTGGTGCGCTTGGTGAGTATTTCGCTTGTGAGATAGGGATATACATATTGGGATCCATCCCTTTTAATAAAGGTTGTTGAGACAAAGTTTCCCCCGCCATGAGGGGTGCCTTGCTAGAGCATTTTAGGGTAAATGATCTATATAATTATATTTATATTTTCTCTGTAGATTTGTCTTTTAGCTTTGCAAGGCACAAGTTAATATCTCTGAGGTCTAAAGGGATCCCAACTTGATGCCAAGCATTAATGCAGAATTCCAAAAGAGGTATAGAGACCACAAAGCCGATGCAAAAATAAAAAGACTTTTCTTAAAGCTGGAGGATACGATGATGTTGCAAAAGCTTCATACCACCCTCCCACGAGTATGGATCATGAAATTTATAAGAAAGCTATAGATTATTTCCACATATATGAACATCGAAAGCGTTCAAAAAGTAACAACAAAGTTCGTGCAAATAATAAATCGCAAATCGCGGGGGGGGGGGGGGGGGGGGGTGAAACGCAAGTATACTATTGCTTGTTATAAAGAAGTAATGTTTTATATATACACATATAAAGAAGTAACCATTTATATATAAGTCTTTATTTAACATATAATCTAATATTTTATGTCAAACAAAATACCAGAATCGAAGCCTTCCGCGATGGTCATACGGGGAAAGATGAGAAATTTGGCAACTCAAAAACCGAGCAACAACATATAAGTGTTTATTTAAAGTATAAATTTCAAATCTCTCTCTCTCTCTCTCTCTCTATATATATATATATATATATATATATATATATATATATATATATATATATATATATATATATATATATATAGAGAGAGAGAGAGAGAGAGAGATATGAGAGAGAGAGAGATTTGAAATTTATACTTTAAATAAACACTTATATGTTGTTGCTCGGTTTCTGAGTTGCCAAATTTCTCATGTGTGTGTGTAGGTAGGTACCTACCTACCTACGCACGCACGCACGCACGCACGCACGCACGCACATACATACATACATACATACATACATACATACATACATACATACATACATACATACATACATACATACATACATATATATATATATATATATATATATATATATATATATATATTGCACGTTTTTTGGCATTTAAAAATGGGTTTTTCCAAAAAAAAAAAAAAAAAAACCAAAAAACAATATTAGCGGCGATACCTTTAGCGACGATGACCATTACCGACGACATTTGGCTTATCCTTGACAACCTTCACCGGTGACACCGATAACGGCGACAATACATGTTTACCGGCGACGTGGCAAATAGCGGCGAGAAGTTAGCAATACATGTTTTCCGGCAGGGCCTTTAGTGGCGACATATTCCTGGCTTTAGTGTCGACATATTAGCGATGACATTCCTTGCTTTTAGCGGCGTCCATCGACGCCACTATTGGGCCTCTTTTTTGTAGTGTATATGCTTAGAAGCTAAGAAAACCTATGCTAGATAAGATTACAACAATATCACGTTCTAGGTATAGGCCCGGCCCAAGCAGGTCAGCCTGAGCGATGGAAAACGGCCCAAAATTTTGAGGGCCCCAAAATCTCGTTCATGTATCGTTAGCGTCTAACGGTGAGTAACAGTTGATCACTGCAAATGTCGATCCCAGGGAGTGGCAAATCAGGTATGAAATCCTCGTCTACACTGTTCTCTGTTTTTTACTCCTTCCAAGAACAAACACTGTGGTAGATGTGATTTCGTTTGGTAATTGCATTATCGGACGTCTTTTGAACTTTATACTTATTCTTAATTAAGAGCATTTTTTTATGGGTTTAAAGGGTTGTCATGGTCATTCGATGACAATTCATTGAAAACAGCTTTGTCTTTATTTTGGCTATCACATTCACGGATACTAAAGGTAAATAAGAACAACTGAGAGTTTTAATTTTTTTAATATTGGAGGGACTTGTATTCATTTCGTTCTCTATATTGTCGATGAAATGTTTTAATGAGACTACGAATAATCTATTAAGAAATTGACACACACAGAAAGTTGAATAAAGAAGTTTAGGGTAAAGTTCTTTATTTTAAGTGAACTTGGTTTGTTTTTTTTCACCATAAATGCTGTTTGCTATGGTCAATCCCTACCCTCTACAACTATCATATATCATGAGATGGTGTGAAAGTAAAAGTGTTTTGGTGGTTGGCGTGAAACTTTGACCATTTTTCTACTACATCGATCATTTCCTTGTTAGGTTTTGAAAGAGATATAAATTTTAGTAAAAAGGATAGGCACCAAAAGGAAAACATGAGACCCATTTGAATAAATACAATAACGGATTGAACATTCTATAGCCTCTTTAACAATGAAGATGTGAATTTTCACCAAAACTGTTCTACTATTGGTAGTTGATAGATTTGCCCTTGTAACTAGAGCGAACATAAACGCCAGCATCATAATGGTCGCATGTATGCATCTGTGTCAATTCCACAGTCATTTTTTTCTGTTGGTGTGGTCCTTCACCCGACCACTATTTTCGGGCATTTTCATTTTGCACAGCCTCTACCAAATTCTCCAGAAACTTCGTAACTCCATATTCTTCAACTTCTACCAAGTACTTTTGATCTCGAGAACAAAGTTCTAACAAAATTTCAGCTGCATTACTTTTGCTGCTTAAGGGTGCACTTTTAATAACCTCAACCAGAAAGGGGACAGCCTCCTCTTTACATATAGCCAAAATTCCTTCTGGTTCAAATGTGAAGAAGTATAGAAAGCTCATCAGATCCCCTGTTCATCTTACTCGGTGCTTCCTTAATAAGCTCCATCAATAGGGGAGCTCCACCCGCCCTTACTGCCCTCACTTTGTTATCTTTATATAGGCATAAATGAAATAATGCATTGGCGGCGTATCGCTTCCCCTTCGGAGTACCTTCACTCAATATTAAAAAGAGAGGTGGGATTGCCCCTACATCACCAATTTTTACTCAATTTTTCTCAATTTCACTGAGGTCGGAAAGGGTAGCCGTTGCATTCTCCCGTGCTTCCATGATACCTTTCTTCAAAACATGCACAATACCGGGGAGCACTACTAGAAAAAAGGTTTTTAATGACATGCATTGTGTGCTATTAAAGGGTATAGATGACACACAAATGTATGTCATTGAAGCTCCAATCATAAATGAAAGATGACACACATTTGTGTGTCATAAATTTACAACACGCATTTACGACACACAATTGTGTGTCATGATTTCAGGAGTTTTGAAAAATATGTTTTTGTAGATTTTGCTAAATTTCAAATTAAATTACATTTAGTGCCTCATAATACAAATGAAAATATCATATATAAGAAACATTTTAAATTCATCAAAAATTACAAATTTACAATCCAAGAAGCACTAAATAACATATATACTAACACAATTTGCCATTGTAACAAGCTCTAACATTCTAGCATTCATTATAATTATAATTTTATATAATGGACTAAGCTTCTTACAAGCTTTACACATTTTTCCGAAGTTCTCGCATCCAAGTGATTATGTGACGGAATCCACCGGTTTGACTTTTTTTTTGTGTTCTTTCTTCTCCCTGCAATAAGCCTTATCTGATTGGGTCTTTTGCTTTGTGGAGTAGATGAGAATCTTTGAATCCGACCATTTACAGGCCCCCCCCCCCCCCCCCCCCCCGCGAAAATCACATATTTTTAATGGCATTTTTATAGATTTTCAACATTGATCGAGTCTATAAGCAACTGTTAATATTCAGAGAGTTCAGTAGTATATGTATAAAATGGAAATTTGGAAGATGTAGAATAATACCTTAATATTAAACCCCCAATCAAGGGCGGAATCAGGGGCGGAGTAGTATATGTATAAAATGGAAATTTGGAAGATGTAGAATAATACCTTAATATTAAACCCCCAATCAAGGGCGGAATCAGGGGCGGATCCAGGAATTACCATTAGGGGGTGCAAGCAAATTTTTTTTTCCGGACATATGTAATAACATAAATTTTTTTATACAACCAAACATAATAATAACCAAAAAAGCGTTTACAAGTACGAGTACATTATATAAAAGCTTTTTTAGGGTCTCTTTTTTTTTCGAGTGGGTGCAACCTACTAGAATTTTTTTTACAAAGCCCCACGAAAGTTGAGCCGGTGCATGGGCACCCCATGCACCAAGGCAGATCCGCCCCTGCCCCCAATAGGAGCCTCTTATACTACTTTTTTCGCTCAGATTTGGGCATTCATTTATTCTCAAATCCAAAAATGAAGGCAACAATGCTTCTGGTAGATCTATTGTCTTTGGGTACTCGTAAATTCTTAGATACTCGAGTGAGATGAGGTGTTTGAGTCCATTTGCAACTGATTCCAGCTTCTCAAAATTATTTATGTGAAGATTAATTAGAGATAAAGGAAGAAGATCAACAACTTACTAAAATCAGTCATGTCATCATTGATGGAGATGAACGATAATGAAGTATGTGAACGAGATGAACTAAAATCAGTCACAACTGCTAAAATCAGTCACTTGTGAATGAGAATGAACGAAAATCGTATTCTGCAGTTAAACTCTAAACCGATGAACTAATTTCATTTTCTGAAATCATGTAATAGAAAAGCAAGAAGAAGAGATCGAGTGAATACCGAGATAGCGTTGGATCTTAGAGAACGTGACGGTGGATCAAATTAACTAATTTCGTTTTCGGCAATCATTTTCTTTTCGAATAGGGTTTTGTCGTCGTTGCCTTGCTGTTTCCTTCCTCCTTATCGACTAAGACTGCACTTCCTTCTTCCTTATCGACCAATATGAGGCGGATTAAGTGGGCAGTATGACTATGGACCGAAGGCGGTTAGAGGGAGATGGAAACGAGAGAGGAAGAGAGGTGGAGTTGTAGATTTGAATTTGCTAACCCTAAATTGTTGTGAACGGAAGGTAAAGAGTGTCGGAAATAAGACGACATCAATTAATTCAACATGACACACTAATTTGATGAAAGTGCCCTCCGTGTTCTTTTTTTGTTTCATTTTATGACATTAAAACATGACACGCATAATTGTAAGTCATAAAATTTATAAAAAATGAAAAAGATTTACGACACACAATTATATATGTCATAAATCCTTCAGATCTTAAGAAACATGACATTTTCTTTATGACACACCATTTTTGCATGTCATAATTTAGCGTGTGTCATTAAAGGTATATTTTCTAGTAGTGGAGAGCCCCAAAGGACACTATGATGTCTTCGTTTTCTCTAGAAATTGAGAGGTTACGAAGAGCTATCACTATGTGTTCTTGTATCTGGGAATCCGGTATTGTCTAGAGGTTTGTGAGAAGAGGGATGGCCCCGGCCTGTGCAATGTTGATACGGTTATCGACGTTTACACTTGAAAGGAGATGGATTTCACCGGCGGTGGTTCACTGATCTTCTTTAGGAACGACAGAGTTAAGCTTACGACATGAGAATTTTAATTGTGGAAGGCTCTGAAGGGGTCAAGGTGGAACGCATGCAAGTCTGCACAAATGCAAGAACTTTTAATATACCTCAAATTTATAATATGTAAAAGAATTACGGGGCCTGTTGTGTATTATGTGGTCTGGTTGGTAACATTATAACAAAACTTGTTGTTTAGGGTTCCGTTTTGACCCAATAGAACTTTTGTGACTAAAAGATGCACATATACGTTTACTTTACTGAGACTACACTCAAACACAAACCTTTTTCCTCTTTCTATTATTAAGTTTCTTCTTCATCAATAAAATATAAACAATTCATTTAACCTATTACTTGTAATCCCATATTACTTGTAATCCGATCACAAAGGCTAGCTTTCTTACTCAGCCCTTCTAAAAAAGAAAGGTAAAATTTTCATCCTTAGGACAAAGGTACGAGAATAATTGTAGGAAAATGAGTTGGCACTTTTGGAGAAAAAAACAATTATTTAAAGGCTTATTCTATTCATACCTCATGCCTCGCAAAAGTAAATTACACTCACAAAGTTACTATATGTACCCCATGGTTGAGTGTGCTTAGTTACATATAGCACCACCCTTATTTAAATTATATCACGATTTCAGATGATTATTTGCTTAATAAAAATTAAAACCCATCGCCAAAGATATTAAGACAATCTATCATGATATAGGAAAAAGGCACAAAAATTAAAGAAAAATGACTTTCCAAAATTTGGAGAAAATCACAAAAAATTATATCACGATGACGAATAATTATTTTCTTAAAAGCAAACAAAACTTATAGGGTCATTCTATCTGTAGCCCAGCATAAAGCATCTTACACACACATAATTACTATATGTACCCCATGAATGTGTGTGTTGGGAAGATGGGTACATATAGTAGCACCTAACTTATATCACGACGACGCATAATTATTATCTTTTCTGGGGATTATGAATCTTGATTATGAAACTACATTTACGAATCGAATAGAATGAAAAGACTTACTTGAATAGCTAATGCTTCTTCAATCTTCTTAATGACGGTGTCCAACGTAGGGCCTTCCATTAAATTGAAGCTGATGCGCTGATATGCTAGTTCTTTGAAGATATTAAAAGAGCGGCTGTCAATTTGATCTCTTATATCAGGGTCAATTACCTTGTATGGCTCATTCTGATAGTATCGTCAGACTAAATTCATTAGAAACTGTCGGTCATCCCCAATTCTGGATTCACGAGAAACCAGCATCCCACTCAGGATTTCAAAAAGAACCACCCCAAACGAGTATACATCTTATTATTTTCGGAGGATGCGACTTTCATGGTAGGTGGGATCCATGTAAAACTGGATACCGGCAACATTTGTATAGATTTCGGTACCTGGATGATTTCTGGAACCGATTTTGACAAACCAATATCACAAATATTTGCAACCAAATTGCTATCTAACAATATGTTAGCACTCTTCACGTATTTGTGTATTACTCTCTAGTGCTCTTCAAGACCCAAGTGAAGGTAATTGAGTCCTTTTGCTGCCCTATGCAAATCATCAGGCGTTGTGGTCATGCTATGCAACGCATCCTATTCGGGTCTTGGAGATCATGATCAAGGCTTCCGTTGATAGCATAATAATACACTATAATCATTTCACCGTCTTCATCACAGTAACCAACGAAAGAGATGATGTTTTCATCGTGGAATCTAGAAATCATCTCTAGCTCATTGTATAATTCATGTCAATGTTTTAAAACTCGGGTTGATCTAGCCGGTTGGACCGTGATCCGGTGAAGAGAGCGGGTCAATTATGACCGGGTTTTTGTTAATTTCCGATTCGGATTGAACCAGCCGGTTTTCTGAAAATACCGGTTGGACCGATGACCCGGAACCGGGTTGACCTGACGGTTGATACAAAAAATTAGAATTTGGGCTTTTAAAACTTCGTTAAAGAGTTCAAGACTCAAACTTTTAAGATTAGTCTACCATTAGTTAATCAAATTTAGTAAAAAAAATTTAATAGAAACTTGACAAAATATATTTTTTGGTAACAAAAAGATGAAATTATATTTTTTATGTTTTATAAATATATAATTATGCTAAAAATATAAAATATATGGTAATTGTAAAAACCAAGTTGACCCGACAGTTGGACCGGTTGACCCGTTATGAGAAGAGTAGAAGATGGTGGTGTTGGGTGGTGGCTAAGTAAACTTCTAGCTGAGTTTTAAATTAAACTATTATACAAGTTGTTAGGTATTGTATTTTAAAAAAAATTGGAAAATTTGGCTTTTATTATTTAAATATGTATCTGTTTCAATACAATATAATTTCTGACTCAAGTTCATTTTGAAGTTTTTTTATAGATAATTTTCCTCCATTCAAATGGACCTATTCTTCTTTCTGCCCAATCTAAAGAATAGAATAAACCACAGGATTTCTAGATGTTAGTTCATCTCCATAAGTCGTCACATACAGGGTACAATATTCAATCCCCAATCTCACATCAACAACACATTTTAAATATACATTCAAATGATCTCAAACCACGTATCATCGAAAGCTACTCTAGCTTTCTTGTTCACACAAAGGATGGGAAATTAACTAGCTCCTCGTCAAAACGAGGTCTAATTTCATATGTTTGTGCTTAATCCATAGAGTAAAAAGGAATTTACGTTACAGATTAAAAGGTGTGAACGTGGTTTTCTGATAATATATTCCTAATATTGTTTCAATCCAAACATCCAATCTACTTTTAAATTGAAGAACGAGCACACACACACACATATATATATATATATATATATATATATATATATATATATATATATATATATATATATATATATATATATATATATATATATATATATATATATATATATATATATATATATATATATATATATATATATATATATATATATATATATATATATATATATATATATATATATATATATATATATATATATATATAGGGCTGGGTTCAACAAGGGACTAAAATTATTCATGGTACCAAGGGACTAATCTCGATCGTCGGAATCAAAATCATCAACGACTAAAAATTAGGTTGTAAATTTTTTATATCGACGCACATGTAGAGAATTATAACAAAAAACCCACTTCATTTTTTTAGTTTTTTTAAATTTTCGAAAATATTGTTTTTCAAAAATAAAAACCGAATATACCAAAATTCATAATTTTTTGTCCTCTACAAATAGACATCCATATTGATATACAAAAAATAAATTTTTTTTCATAAGTACAGCTCGTAGAGGATTATAACAAAAACCCACTTCATTTTTTTAGTTTTTTAAATTTTTCGAAAATATTCTTTTTCAAAAATAAAAACCGAATATACCAAAATTCATAATTTTTTGTCCTCTACAAATAGACATCCATATTGATATATAAAAAATAATTTTTTTTCATAAGTATAGCTAGTCTAGATTCATAATGTGAATCTGAACTGTAAAAATTTGAATATTAGTAATTATTTTACTTTTAAAACTTTTACTACTTCAATATTATAACCATTTATAAGTAATTTACTTGATTCACAAGTGGATTTACTCATATTTACACGAAAATTTACTCATATTCACATATCAATATCATATAGTATTGATAATTTACTTAAAAGTTTTTTATTATTTCAACATTTTAACAATTTATAATGAATTTACTCTGATTCACAATTGAATTTACTTACATTCACACAAAAAATTTACTCAGATTCACATTTGAATATCATATGGTATTTTAAATATACTCTGAAATATGAATTTGATTAATTTACTTAGAAAATTTTTAATACTTCAACATTTTAATCATTTATAATGAATATACTATGATTCATAAGGTAATTCCATTTACATTCACACAAAAAACTATTCATATTCACATGACAATATTATATGTCATTGTGAATGCCAACAGTGAATAACAGAATAACAGTTCAGATTCACATGTGAATTTCAACTAGCGGAAAATTTGAATCTGAAGTGTAAAAATTTGAATATGAGTAATTATTTTACTTTTAAAACTTTTACTACTTTAATATTATAACCATTTATAAGTAATATACTTTATTCACAAGTGGATTTACTCATATTTACATGAAAACTTATTCATATTCACATATCAAAATCATATAATATTGAGAATTTACTTAGAAGTTTTTTACTACTTCAACATTTTAACCATTTATAATGATTTTACTCTGATTCACACTATAAATAATTTACATTCACACAACAATTTATTCAGATTCACATATCAATATCATATAGTATTTTAAATATACTTCGAAATATGAATATGATTAATTTAGTTAGAAAAATTTTAACAATTCAATATTTTAATCATTTATAATGAATATACTATGATTCATAAACTTAATTCCATTCACATTCACATAAAAATTTATTCAGATTCAGATGACAATATCATATGCCATTGTGAATGTCAAAAATGAACATAATAACAGTTCAGATTCATATGTGAATCTCAACTAGCGGAAATTTCGAAAAAAAATTATTTTTTGTATATCAATATGGATCTCTATTTGTAGAGGATAAAAAGTTATAAATTTCTATATATTCAGATTTTTTTTTCGATAAAAAATAAGCTCTAAAATCTAAAAAAACGAAAAAAACGAAATGGGTTTTTTTATAATCCGGTAGATGCACGTCCACCGTAAAGTGTACAATCGTATGGATGCGATTAGTCCCTTGGTACCATGGTTTATATTAGTCCCTTGTTGAACTTTTGCCTATATATATATATATATATATATATATATATATATATATATATATATATATATATATATATATATATATATATATATATATATATATATATATATATATATATATATATATATATATATATATATATATATATATATATATATATATATATATATATATATATATATATATATATATATATATATATATATATATACTACCTTAAAAAGCAAAAATGGTTTCTAAAAATAGAAACTCTTAAAATTAAGAGGTCCAAGTTATCATGCATACGGTATAAATTTTAAAGCATATTTGCACAACGATTTTGAATTCTATCTACTTTGTTAAAAAAAACTGAAATTCGTCATTCTCGGCCTCTATACAAACAATAAACTCGGGAGACAAAAGTACAAAGTTTATTCACGTGACTCTTATTTCAAAATTTTGAGTTTCAGAAAATCTCTCTATCTCTTAAAGAAACCCTACCTTCAGCAGCACCATCCGCCGCAACCATCATCAGTATCCACCGGCGGCCCCATCATCATCACAATCCACTACCGTCCTCACCATCTTCTCCGTCAGTCCCCTACCATCGCACCATTCACCACCACTACTACTGGAAAACCCACCGCCGTTCGTCTTCTCTCTCTAACCACCATCAGCCGCAATTTCTGTTCCACTTTCAATCGACGATTGCACCACCACGACAACCACACCATCACCATAACCTCATTACGAGTTGTTGCCTTCCCCACCACAAAAAACCCACCATATCTCTCTCTTTCTCTCGATCTTGAACCCTAAACCGCACTCCCATCTCATATATCGACGCCCTTCAGAAATCTCATCTAGGGTTAAAGTTCATGTATGTATATATGTTTCATGCTTCTGGGACTTCTCATATATTTTATTTTTCAAATTCTTAGGGTGCGTGTTACTGTACATTGATTGTTAACGTATGAGTTGGTGACCTTTTTCTAGGGTAAAAAAGGAAGCACCATATATCATATTTATAAAAGAGGTTGGACTATATTACCCCTATCATGATTCTTGGTATTAAAGTTCATTACTTCAATTTTCTTTTCATCCTTTCAGACTGATGTTGTGGTTACCAGTCATGACGTTAGATTTCGTATTGTCAGCAATATGAACGAGAACAAACTCGAACCAGTTACTCATGTAATAAGTCAAACTTACTTATTTTTTGGCTGATGGTGTTATGTTGAGTTTAATGTTTGTATCAAGAAGTGGAACAGAAACACCAGAGGATGTATATGGGGAAAGGTGACATTTTTATAAAGATTCTTTATGTTATTTGTGTTTTTGAAATATTTTGATTATAACATAAAAATGGATTTTTCTTTTTTTGCTATAAGGAAGCTGGTTTGCGGCTTTGTGCAGTATTATCACCATAAAAGTGAATTTATTTGACCGTATACCAATAGAGTAACAGAATTAGTCAATCGATTCCCTACTATTTTGACCAACCCAAAACGCCCCTCCCAAGCTTCTTTTAATCAGATGTTGTAGGTCTTGTACAAGTACCCTTTTCAAGCAGGCTAGAATTTTATAAAAAGAGACCCCTTTTACCGTTGAAGAAAGGTAAAGTATCAACTTTATAATTCAAAGCAATGTCCGTGTCACCAAAGATTGAGCAAGTTTTATGGGTTAAGATGTCTGCTTTTCAGAAACAATTATTTTCTTCATGTTTTACTCTGTTTTGAAGGATTTTTATTAGAAGAAGACATGATATATGTTTCTTCTCAATGTAATATGCTCTTGTAAATTTATGGGTATGTTACTTCTTAACCTCATATGCTCCTGTAATTTAAAAGATTATTTACGCATTTGTTTTGATTGTTTGTAATTTTTCATTCTTGTTCCCTTCATTACGCACTTTCAAGTTTCTATAAATTTACGGGTTTAATCTTTTGTTCTTGGTCCCTTCATTTTTTGAGGCTTATTTGTTGTTGTCTCAGGATTCTATGGGTGACGAGTAGGACTGTTTTGGGGTCTATTGCAGCTAGGCAGCAAAGTCAATAATGATGTTTAATGCTATATGCATCAATGTACTTTATAAGTATGCCATTTAAAATGGTATTTAATTGAAGCTTTTATACTTCAAATGCCTCTGGGAAACAAAAGAGTAAATTAATTGTCGAGTATGTGTGCCATTTATAACATAAGTTAATTTATTTTGTTATTTAGCTTTATTAAAAACTGTATCTACTTTGCGTTTCTGTAGAGACTTAAAGGGCATTTTGGGAAACTTTCAGTGCTTCAATCAGTTGCCTTTGCGGTTGGCATGTGCTTTGATGAGAGGAATGCACCTTTAAAAGATGTGATTGTATCAAAAATGTTATCGGTGCAGGGCGACTTCTTATTTTGTTTTTACTTTTTCAATATATTAAATGTTAAGTTAAAAAATGATACTTTTTCTGTTTAGTAGTTATGCAACAGGCCGGATCAATGCAAGGAAATACAACGGATAGGTCCTGGTACTCCAATACATCAAAGTGGTGCGCTTTTTTTTTCTGATTATTTTGGTCCATTCTTTGTCAAATGCTTAAGTTTCTTTCCTGTGGTTACCTGATCCAGGTTGGTTTTTAATTGTGTGTTCATGCTGGGAGATGATATTTAAAATTAGCCTTTGTAGATATTACACAAAATACACATGCTTTGTAGAATAGATGCATTTATTAGTAATTATATTTCAATTCTTATAATGGTTAAATATTTCAATTTGTACAGTGTTTAAATATTATATGTAAAATATTTATGCCTTTTTTATCGTGATTTGAAGATATTATGGATCAAAGGAGGATGACAATGTTTAAATATTATGTGTTGACATTATGAACGAAAGGAGCATTTAAAGAGCACAGAGACATATCTTTTTCCTTTTTTTGCATTAAAATTATTATGAGGAATATTTGAAAGGATATCATAATTACATAGACTCCTTTAGTTTGACAAGCCACAAAAATAGGCTTTTAAGTTCTATTTTTCTGTCTTTATGTATGCGAAATACATTTGTACTTTGCATTATATTTCAAAATAGGCAACAAACTTTAACTTTGGCAAATGTAATTACACTTTCTGTCTGTTTAAGGGTACGTCTTCTTCTGAAACGCGGGCATGTTTGTGCGATGAGAAATATCATAATTATGTCAACTTAGATGGACTACTTAATCTAAAACAAACATAAAGTTTAAGTTTAACTCGGAATAAACTACGTTTGAAAGTACATTGCATTTTTGGCAAAATATTATGAGTATATTGCTATTGTGGATAAAAAGTTGCAATTTGGTAAAAGCAATGTAAATTAATATTAAGCTGAAGAATCGTAACTATGTTACTATTACGTGTGTGTGTGTGTGTGTGGCTGTGAAAATGTTCGATCAAAACCAAGTCTATTGCTTTATGATTATTACAACTGAATTATGAAACTTAATGTTTTTTCCTTTTCTAGACCTAATAACCCGTCTAGACGAGATTAAATCATGATTTCGCCCTTATATTCTAACAAACAGATTCGACAATACAGTTCTCTAGATTTTGAGGGAATACTTAATATATCATCAACATTTGATATTCATACACATCAGGTGAAAAGTTCTTTGGTTGCAAGGTAGATTTTTGGAAGGTAAATGTGTCACATAGACGTGCCATGTCAGCAAACGAGTTATTAAATTCTACGGTTTTTTGTTCGTTTTGGCGAAACATCGAACCGAACCGCATGATGCTTACCCCTAACAATTTGTCTTCCGCCGCATTGCGCGGGTACACTACTAGTATATATATATATATATATATATATATATATATATATATATATATATATATATATATATATATCCTATCCTAATAAATAAGTAACTCAAAGCCACATGTCATCACCATATTCATTTTGCCATGTGTCATTTTCTCATAATTTTAAATTTTTAAAAAAAAGCTAATTGGTTTGAAACCTTTCTAACTCATTAATGATCGGTTTAATTATCATTCAATTTCAAAATTAATTGTTATCATTTAATTTCAAAAATAATTGATTTTTAATATCATATTATTTTTTCAATGTGTAGAATGATTTAGGAGACAATAGAGAGACAATTGACGTCATAATATTTTGAAGAACGACTCCAACCATAATAGTGAATTTGATTTTAGTACCAGTGACATTCTCATAATCAATTATATTTATCAAAATACAAAGTCGTAATAGTAAAAATCAAAAGCAAGATGTCACGATACACAAACAAATTTCTTATGTAAAATTATTAATGTTTAGATATTCTTAATTAATAATTTTTTTGTATCATCCCGTGTAATACACGGGTTTTATAACTAGTATATATATATATATATATATATATATATATATATATATATATATATATATATATATATATATATATATATATATATATATAAAAGAATAGGTGATTGTAATCATTATACTTGTTCTCTAACAAAATAACTATACTAAAGATATAAAACTTCTTATTATTGTAGTGTAATTTTAGGTTATTTATGTAAATAAACAAATACCACTACAAATATCATTATTAAAAATTTATCAACCCAATAGATACATCAACCTCAAATTAATCTACTACATTAAAATATATCAATACTAAACGCCAACAACTACCTCAAAATAATCACCACATTATTTGAAATTGTCTATGGAAGGTGTTATTTGAAATATTCTAAATGAACCCAAAGCGTTACCGTATACAATAGACTCACCACAAGAGTATGTCGTATTAGGGGCGACGCCTTTAGGGGTGACATACCCTTTAGCGGCGACACCAGACTTGCTAGGTTTGGTGTCGCTGCTAAATGGTATGTCGCCCCCAAAAGGTTCGCCGCTAATACCTCGATCCGAATTTCTCGTCTCGTGCAATCCTCACTATTGAAAGAAAACAGCGTCCTACAATGGAAAAAGAGTCGGTAAGGTTTCCCCCGCAAAATGTTTCATGTCACCCCTAATACTGCATGTCGCCCCTAAAGGGGTAAAAAATAAAAAGAACAACCATCGATAGCCTCTGTACATGCATTTTGTCAACGAAAAGCCTCAATTCTCTCTCGACTTTCTGCGATTTTGGCTGGGATTTTTCGGATTTTAAAGTTTGTTTTCATTGAAGATCAATTTCTAACAACAATCTACTTGTAATCTTCAACTAGAAAAGGTAATTCTCATATCTTAACTTATGGTTTTATAATTTTTTGGAGTTTTAATTGTTGTTTCATGATTTTTGTAATAAAATGTTTTCTTGGAGATGTTAATGTATATAGTTCTTGTTAATGTTAGTTATAATAGCTAGTTACTTGTATTTTGTGTTAATTTTTATATGGATTTTTTATATAAACAATTGATTGAACACTATATGGATATGGATTCTTTGCATGTTAAGTTTTGATTGTAGTATTTTGTTAATGTATATGTCAATGTATATGGACTGTTTGATATGAGCATTTAATAGATTTTGTGTTAATTTATATAGAATTTTTGTTAGATAATGTATATGAAATTATAGAATTGTATATGGATTTTCTGATATGAACACTTGATTCAATTTGTATGAAAATGTTAATCGATTGTATGATATGTTTGATTTTTGATGTTTTCTATTATTATTAAGAACTTAATTTGTTAGGACATAATATGATGTATTGTATTTTATATTTTGGTTGTTATGGTACCATACTATTAGTTTGTTATGTTATGATATGTTAAAAGTGATTAAAATTGTTAATGAAATTGTGATTTTTTTAGAATATTTGTTAATAACTTATTTGTGAACAGCTTCTTTAGATTGCTATATTAGAAATCAACAAAAGCATGATACTTTAATTGATAAAAGGGATAATGTTACTGTTTCCCAACAAATTATCTATGTTGATCCCATTTGGTCACCCAACTATTTTTTTGCATTCTAAACCCATAAACATTCAAATTGTATGTCATTAAAGTCATTTTGTGAGTTTTGAAACCGGTGACCACGATTAACTGGCAAGCCAGATATCATTTTGGTCAGCATAACACACCCACTTGGTACCCAAGTGGCGGTGACATGACATCTTGGACTTTTCTTAATAAAATAAAAGATATTAAAACTTTAAATTATTTATTATTATTATTATTATTATTATTATTATTATTAGACAAAATTACATAAACAGTCCCCGTGGTTTACCAAAATCTTTCACATTAGGACCAAGTATTGAAATTTCACCGTTAGGGTCACAAACGTTTCCGAAACGCTATAAATCAGTCACTGGGGCATATAAAAAGACTGAAATACCCTTTCTATTTTCTTTTTCATTTTCCTTTTAATACATTATTTATTAAATCAATTTTAAAAAAAAAAGAAAAATAAACCCCCACCCCCACACCATACTACCCCTTCCTCTCCCCCTCCCCCTCCCCTAACCCCGTCCCCGTTGAACAGGTGCCGATGAAGCTTGGAATGTCGCTGAAAATGGAGTTCCGTGCTAGTATCAGATCCTTGAGAGATATTGCTCCTCCAATTTTAAGAGGAATGCTTCATTTAACTGGTTGTCAATGGCGGAAGTAAGAGCACCATGGATGCTTCTGGACAGCTTGTTTTCTGAAAACACAACACTTTGTAGCCCTAATTGAAAACACAACAGCTTGTCAATGGCGGAAGTAAGAGCACCATAGATGCTGGTGCCTATTGTTGGTGTCGAGGTAGCCAAAGAATCAAAAATCTCCCATTCTGTTGTTACTGTAGTCGATTCTGATGACGGTGGTTGATGTTTTTCCACCGCTGGTGGACCTGAAGATTTCCCAATTATCCACCTGGATTGGTGCGGCGCGCCACCGTTCCCATCTGAAACTCTCTGTTCTTGATCATGATTCCGACTGCCATTGCTGCTTTGGGTTGAGTTTTTAAGCTTCAAAGCATCTAGAGTTTCAACATAATCCTGAACCCTTTTCACTTGGAAATTTATGATTGAAAAATAAAATCAACAGTCCAAAATTAAATTTTCAATAGAGAAGAGAATTAACTACCTGCAATTTCCTCTGTAATTTTACATCATCGTCAACTGTTATTCCGTCTAGTTTAAGCAGTTGATTCATCAATAACTCGATCACATTCAACAGAGTCTTCTCTGCGACTTTTCCTCCTTTAGATATAACGGATTCAATCGCCGACACCTGGCCAGCAAGCCGATCAACCTCGAAGCTAATATCGGAAATGGATTTAGCAGCTTTTTCCATCTTTGCGTTCTTTCTCATCTCCAGAAACCTTTTTGTCTTGGCTAATTGGGTTTTCCATCACCACCATTTTTGATCGATCTTTCACACCCACCGCATCAAGATATGACTTTGAATCCCTCGCTTTATCTTTGTACATGAGTTTCTGACCAGTCGAAACCGTTAACGGGGAGGGGGAGAGGAAGGGGGTAGTGGGGTGGGGGGGGGGTGGCGTGGGTTTATTTTTCTTTTTTTTTTAAATTGATTTAATAAATAATATATTAAAAGAAAAATGAAAAAGAAAATAGAAAGGGTATTTCAATCTTTTTATATGCCCAAGGGACTGATTTGTAGCGTTTCGGAAACGTTGGTGACCATAACGGTGAAATTCTAATACTTAATCCTAATGTGAAAGATTTGGTAAACCACAGAGACTGTTTATGTAATTTTGTCTTATTATTATTAAACATATTCATCTAAATTCAAGAAAACCACCACATTCAACCTCCCATCACCAGCTCCCTCAACCTCCCACCAACGGCATCATCAACATCATAATCCGAGTTCAAAATCATCTTCGTCGTCAAACCCTGGGTAAACGATTTTTTTATTTGCACGGCCATTCCAAATGGAATACCGTATTTAATAGTAGACAAATTTCAAATCCTAATAACTAAACCTTCCACATCGTTTCCCTGGACATACGAATCGATTGCAAAAAATTAAGATATGAACTAATTACAACATCCAAAAATAATCAAGCCTTCCAAAATAATTAAACCTACCAAAAATATTAAACGATTACATCTTCAAAAAACTATTAAACCTTCGAAATCTCCATTTCAAGCCCAACAGATACGGAGCTCACTAATTACTTAAAATTAATTTGAAAAACATTAAATCTTTGAAACCAAGTAAAAAAAAGACGAAAAACATTTGGAACCAAGGAAACAAACCAAAGAAAAAGATGAAAAATCAGCGAAGATGAAGGTAAAGAACCGATTAAAACACCCCAAAAGAAAACAAATAAAACCTATCAAATGAAGATGAAAAACCGATTAACCGATCTGGAATTCATTGATTTTAAAATTCTACATGTGATTAAACTATCTCATACCATTTTTGGGTTTAAAAACATGAACTCGACCTGCACAGACTTGGACAAAACCACTGGATCAAAGAAGCTTTCTTTGATGTCATCGAAGAAGCTTACTTGCGTATTTCGAAGTCATGGCTGCAAAGCAAATGTCGATGGAATGCAAGACAAAACTAGAGATCACTTGGAGGAGGATGTCGATGGCTAAAAAAAAATGGTTTGGATGCTTGGAAATGGGCGTCGATGGTTGCGAAAAATTGGAGATGCTTGCCTGAATGGAAATTAATCCTTCACTTTGCTTTATTAATTTTAAAATAAATTAAATTTTCTTATATATTGACAAATTTCTTTTTAAAAAAATCACCAAAGAAATAGGTATACCCACATGGAATAGGAGGTCGACTTGTTTACCAGTCAAACATGGTAAAAGTAACCACAATCACCTTTTTAAAAAGTCAATGTTGTGTTTAAGGATCTAAACTACAAAAAACTATTATATAAGTGACAGAAGAGATCAAAACTCATATTTCGTCGGGCAACAGTAACATTGTCCCTTGAAAAAAATATGAAAGTACAATGTTCTAATAAAAATAAAAAAACAAAAATAGGATGCTATAATTAACAAAAATATTAAAGTAAAAGATAAACCGTAAACCCTGAAGTTAAACATTAATTTAAAACTAAACCATAAATTCTAAACCCTAAACCTTAAATTTTAAACCCTAAAAACTAAACCCTAAATTTTAAAACATAAAACTTAAACCTTAAACCCTAAAGTTGAACACTAAATTCTAAAACCGAAACCATAAATTTTAAACCAAAAAACCTAAATCCTAAACCCTAAATTCTAATACATAAACCTTATACCTTAAATCCTAAACCCTAAATCCTAAATTATAAACCTTAAACCCTACACCCTAAATCCAAACCTTAAAATCTACATCCTAAACCCAACGTTCAAGGTTTAGTGATTAGGGTTTATGGTTTAAGGTTAGGGTTTAGGGTTTAGATTTTACAGTTTACTGTAAACCTTTACTCCTAATAAAAAATCAACATTTTTTAGTTTAATTCTCTTTTTGTTAAACATATTTAGCTTAGAAATACCCGCCCGAAATTGATTCAAAATTTGATTTTGGACTGTCCTCGTTTTGGGACTGCTTTTTGAATACTTTATCTAAAGATATTTGATGCATCAAAAGTAGTTGCAAGACAAAAAGTATGGCGCTTCAAGTATATTGGTAATTCCATAAGTGCTTTGCTTATGACTAGTACTATTATCTGTTAATGAAGAAAACAGAAAACTAAAGCATGGAGAGCTGGATCAAATCATGAACTATAAGAAACTTGCTTTCATCCATAGGATTAGGAACCAACTTCTCTTTTGTGTCTTAGTTTATGGTTTTATGATCGAAAATTGTTGATGTGACCATTATTAGATGGTTTTGTCTTGTTTTAAATAAAAGTTATTTGGAAAGTTATTTAGGAATAAAGTTATTGTCATTACATGTATGAGACCACTACACAACAATACTTCAATAATTGATTCGAAAGGACCCAAATGTCAGATAATAGGTACCAGTGGGATTTTCTACTTTTCATAAACTTGAAAGAAGCTACTAGAACTCCAGGTGGATAGGATTCTGGAAATCATTTGACTGAAAGTCTTATGATAGCTATTATTCTTGTTTATTTAGAGAGATAACTAGGCATTGCTCACAAGTTATTGTGGGCATAGACTGAGAATCTATTGGACCTCGTACATCTAATGTATTTGGACAGTTCAGTTTATCCACTAAACCGTCTAAAATACTTTGTTAAGTTTGAAACCTATATGGTGTTTAGTATTTTAAGAACAGAGTATAGAATAAAGGGAGCACATGATAAGATTCTCAAATCCAATAATGGATGGTTAGTTTCTTAGTAAAAAATCTTAAGATCATCAAATGAAAAGTGTTTCAAAACTCAAATCCATACACCACAGTATCACATGGTGAGTCTAATGGAAATTGGACATAAATGTTCGACTAATGATGATTCATATTATGCTTCCGACCAGTGTCTAAGGTTAGATCTTAGGGACAACTGAAAATTATTGAATCTTTCACAAACACAAGAGGTACTCTAAACACTATCTAAAAATTTGGAGTGTAAATGTTTATTCACTAGCATATTTAGAAATCTGAGGTTTTCAGACTTACAATTTACCATGAAGCTCAGAGTACACCGATTGAAAGAAGTGTTATTCAACTAGATTACTTGGGTATACGAAACATTTTGACGACAATCTCATGTTGCTCAAATGGTAGTCTTCTATGGGATGAAGCTGGTATTCAAAGAAATTAGTAGGGGCCATATTGATCTTGATGAGACTCAAAGGATCAAAGAACCTGATGTTAGCACTAGCACTCAACCAGAGGTACAGAAACTTGTTGAGACTACGTAAGAGTTTGCTGAGTAATCGGACATAACTCCATCACCTATCCGAGAAGCCGATAGAGTACGTCATGTACCCGAATTTTATGGATTACATGTTAATGAAGTTGATGAACGTTTGGTGGACCGATATAAGCCTACCAATTATCGAAAGTCGTGGTGGACCTTTTGGGCTGCCTTAAGGAAAAAGGTTATGGAGACCGAGATGAAATCCATGAAGGATAACCAAGTTTGAAATTTGGTTGATCACATGGTTGATTTTAAAACAATCGAGTGTATATGGGTGTTCAAGAAGAAGAAATGCATGGATGTAGAGTACACACCTAAGAGCCAAAATGGTGAAAAGAGTTGTACTCTTACTCAAAGGTTGATTATGAAGAAACCTTTTCATCAGCAGCAATAATCAAATCTATTTGGATATTGTTTGCCACAACAACGGTCAGTGATTATAAAAATTGCTTTAATTCCTTAACGAAAAACATTAAAAGGATAAGCATATGACACCACCAGAAGGTTTTATACAATCCAAATATCCGAATTGAATATGTAAGCTTGAAAAGTCTATTTATGAACTTAAACAAGCATCTCGCAGATGGAATCTTTATTTCGATGAGAAAGGCAATGAGTTTGGCTATTTGAGAAATGAAAGTGAAATCATATATATTGTTGGATTAGGTGTCTAAGCCATGACTAATAATTAGTATTTACCTAATTAATAGTAGCATAGTCCATTTGAGTTGCCCTCATAGCTAGAGGTTTGATAGAAAATTCAGTAGAGAGAAAGAATGATTTATTATGTGATTAATAAATCAATAGAAATTAAATAAATAGTTTATTAATATATTAAAGTGATAATATATTAATTAGAAACTATATTAATTAATTAGAAATTAATATGGAATTAATCGGAATTAATTTGGTGATTAATTTAATTAATTAAAGGTGTAGGAACTGAAATTGTAATTCTTCAATAATTGAATAAGTGGCAATTTGAGTAAGTGTAGTAACCAGCGAAATCTATATATAGATATATAGAATTTCAAATTTTATATATAAGAGATAAATATGGTTTGAATTAATAAGATAAAGGTTTATCTTGATTTGAATTCAAAAGGTTTATCTCTAAAGGCTTATCTGGTTATCTGCTTGGGACTATAAATAAAGACCCAGGGATCCTTATTTTCTGCGCCAACTTCATACCTTCTCTCTGGAAATTTCGATCACTTCTCCTGCTCCCTAGGTGTGACTTCATTTGAGGCAAGATCTCTTTGTTGCTTTGCTTCCAAGAAAACCTAAAGGTTAGTTTTTCTGTTTTTATTCTTTAGTTATTTTTTGTGGCCTTTAGGAAATATTATATGTTCAATTAGAAGAAAACATAGATCCTCATATGTTAAATGTGAACTTAGGTTTGTTAGCTCATTGATTTGCAAAAAACCTTTCAGTGGTATCAGAGCATTTGGTTGTTTTCTTGTTGAATAGTTATAATTGTTTTTCTAAAATTAGGGTTTAAAGCTAATAAACCCTAAATTGCCTAAATCGAAATTAGGGTTAGGGTTTTGGAAACCCTAGCCCCTCCCCTTGCCTATTTCGAAAATCATAATTAGGGTTTTAGAATGTTTTCTATTTTTGGTAACTTTAATTATTTAATTAAATGGATAACCTTAAACCCATTATTTGAATTTTCGAAAATTAGGGGGTTTAAGATAGGTTTAAATTAATTTGATTAATTTGTGATACCTATCAGGATTTAATTAATTTAATTAATTGTTTAATTAAAAGATAAATTAAATCATTTAAAGGTTTAATTTAATTTTAAATTTAATAGTTAAATTTCGAAAAAAATTAAAAGATAAACCAGGAATATTTTAAAAGGTTTAAAATAAATCTTATATATATTATAATTAAAAGTTAATATTATATGTATAAGATAAAATTGGTTAGTCAAATCAATAGTAGGCCTCATTCACGAAGCTGATCTATAAAGAGGGTATAAGGAGACTGCCTATAAAATGGCGGTCTAATGGGTGTCTACTCTCACCCACCGCTCTTTTGATCAGTGGAGAGTCGTTAGCCGAACGGGTTTGATAGGACCGCTTAATCTCATTAAAAGTATAATGATATTAATCAAAGTACTGGAACAGTTTTATAAAATCCCAATTTAGTTACTTTAGGAAAAATCTGAATTGATGCTAATCCATGAAATTGCACATTGCACTTTATGAAACATTGGTGGAGCGTGTGTGGTTTACCGGCACGCCAATAGGAGTTCATAAAGAGTGGAAATGGGTTTCTCAAATCTTATCATTATTGATGGAGCGTGTGTGGTTTACCGGCACATCAATTAGAGATGATAAGTGACTTTGAGAGTACCAAGCTTATTTGCATGGTTATTCACACCCGGTTTGTGATCCTCGGTATCCTAGTCACAAACAATGGGGCATATCCGAGATTAAACATGCTATTGAACAGTTCAATAAATCTCAAAAGAAACTAGGAATTCCATTATAATTAGATTATTTTCCGCGGTGGAATTGGCTGAATCATTATTCGCCTACCTTTATAAAATTTACAATTAGATTACGGCATCCCTCTTCTATATTGTGAATTGTTATAGTTGGGTCCTAGCCTTATTATTATATTGGGTTAATATTAAGGGTCGTATATGTATCTAATTAAAACTACCTTCTTTTATAGATGTCTTCTGCTGACCAATCCGTTCCCCACTCAAACTCCGGTAATGTCACTTCAATCCTCTCGTTGTGTTCAAAAGTGCAATTGGATGGCACAAACTACAACGACTGGATCTGAAACATCAAGATGGCTCTGAGGTTTGAGAACAAAGAGTATGTTCTCGAGACTGAGCTAGTTGAAGTTGACCCAGATACTGCTACTCCTGAGGAAGTTGCCTCATATCAAAAACATACTGATGATGCGACCAAAGTGGCCTGCATCATGATTGCTACCATGAATCCTTAATTGCAAAGAATTTATGAGGACTACTGGCCCTATGAGATGCACAAAGAGCTTGCAGAAAAGTTCCGCAAGCAAGAGCGTATCGAGAGGTGCGAGGTGGTCAAAGACTTCACGAACAGCAAGCCTAGGGATGGAGAGTCCATCTGCACTCATGTGCAAAGGATGCAAGGTTACGTGGATCAGCTAAGGAAGCTTGACATGCCTGTACATGAGGAGTTGGCCGTTGACATAGTGCTTAACTCCTTACCGAGTTCTTATGACCAGTTCAGGCTGGCGTATCATTTGAACAACAATTAGGCCACTTTGGCTGAATTGCATCGCATGCTTCGTACTGCTGAAGACAGGATGAAGGGTAAAAGTGTACCCTCAGTTAACCAACCCGTCTTGGCAATTGGAAGTGGCAAGGGAAAGAAAAGGAAGGGCCCTCCCAGTCAGAACTGGAGGGAAAAGGTTCATGTCGGGTCATCCAGTAATGGCGCGAGACCCAAATCTTCTGGCATTCCACACGTCGCCAACCCCAAAGATGCCGACTGCTTTTATTGCAAAGAAAGGGGTCATTGGAAGAGAAGCTGCCCGAAATACTTGCAGGATGTCAGGGATGGCAAAGTGAAGCCATCGACAACAGGTATATACACTATCTCTAAAAACTGACCATCTTGTAGTTCTTGGGTCCTTGATACAGGATGTGGTTTTCACATATGTTCTGATTTGCAGGAACTAAAGGAAAGCAGAGAGGTGGAGCACAATAGATTGAACCTGATTATGGGTAATAGGAGATTGTCGCCTGTTACCAAGATCGGTGTCTATAGTTTAGTGCTCAGTAGTGATGTTAGTTTAGACTTAATTAATTGTTGCTATTCGCCAGAAATGGCAAGAAAAATAATTTCATTTCATGCATTGTTCAAACAAGGTTTTCAGTTTTCTTTTGATAATGATATTGGTTCAATTTCTGTTATCAAAAATGGTAATTTTGTTTTTACTGCTTTACCTTGTTCTGGTGTGTATGAAACAGTGACATGTGTTGACAATTTAGAAAATAGTGCACTAAAAATTGATTCTTCTAGTGGTGTAGAAAAGGCATGCTTGTGGCATAGTCGCCTTGGGCACATCAGCAAGAAACGCATCGCCCAACTCCAAAAGGATGGAGTGTTGGAATCATTCGACCTCAAGTCGGATGATGTATGCGAATATTGTCTGTTGGGAAAGATGACTAAATCACCTTTCAAATGTTCTTTTGAAAGAGGTGAAGGTCTGTTGGACATCATACACACAGAAGTGTGTGGTCCCTTCAGATCAACCACAAAGGATGGCACGCGGTTCTACGTGACCTTTACTGACGATTATAGTATATATATATATATATATATATATATATATATATATATATATATATATATATATATATATATATATATATATATATATATATATACACACTTAATCAAGCACAAGTCAGACACCTTTGAAAAGTTCAAAGAGTTTAAAAACGAAGTTGAGAATCAATTGGGCAGGAAGATAAAGATGCTTAGATCCGACAGAGGCGGTGAGTATCTTAGTATCGAGTTCCTAGACTATCTAAAGAAATGTGGAATAGTTTCACAGTTGACACCTCCCAGAACACCACAGTTGAACGGTATTGCCGAGAGGCGTAACCGAACCCTGTTGGACATGGTTCATTCCATGATGAGTCGAGCTTCGCTTCCTATTCACTTCTGGGGGTATGCCTTAGAGACTGCCTCCCACATCCTCAATCCTGTCCTAATTAAAAAGTTTTCTAAAACACCTCATGAGATGTGGACGGGGAAAGTTCCCTCGTTAGCACATATCAAAGTCTGGGGTTGTGAGGCTTTCGTTAGACGAGAGACTCACGACAAACTCGCAGAAAGAATAGAGAGGTGTATTTTCATTGGATACCCCAAACAATCATTTGGATACTTGTTCTACAGACCGAGCGAGGACGTGGTCTTTGTAGCTAGACAAGGAGTTTTTCGAGAGAGAGAGATCTTATATTCAAAGAGGACAGTGGGAGTACCATTGATCTTGAAGAAATTCAAGAGTCATCAAATAACGCAACCTTAGGAGAAACTAGCAACCAACAAGAGGATGAAGTTCCTGTTGGTCCGACAGATATATCCTTACCTCTTAGGCGCTCCGGTAGAGTTAGCATGCCACCCGAGTTTTATGGTTTCCATATAACTTCGGATGGGGACACGTTTGTCAGTGATAGGACACTGATAAATTTGGATGAGCGAGCTAACTACCGGGAAGCAGTGGCGGACCCTGAGTCTGCCAAGTTGAAAGAGGCAATGGACAGCGAGATCAAGTCTTTGTATGAAAATCAAGTTTGGAACTTGGTTGACAATGTGCCGGGTCGAAAGATAGTCGGGTGCAAGTGGATCTTCAAAAAGAAAACCGACATGGATGGAAAGGTACACACTTTCAAGGCAAGAGTGGTTGCGAAGGGATTTACCCAAACCCCGGGGGTTGACTATGACGAGATTTTCTCACCAGTGGCCAAGATAAAGTCTATTAGGATTATGCTGGCCATAGCTGCATTTCATGACTATGAAATTTGGCAGATGGACGTCAAAACCGCTTTCCTTAATGGGAAGTTGACTGAGGACGTTTACATGAATCAGCCAGAGGGTTTTGTCGACGCAAAGTATCCTGATAAGGTGTGTAAGCTTGAGAAATCAATCTACGGAATGAAACAAGATTCTCGCAGCTGTAATCTTTGTTTCCATGAGAAAGTCAAAGAGTTTGGTTTCTCTAGGAGCGAGGATGAGTCCTACGTATATGTTAAGGCTAGTGGGAGTATAATCACTTTTCTGGTGATGTATGTGGATGACATACTGCTCATGGTAAATGACATTCCAACCTTGCAAGATGTAAAGTCTTGGCTTGGAAAGTGTTTCGCCATGAAAGACCTAAGAGAAGCTGCCTATATTCTCGGGATAAGAATATTGAGAGATAGGAAGAAGAGACTAATTGGACTTAGTCAGAGTACATACTTGGAAAAGGCACTAAAGAGGTTTAGTATGGAAAATTCCAAGAAGGGAGAGCTACCTATCCAAAGTAATGCAAAGTTGAGTAAGACTCAAAGTCCGAGTACAGACGAGGAGATAGCTGACATGAGACGGGTACCTTACGCTTCGGCTGTGGGGTCGATCATGTACGCTATGACGTGTACTCGCCCTGACGTGGCCTTTGCTTTAAGCATGGTCAGTCGGTACTAGGGAAACCCTGGAAGGGCGCATTGGATAGCTGTCAAGAATATACTCAAGTATCTACGAAGGACAAAGAACATGGTGTTAGTCCTTGGTGGCAGTGATACTTTGAGAGTTAATGGATATACAGATGCCAGCTTTCAGACAGATAGAGACAACGGCCGGTCTCAGTCGGGCTGGGTATTCCTTTTGAATAGGGGAGTAGCTACTTGGAAAAGTTCCAAGCAAGAGACAGTGGCTGATTCTACGTGCGAATCAGAGTACATAGCAGCGAGTGAAGCGTCAAAGGAAGCGGCTTGGCTGAAGAACTTTATCGGTGACCTTGGAGTAGTCCCGAGTATTCAGGAGCCCATGGAACTGTTCTGCGATAACGAAGGAGCGGTTGCCTTGACAAAGGAACCGAGAGACCATGGAAAGTCCAGGCATATCGACAGAAAGTACCACTATATCAGGCATAGAGTAGAAGAAGGTCACCTCCTTGTAAAGAGGGTATCATCAGAAGATAATGCTGCAGATCCCTTGACAAAGGCTTTGAGTAGGATTAAGCATAATCAGCATGCTAGGAGCATTGGATTAAGAGATGATATTAGTTTTTGTAATTAGATAGGTTTTGAAACTTGTAACAATGTAAATGTAATTGACTTTGGTGATTTAATAATAGAGAATTATTAATGAGTATTGTTTACTGCTTTTGTCAATTGTTTATTATTGTGTTTCATTTTGCATGTTTACTTCCTGAGTAATTTGATTATTCAAATATCCACAGTCCCTCATACTTTTAGGGAGTAAGTATGAACGAAGGCTGTCATGAATTGGTTTGTAGACTGTCTAAGGAGTTAGACATAGCAATAGGATTAATTGCTACAACATGCATGAGTACTTAGAAATAGAGATTTGAGTATTGGATAAACCCACACTCAATAGATTGCTTCATGGATTACATCACGAGCAATGTTGAGACGATAATATCTTATGATCTTTAAGCGGAGACATATGAGTTATGATTTACAAGGCGGTTGTTCATTGATAATGCGAAAACGTATCGGTAACACGATGTTATAAAACGTGTTGTTGTGACTGATTTGTCTGGTAAAAGACATAAGCATATGAGTCGAAGCTTATTCGTCCCTTGACCCTGATGGGAAACAGATATCTGTAGGCCTCTCGATGATTTTGAAGTTGACTGAAAGCGTTGGCCAACCAGGACTAAATTGATATGATCAATTAGCAGTCTTAAAGTCATATGCAAATCAGAAATCGGGAAACAGAGAATCAGACCAGGATTGATCTTAATCTATGTCTTGAGTCTGAAAATATCTTGTTGGACGGAGGATCATCTGATCACTTATCTATGGACAGAACTGACTAGGTCAGAGTTCGGCAGCGGTTTCTCGGAAGCTACAGATGCTAATTAATTAGAGGTTAAATTGGTAATTATAGTCATAGACTTATCCAAGTGGGATACTGTTGGATTAGGTGTCTAAGCCATGACTAATAATTAGTATTTACCTAATTAATAGTAGCATAGTCCATTTGGGTTGCCCTCATAGCTAGAGGTTTGGTAGAAAATTCAGTAGAGAGAAAGATTGATTTATTATGTGATTAATAAATCAATAGAAATTAAATAAATAGTTTATTAATATATTAAAGTGATAATATATTAATTAGAAACTATATTAATTAATTAGAAATTAATTGGAATTATTTTGGTGATTAATTTAATTAATTAAAGGTGCAGGGACTGAAATTGTAATTATTCAATAGTTGACTAAGTGGCAATTTGAGTAAGTGTAGTTACCAGAGAAATCTATATATAGATATATAGAATTTTGAATTTTATATATAAGAGATAAATATGGTTTGAATTAATAAGATAAAAGTTTATCTTGATTTGAATTCAAAAGGTTTATCTCTAAAGGCTTATCTGCTTGGGACTATAACTAAGGACCCAAGGATCCTTATTTTTGCGCCAACTTCATACCTTCTCTCTAGAAATTTCGATCACTTCTCCTGCTCCCTGGGTGTGACTTCATTTGAGGTAAGATCTCTTTGTTGCTTTGCTTCCAAGAAAACCTAAAGGTTAGTTTTTCTGTTTTTATTCTTTAGTTATTTTTTTGTGGCCTTTAGAAAATATTATATGTTCAATTAGAAGAAAACATAGATCCTCATATGTTGCATGTGAACTTAGGTTTGTTAGTTCATTGATTTGCATAAAACCTTTCATATATCCAGAGCTAGTGGGAGCACTAAAGTCTACCTAATATTGTACACAGATAACAAAGCTCTCATGAGAACAATGTTGCGACATCGAGAAATATTAAATTATTGAGAATTTCTATATGCTACAAATGACATAGGAGAGACTAATTGCATATGAAACATCAGAATCTATAGAGATCGACCTCAGTACTTCATAGGGATAAGGCAGAGTACATGAATAGTAAAAATCCAAATATACAAGACTCCCAGAAGGGATACAAATCTTTGTATTAAGGCTTAGGACTGAGTGAACTCAGAGTCCTAGTCCCACAAAGGTTCTACATAAGATGATTAGAGTCTCATATACACTTGTAGAGGGATCGATCACACAATGTACGAGCCCTAATGTATCATATGCTTGAGTATAATGAGTTAACATTAGACTAATCCTGGCGAAAGTGAATGGATGGAAGTCAAGAAATATCTTAAATGTTTAAGATCGGGGTGAGCGTAGTGCGGTGTGGTGCGGTTTAGAGTAAAAACCGCAAACCGCACCGCATATGTGGTTTGACTTTTTTTGAAACCGCAAACTGCACCGCAAAGGTTCTAAACCGCATTATGCGCTGTGGTTTGGTGGTTTGTGCGGTTTGAATATGGTAAACTCCGTTGCATATATATATATATATACATACATATATATATATATATATATATATATATATATATATATATATATATATATATATATATATATATATATATTGCGGTGCGGTGCAGTTTGAACTACGTTTCTTCTAACTATAAACCGCAAACCGCACCGCAATGGTTCAAAACCGCATTATGCGGTGTGGTGCGGTGCGGTGTGGGTGGTTTGTGCAGTTTTTGTGGTTTGGTGCACAGCCCTAGTTTAAGATGTTCTTCATCAATTATAGTATGGAAGTACTCAGTATAAAGAAGCACATTGGTGCTAGCTTCCAAACTAATATAGACGGTTCCTGTATGCAGTTAGGATCTGGGTTCTTACCAAAAGAGATATCTCAGTTAGTAGATTTATACCGGATGAGGCAAGATAGCTGATATGATCACTAGGTCAATGTCATGGATTAAGCAAGATCGTCATGTTGAGTCCATATGCATTAGATTTGGAAATGAATTGGCTTTGAGTGAGGTTAGTGTGGTTTGATTTGTATTGGAAACTTAAGCAATGTAAAACTTTATATGATTTGAAGATTATTATGTAGAGAACATAATATATGCATAAAGGCAGTCATTTCATTAGTTTATCATCGTGTTCCATTTTTTTCAGGTTTTATTGACTTCCTGAATAATCAAATTATTATTCAAAGTATCCATAGTCGGTTATATTTTTGGGAGTAAGTAGTGATTCAAGGCTGACGTGATGTATTGGTTGATTATCCATCGAGATGGACCATCCACCAATACATCGAGAAGGACACAGCATATAGATGTGCTAATTCTCACGTGTACTTAATGGAGATTAAGTGTTGGAGTAACCCATACTTAGAGATTACTTCATGGAAACTGTCACGAGTAATTCTAAGATGGAAATATATTATATTCTTTAAGCAAAGATGCATTGATTCTTAGTTCTGGAACCTGTTGTACATTGGTTTTCTCCAACTTTGTTTGTAACTTCCATCCATAAAGGGAATGTCCACGTAAGATATGATGAGTGGGCGAGATCCATGTAGTCAAAGTTTATCGGTTCCTTCTACCCTAACAAGATATCCCTGACCATTGTTGATTTAGTGTTGACAACAAATGTATGACCCTACTCAAACCGAATTGATATAGAATCAATAGTACAGTTTGTTGTGGTCATTACAAATATCTATCGGGAAACATAATATTGAATGCCTAAGATTGACAGGGTTCCATGTCAGATGTTCATATGAATATCTTGTAGAACAATGGAATATTTGATCACTTGCCTAAGGGTTGTTTCATTACGACACTTGTCTAGGATGACATACACTTTACTAGGTTAGGGAATATTAGACCATACAGTTGTTATTACAAGTGCAAGTGAGAGACTGTTGGTTATATGCCCATGGTCATAACAAATTGGTATTATTACTATATAAAGTAGGGGTCTTTTTAGGTTACATACAAGAGACAATTTAGCAAAAAAAGATAAAAAATAAACACAAGGGGAAAAGTTTATTAATATATCAAAGTAAATGTATATTAGTTAAAAAGTAAAATATGATAAAGGAGTAAAGTTAAAATATCAACAGTTTGAACTTCAAATAGTCCTCATCCGCAATGGAAGAGATATGGATGAAAGGTACTATAATACAAGCCTATATTTGAGTTGTAAATAATCCCACAAACCCTAAATTCGCCCATCTCCTCGCCACCCTCGATAGCTGGCCGATTTCTTCATATACCCAGAAGAGATAACGTGCTAAAACTTCAAGATAATGTTTATAGTTTGTTAATGAGTACTGAATCGTCGTCTTGGGTGCGATTGCATTAGATTAGTTCTGCTTTGAGCTCTAGGCATCCTAACAAGATCATATCTAAGATCTAAAAGGTATATCTTGAACCCTCTACAGTTTACAGTTACAAAAGTGTTCATATTTTTGTGATCCGTGGTGGCATACGATCTTTGATTTATGTTCCCACTGCATTGATATTATGTTATCGTATTTCAACACAATCAGATCATCTTACTCTGCTCACATATCAGTCAACTCTTAACATTCCTTATCCAATTCTCAACATTGCACCCGTCCACAAAGTAGACATAGTGACAAAGAAAACAAAAAAGAAAATCACCACCGGAACCAGTGAACACTCAAATCTGCCAAAACAAAAGTTGAAAAGGAAACTGTTAGAATTTCCTCTAGTGTAACCTATAGCGAAGCGTCCTAAGGCTACTACTTTCAAACCATCAAAGAAAGCTATGAAGAAGGTGGTTGTGTCTTTGTTAAACACATTGACTGATACATGAATTCAAGCATCGTCATTTCAACAACACGTCACCGACCATGAACCTCACATTCCTTTTCCACTAAGCACTTCAGATTACCTCTAGCTTCATCTACTCCTACTTCTGAAGCTGCTCTCATTTCTTCTATCTTCACTCAGAAACTCCACTTACCTCCACCACCCCACTACTAAAATCATAATAACCTCACACCACCCACTTCAGACACACCTATCACTTCATCATTGTCTTTGTGAAGCAGTACCGGGCCGTGAAATCACAAATTGAGTATTCTAATTCATTACCATACTGGTTTTGATCCTGATTTTGAGGAAAAAGTTCTTACCAACTAACGTGTGCAGTCACTGATGCGGTCAATAATAATAAAAACCTCACTAACTCCAATAGCTATGGTAAGTAAGGGTCGAACCAAGGAGTTCGTGGTCGGAACTTTGTGTCTTAGAATAACCTGAATATAGTGTCAATCTATAGGAGGATAATCACTAACACTTAGGAAGAAAACCAATAAACAACACCAAAACTAAAATACATCTTTTATTAAAAACTGAAATTGTAAAAAAATATTCAAACTAAAACCAACCAAATCCGCCCAACCAAAAGAATTACAGGAAAAACTTAGACTTCCAAAGGTCTAAGCTCAATAACAAATGATTAGAGCCCTAGACTCAGATACCCTAACACCGAGTTGAGACGATAAAACATGGCTAAAAAGCCAAAACTACAAATTCTAATGAAGCTACTTGAAAGAAATTGAAAACTAACGAACATGAGCCTTCAGATCTAGAAAATTCCTGATGGATTGCTGTGGAATGTCGTTAGGATGCCTCTATTTATAGTTGCAAAATGAAAGGATTCACATCGCCAACAAGCTCATAAATGGATTTCCCGATATCTCGTACATTTGAAATTCAAATTGAAATTGGATTACGGTGTCATCTTTTTCTTAGCATTGAGATCTTCAACTCCTAGCTTCGAAAACATCGTCAATCCTTATCCCTTCGTTCCAACTTAATCTTTGTTCCCTTTTCACTTTTAAACCCTATAATTTACTAGTTTTTCCATACAACACAACTTCCAATGAAAGTGAGCGTATACAATCCATTTTTTTACAATAAATCAACTAAAACACACTAAATAACAAGTAAATAATTTAATATAAAAGTGCTTTATCACCAACTCTGATGTTTGTGATCATATTAGGGAATCTGATGTTTGTGATCATGTTTTAGTTATTTTATATTGATAAAAGGACTAGTTACACACACTTTTGTTGGAAGTTGCTTGGTATAGGAAAAGTAATAAAATACAGGGTTTAAAGTATAAATTGAACAAAGGATAGATATGAAAATGAAGGTATAATAATTCGTGAAGCTCGCGATGCCTAGAGTTGGAGGTCGCGACGCTAGGAAGGGATCGATGAAACCGTGTTCTGATTCAACTTGAAATTAAAATGTGTGAGATATTTGGGATCAGCCTAGTTCGTGATGCGAATAAACTGTTGTTGGCAACGTGAACTCTTTGATATTTCAACTATAAATTGAGATGGAGCGTCTGGCGACGGAATATATGACTATGACGCAGACGCTCGAGTCGGTGAATGATATCACCAAACGTTTCATGGAGTGGGCTCTGTTTTGTCCATAGTATGCAGCTACTAAGAAGATGAGGATGCCCCGTTATTTGTCTATGTTACGGACTGAGATCTGCGAATTCATGTCCGCCGCCCGCCATCAGACCCTTGCAGATATGATCTCTGCAGCGAGAGCTCGGGAGATTAAGTTAGAGCTGCAGAATAAGCAGAAGAGGCCAGCATCTGTTGCATCACCGCCTACGACTAAGAAGTTTAGGAGCAAAGATTCGAGGTCTGGGGGAGCGAAGGGAAGACTTAGTACAACAAGTGCCACAAGTGGCATGAGGGTCAGTGTCGAGGGACGGGGTGTCATCGTTGTGGCAGGGTAGGCCACTTCACCAAGGATTGTCCTCAAGCCTTGAAGGTCTGTTTTGGCTGCTACCAGTTGGGACACGTTCAAGTCGAGTGTATCGGGGTGAAGACAGGAGGGGTGCAGGCTCCGGCACCTGCGACTTTGAGGATTACGAATGGCCGCCAAGGCAAGGCGGAGACCCCTAGCGAGCTTTTCAGATGACCGCAGATGAGGCGTGTGTAGCACTGGATGTAGTGACTCGTATTAAATTTTTCTCTTCGTATTTATTTTCTTTCCGTTCATGTTATCATTCGGTTTTACAATTGTTTAGGTACTTTCTTAGTCAACTCTATCTCGACATTTGTGTTATTTGATTGGGGGCGACCCATTAATTCGTATCTCTGACTCTCGGTAAGAGCCTCGATGTCGTATTAGAAGACCTCGATTGTCCATTAGAAGTGGAGATCGCTGGTGATCATGCGGTTATGGTTTCTCGAGTTTATCGGGGGTGTTCTATTGAGATCCTTGGAGTGAAGTTCTCGATAGATCTTATTCCTATTCCTTTGAACGATCACAGAGTTATTGTTGGCATAGATTGGCTTAGTCAGGGGGCATGGATCGACTATGAGGGCAAGTGAATTTTTGTTCGATCTTCAAGTGGGGATGTTTTTATTATCTTGGGCGAGGGGAAAAAGTCTAGTACGTCATTTTGTTCGGCGGTGTGTGCATGGAAACATCTTTAGCACCGATGATCTAGCTTTGTGGCTTATGTATCAGATACGCGAGAGAGTAAGAAGAAGACCATGGAATATGTGTCGATCGTTCATGAGTTTCCTGATGTATTTCCGAATGATTTGATGGGAATACCTCGTGGAGTTTCACATTGATTTGATTCCGGCGCGGCTTCGATAGCCAATGTGCCATATCGTCTTGCTCCACCTGAGATGCTCTAGTTATCCACACAGCTTTAGGAATTGTTAGGGAAGGGATTTATCTAACGTAGTAGCTCTCCCTGGGGAGCTCTGATCATGTTTGTGAAGAAGAAAGATAGATCTCATTGTATATGTATTGGTTTTCGGGAGCTGAATAAGCTGACGATCAAGAATAGGTACCCTCTCCCAATAATTGATGATTTGTTTGACCACCTTTAGGGAGCAACGTGGTTCTCAAAGATTGATTTGCGCTCCAGTTATCATCAGATGCGGTTTAGGGAGGAGGATGTGCAGAAAACTGCTTTTCGGACGAGATACGACCACTATGAGTTCGCAGTCATGCCCTTTGGACTTACTAATGCGTTGGCGGCTTTTATGGATCTAATGAATCGTGTTTGCAGACCTATGTTGGATCGGTCGGTGATCGTATGTATTGATGATATTCTGATGTATTACCGGAGCAAGGAGCTTCATGAGGTGCACTTGAGGGAAGTTCTGGAGACCTTGAGGAAGGAGAGACTATATGCTAAGTTTTCGAAGTGTGATTTTTGGTCGAGGGAGGCTCAATTTCTTGGGCATCTGGTTAATTAGAACGACATTATAGTGCATCCAGCAAAGGTGGAGGCTGTTATGAAATTGGAGGTTCCAGAGACACCTTCTGAGATTCGAAGTTTTCTGGGTTTGGTTGGGTATCATCGAAGGTTCATATTGGATTTTCCAAAGTGGCGGTACCACCAATGAGAAAGAATGTAGTTTTTAGATGGGGTGAAGACCAGCAGGTAGCATGCGAGACCTTAAGACGAAGATTATGTGAGGCCATAGTTTTCACTCTACCCGAAGGTATGGATGACTTGGTGGCTTATGGTGATGCTTCGATCACTGGGTTGGGGGCCGTTCACATGCAGCAAGGCTAGGTAATTGCGTATGTGTTGAAGAATATTTGTGATGAAGTGCCACTCTATCCGAAGACCTGTAGCTGGCCTCCGAAGTAATACATTTTGATAAGAAGACCCCGAAGTGTAAAGACAACTATTAGAAGACCCCGAAGTCTGAAGACTCCGAAGGGTACATCCTGGAGGATCCGAAGACTTCTTAGATGTAGTACTTTTGTGTGCACGCGTAATAGTACATTACGTGGTGCATGAATCTTGTATCATATTGGTTCGTACACTGATAAGATATTCTCTGTAACAAAATGTACAATGCGTATCACTAATCACATATAAATATCAGTTTTACCATACCGTGTCGGGGTGAGATTGCATCTTCCCCAAATTGTAAAACCCTAAAGTATCAATCAAAGCATTCGGCTCTAGTTATCCAATTTCACTGTGTTCTTATCTGTTCTTACTTATAATTTCTTGAGCATATTAATTAATATAATTCTTCTTAGTAGAATTCTTGTCAAATCTCACTGTTTGATCGATTTCAACACCCAACAAGTGGTTTAAGAGCAGGACAACTCGAAAATCTGTTCTTAGAGCTTCATTTCTTTGTTACAGTTCTAGATCTGAATTGTTTCTCAGATCTAGCATTCCGCAACTGATAACTGTCTCTATAACTCGTTTTTCTGAAAAGATCCTGTTGAAATTTGTTCAAAATGTTCTACTGCTTCTTATGCCAATATGCTTAACTATGCCAATTTAATTGGTTCTTCCACCAAAGCTCCGGTTCTGGTTCCAACCTACTACGATTACTGGGCTGATCGTATGAGGGACTATCTTGAAGGTCTCGATGAAGCAAAGGATATCTGGAGATCTGTAAGGGATGGTCCTCACACTGACATTGCAGGGTGTTTCATTGATCTGGATGATGATGTAGCTGCTGGTGTTTTGAATGCAGCAGACTTAAGACGAAAGAGCAATGCGAGAACAATCCTATGAAAGATATAGCAAGATGGTGTATGAATTGGAGAAATATGGGGAAACTCGAAGCCAACAAGAAGTTAACATCAAATTTCTTTACAGTTTGAGACAAGAATGGAGACCGATTATGTTGATGATTAAGTCGTATGAGAACATTAACACCTATTCACTGGCTGCTCTATACAATCTCATTAAGTCACATGAGCCTGATATGTATGGTAGAAGGAGTGAGAAGGCTAATCCTAACTCTTTAGCTCTACTGTCAAATATTGAAGAAGAAGAAGATGAGGATGTTCCTGATGGATACACGGAAGGAGATAATGGTGAATCGATTGCTTTGTATGCTGCAAAAAATCGTCGGTTCAGAAAACCCTTTATGAACAAGTCAACTCCAGCAAAACAGTTTGTGAAAGGCTTCAACAAAAACTCTTTCACTCCGAAGCCTAAACCTGAAGTTTACACACCCAAGGAGGAAACTACAAAATCCCTAACTCCGAAGTCTGTTGAATCTAACACTTCAGAGTCCCAAAAGACTAAATCTGATGATAAGAATGTTGTCGGTGACTCATGTTTTTATTGTAATTACTGTCATGGTAAGAATCACTTTGCAAAAGACTGCAAGCTTCGTAAACGAAATGAGAAACAAAATCAGGTGAAAGATGAAGCTTACTATGCCAGAAAAATGGAGGAAGTAAGAGAGAAGACCAAGGACTTAGCCTTGATGGCTGCTGAGGATTATCCTGGAACTTATCAAGTTTGGTCATCTGACTCCGAAGACGAAGAAGTAAGAAAGCCAACTCACAGTGCTTTTATAGCCTATGATGCTGGTAAGTGCTTTCCGAAGGTCATTTCTAAGGAGACTGAAAGTGAAGATGAATGGGGATATGAGGGATCTACAGGTCTTGGTTATGAGGATTCAGAGTAGAAGAAATCAACAGATGCGGTGATTCCGAAAAGTTGGTATGATGACACTTCGGATGATGATGAAGAAGTATGTCTGATGGCAAAGGACACACGTATGACAATCCCGGAACATGTATCCAAACTTCTTTTGTCTTTTAATATTCCTACTTCCAAATTTTCTGATGCTATAAATGAAATAACTTGTGATTGTTCTGTGATGCATAAATTACTTGTTGATGCGAATAATAGGGAGAAAACCAATAATCAGGAGATTCTGAACTTGAGGGGGATAGTTGAGGGTTTGAAGCTTTCCTTAGAAAAGGCCAATTTAAGAATCTCATTGCTAGAAGAGACCAGAGAAGAACATTTTAATAATTATGATGTAACTTTGAGACAACGTAACATCTTTTGTGAAACTGCAAGACGCTTGTATGCTCATATTACTCGTATTTATCACTCTGCTGATGTCTGCAATGAACAACATAGAAAACTACTGTCTTTCTTTGAGTTTAAACTGAAAAATGTTGATAGCATTTCATATGAAATCGTGTCTGGATCCGAACTGACAAACCCTTCGTACAAGCATGGGCTGATTTCTATTGAGAAACACTTATCTGCTGAAAATATGTTGAAATTGATGCATAATGAAATACCAATTCTGAAGAAAAATGTTCCACAGATTTCTATTGAGAAACACTATTGGTTATGAAGACTTCAAATGTTGAAATATATCAATTTTCAAAGTCATCCTTCGTACCCACAAAACCTAACTTTCCAAATCCTAAATTTTAGAGACCTACAAAGAAAACTTTTCAAAAGGCACAAATCTGATAGATACATTCCATCAATGGCTAGACAAAAATTTGGATTTCTTTAAGGACAAAAATCTGTCATTGAACGATTTCAAACTTGCATACGAAGAGTACCTTTGTACTTCTACGTTATGTAGTTCAATATCAAGGAAATCTACAATTGAAAATTCAAAACAAAATTGGAAAAGAAATGATTTAAAAGAGAACTTAATTCCAAAATCAAAATCTTCAAGGACGTCAAATCGCTCAACAATCACAAAAACCAAGAAAACATCAAAATCATCCAAAATCACTAAATCCTCTAAGTCAAAATCATCAAAACAAATTTGGGTTCCGAAGACTTTTGACAAATCAACCACTTCGGACTCATCAGTTTTAACAACAAACTCTTCGAATTCATTCTCTGGGTCATCATGCTCATCACTTGAATGATTAATCTAAATGCCAATGAGATATCCGAAGAGGCTGTCGAGAAATGGATTCAAGAATCATTTGCTTACCCTGAGGACCCAAGATTGATTGGGTACCAACTCCTTCTTGATTGATTGCAGGTCATGTTAAATGAGCGATACGATGCAAAATGGTACATGGATAGTGGCTGCTCAAGACATATGACAGGGAAGAGGGAATATCTCAGGGATTACAGAACATTGGATGATGCTGGAAATGTTCGCTTCGGAAACAACAAAACATGTCCGATTCGGGGTTATGGCAAAATCACAAATGGCCAATTTACAATCAACAGATTAGCATTTGTAGAAGGTTTAAAGCACAATCTTGTGAGTATCTCTCAGTTGGTAGTTGGAACTGGAAATGCTGTTACTTTCAATAACCAAGGGAGTGTCATCACGAAAGAAGCAACAAACGAAGTCTTGTTAAAATCTGAAAGAAATAGATCAATGTTTCCCTTAAATCTGAAGCTAGTGACCGGTGGGCAATCATTGTGTCTTCTATCCAAAGCCAATTCAGATATAAGCTGGCTATGGCACCGAAGACTTTCTCATCTAAACTTCAAAGATTTAAACAAGTTAATGGCCATGGATTTGGTTTGTGGTATGCCTCCTCTCAAATTTGATAACAACTCACTTTGTTCCGCTTGCGAACATGGCAAGCAAACAAAACAAAGGCATCCAACTGTGATCAACCCAAAAATCACCGAACCTCTTTCTCTTCTTTATATGGATCTTTGTGGACCATCCGCAGTGGAGTCAATTGGGAAGAAAAAGTATATACTTATGATTGTTGATGACTATTCAAGATTCAGTTGGGTCTTATTCTTAAGAAACAAGTCTGATGCGGCTGAAGAAATCATCAATTTCATTAAGAAAATGGAAGTAATGCTCAACAAGAAAGTCCGAACTATACACAGTGATAACGGTTCGGAGTTCAAAAATCAAACTCTTGATGGATTTATGAAGACAAAGGGAATAAGTCACAACTTCTCAGCACCATACACTCCTCAACAAAACGGTGTTGTAGAAAGACGAAATCGCTCTTTATGTGAAGCAGCTAGAACCATGCTTAACTTTGCAAATTTGCCCATGTACTTCTGGGTCGAAGCTATTTCTACAGCGTGCTTTACTCAAAACAAATCATACATTCACAAGAGGTTTCATATCACACCTTATGAAGTGCTCAACCGAAGAAAACCAAATGTCAATTTTCTTCATATCTTCGGTTGTAGGTGTTTTATTTTGAACTTAAAAGATCATTTGACAAAGTTAAATGACAAATCTGAAGAAGGGATTTTTCTTGGATATTCGCAAGACTCAAAGGCTTATAGGGTCATGAATAAGAAAACTCGCAAAATTGAAGAAACTTTCAATCTCTCGTTCGATGATTACTATATCAAGAAATCTCTGCATCCATTCCCGATGTCATCGATCTTTCCAAAACCGGTTGTCGATGCATTACTAATCACTACCTTTGACACAAACTTCAATCTTCTCTTTGATCCACCTGTGAGAGCCGTGGACTCCGAAGCTAATGCACTAAACAATCATGTATCCAAATTGTCCAAGCTCACAGACGGCCCCGAAGACTCTCCAACAAGCAGTGTACAAAGACCATCTTCAGTTGAGGGGGAGCCTTCCAACCGAAGTGAAGGGAATCCTGGCTTCGAGGGGGAGCAAAACAACACTAGTCTCAACTTACCTGCACATTAAATTTCTCATATCATGTCCCTGTACCCATCTGTGCAGGGGGAGCCAGAAATTTCTACTCCGAACTCAACAACACCAAACACTTCGGATAAAGGCACTACTGCCTCAACACCAACTGCTGTAGAGGGGGATCATACTCTTAACTCTTCTTCTCAACTGCACACACCTCAAACAAATGTCACAAATTCAACAAATCACTTAATAACAGATGATTTTCCGACCACTTCGGGTTATCCTTCAGATATTGAGGAAATTGATTCTGAAGGACCACCTGAATTTGATCCAAATTTTCCTCCTTTAGATAAATGGACGAAAAATCATCCCCCATCACTTGTCATCGGTAATGTTCAAGATAAAGTCTTGACTCGTGCACAACTACACCAAGAACAACTTGATTTAAGCAAAACTTCAGAGTTGTGCATGTTTAATGTCTTTATCTCAAAGGTTGAACCTAAGAACGTTAAGGATGCATTTGATCACCCAGATTGGATTGATGAAATGCAGTTGGAATTGGAAGAATTTGAAAGAAATAAAGTTTGGAGGCTAATTCCAAAACCTGCAAATGCTTCAATTGTTGGTCTCAAACGGGTGTATAGAAATAAATTAGACATCGAAGGCAATGTGGTTCGGAACAAAGCAAGGTTGGTTGTCAAAGGTTATTGTCAACAGGAGGGTATTGACTACGAAGAGACATTTGCTCCTGTTGCCAGACTTGAATCAGTTTGCATATTTTTGGCGTATGCAGCACACAAAAATTTTGATGTCTATCAAATGGATGTCAAATGTGCATTTTTAAATGGCGATCTCGAGGAAACTATTTTTGTTGAACAACCACCTGGCTTTGTAAACAAAGACCATCCCAACCACTGCTATGTGTTGGATAAAGCTATCTATGGTTTAAAACAAGCACCTCGGGCTTGGTATGAGAAATTGACAAAATTTTTAAAAGAGTCAAATTTTAAACAAGGTTCAGTGGATCCAACACTTTTTAGAAAGAAAGTTGGTTCTCATTTAATGTTAGTCCAGATTTCTGTGGATGACATTATCTTCGGATCCACTGATCCCAATCTCACAAAAGACTTTGAGAAATTCATGAAAAGCAAATTTCAAATGAGTATGATGGGAAAGATTAACTTCTTTCTTGGTTTACAAATCAAACAATCTAAAGAGGGTATTTTCAGCAATCAACAAAAATATACGAAGAGTTTTCTTGTACGCTTCGGAATGGTTAACGGTTCCAAAGAAAAGGTTCCATTGCCTGTAGGTACAAGACTGAATCCATCACTAGACAAACCGAAGACTGATATTCAGACATATCGAAGCATGATTGGATCATTGCTTTATCTCACAGCCAGTCGACCAAATATCATGTTCGCAGTTTGCAATTGTGCAAGATATCAAGCTAATCCACGTGAACCTCATTTGGCTGCGGTTAAAACAATTTTCCGTTATCTTCACAACACTCCTGCTTATGGTCTTTGGTATCCAGCAAACTCAGGCTTCTACATACAAGCATACTCAAACCCAAACTTGGGGGTTGCTCAATTGATCGCAAAAGCACTTCGGGGGGTTGTCAATTCCTTGATGGAAAGCTAATCAGCTGGCAATCTAAGAAGCAAATTGGTGTCTTTATCTCCACAGCTGAAGCAGAGTATGTGGCAGCTTCAGCTTGTACCTCACAAATCATCTGGATCCAAAGCCAACTCAAGGATTATGCCATAAACATGAGAAACATACCTTTGTTCAGTGATTCTCAAAGTGCAATTCGGATATGCCACATTCCTGTTCAACACTCCAAGATGAAGCATATAGCTCTTCGCTATCACTTCATCAAAATTCATGTTGAGGAGGGGAATATTGAAGTACACTTTGTTCACACAACTGAACAGTTGGCAGAGATCTTTACAAAGGCTTTGAATGAAGAGGCATTTACAAGAATCGTTCGTGGACTTGGAATGATTGATGGATCCACTCTACAATATATCTCAGATTTGCTCTTTCTTTTCTTAGTCTTTTCAATTGCAAAACCAAAAATACGTAAGACTCTGCAGCACTCCGAAGACCATCATTGCTTCGGAGCCCATCAGAGTAAAACAAGTAAAACTACCTAATGTTGCACCGCAGCACTCCGAAGCCTTTTGTCGCTTCGGAGCACATCAGAACAAACATTTTGGGTTAATAAAACTTGATAAATGTTAAAATCCTTTGAAACTTTCTTTGACTTTGAATCACAAGGATAAACATGTTGGATTAGGTGTCTAAGCCATGACTTATAATTATGTTTATCTTGTTAATTGAAGCAAAGTCCATTTGGGTTGCCCTCATAGCTGGAGGATTGATGTAGAGTTTAGTAGAGAGAAATGTTGATTTATTAATTGTTTAATAAATGAATAGAGAATAAATAAATGGTTTATTAATATATTTAAGTGTTAATATATTAATTAGAAACTATATTAATTAATTGAGATTTAATCTAAAATTAATTGGATTTAATTTAGTGTTTAAATTAATTAATTAAAGTGCAGGGGCTGACTTGTAATTATTCAATAGTTGAATAACTGGCAAGAGATAAGCCAGGGGCCAAAACTGGCACCACCCTAGAGGCTTCCTCTAGGGTTTGGTGAAAACCCTCTTAGGGTTTTAGAAGGCTGGTCCAAGTGGCCAGCAGGCTTGCCCACCAAGGAGGCTCCTTAGGGTTTCAGGTGTAACCGTTGGAGGCTATAAAAGAAACCCTCTGGCTCCCCATAATTCACGCCTCCCTGTCTCTGTGATTACTCTGTTGGACTCTCTTCCTCTTGCTTTGGGTGTGACTTGCATTTGAGGCAGGATAATTTGCTGCTTGCTTCAAGATCAAAAGATCAAAAGGTTGGTTTATTCTTCATTTGATCTTTAAAAATTATTGTAGGCCTTAGGTTTTAGTTTATAGTCTTCATAGAAGAAAACATAGATCTTTCTAGGGTTCCATGTGAACCATAAGAATTGTTTGTTCATTGATTGCTTCAAAATCCTTCAGTGGTACCAGAGCTATGGCTTGTTTTCTTGTGTTTTGATATGAACAGTTTTGTTTGACCACAAGGGTTTTCGAAATTAAACCCGTGGAGAGGCCATGATCGAAATCTAGGCTAGGGTTTCCTAACCCTAGCCGCCAACCCCTTGGTCCCCTCCTTATTTGCTTGCCTTTTATAAGTAGGTTGTTATTTTGGTAACTATTGGATTAATAAAATAACTAGAACTCTTATTTGTTGACTTGCAATTTTTGAACCATAGGGGCTTTAGATAGAAAAAATTAATTTGATTAATTTATGAAATCTATCTTAGATTTAATTAGTTTAATTAATTGTTAATTAAAAGATCAATTAAATCAGCTTAAAGAATTAATTTAAATTTTCAAAAATTAGATTAAAATTTGCGAAAATTAAGAATAAATTAATTCTAAAATATTTTAATAAGATTAAAATATATCTTATATATTTATGATTACAAGTTAATATTTATATATAAGATTAAATGGTTAGTCTTACCGCTAGTAGGCCTCATTCATAAAACTGTCCTATAAAGAGGGTATAAGGCGACTGCCTATAAAATGGTTGTCTAATGGGTATCTACTCTTACCCACCGCTCTGCTAGTCAGTCGAGTGTCGTTAGTCGAACGGGTTTGATAGAACCGCTAAGCCTCTTAAAAGTATAATGCTATAATTGAAAGTACTAGAACTTTGAACAAAATCCCAATCTAGTTACTTTAGGTCAAAAATGTGAATTGGTGCTAATCCATGGAATTGCACATTGCACTTTGTGGAACGTTGGTGGAGTGTGTGTGGTTTACCGGCACGCCAACTGGGGTCCACAAAGAGTCGTAATGGGTTTCTCGATTTTGCCATTATTGACGGAGCGTGTATGGTTAACCGGAACATCAAAATGGCTCTAAGGTTTGAACACAAAGAGTATGTTCTAGAAACCGAGCTTGTTGAGGTTGACCCAAACACCGCTACTCCCGAGGAAATCGCCTCGTATACCAAACACTCGGATGATGCGACCAAAGTGGCCTGCATCATGATCGCCACCATGAACCCTGAACTGCAGCGTATTTATAAGGACTACTGGCCTTGCGAGATGCACAAAGAGCTCGCGGAAAAGTTCCGCAAGCAAGAGCGCATAGAAAGGCGTGAGGTGGTTAAAGCTTTCACTAACGGCAAACCTAGGGATGGAGAGTGTATCTGCACTCATGTGCAAAGGATGCAAGGTTATGTGGAAAGACTTAGAAAGCTGGAGATGCCTGTACATGAGGATTTGGTTGTTGACATAGTGCTGAATTCTCTACCCAGTTCTTATGACCAGTTCACACTGGCTTATCATTTGAACAACAGTCAGGCGACTTTGGCTGAGCTCCACCGCATTCTTTGTACTGCTGAAAACAGGATGAAAGGAAAAAGTGTGCTCCCGGTCAACCCGCCTGTCCTGGCTATTGGATCTGGCAAGGGAAAGAAACGGAAGGGCCCTCCGAAGCAAAACTGGAGGGAAAAGACTCATGTCGGGACATCTAGCAGTGCCCCGAGAGCCAAGTCTTCGAGCATTCCACACGTCACGAACCCCAAGGAAGCCGACTGCTTTTACTGCAAGGAAAAGGGTCACTGGAAGAGAAGCTGGCCTAGGTATCTGCAAGACATCAAGGATGGCAAAGTGAAGCCATCTCAAGCAGGTACATATTCTATATGTAATAACTCGTCTTCTTCCTATTCTTGGGTCCTTGATACAGGATGTGGTTTTCATATCTGTTCTGATTTGCAGGGACTAAGGTAAAGTAGGGAGCTGGAGCACGGTAGACTGAATCTGGTCATGGCCAATGGGCGAACGACACCTGTTACCAAGATCGGAGTCTATAGATTAGTGCTTAGCAGTGGAGTTAGTTTAGATTTACATAATTGTTGCTATTCGCCTGATATGGCAAGGAACATAATTTCATTTCATGCTCTATTCAGACAAGGTTTTTATTGTGAGTTTAATAAATTGAATGGTTCAATTTCTATTTTAAAAAATGATGTTTTTATATTTAATGCTATGCCTTGTGATGGAGTGTATGAATCTATTATTTGTGTTGATAATTATGGTAAGAATGTTTTGGCTATTGATTCTTTAAGCGGTATAGAAAAGGCGTGTCTGTGGCACTGTCTCCTTGGCCATATCAACAAGAAACACATCACCCAACTCCAAAAGGATGGAGTGTTGGAATCATTCGACCTCGGGTCGGATGATGTATGCGAATCTCGCTTGCTTGGCAAGATGACAAAATCACCATTCAAAGGTTCCTTTCAAAGAGGTGAAGGTTTGTTGGATATCATACACACAGATGTGTGTGGTCCCTTCAGAACAACCACAAAAGATGGCACGCGGTTCTATGTGACCTTCACTGACGATTTTAGTAGATATGGGTATATCTACTTAATCAAGCACAAGTCAGATACCTTTGAAAAGTTCAAAGAGTTTAAAAACGAAGTAGCAAAATCAACTGGGCAGAAAGATAAAGATGTTTAAATCCGACAGAGGCAGTGAGTATCTTAGTATCGAGTTTCTCGATTATCATAAGGAATGTGGAATTGTTTCATAGTTTTCGCCTCCAAGAACACCACAGTTGAACGGTGTGGCTGAAAGGCGAAACCAAACCTTGTTAGACATGGTTCGTTCCATGATGACTCGAGCTTCACTTCCAATTCATTTCTGGAGGTATGCCTTAGAGACTGCCGCCCATATCCTTAACCTTGTCCCAACCAAGAGGGTTACAAAAACACCGCACGAGATGTGGACGAGGAAAGTTCCCTCCTTGGCACACATCAAAGTCTGGGGTTGTGAGGCTTTCGTGAGACGAGAGACTCAAGACAAACTCGCAGAAAGAAGTGAGAGGTCTTATTTCATCGGATACCCAAAACAGTCATTTGAATACTTGTTCTACAGACCGAGCGAGGACGTGGTCTTTGTAGCTAGACAAGGAGTCTTTCGAGAGAGAGAACTCATTTCCAAAGAGGACAGTGGGAGTACAATCGATCTCGAAGAAATTCAGGAGACGCCCGATGAAACAACCTTAGGAGAACCTAGCCACCAACATGAGGAAGAGGTTCCTATTAGACCGACTGACATTTCATTGCCCCTTAGACGCTCGGGTAGAGTTAGCATGCCACCCGAGTTTTATGGCTTCCATATTACCTCAGATGGTGACACGTTGGTCAGTGGTCGTACATTGACTAATTTGGATGAGCCAGCTAACTACCATGAAGCGGTGGTGGGCCCCTAGTCTGCCAAGTGGAAAGAGGCAATGGACAGTGAGATAAAGTCCATGTATGACAATCAAGTTTGGAACTTGGTTGATAATGTGCCGGGTCAAAAGACAGTCGGGTGAAAGTGGATCTTCAAGAAGAAGACCGACATGGATGGTAAAGTACACACTTATAAAGCTCGACTGGTTGCGAATGGATTCACTCAAACCCCGGGGGTTGACTATGATGAAACCTTTTCACCAGTAGCCAAGATTAATTTAATCAGGATAATACTTGCCATAGCTGCGTTTCATGATTATGAAATTTGGCAGATGGATGTCAAAACCGCCTTCCTTAACGGGAAACTGACTGAGGATGTTTACATGAATCAGCCGGAGGGTTTTGTAGAAACAAAGCATCCTAATAAAGTGTGTAAGCTTGAGAGATCAATCTACAGATTGAAACAAGCATCTCGCAGCTAGAATCTTTTCTTCCATGAGAAAGTCAAAGAGTTTGGCTTCTCTAGGAGTGAAGATGAGTCCTGTGTATATGTCAAGGCTAGTGGGAGTATAGTCACCTTTCTGGTGCTGTATGTTGATGACATACTGCTCATGGGAAACGACATTCCGACCTTTCAAGATGTCAAATCTTGGCTCGGGAAGTGTTTTGCCATGAAAGACATTGGAGAAGCTGCTTATATTCTCGGGATAAGGATTCTAAGAAATATACAGAAAAGGTTGATATGCCTGAGTCAGTGTACATATTTGGAAAAGGTGTTAAATAGGTTTAATATGGAAAATTCCAAAAGGGGAGAACTACCAATCCAGAGTAATGCCAAATTGAGTAAGACTCAAAGTCCGAGTACCGATGAGGAACTAGCTGAGATGAGTCGAGTACCTTATGCTTCAGCACTAGGATCGATCATGTATGCTATGACATGTACTCGCCCTGACGTATCCTTTGCATTGAGCATGGTTAGTCGGCTCCAGGGTAATCCTGGAAGGGCACACTGGATAGTAGTCAAGAACATACTCGAGTATCTGCGAAGGACAAAGAATATGGTATTAGTCCTTGGTGGCAGTGATGACTTGAAAGTGAGTGGATATACAGATGCCAGCTTCCAGATAGATAGGGACATTGGTCGGTCCCAGTCGGGCTGGGTATTTCTTTTGAACGGTAGAGCGGTCACTTGGAAAAGTTCCAAGCAAGAAACGGTGGCTGATTCAACGTGCGAATCAGAGTACATTGCAGCGAGTGAAGCGTCTAAGGAAGCGGCTTAGCTGAAGAACTTTATCGGTGACCTTGGAGTTATCCCGAGCATTCAGGAGCCGATGGAACTTTTCTGCGATAATGAAGGAGCGGTCGCTTTGACAAAGGAACCGCGAGATCATGGAAAGTCCAGACATATCGCAGAAAGTACCATTACATTCGACATCGCGTAGAAGAAGGTCACTTACTCGTTAAGAGAGTATCATCAGAAGACAATCATGCAGATCCCTTGACTAAGGCTCTGAGTAGGATCAAGCACAATCAGCATGCTCAGAGCATTGGACTGAAGGATGATATTAGTTTTAGTAATTAGATAGATTTTGAAACTTGTAACAGTATAAATGTAATTGACTTGGTGATTTTATAATGGAGATTTATAAATGAGTATTGTTTACTACCTTTGTCAATTGTTTATTATTGTGTTTCAATATTTGCATGTTTAAACTTCCTAAGTAATTAGATTATTTAAAGTTCCACAATCGATCATACTGTTAGGGAGTAAGTATGAACGAAGACTGTCATGAATCGGTTGTAGATTGTCTAAGGAGTTAGACATTGCAGTAAGACTGCTACAACTTTCATGAGTACTTAGAAAATAGAGATTTGAGTATTGGATAAACCCGCACTTAACAGATTGCTTCATGGGTTACATCACAAGCAATGTTAAGACAATAATATCTTTTGATCTTTAAGTGGAGAGATATGATCTGTAATTTGAAAGTCAGTTGCTCGTTGATAATGAAAAAACGCATCGGTAACTCGGTGTTATAAAACGCATTGTTGTAAGTATTCTGACTGGTAAAAGGTATGGACATATAAGTCGAAACTTATCCGTCCCCTGGCCCGATAGGGAAACAGATATCTGTAGGCCTCTCGGTAATTTTGAAGTTGACTAAAAGTGTTGGCCAACCGGGACTGAATTGATGTGTTCAATTAGTAGTCTTAAAGTCATTAGCAAATCGGAAATCGAGAAACAGAGTATTGGACCAAGATTGATCTTAATCCATGTCTTGAGTCTGAAAATATCTTGTTGGACGGAGGGTCATCTGATCACTTATCTTTGCACAGAACTGACTAGGTCAGAGTTCAGAAACAGTTTCTGGGAAACTGAAATTAATCAGAAGGTAAAAGGACAATTAAAGTCATAGACTTATCCAAGTGGGAGACTGTTGGATTAGGTTTCTAAGCCATGACATATAATTGTGTTTATCTTGTTAATTGAAGCAAAGTCCATTTAGGTTGCCCTCATAGCTGGAGGATTGATGTAGAGTTTAGTAGAGAGAAAGGTTGATTTATTAATTGTTTAATAAATCAATAGAGAATAAAAAAATGGTTTATTAATATATTTAATTGTTAATATATTAATTATAAACTATATTAATTAATTGAGATTTAATCTAGAATTAATTGGATTTAATTTAGTGATTAAATTAATTAATTAAAGTGCAGGGGCTGACTTGTAATTATTCAATAGTTGAATAACTGGCAAGAGATAAGCTAGGGGCCAAAAGTGGCGCCACCCTGGAGGCTTCCTCTAGGGTTTGGCGAAAACCCTCTCAGGGTTTTAGAAGCCTGGTCCAAGTGGCCAGCAGGCTTGCCCACCAAGGAGGCTCCTTAGGGTTTCAGGTGTAACCCTTGGAGGCTATAAAAGAAACCCTCTGGCTCCCCATAATTCACGCCTCCCTCTCTCTGTGATTACTCTGCTGGACTCTCTTACCCTTGCTTTGGGTGTGACTTGCATTTGAGGCAGGATAATTTGCTGCTTGCTTCAAGATCAAAAGATCAAAATGTTGGTTTATTCTTCATTTGATCTTTAGAAATTATTGTAGGCCTTAGGTTTTAGTTTATAATATTCATAGAAGAAAACATAGATCTTTCTAGGGTTGCATGTGAACCATAAGAATTATTCGTTCATTGATTGCTTCAAAACCCTTCAAAACATTCTCACCATAAAATGTTGTTTCATCGAAAAATCAAAAATATTAATCATTTGCTAAAACAAGAAAACCCAAAACATAATTTTTCTATGCACCAATGACCAAGTTTGACCTTCCATTCTTGAATTAATCAGTTAAATGACAAAACTTTGATTTTAGATCCTGATAATCATGCCTTACTGCACTAAAAGGTATTTGGGAATCGAATTGAAACATTGGTAAGAAAACAGACTTCGGAGTGAGGTTAAGGCTATTTTACAGATCGAAGCCTTGTTTGATTCTAATATCCTTAACTTAATGTCTATTCCTAACCTCCCTACTGAACTTGACTCGTTTCAACACCAAAATAATCAAGTAGCCTCAAAACTACTCAGGATAACTCAAGTGTTCCGAAGTTTTCTTCAAAGATAAGACCAACATTGTCTGATAAGAAAATTTAAAAATCTTTTCATGTCTCAAAATTGAACTAAATGAAGCCTTTGAAACTCAAGGATTGATCAAAACAAAACAAAAAGCACCACAGATAGAAACCAAATGGTGGAATTTTTACTCTTCAAATAAGAAAATCCAAAAAGGAAAAGATAACCTTCAAAATGAAAAATTGGAAAACTCAAAAAGATAAACAGAAAGCAAAGTGTCAAAAGATCTAAAGACAACAAACAAGTAAATAGATAAACAAGGGAGTGCAAAATAAAGATAAATTAGCTCTCAAAGGCTTATTCTTCTGTTTTAAATAACAATACAAGGAACTCCTATAACATAGTTGAGTACCATGTAGAGAATATGAACATTTCAAGTAATCTACCTTTAATGGTAAAGTTGGGGTGGTGTACGAAGCTCAAAGGCTTGTCATCAGAGAATAGTATCCAAACACTTCAACTGATGAAATGGAATAACTTTTTCAAAAAGTTCCTTCAAAATCAATCCAAATTCTAAAACACTTCTGATGCTCAATTCAAAAATGAAAACCTTTTGAATTTTAATACAGAGAATGTTACCATTACTTGGTATGAAAAATTTGAAACACAAAAATATAATCAAATCTTCAATTCTAAATGCGAAATTAAGTTCACATCGGGGTGATTAGACTTATACACTCATGACTGATATTGAATCAAACTGACTTCAGAATGAAAAATGGACTTCCAACATGATCCGAATGATTCTGAACATTAACTTGTTAAATCTTCATTTCATAATATTCAGGAAAGTCAAGGTTAAGTGTCACAATGCATCTCGAAATGTAAAACAAAATATTCAAGGAAAACAAAAAGAAAATCAATGGACTTCGGTGTATTGATGAACACTTCTCAAACAAATTGTCCTTGTTGATCCGAAGTCAATTAAATGTTCAAATGATTTTTCCATTTATGATATGGACAGAGACAAACATTTTTTTACATTAAATGAACGTTTGTTTAACAGCTGTCTTGCAGTGAATAAAGGGGAATCATAACAAAAAGATCCAATGGAAATGGCGGTTCAATTTCAAATCATTATAACTGACAGCCGGACGTTTCCACTTTTGCAGGGTTAATGTGACGCGCTGGTGCTGAGGTGTCTTAATATAAGTGGACCAACTCAAACATGCATTAAATGACCTCGGGACCACGAACACTATTTATATCTCACACCGCTACAGTTCCTCTATTTACGCGATCATTTCTCTCAAACTTTCTCTGCAAGAATTCTCTTAAGAACCCTAATTCCTTTTTCATCATCTTCTTCAAATCATCCATGGCAACTGAAGGTTCTTCGCAAACTACTGAGGCGATTTCCATCCCTGTTCTCAAAAATCAGTCCGCAAACCTGGTTCCTCGCACTGATCCAAAACTCTACCCACAACCATTCGTCGCTCTTGTCGAATGTCTGAACGTGTCCGTTCTAGGTCACGCTCTGACTCATGCTCTAGATATTCCTGCAATCTTGGTGCACAGGGCACGCTACACTTCAAATGCCCTGTTCGACACCAACAACAATGTGAAGTCAGTATTCTACGAGACCATTGATGCAAGAGGGAAAACTAAGAAAGTTCAACTGACGAAGGAGAAATTTGCTGAAGCCCTTCATATTCCCCTCTACAACTCCAAAGAAATGGTCATCCCAACTACTGAACAATTGGTGGATATGTTCAACGCCATGGGCTATGAATCACAGTTGGAGACCATTAGCACCTTGAAGAAGAAACAGCTTCCTGATCTCTGGAGGTATTTTTTCAGCATCTTCCTTAGATGTCTGTCTGGGAGGACATCTGGTCTGGACTCTGCGAGTCAATCATTCCAAAGCTTACTATATGGAATTTACTATGATGTCAATGTTGACTTTGCATCAATCCTTTGGGCTGATTTTTGTTAACACATCAATCACTCACTTAAAGGAACTGAGATTTCAAATGCAAGATTCTGGGCGATAGTTGTTTATGCCTACTACAAACAGATACGGTTTGTTTATGACCCTAATCTTCGTGAGATGAAGTACACTTATATCATAGTTCCAGCCTTAGATGAGGTACCAGCAGATTTCTGTGCACAAATACCTCAGGTAATGCTCTCAAAAGTATCAATGGAGTGTAATGAGGTAAACATTTATCGCAATACTCTTGTGATACCTTATCCTATTCGTGAGGTCATCCTGCTGCACCTGCCAAAGTCCCAGCAAAATCTAAAGGTAAGAAGAAGGTTACTGGTGGACCTAGTGGTCCGAAGAAAGTAGAAAAGAAGAGAAAGGCTTCGGAGCAAGTAACTATGAAGAGGAAACAACATAAAAGGTCAAGGAAGTTAATTGTGGTGGATGAGTCTTCAGAGTCAGAAAGGACTCCATCAGCCCACACTCAAGAAGAAAAAGAACACCAATCCTCTCCTATTCATGAAACCAGACCACCAACTCCACCACATACTTTTGCACCACCAACTCCATCACAGACCTCTGCACCAACTCCTCCACCTCCAACTACATCCGAACCAACTTAAACAATTCATGCAACCACTTCGGATGTGCATACAACCACATCTACCACAACTGAAACACCACCAACTTCTACCCCTCAAACATCTCAACCAATCTTCACCTCATCAGAACCCTTCCTAAACATTCCCTCCTCTGGTATTGACTTCTCGTTACCAGACTTCAGTATAGAATCTCCTCCACAACAAAATCCTACCTTAGCAGCCTTCTGCGAAGCCTTTCACATGGCTCCCATGGTTGCTGAAGGAACATCAAATGAAGAAGCACTGGATGGGGATCTAATGCTTATGAAACACTATAGTACTCTCAATTCCAAGCTTAACATGCTGATTAAAGCTCAAACAGGATTTGATCCCACAAAACCAACTGTGGGTGATATCACCGAAGAGATAGAAAACTTGGAATTTACCCTGACCAAAGAACTGAAAGATTCGGTGGGACAACTTGAAAAGAAACTCTTGGATCAACAAGTAAAAATCCAAAATTCCCTGGAAAAAAAAATACAGTCTGCTGTTGATGAGGTAGACAAGAAAAACAAACAACTGTTGGATGAAACCGAGAAGAAAATGCAAAACTTTGTGGATAAGGTGGAGTCTTCAAACTCCGAAGTCCTGAAGGCTCTCCATGAGCTTCGGACAGAGACACTATCACTCCAGCAGGGAACCAAGTTTGAAAAACAACTTGATGAGGCACGAGCAAAAATTAAAGAGCTAACCGCTGCCCAGACAGCTTCGGAGATCACAAAGTTTGCCGATGAGCTACAAAAGACAAATGCAGTTCTTACTCAAGACATAGTGACCAGGCTAAGAACTGTGTTACAACCACTCATCAACTTTGCTGATAGGCTTGCCAGGCCCCTGTCAAGACCCACTCTTGCTCAGCATGTGCTTCATGCTTCACAAGGGGCAGTAACTCTGGTGACATCTTCCGAAGCCACAGCAACACTAACTTCCACATCTGTTGCTGCTACAAGTTTGGGTACATCTCAAACCTTAACATCTTCTGGTCCCATATTCTCAACAATTACAACAACCATGGGATCATCAGAAGTTAGGGGATCAAGGCAGAGACCTGTTGAAAGCTTGATCGCCCCACACATGGAGAATGTCTATAGGGCTAGATGTGAAGACTATGCCCTGATGCTGAAAATCAACACCTTTGCACGTGATGGTGGCAAATGGACAACATATGCAATCAAGCTCTTCGGATTCCAAAACCTTAACATGCTCAATCAACAGCCTCTTCGGAGTTTTGATGTGAGTGAATCTGATGACCAACAACCTGACTTGCCCTTCAATCTGAAGACATTCTACTTTCTTCAATTCGTTCAATATATAACCAATGAACAAAGGGTAACCTACTAGGAAAACAAGATAAATTTCCATGCTATGTTCATTCAGAACCAGAAGGTAGTATGGAGTTCAAAGAGAATCAAGAAGCTTCTCTTGATCAAGGAGGCAGAGACCTTTGAGAATTTCACGAATTACGAGTTTCTCGTTCTTCGTGGATCTGATGAAGAGGAATCTACATTCACAATCGCTGACTTCCCTATTATGAACCCAACAGACTTCATTGAACTTTTGGAGATCATGAATAGCCAACCTAGTATAGCTGCGGAGTCACAACTTGTTTACAACAGGGCCATGAATCATGTCAAGGGATTTCTAAACAACTACCTGCTAGATTTGCCAAGCACGACATAGAGCAGTGTTCATACTATCAACAGCCTCTGGGCACTCCTCCAATTGTTGTACGAAACATCAGCCACTTCAAGAATGGGGAGATCATCGATGAACCATACAGTGTAGTATTCAAAGGACTTCGAAATGAAACCGAAGTTATGATCAAGTTCTTTAAAGTTGACTATGTAGGTCACTATCCCTCATCCTTCATCAACAACATGAAGCATCACCTGAATGTATGCCCAGCAAACTAGCATAACAAAAAGAAGTTGTTCATGGATCACATGTTGTGGTGGTTAGCTGTTATAAAAACCTTGAAAAGGGGCTACAAAAGAAACTTCAGAAATTAGGCTTCGGATGCACTTCACATAAATGGGGAGATTGTTGAAGAATATTTGTGATGAAGTGCCACTCTATCCGAAGACCTGTAGCTGGCCTCCGAAGTAATATATTTTGATAAGAAGACCCCGAAGCGTAAAGATAACTATTAGAAGACCTCGAAGTCTGAAGACTCCGAAGGGTACATCCTGGAGGATCCGAAGACTTCTTAGATGTAGTACTTTTGTGTGCACGCGTAATAGTACATTACGTCGTGCATGAATCTTGTATCCTATTGGTTCGTACACTGATAGGATATTCTCTGTAACAAAATGTACAATGCGTATCACTGATCACATATAAATATCAGTGATACCATACCGTGTCGGGGGTGAGATTGCATATTCTCCAAATTGTAAAACCCTAAAGTATCAATCAAAGCATTCGACACTAGTTATCCAATTTCACTGTGTTCTTATCTGTTCTTACTTATAATTGCTTGAGCATATTACTTACTATAATTCGTCTTAGTAGAATTCTTGTCAAATCTCACTGTTTGATCGATTTCAACACCCAATAGTATGCGTCGAGACAGTTGAAGCCTAATGAAGCTAATTACCCGACTCATGATTTGGAATTGGGGGCGGTGGTTTTTTTCCTTCAAGATTTGGAGACCCTATCTGTATGGGGTGCGATGCACGATTTATACGACCACAAGAGTTTGAAGTACCTTATGGATCAGCCCAATTTGAACAAGCGATAGAAGAGGTGGTTGGATGTAGTTAAGGATTATGATTATGAGATTCTGTATCATCCGAGGAAAGCCAATGTGGTGGGTGATGTGCTTAGTAGAAAGGTGTTTGGTTCGTCTCTTAAAGGCGTGTGTTTGAGAATGATTGTTTTTATAATTTGGGGACAAATTCTGGTTTTGTATTTGTAGTCATATGATTGGAAATAACAATAAGAATGATGTTTATAACTTTAATCTTTCTAAGTTGGTACTTTGTGTATGCCGAAAGCTCGCACATACACCATTCACCTAATGTACCTTAGTCAAGAGAAGCTCGTTAACTAAGACTAATCTTACTAATCAAATCTAGATAAGATCATAGAATTTGAATGAAAGATTGCATTATATTTTATGTGAATGTTCCCAACAATGTTCAATACTCCTAAACAAACGTTGAAGCGTTAAAACATGAGATATGATTTTCATCTAATTAAAGATGATTATCACAAATAACATTTTATAAAACAATTACGGATTTTATAATTTGTATGACTAGATTGATTATTATTTGAGATCAAATGGCCAATATGAAATAAATAAAAACCAAACACTTGTTAAAGCTCAAATCATATCACTAGAAAGATATAAAATCAAACATCAAACTTTATATTAAATCACAATCATAATCCTTAATACAAAACCAGAAAATAAGGTTACTAGCCACTCATGACTAGTAAAAGAGAAAAGAACTTACAAAATGAAGATAATCCACACTTGAAGTTGCACACAAACACAAACACAATGTATCTAGAGAGTATTCAGAAAATAATGGTAAGATGGGATGCTTCTAAGGCTAACTAGACACATCAATTTATACTAACACACCAAGGGTAAAATGGTAATTTAGACAATGGCAAACATCATCATTCCAACACCCACTTTCTTCATCACATGGCCTCAAAATTAGGTTGGATCTGCATCTGGTCGTGTAGCATGAGGATGACAGCACAAGAAGGGATAAACAACTCATAGTGGACCAAAAAGCAGATCTGGGCACTTTTTAAAGTTACACGGCCGTGTAACTTTCAGGGCCAAAATTACACGACCGTGTAATTCTGCATAATCTTCCTGGGCTCCACTTCAGCTGACATGGCATCAAACGTGGCATAACTAGGTTACACGGCCGTGTAACTTCAAGGTATAAAGTTACACGGTCGTGTAACAAACTGTCTTCGGGACGATTTCATTTTTTTGTAACTTCTTCGTTTGAGCTCCGTTTCTTCTGAAATTTCTTGTGCAGCCTCCCATTGTTATCCAATGTAAGATTCAACCTTCAAAAGCACCTGAAAATAACCACAAAGTGTGAAAGTAGATTGCTATTCTTGAAATCCCGAAAAAACATGAAAATATGCAATAATGAGAATAAAATGCAAGATAAAACAATGATAAAAATGCATGAAAACATGCTTAGAAATACACTTAACAAATATCCCCAAGCTTAGACTTTTCTTGTCCTCAAGGAAAACAAGGATCAAAACAAGGAGGATAACAAACTACAAAATAGAAAAAGAATAGACACCTTAGGTAGCAACCAAGACAACATCAATCATAGCTAAAAATCATGTCAATTTGGACCCTATGCACATATAAGTTAGACCATCTATTCAAAACAAAAGATCATAAAAAGGAACAAATTTTTATCAATTACTTAGCATACGCACGTTAGGACAAAATATAAACTCACACATGAAACCTTCACTTATTATTCAAAGCATCTCGCAAGCAAAGGACGTGCTCACAATTGTTCACTCCTCTCGTGTTTATTCACTCATGTCACAAGATGTGTGACCTTGCAAGCTCCATTTTCAAGATTTGGCTATAAACACTCATTTTTAAAGGAGGGGCGCTCGGATATCGAATCTAGGAAGCTTATACTAAGTTGACTTTGCTCAAGTCCTCCAACCGACCTCATTTGCATATTTATTTATTAAACACATGATTTTCCAAAACAGAGGGACAAAAATTTACAACTCGATTCCTATTTACAAATGATAGATACCTAGACGACCGAAACAACCAAATCTTTTGAACTTCAACTTGACCCAAGATGTATGAAGAATTTTTAAAACATGGTCAATGAAGTTTTTAACTAAACCAAAATTGGATTTAGTTGTTGAAAGCAAAAAGGAGGAGGCTTTCAAAACAAGTAATCGCTTTTATTGTATTTTTGTAGAAAATTTTCACTTTAAATGACTTGAGTGATCACTTGGTTCGGTCTTTTTTTATTTATTTATTTATTTTTTATTTTTTTTTTTTAGACCAATCTTTTAGAACCAAGTGAAATGATTTCTGGATTTTCACCATAAAAACATTTTCACCAAATTTTGCTAAAATGATTAGACAAAATAATTTTTTATGATTTTTTTGTAAACATAAATGAAAAACTCAAAAACACTAATGACCAAAATAATATAAACAAGGTCATATGACATCTATAAACACCTAGTACCACATAAGACCAAAAAAATAATGCAGAAAATAATATTTTTGTCCATGACTTTGGAAAAATCGCGATTTTTTAGATAAACCTTATGCTTAATAGACAATATGCAAATGTATGGTCATGAGGGGGGACTAGTGCAACTTCCATAGTACTTCTCCTAGTCGATTACACACATTGATGAACTCACCGGTGGATAAAGCGTCCTTTGCTAGAATAGTTTTGATTCACTTTCATGTGTGTTCTTATAGTTCACCCAAACGTATCTATGCTAGAAAATTAACAAAAAGAAGTTCCTAATGAAGATCTAAAGTTTCAAAAGATGGTGATGTTGCATGTAGATAGGGGACAAAAATACAAGAAGTTCAACTATGAGATGTATTATAGTTGCAATTTAAAGGTGTCACATAGGTGAGAAGTAAGAGATAACAAAAATGCATGCAAAAGTTTAAAATAAATGCAAGAAATAAAAAAAAAAATATATATATATATATATATATATATATATATATTTAGTTTTCAATCAAAGAAATTTGAACAAAAACAACAAACAAACATTAAAACACACAAATATAAACACAAAGGTTTCACAATTCAAAGCCAAGAACCAATTATCTAGCCAAAAACCAAAAATTATGAAGATTTTGAGTTTTGGAAAGAATTTACCGAATTGAAGCTTTACAATGGTGATATTGACCTTGATTCCTTCTATCCTTGCCTTCCCCAAGGTTGAACCTAAACAAATTCAACAATTTAGCAACAAAAATTCGAAACCCTAATTTTCTAGGGTTTCAAGAAATCCGAATCTAACCATGGAAAATGTTGTTTCTTGTGCTCAAATTGAAGGAAAAGATGAGAATTAATGGAACTAACCTTTGGAATTTAAGAAATCAACAAGCAATTGGAAGAGAAATTGAGAAATTGGAGTTTTTCTTTGAAGTTTTCGGACTTGGCAGTGGGCAAAGGAGCAAATCGCGACTGTGTTGGGGTAAAAATGAAGTCCTTGGCTTATATAATGTGCGAAAATGACGATTTTACCCCTGGCCTAAGTTACACGGCCGTGTAACTTTGGCTTGAAAATTTACACGGTCGTGTAATGTGTTGTTTTGACCATTTGTGATTTGTACCATATTACCAAGTTACACGGTCGTGTTATTTTGTACTCTCATATTACACGGTCGTGTAATGTGGAATTTTGACCATATTGCAAAGTTACACGGTCGTGTAACTTATAGGGTAAAAAGTTACACGGGCCGTGTAACACACTGTCCATTTTTTTGTTTTTCGCTTTTCGTATCTTGAGCCTCGGTAGTCCGTTTTCATTTCCGATCGTTTTCTCACGTAGGTAATAGAAAGTTATAAACAGAAAAATTATAAAAACACAAAAATTCACACTTTCAAAAATTGACAAAAATACCCCCGGGTTGCCTCCCGGTTAGCGCACTTGTTTAACGTCGTTGGCTCGACGCATGGCTCCCAAAATTTGATTATTGGGAGCGGGCCGGCTCGTATAATTTTTCGTCTTCAACGTTTTGATCGACGAAATTCTCGTAGAAAGGTTTGAGCCGGTGGCCATTTACTTTGAAAATTTTTCCAGTCGTGTCACTTCTTATTTCTACTACACCATAAGTAGAAATATTAGTTACAATGAATGGTCCCGCCCATCGGGACTGAAGTTTTCCTGGAAAAAGTTTTAGACGGGATTGAAAAAGTAACACGTTTTGGCCTATTTCAAAGCTCTTTCGTGTGTTGACCTTGTCATGAAAGGCTTTGGTCTTTTCTTTGTATATTTTAGATTTTTCATAGGATTCGTTTCTTATTTCTTCCAATTATTGGATTTGAAGTTTCCTATGAACTCCATTTTCTACAAAGTTTTGATTTAAGCGTTTGATGGCCCAATACGCTTTGTGTTCGATTTCAACCGGCAAATGGCATGCCTTTCCAAATACGAGACGGTAAGGAGACATACCTATTGGTGTTTTATATGCGGTGCGGTATGCCCAAAGAGCATCGTCTAAACGGATACTCCAATCCTTACGACTCGTGCTTACCGTCTTTTCCAAGATGGACTTGATTTCTCGATTAGAGATCTCGGCTTGTCCATTTGTTTGTGGATGGTAAGCGGTGGAAACTCGATGTAGGACTCCGTATTTATTGAAGAGCGCCTCTATCGTTCGGTTGCAGAAATGTGATCCTCGATCACTTATAATAGCCCTCGGCATTCCAAATCGACTGAAAATATTAGCTTTAATAAAATCTGCAACCACTTTGGAATCGTTAGTTCGAGTGGCTTTTGCCTCTACCCATTTAGAGACATAATCCACTGCTAGAATTATGTACATATTTCCAAAGGATGATGGAAAAGGGCCCATGAAATCTATACCCCATACATCAAATATTTCGCAGAAGAGGATGGAGGTTAGTGGCATTTGATCCTTTGGTCTTAGGTTTCCAACTTTTTGACATTGCTCGCAAGATTTGCAAATCTTGTAAGCATCGGCAAAAATTGTGGGCCAATAAAATCCAGATTCAAGGACCTTATGAGCCGTTCTTTTAGGACCAAAATGTCCTCCACAAGCTTCGGCATGACAGAAGTTTAGAATAGAGCTTACCTCACGGAGATCTACGCATCTCCTTATGATTTGGTCGGGACAAAATTTCCATAAGTAAGGCTCATCCCACACGTAATGTTTTGAATCTTTCTTCAGCTTGTCTTTCTGAGCTCGAGTGTAGTCTGAAGGGAAATTTTTGGTGACCAAATAGTTTACCATGTCAGCATACCATGGTGTGATCGTCTGGTTGGTAAGCAATTGTTCGTCTGGGAATGAATCGTTTAGCGGGGTTGGATCTTCATTGTTGATGATCCTACTTAGATGGTCTGCAACTAAGTTTTGCTTTCCGCTTTTATCCCGGATTTCTAGATCGAACTCTTGAAGTAGTAGGACCCAACGAATGGGCCTAGGCTTCGCATCTTTCTTTGTCATCAAATACTTCAACGCTGCATGGTCAGAAAAAACAATGACTTTAGTTCCTAACAAATATTGTCGGAATTTTTCCAAAGCAAATATGATGGCAAGAAGCTCTTTCTCTGTTGTTGAATAATTGCTTTGAGCGGGGTCCAATGTTTTTGAAGCGTAGTATATGACATGTGGGACTTTATCTTTCTTTTGCCCCAACACCGCCCCTACCGCGTGATTACTTGCATCGCACATAATCTCGAATGGTAGACTCCAATCTGGCGGTTGAATGATGGGCGTGCTTACCAACAGGTTCTTCAAAGTTTCAAAGGATTGTTTGCAGGCGTCGGAAAATTCAAACTCTACGTCTTTCTGTAGAAGTTCGCACATTGGTCTTGAGATCTTTGAGAAATCTTTGATGAATCTCCTATAAAAACCTGCATGACCAAGAAAAGAACGGACCTCTCGGACACATTTTGGGTAGGGTAGAGTTTTAATAACATCAATTTTTGCTTTGTCAACCTCTAACCCTTTTGCTGAAACAACGTGTCCTAATATAAGTCCTTGGTCAACCATAAAATGACATTTTTCATAATTTAAAACCAAGTTGGTTTCAATGCACCTTTTCAAAATTTTTGTCAAGTTATTCAAACACTCCTTAAACGAATTTCCATACACAGTAAAATCGTCCATAAACACCTCTATAATTTCTTCAACATACTCGGAGAAGATACTCATCATGCACCTTTGGAATGTGGCGGGGGCATTGCAAAGCCCAAAAGGCATCCGGCGGTACGCAAACGTGCCAAAAGGGCATGTGAACATTGTTTTCTCTTGATCTTCCGGTGCAATGGCTATTTGGTGAAAACCTGAATATCCATCTAGACAACAATAATGAGTTTTTCCCGCTAACCTTTCCAACATTTGGTCGATAAAGGGTAGTGGTAAATGATCTTTACGAGTTGAGGAGTTTAACTTTCGATAATCAATACAAACACGCCACCCGTTTTGCACACGGGTGGGTACCATCTCACCTTGCTTGTTTTCTGTCACCGTGATTCCGGTCTTCTTTGGGACAACCAGGATTGGACTTACCCACTTGCTATCTGAGATTGGGTAAATCATTCCTGCGTCCAATAGCTTAAGAATCTCTTTTTTCACCACCTCCATCATGGGTGGATTGTGTCTTCTCTGGGCTTCTCTTGACGGTTTGTACTCATCTTCCATGAAAATCTTGTGCATGCACATCGATGGGCTAAGTCCTTTGATGTCGGCTATTGTCCAGCCGAAGGCTTCTTTGTAGTTCTTTAGCAATCCCATCAATTCTTTTTCTTCTTCTTCAGACAGTTTGTTGGAAATGATGATTGGTAAGGTATCATTTTCTCCCAAGTACATGTACTTTAAATGGTTGGGGAGATCTTTTAATTCCAACTTTGGTGCCTGTGAGATGGAAGGAAGAAGTTTTTCGTTAGAAATTTGCAATGGCACTTTTGGCAAATCATACCTTGCTTTCTTTTGGTGGTCTAGGTATGATGCGATTTCCAAGATTTCTTGACTTAGATCGAACTTCTCGATAAGCTCCTTTGTCTTCTCCTTGTCTAAATTTTTGTTTAAGACTAGAGCTAATAAATCGGTGTTAGACAATTCGAAACATTCTTCAACTAATGGGTTGATTACATCAAGAAAATTTAAAGACGAAACAGTTTGTGGATAACGCATAGCATCAAAAATATTGAAATTTATGATTTCTCCATCAAATTCCATGGAAAGCGTTCCATTGAAAACGTCAATTTTTGTTCTTGCTGTGCTCATGAAAGGTCTTCCCAAGAGTATAGAACAAGAATTTGGTGTTTCGTCTCCACCCATATCCAAAACGTAAAAGTCGGCGGGAAATACTAATTCATTAACTTGTACCAAAACGTCCTCTAATACACCTTTTGGGTGTACTATAGAGCGATCGGCTAGTTGAATTATTACCCCGGTGCTTATTAATGGTCCTATTTTTAGTGATTTAAAAATAGAGTAAGGTAGGACATTAATTGAAGCACCAAGATCTAGCATGGCTTTTGGAATGTAGAGATTTCCCATTTTACATGGAACAGTGAAAACACCCGGATCTTTACATTTTTTTGGTAATCGTTTTTGCAAAACGGCCGAGATGTTTTCACCGACTGTAACAGTTCCGCTTTCTTTTAGTTTCTTTTTGGAGGTACAAAGTTCTTTAAGAAATTTGGCATATCTAGGAATTTGTTTGATTGCATCTAGTAAAGGAATATTTACTTCAACTTTCCGAAACATGTCCATAATTTCTTGATTTTCCTTTTCTTTCTTTGTGTTTTTAAGTCTAGATGGAAAAGGAGGAGGAGTGATTTTTACCTCGACTTTGGATGGTTCCTTGAGAGCTTCGCTTCTTGAATCGGTATCGTCTTCGATTTCTATCTCTCTTTGTCTTTCTTTTGACAAGCTTGGTCCGTCATAGCTTTTCCCACTTCTTAAGGTAACGGCATTTACATTATGTTTGGGATTTTCTTGAGATTGAGAAGGTAACTTACCTTGAGATTCCATCTTGTTGACAGAAGTGGCTAGTTGAGCCATTTGTTGCTCCAGGTTCTTGATGCTAGCTCTTGTTTCTTGCTGAAATGAATGCGTGCTTGTGGCTAGACTTTTCACAATGTCTTCCAAGGACATGCTCGTGTTTGCTATATTTTGTGGTGGAGGGTTTTGGTAGTATTGTTTAGGTCTCTCCTGGTATTGGTTACGGTTTTGATTGGACTGGTAGTTCCAATTTTGGTTGTTTCGGGGTTGATCAAACTGTCTCTGATTTTGCCCGGTAAATCCCCCCATTGCTTTCGCTTGCTCTTGATCATCTTGTAACTCGAGACACATGTCAGTTGGGTGTCCGTATTGCAAGCATATTCCACATGCTCTAACCGTTGGTTCAACTCCTTTTTCTTTTGTTAGTTGCACCACAGCTTTGGTTAGTTCAGAAATTTGATTTTCAAGATAAGGAGTGTTTACCTCTTTTACTCCTCGTGGTGGATCTACATACCATTCGTCCTCTCCTTGAGTATGTTTGGACTCTTCCGCCATTTTCTCGATCAATGCTCGTATTTGGGTCGGTGTTTGATCGATTAACGAGCCTCCACTTGAAGCGTTTATTAAACGTCTCTCCATTGGTGTTAGGCCTTCACAAAAATATCGGAACAATTGGTAATCGGAAATACCATGTTGCGGGCATCGGGCACACAACTTTTTGAATCGTTCCCAATACGTATGTAAAGCTTCTCTCTTCCCTTGCTTGATACCAATTATTTCCCTTCTCAGACTTGAAGCTTTCGTCTCCGGAAAATATTTGTCAAGGAATAACCGTGCAAGACCATTCCATGTTGTGACCGACCCCGGTGGTAGGTCATATAACCATTCTTTGGCTGAGTCTAGCAATGAAAAGGGGAGTGCCCTTAACTTGATTTGGTCTTCCGAGACATCATGTGGTTTCATTCCTACACAGACGACGTGAAATTCTTTCAAAAATTTATGCGGGTCTTCATTTTCTACTCCCCGAAATTGAGGTAGTAAATGAATGAGCCCGGATTTCAATTCGAAGTTCGTCATGTGCGGGTAAGTTATGCAGAGAGGTTGTTGGGTAACGTCTTGGGTTGCCCATTGGCGAAGTGTTCGCTCAAGAGGTGGATTTTCGGCCATAGGAGTATGGTTTATTTGAGAGGGAGGTGTATGTGGGATGTTGTTATCTGATTCGGATTCTGTTTCTGTTTCGGATGAAGAAAGGTCTTGCCAAATGTCTATGATAGGAGGGTTTGATGAAGAAGCGGTTTGGGAAGCTTGCTGCTTCTTGCGAAGTTTAGCTTGCTTCCTTAGCCTTTTTGCGGTTTTCTCAATCTCCGAATCAAGTTCAAGAGGTGTACCTGTTCGTGAAGATCTTGGCATAAAATATTAGTAATACCGTGCTCCCCAGCAACGGCGCCAATTTGTTGAGTGTCGTAATCAACAAAATAAAAGAGTTGAAATATGGTTTGAAATGATTTATTAATTACCGATATTTCGTGATTGCACTACTTGTTATAAATACTAACTGTGTAGTATAAATGGCAAGCAGGGTCGATCCACAGGGAGCGATGGTCTAATGGATTACACCTTGAATTCACGGGAGTTAAACTTATAAAGAAAGTAACCAAAGGGGGGTTTTGATGAATAGTTGGACAACAATTATGTAAATGTTGAGAACAAATAACTTGGGACAAAATATATAGAATGATTGTTTTTATAATTTGGGGACAAATTCTGGTTTTGTATTTGTAGTCATATGATTGGAAATAACAATAAGAATGATGTTTATAACTCTAATCTTTCTAAGTTGGTACTTTGTGTATGCCGAAAGCTCGCACATACACCATTCACCTAATGTACCTTAGTCAAGAGAAGCTCGTTAACTAAGAGTAATCTTACTAATCAAATCTAGATAAGGTCATAGGATTTGAATGAAAGATTGCATTATATTTTATGTGAATGTTCCCAACAATGTTCAATACTCCTAAACAAGCGTTGAAGCGTTAAAACATGAGATATGATTTTCATCTAATTAAAGATGATTATCACAAATAACATTTTATAAAACAATTACGGATTTTATAATTTGTATGACTAGATTGATTATTATTTGAGATCAAATGGCCAATATGAAATAAATAAAAACCAAACACTTGTTAAAGCTCAAATTATATCACTAGAAAGATATAAAATCAAACATCAAACTTTATATTAAATCACAATCATAATCCTTAATACAAAACCAGAAAATAAGGTTACTAGCCACTCATGACTAGTAAAAGAGAAAAGAACTTACAAAATGAAGATAATCCACACTTGAAGTTGCACACAAACACAAACACAATGTATCTAGAGAGTATTCAGAAAATAATGGTAAGATGGGATGCTTCTAAGGCTAACTAGACACATCAATTTATACTAACACACCAAGGGTAAAATGGTAATTTGGACAATGGCAAACATCATCATTCCAACACCCACTTTCTTCATCACATGGCCTCAAAATTAGGTTGGATCTGCATCTGGTCGTGTAGCATGAGGATGACAGCACAAGAAGGGATAAACAACTCATAGTGGACCAAAAAGCAGATCTGGGCACTTTTTAAAGTTACACGGCCGTGTAACTTTCAGGGCCAAAATTACACGACCGTGTAATTCTGCATAATCTTCCTCGGCTCCACTTCAGCTGACATGGCATCAAACGTGGCATAACTAGGTTACACGGCCGTGTAACTTCAAGGTATAAAGTTATACGGTCGTGTAACAAACTATCTTCGGGACGATTTCATTTTTTTGTAACTTCTTCGTTTGAGCTCCGTTTCTTCTGAAATTTCTTGTGCAGCCTCCCATTGTTATCCAATGTAAGATTCAACCTTCAAAAGCACCTGAAAATAACCACAAAGTGTGAAAGTAGATTGCTATTATTGAAATCCCGAAAAAACATGAAAATATGCAATAATGAGAATAAAATGCAAGATAAAACAATGATAAAAATGCATGTAAACATGCTTAGAAATACACTTAACAACAAACCATTGCAATGTACACGATCTATCTTATTTGTCATTTTGAAGCTCTCGACGTGATGCATCAGGTAGCATCCGTTAACTTGCGAGCACCAAAACATGTGGTCTTTCTTGCAGTCAGCCTTGTATACGTAGTTTAAAAGGGTCTAAATGCACTTATGGCACTCGGTGTTTGACATGATATCATCACAATGGTACATAGCACCAAAGGTGTCTTATTGATCAATGTAATCTAAATGATAGAAATTTTGTTTAGATAATGCATAAACGAGGGATTTGAGAAGATATTCTAGATATCTTGAGGTGTTGAGGTTTTTAATAGGTTGATAGGTTGATGCTTGATATAGTAATAAACAAAAATAAAGAAATGCAGATGAGATTGAGAATGTCAATGTGAGACTGTGTTGAATACAGAGAAGATTTTTGCAGAGAAAAAGTTTGAATGTGATTGAACGTGCTAGCGGACCATGGTTCTCTTAGAAATTAAAGAATATAGTTTTTCAACACCAACACCAACACCAAGTACCATAAAGATCGGTTGCATCACTAAGATGGCCTCCGACATAAGTAGCAATAACATGTAGAATAGGCAAACAAATAAACAAATGAATAGCAAGTCATGGGTGAAATAAGAGAAAAAAACCACATGCATTATTTAATAAAGACCAGCGGGATGAAAGCCTCGAAAAATATATTCTGGCAAACCGAATTGTCGTCGCAACCCTATATCTCGCAAATGGAACGCCACTTTTCATGCCGCCGCAATTATAATATTTGCTGATACCATCTACATTTACCCTTAATCCCCCTATAACCCGTTATTTGGTACGCCTAGCACCTTCTTTCACCGAACCACAACCCGAGTCCGTCGACGAATCCAATTCCCATTCAAGTGCCGAGGTTGTGCCCTAGACACAAGTTGAATCCGATTCCGATGATACCCTGCTCCAAATAAAAAATTCTAAAAAATCAGGGAATAAAACCGGTCCAATGGCTCCTTTACCGTGGACCCTCGAAGAAGAAGTCACTTTAGCAAGGGCATCGGTCAATGTTTTAGAGAATGTCAAGGCTGGAAACCCCCAACCCAAATGTCATTTTTGGGAAACTGTGAGAGTTTTGTTTCATAAAATTTTGGGGCGTGAACCGTATCGATCAAAGGATACAATTACAACAAAATTCAGAGACATAAACAAACCTGTCGACGAAATTTAGTGGGTTGTACAAGAATTTCATTGATCAACGGGAAAATAGGAAAAGCGATGAGGACATACTCCAAAAAGCACTTACGGTTTATTGGTCGAAGAACATAGGAAACAAATTTAAATGTGTGGGGTTTTGAGAATTCGTTCGAGCGTACTCGCGATGGAAGGGGGTCCTGAAAGCGACAAATGGATCAAAACGATCCAAAATATTGGAGACCAATTACACGACGTCTTCCAATGCATATGTCGATTTCGACCTCAATGAAGAAACGGACGAGTTTGAAAAGCCCATGAGATGCGATCGAGCAAAAGCCAACAAAAGCGGCGTCTTTGAGATCGTTAGAACTTTATTGGATATGATTCCAAATAGAGTTATAAGAAACTCGTTACGTGTACCTTTAGATCAACGAAAATTTAAAAGAATGATGTTTGAGATGGTATTGTCGTGTTAAAAAAAGGCCACCATCTACGACGGTAAGGACGGTTGAGTGTATGGTGATCGATAAAAAGAGGAGAGCACGCCCTAAAAGAAAGTGAGACAACAATGTAATACTTGACATGGAGGAGCTTGCTCTTACCGAGCACATGACTTCAGATAGATTAGTTTGCTGGAGAAAAATTAGGGTCTATGGATAGTCTTGACAACTTGCTCGTCTTTGTGTCTTGATTTTTATCTTCTGATCATCGATGTCTTGCGTTTATGTTTGTCGTTGGGATTATTTTTTTTATCGTTCAACTCCTCTCTATTACTTAATCCTCTATTACTTAATCCATGTGGTTTCTTTTTGTATCGTTGCATTGATTGACTTACTATTCATTTGTTTGTCCATTCTACAAGTTATTGCTACATGTATGTTGGAGGTCATTTTAGTGACACAGTCGATCTTTTTGTCCTTGTAGAGATGATGGGCGAACGTCTACCTCCCATTCAAATGAGATAAAGAGAGCTTGTTGGTGTTGAAAAACTACATTTTTTTAGTTTCCAAGAGAACCATGATGTGCTACCATGTTCAACCACATTCAAAATTCTCTCTGCAAGAATCTTCTATATATTCAACACAAACTCAAATTGCCTTCTTCAACCTCATTTGCATTTCTTTCTTTACGTTTACTATCAACTTCTAATAATTATATAAATGTAGAATTCCGAAATTGTAAGTATCCATCTATCAAAAGCCCCAACACCTCAAGAGATCTAGAATACATTCTTAAATCCGTCCTTCATGCATCATCTAAACAAAAGTTCTATCATTTAGAGTACATTGGTAAATAAGACATCATTGGTGCTCTGTACCATTATGATGGTATAATGTCAAACACTGAGTGCCATAAGTGCATTTGAACACTCGTAAACTATGTATACAAGGCTGAATGCAAGAGAGACCGCATGTTTTCACGCTCGCAAGTTAATGGATGCTACCTGATGCATCATGTAGAGAGCTTCAAAATGACAAATAAGGTAGAGGGTGTACAATCCAATGGTTTATCTTTTGATAATTCTTTGACCAACAAACCCTTGAAGAGACATATTCCCTGTTGCGAAGCAGTTCACCAAAAGACGGATATTACTCTTCGACATTTGAAGGAGTTGCAATGAAAGCCCAATGTCAACAAAATCTCAAACATGACCAATGCATGAGATGTTTAAGGAAAGTGTGGTGTTAACTAGGAGTTTTGTCGAACCACCTTATTAAATGACATCTATTTGAACCAGTGTTAGCTTTCGAGCAACTATAACAACAACGACACACTTGACACCCTCTACACGTAAATTCTACCCGGTATTCTATTTCTTCAAGGATTTATGTTTAATCTTGAATTACAATTAATGTAACAAAAATCCTCAAAATATTTTTTCTGATATTTTTGTTTAATCTTTAATTACAATTAAATCAAGAAAAATCCACAAAGGAGTTTTTAGGGATTTTTGTTACTTTAATTCTTGTTAAAGATAAAACAAAAATCCATGGTAAAAACCAGAATACGGGGTAGAATCTACCTGTAGGGAGTGTCAAGTGTGTCGTTTTCGTTATAGTTTCCTGAAATATGACACTGGTTCAATAAACATCATTCGACATGGTGATTCGGCAAAAACCCCAAGTTCACATCACACTTTTCTTAAACATCTCATGCATTGCTGACGATTGAGATTTTCTTGACATTAGGCTTTCATTGCAACTCCTAGATACGCTGCAGAGTAAAAACCGTCTTTTGGAGAACTGCTTCGCAACATGGAATATGTCTCTTCAAGGGTTTTGGTGGTCAAAGACATATCAAAAGATAAACCATTGCAATGTACACCATCTATCCTATTTGTCATTTTGAAGCTCTCGACGTGATGCATCAGCTAGCATGCGTTAACTTGCGAGCACGAAAACATGCGGTCTCTCTTGCAGTCAGCCTTGTATACGTAGTTTAAAAGGGTCTGAATGAACTTATGGCACTCAGTGTTTGACATGATATCATCACAATGGTACGTAGCACAAAAAGTGTCTTCTTGACCAATGTAATCTAAATGATAGAACTTTTGTTGAGATGATGCATGAATGAGGGATTTGAGAAGATATTCTAGATATCTTGAGGAGGTTTTTGATAGGTTGATGCTTGCAATTGTAGACTTATACATCTGTATATTTATCATATATTGATATAATAATAAACATAAATAAATAAATGCTGGTGAGATTGAGAACGACAATGTGAGACTGTGTTAAATACATAGAAGATTTTTGCAGAGAAAAAGTTTGAATGTGGTTGAACATGCAAGCAGACGATGGTTCTCTCAGAAATTAAAGAATGTAGTTTTTTAGCAGCAACACCAACACCAAGTACGAAAAAGATGGGGTACATCACTAAGATGACCTCCGACATACGTAGCAATAACGGGTAGAATGGGCAAACAAACAAACAAATGAATAGTAAGTCATGAGTGAAATGAGAGAAAAAACCACATGCATTAAGTAATAAAGAGCAGTGCGACGAAAGCCTCGAAAAACATATTCCGACAAACCGAATTGTCGCCGCAACCATATATCTCGCAAATAGAACGCCCCTTTTCTTGCCACCACAAAATATTCGCCGATATCATCTACATTTTACCCTCAATCCCCCTTTAACATATTTTTTGGTATTCCTAGCACATGCTTTCACCGAACCACAACCTGAGCTCGTCGACGAATCTGATTCCGGTTCAAGTGCCAAGGCCATGCCCGAGACACAAGTTGAATCCGATTCAGATGATGCCCCACTCCAAAGAAAAAATTCTAAAAAAATCGGGGAAGAAAACCGGTGTCATGGCTCCTTCACCCTGTACTACCCTCGAAGAAGAAGTCACTATAGTAATGGCGTGGGTCGATGTTTAAAGAGAATGACAAGGCCAGAAGCCCTCAAGCGAAATATCATTTTTGGGAAACTGTTAGAGCTTTGTTTCAAAAAAAATTTGGGGCGCAAACCGTATCGATCAAAGGATACAATTACAACAAAATTCTGAGGCATAAACAAACCATCGACGAAATTCAACGGGTTGTACAAAAATTTCAAGGATCAACAGGAAAACGGGAAAGCAACGAGGATATACTCCAAAAAGCACTTACAATTTATCGGTCGGAGAACAAAGGAAACCCATTTAAATTTATGGGGTTTTGGTAAGTACTTACAGTACTCAAGATGGAAGGGAGTCCTGAAAGCGACACATGGATCAAACAGACGAGTTTGAAAGGACCATGGGATGTGATCAGCAAAAGCCACAGAAAAGCTGTGTCCCCGAGCTCGTTAGAACTTTGTTGGATGTGATTTCAAATAGAGTTATAAGAAACTCGTTAGGAGTGCCTTTAGATCAATGGAAATTTAAGAAAATGATGTTTGAGATGGTATTGTCGTGTGAAAAAAGGCCACCTTCCACAACGGTAAGGAGGGTTGAGTATATGGTGATCGATAGAAAGAGGAGAGCACTCCCTAAAAGAAAGTGGGAGAACAATATAAGACTTCACATGGAAGAGCTTGCTCTTACCGATTGGTTTGTAGGAGAAACATTAGGGTCGATGGATAGTCTTGACAACTTGCTCGTCTTTGTCTCTTAATTTTTATGTCCTGATCATCAGTGTCTTGCATTTATGTTTGTCGTTGGGATTAGTTTTGTATCGTTTGACTGCTCTTTGTTACTTAATTCATGTGGTTTCTTTTTGTCTCATTGCATTTATTGACTTACTATTCATTTGTTTGCCCATTCCACAAGTTATTGCTACATGCATGTCGGAGGTCATTTTAGTGACGCAGTCGATCTTTTTGTCCTTGGAGACCGAAGAAAGAGGCTTCCGGTTCAAGAATGAAAAGTTCGGATAATGAATCGGGATATGCATGTCGTCGAAACGCAACAACAAATTGCCGAAATGCAATGTTCCTTACAAGGAATGCCGATATGGAGTTGTTGAAAATAAAACACGGCGATTACGAGGGCGAAGATATGGAAATTTTCCTAGCGATACGAGAAAGTGTCCGAGCTAAATATAGACCTAGGAACTAGTTTGTTTTTATAATGTTGGTTTTTTTTGTTCGATGTTATTTTTTATTATTGTTATTTTTCGGTTTTTTTAAATTTATATTAATGTAATGATTTTTTTTTAATCGAAACACTATCATAAAAAAGGCTTTTCATGACGGACATTGTATATCATAAATGGTCATAGATGACCGACAAATGTCTGTTATTGAATACCACGTCATAAATGAAAGATGACAGAGATTTATGACATATATTTACGACAGTCTATTTGTACGTCATAAATGTTGATATTAAAAAAATTTTGATAGCTATTTTACTGCATAAAATAACAACAAACATTATATATATATATATATATATATATATATATATATATATATATATATATATATATATATATATATATATATATATATATATATATATATATACATTAGAATGTACTAATACTTAAACTAAATCACATTTAACATCTCATTATAAAAAAATATCATATATATACAGAGAAAATTCATTACAAAAAAAGTATTGAAATACAAAGTAGAATTTTATTGGTTGTCAACTGCACCACTTTTTTCAAATCTTAACCCTTATATATGATTATTCCAAACCGCACCACTTTTTCCTGATTGAGCCTGTCACCTTCCTTTGGACTGATGTGATCTTTAGGAAATGTCACATGAGGTTTTCTTGCCTCCAGAGCTGCTCACAATTTACCACAAATACTAAATTCCAATAAGATTTTTTGACCAGGTAAACGACCATAACTCAATAGTCAATACTACAAAAATCAATTAATAGAAATTTGTTAAGGGTAATTCTATTCGCACGAATAGAATTTCATTTTACACGAATAATAAGACTGATGTGATGAGTGATGGTATAATGATAACATTATTTTCTCTTAATGTCAGTAAATAATGAAGAGTTGTTTACAATAGTCAAAAGTTTACTAGATATTTATTTATATATGTACCTTATTCATAGAAAAGGATGATATTTATTTACACATATAGGTCATGTGTTTTGTGTTTCTCAAATATGGTGCCTCAACTTTTCTAGAATTAATATTTTAGAGATTATATAAAATTTATATCATATATTTAATTTATAGTTCAACGTCATATTTTAATTTATATTTTTGTAATTAAAATAACATATCAAATTAATTTAAGAAACATTATATTAAATTAAATTAAAACATTAAATTAATTTAAAAAATTACAATAAAAAACATTTAAAAACATTCCATAAAATAAATAAATAAACTAATTTAAATATTTTTTTTTCGAATTTTCTTCTTTATTGCCTCGAGTGCCTCGAGATTCCGGCTGGTTACTTTATCGATTGATGAGCGTAGAAGTTGTTAATTGTTATACACGTATTCTTGGCGCCTTAAAGTCATTTGTTCTTGTTGTATCTCGATATGACGATCAAATCGTTCAACCAAAAGATCTACTTTGTTGGCGGGTTTTCTTTGGTTCACGATGAACAGGCGACTCGTTTCGCAGGTCGATCGGGTATTGAGCGTCGGAAGCCTACTCGTACGATTCCGAGGTCCTAACCCGTTTGGACCCCGAAACGAAATCCAACGTCGCCGATGGAATAAGAACTTGTTTTGGACCGTTTTTACAAACCTCCCACACTTTCACGTGCACAAAAGGTTTGCCGGTCTCTCAACCGTTTTTACAAACCTCCCACACTTTCAAGTTCACATATCATCTTTAATTTCCAAGAATCATCTCCTGACATATGTTTTCCTTCTAGTCTGAATGGACAGTCGATTTTCTTTGTGCCGGTATTCCTTGTGGAGATTTCCTTACTTTTGTATACACCACCACGATCACATTGTAATAAAACATTATAGTTACGTTTAGAATTTTTTATAACGATAACGTAACCAAGAGTACGACCCACATTTTGCACCCAATCTATCAATTCTTGACGAGATTTAAACACCTGAAAATTATATGATTATTAAAAACAAACGAGTTTTGTCGATAATAACGATACTAAAATAGTATAATAACGAACTTATACCATATCTGTTTCGAACATCGATGTGTCGTCGACAAAATAATCACTTTCCTTCAAACATGTATCTTCATCCAATTCAGCTGTGTTCGTTGTATGTATGTCAGCCTAAACAAAAGATATACAAAAATCAACATTTAATAAAAATAAAATCAAAAAATAAATAACAAATAAAAATACCTCATAATATGTTTCATCCGTCCATTCTTTCCAATACCAATTTGCCATTCGGTTAAAGTCTCTATTTAAAACAAATATCTTACGCTTTCTTTAAACTAGTGGTTTTCTCAATTTTGATGAAAAATGCATTCAATATGAAAATATGAAACTTTGATCGTCTATATATACACAAACATTATAGTTCCCAGACGAAAAATATTATTAGCACGCAAACCTAGATGGATAAACATATATATATTATTGGTACGTCTTTCGAGATATTCTTATGCATTACGAGACGATATATATATATATATATATATATATATATATATATATATATATATATATATATATATATATATATATATATATATTCGTCCAACTGATCTGAATTAACATGATATTCGTTACGCATTATCCAATTGAGTTGACGTGATATATATATATATATATATATATATATATATATATATATATATATATATATATATATATATATATATATATATATATATATATATATATAATAAATGATAGTGGAGCCACTCACATCAATCAATCAATTCACAATCAAAACCCAAATGCACGAAATACTTTCGTGCGGATAGGAGCTCCCATTTGTTAACCATAGATGAAGCCAATAAACCATTGACAGTCTCTGCCCCTGTTCAAATCACCATGACACATTCATCATTAAAGGGGATGGATTTTAGATAAAAATCATTGTTTTCTTCACCAACTTTTTATAAGAAAATAAAAGGTAGCATAACTATTCACGCACCCATTGGACTTGCTACTCAAGAATTTATTGGAATAACTTCAAATTCTTTACAATTAATACTGGGAAAGATTTGTAGCATATAATCTCATATGAATTGATACCTTCTGTTCAAGAAGCATCATGTCTTTTCTAATCTTTTTGATATCATGTTTTTGTGGAGAATAATGTCTTCGAGCTCTGAGATTCTCTGTTTTTGAAAAGAGAAAAAAACAATTGATAATAAAATGTATTTAAATAAACAAAAAAAACTTGGCAAGAAAACTATGGTAAAAAGATCTTGCAAAACATACCTTTGAACCAAGAGATTCAGTTATGTTGATAAAATTCGATAACTCATTGATTAAGTCATCTTTGTCCTCAGATTCCCCTTTGGGGTTACCCAAATCTTGTTCAATTGATGAAATATTCCACTGTATAAGTTTTGATTAAAATATCAGTAGTATTTGCGTCCAGTGAAATATAATAAGGAAAATTGAACACAAGATTAAGGCATAAACATGTAGAATAAGGGCATCTTTATTTCATTTATAATTGTAAACCTTGTTTAAATGTTACCGAAAAATAACCATATGAAAAACATACAAATGAGCAATGTGAAAACCGAAACAACCATAAATTAAGTGTTATACATGTCAATCGGAAGAGAGTAATATGAAAACCAAAAGTCTGCATAGGACGGTGAAATTGGAAAACTGCAATCGGAACACTGGAACCAGATGTGTGAAACCGGAAACTACAAACAGATATGATAACGCATCCATATTTTCATCACACTAGAATATATATATAAATCAAATTAGGGCTAAATCGAACACCAGGATTATGCAATCGGCAAGCTGCAATTGGCGGAGGTGGAGCCACGGGGGGAGAGCTCCCACTAGAAAATGTAGAAGAAGCGATTCTCAAGAACACATGTGAAGCGTATTCAAAGTTAAACTCAAATACTTACCAACACGATCTAGTAATGTTGACGAGGCTCCAAACGATGGGTTTGCTGTAACGCCCCAATTTAATTTTAGTAATAATTGATATATATAACTTTAAATAATTTTTACAATAATAATAATAATACTAATACAGATAATAATTCAATAAATTAACTAATAATCACAATTTTAGTTAGGGGTTGAAGGTGTCAAAAGACCAAACTTGAAATGGAAAAGAAATATTGTATGAGAATTTTAAAAAGGCAAAATGACACTGTAGCCCAACGATGTTTTAGCTTCGGTTTTAAAAGCTCCCTAAACTTTTTTTTTGCCTCTCTAGGGTATAAATTATAGAAAATAGGGTTTAAAACACCCTTAACCCCCAAGTGAAGGGGTAAACCGGTAACAAACCGACTCGCCTGCCTAATCACCATCTATGTGTCTCCTAATCAGCATCCATGTCACCCATATGTATCCTAATAAACTGCCAAGTCGATCTCTTTCCTAATTATGTCGAATTGTCTTCCTCGTAGCATCAATTTTGCCCTAACTTGGTCTCTCTCTCTCTCTCTCTCTCTCTCTCTCTCTCTCTCGTTTCTGCTTCCAGATCACGAACACACCAGCACCAATTTTATTTCTTCTTTCTGATTCTTGCGACACCCAAATCCAGTTGGATCAAACCCAAAAAATATATAAAACGAAGTGATGATGAAATCGGGTGTGAACAAAGATAACCCGAGAGAATCCATGTCTTTCAGACCCAACGTCCCTGCATCGAGCAACACATGTTAGTTGTTTTGTTGCGCCAAAGCTATCCACTGATACGAATATTTAGCTCCGGTGACTCGCGATTGAACAGGAAAGACGAAAAGCCCGATGGCTGAATCTTTTTTCTTTTTGCATATTGAGCCATCTGAACCAGGTGTTATGAACTTTCGCACCTTTCTCTTTTGCGCATTGAGCCAGCCAATTAACAGACTGACTTTCATGATTGAACGAAGTTTTTGTTTGTGTGGAAAGGGTAAGATTCGTCGAGAAGTTTAAACCGATTGTTGAAGATTCGTAGTAATTGAGGGTTTGAAGAAACGAAAAAACCCAAATCCAGAGTAATAAAGACATACCTTTGAAACAATTTCCCTAACTTGGTTTCCTCTTTCGTGTCTTCGTAGAAGATTCTCAGTAATTGACAGTTTGAAAAAAAACAGCCCAAATCCACAGCAATCAATCAGACTCTCTCTCTCTCTCTCTCTCTCTCTCTCTCTCTCTCTCTCTCTCTCTCTCTTAGTGTATTCGTGGTTCGGGTCACATAAGTGAAAACAATATGTTTAAGGGATTTATCTTTAATTTTTTTTTCAGAAAAGCCATGTCATCAAATAAATACCGGTTATCATCCGTAAATGATTTTTTTTAGCAGGTAAACATAGAGTTCATGCATTTAAAAGACAAAATAAAAGTTTAGGGACCTTTTAAAACCGAAGCTGAAATATCGTTGGGTTATGGTATCATTTGGCAACCTCGTGCATGAAACCCTTTGGGCCGTGAGACCTTCATTACGGAATATCAATTCAGCCCTAGCATTCACGATTTTTCCTTCTTGACCGATCTTCTCCCTCCCGTCTCTCCATCTTACGTACATCCAACCCTCACGCCTCAACCCTAGTTCACGAATGGAGCAATTACCTATGAGGTTGCAACGAGATCCATCCCATCATCCTAGTAGAAAACTCGGTATCTACAGCCATGATTCGCCACCTATCTCTACCGTTGCTTATCATGATACTCAACCTCACACCCACCTTGACGGTTTGTGGTATACCATGGGCAAGATGTGATCGGGACACAGAAAGAATATATGGAGAACCGGGGCTGTTATGGCGGGAATGGCTGAATGGGGCAGCGGGGAAAAGATGTGGTTGTAACGGTGTGGCAGCAAGGAAGAAACAAGATGGTGGGATTGAACTCTAGAAGAAGATGGAGTGGTTCAAGTGCGTATCGCTTCATTTGCAATGTAAGATTAATCTAGTTCTTCTTTTCCTTGAAAAACGCCACTATTGTTCCACCATTTCACTATTATCGCCACCAAATCAAGTGTTGGGTGTCTTTGGTATAATTTTACGACCTTCGGTTTGATGGTTTGATACTTGGTGAGTTGAATTGCAAACCAGACCTATGTATTAGTTATGATGTCATGTATTAGTTTTTTAATCTTAAAGTCATTGGTTTTAGTTCATGTTTTAATCGTTTCAAAGGTCCTAATATGTGTCTTAATGCTTCTAAACTGAACCCATGCCATTAAGAACTTAAAAGAAGATGTATGTAGTGATTATTTTAAGAAAGGATGTAAAAGTTGGAAATTAATGCAAAAGCTCGTAACAGCAACAGGTCTTGCTCTTGCAGGCTGTTTTATGAAAAATAGATGCGGAATTGGGAAAATTACCAGAGAGAATAAATTGTTGGAAATCGAGTCGAGTTTTCAGAAAGGTATGGCACATGTAAATTGGACTTAAGGGTTAGGTGTTATGGTCAAAACACTGGTCAGGGGTCAAAAAGGGCTTAATTGAGAAAAATCACAAAAGTGTCATATTAAGTCCATAATGCATTAAGACCATGGGAATCAGATGTTTGGATATAGGTAACATGTTTTAAGAGGTTTATAAAGACATGTGTTGGTTGTAGAAGTTTTAGCCTAATTCATAAAGAACCTAGTGTCTAAATGCTTTAGGACTAAAAGTAACGAAAAATAAGATAATAATAAGCGACGAGTCATACGTGAGTTAAATATCAACACTAATGAATATGTGAATGGTCTTAATAAGGTTTTATGTTTTAAAGAACCTATCGGGTTAAGGATTTTTGGTAAAGGCTTAACGAATGAATGGAAAAAGGAAACTAAAACGTATAACATATAAGTATTAATAAGTAGTAACTTGTACTATAATCCAAGTATTAGCTATTGATAATAGTGTAGGAAATTCTATGATATGTTTGATGGTTGGCACTTGGATCGCTGCTAGCAACAGAGTGGTATCAGGTGAGTTACACTAACTCTCTTATTATCTTAACGGTGCACGTATGTGCTATGTGTGAAGTGTATGTTTGTATATGTCCTTTTAACGAAAATATGTTATATGAATTATTTAAATGTATATTGTATGTAATACGACTGATTATGAAGGACCCACGGGGCGAAGTGGCCAGTAGGCAGAGGTAGTGTCTGAGACAAGCCCTTCGGGGGAATCGGCCTATGTATACTAGTTGGTACCAACTGTATGTGTTATAGGAGTTATGTTATAGTTGTTAAGTTATGTTATGTTATATTATATGATATGTATGTGAGTGAACGAATGTATTATGTGAATGCATGTGATTGATATAATATGTGAGTACTATGTTATCACTGAGCGTTTCTGCTTACCCATTGAATTCTAACATTTCAGGTTAAAGAATACTTTTGGAAAGGGACCCGGCGTGATCGCTCCGAGCTCGTATCAGAAAAAGTGAAGGGGCCTTTTAAACAATTTATTATTCGAAGTCTTCCGCTTTTAAATGTCATTATTTACTTTACGTATTGGTAACACCATTACTCTGATTTAAACTAATTAATTATCTTAAAATTTTTTAATATATTTAAAAGTTTTGTGTCCAAAAGTGTATTTTAGATTTACTGGATGTTTTATTTTTAAAAAAATTTGGGTGTTACAATTTGGTATCAGAGCATGGTTTGAGTGTTTTAGACATACAGTCTTGTGTGTCTAAACTCAAACTAAGGCTCAAAGAATGGTTTGACAATAAAATATTTTTCAAAAAAGTCAAGTGTTAACAAGAAACATGATACGAGACAAGCAATTGGCCGGAGTTCAACGGGGGGTGAGTACACTCTGTATTTTATAGTATGTTATATGTATGATGGAAAGTTAAAGTAGTGTGTGATAATTCTAATAATGACATGAAATGGAAATGTTATGAAAGTTGTGTAGTGATTCTATATAATAATGTTAAGTAGTAATAGCTAGTGATGATGAATGCTAGACTCAGATATACACTAAATGTGTCATGATAATGCTATGTGATGTATGGTCTAGTTGCCTGTAGCTTACATGTTTTAGTACAAATGTGCAATGTATGTGAATTATTGTGTGAAATGTATGCTATCGGTTTATGTGTTTGCTTGTACTATTATGATCCATTTTAGCAACTTAGGACATGAATGTCTTAGCCATGCAAAATTAGAATCACATAGGCATAGAATTTTTGGTTTAGCCTTATTGCATGTTCTTGTATGATTGTTGCTTTAGGGTTGAGTCAACTATTCGAAAGCCTATCTGGTTTGGTGTTATGCATAGTTAAGCATGCATGATGCATTTTGCCATCATTGGTGAATAACATGAAACTCTATGTGCTTATAACTTTACTCTTAGGATGACCTAAGAATACTAGTAATATGTGTAAGTATGTAGTAGATACATGCCCAAACTTGTGAATCGGTAACCGGTGGCGAAGCTAAGACTATATGTGTATAGTGTGTAAGCAGTGTTATGGTGCGCGTATCACGACACATGGTACCCACCGTGACTTCGCAGAATCATATGGTTTCCCGTGAATCAAGCCAGGGGTAATGCGTAGAAGTAAAACATGCTAGGGAAATAAAATGCTTAATAGTGACCAACGTGTCCTACCTGTGTTGTAGTACTAGCATGTTTAACGCTTCAAGTACTTATTAATAATAAGTGGTTATGAAAATATCTAGATAAAATGACGAAGTTGAATGTAGAAGAAGTAGCGAGAAGTGGAGTTACCGTATTCTCAACACTCCACCGACAAGCTAGGATGCCGACATGGGGAAAGGTTACTTAAGCAGTCTAGTGGTGACATGACCATCTACGGTACGAAGAAAAAAATGTTGTGGTTGAAGATGAAGCATTAAATAATTGGTCGATATGATTACCAGACAGACAAGAGGATCAGTAATTAAGAGTAAACCACGTGTAGGAAAGTGGGGAACAGTTATAGTTCCCCACTTTCCTACAGTTATAGTTCCTGACGCAGTTATAACAGGAGGCAAAGACCAAATGACTTGGGAAAGTTTTCGGACCAACATTGAGAGCATCAGAACATTACCAGAAGCAGCTCTACATGACCTCTTTAGCATAGAGATTATAGATGGCGAGGGGTCAATGGATCATTGATCACCAAGAAGAAGAAATCATGTTATGATTAAGATCGATCGACAATATGATCGGGTTTGAACCCAAATGAGGGAGAACTAATCGTCTAAGGTGAAAGAAGGGAAAAGAAAAAGGGTGTGTCTGAGTCGGTCGATGCATTCGTGGACGATAAAGTTTGGTCGAGGACTACAAGGAGGAAAACCCTTGGAGCAGGATTAGTGTGATGAAGAAGACTAGAACGAACGGTGAGAGTCATACAAGAACACAATGACGTAGACGCAAGAATGTGCTCACATGATAATGATGATCTAAGTTGGGTCTACGAACCTGAAAAGAAGTAGTGGATGGGTTAAGAGACGCTATAAGAAGCAAAAGGGAAGAGGTATAACCTTAGTTCTGGTGCACCGAGGCTTGCCTAAGATGAAAAGTTTTAGAGCTGACCATTGCAGATGGAGCGGTGTATGGTCAAAGACGAAACAAGGTGTATAAAATGGATAACATATGGGATGAGGATTGTAAGGCACGTAAGCTGGGGCTATGGTCTGGATACATTAGTTTTCTCAAAATTCAATGGAAGTATTGAATCCAGTGTCGAGTCAAGAGTGACTCATGGGGTTGGAGCGAATATCATGCACTAGCTTTACATTGAGAAGGTAGGAAGAGAAATTGGACCTCTACAATAGAATGATAAAAACAGAATAACATGTTTTGAAAAGATTATATAACAACAAATATAATGAAATAAATGTTATGATAAGTATTGACTTAATAATTGAATAACCTAAAGAATGATTTAGGAAAGTGTGTTTTAAAATAATGAACAAGGTCAAATAAGATTTAAGAACCATAATAATGGATTTCAAAATTGGTTTTATATATACGAGTAAACTTATTTCCAAGTTTATAAGCTATTAAGCATATCTTTCAACTAAGAGTTTCAATGTTTTAGGTTGAAGTAATATTATTTTATAATACATCGTGTTTGGGAAAATGTAGAAGTAATAAAATCATGCTAAAGGAGATTTTAAATCAGTTATTTCATTACAATGCTCATATACTGTAAATATATTGTCATATTTTGACAAATTGATCTATGTTTTTTTTACCAAGATGTAAACAAAACATTTAACTCTCCTAAAAGTTTGAGGGCTACCTTCGTATCCCACGGGTCAAATTCAAACTTTGCACATATAAGGTTTTCATGAAAGAAAAATGTACAAGTTATTACGATTTAGAGGAAAGGTATATTGTACTAGAATGATATTTTTTAATTGTAAGTAAGAAATATTTAGGTTTAAATATAAGTTACCAGAATATTTTCAAATTTTTAATATGATAGCAATTTTTAATTGCGATTCATGCTAAAAAACCTCTCAAATGGAAAATTTTACCTTTCAATTAACATATTAAAGATAAGTTATTAGAGCTCGATACAAGTTTTTATACCAACATAATGAGGCCACGTAGTGTTGGTTCGCCACAAGCAAGTGGGGTTACACATGATTATAGGAAGAAGATGACTGAATAAGAACTTCTTAGCATGTATTTGATGGGTAAACCTCAAGACCTTCATGTAAGTCCTCTATTGGTGAATCGAAGTCGAGAAGGTGCAACACCAGGTGGAAGGTTAAGGTTATGAAGTTGTAAGAGGAGTAGATATCAGATATAAGGAGCAGCTTAACCCTAGTGCCATCTAGTAGGATTGAGGATGTTTCCTCTTCAAAGGAGTTAGATGACATCCATGTCATGAATAATGAATCCAGGCACAAAGTGCTAAATAAGCGATTGTAGTTAAGGACACTTGATGTACATCATGTTTGTGGGATAGTCCCTTAATGATAAGGGCATAGGTTCCCGTACAACACAAACTAAGGGATAGATTTAGAATGCCTCTAAGACGTGCGAGAACATGCTGTAGGCATGAGTTCCGGTATTCAAGGTAGTCGAGACAGTATCTTCATTGTCAGGATATTCATAAAGAAATAGTATGACTCAAGTTTCAATGTCCCCTTTACAACTATTAGAAGGAAGAAAGTGTGGGATTTTATCTCTAAAGGTAATATGGGTTATGAATGCTAGTTTACGTGAAAGGTTATGAAAAACAAGTTGATGCAAGGATGTGGCAGTTTTATGTAGATGTCAAGACTATTCCAAGGCAATAAAATTCATATGTAGATGTAAGGCTATCGTCAGTGTGCTATGGAATCCTTCAGAGTGATGGTAGGTTTAGTGCATGCCCATATTAGGATACCTCTGTATGTGTAGGATTTTATGAGAAAGTGCAAGACCTTGTCGGGGAAGAGGGGTACTTCAGATAGTCTAGAGTAAGCCAGAGGAAGTTCAGGTAATTTTGGTAGTCAGGAATTAGAAACTTCGACTTACATATTGCGATTAACCTTAGTGAAACTTTCAGGGGTGTGAAGCACTTAAACGAGCAAGAAAGCTCGAGCCAGTAAGGGAGTAGTTAATGGCCTAGTAAGTCATAAGTAGAATCATGAACCAGTAATTTCGAGGACGAAATTATTGTAAGTGGGGGAGAGTTGTAACTCCCCAATTTAATTTTAGTAATCATTCAATTAATCGTGTATTTAAATCCCGTTTTGTGAAGGACGTTTAAATTAATTGATACATATAACTTTTAATAATTTTTACAATAATAATAATACTTATACAGATAATAATTCAAGAAATTAACTAATAATCAAAATTTTAGTTAGGGTTGAAGGTGTCAAAAGACCAAACTTGAAATGGAAAAGAAATGTTGTATGAGAATTTAAAAAATACAAAGTCATAGTATAGGGACCAATTATGCCAATTTGGCAATCTCGTGCATGAAAACCTTTGGGCCGTGAGACCTTCATTACGGGATATCAATTCAGCCCTAGCATTCACGATTTTTCCTTCTTGACCGATCTTCTCCCTCCCGTCTCTCCATCTTACGTACATCCAACCCTCACGCCTCAACCCTAGTTCACGAATGGAGCAATTACCTATGAGGTTGCAACGAGATTCATCCCATCATCTTAGTAGAAAACTCGGTATCTACAGCGATGATTCGCCACCTATCTCTATCATCATACTCAACCTCACACCCACCTTGACGGTTTGTGGTATACCATGGGCAAGATGTGATCGGGACACAGAAAAAAGACATGGAGAACCGGGGCTGTTATGGCGGGAATGGCTGAATGGGGCAGCGGGGAAAATATGTGGTTGTAACGGTGTGGCAGCAAGGAAGAAACAAGATGGTGGGACTGAACTCTAGAAGAAGATGGGGTGGTTCAAGTGTGTATGGCTTCATTTGCAATGTAAGATTAATCTAGTTCTTCTTTTCCTTGCAAAACCGCCACTATTGTTCCACCATTTCACTATTATCGCCACCAAATCAAGTGTTGGCTGTCTTTGGTAGAATTTTACAACCTTGGGTTTGATGGTTTGATACTTGGTGAGTTGAATTGCAAACCAAACCTATCACTACAAGAAAACAGCCAAATAGCAACGAAAAGGTGCTACGGAAGACCTTTCCGTAGCCAAATTGCTACGGTTTATGCTACAGAATGACTTTCCGTAGCAAATTTACTACGACATTTGCCACGAAATGAAAATTTCGTAGCGAACACAAGAATAATTATGGTTTTTGTCACGAAATAAAATTCCGTTGCTATATTGCTACCGATTTTGCTATGGACTGGATTTTCGTTGCTATTTAGCTACGAAAATACAATCCGTGGTTATTTTGCTACGAAAATAGCTACGGAAATACAATCCGTGGGTATTTTGCTACAAAATTATAATTCGTTGTTATTTTGCTACGGAATTTTGCTACGAAATTAATTTCCATAGCTGATTTGCTATAAAATGAATTTCCGTAGATACTTAGCTACGGAAATGTTCTACGGAATTGTGGTCCGTAGTTGTCTTGCAATGGAATCAATATACGTTGGTACCCTTGTTACGGATTTTGCTACGTCCTTTATTTCCATCGATATTTAGCTTTGAAACTTGTTTTTATAGAAATTTAGCAACAGAATTTTGTTACGAAACTAGTATAGCTATGGAATTTATTTTTATAGGGATTTAGCAACGGAAATTTCTACAGAATCATTGCTACAGATTTTTTTACGAAAACATAGCCATGGGTTTTACTACGGAACCCTGACCACGGATTTTACTACAAAACCCTGACCACGGAATTTGCTACAGAATTATTGTTACGGATTTTACTACGGAACCCTGACCATGAATTTTACTACAAAACCCTGACCACAGAATTTGCTACAGAATTATTGTTACGGATTTTACTACGGAAACTTGATCACGGAATTTGCAACAAAATTATTGTAACGGAATTTGCAACGAAACACGCTACAGAAGTAGCAACGGAAAGAGAACCATGGAATTTGCTACGGACAAATAGCTACGGAAATCGCTACGGAGTCCACCTACGGAATTCGTTACAGAATACATGCGCTACGAAATTAGTCCGTAGCAAAATTGCTACGAAAATAAAAGTTCGTAGCAAACTCATTCGCAACGGGATTTATTGTAACGGAACAGTTCCGTAACAATTTCCGTTGCAAAACCCATTTAGCAACGGAATTTCAAGGTTTAGCAATGGAATTCGTCCGTTGCTAAATCGCTGTTTTCTTGTAGTGTATGTATTAGTTATGATGTCATGTATTAGTTTTTTAATCTTAAAGTCATTGGTTTTAGTTCATGTTTTAATCGTTTCAAAGGTCCTAATATGTGTCTTAATGCTTCTAAACTGAAACCATGCCATTAAGAACTTAAAAGAAGATGTATGTAGTGATTATTTTAAGAAAGGATGTAAAAATTGGAAATTAATGCAAAAGCTCGTAACAACAACAAAGCTCGTAACAGCAACATGTCCTGCTCTTGCAGGCTGTTTTGTGAAAAATAGATGCGGAATTGGGAAAATTACCAGTGAGAATAAATTGTTGTAAATCGAGTCGAGTTTTCAGAAAGGTATGGCACATGTAAATTGGACTTAAGGATTAGGAGTTATGGTAAAAACACTGGCCAGGGATCAAAAAGGGCTTAATTGAGAAAAATCACAAAAGTGTCATATTAAGTCCTTAATGCATTAAGACCATGCGAATCAGATGTTTGGATATATGTAACATGTTTTAAGAGGTTTATAAAGCCATGTGTTGGTTGTAGAAGTTTTAGCCTAATTCATAAAGAACCTAGTGTCTAAATGCTTTGGGACTAAAAGTAACGAAAAATAAGATAATAATCAGCGACGAGTCATACGTGAGTTAAATATCAATACTAATGAATATGTGAATGGTCTTAATAAGGTTTTATGTTTTAAAGAACCTATCGGGTTAAGGCTTTTTGGTAAAGGCTTAACGAATGAATGGAAAAAGGAAACTAAAACGTATAATATATAAGTATTAATAAGTAGTGACTTGTACTATAATCTAAGTATTGTCTATTGATAATGTTGTAGGAAATTCCATGATATGTTTGATGGTTGGCACTTGGATCGCTGCTAGCAACACAGTGGTATCAGGTGAGTTACACTAACTCTCTTATTATCTTAACGGTGCATGTATGTGCTATGTGTGAAGTGTATGTTTGTATGTCCTTTTAACAAAAATATGTTATATGAATTATTTAAATGTATATTGTATGTAATACGACTGATCATGAAGGACCCACGGAGCAAAGTGATTTAGTCGACTGGTCATCAAGGACCCACTGGGCGAAGTGGCCAGTAGGCAGAGGCAGTGTCCGAGACAAGCCCTTCGGGGGAATCGCCCTATGTATAGTAGTTGGTACCAACTGGATGTGTTATACGAGTTGTGTTATAGTTGTTAAGTTATGTTATGTTATATTATATGATATGTATGTGAGTGAATGAATGTATTATGTGAATGCATGTGATTGATATAATATGTGAGTACTGTGTTCTCACTGAGCGTTTCCACTTACCCATTGAATTCTAACATTTCAGGTTAAGGAATACTTTTGGAAAGGGACCCGACGTGATCGCTCCGAGCTCGTATCAGAACAAGTGAAGGGACCTTTTAAAGAATTTATTATTCGAAGTCTTCCGCTTTTAAATGTCATTATTAACTATGTGTTTTGGTAACACCATTACTCTGATTCAAACTAATTAATTATCTTAAAATGTTTTAATTTATTTAAAAGTTCGTGTCCAAAAGTGTATTTTAGATTTACTGAATGTTTTATTATAAAAAAATTAGGGTGTTACATTTGCCCTGAAATCGGGAAGAAGCTTGAGCACCGATGAGAACAACGACAACAACAACGCCATGCATATCGATATCACAATTTCCGGAAAAGAGGATTCAACACAAGTCGACTTGAAGACGATGGGCAAAGAAATCAGAGATAAGAGAGAAAAACGAGAATCATATGTTTGTTTAGGGTTTTGAAGATACGAACAAGAGGACACTAAAAAACGAGGGTTTCAAATTTTTTGGAACGCGCGTATTACTTTCCAAAATTAAAAAACGACACTTAAACATGACAGACATTTTTTATAAAATGTACTCCGTGTTTTTTTCCTCTTTATTACGATATTTAATTACGACAGACAGACATAAATGTCTGTCGTAAATCTTTAATTTTTTTTATAATAGATGACATATTTTTATGACAAACATTTTTGTCTGTCATAAAAATAGTGTGCCATTTTTCGTCTGTCATGAAAAATCATTTTTCTAATAATGAAAATTAGGTTTTTTTTAATTAAAAAAGGTGACATGGAATGATGGTATACCTCTTAATCTTAATCTTAAAGGTGAAAGAGAAGAAAGAGTGCACAGAATAAAGTCACATGGGACTTGGTGTTTTGGACTTTATATGTGTGTGACTTGATGTTACCTGCATAAAGAACTAACAAAATTATTGCTTTTCTCTCTCTCTCTCTCTCTCTCTCTCTCTCTCTCTCTCTCTCTCTCTCTCTCTCTTTCAACAAGAAGATCTGCATGGGTATACACGACAATATCAATGTTTCATTAAAAAAAGGGTGGTGACAAAGTCTAGATTAAGTGCGGAGTGTTGAAAGTCAATCTAGACATTATGATTAGTTTGAAAATTTTAATAGGTTAGTTAGTTGGTAGTTAAGGTGGTTTATAAGTTATTTCTGAAATTAACGACCAATGTTGAACGGTTGTGCCGGTTGAGTTGAAGGGTTGCGTTGAAGGGTTGTGATGGTTAAAAAAAAATGTCGCATGCTCCTATATATGTGTGTAATCAGATTTCAGACCATTTCCCTATTCTCTTCACCTCGTCTATTTGTAGTCTTTCCTGCAAATTGTGTTGTTTTGTTATGTGTTTCCAACAGCTCTTAGCAGACATGACTAAGATCATCAATCGTGACCAAGCAGAGAAAGAAGCCGTCAAACACCTTTAGTACAAATATAAAACTCGTTTTATCAGACGAATGAAGATAGAAAAGACTAGAGATTTCAATAACAGATTCACCATATCCAACTCCATCAGACCCATCGACGTGCAAATCTCTGTATTTAACATGTTGAATGTTAAGAAGAAAAAATTTACAAATTAACAATTAATTGAACGCCCTTTGCTTTGATATCATGTAAAAATTGAAATGAAACATAATAGGGAATCGACTGGGATGAATATTCATTGACAAATTGAATTGATTTACTTAATTTACAAAGGATCAACTATAGGAAGAACAAGCAATTACGTGTTAGGTGAAGTTTGAAGTTTTGGTTTGGTGAAGACTTTTTCCAATGGCAGGAAGCCTATTTTATTGAAGGCCAAAGTCTCCTTGTTCATATTGAATTTCCTTCACATTCCAAGCCTATACATATGAGGCTGCACAAAGAACACTAGATGCAACAACACAACACACAAACACATAAAGAAAATCATAGATAGATATATCACAGTTTCGTGAGTTAGCCTTTTGTGCAAAGTCCAGTTTGGCAGCCAAAAGTGCGAGTGATATTTTCTTGTGAGTGGTCAGACTACAAGTGCAGTTTAGCCTTGTATGATTGTAGTGTTTTCTTGGTGTTAATAAAACCCTCTCTCTCGTTCGCCCGTGGACGTAGTTCGTGATCCCGTGACCGAACCACGTTAAATATTGTGTTCCGATTTTACAGTTTTAATTTGCCGTTATTCTCCATTTTATTCCTACGTGTTTTGCCGGAATCATTTATCGTTTGTCAGAAGTGCCTAACTTGTTTTGTTATTACCAACAACTGGTATCAGAGCTCTAGGTTTAAAGGAAGTTGTATCTCGCGTATACTCTGTGGTTGCAACTTAGTCTGATCTTCCACATCAGAAATGAGGTTTCGATTGGCCTTATAAAATATTGTTTTTCGAGCTATGGATGAAGATGGGAAAGTTAGGATCGAGAAATTCGAAGGTCACGATTTCGGATTTTGGAGAATGCAAATCGAAGATTATCTCTACCAGAAAAAATTACATCTACCACTGTTCGGAACAAAACCTGAAGCGATGGCATAGGAAGAATGGGACTTATTAGATCGGCAGGCACATGGTGTTATAAGGTTATCATTGGCAAAGAATGTAACATACAATATTGTTAGCGTGAAGACAACCTATAATCTGATAAATGCGCTGTCTAATATGTACAAAAAACCTTCAGCGGCAAATAAGGTTTTCTAGATTCGGCAGTTGGTGAATCTGAAGATGAAAGAAGGCGGCTCTGTGACAGACCATGTGAATGAATTCAACTCAATAATATCAAGATTGATATCTGTTGATATTGGATTCGAAGACGAAGTCTAGGCGTTGCTGTTATTATCTTCGTTGCCTGAGAGTTGGTCCGGTACGGTAACAGCAGTTAGCAGTTCAGCCAGAGGTGCTAAGCTGTCATTCGAAGGCATTCGCGACCTAATCCTTGGAGAGGATGTGCGAAGACGGAGTGCAGGAGAATCTTCCAGTAGTCTCCTAAGTACAGAATACAGAGGAAGAAGGCCCAACAAAGGAGGCAGTGGTAGAGGAAGATCGAAGTCGAGAAAGAGAGGTGGTCAGAAAAACAGGACTGATGTTACCTATTTGAACTGCAAAGAGAATGGTCATTTCAGAAATCAGTGCCCAAAGCCTTCGGCTGACAAAGGCAAGAAGGAAGTCAATATGGCAGTAGATTCTGAAGATGATGCGCTCATTTGCTGTGTTGAAAACTTAACAGAATCCTGGATCATGGATTGGATCATGGACTCTGGTGCGTCGTTCCATGCTAGTCATTCCAGATAAGTAATGCAGAATTTCCGGCAGTACAAAGGAAAGGTCAGACTAGCAGACAACAAGAGCCTGGATATTACAGATGTTGGGGATGTGGTCCTCAAGACAACTTTAGGTACAGATTGGACTTTGAAGAATGTCAAGTTCATTCTTGACTTGAAGAGGATGTTAATATCCGTGAGGCAGCTTGATGATGAAGGTCACCATGTTACATTTGGTGATCATCAGTGGAAGGTGACAAAGGGGAATTTAGTTGTTGCTAGAGGACAGAAGCGGGGTACACTTTATATGGTGGACGTTTCTGATACCGAAGCACACGCTGTTGAAGAAGTTGGGGCATCCACTCTATGGCACCAAAGACTTGGGCATATGAGTGAGAAGGGAATGAAGATGCTAGTTTCCAAACGAAGAATACCAGAGCTGAAAACTGTGAAAGTCGATTTCTGTGAGCCATGTGTTCTTGGCAAACAGAAGAAAGTTACTTTCAAGAAGGTTGGTCATCAGCCCAAGTCCATAAAGTTGGAGCTAGTTTATTCAGATGTCTACGGTCCCACTTCAGTTTCTTCAGTGGGAGGATCCCGATACTATGTCACGTTTATCGACGATTGCACAAGGAAGGTTTGGGTTTATTTCTTAAAGCATAAGTCTGAAGTTTTCAGCACTTTCAAGAAATGGAAAGCTACTGTGGAAAATGAAACAGACTTGAAGATCAAGTGTTTCAGATCAGATAATGGGAGCGAATACAGTAGCAAAGAATTTGTTGATTACTGTGCTGACCAAGGAATCAGAATGCAGAAGACGGTTCCAGAGACACCTCAGCATAATGGAGTAGCTGAGAGGATGAACCATACATTGAACGAAAGGGCTAAAAGCATGAGACTGCATGTAGGTTTACCCAAGATGTTCTGGGCAGATGCGGTCAACACAGCAGCGTATTTAATCAACAGAGGACCCTCAGTCCCCATAGGGTTCAAGATTCCAGAAGAGGAATGGCAAGGTCGTGGGATTTCTCTCAAACACTTGAAGGTTTTCGGTTGTGTCTCATATGTCAAAGTTAAAGACTCGGAGAGAGACAAGCTAGAGGCAAAGGCAAGGAAATGCACTTTTACAGGCTATGGGTTGGGTGACATAGGGTACCGCTTCTGGGATAACCAAAATAAAAGGGTTATCACAAGCCGGGATGTGGTGTTCAACGAGAATGTCGTATATAAAGATGAACTTGCAGAGAGCTCAGGCAGAAACAAGCAACCGAGAAAGCAGAAAGTGAAGTCGAGTTTGAAGAGATCTCTGAAGATGACGTTGTAAAACCTATCAGTACTCCAGAGATAGGTGAAAGTTCAGGAAGCAGTGGGAGCTCTGATATATATGGAGATACTGGGAGCACAGATGACATTAGTTATGAAGACGGGGTTGCAGATGATGCAGAGACCTCAACTCCTATTGTTCGTAGATCCACTAGAGTACGAAGACCTCCAATCAGGTATTCTCCTTCAGCTAATTACTTGTTGTTGACTGAGAATGGTGAACCTGAGTCCTATCCATAGGCCTTGAGGATGAAAGATTCCATACAGTGGAAGAAGACTATGGAAGACAAGTTGAGCTCACTTGACAAGAACCATACTTGGTCCTTGGTCAAGCTTCCAGCAGGGAAGAAAGCACTGCAGAACAAGTGGGTGTTCCGGGTAAAGGATGAGATTGATGGCAGTAAAAGATACAAGGCACGATTGGTGGTCAAGGGGTTCCAACATAAAAGAGGGGTCGATTATAATGAGATCTTCTCTCCAGTTGTGAAGATGACTACAATCAGAATCGTCTTAGGTATTGTAGCCTCTGCAGATCTCCATCTAGAGCAGCTAGATGTGAAACAGTTTTTCTCCATGGTAACCTGGAAGAAGACATCTACATGGTGCAACCCGAAGGTTTTTCCACAGTTGGTAAGGAAAATATGGTGTGCAAACTAAAGAAAAGTCTGTATGGATTGAGGCAAGCTCCAAGACAGTTGTACTTGAAGTTTGATAGCTTCATGCAATGGAGTGGGTATCGCAGATGTGAGATGGATCACTGTTGTTACTTGAAGAAATTCAGCTCCTCATACATCATCCTGTTACTATATGTTGATGGCATGTTGATCGCTGGATCCGACATGCAAGAGATCAACAAGCTTAAGAAGCAGTTGTCTAGAGAGTTCGAGATGAAGGACCTAGGGGCTGCTAAGCAGATATTGGGCATGAGCATAGCCAGGAACAGAGTTACCAGTACATTAAAACTTTCTCAATCTAAGTACATCAAGAAAGTTTTAGAAAAGTTCAGCATGGCAGATGCCAAGGCAAGAAGTACACCTTTGGGAAGTCAATTGAAACTCTCAAAGAAGCAATCCCCAGAGACGGAAGAAGACAAAGAACAGATGGCTAAAGTTCCTTATGCATCTGCAGTTGGTAGTTTGATGTATGCAATGGTATGCACAAGACCATATATTGCTCATGCAGTGGGAGTTGTGAGCAGGTTTATGTCAAATCCTAGAAGAGAGCATTGGGAAGGAGTAAAGTGGCTGTTACGCTACTTGAAAGGAACAGTTGAGGTTGCCCTATGTTACAGAAGAAACGGGGTAGTCTTAGAAGGGTTTGCCGATGCAGATTTGGGTGGATGTGCGGATTCGGGTAAAAGCACAACGGGATACGTTTTCACAATCGGAGGTACCGCAATCAGTTGGATGTCTAGGTTACAGAAGAGTGTTGCTCTTTCAACCATAGAAGCAGAGTATATGGATATTGCAGAAGCAGCCAAGGAGCTTATATGGTTGAAGAACTTCCTATCAGAACTTGGAATACAATAGGAGGATTGTGTACTTCATTGTGACAACCAGAGTGCAGTTCACCTAGCAAAGAATCTGGTGTTTCACAGTAGAACGAAACACATTCAGATGAGGTACCATTTCATTCGAGAGTTAATCAATGATGGAACGTTGAATCTGAAGAAAATCCTTGGAACGAAGAATCCAGCAGATATGTTCACCAATGTGGTTACCACAGACAAGTTGAAGTTTTGTATGACTCCAACTGGCCTTCTAGAAGTTTGAAAAAGAGGCATGGTAGGAACGAGAGAGATTGAATAATTGTTGCAAGAGTTGGATGGTAGAGAAAGACTACGTTGTTCAAAATCTTCAAGTGGGAGATTGTTAGGTGAAGTTTGAAGTTTTGGTTTGGTGAAGACTTTTTCCAATGGTAAGCAGCCTCTTTTGTTGAAAGCCAAATCTCATTGTTCATATTGAATTTCCTTCACATTCCAAGTCTATAAATATGAGGCTGCACAAAGAACACTAGATGCAACAACACAACACACAAACACATAAAGAAAATCATAGATAGATATATCACAGTTTCATGAGTTAGCCTTTTGTGTAGAGTCCAGTTTGGCAGCCAAAAGTGCGAGTGATATTTTCTTGTGAGTGGTCAGACTACAAGTGCAGTTTAGCCTTGTATGATTGTAGTATTTTCTTGGTGTTAATAAAACCATCTCTCTCTCTCGTTCGCCCGTGGTCGTAGGTCGTGATCCCGTGACCGAACCACGTTAAATATTGTGTTCCGATTTTACAGTTTTAATTTGCCGTTATTCTCCATTTTATTTCCGCGTGTTTTGCCGGAATCGTTTATCGTTTGTCGGAAGTGTCTAACTTGTTTTGTTATTCTCAACATTACGGATATAAATATTATTCAATTGATAATGATTCTCAAACACATGATAGTACCGAATTCCCAAATGTGTCGTCAAAGGAGTCCCTTTCTGACTTTATGTCCGTGTCTCTTTCGGTTCAAGTTCAAATCAAAAAGATAGTTTTAGCTAATCTAACACTAACTACCCTATTCTAATATGAATTTAAACAGAAAAAAACAAAGACAGAAAGTTCTCGTAATCACAATAGTTCAGATTTGTAATATTTTTCAACTGCAAATGCTATAATACGTATTCAGTGTTTCTCTATATAAGGATAAAAACAATATTTTATGTTAGACTCAAACCACCCATGAATCCCTTGTTTAATAAATATTGACTAAGGGTTCCGTCTATGTATCCACGGGAAAACCAGGGGTGGAACACGAGTACTATATTTAAGGGGGCCGAAATCAAAATTAGGCAAACATGTTTTATTTGGTTCAAAATTATCACATATCAAAAGTATAAACAAAAAACTAATATAAACTATGATATTTCTAATTAAAGTGGAACTCGTCGATCTTTTGCGTTAACTTCAATTTGGGCTTTTTTGGACTGATTATCAGTTACGGGAACACTAGATGTGACAACATTTTCATCCAAAACAATCTCCGGTGGTTTTTCACGCTCTCGAGCAGATCTTGCATATTTTCTTTTAAATAACCCATCAATTGTAGATTGTTTTTTCATATTGATATCTATTACATAACAACATAATTAACAATTAATAAATTTATCTTTTATGATAAATTATTTAATCATACTCATATTTTTGCCCATAATTTATATAACACGTCAATATAAACAACAAATTTATACATTCACTCTTTAATCTAATAAGTAAATACCTATATAATACAAAAAATAAAGTTATAAAGTAAACCTATAGTCTATTATGTCAAATTGAACATACAAAGCTACATTATGACTATCTCTTTATTATACATTCACACTCAACCATTATATATATATATATATATATATATATATATATATATATATATATATATATATATATATATAAAATTGTTGCCTTGATAAACAGTATCACTTTAGTTTTATTCCATTTTTTACCCCTGTAGTTTTAATTTGTATAATTATAGTTTTAGTCCCTATAGTTTTAATTTTTATTAATTACAATTTTGGTCCTTATAGTTTTGTTTCCCAGTTTAACATTATTACAGTTTTGATCCCTGTAGTTTTAATTTGTTGATTTCCTTAACCGCAGCAACGCGCGGCTCCTTTTCGCTCGTTTATTACATTAATATCCCCACCCAACCTTTTTCATCCGTAAAATAGAGAGCAAGCATAAGAGAGAGAAACAAAAGCAAAAAAGGGCTCAAGAAACATACTTCTTAAATTCTCAGTTCTTTGATTTCGTATAGCCGGCTTCAACGAAAGCAAAAAAGTTCTTTGACGGCGGCGATTTGAAGGAAGTAAACTCAAGCTTTGATTTCGGATAGCCGCAAAGGACCAGCGGACAAGGCTACTGACGGCGGCGATCTGAAGGAAGTAAAACTCAAGATTTTTCCGGTGAGTTTTGAGATTCCTTTTCCCGGCGTCGGAAATACGTTTCTAGGTTTTGAAGTTTTCTAAAACTCAAGGTTTTTAAAGTTGTAAATTCGTTGTATGTTTGGGTTTTTTTTTTTTTTTTTTTTTAGATTTTTGATAGGTACAATTCCTTATTTATAAATTCCGAATTCTGATTTGTAAATTTTTGTTATGGATTGCTTAGTATTTTAGTTAATAAATAAAATTCCACAGATTAGATATACATCATATACTGAGATATTGAAACCGGGGGGGCTAATTTGTCATTATTATAAATTTTTTTTTATGAATTAAGTAGTATTACCGGTATATGAAGACCTAAAACAGGGGAGGCCATGGCCCCCCTGGCCCCCTGAAAGAATCCGCCACTGGGGAGAAGAGTTCATGATCTTCCTCATAATCCGCCGCTGGGAAGAAGAGTTCATGATCTTCCTCATAATCCGCCGCTGGGAAGAAGAGTTCATGATCTTCCTCATCTTCTACCTGTTGATGAATAAAAATAAACGATGTGTCAGTTAAGTCATGTACTTTAAGTAGATAATCTTATTTTTCCCTTAGAGCTATATATAAACTTACTTGAATTTTCCTAGCTTCCTTAAGTTGGAATGCAACCTCAGCAATTGTAGGTCGATCTTCCCGGGTTTCTTGAATGCATTGATACGCAATAGCAGAAAACATAGTAAATGTTCTCGGTTTGATATCTTTCTTTATTCTGTTATCAACAATTGTCTCCAGCTCTCCATTTTTGTAGCACGTGCGGGCTAGATGATGGAGGAATCGCCGCTCGTCATGGAAACTGCAAACACACGCTAGCCTTCCACACAATACTTCAAACAAAACCACACCAAACGAGTACACATCTGACTCTTTTGATAAAAATCCTGTTCTTTCGTATTGTGGGTCATTATAGCCATGTGTGCCAGCAATGTTAGTGATCACAATGGTGTTTTGTTGATTCGCTAAACCTATCCTAGCCAACCCAAAATCCGAAAGTTTTGCATTCCAGTTTTCATCCAACAAAACATTTGCGCTTTTTATATCGCGATGTATTATTCTGTGTTTTTCTGCGACATGATTATGAAGATAGTCCAAGGCAGAAGCAACACCAATGCATATGTTGAGGAGTTGTGTCCATGATAATCCACCCGACATTGTAGTGTCACGTAAATATGTGTCAAGACTTCCATTACTTGCGTATTCATAAACAAGGATCATCTCCTTGTTATCGTCACAAAACCCTATAAGGGTTATAATGTTCTCGTGTTGATACTCTGAAAGCATTGATACCTCTGTGTGGAACTCCTTGTTACCTTGAAATCCGTTGAAATCTAGCCGTTTTACAGCAACTACCTCGTTTACATAATCAGCCCAGGTGAGTATTCCCTTGTATACCCTTCCATATCCACCCTTCCCGATGAAATTGCTTTCATTGAAGTCTCCGGTACAATCTTTTATGACTTGGAGAGGGATCTTGTGGTGCTTTGGCTGCTTCATCTAGAACATCATATAGATATATTAATATTATAATTAATTGAACCAGCCTAAAATTAACACAGTCCTTTCTGCAAAGCTTCTTGTGGTAATTTGGTTGCTTCATCTAGAGAATCTTGGGGATTGGTAGGGTTCTTTTGTTAGTGATTTTTTGAACGAATTTTTTAGGTTTTTAAATATTTGAGTAGTAAAGAAGTAACCTTTCCACGTCTTATTAGCACTTGATCAGAACTTTCAGGGTATAGTATATTATGTGTATGTGTTTCTGTCTTCTCAGCAGCTTGTGTATGTGCTTCCAATATCTACGCACAGATACACATCAATAATTCACCAAATTGCATTACTAGATATAGTGAATCATGAACTGAATATCTTGAACTAACCTCTGGATATCTTGATCCTACTGCTTCAGGTGAATATATATTATGAGTATACATATTTACGTTCTCTGTAACAATTTTATTCGCTTCCAATAACTATACACACATACACAGTAAAAATTCCCAATATTTCATCAAATATATGCAATTATCAATGATTTCTTGAAGGAAGTCAAATATCTAGCATTTACCTCATCTGGCACCTTTACATAATGTGCGATAGTCTCCAAAACCTCAAACAGAACAGCAGCAGTTTGATAAAATTTTATATAACGGGTACTGACATTACAAGAAATTTATTCAGTTAGAATAAGATGGGAAGAATAAAAAATAGACATATAACTAAGAAGATGATTACCAATCAACTTTATGTCGCAAGCCATCGATGTATGTTTTATAATACATCAGATAAAATGACTGTATTTCATACTCATCACTATAACTATTTTTTCCCGGTGGTGATGTTGTTTTATCTTCCTGAATAGAAAACATAAATGAAGTAAAAACTTCAGTGGCACTGAAATGAAGATTCCATTTATGCAATTGATCAAGTGGACATTCGTTAGTGTACCGATTACAAGTTTTAGAGAGATCCATGAAGAATTTAATACATCATGCAAAAGCATTGAAAGGTTAAGCTCTGTTATCAAGTTATAATCCAAAATGAAGTTTCAGTGAGACACTAATCCCAAATGGTAATGTGATTAATGTTGTTACAAGTTGGATCAGTGGACTAAGGAATTATGGGTTGGTTTGCATTTCTATGAGCTCCAAACACCCATTAATCCTTAATTATCATAATCAAGTAAGATTTACGCTCTACTATCAAACTTCTTCCCTAAATTGTCTTAATTTAACACGTTAAAAGATAAACAGTTACTAAAATTTGCACCAATTTTTTTGACCATCATAGTCTTTCTTTGTTTCAAAATGCTCACGAGCAGGGGAAGAGTCAAGGTTGAAAATACAGTAACTAATGAAAGATGAAACAGAAGAGAACACCTACCGTTTTTAGGCGCTGAATTAGGGCAGTCTTGAATTCACGAACACCACGACCACTTGATCTTGGATCTAGTTTATGAGCTCTCTCGAAGGCATGGAACCGACCTGATTATGTATCCAAAAAGGTTTCTTATGCCATTTCATGTAAGCAAGAAAAGTAAGCTCTTTCACAATGCGTGAACCAAAAATAGTGCTCATGTGCCCTACTAAAGCGGGTGAGCACAGCATTTGGGCATATGCTTCAGTAATATACGTCTGTCCTTACACGTTTATGTTGTTGGAAATTCATTTCAGCAAATAGGAATTCCACTTTATGTTGTCAAAGCTTATATTGCAAAGCTTTCCTCGGCTCTTATTACAATGAAAAGATTATTTGATTTCTTAGTGAAATAATTCATAAATTTATCAGCTGAAATCACCTTTTCTGCTGACCAAGCATGTTAATTTACCAGAATGCATTGCATCCTTCAGTTTGGGTTCTAGGAGCATGGTCATGTTCACTTTAGAATTCGAGTCACAAAACCTTTATTCCACTAAAATTGAGATTTATATGTACCGCTTTTTAATGCCAATTCAAGTTACATTTCTCGGCATTGCTACAAGACCTTCAAATAAAACTATTTGGTTGTGGTTCAAGACTCGCTACTAAAAGCGTGTGTAAACTTTATGCTGTTAATCTGGGTAGGGGACTTACAAAGGTAGGAAACCCTTGGGTTCTTGGATTGAATTTCCTTGGCAACAGCAAGAATATGAGCTATCTCATAAACAAGTGAAGAAGGAACATCCAAACCATCGATAATAACCTCCCTACCAGTTATATGAGTCGTAGTAGCAGCTCCTTCTGGTTTGTCAGCCATTGTTTCTTCAAATTCTTTTTATATAGAATAGCTTAAGATCACTCTAAATTACCTGCTAGTACAAACAATCAACACAGTTTCAATCTTTTAAGGACAAGAACACTTCATCATCAAGAGTAGCCCCGCTTTCCAAACAAGGCAACAACACAAAAAATATAGATATCCAGAGCTTCAACAGTGGACTAAATTCTCAAAATTCATAAAATAATTCTGAAAAGTAGAACCTTGACTGTCTTTATGTATCACTATTTGGCTCAAATAATCATATAATCAAAAGAAAGCCAATTCATCAAACATATCAAGTCACTAAAAACCCAAAACTTTCAATCTCTTTTTCATCGGTTAGCATCCCCAAGATCAAAATAATGGACGAAGTTAACGGATGTAAACTTACTATGTAACTGAAAGCATCAAATAGAGAACAAGATTCTCATAACCATATATAGTAATTGATTTGCTATATAGAAGTGTGTGCGTGTCTGCATATGTGTGACTGAAGCGCTTCAAAGCAGAAATCTCGGGAATGGTAAGAATTAAGAACCCAGAAAATCTGCCTTTCGATCGTAATGACTTTTATTCGACATCCCTTTCCCACTTCAAAAGAGCATCCAATGTGTAGCTGGAAAGAAGAGCGCGTCAAATAATGCAATATCTGGTTTAATCATCATGATTTCTTTTCTAAAAAAACTTTTCACATATTTTACAATTTTCATGGCCACCATTGGTACTTAGTGATGCGGCTTTTACATTTTTTCCCCTAAAATGACGATTACATATATATTAAATACCAAATCTCCCTATCTGTGTTTAACTATTTATTTGGTTTTACTTTTTCCAGATTCATAACTATTAAATTCAGATCATAGTATAATTTTTAAAATATTTAATACAACTTCCAGAAAAGCTTCTATTTGGAAATAGTAATTTTGATTCTTCTTATAGCAAACTTTTATATTTATGTTTTTTCACCTCAACTAATTTCGAATTAATTCTTTTCATCCCTATTTATTATAAAATTATATTATTGATACTTTGTAAGTTACGATTCCGGTCATTTATTATATTTTAAAGTTACATTTTTCGTCCCTTATATAATTTGCTTTTTTTCGAACTACGTCCCCTTCTCATAACTGGGCATCTATCTATCTTTTTCTTTCGTTTCTTCCGCCACTCACTTCTCCCATCTCTCTCTTTCTCTCCCCCGCTATATATATATACTAGACGAATGCCCGCGCGTTGCGCAGGGAAATCGATTAAAGAGACTAATATATTTCTCATCCCACATAGCTTAAAATACAAATTTCAAGGGAAAGAAAGCATCTATAAGTAGAGTGGCTAAAATCATTTCTCTAATACATTTGTTCTTTTGTGTTTTTTATTATAACCAAATTAGGAATCGATTGCAACATTCCAGGAACCTTTGGTTTCAGTTTTAAGATTATTTTCCTAAAATTTCGACGGGTACTCACCGATATCCACTATGATACGATTTTTTCTAATAATTTTTTTAAACTTTAAACGATTACCTTCTAAAAGTTTCATGAACATAAATCTTATGAAAGCATAATAAAATGTTTAAAACATTGTCATCACACATTGAACTGTGGCACACAACTTACTATGAACTTGCAACACAATTGAGTTTTTAATAGTTTTTAACTCTTTTAAATATTCATTTTTTAGTTTAAATGATTTTTAAAGTTAAAACAAAATAGGATAATTGTTGAAACTTTGAGATAAAAACACTAATTAACAATAGACATTAAAAACAATGGTACGCTAAAGATTGATAAGAGAACCTAAAAAGTAGTACCATATAAGAGAAAATTAAAGGTTATATATGTGCAACGCAACATCCTTGTCACTATTTTACAACATACTTTAAACTTGTAACCTAGCAAGTTTTCAAAAGTTTTTTTGCAATATTCATCTTTATTTTGAGTTTTAATATTTTTGGAAACTAAAACTTATAAATAGAAGACTTTATCGCTTTGAGAAAACATGTTTGTACGATAATATGATATTTAATTAATATTAGACTTTGAAAGTCATATTATGATCAATATTAATGTTAAACCACATTGTTTTGAATAATCTCCTTTATAATAGATGGTTAAAATGTTAACAATTGAAATTTGTACGAATATACATATTGGTGAATTGAAAATTGTTTACACCGGTGTCACTTTTTACAAACGACGTACTATAAACTTCCAACCTAGTCAAGTTTTTAAAAGTTTTAAGTAATTTAAAAATCTCTACGTATATACATCTTGGTGAATCGGAAAATGTTTATACTGGTGTCACTTTTTAAAAACGACATACTATAACTTCCAACCTAGTCAAAATTTTAAATGTTTTAGTAATTTTAATTTTAATTTTTGAGTTTCAATACTTTTTATAGTTGAAACTAAATAGTAAAATTTTAAAACTTGTGATAAAAACATGTTTTATGATAAAATGATCACTAACTAATAATAGATTTGAAAGATCAAGTTTGATGTAGAAAGAAAGCAAATGCATTGTATTATATAAGAGAAATATAAATGATCATATATGTATGTGAAGCAATGTGGGATAAAGGAGAAAACTTCAAATTAAAAAGGAAGTTGAAAGGTTGGGGGTTTCAAATGAATGTGGTGATAGGAAAATGCTTCTATTATAAGATATATATATATATATATATATATATATATATATATATATATATATATATATATATATATATATATATATATATATATATATAAGGGTATATTAATAATTATATATTTTAATTAAATTAAAGCATAATTATATAAAATCATAATTTCCTAGAATTTAGGGATTTGATTGGTAATTAGCTAAAAAACGAATTAATCATTTTTGTTATTAATGAATGATTAAAATATTTTTTATCAATTTTCTTTTAAAATCTAAAAAATAATCATTTCTTCTTATATTCGATTGTATTCATTAATGATTAAAAAATTGTTAATCGTCCATGAATATAGTAATGACAACAAAATTATATTTAAAAATAAGTATGCCAAGACTGGGTTCATGTATTTATATAGTTATAATCATAAATGAATATGTCAATAATTGTTTCTATATTTATACAATTATATTCTTAAATGATTAAAACATTTATAATAAGAAAAACTACAAAGAAAAATCAAATTACACATTCATATTCATAAATGATTAATGTATTTCAAACAAAAAATAAAAATATATGCGTGATTATCTTCAATAATAATTAAAACATTTCATTGAAAAAAGTTACATAATCCATCCCAATTTCAACACTTTTCTTGTACGAATCGCATCTCCTTTTTATCTTGTTGCTACCATCACACAAAAATGCAATAGTGGGCACCCGTGATGATTTTTATTATTGATTCATACCTGCAAAATCAAAACGAGTGTTATAATCATTTTTGCAGTAATGTTATAATCGTAAATTATTATAATCATATTTGTGCAATTTATCTTCTTAAGTGCATCTAAAACCTACCTTTATAATCATATAAATGAATATAGCATATTTAAGTACACACACACACACACACACACACACACACACATATATATATATATATATATATATATATATATATATATATATATATATATATATATATATATATATATATATATATATATATATATATATATATATATATATATATATCATAAATGAATATAGCATATTTGAGTCATTTTTATGTATCTAGTTTATCTTTTATCATATGTGATTGTAGAATCAAAATTTATATTTTTTAACTATAATCATCTATGATTATAGATCTAAACGATATGATTTCTTTTTAACAATAATGACTCGAGTTACTCAGATTTTGTAAAAAAAAAACACTAAAATCATTATTGTAACTTTAAGGTATTAAGTTATAATAACAAAACGTAATAACAGACAGTGATTCATAAAATCATTTTCGATAACTTGAAGAAATTTTATGTTAGTGTAAATCGGGTCGTTGACCAACCCGGAGTTTGTTGGTTTGCTTGTTATGTTTGGAATGGGAGTCGTTGAAACAATATTTCATTTTTTACTGTTAAATGTATACTATGAATTGTTATTAATGAATATGCTTTGTTCTGGTTTACTCATGTTTGATAATCATTATTTATCCGAAAATATGTTATACCGAAAACCAAGATTGGATTTCGGAACTGTGTAAGAAAGTTACCTTCGGTGCAAAGCACAACTTCGGAAGACAAGTTCAGAACCATCAAGGACAGAAGATAGCGATCAGAAGTCCCAGTTCAGAAGTCTGCTCAAGATCGGAAGTCTAAATCCAGAAGTACGCAAACTTAGAAGTCAAGACATTCACGCAACTTCCAAAGATCATCAAGTTCAGCAGTCAGCCATACCGAAGTTAATCTATAACTTCGGTATCCATCCGAAGCATGCATATTAATGTTAGAAAATCAAGGCAAATCGTCAATGAAGATATCGACAGAGATAATCAGACCGGTCTGCATTAGCATAAATTACGAAAGTCAACTAGTGACTACAAAAGGAGTATGACGTCTTGTAACAGTGTCATCAAGAACATTTATTGTTAGACAGTCATATCAGACTTAGGTTATTATCCATTGTGTAATACAAAATGAACTAGCTTGCAGTTTATTTTGTCCATAGGTCTTTGTCCAATGGATACTCTCCTTACACTATAAAAGGAGAGTTCCACCACCTTGAATCTTCATGGTCTGGAGAACTTATATGTAACTCTGTTTCTTGATATAATATATTCTCCCATTCCATCATATCTTGTTCTTACGTTATTCTTTCTGTTTCCTGCATTTCAATCTTTCTGTCTTACTCTTTCTATCTTTTAAACTGTTTGTGTATTATTGTTGAGCTAAAAGATCCATCTAAGTAATTTCTCAAGTCTCCAGACTTGTCCTCTCATTCCGCAACTACCATTCAAGTCTTCGGACTTGCTCCCTCTTTCCACACTTTTACTTGGATTTTAGTTCCAACATTTTAGATCAGTCATGTTATTGAAAACATTACAAGGAGAAGTAAAACAAACTTTGTTTGGGTGACGAGGGATTTGAGAAAGATTACATGAAGATAAGTGCAATTCCTTCAATGTTGGAATGGTATGGACCACTTGGAGTCGGTCAGACGCTTCCTCAATTACAAACGATTCCAACCCATCTACAACAGTCCATGTTCGCACTACTCCAAGAAGAGAGTCTGTTCACGTCATTAGTCATGTCATTTTTAAATTGCAAAAGCGCTAATCTTTCTTCTCAAAGAAAAACAGCCATCCATGATTGCCATCACAAAGGCATTTAATACGCAATGTTGAAACTGTTAGAAGCTAAAACGGCTTGAACAATTTCATATAAAGTGCTCAGGACTATAGAAAATATCAACCTATAACCAAAACCTAATTGACCCCTTAAAGCGATAACCGAAACCATTAACAAGCAATACCTAATGGTTATGGTTCAGTTTTAGCCTAACCGTGTCAAACCGTCCTATACTCAGCCCTAGTAGGGACGCTGCACCAATCCGACAGGAACATAGAATTAGTACCATAACTACAATTAATGTTACAAAAGCCATGGGGTGGTTTTGGCGTGAGTATACAAATGGTGAGATTTAGTAAATTTTAATCAAACCAAAAACCATGACATGGACATATTACCCATACGAGAGTTACAGGAGCCAATCTGAATGTTTCCTGAAATGCAGTCATGATCAAAGGACGATGCTAATATAAAAATTAGATTTTGTAATTAATAGGAGTATTACTCACTTTCGTCACAAATTAAGAAGTTGTTGCATCCTAAAAAGTAATTAATTGCATCGAAATTATAAATTTAACTCATCTTTCATAGGTTTTAGGGCTACTTTATTGATAAAAAAAATTTCACCTTCATCAAATGAAAGATGCAGATCATAATTCTTGCTCCCCAAGAACGTTGCTATAAAGAATTTTGGGTATCATATGACTGCTGAATCTCACCCAGTTAGGATACCCTCTACTTGGAATACCACTTCACTTATTCTACATAAGTCATAACTGAGTGCCCTGTTAAACAATTCATTGTTCATCGTCATTGGCACTTGTGAAATCCAGATACATATTCAGTATTATTTGGTCACACTTGTTCTAACTCCTGTGTTGCAACAACTGCAAAACAAAAATCTCAGATTTTTGGGAATCCAAAATAAATTTTTGGTCTGAACTTTTATATCTATGTGATAAATTGAGTTCGGTTTTCCCCAGGTATGTGTTACCCTCGGAATCTGTTTCCACTTTCTATAATTCTAACAATATGAATCATCTTTCAGCCTGTTGATTGGTCCCTTAAAGATACTGAGTCCGAAAAGAACGAGGAAAAACAGAACTCTCAGGACTCAGAAGAAACACAAGTAAAAGAAAATGTGGTGGAAACACAGAACTCACCAGAAAAGATAAAAGAAAAAGAGAAAGAAAAAGAAACAAATATTCCCTCATCTTCCGAGAGAATCATTTCCAAACTCCCTCCAGGAACTTCGATTCTTGGAAATATCGGCAGGCAGTAGAAGCACATGACACTGTCGTGTCTCTCCTTCAGAAACGTTTTGAGATTCGCAATGCTGAGCAAATGGTGGTCGATTCTTATGGTCCTCATCTGACTCAGATGATCCGGATGTCAAGGACTCACAAACAAGCAAAACAGACCTCATCTCCAGCATCAACCAATTTCTAACAGTTGAACTCTTCAAATTGGTTGATGATCCTCATTATGTATTTGATACAGAGAAAGATTGGGCTAATGTGGCCTCCCGAATTGCTCCTCTCACTTGGGAACGTTACCAGGCCATTGAAGCAAAGAAAAAGAAACCAACGATCTCCAAGCCTACTTCTACTGAGTCAGGCTCCCGGGTTATGCTCTCAGACACCATCTCAAAATCTATTGATGATCCTCTTTTCGGGAATGATCAGGAGGTAGACAAGCCAAAGTTGTCTCCCGTTCCAAGTTTCAATCTAAGTGATACCAACTCATCATCTCACAAGGTGGCCACCGAAATTCCTCCTCAACCCTCCGCCCCTCCTGCTAAAGATGAGGTTCTACATCAGAAGGTGGATTCATTGATCACCCTGATTTCTGAACTCAAAGCCTCTCAGAATCAGGAGGCTCTTGTGAAAGAGATTTCAGAACTCAAATCCAGGGTTGCTGAATTTGAGAAAAAGGACTTCGTTCTAGAAATGGATGGTGAAGTCCAGAAGGCACTTTCAGCAGGTCTTAAAGAAGTTGATGAAAAACGTCAATCAGATGCCAAGGATATTCTGAAGAAGGCAGAAGCCACCATGCGAGCCGTTCAACAATCAGAAACCAATCTTACCAACATAACTGAGCTAGTAGACGACAAAATCAAAACTTTCATGGAACGACTTCAGCGATACCTCCATGGTGTTATTGCAGAGAATGAGTCTCTGAGAAAGACTCATTGTCTCCTTTTACAGCTCTTAACTCATACACTTGAAAAGATAACCTTCACTCTTTAGGGTCCTATTGAACATGTCAAGCTAGCCACAAGTCTAAACATCGAGACTTGTGAACAATTCAAAGACGTTACCTCCAAGACCATTTCTGATGAACTTGGCAAAATTACCAAGGAGGTAACAACAAAGCTTGAGGCAATCCTCAACCGCATGCCTGTGCCCCCTTCGGCTTTTGAAGGAGCCCCAGGAGGGGGAAAGACGGTTTTAGTCGATGATGTGGATGATGATGATGAAGATGATGATGATAATGAAGAAGAAGATGATGATATGATGACATTAGATGCCAAGGCTGGTCCAAGTGGCACTAAAGAGCAGAAAAATGATGAAGCTATAGCTGATCTGGAAATTGAGGATTCCCCCAAGCAAACTCCAAAAGACAACACTCCACCCTCTCCTCCGAAAAGACCACTTTCACCAATCACTGTTCATATCCATACAGAAGATAACAACCTTCTGTACTCTCCCATAAAAGCATCCGACCCTCCGGAGCTTCAAGAAAAGAAATATCAATACTTCGATGCTAGAGCACAACTATTTGCTGAATGATGGGATGCTGAAGAAAAAGCAGAAGCTGCCCCAGCAGCAGCATCTGCAGCAGCAGCCGGTCCAGGACCAAGCCAGCCCATCTCCACCCCTGTCTCTCGCTTCCGAACCCTCATAGACTCAGACTATCATCCTCATAAGTCTTATGCTCCTCCAGAAACTCCTGCACACCATTGAGACATTCCCTTGACCCCTAATGGAGACGAATACATTTATTCTCCGAACTTCTCCATCGTCCCAGATCGGAACAAAACCTTAGAAGTAAGGCTTAGATCAATACCTGGTCCATTGATCCAATTACTTCTGTAACAAGTGTGAAAAAGAGAATGTATGATAAAACCAACTTCTACGAATACGAGATCGTACGCAAGAATGAAAAAATGTTGATAACAGAAGCTGATTTCCGAAAAATGAATCCTTCTGATATCTACTCAATAATCATGAAGTTGGCTAACAAGGTTGAGAGAAGCAAAGACTGTAAGGAAGCATTCATTGCTGCCAAACGCTTCTTGCATTAACTTATAGAAGAATTTTGTTTCGGATATGGCAAGATTTTCAAAATGGTGAAAAATTATCCTCATGACCAATTTCAAGAAACAATTGATTTTCCATGCCTGATGACAGAACTGACCGGAAGAAAGGAGTTACCAATGACCTATTGCTAGGAATCATCATTAAAGATAAATCCAAAAAGGGTAACTTACTTTTCTTCCGAGCAGAGCAAATCCGAAGAGCCTCCAATGCAGTGCTGGAAGGGTTTATCAAAGCAATAGATAAAGTACCTCAATCAGATCTAGAAGCTGCAAAGGAGCTATTGCTGAGAATGAAGTGGATGATCAAAGTCAGAAAGTTCTGGTCATATGCCTGCAGGCAAGCAATCTTGGAGAAGCCTTGAATTGTAACACCCGACTTATTAACAAAAACACCCCAAATTTTTTTTTTTTTTCAAACCAAATATGTTACAATAAAAATCATAAGTATGGGGTATTAGTTAACAAAATACGAGTACAAGTGTAGCACGAAGTACAATACATAAATATTATACATTCTTCAAGCCGGGTAGTTACTTCAATGCTAAGTCCTCAGTCACGGATTTTGTCTTTTCCCTTAGCAGGGTCACGCTCTCCTGCAGGGACATATCAATAAAACTGTGAGCTATAAAGCCCAATGAGTAATCAAACCAATAATAACATGTATAAGAATAACATTTCTCTATACAAAGTCAAACAGGTATTATCACACAATACAAGATCAAATGTGGCTCACGGGTTAGCCCGCTGTTGCCGTGGCTCACGGGTTAGCCCGCTGTTGCCTAGACTCACGGCTTATCCGGTCTTGTCTATATAAGTTTAGTACAACAAAATAAACCATGGCTCACGGGTTAGCCCGCTGTTGCCTAGACTCACGGCTTTATCCGGTCTTGTCTATATTGGTTTATATAGATATATTGACTCACAGCTCCGTTCTTGTCTATAACAGACTCACGGCTTATCTGGTATTGTCATATTGTTGAATGATATTGACTCACAGCTTATCTGGTCTTGTCATATCAAATCCACCATCTGTCATTTTTCGTCCCCAAAACTATATTTCAATTCGCAGCTGCTCAACTATCATTTATCACATCAAATACGAGTGAGATTACTCACCTGAAGGTTTGCTACAACTAGCTCTTAGCGGTTCTTGCCTTTCAATGTGTTTCGCGAGATCTTGTCCCGTACCTATAATTCATTCATTTCCACAATGATTATAGGTTAATAATCATTTTAATTGATTCTAATGCATACGAGTCTAATATAGAACCAATTCCAAGCAATAACCATTCTTATAAAATTTCCAAAATACGTCCCGAAATACGCGTATTCTGCTACAGTACTTTCGGGAGGTCGTATACATATTCCGACAATTTTGTATGAAGTTTCATACCATATTAGACCTATGTTTAAAATTTCAGGTCAAACGGACAAGCCTAGCATCAATTTTCAAAATTGAGCCAAACCTTAACAGAGAGCATGAAAAATCTGATCATTTTCCATGCAGCGCAGGATCGCGACCCTATCTCCATGGGGATCGCGTCCCTACGGATCGCGACCCTATCTCCATGGAGATCGGGACCCGATCTTTGCTGGACAGACCAGAATTGCGATTTTTATGCTACAAACTCCCAATTTCTCTTATTAAGCCCTTAATACACGACTTAATCATTTGGGGTTTATTCCTAGGCTAAAACCTTACATTTTAACAAGGTTTTTAACCCCCAAAACACAATCAATCAATTTAGGGTTCTAAATTTTTAACAACCCAAAACTTCAAATTTATCAAAATATAACATCCTACTTCCATTTTCTTGACTTAAACTCTTACTAGCATGACTTAATGGAAGTATTTCATCATTTTAACCACATGATCATGGCTGCAATTGCAGTTTTTGAGTCCTACACAACTCATCAATATTAACAATCAAGAACATGAAGAAACTTACCTCCAAAGCTTCCAATTATACCCTTTGAAGCCAAAATCAAGTTGCAAGTTCCAAATCTTCAAGAACTCTTCACAATTTTTGCAGAAATCGTTCAAGGATTTCAGTCCCGTAACTCCCAAAATCTGCACACAAGTCTTTCTTATATACTTCCAGAAATTACACTTTGGTCCTTGAAGTTGTATTTCTCAAACTTTTGCGACAATTTGCACAATTTATGACCAAATCAGATTTTTTATAACATTTTAAGTCCAAGACTCAAAATATTATTACAATACAAGTCCTTTTCTGGCCAAAAGACCAAATTACCCTTTTGAGGTAAAATGACCATTTTGCCCTTTTTACAATAATTACATATTAACTATGTTTTGGCGTTACAAATTCTCCCCTCCTTTAAGAGATTTCGTCCCCGAAATCATACAAAAAGTTGAGGGTATTTCTCCCTCATTTCACTTTCGGTCTCCCAGGTCATGTCGGAACCTTTGTGATGACGCCAAAGGACTTTCACCATGCTGATCTTCTTATTTCGCAGCTGTCTTGTCTTGCGGTCTAGCACCCGCTCAGGTTGTTCCTGGTATATCAACTTTTCATCCACTTCAATTTCAGCAAGAGGTACTTGTTGAGACTTGTCAAACAACGTTTTCCTCAAATGGGACACATGGAATACATCATGTATACCATGAAGTTCATCAGGTAACTCCAATCTATACGCCACGGCTCCAACTCTTTGGGATACACGGAAAGGTCCAATAAAGCGAGGACTCAACTTCCCTTTCTTCCCAAAACGAATTAAGCCTTTCCAAGGGGATACTTTGAGCATTACCAAGTCCCCTACTTGGAATTCTATCGGTTTCACCCGTCTGTCCGCGTACTGTTTCTGTCTATTCTGAGCTACCTTCAAATTTTCGCGTATCAGTTTGATCTTTTCTTCGGTCTGTGCTACAATTTCGGGTCCAGCCAACGGCTTTTCCCCAACTTCAGTCCAGCAAGTCGGAGTATGGCACGGTGCTCCATACAAGGCTTCATACGGGGCCATCTGAATGCTGGAATGATAGCTGTTATTGTACGCGAATTCCACTAAAGGCAAATGATCTTCCCAGCTTCCACCGAAGTCAATGACACAAGTCCTCAACATATCTTCCAAAGTTTGGATTGTTCTTTCACTTTGGCCATCGGTCTGCGGGTGATATGCGGTACTCATAAGTACTTTTGTACCTAATTGCTCTTGAAGACTTTGCCAAAAATGAGAGGTAAACCTACTATCTCGGTCCGATACAATCGATGCTGGAAGTCCATGTCGACAAATCACCTCATCAATGTAAATTTTCGCCAGTTGGTCTACTCTGTACTTTTCCTTCTATGGTATAAATTATGCCGATTTGGTCAATCGATCCACAATCACCCATATAGAATCATAACCTCGTGGTGTCCGCGGCAACTTCGTCACAAAATCCATGGTAATATGGTCCCATTTCTTCTCTGGAATCGGCAATGGCTGTATTTCTCCATACGGTTTCTGATGGTTTGACTTAACTTGCAAACAAGTCAAACATTTTTCCACGAATCTTCCAACATCTCTTTTCATTCCAGGCCACCAATACATCGGTTTTAACGTCCGATACATCTTAGTACTGCCCGGATGAACTGCATATCTGCTATAATGGGCATCTTCCAGAAGTAATTTCCGCGCCTCTCCCTGTTTTGGGACCCACACACGTCCTCTGAATGTCTTCAATTTCTGAGCATTTTCTTCCAGATGCTTCAAGTATCCAACCATTCTTTCACTTTTTACATTCTCCGGCTTACACGCTTCCTCTTGTGCCAAACGAATCAATCCTGGTAACCGGCTCACTACACCCATACACGCGGATGTAACTTTCAGAGGAGCTTCTTTTCGGCTTAGAGCATCTGCCACCACATTTGCCTTGCCAGGGTGGTACTGAATTTCACAGTCAAAGTCTTTCAACAGGTCCATCCACCTTTGTTGTCTCATATTAAGCTCCTTCTGGTCGAAGAGGTACTTCAGGCTTTTGTGATCAGTGTAAATGACAAATTTCACACCGTATAAATAATGTCTCCACAGCTTCAATGCTAGAACCACCGCAGCTAATTCCAAATCATGAACTGGATATTTCTTTTCAGCATCTTTTAGTTGGCGGGACGCATAGGCTATGACTCGACCTTTCTGCATTAGTACACACCCAAGACCAATTCTAGAAGCATCGCTGTAGATCACATACTATTCTCCGCTTTGTGGTAAAGCCAACACCGGTGCTTCACATAAATCTTGTTTCAACTTCTGGAATGCTTCTTGCTGCTTTTCGGCCCATGTGAACTTTTCACCTTTCTTAGTTAACTTGGTCAACGGAGCAGCTATCGAGGAGAAATTCTCGACAAATCTTCTGTAGTAGCCTGCCAAACCAAGAAAACTCCGTATTTCAGTTGGACTCCGGGGCGGTTCCCACTTCATCACGGCCTCAATCTTTGCTGGATCAACTTTCACTCCTTCGGCATTAATTACATGGCCGAGAAATTGAACTTCTCTTAGCCAGAATTCACACTTAGAGAACTTAGCGTACAGTTTTTCTTGACGAAGCAGTTCTAACATCTGTCGCAGGTATACCTCATGTTCCGCCTGGCTTCGGGAATACACCAAGATGTCATCAATGAACACTATCACCGAGGTATCAAGGAACGGTCGACACACCCGATTCATAAGATCCATGAATACGGCTGGAGCTTTGGTTAACCCAAAAAGCATCACCAAAAACTCATAATGACCGTATCTCGTACGAAAGGCCGTCTTCAGAATGTCTGACTCCCTTATCTTCAGCTGATGATAACCCGACCTCAGGTCAATCTTGGAAAAGTAGGACGCGCCTTGCAGCTGATCAAACAAGTCGTCTATTCTGGGTAGCGGGTACCTGTTTTTCACCGTGATCTTGTTTAACTCCCGATAGTCAATACACATACGCATTGACCCATCTTTCTTATTGACAAACAAAATAGGAGCTCCCCACGGCGATGTACTTGGTCTGATGAAACCCCTGTCTAACAGTTCTTCCAGTTGCTTCCGCAGTTCCACCATCTCTGAAGGTGCTAAATGGTATGGAGCTCGGGCAACAGGTGCAGCTCCCGGGACTAGTTCAATCGTGAACTCAACCTGTCGATCTGGTGGCAACCCTGGAAGTTCGTCTGGAAACACATCTGGGAACTCGTTCACCACGTTCACATTCGCTACCCCCACTTTAATTGGTTGAGCCACCGATACATAAGCCAAGTAGGACATCCCTCCTTTACTGATACAGCTTCGGGCTTGAGCAAAGGAGATAACTGACATTCTCAACCGAGGTCGTTCACCCTGAATCTTCATCCATTCCCCCTCCGGTGATAACACTATGATGTTTTTATTTCTGCAATCCATATTAGCATAGTTCGTTGCTAACCAATCCATCCCCACAATCACACCAAATTCATTGGTAGTCATTGGCTTCAAATCTATAGGGAAAACGGTCCCGTAGATTTTAAGCTGACAACCTTCCATATGTTCAGAAACCCAGACATATCGGCCGTCTGCTATAGCTACTTCTAAGCTTTCATCCATCGGTGTTAAAGGTACATTCAGGCGAGGCAATAAAGATTCCGATACAAAACAGTGAGTGGCTCCCGGATCAAAAATAACATATACAGGTATGGTATTGAGAGTAAAAATACCTGTAATCACATCCGTCTTCTCACGGGCTTCCTCCACGGTCATCTGGAAAGCTCGCGAGGCCACTGGTCGTCCCCTGTTCCTCGGCTCTTCTTTCTTTCCCACTTGATCATCTCTAGGTCTCTCACTGTATGCCCCAGATTTCAATTGGGGACAGTTCAGACGAATATGATCCGTAGCCCCGCATTGGAAACACCTACGGTCCGCCCGACAATCCCGTATAAGATGACCCGTTTTTCCACAATTTCGGCAGACCATTGACCCAGTATCGCTGCGACAACTGCCCGTGTGCCTTTTTCTGCATTTTTCACACCACTTGCCTTTGTCCCTCTGACTTTTTCCCTTAGACACGGAGTGTTGCGACTTTTTATGAGGCGTCCAACCTTGGTCTTCCGCCTTTCGTTTCGTTTCCAGAACTTTCTTTTCGTCTTCCTGTCACTTCAGTTCTGTTTCTCTTTCCGTGGCTCGATCCACCACTTGCCGGAAAGTAGTTAATTTCAACGGTTGCACAATTTCTCTAATTCGGGTTGTCAACCCCCGAACATACTTGTCGATCTTTCTCTTTTCAGTGTAGATATGATGTTCCGCAAACCTAGCTTTCTCCAGAAAGCTAAGAGTATATTCCTGGACAGATCGGGAACCCTGTTCCAAATGCAGAAATTCATCCTCCAACTTCTGAATAGCTACTTCCGAGCAATATTCTTCATTGAACTTTGTCTTGAATTGCTCCCAAGGTATTGATTGGGATGAATCAAGGTCCAGTGATTTATAGTAGGTTTGCCACCAATGTAGAGCACCGCTTGTAAGTTGGTTCGTGGCAAATTCCACTTTATCATCATCCGCACACTTGCTTACTCGGAACACCTTTTCCATATGCATGATCCATTCCATAGCTTTGACTGGATCATCTGTCCCCGAGAATTCCTTTGGTTTACAACCAAGAAAGGATTTATACGTACACCCAACTTTCTTTGTCGAGGCTTCCCCGCCTTGCGTTTCTTTTGCTGCCCGGGCACGACTTTCTCCCTGGCTTTCATTTTCTGGCTGCCCGTCATGAACACTTTTTGCAGCCTCTTCAGTAGGATTTGGATTTGCACTTGGGTTGGGATTACCACTCGGGTTAGGGTTGTTCGATAATGCAGGCATCATTTGCCTAACCACTTCTTCCACAATTGCCCGTATATCGGGTGGATTTTGTCCCACCGGTTCCCGTGCTGGTGCCCTTCGCCCATTAGAGCCGCGTGACCGAGCTGGTCCACTTCTTGCAGTCCCACGCGAATTCGCACCAGTAGGATTGCTTCGTGTATTTCTCATACTTCAAAATTTCAGCAAACCATTAGATTACATATATAATAACAATTATATATATCTAATAGTCCATTATCTGTGTTTCTCTCAAGGTTTAAGTCTAGGGATCTAATATAAGACACCTAGTTCACTTAAACCACGGCTCTGATACCAACTTGTAACACCCGACTTATTAACAAAAACACCCAAAATATTTTTTTTTTCAAACCAAATATGTTACAATAAAAATCATAAGTATGGGGTATTAGTTAACAAAATACGAGTACAAGTGTATCACGAAGTACAATACATAAATATTATACATTCTTCAAGCCGGGTAGTTACTTCAATGCTAAGTCCTCAGTCACGGACTTTGTCTTTTCCCTTAGCAGGGTCACGCTCTCCTGCAGGGACATATCAATAAAACTGTGAGCTATAAAGCCCAATGAGTAATCAAACCAATAATAACATGTATAAGAATAACATTTCTCTATACAAAGTCAAACAGGTATTATCACACAATACAAGATCAAATGTGGCTCACGGGTTAGCCCGCTGTTGCCGTGGCTCACGGGTTAGCCCGCTGTTGCCTAGACTCACGGCTTATCCGGTCTTGTCTATATAAGTTTAGCACAACAAAATAAACCATGGCTCACGGGTTAGCCCGCTGTTGCCTAGACTCACGGCTTTATCCGGTCTTGTCTATATTGGTTTATATAGATATATTGACTCACAGCTCCGTTCTTGTCTATAACAGACTCACGGCTTATCTGGTATTGTCATATTGTTGAATGATATTGACTCACAGCTTATCTGGTCTTGTCATATCAAATCCACCATCTGTCATTTTTCGTCCCCAAAACTATATTTCAATTCGCAGCTGCTCAACTATCATTTATCACATCAAATACGAGTGAGATTACTCACCTGAAGGTTTGCTACAACTAGCTCTTAGCGGTTCTTGCCTTTCAATGTGTTTCGCGAGATCTTGTCCCGTACCTATAATTCATTCATTTCCACAATGATTATAGGTTAATAATCATTTTAATTGATTCTAATGCATACGAGTCAAATATAGAACCAATTCCAAGCAATAACCATTCTTATAAAATTTCCAAAATACGTCCCGAAATACGCGTATTCTGCTACAGTACTTTCGGGAGGTCGTATACGTATTCCGACAATTTTGTATGAAGTTTCATACCATATTAGACCTATGTTTAGAATTTCAGGTCAAACGGACAAGCCTAGCATCAATTTTCAAAATTGAGCCAAACCTTAACAGAGAGCATGAAAAATCTGATCATTTTCCATGCAGCGCAGGATCGCGACCCTATCTCCATGGGGATCGCGTCCCTACGGATCGCCACCCTATCTCCATGGAGATCGGGACCCGATCTTTGCTGGACAGACCAGAATTGCGATTTTTATGCTACAAACTCCCAATTTCTCATATTAAGCCCTTAATACACGACTTAATCATTTGGGGTTTATTCCTAGGCTAAAACCTTACATTTTAACAAGGTTTTTAACCCCCAAAACACAATCAATCAATTTAGGGTTCTAAATTTTTAACAACCCAAAACTTCAAATTTATCAAAATATAACATCCTACTTCCATTTTCTTGACTTAAACTCTTACTAGCATGACTTAATGGAAGTATTTCATCATTTTAACCACATGATCATGGCTGCAATTGCAGTTTTTGAGTCCTACACAACTCATCAAGATTAACAATCAAGAACATGAAGAAACTTACCTCCAAAGCTTCCAATTATACCCTTTGAAGCCAAAATCAAGTTGCAAGCTCCAAATCTTCAAGAACTCTTCACAATTTTTGCAGAAATCGTTCAAGGATTTCAGTCCCGTAACTCCCAAAATCTGCACACAAGTCTTTCTTATATACTTCCAGAAATTACACTTTGGTCCTTGAAGTTGTATTTCTCAAACTTTTCCCACAATTTGCACAATTTATGACCAAATCAGATTTTTTATAACATTTTAAGTCCAAGACTCAAAATATTATTACAATACAAGTCCTTTTCTAGCCAAAAGACCAAATTACCCTTTTGAGGTAAAATGACCATTTTGCCCTTTTTACAATAATTACATATTAACTATGTTTTGGCGTTACATGAAGAAAAGATCAAACCCCTCGGTTGGTCACCGAAGGAGGAATTGTTAATGTTCGAAACAGGTCGTTGACCAATCCGGGGCTTGTGTGGAGATTTAGATAGTTTGTGTTGGTGATAATTTAACTTGTGATGGAATGTTTGGATATGTGTTTGTGATGTCTGATGAATGTTCGTATGTTTGATTGAGGTTGAAAACAAGGTTTAGTTTATGTATGTTCCGAACAATGACTTGAATGAATATGTTTTTATATGATTATCTTTAACTGTAATGTCATTTTTATATATCCGAACTGTGTTATCCCGAAATCTAATCTTGGATTTCGGAATCAAATAAACCAAAATATGAAGGCATATTCAGAAGATCAAAAGACTAGACCAAGTTCGGAAGATACGTAGATCCGAAGACATCAAGATCAGAAGATCAAGTTTGGAAGTCCCTGTTCCGAAGTCTCCCTGTTCCGAAAAGTCAAGATACCGAAATCCATTCAGGATTTCGGTGCAGCAACTCAGGTGAATTCAAACAACCATTGTACTTAATCAACATAAATGAAGACTAAATACTGAAGATGAAGATAAGACAAAAGATAAGAGCCTCAAGTTATATAGAATGATTAGGCTAGATTTGGCATGTCTTTTTAGAAGCATGTTCATGTATCGATTGTGTTATTATATTATCTAGCCTAGCCGACCTAGTCTGACATTGTATTATTTTATTATTTAGAACCATCTTATCTGACTGAAGAGAGACGTGTTGTATCCTCTTCAATCCTTAGGATATTGTCCAAAGGTCTTCCCTTAGTCTATAAAAGGAAGACTAAGTCTTCACTCAGTCCTTATGTGTTTTGAGAGCTGATTTGTAACGATTCATCTTTCATATATAAAATCAACTCATTCCATCAAATCTTATCTTGTTTATATATGTTCTTGTATTGTTCTTTCCATTTCTAGTACTTTAATCTTACTGTCTTTACATTTCGTTCTAATCAACTGTTTGTGCACTTATATTATTGTTGAGCTCTTAAGATCCAACTAAGTAAACCACTTAAGTTTCCGAACTTGCTCTATTTTCCGCAAACCATTCAAGTCTTCGGACTTGTCCATCAGTTCCAAACTTCACACTTCAGAACTCCCTTTCATTCCACAATCTTCCATTTTCCGCATTTTACTTAGTTACGGGTTCCAACAATTGGTATCAGAGCCACAATAGCTGTTTTTAAGGTTATTGGTGCTATGTTTGCTTAAGCCTTAGCTAAAGCAACAACCCTTGAATCCTCTAAAGACCTTGCATGCTATTGAAGCTCAAGTTCTTAAATTTTTCGTGCCAAACAGTTCAAACTTATCTTTCTTCAAAATGCAAATAAATTACTCTCTTAACGTAGCCAACAGCATGGGAAGCTCTAACCGAGCTCCAATACTCATTCCCATTGAGTACAATGGCTGGGCTACCTGAATGCAAAATTATCTTCGTAGACAAGGGAAGGATATCTGGCGTTCAGTTGAGGAAGGACCTCATGTCCCAAATTATATACCCAGAGTAGACACAACAGAGGGCGCTCTGGGTGGTGCACCTCAACCCAGATTAACTCCCTTGGATATTAAGAAAATGGACAATGATCAAATCGCATTCACTGAGATTTCGTGTGGCATTCCTCCGGAACTCTTCGATCACATACAGAACTGCACTACGACCCAACAAATCTGGGTTCTTTTGCATAATATGTTTCAAGGGACGGAGGAAGTGAAGGATCAAAAGCTAATAGTTAGTCTTGCAGAGTACAATCAATTTTCAACCTTTCCTGGAGAAACCTTAAGACAAGCATTCACTCGCTTCTCTCTAATTGTCATAAGACTCCTAAGTTCAGGAGCCGAAAGGTCCAATCAAGAAATCAACCTTCGATTTCTGGAAGGACTAGGAAGAGATTGGATGCTGGTTAAAATGATTCTCTAGGATTCTGGCAAATTAAAAACTTATAACATGTATTGTCTCTACAATAACTTGCTTGGATAGTAAAACGACATGAAAAAGGAACCAATCTCACCTCGGTGGACCACCGTCATTAGTAACAGAACACAATCTTCCAGTGCTGGGTAACAGTCCTCAGCAGCTTGTGCAGTTTCAGCAAGTTGTTCAGCAACCAGCTTACCTCTTACCTGCTAACAACCAGAATACTCCCAGCCATATGAGTCATCTTACCTACTAGCAAAATCCAGTTCCGTCCTACCATCCCTCCTAGCCACAGATGTCTTACCCTTCGTACTACCAAACACCACAAATTCAGTACCAGGCTCCAGCTCCATAACCATCTTTTCAATCAACAGCTCCGACATTAGCACTTCTGGCTCCACCTTCGGAATCAGCTTATTCCGAATTTGACGAACATGAAGAGGCAGCCTATCAGCAAGAAATTGCTCTCATTTCTCAGAAGTTTAATAGAATTCCACAATTCAACAGCCCAAAGAAAAACTTTCGACCAAGTGGTCAAAAATCCGGATATCAGAAAAACCATTATCAGAAAAACCACTATCAGCCAAGTCAGAATTATCAACAAACTACTGCCGAGGAACAACAACCTGCTAAAAAGTCGAAAGCCATAGCAGCTTGTTGTCAAATGTCACAACTGTGGGGGGTTATGGCATTATGCTGCATATTGTCGTGCTCCGAGGAACTACCCAAAAGAAAAGGATGAAGGGAAAGCAAAAGCTTTTGTCGCAACGTCCAAAAACGTTGAGGTTTGGTTGTCAGGTCTGGGGAACGTCAAGTCTGTTAATGACGTGAACGAAGCTACTTCTACCTCCATGCCGAAGAATTATGCCTTTATGGTCAACCACAAAGTCGGCAATGGAGTAAGCATTATTCAACAGGTACGTCAAATGCTTCACTCTCATAATATTTATTCTACTGACTTAGAACCTGCATTGGAAATAAATTCTAACACTTGCGCAGATGCCTTAGTAGCTTACTAGCGGGTCTTGGAGGAGAGAGATGATGGATATGATGAAGTGTTAAGATTAAGGAGTAGACTAGAGGATAAGTAGCTTTTTGTGATAAACTTTCCACTGATTTGAAAATCGAACAGACTTCTAGGATTTTGTTAGAAAACTTAAATCAGCTTTTGACTTCACAAAGGGATATATCCCGAAGTGACAATGTACGCCTTAATAGATTAATAGATCAGTTGTATCACGCAACTGAAGTTTTCAAATCTCCTGCAAATACTAATACTTCCGAAAATACATTCAATTCGGGTTGGGCGAGAAAAGCAAAAAATAATAATTATCCTGTCTATAACAAACAAAGTCCATTCTTTAGATATCCTTCAAACAAATATGATGATAAAAACGATGAGGACATGACCAAAAGTTTATCTGAAACTCCTCTAGTTGATTTAGAGACTGCTGAAATACCCTTTTCTTACTTTTCAGAAGTTGACACTGCTGAAAGCAGTAAACTGTCAACAGCTCGGTTCCCTTTGCGCCTAGACACTTGACCTCGGTCCCAAATAATTCTCCTTCAACATCTCACCAACATTCATTCTTCTCAGATTTACAAAGCAACTGTGTTGTTGAAGAATTCAATCCATGTCTTACCAACTTGGAAAATTCAGAAGAAGAAATAGTTGATGAAGAAATTGAGATGGAGGAATGTCCAAACAAAATTATCATCAGAACAGATTCAATAAAATCAGAATCAAGAGTCCCATTGTTGATAACACATCGAAGGTGACTGCTGAACCATCTAGTTCAGGTACCAAGTCATATGTAGATGTTTTACAACATAATCTTCCAAAAACTTCAAACTCGATAAACAACATTTCTCTCGAAAAACTTAAGATCAATCAGGAAGAGTCAACCACATTAAATGATTCTTTATCTGACTCTTCCTCACCTAGAGAAAATTTTCAAAAAAGAAAGTGACATAATATAATGAAAATAGGGTAAAACCAGTACTTAACCGAAATGATCTTCGATCTCCCCGATCCCATGCGAGAGTTGAACAGAAAAAATCACTTTTACAATCAAAGAAAATCAAACTCTAGATCCTCCTTCATCACATCGAAACATAATCAGAAACTCGCTCCTTCAGTACCAGACAAATATATTTACCAGGGCCTGCTTCCGACTCCAAGCACCAAATTTGTTCATTATCATCAAATTACTAATTGTCTAGATTATCATTCTGAATTCCCAAAAGTGGCTTATGTTGTGAGAATAGCAAAGTCTGTTTTCCCAACCACAAGAAAGCATGATTCTGAGTCCAAACCAAGCTCTTCAAAATCAAACAATTTTTCAGAAAACTCAAGGAAAGACAATCAACAGCAAAATATTTTCAGAACCAAAAACAACAACTTTTAAAAGGGAAAAACTATTTCAAATTTTAAGAAAGTTGAAAAATTCAACACTTCACAAATGCACACCATTCCGAAAATCTGAAAACGTCAACAAACCAACATTTGTTGTCATTGCTGCAATATTTCAAAACCATCATTTGCTACAACTTCTGTTAACTATAAACCAAAGAATTTCAACTATCAAAACAAAAATCACTTCCAAAATTTTCAAAAGAAAACTGTTCAAAAATGGATTGCTAAAATTCCAACTTCTGACCTAAAAACTTCCGACTCAATCACTCGTGCTACAGAGGGTGAAACTTCTGCAAATAGAACAGTTAATAAAGGGTCTACATCTCCCAAGTCCAGAAAAACTACTGGCCCCAAGCAAGTTTGGGTGCCTAAACTAACTGTTTAAATTGCAGGCTTTCAGTGCAGAAGAGCAAGATGACGAATGGCTCATTGATAGTGCCTGCTCAATGCACATGACTGGGAGATTTGAATTTTTAAGGGACTATCATGAGGTCAGCAGTCGAGGATATGTAACTTTCAGAAATGATGCTAATGGAACAATCAAAGGTTATGGGGTTCTGACAAATGCGAACTTCACAATTCAAAGAGTTGCCTATGTTCTCGGACTGAAACATAATCTAGTAAGCGTAAGTCAACTCGTCAGCACTAGTCTCAGAGTAGAATTCGATAATGAGTTCAGCTACATTATGACTAAGTCCCGAGACAAGTGTTTGATGAAGTCTCCAAGGCATGTCAACATGTTTCCTCTCGACATTTCCCTGTTTCTCGAAAAACCTCGACTGTGTTTACTTTCGAAGGCACATTCCGAAATTAGCTGGCTATGGCACAGGAAGTTGGCCCATCTGAACTTTCGGTAGATGAACCAGTTAGTAACAGGAGATATGGTAAGAGGAATCCCACTTCTGAAGTTCGACAACGAAAATTTGTGTGCAGCATGTGCACTGGGTAAACAGAAGAAGAAAGCTCATAAGTCCATCACCGATTCAAGCATCTCTCATCCTTTGGAACTCCTCCATATCGACCTCTGTGGCCCTTCAGTAGTTGCAAGTCTGAATCACAAGAAATACATTTTGGTGATTGTGGATGATTTCACTCGCTTCACCTGGGTGTTTTTCTTAAGATTAAAGTTAGACACCTTCTTAGAGCTCCGAAATTTCATTGTATCAATTGAGCTCAAGGTGCAACTGCCAGTCAGAAGAATCCGTAGTGATAATGGCACCGAATTCAACAACCGACAGGTAGAAGAATTTCTTGCATCCAAGGGAATCGAACACAACTTCTCAGCTCCCTACACACCCTAGCAAAATGGCGTGGTGGAAAGGTGAAATCAAACCCTAGTTGAAGCAGCCAGAGCCATGCTTAACTTAACCAACGTTCCATTATCATTCATGGCAGAAGCTGTGGCAACAACATGTTTTGTACAAAATCGATCCATCATCAATAAAAGACTCCGGATGACTTCCTATGAAGTTTTAAATTGGAGAAAACCCAACGTTAAATTTTTCCATATTTTTGGTTGTCGGTGCTACATCAAAAACAACAAAGATCATTCGGGAAAATTTGTCCCCAAAAGCGATGAAGCAATTATTATGGGTTATTCATCTAAATCTGTTGCTTACCGTGTGCTGAACAGGAGAAAGCGAGTTATTGAAGAGAGCTTTGACATAGAGTTTGATGACCAATACCTATGGAGAAAACCATCACAAGGCATTATATATGTAATGGAAGCTGATATTCCAGAAGGTCATCAACCTATTATGAAAATTGAAATAGATTATGATCTCCTCTTTGGTGCTCGAGAGACAGCAACTAACGCCAAAACATAACTTTCAAATCTTTATGGCTTGATGCCAAAACATACTTTTCAAACATTGTAGGCTTAATGCCAAAACATTCTTTCATAACAATATATGGCTCAATGCCAAATCATACTTTCAAAACATAGTATAAGACTTTCATAATCATGTCATAGGTATATAAACTTGTGTATCATTTTATATTTGAAAGTCACATAAACTATATAAACATTTTGCCATGTACCCCATAGTGGGAAAAAACCAAAAGTACTCACATTAGTAGCTAGGTACGTCTAGCTACACTAATCCACTTTCTCTAGCCTTTCGTTGCTTCCAAGCATCCTTTAAATATTTATTACTTTAATAAGAGATTAGAACTCACTATACAACTAAACGTGTAATATATGTCCAATCATTCTTGAACTACTTGAAACAATCATTTAATTCCATTCCAATGACTAAGAATGAGTCTTAAAGCATAATAACCATGTTGGGACGATTTTACCCTTTTTGTCACATGTTGACAACTTAGTCCAAAAGTCGTGTAAACATATGTTTAAGTCATTGTTATATAATCCAAAAATTTACCTATAGTGTTTAGAACATGTATAAAGCTTCATGAAACCTTTTATGTCATTTTTTGTTTCGACACTTTTTGACTGTTTTCTCATTTTGGCATCCTACTTTGCCTAAATGTACTTTCTCGAGTTTTAGCATGTAATTTTAGTATCTTTATGATCTTAACATGCTTATAAAGCAATATCGATACAACTCAGACTCACACGGTCTAGTTCTACCATTTATAATTTAAACCATTCATTATATACTTCTACCATCGCTAATTTATGTATTAAACTATAAAAAGATGCAAAAGCATGTTTTTATTTATTAATGAAAATAGTTAAAATCAATTGCTCAATATAATAAGATATCTTCCGTTTCTTGATTAAAGTAAGATGTTTTTGTCGAATTTTCATACAAAAACATAAATATTTTATTTATTTGCGCATAAACACATGATCTTCAATCAAATATTATACATAAACACAACATATTTAGTAAAATATCATACACAAATGTACAAAAATGCAAACATAAATATTTCATATCATACGATCTATTATAATATTTTAATCCTTAAAAACACAAATATCTATGAATTTGTACATAATTGCAAACACATGACTATCAGTCAAAAGATAGAAAGGTTATTGTCATAAAAACCCTTACGTTTGTAAGAAATGTTCGGGTTTATCCCTTTTATGTATTTATTGCTCATAAAAGCCTTTAAATTTATTTTGGTTCATTAAAACCCTTAAGTTTGGCAAGAATGTTCGGTTTTACCCTTGTCTCTATGGTAAAACCGAACATTCCTGCCAAACTTAAGGGTGTTAATGAAATATACTGTAAATAAGTTTAAGGGTTTTTATGAACAAAAAGTACATAAAAGAGTAAACCTGAACATTTCTTACAAACTTAAGGGCATTTATGACAATAACCCAGAGATAGAATGCCTTTTTACTCAACATCTATACAAATAGAACATAGATTTGAAATTTTTGCTCAAGCTTTGTACAAATATAATATACGCCTAGAAAAATATAAAACTTTTAAATTATACCTGAAAACATATAAAAACTTTTAAATTACTATCATCTTGTTCATCAAAATAAATATGTTAGATGCATTATTTAAAATTGTTTACATTCTTCTCTTAATGATTCTTTCTTTCCTTTTATTTTAGATCTGAAAGAGGCAGAAATATTGAACGGTAAGTTGCATATTTAGAGCATTAGATGGTCTTTACAAACCTCATTAGATTCTAATAAAAGATAATATGATATCAGAACAATAAAACCTTGTATACGTACTATGAACAAACTTTATTGCATACACAAAAACCATATAAGAACAGTCTCCCAACCATTCTTTTTGAGTTGCAATGCAACCATCTACAACAACATTAGCATCACTATACGAAAAAAAAATAAGACACGTGAGATGCAAGTTGCTGGTGATGGATTTGGAGAAATAAGTTTCAGGTGGAGGTGAAAGCAGTGAGAGGAAGATACCTGAAATCAAAGCGTACATTGAGAAAAACTCCAGATCTGGTTTTATTTTGACGTGTTCTTCATCGAGAGGAAGAAGATCATCAGATCGATCATGACTTTTCATCTTTTTCTGTTTTGCAACAAACGGCAACTTTGTTGAAGCACCTCCTCCATGGCAACTTCATCGTTTCATGTTGATGGTGGCGGCAGATTTGACGTGTTCTTCATCGGTACATCTTTTCTTCGTAAGGCGTTAGGTCACAGGAGGAAAGGGTTGAGGGTGAGTCGGATTTAAAGTGGTGGGAGAAATCAATGGGGATATCGAGTTCCGTGAAGATTAATTACGATCCAATTTTGTGACAGTTAGAATGTGACCCTGTAATTAATTTATTGAGGCATTAAATGAAACGATGAGATTACTTTTGAATTTCAAAGAATCGTACGAGTTACGACCACTAGACCAAAGTTGTTTGATTGCTTACATTTTACACTTTAGATTTGGAATAACAAAAAGAAAAGCAATACAGCCCTAATGGGACCTGATGTTGGACAAAAGCATTCTGTTGACAACCACTACAAGAAAAGTCTTTCTTAGTGACAAAGTTTTTAGTGACGACCATAATTTCGGTTACTAAAACCATCATTTAGTCACCATATATTAAGTCGTCACTGAATTTTGGTAATGCTACAAATTTAGTGACTAATACTATGATTGTTGTCACTAACCGGTCACTAAATAGTAAAATAAAATAAAAATATTTTTTTCAATTGTTATTACAAATTTTAGTGACTAAAAATAATGGTCACCACATAAAAAGCTTAGTGACAAAAAATGTGGTCACTATATTGAAGAATTAGTGACCAAAAACAGTGGTCACTAAATATTTTTTTCAAATGTTATTACAGATTTTAGTGACTAAAAATAATGGTCACCACATAAAAAGCTTAGTGATAAAAAAGGTGGTCACTATATTGAAGAATTAGTGACCAAAAACAGTGGTCACTAGTATTTTTTTTGTTTTTAGACTACACTAAACCGTAAAATATAAAAAAAAACTTAAAATGTTATTACAAATATTAGTGACAAAAAACAATGGTCACCATATTAAAAGCTTAGTGACAAAAAAGGTGGTCACTATATTGAACAATTAGTGACCAAAAACAATGGTCACGGAGTGTTTCTTAAGTTATGTAAAATCATTATGACAACAAATATTGGTAATGCATTTACATGAAAAACTTAATGACCATAAAGTCATAGTCACTAGCCATTTTAAGAATTATTTTTTTAAATCTATCTTTTATTATCATAGAAAATATAATTAAAAAATATCAAAAGTTTTTTAATTTATAAATATAAAAAAATATTAAAAAAGATAGGAAAAAGAACTGTTGTTGTATTTCAAATGACAGACAGGAGACATAAGGTGTGTCGTCAACTTTTTTTCAAAATTTGACCAAGTTAATTGCCACTTCACCTAGTCAATTGCCACTTCAACAAAGTCAACTGCCACTTCATCTCGTTCTATTAAAGAAATGTTTCTACTTGCTGAAAACCTTTATAGACTTTGGGGATTTTCTTATCTGTTCATGTTTTGCCCTAGCCTCCATTCAAACTTCAAATCCATTTTCTATCAGTCTCCCTGAGTCCCGATCCAAGCTCGATTGCTGCCTTACCGGAAATCGGACTCATAGCGGCAGCGGCAGCCCTCCAGCGGTCGGCATCCAATCGGGATCACAGCGGCAGCCTCCAGCGGTCGGAATCCAATCGGAATCACAGAGGCAGCGACGGCTTTGCAGCATCCCTTCCGGCGACAGCGAGAACTGATCAGGTTTGTAGCCTCCCTTACCGGAAATCTAATTTTTGAGGTTTGTATATTGTTTGAGCAAGCAAGTACAATGTTATTTTGATTTTTCTTTGTTTTGCCAATTTCTCATCTAGAAACATATTTTTTTTCTGTTCTCAGCATGAAATTGTACATGCAGAGCTCATTGACCGCATTGACTCACTCAGGTACACTTCTACTGCTACTCGCTAAGGGTGGGCGTATCCGAAACTTGGGAAATGGAATTTTTGGATACAAATATTTTTTCGACCTACAAAATCTACAATACTTTGTCTTTAGCACAAACTTTAAGCATATCTTGTTCATAACGTGAGCTGAGCTTGGTACATGACTACAAGTGACTACATTTTCATATCCAACATCTAAAAAAGGATCACATGACTTGTACTCTATTTCATACTTACATATGCCATCGGTAGTAAATTATGTAGATTATTTTATATGTTTAATTCACAATGATACTAACATCACGAAATCAAGAAACACGGTAGAAATGTAAACCATGTGACATGATCAACAATTGAGGAGCATTTTTCCAACTCAATTGCAAAAGAATGGTTTCTCACAGTCCCAACACATTTGCATCTACCTCTTAAAATTTTCCAATACAGATTCCTTTTTCCATAAATGGAAAGGTTCAACTTACAATGCAATAGGTACTTGTTACTATAGCATAAATTTGCTCCAGATTTACCAATTCTAGTCCTCGATAAAGAAATTACCTTCTTTTAAGCCTCAGTCCATATTTCATGGAAGTGTCAGCCCAAAAATGGAAAAAGGACAAATGGGTCAATTTGCTTTTGTCATAAATAGATTCAAAGGTCATCATGACCTAGTGCTTGTTTGTTGTTCACTACTTCTAGCTTATCTTGTATTCCTGAAACATTCCATACACCATAACCAAATACCATTACAAAGATTAAAATTTTAAAAACTTTCTAAGGCTATTCTTTTATGATAAAGATGAGAAGGGCGTTTATGTCTTTTGCATAGACATGAGATGGATAGCAAGTCCCTATCCTACATTCTTTTGCCCTTTTAGGTGGGACAAAAATCACCATAACCAAATACCATTACAATGATGATTTGAAAAAAGGAGTTGTTAATAATGCCGAGTATCTGATTAGTTTAGAAGATTTGTAAGTCATAGAGGTCTTTTATTAACTATACTGGTTCATTAAATTAATTACTTTATAAAAATTGTTGAATCTTTTTTGTATAACTCCTGCAGTAGGATAGATGGGGAGTATGTTATCTGGCAGAATACCTGATTTAAACAGAAACTGGACAAACCTCACAAGACTGTGAGTATTATTTTTACTCTCTTAATTGTCAATTTGTCATTAAAGTTTTTAAAAAACTTTATTATATATAATTTGTTTTGTAGTGATATGCAAGGAACCTCAATGGAGGGACCAATTCCTTCTACAACATCTTTGTTGACAAACTTGAAACCATTGTGAGCACATTATTAAGTTGACTTATTTTTGTTGACTTTTCAGTCAATAAATTTGTTTTAATAGAATTGAGACCTGAACTTACTTTATTTATATCAGAAGGATATTTGATTTGGCTGGATCATCCCGCATGACATTTCCTAATTTACAGACTCTGACATGCCTGACTAAGACTAATTTGTGAGTTGATTAAATAATATATGTGAAAGTAAATGAACTAAATTAAACATAATAAGTGTTTTATATTACTTTATATATAATTTTGCTACAGGAGTTTGAGAAATTGTTTGCTAAATGGCCCAATACCTAAGTACCCAGGTTGGAGCCAACTGCAACTGCAGAACAATTTTATTCATTTCAAGAGTTTTTGTCTGTTTGTGCTACAATTTTATTATATAAATTTAATAAAAAAATCTTGTGACATTTTTTTATTTGCAGAGACCTGAGCTTTAATAGTCTGAATGGTACAATACCCGATTCAGTTCGGATACTAGACTCTGATGCCTTGTATACAATTACTTCATAATATTTAATAATTTATTTCCTATTTTATTTTTGAGGTAGATTTTGATATTGAATATTGTCCATATGGATGTAGGTTTCTGAATAACATTTCATTATCTGGACCACTTCGAGTGTGGATACATGATGGCAATAACCAGATGTAAGTGATACCCCGTGATTATTATCATTAAGGCAGATTGCAGGAAATAGCAACGTACTTTACTCTTTTTACCATTATAGGCAACGTACTTTACTTAATGACACAATTTTTTTATTTTTATTTTGGCAGATTTTTCCTGGGATATTGTAGTTGATGTTAACTACCTAAAGCAATAATCAAAATTTTCAGCAGGTTTCACTCTTTAGTATTTTTTACATTTTCCACATTCTTCTAGTTCACTTGGTCTTTAAGCTATAAGCTAGTTATTTTAGTTTTGGATTGTGTGCGGATAGAAACTTACAAGACATCCATTTTACAACATCAGTGACGTATTGAAGGCAAAGTAAGAAAATATATGAGGTTTATGATTTTACAAACTTTTGTTGCTTTTAATGTTGAGTTATTAATTAAAAAATTTATAAGCCATTAAAATTTTGTTTTCTTCTTGAATTTATATATATAACATACTTTCAAGAATTCAAGAATGCCATAAAGGTGTCCATGTCATCATTATGGACTCTTGAAGAATTCAAGAATGCAATTGCTGAAGACATTACCACACCAACAGTTTCAGATGTTAACTTAAAGGTGTGTTTACATTTTTTTACAATCTAGTTAATTTTCGATTGGTTAAAAAAGTTTTACTTTTTTACTGCTTGTTTTTATGATTACAAGAGAGAGAGAGAGAGAAAGGAGAAAGAAGCCAAAAGGTGTAAATGTCTTGGAGATGACTGTATTTTATCTTTGACTAATTCCAAAGTTTGATTATGTCTTTATATTAAACAAATAAAACTAGAATTTATTTAACTTAATTAAATAAGCATGGTGTTCGATTGTTTATTCAGGAAATTACTTCATATTCAAGATGGGATCACTTTAAGCCTTACTTTAAGATAGACAAGAAAACTGGTACTATTTTTGCTGTCTCATACCTTAATAGCCTTGATTTATTTTTCTTGGAGTATATTACATTTTCAGTCCCTGGCTATAGCTGATTTTTGCAATTTATGTCCCGAAAAGTTTCTGTTGCAATTTGGTCCCTTGTTTAAGGCTTTTGTAACAGTTTTGGCCCCTCTTCCAAGAAAATGACTATATATTTGGGATCAAAATTTAAAAAATCAGCTGTAGTCAGGGACCAAATGTCTTTTCCAAATCATCAGTGTAAAAATTTATGGCAATCCAAACGTTTTTTTTTCTGTAATTCCATAATTAGTGACTATTCTTTTGGTCACTAACAGTAAATGATTAGTGACCACTTTTTCTTGGTCTCTAACAATAAATTGTCAGTGACAATATATTTGGTCACTATAATCATTAAGAAGGTACTAAAAAGTGACGACTTTCATTGATTAGTGACGGGACGAGTCGTCACTTATATAGTGACCACTACACTTTAGTCACTATTTAGTGACCACTCATATATTTTGGTCACTATTCAGATTTAGTGACGGACCTATAGTGACGAAAAGTGACCACCAATATTTTGGTAACTAAATCATTTAGTGACTATTCTTTCTACTGATAGTGACCACTTCATTTTTGTCACTAAATAAGATTTTTCTTGTAGTGAATTCAAGGTACTACTATACCATTTCAATGTCCTAGATTAACCGAGACCAATTACACCACTTGATCTATTATGATTGAAACTGTGTTAAGGGCATATGTACATTGGGATGCTATAACCAAAGATGTAGTTGAAGAGAAGAAAAGTTATACCACTAAAGGTATAATCTTTCAAACTCTACCAGAGAATATTATATTGCAGGTTGCTAAAAAAAAGAGTGTCAACGAGATTTGGGAATCAATCAAGGTTTGATATATAGGAGTCGAATGGGTGCAAAAGGCAATGTTGCAAACCTTAAGAAACGAATTGGAGATGCTAAATATGAAGGACAATGAATCAATCAATGACTTTTCGGGCAAAATAAGTGGTATTGTTGCCAAATTCAAAAGTCTTTGTTCAACTCTTGAAGAGGAGGTAATTGCAAGGAGGTTCCTTAATTCGCTTCCAAAGAAGTATTCGCCAATAGTAGCTCACATTGAACAATACTCTGATCTTGCAACTATGACATTTGAAGAAGCAGTTGGAAGGATCAAAGCTTATGAAGAAAGGCTTCAAAGTCATGAAGAAAAAGATGAAGAGCAAGATCAACTCATGATGGCAAGTGAACAAAGTTATGGTGATAGTAGTGGATATGGAAGAGGACATGGAAGAAACTATGAAAGAGGTGGAAGAGACTAAGGAAGAGGAAGAGGTCGAGGTGACAAAAGTGGATTTCAGTGCTTTAATTGTGGAGACTTTGGGCATTTTAGCTATGAATGCACAAAGTGGAATGAGAAAGACAATGACAAAGAAGCAAATATGATTCAAGAGGAAGAACCAACATTGCTTTGATGAAGAAAGGGGTCAAGATTAAGGGGGTAAATGTGGGTTTTTTTAATCTTGACACATTTGTTTTTTATTAGTATTTTACTTTTGCTATTTAGTAGGTTTAATTAACAGTTTAGGACTTGAATTGATTGAGTCATGTGGACCGGGTCTTTGGGTTTTTTTAAAACGTTAGAATGGTGCTGGGTATTAGGAAACATGGGTTGAGTTATCAGTTCCATTAGGTTTTGTATGCTATAAAAGCCTTTCACTTTCTGAATAAACAAATCAGCCCTATGAGTCAAAACCACTTTCCTTCATCTTTTATTATTATCTCACGTACTATCAAAGTGTGCGAGTATTGTTTGTGAGCAGATTGAGGGCTTGATTTCCAACAATTTCATCAATTTGTTTTAAATTTTAAATTTTTATTTTTTACGATAAAACTACTCGTTCCTATCGACTTTTGTAATTACGCTAAATAGGTGTTTTTGCGGTTGCCAAACCGATTGTAATGTTGCAATGCTCACATAGACATGATTTTTGTTTATTTGGATGTTTCATATGGGTGTAGAGAAAATAAAAAATAACTAGTATTAACTCTTTACAAATCTCAATCTCTCTCCTTCTCACTCTCTCATCACCGCACCCTTCCATTAGAATGTTTAAAATATGAAACCCATATATATGTGCACAACCTCCTTGACTGAATTCGTTAAACCTAGGTTGGGTTGGGTTGTTTTTCATTCATTAATGTCTACCTAGCTATAAGTTTGTTTGTCCGAGCTTTAACTCCATCTCTAATAAAAAGCGAAGCAGGTTGGGTTTAGCAGTTGTATGATAGAGCGGATTACAAGCATCGTATATGATTAGTAAATCTATTATGAACGCTATCTTTAGAAATCACGTGGTCTTGATTCTTGAATGCACCTCGCACATTATTATAGTGATGGAAGTAAAATTGGGAGAACTTAAAACTTTGATAATTGTATTTGTCAAAGTTTACTGATTTGCAATGAAATTGGATCTTAATCGAACATAATGCTTTTCATAACATAATTAAATGAATTCCCTTAAGCATTAGTTGTAGTTTTGGCTTTATTTTGTTCAAATTTTCATAAGAACACTATTGGTTTATATTAGGGATCGTTTTATATTTAATGATAGTTAAAAGTTCTATATGTAAATATGTACACAGATGGTTATGTCTGTTAGTTACGTGGTTATGTCTGTTAGTTAGGTAGACGCTCCTTACTCTCTTTTGTATAAATGTAGTTTGTATAGATTCTTTTCAATTCAAGTAAACCTTTTCCATTTCTATTTATAATATTGTATTAGAGCTATAAAGCTCGTTTTCGCTTCGTTCTCCTTTTTCTCTGATTTCATTCCTCTTCTTTGTCTTCCTTTTTGATCCGCCATGGATACACCTGCAACAAATCAAAATGCAAAAATTATCCCAATTTATGTCTTGTCCTTGCCTTCCTCATTATGAAGTTGCTTGTCATCTTTTGAAGTACTTAAAGCAATCACCAGGTCAAGGTTTATTCTTTTCCATAGATTCTTCTTTACAACTCAAAGTTTTTTGTGATTCTGATTGGGCTACCTGTTAAGTGTTAGAAAAGTTGGGTAGGGTTTGAGTGGAGATCTGGATACCCCTTGGATCGTGAGAACACTTTCCAAACTGATATTTCTATCCTATGCCTGGGTTACAAGAAATTCAGCCTAGGATAATCCAAGAGGACACTCACGAATCTAGGCACATAAAACGTGAGCCAAATTGCTATGGAGATCTGAGAGAGTTTTGATGAAAAACGAGAGCTAAAGGGGGTGTCTTCTCCTCGATGAGGAGAGCCGTATTTATAATAAACGGATGGAATAGGGTTTCGTCTAGGGTAGCCGTCATGGGCTTTAGGGTTTCCGTCATCGGTTTCTTAGGTAACAAGTCACGAATTTATGAAGGATTAGCGGGACCCCAGCCAGGGGCTCAGCCCCTGGAACCCCCCTAGGGGCGCTGCCCCTAGATCCCGCCAAAGGGGCGCTGCCCCATTGGAAACCCCGAGCCCAGGGGCGCTACCCCCGGACTCCCGACTTGTCGTCGAACCGGTTATTTATTTGACCTTATATATGCGTGCACTCCGCACATACCCGAACATATATTAGGATACAAACTAAATAACCCTTAGCTCTCATGTTAGTTCTAGTTACGTAAAATGACCTGGTGACACTAAAATCACCAACAATCCTCCCCCATTTTAGTGTAACCCTTGAACAAACATAACTTAATCAAAACAAACCAAACCAGTACATAAATGAAAATGTCGAAACGATTGAATTTCCACTTAGTATTATACACTTACAAATACTAGAGAATCAGGGTGTTCTAAGAATTGAACCCATCAACCCATTTGAATACCAGAAGGTAAAATATATACTAGTTTATTGATCTTTCTAGCAAAATACAACTTGACACTATTATAAAGCCGTGTGTCCTAATCCTCTCATGATCGTATCGAGGCCAAGTCCACAACCTCTTGAAGTGCGGCTACACTTCACAATCACGTAGGTAACTCCTTTCCATGTATCTGCACATACATTTAATCAAAGGAATTATTAAGAAGTTTACCTTCAACCTGGTCAACTGAAGAACCGAACACATTACATGGGATGAATACTTCATGTGTTCCAATCTATAAGTGTGAGCTTTCCACATTGAATTCAGCTCCTAATGTCATATTAGAAAGGAATTGGGTGTCTCACCATTACAGAATTAGATGGACTTTAATCCCATCCCAATCGCAGACTTGTGCACTAAGTCTCTTGGCAAACCCTTAGTTAAATGATCTGCAAAATTGTGTTGTGATTTCACATACTCAATCGAAATTACACCATTCATGATTAGATCTCTAACCATACTATGTCGGACACCTAAGTATTGACACTTGTCATTACACACTTGAGTATAAGCCCTGCCTAGAGCTGCAACATTATCACAACGGATAGAAATAGGTGCTATGGGTTTAGACCATAAAGGAATCTCATAGACCATGTTCCTTAACCATTCAGCTTCTTTACCAGCAGAACTTAATGCAATAAACTCAGATTCCATTGTTGAGTTTGCAATGCAAGTTTGCTTCTTAGAAGCCCAGGAGATAGCACCTCCCCCAAGCAAGAATACCCAACCAGTTGTTGAGGAATGATCCTCCAGGTTGGTTATCCAACTTGCATCTGAATGTCCTTCCAATACTGAAGGATATCCCAAGTAACTCAATCCATAATCCATGGTTCCCTTGAGATACTTAAATACTCTATTCACTGCTTGCCAATGTTGAGCATTAGCATTCTTAGTGTACCTACTCAACTTTCCCACAGCAAAAGCAATATCAGGCATGGTACTTGTCATAGCATACATCAAGCTACCAATGGCCTTAGAGTATTCTAATTGTGAAATAGGAGTTCCTTTGTTCTCCATCAATTTCACACTTGGATCCATGGGAGTGCTCACCGGTGAACAATCGGCAAAATTAAACCGCTTGAGAATTTTCTCAATATAATGACTCTGAGTCATTACCAATCCTTTGTTCATCCTCTTAATTCTTATTCCAAGAATCACATCAGCCTCTCCCAAATCTTTCATGGAAAACTTAGATGACAAAAGTTTCTTTGTTTCATCTACTTGATTTTGGTCAGTACCGAAAATCAACATGTGATCTACATATAAGCAAATGATCACTCCAGCACCAGTAGCATCATCGAATCTACTGTAAACACATTTGTCACTTTGGTTTAACTTAAAATCAGAGGACAAAATCACCTCATCAAACTTTTGATGCCATTGCTTGGGCGCTTGTTTCAGCCCGTACAAAGATTTCACAAGTTTACACCCCTTTTGTTCTTTACCGGGCATAACGAAACCTTCCGGTTCATTCATATAAACTTCCTCATCGAGTTCGCCATTCAAAAAGGCCGTTTTCACATCCATTTGTTGAATGATCAGATTGTGGATGCTTGCCAAGGAAATCAACAATCTATTGGTAGAGATACGTGCAACCGTAGCATAAGTATCAAAATAGTCAACACCGGGTTTTTGTCTAAAACCTTGAATGACTAACCGGGCTTTGAACTTGTCAATAGTTGTTGGGATACAACAAAACGAGTTAAGCACTTCAAACAAATCAATATTTGATTTCGATGACACGAGCGGAATAAAATTACCGAAATAAACGGTAAACGAAAATGTAAAATCGGAACACAATATTTAACGTGGTTCGGTCACGGGATCACGACCTACGTCCACGGGCGAACGAGAGAGATGGTTTTATTAACACCAAGAAAACACTACAATTATACAATGCTAAACTGCACTTGTAATCTGACCACTCATAAGAAAATATCACTCGCACTTTTGGCTGCCAGACTGGACTCTGCACAAAAGGCTATCTCACAAAATCGTGATATATCTATCTATGTGTTTCTTGTGTTTTGTGTGTTGAGTTGTGTGTTTGTGTTGTGTTGCTCCACCCTTTATATAGGCATAGGCATGACAAATACTCAACATTGGGTGGTAGCAAAAAATATTTTTTTTTTCTTGCCCTTCTTTGACTAGAAAACCAGCCTCCACACCTAACAATCTCCCACTTGGAGGCTTCAATAACTTGGTCATTCTCTGCCATCCAATTCCTGCAACATGTTTCCAATCTCTCTCGTTCCTGCCATCCCTTCTTTTCAAACTTCTAGAAGGCCAGTTGAAGCCATACAAAACTTCAACTTCTCTGTGGTAACCACCTTGGTGAACATATCTGCTGGATTCTTCGTTCCAAGGATTTTCTTCAGATTCAAAGTTCCATCATTGATTAACTCTCGAATGAAATGGTACCTCATCTGAATGTGTTTCGTTCTACTATGAAACACCGGATTCTTTGCCAGGTGAACTGCACTCTGGTTGTCACAATGCAGTACACAATCCTCCTGCTGAAATCCAAGTTCTGATAAGAAGTTCTTCAACCATATAAGCTCTTTGGCTGCTTCTGCAATAGCCATATACTCTGCTTCTGTGGTTGAAAGAGCAACACTCTTCTGTAACCTAGACATCCAACTGATTGCGGTACCTCCGATTGTGAAAACATATCCCGTTGTGCTTTTACCCGAATCCGCACATCCACCCAAATCTGCATCGGCAAACCCTTCTAAGACTACCCCCTTTCTTCTGAAACATAGGGCAACCTCAGATGTTCCTTTCAAGTAGCGTAACAGCCACTTTACTCCTTCCCAATGCTCTTTTCCTGGATTTGACATGAACTTGCTCACTACTCCCACTGCATGAGCAATATCTGGTCTTGTGCATACCATTGCATACATCAAACTACCAACTGCAGATGCATAAGGAACTTTAGCCATCTGTTCTTTGTCTTCTTCCGTCTTTGGGGATTGCTTCTTTGAGAGTTTCTGACTTCCCAAAGGTGTACTTCTTGCTTTAGCATCTGCCATGCTGAACTTTTCTAAAACTTTCTTGATGTACTTGGTTTGAGAAAGTTTTAATGTACCAGTAACTCTGTTCCTGGCTATGCTCATGCCCAATATCTGTTTAGCAGCCCCTAAGTCCTTCATCTCAAACTCTCTGGACAACTGCTTCTTAAGCTTGTTGATCTCCTGCATGTCGGATCCAGCTATCAACATGTCATCAACATATAATAACAGGATGATGTAAGAGGAGTTGAATTTCTTCAAGTAGCAACAGTGATCCATCTCACATCTGTTATACCCACTCCTCTGCATGAAGCTATCAAACTTCAAGTACCACTGTCTTGGAGCTTGCTTCAATCCATACAGACTTTTCTTCAGTTTACACACCAGATTTTCCTTACCGACTGTGGGAAAACCTTCTGGTTGTACCATGTAGATGTCTTCTTCCAAGTCGCCATGGAGAAAAGCTGTTTTCACATCTAGCTGCTCTAGATGGAGATCTTCAGAGGCTACAATACCCAAGACCATTCTGATTGTAGTCATCTTCACAACTGGAGAAAAGATCTCATTATAATCGACCCCTCGTTTCTGTTGGAACCCTTTGACCACTAATCGTGCCTTGTATCTTTTACTTCCATCGATCTCATCCTTTACCCGGAACACCCACTTGTTCTGCAGTGCTTTCTTCCCTACTGGGAGCTTGACTAAGGACCAAGTCTGGTTCTTGTCAAGTGAGCTCAATTCGTCTTCCATAGCCTTCTTCCACTGTATGGAATCTTTCATCCTTAAGGCCTCTGGATAGGACTCAGGTTCACCATTCTCCGTCAACAATAAGTAATTAGCTGAAGGAGAATACCTAACTGGGGGTCTTCGTACTCTAGTGGATCTACGAACAGTAGGAGTTGAGGTCTCTGCATCATCTGCAACCTCATCATCGAAACTACTTCCATCTGTGCTCCCACTATCTCCATATATATCAGAGCTCCCACTGCTTCCTGAACTTTCACCTATCTCTGGAGTACTGATAGGTTTCACAATGTCATCTTCAGAGATTTCTTCAAACTCGACTTGACTTTCTGCTTTCTCTGGTGGCTTGTTTCTGCCTGAGCTCTCTGCAAGTTCATCTTTATATAGGACGTTCTCGTTGAACACCACATCCCGGCTTCTGATAACCTTTTTATTTTGGTTATCCCAGAAGCGGTACCCCATGTCATCCAACCCATAGCCTATGAAAGTGCATTTCCTTGCTTTTGCCTCTAGCTTGTCTCTCTCTAAGTCTTTAACTTTGACATAAGAGACACAACCGAAAACCTTCAAGTGTTTGAGAGAAATATCATGACCTTGCCATTCCTCTTCTGGAATCTTGAACCCTATAGGGACTGAGGGTCCTCTGTTGATTAAATACGAAGCTGTGTTGACCGCATCTGCCCAGAATATCTTGGGTAAACCTGCATGCAGTCTCATGCTCTTAGCCCTTTCGTTCAATGTACGGTTCATTCTCTCAGCTACTCCATTCTGCTGAGGTGTCTCTGGAACCGTCTTCTGCATTCTGATTCCTTGGTCAGCACAGTAATCAACAAATTCTTTACTACTGTATTCGCCCCCATTATCTGATCTGAAACACTTGATCTTCAAGTCTGTTTCATTTTCCACAGTAGCTTTCCATTTCTTGAAAGTGCTGAAAACTTCAGACTTATGCTTCAAGAAATAAACCCAAACCTTCCTTGTGCAATCGTCGATAAACGTGACATAGTATCAGGATCCTCCTACTGAAGAAACTGAAGTGGGACCGTAGACATCTGAATGAACTAGCTCCAACTTCACGGACTTGGGCTGATGACCCACCTTCTTGAAAGTGACTTTCTTCTGTTTGCCAAGAACACATGGCTCACAGAAATCGACTTTCACAGTCTTCAGCTCTGGTATTCTTCCTTTGGAAACTAGCATCTTCATTCCCTTCTCACTCATATGCCCAAGTCTTTGGTGCCATAGAGTAGATGCCCCAACTTCTTCAACAGCGTGTGCTTCGGCATCAGAAACTTCCACCATATAAAGTGTACCCCGCTTCTGTCCTCTAGCAACAACTAAATTCCCTTTTGTCACCTTCCACTGATGATCACCAAATGTAACATGGTGACCTTCATCATCAAGCTGCCCCACGGATATTAACATCCTCTTCAAGTCAGGAATGAACTTGACATTCTTCAAAGTCCAATCTGTACCTAAAGTTGTCTTGAGGACCACATCCCCAACACCTGTAATATCCAGGCTCTTGTTGTCTGCTAGTCTGACCTTTCCTTTGTACTGCCGGAAATTCTGCATTACTTCTCTGGAATGACTAGCATGGAACGACGCACCAGAATCCATGATCCAGGATTCTGTTGAGTTTTCAACACAGCAAATGAGCGCATCATCTTCAGAATCTACTGCCATATTGACTTCCTTCTTGCCTTTGTCTACCGAAGGCTTTGGGCACTGATTTCTGAAGTGACCTTTCTCCTTGCAGTTCCAACAGGTAATATCCGACCTGTTCTTTGACTGACCTCTCTTTCTCGACTTTGATCTTCCTCTACCACTGCCTCCTCTGTTGGACTTCCTTCCCCTGTCTTCAGCGCTTAGAAGACTACTGGAAGATTCCCCGATACTCCGTCTGCGCACATCCTCACTAAGGATTAAATTTCGAATGCTTTCGAACGTCAGCTTAGTACCTCCGACTGAACTGCTGACTGCTGTGACCGTACCGGACCAACTTTCAGGCAAAGATGACAGTAGCAGCAATGCCTGAACTTCATCTTCAAATTTAATATCAACCGATATTAATCTCGACAATATTGAATTGAATTCATTTATATGATCAGTTGCTGAACTACCCTCCATCATCTTCAAATTTACCAACTGTCTGATCAGAAAAACTTTATTCGACGCCGAGGGTTTCTCGTACATGTCAGTTAGCGCCTTGATCAACCCATGAGTTGTCTTCACATTGACAATGTTGTAAGCAACGTTCTTTGCCAATGACAACCTCACCACACCAAGAGCCTGCCGGTCTAACAATTCCCAATCCTCCGGCCTCATGTGAAAAGGCTTCTCTTCAGACAGAGGTTCATGTAACCCTTTTTGGTAGAGATAGTCTTCGATTTGCATTTTCCAGAAACCGAAATCGTGACCATCGAATTTGTCGATCTTAACTCTCCCATCTTCAGCCATAGCTCAAAAAATATATATTTTATAAGGCCAATTCGAAACCTCGTTTCTGATGTGGAAGATCAGACTAAGCTGCAACCACAGAGCATACGCGAGATACGACTTTCCTTTAAACCCGGAGCTCTGATACCAGTTTGTTGGGATACAACAAAACGAGTTAAGCACTTCAAACAAATCGATATTTGATTTCGGTGACACGAGCGGAATAAAATTACCGAAATAAACGGTAAACGAAAATGTAAAATCGGAACACAATATTTAACGTGGTTCGGTCACGGGATCACGACCTACGTCCACGGGCGAACGAGAGAGATGGTTTTATTAACACCAAGAAAACACTACAATCATACAATGCTAAACTGCACTTGTAATCTGACCACTCATAAGAAAATATCACTCGCACTTTTGGCTGCCAGACTGGACTCTGCACAAAAGGCTATCTCACAAAATCGTGATATATCTATCTATGTGTTTCTTGTGTTTTGTGTGTTGAGTTGTGTGTTTGTGTTGTGTTGCTCCACCCTTTATATAGGCATAGGCATGACAAATACTCAACATTGGGTGGTAGCAAAAAATATTTTTTTTTCTTGCCCTTCTTTGACTAGAAAACCAGCCTCCACACCTAACAATAGTCCCATTAACATTCATTTTCTTTTTGAAAATCCATTTGCAACCAAGTGGTTTATAACTTGGAGGCAAATCAGCTAACACCCAAGTGTTATTCTCAAGAATTGATTACATTTCGTCATCAATTGCTTCCTTCCAAAAAAGTACATCTCGAGACTGCATGGCCTCTTGATATGTCTTTGGGTCATCCTCAATACTATAACAATACGAGTATTAAAGAACCTCATCATCCATTGTTCCTTCCACCAAATACATTTGGAAATCGGAACCGAAATGTTTCGGGATTTTGCCTCTTTTGCTCGTTCGAAGCTCTCATGTTTCTGGTTCAACAAAACCGTTAACACCATCTGAACTTTCTGGATTTTGCACCTCATTAGTGCCAAAAGTTAGATCCTTACGCCTTTGAATAGATGAGAAACACATCTCATCAAAAATTGCATCTCGTGACTCGATAATGGTGTGAACCGATACCGAATCATTAGGATCTATCACATAGAACCTATATGCCTTGGAATGTTCCGCGTATCCAATGAATATACAATCTATTCCACGTTCCCCCAAAGTTGTCCTTTTGGGCTCGGTTAGTTTTACAATTGCCCGACATCCCCAAACCCGAAAATAACTCAAATTCAGCTTTTTCTTGAACCAAAGTTCATATGGGACTGTTTTGTTCTTTTTATTTGGAACCCTATTTAACAAATAGCAGGCCGTTAACATGGCCTCTCCCCAGAATCCATTACTCAATCCCGAGTATGACAACATCGAGTTTACCATTTCCTTTAAAACTCGATTTGTGCGTTCAACAATTCCATTATGTGGAGGTGAGTAAGGTGCTGTAGTCTCATGAATGATACCCACTAGTTGAAAGTATATGGGATCCATATATTCACCTCCCCTATCAGTCCGAAGACGCTTAACCAAATTGCCCAATTGCAATTCCACCTCAGTTTTGTATATTTTGAACTTCTCCAATGCTTCACTTTTAGCATTAAGCAAATACACATAGCAAAAGCGGGTACAGTCATCAATGAATGTGACGACATATCGTTTACCACTCAAGGAAGGAGTAGAGTGAAAATCACAAAGGTCACTGTGTACAAGTTCTAAAACAGTCGAATTTCTAGTAACACTAGGAAAAGGCTGTTTTGTCACTTTTGTGAGCATGCATGTTTTACATTTAGCAGAAGTCATGTCAAAAGATGGTATTAATCCCTCTTTTGAAATCTCATGCATCCTTCTAAAGTTGACATGGCCTAATCTTGCATGCCAAAGCATAGACTTGTCAACATTAGAAGCAGAAGATACAAATGCAAAATTTTGAACAGGTAATTGTTTGTCAACAGGATTTAAACGAAACATTCTATTATTCAGATATCCAAAACCAATAAACATTCCACCTCGTGACAAAATAAACTTATTCGACTCAATAACTTGTTTAAAACCATCAGAATTCAAACAACTAGAACTACCAAGATTCTTTTGAATCTTAGGAACAAACAAAACATCAAAAAGCGTAATAGTCTTTCCAGAAGTAAATTCAAGACACACGACACCAAAACCACAAATAGGAATAAAAGAATCGTCTCCCATCCTCAGCACCGATCCATCATCAAGCGGTGTTAGTGTTTCAAACATCCGTTTATCCTTGCATACATGGTTCGTTGCCCCGGAGTCGATCCACCAAGCAACATCATCATCCTGTATATAGAACGATTTAGGAATAAGTGAAACATAATAAACATAATTCTGATTAGAATTATCAAAGTTAGTCAAAAGCTGACCTCCTTTAACTTGGCCCGAAGACCCGTTCACACTTCCATTGGCTCCACTGTTTCCAGCACCATTATTGTTGCCTAAGTTCACACGACAATCACGCTTGCAATGTCCCACCTTATGGAACCTCCAACAAACCATATCCTTTTTTGTTGGGGTTATTTGGGACATATTCCTGCTTACGTTTGCCATGTCCTTTGTTGTTCGGGTTCCTTGGTTTTTTTTCAACCATATGAATAGAGGGCTTTCCAGGTTCAACCTTTCCTTTTGTTTTGTCAATATCCTTCACCCGAAGAGACTCTTCAATGCGAATATGACTAGCAAGTTGAACCAATGACAGTTCCTCCTTTTGATGTTTTAAGTTATGTTTGAAATCCTTCCAGGATGGTGGAAGTTTGTCAATCACACTTGACACAACAATGGATTCATCCATATTCATTTTGTGCAGTTTAAATTGACCATAAATACCAAGAAGTTCATTGAATTGTTCAGTGACAACCTTGAATCGACCATTTTATAATTATTAAAGTCACTAACCAGGAATTTCTTACTAAAAGCGTCCTCCGTGATGTATTTCAATTCAAGAGTGTCCCACAATTCCTTGGCAGTTAAAGCATCACCATGGATATCGAATAAAGCATCAGCCATACCGTTCAAAATGTGACCTTTGCAGATGTAGTCATCGTTGTCCCACTTCTGTCACTTCCTGGTCTCTTCAATAGATTCTTCAGCACCTTCCTCAGGCATGGCTGGTCTTCGAGTAGTCAGCACGTATGCCGCTTTCAGAGTAATCAGCATGAAGTGCATCTTCTTCTTCCAGCGCCTGAAATAAACGCCTTCAAACTTCACCAGTTTTGCAAACTTCGTTGTCATATCACGGATTGTTTCAGCCATTTCCAGAAACAGGAAATATCAGTTCAATTGTTAGAAAAGCTAGGTAGGGTTTGAGTGGAGATCTGGATACCCCTTGGATCGCGAGAACACTTACCGAACTGATATTTCTACCCTATGCCCGGGTTACAAGAAATTCAACCTAGGATAATCCAAGAGGACACTCACGAATCTTGGCACAGAAAACGTGAGCCAAATTGCTATAGAGATCTGAGAGAGTTTTGATGAAAAACAAGAGCTAAAGGGGTGTCTTCTCCTTGATGAGGAGAGCTGTATTTATAATAAACGGATGGAATATGGTTTCGTCTAGGGTTGCCGTCATCGGTTTCTTAGGTAACAAGTCACGAATTTATGAAGGATTAATGGTTTCCAAAACTGACGAAATTAGGGGCTCGGCCCCTAGACCCCGCCAAACGCTGCCCCTTTGGAAACCCCGAGCCCAGGGGCGCTGCCCCCGGATCCTTGACTTGTCGCCGAACCTGTTATTTATTTGACCTTATATATGCGTGCTCTCCGCACATACCCGAACATATATTAGGATACAAACTAAATAACCCTTAGCTCTCATGTTAGTTCTAGTTATGTAAAATGACCTGGTGACACTAAAATCACCAACATTAAGATATATGAAGATCCGTTACATGGTTTTGTATATTTCTAGGTAATTCCTTGGTTTCATGGAAATCCAAAAAGCAGTCTACTGTATCACGCTCTTTGGTAGAAGTTGAATACAGAACTATGGCTACCACAACGGCTGAATTACTTTGGCTTAAGCAATTGTTGAAAGATTTTCAAATAAATTCCAAAGATCCGACTTTTCTATTTTTTGATAATGATGCTGCTATTCAGATTGCCACTAATCCCTCTTTTCATGAACGCACTAAACATATCGAAGTCGACTGTCACTTTGTATGGGAAAAAGTAGAAAAGAAGACCATCAAGTTACTACCAATCCGATCTGAGTTACAGTTAGAAGACATGTTTACCAAGCCTTTGCTAAGCTCCAAGCTTCAACCTTTTATGGGCAAGATGGGTCTAAAGAACATTTATTCTCCATCTCCATCTTGAGGGGGAATATTAGGGATTGTTTTATATTTAATGATAGTTAAAGGTTCTATATGTAAATATGTATATAGATGGTTATGTCTGTTAGTTAGTTAGACGCTCGTTACTCTCTTTTGTATAAATGTAGTTTGTACAGATTCTTTTCAAACTTTTTTCCATTTTTGTTCATAGTAGTTTGCCTTTAGGTAACGTTTGATGTGCACGATACGACCTGCCAGATTGGGTCCTTTACAAAGACCAAGTCAAATGAGACAAAACTTCCAAATTTTAGTTTCACTCAAAAGGATAGAACATGGTTAGACAAAGGAGACCATGACTAAAACACCTTCAAGTTCTGTCCATCACATCTCTCGTGCCATCTTGAACCTTCGTCTTATTACAACCTCCGCGCTTCACATTGTTAGAAAATTAGTATCACAATATCAAGGTAACTTAGATAATTCTAGGATTGTGTATCAAAACCGACACTTCATTTTTATTTCTTCTTTTTATAATTTCTTTAGCACGTTTTAGTTCTTTTTTGTTTAATTCGTATGCATATTTTCTCTTTTTATTATTTTTTAGTATTTGGGGATACTGTCTAGTTTTTGTGTTTAAATGCAGATATTTTGAAAACTAGCGGGAGCGGATATATTTTGCGAAGGCGGAGCATGGAAATTTCGGGATGCTTGGATTATTTTTGGGATTTGGATTTGGAAGATGGCATTGGATCAAGAAGAAGTGTGTGGGCTAAAATGAAGTCTTCAAGCCCAAAAGGAATTCAAAAGAAAGTCAAAGTCGGGTTTAAACAAAAGAAGGATGATACCAAGAGAGCTTTTGCTGAAATGGACTTGGATCTATCCCATTCTGGGCTTTGTGAATACCTACGAGGCCCACATGGTCCTTTGCACAATGTTTGTGCGGCCCGCATAAATGGTTTCGATGGGCATTTTTTTCTTTTCACGAGTTATTCAACTATATTAGGTATGGGAAGTGGGTTTTCTCATTTAATCTTCATCACATATACTTTTTGGAGAAAAGGCTAGGGCTTGGAACTCTCTTGAAGCAATTTTCTTCACTTGATTTGTAACACTTGCTACAATTTATGTTGGGTACATTTCTCTACACTTTGTTGCTTGTTTTGCTATTCATGCTTGGCTAGAACCTTTATATCATTATTGTGTGTTAATCTTTAGCAACTAGAGACTTTTGAATGGTTTATGTGTTTGATGTTCATCCATGAATCTAAGCCTTTGTTTGAAATTCTATAACTGACCAAAGTGTGGAGCCTAATCAGAACTGGATCCATCCATGACAAACGAAGAGGACAAGATGTCCGTGGTAACTAGAAACAAAAGTGAGGCCAACCGGTACGGTTGAGGTGTGCATCTCAGACAAGTCCAGTCTTTCGGGTGAGTGTCAGTCTTTCGCTCCTGTCAGATCAAGCATGGTGGATCAGAATAAGAAGAAGGTGATCCTTCAAAAGATCAGCAAAAGTTTGAAACCATGAATATCAGCTGGACCGAAGCCGCTGCTTCGTCCGGATCAGGAGTCATGTTCTTGGTTCTAAGGCAGACATCGAAGACAGACAGTGGATGTTAGTTGGTGATAGACTTGTTACAAGACTAAGGTGTGTGACAAAGCAAGTACTAAGTCCGAACCGAGGAGTTGTATCCGAGGAAGGCTTCACCAGTATCTCATGCGGACAAATGTTCATAGTAACAGCAGTAGCTTGGGCTACGGTCACAGTGGTGAACATGTCATCAACAGGCGAAGATGATATAGTAGTATCCTCTGGCCAAAGCGAAGTTGAGAGAGAAGAGTCTTTGAAGAAAGAGTTGGACCTTGTACGAAGTGAAGTTTGACATAAGTTGTAGAGGCATAGTCGGATAGCCAAAGTCTCGTTCAAGGGTGCACTCGATCGAAGGCCAATAGAGTGATCTCGATCTAATAAAAAACCTTGGTTAGACCCTGTGTGATTTAGTCACCTCCGCTGTGAGTAATATCTTGGGAAAACATGAAAAATAGTGCTATGTGGTAGCATGGGAAGCATGGAGTTGTCACTTCACCGCCTTTACAAGTAACTAGGTAGAGAACTAGGTCGTCCTTTTACTTCTTCCCGCCCAAGACTTGCGTGTTCAGCCGTTCCACATCCGCCATTTATACAATCTCATCTATGCTTTTTTAAAATATGTCTAAGTGAATGAAAATTCAGAGCATAGTAATAGATTCTCTCTTGTTTATCATTGAAATTTATTAATAAAATATCTCTCTCGTTTCTCACAGTGGATGTAGCTTAACTTGTTGTCGAGTGAACAACTTTATATCCTTGTGTTTCTCAGTTTCAATTTTCGCATTACCCATTAGTCTTGATAGTAGAAAAACGTTTGTCGAAGTACTTGGCCGTGTTTGTTGGTGCCTCCGCTGCCCAACAAAATGGTATCAGAGCTTTATGGTTGATGTCGGGAGGTCCAAGATTGGGAAACAGGCGTTTATAACTTTGACTCTTAGGTATGCAGATGGAAGATTGAGTCTACCAGATCTGATACACCTATCCATGGTTCTAAAATCAACTTGGAGGTGGAGCAATGGTGAAGGAAGAACCAAGTTGAAAAGAGAACGGATCCGGAAGCAGGTCTGACATGACCTGTAATATGGAGAGAGAACTATCGTTACAGTGATTCGTACTTCAGTTTCCAACCAGGAACAGATTGAGAGAGATGGGAGCAGGAGCCACTGGCGTCAACGATAGGAAAGAAAGTTTGACTACCTCCAGGGAAGGGATGACGAAGTCAGACTATGAAGATAGAGATGATAGTGGTCTCCTTACAGTGACAGCCATGGCTTGGCCACAGTACGCCAATGAGATGAAGATGCCTATCACCAAGGGAGCGTCGCATCGGATCCGTTGTGGAAACTTAGTTTTCCAAATGTCAGGCTCCACTGGCAGTCTGAAAGAGGTAACACAAATAACGGGCATCCGATGCTGCAGTTTCGAGAAGGCTCTTCTGACTCATCAATGGGTGAAGTCCATGTACTACATCACTCACCCAGATGGAGACCTGGGAGAGGTCCCACTAAAGTGCCAAAAGTCAGCACTTCTGTCAGAATTCACAGTATCGGTCCTCACCGAGGTGACAGTCTCTGACCGAAGTCAACACCGAAAGTCAGAAGAGTGGCAGAGTAAAAGCGGTTTAGATCGGAGAAGGTTCAGACCAAACCTAAAACCTGTAACGCCCCAAAATCCAGAGTAAAATTTTCGTTTTAAAAATGGTTCAAATACATAAACGGATTGTAAAATAGAAACCATCCATTTAAAACATATAAAATCATGTTTATAATAAACGTTTGCAAACATTATCGAGTGGAAGACTTGAATACCAAAACCTCAGATGCCATACAGTCGTGCCATTGTCCAAGCTCAAGATAGCAAATAATTGAAAAACAGTTAGGGTGAAAGAGTAAGCACAAATGTTAGTGAGTTCCCTAAAATACCACACAATCCATTCCGTTCAAACACCTAAGCCACATATGAAATTCAAGAATGACCGAACATGAATCGTTCTTTCATCATTAAACATCCTCGAGTGCCTAGGTATGACCGATGTTGCATCGTCCTTTATCATGCAACATCTCTCGGAGTTATCAACTCATTCTTTGATATTGGGGTGTCTTTGATATTGGGGTGCACGACCGGTCATGCATCAATCCCTTAGATTGATCAATCATTATTTATTTGTCAGATGGAATCCGACGACTAACAAATACAAACACAGAAGTGTAACGCCCCATTTCTCGGTACGTATTTTTTTAATATTAATTTCTGGCGTAATAAAGATAATAATTAAAGTAATTAAATCGGCAACATTAATAATTTAATTATGAGGGTTGGAGTGGATTATGACAAGCTTGGGAAACTTAGGATGTGAAATTAATTTGTGCCAAAAAAAATAAAGGCTCAAAGTGCAAGGACGAGTTTGAATTCTATAATTTTTGTAGTTATAAACTAATAAAAATACAACGAACAAAGCTTAAATGTTAAACGGAACAAAATATGTAAATTTTAGGACGATGTCATGATGATGTCATGGCTTATGTCACTAAATGGGATGATGTTGAAAGGTTTTCTGCGAATCTATGAACTAAAACCAGTGTTGCAAAACTCGGTCTACTCGGCCGAGTACTCGGACTCGGCAAGGAACCTTGGCGATTTTTCATGAATTGGTTGAAATACTCAGACTAGTGAGTACTCGGGATTCCTCGGGATTCCTCGGTCAAACCTTGTACTCGGGTTTGTTGACTTTGAAAAAAAAAATGCAAACCCTTATTATGAAAAGTCGTCTAAAAGTCGGGTAAAAGGTTTCTTTCAATTTCAACTTTTCACGAAAACACTCCCGCCTCTAGTCTCTCTCTCGATTTGCGACAACCGAGTATCGCCGGCGTCCTCTCTCCGGCGATCTTTTCTCCAAACCGACGAAGTGGTATGACAGGTATGAGTTCCTCTTTCCCTCATCTCTGTTTCTCGAAAGGGCTTCATCTCAACGACGATTTCAAGCAGATGTTCAGGGTTTCAAGAATCGATTTTCGGTTTGTTGTTCAGTTGTTCAGTATAATCGATTTCCAGTTTGTTTCAAGAATCGATTTCTGATTTGCGACAACTGCTTGTTTGTTTAGAGAATCGATTTCAAGCTACGAATTTCAGTATAATTGATTTTTGTACTCGTTTTTTACTTGTTTCTTGTTTAAGACTGTTATAATCGATTTCGTATATGGATTTCAATTTCAGTATAATAGATTTCGATTTCAGTATAATAGACTTTAGAGTGTTTTCGATTTCATCAGTATAATAGATTTCTGTAATGGATTTCGATTTCATCAGATTGTAATGGATTTCGATTTCACTTTTCTGTAATCGATTTTAGTATCACTTTTCTGTAATCGATTCTTGTTTAGACTTTTCTGTAATCGGTTCAGTAGCATTTTTCTGTAATCAATTTTTCTTGTGTAAGACTGTAATCAATTAAGGTTTTCATACATTTTGGTTAATTGGCTCCTATAAATCTCTAATATTAGATTTCACAGTAAATTTGTAATTGGTTCTTGTTTGGTTATTGTGTATAGTTTACTGTAAATCTGTAATTGGTTCATACAGTTTGGTAATTTGGTTAATTGGTTCTTCTTTGGTTATTGTGTATAGTTCTAACCTCTAACTTGTTGCTAACACTTACTACTCCTATGTTTGTTTTAATTTTTAATTAGCTTGTTAATCAATGACTTCCAACACACACCCGTCTATGGAATCAACTGCAAGTCACGAAAAGCTTAAACGGAACTCGAAAGATATTGGATGGGTATATGGAGTCATGACAAATCCTAACAACAAAGATAGGGTGAGATGTATTTTGTGCATGAAAGAGATGTCCGGAGGAATCAATCGACTAAAACAACATGTTGCAAATATAAAGGGAAATGTAGTTTTATGTCCTAAATCTACAAAAGAAGACCAACAAAAATGTAGAGATGCTCTTAAAGATTTCCATATAAAAAAGAAGGGGAAAGAACATGATAATGAATATTTAAGAGCAGGGGTGAATATTAGAAATGATGAACATGAAACCATTGACCTTGAGTATGATTCAATGAAAGAATCATTTGGTTCTACAAAGGTTCCACGTTCTTTTGGTCCAATGGATCGTTTTGCAAAAATTATAAACCCCGAAAACATTTCGAATAGAGGAAAGAGAAAACATGATGATATTTCGGATGTTGTTCGTAAAGAACACATGATTCGCGTGAAAGAATACATTTGTAGATGGGCATATGATTGTGCAATTTCTTTTCATGCTTTTGAAAAGGATAGCTTCAAATTGATGCCGGAGGCGGTTGGCCAATTTGGACGTGGGGTTCAACCTCCAACTAGATATGAGATGGGAGAAACATTCCTAAAGAAAGAAGTAGAAAGAACAAACCAATTATTGACACCTTACAAAGACGAATGGAAATCTAATGGGTGCAAGATTATGACCGATGCATATAGGAAGAGAAGAAGTATCATGAACTTGTGTGTGAATTCAAAATTAGGAACCGTATTTCTGTCCTCTAAAGAATCTTCGGATGAAGCTCACACGAGTGTGCACATACATGAGTATGTTGAAGCTTGCATCAAGGAAGTTGGTCCCGAAAATGTTGTTAAAGTTGTGACCGACAATGCCTCGAATAATATGGGAGCGGCAAAGTTGTTGAAGCAAACAAGACCAACTATTTTTTGGACATCATGTGTGACACATACTCTTAATATTATGCTTGAAGGTATTAATTTTAATTTTTAACCATGCTAACTTTATTATGTCATATTATTCATTATTTTTACATTTTTATGGATATTATTAACCATGCTAACTTTATTATGTCATATTATGTATTTTAAAAGGTATTGGTGGGCTACCTAGGTTTCAAAAAATTCTAAATCAAGCAAAAACACTAACAATGTTTATTTATGCCCATCATAAAACATTGGCATTGATGAGGTATTTCACTAAGAAAAGGGATATTGTAAGATTGGGAGTCACGAGATTTGCTTCCGTGTTTCTCACTTTGCAAAGTTTGGCCGATAAGAAGACCGAACTAAAACATATGTTTGCTAGCAAGGAATGGGAGATATGAAAATTTTCTAATAAGTCTAAAGGGAAAGCGGCATATGCAATGGTGGGAAATACCGCATTTTGGACCGGTATAGCTTTATGTTTAAAAGTTTTTTCCCTTTTGGTCAAAGTTCTCCGAATGGTTGATGCGGATCGAAAGCCGTCCATGGGGTTTGTATATGGTGACATTCAAAAAGCGAAAGAAGAAATTATTAACGTTTTGGGTAATAAAAAAAATTATGAGCCGATTTTGGATATTATAACAAAAAAGATGAAAGATAGGCTTGATACAAACCTACATTTGACGGCCTACCTTTTAAACCCATATTATCTTTATAAGGATCCGGATATTGCAAATGATCTTGATGTGTCGGATGCGTTTATTGATTTTGTTGATACAATATATATCCGGGAGATCACACTTTGCAAAACCATATTGTGATGGTTGAGTTGCCGGTGTACAAGGGCAAACAAGATAAATTTAGTCGGGAAATAACAATGAAAGGATGTGAGGTGAATGATGACAAATTTGATCCGGGTAATTCATTTTTATATTTTATATATAATTATATTCTATAAAGTATAAAAGTCAAATTTTGCCGACTAATAATTATGTTTAACTTCAAATTATAGCAAATTGGTGGGCCGCTTATGGTGCCTCAACTCCTCATTTGAGAAAGATTGCTATAAGGATACTTTCTTTAACAAGTAGCTCATCGGGATGTGAAAGAAATTGGAGCACTTTTGAAGGGGTTAGTTGTTAACTAATTTTTTTACTATAATTGTTATATAATTTAATTTTTTTATAAATCATGTACTTAACTATTTAATTTTGTAGGTACATACAAAGAAAAGAAATAGATTAGAGACGACTAAATTGAACAATCTCGTTTTTGTTCAATTTAATGCAAATTTGATGGAAAAGAACAAAAAAAAGAAAAACTAAGGATATGGAAGTACTAAAAGCGAATGATGCAAGTGAGTCTCAAGATTGGATTGTCGAAAGTGATGTCATGGATGAAGTTGATGAGTTTAGTGAATCCATGGGAGACGATGAAAATTTACAACATCGAAGAAGTTCTAGATTGAGAGATGATGAGGAAGAATTCGTGTCCGAGGATGAAGAGGAAGTGGATGAAGAAATTGATTATGAATCAGATGGACTTAACATCAATGAACAATACGGAACTAACTTGGAAAACGAAGATTAGATGACTACTCTAATAGTCTAATATTAAAGTCGAAAGAATGAATATAAATTTTTGGAGAAGTTGTAACACTTTAACATTTAAACAAGTGTCATTCTTATTGATATTAACCTATTTTGTTATAAATTTCAATGAACTTATAATATTTGTCATATATATAATTTACCCAAAATTAATAGCTTTATAATTTACGTTATCCGAGTACTCGTCCGAGTACTCCCCGTCTAGCCGATTACTCGCTACTCGCTGGTCCACCGACCTGCGAGCGCCTAGCGACTTTTGCAACACTGACTAAAACCCTAAGTTCACATGCAATCTAAATATGATCTATGTTTTCTATCTTTGAACATATAAATAATTCCTAAAGGCCATAAGAAAAATTGCTAAAGAAATAAATAAGAAAAACTAACCTTTAGATTTTTCTTGGAAGCTGAGCAACAAAAATATCTTGCCTCAAATGAAGTCACACCCAAGCAAGGAAGTAAGTCTCGAAAATTCCAGAGAGTTCAGGTAAAATGGCGTAGACTAAATGGGGTCTGAGGCTCCCTATTTATAGCCTCCAACAGATAACCAGATAAGCCTTTAGAGATAAATCTTTTTGAATTCATATAAGATAAACCTTATCATATCAATTCAAATCATATTTATCCTTATTAATATCGAAATATATATATCCTATATATAATTTCGATGGCTTCTATTACCTGCTAAAGTTGTCACTTACTCAACTATTGAATAATTACAATTTTAGTCCCTGCACCTTTAATTAATTAAATTAATCACTAAATTAATTCCAATTAATTCCAGATTAATTTGTAATTAATTAATATAGTTTCTAATTAATATATTATCACTTAAATATATTAATAAACTATTTATTTTATTTCTATTGATTTATCAATCACATAATAAATCAATCTTTCTCTCTACCGAACTTTCTACCAAATCTCCAGCTATGAGGGCAACCCAAATGGACTTTGCTACAATTAATTAGGTAAATACTAATTATTAGTCATGGCTTAGACACCTAATCCAACAGTCTCCCACTTGGATAAGTATATGACTATAATTACTAATTTAACCTATAATTAATTAGCAAACTTTAGCTTCCTAGAAACTGCTACCGAACTCTGACCCAGTCAGTTATGTCCATATATAAGTGATCATATGATCCTCCATACAACAAGATATTTTCAGACTCAAGACATGGATTAAGATCAATCTCGGTCCGATACTCTGTTTCCCGATTTCTGATTTGCATATGACTTTAAGACTACTAGTTGAACACATCAATCCTGTCCTGGTTGGCCAACATTTTCAGTCAACTTCAAAATCATCGAGAGGCCTATAGATATCTATTTTCCCCTCAGGTTCAAGGAACGAATAAGCTTCGACTCATATGCTTTATATCTTTTACCAGTAAAATCACTCACAACAACACGTTTTATAACATCGAGTTACTGATGCGTTTTCGCATTATCAATGAGCAACTGCCTTGCAAATTATAACTCATATGTCTCCACTTCAATATCATAAGATATTATCGTCTCAACATTGCTCGTTATATAATCCATGAAGCAATCTATTGAGCATGGGTTTATCCAATACTCAAATCTCTATTTTCTAAGTACTTATGAACGTTTTAGCAATGTTGTTGCTATGTCTAACTCCTTAGACAATCTACAAACCAATTCATATTTGAATAATCATATTACTCAGGAAGTAAACATGCAAAATGAAAAACAATGATAAACAATTGACAAATAGCAGTAAAGAATACTCATTAATAAATCTCAATTATTAAATCACCAAAGTCAATTACATTTACAGTGTTACAAGTTTCAAAATCCTATCTAATTACAAAAACTAATATAATCTCTCAATCCTATGCTCCTAGCATGTTGATTGTGCTTGATCCTACTCAGAGCCTTTGTCAAGGGATCTGCAAGATTCTCTTCTGATGATACCTTCTTTACAAGGAGGTGACCTTCTTCTACTATATGCCAAATGTAATGGTACTTTCTATCGATATGCCTGGACTTTCCATGGTCTCTCGGTTCCTTTGTCAAAGAAACTGCTCCTTCGTTATCGCAGAACAGTTCCATGGGCTCCTGAATACTCGAGACTACTCCAAGGTCACCGATAAAGTTCTTCAGCCAAGCCGCTTCTTTTGACGCTTCACTCGCTGCTATGTACTCTGATTCGCACGTAGAATCAGCCACCGTCTCTTGCTTAGAACTCTTCCAAGTAACCGCCCCTCCATTAAAAAGAAATACCCAGCCTGACTAAGACCGACCGTTGTCTCTATCTGTCTGGAAGCTGGCGTCTGTATACCCACTAACTCTTAATGTATCACTGCCACCAAGGACTAACACCGTGTTCTTTGTCCTTCGCAGATACTTGAGTATATTCTTTACAGCTATCCAATGCGCTCTACCAGGGTTCCCCTGGTAACGACTGACCATGCTCAAAGCAAAGGACACATCGGGACGAGTACATTGATGGGTTTTCTACAATCTACGAACTATAAAATTCCTAAGTTCACATGCAACCCTAAAAGAGATCTATGTTTTCTTCTATGAACATACAATAATAAAACCTAAGGCCAAAATTTATTTCTAAAGATCAAAATAAGAATTACCAACCTTTTGATCTTGTTCTTGAAGCTAGCAGCAAAGAGATCCTGCATCAAATGAAAGTCACACCCAAAGCAAGGAGGAAGAAAGTAGCAGAGTCTCTAGAGAGGATGAAGTTGGCGCAGAAAAGGGGAAGCCAGGAGGTTCCTTTTATAGCCTCCAAGGGTTACAGCTGAAACCCTAAGGAGCCTCCAAATGGACAAGCCTGTTGCCATTTGGACCAAGGCCTTTCTAACCCTCTTAGGGTTTTCGCCAACCCTAGAGGTTCCCTCCAAGGTGGTGCCACTTTTGGCCCCTGGCTTCTAGCTTGCCAGTTATTCAACTATTGAATAAATACAAACAGTCCCTGCAGTTTTAATTAATTTATTTAATCACTGAATTAAATCCAATTAATTCTAGATTAATTTCTAATTAATTAATATAGTTTCTAATTAATATATTAACAATTAAATATATTAATAAACTATTTATTTATTTCTATTGATTTATTAAACAATTAATAAATCAATCTTTCTCTCTACTGAACTCTACATTAATCCTCCAGCTATGAGGGCAACACAAATGGACTTTGCTTCAATTAACAGGATAAATACAATTATAAGTCATGGATTAGACACCTAATCCAACATACATGTCATAGCGTACATGATCAACCCTACCGCCGAAGAGTAAGGTACCCGATTCATGTCAGCTATTTCCTCATCTGTACTCGGGCTTTGAGTCTTACTCAACTTTGCAGTACTTTGGATAGGCAGCTGTCCCTTCTTGGAATTTTTCCATACTAAACCTTTTTAATACCTTTTCCAAGTATGTCGTTTCCCATGAGCAGTATGTCATCAACATACAACACCATAAAAGTGACTATACTCTCACTAGCCTTGAAATATACGCAGGGCTCATCTTCACTCCTAAAGAAGCCATACTCTTTGACTTTCTCATGGAAGCAGAGATTCCAGCTGCGAGAAGCTTGTTTCAATCCATAGATTGATTTCTCAAGCTTACACACCTTATTAGGATGCTTGGTGTCTTCAAAACCCTCTGGCTAATTCATGTAAACATCCTCAGTCAAATTCCCGTTAAGGAAAGCGGTTTTGACATCCATCTACTAAATTTCATAGTCATGAAATACAGCTATGGCAAGCATTATCCTAATAGACTTAATCTTGGCCACTGGTGAGAAGGTCTCATCACAGTCAACCCCCGTGGTTTGAGTAAAGCCCTTCGTAACCAGTCGAGCCTTAAAGGTGTGTACCTTTCCATCCATGTCGGTCTTCTTCTTAAAGATCCACTTGCAACCATTTGTCTTTCGACTCGGTACATTGTCAACGAAGTTCCAAACTTGATTATCATACATGGACTTGATCTCGCTGTCCATTGCCTCTTTCCACTTGGCAGACTCAAGGCCCGCCACTTCTTCCTGGTAGTTAGCTGGCTCATCCAAATTTATCAGTGTCCTATCACTGACAAATGTGTCACCATCCGAAGTTATATGGAAACCATAAAACTCGGGTGGCATGCTAACTCTACCGGAGCTCCTAAGAGGCAATGATATATCTATCAGACCAACAGGAACTCCTTCCTCTTGTTGGGTGCTAGTTTCTCCTAAGGTTGTGTCATCTGATGACTCTTGAATTTCTTCAAGATCAATGGTACTCCCACTGTCCTCTTTGAATATGAGCTCTCTCTCGAAAGACTCCTCGTCTAGCTACAAAAACCACGTCCTTGCTTGGTCTGTAGAACAAGTATCCAAAAGACTATTTTCGGTATCCAATGAATATACACCTTTCGCTTCTTTCTGCGAGTTTGTCGTGAGTCTCTCGTCTTACGAAAGCCTCACAACCCCAGACTTTGATATGTGCTAACGAGGTAACTTTTACTGTCTACATCTCATGAGGTGTTTTGGCAACCTTTTTAGTTGGTACAAGATTGAGGATATGGGCGGCAGTCTCTAAGGCATACCTCTAGAAGTGGATGGGAAGCGAAGCTCGACTCATCATGGAACGAACCATGTCCAACAGGGTTCGATTTCGCCTCTCAGCAACACCATTCAACTGTGGTGTTCTGGGAGGTGTCAAATGTGAAACTATTCCACATTCCTTAAGATAGTCAAGGAACTCGATAATAAGATACTCACCGCGTTTGTCGGATCTAAGCATCTTTATCTTCCTACCTAATTGATTCTCAACTTCATTTTTAAACTCTTTGAACTTTTCAAAGGTATCTGACTTATGCTTGATCAAGTAGATATACCCATATCTTCTATAATCGTCAGTAAAGGTCACGTAGAATCGAGTGCCATCCCTTGTGGTAGATCTGAAGGGTCTACACACATCTGTGTGTATGATATCCAACATAACTTCACCTCTTTCAAAAGACCCTTTGAAACGTGACTTGGTCATCTTGCCCAACAGACAAGATTCACATACATCATCTGACTTGAGATCGAATGATTCCAACACTCCATCCTTTTGGAGTTGGGCGATGCGTTTCTTGTTGATGTGCCCAAGACAACAATGCCACAAGCATGCCTTTTCTACACCACTAGAAGAATCAATATACAATACACTATTTCCTAATTTATCAACACAAGTCACTGTTTCATACACACCATCACAGGGGCTGTGGTGTTTGCCCTCAAGTATCTGATAGACCAACATAATTTGAACATGCGTCCGTGGAGGTGGCTCGATGTGGTGAAAGATTATGACTACGAGATACTTTACCATCCTGGTAAAGCGAACATGGTAGCCGATGCACTCAGTTGGAAGCCGGCCGGCGAGCCCCTACGCGGGTTGTGTTTGTGGATGACAGTGGTTACACCGCTCCTGGAGATGATTAGTAAAGCCCATGAGGTGGCGGTCTTGGTTGAGAATGCCAAGCATGAACGGGTTTCAGGCGAGATTCCGATTTTTGTTCGGGATAGTCGGGGATTGTTGACTAGATACGGTCGGGTTTGGGTTCCTTATACCGGGGGTAACATACAGATTCTGATGAATGAGGCTCATAAGTCCACGTTTTCTATACATCCAGGTGCAATGAAGATGTATCGAGACTTACGTGAGCACCAACGACCTCATGGTAAGTTACAGCCTTTGGAGATTCCTGAGTGGAAGTGGGAGCATCTCACAATAGATTTCATCACCAAACTCCCAAGAACTCAGCGAGGAGTTGATGCTATTTGGGTCATAGTGGATCGGTTGACCAAAAGCGCTAATTTTCTACCGATTCGGAAGAATTCCTCAGTAGAGAAACTCACAGACATTTTTTTCAGAGAGATCGTTGCTAGGCATGGGGCGCCTGTTTCTATAGTCTCTGACCGAGACACGCGGTTTACAGCTCGGTTTTGAGAGAAAATTTAGGAGGATATGGGTACTCGTTTGCATTTCAGTACGGCATTTCACCGACAGACGGATGGGTAGAGTGACCGTACGATTCAGACACTCGAGGATATGCTTCGGGCTTGCGTCTTGGATTTCGGGGGTGTAAGTCCCAAAAATTACTAGATCTATCAAAGGTATCAATCAAATTGCTTGATTGTGCGGAATTCAATCAAACAATAGCAACGAAACAATCAAGAACACAAAATAAACCTACAATGCACTCGATTAGATTAATGAAATCGACTAGTACATAAGGTTCGATGATCGCTTGAACACTATGATTCTCTCTGTAGCTTAGCACGGTTCCCAAAACGATCAATCCACAAATGACGGCTAACATAGCCTTAAATACCTATCGCCTAAAACCCTAAGCCCACATAGAAAAGCCCACCGAAATCATCTAGCCCAGCCCATCGAAATCCTCTAGATTTCGGTCATGACCACCAAAATCCCACAGGATTTTGGTCCAGACCGAAAACCTCATTCAGGCCCATATCATTTTCATTTTAGCCCAGAACTCTTGGATTTGGTCCGATCAAATGCAAAGCTTAAACCAACATAAATTATGGCCCAACAATCTCCCCCTTTTTTAATGTTTTCATTTGTCTTCGAGCTCTATCTTGATATTGATTCGGTTGTACAGTGCAGAACATTTCAACAATCTCCCCCTTAGCATAACCATCTCCCCCTTAGCAGGTGACGGGTATAGATGTTGATAGCTTTCAGCATGTTGTAGAGACAACTTCATCTTCGATATCGGACTGTCTTCAGGTTTGAATTTGAATGCACATTGGGTACGGGCTTCAGCATAGGTCTTGAATCAGCACATCCAGTTTTGATTTGACTCTGACTGGAAACATGGAGTCTGATGCTGCACTTCTCTTCTTGATCACATAAAGGTATGAGTGTAGCAACAGAAACTGTTTGAGGAGGAATTCAACGCATCTTGTCGCATGGAATTACGCTTCACCTTTCTCTGGGGTTGAAATGATTGTGTTGAGAACTTCAAAGTTCACTTCTGGCTCTATCACTTGAAACACTTCACTGGATTGTCTTCGATTATAACCAGTGCGCAATGATGACCAAAAATCATGTGGGTCACAGAGTCATAAAACTCTCACCACAGTTGTTCAAGGATTCATCCTTGGCTCAGAATGAGACTTCTCGCAGTATCTGTGTGAACCCGGGGGAACGCACTGTGATTGTTTGAGTATCGAAGAACTACTCGTGGCCGTTTTAATTTTGGCCCCTGCATATCCTTGATCAAAGATCTCAATGCAGTTGACAAGTCAACAAGTTGACTTGGCTCTTGGCGAGACGTTCAATGGAATCCAAACTCTACGGAGTGTACCATCCTAGTGCCAATTTGAACCTTGGTAAAGTTGATGGGGTCTCACAGCTATTGTGGTAAACAACAACGATCACTGGCCTAGAGTGTCGATGTTTCATCAATGCGAGGTAAAATCACATTGAATCATAAACATCTGTATTAGAAGAAGAATTGGGTCGAGAGCGGTATGAGCGTGTAATATGTCTTGGTTACTAGACATACCCATCGGCTAGACTTTTGAATTGTTATCAGTGTATGGTTTATTACACTCTGTCATCCAACTCTTGAATTAAAAGCTTTGTAGGTAAGAATGGTTGTTGATGCCTCACATCTACTACTGGTGTTGTAGCAGAGATCACTGGCATAGAGTTTCGAGATATTATCACCACTTGGTTTTAAATGGTGAGTCGTATATTTCTTGCAACATAACTATAATGGTATTTAAGAATGGATTGGTGCGTGTAATAGATTACGGTACGCAATCTAACCATCGGCACAGACTTTTTAACTCTCGACTCTGAGTGGCTTTACTCAAAGTGTCTAGAAGTTTGTGTTACAGAAAAAACATTTAGATTTGGGTTAAGAAAGGGTTGTCAGTGCTTCAAACTTAGCATGGTGTAACAATAAGTATCACTATCACTAAAGTGTTACCTCAGCAGTGAGTGGTAATACTCGGTGCGTCGTGGTAGGTAAGGAATGTTTTAGCAAGTCACGGTAATAGTGAGTCACATCTTTGACATGAAGATTTGATCTGTATTCTTGATTGGTATTTATCAGGAACATTGACGATCGTGCAAAATGTGTAAACAAAAATATTTTTGGATTTTTAATTTTCTAAAAAGTAAAGACATAAAAATTAAAAATAAGACAAGTTTTTGTATTTTTGAAATTTTATAATTTTTGTTGTTTTTAATTCTCCCCCTAAATTTGTGCATGGAAGAGAATTAGCGAAAATAAAACGTGAACAAATTTTCCTAAAACAAATTGTACGAAATATATAAAAATTTGAACTTTTTCAGTCATCAAAGCAAATCAAATCCAGTTTGGAATGAAGTTACCTTTTCAATCTCAACACATCGTTAGATACGAGCCCTATATGATTTTTTCTCTGTTCCCTCCCGCAAAGAACACATACTCTCCATAAAGATTCTGAATGTTGTACAATGTAAAGATGTATCCTATCATGTGCCTGGAACAACCACTATCAACAGACCAAGATCTGATGATATTCCTCCATAGCTGCTCCTGCACAAGATGCGGGATTAGTTGGTCTTAGGAACCCATTCCATCTTGAAACTGGGTCGACCATTATCGTCCACACACTTGACTCTTTCCCATGACATGTCCTGTCTATTAGATAAAGAACGTGAATAGTTAGCTGGACAATTAGATAATTTGGAAACGAGGCCTTTTGGTACCCATCGGTAATTTGGTTTGGGTCTTTTGTTGTTTGACCGGATCAGTGTATCAGCACTTGAGTTTGAAACAAAACTCCCCCTTGACTTGTGCTTGTGTTGCCAGTGAGGACTTGAGAATGATCCTTGAGAATAGCTCGACTTTACCGATTTTGATTTGGTGGAACCATCTCTTGAATTAGTCCTATTGTCCTTGGGGGCCTGCTTCTTGGACTTAGCTGTGTTCCAATCATCGTCTCTTGAACGTGATCTTGAGGTCTTTCTTTTGGAAGAACTTCCTCTTGGCACGTTCTGACAGTGTTGTGCATAGAAGGGAATGTATGGGCGATAAGGACAATTCCTGGCGATGTGACCTGCAATCCCACAATTGAAGCACGTTTGTCTTTTCAAATAAATAAGGTTGTGACTTGTTCCTTGTCCTTTTGAGTTTTTCAAAAAATTTCCACAAGTACAAGAACAACCACATTTATTGAGACTAGGTCTTGGTCCGACAGGAATTTCCCCTTCTTTCACAAACTTTTGTGGCTTTACTTTTCTAGGGGCACGATCATTTGGGCTTGTAGCAGTGTTATCAGATTTCTTTGAACAACTGACAGCTTCAGTGCCTTTGTCCACACGAGCATTAGAAGCGTCTGCAGATGAGATGTTAGAAGAACTCTTTTCAAAAGCATACTTGTTATCCTCTTCCTTGTTTTTATCTGCACAATGAATAGAAACATTAGTAATTTTCTCCTCAACCTTCTCAGCCTGGCTGGATTGTTCAGCCACAAATATTTCGTTTAAGTCGAGGGGTGGGGTACAATTATAATTAAATGGAGGTGGAACACTTTTGTACCCAAAAACCTAGTTATCATCCCATTTAAGCTGATGCTCAATCATCGATTCGACTATCGCACTTGATCCTTCGAATTTTTTGAAAATAAACTCAAAGTTTTGAAAATTTTCCTTCAAGGAATCAAGCTCGGCAGTTAATCGGATGACTTCCTCATTAGCAAATTTGAGCTGATAAGTTTTCTCAGTGCATTCCTCATACAATTTACTAAAATCGTTCTTTTTAGATTCCAATGCTTCTTGTAAAGGTTTTACTTTACCTTTGCTTGGATTTGGAGGATTTCAATCGATTTGGACTGTTTTTGGCTGATTTGAGTGTTTTTGTTCGTGTGTTCTTCATTGTTCTTGACACATTCGAAGAAAAATCATCTAAAAAACGGAGTTTTGATCTAAAAATGGTGTTCTGCGAACTATTTATGCATGTTTTAGATCTGATCAAGGTTTTCGGTCCAGATCTACTTGTTTTTGGTGGCGGCGCAATTCATTGAGGATTTCGGTGTTAGGGTTTTGAGGTTCTCGGTCTTTTTAAGCTGAATTTCGGCCAGCTCACTTGCTTTTCGGTGTATCTCTAGGGTTTCTTGGATTTCGACCGAAATAGGATTTCCGTGGTGGTTTTCAGTCTGACAGGATTTCAGTCTTTCCCCAGGTTTTTGGTGCTCTTGATTTTCGGTGTTCGGTCCAGCTGCTTTTCGGTGGAGAATTTCGGCGTATCAAAGGGATTTTTGTCTTGATCTTTGCAAGTTAATTTTTGTTTATCGGATTATTTCAGATGGATTCCGTTTCAGCAATGAATTCCGATCTCGATTTGGTTATGGGCACTGTTACTCATATTCCCAGGCTGACAAGTGTAGAAGGATTTTCTGAGTGGAAATACCTGTTTGAACAATACATTAAAATGAAGGACTTCAAAATGTGGAGAATTTTTCGACGTACTCTTCCCAAATTCACTATCACTCTTCAAAATGGAGATGTGATAGCTAAGCCTATTGAACAATATTCTGATGTGGAGTTTGACACAGTAGAACGTGATGAGAAAGCTCTTGGTACTCTTACCATGACATTATCTCCTGATATTTCCCAAGGTTTTACAGAATACGACACTGCAAAATCTCTTTTGGAGGCTCTAATTGAGGTTTATGAAGGAAATTATGACATGAAGCAGAGTAGACAAGATATGCTTCGTCAAAAGTTCAATATGTTCAATCATGTGATTAGAGAATCTCTAGAAACTCAGCTGTAACGCTTCAGCACTTTAAACACAGAAATGTCGACTACTGGAATTGTACTATCCAAAGCTAAAGTTAACAAAAAATTACTGAATACCCTTCCAAAGAGCTGGGACATGAATGTTGCAGTTATTAAAAAGACCAAAAATCTTAACAATCTGTCGCTTGCTGACGTTATGGAAATAATAAAAGCATGTGATATAGATGACAAACAGAGAGAGATCAATCATGTCAATTCATATCAAGCTGCTAATTTGGGTATCTCTACCAATAGCGCTTTTTCAGCTATTCCTGCTAAAGTTCAGCCTCAGCAAGCTCCTTCTTTATCAAGCAAATCAATGGCATCTTCAGTTCCTATTGTGCCCACTTCTACTGCTGTTACTGCCGCTTCTATTCCAGTTCTTCCCAAAGGAGCTGAAGAAAATCTAGGAATGATGGCTGGCTCTTAAATTGCTATAACGCTCTTGTTGCTGGAGAGCTGGTTCAGCCGATGATGGTGGAAGATCTGAATCAAGTCAATCCCGATGATTTGGAAGAAATGAATATCTCTTGGCACATAGCTATGGCAGTTTTCAGGGCCATGAGATTCACTCAAAGAATAGGGAGAAACAACTGGGCAAATAACAGTGGTGATAGAAAGGTGGGTTTTAGCAAAGCAAATCTTCGCTGTTATAACTGCAACGAGCCTGGTCATTTTGCTCATGAATGCACCAAGCCCAGAATGGAGAATACTGAAAGGACTATGGTGCCTGTTGGAACAAATTGGGAAGTTGCTACTCAAACTCAGAATACAGAGAGAGCTATGGTGGCTCAGCAATTCTCATGGGATAATCAGTTACAGGATCTGAGCCTGAATGGAGATGGTAGAGCTCACCTTGCTCAGATTGAAAGTGATGTGGATGATGATGCAGCTGAAGAACAAATGAGGAATCTCCGATTCGCTTTCATGGTCTCTACAAATCCTGCTTCTTCTTCTGCTAGTGATGAGGTTAGTGAACATTCTTGTTCTTCTCAAATTTGCATTGATAAAATAAACAAATACCGTGAAATAAATGAAAATCTTGTTTTACAAATGTTTCAAATGGAAAATCTGGTTTATAATTCTAAAAAGAAATAAGAAAAGTTAGAAACCAAAACCTCAAATTTAATAAAGTATACGAAGAATTTAGTTTAAAAACTTGTCATCTTGACTTTGCAAACAAAGAAGTTTCTAGATTAACTGCCGAAATTTATACATTGAAATTAAAATTTCAAAATACTGAATTAAATTTTAGAAAATTTGATGTATCAAGTGAAGTAGTTGAGTCTATCATTAAACATCAAACCGAATGCTCAAGTAAAAATGGTGAAGGACTTGGATATAGAGCTGTTCCCCCTCCCTTCAATAACAATTTTGTGCCATCCTTTGATACCGAAGAATCTGAAGAGTGTTATCTTTCGAATTCTATTCAAAGAGAGACATCTGGCACCACTGAGCGTTCTAAAATGAAAACTACTGATGTTCCTACCTCATGTGCAGATAAACTAAAATCGAAGATTGAGGACAAAGAAGACTCACCAGCTTCAAAGTTAGATAAAACTTATTTAAAAACTGATACTTCTATTTTGCTTGATGATGTGAAACCTGACACTAAATTTGCTGATGTTTCAAAAAACTCATGTGATGTAAACTTTAAAATCTCCAGGATAAAACTTTTGCTTGATAAATCTGTTGCATGCTTGTGTGTGTGGAAATAAATTGCATAAATCTGGACCTGGACAGAATTCCAAAACCACTTTGAAAAGACACACCTGTTTTAATTGTGGAATTGCTGGTCACATAGCCAGAAACTGTCCCCGACACTTGTATGCTTCTTAAAATGAACAGGTGTGGCATAATGTTCCAAAAGGAAGATCTTACAAAAGAAAAACATCTAGATCACGTTTTCGAAATAAAAATTGTGATAATACAAAATCCAAGAATTTAACTGCTCAAAACAAAAAGCATGGTTCTAGCAGTGATTTTACTTTACAAGCCTTTGTGAAGTCAAAGTCATCTTATGAATCATCTTTAAATTGTAGTTCTAATTCCAATCCTAATGCTAATGTTCACATTTGGACCAAAAATAAAAGATTCAAATCTCAGTACAAATGGGTTCCTAAAGGAAGTATTAAGAAATCTTCTGATATTTCACCTTTAATTGATCAATGTGACATGAGCTTGGAGTCAGTTGTTTGTGTTGATAGTAAGGGTCAACCCAGTTTTCGTATGGACTGGGTGCCCAAATCTAATTAATTCTGCAACCTGTACAGGAACAATTACGGAGGAATGTCATCAGACTGTGGTATGTTGACAGTGGCTGTTCCAGGCACATGACAGGCGACATGTCCCAATTGCACAATGTTGAAAATTTTAATGGTGGATGTGTCTGCTTTGCTGGTGGTGAAAGACAATGACCAAATTGTTGTCCAGATCTATGTGGATGACATTATATTTGGTTCTACATGTGAAGCTTTGTGTCATGAGTTTGAACAAGTGATGAAGAAGCGATTCGAGATGAGTTCGCTGGGCGAAATGACGATGTTACTTGGGTTATAAGTAAAGCAAAGTTCAACGGGTATTCTGCTTCATCAAGGCAAACATGTGGAGGATATTCTTGAGAAGTTTGAATTCAAGGATGCAAAAGCTGCCAATACCCCAATGTCTGAGCGACCTCTGCTTTCCTCAGATCCGGATGGTGAACCTGATCAAACGCATTATCGCTCTCTGATTGGTTCCCTTATGTATTTAACGGCAAGCAGCCCGGATATCGTTTTTGCTGTCTGTCAGTGCGCTCCACATCAGGCTAATCCTAAACACTCTCACTTAACTGCTGTCAAACAAATTTTTAGATACCTTAAAGGGAGACCTAAATTAGGACTCTGGTATCTAAAGAACCGTGAATTTGATCTTTATGCCTTTTCAGATAGCAATTATGGAGGTTGTGACATTGACAGAAAGTCCATCAGTGCTGGATGTCAATTTTTGGGAGACCGACTGATATCCTGGCAATGCAAAAAGCAGCAAACCATGTCAACTTCTACAGCTGAGGCTGAGTATGTGGCTGCCTCGTCCTGCTGTTCACAGGTCATCTAGATGCAGCATCAACTCCTAGATTATGGTATGAACTTTCTTGACACTCCTATCTTTTGTGACAATGAGGCGGCTATCCAAATCGTGAAAAACCCTGTCCATCATTCTAAAACCAAGCACATCGACATTAAAATTCATTTTATTCGAGATTGATATGAGCGAAAATTGATTCATTTGGAATCAGTCCATACATATAACAAAGTGGCGGATTTGTTTACAAAACCTTTTGCAAAAGCTCGTTTTGATGTGCTTGTGGCTATGCTTAAAATGATATGCTTCGATGACTGTTAAATCAGTTATGTAATTATTTATTTTACTTTATTTTTTGTTTTTGTTTAATTAGTTAAATTTGTTCATGGTTTTTTATTTCCGCAACTCTCTCCCATGTACAGATTTAGGGGGAGAAGAAAAACAAAACAAAAATTACAAAACTTTAAAAATACAAAAAATATTATTATAATTTTCATATCTTTCCTTTAAGAAAATCTAAAAAAAACTAAAAAATCTAAAAACGTTTCTAACCTACCGACGACGTACAGAGTAATACCACTCACTGCTGAGGTAACACTTAAGTGCTAGTGATTCTTACTGTTACACCATAATAAGTTTGAAGAACTGACAACCGTTCTTAACCAAATCTAAAAGTTTCTTCTGCAACACAAACTTCTAGACACTTTGAGAGAAACCACTCAGAGTCGAGAGTTAAAAGTCCGTACCGATGGTTAGATTGCACACCGTAATCTATCACACGCACCAATCCATTCTTAACCACCTCTAACTTTTTATTGCAAGAAATAAAGGATTCATTACTTTAAACCAAGTATTGATGATATTTCGACACTCTATGCCAGTGATATCTGCTACAACACCAGTAGTAGATGTGAGGCATCAACAACCATTCTTACCTACAAAGCTTCTAATTCAAGAGTTGGATGACTTAGTGTAATTAACCATACACTAATGACAATTCGGAAGTCTAGCCGATGGGTATGTCTAATAACCAAGACATATTACACGCTCATACCACTCATGGCCTAAACTTCTTCTAAATAAGGTGTTTGTGACTCAATGTGATATTACCTCGCATTGATGAAATATCAAAACTCTGGGTCAGTGATCGTTGTTGTTTACCACAATAGCTGTGAGACTCCAACAACTTCACCGGATTCAAATTTGGCACTAGGATGGTACACTCCGCAGAGTTTGGATACCATTGAATGTCTCGCCAAGAACCAAGTCAACTTGTTGACTTGTCAACTGCATTGAGATCTTTAATCAAGGATATGCAGGGGCCAAAATCAAAACGGCCATGAGTAGTTCACCGATACTCAAGCAATCGTAGTGCGTTCCTCCGGGTTCACACAGATACTGCAAAAAATCTCTTCCTGAGCCAAGGATTAATCCTTGAACAACTGTGGTGAGAGTTTATAACTCCGTGACCCACAGGATTTGCAGTCATTGTTCGTATCGAGAAGCATCAGCAAGAAATGAAGTTTGAAGGTTTCGACACGAAAATTTGTTCCCAAAGAAGGAAAAGCTTAATTCCATGTGACAAGCTGTTTGAATTCCTCCTCAGTCAGTTTGTTGCTTGTAACAACCAACTATTTCGCCAATGTGTGTTACATTTGAATTTTTATAGTAAAATGTTGTAAAAAGGGTAATTTGGTATTTTGACCATATGAATGACCTTTTATGTAATAATATTATGTGTTTGTGGCAAGAGTGTAAGGAATAAAAAACTTTTAAGGAGATATTAGGAGTTTTGGACCAAAAGTGAAAGAACTGGGATTAGAAGGACCAAATGGTCGTTTAGGTAAATTATGGATGTATAAATAGAGAGGAACTTCCAGTTCTCTCTATTATAATCGTGAAATATCTCCAACAAGAGAAAGAGGGAGTGAGACTTTGAAGCTTCTATAGAATTGAAGTAGAAATTGAAGAATCAAGTTTGAAGTTGTGATTTCCAAGTCATCTAAGGTTAGAGTTTCATCCTTGTAAGCTAGTTAAACCATTTTGAGTTATATAAAATGGGTGAAAACGAAATTCAGAAGTTGAGTGATGTTTGTTCTAAGTTTCTAACCTTTAAATCATGTTCTAAACATCATTGGAACTCAATTCCACCTTTAGAAATGATTAGAAGCAAAGGAATTGAGAAATGTGTTCATGAACCCTAGAATTTGGGTTTATGAAGATTGGTTTGATTCTAATGTTATGGAGTACTAAGTGTTATATAGGAGGCTTAGAAGTAGTCTAAATATCATGTTTTAACCTTCAATTGAGTCGTATTTGAGCTGGAACCAAACAGATCAAAGATTAAAAGTTGTGCAGGAAAATGGAATTGGGTCTGCAGGATCACACGGGATCACACGACCCGTGTGATCCTGACACGACTGTAACACCCCGTTTCTCGGTATATATTTTAATATTTATTCTGTGTCCCGGATAGAATTTTAGATCAAAAGTAAGAGCGTTATGACATCTGGTGTAACCAATTAACGATGTAATAGTCATTATAAGATAATAAAAATATAACGATGAAAGCCTAGGAGTTAAAACGGAGCAAAATGCGAAAAATGTATGTCGCCGCTATTAACCGGCGTCGCCGCTAAAGGTGTAGCCGGTAAAAGTCAGTGTTGGCAGGTCAGAATATGGGGGCGATGACCTGAGTGCTTTCGCTTTAGATCGTGACGCGATCTGAGGCTAGATCGCGACGCGACAGGGGTCTAGGAGGCCTATAAATACGAGATTTCAGCCTCATTTCAACCCAAAACACACACCAAACACATATACGATGTAGAAGAGTGTTCTGGTAAGGAAAATACGTTAAGGGAGGATGCTGAGAAGTAAGAAGCGAGCGATAGCATGTAGCGGAGTGCTCGGGAACTGTCAGAAGTTTAGAACGGGAAATGCACCAGGACTCCGAGGAAATACCAATCTCATGTGAGTAATCGCTACCGTATCTCCCTAGTAGTTTATAAATATTAAACTATAATAGGTGAATGTTATATTATAAAAACGTCGTTATTATGACAATTCGTAATTCTGAAAATAATACCGATTGATTTACTTACGAGTACAGTGACTAGGCCGATTACTTGGGATCTGGTTGTTGGATTTTTCGGAAGGCTATAATGCTGAAAGGATCCTGCCACCCCAACTAATCTTCTACCTGGCCATTCTTTACTTGATAAATCATGAAGTATCATGTTGGAATTATTGAAGGGTTTAATGATACGACTATAATATAGTTAAGGATTAAGAAATGATAGATTTCTTATTATGTTAACAGTTAAGGTTGAAAAGAGAATACAAAGCAAAGATAAACGCAATAGTCAACTACAATCATTTGAGTTTCTCACTACATTGTGTAGACGTTATATGTGCTTTACTATAGTTTTGTATACGTGTAAGATATTTGTGTGGTTAGTACTAGACGTGTCTAGGTCTAGTATGTGGATGACGGGCTCGACGTACTGAGCAATATAGGATGGCTCGATGTACTGAGCAATATAGGATGGCTTGACGAATTGAGCAATATAGGGTGGCTCGACGTACTGAGCAATATATTGGCAAGATGCATTAAGCAGATACGCATGGCATGACGAACTGTGGATGTACGGCTCGGAGTGCTGAGCAGGGAAAATTTAGAGATGTTCGGCAAAATGCACTGAGCGGATATGCATGGCACGACGAACTGTGGATGCGCGGCTCGGAGTGTTGAGCTGTGTGGTAGAGTATGTGTGACTGATATGCTTTGTATGTGTTGGAATTCACTAAGTCATGTGCTTACCCCTTCCCTATATAAAATTACTGTTTCAGGTGTGGAAGATGGCAATGCGTGACGCGTATACACTGTGCTGCTGTATTTGGGACTTATAAATTGAGTTAATGTTTTGATTAATATTAACTTTTGTTAATCCTGGGATGTTTTTATAAAAGTTTATAAGTTGTGGAGTTCTATGAAAATTAATAAAGTGTATGAAAGTTAATAAAGTGGCTTTTCGTATATTAAAGTATTAGTTTAAAATTTTTAAATTTACCTGAAATTTCGGGATGTTACAAGTTGGTATCAGAGCACAGCTTGAGAGAATCAGGCTCACTTAGTGAGTTCTGGACTCAAGTTGAGGCTTAAGATTTTTCTTAGAACATTTTTACAAAAGAAAGATGTTTCATGAATGGTGAACTGAAGACACAGTGTGTACCGCCAGCCGACGCCAGTATGGGAAAAGGGTTAAGTGTTCATTGTTGTTGGTGCTTTCTAGAACATAAGATGTATCTATGGTAGATTGTATGGTAGATTGTATGGTAGATTGCCTGGTAGAGATCACACCTTGTTGTACTGTTTAACTGCAATTTGCTAGTAGGAATGTATGCTAGTGTAGATAGGTTTCTTAGGGAATGCCATTAAGTTGTATACAGTAGGGATTAAATAGTCCTAGAATGCTTGAGTTGGCCTTATTGCATGTTCCTTGTTTGATTGTTGCCTTAGGATAGACTCTTAGATTCGAAATCCTATTTAGTTTTACACTGTATACAACCGTGCATTCACAAGGCGACTCGTCATTACTAGAGGAAATTCTGTCTTAGTTAGAGTTGCAAGGTGGGAGCGGGGTTCCTAGTGTTCTAGGAGCATGTTAGCATTTGCTTTGTAGGGGCATATGTGTTAAAATTATCGATGAAAAGTAAATTGGGGACTTCTGGACAAGTCTTGGAATGAACATGGATAGGTGTGGAAGATAGTAGTAGAGCTCCTACTATCAAAACCACAGGATCCGTGTTCGAGTCGAGAATTGGTCATGAGGAATCCAATTAGCTGAAGGTGTAACTAATTAGCTTAATAGATGTGTATGCTAATAATTTGTGTTTATACTATCCATTCTATGGTTGAATGGTGATCATAGAGTTACTGGGAACAACTAGGATACTGGTTGTAGTGCCCAAGAAATTAGGGATCTGATGACAACAGAGGAGTCGTGTGTGATTAGAGAGGAAATTACGGGTATGTTAGAGATGAGTTGAAAGACATTTCGGAGGAACGTATTGCTATTAATCAAGTCAACAAAGGAGGTAGACTGCATTGTAGCATGTGTTGAATTTTTTATGTCAGCGACATATTTCTCTCTAGTAGTGGGTGGCGAAGGATTGGTGGGGATTGAGACCTTATCTATCACTAAGGTACACATCGAGGCGTTAACCTAGAAGGACTTTATGACATAGGTAGGACGTGCCTGGAGGGAACACATAGCTGAGTTCCTGCGAATTTATGACATTAGAGCAGACGACTTAGACTGTGACCATGATGACACGGGAGTTTATGGAAGAGGTGATCTTCTGTTCCTAGTAAGCAGCCTCGAATGATGTGAAGGCATTTGGGGTATGAAGATCCATATTTGTAGTTCATGAGTGTCACTTTGTGGCTATTATTGTTGAAATAATCGAGGAGGCGCAAGTTCGAGCCTGAGACTAAGGTTCGGAAGAGGATGGCGGCACAGACCAGGGTGCCAGTATTGATGTCGGATGGGGAAGTTGAGGATTTCTGACTCACGTACGGGTCAGAAGGGTAGAGAATACAAGACTAGAAAGGACGCGAGTGAGAGAGTAGGAATATATTTCAGTTATGGTTGAACTCTGCACTATCGTCGTGACTGTAGGTCGCTGATGAGAAATTGTTAATAGTTTGGTCAAACTGATCACATTTAAGTTGACATTGAGCTGAGAGACTGATGAAAGGGAGAATGTCAAAAGGTCATTGTTGTGGCTCTTTTTCGTGCAATTGATAGGTGCACAAGTCAAGCAGGGACTGGAGGACGCGAAGGTGAGCTTTTTAACTCACAGCCGAGGAGGTGAAGTCGATGTCGAAGGTTGTAGCAACGAAACGTTTGGATCGTGAGAGTTTAGACCACTCGCTTGTGGTAGAGATCAATAATAATAGGACGGTAACCGTCACTCGGAATTATCATGATTGTACTTTGGAACTCAACAGTGTGAGTTTCCCTATCAATCTGATTATGATAAACGCTGAAAGAACTGCGTGAGGTTGGATGGACTAGATGAGTACGGCGGACGTAGGGATCAGGTGTCGACTGAGATAGATTCAAAGTTCGAACCCCCAAGCGGGGGAGAACTGTTGATACAGGATGACACACCTGATCAGGACATCGCGTTATGTTCAGTCGCAAGGGCGAGGAGATATCTTCAGCATAACGGTACTAGATATCTAGCGTATGTTGTAGATGTGTGCGATGGAGAGAAAAAGGGATGTACCTATTGTACGAGAGTTTATAGATGTATTTCCCGATGATCTACCAGGAGTACCGCCAGAGCGTCAGATGGAGTTCCACATTGACTTGATTCCTGGTGCTACGCCTGTGATCAAGGCTCCATATCGACTTGCTCCACCGGAGATGAAGGAGTTGTACACACAGTTGCAAGAGCTTCTTGAGAAGGAGTTCATTAAGTCAAGTTGTTCATTGTGGGGAGCTTCGATTCTTTTGTTAAGAAGAAGAATGGGTCGCAGCGTATGTGTATCGATTATCGCATACTGAATAAGCTTACGGTAAAGAATCGGTACCCCTCACCAAGGATCGATGACCTTTTTGACTAGCTTCAGGGGGCGTCATGATCGATCTGAAGTCGGGATATCATCAAATGCGTGTTAGAAACGAAGACAAAGAGAAAACAGGTGTTCGTACACGTTATGATCATTACGAGTTTGTGGTGATGCCCTTTGGGCTTATTAACGCACCAGCATCGTTTATAGACCTGATGATTTGAAGTGTATAGACCGACGTTGGAACATTCGGTGATTGTGTTCATCGACAAAATTCTAATCTTCTTGAAGACGAGGAAAGAGCATGAGGTACATCTGCGTGAAGTGTTGAAGACCTTAAGGAAATAGAAGCTTTCCGCAAAATTCTCCAAGTGCGAGTTATAATTGCGTGATGTACAGTGATTTGGAATGTGGTAAACCAGAAAGGGATAATGGTCGATCCGGCCAAAGTCTCAGCGGTTATGCGATGAGATGCGCAAAAGACACCCACCGACGTTCGTAGTTTCCTTGGGTTGGTAGGGTACTATTAGAGATTCATCCAGAATTTCTCCAAAGATTGCATTACCATTGACTCGGCTAACCAAAAAGGTGACTGCCTTTAGCTGGGGTGATACGCAGCAAACAACGTTTGAAGAATTGCGGAGGCAATTGTGCAAGGCTCTAATGTTGACTTTATCAGAAGGGGTAAATTACATGATAGTTTATTGTGATGCTTCATACCAAGGTTGGGAGATTGTAATTATGCAGCACGGTAAGATAATTGCATACGCCTCTAGATAGCTGAAGTCTCACGAGGTGAACTATCCTACGCACGAATTGGAGTTAGGGGCTGTAGTGTTCGTCCTTTAGATTTAGAGACATTACCTCTATGAGGTTAAGTGTACCATCTACACAGACCATAAAAGTCTCAAGTATCTGATGGACCAACCGAATTTGAACAGGCGTCAGCGAAAACGGCTCAAAATACTAAGCAGGAGAGTATAACTCGATATACTAGGTAGACTCGGCTTGTAGATGTTCTAAGTAAGTGCATAAGTATAAAAGTAATTTACTATATACAAGACTACTGAGTTTTGTCTGAAAAAGAAGGAATACAAATATAGTGTATAAATAGTGAAATGTCGTTCACCAAATATAACTTATAGTGTCAAAAGAAGAGAGGAGATAATAAATCCGGAAACCTAAGTGGTAACACTAGAATCAGTACATATAGGTAATTATAATAATAAACGCCATTATTATCATAATCACATGGTATGTACCGGTGCTAGTAAAGTCACAAAGGGATCTTGATAACCTGGTAGGTAAGTTATATGAAGAAAGCATTAAGTATATAAATAGAAATGTTAAGAAACATAAGATCATGATAGTCTTATCAATTAAATATGAAAAGATACGTAAATATTTTAAGAAGAATAAATATATGTAAAGATAGTACATATAATAATAAAGGTAGAATTTTGTGAGTATTGGAATATACAGAATATGTGTATATAGGTTACACAAGGTTAGTACGTTAGGCTAGTGAGATTTCGGGGACGAAATCTTTTAAGGGGGAGAGATTTGTAACAACCCGTTTCTCGGTATATATTTTAATATTTATTCCGTGTCCCGGATAGAATTTTAGATCAAAAGTAAGAGCGTTATGACATCTGGTGTAACCAAGTAACGATGTTATGGTTATTATAAGATAATAAAAATACAACGATGAAAGCATAGGAGTTAAAACGGAGCAGAATGCGAAAAACGTATGTCGCCGCTATTAACCGGCATCGCCGCTAAAGGTGTCGCCTGTAAAAGTCTGTGTCGGCAGGTCAGAATAAGGGGGAGATGACCTGAGTGCTTTCGCTTTAGATTGCGGCGCGATCTGAGGCTAGATCACGACGCGACGGGATTCCAGGAGGCCTATAAATACGAGATTTCAGCCTCATTTCAATCCAAAACACACACCAAACACATATACGATGTAGAGGAGTGTTCAGGTAAGGAAAATACGTTAAAGGAGGATGCTGAGAAGTAAGAAGCGAGCGGTAGCATGTAGCGGAGTGCTCGGGAACTGTCAGAAGTTTAGAACGGGAACTATCAGAAGTTCAGAACTGTCAGAAGTTCAGAATGGTAACTAGGCCGATTACTTGGGATCTGGTTGTTAGATTTTCCGAAAGGCTATAATGCTGAAAGGATCCTACCACCCCAACTAATCTTCTACCTGGCCATTCTTTACTCGATAAATCATGAAGTATCATGTTGGAATTATTGAAGGGTTTAATGATACGACTATAATATAGTTAAGGATTAAGAAATGATAGATTTCTTATTATGTTAACAGTTAAGGTTGAAAAGAGAATACAAAGTTATATGTGCTTTACTATAGTTTTGTGTACGTGTAAGATATTTTTGTGGTTAGTACTAGACGTGTCTAGGTCTAGTATGTGGATGACGGGCTCGACGTACTGAGCAATATAGGATGGCTCGATGTACTGAGCAATTCAGGATGGCTTGACGAACTGAGCAATATAGGGTGGCTCGACGTACTGAGCAATAGATTGGCAAGATGCACTAAGCAGATACGCATGGCACGACGAACTGTGGATGTGCGGCTCGGAGTGCTGAGCTGAGCAAATTTAGAGATGTCCGGCAAGATGCACTGAGCGGATACGCATGGCACGAAGAACTGTGGATGCGCGGCTCGGAGTGTTGAGCTGTGTGGTAGAGTATGTGTGACAGATATGATTTGTATGTGTTGGAATTCACTAAGTCGTGTGCTTACCCCTTCCCTATATAAAATTACTGTTTCAGGTGTGGAAGATGGCAAGGCGTGACGCTTATACACTGTGCTGCTGTATTTGGGACTTATAAATTGAGTTAATGTTTTTGATTAATATTAACTTTTGTTAATCCTGGGATGTTTTTATAAAAGTTTATAAGTTGTGGAGTTTTATGAAAATTAATAAAGTGTATGAAAGTTAATAAAGTGGCTTTTCGTATATTAAAGTATTCGTTTAAAATTTTTAAATTTACCTGAAATTTCGGGATGTTACAACGACCCCTGTAGATTTGGACAGCCAAGAAAAAGTGGGTCTATAGGTTCTACATGACCCGTGTGATCCTGGCATGACCCGTGTGATATCAGGCAGGAAGTCTGGAAGCTTTACACGATCCCATGTGATTCCTACACGACCCCTGTAACCTTGGACTTTTATAATTCACTTATATTATGACCCTAATTGAGTAGTTTGAACCCTTAATCATTAATATAAGTTTAATATGGTATGAAAACATGAAAATATGAGTTCATATCATGACCCAAACAATTTGTATAGGTGCGGATCAAGCAATAGAGAAACAAGGGAAGGGAAAAGAGGTGTTGAACACTAAGCCATTCCTTGCAAAATATAAGATGAGTACATGTGGATTTTTATGGGTACATAGCAACAAGTTTTCTTTATGTAAATTGTTTTATGAATAATAATTGACAAATGGTTTTCAAAAGCTATGATAAATGTTTCATAAGTAATGGGTTTCAAAATGATTGTTAGAAATTGAATTAGAAAATATTGATTTACGTTGACTAATTGAAATGGTTTATGAATGGTTTTACAAAGTTGAATCAGAAGTACGGTTTTATGTGAAGAATTAGAAATGAGTTTACAGGTTCTGAATGATGTTTATCTAGAGACCAACTTGTGATGAAATGATGAGGGTAAAAATTGAATTATGAACTAAATGAAAGAAATGAGAAAGGAGTCCGGACAAGGATCTCACCCTGATGAGGGGAGATGAAAAGACACTACTGCGATGGTACCTCCTGTTGCGAAGTAATTGTCTTTGCACGCCTTTATGGATAGATTTGTTCTACTCCAGGAAGGGAAAGGGAACTAGCACTCCCTCACGGATATATTAGTTCTATTTCGGGGAGGGAAAGGGATACGGGGAAACCCGTATAAAGCCAAATGATAATGAATTAATCATGAATTACAGTTGGTCTATACTTGTTGATCTATACTTGATAAGAAAGTACCTGAATTATGTTTGCTTAAGAGGAATTTGTTACTTGAAATTTTTTAAGTTAAAGTATTTGAAGTTTTGACAACGAAGTTTTGTTGGGATGATAAGTGATGAATTTTGTTTTAATGATTATAGCAATGAACTTTGGTTTTATTGATTTGACAAAGCAAGTTTGCAGGTTTTGAAAAGAAGGGAAAGGTTTTCCTTAATTGTTAATAGCTAATGATTTTCAAATTGATTTAAACTCACAGGGTCTAAAACCCATGTATCTCATGAGACAATTTTGCAAGTACGCTTAAATTTATTGGATTATGGTTGTAAGTTAGGATTATAGGTTTAGATGAACCTTATACTAGGAATATTACTTAGGGAGATAACATGCTACCGCTTTAGTTATCAAATAAAAATAATGTGTATTAAACGAAAATTCCATTTATTTTATAGTAAATGGAAGGAGGTGGACAAGATCCTCCGGTTGACGGGAAGTAAGCAAGTCACACTTCTTCTCGTGGAAGTGTACCCGTCAATAATGTGGTTAATCTGGAAATTGAGCCAAACCCCCAACCGCCACAGCAACCCGTAACAATCGAAGCGATTCAAAACCTCATTAATAATTTGAGGAATGAAATGAAGGAGGATGTTAATAAAATAATCGACAACCGACTTGGAGAGCCACACACTCATTCCTCACAAGATGTTTCATGGAAGCCAATGAGTGGAGACTCTTCAAAGGAGGATGGAAGCGTGGGATCGGAACATAGAAAGAGGTGTTCTTTTAAGTCTTTTCTTGCATGCAAACCTACTGAATATCTCGGTAGCTTTGAACTGAAAGTCACAATGAGATGGGTCCGAGAAACTGCGCAAGTCTTGGAGGTTAGCAAATGTCATGAAAACGATAAGGTGCACTATGCTTCTCACCTTCTAAAAGATGACGCGTTAGTTTGGTGGAACACATTGTATGAAACTCTAGGAAAGAATGTGGTGTATAGGTGGTCATGGGATGAGTTCACTTCTCGCCTGAAGAACAAGTTTTGTCTCGTACGGGATATAGAGAAGCTTCAAGAAGACTTTATAACTTTAAAGAATGGTAATTCATCTGTCGATGAGTATACAAAGAAGTTCTGTGATATGCTACCATTCGTGGGAGAATCTTACCCTACTGCTCGTTCGCGAATCAATCGATATGTCAGTGGTTTACCGTCGGAATATGAACTTGAGGTTAAGAGAGCTGAAACAATTGATGATGCGATTATTACGGCCTAAAATGTAGAGGATGTGGGAAAAAGACGGGTGCTGGAAAGGCAAGCTTTTGGTGACAAACGCAAGTTTAGTGGTGGGGGAAGTAGCTTGAATAAAAAGGGCAAGTCGACTTTTAATCAATCAAAGCAAGGAATCGCAAAGAAACGTGATAAGTGTGGAAAGGATCATGTGGGGGAATGTTGAACCGGATCTGAAGCATGTTATAATTGTGGCCGATTTGGTCACAAATCGAAAGACTGTAGGATGAAGCCGGTGAGTGAAATTGAATGCTATTCATGCCATGAGAAGGGCCATTATAGTTTTAATTGTCTGAAGAAGGGCGGAGAAACGCTCATGTCCATGGCACAGAAGAAGGCAGAGCCACAAAAGGTGAAGTCTCGTGCCTTTCAACTTACTCGAGAGGAAGCGAAAGAAACGCATGATGTGGTCTTAGGTATATTACTTGTCAACTCATTACCTGCATATGTTTTATTCGATTCTGGTGCTTCGTACTCGTTTGTGTTAAATGAGTTTGGACTCAAACTCAATGTACCTGTAGAATCGTTAGATATGTTATTTGAAGTGGAGCTAGCGAGTGGTAAATTTGTGGAGGTACGACATATGTACCGAGATTGCGAACTTAGTATAAACGATAGGAAATTTTCATTGAATCTTCTTCCAATTGGAGTAAAATCTTTCGATATTGTGATTGGCATGGATTGGCTTGGGGCAAATGATGCAAAAATTTCTTGTGGAAAGAAGATTGTGTCGATTAAGATTCCCGATGGGAGTAAAACGTATGTTTACGGTGATAAGCGCAACCATGTACCTAGCCTCATTAGTGCGTTTAAGACTCGAAAATGTCTTTCGAAAGGATGTTGTTCCTTTCTCGCTTACGTTATGACTAATGAAAAAGAAAAGAAATCTATGCATGACATTAATGTGGTGCGAAATTACCCGGAAGTGTTTCCCGACGACCTACCCGGTTTGCCTCCTGAAAGGCAAGTTGAATTCCGTATTGATCTTATTCCGGGGGCAACTCCTATTGCTCGTGCTCCATATCGTCTAGCCCCGACCGAAATGCGCGAATTGATGTCTCAGTTGCAAGAATTGCTCGATAAGGGTTTTATTACGCCGAGTTCTTCTCCGTGGGGTGCACCCGTGTTTTTCGTCAAAAAGAAAGATGGTTTGATGCGCATGTGTATCGACTACCGAGAGATTAACAAGATTACCATTAAAAATCGTTACCTGTTACCTAGAATAGATGATCTTTTTTATCAGCTGCAAGGTGCTGATTACTTCTCAAAAATTGATTTGCGGTCCGGGTATCATGAGGTTCGAGTAAGAGATAGTGATATTTAGAAGACAGCCTTTCGTACCCGATATGGCCAATATGAATTTCTTCTAATGCCATTCGGTGTTACAAATGCTCCTGCTATCTTTATGGATTTAATGAATCGAGTTTTCAAACCATTCCTTGATGATTTTGTCATCATTTTTATCGATGATATCCTCATTTATTCGAAGAATAAAGAAGATCATAAGCGTCATCTCCAAATGATTTTAAATGTGTTGAAGAAAGAACAATTATACGCGAAATTTTCTAAGTGCGAATTTTGGTTAAGAGAAGTGCAATTCCTTGGTCACGTAGTCTCTACACAAGGTATTAAAGTGGATCCAGTGAAAGTGGAAGCGGTAATGAAATGGGAGGCTCCAAAGACTCCTACGGAAGTAAGAAGTTTTCTTGGACTCGCTAGGTACTACCGAAGATTCATTCATGATTTCTCTCGTATTGCGGTGCCACTCACTAAGCTAACTAGAAAAGGAGTGAAGTATGAGTGGGGAACGGATCAAGAGAAAGCGTTTATGACGTTGAAGGAGAAATTATGTAATGCCCCGGTCCTTGCTTTGCCTGAGGGGACCGAGGATTTTGTCGTTTAAAGTGATGCTTCAGGTAACGGGCTAGGATGTGTATTGATTCAACGAGGAAAGGTGATTACATATGCTTCTCGTCAGTTGAAGGATCCTGAAACGAGGTATGCTACTCATGATTTGGAGCTTTCAACCATAGTTTTGCGTTAAAAATCTTGAGACACTACTTGTATGGAACGAAATGTAAGCTATATACCGATCATAAAAGCCTCCAATATGTATTCATGCAAAAAGAACTCAATTTGAGACAAAGTAGATGGCTCGAGCTTATTAGTGATTATGATTGGGAAATCATATATCACCCTGGGAAGGCCAACATTGTGGCGAACGCCCTGAGTCAAAAGATTCACGAGAGGAAGAGTAAAGGAAGATCTATGCAGATAGACTTAGTGTCTAGTATGATTGGAAAAATCAAAGAGGCTCCAAAAAAGGCTTTGTCAAATGACGACTTGAAGAATGAAAGGTTGGGTAAGAAGCAAGAGTTTAAAGAAAATAGCCAAGGATTGAATACTTTTAAAGATCGGATTTGGGTGCAAAAGCTTGGTGGGCTTAGAAAGATAATACTTGATGATTCTCATAAGTCTAAGTACTCCATTCACCTGGGGAGCTCAAAAACTTATCAAGACTTAAAACGACATTATTGGTGGCCGGGAATGAAGAAGAGAATAGCAAAGTACATCACAAGGTGTACAACTTGTGCTCAAGTGAAGGCGGAGCATCAAGTACCTTATGGTGTTGCTCAATCGTTGTAGATACCGGTGGGAAAATAGGAAGATGTGACAATGGACTTTATTATTGGCCTACCGAGAACCCGAAAGGGGCATGATAGTATTTGGGTTATAGTTGATCGACTGAAAAAAACGCTTTATTCCTTGCTATTAAAGAGACTACGCCACTTGAAAAGTTAGCTCAACTTTATATTGACGAAGTAATAAGACTCTATGGAGCACCGTTGTCCATAGTATCAGATAGAGACGCAAGATTTACTTCAAATTTTTGGGAAGCTCTACAAGAAATATTTGGATCAAGAATCAAAATGAGTACGGCCTATCATCCTCAAACAGATGGACAAAGTGAACGTACTATTCAAACCATGGAGGATATGTTGAGGTTTTGTGCTATTGACTTTGGTGGTAGTTGACATCACCTAGGTCGTCGTGTGGTCAAAAATAAGTAAAAGACCTCACTCACACTAGTACAGTGGTAGTCTGGGTCGATCCACAGGAGTTTCGTGTTCAAGATAAGCCGATAGCTTACCAACTGTAGTGTCACGCTACAGCCAGAGGGACTAACTTCTACTTTCCCAAAACAATCCAAAAACACACATCCAAATCAAATCTAACACAAAGCATCAACTAAATGAAACTTAAACTAAAACCTAACCTAGATTGCTTACTAAAATAAGAAGTATAATTCAGAATCAGAAACGAACAAGATCAATCCAAAAACATCCAAAAACATTCAAACACTCAAACACCAAAATACCGAAAAACATCAATAAACATGGAACCGAATGATTACTTGCATAAACTTTAGATCCAGAACATCCAAACCAGCAACAAATGAAATTCAGAAACTTTAACCTAATGCTAATGGTTGTCACACCCAGAAACACTAAGCTACAAGTTCAAAACAACTAAACTAAAACTAAAAGTAGAGTGAAAACATAAAAATACCACAAAGGGCTAATGAAATCTCAAAACTTGAGTCAAAGTCGTCGTAAGTCCACCTTAGGGTTTGATCTTCGCCTCCGAAATTCGACCTAAAAGCCTCTATTTATAGTTGTGAAAAATTAGAACATGCACCGTGTAGAGCTCATAACCGCAGCGCGCGTAGAGCCTTATCCCCGATTTCTCGCGGTTTGAATTTCTTCACCGCCTCATCTCTTTGACGTTGCACGTCACGCACGTATGCAGTCCGCGGCGCACGTGTTCAGTCGACTTCTTTTGACTTTATCTTCAAACTTCTTCATTTTGTATGCGTTTAACCATGTTTATGACTTTTCTTTGCAAACAAGCACTGACACAAAAAGTGAGAATACCAATGCATTTATGATATAAAATCACCAAGAATAGGCCTCAACAACAACTAAAATACTTGATATTACTAGGCGTTGTCAGTAGTTGGGACGAACATCTACCATTAGTAGAATTTTCTTATAACAATAGCTACCATTCAAGCATTGGAATGCCGCCCTTCGAGGCACTATACGGTAGAAAGTGTAGAACACTGTTATGTTGGTTGGAAGTGGGTGAAACTAGGCTCACTGGACCAGAAATTGTTAGAATAACAAATGAGAAAATTGGTATAATTCAAGCAAACATGAACGCGGCACAGGATCGACAAAGAAGTTATGCGAGCTTAAAGAAAAGACCTTATGATTTAAAGGAAGATGATTTGGTGATGCTTAAGGTGTCACCATGGAAAGGTGTTGTGAGATTTGGAAAAAGAGGGAAGATAAGTCCAAGGTATATTGGGCCCTTTAAGATTTTGAAGAAAATTAGAGTTCAAGCATTTAAGTTGGAATTACCTCAAGAGTTGAGAGGAATACATGATACCTTTCATGTATGCTATTTAAAGAAGTATTTTGGAAAAGGAGAATTAACTATTCCCTTAGAAGACTTAAGAGTAGAGACTCTAAGCAAGCTAATTGAAGAACCGGAAGCAATGTTGGAGATAAAGACTAAAAAGCTAAGGAACAAAGAGATTGATCTTGTATTGGTAAAATGGAAGCACTCTTTGGGATCAAATTTAACTTGGGAAACTTTGGAGGAAATGAAGAAAAGATACCCCGACTTTACTAATTATGATTTGATTCCGAGGACGGAATCCTAATTATGGGGAGATAATTGTAACAACCAACTATTTCGCCAATGAGTGTTATATTTGAATTTTTATAGTAAAATGTTGTAAAAAGGGTAATTTGGTCTTTTGACCATATGAATGACCATTTATGTAATAATATTATGTGTTTGTGGCAAGAGTGTAAGGAATAAAAAACTTTTAAGGAGATGTTAGGAGTTTTGGACCAAAAGCGAAAGAACTGGGATTAGAAGGACCAAATGGTCATTTAGGTAAAGTATGAATGTATAAATAGAGAGAAACTTCCAGTTCTCTCTATTGTAATCATGAAATATCTTCAGCAAGAGAAAGAGGGAGCGAGACTTTGAAGGTTCTGTAGAATTGCAGCAGAAATTGAAGAATCAAGTTTGAAGTTGTGATTTCCAAGTCATCTAAGGTCAGAGTTTCATCATTGTAAGCTAGTTAAACCATTTTGAGTTATATTAAATGGGTGAAAACGAAATTCAAAAGTTGAGTGATGTTTTTTCTAAGTTTCTAACCTTTAAATCATGTTCTAAACATCATTGGAACTCAATTCCACCTTTAGAAATGATTAGAAGCAAAGGAATTGAGAAATGTGTTCATGAACCCTAGAATTTGGGTTTGTGAAGATTGGTTTGATTCTAATGTTATGGAGTAATAAGTGTTATGTAGGAGGCTTAGAAGTAGTCTAAATATCATGTTTTAACCTTCAATTGAGTCGGATTTGAGCTGGAACCAAACAGATCAAAGATTAAAAGTTGTGCAGGAAAAGGGAATTGGGTCTGTAGGATCACACGACTTGACAGGACCCATGTAGATTTGGACAGCCAAACAAAAGTGGGTCTATAGGTTCTACACAACCCGTGTGATCCTGACACGACCCATGTGATATCAGGAAGGAAGTCTGGAAGCTTTACACGATCCCATGTGATTCCTACATGACCCATGTGACCTGGACTCTTATAATTCATTTCTATTATGACCTTAATTGAGTAGTTTGAACCCTTAATCATTAATATAAGTTTAATATGGTATGCAAACATGAAAATATGAGTTAATATCATGACCCAAACAATTTGTATAGGTGCGGATCAACTAATAGAGAAACAAGGGAAGGGAAAAGAGGTGTTGAACACTTAGACATTCCTTGCAAAATCTAAGGTGAGTACATGTGGATTTTTATGGGTACATAGCAACAAGTTTTCTTTCTGTAAATTCTTTTATGAATAATAATTGACAAATGGTTTTCAAAAGCTATGATAAATGTTTCATAAGTAATGGGTTTCAAAATGATTGTTAGAAATTGAATTAGTAAATATTGATTTACGTTGACTAATTGAAATGGTTTACGAATGATTTCACAAAGTTGAATCAGAAGTACGGTTTTATGTGAAGAATTGGAAATGAGTTTACAGGTTCTGAATGATGTTAACCTAGAGATCAACTTGTGATGAAATGATGATGGTAAAAATTGAATTACGAACTAAATGAAAGAAATGAGAAAGGTGTCCGGACAAGGATCTCACCCTGATGAGGGGAGATCAAAAGACACTACAGGGATGGTACCTCCCGTCGTGAAGTAGTTGTCTTAGCACGCCCTTATGGATAGATTTGTTCTACTCCAGGAAGGGAAAGGGAACTAGCATGCCCTCACGGATAGATTATTTCTATTTCGGGGAGGGAAAGGGATACAAGGAAACCCGTATAAAGCCAAATGATAATGAATTAATCATGAATTACAATTGGTCTATACTTGTTGATCTATACTTGATAAGCAAGTACCTGAATTATGTTTGCTTAAGAGGAATTTGTTACTTGAAAATTATTAAGTTAAAGTATTTGAAGTTTTGACAACGAACGTTTGTTGGGATGATAAGTGATGAATTTTGTTTTAATGATTATAGCAATGAACTTTGGTTTTATTGATTTGACAAAGTAGTGGAGTTTGCAGGTTTTGAAAAGAAGGGAAAGGTTTTCCTTAATTGTTAATAGCTAATGATTTTCAAATTGATTTAAACTCACAGGGTCTAAAACCCATGTATCTCACGAGACAATTATGTCTTACGTATTGTTTATTTTTAAATGCTATGTACCCAGGAAACGGAGATTAAGTACTAGAAGATGTGAAGTATTCCTTTTGGAACACTTTTAGTAGTAGCTTATCCATGGTGATGTAATAGACTTGTAATACCCCAACATAACTATCTTTTGTAATTATGTACAAAGTTTTCGTTAAGCTCACGTTTTGTATAATTAAATCGGATAAAAATGTATATGTTGGGAATGGGTGTTACATTGCTACTTTCACACCTTCATGTGATCTAAAGTGAAGACTTGAAGATTCAGACTCTAGTCAAAGTCAAAGTCAAATTAAAAGGCTGGATGTGCTAATTATTTATCTATGTAGAAGATCGGATCGCTCAATAATCTTACAAAGTTAAATCTGAAGACCTTTCAATCCAAAGATGAAGTTACTGCAGCACATGTGCTGAATACTATCAACATCTACTCCTATCACCTGCTAAAGTGGAGATTGTCATGCCAAGGGAGAGATCGTTGAAAAGTTCTATAGTATACATCCGATTCATGTTCAAGACAAACCTCAAGATAAATGAAAGCATTAAATTCGAAGGGGAGATTATTGGGACTAATTAATGTGGTTTAATCTTTACATTTTGGAGCTTAAAATGCAACATATCAAATTAAAGGAGGTTTGCTTGAGGATTTCGGTCTGAACCGAAATCCATTGGGGTTTTCGGTCATGATGACCGAAATCCAGGAGGATTTCGGTCTGGTCCACTAGGTTTTCGGTCAGGTGTTCATAGGATTTCGGTCCTATCTGGTTGTGTATATATATGTGTGTCGAGTCCTTCATTGGGGTTGGTTGTTTTGGAGCTCTAGGCAAACTTTATGAATTCTTGTTAGTTCAAGCAATCTTTGGAATCTTATGTACTAGTCTATTGAAGATTAATAGAGTATATTGAAGATTGTAGTAATTCTTCTGTGATTGATACCATTTAGATTCGTTCTTGTGTTGATTTGGGACCTATATGGGGTAGTTGGGATCGATATCTCCCGTTGGCAGAGTTCTCCTATAACAACAGCTACCACTCTAGCATTTGTAGATCACCGTTTGAGTTATTGTATGGGAGGAAGTGTAGAACGCCCATCTGTTGGGGCTAGGTTGGGCATCGAGTATTGGGAAGCACTGATATAGTGCTTGAGACGACCAAGATGATCCAAATGGTTCGAGAGCGTTTAGTTACTGCTCAAAGTAGATAGAAGAGTTACGCGGATAAAAGATGGTGAAATTTGGAGTTTCAGGTGGGAGATTATGTGTTACTGAAGGTTTCTCCATGGAAGGGAGTTATTCGATTTCGGAAGAGGGGAAAGTTGGGACCTCGGTATATTAGACCATACAAGGTCATTGCACGGGTTGGTAAGGTGGCGTATTGGTTAGAGCTGCCTGATGAGTTGAGGTTGATCTACAACACCTTCCATGTGTCCCAGTTGCGGAAGTGTATCGTGGACGAGACGGCAGTAGTCCATTGGAGGATATCCAGATCGATGAACGGCTTAATTACGTAGAGAAGCCGGTCGCCATTACAGAAAGGAAGACGAAGACTCTGCGGAATAAACAGATTGTGTTAGTAAAGGTTCAGTGGCAGCATATGTAGGGTTCTAAGTAAACTTAGGAACCTGAGGTGGAGATGCGTGAGCATTACCCTGAGCTGTTTGTTGGCTTTGACTTCGGGGACGAAGTCTGATTCAAGCGGGGAGAGTTGTAACACCTCGTTTCTCTGTATGTACTTTTTTAATATTTATTTCCGGCGTAATAAAGATAATAATTAAAATAATTAAATCGGCAACATTAATAATTTAATTATGAGGGTTGGGGTGGATTATGACAAGCTTGAGAAACTTAGGATGTGAAGTTAATTTGTGCCAAACAAAAATAAAGGCTCAAAGTGCAAGGACGAGTTTGAATTCTATAATTTTTGTAGTTATAAACTAATAAAAATACAACGAACAAAGCTTAAACATTAAACGGAACAAAATATGTAAATTTTAGGACGATGTCATGATGATGTCATGGCTTATGTCACTAAATGGGATGATATCATGGCTTATGTCACCAGATATGATGATGTCATGGCTTATGTCACTAGATATGATGATGTCATCGTTTATGTCACTAAATATGATGATGTCATCGCTTACATAATTAAATAGTAACTCTAGCTCAATTATAAATAGAGCCTCAAACCTCCCATTTCATCCCACACCTCACACTTCATTCTATACATCGAGTGATAAGCATCAAAATTCAAGGCGACTGTGATTTGGAAGCAAAGCACTTTGCTTTATAAATAGCTAAGATTACTACATTCAGGTGAGTTTCTCACTGCATTGTATTGATTTCATTCATTCCCTGTTGTGTTGTGTTATGAATATGAGTTGATATTTTATCTGTGTGTCGTGATATATGTGATATGTATAGATTGTGCTATACTGTGTGCATTGTTCTGAATATTGGGGTGATACTACTCTTGGGTGCATAATGTAGTATTACCATTGCTGGGTGCATTATGTGACCATACCACTGCTGGGTGCATTTATGTGGGTGGTCATGCCACTGCTGGATGCATTATGTGGTGATACCACTACTAGGTGCATTATGTGGTAATCTATGTTGTGGCAAGGCATGCTTGATCGATATACTGTGTATGTGTTGAAATTCACTAAGCTGTGTGCTTACCCTTTCCCTATTAAGTTATTGTTCCAGGTTATTTAGATGTGGGAGATGGCAAGGCGTGACGCGTATACACTGTGCTGCTTCATTGGGACTTATTATTGGATTTATGTTTCCGCTATTGTTTAACTATATAGACTTGTTTGATCTTGATGTTTAAAAGTTTGGTGTTTTTCCGAATTTAAATTAAATGGATTTTTCCTAATAAAATGTCGTTTAAATTTTCTTAAATTTACCCTAATTTTGGGATGTTACAAGAAGCCTAAGCATATAGCCTAACCCATCGGGCTTCTATCACTAACCATACAATCAAACCACGTAAGGCACACCTAGTTAACACATTACTACACACAGTAGTTAAGGCTACCTATGCGTGTAACTTCACCCATAGTATAGTGAGAAGACTCACCTGATCTACAACCACAAGCTAAACAGCACTCCACGCGAGTGTCCACCGATCAGTTAATACGAACTCCTTAACAAGGGTAAACTTCACTTAATAAGAACAAAAATCCCAAACAAGATAAACCTCCATAACCGGTACCCAAAATCCTCAAGTTTGACCAAAAGTCAAACTGGTCAAAAAGTCAACGGTCAACTCTCACTTAGTGCCACTATCACATAAGGGTAGCGTCGCTAACTCTGAATGTCGTGAAACCCCTATTTACAGAGATAGTGTCGCTATCTCTATAGATAGCGGCGCTATGTGCTCTGTTTAACCCAAATCTTTCCAAAAGTCTTAATTCGTTAAGCCATGGTCTAAATCCTTCCAGGACTCTTCCAAGCTGTCCCTACGTCCATAAAAATCCTAACTTTACCATCCAAACATGACCATGCATGCAAATGGTCAATATCACGGTCCAGAATGGTCAAAAACTCAACAATACAACTAAAGAGAGTTTGGCTCACTCTCTAGACCAACTTAACAGCTCCAAATGAATACTTAAAGGCATAAAGTTCTGAACTTTATCATTCCCAACCAAGGACAACACCAAAAAGGGACCATTACTACTTCTTAATCCATAAAGTCCCACTTAATTGACAAAAAGAACCTTAATAATGTAAAAATGTGGGAACTTTACTTACAATGGTCCAGAAACAAGAAGCTTTAGCTAATTTCCACTTGAAAAATGCCTTCTAGCAACACCATGCATCCTTTAGCATCATCATTTCTTCAAGAATGCCTTCCAAAGTGACCAAAATGGGGAAAATCATCCAAGGGGGATAGAGAGAGTGTCTGAATGTTCTTAGGAGATGAAAACTAAAGAATGGTGGCTACCATAGGGTATAACACCTTTATATATGGCCCATAGCTCAAATTCAAGAGTTTTGGCCGAAAAAACAGTAGTTAGCATCGCTAACCGGAGATCGTGCAAACCCACCAACATGACCAAGGGATAGTGTCACTAAGGACTAGAATAGCACCGGTAATAGCGAGTTTAGTGTCGTTATGCCTTATGCATAGCAGTGCTAAGGCCTCCTCCAGCATTTCTCCAAAACTTGATTCCTTCTCGCGTTGAACTTGAACCTTTCGGGATTAGGGTCTTACAAAACTCCCCAAATCCAAGAAGTTTCAAGGCCAAAAACTTCAAGACCGAAGTCAGTCTTGACCGAAGAACCTACTCAGACGCCTCAGCCTTCAGTTGGCTTGTTGGCTGCGTTAACGGAAAGACGACAAGGTGGAGGATTATCCTTTGCACATCTAAGGGTCCTTAGATGAGTCGCAGTTTTCAGAATCAGACAAGCGACAGCGACTGAAGTGAATTCCATCCAGACAAAGGACCAATCACCTTAGATGAATTCACTGTGCTTCACTAGCCCATGCGACAGGAGAGTCAGACGCAGTAGGAGCGTTAGAATTTCTGGTGACACCAGGGTGTCGACATTCACTGCCATAGAAGGTGAATTGTATGTTCAAAAACCTTGGTGTTGTACCCTTGTTGGCAAGTACAGCTGCTAACTGAAGGGGAGTACCAGACACCTCGTCTAGAGCCATGAGGATGAAGATTCCATACAATGGAATATGGCTAGAAATACAAGTGATGCTCAACATGACAGGAACTATACTTGGTTCTCTGTCGAGTAAATCAGCATAATGTGGCATTTCAGAGCCAGAGATCGTTCAGGCGTTAGAAATTGTCGAAAACAACAAGTATAAGAAAGGGTGTGAAGTTTTCAAACAATGTGAGCAGAGTTGATTGAGTTCCATTCTCCTCACTGTGGAAAATATGAGCATCCAAGGTTCTTGGTACTTTGGCCATGGTGGAGTTCACCTAGAAGGTCAGATGTGAAGCCTCACATCCTTGTACACAATTTAGACCAAACATCTTCCCACTACAACACCAGTCGTGTTTTCTCAGTTGCTGATTGGAACCCAAGTGTGCATAGAAGTGAAGCCTGTATGCATAATGAGGAAGAACAGGAGCCCATAAATATGTGTTATCATTGCTGCTCCAGGAAGTTCAGAACACCTCATTCATCATCCTTATGTTGTATGGTTGATGATATGTTAGAGGAGGGATCCAACAAACAGATTATCAACAAGCTTAGATGTTGTGGTCTAGAACGTTCAGATCAAAACTCGGCACAACTTAGTAGAGACTGGAAGAAAGCAGTCAGAGTATCTGCTTCAGACGTCTGAATGTGTATTCAGTTTAAGTGTATCCTGAATATCGTTGGAAGATGTTCATCAAGACAGTTGTTGAAGACCAATGTCTCTCCCTTTGAAGGTTATCCAATTTCAAAGCAAATAGTTGAGGATAGAGTTACCACAATGGCCCTTCGATAAGGCGGAGATCGAGAGAGAGAACACTAGATCTTGGTGACAAGAAGATCAGTTCAGATCAGCCTCCAAGTGGGAGATTGTTGAGCAAAGTGTGAAGCCTAATCCGAACTGGAGCCATCCATGACAACCGAAGAGGACATGATGTCCGTAGCAACCAGAAACAGAGGTGAGGCCAACCAGTACTATTGAGGTGTGCATCTCAGACAAGTCCAGTCTTCCAGTTGAGTGGGAGTCTTTCCCTCCGGTCAGATCAGCCATGACAAATCAATATAAGAAGGAGGTGATCCTTCAGAAGATCAGTAGAAGGTTGAAACCAAAGGCGTAAAGATCAGCTGGACTGAAGCCGCTGCTTCGTCCAGATCAGGAGTCATATTCTTGGTTCTAAGGCAGACATTGAAGGTATTAGAGATAGACAACAGAAGTCAGTTGGTGATAGACTTGTTACCACACTAAGGTGTGTGACAAAGGAAGTACTAAGTCCGAACCGAGAAGTTGTATCCAAGGAAGGCTTGGTCAGACGTTGTGTGGTTTAGTCACCTTCACTGGCAGTAATATCTTATGAACACGTGAAGAACACTGCTATATGTCAGGTAGTAGCGTGGGAAGCATGGAGTTGTCACTTCACCGCTTGTAAAGTGGCTAGGTGCAGGACTAGGTCGTCCTTTTGCTCCTTCCAGGTCAAGATTTGCGTGTTCAGCCTTTCCACATCCGACTATTTATACAATCTCATCCATTCTTTCTAAAATATGTCCAAGTGAATGAAAATTCAGAGCGTTGTCATAGATTCTCTCTTATATATCATTGAAGTTTATCAATGAAATTTTCTCTCGTCTCTCATAGTGGATGTAACTTGACTGTTGTCGAGTGAACCACTTTATATCCTTGTGTTTCTTGGTTTCAATTTTCGCATTACCCATTAGCCTTGATAGTAGAAGAACATTTGTCGAAGTACTTGGTCGTGTTCGTTGGTGCCTCCGCTGCCTAATTTCTAACAAACATGTGTGGGAGATGGAAGAAAATCTTCTATGTGTTGGATTATGTGTCTAAGCCATAACCTATAATTGGTATATACTTGAATTGATAGTAGCACGGTCCTTTAGGGTTGCCTTCAATGCTAACAATTATATAGGATGACTTTAAGAGAGAGAGGTTGATTTATTATATGATTAATAAATCAAGATAAATAGTGTATTAACATATTATGAGGATAATGTATTAATTAGAAATAGTAATATTTAATTAATAATTAATCATAAATTAATTAGAATTAATTTTGATATTAATTGGATTAATTAATGGTGCTGGGGCTGAATTGTAATTGTTCAATAGTTGAGCAATGGACAATTGAGGAAGGATTATGGTGGACGAAATTATAATGAATTATCCTTATTAATTTTGCAAATAATATGGTTAGTGATAATGGTTTGAATTTAAGATAAATGGTTGATTTGGTTTAAATTCAAATAAGGCTTACCTGGTATCACCCTTGAGACTATAAATAGACCCTTATGGATCCCATTTTTGTGCCACTTTCTAAGAACCCTTACTTTCTCTTTGTTGTCTTTCTACTTGCTGGTATTTGGGTGTGAACTATTTGAGGCACGACATTAGTGGTGCTTACTTCCAAAGAAAGCAACTAAAACGTATGTAACCCTAATCTTGTTTTGTGATATTCGATTTATACCTTTAGGATTCTTTGGATGTTCTTGCGTATAGATTGAATTAGAGAAAACATAGATCCTTAGGTTGCATGTGAACTTAAGTGTTTTAAGTTTATTTGTCTGCCTATTCCCTATCACTATGAAGGACTAACAAATCAACTTAGTAGAACAAAAATGAAAATCAAAAGTGACCAACCGAGATTAAGGTACTTCGAATAAACCTATGTGAAATTGGAAGCAAGTCGTCGATAAGCTAATATTTCGTTTAGTGTGATGTTCAATGGTACATAATAGATCGTGAATTTATGGAACTCAGATGACGATGGTGGTGAAGTGCACGATGACGATGACAATTTGTGGTCGATGGCGAGTATGAATCATACAAGAAAAGGGTCGAATAGAACTATATGATTTTGTGGAACTTAGACAAAGGCTTCAAACCATCTTAGAATTTTGGGGAAAATTTAGTGTTCCTTTTCCTTTTTAGACATTAAAGCATGACATATATTTTCTGTATCATGAATTTTTGCTATAGATGATAGAGTTTTATGACTGAGAGTTATGTCTGTCGTAAATCACTAAAAATGTCATATTTTTGCGACATACATTTTGTATGTCATAGTTCGTCTGTCATTAAAAGCTATTTTTCTACTAGTGTATATACTATTCTAATATATATAAATGAATTTTAAAAATTTTAAAATTTATGTTTAACTCTTAATTCTATTAACATGAAGTTAATTATTAACTTAAACATTTCCTAATTAATCATGTTTGCATATAAGACACCAACGGTTATCTTAAAAGCTAAGTACGTTAGGAAACTTGCAAGGCAAGTTAGGGGTGTAAACCCTAGCTATCATGAAACTATAGTTCAAGAAATGGCCCAAGGATACTCCCTAAACCCTAGGATTTTCAAAAGTCTATTCTAGCATAACCATAGAATTCGAATATCAGCAAGCAAACAATTTCAAGAAAAATGTATTCTAACAAACCCTAATTCTGCAAAAATCAAATCATGTGAATTTAAAAGATTTTAGGCCATGAAGGTAACCCAAAAATGACCATGCTATTACTAGAAAATCAAATCATAACAATAGAAATTAATAAACTAATTTTTCCAATTTATTTCTGTCACTATTTGTTTTTACTAGGCCATGAAGGTAACCCAAAATGACCATGCTATTACTAGAAATATCACCAATAGTTAATGACCTTAGACACTATTTCCAACAACTGTCACTAGACCGGATATTGCTCATTCTTGTTCATGTGGTTAGCCAGTTTGTCAATGCTCCTTCTAGTGTTCATTAAGGAGCTGTTTTTCATAGTTTGAAATATCTTCGTGGTATTCTTGAGTTGTGTGCCTATAGTGATGCTAATTGAAATAACGATATTTATGATCGTAAGTCTATTACTGGGTATTGTGTTTTTCTTGGAGATTCATTGATTTCATGGAAAAGTAAGAAATAAGATGTTGTCTCACTAGCTTTTATAGAATTCAAGTATTGAGCCATGACTATCGCCACTTGTGACATTGTTTGATTGTGATGACTTCTTATGGATATGGGTGTTCACATTTCTCAGCCTACCCCGTTGTACTGTGATAACGAGAATGCAATATTTATTGCCAAGAATTTGGTGTTTCACAAGCACACAAAACATATTGAGATCGATTGTCATTTTAGACCTCATCACCTTCAGCAGGGGACTATCTCTCTCCCTCATGTTTCACCCACCTTACAGATTGCTAATATGTTTGCGAAGCCGAAGCCCTTGACTGCTCATCGATTTCACTTTTTGACTAACAAAATCTCAATGCTTATTGTTATCGCATTGTGAGTTTGAGGGTGGATGTTAGCATAATAAGTTTATTGGGCTCTTTTAGTTTGACCTTTATGTTTAGCCCTTTTAGCTTTGTTTAACCTAATTAACTTTCCTATATATTTAGTTTTTCTATTTCATTGTATTTGTATTTTTCTTGATAATAATATGAAACCCTAGCCGTTCTCTGTCTATTATTTTATTAGTTTTCATTACTAAACTTAAATGACCCAAAAAGTTTTTCGAAAACCTCGTGTTATAGATGGGCTTAGTTCGTACAATAACTGGAAATATTATGACTTCAAGAAGTCTAATATTTGTCTAAAAATATCCACATTACACGCTTTTGGTATGAAAATGTCACATGATCGGTGCCGAATCTAGAACCGAAAATCATATGGTTTTCTATTTAAGTGAAACCGGAAAAAATTAAATAATAAAAAATACTAGTGACGGAATGGCGGATCGGATCATATAAATATATAGCTTCAATAGTTATATTAAAGTTCTTACAATTAATGAAGTCTTATATCTGAAAGCTTTAAGTAGATTGGGCTGCGAAAATTTAAGTGGATTAATGTAATAAGCTATTTTAATAGTTTGAAATACAAAATATGGATTTAAATATTTTGATGCATATTTTTTTATTCAAAAGATGGGTCCCTACAAATTCTTAAGGCAGGTCCTTATTTTTTTATTGTATAATTATTATTATAATTTAGAAATTTAGGTGGGTCCATCTTCCATATACATACATTCGCCCATGCACATGATCCTTGTGTATGCGACCTTCAAGTCGCAACCTACTCACCGATAGCCGTTTTCGCGACTTCCCACGACATGGCAAACTTGCACTCCAATATCTAAATTCTTCAATGTCAATGTCATTTATGGTTATCCACGATATGTTTCAACAAGTTTTTAGAAAATTAGTGAAAAAGATTACGTCAATTGCAGAATATTAGCACCATGATTTAATTTTCTCATCAATATACACAATGTAATTTATTTTTTATCCACAATAATAATTTACTTGTATTTTGTTTACGGATTTTAATAGCAACACATTTACATTTTTTTTATACATAACAGCAAGTTAGGAACATACATACACTTCTTTAGGCTGGGGGGAGTGGTTAGCATGTGCTGAACATGCTAAACTATGCCACGTCAGCTTAGCACATGCTGACCAAATTTGGTGGGAGTAGTCAGCATATGTTAACCATGCTAAAAGGTACAAGTCTCATGCTAAAAGGTACAAGTCATGTTGCTAATGGTTGCTATAGCGAGTTCGCTGATATATTGGCGAGGAGTGGTTCAGCGACAGCGAAAGCGAGGGAGGAGGGAGTGGTTCAGCGAGCTTGGCACATTGTTTGGCGAGGGGTTTGGCGAGGCCACTCCCCCCGCCTTAGTGATAACAATAATACATTTTTACTTTTTTATGGGTAATCACAATGTTCAAAAAAGTAAAGAACGTAGCTCATATTAATTGATAACAAAAAGTACATTACTATTTTGAATAGGGATATAAATATGTTCGATTATGTGAAAAAACAAAGTATACTACAATTGTCGATAATATATCAAATACCTTATTATTATGAGTAAACAGTTTAATTACATTTCACCCTCGAGTTAAGAGGAAGGCATGCGAAAATTAAATTTCTTTTCAGTTCACTACCTGCTTGTCTCGTAGAAGTGTTTCAGAAGTATCTTGTATTCTTCTATCCCCAAAATTCCCAATTCTCTCTTTTGGTGCTTGATCTCTGGCATCTATTTCTTGCTTCGACGATGGGTTTAATTAATACCGGTGGTGGAAGGAAGGAATGGAATTCCATTCATCCTTCCTATATAATTAAGACCAAATTGTCCTTACAAATCTGCCACCCACATCCGTCACACAGAAGTGTTTGCGTATCTGCTCTACTGTATATCACCGGTTGCTTTTCAGCTTGCTTGCGTCATTCTTCTCCTTACTTGAATCAGGTAACATCTTTGTGTCTGTCTTTCTATGTGGTCGGTGATTTGCGAGCTTATTTATGTTGAAAGTCTACATAAATTATAGATTAAAGTCTAATTTCATTTAAAGTTTGGGGTTAACCAGTGAATGGTACCAGCGTGCCAGTAGTGATAACAATTCTGCTTTAGTAAACTGGCCTCCTCAAATTGGCGCCATTATCTTTCTGCAAAGCATATAACATTTCACTCTACTTCCATATATATGTCAAATTAGGTTATAATGATTATATATTTATGAAGATTGGAGAAGTGTATGATTTCATTGAATTACAATAACCAATTTATACAGGAAGAATAAAGAGCTAACTTAGAGAGAACTAACTTTCCGATCTATATGCTATGACTAAGCTATCTTTGACTTTAGAAATATTCAAAATTATACACGTGGCTGTTATCCTTTAACACCCTCCGGCAAGCTCAAGGGCGGGACGGACTTGAAGCTTGGAACGAAGAAAATGAACTCTATCTTTGCCAAGTGGTTTGGTAAATATATCAGCCAACTGGTTAACAGACGAGACATAGCATATCTTCAAATGACCAGCCTCTACCTGCTCACGAATGAAATGAAAATCGAGCGCTATATGCTTAGACCGTGTACTGATAACTGGATTCTTGCTCATGAAAATTGCCCCAACATTGTCGCACAAAATGAGTGGAGGATGACTGATAGGTGCTCGAAGATCACAAAGTAGCTGTATTCTTGCTCATGAAAATTGCCCCAACATTGTCGCACAAAATGAGTGGAGGATGACTGATAGGTGCTCGAAGATCACAAAGTAGCTGTTTTAGCCACAAAAGTTCAGCTGTGGTGTAAGCTAATGCCCGATATTCCGCTTCAGTGCTTGACCTAGCAACGACTTTCTGTTTTCTAGAAGTCCAGCTAATCAGATTAGGACCATGAAACACAGCAAAACCATATTGCGACCAACTATCATCTTTATCAGAGTTCCATCCTGCATCATAGTAAGCATGTAATGATGTAGCCGTGGTTGGTTTGAAGTGAAGAGAGTGGCTGATCGTGCCTTTGAGATACCGAAGAATACGTTTTACAGCTTGCCAATGATGAACTGTGGGAGCATGCATAAATTGACAGACACGGTTTACTGAGTATGCAATATCCGGTCTGGTAATAGTTGCATATTGAAGGGATCCGACCACTTGCCGATAAAGAGTGGGATCTGGAAATGGATCACCCTCCTTACGAAGACGGCATTGGGGATCAGCAGGGCTCGAAATGGAGGTGCCCATGGTCATGTTGCTGCGGGCTAAAATATCTCGTATATATGCCTGTTGGGAGAGGTGGACTCCAGCATTGGTACGAGTAATTTCAAGACCAAGAAAGAAGTGTAAGTCACCTTGGTCTTTGAGAGAAAACACACGATGAAGAGCGGTAATAAACTTTTGAAGGTGTGTGTCATTCGTCCCTGTAACAATCAAGTCATCGACATAGACAAGCACATATATGACAGATGACGAAGAGTGGTGAACAAACAGAGACGTATCCGATTGACAAGCTCTAAACCCATTTGAAACCAGGTATTGTTTGAGTTTAGTAAACCATGCCCTCGGTGCCTATTTTAGACCATAAAGAGCTTTGTGCAATCGACAGACATGATGAGGGTTCTTAGGGTCTTCAAATCCTTTCAGTTGGCGCATATAAATTAACTCTGTGAGATCACCATTAAGAAAGGCATTGTTGATGTCGAGTTGACGAATCCGCCATCCTTGAGAGAGAGCAAGGGACAAAACCAATCTAATAGTAGTTGGTTTAATAACAGGGCTAAAAGTGTCAAAATAATCGACACCAGCTTCTTGACTATACCCTTGAGCTACTAATCTCGCTTTGTATCTGTCAATGGAACCATCTGCACGTCTTTTAACCCTAAAAATCCACTTAGAACCAACAATATTAGCGTTAGTAGGACGGGAAACAAGTGACCATGTGTTATTTTTCATGAGGGCATCATATTCTGTTTTCATTGCTTGTTGCCAACAAGTGTGCTTAAGAGCTTGGGTATAGGTGGTAGGTTCAACTTGAGGGGTCAAGGTGGAGGTAAATAGTTTAGGTTTAAGGGAGTTGGTGCGCGCACGGGTAACCATGGAATGTTGTGTCTGATCAGCTGGGCGAAAATATGAAGGGACAGCAGTGGTTTGGATAGGAGGAGTATAAACAGATGAGGGTTGGACAGGAGGAGTATGGGCAGAGGATGGTGGTGGGCTGACTGGTGTGGAAGTAGAAGGTGTAGAAGTAGGCGAGAGTGGTGGGGATACAACAGGAGTGACTGGAGATGGTGAATTATTTAAGGAACCAAGATTTTGAGCATGTTGAAGCATGGCTGTAGGTGTAGGTGTCGGTTTGGAGGTGGAATCGGTGTTAGAGGTGCTGGTGAAAGGGGAGATAGAAGGGAATAAGTCTTCATTGAAGACAACATGTCTAGATATATAAATGCGGGATGTAGGTGGATAGTAGCATAGATAACCTTTGTGAGAAGCACTATACCCGATGAAAATGCAAGGTAAAGACCTGAAATCGATTTTGTGGTTGTTGTATGGGCGTAAATAAGGGTAACAAAGGCATCCAAAAGTTTTGAGGAAGTCATAATCTGGAATTTTGTGATAGAGGGCTTGATAGGGAGATATGAATTTGAGAACATGGGTAATGGTGTGATTGTGTAAATAGGTAGCAGTCTTGAAAGCATGTTCCCAAAACAATTGTGGTAAGGACGATTGTGCTAATAAAGTGAGTCCTTTTTCCACAATGATATGATTTCTGCGTTCAACAGCCCCGTTTTGTTCTTGGGTGTGGGGACAAGAGACACGGTGTTCAATACCATGGGTTTTAAGAAAGGTAGATACATTGCGAAACTCACCACCCCAATATGTTTGGAGACTTTTGATATCACAAGAAAACTGAGTTTTGATCATATTGAGAAATTGAATGAAGGTTGAATAAACCTGTGACTTTTGAGATAAAAAATAGATCCACACAAACTTTGTACAATCATCAATGAACAAGACAAAATACCGGTTTCCATTCAAAGAAAAAACAGGGGAAGGTCCCCAAACATCAGAATACATGAGTTCAAATGGTTTAGAAGAAGTAACATGAGAAACTGGAAGATGAGACCTATGACTTTTTCCCATCTGACATGATTCACAAACATTGGGAAATTTATTCGATGAAACAGGAAGATTAAAAGAAGTAACTAAACGCCTAAGAAGAGGTTCATGTGGATGCGCAAGCCTCTTATGCCAGCCATGAAGGGAAGTGCGGATACCGGTATAAGCCATGGGTTTGTGTCTTGTTCGCTTTGGTGGTACTCGATAAAGACCATCATGTTTGTCCCCTTGGATGACTATTTGCCCCTGCAAAGTCTTAACATTGCAATGTTTAGGCCAAAATTCCATATAGACATCATTATCCTCAATTAATTTGGAAACACTGAGGAGATTTTTGGTTAATTGGGGTACAATAAGCACATTTGGCAACTTTAAATTAGACAGAGATGATGATCCAACATGAGAAATAAACAAATGATTACCGTTTCCTACTTGAAGCTTGTCATCACCCTTGTATTCATCGGCAATGTTGAGTTTGCTGAGATCAGGAGACACATGATCGGTGGCTGTTGTTGTCAAAACAACTCACTTGTAGTTGTTATGTTTATAAAGTCTTAAATCAATTATCTACCTAATTATATGCCTATTAGACTTACGAGCAAGTATTACTCGATCATTTAATAGTATAGTGTAGGCAAGTAAAGGTATCGAATTTCCACAGGGAGTTATTAACTAACTTAAAGTTTCCAATTATCAATCAAACAATTTAGAGGCGAGTTTTAATGAAAACTCGTAAAACTTAGTTTTGAAGGGTTTATAAAATAGACTAAATAATAAATTAAAACGATCGTAACAACACAACAAATAAGAGATGATATGATCAAATAATAACAAGGGAAGCTTTCACCTAGGATTTGTTGATTCATATAAATCTATGTTGACTAGTTTTGATTATGTGCAATGAGTTAAAATAGGTTGCATTAGGTGGTAGGATCATATGGTCAAGTCACCAATTCTATGACTTCTAAATTACTATAGCACAATGGTCATGTAACTAAATAACTTATAATCATGAAATACTAATATAATCTAGCATGCAAATATAGTCCATATCTTAATGGTCATAGTGATATGTTCATACAATCAATGGTCATGAGTTGCAACCAAATGTGATATAAGTATTATTTCACTAATCAAGTTTATAATTTAGATAACTTCCCTAGTTAAATGGTCAATAACTAGTCCAAATATATATAATTGTCAATTACTCATAACAATGGTTCATATGATTAATTCGTTTAAATGGTCAATAAACTTAAGCATATGAAGATGGCTATCAAGAATACAAACTTTAATCACATTCAATAATATAGCATGCAAATTATATATCCTAACCGATTTTAAACTCGAATCAAGAACTAAATCAACACATATTTATATTAATGAATCAACATAACCTAGGCAAAAGCTACAGGGATCTAGCCTAGCATGGTATCAAACATACAACAATAATATGGAGAATACATGATAAAAGATACCAACCGGTTAAAATCGATGAATCCTTGCTACAATGAAGATCTTAGCTCCTTCTTGTAATGAAAATAACTCTCAAATACACTTATCATACATGAAATGGTGAAATACACGAAATATACTAACTCTAAAATGTCAATTCTCTGATTTCTCTCTTGGTTTTTAGCATTGGTCACCAAAATGGTCGTGCATGGCCTTGTATTTATAGTTGGTGAAGGTCTTGGGCGCGGTGCGCCTACATCAGGGGGCGGTGCGCCTAGTGGAGCAGATCTGGCTGACTTTATCGCTGGAAAGGCCACGTGAAAGTTCGCTTTTAAGATCGGATCAAGGACGCGGTGCGCCTAAAAGGAAGGCGTGGTGCGCCTATGCACATGTTAGGCAACCTGGTTGAATCATTGAATGAGACCATGCTTCATTATTTTAATCCCAAGTAGGCCAAAATGTCGATATCTAATGTCTTCCGAGGCGCGGTGCGCCTGTGGTTTGGGCGGGGTGTGCCCGGGCTGAACTTCACTTTTGCACTTTGTTTCTTTTAAAGCTCCATTCATATGTGTAATCCGAACTTTTGCTCCATACGTGTCTTTTTAGCTACAACAATGAATTTTTAAGCATATCAGGTATCTTTAGTTCATAAAATGTATGAAACTAGACTAAAATGACACTGATATCGCCCGGAAAATATGTATAATTTACGCGATACCAAAATACCCCAAACTTGAACTTTGCTTGTCCTCAAGCAATTTTTAGAATAATTTTTAGGTTAAAAATCAATCCAAATAAACAAATACAGACACCATAGAAAAAGGTCAATGTCAGTCAACATGGTCAGAATCAGTTTTGTAAGGACCCTATATATTGAATAAACGTTACCCACTTTTAGCATTGTGAACCACTTTCTTTGGCTACTCGAAGGACGAATAGACTCGTCAAGATTTGGCGATTAGGAGTGTGTATTAGACAAATGAAACAGAGGATGTACCCAATGCGGGTACTTTTCTTCTATCTTTGATGAGGCTTTTATCCTAAAGAAATTGGGATTTTAAATTTCCTCTGGGCAAACACCTGGTTTTGAAAGTTTCACCCTTGTACTTTCCTTTACTTTTTACCGTCTCAAACCTTTCATTTCCTTTATCTTATCACCAATCATAAAACTTCAATCTTCAATCTCGAACATAACAATAAAATGCCCATATATGCTATATCTTCAATTTTTAGCTCGTGTTTGTTTAGTCTCTATTTCTTGTAGACTTCTTGATGTTTCCGTCTTTTTGCTCTTCATTTTCTTGAAGTCTTTAATTAATCGCTGTTCTCTTTGATTTTTTTCTTTTCTTTTCTCATAAACTTGGCTTCTAAGAGATCTTATCATAAGAATTTCTTAGATGTGTGGAAGTAGAGTAGATTGTGATCAAACTGGTATTATAAAAACTTGATCCCAAAGATGTAGAATAGGGGATCGTCTTCAAAGTTCATCAAGAATCCATTTGTAGGATGTGATGAATCAAGAATAGTGATGAGAAAGTGGCAATGTAAGGTTGGTTGAGACTTGGGAGTACAAAGGGTTAATCCTTTCAGAAGCCAAGATGCAAATTTTCTGATTTTCAAATAATAAGCAAGTTTTAATATTTGTGTGTACACATCATCCCAATCAACCTCCTCTAAACGTATCTTAATTCATTGAGCGCCTGCATCTGTCTTCCAAACAAGTAGTTTCAAAGTGGTCCGTTAGGCTCAAAGTGTGACTTATTTGTTCAGTATAAAGAATTTCAAACAAAACTCTGGACCAATCTTATGATTCAATTTTTATGACTTGGTACTATGGTATCTGATTTATAAATTTTTCAAAATTTTACCCGAATTTTAACCAAAAAATGCTCAAAGACAAATAAAATACAAGTGTAAGTACTGCAATCCCTAAATACCCCAAACTTTATTAATACAATGTCCCTGTTGTATAAATATTTTATAAATTAAGCATAAGAAAAAGGAGTATTGGAACAGACTCCCCTGAGGTATAGTACACGAGATTGCAGATGCTGAACTTGGAGCTCTCGGAATGGATCGAATAAGATTCGTGAAATGTCATCCTTTAAGTGCGATCTTATTATTAAATTTTTTTTTAAAAGGACTGAAACGAATGTCAGTCATTCTGCACAATCATCAAATAAAGCAAGCAATATCTCAAACAACACGGTTAGATATACACCAAAATTATAAAACACACCACAAATAAAACACACTAAAAATTAAAATAAAAATAAAAATCCAAATCATAGTTTTTTTTTTTTTTTTGTTTTTAAAATCACCCAAAATAAAAAAAATATCAAACAATACCATTCATGTTAATCCATATCATCTGCCTCATCAAATCCATGCCCGTGCGGCTGATAATCTCCTCCTGATGGATCGTCATGAGCCCCGCTGGACTTTCCTGCGCGTCCCATCCTCTGATCCCATGTCGGATATGGATACTGCGGTGGCAGCTGCCATCCTGCCTGCTGATACATGTGGCCCAGGAACTGATGTGTATCATCCAGGTATTGTCCCATGGCATTCGCCTCTTGCTGGCGTCGCATATCCATTTGGCGCATTTCTTCTTGCCTGTTTAAATCCATCTGGACCATTTGGTTATAGAGGTAATTTAAGTTTACCTCTTGTTCTGGTCCTTGCTGTGCGTGATCATGCTGGCGGCGTCGGTTTTGTATGGAAGCAGAGGGCTGTGCTTCTTCTTCCCCATATCCCGGTGGCGGAGTGGTTGAAGTAATACCGACGAAATCGAACGTGTTTGGCACCACCCTCCGAATCATAGATTTAAAATGGGATTCGGATAGGATTTTCGGGTGTTCGGTTTTAACCGTGAGCATGTTTATCAAGGAAAAATCGCCCAAATTCTTTACGATCCGTATAATCATATTGCCACCACAAATTGGGCTAAGTGTGTTTTGCCCTTTTGCTCGCTCCCTAAAGAAAACTGCAATTGCGTGTGGGAGGTGAAATTTCACATCGGGGTTAATTGCTCCCCAAAGTGCCGGCAGATCTAAGTACGGGCATTTGTCAAACCCGTAGGATTGGTTCACGGTAAACGCGAGAAGACGGTGGAGCATTCTGTGGATCGGATTTTGGATTTGTGATGCTTTGTTGTCTCGCGGTACGGTATTGTTTACATTTGCGATTTCTTGAAAGAATAAACCGCATCGTCCTTCGCTGAATTCCCCTTTGTCATAAGTTGATAGATAAGTTGGGAAGTGTGGGTGAGATGCAAGCTCCTCGGGGTAAAGGTCTAGGAGATATGCGAACCGGGCAAGAGACACATCATGCCAATTACCCATCAATCGAAAACGAATGTCCTCTTCAGTTGTTTCTTTCTCATACTTGAAAGTCGAAAGAAACTTGAGTGTGAGCTCTATATGGACATTTTCGTTTATGCGAAAAATGTTGTTCCAAGACTCATCCGTAACCACCCCAAATATCGGATCTTCGAATGTGCGAATGAGGTAAGGTGCTAATTTGTCAGATATACCAATTGCATCCAGCTTGTCCCAATCCACAGCTGGAGCAACAATCATATCCTTCTTTACTAAATTAGCCATGACATATTTAGCATCCCGATCTTCATCCGAATTTCCAAATCTTACATATGGGTGACTTGTTTTTGAGGTTTTAAATTTGGTTCCTGCAATAAGAATTCAAATAATGAGCTAAACAAGTAAGAAAAACAAGAAAATTGGCTTGGAAGGGGACCGGCGCGGTGCACCCAAGGACCAGGTGCGATGCGCCCTGCGGCAACTCGGGACTGCCTGTTCAATGCGATATCAAACCATGTTTTTTTTGCTTAAACCAGCCAATATTCGTATATGCAATATGATTACTGATGTACTAGACCAAAAATATCACAAAACAAACATCAATTACATCGAAAATCACTAAACTAATTTCTAGGGTTTGTTCTTCCCCAATTTGTCAATTTTGTGTGAAATTGATGTTTTGTTGTGCAATTGATGTTTGTAATGTAATCTTCTAGTCATATGCATCAATAACCCTATCAAAACAATACCTAAACTCGACTATAATCAAGGAACACGAAATTTCAACTCAAACACTCATTTTGGGAAGAAATCCAACAAGATGATGTTAAAAACAATGTAATTTAGCAAGAAATCATAGTATATTGCACAAGGAAAGGAAGGAAACAAAGAAAACATACCCATAGTTGAAGATTAACCAAGAAATTTGAAGAAAAAAATCGATTTTTGGGTGTTTTTGTGCGGTTTCTTGCGGCGGATCGCATCCAAGGGAGGTGAATTTGGTGCAAATGAAAGAACCCAGCTTACCCTTCTATTTTGTCTCTGAACCGGCGCAGTGCGCCACTCTCCTAGGCACGGTGCGCCTTGCGCCTGACTTCCTTCTTTGATCCGTGTAAATTTTGCCCTCTATTTTCATTTCTTATTTTATTTTTATATTTTATTTTATCTCTTTATTTTATTATTTCTTTTTATTTAAATAAATAGCACATACCAATCAAAAACTCGGGTTGCCTCCCGGAAGCGCTTCTTTTTCATAGATTTGGAGTCTTTTTAGCTGGACTCCATTTCACTCTAAGGTTCTACTGTTTGGAGTGGGATGTCTTCGCGTTCGTTCTCGTTTTGAACGCCTTCTTCATACCTTTTAAGTCTGTGTCCGTTCACTTTGAAACTTTCTCCTCCTTCCTTAAAAAGATCCACAGCCCCGTGTGGATACACTTCTTTTATTGTGAACGGACCATACCATCTTGTCTTCAGCTTTCCAGGGAAAAGTCTTAAGCGTGAATTGTAAAGTAAGACTTTCTCCCCTGGTTGGAAATCTTTGTTCCCTTTTAATCTTGAGTCGTGCCACCTTTTGGTTTTATCTTTGTAAATCGCTGAGTTTTCGTATGCGTCATTTCTCAATTCATTTAGTTCATTTAATTGACACAAACGGTTAGTACTGACAAGATTAAAATCCATGTTACACGATTTTAAGGCCTAGAATGCCTTGTGTTCAACCTCTACCGGGAGGTGACAAGCTTTTCCATACACCAATCTGTACGGGGTAGTGCCAATAGGTGTTTTAAAAGCGGTTCGAAAAGCCCAGCGTGCATCGTCAAGCTTTTCTGACCAGTCTTTTCGGCTAATTCTCACGGACCTTTCCAAAATGCGTTTTAAGGCCCTGTTTGTGATCTCCGTTTGACCACTTGATTGCGGGTGATAAGGTGTGGATATTCGATGGGTCACCCCATACTTATTTAAAGCATTTTCCATTTGTTTGTTGCAAAAATGAGTACCCCTATCGCTTATAAGAGCTTTAGGGACACCGAAATGTACAAAAATGGTTTTCAAAAATTTAACCACACCTCGAGCATCATTTGTGGGTAAAGCTTTTGCTTGAGCCCACTTTGATACGTAGTCAACCGCAACCAATATATATTTATTTCCTTGGGAATTAGGAAAAGGCCCCATAAAGTCAATACCCCATACATCGAAAATTTCACATACCTGGATAGAATGCAATGACATTTCATTTTTGGAAGAGATATTACCCGCTCGCTGACACGGATCGCATGTCTTGACGAATTTTGTTGCGTCTTTGAAGATTGTAGGCCAATAAAAACCTGCTTCAAACACTTTTCGCGCGGTGTAATTCGCTCCGTGATGTCCACCTGTAGCTCCTTGATGGCATTGCTTGAGTATGTCTTGAATTTCCTTCCCGTGTACGCACCTCCGTATGATGTTATCCGGACATGAGCGAAAAAGGTATGGTTCATCCCATAGGTAGTACTTGATGTCTGCAAAGAACTTCTTCTTCTGTTGATGAGTAAGCCCTCCGACAAGCACTTTGGCTGCAAGGTAGTTCACAATATCTGCATACCAAGGGGTTTCCATATTAACATGAACTGACATTACATGTTCTTCAGGGAAGGAGTCGTTCACTCCTTTTTCTTCTCTCGCCTTTTGTTCCGGATTTTCCAGTCTTGACAAATGATCTGCTGCCAAATTCTCGGATCCTTTCTTGTCTTGAATTTCGATATCAAATTCTTGTAACAGCAAGACCCAACGAATTAAGCGGGGTTTGACATCTTGCTTGTTGAACAGGTACTTGATTGCTGAGTGATCTGTATAGACAATGGTTTTTGATAAAATTAGATAAGGCCTAAATTTATCAAAAGCATACACTACTGCCAGGAGTTCTTTTTCAGTGGTAGTGTAGTTTTCTTGGGCAGGATTCAGAGTTTTGCTGATGTAGTAAATTGGCTTGAACTTCTTGTCGATTCTTTGGCCTAGGACGGCTCCCAACGCGATATCACTTGCGTCTGTCATCAGTTCAAATGGTAGATTCCAGTCTGGGCCGATCATGATTGGAGCAGTGGTTAATTGAAGCTTCAAAAATTCAAAAGCATTAACACATTCATCGTTGAAATCAAATTTTACATCATTTTGTAAAAGTTGTGTTGAAGGTTTTGTTATTTTAGAAAAATCTTTTATAAACCTCCGGTAAAAACCGGCATGTCCCAAGAAGCTTCTGACTCCTTTTACGTTGGTCGGTGGTGGAAGTTTAGCAATGACTTCCACTTTTGCTATGTCGACTTCAATCCCTCAACCCGACACTTTGTGGCCCAAGACTATTCCCTCTTTAACCATGAAGTGGCATTTCTCCCGGTTGAGCACTAGATTGGTCTCTTCACATCTTTTAAGCATTTTGTCTAGATTAGACATACAATCTGTAAATGAGTTACCAAATAGTGAGAAGTCATCCATGAAGACCTCCATTGAGTTTTCCATCATGTCATGGAAGATTGCTGAGACGCATCTTTGAAAAGTGACTGGAGCATTGCATAGACCAAAAGGCATTCTTCGGTATGCGAAGATTCCTAGAGGGCAAGTGAATGTGGTCTTTTCTTGATCTTCTGGGTCAATGGGAATTTGAAAATAACCTGAAAAACCATCCAAGAAACAGTAATATGCTTTTCCAGATAATCGTTCTAGCATTTGATCCATGAAGGGAAGAGGAAAATGGTCTTTTCGTGTTGCATCGTTTAATTTGCGATAATCGATGCACACCCGCCATCCTGTCACTATTCTGGTAGGTATAACTTCATTCTTCTCGTTGGTAATGACGGTTATCCCTCCTTTCTTTGGAACGACATGGATTGGGCTTACCCATTTGCTGTCAGAGATTGGGTAGATGATACCGGCATCGAGTAGCTTCATGATTTCTTTATCGACCACTTCTTGCATCTTTGGGTTAAGCCTTCTTTGATGTTGGGCTGTTGGCTTTGAATCTTCTTCCATCAGTATCTTGTGAGAACAGATGGTTGGGCTTATTCCCTTGATGTCTGAGATGCTCCATGCTATGGCATTTTTCCTTCTTTTGAGAACTTTCATAAGCTCTTCTTTTTCTTCTTGGCTCAATTAAGCTGAAATGACAACTGGGTACTCTTTAGTATCAGACAAAAATGCATACTCCAAATGGTTTGGAAGTATTTTCAATTCTGGGATGCTCTGGTTCTTTGGAGATTTTTGCTTAGGATAAGTTACCGCCTTATTAGCAAGATTAATTGTCATTCGAATGGGTTTTGGTTCTGGTAGATTCAGTTTCTTGTAGAATGAATATGGCATTAAATTTATGCTGGCGCCTAAGTCTGCTAAACCATAGCTACTAGCATGGTTTCCAAATGTGCAAGGAAGATGTAAACCGCCGGGATCTCCCACTTTCTCTGGTAAGTTTTTCATCATCATAGCGTAGCATTTTTCACTTAATGTGACCAATGACACTTCTTCCATTTTCTTGCGGTTAGTGAGGAGGTCTTTGAGGAATTTGGCATATTTTGGCATTTGTGTGATTGCATCAACGAAAGGAATGTTGATGCTTAGCTGCTTTAGGTGTTCAAGGAATTTCTTGAATTCTTTGTCTTCTTTCTCTTTCTTCAACCGTTGAGGAAATGGAATGGTCGGTTGATGTGGCTCTAGTGAGGATGTTTCTTCACCCTTAGTTTGCTCATTATCTTTCTCTGCCTTACCTTGTTGTGATTCAGGAGCTGAAGGCGCGGTGTTTTCCATGACTGCTGGTTGGATGATTTTACCGCTTCTGGTAGTGATTGCTTTCGCTTGGGCTCGTGGGTTCGGTTCGGTGTTGGTGGGAAGTGTTCATGGTAGTCTTTCTTGCAAAACTTTTGATATTTGGCCAATTTGATTCTCGATGTTTTGAATAGAGGCTGCTTGATTTCTCAGTTGAACTTCGGTTGCTGAGTGTCTCTTTTCTGATCCTTCCATAAATTTGCCCAATATGTCTTCTAAGCTTGGCTTCTTTTCTTGGGTATGTTGTGGGTTAAATCCTGGTGGTGGCTGTTTTTGTTGATTATAGGTATTTTGTTGGCGTTCAAATGGTGGTTGTTGCCTCTGTTGCTGGTTGTAGAAATCATTTCCTCCTCGCCAGTTGTTTCTTCGTATCGGGTAGTCGAATCTGTCTCCAGATGAGTAACAAGCTTCTGCTTTCTTGTTACCGTCTTCATCGTAAGGACAGTCTTTTTGTAGGTGAGGACCGCTGCAGTTGTCACATCCTACCGTGATGGCGTGGATGTTTTGATTCATTTTCTTTAGGTCTCTTCCAAATTGGTCCAGTCGGTTATGTATGGCTGACATTCCTTCCACTGCTTCTTCTTTTAGCTTCCTTCGACATGACGGATCTCTTAAGGAATGGTAGTGGTGGGAATGTTTTGCAAGTTCCTCAATTCTTTCGTAAGCATCAGTGGCGGTTAGGTTTATGAGTGGTCCTCGCCCGTCGAGTAATTGTCTGGTTTGTGTATTGATGCAATCATAGAACTTCTGTACTTTCTGATGTTTGTCCATATCGTGTTGTGGACAATCTTGAATCAATTCTTTGAATCGACTCCATGCTTGGTACAAAGTTTCATCTTCGTCTTGAAGGAAGTTTTGAATTTTTTCTTTCATTTTATTGATTTTGGAAGGTGGAGTGTATTCTTCAATAAAATCCTCTTTTAATCCGTCCCAGGTAGTGATGGAACCTGGAGGTAGTCTCTTTAACCATTTCTTTGCACCTTCGCGTAGTGTCATTGGGAAAATTCGTAACATGATTGCATCTGAGGAAATTCCTGGAATGTTGAAACAATCAGTTATTTCTGTGACTTGCTCGATGTGTTCGACTGGATCTTCTTCTTCCGTCCCTTTGAAAGTAATGCCTTTTAGAGCGGAAAGGTAATGGCCTTTAAGCTCAAAATTTGCATTTTCAGGAATTTTTGGGCGTATGAGGCTTGGTCCTGTTCCGTCTCTTGCTCGGTTGTAGTATGCTCGTCTCTTGCTCGGTTGTAGTATGCTTTCAAGGTTGGTTCTGGTTCGTTAACTGGGGCTGCCATTTCTTCTATCGGTTCTTCTTTTGGGAATATGCTTCTTCTTGTTTTTCTCCTGATGTTAAATTCACGTTCTGGTTCGTTCAATGCAGGTATGATGTTCGATTGTGAACTTCGGGTCATAAACTGCACATTAGAAACTGTTTGCAAGTTGGGTGCGTTTCTTCTCTTTTTTTTTTTAAATAGATTTTTTTTATATTCTCTTTTTTTATACAAATAATAAATTGAACAAAAAGTTTAAAACTTTTAAAACCTTTATGTAATCAATCAGTTATAACAATCGAATATCTTATCAAATCCACTATAATGCGTTGACTATCAAATAAAGAACGGCCAGGCAGGACAGTAGGGAGGTAGGACTCTTTCGGTCAATGACCTTTCGAAAATCCAACAACCAAACCGGATCTGTCTATTCTGACACCGTTCTCGTAAGTAGAATTACTAGCATGATAATTGGATTGATAATCAATTTAGTTTGAAACAACTAAATAAATTGCAAGCGGGTCTTAAAATTATTTAGTAACAAACAGAGAGAAATACATGAATGTTTTGAAACAAACTTGAAATTTTAACTTCCCACGGTAGAAACCGTAAGAAGGATCGATTGACTAACAATTGTAAACAATAAAATTAATTGAATAACTCCCCGGCAACGGCGCCAAAAACCTGTTGTTGCCAAAACAACTCACTTGTAGTTGTTATGTTTATAAAGTCTTAAATCAATTATCTACCTAATTATATGACTATTAGACTTACGAGCAAGTATTACTCGATCATTTAATAGTATAGTGTAGGCAAGTAAAGGTATCGAATTTCCACAGGGAGTTATTAACTAACTTAAAGTTTCCAATTATCAATCAAACAATTTAGAGGCGAGTTTTAATGAAAACTCGTAAAACTTAGTTTTGAAGGGTTTATAAAATACACTAAATAATAAATTAAAACGATCGTAACAACACAACAAATAAGAGATGATATGATCAAATAATAACAAGGGAAGCTTTCACCTAGGATTTGTTGATTCATATAAATCTATGTTGACTAGTTTTGATTATGTGCAATGAGTTAAAATAGGTTGCATTAGGTGGTAGGATCATATGGTCAAGTCACCAATTCTATGACTTCTAAATTAATATAGCACAATGGTCATGTAACTAAATAACTTATAATCATGAAATACTAATATAATCTAGCATGTAAATATAGTCCATATCTTAATGGTCATAGTGATATGTTCATACAATCAATGGTCATGAGTTGCAACTAAATGTGATATAAGTATTATTTCACTAATCAAGTTTATAATTTAGATAACTTCCCTAGTTAAATGGTCAATAACTAGTCCAAAGATATATAATTGTCAATTACACATAACAATGGTTCATATGATTAATTCGTTTAAATGGTCAATAAACTTAAGCATATGAAGATGGCTATCAAGAATACAAACTTTAATCACATTCAATAATATAGCATGCAAATTATATATCCTAACCGATTTTAAACTCGAATCAAGAACTAAATCAACACATATTTATATTAATGAATCAACATAACCTAGGCAAAAGCTGCAGGGATCTAGCCTAGCATGGTATCAAACATACAACAATAATATGGAGAATACATGATAAAAGATACCAACCGGTTAAAATCGATGAATCCTTGCTACAATGAAGATCTTAGCTCCTTCTTGTAATGAAAATAACTCTCAAATACACTTATCATACATGAAATGGTGAAATACACAAAATATACTAACTCTAAAATGTCAATTCTCTGATTTCTCTCTTGGTTTTTAGCATTGGTCACCAAAATGGTCGTGCATGGCCTTGTATTTATAGCTGGTGAAGGTCTTGGGCGCGGTGCGCCTACATCAGGGCGCGGTGCGCCTAGTGGAGGAGATCTGGCTGACTTTATCGCTGGAAAGGCCACGTGAAAGTTCGCTTTTAAGATCGGATCAAGGACGCGGTGCGCCCAAAAGGAAGGCATGGTGCGCCTATACACATGTTAGGAAACCCGGTTGAATCATTGGATGAGACCACGCTTCATTATTTTAATCCCAAGTAGGCCAAAATGTCGATATATGATGTCTTCAGAGCGCGGTGCGCCTGTGGTTTGGGCGGGGTGCGCCCTGGCTGAACTTCACTTTTGCACTTTGTTTCGTTTAAAGCTCCATTCATATGTGTAATCCGAACTTTTCCTCCATACGTGTCTTTTTAGCTACAACAATGAATTTTTAAGCATATCAGGTATCTTTAGTTCATAAAATGTATGAAACTAGACTAAAATGACACTGATATCGCCCGGAAAATATGTATAATTTACGCGATATCAGTGGCCCCGGAAAATATGTATAATTTACGCGATATCGGACGACGGGACGGGAAATCAGTCTGATTTGATCGTTGCCAACAGTCAATCGCCTCATGACCAGGTTTGCTACACAATTGACACATGGGTCTCGGACGTTTCTGGTCAGATGTGCGATTTTGAGAAGAGGAAGAAGATTGACGGGTGTAGGAAGAATTTGAGCGTGGAGCAGAGCGATTGGCAGTGAGAGCCGCAGAGGCAGATGAAACAGTGGATTGGCGTAGGTGCTCCTGCTCAATTCGGGCTTCTTCTTGAAGTAACAGTCCTGCAAGATTATCAATAGACAGAAGGTCTTATTTCATCATAAAAGCAGTGACAAAAGGCCCATATGACGAATCAAGACCATTCAAGATATGGCCAATAAGGTCTTCATCGGACAGAGGATGGAGATTAGCAGCCAGATTATCAGCAATAGAGCGTTTTTTTTCGATGTAATCAATCATGGACATGGACCCTTTGGTCAAGGTTTGCAGTTGAGACTTTAATTGCATACGGCTGGCCCGTGTTTGAGCCTGATATGTTTTCTCAATGGCTTGCCAGGCCAAGCGAGAAGAAGTACAGAGGGTTATAATAGACAAAGAACGCTCAGACAATGTCGATTGAAGCCAGAGCAAGACGAAGCGATCTCGCTTCTTCCACGCAGAGAATGCCGGATTTGGCTCAATGGTGGCTGGAGTTGCTGGAATCGCCGGAGAGTTGGCGGTGGCGGGGACTGCTGCAACAGCGGGAACTTCAATGGTGGCCGGTGGTGGATTAGGGCTAAGTACAAATTCCTCCAAATCGAAGGTTTCAATAGCAGCAATGATGGTAGTACGCCATAAAGCATAATTATCACGGTCTAATTTGACAGCAATAGTGGGAATTTGAAGGTTGATAGTGGAGGCGGTGGTCGTTGCCAAGCAAAGAAGGTGAGGTGCTCCTGCCGCCATGGGAAAGAAAGAGGGAAAAAAATCGAGAGCTTATAAGGAGAGATGCTCTGATACCATATGAAGATTGGAGAAGTGTATGATTTCATTGAATTACAACAACCAATTTATACAGGAAGAATAAAGAGCTAACTTAGAGAGAACTAACTTTCCGATCTATATGCTATGACTAAGCTATCTTTGACTTTATAAATATTCAAAATTATACACGTGGCTGTTATCCTTTAACAATATTTAATGCAGAAATGTCACAAGAATACCCATACCCTTCTCACGTGCATGCAGCCAGCTTTGTATCAATCAAACTGTCCAGTAAGACCAATTATCTTCCGTGGAAGGAACAGATGATGTTCCTTCTTGAGAGCCATGATATGCTCAGTTTCATTGATGACACAATAAAGAATGTGAAAGATACAGGATGGAATCGGTCAGACAAACTTGTCAAAGGATGGATCTTTGGTTCATTAAGTGAAGATGTGATGGCTACTGTTGTTGGCCGCAGCACAGCTAAGAAGGCGTGGGAGAAGTTAAAGATTACTTACAGTCCTCATGCCTCTGGTAGCACCACTAGAAATATAGGTATGGTACGAATAATGCTGATTTGTTATTTATTAATTATTTAATTTTTTTTTGGCAAATCTCCCGGTGAATTTATTGTACAGACTCTTTTCTTATGGAAATAGATAAGACAGATTACCTCCCACTATGTAGAGCTATTATGAAGGGCAACTGGGAGGAAGCTAGAGAAATTTTTAACATGGACAAAGATGCATTGACTGTGAAACTCAATGTTAATTTCATTTAAAGTTTGGGGTTAACCAGTGAATGGTACCAGCATGCCAGTAGTGATAACAATTCTGCGTTAGTAAATTGGCCTCCTCAAATTGGCGCCATTATCTTTCTGCAAAACATATAACATTTCACGCTACTTCCATATATACGTCAAATTACGTTATAATGATTATATATTTAATGCAGAAATGTCAAAAGAATACCCATACCCTTCTCACGTGCATGCAGCCAGCTTTGTTTCAATCAAACTGTCCAGTAAGAACAATTATGGTCCTTGGGAGGAACAGATGATGTGCCTTCTTGAGAGCCATGATATGCTCAGTTTCATTGATGACACAATAAAGAATGTGAAACATACAGGATGGAATCGGTCAGACAAACTTGTCAAAGGATGGATCTTTGGTTCATTAAGTGAAGATGTGATGGCTACTGTTGTTGGCCGTGGCACGGCTAAGAAGTTGTGGGAGAAGCTAAAGACTACTTACAGTCCTCATGCCTCTGGTAGCACCACTAGCAACATAGGTATAATGCCAACACTGCTGATTATTATTGTTATTATTGTTATTATCATTATTTTTTGCAAATCTCCCGGCGAATTTATTGTACTGTCTCTTTTCTTATGGAAATAGATAAGACAGATTACCTCCCACTAAGTAGAGCTATTATGAAGGGCAACTGGGAGGAAGCTAGAGAAATTTTGAACATGGACAAAGATGCATTGACTGTGAAACTCAATGTTAAAGGTCAAAGCGCACTCCACATTGCGATTGATTCAAGTAAACATGACCAGTTTGTTGAGAGTCTCCTGAAGGAGATAAACCCAGAATCTCTTCTAACTTTGGTGACTAGTACTAAGGAAAATACTCTGCACCGTGCTGCAATGATTGACAACGTCAAGGCTGCAAAGATGTTGGTGGAGAAAAACCCACTTTTGCTATTCAGTGTCGACAACATGAACAACTTACCTATCCATAGAGCTATCATCGCTTCTCACGAAACCACTTTTCTATATTTGTTTGATGCCTGTAGACATCATATTGGGCTCTCCCAACAAGACGGATATCACAGCCCCTTTGAGGGAACAAATGGTGCTAAGCTTCTTAGTAATGTAATCAATGTAGGGCTATTAGGTGAGTCTTGAAATCCCTCTTACATGGTTGACTTGAAGTCAACTCATATTATGCCTTTGAATATATATATATATATATATATATATATATATATATATATATATATATATATATATATATATATATATATATATATATATATATATATATATATATATATATATATATATTTGTTCAATTTAGAACTAAATTATACTGGCTAACCATAGAACCACGTGAAAATTGTACATGTTCACTTATGAACATATGTTTATTTATGAACATGTTCATCTATGAACATGAAAATTACATATGTTTGTCAATAAACATGAACATATGTTGAGCATATATATATATATATATATATATATATATATATATATATATATATATATATATATATATATATATATATATATATATATATATATATATATAGGGCTAGGTTATAATAAGAATGAAAATTATTGTGTTACCTTGTCACCAAATCCTGGCCATTAGATTTCATTCTCGTAACAATGAAAAAAACACATTCTTAACAAAATAAGTTTTCTACATAATGAGTTCTTACTATTCTTAAAAGAATGAACTAAATTTTGTACATTCTTAAAAGAATGTGTTTTAAATGAGTGGTCAAGATTGAGTTTCAAGGTTACACAATACTTGTCAGGATATATTGATCCTGGCCCTATATATATATATATATATATATATATATATATATATATATATATATATATATATATATATATATATATATATATATATATATATATATATATATATATATATATATATATATATATATATATATATATATATATATACGTATACGTATATATATATATACGTATATATATATATATATATATATATATATATATATATATACGTATATATATACGGATATATATATATATATATATATATATATATATATATAATTTTCACGTGGTTCTATGATTTGCCAATATTATTTGGTTCTGTGTTGGACCTCTATATATATATATATATATATATATATATATATATATATATATATATATATATATATATAGGGTAGAGTTATACAGATAACTCAAATAAATGAAAGATCTACGAACTGTCTATCTACATAATATTTTTTTTAAATATATACCTAATTTTTTTATATATAGTGAGTTAGAGATTAAAAATATAAGTGTTTTTTTTTTCAAAACAAAACATTTCAAAATATCAAAGGCTGCAATTTAGAGATTTAAAAAAAATCATTTTTTTGCATATGAAAAAAATGATTTTTTTTTATTTTTTTTATATATCTAAATCATACAATTATAAAAATTTGGGAATATGATTTTTTTAAGTTATTGTGTACAAAAAAATTCATAAAATAGGTTATTTGAACTGTATCCACATGCCTATTAGGTTCTCTTACTTTCTCATTTGAACTCTATGAGAGAGAGAGAGAGAGAGAGAGAGAGAGAGAGAGAGAGAGAGAGAGAGAGAGAGAGAGAGAGAGAGAGAGAGAGAGAGAGAGAGAGAGAGAGAGAGAGAGAGAGAGAGAGAGGAGGGAGAAGGAGGGGGATGGGGAGAGGCATCCCCTTTAATTTGGATCATATAATCAATTGTCAAAGAGAATTTAAAGTATCCTTTAGATATATATATATATATATATATATATATATATATATATATATATATATATATATATATATATATATATATATATATATATATATATATATATATATATATATATATATATAGAGAGAGAGGGGAGGGGGGAGAAGGAGGGGGAGGGGGAGAGGCATCCCCTTTAATTTGGATCATATAATCAATTGTCAAAGAGAATTTAAAGTATCCTTTACACATCTTTTTGTATTTACTTTCATTTTTAAATGCTCTTCACAGGTGTTTCATATGATTTGATCAATTTGTACCCTGATATGGCTAGCTAGGACAAATTTTGGGTTTTACATACCCTTGAAGTCTATTGCGAGAAAATGGGACTTGTATTATAGTGGAGCGCGATACAACTTCTACCAAAGTTTTGTTTATGCTCGTACGTTTCTTCTCTTGCTGTTACGTCATTTTGAATCTTTGATGATGGATGTGTCGTATGCATCGTAATTTAAGCCAGGTCAACCAGCGATATTTGTTTATCCATCACCCGCATATATTGGAAGTAATCCATGAGCCAGCCAATTATGTGGCTCATGATCCTACCGGTTCACGATCTAATTTTTATTGGTCCTCTTCTTACCACGACCTTTTTCTTCAGATAGAATTCCAACATAATCTTTAAACCTAAAACATACTTTTACAAAAGAAGTTGCACCTAAACATAACTTTAAATTTTATTTTGATCCGATCGTCATGAAAATATGTATTTTTGTTGATATCAGGTACCTTTAACTTTGGTTTTGCCTCCCTGGTGATGTTCTTACCAACTAATTTTTTGTTTAAAAGATCTACCAACAGGTAACAGTGACTTAAGTGATACAAACAACATTCAAGATATTGAGAACCAAGACACTTATAATGGCAACTTTGTGACCAGTTGCTGGAAGAGCTGCTTCTATTATGGTTTGTGATCCTAACAATCTAAACAATTCAATCATAAACATGATTTACTAAAAATATTTTATTTTTTGTTGACTTCGGTCTCCTTGCAGGCGTTCATATATATTAGGAATTTATATACACAAGTGACCACATATCTTCTGTCTTGAACTCACACTTACTGTTACTGATATTTAGTTAAGTTTTTTTATATAACTCCAATCTGATTTCCCTGTAGTCATCCAGAGGATTTATGTCAAGTTTTGGGATGTTGCAGTACTACATGGTAAGGAAAGTTCCCCTTGCTGTTTTCCTTAAATGTATAACTTCATTCCTTGTATGGCTTGATGTAAAAAGATTCTCTACTTAAAGGACTCTGAGTTCCCCATCCCATGAAAGTTTCTTAAATTGTTTTGGAGATATGCAACACTTGATCCACAACATTTATGTAACATGTCATCACTGAAAGGGATTGATACGTATTAATCTGAGACTCAATTGTTGGTCTAACCTGCAGTGAGGCACGTCAAGTATCTCTATGAAGACAAAATGAAACACAAGAAAGCTCTTATGCTACTGAAATGTATATGCCAAGAAGTTGGCAAAATACATAAAGGGATTGATATTAGTGGACATTATGGTGAAGCATTTAATTTGGCAGTGCAAAATGATACTCCGGAAGCAGTGGAAGAGATCATAGAATCTTTTCCACTAGCAATTTGGACAAGGAACAGTAATGACTACTTTGCTACTCAAGTTGCAATAAAAGACCGTTGTCTAAAGGTTCACAACGTTTTGTCACGCCATATGACTCGTAACAAGTATTTTGTTCATGCCATTTTGGACGATGATAAAAATAATATATTGCATTTGGCTGGACAATTGGCACCTATACCCAAACTCAATCTTGTTTCTGGCGCGGCTCTGCAAATGCAAAGGGAGTTGCAGTGGTTTAAGGTGAACATGCTTTAAACTATATCGATAATTATTTTCTTTAAAATTAGACTTGCTTCAATATTAATTGAATTACAGGGAGTGGAGAAATTTGACAAACCCAAACACAAGGAAGTAAAAAACAAAAAAGGAGAGACACCAATTATGGTGTTCAGAAGAGAACACATGCAGTTAAGAAAAGAAGGTGAAGCATGGATGAAAAAGACAGCAGATTCATACACAATCACAGCTGCACTCATCATCACTATAGTTTTTGCAGCGGCTATCACTGTGCCTGGAGGAAATAATGGCGACATTGGGAAAGCAATTTATGCAACGAAACCTAGCTTCATCATATTTGCGGTCTCAGATGCAATTTCATTGTTCGCATCCACCACTTCATTGCTGTTGTTCCTGTCTATTCTCACAGCACGCTATCGAGAGGAGGATTTTCTCTACCGATTACCTTTGAGATTAATACTTGGCCTTGCAATGTTATTCTTGTCCGTAACCTCAATGATGGTAGCCTTTAGTGCAACACTCTATCTTACGTTTGGACAGGGAAGAGCGTGGATCCTGATTCCGGTAGCTACATTAACATGTCTTCCAGTTGCTTCATTTGTGACATTACAGTTACCATTGCTTGTTGATCTTATCTCCTCAACATACTATCATGGAATCTTTGCTGAACATGAGTCACCGTAGAATCTAATGATATCATCAGACATGTGTTGTTGCATTTTCTGATGTATTCATTTTGTAATTAAAAAGTCCAAAATAAAGATAGTGCTTTAATAGAAACGTGCTTTTTCAATTGGGTTAATTGCAAGAAACCGCAGGTAGGTTACTAAAATTCTAGATTATCGCAAGTATCTTAAATCTAACATCTCTCTCCTTTAATAAAAGAAAGCTGCAATGCCACGTGGCATTTTTCTAGAGCTGTATTTCTCCACGTGTCACGTTATTAGAACCCTTGCGATTTAGTTCCCGCCTAAATTCTCAATATCCCGTATTAATATAGCTGTGTTGGTAAATGTGATTTGAAATCGGGTTATAAATTACTTTCCTTTCTTATCTATTCTTTCAGTTACGCTTTTTGAATTTCAATTGCTCCACCTCTCATAAAACCAATAATTTAGGAAACGATATGCATAAAATCAGGAAGTATAAACCTACGTATCTTTCCAATTTCATCCCTAAAAGCCGGAACTGAATCAACCATGGGTTTCAGTCAAATCCCATAAAATATTCAATTGAATCCCGCAAAACCAGGAAGCAAACAAAGCCTTGAATGCGGAAGGGCGAAATCGGAGGAGATTAGGTGAATTTCAATCTTATACGCCTCTCTACTCCTCACACTTCTTATAAGAAAGCTTCAAGCTTCATTCCGCCTCCCTGATGTAGAACATCGTGCAAAAGGTTGAATTTTCTTACTGTCCTGTATCCTTTTTTTTATCTCATTCCATTCATGATTCTTCGATTGATTATTGGTATAAATACAACACTCCATTCCACATTGGACAGGATCCCTAATCCATGCTGTTTGACCCTTTTATAGGAGCGTTATCTTCACAGGGACCTAACCTGCGACTGCGCAACATTCAGGTATGTGGTGTTCAATAGGATTTGGAACGTGTTTAGTAGCAAATTGCCGCTTAATTAATATGGAGTTATCAAATTATCATCGTAGACGTTTGTTTTCATTTTTTCTTTGTAGTTACAGATTCAATTAATCAGTCTGTGCGATACAATCGCATCTTTTCCGGCGACCGCCCGATCCTCAGCGATCTCCCAACTCCTCCGGTGCTTACACGGGTATGTCCAACAGTCTCACTACTTTCACGCGCTGATCACGGATCACTTGGCTTTAACCCTAAGTACATTTATCATTTGATTCAGAAGTTCGATTTGACCTGCTTAGCGAAATTCTGGCAAATTTAGTACATTTTTTTTGTTTACGATCTGATCAGTGCTTTTAGATTTGGGACTAATTAGTGTAGACACCGTAATTCTTATCAAATGTGACACAATTGCACCTTCTCAATCTCACATTCTCAGATTCAATTTATCAGGATTGAAATCAGAAATCAAAATGCTCGGGTATGGTTTTATAGATTTTCAACTCTATAAGTGACTAAATAAAGTGTCTGTGTTTGTTTACCTTTGTATTTGTGTATGTGTGGTTGTTTCTTATTACATCCCACTCTCATTTCTTTCACCCATAGCAACGTATTATCTATAATTTTCAGGAAATGGTAACATACTTTTATGACATCGATAAACCCCAGCAGCTCTTAGACTACAGCGGTAGGGCAAAAAAGTCCATCAAGTGAAAATTCCCATTTTATAACAGTCTTGGCCCTCTAAGGGCATTTTTGTCCATAATTGTTTATTTTTATCTAAGTGGACCTGCAGCGTATTATTTGTGGAAAACTGTTACTACTAAATCAGTTAATAATAGCATTATTGGAAGTAATACAAAAGTCACAGGAAGCATTATGTAACGCCGAAACATGTTTATTATAAAATTATAATAAAAAGGGCAAAATGGTCATTTTACCTCAAAAGGGTAATTTGGTCATTTGGACAGAAAAGGACTTGTTTCGTAATAATATTTTAAGTCTTGGATTTAAAATGTTATAAAAATGTGATTTTGTCATTAAGATTTGTAAATTGTGGCAAAACTTTGAAATATGCAACTTCAAGGACCAAAGTGCAAATCTTGGAGATATATAAGCAAGAACTTGTGCAGAATTTTAACACTTACGGGAGGAATTCTAAGTGCGATTCTGCAGAAGTTTGGAAGGGTTTCTTGAAGGTTTGAAGCTTGGATTGTGATCCTTGGCTTAAAAGGGCATAATTGGAAGAATTTGAGGTAAGTTTCCAAGCTCTTGACTAGTTGTTCTTGGTGAGTTGTGTAGAACTCAAAAACTGCAATTTCAGTTGTGTTTGGGTGTTTAAAATGGTTAGATACTTCCATTAAGTCATCATAATAAGGACTTAACTAAAGAAAATGGAAGTAGATTGTTATTTTGAATGAATTTGAAGATTTGGGGTTGCTAGAACCAAGAACCCTAATTCTTCATATGTTTGATTGAGGGTGTTTTGATGGTTAAAAACCTTGTTAATATATAAGGTTTTAGCCTAGGAACAAACCCCAAACGATTAAGAACAGAAATAAGCACTTAATGGACCAAAACAGCAAGCTACAGTGCATAAATCGCGACTGGCCAGGGAACCTGCACTGCCGCTAGGCGCAGTGCGCCCCATAGCCAGGCGGGGTGCGCCCAGGCGCAGTGCGCCCTCCCCTTGGCGCAGTGCGCCTTCAATGCAGTGGCCAGGCAGGAACTTTGAAACGCTAACTTTTGCTTGGCATGTCCGATTAAGCTCAAATTTGAACCATAGGACCGTTATGGTCTGAAAAGTTTGGGAAAATTTTTAGATTGAGTTTTCGACCCCTCGGGGGCACTGTAGACCGATCCGAATGTCTCGGTGAATAGTAAAATTCATATAAAGTTAGTAAACGGAAAGTTTATTAACTAGGCATTGTTTATAACAATGTTTTATTGAACTCTAGTGTATTAGAGTTAATTGAAATGGGTATTAACCTATAATCATTTTGAAAATGAATGAATTATAGGTACGGGACAAAATTCTACGGATCATATCGGAAAGCAAGGAACAACAAAAGCTAGTTGTAGTAATCCTTCAGGTGAGTAATCTTGATTATATCTAGTATGATATATTGGTGCAGCCTTGTTGGCTAAGATTACTATCTTTGATATTAAATGGTACGGCCTTGTTGGCTATGACTCCGGTGCGGCCTTGTTGGCTATGTCTCCGATGCGGCCTTGTTGGCTATGACTCCGGTGCGGCCTTCGGGCTATGTCTCCGATGCGGCCTTCGGGCTATGATTTTAGTGCGGCCTTCGGGCTAGGATATCCGGTGCGGCCTTCGGGCTATGTCTCCGATGTGGCCTTCGGGCTATGATCACGGTGCGGTCAGTGATGACCATGATTTTGGGACAGAAATTGTTTAATAGTTTAATTGTTGTTATTCTCTTGTATATGTTTCATTGATTGCTTGATTACTCATTGGGCTTTGTAGCTCACAGTCGTTTGATATGTCCCTGCAGGTGAGCGTGACCCTGCTAAGGGAAAAGACAAAGTCCGTGACTGAGGACTTAGCATTTGAAGTAACGACCCGGCTTGAAGAATGTATAATATTTATGTATTGTACTTCGTGATACACTTGTACTCGTATTTTGTTAACTAATACCCCATACTTATGGTTTTTATTGTAAAATATTTGGTTTGGAAAACAAAAATTTTTGGGGTGTTTTTGTTAATAAGTCGGGTGTTACAAGTTGGTATCAGAGCCGTGGTTTAAGTGAACTAGGTGTCTTAGATTAGATCCCTGGACTTAAACCTTGAGAGAAGCACATATACATGGACTGTTATATATATATAGGTTGTTACTATATATGTAATCTAATGGTTTGTTGAAATCTTGAAGTATGAGAAATACACGAAGCAATCCTGCTGGTGTGAATTCGCGTGGAACTGCAAGAAATGGACCAGCTAGGTCACGTGGAACTGCAAGAAGCGGACCAGCTAGGTCACGCGGCTCTGTTGGGCGAAGAGCACCAGCAAGGGAACCGGTGGGACAAAATCCACCTGATATACAAACTATTGTGGAAGAAGTGGTTAGGCAGATGATGCCTGCGATAATAAATAACTCCAACCTGGGCGGTAATCCAAATCCGAGTGCAAACCCAAATCCTACCGAAGAGGCTGAAAAAAGTGTTTATGACGGGCAGCCAGAAAATGAAAGCCAGGGAGAAAGTCGTGCCCGGGTAGCAAAAGAAACACCAGGTGGGGAAGCCTCTGCAAGGAAAGTTGGGTGTACTTATAAATCCTTTCTTGGTTGTAAACCAAAGGAATTTTCGGGGACAGATGATCCAGTCAAAGCTATGGAATGGATCATGCATATGGAAAAGGTGTTCCGAGTAAGCAAGTGTGCGGATGAAGATAAAGTGGAATTTGCCACGAACCAACTTACAAGTGGCGCACTACATTGGTGGCAAACCTACTATAGATCACTAGATCTTGATTCGTCCCAATCGATACCTTGGGAGCAATTCAAGACAAAGTTTAATGAAGAGTACTGCTCGGAAGTCGCTATTCAGAAGCTGGGGGATGAATTCCTGCATTTGGAACAGGGTTCCCGATCTGTTCAGGAATATACTCTTAGCTTTCTGGAGAAAGCTCGGTTTGCGGAACACCATATCTACACCGAAAAGAGAAAGATCGACAAGTATGTCCGGGGGTTGACAACCCGAATTAGAGAGATTGTGCAACCGCTAAAACTAACTACTTTCCGGCAAGTGGTGGATCGAGCCACGGAAAGAGAAACAGAACTGAAGCGACAGGAAGATGAAAAGAAAGTTTTGCAAACGAAACGAAAGGCGGAAGACCAAGTTTGGACGACTCAGAAAAAGTCACAGCAATCCGGGTCTAAGGGAAAAAGTCAAAGAGACGATAGAAAATGGTGTGAAAAATGTCGAAAATGGCACTCCGGGAGTTGCCGGGTCAACACTACATCCACAAGTTGTCGAAATTGTGGAAAACCGGGGCATGATGTTTACAGCTGCCGGGCGGAACGTAGATGTTTCCAGTGTGGAGCTACGGATCATCTTCGCCTGAACTGTCCCGAGTTGAAGTCTATAGCGATCAGTGACAGACCCAGGATTGAACAGGGCGGGAAGAAAGAAGAGCCGAAGAACAGGGGACGACCGATAGCCTCGCGAGCTTTCCAGATGACTGTGGAAGAAGCCCGTGAGAAGACGGATGTGGTGACAGGTATTTTCACTCTCAATACCATACCTGTATATGTTATTTTTGATCCGGGAGCCACTCACTGTTTTGTATCGGAATCTTTATTGCCTCGCCTAAATGTACCTTTAACCCCGATGGATGAAAGCTTAGAAGTAGCTATAGCAGACGGCCGATATGTCTGGGTTTCTGAACATATGGAAGGTTGTCAGCTTAAAATCTACGGGACCGTTTTCCCTATAGATTTGAAGCCGATGACTACCAACGAGTTTGGTGTAATTGTGGGAATGGATTGGTTAGCAACAAATTATGCTAACGTGGATTGCAGAAATAAAAGTATTACAGTGTTATCACCGGAAGGGGAATGGATGAAAATTCAAGGTGAACGACCTCGGTTACGAATGCCAGTTATCTCCTTTGCTCAAGCCCAAAGCTGTATCAGTAAAGGAGGGATGTCCTATTTGGCTTATGTGTCGGTAGCTCAACCGATTAAAGTGGGGGTAGCGAATGTGAATGTGGTGAACGAGTTCCCAGATGTGTTTCCAGACGAACTTCCAGGGTTGCCACCAGATCGACAGGTTGAGTTCACGATTGAACTGATTCCGGGAGCTGCACCTGTTGCTCGAGCTCCATATCGTTTAGCACCTTCAGAGATGGTGGAACTGCGGAAACAACCGGAAGAATTGTTAGACAGGGGTTTCATCAGACCGAGTACATCGCCTTGGGGAGCCCCTATTCTGTTTGTCAAGAAGAAAGATGGGTCAATGCGCATGTGTATTGACTATCGGGAACTAAACAAGATCACGGTGAAGAACAAGTATCCACTCCCACGAATTGATGACTTATTTGACCAGCTACAAGGGGCATCCTACTTTTCAAAAATTGATTTGAGGTCGGGTTACCATCAGCTGAAGATACGGGAATCTGATGTCCCAAAAACAGCTTTTCGCACACGATACGGTCACTATGAGTTTTTGGTAATGCCTTTCGGGTTAACCAATGCTCCCGCCGTATTCATGGATCTTATGAACCGGGTGTGCCGACCATTCCTTGATACCTCGGTGATAGTGTTTATAGATGACATCTTGGTGTATTCAAGAAGTCAAACCGAACATGAAGTGCACCTGCGACAAGTATTGGAGTTGCTTCGCCGAGAAAAGCTGTATGCTAATTTCTCCAAGTGTGAATTCTGGTTAAGAGAAGTCCAATTCCTTGGCCATGTAATCAATGCTGAAGGGGTGAAAGTAGATCCAGCAAAGATTGAAGCCGTGATGAAATGGGAACCGCCTAGAAGTCCCACTGAAGTAAGAAGTTTTCTTGGTTGGCAGGCTATACAGAAGATTTGTCGAGAATTTCTCCTCGATAGCTGTCCCGTTGACCAAGTTGACTAAGAAAGGTGAAAATTTTACTTGGGCTAAAGAGCAGCAAGAAGCATTCCAGAAACTGAAACAAGCTTTATGTGAAGCACCGGTGTTAGTACTACCACAAAGCGGAGAAGAGTATGTAATCTACAGTGATGCTTCAAGAATCGGCCTTGGGTGTGTTTTAATGCAAAAAGGTCGAGTCATAGCATATGCGTCCCACGAATTAAAAGATGCTGAAAAGAAGTATCCAGTTCATGATTTGGAATTAGCCGCGGTGGTTCTAGCGTTGAAGTTGTGGAGACATTATTTATATGGTGTAAAGTTTGTTATTTACACTGATCATAAGAGCCTGAAGTATCTTTTTGACCAGAAAGAGCTCAGCATGAGACAGCAAAGGTGGATGGACCTGTTGAAAGACTTTGATTGTGAAATTCAGTACCACCCTGGTAAGGCGAATGTGGTGGCAGATGCTTTAAGCCGAAAAGAAGCTCCTCTGAAAGTTACATCCGCGTGTATGGGTGTAGTGAGCAGGTTACCAGGATTGATTCGTTTGGCACAAGAGGAAGCGTGTAAGCCGGAAAATGTAAAAAGCGAAAGAATGGTTGGATATTTGAAACATCTGGAAGAAAATTCTCAGAAATTGAAGACCTTCAGAGGCCGTATATGGGTCCCGAAACAAGGAGAAGCGCGAAACTTGCTTCTAGAAGATAGCCATTATAGCCGATATGCAGTTCATCCGGGCAGCACTAAGATGTATCGGACGTTAAAACCGATGTATTGGTGGCCTGGAATGAAAAGAGATGTTGGAAGATTTGTGGAAAAATGTTTGACTTGTTTGCAAGTTAAGTCAAACCATCAGAAACCGTATGGGGAAATACAGCCATTGCCGGTTCCGGAGAAGAAATGGGACCATATTACCATGGATTTTGTAACAAAGTTGCCGCGGACACCGCGAGGTTATGATTCTATATGGGTGATTGTGGATCGATTGACCAAATCGGCACAATTTATACCATATAAGGAAAAGTACAGAGTAGATCAACTGGCAAAAATTTACATTGATGAGGTAATTTGTCGGCATGGATTACCAGCATCGATTGTGTCGGACAGAGAAAACAGATTTATTTCCCATTTCTGGCAAAGTCTTCAAGAGCAATTGGGTACAAAAGTACTTATGAGTACCGCATATCATCCACAGACTGATGGTCAGAGTGAAAGAACGATCCAAACTTTGGAAGATATGTTAAGGACTTGTGTCATTGACTTCGGTGGAAGCTGGGAAGATCATTTGCCTCTAGTAGAATTCGCGTACAATAACAGCTATCATTCCAGCATTCAGATGGCCCCGTATGAAGCCTTGTATGGAGCACCGTGCCGTACTCCGACCTGCTGGACTGAAGTTGGGGAAAAGCCGTTGGCTGGACCCGAAATTGTAGCACAGACTGAAGAAAAGATCAAACTGATACGCGAAAATTTGAAGGTAGCTCAGAATCGGCAGAAACAGTATGCAGACAAGCGGGTGAAACCGATAGAATTCCAAGTAGGAGATATGGTAATGCTCAAAGTATCTCCTTGGAAAGGCTTAATTCGTTTTGGGAAGAAAGGGAAGTTAAGTCCTCGCTTCATTGGACCTTTCCGTATATTCCAAAGGGTTGGAGCTGTAGCGTATAGATTGGAGTTACCTGATGAACTTCATGGCATACATGATGTATTCCATGTGTCCCATTTGAGAAAAACGTTGTTTGATAAGTCTCAACATATACCTCTTGCTGAAATTGAGGTGGATGAAAAGCTGAGATACCCGGAACAACCCGAACGGATACTAGACCGCAAGACAAGACAGCTGCGAAATAAGAAGATTAGCATGGTGAAAGTCCTTTGGCGTCATCACAAAGGTTCCGACATGACGTGGGAAACCGAAAGTGAGATGAGGGAGAAATATCCTCAACTTTTTGTATGATTTCGGGGACGAAATCTCTTAAAGGAGGGGAGAATTTGTAACGCCGAAACATGTTTATTATAAAATTATAATAAAAAGGGCAAAATGGTCATTTTACCTCAAAAGGGTAATTTGGTCATTTGGACAGAAAAGGACTTGTTTCGTAATAATATTTTAAGTCTTGGATTTAAAATGTTATAAAAATGTGATTTTGTCATTAAGATTTGTAAATTGTGGCAAAACTTTGAAATATGCAACTTCAAGGACCAAAGTGCAAATCTTGGAGATATATAAGCAAGAACTTGTGCAGAATTTTAACACTTACGGGAGGAATTCTAAGTGCGATTCTGCAGAAGTTTGGAAGGGTTTCTTGAAGGTTTGAAGCTTGGATTGTGATCCTTGGCTTAAAAGGGCATAATTGGAAGAATTTGAGGTAAGTTTCCAAGCTCTTGACTAGTTGTTCTTGGTGAGTTGTGTAGAACTCAAAAACTGCAATTTCAGTTGTGTTTGGGTGTTTAAAATGGTTAGATACTTCCATTAAGTCATCATAATAAGGACTTAACTAAAGAAAATGGAAGTAGATTGTTATTTTGAATGAATTTGAAGATTTGGGGTTGCTAGAACCAAGAACCCTAATTCTTCATATGTTTGATTGAGGGTGTTTTGATGGTTAAAAACCTTGTTAATATATAAGGTTTTAGCCTAGGAACAAACCCCAAACGATTAAGAACAGAAATAAGCACTTAATGGACCAAAACAGCAAGCTATACAGTGCATAAATCGCGACTGGCCAGGGAACCTGCACTGCCGCTAGGCGCAGTGCGCCCCATAGCCAGGCGGGGTGCGCCCAGGCGCAGTGCGCCCTCCCCTTGGCGCAGTGCGCCTTCAATGCAGTGACCAGGCAGGAACTTTGAAACGCTAACTTTTGTTTGGCATGTCCGATTAAGCTCAAATTTGAACCATATGACCGTTATGGTCTGAAAAGTTTGGGAAAATTTTTAGATTGAGTTTTCGACCCCTCGGGGGCACTGTAGACCGATCCGAATGACTCGGTGAATAGTAAAATTCATATAAAGTTAGTGTATTAGAGTTAATTGAAATGGGTATTAACTAGGCATTGTTTATAACAATGTTTTATTGAACTCTAGTGTATTAGAGTTAATTGAAATGGGTATTAACCTATAATCATTTTGAAAATGAATGAATTATAGGTACGGGACAAAATTCTACGGATCATATCGGAAAGCAAGGAACAACAAAAGCTAGTTGTAGTAATCCTTCAGGTGAGTAATCTTGATTATATCTAGTATGATATATTGGTGCAGCCTTGTTGGCTAAGATTACTATCTTTGATATTAAATGGTACGGCCTTGTTAGCTATGACTCCGGTGCGGCCTTGTTGGCTATGTCTCCGATGCGGCCTTGTTGGCTATGACTCCGGTGCGGCCTTCGGGCTATGTCTCCGATGCGGCCTTCGGGCTATGATTTTAGTGCGGCCTTCGGGCTAGGATATCCGGTGCGGCCTTCGGGCTATGTCTCCGATGTGGCCTTCGGGCTATGATCACGGTGCGGTCAGTGATGACCATGATTTTGGGACAGAAATTGTTTAAGAGTTTAATTGTTGTTATTCTCTTGTATATGTTTCATTGATTGCTTGATTACTCATTGGGCTTTGTAGCTCACAGTCGTTTGATATGTCCCTGCAGGTGAGCGTGACCCTGCTAAGGGAAAAGACAAAGTCCGTGACTGAGGACTTAGCATTTGAAGTAACGACCCGGCTTGAAGAATGTATAATATTTATGTATTGTACTTCGTGATACACTTGTACTCGTATTTTGTTAACTAATACCCCATACTTATGGTTTTTATTGTAAAATATTTGGTTTGGAAAACAAAAATTTTTGGGGTGTTTTTGTTAATAAGTCGGGTGTTACACATTAGATGCTTGATAGATAATGTCAAACTAAAGGTCTTAAATTTCTGACCATCTCTTTCAGCGACGAATGCTTGATTGAAAAGCTGTGACAAAAACGGATCTAATCTAATGACTTCCTTTTTGGCATCTAAATGTCTTGGGCTTAAGGGATTGGTATAATTTTGTTTTGTTACTGGTTTTTTTTTGTCATTAACTTTACATCATATTTATCATATTTCTTCTATTTTCCTGTCATGTAAGGAAATTGTTTGTTATTTTTGTTATTCTTATTAAAGCTATGAACTTTCATTTTATCTTCCAATTAAGGCATTATACTTCCATTTTATTTCAAAAGTATGATGTCATAATTGAAGGGATGAAAGTAGAATGCCATAATAAACAAACAAATGGATATATATGGCTTTTTAGTTTGATGTGTGTAGTTTTAAATCAAAAGTATGTGACTGTGTGTATATGGTTATGTGTATATGATTGGCGCCTTCAAGAAATTTATAACTTTTTCTTATCTAAGCATCATTTTTTATCTTATTTAACCTTTTTTAATTTAGCAATATACTTCAGTTGTATTTTTATGGAGATTATGTATTATTGCACAACATAGAAATCTCCTAGCATCCAACTCATATAACAATGCACTTTATAGCATCCTATTTTCATAGCAATGTACTTTCATTTTTTCTCAAATATAACATTCTACTCTCACTTCATGTATTGCTACATAGCAACATACATTCAACTTTTTGTCACAGTTTTTCAACCCTTGTGCCTTTTTTGAATATTGTATCAATATTATAGTAATGATTGGACTACCTTTGTGCAATGCTAACAGGATTACTCATTTGTGCTTAAGGAGGTTGTTTGGTACAAGTATATGTTTTTATGCACAATACATGGATTATTTTAAGGGGCTGATTATTTGTTTGTTTTGATTTTATATTTTAGGAACTCGGATGTATTGGTTTATTCCTTTTTTGGTGATAGAAAAGAAAAAGAAAAACTAGAACGTGGGTTGGGATAAAATATATCCAAATTTGGTTAGATTTTAAATTAATAAATTACATATCTTTTATTTTATTTTGACAAATAGAATATTAATGTAATTTATATTGTTTAATTATGAAATACATTGTTTACGGTTTTAAATCTCTGGATTTATTTATTAAATAAGTTATTGGTTTTAGGCAACAAATAGTCAAATTATAATAATTAAGATTACAAATATAATAAATAATCAAATGAACTTAACTATGTTGCTTTTTTATTTTATATTGTTTGTGTGTATGTTGTGTCATTATATAATTCAGACATTCAGTAAAATTTTTATTTTCGAATTCGATAACTTTTGATGTTTTTGAAATGGTGCCTATGTGTGTCTGCCTATTCAGTGTTTATGGTGTGTGTATGCTGTGAGTTTTAAGTAATATCTTTTAATTAATATTTGTAAAAACAAATAAGTATTATGTGTTTGGTTTGAATATGATTATATGTTCCAACTATCACGAAAAGACAAACCACATACAAATTTATTTGTAATGTCTATTTAATGCAACAAATGGCAGTGTACTTTTGTAATTATCGTTATCATATCATCCTACTTTCTTTCCTTCTTTTGACAACATAAGATGGTTTAGCTTCCATTCATTTCAAAACAAGCCACTCATAGCTCAATTTCAAGAGTCATTATTCTAAAAATTATTTTTTTTCAAAGTCGGTCTCATTTTATGTAAAGTTTCTATTATAAGATTGAACTTATTCTATATATTTTAAATTGTGAATCCGTGTATCACACGGGTTTATAACCTAGTGTATTAATAAAACCTTCTTTCAATATCACAGTCTACACACTACTAGAAAGGGGTAAATACCTACGAATATTACCTATGCAAAACTTCCGTCGGTAATAGTAACACAAACTGAAATTCTAACTTTAACTATGCATTTGTGACGAAATAGCGATGCAAAAGATGCAGTGTCGGAATTGTGTCGGAAAATTCCGATGTTTTACCCACGCAAAATATAATAATAAATTTTGTTTTATTTATCATTATTATTATTACCTATTATAAATGTCTTTTGGTTTTTTATTAATTAGTGTGCATGTTTAAAAACATAAGTGGGCATGTCTTTTTCGCCAACCACCGCTGTTGGGCGTCCAGTCTGGCTTGTCCTGCCATCAAGTCGCAAAGTGGCCTCGACGTCTCAAGTCGCAAAGTGGCCTCGACGTCTATAGGCATCTGTTCTGGCTGTGGTGGTGGGTGAACCAGTGGGTCGACCCTCCGTCTATGTGGCCTCGCCTCTGGCTCCTCACCACCCTCGACTCTGGGCTCAACCGCCTCGATGGTCGGTACAACCTCCTGCCTTGTCATCGGTGAGACACGCACCACCCTGATGATCTCCAAGTAGGCAGCATCGACCCGGTGGGTTAGATGCGGCCTCAGATTCGGGATAACATCTCCTGTCAAAATCGAGTATGACCGGGCCAAGCATGTGATATAATGCCCCAGACCATAGGAGTCTCAACCCTCGGCCCCATATCCATGGTAGTCAGGAAGGTAGCTAAGATGTATGGCAGTTGGATGAATCGGGTGTCATCGATGATCACCTAAAGGTAATACATGTCCTCCCTCAAAACCTTCTCACCACCCTTACGGTGAGCGATCGTACCGGTGATGATCCGATACAGGTCTCAGTGAAGCGGTGAGCAAAGTATGCTCTCCTTAGAAGTGGCCGGAAGATACATCTCGTTTGAGAGCTGGGCGAGAGTGCCTAAATACGTGCCTCCTATAGCTTAGCCCCTATGGCAAGCCTCCAAAAAAGGCATGCAATGGACTTTGTTCATGTCATCCTGGCTGTAGATCTTAGTCCTCCTGGCGAACTCTCTAATGGTGAACTGGCGGCTCCTCCCGCCTAGTCGGAATTGGATGTGTTGATATGCGGGATCCTCAGCTCCCGGGGTGTAGCTGCATGTCAAGTAAAACTCAAGCATGTTCCAGTAACTCGTGTCCTCGGGCTTAGGCATTGACGACGCCTAGTAATATTAAGTATTTTAGTCGTCGTTAGGCCCTATTCTTAATGAAATTATATCGTATATGTTATGGTATTCTCAATTTTTGTGTCAAGTGCTTGAATGTGAAAAAAAGATAAAAACAGAGACTAAACACGGACAAAATGAAGAAGTTTTGGATAAGTCCACTTTCAGTCGAATTTGTATGCGCGCCGCGAGCAGAACACACGCGCACCGCGGATAGTCAAAGATCAGACGATAAGTTTGAATTCAAATTGCGAGAAACGGGGATAAAAGGATAAGACGCGTCGCGGTTCTTAGCCATGCGCGACGCGACCAGATCGAATTAGAAACTATAAATAGAGGCATCTAGGTCGAATTTCGGGAGTGGAGATCAGACCGAGAGGTGCACCCAAGGCTTCTTCGACTCAAGATTTCGGATTTTCAGCAGTTTCAATTGGTATTTTCATGTTTTCATTTATTTTATAGTTTTTCTAGTTTTAGTTCTTGTTTGATTCCTTCGATTCTGAATTGTAGAATCTGTTGGAACAAGTTTAGTTTGGAATATTTTTAAAGTCAGAACCTTGAGACTTCTGGATTGGGTTTTGGTTTATGATAATCATTCAGTTCAAGTTATATTGCATGTTTTCGGTATTGTTTACGTTTGATTGTTTGGTTGGATGTTTTGGATTGTTTATTGTTTCTGATTTTTCTGGAAATACCTTATGGAATCATTAAGTAAGTTTGGTTTGAAGTTTGGAGTTGTTTAGTTTAGCTAATGCAAGTTTTAGTTTTCGGTATTTCGTTTAATCGGTTTTCGGGAAGTGTAAGGAACACCGCCAACTATACCGTGACAGTGTAGTTGGATATTCTGACACTTTATTTTAACCACGTGACTCCCATGGATCGACGCTTGCTGCTACTATACTAGTGTGCGTGTAAGGTTTTATTTTTTATTTTTGACCGCATAACGACCTAGGAGTGTCAAATTTTGGCGTCATTGCCGGGGAGTTGTGCGCTTGACACTCTATGTCAATTATTGATTTTTATTTTGATGTTTGATTTTTAGTTTTTAATTTTCTCTGTATGTGAACGTCCTAACAATGGGCGATTACATGTAAACGGGCCAATACACGTGTTATGGTGGCCCGGTTTATTATGATAACAGCCAGTGGGACCATGGTCGAAGACCTCCACAACAGCAACAGCACAACAATCAGTGGAGAGGACAACGATATAATAATGAGCTCTACAATAATGGTAATTTCGTTCCTCCGCTTTATTTTGCACAACCGATTGGGCAATCGGTTGCATCGCACTTCCAACCTCGGGAGTACGATGAGGCATCGCCTATATTTTTTCCTGAAACTGTAGATTGTCAGGTAGAGATTCGGCCGGAGTTGTTAGGAGTGTTGCCTAAATTTAGGGGTCAAAAGCAGGATAATCCTTATAATCACCTTCACGAGTTCGTACATATAGCCAACGTGAACATACCTAGAAATGTTGATAGGAATTTCTTTAGACTTAAGTTGTTTCCGTTCACACTAAAGGACAAGGCTAAGTACTGGTTCATGTCACTGCCAGCCAATAGTATCACCACTTGGAAGCAGTTGAGGACATGGTTCTTACAGCAGTTCTACCCTCCAAGCAAGAAAATGGAAGTAAGAAGAGATATACAGGAGTTCTAGCAAAAGCCCGGGAAGCATTCCATGATGCTTTCGAAAGATTAAATGAGCTATTACGCTCATGTCCACAACACGAGTTTCCACGATGGCAGTTGGTCACGATATTCTACAACGGTGTCGACAGTATGAGTTAGGCCATGATTAATGCATCATTTGGAGGAACAATTATGATGCAAGATAGCGAGACGGCATGGAGGTTCTTGGAGCAACTTAACAATGGATCCAAGACCAATTATTCATCAAGGAAGACAAACAACACTTCATCGGCGGCAACAGTAGATATCGATAACGATTGGAAGAAGGAGGTAAAGAATGAGATCGGTGCCCTTAGTAGGAAGTTCGATATATTATTGGGCACCGTGCAGCAAGGACCACCAAATCAACAACAACATGGTCAACAAGAACAAAGACCACAAGAGGTTGGTCAAGTGTATGGTCAAGGGCAACACCACAACAACAACAACAATGGACGACAATATAGGCCGAATAATCAGGAAGTGCAGAGTTACAATGGTAACTACAACAATCAATACAACAACAGCCGTCAAGGTAATTGCGTTGAGTCATATCCTGTGAGCGACCAATATGTGGGGCTACAGCCATACTCGCTAGAAACTGAGGCGAGTGATTTTAATACCACATGTTATGGAAGGGCATACACCTTGGGAGATTCAAGAGACCACTGAGATGGTCGAAATGGTTGTTGAGAAGGAGGTTGTAGATGACAATACTACCCCCGACCCAACAACTTTTGATATTTTTGAAAATATTAAGAAACGAGATCCGGTGATGAGTGAATCTATACCATCACCAGACAATTTGGTCGAAGAGGACGTTGAGGATGGGACTGTAATTGACAATACTAACCCCTACCTAACAACTCCTGAAATTATTAAAATTGTTGACGCTTTTGAAATTCAAGATTTAGTGATGAGTGAATCCACACCAGACAACTCAGTCGAGATGATTATTGAGGGAGGGGGCGCAGATGACAATACCACCCCCGACCTGACAATTTTTGAAAACTTTGAACATTTTGAGAGTAAAGATCTGGTGATGAGTGAATCTGTACCATCACCAGACAATGCCAGTTGCTCACCTTTGGCGCCGTTTCACCTATTGGACGATGACAAAGAAGATGATAACGACGGCGTGGTTTTTGAAAACGAGAAACTTGATTTTCTCGCCATTCATGATCCATTAATGAGTGAAAAATTATATGTGATCAATACCATCGATGAGGACATTCGGAAGCATACCTATATTATGCCTGTCGATCCCATCAGATTGGAAAATTTTTTGTTGTAAGCAACAAGACACGCTTCGCAAAACAACTACTGGGAGTGGCACTGGACGCGCTCCATGTCAAGCCGGTGATCTTGAAGAGACAACGCAGAAAAGATCGAGCTTGGAGGTTTAAAACCACCTCCAAGCATTCACGCGAATTAATCAGAAAACGGCAACCGGGCGGCAGCAGCAGAACCGACAAGCCATTTGATCCAGGAAAGCTGGAGAGCAGTGGGTTAGTGAAGGAACGGTGGGAATTGGAAATCAACAGAGTCAAATGGCGTACGATCCACCGTAGCTGCTAAAGGATGGTCCAGCTAAAAGACCGAACAAAGAAGCGCTTTCGGGAGGCAACCCGATTGTAGAAGTTATTAGGCTTGTTTTAATGATTGTTTTGATTTTTGTATTGTCCTCAGTCAATAAACAGTGGTCCATCCCGAGTGTGGGGTGAGCATGAGGGACTCGAAAGGAAAAGCAAAGAAAGGAAACAATGCACGCACGCGCCGCCAACCCATCCAAACCGCGACGTAGGTCGAGGAGAAACCTGATATGCAAGGGCCTTTTCAAAGCATACGCACGACGCGGACGAAAGCCGGACGCGACGCGGACAGAATGGATCCAGGGGATGCTCAGCCATCAGACACCCAACATGATGAGGAGTGACAGTATATTTTCTTGTTCTCTTTTTGATTTTCGTAGGTCAGAATTTTTGTATATTGCAACTTTTATTTTTAATATGTTTGTTAGTGTTTAGACAAACCATGATTGTTGCACCAACCGTTGGGAGTTGCATAACGCAAGTGTGGGGTCACCGTACCCCAGCATTTGCATTATGCGGGCGTGTTTACTGCTGCACCCCGACTCTCGGATTTCATCGAGAATGGTACGAACCAATCGACCCTGTTACAATTGAACCTGACAATCAAGCTGTTCTACCGTCAAAGGGGTAACTCTTTCTCCCTTGTTTTGAATTTATTTTATGTACAACGGGGACGTTGTACGGTTTTAAATGTGGGGTGTGGGACAGTCGAAATAGTATTTTTGAAATTTTTGCGGAAAACAAGTCATTTTCAAAATTTTTAGCAATGTTTCAAAATTTTTAAGAAGTTGTAACTTTGAAACGAATAGTTTTGAGTGTATAGCAATATGGTATTTTTCAAGAGATGCTGTTTAATTGTTAGCATGTTATTGTTTAGTCATATAAGTTGAGTTTTAAGAGTTAGAAAAATTTTAGATTTGGAATATTTGAGGATTGGGATTTAGGAAGGGTCTATCAATTAGTGGTCTTTGTTCTTCGAGCCGGTAGGTCCGAAAAGGGTGGCCTTGAAAAGGCATTTATGCACCTTACTACCTAAGATCGTCTGGTCTGGGATAGTATTTCTGAAAGCTCGTTACATGGACAACATCGAAAGTCATGGATGGTTCCTTAGCGGCCTTTAGAATCTGAATCAGTACGTACACTGTTTGTGGACAAAAAATTTGTAATCAATGGTTCTTTAGAAAGTCGTGAATTCCAAAGGGTATTCTGGTCATTTTTATCAAAAATTATTTTTAGTCTAACTTCTGGAAACAAAATACTTTGAAACTAAATGCATTCAAGGATGTTTGAGTCTTTGTTAGAATTTGTTAAAAAATCTATTTGCTAGGGGACAAGCAAGACGCAAGTGTGGAGTGTTTGAATGTGAAAAAAGATAAAAACAGGGACTAAACACGGACAAAATGAAGAAGTTTTGGATAAGTCCGCTTTCAGTCGAATTCGTACGCGCGCCGTGAGCAGAAGACACGTGCGTCGTGGATAGTCAAAGATCAGGCGATAAGTTTGAATTCAAAGTACGAGAAACGGGGATCAAAGGATAAGACGAGCCGCAGTTCTTAGCCATGCACGACGCGACCAGCTCGAATTTGCAACTATAAATAAAGACATCTACGTCGAATTTCGGGAGCGGAGATCAGACCCAAAGGTGCACCCTAGGCTTCTTCGACTCAAGATTTCGGATTTTCAGCAGTTTCAATTGGTATTTTCATGTTTTCATTTATTTTATAGTTTTTCTAGTTTTAGTTCTTGCTTGATTCCTTCGATTCTGGATTTTAGAATATGTTGGAACAAGTTTGGTTTGGAATATTTTCGAAGTCAAAACCTTGATACTTCTGGATTTGGTTTTGGTTTATGAAAATCATTCGGTTCAAGTTATATTGCATGTTTTCGGTATTGTTTATGTTTGATTGTTTGGTTGGATGTTTTGGATTGTTTATTGGTTCTGATTTTTCTGGAAATACCTTCTCGAATCAGTAAGTAAGTTTGGTTTGGAGTTTGAAGTTGATTAGTTTAGTTAATGCAAGTTTTAGTTTTCGGTATTTCGTTTAATCGGTTTTCGGGAAGTGTAAGGAACACCGCCAACTATAGCGTGACACTGTAGTTAGTTATTCTGACACTATATTTTAACCACGAGACTCCCACGGATCGACCCTTGCTGCTAATATACTAGTGTGCCTGTAAGGTTTTATTTTCTATTTTTGACTGCATAACGACCTAGGCATATCAGGCATCAACCCTACCCAGCCTCGACACGTGATGGTATGTGCCCCATCAGTACTTGTCCATGTACGGGTGAGGAGGGACTGCATATATGTCCACGACCCCACCTGAGTCAGAAATTCCTCATAAAAAATTTGACGCCGGCTCTATACCTCGAGTGGCAATAGCCTGGATGTCGGGACTGGTACCCCCGACTCTCCTCCAACACTGGTGGAAACTCCAAGAACTGTGCTTGGGTAGGTCTGAAACTACCACTACCGACTGCTCTTTATGTGGTGCCATCTGTGAAACTTAATACAATTGTAAGAAAAAAATGCAGTTTTGGTCCTGGTTAGAGTTGGCATTGCTAACTACATGGTTCGAGTCGCGAGAGTGGACTATTCTTGGGTTGCGATGCGTAGTTCAGTGTCCGTGCCGCAGACCCCAAATGTAACTAATTATACCATGAATTTTAAGTTCATTCAGACCATTCCTTCTTCACAATAACTTCCTAAGGTTCTGATTAAGCGTCCTATATAAGCTGTCAATTTTTCACATAAAACACTATAGACTTTGGCTTTGAGGTTTTTCCCAAAACTGCTCAAGAACCCTTTTTAGGGTCAAAATCAGGCCTTATCACACGTACTTGTTGAGCAAGTGTGGAGCCTAATCTGAACCGGAGTCATCCATGACAACCGAAGAGGAGATGATGTCCGAAGCAACCAGAAACATAGGTGAGGCCAACCAGTATTGTTGAGGTGTGCATATTAGACAAGTCCAGTCTTCTGGTCAAGTGGGAGTCCTTCGCGCTCTGGTCAGATCTGATAGGATTTAGGCAACACAAATAAACTTAAACTCTTAAGTTCACATGCAACCTAAAAGATCTATGTTTTCACTATTAAACCTATAACATCAAAAGGAAACCCTAGAAACCCTGGTCATAAAGTCGAAAATACTAAAAACGTTTTAGGATTACATACCTTATTGTTATTATAGCAAATAACAACTATTCCTTGTCTTGTAGATCTCTTGGAAGCAAGCACCACAAATGTCGTGCATCTAATGGTTCACACCCAAAAGTCCAAGTAATTAGGTTAATTATGTTAATTATCTTATTAAGAAAAGCTTACTATAAAACTTTAGAGAAGGATTATAGATTCTGCTTGAGAGAGAAGAGAAAAACTCCAGAGGAATATCATTGTGAAGTTGGCGCAGGTTTTGAGGCTCCAAGGGAGGTTTTTTATAACCTCAAGGGTGATTAAGGATAAACCTTAAAGATAAGCCTTATTTGAATTTAAACCAGATAAACATTTTATCTTTAAATCCAAACCCTTTATTGCCATATATAGTTGGTGATTTTATGAGGATAAATCCTCATTAAAACCATCCAACATTATCCCTTATATTATCCAGTGCTCAACTATTGAACAATTACAATTCAGTCCCTGCACTTTTAATTAATCCCAAATTAATTACAATTAATTCTAATTAATTCCAAACTATTTTCTAATTAATTTATCATCACATAATAAATTAATAAACTATGTATTTCTCTCTCTTTATTAACCATAATACCATTTAGACTACTGAGGGCAACCCAAAAAGACTGTGCTACTATCAATTCAAGTATATACAAATTATAGTTATGAGCTTAGACACCTAATCCAACAAGATCAACTATGGAGGATAAGAGTAAGAAGGAAGTGATCCATCAGACGATCAGCTGAAGGTTGAAACCAAAGGCATGAAGATCAGCTGGACCGTAGCTGCTGCTTCGTCTGGATCAGGAGTTGTGTTCTTGGTTCTAAGGTTTGTGACAAAGCAAGTACTAAGTCCTAACCGAGGAGTTGTGTCCGAGGAAGACTTCATCAGTATCTCATGTGGATAGATGTTGACAGTGACGGCAGTAGCTTGGGCTACAGTCACAGTGGTGAACACATCAACAGAAGAAGATGAGATAGCATTATCCTTCAACCAAAGCGAACTTTAGACAGAAGAGTCCTTGAAGAAAGAGTTGGACCTTGTATGAAGTGAAGTTCGACAGAAGTTGCAGAAGCATGCCCGGACAGTCACAGTCTCGTTCAAGGGAGAACTCGACCGAAGGCCAACTGGGTGATCTCGGTCCAATAGCAAGTCTTGGTCAGACCGTGTGTGGTTTAGTCACCTTAATGTCAGAAATATATTGGGAACACGTGAAGATTAGTGCTCCGCATCAAGCGGCAGCATGAGGAGCATGGAGTTGTCACTTCGCCGCCTATAAAGTGACTAGGTGTAGGAGTAGGTTTTCCTTTTGCTTTTTCCCACCCAAGATTTGCGTGTTCAGCCTTCTGCTTTTTGATTCTCCAGTTTAGGTAAGTAGTTCTGTAAACTTTTCTTAATGTAATAATATAAAATTATAGTAATGAATTAAATACATATCGACGTGTTACTATAATTTTAATATAATTTTAATAATTTCATCGGTTCTATATAATATTCATGTTGTGCCCTTAATTTTGTATTCCTCCCCCACTTGGACTAAAGTCCAAGTTTGTTTCTTCTATTTATAATAACGCCCCAGTTTTTTAACAAATTTTAAAATAAAAAGGAAATTACAAGAAAAAGAGGGCCATAAGTCCAAATCCAATTCCATTCAATAGAATGAAACCAAATTTTACCTATACGATCCAAATTAAATCTCATTAAACCTTCGGCCCAACACATGAAGGTCCAACTACTATCTTCTCTCTTACAAATATTCAATTTGGACAATAAAGAGTAATCTCAAAGAATAGTATGTTAATTACTCACACCCTCAAGTAATTTGGATTCTTCGTGACCAACTCCCGACTCGAACACGGATCCTGTGCTTTCGATAGTAGGAGCTCTACTACTACTTTCCACACCTATCCATGTCCGATCCAAGACTTGTCCAGAAGTCCCCACTTTACTTTTCATCAATAATTTTAACACATATGCCCCTACAAGGCATATGTCAACACATTCCTAGAATACTAGGAAATCCAACCCCCATCCTGCTATTTTAACTACGCCTTGTGAATGCACGGTCGTATACAGTGTAAACTAAATAGGCTTTCAATAAATGAACCTACCCTAAGGCAACAACCAAACAAGGAACATGCAATAAGTCCAACTCAAACATTTTATGGCTATTCAGTCCTTACTGTATACAACTTAGTGACATTCCATAAGCAACCTATCGGCACTAGCATATATTTCTATTAGCAAATAGCTGATAACAATACAACAATGTGTGATCTCTACCAGACAATCCAGCATACATAATCCATATGTTTAAAAAAACATCAACAATATTAAATACTTAACCTTTTCCCACACTGGCATCGGCTGGCGGTACATACTATGTCTTCAGTTCATCCTTCATAAAACATCTTTCTTTTGTAAAACTGTTCTAAGAAAACTCTTAAGCCTCAACTTGAGTCCAGAACTCACTAAGTGAGTCTGATTCTCTCAAGCTGTGCTATGATACCAACTTGTAACATCCCGAAATTTTAGGGTAAATTTTAAATTTTTAAACGAACACTTTAATATGGGAAAAAATCACTTAATTAATTTTCATAAAATTCTCATAACTTATAAGTTTAATGAAAACATAATATAGTGGAATATTGATTCAAAACAGTTCTCCAATGTAGCAGCACAGTGTATACACGTCACGCCTTGCCAACCATGGTACCTGAAACAGTAGTTTATATAGGGAAAGGGTAAGCACACAGCTTAGTGAATTTCAACACTTACATAATATATCAATCAAGCATGTCTTGCTAACAAACACAAATTACCACATAATGCACCCAGCAGTGGTATTACCATTCACATAATGCACCCAGCTGTGTATGGTCTCATAATGCACCCAGCAACGATAATAATACATAATGCACCCAGCAATAGTATTATCTCAATATTCAAACAATGCACCAAGTATAGCACAAACCACACATATCACATAGATCACGAAACACAGATAAAATATCAAACTCCTATTCATAATACACATAGCAGGAAGGAATGATATCAATACAATGCAGTGAGAAACTCACCTCAGTTGTCAGCTGAAAAGTCAACAGACATCCCTACAAAATCGACGTGTATGGAATTGTCAGATTCCAAGACTCCACCTTCCCTTTACTCAAAATTTCCTATAATCCAACATATAAAGATTAACGCATGATCCCAAGAGTATTACCTTAACTCAAATTTAACCATGGTTCCTTCCATTAATTGAAGTTATGTCTGTACGAAGGTCAAGCTTAATCACACAGTCTAATATTGTTTTACTTAATTTACTATGCTATGGTGGTCATATTTAAATGTCTGCATCTTTTATTAAGTAGGATCCTTCTCAAAATCGTCCTATTATAACAATAGGTTTTTGCGACTCGGAACTGTCTTATATTTATATCATCCCTCATAATGAATTAAATTTGTGCTAACATGGATAATTGATTTACTAAAATAATTTCACTTCCACCATCAAATAATTAAAACTAATTTAGTTTAAGATTATCTTATTTATAATCCAATAATATGAACCCATCATAACTTAATCATATTAGCAGATTCATATAAAAGTCCAATGATAAAGCCAATTCCTTAATCCATTTATTCAAATCCTGTGGCCCGAGCCTAAATCTGATTTGCAGCCCAAAAGTAACTAAGACTTCAATAAAATGGGGCCGAAGGGAAAAATAACGGAGACCCAAAGCTGGCCCAAAATGGAATTAGATCCAAGCTAATGACCTAATATGAATTTATGAACAAGTCAGGAGGTCAAACTCACCATCATCGGCTCATGACTCCCAAAACCGATGCCTGATACGTGACCAGATGCTCCAGCGATGCTTCTTCTCCGGCCACCATCTCCTTCCAACGAGACTCACCCCTTCGACGGTAAAGACCATCTCTCCATTCTCCAAGTTAAGGCAGCAAATGCTGGTTCAACTCCGACCCCATCGGCTTCCAATGGCTCCGGCGACGCAGCTCCTCCCTTTGATCCGGCATAGGTGATCCAGCCAAGCCCCTCCGCCGCGTACCACCCATCGCCAGACACCCACTTCTCTGTGACTCCTTCCTCACTCGCACCGCCACTGCCCACCTCCGTGACTCCTTTCCTCACTCGCACCACCACTTACGGTGGTCTCTTTCGCTCTCGCAGATACTCCTCTACCTTGTTCCCTTCTTGACTCGTCTCACAGCTCTCGATCTCTCTTTCGGGATTGATTTTCACGAACTCACAATTTGGACGTGAGTTTTGTTTGCTTCTATATTCCTGATTTTACGCGATGATTAGCCCACAGCAAATAATACGGGACCATAGCTTTAATCTGATTTGATTTGGGTGGATTCCGGACAAATGACTAAAATGCCCTTAATTCCATACCTTGAAAATATTCTAACTTATACATAATAATGTTTTCCTGATTTTCCCAAGATCATAACTTCCACATAAAACATCGGATTTTCGCAAACTTTATACCGTTAGAAAGATGCTAATGAGCTTAACATTGTATTCTTACTGACTTAAGGCTGAATCTGAATAGAGTTTACGTTACAGACCCTCAAACATGACCCTTTGGTCGTTTTTGTCACTTTTTGGTCATTTTTATCGCGTCATATCTTCTTTGTTATAACTCCAAACGATACGAATCTTTTTCCTATAATCTTATTACATCAAAATCTACAAAAGTCTTCTTGATATTTTTTTTCCCAAATCCTTATATATTTTTAGATATTAATTTTTAAAGTTTATCTAATAATCTCTTCAATTTTAGTCTTAATTAAAGAATTACACAATTGGTCGCTATAGTAGGTTTTATAATTTTAATTAACTCAATCTCCATATAATCCAACAATTTAAGTTTATAAATATGACATAAACCCCCTACTATAATTTCTAATCTAGAACCATTATTTTTGTTATTTTCTTTTTATTATTAATATTAATATTTATTTTTCGTTAAAATAAATACTTAATTTGCTGAAAATAAAGAATCGAAAAACGGGGTGTTACAGTATGCATGGTGAATAATATTTGCATATGTTGATTATTGCAAATGTAATTTGATAAAATCACTTTTAATGATTTAGTACCACCCTCGATAATGACCTAAAAACATAAGCGATTATGATTAGTTGTTTCAAATAAATTTGTTTCTTGTAATAAGAACGTTAGTTTAATTTTAGTTTCAAATAAATTTATTCCTAGTAATAAAAACGTTAGTTTCACTTGTTATTAGTCATGTCGTATTGGCAAACATGTTCAACTTCATTTACCTTTTATTAGTTCTAGTTCAAGTATATTTGAACCCTTTGATATTATTCATTTTGACTTATGGATATCCCCGATTACAAATATTAGAGAGATCAAATACTATATTTTATTCTTAAAGCACTACTCCCATTTTCTTTGGGTTTAGCTAAATTAGACGTTGTTGTCGTCTTTTATATACGAAAATTAAGATTAGAAACTCCACAAGTTTTAAATTGATAAACAGAAATACCGCGTTACAGATTACAAAACAACTTAGGCAAGCGTACCTAATCAGTTGTTATATAGCTTTGGTAATTCCTGATTTATCGCACCTAAGGGAAAAAGTATTTAAGTTAAGTAAATTCAATCATCAATCAACAATTTGATAGTAAATAAAGACAATAAAAGTGACGATACAATGGGGAATTTGATGTGGTGGAAATACTTTAAAGAACAACGAACAAGAAATGATTAAAATGAAGCAAGGCTAGAGGTTGATTTATATATAGATATTACAGTCTTCCACTTAGATTCGATTGTACTTAATAGTTATGATTTATATGCTATAGATTGCAATACATGGTATATTTGCATGAAAGGGTTTTATGTGCTCCAAAAATTTGTGGTATTCTTCAACTTGTTTTTCCTTCTTCAATCTTTGAGGTATGGAATCGGTGGTTATATGGTTTTACTAAAGGTTATAGTGAAGTATTTTCTTCTAGAGTTGGTTCTTTTTATCCTCTAGTTTTTCCTTCTTAGAAACCTGCAGTTTAGAAGGGTTTTCAGAATTAATAGGATTTACTAGGTCAAGAGTTTTACCACTTATAGTTTTCATAGCTTTAGCAGGTTCTTTGACTTTGTTTGCATCGCTTGGCAAAGATTCCACAAATCGTCCTTGTAATACCTGTGTGATTTGAGCAATTTGATTTTCTTTGTTTAGAACTGATGTTTGTTGGTTTCGTAGTGTGGTTTCTGCAGAAACTCCTATCTTTTTTACCATTTCTTCAGTTCTCTTATGTCTTTTCTCAAATGCTTCCACAAATCAAACCATGATTTTTTCCAAACTTGTTAGGTTATTTGTGGCTTAGGTTGTTCCCTTTGAAACAATCTTTGACCATCTTGTTTGTATCTTTCGTCCATGCTCTTGTGGTATTCATTATGTGGCTTCCAATTGCCTCGTGATTTCCAATTGTCGTATCGGGTCCCAAATGAATAACATGCTTCTTCCTTTCTCTGTCATTATTCGTTTAAATGGCATTCCTTTGTTAGGTGTGGTCCATTGCAATTGTCACATCCAATTTATATGGCATGGATAGTTTGATTTATTTTCTTCACGTCTCTTACCAGTACGTCTAGTTTGGCTGTTAGAGCAGAAAGCTCCGCAGTTCTTTTGTTGGTTGCTCTTTTTCTTGATGATGAATCTCTTGTGGAGTGCCATTGGTACACGAGTTTGGTTGCTTCTTCTATTAATGCATATCCATTGGTCGGGGTCTTCTTAGGAATTGGTCCATGCAAATCAACCAATTTACGTGTAGTTACATTAATACCATTATAAAAAGTTAGCATAATTTGATGAGGATTTAAATGGTGTTGTTGCAATTTTGGCTTGCAGTACCAATAAAGATTTTCCAATCGAATGGGATCGGAAGGCAACATATCGGGATGCTTCCATATCTCCTCATCGATGGTATTGATCACATCCAATTTTCCATTCATGAATGGATCATGAGTGGTGATAAAATCATGTTTCTTGTTTTCAAATATCAATTCGTCAGCATCAACTTCTTGATCATCGTCCAACAGGTGGATCGGTACCAAGAGTGAGAGACTGGTTTGATCTGATGGTGGTACCAAGTCACCCATCATCAGATCCTCATTTTCAAATTTCTCAAAAATTTCAAAAATTACAGGGTCAGGGGTAATATTGTCATCTACACCCCTTTTCCCAATATTATCAAAAACTTCAACAATTTCAGGACCTGTTGGGCTGGGATCTGTACTGTCACTTACAGTCCCCTCCACAACATCCTCATCAATCAAATCGTCTGGTGATGGTACAGATTCACACATCACCAGATCAACATTATCAATACTTTCAAAAACATCAAAAACTTCAAAGGTTGTTGAGTCAGAAGTAGCATTGTCACCTACAACCTCTTCCTCAACAACCGTTTCGACCATCTCAATGGTCTCTTGATTTTCCCACAGTGCATGCCCTTCCATCACATATTTAGGTGATACAAGTTCACACACATTATCATTGGTATAAAAATCACTCACCTTTGGTTCTGGCGAAGGTGGTGAACATTTCCAATTTTCCTCCATCTTATCTAAAGAAGCTTGCAATTTTTCAAGAGCTTCAGCCTGATCCTTCTGCTCTTGGTTATTGTTATACAAGAGTACCCAAAGTTGGGTCCAAATTGCATAATTCTCAGGCTGAGATGACTCCTCGGTTCGCCATCCATTGTCATCGAATGATCCATTGTAGCAATCATCCTCGTAATAGATGTCGGCCGGATTTTCATAATCTTCATAATACTGATCCGGGTACATGTAATCACCCATTATAAGGATGTACACATACCAAAAATCAGCAAACTAAAATCAAACATAAAAAATCAGATACTAAATCCTACAAATCACCTAATTTAGTGATTAATTTAATTAATTAAAAGTGCATGGACTGGTTTGTATTTATTTAATAGTGGAATAACTGGCTGGCCAGTGAAAACCTTAAGTGCATGGACTGGTTTGTATTTATTTAATAGTTTGTATTTATTTAATAGTTGAATAACTGGCTGGCCAGTGAAAGCCTTAAGTTGGCGAAATTATGGAGGCCACCTCCATGATTTCGAATACCCTAATTAGGGTTTAGAAGGCTTGGTCTAAATGGTCAACAGGCTTGTCCATTAAGGAGGCTTCTCTAGGGTTTTGACTGTAACACTTGGAGGCTATAAATCGAGCCTCTTGGAGACCCAAAAACCTGTGTCACTTTCATGAAGTCTCTCTGGAATTATGTTCTCCTCCTCTTGCTCTTGGGTGTGATCTCATTTGAGGCAGGACACTTGTGCTGCTGGCTTCAAGATTAAAATCAATGGTTGGTTTTTCTTATTCAATTCTTTAGAAATTAATTGTTGGCCTTTAGGTTCTTGTTACATGTTCAAAGATAGAAAAACATAGATCCTTTTTCTAGGTTGCATGTGAACTTAAGATTATTAGTTCATAGATTGCAGAAAACCTTTCATATGTCTCTTCAAGGGTTTGGTTGGTCAAAGACGTATCAAAAGATAAACAATGTATACCATCTATCTTATTTATCATTTTGAGGTTCTCAACGTGATGCATCACGTAGTATTCGTTAACATGCGAGCACGAAAACAAGCGGTCTATCTTGTAGTCAACCTTGTATATGTAGTTTAAAAGGGTCTGAATGCACTTATGGCACTCGGTGTTTGAGATGATATCATCACAATGGTACGTATCACCAACGGTGTCTTCTTGACCAATGTAATCTAAATGATAGAACTTATGTTTAGATGATGCATGAATGAGGGATTTGAGAAGATATTCTAGATATCTTGAGTGTTGAGGTTTTTTGATAGGTTGATGCTTGCAATTGTAGACTTATACATCTGTATAATTATCAGATGTTGATATAGTAATAAACATAAATAAAGAAATGTAGATGAGATGAAGAACGGCAATGTGAGACTGTGTTGAATACATAAAAGATTTTTCTAGATGAAAAGTTTGAATGTGGTTGAACGCGCAAGCAGACCATGGTTCTCTTAGAAATAAAGAATGTAGTTTTTCAACACCAACACCAACACCAACACCAAGTACGAAAAAGATCGGCTACATTACTAAGATGACCTCCGGCATACATAGCAATAATATGTAGAATGGGCAAACAAACAAACAAATGAATAGTAAGTCACGGGTGAAATGAGGTAAAATGAAACCACATGCATTAAGTAATGAAGAGTAGTGGGACGAAAGCCTCGAAAAACATTTAATTCGGCAAACAGAATTGTCGCTGCAACCCTATATCTCGCAAATGCAACGCCCCTTTTCTTGCCACCACAATTATTATATTCACCGATACCATCTACATTTTACCCTCAATACCCCTTTAACCCTTTTTTTGGGACGCCCAGCACCCGCTTTCACCGAACCACAACCCCAGTCCGTTGACGAATCCGATTCCGATTCAAGTGCTGAGATGGAAGTGGTCCTAGAAGCGACACATGGATCAAAACAATCCAAAACATCATAGACCCATTACACGACGTCTTCCAATGCACATGTCAAATTCTTCCTCAATGAAGAAACAAATGGGATTGAAAGCCCATGAGATGCGATCGAGCAAAAGCCAAGGAAAAACACCAACTTCAAGCTCGTTAGAACTTTGTTGGATATGATTATAAATAGAGTTATGAGAAACTTGTTAGGAGTGCCTTTAGATCAACAAAAATTTAAGAGAATGGCGTTTGAGATGGTATTGTCGTGTTAAAAAACGACATCCATCTACAGATCGGTAAGGAGGGTTAAGTATATGGTTGTCACACCCCCGACCGAGGCGGCGGAACATGCCGGGCTGTGCGACTAAGTTCTTGGATCACAGGCAATTGAATATACAGTACAAGTACAACAATAAACCAAATGATAGTTGTATTTAATCTTGAAGTTTGAATACATGGTTCTTACAAATAATAATAGTAGAGTACATGAAATGCCTTAACAGATATAACAAAACTAGGTTGCCTGAAATCCGTGAAGATTTCCATCGTCTGAAAGTCTCATTGATTTCCTGAGAATACATGTAGTTTTGAGGATCAACACAAGGTTGGTGAGAGTTACAGGTTTTCTGCTAAAAACAGCACTGATACTTTTAAAATAACTAAAAGTATTCCTTTTGTAAGTATAATCATACTTGTAAATGAGTTTGTAAAGAGTTGCTGAAAATCGTAAGTAATACCATACTTATAAATGAATTGTATAAAGTTTTTGAAAACCATAACTAATACCATACTTATAAATGATATGTACGTTTATGAGAAAACCATCAATGCTTATAGTTGAGTCCTATAACCGAGCTATTCGACTGAAATGTACCCCCTACAACGCTTCATGGACGTCGTAGTAATGAAAAAGATAAGTATCACCTACATCGATTTGCAAGTCGAAGTTGTAGCTAACAACCATAGGTGGGGGTGTCAACCCGTATAGATCTATACATATGTATCTCGCTCTGCTTGATTAACGGTTATAGTAGTGTGGGGTCTAGGTATTTCTACTTAGTTATGAATAGTGTCTCACTATCTAAGCCATTGATAAATGTAGGATAGACAAGTCTCATCCCAAAATGGTTTTTGTTATAAAAGCCAAGTATGTTGATAAGTATATACGTAATATTGTACAATACTCGCTTATTGAAAACATTTTATAAAGCTATAATAACATTTATAAAACTTGATATGAAATTGGTAAATGTTTATATTGTACATGTATTCTCCCCCATAATATATAAAAACATAGACAAAGGGGCCGTAACACTCACTTTTGAAGCGTGAATTCAGCTTAGATTCGAGAATAATCGCGTTCGAGAAACACCGCGAAATAACACCAACGAAGACTTAAGCGGCAAAGGGGCAAAGGGAGAGAGGAAGAAAGCTAGATGCTTGGTGAATTGGTGAAAATAAATGAAGAAGATTGTAACATCCCAAAATTTTAGGGTAAATTTAAAAAAATTTTAAACGAAAACTTCAATACAAGAAAAGCCACTTAATTAATTTTCATAAAAATTCCATAACTTATAAGTTTAATGAAAACACCCCAGGATTTACAGAAGTTAACGAAATCTCAATATAGCGGAATATTAATTCAAAAACAGTCCTCCAATGAAGCAGCACAGTGTATACACGTCACGCCTTGTCATCCATGGTACCTGATGTACCTGAAACAGTAGTTTATATAGGGAAAGGGTAAGCACGGAGCTTAGTGAGTTCCTCAAAATACCATACGATCCATCACATAACATACAACACATCATAACCATTCATATGTCTGTGAGACTCGCGGGCTATCCCTGTTCCGCTGAAGACTCACGGGCAGTTCCCGTTCTGTCTTATCGCTCGCAGGCTTTTCCCGTTCCGTCTAATGACTCGCAGGCTATTCCCGTTCCGCCTATTGGCTCGCGGGCTATCCCGTTCCGTCTAATGACTCGCAGGCTATTCCCGTTCCGCCTATTGGCTCGCGGGCTATCCCGTTCCGTCCACAAACAATCATTATCATAGCAATAATTCATACAATTATCATAACAGGTAAGATCACCTTAGTCTAACATATCTTCCTTCCTACGCATGCAATATCACCTATAGTATAGTGAGAAGACTCACCTGATTATAGTTGACTATATCGTTTATCTTTCTTGGCTTTGTATTTCCTTCACTTTAACTGTTAACATAATAAGAAATCTATCATTTCTTAATCCTTAACTATATTATAGTCGCATCATTAAACCCTTCCATAATTCCAATATGATACTCCATGATTTATCAAGTAAAGAACGGCCAGGTAGAAGATTAGATGGGGTGGCGGGATCCTTTCAGCATTCTAGCCTTTCGGAAAATCCAACAACCAGATCCCAAGTAATCGGCCTAGTCACCGTCCTCGTAAGTAAATCAATCGGTATTATATTCGGAAATTACGAATTGTTATAATAACGACATTTTAAGGTTTTTGTTTACTATTGTTAGAAATTAGTATAATATAACATATGTTATACTTATTAAATATTCTACTTCTTAACACAAAAACTATTTTACAATAACTAATTAAGCTATAGAAAAGTTTGTAATTACCTTATGACCAGTCGTCGAAACCTATAACTTCTTCGCTAGACTTTTGAGCTTCCTTCCGCTCACTTCTTACACTCTAGTGCTTAGAAACCTCTATATATTGGATTGAGATTTGTTGGTGTGGTTTATGAGATGTTTTGGGGGGTATTTATACTTGAATTCTTGAATAAAAAATGGCATGACACTTTTGACAAAAGATTTTAATAATATAATTTTGTTGAAATTAAAGGCCTTCTAGAATCAGTCTGTTCAAGACTGGTTTAGCCGATCTTAAACCCATTAAATTCACGTTTTTATTTGATATTCAGAAAATTCATCTCAATACCTTTCCAGGGATGTATTTTACGTATTTATACGAGTTTTCTATGATTTATTATGAATTTTTGAAAACAGGCTATCTAATCTGTCAATTCCGAACTAATCAGTAAAGATTGCATTTTTTACCATAGATAATCTCATTTTCAAGCTTACTATTATTTTTGGTAATTGTACTAGACTCAATTTGTAAACTTTGTGCATTGGTTTGAGGTCCAAACAATTTTCCTAGAATTAATTATGATTTTTCTAAAAACGACACAAAATGTTGATTTTATATGAAATTGTAACTAAAGTTTTTCTTAACTTTATAACTACCAAAAATCATATAATTCCTAACACTCTTATTTTAAGTATATGTTATAATCAGGATACGGGTCTTACAAGTCTCCCCCACTTATTTGGATTTCGTCCCGAAATCCGCATTCTCGAACGCCTCTATGTATTTCCCATCGAGTCCTTATGTTCTTCAAAAATCCTCCTCATCTTATTGTCGAACCTTTACAAGGTTTCATTATCTTTCCCTTCAACTTTCACATGTCTCTGTAATAATGCTTAAGGTCCTATTATTCTCATTCACTCCATACTTCTTTTCTTCTAGTTACTCTAGATGTAAAACTCTAACTGTTTCTCACAGTCCCACACATCAACTTGACCGGCTACTTTCTACAGTACATATTTAGTACTTTCTAATCTTCATGTATACATAGTTAACCTAGTTAACTTGCAACACCTAATTTTTAACACTATTTCGTATTTATATGAATTCTCATATTTCAGCACACATTTGTCTCAATTCAATATTTTCTTTTAAATACTTTTTGGCTAAATAATTCTATATTTGTAAAATCTCCAAAAAAATTTTGTTTCACCGAAAAATATAAAATTTACATCATCTTTCGTAAGTTCTTTTTTTTTTCTTTGAAGTACTGAACACTCTTTAAACTATTTCCATTATATGGAGACATAAAATTTTGTTTTATTTCAAGAGTCTCTTTATTATCTCGTTCTCACCGGATTCAAGCAGGGAATTTTGAAAAAAATGTCACCTGGGGTAGTGAAAAGTCGCATCTACTGTAGTTAGTTTGAATTTCGGTAATTAAAACGTGAGGTGTCCTTTCAGTTCCGTGTGACCTTTCGGTTCCAGCTGCAAGATACTATATATACAGGTATGTAGTATCATTCATTTCCACATTCATTTTCAGTCTCGTCCTCTCTTATCACTAGTTTGTTCATAAACGAACTCATATTTAAAGCCGAGTCATGGAAAACAGATCTTCAATGGGCGATCTGTCGAACCCTGGACCTGGTTTTCCGCAAGGAGAGGGTACTTCAAACCAAGAATTCATAATAGAGTTCGGTGACTTAACATTCTAGACATCTATCATCCATATTTTGTTTATATTTCTAATGTTTTGTTTGATTCTGAATTATGTTACAGTCTTCCAGATATACTACCAATAGAGCAACTCCACGGTGAGCCGGAAATTTTTCCCGAGTTGAACATTAACTCAGAAGATCCGGTGCATGCATCATTAGACTTTACACTTGATCAGACTCCATACCTTCTACCAGGTTAAATTCTTTAAATGATTGCTTCTATGAATATTCAATTTTGTTTATCATCTGACAATTGTTATTCGTAGACCCATTTGTGGATGATCTATCTGACTACAATCCATTCATCGACGTACCCTCAACGAGTAGTGAGATTACCCCCATGAATCAAGGATTCATGGCTGACATTCAGAATGAAAGTCAATTACAAACAACTCACAACATCAATATTGAAATGAATCCCGAACTTGGGATTGGTTTTCAATATCAAAATCACCTTCAGGTGATTCAGAGGAATCTAGAAGGATTTCAAAATCCTGGGTCCATGATTGAAAACCTACAATTACCACCAATAGAAGTTACTGATTTTAATGAATTAATGTCCATCTTTGGTTCAGAAAATCAGGATCATGTTCAAATGATCCCGAATAATAATAGTACATTTGAACTCAATCCTTCGATTCCGATAACCACAGTAGATGGCAGTAGAAGAGGTTTCAGACATTCATTAAGTAGAGAAATAATAGCTGAACACTTTAACGAACCAATTGAGAAGGCTGCGAAAGAACTCAATATTGGATCGACACAGTTAAAAAAACGCTGTAGAGATTTAGGTATCGAACATTGGCCCCAACGACAACTTAAGAGTCTGCAAACTCTTATTGATCGTGTTGAGGTAAAGAATTACATTTTTGTTTTGTTTTTTTTTAATTCCTTTATATCATAATGTTATTATTACTAAAGTTGTTTGTGCCACAGGAATTTGGTAACGAGTTTAGTGGAGCAGCAGGATTATCGAAAGATTTAATACCCAACCTAAAAAGGGAGAAAGAGGCAATAATTGAAGGGTCACAATCGGGTCTAACAGACGGCACAAAGAAGCTAATACAAGCTGCTCATAAGGTTGTATTTAGGAAAAGAAAAATTCAGGAAAAGGGGGAAACTTCATCAAGAACTCATACACAGCAGCAATCTCCGCCATCTAATTCTGGTATGAGTAGCATTAACCCTGGTTTACTCGAGCCTGCGAGTGAGGATAATTTTGGTGGCTTTGTAGGTGACCTAGCCTGGTTTCCTCCTTCTTATAGCTATCCCCAACTGGTTCCGAATTGGAACCCTTCCTCATCACTTCCCTATTTACACACTCCCAAACGAGTCGATTTTTAGCCCATAATCATGGGGTTACGGGTTCCAACCCTATTGAGACCCCATACCTTGGAGCTCCTCCTCCAATAACCGAAAGCATACCCCTTCCAAATCCTCAAGAAGGTACAAGTCAATGTAATGATGACAAAGAGTGGAGTGTAGAAGATCTTTTCTCACATCTTTCTGATTCTCCAGTTTAGGTTAGTAGTTCTGTAAACTTTTCTGTATTAATATAAAGTTATAGTAATGAATTAAATATATCAATGTGTTACTATAATTTTAATGATTTCATCGATTCTATACAATCTTCATGTTGTTCCCTTAATTTTGTATTCCTTCCCTACTTGGACTAAAGTCCAAGTATGTTTCTTCGATTTATAACTATTATTTTTTTACGAGCCCTTACTCTCAAACGAAAACCAAGCCAATTCTGCTCAGCCAACAACTTGCATCAGGGGCAAACACCATCTCAATAAACACGTTTCGATAATGTAGAGACGTTTACATCAACCACCATATGTTACTCTATCGTCAGTTACCTCAATCACGAGCGAGTGATCCAGACTCTCAACCCACACGACTTGATCAATCACTCAAGCAAGATCAATACAAGGGTAGGTTGCCCCACTATTGCACAGCACCAGGCATGTACAGAGTCGACTCAAAAATACCCGCTATCATCTCAGGCGCCGCTTGCACCTCTTTGACAGTGAGTTGGAAAACTCACCCTTGCATCCTTTAGTCCCTGTCTGACTTGTGCGCCCATTAGTTGCATGAAAAATAGCTAGCACAATAGCATTTTGACATTCTCCCTTTCAACAGTCTTTAAGCTCAGTAATCAACTTAAGCATGATCGGTCCAACCAAACTGGTATGATCACATCTTAATTGTTCCTACTGAACCTCACAATCAATATTCAACAATCGAATGGATAAAGGTTTACCACATTATACTAGTATTTAAGTCAACTATGCTAGACACTCACATACTCAGCTCCTTGGATCCTTCGTGACGAACTCCCGATTCAAACGCGGATCCTGTGCTTTCGATAGTAGGAGCTCTACTACTACCTTCCACACCTATCCATGTTCGTTCCAAGACCCGTCTCGAAATATCCAATTCGCTTATCACCGATAATTTTAACACATATGCCCTTACAAGGCATATGTCAACCCTTCTAGGAATACTTGGAATCCCACCCCCACCCTGCTATTCTAACTAAGACAGAACTTCCTCCAGTGATGACAGATTGTTTCGCGAACGTAGTTGTATACAATATTGAACTAAACAGTCTTTCAAATAAGAGAATCTTCCCTAAGGCAACAACCAAACAAGGAACATGCAATAAGGTCAACTCACACATTCTATGACTATTCAGTCCATATTGTATACAACTTAGTGGAAATCTATAAGCAACCTATCGGCACTAGCATACAGTTCTATTAGCAAATAGCAGATAATAATACAACAATGTGTGATCTCTACCAGGCATTTCAGCAAACATATACCATATGTTTTTTTTAACATCCACAATATTAAATACTTAACCCTTTTCTCATACTGGCGTCGGCTGGCGGTACACACTGTGTCTTCAGTTCACCCTTCATAAAACATATTTCTTTCGTAAAAATGTTTTAAGAAAACTCTTAAGCCTCAACTTGAGTCCAGAACTCACTAAGTGAGCCTGATTCTCTCAAGCTGTGCTCTGATACCAACTTGTAACATCCCAAAATTTTAGGGTAAATTTAAAAAAATTTTAAACGAAAACTTCAATACAAGAAAAGCCACTTAATTAATTTTCATAAAAATTCCATAACTTATAAGTTTAATGAAAACACCCCAGGATTTACAGAAGTTAACGAAATCTCAATATAGCGGAATATTAATTCAAAAACAGTCCTCCAATGAAGCAGCACAGTGTATACACGTCACGCCTTGCCATCCATGGTACCTGATGTACCTGAAACAGTAGTTTATATAGGGAAAGGGTAAGCACCGAGCTTAGTGAGTTCCTCAAAATACCATACGATCCATCACATAACATACAACACATCATAACCATTCATATGTCTGTGAGACTCGCGGGCTATCCCTGTTCCGCTGAAGACTCACGGGCAGTTCCCGTTCTGTCTTATCGCTCGCAGGCTTTTCCCGTTCCGTCTAATGACTCGCAGGCTATTCCTGTTCCGCCTATTGGCTCGCGGGCTATCCCGTTCCGTCTAATGACTCGCAGGCTATTCCCATTCCGCCTATTGGCTCGCGGGCTATCCCGTTCCGTCCACAAACAATCATTATCATAGCAATAATTCATACAATTATCATAACAGGTAAGATCACCTTAGTCTAACATATCTTCCTTCCTACGCATGCAATATCACCTATAGTATAGTGAGAAGACTCACCTGATTATAGTTGACTATATCGTTTATCTTTCTTGGCTTTGTATTTCCTTCACTTTAACTGTTAACATAATAAGAAATCTATCATTTCTTAATCCTTAACTATATTATAGTCGCATCATTAAACCCTTCAATAATTCCAATATGATACTCCATGATTTATCAAGTAAAGAACGGCCAGGTAGAAGATTAGATGGGGTGGCGGGATCCTTTCAGCATTTTAGCCTTTCGGAAAATCCAACAACCAGATCCCAAGTAATCGGCCTAGTCACCGTCCTCGTAAGTAAATCAATCGGTATTATATTCGGAAATTACGAATTGTTATAATAACGACATTTTAAGGTTTTTGTTTACTATTGTTAGAAATTAGTATAATATAACATATGTTATACTTATTAAATATTCTACTTCTTAACACAAAAACTATTTTACAATAACTAATTAAGCTATAGAAAAGTTTGTAATTACCTTATGACCAGTCGTCGAAACCTATAACTTCTTCGCTAGACTTTTGAGCTTCCTTCCGCTCACTTCTTACACTCTAGTGCTTAGAAACCTCTATATATTGGATTGAGATTTGTTGGTGTGGTTTATGAGATGTTTTGGGGGGTATTTATACTTGAATTCTTGAATAAAAAATGGCATGACACTTTTGACAAAAGATTTTAATAATATAATTTTGTTGAAATTAAAGGCCTTCTAGAATCAGTCTGTTCAAGACTGGTTTAGCCGATCTTAAACCCATTAAATTCACGTTTTTATTTGATATTCAGAAAACGTATCTCAATACCTTTCCAGGGATGTATTTTACGTATTTATACGATTTTTCTATGATTTATTATGAATTTTTGAAAACAGACTATCTAATCTGTCAATTCCGAACTAATCAGTAAAGATTGCATTTTTTACCATAGATAATCTCATTTTCAAGCTTACTATTATTTTTGGTAATTGTACTAGACTCAATTTTTAAACTTTGTGCATTGGTTTGAGGTCCAAACAATTTTCCTAGAATTAATTATGATTTTTCTAAAAACGACACAAAATGCTGATTTTATATGAAATTGTAACTAAAGTTTTTCTTAACTTTATAACTACCAAAAATCATATAATTCCTAACACTCTTATTTTAAGTATATGTTATAATCAGGATACGGGTCTTACAAAGATGCATCTTATTTATAGGGTTGAAAATCACTATTCGTCATTATTCACGTCACTATTCACGAGGTAAGCGCTTACATAATCATTACGCTATGCTTTCCGATTTTATAATTAGTATTATTTTTGAGACCGGAGAATTGTTGAGCCGAGTGCACTGATTTTAGAAACCTAAATAGATAATTTTTTTGAGTTGCAGAACATCGGGAAATCGTGTTTAAATATTGCGTTCATTTATCCGCAGTATCCGATTAGTTGACTTTTATAAATATTTTTACTAAAAATATTTCGAGTATGAAATCCAATAATAGACCATAGTCTGAGTCCAATAATGTTCTCGGAATTTCCATATGAGGTGCGCAAGTTCCTCAACGGATCGAAACGATTTATGTAGTTAAATAAAATCAGTGTTACACTGGTTTGTTTTGGCTTGTTTTCTTATAACAGTCGTAACTTTTGCATATGAGCTCCGTTTTGAATGTTATTTATATTTCCGGAATCATGGAAACATGTACTCAGAGGTTAGATTGCTTGTTTTGTTTCACAAATGGTTAATAATTATTTTCAGTTTTTTCAAACGTATTAACTAGGGTTTCAGTTTGAGCTTGAGATATTCCATTATAGGAAGTAAGATTTTATCTCGTATCTTATTTTAATCGTAATGACACTATATTTTCCAAAGTATGCATTGAAGCTCAAAAGGTTTGGTTATAAAGAGGTTTGCGACGATTTAACTGTTTATAGTTCTAGGTATAAATTTCCGGGATGTCACATTACCTCCCCGTTAAAGGAATTTCGTCCCGAAATTATTTCGTAACATAACACTTCTGCTCGATCGTGTAGAAGTCACACGGGTCGTGTTCTAGTTACTGTAGCATCCAGTAGCATCAAGTAGACATACACGGGTCGGGTTTCGGAGCATGGGTCGGATTTTTAAAAGTTAACGATGCTAACTTTAAAGGTTAGTGTCGCTAACCTGCTTCAGTGGGGTTATTTGGACAGCTTTCCTCATTTACCCCATTTACGAACCAAAATCCTCCTAGGTTATCTTCATAGCAAAAGGTGCGAAATTTGGTCATTTTGATCAAGGATTTTGTGTAGTAAAAGTTTGTGGAGGTTGGATTTAACACCCGAAATGCGTTCTCTAGTTCTTAATTCACAAGGTTAGTTATTTTGAGTTTTAGGGTTTCAAACTCTAGATGTCCAAATCTAAAAGTATGCTTCGATTCATCTCATTTGTTGTTAGTGGATTGCTAATATATGTTGTATTAAGTCCTTGTTGCGAATATTGTGATGTTTTAACGGTTGATTTGGTAAAACCGTGAAATTGGGGGTTTCAGTTTGATAGCATATGATATTCACTAATTGTGATTTGTATTAGCTATTTATTTCTTAATCATTTGAGTTAAGTATTCTGGAAATGCCTGAGGATGTTTAAGATATGATATGTGATTTCATTTTACAGTTGATACTCGTAGGATGGAAGGAAGTACGTAAGATACAGGTGGACCACGAGATGCACCTATGCCAGGTGAGTAGTTCTAATTCATTATTTATGATTATATTATGATATAATTGAATTAACTGTAAATCTTAATTGATTGAGATAATCAATTTGTACGAGTTATACAAGGTTGAGAATTTCCTATCATAAACGAGTACTTGGTGTGATTGAGAACTCTAAGTGACTGGGATAATTAAAGAGATTGAGATCAATGATGTTTTGTTTTAGTAGTCGTTGAGAAATGATGAAATGATTTACTAAGTCTTAATTATTTTCTCATTGAGCTTAGTTAGCTCATAAAAATGGTTATGTTGTATGTATTATGGGTGACAAGGGCAAGAAGATTGCAAATGGGATGAATGACTTAACTTGGGGCAAGACTTTTGGACTTTTTGTGAACTATGGCATGCTATTTTGTATAGTTTTGTAAAAAATGGTCTTTGTAACCTAGTTTTGGGACATATTTGTATTAAGTAATCGTGTTTATGATAACTGCTTGTGCTTTTGTTTCTTAACTTTGATTACATTATTAAACCCTTTTGGTTATTAGAGTAATTATTTGTGTAATTTGGAGATGGGAGTTACATGGAGGGATCCACATGTATCCCTTCCTTGCTGACTCCGTGTCCTAAGAAATCCAACTTTCACATCAAAATTCATATTTTTAAATGAGTACTGAAAATTCTTTGAACTATTTCCGCTATCAAGAGATATACATTTTTTTTATTTAAAAAAAAAGTCTTTTCATTATCATGTCCTTATAGGATTTAAGCAGCGAATGTTGAAAAAAATGGCACTTAGGGTAATGAAAATGTCGCACCTACTATAGATGTTTTGAATTTCGGTAGTAATAATGGGGGTTGTCCTTTCAGTTCTAGCTGTAAGATATTATATAAATGGGTATGTATCATCATTTGTATCTAAGATCCTTTCAGTCTCATTTTTTTTACTACTAGTTTATTCTTATATAATCTTAGATTTCCAAATCGAGGTATGGAAAACAGATCTCCTATGGAAAATTTTTCAGACACTGAGCTGAATTTCATAAGGGAAGAGGGTACCTCCCTATTGTTTAATCAGATACCTCCACTGGAGTTTGGTAATTATAGTATCCTAAACTCCTTTTTATTTCTTATTCCTTTCTCTAGCGTTTTGATTTTTGTTTTAAATTATGTGAGGTATAGATTTTCCAGATATATTACCGCTGGATCAACTTCAAGATGATCCTGAAGTTTTTCCTCTGATGGGTATTCTCCCTGAAGATCCACTGCCTTTAAATGAAGACATTGCTGTTGGGCAATCTCAATATATACTTCCAGGTTAAGTCATTTTGTTAAGCTTTATGTTTGTTTTGCTTGATTATCTAACATACGTTATACACAGATCCATTCGTAGATGATCTTACTAATGATAATCAAAGCATGAACGTGCCCATACTGCATAGTGGAGTAGATTTAACAAATCAGGGGTTTCTAACTGACATTCAAAATCAGGATCAAATACAGTCGATCCATGATGACACTATCGGGTTTGCTTCAGCGAATCCTGAGTTTGTGGGTGGTTTTCAATATCAGGATCACCTTTAGATGATTCAAATGAATCTAGAGGGATTTAAAAATCCTGGGTTCATGGTTGAAAATCAACCATTACTACCGACAACAAGTACTAATTTTACTGAACCAAAGTTTATCTTTGGATCAGCAAATCAGGATCATGCTCAAATGATCCCGAATTATAATAGTACAACCGCATTTAATTCTTTGAGTCAAAGAACCACATTAATTGGCAATGGAAGTGGTTCTAGACATGCGTTGAGTAAGGAAACAATATCCATGCATTTTGACAAGCCCATTTTGCAAGCTGCAATGGAACTCAACGTTGGATCAACACAGTTGAAGCAACGTTGTAGGAAGTTAGGCATCAAAAGTTGGCCTCGACGACAGATTATGAGTCTACAAACTCTTATTAACCATACTCAGGTTAAGAATTGTATTTCATTCTCCACAATTTTAATACCATGAGATTGTAATGACTGAAAGTATTTATGCAACAGGAATTGGATAATAATCCTAGTAGAGCAGACGTAATACTTGGTCTAGAGAACGAGAAAAGAGCAATAGTCGAGGGTTCCAGTTCGAAGATAACTAATACCACAAAGAGATTGAGGCAAGCTGCCTTTAAGGCTGTTTACAAGAAAAGAAAGGTTCAGAAGAGGGAAGAAGCTTCATCAGGGACCGATACACAACAGCAATCTCTGCCTTCGGTTTCTGCTATGAGTGGTTTTAACCATGATTTTCTCAAGACCATAAGTGAAGAGAACCCAGAGGACTTGGCAGGTGACATAGCCCGCCTTTAGCTTTCAGATTGAATTTCTACCAATATTAGTTTAATGGTACTGTTGGTAGGAATGATGGTAGGTTTTCGATAATAGTTATTGGTCAGGTATTATCAAAATATCAGGTTGACTGTGCAAGGATAGGGGCAGATAAAGTGTCTAAATGTATGGTTCTATAGTATTATAAAATATTCCTATAGTATTTTAGCTTCATATTCTATTTTAGAGTTTCTTTATATATGATTCTTGGTAAGTTTTTTTTAGACTTGTTGTTCACTACGATTATTCCTAAGTACATGTTAGTCACACATTGGACCAATATAGTTGATCAGGCTCTATCTATCCTAGGTATGATTACATAATTACCTAGGCCTACTCGTAGTGTTCAACTCATCTTATTACTTTTGTATTGTTCTGATTATGACACTGTTATACTATGTATGTACTTATACTTTATAAAAATATCATTGTATGTTAAAAGTATACTTTGTACGAAATGTTTTAGAGAGTTTTAGTCTCATTGCACTACAAGAAAATTTCGATTTAGCTACGGAAAAATTCCGTAGCAAAAAGGTGAAATTCCGTAGCTGAACCTGAATAGCTACGGAACTTGCTACGGATTTTGTCAATAAGATTCCGTAGCTATATTTCTTGTAGCAAAATTTTTTGTTACGGAATTTTAGTTCCGTAGCAAGTTTGCTACGATTTCTACTACGACTTCTATTTTGTAGCAATCTCATTTCCGTAGCTAATTTCGTAGCAAGAGATTTCGTAGCTAATTCCGTAGGAACAGATTCCGTAGCAAATTCCGTAGTAACATACTTCGTAGCAAAGTCCGTAGCAACTGATTCCATAGCAAATTCCGTAGCAACTTATTCCATAGCTAATTCCATAGCAATGATTCCATAGAAAATTCCGTTGCAATTGTTGCGTAGCAAGTTCCGTCGCAATTGTTCCGTAGCAAGTTCTGTTGCACTTGTTCTCTAGCACATTCCGTAGCAAGTGGTCTATAGCAAATTCCGTAGGAAAGTCCGTAACAATGTTACCATTATTCAATAATACAATCCAATTATATGATTCTACTATTCATAGCATTACATAAAAAACAAATTATATAAATCCAAAAGTAATAATGCTTTATAACTAAAACCGAAAGAAATAGTTCATACATTAAAAAATATAACTTAGTTCAAATCCAAATACCGTTGAAAAATGTATAACTCCAACGAAGACTTAAGCGGCAAAGGGGCAAAGGGAGAGAGGAAGAAAGCTAGATGCTTGGTGAATTGGTGAAAATAAATGAAGAAGATGCATCTTATTTATAGGGTTGAAAATCACTATTCGTCACTATTCACGTCACTATTCACGAGGTAAGCGCTTACATAATCATTACGCTATGCTTTCCGATTTTATAATTAGTATTATTTTTGAGACCGGAGAATTGTTGAGCCGAGTGCACTGATTTTAGAAACCTAAATAGATAATTATTTTGAGTTGCAGAACATCGGGAAATCGCGTTTAAATATTGCGTTCATTTATCCGCAGTATCCGATTAGTTGACTTTTATAAATATGTTTACTAAAAATATTTCGAGTATGAAATCCAATAATAGACCATAGTCTGAGTCCAATAATGTTCTCGGAATTTCCATATGAGGTGCGCAAGTTCCTCAACGGATCGAAACGATTTATGTAGTTAAATAAAATCAGTGTTACACCGGTTTGTTTTGGCTTGTTTTCTTATAACAGTCGTAACTTTTGCATATGAGCTCCGTTTTGAATGTTATTTATATTTCCGGAATTATGGAAACATGTACTCAGAGGTTAGATTGTTTGTTTTGTTTCACAAATGGTTAATAATTATTTTCAGTTTTTCAAACGTATTAACTAGGTTTTCAGTTTGAGCTTGAGATATTCCATTATAGGAAGTAAGATTTTATCTCGTATCTTATTTTAATCGTAATGACACTATATTTTCCAAAGTATGCATTGAAGCTTAAAAGGTTTGGTTATAAAGAGGTTTGCGGTGAATTAACTGTTTATAGTTCTAGGTATAAATTTCCGGGATGTCACAAAGGGTCATTTGGTGTTTAAGGTACCTCACACATACAAGGCCTGATCTGATGTATGTTGTTGGCATAACAAGCAGGTACATGGAAAAACCCACACAACGACACCAACAGATTGTGAAGCAAATTCTGAGGTATGTAAAGGGCACCATAGATTACATACTTATTTACTAAAAAGGATGATGAAAGAGATTATGAGGTGTTGGGGTATGCAGATAGTAGCTTGGGAGATGACTTAGACGATTGTAAAAGCACCGGAGGCATGGTGTTCTATCTCAACAAGAACCCGGTAAGTTGGAGCTCCCAAAAGCAGAAGACGGTTGCACTATGAACCTGTGAAGCTGAGTTCATTCCCGCTACAGCAGCTGCTTGTGAAGGTATTTGGCTTGCCAGTTTGCTACACGAGTTAACCCGCGTTGATTCACATCCTGTGCGATTGTATGTTGACAATAAGTCTGCCATGAATTTGATGAAAAATCCGGTGTTCCACGGTAGAAGTAAACACATCAATATGCGTTTTCATTTCATACTGGATTGTGTGGAAAGAGGGGAAATTTCTGGTTCCGAAGAACAACGAGCAAACATCCTCACGAAGGCTCTCCCGAAACTGAAGTTTGCTGAGATGCGGGAGTTGTTGGGTGTCAAAGACCTGGGTTGAACAAGTTGGATTAAGGGGAAGAATGTTGGATTTAATCCAAATTGGTTCACTTTTTATTCAGGGGCATTTTAGTCTTTTGGTTTGGAGTATGAATAAGTAAAAACCACGTTGGCACTAGAGATTTAGTGGGTACAAGTTGCAGTCTTTTTAGGATAAGTTGTTGCAATTTTTGTTATTTATTTTCCTTTGTAATCGTTGATTGAATGTAGTCAGTTGAGAAATAAAACCCAGAATCACTCAGCCCCAAATACTCTGTTTTTCATGCTTCAGATGTTTGTACTCTTGGTACTCTGTTCTTAGTCTTGATCACAGGGACGTTCTCATCTTTTCACATCAACCAGCAAACACAAGCTTATGCTGCACATTTCACCATCCAGATTCACCAATTTAAGTAATGAATGCTTCAATATATTCATATCAACGGAAAAAGATTTCTAGCAAACCGAGTATCATTTGCTTATAGAAGAAGTTAGACATTTAAGACCCGGAAAATGGAATTTCAATCCATCAAACAGGGACCTCCACGGTTCTTATCAAAATCTTTAAGGAATCATTAATCTTATACATTTCAAACCTAAAACAAGTTTGTCTAATTAGAAAATATTGCACTTTTATTGCCAATAATAATACAAAAACAGATATATGACAATGCAAACTTCCGGAAACTTATGGTTAAATAAAAACAGATATTGAGCCACTTTCTTAACAAAACTGTTGAGTGTCGTAATCAACAAAATAAAAGAGTTGAAATATGGTTTGAAATGATTTATTAATTACCGATATTTCGTGATTGCACTACTTGTTATAAATACTAACTATGTAGTATAAATGGCAAGCAGGGTCGATCCACAGGGAGCGATGGTCTAATGGATTACACCTTGAATTCACGGAAGTCAAACTTGTAAAGAAAGTAACCAAAGGGGGGGGGGGTTTTGATGAATAGTTGGACAACAATTATGTAAATGTCGAGAACAAATAACTTGGGACAAAATATATATAGAATGATTGTTTATAATTTGGGGACAAATTCTGGTTTTGTATTTGTAGTCATATGATTGGAAATAACAATAAGAATGATGTTTATAACTTTAATATTTCTAAGATGGTACTTTGTGTATGCCGAAAGCTCGTACATACATCATTCACCTAATGTACCTTAGTCAAGAGAAGCTCATTAACTAAGACTAATCTTACTAATCAAATCTAGATAAGATCATAGAATTTGAATGAAAGATTGCATTATGTTTTATGTGAATGTTCCCAACAATGTTCAATACTCCTAAACAAGCGTTGAAGCGTTAAAACATGAGATATGATTTTCACCTAATTAAAGATGATTATCACAAATAACATTTTATAAAACAATTACGGATTTTATAATTTGTATGACTAGATTGATTGATATTTAAGATCAAATGGCCAATATGAAATAAATAAAAACCAAACACTTGTTAAATCTCAAAATCATATCACTAGAAAGATATAAAATCAAACATCAAACTTTATATTAAATCACAATCATAATCCTTAATACAAAACCAGAAAATAAAGTTACTAGCCACTCATGACTAGTAAAAGAGAAATGAACTTACAAAATGAAGATAATCCACACTTGTAGTTGCACACAAACACAAACACAATGTATCTAGAGAGTAATCAGAAAATAATGGAAAGATGGGATGGTTCTAAGGCTAACCAAACACATCTATTTATACTAACACACCAAGGGTAAAATGGTAATTTGGACAATGGCAAACATCATCATTCCAACACCCACTTTCTTCATCACATGGCCTCAAAATTAGGTTGGATCTGCATCTGGTCGTGTAGCATGAGGATGACAGCACATGAAGGAGTAAACAACTCATAGTGGGCCAAAAAGCAGATCTGGTCACCAGGAAAAGTTACACGGCCGTGTAACTTCTTGGGCCAAGATTACACGGTCGTGTAATCCTGCAAATGTACTGGACCCTACCCTGAGCTGACATGGCATCATATGTGGCATAACCAAGTTACACGACCGTGTAACTTTTGCCCACAAAGTTACACGGGCCGTGTACAATACTGTTAACGGGATGCCATTTTTGTAACTTCTTCGTTTGAGCTCCGTTTCTTCTGAAATTTCTTGTGTAGCCTCCCATTGTCATTCAAAGCAAGATTCAACCCTCAAAAGCACCTGAAAACAACCACAAAGTGTGAAAGTAGATTGCTATTCTTGAAATCCCGAAAAACATGAAAATATGCAATAATGAGAATAAAATGCAAGGTAAAACAAGGATAAAAAGGCATGAAATCATGCTTAGAAATACACTTAACAAATATCCCCAAGCTTAGACTTTTCTTGTCCTCAAGGAAAACAAGGATCTAAACAATGTGGATAACAAACTACAAAGTAGAAAAAGAATAGACACCTTAGGTAGCAACCAAGACAACATCAATCATAACTAAAAATCATGTCAATTTTGGACCCTACACACATATAAGTTAGACCATCTATTCAAAACAAAAGACCATTAAAAGGAACAAATTTTTATCAATTACTTAGCATACGCACGTTGGGCCAAAGTATAAACTCACACATGAAACCTTCACTTATTATTCAAAGCGTCTTGCAAGCAAAGGATGTGCTCACAATTGTTCACTCCTCTCGTGTTTATTCACTCATGTCACAAGATGTGTGACCTTGCAAGCTCCATTTTCAAGATTTGGCTATAAACACTCATTTTTATACGAAGGGCGCTCGGATATCGAATCTAGGAAGCTTATACTAAGTTGACTTTGCTCAAGTCCTCCAACCGACCTCATTTGCATATTTATTTATTAAACACATGATTTTCCAAAACAGAGGGACAAAAAATTACAACTCGATTCCTATTTACAAAGGATAGATACCTAGACGACCGAAGCAACTAAATCTTTTAAACATCAAATTGACCCAAGATGTATGAAGACTTTTAAAACATGGTCAATGTTTGAAGTTGTAACTAGATCAAAATAAGATTTAGTTGTTGAAAGCAAAAATGAGGCTTTCAAACAAATAACCGCTTTATTGTATTTTTGTGGAAAATTTTCATTTTAAATGACTCGAGTGATCACTTGGTTCGGTCTTTTGTTTTATTTTTATTATTTTTTTTCTTTTTTTTATTTGACCAATCTTTTAGAACCGAGTGAAACATTTTCTGTATTTTCACCATAAAAATAATTTCACAAAATTTTTGCTAAAATGATTAGACAAAATATTTTTATGCTATTTTTGTAATAATAAAAATTTAAACACACTAATGACCAAAATAATATAAACAAGGTCATATGACACCTACTACCACACAAAAACTAAAAAAAATATAGAAAATAAGATTTTTGTCCATGACTTTGGAAAATCGCGATTTTGAGATAAACCTTATGTTTAATAGACAATATGCAAATGTATGGTCATGAGGGGGGGGGACTAGTGCAACTTCCATAGTATTTCTCCTAGTTGATTACACACATTGATGAACTCACGGGTGAATAAAGCATCCTTTGCTAGAATAATTTTGATTCAATTTCATGTGTGTTTTATAATTCTCCCAATCGTATCTATGCTAGAAAATTAATAAAAAGAAGTTCCTAATGAAGATCTAAGGTTTCAAAAGATGGTGATGTTACATGTAGATAGGGGACAAAAATACAAGAAGTTTAACTATGAGATATATTATGGTTGCAATTTAAAGGTGTCACATAGGTGAGAAGCAAGAGATAACAAGAAATGCATGCAAAAAATAAAAATAAAATGCAGGAAATAAAATATTTTTGAATTTTTGTGGTTTTTTTTTTATATGGGATTTATTTCCCCATCCCCAAGCTTAAAATAAATGCAATGTCCTCAATGCATTAGGGAAGGAGATAGAAACAACCTACTGAGGGTCGGGGAAGGGTCCCCGTGGCGGAAATGGAGGGTATGGGTATGGTGGGAAATATGGGTAAGGCGGGAATTGAAGGGGCGGGGGTGGTTGGCTTCCTGGCTGCTGTTGTTGTTGCGGTGGCTGTAGTGGTTGCTGCTGTTGCCATGGGTTGAAGGCAACGGATCTTTGTATGTCAGAAAGTATAGACATAACATCTTGGTTATGTTTATATTGGTTCTCTCTAAACTGCTCAAAGTCTTGGTGCAGCTCCATTTGGTGTGTATCAATCTCACCAAGATTATCAAAGATGCCTTGATAATCAAGGCGGAGATCCGCAAGCTGGGAATTGATGCTAGAAAATTGCTCCATGTATAGACTGTGCTCTGGAGGAAATGAGCTAGCAGAACTTGAAGGGCCAGGCTCCTGGGGCTGTCTCGGTGGTGGGCTAGGCTCTCGAGGGGGTAGGTTGGGAGCGGGTAGTTGTAGGCCCATGTTGGAAGGAGGCTTCCAATTTGTGCTGGAGACTGGGTTGGCTAATCGAAGGATTCGGGCATTTCGGTTGTTGACCCGGAGATAATCGCGTCCGTCGGCTTGCCAAATTTCGTCTGATTCGGGGCGTCGAAATAACCTCATACCCTCAAGAACATCGGAGGTGAGGTATCGCTCACCTTTGACTATCTCAAGGTTATCAGGAAATCTGATGCCCAGGACTGGATGCTTGGCTATTAATGTGATAATGCCACCGCAATGTACCTGGCCAGATGAACTTCTACTTAGTTTAAGTAGTTTGTACATGATCCAGGATCCAAAATTTGGGGTTTTAGGCCCTGGATTAATCATGCAGTAGAGTAGCTCAAGCTCATTTAGGCCGGCTTTGCTTATCTCTTCTTGTGGGAAGAAGATAGAAGCAATGATGCGGTGGGTGACTTTGAGGACGGGGTGGATGATGCTAGAGGCTTTGGCGGCACTGGGACGGTAGAAGTTTTCTATGGAAATCTTGGTCCAGAAAGTGCCAACTTCACGGTGGAACAGTTTGTTAAGTTTGCCTCTTTGGTCATAAGTGTTGGCGACCGGTGCGCCAATAAGTTCACACAATTGGTTTTGTGTGATTTGGTAAGACCTGTTGAACATTCTAAAAGACAAAACTGTAGTATGAACGTTAAATTCAACGGAAGACAAAAATTCGATAGTGGGGTTGGAATAGCTTTTTTCGCTTATATTCATCAACCCTTCCCAACCAACATTTGACAGGAGTTTGCGTACTCCTGCCTCTATGTGTAAGTCTCGCAGAGTTGGGACATCAACGAATTTTTGGGCTTGCCCAGTTCGTTCCAAGAAGTTATAAAAACGGGCCTCTTGGGCATCGGTCATGAATGCGATACCCGCATCGCCCATATCAAAGTCCTGCTGTTCGGGCTCCTCATCGGAAGAGCCACTAGAGGCCGAGTATACGATTTGCCTTTTATTACCCCTAGAGTAGGTACGGGATGATGATGCCATTTTTTTAACAAAGGAAATGAACAAAATTAACGCCCAAACAAATAAAACACACCAATTTAATCACAAAGGTTTCCCAAATCAAATCCAAGAACCAATTATCTAGCCAAAAAGCAAAAATTATGCAAATTTTGAGTTTTGGAAAGAATGTACCAAATTGAAGCTTGCACAATGGTGATTTGGCCTTGATTCTTCCTATTCTTGCCTTCCCCAAGCTTGAACCTAAACAAATTCAACAATTTAGCAACAATAATTCAAAACCCTCATTTTCTAGGGTTTCAAGAAATCCGAAATTAACCATGGATTTGGATGTTTCTTGTGGTCAAAATGAAGGAAAAGATGAGAAATAATGGAACTAACCTTTGTAGTTTAACAAAACTTGAAGAAATTAGAAGAAATTAGAAGAAAAAGTGAGAAATCGATTTGTTCTTGTGATAGTTCGGACTCGGCAGGGGGTTTGGGAGCAAATCGCGACCGTGTAATGATAAAAATGAAGTGTTTGCTTTTTATAATATGCGAATAAGACCAAAATGCCTATGGCCTATGTTACACGGCCGTGTAATTTTGGCTTGACAATTTACACGGTCGTGTAAAGTTGTATTTTGACCAAAAACCAATTTTTACCATATTTCCAAGTTACACGGTCGTGTTATTTTGTACTCACATATTACACGGTCGTGTAATGTGGAATTTTGACCGATACAAATTTTTTTTTTTTTTTTGCCTTTTATAAGTTACACGGCCGTGTAACTTCTTGGTATAAAGTTACACGGTCGTGTACCATACTGTAACTTCAACGTTTTGCTCGACGAAATTTTCGTAGAAAGGTTTTAGCCGGTGGCCATTTACCTTGAAAATTTTTCCAGTCGTGTCGCTTCTTATTTCTACTACACCATAAGTAGAAATATTAGTGACAATGAATGGTCCCACCCATCGGGACTGAAGTTTTCCTGGAAAAAATTTTAGACGGGTTTGAAAAAGTAACACTTTTTGGCCAATCTCAAAGCTCTTTCGTGTATTGACTTTGTCATGGAAGGCTTTGGTCTTTTCTTTGTAAATTTTAGAATTTTCATAGGATTCGTTTCTTATTTCTTCCAATTATTGGATTTGAAGTTTCCTATGAATTCCATTTTCTACAAAGTTTTGATTTAAGCGTTTGATGGCCCAATACGCTTTGTGTTCAATTTCAACCGGTAAATGGCATGCTTTTCCAAATACAAGACGGTAAGGAGACATACCTATTGGTGTTTTATATGCGGTGCGGTATGCCCAAAGAGCATCGTCTAAACGGATACTCCAATCCTTACGACTCTTACTTACCGTCTTTTCCAAAATGGACTTGATTTCTCGATTGGAGATCTCGGCTTGTTCATTTGTTTGTGGATGGTAAGCGGTGGAAACTCGATGTAGGACTCCGTATTTCTTGAAGAGCGCCTCTATCGTTCGGTTGCAGAAATGTGATCCTCGATCACTTATAAAAGCTCTCGGCATTCCAAATCGACTAAAAATGTTGGCTTTTATAAAATCTGCAACTACTTTGGAATCATTAGTCCGTGTGGCTTTTGCCTCTACCCATTTAGAGACATAATCCACAGCTAGAATTATGTACATATTTCTAAAGGATGACGGAAACGGGCCCATGAAATCTATACCCCATACATCAAATATTTCGCAGAAGAGTATGGAGGTTAGTGGCATTTGGTCCCTTGGTCTAAGGTTTCCAACTTTTTGACATTGCTCGCAAGATTTGCAAAACTTGTAAGCATCGGCAAAAATAGTGGGCCAATAAAATCCGGATTCAAGGACCTTAAGGGCCATTCTCTTAGGACCAAAATGCCCTCCACAGGCTTCAGCATGACAGAAGTTTAGAATAGAGTGTACCTCACGGAGATCTACGCGTCTCCTTATGATTTGGTCGGGACAAAATTTCCATAAGTAAGGCTCATCCCACACGTAATGTTTTGAATCTTTCTTCAGTTTGTCCTTCTGAGCTCGAGTGTAGTCTGAAGGGAAATTTTTGGTGACCAAATAGTTTACCATGTCAGCATACCATGGTGTGATTGACTGGTTGGTAAGCAGCTGTTCATCTGGAAATGAATCATTTAGTGGGGTTGGATCTTCATTGTTGATGATCCTACTTAGATGGTCTGCAACTAAGTTTTGCTTTCCGCTTTTATCCCGGATTTCCAGATCGAACTCTTGAAGTAGTAGGACCCAACGAATGAGCCTAGGCTTCGCGTCTTTCTTTGTCATCAAATACTTTAACGCTGCATGGTCAGAAAAAACAATGACTTTAGTTCCTAATAAATATTGTCGGAATTTTTCCAAAGCAAATATAATGGCAAGAAGCTCATTCTCTGTTGTTGAATAATTGCTTTGAGCGGGGTCCAATGTTTTCGAAGCGTAGTAAATGACGTGGGGAACTTTATCCTTCTTTTGCCCCAACATCGCCCCTACCGCGTGATTACTTGCATCGCACATAATCTCGAATGGTAGACTCCAATCTGGCGGTTGAATGATGGGTGTGCTTACTAACAGGTTCTTCAAAGTTTCAAAGGATTGCTTGCATGCGTCAGAAAATTCAAACTCTACGTCTTTTTGTAGAAGTTCGCACATCGGTCTTGAGATCTTTGAAAAATCTTTGATGAACCTCCTATAAAAACCTGCATGACCAAGAAAAGAACGGACCTCTCGGACACATTTTGGGTAGGGGAGAGTTTTAATAACATCAATTTTTGCTTTGTCTACTTCTAAACCCTTTGCTGAAACAACGTGTCCTAGTATGAGTCCTTGGTCAACCATAAAATGACATTTTTCGTAATTTAAAACCAAATTGGTTTCAATGCATCTTTTCAAAATTTTTGTCAAATTATCTAAGCACTCTTTAAACGAATTTCCATACACAGTAAAATCATCCATAAACACTTCTATAATCTCTTCAACATACTCGAAGAAGATACTCATCATGCACCTTTGGAATGTGGCGGGGGCATTGCAAAGCCCAAAAGGCATCCGCCGGTACGCAAACGTGCCAAAGGGGCATGTGAACGTTGTTTTCTCTTGATCTTCCGGTGCAATGGGTATTTGGTGAAAACCTGAATATCCATCTAGACAACAGTAATGAGTTTTTCCCGCTAACCTTTCCAACATTTGGTCGATAAAGGGTAGTGGGAAATGATCTTTACGAGTAGAAGAGTTTAACTTTCGGTAATCAATACAAACACGCCACCCGTTTTGCTCACGGGTGGGTACCAACTCACCTTGCTTGTTTTCCGTCACTGTGATTCCGGTCTTCTTTGGGACAACCAGGATTGGACTTACCCACTTGCTGTCTGATATTGGGTAAATCATTCCTGCGTCCAATAGCTTAAGAATCTCCTTTTTGACCACCTCCATCATGGGTGGATTGAGTCGTCTCTGGGCTTCTCTTGACGGTTTGTACTCATCTTCCATGAAAATCTTGTGCATGCACATCGATGGGCTAAGTCCTTTGATGTCGGCTATTGTCCAGCCGAAAGCTTCTTTGTAGTTCTTTAGCAATCCCATCAATTCTTTTTCTTCTTCTTCAGACAGTTTGTTGGAAATGATGATTGGTAAGGTATCCTTTTCTCCCAAGTACATGTACTTCAAATGGTTGGGGAGATCTTTTAATTCCAACTTTGGTGCCTGTGAAATGGAAGGAAGAAGTTTTTCGTTAGAAATTTGCAATGGCACTTTTGGCAGATCATACCTTGCTTTCTTTTGGTGGTCTAGGTATGATGCGATTTCCAAGATTTCTTGACTTAGATCGAATTTCTCGATAAGCTCCTTTGTCTTCTCCTTGTCTAAATTTTTGTTTAAGACTAGAGCTAATAAATCAGTGTTAGACAATTCAAAACATTCTTCAACTAATGGGTTGATTACATCAAGAAAATTTAAAGACGAAACAGTTTGTGGATAACGCATAGCATCAAAAATATTGAAATTTATAATTTCTCCATCAAATTCCATGGAAAGCGTTCCATTGAAAACATCAATTTTTGTTCTTGCGGTGCTCATGAAAGGTCTTCCCAAGAGTATAGAACAAGAATTTGATGTTTCGTCTCCACCCATATCCAAAACGTAAAAGTCGGCGGGAAATACTAGTTCATTAACTTGTACCAAAACGTCCTCTAATACACCTTTTGGGTGTACTATAGAGCGATCGGCTAGTTGAATTATCACCCCGGTGCTTATTAATGGTCCTACTTTTAGTGACTTAAAAATAGAGTAAGGTAGGACATTAATTGAAGCGCCAAGATCTAGCATGGCTTTTGGAATGTAGAGATTTCCCATTTTACATGGAATAGTGAAAACACCCGGATCTTTATATTTTTTTGGTAATCGTTTTTGCAAAACAGCCGAGATGTTTTCACCGACTGTAACAGTTTCGCTTTTTTTTAGTTTCTTTTTGGAGGTACAAAGTTCTTTAAGAAATTTGGCATATCTAGGAATTTGTTTGATTGCATATAGTAAAGGAATATTTACTTCAACTTTCCGAAACATGTCCATAATTTCTTGATTTTCCTTTTCTTTCTTTGTGTTTTTAAGTCTAGATGGAAAAGGAGGAGGAGTGATTTTTACCTCAACTTTGGATGGTTCCTTGGGAGCTTCGCTTCTTGAATCGGTATCGTCTTCGATTTCTATCTCTCTTTGTCTTTCTTTTGACAAGCTTGGTCCTTCATAGCTTTTCCCACTTCTTAAAGTAACAGCATTTACATTATGTTTGAGATTTTATTGAGATTGAGAGGGTAACTTACCTTGAGATTCCATCTTGTTGACAGAAGTGGCTAGTTGAGCCATTTGTTGCTCCAGGTTCTTGATACTAGCCCTTGTTTCTTGCTGAAATGAATGCGTGCTTGTGGCTAGACTTTTCACAATGTCTTCCAAGGACATGCTCGTGCTTGCTGTATTTTGTGGTGGAGGGTTTTGATAGTATTGTTTTGGTCTCTCCTGGTATTGGTTACGGTTTTGATTGGACTGGTAGTTCCAATTTTGGTTGCTCCAAGGTTGATCAAACTGTCTCTGATTTTGCCCGGTAAATCCCCCCATTGCTTTTGCTTGCTCTTGATCATCTTGTAACTCGGGACACATGTCAGTTGGGTGTCCGTGTTGCAAGCAAATTCCACATGCTCTAACCGTTGGTTCAACTCCTTTTTCTTTTGTTAGTTGCATCACAGCCTTGGTTAGTTCAGAAATTTGATTTTCAAGATAAGGAGTGTTTACCTCTTTTACTCCTCGTGGTGGATCTACATACCATTCGTCCTCTCCTTGAGTATGTTTGGACTCTTCCGCCATTTTCTCGATCAATGCTCTTATTTGGGTCGGTGTTTGATCGATTAACGAGCCTCCACTTGAAGCGTTTATTAAACGTCTCTCCATTGGTGTTAGGCCTTCACAAAAATATCGGAACAATTGGTAATCGGAAATATCATGTTGCGGGCATCGGGCACACAACTTTTTGAATCGTTCCCAATACGTATGTAAAGCTTCTCTCTTCCCTTGCTTGATACCAATTATTTCCCTTCTCAGACTTGAAGCTTTCGTCTCCGGAAAATATTTGTCAAGGAATAACCTTGCAAGACCATTCCATGTTGTGACCGACCCCGGTGGTAGGTCATATAACCATTCTTTGGCTGAGTCTAGCAACGAAAAGGGGAGTGCCCTTAACTTGATTTGGTCTTCCGAGACATCATGTGGTTTCATTCCTACACATACGACGTGAAATTCTTTCAAAAATTTATGCGGGTCTTCATTTTCTACTCCCCGAAATTGAGGTAGTAAATGAATGAGCCCAGATTTCAATTCGAAGTTCGTCATGTGCGGGTAAGTTATGCAGAGGGGTTGTTGGGTAACATCTTGGGTTGCCCATTGGCGAAGTGTTCGCTCTTGAGGTGGATTTTCGGCCATAGGAGTATGGTTTGTTTGAGAGGGTGGTGTATGTGGGACGTTGTTATCTGATTCGGATTCTGTTTCTGTTTCGGATGAAGAAAGGTCTTGCCAAATGTCTATGATAGGAGGGTTTGATGAAGAAGCGGTTTGGGAAGCTTGCTGCTTCTTGCGAAGTTTAGCTTGCTTCCTTAGCCTTTTCGCGGTTTTCTCAATCTCCGAATCAAGTTCAAGAGGCGTACCTGTTCGTGAAGATCTTGGCATAAAATATTAGTAATACCGTGCTCCCCGGCAACGGCGCCAATTTGTTGTGTGTCGTAATCAACAAAATAAAAGAGTTGAAATATGGTTTGAAATGATTTATTAATTACCGATATTTCGTGATTGCACTACTTGTTATAAATACTAACTGTGTAGTATAAATGGCAAGCAAGGTCGATCCACAGGGAGCGATGGTCTAATGGATTACACCTTGAATTCACGGAAGTCAAACTTGTAAAGAAAGTAACCAAAGGGGGGGGGGTTTGATGAATAATTGGACAACAATTATGTAAATGTTGAGAACAAATAACTTGGGACAAAATATATAGAATGATTGTTTTTATAATTTGGGGACAAATTCTGGTTTTGCATTTGTAGTCATATGATTGGAAATAACAATAAGAATGATGTTTATAACTTTAATCTTTCTAAGTTGGTACTTTGTGTATGCCGAAAAGCTCGCACATACACCATTCACCCAATGTACCTTAGTCAAGAGAAGCTCATTAACTAAGACTAATCTTACTAATCAAATCTAGATAAGATCATAGAATTTGAATGAAAGATTGCATTATGTTTTATGTGAATGTTCCCAACAATGTTCAATACTCCTAAACAAGCGTTGAAGCGTTAAAACATGAGATATGATTTTCACCTAATTAAAGATGATTATCACAAATAACATTTTATAAAACAAGTACGGATTTTATAATTTGTATGACTAGATTGATTGATATTTAAGATCAAATGGCCAATATGAAATAAATAAAAACCAAACACTTGTTAAATATCAAAATCATATCACTAGAAAGATATAAAATCAAACATCAAACTTTATATTAAATCACAATCATAATCCTTAATACAAAACCAGAAAATAAAGTTACTAGCCACTCATGACTAGTAAAAGATAAAAGAACTTACAAAATGAAGATAATCCACACTTGAAGTTGCACACAAACACAATGTATCTAGAGAGTATTCAGAAAATAATGGAAAGATGGGATGGTTCTAAGGCTAACTAGACACATCTATTTATACTAACACACCAAGGGCAAAATGGTAAAATGGACAATGGCAAACATCATCATTCCAAGACCCACTTTCTTCATCACATGGCCTAAAAATCAGGTTGGATCTGGATCTGGTCGTGTAGCATGGGAATGACAGCACAAGAAGGAATAAACAACTCAAAGTGGGCCAAAAAGCAGATTTGGTCACCAGGAAAAGTTACACGGCCGTGTAACTTCTTGGGCCAAGATTACACGGTCGTGTAATCCTGCAAATGTACTGGACCCTACCCTGAGCTGACATGGCATCATATGTGGCATAACCAAGTTACACGACCGTGTAACTTTTGCCCACAAAGTTACACGGGCCGTGTACAATACTGTTAACGGGATGCCATTTTTGTAACTTTTTCGTTTGAGCTCCGTTTCTTCTGAAATTTCTTGTGTAGCCTTCCATTGTCATTCAAAGCAAGATTCAACCTTCAAAAGCACCTGAAAACAACCACAAAGTGTGAAAGTAGATTGCTATTCTTGAAATCCCGAAAAACATGAAAATATGCAATAATGAGAATAAAATGCAAGGTAAAACAAGGATAAAAAGGCATGAAATCATGCTTAGAAATACACTTAACATTTTTACACGAACTATAAGTAAAGAATTACATATACACTTTGGTTTATGATAACAAATTACATTTTATTAAGATACAAATAAGTATGGTTTTATTTATACACACGAGTTTTATTGATTTAAAACTACATTTACATTTAAGAAAATATTGTTTTTCTTGTTATAAACGCTACCGGTTTTTACAAAGGAAATACTGAGTTTTCTCACTACAAAATCTTATGAATTCACCAACATAATGTTGACACTTGTAAAACTAATTGTATTCTCAGATAACCATTAGTCAGGTACGACTACCCTTTTTGGGATGGGAAACTAAGACGTCTCTTTTGTTCATTTTGTTTCATACTATAATTGGGTTGAAACAATAATATTTTGAACATGTAACCTTCCAATTATAATGTATGATGGTTGTTTAGCTACTTATATTTCAATGTATGCAATGGTTGTGATACTGCGTTCTGTTCCACCCTCCGACGATTCCGTCATCGTGGTTTGGGGGTGTGACATTAAGGTACTAATAAGAAATCAATAACTAGAAATGTATATTTATATAAATTCATATTCAACAGATTACCAATAATCAAAAGGAAAGTAGTTGACATCCGGTCATAAATCCGAAGAAGGTGGCTTAATTCTAACTATAATGTTAGACAAAGTGGGAGACTAAATTAATGGAGAATAATGTCCATTATTATAGGAAATCATTATGTATTTTCATAAAGAAAAATATGTTTTTTTCTATTAAGAAAACCCAGTAATGTCCAAATTAATGGATCCCACCATGGGGTGATGCCCCTAGGACCCCGCAAAGGTTTTGCGGGGCGCAATCCCTTGTCCCTTGCAATTTAGTTGAACTGAGATAAAACTCGTTTTACACACGTGTGTACTTCGTACCTCCTTACTTGTCTAAAAACTAGACTTGAGTTCCATTGGTACTAATGTAAATCCGTTATACTAAAATGACATTGTGATACTAAAATCACCAATAAAGTATATTTTCCAGAAGCAAAAAGTTATAACCAATAATAAATGAAATTAGGATGCTATGAAATTACATAAATATGCTTATAGAAATGAAGGATTTTTATCTCTCTATATTATTATTTTTGTTATAGGTTTTGAAGCTTGAACTAAAACAATTGGCAGTACTTTTGGGCTTAAGGAGAACTCCACTTACCATTCATGGACACACTACATTACATGTAATATCTGTGGTTAAGAAATATCGAAAGCTTTTGTTTTAGTGGCCATTAACACATGAAAAGCTATAATCCTTTTTAGGGATGAGTTTGGTCCAAAAATCGAACTGAGTCGGACCGAAACCGAATTATTTTATAAAAACCGAAGACCGAACTGAATATGTATATTCGGTTCCGGTTCCGGTTTCGATTCGGTTCGGTTATGTCGGTTTTCGGTTCGGTTCGATTTTTCATCATCAAGATTGAAGAGTAGTGTTAGGGGACCGGACCGAACTAAACCGAACCGAAACCGAATTGGACCAAAACCGAATTAACATTTTTTAAAAACCAAAAACCGAAACAAATATGTATATTTAGTCCTTGTTCGGTTTGGTTTCGGTTGGGTTTCATAAATTCCTAGTATATTATCACTGACTTGCTATTTATATCCTAAATGATTTGTTATTTATATCCCTATATAAAAGCAAAAAGCCAGATTTCCAATAATGATTGAAAATTTCCGGATAAATACCTTTTCATATTCAAAATATGATGCCGTAATCACTTAAAAAATGGTTAAAGTCAAAATCCTATTAACAAAATACCTCAATTATTCAAATAAAAACCAACTAAATTGCAAAAATAGTCTCTATGATTTGTCAAAAATTATTGATTATCACTTTGGTCCAAAAATATTGGATTAGCACCGCTCGTCCAATATATGTTTCTTACTAGGGTTTTACTCCCAATTTTTTGAAAAATCTTAAAATGATAGATTTGTCATTTTATTTTTCTTTTCGATTGTATTGAAGTAATTACAAAAACAAAAATGAAATACGATCCCACCCACACCCCTCTATTTTTATGTCTATAAGCCCCAACTTCCTGCTATAACTCACCTTCTTCGTGAACACAACCTTTTCACCCTTCGTTTACAATCGATTTTACAACATTCCCACAAAGCCATCATAACCTAGACCATAGCTAACACCATTGTATTTTATTTTTGTTTTTCTTTAAATTGTTGTAATGAAAAGAAAATAAAAAATAAAACAAAAAAAGTACGTTCATTATTTCAAGTATTTTCAAAAATATTTGGACGAAGATCACAATTAAATTCTTATTTTAGACCAATAATACTAATACAAAACTTTTTGAACAAAAATAACAATTTTCAACAAACCAAGGCATTTTTACAATTTGTCTGAAAAACAATGGCTTTTGAATTATATTACCCCGATCTTCTAACATGGACCAAAATATGGCAACTGCTTGTGAGCTTTTAACTTGTCTCTCGTGATATATGGATCGGTTAACACGTTAAGTTATCATCTTTTCAACAAATGTATCGATTAAAACATTTGAACAATAAAATGACCTTAAAAAAATTAAAATGACTAATTTCTTTGGGATAGTCGGTGTGTACAAATCGACCTCTAAATTCTAAAACCCAAGCCACATTCAAATACAAACCACTTTACTCACTCCTAATTCATTTAACTAATGACAGTTCACACAAAATTGTAGCTTCGTGCCTCATCATCAAACTCGCCATGATCCAACAACGCCAAGCTCTCCTGGTATCTCTCTACAAAAGTGTAATTTGAATCAATACCTTCACTGCAAGAACCGTACACACTATAGCATCTATCCCGGTTGCAAATCATCACATCGCCTGCTTTGTATCCCACCATTATCAAATCACCATTATTTGTCAGTCCCAAAGCTCTCGCCACATTTATTTGGGGAAACTCCACTTTATATATCATGGTCAATGAGATCGGGTTGTTATAGTCCTTCAAAACCCATATCTTATAAGTGCAGTAATCGTCAATGATTGCCAAAGAATCCCAAACCACAGCAAGCCTTCGTGCCCATATGTGTTGGTACTCTAAAGATTTAGGAAGCTTGATTTCCCCAAAGAGCTCATTAATCATGTCAAATGTTAAAATTGAGCAACGGTCCTTCCAATCACATACTAACCAGTGAACGGATCCATTCACAAACACTGAGTGCTTGCAGAAGACGAACAAAGGCAAATCATTTGGGAACACGACTTCCCTCCAAATTGCAGTTTTCACTGTGTAAATCTGAACCTTGAAAAAAGTGGTAGATATATATTGGTTAAAATATATAAATCATTATATAAATGTCGAATGAGCACTAACCTGGAATGTAGTGATGGATTCATGGAGATAACCGTGGGAGAGTCTGACGACTTTATAATCATCAGACGTTATATGGTACCCAAACCCGAAACGAAGAGGCAAATCTGGGATTTCGCTTCTGCGATACATGGGGGGAATTAGGGTTAGTTTCCTTCTAATTGAAGGATTCCAAAGTATGATTTCATCTCTTCCGCTAGTATCAATGGAAAAGCAAATAACGCCGTTGCAACACCCGATTATCTCAAAAGAGAGGAGTTCGGTTACACTAAGGTTAAAATTATATGGGAACTTTATAGGAGAATTGGTATCTAGGCTGAAATTGTGGTCATCGAAATGGACAGCGAATTCTTCCTTTTGTATGAAGCGACGACGAACAAGATAGCGAGAGTTCAGTTGGTTAAAATTGTGAAGATGCATGAGGCTGAATTGGGTGGAAGAGATGAGTGAGAGCCATGATTTGCATACTGATCGGCACCGGAGAAGTGATTTTGATGGTAACCATGAGAGGATTTCGACGATGAGTTCTGATGGCAGTTCGACAGCCATTTTCAGTTTCTGGAGAATTTTACACAGAGATGGAGTCAATTTACAATAAAATGTGGATTACTGGAATTCGGGTGGCAAAGAAAATGAGAAAAGAGACAACTACATACCATGCAATGCATATTCGCTTCAGATTGTTGTTCAAGAATTCAACCTCAACGATGATGAACACTTAAACTTCAACGATGATGAAAACTTCAACGAATCTGCGTCTAGTCGATTCAACAACCGTGCTGCTAAGCAGACAATCAATCTCTTTTTGAATGAATCATTTTGTTGTCATTTGAATGGATTGAGATCATCAGGTTGCGATTATAATGAAGGCTGCAGTACTTGTATTTGTGGCGTGGAGAAGGTGGTGTTAAATCATAACGATTTGTATTCCCGATGTTGCTGCTCCATTCCAATGCTTACTTAATACCGATGTTTATTCCCGGCTCTCAAAGGCTCCTTTCGTATTCACCTTTATTGCAGTACAATCGTACGTATTTGGTGCTGGCATACCTTTTATGTTCCTACAAATGTTGTTTGGAACTTAGGATGGTGTTATTGGTTTGTATTTTTTTTTCTTTTGTAATAGTACTCTTTCCATCATATCTCATGTCAAGTAATATATATCATTTGAATAGAAAATATACCTAGTTATATGATATGTATTTCTTTATAATAAATTACCGGTTTGTAATTAGAAAAAGATGTACAGAATATCATGCTCCATAATTTGTTGAAAAACTGATTCTAGACAACATTGGATGTTCAAGTCCCGCAAGAGATATATGTAGAGATTAGGTGTAGTTTAGAAGTAGATTAGATTTACCGTTTTAAAAAAAAATTATATATATTATTGGAATAAAAAATATACATAGTTATATTATATATATTTCTTTATAATAAATTACCGGTTGTAGTTAGAAAAAGATGAGCAAATAATTTTATTGAAAAATGATTCTATAGTCTATACAACATTGGATTTTTGCGTATAAGATCATACTTTCCATTGAGTCAAATATTGGTTAGATTTGTTGTCATTTCCATTTGGAAGAAAGTTGAATTATGTTTTGGCATAGGAGATAATACTTGACAATGCAGTGTCAAATCTGGTTTCGGTTGTGTCCTATATAACTAGTTATCTGGATACAAATAAATTTAAGAGTAAATTACAGTTTTGGTCCCTGTGGTTTGGCTTAGGTAACACTTTAAGTCCAAGTATTTAAAATTTCACGTGCTTGTCCCTATGGGTTGATATTATGCACGCGTGAGGTCCCTGGTCCATATAAAAATACATTTTTTCCATTTTCTTTTTCATTTTCTTTTATCTTTTCCTTTTTGCCCTTTTCTTTTTTAATAAATAAAAAATTAAACCCCAACCCACTCCCCACGCCATAAGTCTCTCTCTCTCTCTCTCTCTCTCTCTCTCTCTCTCTCTCTCTCTCTCTCTCTCTCTCTCTCTCTCTCGTAAATTACAACAAGAACTCCAAAAACCCCAAATCATTCTACCACCATGAACGTTTGGAACTTTATATAAATATTTGGTTAAAGTTCCATGATACGTCTAGTACCCTTACCCTTGTGTCCATTCTTTCAGTTGGTGTTCTTTGCAACTCTCATATAACCTCATCATCTTATTTCTCATCCCTATGTGAGTGTTTAATGGTAACTCAAACCACACACACATACACACACCTGCAACTAATAAATAACACACACATACACACATGTAACTAAACATATTCACACACACCTACAACTAATAAATAACACACACAGAGGAGCTTGTGAAATCTTCGGCTCATGTTGCCACAGTCAAACATGAAAGGTTTTAAGCAATCTATGAACTAATAAACCTAAGTTCATATGCAACCTAAGATGAGATCTATATTTTTTTATCAATGAACATATAATAAAACCTAGAAGGCCAATAATAATTTTCTAAAGAATTTGGATAACAAAACCAATCTTTGATTCTAGATCCGGAAGCTAGCAGCAAAATTATCCTGCTTCAAATGGAGTCACACCCAAGCAATAGAGGAGAAAGCAGCAGAGTTCCAGAGAGACAGATAAATGGTGCAGACCATTTGGGTTACCAGGAGGTTCCTTTTATAGCCTCCAGGTGGCTACAGTTAAAATCCTAGAGGAGCCCAACTTTGACAAGCCCCTTTATCAAATGGACAAGCCTCTTCTAAACCTTAATTAGGGTTTCGAAAATTTGAGTGTGCCCACTCATAATTTTGCCAACCCCATGTCACACTGGCCAGTCATTTATTTAACTATTGAATAATTACAAAACCAGTCCCTACACTTTTAATTAATTAAATTAATCACTAAATTAAATCCAATTAATTCTAGATTAATTTCTAATTAATTATTATAGTTTCTAATTAATATTATCACTCTAATATATTAATAAACTATTTATTTTATTTCTATTAATTTATTAAACAATTAATAAATCAACCTTTCTCTCTACTAAACTTTCTGCCAAACCTCCAGCTATGAAGACAACCCAAATGGACTTTGTTTCAATTAATAAGATAAATACAATTTATAGTCATGGCTTAGATGCCTAATCCAGCAGTCTTCCACTTGGATAAGTCTATGACTTTAATTGTTATTTTATCTTCATATTAATTAACAACTTGCAGCTTCCTAGAAAGTGCTGCCGAACTCTGACCCAGTCAGTTTTGTCCATAGATAAGTGATCATATGATCCTCCGTCCAACAAGATATTTTCGGACACGTGACATGGATTGAGATCAATCTCTGTCCGATACTCTGTTTCCCGATTTTCGATTTTGCATATGACATAAGATTGCTAATTGAACACATCAATTCAGTCCTGGCTGGCTAGCACTTTAGTTAACTTCAAAATCATCGAGAGACCTACATATATCTGTTTTCCCATCAGGGTCAAGGAACGAATAAGCTTCGGCTCATATGCTTGTGTCTTTTAACCAAAATCGCGCACAACAATACGTTTTATAACATCGAGTTACCGATGCGTTTACGCATTATCAATGCACAACCGACTTGTAAATTTCAACTCATATGTCTCCTCTTTAAGATCATAAGATATTATCATCTCAACATTGCTTGTGATATAGTGCATGAAACAATCTATTGAGTGCGGGTTTATCCAATAATCAAATATCCATTTCCAAGTACTCATGAACGTTATAACAATCTTATTGCTATGTCTAACTCCTTAGACCATCTACAAACCAATTCACGACAGTCTTGATTCAATACTTACTTCCCAAAGTATGAGTGACTGTGGACCTTTCGAATAATCAAATTATTCGGGAAGTAAAAAATGCGAAAGCAAAACATAAAATATGACTAGTAGCTACTCATGCTTCTTACCAAGTCTCCACTAGGTAATCACCAAGTCGGAACTATCATAAAACTATTATCGGTTTCTTATTTTTCTTTTAAACTTTCAATTCAAATTTCATATTTATGTCTACATGAACTATTCATTCTTTCTATGTATCCTGAATGTCTCACACTCTTACACTTAATTGGAGATGATCCGATCGGACACTCTTCCGATGATATCCCTATTTGTCATTTTGTCTATTCTCTCCTAACTCCATTATGGTGATGTGTACTATGACTTCCCATGGTTCTCGGGGTCTTTAGTCTACATGACTGCATCCCAAGACTATTTCGAGGTGTTATGATGTGCCGGTGACCCACACGCGCTCCATCAGAATACCAACAAAATTATTTAACCATGAAGTCCTTTAGCACCACGTCCTGATGTTACCGATTTGAAACTCCTTTCAAATTATTACTAACATCTACCCCAATCATTTCCTAATGATTTCTTGAATGTGTTCAAAATCCATTCAGTATTCTCAGCCAGTTTATATCCTGAATCCGACTTACTATGCTCTAAGAATTAAGTCATCAGGATATGTTCATGACACTTCCGATCGATCCAAGAAGCTTGTGGAATCCGATCTAATCTTATTCCAAAAACCCTTTTGGAATCTTAAGATTACTTATAATCCCTGTGTCATGAATTTTGATAACTATTTCCTTTCGGAGACTCTTTCTCATGCATCTTGAATCTTACCAAGATCATGCTTACACTGGCTAGGTCTATACTGATGATTACATCTATCCGATAGATGTCTGTGAGCTACGTGAGTATTTTGCACCCTTTTACTGCTTTCATGCCAAGTCATCACACTTTGCAATGACAGAAAACTCTTTTCCTTGAGCTTATGCATCTTGAATCTTATCAAGATCATATTGGCAGACTTTTGGTCTATCTAATAGGCGTTCGCAACCACTTAAGTACGTTGTATCTTTATTAAGTTTTTCATAGCGATCCGTCTCTTAACACCAAGTCATTACACTTTGTAATGATAATAGACGTTTCCTAGAAACAGTATGTAACCCACATACAGTGATAGTAGATAACAACGACACTCCCACTGGCTTTGACACGGTTATATGACTCTTTCAGACTATTCACAAAATCCATAACTTTTGGCACATTTTGAGAATCCGGAATCCAAAATTTTCTGACATATTAATGGAAATCTTTCAGACTATTCACAAAATCCAAACCTTTGACATATTTTGAGAATCCGAATATCCTTTCTTGCGAGATGCCCATGAGATTAATCGCGGACCCATGTACCTTTGTATAGGAACGCTCTTTGTGAGTCCCTATTAGTGTGCCGGTGATCTACACGCGCTCCACTAACGACTCACAATGTGCCATGTAGAATCCTTTTGGATTTCATCTTCTATTGAGAGTGCTTCTCCTAGAATCAATCACTTGACTCTGAGTATCGTCTCACTCAACCAGATGTTATGAAGGTGCATTTCTATGTTGCTTTCTTTTGATGATTCAATTACTCCTACTGGTTTTTAGACCAGGTGTAAAATCAATCAAATTTTCACATAGACTGTGTCTCGCCCTAAGGTTATCTTATTTGGCAGCAACCGGGCTTACCAATTTTTCCAAGTAGTTGGATTGTTAATCCGTACCAACTTAGTGTTTTACCACTAATCGGTATGTCACCCAGATCATAACATCTTATGACGGTGACCAATACTACTGGTTAAGAGAGGAGTATGTTAGGTTTAACAGAAATCTGATTCCTGCTCAAAGCCTAGTGATGACTAAAGGTTATTTTACTTGGCTAATCCTGAACTCATTCAAGATTGTCTTAACCCCCACTGTTTCCTTAGAATATGAGCCCTTCTAAAAGGGCGCTTCTTTCACAGGTATAGCAGGATAGCCAATGAAAACGACATTGCTGATCGGGTTCATGCTAGTCATGAGGTTCAGATGAACGCTACATGACCCTGGAATGTACAAGTGGGACGATCCCATTTTTACATTTCAGATAGTGTCTACAAAACCTATTTAGTCTAAGATGTGGTCGGAATATGGTTTCTATGGTCTGACTGGTTGAGTATTCTATCCATCGGAAACTAATTGAAAATGTATCTCATACATCGAGGATTGAACCATTTCGACCAATGCTCCATCATCTTCCCTAAGACACAATATAGCCATTAATGTTCTTGGAAGAGAATAAATTGTGAAACAATTTCTCAGTTTATGATGTTGCTCAGGTTCTGTTGATCTTATACTTCCTTTGAAGTCCTTGAACTGTTCAACGTTTCAATTCAATCGCTTATTCTGATAAGCGAAGCCATATTCGTCATACTAATTGACAAATATCGTGAAGTATAACTAATTGTGTTCTTTTCAAAGATTCGAGCAATACAAAGTGACTGATGTGTCCGTTGCTCCTAATCTTATTGTCTTTTACATGTCTATGTAAACTTATGACTTTGTTAATTTGTTCAAGATTTGCAATCATCACCTGACTCTAAGTCAACTGATTCCAAAATCCTATGCATTGGATCTTGGATTATTCATTTTTGCCACATGTGCTTTATTAAGAACTTAATCATCAAGTGACTTTAAGTCAAATAATTCCAAAGTCCTGTCTAACTGGATCTTTGGGTGATACATTTCTTGCCACATATGTTTTATTAAGAACTCAATTCATCATGTGACTCTAAGTCAAATGATTCCAAAGTCCTGTCTACTGGGCCTTTGGTTGAATTGATCCTTATAAAAATTTCATTAATAATCATAGAGGACACAATTCATGAATCCAAACACTTTGGATGCATCAACATTTCAAGTCATTATCATTCATGCAATTAACACACCCATACAACATTTCAAGGATAATTTAAACAACCAAGTGTTAAAAGAAAATCAACATTTTATTAAAACATAAATCCTTGAACAATGTATTATGTGATAGACAATGTCGCATGCATCTAATAAGCTAATAGCAAGATTGTAATATCTAACTAAAATTCAAAACTGCATCAGCTGGAGATCCAATCCAAATGTGCACCTATGCGCCAAAGTCTCGTACCCTACTGATTCCATGTATGCAAACCAAATGTGACTATCACATCAAGTATCAAGGAATTATGGATCAGGAGTTTTGAGGTTTTTAGATATACCTGAGTTTCCAAAAGATTTTGACCTTGGGGCGTCTTCCAATCTTTCCGTGACTGTATCCGATCCTATGGATTCCCAGTTTGAGACATGTCCAAACGATCTGGATCGTTTCTTGCTGCGTCTCCTCACTGGACTTAATCCAGAAGTAGCCAAACCAGTGGAACTATGCCTGTCCAAGAGTGACTTGTACAAAGTCAACATTAAACGCATTTCCATGAGAGTCTTTTTATGGTCTTCCTTTCTATACGTCTGAATGAACAGATCGTACATACTAGTCAGCGAAGCGAGTAGGATGTTATCATCTCCTGACTAATTGGGTGACCAAGTTTGTATAATTCGCCTATGTATCCTTCAATATTGAGAACATGCGAATCGATGCGACTTCCTTCTTTTAGCTTGCACTCTGCAAGTCTTTTGAAGATCCTAGCTCGTTCCTCTTCAACTGGTTCTTGGAACTTTTCCTCAACCAATTGTATTAACTCATATGGCCCAGGGATTCAAAATCCCTACGGAACTCGGGGTCAATGGTCAATAGCATGAGGTCACGAACTTCCTCGGCTTCATCAAATAAGAGGTCATGCTCATCATAAAGACCTTTTGTGATGACATGTTCGGTGGAACCGGGATCGGATACTCAATGAGATGTAGCTTGCCAGCAACAACGAGAACCAGTCTCCAATAGCGAAGCCATTCCTTACAGTTCAGGGCAGTCAGCCTTTCCATATTTAGCAGGTGCTTTCTGAGGCTCTCAGAAATGGGTGAAGGAGGAGAAGGAGGAGAATAGACACTTGATTTAGACATCTAAAAGAAACAGAATTTATTAGTTTAATTTTAATCCTTTAAATAATTACCCAATTTATTATTTAATAAGGCTAGGATCCAAAATGCCCCAACTATGATGTGAAGAGGGATGCCGTAATCACAACTTAATGGTCATTATGGTAGATAAAATACTTAACAATTTCATCTTATCAAATTCCTAGATCTGTTGAGATTCATTGAACTGTTCAATGGCATGTTTAATCTCGGATAAGCCCTACTGTTTGTGACTGGGATACCGAGGATCACAAATCGGGTGTGAATAACCATGCAAACTAGCTTGGTACTCTCGAAGTCAATTACCATCTCTAATTGATGTGCCAGTTAACCATACATGCTCCACCAACAATGGTAAGATCGAGAAACCCATTGCAACTCTTTGTGAACCTCTATTGGTGTGCCGGTTAACAACACACGCTCCACCAATGTTTCACAAGGTGCAATGTGCAATTTCATGGGTTAGCATCAATTCACATTTTTACCTAAAGTAACTAGATTGGGATTTTTATAAATTGTTCTAGTACTTTTAATTACAACATTATACTTTTAATGAGAATTAAGCGGTTCTATCAAACCCGTTGGCTAACAACACTCGACTGACCAGGAGAGCGGTGGGTGAGAGTGGACACCCATTAGACTACCATTTTATAGGCAGTCGCCTTATACCCTCTTTATAGGACAGTTTTTGTGAATGAGGCCTACTAACGGTAAGACTAACCAATTTATCTTATATATAAAATATTAATTATTAATCATAAAATATATAAGATGTATTCTAAACTATTTAAAATATTTCTGGTTTAATCTTTTAATTTTCTAAAATTAACTCTTTAATTTAAATTTAAATTTAAACCTTTTAAAATATTTTGGATTTAATCTTTTAATTATTTTCGCTAATTAACCCTTAATTTTTCGAAAATTAAATTTAAATCCTTAAGTGATTTAATTTATCTTTTAATTAACATTTAATTAAATCAATTAAATCTAGATAGGTATCACAATTAATCACATTAATTTAATCCTATCTAATCCCCTAATTTCGAAAAAATGCAAGCAATGGGATTAGGGTTTTCATTTATTAAATAGATTGCAATTACCAAAAATAACAACCTACTTACCATGCAAGCAAGAAATCGCCAAATAAGGGGTGGAGGCTAGGGTTTCTAAAACCCTAGCCACCAAAATCGACAAGGCCAAAACCAAGGGTTTATTTTCGCAAAAAACCCTTAGAAAAATATTCAATTATAACAATTCACAAGAAAAACAACCAAGGCTTTGATACCACTGAAAGTTTTTAAGCAATCTAGGAACTAATAAACCTAAGTTCACATGCAACCTAAGATGAGATCTATGTTTTTCTATCAATGAACATATAATAAAACCTAGAAGCTAGCAGCAAATTTATACTGCCTCAAATAGAGTAACACCCAAGGAATGGAGGAGAAAACAGCAGAGTTCCAGAGAGGCAGATAAATGGCGTAGACCATTAGGGTTACCAGGAGGTTCATTTTATAGCCTCCAGGTGGCTACAGTCAAAACCCTAGAGGAGCCCAACTTTGACATGCCCTTTTATCAAATGGACAAGCCTCTTCTACACCCTAATTAGGGTTTCAAAAATATGAGTGTGCCCACTCATAATTTCGCCAACCCCATGTCACACTGGCCAGTCATTTATTCAACTATTGAATAATTACAAAACCAATCCCTGCACTTTTAATTAATTAAATTAATCACTAAATTAAATCCAATTAATTCTAGATTAATTTCTAATTAATTATTATAGTTTCTAATTAATATATTATCACTCTTATATATTAATAAACTATTTATATTTATTTCGATTGATTTATTAAACAATTAATAAATCAACATTTATCTCTACTGAACTTTTTGCCAAACCTCTAACTATGAGGGCAACCGAAATGAACTTTGCTTCAATTAATAAGATAAATACAATTTATAGTCATGGATTAGACACCTAATCCAACAAAACAGTCATTCCGCAAGATGTTCACGACCTACTCCCCCGACTTGCTTGGGGTGAACTTCCGTTTTACCTCGGAAAAACACGAAAATGTCTCGATAATTGGATTTGAACAGCTGCTGCCTGGTTGTATAACCTAAACACAAATTTAGTTCCTAGTCTGGATTTAGGTTACAACATTTAAAGATTTGATGAGAGTACATATGGTAGACTTTAATTTTAGTTGCAAGTGGTTTAATTTGGGATCCATTTTGACTTTTAAAAATGAGAACAACGATTGATATTGTAGTTTGATCATCACCGTAACCTTTGTTAGTATCAATTTTGACTTTTGAAAATGAGAACAACGATTCATAGCAGTTGCTTGCTTATTAGAACAGGATCGAACAGTATTATGTTGTCAATTCAATCAGTCGGATTCAAGAATTGTTTGATCCTTTCCTTGTGAAGAAATGAAAAATAATGGGGTTGAAACCCAACTCTCTTCTCCTATCAACAGCTCTTAGGACTAATTTATAAAACATAAAATTTCAAGTATAAATGAAGAAGATGAGATGAGGAAGACGATCTGGGGAAAGAGACAGAGAGAGAGAGAGATGGGTATGGGGTGGGGGTAGGGTGGGGTTAATTTTTTCATTTTTTATTTATTAAAATAAGAAAAGGATAAAAAGAAAAGAAAAAAGAAAATGAAAAGGGCAAAAAAGTCTTTTTATATGGACCGGGGACATCATGCGTGCATAATATCAAACCACAGGGACAAACACATGCGATTTCAAATACTTGGACTTAGAGTGTTACCTAAGCCAAACCATAGGGACCAAAACTATAATTTACTCTAAATATAACTTGTTTTAGCATCGCACCAATTTCAATCTGATATTTTCAAATTTCTATGACTGTCAATCAAGTTTTAAACCAGTTTCAGTTTGGCCACAATTTTTTTTACTCATGGAAAAAATTTGTCAAAATGCTAATTATTTTTGGGGTTAACTATGCTAAAGACCCTAGGTTTACCAACTTTTCAGATAAAACCCTAAGTTTTTACTGATAAAAATCCCTCTGGTTTATCAATTTAATTATGATAAACACCCTATGTCTTGCCAATTTTCTAGATGGAACCCTAAGCTTTACAAACTATACTAAAGACCCTCAGTTTTATAAATTTAGAACTCTAACAGAAGTAACTGAAGTTTCAATTCATGTTTATAAGAGGTAACATTTGTCGTTTAATTTACAAAAGTCTCAACCATTAAAGACTAAACCATCAGGTGTCAAGATTTAATACAAACAAAAGATGACTTGAAAATGTTTAATCATATAAGTTTAAATACTCAATTCCCAATTTTTGAAAAAAATTTGATGATCAATATTCAATCGTCAATGTGTCTTAAAAAGTTGCATAAACAATATATTAAGATAAAAATTTTATATTAAGAATTAGAAGTCGAGCCAAACAAAAAAAAATGTACCATTTAATGTATTCTGTAGAATAACCATTCAAATTATTCATTAAACATTCGATCTTCATTGTTAGACGGATACGTTTTGTTGTTATTATAGTATGCATATAGAAGGAAGCTATCTTTTTATTTGAAATACTTAATCAAAGATCTATTTATATGTTAGGCTATCGTTTGAATAATGCTATTAAAATTTTTGGGATATATTTATTTCTTTTTTAATAGACAGTTGTTTTATATATTTGTTTAGAATTTGAGCTTTACTTCAATCTATTTTTGATCAAAATATTTTGTGATTTTTATAAAGTTGTTCAACGTAATGGCAAAATATCCACATCCTTTCTTATGTTTTAGGTAATTGCTTATTAAACTTGTAGAGGTGCTTTTGTGCTAGGTTGAAGTCTTTACATTAAAAGCAGTTCTTTGGACCATTTTGAAGAAACGTTGTAATGCTTTAGGTAATTTATTATTAAACTTGTTGAGGTGCTTTTTGTAAGTCTTTACATTCAAACAAGTTCTTTGGACCATTTTGAAGAAACATTGTATTACGGATCTAAAGTCTCAACATTTCAAATGCAGTTTCGGATGCTCCTTCGGATCATACATAGGTACAACACATGTTAGTTGGGTGGTTGACATCTAGTTATGTTATTGGTTGTATTTCTCCATCGATTGTGTTGGTATTGTGCATGTTGTGTGCATGTATGCATATATGTATGAATGTGTGTGTGTGTGTGTATATATATAATTATGATCGGGTGATGACTCGAGTATTGGTGAGGACTGCGAGGACAACTTTTAGTCTTAGGATTGAAAAAATAAATGGATGGGATTTAATCTTATTTATCATCAAAATCTCGAGAGATTTAATGACATTTTGATAATTATTTGCGAGATTTTAGCAAATTCCGGAGAATGTTAAATGTTTGAAGGGTTAAAAAGGAAAAGAAAATAAGAAAAAATAAATAAAAAACAGAAAATCAAACTACTCGCGCCTTCACGTTCAATTCCCACCCCATTTGCTCTTTTTGCCAAGTGTCGCTCACCCACTGGCTGAGGCTTTTATTTTTTTCCACCCGTTTTGTTTTTTTAGGTATAACTTTATTTTTTCTTTAGAAAAAAAATTCTGAAAAACCAAAGTTTTTAAAATTTAACTCTATACAAAATGAGCATAATAATAAAAATATGAAAAAAAACATTTTTTTTAATTTTTAATTTTTATAAAAAAACTCAGAAAAATAAAATATTTTCCAAAAATCATGAAAATTTTAAGTATACTTCTCCTCACTATTCTATTGACTTTGTCAAAAGAATTTTTAAAAATCAAGTTTTAGAAGCGTTCATATTTTAATTTTTATAAATATTTGTTTTTATAAAACATAACGAAATTTTTTTTATCCAAATTCAAAAAAGCGAATGATAGAGTTTTTTGTAATACTATTTTAATAAGTTTGTTCAAGAAAATTTTCAAAAATATTATTATTAAGGATATGAATGTTTTGTTTAAATGATTCTAACTTTTTATAAAAAATAGCACATGGATATCTTGGTTCTCCACATTAAAAATCTTTTTAAAGGTTCATTATACATCATATATTATAAAATTTTTGAAAAGAAATTTTAAAAAATAAGGTTGGTTAGATACCGAACTTTATTTTAAAAGATTATAAGTCTCTTTTTTTAAATATTGAACATATTATGATCCAAAATGAGATGATTTAAATTATTTATGATTGAAAAAAGTTATAATTCAACATTTTTTTATCGTTAATTTGTTATGATCTAAAATTTTTTTGATTCAAATATTTTATGATGTCCACAAACTACTACTTCACCTGATCGGCAACCCTGAGATTCCTAGTGAAAACTATACCTTCATCTCGATAAAAGGTGGGATCCCAGATCGCTTGAAGCTTCCTATTAGCCTTTCAGGGGTCCCCCGTTGATAGATGGGGGCAATCATCTGCGCCAGTGTATAGTAAAAAAATAAATTTAAAGTTTTTATAGTAGTGAGGAGAGCTTATGGACAAAAAATGAGGATTACAGCGTCTTTTGCCACTTAACATCAGTGTTCACAAGAGTGGACAGTTCAATGTCTTACAATGTTCAAGCAACATTCTTTTCAGAAGGATTTTTTTAGGAGGCCTAGGCACCTTCCGAACATTCCTGAAGGATTAAACAACATGATGAAGAAGGCGGCAAATGTATAGAGGAAAATTTTGGCTTAATTATATCTTTTATGATGCAAAATTGAATGATTCAAAATATATAATAATCCAAAATTTGTTGTGAACACAAGGTTTATTTAATTGAATATATTGTTGATCGAAAATTATGTGATTAAAAAATGATATGATCCAAAATACTATAATTCAAAATGTTTTGATCCAAAATTTTACGATCTAAAAGTGATAGACCTAAAAATATTACAATACTTAATTTTATTATGATTTAGGTTAGAACATTTAAAGATTTCGAGAGAGTACATATTGTAGACTTTAATTTTAGTTGCAAGTGGTTCAACTTCGGATCCATTTTGACTTTTAAAAATGAGAACAACGATCAATATTGTAGTTTGAGCATCACTGTAACCTTTGTTAGTATCAATTTTGAATTTTGAAAATGAGAACAACGATTCATAGTAGTTGCTTGCTTATTCGAACAGGATCGAACAATTTTGCGTTGTCGATTCAATCAGTCGGATTCAGGAATTGTTTGATCCCTTCCTTGTGAAGAAATGAAAAATAATGGGGTTGAAACCCAACTCTCTACCCCTATATACAGCTCTTATGACAAATTTATAAAACTGAAAATTTCAAGGATAAATGAAGAAGATGAGATGAGGAAGACGACCGGGGAGACAGACATATAGAGAGAGAGATATGGGTATGGGGTGGGTTTAATTTTTTAATTTTTTATTTATTAAAAAAAGAAAAAGGGTTAAAGGAAAAAGAAAAAAGAAAAAGAAAAGGGCAAAAAGTCTTTTTATATGGACCAGGGACCTCACTTGTGCATAATATCAAACCATAGGGACAAGCACGTGCAATTTCAAATACTTGGACTTATAGTGTTACCTAAGCCATACCATAGGGACCAAAACTGTAATTTACTCTAAATATAACTTGTTTTAGCATCGGACCAATTCTGATCTGATATTTTCAAATTTCCATGTCTTTCAATGACAGTCAATCAAGTTTTAAACCAGTTTCAGTTTGGTCAGAATTTTTTTACTCATGGAAAAATTTGTCAAAATGCTAATTAACTTTAGGGTTAACTAATGCTAAAGACCCTAAGTTTTAACAACTTTTCAGATAAAACCCTAAGTTTTGTTCTGATAAAAATCCCTCTGGTTTATCAATTTAATTATGATAAAGACCCTATGTCTTGCCAAATTTCTAGATGGAACCCTAAGCTTTACCAACTCTACTAAAGACCCTCAGTTTTATAAATTTAGAACTCTATGAGAAGCAACTGAAGTTTCAATTCATGTTTATAACAGGTAACATTTGTCCTGTAATTTACAAAAGACTTAAACGTTGTAGACTAAACCATCGGGTGTCAAGATTTAATACAAACAAAAGATGACTTGAAAATGTTTAATCATATAAGTTTAAACAGTCAATTCCCCTTTTTGAAAACATTTGATGATCAATATTCAATCGTCATTGTGTCTTAACAAGTTGCATAAACAATATATTAAGATAAAAAAATTATATTAATAATTAGAAGTCGAGCCAAACAATAAAAATCAACCATTTAATGTATTCTGTAGAATAACCATTCAGATTCTTCATTAAACATTTGATGTTCATTGTTGAGGGATATGTTTTGTTGTTATTTATAGTTTGCATATAGAAGGAAGCTATCTTATTATTTGAAATACTTAATGAAAGATCTATTTATATGTTAGGCTATCATTTGAATAATGCTATTATAATTTTTGGGATATATTTATTTTTATTTTAATAGACAGTTGTTTTATATATTTGTTTAGAATTTGAGCTTTACTTCAATCTATTTTTGATCAAAATGTTTTGTGATTTTTATAAAGTTATTGAACGTAATGGCAAAATATCCACATCCTTTCTTATGTTTTAGGTAATTGCTTATTAAACTTGTAGAGGTGCTTTTGTGCTGGGTTGAAGTCTGTACAATCAAAGAAGGTTTTTGGACCATTTTGAAGAAACGTTGTAATGCTTTAGGTAATTGCTTATTAAAATTGTAGAGGTGCTTTTTGTAAATCTTTACATTCAAAGAAGTTCTTTGGACCATTTTGAATAAACATTGTATTACGGATCTAAAGTCTCAACATTTCAAATGCAGTTTCGGAGGCTCCATTGGATCATACATAGGACCTACTTGAAGACGCTCCTAACACTCTAAATACATGTTAGTTTGAGCAGGTTGCTTCAACCACTTCACCTGGGTGTTTGGCATCTAGTTATGTTATTGGTTGTATTTCTCCACCTATTGTGTTGGTATTGTGCATGTATGTATATATGTATGTATGTGTGTGTGAGTATATATATATATATATATATATATATATATATATATATATATATATATATATATATATATATATATATATATATATATATATATATATATATATATATATATATATATATATATATAGAGAGAGAGAGAGAGAGAGAATTAGGATTAGGGGAGGGCTCAAAAATTTGTGAGGACTGCGAGGATAATTTTTTAGTCTTAGGATTGAATAAATAAATGGATGGGATTTAATTTTATTTAGCATCAAAATCATTTGGTAACTAAGAATCTTATCCCTAAAAATATTAAATCGTATTAATTAATATATTTGTAATTTTACCACAATACCCCTGTCAAATGATTGGACCACAATTGGTCCTACATTCACACAATAATTGTTGGATGTATTTGAACCTACATCAAATGATGGTAGTACTTTTGCAACGATAACAATCAGACTCAAAAACCTTTCCACCAATCAAAATTAGGTATTTGCTAAACGTGTTGATAAGGTACATGTATTTCTTTTTGCTGCTATGGCTTATTTTCATAATTAATTACAATTTTATTTTTTGATGAAGATTTATGAATTAGGGCGGAAAGTTACGAATAAGGGGCAAAAAAGGTTAACCAATAATTGTCGCTCATATAAAAAATATATACTAGTGGAGCTTATATGGGTGTTTTGTAATTTGTGAATTAAATACGTTGATGGAATTTGTAAGGTGTTCTTTGAAGTATATAAATGGCTTAATTGATTAAAGAATTATAGTCCCATGATTCTTATTTAAATGGTTTACAGGCTACTAAATTTTGCTCAATTTATCCACATATGTACTTTATTGTATTAATGAATCATTAAAATGCTAAGCATCATCTAATCGACGGTATTCTTTTTCTTATTCTTTTTCATATTCCAATGACTATTAGTATTTATAGATTTTGTTATTATTAATGTTTTTAGTTTTTGTCATATTTGAAATACTTATAATTTACATCTTATTTTAAAATACATAAAAAGCAGGTATTCTCCGAGAATGGTGGTAAAAAGATGTGGTCTTCTTTAATGCATTAAAGAAAATACCAAAATATTATCATAATAGCTTGGTATTCTCCGAGAATGGTGGTAAAGAGATGTGGTTTGCTTTTACGCATTAAGAAAAATACCAAAATATTATCATAATAGCTTGGTATTCTCCGAGAATGGTGATATTCTCTAAGAATGGAACGAGAAATTGAATTTGATTCTTGAAGAATGGAATGTAGAGAATGCAAATTATTGAATGGAAAACATCATCGAAGTTGATTATCGGAGAATGGAATGCATAATTCTTCAAGAATGCTTCCATTCTTCAATAATTCATAAGTTTTAAAGACGATCCAGATGCTTGAATTCTTCAATAATGCTTACATTCTTCAAGAATTCTTCACTTGCAAAGATGACCCAGAAAGGAATACAGCCATACTTGTAATTTAGAATACAATTGATGTAATTTGGATTTAATTTTTATGAATGTTTGTTATTGCATTTGTAATTTGTAATAAGAAATATTATTATTTTGACGCAATTGTTTTTATTGAAAATATGCATTCATATTCTCTAAGCATGTTGATACTAAAAAAATCTCTTGAATGTAACTGTATTCTCTAAGAATGAAAAAATATAGGAGAACGAACTGGAAAAGAAAATGTTTTGAACGTGTTGACAGAAATTTGAATTCTCAAAAAATCTGATTTGGTTTGAATATATTAGATAAAATCTGAGAATTGATTTGACTTATATTAATTATTTTGTCTTAGTTACCTAATATGTAGGTAATATTTTATTTCTCTCTCCTATTAAAATGTCATATTTGCCCTTATAATTAATTAAGTCTAATTATATAGTATATGTCACCCCATGACAATAATATGTACCCTCAATTTACAGCCTTTCATTCTTTTAATCTAATGGTCCAAAATTGGTCCTACATTCACACAATAATTACCAAATGTATTTAATACTAACTCTATATATATATATATATATATATATATATATATATATATATATATATATATATATATATATATATATATATATATATATATATATATATATATAGAGAGAGAGAGAGAGAGAATTAGGATTAGGGGAGGGCTCAAAAATTTGTGAGGACTGCGAGGATAATTTTTTAGTCTTAGGATTGAATAAATAAATGGATGGGATTTAATTTTATTTAGCATCAAAATCTCGCGAGTTTTAATGGCATTTGATAATTATTTGCGAGATTTTAGCAAATTCCGGAGAATGTTAAATGTTTGGAGGGTTAAAAAGGAAGAAAAAATGAAAAAAATAAATGAAATAACATAAAATGAAACTACTCATGGGCCTTCAAGTTCAATTCCCACCCCATTTTCCCTCTCTGCCAAGTGTCGCCCATCCATTGTCTGAGTCTTTTATTTTTTTCAACCCATTTTGTTTTTCGGGTATAACTTTATTTTTTTTTTAGAAACAAATTCAAAGAAATCAAAGTTCTTAAAATTTAATTCTCTACAAAATGATCACAATAACGAAAATATGAAAAAAATATATTTTTTTAATTTTTTATTTTTAAAAATAACTCAGAAAATTAAAATATTTTCAAAAAATAATGAAAATTTAAAGGATACTTCTACTCACTATACTATTGACTTTGTCAAAAGAATTTTTAACAATAATTTTTTAGAAGTGTTCATATTTTAATTTTTAGAAATATCTGTTTTTATAAAACATAACAAATTTTTTTCATCAAAATTAAAAAATGCAAATGATAGAGTTATTCGTAATACTATTTTAATGAGTTTGTTAAAGAAAATTTTCAAAATATTATTGTTAAAGGATATGAAACTTTTGTTTAAATGATTCTAAATTTTATATAAAAAATAGCACATCAATATTTCGGTTCTCCACATTAAAATTTTGTTTAAAGGTTTATTATACATCATATATTATAAAATTTTTTAAATGAAATTTTAAAAAATAAGGTTGTCTAGATACCAAACTTTATTTTAAAATATCATAAGTTTTTTTTTAATTTTGAACATATTATGATCCAAAATGAGATGATTTAAATTATTTATGATTGAAAAAAGTTATATTTCAACATTTTATGATCGTTAATTTGTTATGATCTAAAATTTTTTTGACTCAAATATTTTATGATGCGCAGAAACTACTAGTTCATTTGATCGGCAATCCTGGGATTCCTAGTGAAAACTACACCTTCATCTCGATAAATGGTGGGATTCCTAGTGAAAACTACACCTTCATCTCGATAAATGGTGGGAGCCCAGATCGCTTGAAGCTTCCTATTCGCCTTTCGGGGGGTCCCCCGTTGAAGCTTCCTATTCACCTTACAGTAGTGAGGAGAGCTTATGGACAAAAAATGAGGATTCTAGCGACATTTGCCAATTAAGATCAGTGTTCACAAGAGCGGGACGGTTCAATGTCTTACAATTTCAAGCAGCATTCTTGTCGGAAGGATTTTTTACGAGGCCCATGCACCTTCCGAACATCCTGAAGGATAAAACAACATGATGAAGAAGGCGGCGAATGTATGGAGGAAACTTTTGGCTTAATTATATTTTTTATGATGTAAAATTGAATGATTCAAAATATATAATGATCCAAAATTTGTTGTGAACACAAAGTTTATTTAATTGAATATATCTTTGATCCAAAATCATGTGATTAAAAAATGATATGATCCAAAATACTATGTTTCAAAATGTTTTGATCCAAAATTTTATGATTAGAAAATGATATGATTCAAAATTAGTATGACCTAAAAATATTATGATACTTAATTTTTGGCTTTTGTCATAAAAGTCCTTAAATTTTTTGTAAATGTTCGGTTTTGTCGTTTTATGAGTTTTATGAGTTTTATGTCCACTAAAACCTAAAATTTGCAAAAAAATTTCCATATTTGTCCCTGAAACCTAAACCTGTGATAACAAGTTTTCAGGTTCCCTTGAAATTATTTTCACATAAAAGTCCTTGAGTTTTTCGAAAATGTTTGGTTTTGTCCTCCAACACCGCCACCACCAACCACCACCACTGCAGTAGAAGTGGTGGTGGGCCGAACCAAACATTTTCGAAAAACTTAATGACTTTTATGTGAAATTAATTTCATGGTAAAAACATAAATATTTGCAAACATAAGGTCTTGTATGTGACAATAAATTCAAGGCAACTTAGAAAACCCGGTAAATCACAGGTTTCAGGGACAAAGATAAAAAAAAATGTAAATTTTGGGCTTTAGTGAACCTAAAATACATAGAAGGACAAAATCGAATATTTACGACAAACTTAAGGACTTTTATGACAAAAGCCCTTAATTTTTTAATGATTTAGGTTAATACATTTAAAGATTTCGAGAGAGTACATAAAGTAGACTTTAATTTTAGTTGCAAGTGGTTTAATTTGGGATCCATTTTGACTTTTAAAAATGAGAACAACGTTCGAGAAGGTTGAGAAGGTTGCTGCAACCACTTCACGTGGGTGTTTGACATCTAGTTATGTTATTGGTTGTATTCCTCCACCGATTGTGTTGGTATTGTGCAAGTATGTATATATGTATGTATGTGTGTGTTTGTGTATGTGTGTGTGTGTATATATATATGTATGTATGTATATATATATATATATATATATATATATATATATATATATATATATATATATATATTAACGGATAAATGCACTTTTGTTTTTTGTGGTTTGCACAAAATCAAAATTCACTACAAGAATCGAAGGCTATAGGGACGACATATCTGAAGGGTTTCTATGCAATCAATGAACACAAAATAACCTAAGGTTCACATGCAACCCTAATATTGATCTATGTTTTCTTCTATGAAGATTAGAACTAAGAACCTAAAGGATACAATTCAATTCTAAAGAAGAATCAAGAAAAAACCAACCTTAGATCTTATGATCCTTTTAAGCAGCAGCAAAATTATCCTGCCTCAGATGAAAGTCACACCCAGGGGATGGAAGAATCAGTCCAGCAGAGTAAATCCAGAGAGAGGTGGCGTCCAGAATGAGGTGCCAGGGGGTTCCTTTTATAGCCTCCTAGGGTTACACCTGAAACCCTAAGGAGCCTCCAATTGGACAAGGCTTTTGACCACTTGGACCAGGCTTACCAAACCCTAATTAGGGTTTCGCCAAACCCTTGGAGAAGCCTCCAAGGTGGCGCCACTTTTGGTCCCTGGTTTTTCCTGGCCAGTTATTCAACTATTGAATAAATACCAAACCAGTCCCTGCACCTTTTAATTAATTAATTTAATCTCCAAATTAAATCCAATTAATTCTAGATTAAATCTCAATTAATTAATATAGTTTCTAATTAATATATTAGCACTTAAATATATTAATAAACCATATATATATTTTCTATTGATTTATTATACAATTAATAAATCAACTATTCTCTCTACTGAACTATCTTTCCTCCACCCATGAGGGCAACCCAAATGGACTTTGCTTTTAACCATAAGATAAAAGTTCAATTACAAGTCATGGCTTAGACACCTAATCCAACAGTCTCCCACTTGGATAAGTCTATGACTTTAATTGTCTGAACTCTGACCCAGTCAGTTCTGTCCAAAGATAAGTGATCAGATGATCCTCCGTCCAACAAGATATTTTCAGACTCAAGACATGGATAAAATCAATCTGGTCTGATTCACTGTTCCTCGATTTCCGATTTGCATATGACTCTTAGACTACCAATTTAGTCCCGGTTGGCCAACCATTTTAGTCAACTTCAAAATCATCGAGAGGCCTACAGATATCTGTTTCCCGTTAGGGTCAAGGGACGAATAAACTTCGACTCATATACTTATGTCTTTTACCAGACAAATCACTCACAACAATACGTTTTATAACATCGAGTTACCGATGCGTTTTCATATTATCAATGAACAACCGTCTAATAAATCATAACTCATATGTCTTAGCTTAAAGATCAAAAGATATTATCGTCTCAACATTGCTCGTGATGTAATCCATGAAGCAATCCATTGAGCGCGGGTTTATCCAATACTCAAATCTCCATTTCCAAGTACTCACGAATGGTTCAGCAATCCAATTGCAATGTCTAACTCCTTAGACAATCTATTACCAATTCATGACAGTCTTACTTCACACTTACTCCCTTAAAGTGTAATCGACTGTGGATATTTGAATAATCCAATTATTCAGGAAGTAAAACATGCAAAATGAAACACAATGATAAAGTACTGACAAGAGTAGTGAACCATAATAAATCTCTATTATTAAATCACAAGAGTCAAATACAATACATTGTTACAAGTTTCGAACCTATCTAATTTCTAAAACTTATATCATCTCTTAATCCAATGCTCCTAGCATGCTGATTATGCTTAATCCTACTCAGAGCCTTTGTCAAGGGATCTGCAGGATTATCTTCCGATGATACCCTCTTTACAAGGAGGTGACCTTCTTCTACCCTATGCCTGATGTAGTGGTACTTTCTGTCGATATGTCTGGACTTTCCATGATCTCGCGGTTCCTTTGTCAAGGCGACCGCACCTTCATTATCGCAGAACAGTTCCAAGGGCTCCTGAATACTCGGGACTACTCCAAGGTCACCGATAAAGTTCTTCAGCCAAGCCGCTTCCTTTGACGCTTCACTTGCTGCTATGTACTCTGATTCGCACGTAGAATCAGCCACTGTTTCTTGCTTGGAACTTTTCCAAGTAACTGCTCCACCGTTCAAAAGGAATACCCAGCCCGACTGAGACCGACCACTGTCTCTATCCGTCTGAAAGCTGGCATCTGTATATCCTTCAACTCTCAAGGTATCACTGCCACCGAGGACTAACACCATGTTCTTTGTCCTTCGCAGATACTTGAGTATATTTTTTACAGCTATCCAATGCGCCCTTCCAGGGTTACCCTGGTACCGACTGACCATGCTTAAAGCAAAAGCCACGTCAGGGCGAGTACACGTCATAGCGTACATGATCGATCCCACAGCTGAAGCGTATGGTACTCGACTCATCTCAGCTATTTCCTCGTCTGTACTCGGACTTTGAGTCTTACTCAGCTTCGCATTACTTTGAATAGGCAGCTCTCCCTTCTTGGAATTTTCCATACTAAACCTCTTTAGTACCTTATCCAAGTATGTACCCTGACTGAGTCCAATCAGTCTCTTCTTCCTATCTCTCAATATTCTAATCCCAAGAATATAGGCAGCCTCTCCTAGGTCCTTCATGGCGAAACATTTCCCAAGCCAAGCCTTAACATCTTGCAAGGTTGGAATATCGTTTCCCATGAGCAGTATGTCATCGACATACAGCACCAGAAAGGTGACTATACTCCCACTAGCCTTGACATATACGCAGGACTCATCCTCGCTCCTAGAGAAGCCAAACTCTTTGACTTTCTCATGGAAACAAAGATTCCAGCTGCGAGAAGCTTGCTTCAATCCGTAGATTGATCTCTCAAGCTTACACACCTTATTAGGATACTTTGCATCGACAAAACCCTCTGGCTGATTCATGTAAACATCCTCAGTCAGCTTCCCATTAAGGAAAGCGGTTTTGACGTCCATCTGCCAAATTTCATAGTCATGAAATGCAGCTATGGCCAGCATAATCCTGATAGACTTTATCTTAGCTACTGGTGAGAAGGTCTCGTCATAATCAACCCCTGGGGTTTGAGTAAAACCCTTCGCAACCAGTCTTGCCTTGAAAGTGTGTACCTTTCCGTCCATGTCTGTCTTCTTCTTGAAGATCCATTTGCACCCGACTGTCTTTCGACCCGGTACATTGTCAACCAAGTTCCAAACTTGATTGTCATACATGGACTTGATCTCGCTATCCATGGCCTCTTTCCACTTGGCAGACTCAGGGCCCGCCACTGCTTCCTGGTAGTTAGCTGGTTCATCCAAATTTATCAGTGTCCTATCACTGACAAAAGTGTCCCCATCCGAAGTTATATGGAACCCATAAAACTCGGGTGGCATGCTAACCCTACCAGAACGCCTAAGAGGTAAGGATACATCTGTCGGTCCAACAGGAACTTCATCCTCATGTTGGTTGCTAGTTTCTCCTAAGGTTGCGTCATCTGATGACTCTTGAATTTCTTCCAGATCAATGGTACTCCCACTGTCCTCTTTGAATACGAGCTCTCTCTCTCGAAAGACTGCTCGTCTAGCTACAAAGACCACGTCCTCGCTCGGTCTGTAGAATAGATATCCAAAGGACTGTTTGGGATAACCAATGAAGAAACACCTTTTGCTTCTGTCTGCGAGTTTGTCTTGAGTCTCTCGTCTAACGAAAGCCTCACAACCCCAGACCTTGATATGTGCCAACGAGGGATCTTTCCCCGTCCACATCTCATGAGGTGTTTTCGCAACCTTCTTAGTTGGGACAAGATTGAGGATATGGGCGGCAGTCTCTAAGGCATACCCCCAGAAGTGAATGGGAAGTGAAGCTCGACTCATCATGGAACGAACCATGTCCAACAGGGTTCGGTTGCGCCTCTCTGCAACACCGTTCAACTGTGGTGTCCTGGGAGGTGTCAACTGCGAAACTATTCCGCATTCCTTTAGATAGTCCAGGAACTCGATACTTAGATACTCTCCGCCTCTGTCGGATCTGAGCATCTTTATCTTCCTGCCTAATTGATTCTCTACTTCGTTCTTAAACTCTTTGAACTTTTCAAAGGTGTCCGACTTGTGCTTGATCAAGTAGATGTAACCGTATCTACTAAAATCGTCGGTAAAAGTCACGTAGAACCGCGTGCCATCCTTTGTGGTTGATCTGAATGGACCACACACATCCGTGTGAATAATGTCCAATAGACCCTCACCTCTTTCAAAAGACCCTTTGAAAGGTGATTTAGTCATCTTGCCCAACAGACAAGATTCGCATACATCGTCCGACTTGAGGTCGAATGATTCCAACACTCCATCCTTTTGGAGTTGGGCGATGCGTTTCTTGCTGATGTGGCCGAGCCGACTATGCCACAGACATGCCTTTTCCACGTTACTAGTAGAATCAATATAATTTACACTTTGTCCTAGATTGTCAACACATTTCACAGTTTCATACACACCATTACAAGGATAAGCAGTAAAATTCAAAATACCATTTTTGAAAACAGAAATAGATCCAATATTATTATCAAAAGAAAAATGAAATCCTTGTCTGAATAATGCGTGAAATGAAATAATATTTCTTGCCATTTCTGGCGAATAGCAACAATCTAATAAATCTAAACAAACTTCACTACTAAGCACTAAACTATAAACTCCAATCTTGGTAACAGGGGACGATCTCCTATTGCCCATGATCAAGTTCAGTCTACCGTGCTCCACCTCCCTGCTTTCCTTTAGGCCCTGCATATCAGAACAAATGTGAAAACCACATCCTGTATCAAGGACCCAAGAATTAGAAGATGGTGAGTTTTTAGAGATAGTGTATATACCTGCTGTCGATGGCTTTACTTTCCCATCCTTGACATCCTGCAAGTATTTGGGGCAGCTTCTCTTCCAATGACCCTTTTCTTTGCAGTAGAAACAGTTTGCTTCATCGGGGTTGGCCACACAAGGAATTTGGGAAGTCTTGGTTCTCGAGCCATTACTGGATGACCCGGCCTGAACCTTTTCCCTCCAATTTTGCTTAGGAGGGCCCTTCCTTTTCTTTCCTCTGCCACTTCCAATGGCTAGAACGGGCTGATTAACCGAGGGTACACTTTTACCCTTCATCCCGTCTTCAGCTACTCGAAGCATGCGATGCAACTCAGTCATATTAGCCTGATTGTTGTTCAAATGATAAGCCAGCCTGAACTGGTCATAAGAACTCGGCAACGAGTTAAGCACTATGTCAACGGCCAACTGTTCCGGTACAGGCATCGCAAGCTTTCTAAGCCGCTCCACGTAACCTTGCATTCTTTGCACATGAGCGCAGATGGACTCTCCATCTTTGGGTTTGCTGTTCGTGAAGTCCTTGACCACTTCGCACCTCTCGATGCGCTCTTGCTTGCGGAACTTTTCCGCTAGCTCCTTGTGCATCTCATAGGGCCAGTAGTCTTCGTATATTCTCTGCAATTCGGGGTTCATTGTGGCGATCATGATGCAGGCCACTTTGGTTGCATCATCAGTATGTTTTTGGTACGAGGCAATTTCCTCGGGAGTAGCAGTTTCGGGGTCGACATCGACAAGCTCGGTCTCGAGAACATACTCTTTGTTCTCATACCTCAGAGCCATCTTGATGTTTCTAATCCAGTCATTATAGTTTGTCCCGTTCAATTGAACCTTGGAACATAGTGAGAGGATTGAGGGAACACTGGAGTTTGATTGGGGAGCGGATTGATCAGCAGAAGACATCTATAAAAGAAGGTAAGTTTAATTAGATACTTGTCGGTCCTTATAATAACCCAATATAAAATAAGGCTAGGATCCAACTATAACAATTTGCAACATAGAAGAGGGATGCCGTAATCTATAAGCAAATTTTATAAAGGTAGGCGAATGACGATTCAGCCGATTCCACCGCGGAAAAATAATCTTATTATAAATGGAATTCCTAGTTTCTTATGAGATTTATTGAACTGTTCAATAGCATGTTTAATCTCGGATATGCCCCACCGTTTGTGACTGGGATGCCGAGGATCACAAACCGGGTGTGAATAACCATGCAAATTAGCTTGGTGCTCTCGGGATCCATTATCATCTCAAATTGATGTGCCGGTAAACCACACACGCTCCATCAACAATGATAACACCCGAGACACCCATTGCCACTCTTTATGAACCCCTATTGGTGTGCCGGTAAACCACACACGCTCCACCAACGTTTCATAAAGTGCAATGTGCAATTTCATGGGGTAGCATCAAATTCACATTTTCCTAAAGTAACTAGATTGGGATTTGTTTTAGGGTTCTAGTACTTTCAATTATAGCATTATACTTTTAAGAGGCTTAGCGGTTCTATCATACCCGTTCAGCTAACGACACTCGACTGACCAGGAGAGCGGTGGGTAAGAGTAGATACCCATTAGACTAACATTTTATAGTCAGTCGCCTTATACCCTCTTTATAGGACAGTTTTGTGAATGAGGCTTACTAGCGGTAGACTAACCAATTTTCTTATATATAAATAATTAACTTTTAATCATAAATATATAAGATATATTTTAAACTCTTTAAAATATTTTAGATTTAATTTTCTAAGAATTTTCTCAAATTAATTCATAATTTTCGAAAATTTAAATTAAATCATTAATAAATTTAATTGGTCTTTTAATTAAACAATTTAATTAAACTAATTAAATCTAGGTTACAGATTACCAATTAATCAAATTAATTAACCTGTAATGGTCCCATGAATTTCGAAATTCACATGCCAAATAAAAGGGTTCAAGTTATTTTAATTGATTTAGTTACCAAAAATAACAACACACAAATAAGGCAAGCAAATCAAGCATTCAAGGAAGGGACCAAGGAGGGTGGCGGCTAGGGTTAGGAAACCCTAGCCTTGGGATCGAATTTAGCCTCCTCCCAAGGGTTTATTTTCGCAAAAACCCTAAGGCACAAAACAGTTTATGCAGTTCATAATCAAACACAAGAAAACAAGCTAGCTCTGATACCACTGAAGGGTTTCTATGCAATCAATGAACACAAAATAACCTAAGGTTCACATGCAACCCTAATATTGATCTATGTTTTCTTCTATGAAGATTAGAACTAAGAACCTAAAGGATACAATTCAATTCTAAAGAAGAATCAAGAAAAAACCAACCTTAGATCTTATGATCCTTTTAAGCAGCAGCAAAATTATCCTGCCTCAGATGAAAGTCACACCCAGGGGATGGAAGAATCAGTCCAGCAGAGTAAATCCAGAGAGAGGTGGCGTCCAGAATGAGGTGCCAGGGGGTTCCTTTTATAGCCTCCTAGGGTTACACCTGAAACCCTAAGGAGCCTCCAATTGGACAAGGCTTTTGACCACTTGGACCAGGCTTACCAAACCCTAATTAGGGTTTCGCCAAACCCTTGGAGAAGCCTCCAAGGTGGCGCCACTTTTGGTCCCTGGTTTTTCCTGGCCAGTTATTCAACTATTGAATAAATACCAAACCAGTCCCTGCACCTTTTAATTAATTAATTTAATCTCCAAATTAAATCCAATTAATTCTAGATTAAATCTCAATTAATTAATATAGTTTCTAATTAATATATTAGCACTTAAATATATTAATAAACCATATATATATTTTCTATTGATTTATTATACAATTAATAAATCAACTATTCTCTCTACTGAACTATCTTTCCTCCACCCATGAGGGCAACCCAAATGGACTTTGCTTTTAACCATAAGATAAAAGTTCAATTACAAGTCATGGCTTAGACACCTAATCCAACAATATCGTCCCTATAGACCTTACAGTCGTTCCTATAGACCCCGGGCACGACATGACGTCCTTATTCGTCGCTACAGTTTTGTCACTATAGACCAAAAATGTCGTCGCTATAGACATCGTCTCTATAGCAAGTCTATAGAGACGAATTTTCGCGCCCATAGATTCATCAAAAAAAAATTTTGATTTCAAAATAATTGGTTGTAGTGATGACAGGTCGTCACAATAGCTCGATTCATAGGGACGATATGTCGTCGCTATAGGTAACTCTATAAGGACGACATGTCTTCCCTATAGACCATGCTATTGCGACGACTTGTTGTTTCTATATATGCGTTGGAAAAACTCGCATCATCTATAGGGACGACATGTCGTTTCTATAGATACATCTATAGAGATTAGATGTCGCCCCTATAGACCCTGTACACAGGTTTCCAAAACATGTCAAATATTATATATATATATATATATATATATATATATATATATATATATATATATATATATATATATATATATATATATATATTAATAATACAATCAGCAAAATATAAAATATGAATACTAAAGCATTTAAAACAACGTACTAATAACGCATAATTATATAATTTACCAAAACACATAACGTTAATACATAAAATATCATCCAAATATTACAAAAAAGTTGTTCAAATTGTTTTAATCGCTTTCACTTTTGGTTTCATTTTCATTTGCATTTCCGGCGTTGCCTCCTGGATTATCACTTTCTGTTTTTGTCCTTTCATCATCACCACTATGTTGGTTGTTTGGAGATTGAATATGTATGGATTGTAGTTGTGTGGGATCAACTTGGAATTGAAAGAGTTGAAACAGTTGAAACGGTTGTGGAATGTTATTTTAGGTGAAAATTGTTTGCATGTGTTGATTAAACTGTTGACTTAATTGTTGAGTCAACTATTGAGTCAATTGTTGGGTAAACCGCTGAGTAAATTGTTGAGTCATTTGGTTGTAGTTTTGCGTTGATGATGAAGCGCCAGATGCGTGGTAAGCTGAGACATTATTCACTTTTCTACCGACTCCCCCTGTATGCCCACGCCTTTCTCCAAGTGCACGTTTAAGGCATTCAACCTCATCAACCCTTGACTCATCACCATCAACTTTGTCTAACATGGTTTTGTACTCAGCTTGGATTTTTTCCTACATTAAACAAAACAAAAAACGTACATTAGTTTTTATATCCAAAATTCGATAGCATAACTGTTGTAAAATGGATACCCAACTTGTTTACCTATAAATAATAACAATAACAATTCTCATATTTCAATATATGCAATGATTTTGAATATAAAAATAGACATTCTACACTAAATTCCATATCAATATGTTACACAAAATAAAAATATACTAAAACATATTTCTACAAATTTTACTTAGCCAATCATCTTTTGCACGATTATTCACCCAACCACGACCTTCCTTGAAGTGGTTTTTTCTCCACCCTTTTACATGGCTACTCTTCCCGGTTGCTTGGACCTATAAATTAACAACAATATCTAATAAAATTTCATAGAATTATTAGTAACTCCTCAAATACTTAAAAAAATTCTTACTTCTTTATATCGCTTTTGTGCATATGATTTAGTCCCATGAGAACTTGTATATAGTTGTAGTTGTCTGTTCCCTTTATTTTTTTCTGAGCGGATCTTGTACTTTTCTGTGAGAAACAATTTTAAGTGAGCTTCCCCCACGCCTGGGGAGTCTGTCTAGGCGAAGGATGCTCCTTTGCCCTCTCAATATCCTCGTAACCTCCATGGTAAAAAATGTACCATTTCAAGTTGTGTTTTCGTCACTTGTAATAGTTGGTACAGTCGCTCTGTATTCCAAGTAAAATTCCATTCCAATGTGGTGTGTTCCGAAAACTATCAAGATCAAAATAATTCTGCAAACAAAGGATTAGAAGACATTTAGAAATTATAAAATTGAAAGTAAAATAAAACATTATATGGTATACTTACATGAAGTGTCGGATAAATGTCTCTCTTGTATCTGTTAGGAACATTTTTCCAACTATGATAGTGCATTGGAACTCTTCTACCAACCTCATTCGATATCATGGTCATCAAACATAAGAGGCAATGGCTTCTCGTTGTTTTTTGGAACTCCTCATAAAGATTTAAGTCTTTTCTGTACATGTAATAGATAAATTGTTAAGTAAAAAAATATATATTCAATATAAAAGCATACATTAAATTAGACAAGTTACTTACATGACTCGCAAGTCGAAAGGATCCTATGTGGGCCTCTTGAAGGATCAGCCTCACCGTATCCACCATGACCTTTGGAAACACGTGTTGTCATGCCTTCAATTGAAATAAATAACAAACATATTTTTAACAAATATTATAAGAAAAACCATAGCAATTTAACAAAAATCATCCATTAAACATACAGAAAAACATTACATTACATTCAATCAGAGTCATCACTAGAATAACATGCATCTACATCATCATCATCGCTATCATCCGTATCAACAATGAGTTCGTCTTTTGATGGGTACATATCACCGTCCTCTTCATCATCGTCAATGAAATTTTCATCCTCTGGAATAGAGGTATCATTTGATTCATCAACTACATCTAAACTTTCTTGCATAGGCAAATAGGCTAAGTCGACAACCAAGTTGCAATGAAATTATTGATCATCCTCAACAAGGCGACAAATCTCTCAACAACCGTACTTGATTCACCATCATTGCCTGTGTCGACAACCAATTCATAATCAGATGATTAAGTGTCATGCAAGACATCTACATCATTAACAATAGGGATACTTGGATGATCCCAAAGTTTCTGATGGTGAACGTCTTCCATGACCCTCCAATTATTTGGGTTTCAAGAAGGATCTTGAAGATAAAACACTTGCTTTTCTTGTATGGCTAAAATGTATTGTTGAATATCATACCATGCATTACCGAAATACCATTCACAACTGATGTCGATAGCAACAATACCGTTTTTATAAACTAATCGCCTGTTCCCCGATATGTTGAACTATATATATATATATATATATATATATATATATATATATATATATATATATATATAGTTCATATATATATATATATATATATATATATATATATATATATATATATATATATAGTTTATAATATATATATATTATAAACTAATCGCCTGTTCCCCGATATGTTGAACTATATATATATATATATATATATATATATATATATATATATATATATATATATATATATATATATATATATATATATATATATATATATATATATATATATATATATATATATATATATATATATATATATACGATTAGGATCAAATGTAACTATACAAATATTGTGTAACTTGTAACTAAATGTGGACCAATCATTTTGAATCGGTACAGTGGCATAATAGTAATTGACATATAAATCAATTAATTTTAAATGAATAAAATCCTATAAATCCGGTAACCAACTCCTATAATTACGAAAATTGGTTTTTTCCTGAATTCTGATTAGTCCACACAGTCTCACAACGATGAACACGAAAATCAGAAACTTAATCGCTCGATAAAGCTTCTGGGATGTAAATAGGGACAACGCATTACCTTGATTAGCCGGAAATTGCTTCAATCGATGAGCAAACCCTTGGTCGCCGGAAATCGCCTCACTTGGTTGCTAGTTGCAGTGGAGAAATGAAGCAGAAAAGCTAATCAAGATGGTTTTAGGGTTCGCGGAAGGCTATGGCGATGACATGTCATCGTTGTTGTGATTTAGAAAACCACTAAAAGAATATTGTTTCCCGCCTGACCCTATTGCGACGACTTGTGGTCGATATACCCTTAAAGGTCAAAGTTTGACTCTAGACCCTATAGAAACGACTTGTTGTCGCCAAAGGGTGCTCTATTGCGACGACATCCGTCGTCCCTATAGGGTTCGTCCCCATAGACTCAATTTCTATTAGTGATTTTGGACCAACTATTGGAAATTATATATTGTTGGTCCTTGTGGTTTTTGAAGATTGCACCGGCGGTTCCTTGCCTAAGACTGTTAGAATTTTCTGTTATGTTTAGTGTAAAAAGACATCGACAACGATGTCCTTCAACTGATATCAATAATCCCTCGTTAAACCGACCAAGAGGTTCCTCTATTTTCTATTGAAATATTGAAATATTAGACATTTTTTTTCAATAATATTAATCTTTTTCTTTATCTTACTTTAACAGTAAGATCATTGACGAAAATAAAACACAAAATAAAACATATTTCTGTAAATAAGTTCTACTTAGCGTCTATTAATTGTTGAAACACATTTTTCACTTTTTGGACAATTAGAATAAATTATTGATTGTTTCTTTCATTTTCTTAAGATTACCAAATGTACCAAATTCCTGAAGTTTGGATCGGAGCATATGATCCGATCAACGAACCAAGACGACCTACAACACATTTACAGTATCGGTAGGAACGAAATTAACTGTACCGGTCTATAGAAACTGTACCGGTGTGTCTCTCACTCCAACACACTCACTACTTTAACTGATGTGTAGGCTTACATTACAAATTTTTTTAATTTCCATAAGCGTGTGAAGGATGTATTGGCCATGCATTTATTAATTGAGAAATTGTATTTATTCTTACTTTTTGTTCCTACTTATGTTCCTATCCTTGTGAAATTATGACAAGTGTCATATTTAATAATATTAATAATATTTTAAGACACATGTCATAATTTAACATGAGTAGGAACATGAGTAGGAACAAAAGGTAGGAGGAATAAATACAATTTCTCTTATTAATGAGGGCTAATAACATAAAAACCACTCTAGTTTGGCCAAAATTCGGTTCAAGCACTATATTGTTTTTTCGTTCTAAAAAAACCACTCATACTTTCAAAAAAATTCGTAAAAACCACTCATATTTTCAAAAAGATACATAGCGACCACTATAACAAATAAAAGTCAAAAATTTATGTCGCCAACTCGGAACACTTCTTACCCTTGTCACATTCAAAATTAAGTTGATTCATTTGGATACCCTATGCATTCACAAAGTGGCCGAAAAGTTGCACTTACGAAAATCAAAATCACATGTAGACAACCTTATATATCATTTTCACTCCAATGATGTTCTAATATTTGCTTCAAATGTCGATAAGAAACTTTTCACATAATATTTTGAAAAAAATAATGCTTAAAAATTATAAAATAAAATGAACAGTGGTCAATATAAATTTTTTTGAAAGTATGAGTGGTTTTAATGGAACAAAATAAAATATAGTGATTAAACCGGAATTTTGAACAAACTACAGTGGTTTTTATGTTATTAACCCTATTAATTATTATGTTGCAGGGTTCCACCTTTACATTTTACAAATATATATATATGTATTTATTCATTTATATGTTTGTGGCCCTAACAAAAGGAGATCATTTTTTTTGTGAAATTTCTACACATTGCATAGTAAACTGCTACATTGGCTAGCTAATACCTTTATACATAACATCTCGCCCTTATAGTTTCACATGCATTACCCGTATCTTCTCACAGGCTCAGAAATATGGCAACTATTTGTGAGCTTTTAAGATGCCCCTCTTAGTGGTGCATCTCCCAAGTTATTATCTTTAAAAAAGTTGTATCAATTAAAACAATTCTAGAAGAAAATTACTTTGAACTTTGAAGAAATTCCAAAATTAAATCAACCAGGATAGGTAGACAATCTGTACAAATACGTATCTAAAAACCAACGCACATTCAAATACTAGTTAAACCACTTCAATTTTTAGATACCACAAGGAAAAAAAACATCCTACAAGTAAATGTCACTTTGCTCACCAAATTATAGCTTCATGCATCATCATCCAACTCGCCATGATCCAACAACGCAAGGCTCTCCTGGTATCTCTCAACAAAAGTGTACTTTGAATCAATACGTTCCCTGCAAGAACCATACACACTAAACCCTCCCTCCTGGTTGCAAATTTTAACATCGCCTTCTGTGCATCCCACCATTATCAAATAACCATTATTTGTCAGTCCTAAAGCTCTCCCCGCATTATTTAGGGTGTACTCCACTTTATATATCATGGACATGGCCAATGTGATCTGATTATTTTTGTCCTCCATAACCCATATCTCATAACTGCTTGAACTCACCGTCATGTAATGGCGAATGATAGCTAAAGAATCTCCAACCACAGCAAGCCTTTGTCCATACATGTCTAAAATCGTAAAACATTTAGGAAGCTTGATTTCCCCAAAGAGCTCATTACTCATGTCAAATGTTAAAATTGAGCAACATCCCCTCGAATCACATGCTAACCAGTGAACATATCCATTCACAAACACCGAGTACTTGGACAAGATGCCGGAAGGCAAATCATTGGGGAATATGACTTCCCTCCAAATTGCATTTTTCACTGTGTAAATCTGAACCTGAAATTCCCACTTCAAAAAAGTAGTAGAAATTGGTTAATATATGTAAATCATTATATAAATGTCGAATGAACACTTACATAGAATGTAGTGATGAGTTCATGGTGACGATCGTAGGAGAGTCTAACGACTTTATAATCATCAGACGTTATGTGGTACCCAAACCCGAAAAGAAGATCCAAATCTGGGAGTTCGCTTCTGTGATACATGGGGGGAATTAGGGTTAGCTTCCTTCTAATTGAAGGATTCCAAAGTATGATTTCATCTCTTCCGATAGTATTAATAGAAAAGCAAAGAACGCCGTTGCAACACCCGATTATTTCGAAGGAGAGGAGTCCGGTTCCACTAAGGTTTAAATTGTAGGGAAATTTTATGGGAGCATTGGAATCCAGGGTGAAATTTTGGTCATCAAAATGGACAGGGAATTCTTCCTTTTGTATGAAGCGACGACGAACAACATAGCGAGAGTTCAGTTGGTTAAAATTGTGAAGATGCATGAGGCGGAATTGGGTGGAAGAGATGAGTGAGAGCCATGATTTGCATACTGATCGGCACCGGAGAAGTGATTTTGATGGTAACCATGAGAGGATTTCGACCATGAGTTCTGATGGTAGTTCGACTGCCATTTTCAGTTTCTGGAGAATTTCAAATTATAAGTTTGTACAAATAAAATAAAATGGAGTATTGGAATTCGGAAGGCGAAGAAAATGAAGAAAGAGACAACTACATACCATACAATTCATATTCGCTTCTGGATGTTGTTGAACACTTGAACAACACTACTCTAACGATGATAAACACTTCAATTTCAAGGATGATGAAAAGTGTAACGAGTCTGCTTGTAATCGATTCAACAACTATGCTACTACTATCGAAGCAGACAGTCGATCTCTTTTTGAATGAATAATTGTTGTCATTTGAATGGATTCAGATTATTAGGTTGCGATTAAAAAGAAGGTTGCAGTTTTATTTATGGCGTGAAGAAGGTGGTATTAAATCATAACGATCTGTATTCCCGATGTAGCTGCTCTGTTCCAATGCTTGCTAAATACCGATGTTTGTATTTGCTTTTTTTCTTTCGTGATTGTAATCTTTCCATCATATCTCATGTCGAGTAGTATATATTATTTGAAGAAAAAATATACCAAGTTAAATAATATATATTTCTTTATAATAAATTACCGGTTTGTCGTACAGATAACTAGAAAAATATGCATAAAATGTTATGATCCATATTTCCAAGTTCTATACAACATATGAATTTTTGCGTAAAAGATCATACTTTTCATTGAGTCGAATATTGGTCAGATATGTTAGTTGTCATTTCCATATGTTAGTTGTCATTTCCATTTGGAAGAAAGTTGAATTATGTTTTGACATATGGGATAATAGTATAATACTTTCGATTATGATGACAATGCAGTGTCAATCCGGTTTCGGTTGTCCTAAATACAAATTACAAAAGGGGCCACTTGATAATCTTGTATCATCCGGCTGCTTTGGGTCGTTCCCTTCCCATGTGGGCTGGCCCAATAATCCTTCTAAGAATTCAGGTGGTGATCATTGTAATACTTATCCGGGTGGTTCTGACATTAAAAGGAAAAGGGCGGAAACTCTCTTCCGATCAGGCCTTTCTCACTGGAAGACAATCATGATTCATGATGTCGAACCGCAGTCCCGAACTGAAACAGAACATGGAGATGTGGATCTTAATTGTACTCCCCAGAACTCATCTTCGACTGAATATTCATCTCAAGATAAGGAAGTCGAAGCTAAAGTTAATGTGGGGGCCAAGGTTGGAATTCAAATTGGTGTTGGTAATATGATTCTTAAAGAAGTAATGGGGGTACAAGGTGAGCTTATTCATCACCAATGAATTGTATCTTGTTGAATATCAGAGGAATTGGCGATGACTCCAAGATTAGATGTGAAAAGACTTAAGCTGGAACATTAAATCAATTTCATCGGTCTCTAGGAAACATGGTGGAATTGATGGTGAGACTGTTCTGAGTATGCTTTCACTGGGTGTTGGGACTGTTCTGAGTATGCTTTCGCTGGTGTAGATTTCGTTGGACGATCTGGTGGAATTGTAAGTATATGGAATAAAGCCCTCTTTACTAAATCTGAGGTTATCAGCTGTCGTTTTTTCCCGATTTATGCCGGTAAGTGGGTCGGAATTGATGGTGAGACGTACTTTGTAAACGTGTACGGTCCTCAGTCAGACAAATTATAAAGCAAATATTTGGTTTGAACTGATTCAGATCATGAGATCTAAGGTGGGGACTTAGGTTGTCTTTGGAGACTTTAATGCAGTTCGGTATCCTGATGAGAGGCTTAATTCACAATTCTGCCCTAGAAGTGCTTTTGATTTTTACAATTTTATACATGATGCGGATCTCCATGATATGAATATGGGAGGACATAGATATACGTACTTTTGTCACGATGGTGTGAAGCTAAGCAAACTAGACCGCTTTTTGGTATGTTCAAACTTCCTATCCATTTTTCCCCAATCAAGGGTTATTGAGCAGCCTCGACAATTATCGAACCACTGCCCTGTCACACTTGTCATGACTGCTGATGATTTTAGTCCCCCGTCTGTTTCGGTTCTTTAATTCATGGTTTGGTAAGGATGGACTTGAAGAGGTAATAAAGAAAGGTTGGGCTGAATTGAATTTAGAGGATTTGGAACTGTTGATCTTTATCTCGCCGCAAAGTTATGCTTCATAAAAATGCAATTAAGAGATGGAGGGGAGAGTTGGTTTCAAAAGAAAATTTGGAGTCGGAAAGGTGCAAGTCCACGGTACAGTAGCTTGACCTCGTGGCTGAATTGAGACAATTGTCAAACAACGAAATATGGGATAGGAATACAGCTCTTCATAAGCTTGCAGATTTCGAGAAAGCTAAAATTCTTGATCTCAAGTGAAAGGCGAGGCTTAAGTGGACAATAGACACTTAAGTGGACAATAGACAGTGATGAGAATTCGAAATTCTTTTATGGCATTATCAACAATAGGAAACGGAAACATCATATTGGTGGTCTTATGATAAATGGGAGGTGGTCGGATGAGGTGAATACCATTAAAAACGAAATCTTTCAATTTTTAAAAACAAGTTTCATGAACCGTGGCCATCAAGATCCAAGTTGATTAGTCCCCTGTTCCAATCCATATTCTAATCTGATGCAGAGAGTATTGACATGCCTTTCTGTCTTGATGAAATAAAATTGCCCATTCGGGCGTGTTGGAGTGTCGTGTCCCGGGCCCAGATGGGTTCACATTTAAATTTCTAAAAACTTATTGAGACATTATTCAAGGGGACGTCATGCATCTAGTGAAACATTTCGAGGACCACAGAATACTTGGGCGGATGTGTAATTCTTCTTTCATTACACTGGTTCCTAAAATCAAAGACCCATCTGTTCTAAATGATTACCGTCCAATTAGCTTGATCGCGTGTTTTTACAAGATCATTTCCAAGGCTTTGGCAATTAGACCAAAAAGTGTTACTGGAAAAATTGTTCGAGATGTGCAATCGACGTATGTAGAGGGGCCGAACATCCTAGACGGTCTCTCATTGTAAATGAGATATGTTCATGGGTGAAGCGTGAAAAGAATAAGGTCCTTCTATTCAAGGTAGACTTTGAGAAAGCATTTGATTCCGTTAATTGGGATTACCTTGGATCAATTCTCTCTCAAATGGGATTTGGGAGTAAATGGCGTCGGTGGATTTGGGCTACTTAGCTTCATCTTGGGCTTCCCTTTTTGTAAACGGATCTCTTACACGTGAGTTTGATATATTGTGGGACGTAAGACAGGGAGATCCCTTTCCTTTTATTATCTCCATGGAGGGCCTTAATGTGGCTCTTTCAACAGCTCGTGAAAAAGGACTATTCACTGGCATCAGACTTCCCAATAATGGTCCTCAAAAATCTCACCTATTTTATGTTGATAATGCTTTATTTGTAGGTGAGTGGACCCTGTCAAATATGAAAAATCTGACATGAATTCTAAAATGCTTCCATGTCTCGTCTGAAGTAAAAGTACATTTTCACAAATCGAAGGTTTTTGGTGTCGGTGTTCGAAATGGTGAAGTCAATAGATGCGCAAGTATTCTTTGCTGTGAGTCGAGTTTTCTACCATTTAAATACTTTGGAATACCTCTCGGTGCTAATATGAACTTGATTAGGAATTGGAAATCAATCATAGATCGTTTTAAATCAAAATTATCATTATAGAAGTCGAAAACACTATCATTTGGAGGCAGACTTACTCAAATAAAGTCTGTACTTTGAAGTCTTCCCATCTACTTTATTTCTATCTTCAAAGCTCCAAATGGGGTTTTGGATATCCTAGAAAAGATTAGACGATACTTTCTTTTGGGTGGGTGGGGGGGGGGGATATGAGAGGCATTCGAATATTAGATGGGTCCCATGGAATAAGGTAACTGATGTAAAAGATAATGGTGGTCTTGGTGTTGGATCACTCAAATCAATTGACATTGGACTTATGATGAAATAGTGGTGGAGATTAAAATCGAACCCCGAGTTTCTGTGGTGTCAAGTCGTATTTGGATTTCATGGTCTAGCTCGTTGTTGGTCGTCGAATTACCAAACAAATAAAAGAGTAATGTAATATGGATGCAGTTTATAATGATGGGACAGAAATTGTGAAATGTCAAAAGACCTCTAAATACTCTTCAATTAAGAATAGTATAGTAGTGGTACGAGTCGAACCCAAGGGAATTGAGGTGAGTTAATCTCTTGCCAAGTTTTCACACTTCTAGAGATTGGGACAAAGAAATATAAAGTTCAAAGAGGGATTTGTCAAGTCGCTTGAATAACAGAAAATTAATAAGAATGTGATTAATATAATTAAACGGACATTCGGCTTCTAGTCTAATCAATCTTGTCGCATATTCGTACTTAAATGAAATTAAGAGTTAGGTAATGGTTCTTGTCAATGGAAAATGACAATAACACATCAACTTAGAAGAAATCCAAATTAATATGTTCAATACTTCAATGGTCTCTATTTGTGAAAGAAGTATTGTTTTCTCATATATAAGTGAATATCTCAATGGTCATCTTGAAGAGATAGATGTATCTCAACCGAGACAAGATACTACTTTTATACGAGTATTATAATCCAAATTCAATATTCCGTCCCTTTAGATGAAGGAACTAAGAACAAGCATGTAATTTAAGACATAGAAATTAACCGGGACAAAAGAAACATGCATCACTAATATAGAACAAGGAATAACACTAAAATTCTATAAAAGGTATGCACAACACAATGGTCAACTAGTAATTAATGCTAAAATTGACCAAGAGTGATGCTTTATGTTCTTTTGTTGGTTCTTTACTTCTTAAGAACTTGATTGATCTCTCATGTCAAGCATTAAACAAGTGAAGTTATTTCTAAGATGTTACCAACAATGATCTTCAAAACAATTGAAAATACATATAACTATAATTGGTTAACTACCGGAATAGAGTGATCGACTAAATTCCAAAGTAGGGACCAAATTTGTAATAAAATTTAAATGACAAAACTAAACCAAAACAGTTTTAATAACTTCAAAACTTCATTCTAAGCACAAATATTAATGACAATAAAGATATGTGACTAAAAGCTGAATGTTATGAGATTTAGCCACTCATGTTAGCTAAAATCTGCATAATTGCAAATAAAGACATTAAAACTAACTAGGAATACAAGAAAAAGAGAGAATATCTAAGTGTATCAAGTGATGTTCAAGTGTGTTGATAACTCCTCTCAAATGCTCTATTTATAGTCCTCAAATGGCCCTGGAAAGATCTCAGATCGGATTAATCAAATGGTGAAAAACCCATGCTTCAAAAGTTGATTTGCTGGAAGATTCCTGCTGCACATGCTTTACAGTGAGAGCACGACTCGTGCTCTTTCCTTCATGAAATGTGCACGACTCGTGCCATTCAAAGTACATTGCCATTTCTGACTTTCCAGCTTGAGCACGACTCGTGCTTATATACTCTATATAAGAGCACGACTCGTGCTCCTTAACAGGGGCTTTTCGAGGCTAAATCTTCCGTCTCTTGTCCGATTTTCTTGAAACTTGGTGTGAGGCTTCCTTTTGACATTGTATGGTGGTCCATATTTTTTAATGCCTGCAAAACATACCATTTTATGCAAACAAATGGCTTTTGCTCCAAAATGAACACATTAGACCGAAAACATGCGTATAGCACGTTTTAAAGGCAATAAACGATGTTGAATGCGGTAAATAAACATATAAAAAGGTGTATAATTATACACCTATCAAACATCCACAAGCTTAAACTCTTCTTTGTCCTCAGAGAAAACAATAAAAAACTTAGACTAATGGGTAAAAGAAGGAAAACAAAAAGAAAGTGTGAAACCTTTTTATGTCAAATTGCGCCAACATTATCACTAGCAATGATATGGTTTAACATATCGTCCCTGTATTTGCCTAAAATTTCACATTTGTGAAATAGTAGATTGTACTAAGAAACAAATATTTGTTAAACAATAGCATAGCCACGTCATATATTGATTATAACACCACTACCGTGACTTTCACCGCGTTTAGCAAGGGCAACACAATACAAGGTCAGTGCTCACAATTTTTCGCTCTTCTCATATCTGCGCACAATTCGCTGATTGCGACTCACAAATGTCTTCCGCCACTCATATGGAATTAGGGTGGTGTTTACACTCGGATGTCGAACTTGGACTCATGTTAATATGACTTTGCCTCAATTATCACATTGACCACCTTTATTAAAACTTGTCAATTCAAATAAATGATCTTCCAAAATTATAAATACAAGAAATTACAACTCGATAAATGTAATACAAATACAAAAGAGAATAAACATTCTATTTTTTTTTTGGATTTTCTTTGAAATGAGTAAAATAGTTTGGTTTTTTTTTTTTTTTTTTTTTTTTGAAAGATACAAACTATCTTTTATTGAAAGGAATTGAGACATAAGCATTTGTGCTTATTTTATTTTATTTTTGGAAATTTAATCAACAAACATGTTTGGTTCTTGGTTTTTTTTTTTTTATATATATATATATATTTTTTTATTAAACCAATCTTTTAGAACCAAGCAAAATATTTCTGGAATTTCACCATTTATTTGACTCGACATACAAATGTAAAGATTTTGTTTTTGAAATTAGAATTATTGAATGAATAATAATTTCAAAATTTTTGTTTAAAAAGGACCAATTTGGTCAAGACAAAATGATATGAAATTTCGGAAGATTTGGAAAATTGACATGTTAGAAACAAAGGTGTTGGTCAAAGTGTGATTATGAAGGCAAAACCTGTAACATTAACCAAGTCGATTGCACACATTGAGATTCTTACGGGATATCTGCACCTTGTATTGCTGTACTTGCTAAAAATAGATTCAGTTAAAATAGATGTCTTATAAACTGTTCATACGTGTGTATGCTAAGTACATTTGACAAACACAAGTTTTTTAACACAATCTAAAATTTTGCAAAGTGAAAATTTTTTTTCAACCACAAGGTAGATAGGCAACCATAACATTGAAAATAAAGATGCAACATAATTTAACAATCATTAGTTTTCACGAGGGGTAAGAAAAGAAATGCGATAAATAACAAATGTTTTAAACAAAATTTTTTTTGTTTTTCAAGTTTTTCAAAATAAAGAAAAAAAAATAACATAGAAGTGAAAAATGCTAACATTTAACATCGTTATACCTCCACAAGCTTAAAAATAAGCGTCGTCCTCGAAGCTTGCGGGAAGTCTACTGTGGTCCTGGAGGTGGCGGGGGGGTGTCCGAGAGTCCAATGATACACGTGTTGCATCATTCTCTCTACTTCTCTGTTGTGCCTCTCCACCTCTCTGTTGTGCCGCTGCTGAGCGGTCACATAGTCATCAAAATCCCCCCGTAGTGCATGGACATTGTCGTCAATTTGGACGACATCTTCTCGTAGGAAGTCAATCTGCTCCTGTAAGGCACCATAATCGCCCCATCCTTGCTGCTGCTGTGGTGGCGCATCCTCATTTTCCGCCTGCTCGTCTTCTTCTCCTCCTACGTTGGAGGGTGGCTGCCAGTTGGTGTTGCTGGCTGGATCGGCCAATGCCAAAGTCTGAACGTCATCATCATCGATTATGAGGTACGGTGTGTGACGTGGGCCAACTACCCAGGTGTTCTGTTGCGGCTTGTAACACCCGGCTTTTTAAACAAAAATACCCCTGAAAAATTTTTCATTTAAAACACAGGTTTCAATACATAAAACCATAACAAGGGGTACATTTTAATAAATACGGGTACAAGTGTATCAAGGAGAGTATAAAAATACCATAACTCCTTTAAAGCCGGGCTGCTACTGACAGCATCTACGAGTCCTACTTCACGAGTCACGGACCCTATCTTGTCCCCTATCAGTATCATGCTAACCTGCAGGGACAGTAACAAACAGTATGAGCTACAAAGCTCAGTGAGTAATCAAATCTACAGATAACACGTATCAAAACACAATCATATAACTGTATGGATATCAAATCCAAACTCCTAGCCTTACTGGCTGACCATATATACTCTAGGATTTCACATCCTATATTATAGTCTTACAGACTATAACATAATAACCTGCATTTATCAATCCACGTCAGTTATTTGCACGTATAATCATATACGACTATTTCTGTCCCATCTCTTAGTCACATCGGACTGCATCATATATCATGGCTAACAGCCGCACCCTGTGTCATAGCTATATAAGCTGCACCAAAACATTATCAATACAAAATTCATAGCCCGCAGGCCGCACTAGCTGGGTTTGATAACCCGATATCATAGCCAAAAGGCTGCACCATGTACCTGTAACAATATCATAGCCAAACAGGCTGTACTGTATACCTGTAACAAAATCATAGCCAAACAGGCTGTACTGTATACCTGTAACAAAATCATAGCCAAACAGGCTGTACCAAACATCATAGCCCGAAGGCCGCATCGGAGACATAGCCCGAAGGCCGCACCGGAGTCATCGCCCGAAGGCCACATCGGAGACATAGCCCGAAGGCCGCACCGGAGTCATAGTGATATTGCCTCATTTATACATATAATTCGGACAATATCGAGTTTCCAAACACGTGTTTTTGGTAAAATATCAAGATAAAAGGTACTTATATGTTTAAATTACCAAAACACAGGAAAAATGGCTTTGCGGATAAAGAAGGAGCTGAATACGAGCCTGAAAGTGAACAAAAGAAGTTGAAGGCAGCTACAGCAAAGATCGCGACGCGATCCCCTATAGGGTCGCGACGCGACGAGTGATGACATGGTGATGTAGAGCTGACCAAAAGATCGCGACACGAAGGGAAGATGGCAACCCGACGAGATCGCGACGCGACCTCCACATGGATCGCGACGCGACCCACCAACCACAGTCCACAAAGTCAGAATAGCGGCCAACTGAGTCACGCGTTTCACACTGGTTCGCGACGCGACACCCTCTATGGTCGCGACGCGACGGGGCCTGGACAGCTCTATAAATAGAAGCCTTCTCTTGTTGTTTGAGACATCCAACACCAACCCATAAACACCTACACCTACACCCCATTACCAACACCAAACTCGGGAGTTTGCCCACTGCAACTGCCATAAGGTTTGGAGGAGACGGTACGGTGCATATGGAATCGAGAGCTTGAAGAATGTTCGGCCGGGACTTCATTCGGTTTGCTTTATATATGTTTAGCATTCTACTATGATTTCCTAGGCCGTATTCTTCAGATCATGTTATATTTATCTGCATTATTTATTACTTAGATTTGAATACTATCTAGTTATGATTTGATTGTTATTTATCGGATATTGAACGTTTTATATTTTATCTTGCATAATTTATTTGACTATCATATTTGTTAAGGAACCTTCCTTTTGGACTTATTGCTAAGTTATTTTAGTCTAGAGGACCAATCTGACTATATGACTTTTATCATAACTGTGCTATGACCATTAGACAGATATGACTAGTGATGGACCAAATCCTAGGGTTAAGTCACGAAGGTAGGAACTTATATGTGTATGACAAGTTTGTACTAGAGGACCAATCTGTACAAACCATTTGATTTTCATGACCATTGAGATCAAAAACTCGAATGAATCTTGTATGATACGAACCAATACATGATTATTTGGAATATGTAATTGCATGACCATTGCCATTAATGACCTTATAATCATAGGATTAGGTAGTTGGACCAAAACATCTAATCACTCTAGAAATCGATATTTAGCTTTCAATATCCATTGCACTAATAGCATATCAAACATAACTAGATGGTTGAATCGAATCTAAGTATAAACGTTTACTTTTATGTTTTGTAATTTATATTTATATTTTCCGATTTTAATAAACTTTTGCGTTGTCTCTTGACACGAGTCAATGCAGTCTCTCAAAACCCCCCCTCCTTTTTAATTACTGTTTGCTTGAATAAGTGTTAATTAATAATTGATTTTCTTAACTTAAAAATATCCGTTTTCCCTTGGGTTCGACAACCCGGATTTACCAATACTATACTACAACCGATTAGGTCCACTTGCCTAATTGTGTTGTTCTATTCATACATGGTATATCCCTGTTCAAGAAATGTAAAACTAATGTGAAAACCAATTGCTAATATCATATATACGCTCGTAACATACCAAGTTTTTGGTACCGTTTTCTGGGTATTTTATATGTATGTTTGAAAACACATCAAGTTTTTGGCGCCGTTGCCGGGGAATTCGGTTTTATTTTTATTGGAAAATTAAATTATTAGTTAATATTTGTGTGATTGTAAATTTGTTTTTGTGTGTTATGTATTTTTATTATTTTTGACATATCACTAATCATAAAATGGATATTTGCACACCTTAAGCATATTTTAAGTGTGGGGTAAATATTTCGAGAAAAATGAAGTGACAAAACTTTGAAGTCCTTTCTGCTCACGCAATGCGACGTGTATGCCATCTGGACGTGACGCGTCGACAATCCAGATCGCGTTGAGAAAGAGACAACTTCAAGTTACGCGACACGTAAACGTGCATAACGCGTAAACAACCGAGGCAGATGCTGGTCGTGCATAATGATACATGATTTTTCAGGCTAAAAATCAGCCACTACTGAGAAGGGGGACGCTTCTTTACAGTAGAGGCAGCGATACTGACGACGGTCAAAAGTCGCACAGCCAGGAAAAAATTAAGTGCGGTACACACCACAACCGCAACCCAGTAGCCACGGCTTTGAAACTTCAGGAAGCACAAAATGAGTGATATTTTTCTTTTATTGTTATTACTTTTATTTATTTTTATTTTTTTGATTTAATTTTTGTGTGTTTATTTGTGTGTGAATAATATTTGTCTGAGTGATATGTATGCAGGTTTGCTAAGATTCAATGCTGGCAGCATGTTCAACGAATTCTTTTCTGTGGAAAGAGCCTCATATATGACGTCGACCGGTACCCAAGGGGAGTCTGTTCCATTTTGCTCCCTTTACTGTTTTGAATTATATATACAATAAAATTATTGTATAAAATAAGTGTAGGGTAAGAGCGTCATACTGCAATAACTAATTGAGCCAATTTAAATTTTTTATCTTAAACATCTATTCCAAAATTGAACGCTAAAAAGATAATTGTTAAGAAAAATGTTTTGAAAATAAATTCGTAGGTTACATTTAAATTTATGTATGTATTTTTAGTTTTTCATTGTTTTATATAAAATTTAGTTCTATAGAGGACAAGTTTTCAGCTTGGTAGTTGCAAAATGTTTTGCATAAATAATGAAATAGACCCATTGAAAATTTATCAGTTGTTAAAAATTGAGTTTTTACCAAAAGAGATTGAGTCAGTTTCCCTACTTGCGAAACGCACGAATTATATGCTGTTACTAAATTGAGGAAAATAAGCCTCGATAAATGAACTTAAAATGAGAAAAAAATTTGATGTGCTAAAAAGCAGAAGTCAAGTAATGTTACACCATAATTTTGAGACTCAAGAAGGAAAGTCAATCAGTGGCCTTTGACATTCGAGCAAGTAGACATAAAATGGGTGGTCTTCGGGCATTTATGCACCTTATTACCTAAAACCAACTGGTTTGGGATAATATTGTCGAAAGCTCGCTACACGGGTGTCATCGAAAGTCATGGAATTTCCTTAGTGGCCTTTGGAATTTGAATTAGTAGACTCTGTACAGTCTTGAGTCGAAAATTTGTAATCAAGAGTTCCATCGAAAGTCACGAGTTTCAAAGGTGCGGAAAAATGAAAATAATAACTGAACTTGATAAATTTAGTCCAGCATTATGTTTATTTTAAATATGGGAAATTCGACAAAAAGTCTTGAGGTAGAAGAATCTTTAAAGGGTGTATTCGATGTTATGTAAAAATGAGTATTTATCAATCTAAAGACTTGTCGTTTATAGAAAGAGAGTTTATGTAAAGTTTTGAAAATTTAGAAATATATACATAAGGCTAGGTATAATCTACTATGTTTATTCTTAATTCATTATTCTTAACATCGGTAATAAACGCTAGATCTGTGATAGCGTATGGAAAGTTGTTTGGACATCAAGTTTCTCGGCTTGGTTTTAAATTGTAGTTTGCTTGAGGACAAGCAAAGTCCAAGTGTAGGGTATTTTGATATTGCCTCATTTATACATATAATTCGGACAATATCGAGTTTCCAAACACGTGTTTTTGGTAAAATATCAAGATAAAAGGTACTTATATGTTTAAATTACCAAAACACAGGAAAAATGGCTTTGCGGATAAAGAAGGAGCTGAATACGAGCCTGAAAGTGAACAAAAGAAGTTGAAGGCAGCTACAGCAAAGATCGTGACGCGATCCCCTATAGGGTCGCGACGCGACGAGTGATGACATGGTGATGTAGAGCTGACCAAAAGATCGCGACACGAAGGGAAGATGGCAACCCGACGAGATCGCGACGCGACCTCCACATGGATCGCGACGCGACCCACCAACCACAGTCCACAAAGTCAGAATAGCGGCCAACTGAGTCACGCGTTTCACACTGGTTCGCGACGCGACACCCTCTATGGTCGCGACGCGACGGGGCCTGGACAGCTCTATAAATAGAAGCCTTCTCTTGTTGTTTGAGACATCCAACACCAACCCATAAACACCTACACCTACACCCCATTACCAACACCAAACTCGGGAGTTTGCCCACTGCAACTGCCATAAGGTTTGGAGGAGACGGTACGGTGCATATGGAATCGAGAGCTTGAAGAATGTTCGGCCGGGACTTCATTCGGTTTGCTTTATATATGTTTAGCATTCTACTATGATTTCCTAGGCCGTATTCTTCAGATCATGTTATATTTATCTGCATTATTTATTACTTAGATTTGAATACTATCTAGTTATGATTTGATTGTTATTTATCGGATATTGAACGTTTTATATTTTATCTTGCATAATTTATTTGACTATCATATTTGTTAAGGAACCTTCCTTTTGGACTTATTGCTAAGTTATTTTAGTCTAGAGGACCAATCTGACTATATGACTTTTATCATAACTGTGCTATGACCATTAGACAGATATGACTAGTGATGGACCAAATCCTAGGGTTAAGTCACGAAGGTAGGAACTTATATGTGTATGACAAGTTTGTACTAGAGGACCAATCTGTACAAACCATTTGATTTTCATGACCATTGAGATCAAAAACTCGAATGAATCTTGTATGATACGAACCAATACATGATTATTTGGAATATGTAATTGCATGACCATTGCCATTAATGACCTTATAATCATAGGATTAGGTAGTTGGACCAAAACATCTAATCACTCTAGAAATCGATATTTAGCTTTCAATATCCATTGCACTAATAGCATATCAAACATAACTAGATGGTTGAATCGAATCTAAGTATAAACGTTTACTTTTATGTTTTGTAATTTATATTTATATTTTCCGATTTTAATAAACTTTTGCGTTGTCTCTTGACACGAGTCAATGCAGTCTCTCAAAACCCCCCCTCCTTTTTAATTACTGTTTGCTTGAATAAGTGTTAATTAATAATTGATTTTCTTAACTTAAAAATATCCGTTTTCCCTTGGGTTCGACAACCCGGATTTACCAATACTATACTACAACCGATTAGGTCCACTTGCCTAATTGTGTTGTTCTATTCATACATGGTATATCCCTGTTCAAGAAATGTAAAACTAATGTGAAAACCAATTGCTAATATCATATATACGCTCGTAACATACCAAGTTTTTGGTACCGTTTTCTGGGTATTTTATATGTATGTTTGAAAACACATCACATAGCCAACAGGCCGCATCAAATCATAGCCCGAAGGCCGCATCGGAGACATAGCCCGAAGGCCGCACCGGTTGGATATACAATCCAAAAATCATAGCCATACAGGCCGCACCCATTGGATATAAAAATCCAGAAATCATTGCCTGTAGGCAGCACCCATTGGATATAAAATCCAGAATTAGTTATGGCTCACGGATTAGCCGCTATTGCCTAGACTCACGGTTCCGTTCTTGTCATCACAATGACTCACGGCTTATCCGGTCTTGTCTCTTCAAACGTATCTTTGAACTATCAGTTTCGTCCCACAATCAGTTTCGACCTGTAACAACTCAATCATCATATATCACATATGGTATCAGTGAGATTACTCACCTGGATGCTAGCTGCATTTAATTCCCGGTTGTTTCTTGCCTTTACGTGCACCACAACCATTTTGTCCCATACCTATTTATCCATTTATATTTCAAATGATAATAGGTTAATAAACATTCCAACTGACTCTAATACACTAGAGTTCAATACAACATCATTACAAACAATGCCTAGTTAATAAACTTTCCGTTTACTAACTTTTTATGAATTTTACTATTCACCGAGGCATTGGAATCGGTCTACAGTGCCCCCGAGGCGTCGGAAACTCAATCTAAAAATTTTCCCAAACTTTTCAGACCATAACGAGCCTATGGTCCAAATTTGAGCTAAAACGGACAAGCCAAGCAAAAGTTAGCGTTTCAAAGTTCCTGCCTGGCCACTGCCTTGAAGACGCACTGCGCCAGGGTCAGGGCGCACTGCGCCAGGGCGCACTGCGCCTGGGCGCACCCCGCCTGGTTCCTGGGCGCACTGCGCCTGGCGCCTGGGCAGACCCCCTGGCCAGTCGCGATTTATGCACTGTAGCTTGCAGTTTTGGCTCATTAAGTCCTTAATCAGGTCCTTAATCGATTGGGGTTTGTTCTAGGACTAAAAGCTTATACTTTAACAAGGTTTTCAACCATCTAAAACAACCAATTCAATCAAAATGAAGAATTAGGGTTCTTAGTTCTAACAACCCCAAACTTCAAATTCATCACTAATAACAACCTACTTCCATTTTCTTGAGTTAAGTCCTTTCTAGCATGACTCAATGGAAGCATTAGGCTACTTATCACATGACTCCATAACTGAAATTGCACATTTCAGTTTCTATAAAAATTCCTCAAGAACAAACAATCAAGAACTTGGAATACTAACCTTGTTTGCTTGGAAATCACCAATTCCATGCTATCATCCCAATTCCATGCTTCAAGCTTCAAGGATTTCCAGGTTTTTGCTCTCAAAACTCATTCCCGTAACTGAAATTTGGCCAGTCAACAAGAGAGTCAACCTCTCTATATATACCACAAATTTTTACAAATTTGGTCCCTAAGTTCATTTCCTTGAACTTTGACCACAATAACCAAGTTTTATTACAATAAAACTTTCATTTCTTACATTTTGGCCACAACCAACAATATTTTTACATAATTGGTCGTTGACTTGGTCAAATGACCAAAATACCCTTTTTCGGTAAAACGACCAAAAATCAGTTTTTATAACATTTTAAGTCAAAAACTCAAAATATTATTTCAAACCAAATACTTTTCTGTCCAAAAGACCAATTTACCCTTACAAGGTAAAATGACCAATTTACCCTTTTATTATAATTATATAATAAAGTATCTTGGCGTTACAAATTCTCCCCTCCTTCAAAAGATTTCGTCCCCGAAATCATATTATCACACGAGGGTATTTCTTTCTCGTTACAATTTCGGTTTCTCATATCATATGGAAACCTTCATGGTTTTGCTACAGCTCTTTAACCATACCAAACTTCGTATCTCGTGGTTATATCACCACGCGCATATCACTCATCCGGTTGTCCCGGGCACTATAATCACTTATCTTCCTCATTTCACATGAGGGATTCGTTAACATGTATCACTCTATGTTCTCAAAACCATGAGACCCATAGAAAACTTTACAATCATCTTGAAGTTCATCAAGGATTTTCAATCAATACACCGCAATTCTTGCTTTTGGGATATACGGAAAGGTCCAATCAACAAGGACTCAACTTTCCTTTTTGTCCCACATCAATTTCTAGTCCTTCCGGAGGGTCACTTTGAGTTCCACTATCTTCCCTTACTTGGGGTTTCAATGGTTTTACTCGTCAATCTGCATACTACTCTTGTCGATTTTGGTCTATTTCCAAGCTTTTTCGACCTTGCCAAATCTTTTCTTCTGTTTGAGATACAATCTCAGGTTTAGTCAACAGCTTCACCCCAACTTCTGTCTAGCAAATCGACGTGCATCACGGTAGTCTAAACGATACTTCCTACGAGTCAATAAAATACTAGTATAATACCTATACTAATCTACAACTTCTACCAAGGATAGACGGTCGTCTAGTTTTCCACTAGGGTCTGTTATGCCGATTTCAGGCATAACTCCTAAGGTCTGCATCATTATCCTACCTCGTCAATCCATCTGGGATTCGCATACAGTACTTACTAGTACTTTTGAACTAATAATTCTAAGAATTAATGCCAAATTCAAAGAATAATTCTGTTATCTCTGTTCGATACAATTCGCGCCGATAACTCTCGTCGACAATTTTCTTTATCTTTGTAGTTTTTCACTACTTTGCCACTCTTTATTTCTTCTTAGTCGGTATAATTCTACACTGATTTCATCAATCAAACTGCAATCACCCATATGGTGTCATACCCATGCGGTACTTGCAAAGACTTTACTACAAAGTCTATGATATTTTTCGTCCCATTTCATTTTTGGGACCGACAGTCCACATACTTCTAATGATTTGACTGTAGTTACACACAAGTCAAACATTTTTCACATGTCTTTCAATGTCTTTCTTCAGCCCCGGCCACCAACACATAGGTTTTATCGACCTATACAGTTTGGTATTGCCCCGGGTATGCTGCATATCTGATACAAAATACATCTTTTCAAGATGATTTTTATATTTCGTTTGACTTTGGAATTCACATTCACAACCGCCACGGGTGTTAAATCACTGTGATATTCCAACTAACTTCCGCTACTATTCAATCATTTATTCACTTTTCGCGTTTTCAGACTTGCACACATCTTTCTGTGCTACCCGAATCAACTCAGGTAATCAATTTGCCACATTCATACACATGGATGTAACCTACAAAGGTTACTCTTTCTAATTCAAGGCATCTGTAATCACATACGCCTTTCTGAGATGGTATAAGATTTCATACCCGAAATCTCTAAGTAATCCATCTATCTTTACTATCTCATTTTCAGCTTCTTTTGATCAATTAAGTATTTCAACTTTTATGATCTCATCGCAATAAGCTTTACACCATACAAGTAGTGTTTCCAAAGCTTAAATGCCACGTTCATAATTGCTACTGCAATGTCATGCATTCACATTCAACGTTGGATACATTTCAATGATCCAATCCATCTTCTCTGTTTAGCATCATTGCTAACGTTAGAGGTTCACACAAGGTTTATTCCAAACCTTTACAACATATCTGTGGTCTTTCTACCACTCAGACTTTACACTTTTATTAGTCAACCTTTGTCAACTTGACCAGCAATCAAGGAGCAGTTTTCTACAACTCTCCTATAATAACCCGCCAAGCCAAGGAACTACAATTTCAATCGGATTCCTCAGGCGGTTCCAGTTTTATCACATCATCTATCCCACTGGATTTATTTTATCATCTTTGGCACTATTATCGCAATAAGCTTTACACCATACAAGTAGTGTTTCCAAAGCTTAAATGCCACGTTCATAATTGCTACTGCAATGTCATGCATTCACATTCAACGTTGGATACATTTCAATGATCCAATCCATCTTCTCTGTTTAGCATCATTGCTAACGTTAGAGGTTCACACAAGGTTTATTCCAAACCTTTACAACATATCTGTGGTCTTTCTACCACTCAGACTTTACACTTTTATTAGTCAACCTTTGTCAACTTGACCAGCAATCAAGGAGCAGTTTTCTACAACTCTCCTATAATAACCCGCCAATCCAAGGAACTACAATTTCAATCGGATTCCTCAGGCGGTTCCAGTTTTATCACATCATCTATCCCACTGGATTTATTTTATCATCTTTGGCACTATTATCGTGCCCAAAGAGTTGAAACTTCTTTTAGCCAAATTTTTCATACTTGGAGAATTTAACATATCACTTAACTCAGTGAAGTAACTCCAGTATCTGGTACAACTGTACCTCATTTTCAATCTGGTTTCGAGAATATCATATTCTCAGTAGTCAATGTACATACACATTAACTTATCTTTCTTCTTTTCAAACAGATAGGGCTCCATCTGATGACACCTACAGTCATATGAGATCCCAATTTAAAAACAATTTCTTCCAATTGTTTTACCACTCTGCCATCTCTGCAGAGGCCAATCAACACAGAGCCTAGATAACAGGAACGGCTCCCAATACCAGCTTAATCATAAGCTCTTTCTTGCCAATCTGGCAGAAATCTTGGAAGTTCTTTTCAAAAGAATCATCTGAAAATTATTTAAAGTAGTACACTACTTTCACCACTTTATTAAGCTTGGCCCATACCACGTATGCCAACAACAACATCATTCCTTTACTAACTCTTTTCCGAGTTTAAGCAAAGAAGCTAACCGGTATTCTCAACAACGGTCATTTACCATGGATTTTCATCCGCTCATTACTGCTTTTTGAACCATCATGTTCATATTTCTACAATTCATGTTAGCATAATTCATTGCTAACCAATTCATAAGCACAATTGCTTCAGATTTGCTGGTAGTCATCAGCTTCAGATTCATAGGGAAAAATGGTCCCGTAAATCTTAGGCAGACTACTTTCCAGGTGTTCAATATCTTGAACATACTTGCTATCTACAATAGCTATTTCAAATATTTCATCCAAAATCATTGATGAAAAATTCAAACAAGACATCAAGTCATCGATCCAAAGCATAACTTCATGGATCAAATATAACATACACGAGTTATATTCAAAACAATGATATCTGCGATCATATCAATCTCCTCACGAGCTTCTTCCACAATCTACTGGAATTCTCATGGTATCACGGGTCCTTTTCGACTATTCGTCCCTTCTGTCTTTCCTGGGTTCATCACCCGTTACTCCACATTTCACATGCGAGTATTTCATAAAGAAGTGATCTATAGTTCCACGCTGGAACCACTTCCGTCCCATACAACAAGCTCGAGCAATCTGCTCCTATCATCTGCAATTTCAGCATGTCAACGGTAGAGTCTCAACTCTACAATATTCCTTAGTGCCTTTCCTGCACTGATCACTATACATAGTGGCTCTGTTTTGGTCCTTTCCCTATAAGGTTGGACCCAAATTTGTGACAACTTCTTCTGAGAAGTCCACTTTATTTTCTACTTTTCTTGTAGTCTCAACTACTGTTCTTTCACCTTGAATATCTACTAAGGTGAGCAACAGATTCATTTATCTGACCACATCAGCTAACATTGCTCGTCATGTGGATTTTTCCGCTACTTGTCTCGTTGCCCCTCGTTCGATGGAGCCTTGGGAAAAGGGCTGGTTCGCCTCTCAAAGCTGCACGCCCTAAATTCCTCAAAATACGATTCGCTGCTCATACTTCTTATACGTTAGAAGTCAGCAATAGTTAGGTTATATATGTATAATAACAACTATATACACCTAACAGTTCATCATGTCTACTGTTTCAGGGTTTAAGTCCAGGAATCTACTCTATAGACACCTAGTTCACTTAAACCTCGGCTCTGATACCAACTTGTAACACCCGGCTTTTATAACAAAAATACCCCTGAAAAATTTTTCATTTAAAACACAGGTTTCAATACATAAAACCATAACAAGGGGTACATTTTAATAAATACGGGTACAAGTGTATCAAGGAGAGTATAAAAATACCATAACTCCTTTAAAGCCGGGCTGCTACTGACAGCATCTACGAGTCCTACTTCACGAGTCACGGACCCTATCTTGTCCCCTATCAGTATCATGCTAACCTGCAGGGACAGTAACAAACAGTATGAGCTACAAAGCTCAGTGAGTAATCAAATCTACAGATAACACGTATCAAAACACAATCATATAACTGTATGGATATCAAATCCAAACTCCTAGCCTTACTGGCTGACCATATATACTCTAGGATTTCACATCCTATATTATAGTCTTACAGACTATAACATAATAACCTGCATTTATCAATCCACGTCAGTTATTTGCACGTATAATCATATACGACTATTTCTGTCCCATCTCTTAGTCACATCGGACTGCATCATATATCATGGCTAACAGCCGCACCCTGTGTCATAGCTATATAAGCTGCACCAAAACATTATCAATACAAAATTCATAGCCCGCAGGCCGCACTAGCTGGGTTTGATAACCCGATATCATAGCCAAAAGGCTGCACCATGTACCTGTAACAATATCATAGCCAAACAGGCTGTACTGTATACCTGTAACAAAATCATAGCCAAACAGGCTGTACTGTATACCTGTAACAAAATCATAGCCAAACAGGCTGTACCAAACATCATAGCCCGAAGGCCGCATCGGAGACATAGCCCGAAGGCCGCACCGGAGTCATCGCCCGAAGGCCACATCGGAGACATAGCCCGAAGGCCGCACCGGAGTCATAGCCAACAGGCCGCATCAAATCATAGCCTGAAGGCCGCATCGGAGACATAGCCCGAAGGCCGCACCGGTTGGATATACAATCCAAAAATCATAGCCATACAGGCCGCACCCATTGGATATAAAAATCCAGAAATCATTGCCCGTAGGCAGCACCCATTGGATATAAAATCCAGAATTAGTTATGGCTCACGGATTAGCCGCTATTGCCTAGACTCACGGTTCCGTTCTTGTCATCACAATGACTCACGGCTTATCCGGTCTTGTCTCTTCAAACGTATCTTTGAACTATCAGTTTCGTCCCACAATCAGTTTCGACCTGTAACAACTCAATCATCATATATCACATATGGTATCAGTGAGATTACTCACCTGGATGCTAGCTGCATTTAATTCCCGGTTGTTTCTTGCCTTTACGTGCACCACAACCATTTTGTCCCATACCTATTTATCCATTTATATTTCAAATGATAATAGGTTAATAAACATTCCAACTGACTCTAATACACTAGAGTTCAATACAACATCATTACAAACAATGCCTAGTTAATAAACTTTCCGTTTACTAACTTTTTATGAATTTTACTATTCACCGAGGCATTGGAATCGGTCTACAGTGCCCCCGAGGCGTCGGAAACTCAATCTAAAAATTTTCCCAAACTTTTCAGACCATAACGAGCCTATGGTCCAAATTTGAGCTAAAACGGACAAGCCAAGCAAAAGTTAGCGTTTCAAAGTTCCTGCCTGGCCACTGCCTTGAAGACGCACTGCGCCAGGGTCAGGGCGCACTGCGCCAGGGCGCACTGCGCCTGGGCGCACCCCGCCTGGTTCCTGGGCGCACTGCGTCTGGCGCCTGGGCAGACCCCCTGGCCAGTCGCGATTTATGCACTGTAGCTTGCAGTTTTGGCTCATTAAGTCCTTAATCAGGTCCTTAATCGATTGGGGTTTGTTCTAGGACTAAAAGCTTATACTTTAACAAGGTTTTCAACCATCTAAAACAACCAATTCAATCAAAATGAAGAATTAGGGTTCTTAGTTCTAACAACCCCAAACTTCAAATTCATCACTAATAACAACCTACTTCCATTTTCTTGAGTTAAGTCCTTTCTAGCATGACTCAATGGAAGCATTAGGCTACTTATCACATGACTCCATAACTGAAATTGCACATTTCAGTTTCTATAAAAATTCCTCAAGAACAAACAATCAAGAACTTGGAATACTAACCTTGTTTGCTTGGAAATCACCAATTCCATGCTATCATCCCAATTCCATGCTTCAAGCTTCAAGGATTTCCAGGTTTTTGCTCTCAAAACTCATTCCCGTAACTGAAATTTGGCCAGTCAACAAGAGAGTCAACCTCTCTATATATACCACAAATTTTTACAAATTTGGTCCCTAAGTTCATTTCCTTGAACTTTGACCACAATAACCAAGTTTTATTACAATAAAACTTTCATTTCTTACATTTTGGCCACAACCAACAATATTTTTACATAATTGGTCGTTGACTTGGTCAAATGACCAAAATACCCTTTTTCGGTAAAACGACCAAAAATCAGTTTTTATAACATTTTAAGTCAAAAACTCAAAATATTATTTCAAACCAAATACTTTTCTGTCCAAAAGACCAATTTACCCTTACAAGGTAAAATGACCAATTTACCCTTTTATTATAATTATATAATAAAGTATCTTGGCGTTACACGGCTCTCCGTAGTACAATTTCATGTACTCTAACACTTCTCCTGTGAGAGTGTTTCCGTCCTCCAGTCGCTCCATTGTGTGTGGTATGCGTATATGTAGGAATCTGGCCAAAAGAGTAACCAATCCTCCTCCATGAATTTCGCCTGTGGTCTTTTGGCTCTCCTTTATCAGCCTATCGCACACATAAGCTCCAAAATTTGGTTTTTGTGGACTGTTGGTGACTGCGCACCAAAGGAGCTGTAATTCCTTAGAAGAGACAGTGCTTGTCTCTCTTCTAGGGAATAGAATGGAGGCGACGATTCGGTGTAACACCTTTAAAACCGGGTGTTTGATGGACGAGGCTTTTGCTGTCCTCGCTACATATCTGTCAATGCCTGTGATGTTGTTCCAGAAGGCATTGCTGTTTAAGTCTTCTTGTCTACTTCTTCTGTCAGGCCCAAAGGTGTTGTTTGTTGGACCGTTGATAAATTGACAGATTTGATCTCTAGTCAGGGACCTCGGCTCGTTGCATAACCTGAAATTCAGTTCACCGTGATCCAAAAAGACAGATGACATAAATTCCAGTGTTAGTATTCTGTAGGTAGGAGCCGTGGTGTTCATCAGTATTCCCCATCCTAGATTGTTCAGTAAGGTTTGTATGCCATCGAACACTCCTATATCTTGCAAGGTGTCCACATAGATAAATTTTTGGGAGACGACCTCCCTTTCTTGTAAAGCCAAAAATCGGTCTCTTTGGCTATAATCCGAAAATCGGACACCATTAATACGGGGGGGAGAGTCGCTCCTTTGTCGTGAACTGGAGGCTCCATCTCTGGATCTTTTCCTGTAAATTTCAAGGGCCATTGCAATCTGTACAACCAAAAATTAGCAAAAACAACACCCAAGTTATGAATCATCAAGGAATTTATATATTTGACAATGTTTTGGTTTTGAATTCCTATGATTTAGACAGCATCATATGATTTATTAAGTCAAAATTAAGCTAAAAAGGTTGAATTTATCATGATTGGGACAAAATTCATCATCTTAAATTTTGGATGAAATGGATGTTTCAAAGCTCAATTCACACCACATTGCACATCCACAAGCTTGTATGTGCAATGGATTAGAACAAATTCATCTAATTCAAAATTTCAAGAAAAATTAGGGTTCTTGGTGTTCTTCCCCAATTTGGGTGATTTTGCCCTAATCATGTTAATTTCAAGGTAATCAAGCAATAAAACATCATAGGAACACTAATCTAACACAAAAGATTACAAATTTCAAACAATAATCATCAAATTTGAAATTTCTCAAAAACTAGGTTTTTGAAGATTTCTTGATTTTTGATGATTTTATGGTTGAATCTTGGATTTGATGCATGAAAAGTGTTAGAAAGATGAAGAATAGCAAAAATTACATACCTTTTGAGCTTAATTCGGTGGAAAAATGAAGATTTGGGGTGTGTTTATGTGGTTCGGCCGAGAGAAACCCGAGAGCAAGAAGCAGTGGAGTTATCGTGTGAATGAATAAGTCAGAGAAGAAGCTCTTAATCTGCCCAGCGACACGCACGACTCGTGCATTTTTGTTGCTTATGGGCGCACGACCCGTGCCCTTTTTTAGACATTGTACTTTGGTTTTCAACCGAACACGACCCGTGCTAATTTGTTCAGGGGGGAAGCACGACTCGTGCAAACCCTCTGTTAAGGAAAAAAATTTCGTTTTTTTATTTTTTTGCTCGGTGATTCCAAAATTTTTCCGACACTTCCGTACACTTTATTATACATTAAAAACACCAAAAAGTAAAAAAAATCAAATAAAAACATGTTAAAACACGCGAAAACGAAGCACACAAATACCGTAAAATGAAAATCGGGTTGCCTCCCGAGTAGCGCACTTGTTTAACGTCTTTGGCTCGACACGGGCCCGTGTTTGAGCTTTAGGACTCATACACGGGGGCTTCTAATGTGTCAACTTCTTTTGATTTGTCGTTAAAACCCTCGAAAAATGGTTTTAAACGGTGTCCGTTCACTTTGAAGTTACCGGTTTTATTACTTAGGAGTTCTACAACACCATTCTCTAACACATTAGAAATAACAAACGGTCCCAACCATCGGGAGCGTAATTTTCCAGGGAACAACTTAAGACGGGAGTGATACAATAGAACTTTTTGTCCTTTCACGAAAGTTTTATTAGTTTTGTTCTTATCGTGAAAGGTTTTGGTTTTTTCTTTATAAATTCGGGAACTCTCATATGCGTTGTTACGTATTTCTTCAAGTTCTTGAATTTGTAATTTTCTATGTGTCCCAGCTTCGTCAACTCCCCAATTGAATTGCTTGATGGCCCAATAGGCTTTATGTTGCAATTCAACCGGTAGATGACAAGCTTTCCCATAAACTAGACGGTAAGGAGACATACCTATTGGCGTTTTGTAGGCGGTTCGATACGCCCATAGTGCATCATCTAATCGTATGCTCCAGTCCTTTCGGTTTGGACTTACTGTCTTTTCCACTATCGACTTGATCTCCCGGTTCGAGATCTCTGCTTGCCCGTTCGTTTGGGGGTGATAGGCGGTAGAAACCCTGTGAGTTACACCATACTTTTTGAATAGTGCCTCAATGGTCTTGTTGCAAAAATGGGTTCCTCTATCACTGATGAAAGCTCTTGGTGTTCCGAACCTGCTAAAAATGTTAGTTTTTATGAAGTCTGAAACTGTCTTGGCATCGTTCGCCCTTGTCGCCTTGGCTTCAACCCATTTAGACACGTAGTCTACTGCTAGGATTATATAGGTGTTTCCAAATGAATTTGGAAAAGGTCCCATAAAATCAATCCCCCATACATCGAATATCTCACACACCAAGATGGGTGTAAGTGGCATTTGGTCTCTTGGGCGTATATTCCCAGTTTTCTGACATTGTTCACAAGCCTTGCAAAAAATGTATGAATCAAAGAATATAGTAGGCCAATAAAAACCAGACTCGAGTACCTTGTGTGCCGTTCTTTTGGGACCGAAATGCCCTCCACAAGCTTGTTTGTGGCAAAAGTCCAAAATTGATTGTGCTTCATTGGTATCAACACACCTTCGAATGATTTGGTCGCTGCCATATTTCCATAGATACGGGTCATCCCAAACATATTGTCTTGCTTCCTTTCGGATTTTGTTCTTTTGAGCATACGAAAGTTCATCGGGGAATATGTTGGTGACCAAGTAGTTGACTATGTCGGCATACCATGGTGTTGTTGCTTGGACCAAGAAAAGGTGTTCGTCTGGGAAAGTTTCTTGAATGGGTGTTGGGTCATCGGGTGCTTGGATCCGGCTAAGATGGTCGGCTACAAGGTTTTCAGCTCCGCTTTTGTCCTTGATCTCGAGGTCAAACTCTTGTAATAGCAAGACCCATCGTATAAGTCTTGGCTTCGCGTCTTTCTTTGTCAAAAGGTATTTTAAAGCTGCATGATCAGAAAATACGGTTATTTTAGTACCCAACAAGTATTGTCTAAATTTTTCCAATGCAAAAACTACTGCAAGCAATTCTTTTTCGGTGGTAGAGTAATTTCTTTGGGCAGTGTCTAGAGTCTTTGATGCATAGTAAATAACATGATGGGCCCGGTTGATCTTTTGGCCTAAAACAGCTCCAACCGCGGTGTTACTTGCGTCGCACATGATTTCGAACGGAAGGTCCCAGTTTGGTGGTTGAATTATGGGAGCTGAAGTTAGCAAATCTTTTAATTTGTTGAACGCGTCTTTGCAAGGTTGATCGAAATCAAATTCCGCATCTTTTTGTAGTAGACGGCACATTGGGACAGTTATCTTGGAAAAATTCTTTATGAAGCGTCTATAGAAACCTGCATGGCCAAGGAAGGAACGCACTTCCCGTATGTTTGTGGGGAAAGGTAAGGTTTTGATAACGTCAATTTTAGCTTTATCCACTTCCAGTCCTTTTTTAGACACGATATGTCCTAGAATTAGTCCTTGTTTTACCATAAAATGACATTTTTTAAAATTTAGGACTAGATCGGTGTCTATGCATCTTTGAAGAATTTTTGTAAGATTTTCTAGACATATATCAAAAGAGTCACCATGAACCGTGAAATCGTCCATGAAGACTTCAATGATATTTTCAACATATTCCGAGAAAATACTTATCATGCATCTTTGAAAGGTTGCAGGTGCATTACAAAGACCAAATGGCATACGCCTATATGCAAAAGTCCCAAAAGGACATGTGAATGTGGTTTTCTCTTGGTCTTCGGGGGCCACTGGTATTTGATGGAAACCTAAAAATCCATCCAAACAACAATAGTGAGATTTTCCGGCTAATCTTTCTAACATTTGATCAATAAATGGCAAAGGAAAATGGTCTTTTCTAGTAGAAGCATTTAGTTTGCGATAATCTATACAAACTCTCCACCCATTTTGGATTCGGGTGGGTACCAATTCTCCTTCCGGATTCTGCACTACTGTAACTCCGGCCTTCTTGGGAACCACTTGGATTGGGCTCACCCATCTACTATCCTAGATAGGATAGATCATTCCGACTTTCAACAATTTGATGACTTCTTCTTTCACAACTTCCATCATAGGAGGGTTTAATCTCCTTTGGGCTTCTATTGTTGGTTTGAAGTCTTCTTCCATGAGGATTTTATGCATGCAAAGAGATGGACTTAAACCTTTGATGTCGGCTATGGTCCATCCGATGGCCTTTTTGAATTGTTTTAAAAGTTTTATTAATTTGTCTTCTTCGGTTTTTGTAAGTTCACTAGAAATGATAACCGGCAACGTTTCGTTTTCTCCAAGGTATGCATATTTGAGATGATTAGGAAGAGTTTTCAGCACTAATTTTGGCGCCTGCAAAACAGATGGGAGAAGTTTCGTGTCAGAAATTGGAAGGTCTATTTTTGGTGCTTTGTACCTTATCGTCTTATTGTTGTCCATGAAGTTCACAATTTCTGTTATCTCCTCTTCAAGTTTGAACTTTTCGTTAAGTTCTTTTGCCGCGTCTTTGTTGATACTTTTGCTTAATACAATAGCTAACGAGTCATCATTGGTTAGCTCAAAACATTCATCTATCAAAGGTTCGATCACATCAAGAAAATTTATGGAAGATACATCGGTAGGATATCGCATCACATCATAGATATTGAAGTTAATTATCTCTCCATCAAATTCCATTGTTAGGGTGCCACTATCAACATCAATTTTAGTTTTTGCGGTTTTTAGAAATGGTCGTCCTAACAAAACGGAACTAGAATTTGGAGAGTCATCATCTTCCATATCTAAAACATAGAAATCCGCCGGAAATACAAGTTCATTTACTTGGACTAAAACATCTTCCAATACACCTTTTGGGTGTACGGTAGAACGATCGGCCAATTGAATTATTACGCCGGTTCTTTTTAAAGGTCCTACTTTGAGAGTTTTAAAAATCGAGTATGGTAGGACATTTATAGAGGCACCAAGGTCTAACATTGCACGTGGTATTATTAAGTCTCCCACTTTACATGGAATAGTAAAAACACCGGGGTCCTTGCATTTTTGAGGGATTCTTTTTTGAAGGACGGCTGAAATATTTTCTCCTACCTTAACAGTTTCATTTCCTTTTAGCTTCTTTTTAGATGTACATAATTCTTTTAGGAATTTGGCATATCTAGGTACTTGTTTGATAGCATCTAAAAGGGGAATGTTTACCTCTACTTTTCGAAAAGTCTCCATGATTTCTTGCTCTTCCCTTTCCTTCTTTGTGTTCTTTAGTCTTGATGGAAAGGGGGAGGGGTGATTAGAACTTCTGGTTTCGATGTGCCGGCACCTCCCGTGTTGTCTTTATGTTTGGTGAGCAATTCGGGTTCTTCTTCCGTTACCTTTGGACTTTCATACTCCTTCCCGTTTCTCAAGGTTATTGCGCTTGCATTATGTTTTGGATTCTTTTCGGTTTGAGCGGGTAATTTAGAGTCCAATCTACTTTCCAACTTGCTAACCGATGTTGCAAGTTGTGTCATTTGTTGTTCTAAATTTTGGATGCTCGACCGTGTTTCTTGTTGAAAAGAAATTGTGTTTTTAGCAAGATTAGAGACGATTTCTTCCAAAGACATACCTGGGGGGTTTCTTGGTGCGGCATGCTGTGGTTGTTGATATCGTGGTTGATATTGAGATCTTGGTTGAGCATTTTTCCACGATTGGTTATTGTCAAAATTTCTAGAATTTTGTCCCGTATGGTCACCCAAAGCATTTGCATGTTCGTTTTCTTCTTGCAAAGATGGACACATGTCTGTTGGATGACCATGTTGGAGGCAAATTCCACAAGCTCTTGCTTTTGGTTCGATCCCTCTTTCTTTGGTTAACAAAATGACCGCTTTTGTTAGTTCGGATAATTGAGTTTCAATGAGAGGAGTACTTACGTGTTTTTCTCCTCGTGGAGGGTCGGGATACCATTCGTCTTCCCCGATTGAATGCTTTGAGTCTTCGGCCAAAGTAGCAATTAAGGCCCGGATTTGGGACGGAGTCTTGTCTAGTAAGGCTCCACCACTTGAAGCATTGATAATTCGCCTATCAAGATGAGATAGGCCTTCACAAAAATATTGGAGAAGTTGGTGCTCCGACAAACCGTGTTGTGGGCACCGAGAGCAAAGTTTTTTAAACCTCTCCCAATATGTGTGTAAGGACTCTCTTCGTCCTTGATGCAAGGTGAGAATTTCTCTACGGATGCTCGAAGCTTTTGGCTCCGGGAAGTATTTGTCAAGGAATGCTTGAGCAATGTCGTTCCATGTTGTTATCGTCCCCGGTGGGAGATAGTACAACCATTCTTTGGCAGCATCGTAAAGAGCAAAGGGGAATGCCCTTAGCTTGATTTGGTCCTCGGTTACATTATGCGGTTTCATACCCGAACATACCACATGAAACTCCTTAAGGAATTTATGGGGATCTTCATTTTCCAAACCTCTAAAGGTTGGAAGTAAGTGTATGAGCCCGGACTTTAGCTCAAAATTCTCCACATTGGGATAATTTATACACAAAGGTTGTTGTGTATCTTTTCGGGCACCCCATTGTCTTAAGGTCTTTTCTTCGTCACCCATTTTTAATGGATTAGTAGAAAAATCAGAAATAGGAGTAGAAGTAGAAGTAGAAGTAGAAGGTGGTGTAGGAGAGAGTGTTGATGTAGTGTGAGTTTTTTGGTAATCAAGCTTCTTTCGAAGTTTGGTTTGTTTTCTTAATATTTTTGCAGTTTTTTCGATTTCTTTGTTGATCTCAAGAGGTGTACCTGTTCGATCAGATCTGGGCATAAAGAGTTAATCATAAACCAATTCCCCGGCAACGGCGCCAATTTGTTGGTCGTCGAATTACCAAACAAATAAAAGAGTAATGTAATATGGATGCAGTTTATAATGATGGGACAGAAATTGTGAAATGTCAAAAGACCTCTAAATACTCTTCAATTAAGAATAGTATAGTAGTGGTACGAGTCGAACCCAAGGGAATTGAGGTGAGTTAATCTCTTGCCAAGTTTTCACACTTCTAGAGATTGGGACAAAGAAATATAAAGTTCAAGGGGGGATTTGTCAAGTCGCTTGAATAACAGAAAATTAATAAGAATGTGATTAATATAATTAAACGGACATTCGGCTTCTAGTCTAATCAATCTTGTCGCATATTCGTACTTAAATGAAATTAAGAGTTAGGTAATGGTTCTTGTCAATGGAAAATGACAATAACACATCAACTTAGAAGAAATCCAAATTAATATGTTCAATACTTCAATGGTCTCTATTTGTGAAAGAAGTATTGTTTTCTCATATATAAGTGAATATCTCAATGGTCATCTTGAAGAGATAGATGTATCTCAACCGAGACAAGATACTACTTTTATACGAGTATTATAATCCAAATTCAATATTCCGTCCCTTTAGATGAAGGAACTAAGAACAAGCATGTAATTTAAGACATAGAAATTAACCGGGACAAAAGAAACATGCATCACTAATATAGAACAAGGAATAACACTAAAATTCTATAAAATGTATGCACAACACAATGGTCAACTAGTAATTAATGCTAAAATTGACCAAGAGTGATGCTTTATGTTCTTTTGTTGGTTCTTTACTTCTTAAGAACTTGATTGATCTCTCATGTCAAGCATTAAACAAGTGAAGTTATTTCTAAGATGTTACCAACAATGATCTTCAAAACAATTGAAAATACATATAACTATAATTGGTTAACTACCGGAATAGAGTGATCGACTAAATTCCAAAGTAGGGACCAAATTTGTAATAAAATTTAAATGACAAAACTAAACCAAAACAGTTTTAATAACTTCAAAACTTCATTCTAAGCACAAATATTAATGACAATAAAGATATGTGACTAAAAGCCGAATGTTATGAGATTTAGCCACTCATGTTAGCTAAAATCTGCATAATTGCAAATAAAGACATTAAAACTAACTAGGAATACAAGAAAAAGAGAGAATATCTAAGTGTATCAAATGATGTTCAAGTGTGTTGATAACTCCTCTCAAATGCTCTATTTATAGTCCTCAAATGGCCCTGGAAAGATCTCAGATCGGATTAATCAAATGGTGAAAAACCCATGCTTCAAAAATTGATTTGCTGGAAGATTCCTGCTGCACATGCTCTACAGTGAGAGCACGACTCGTGCTATTTCCTTCATGAAATGTGCACGACTCGTGCCATTCAAAGTACATTGCCATTTCTGACTTTCCAGCTTGAGCACGACTCGTGCTTATATACTCTATATAATAGCACGACTCGTGCTCCTTAACAGGGGCTTTTCGAGGCTAAATCTTCCGTCTCTTGTCCGATTTTCTTGAAACTTGGTGTGAGGCTTCCTTTTGACATTGTATGGTGGTCCATATTTTTTAATGCCTGCAAAACATACCATTTTATGCAAACAAATGGCTTTTGCTCCAAAATGAACACATTAGACCGAAAACATGCGTATAGCACGTTTTAAAGGCAATAAACGATGTTGAATGCGGTAAATAAACATATAAAAAAGGTGTATAATTATACACCTATCACTCGTAAACCTGTTTCACTCCTTATCCAATTCCTCTATTACTCGTGTTGGAAATAATATTGCGGGAATGAATTTAGATTGCCACGGGATTCAATTTAATGTTATTTTTAAGATAGTTGTTGGCTCCGGTGAAGATACTTTCTTCTAGTTGGATGACTGGATGGGACACGGGATTTTAAGGGACAGATTTCCATTTTTATATCAACTTGAAAAAACCAAAAGGTATAAAGCGACCCATATGATATTGGTAAATGGTTATAATTGGGAATGGAAGAAAGATCCATTGATGTTTAATAGAGCTCACGACATAAACCAACTTATTGATCTCATTGGTCACTTTCGACCTAGTAATAGATCAGACTATTGGATCTGCCATATTGCCGTTAATGGCAAATTTTTGATGGCAAGTGCACGTGTATTAATTGATCGATCTTTACCTGATAATGAAGTCATCACTATTATATTGATGAAAGAGGTGTCGATTAAAGTTATTTGCTTCATGTGGAGGGCAGTGTTGGGCAGAATTCCTTCTGCGGTTGGGCTAATAAAAAGAGGCGTTAACATCCAGTCTTCTATATGTTGTGGGTGTAATTATGAGATTGAAAGTTGAACATATCCTGACGAACTGTCAGGCGAAGGCGATATTGGAGATGGTTTGGAGGTGGTGTGATTTAGGTGATTTCACATTGAACTCTATAGCTGAGGTGATAAAACATGCAAAATTGTTCAGTCCAAGTCCTAAAAGAAGACAGATAATGTCAATTATTTGCTATGGGATATTGATAGGTGTATTAATATACACCTTTCATCACGTTTATTTACTTCATTTGACATCGTATTTCGCCAATAAAAGCATGCTATATGCATGCTTTCGTACTAATGTGTTTATTTCGGAGTAATACCATTTGTTTGGGTAAAATGGTGTGTTTTGCAGGTATTTTGAGACTTGGAACATTAATTATATATCATTAGGAGGTTGCACGTCAAATTTCAGAAGAAACGGAGCTCAAACGAAGAAATTACAAAATTCTCATCCCGAAGTCAGTAGTGTACACGGCCCGTGTAACTTTATGGTCAAAAGTTACACGGCCGTGTAACTTTGTTATGCCACGTATGATGCCACGTCAGCTCAAGGGAAGTCCAGGAGAATTGCAGGATTACACGACCGTGTAATCTTGGCCCAAGAAGTTACACGGCCGTGTAACTTTTCCTGGTGACCAGATCTGCTTTTTGGCCCACTTTGAGTTGTTTATTCCTTCTTGTGCTGTCATTCCCATGCTACACGACCAGATCCAGATCCAACCTGATTTTGAGGCCATGTGATGAAGGAAGTGGGTCTTGGAATGATGATGTTTGCCATTGTCCATTTTACCATTTTACCCTTGGTGTGTTAGTATAAATAGATGTGCTTGGTTAGTCTTAGAACCATCCTATCTTTCCATTATTTTCTGAATACTCTCTAGATACATTGTGTTTGTGTTTGTGTGCAACTTCAAGTGTGGATTATCTTCATTTTGTAAGTTCTTTTATCTTTTACTAGTCATGAGTGGCTAGTAACCTTATTTTCTGGTTTTGTATTAAGGATTATGATTGTGATTTAATATAAAGTTTGATGTTTGATTTTATATCTTTCTAGTGATATGATTTTGAGGCTTAACAAGCGTTTGGTTTTTATTTATTTCATATTGGCCATTTGATCTTAAATATAAATCAATCTAGTCATACAAATTATGAAATCCGTAATTGTTTCATAAAATGTTATTTGTGACAATCATCTTTAATTGGTGAAAATCATATTTCATGTTTTAACGCTTCAACGCTTGTTTAGGAGTATTGAACATTGTTGGGAACATTCACATAAAACATAATGCAATCTTTCATTCGAATTCTATGATGGTGTATGTACGAGCTTTCGGCATACACTTGACTTATCTAGATTTGATTAGTAAGATTAGTCTTAGTTAACGAGCTTCTCTTGACTAAGGTACATTAGGTGAATGGTGTATGTGCGAGCTTTCGGCATACACAAAGTACCAACTTAGAAAGATTAAAGTTATAAACATCATTCTTATTGTTATTTCCAATCATATGACTAAAAATACAAAACCAGAATTTGTCCCCAAATTATAAAATACAAAAGCAATTTTTCTATATTTTGTTCCAAGTCAATTATACAATCGTATTCCAATTAAACATCAAACCCCCCCCCCCCTTTGTTACTTTCTTTACAAGTTTAAATCCCGTGAAATCAAGGTGTAATCCATTAGACCATCGCTCCCTGTGGATCGACCCTGCTTGCCATTTATACTACACAGTTAGTATTTATAACAAGTAGTGCAATCACGAAATATCGGTAATTAATAAATCATTTCAAACCATATTTCAACTCTTTTATTTTGTTGGTTACGACACTCAACAAATTGGCGCCGTTGCCGGGGAGCACGGTATTACTAATATTTTATACCAAGATCTTCACATACAGGTACACCTCTAGAGAGCGAGTAAGAAGTTAAAAAAAAAACAACCAAAACAAAAAGGGCCATGCGTAGAGTCAACGACGTTAAACAAGTGCGCTAACCGGGAGGCAACCTGGGGGTATTTTAGTCAATTTTTGAAAGTGTGAATTTTTGTGTTTCATTTTTTTTAATAAAGTGTTTGGATGTGTTCGGAATGCAAAACCACCTCCGGGTCCGCATTAGACCTTCCGCAAGCATCGAGGACGACGCTTACATTTAAGCTTGTGGAGGTATACGATGTCCGGTATCATCACATTTTTTTTATGTTATTTTTCTTTATTTTTACCGAAAATCTTGAAAAAAAAAATTGTTTAAAACATTTGTTATTTCTTGCATTTTTTTCTTAACCTTTGTGAAATCTTCTAATTGTTAAAACATGCTACATCTTTATTTTCAATATTATAGTTGCTTATTTGCCTTGTATTCAAAAATATTTTCACATTGTGAAATTCTAGATTGAGTTAAAAGACATTTTTTTTGTTAAATTTACTTAGCATACGCACGTATGATGAGTTTATAAGACATCTATTTTAACCGAATCTATTTTTAGCAAGTACAGCAATACAAAGTGCAGCTACCCCGTGAGAACTTCAATGTGTGCAATCGGCTTGGTTAATGTTACAGGTTTTGCCTTCGTAATCATATATTGGCCAACATATTTGTTTATAACACGTCAATTACCCGATATTCCCATTTTTTTGGTCTTTGACCATTTTGGTCATTTTTTTTTTAAAAAAAAAATATCTTTATATTTGTATTTTGAGTCCAATAAATGGTGAAACTCCAGAAATATTTTGTTTGGTTCTAAATAAAATGGTTTATTAAAAACAATTAATAAAAAAAATATAAAAAAAAAGAAAAAAAAAAAGACCAAGAACCAAACATGTGTGTTTAAAAAAATTAAATTTCAAAAAAATAGAATAAAGCGCAATGCTTGTTCAAAAGTCATCAAATGCAATATCTTACGATTTTTTTTACAATTCTTTCCAAAATAGAGAATTGTTTAACTCATTTGAAAGAAAATAAAAAAAATTGAGTGTTTATTTTCTTTTGTACTTGTATTCTATTTATCGAGTTGTAATTTCATTCTTGTACTTTAATTCCGGGAATATCATTATCTTAATTGATAAGTTATGACAAACGTGAACGTTATGAAAATTGAGGCAAAGTCATATTAACACGAGTCCAAGTACGATATCTGAGTGTAAACACCACCCTATTTCCATATGAGTGGCAGAAGACATTTGTGAGTCGCAATCAGCGAATTGTGTGCATATATGAGGAGAGCGAACAATTGTGAGCACTAACTTTGTATTGTGTCGTCCTTGCTAAAGGCAGTGAAAGTCGCGGTAGTGTTTTTATAATCGATATATGACGTGGCTATGCTATTGTTTAACGTGTATTTGTTTCTTAGTACAATCGATTGTTTCACAATTGTGAGATTTTAGGCGAATACAGGGACGATATGTTAACCATATAATTGCTAGTGATGATGTTGACGCGATTTAACTCAAAAGGATTCACTTCTTTTTATTTCCTTCTTTTTACCCATTAGTCTAGTTCTTTCTTGTTTTCTTTGAGGACAAAGAAGAATTTAAGCTTGTGGATATTTGATAGGTGTATTAATATACACCTTTCATCACGTTTATTTACTTCATTTGACATCGTATTTCGCCAATAAAAGCATGCTATATGCATGCTTTCGTACTAATGTGTTTATTTCGGAGTAATACCATTTGTTTGGGTAAAATGGTGTGTTTTGCAGGTATTTTGAGACTTGGAACATTAATTATATATCATTAGGAGGTTGCACGTCAAATTTCAGAAGAAACGGAGCTCAAACGAAGAAATTACAAAATTCTCATCCCGAAGTCAGTAGTGTACACGGCCCGTGTAACTTTATGGGCAAAAGTTACACGGCCGTGTAACTTTGTTATGCCACGTATGATGCCACGTCAGCTCAAGGGAAGTCCAGGAGAATTGCAGGATTACACGACCGTGTAATCTTGGCCCAAGAAGTTACACGGCCGTGTAACTTTTCCTGGTGACCAGATCTGCTTTTTGGCCCACTTTGAGTTGTTTATTCCTTCTTGTGCTGTCATTCCCATGCTACACGACCAGATCCAGATCCAACCTGATTTTGAGGCCATGTGATGAAGGAAGTGGGTCTTGGAATGATGATGTTTGCCATTGTCCATTTTACCATTTTACCCTTGGTGTGTTAGTATAAATAGATGTGCTTGGTTAGTCTTAGAACCATCCTATCTTTCCATTATTTTCTGAATACTCTCTAGATACATTGTGTTTGTGTTTGTGTGCAACTTCAAGTGTGGATTATCTTCATTTTGTAAGTTCTTTTATCTTTTACTAGTCATGAGTGGCTAGTAACCTTATTTTCTGGTTTTGTATTAAGGATTATGATTGTGATTTAATATAAAGTTTGATGTTTGATTTTATATCTTTCTAGTGATATGATTTTGAGGCTTAACAAGCGTTTGGTTTTTATTTATTTCATATTGGCCATTTGATCTTAAATATAAATCAATCTAGTCATACAAATTATGAAATCCGTAATTGTTTCATAAAATGTTATTTGTGACAATCATCTTTAATTGGTGAAAATCATATTTCATGTTTTAACGCTTCAACGCTTGTTTAGGAGTATTGAACATTGTTGGGAACATTCACATAAAACATAATGCAATCTTTCATTCGAATTCTATGATGGTGTATGTACGAGCTTTCGGCATACACTTGACTTATCTAGATTTGATTAGTAAGATTAGTCTTAGTTAACGAGCTTCTCTTGACTAAGGTACATTAGGTGAATGGTGTATGTGCGAGCTTTCGGCATACACAAAGTACCAACTTAGAAAGATTAAAGTTATAAACATCATTCTTATTGTTATTTCCAATCATATGACTAAAAATACAAAACCAGAATTTGTCCCCAAATTATAAAATACAAAAGCAATTTTTCTATATTTTGTTCCAAGTCAATTATACAATCGTATTCCAATTAAACATCAAAACCCCCCCCCCCTTTGTTACTTTCTTTACAAGTTTAAATCCCGTGAAATCAAGGTGTAATCCATTAGACCATCGCTCCCTGTGGATCGACCCTGCTTGCCATTTATACTACACAGTTAGTATTTATAACAAGTAGTGCAATCACGAAATATCGGTAATTAATAAATCATTTCAAACCATATTTCAACTCTTTTATTTTGTTGGTTACGACACTCAACAGATATTGTGGCAAATTTGGAAGAATCGGAACGAATGGATGTTCAATAGGAGATTATGTTCAACCCAAACTGTTTTTGGCCAGATTCAGTCCATGATCTTTCTATCGATCAGTTGGAGATGTAAAAAATGGAATATTTCTTGGGAGAGTTGGTGTGTATGTCCATTTGCAAGCCTGTAATATGTTTAGTTGGTGTGTAGGTGTTCTGTTGTTTTCTAGCTTTTTCCCTGTTCTTGTACTCTCCTACTGATAGGTCTAGCATCTTGCTAGGCTTGTTCTTAGTTTTTTCTTCCATTTAATATATTGGCTGTTTCAAAAAAAAATCTGGATAAAAAGAGATAATTTGTTTTAGCATCGGCTCAATTCAAATCCTATATTTTCCAATTTTTAAGTCTTTCTATGAATGGCGCTTTTGTCATTTTTCCTAATAAACAAGACTTGTATACATGATCATACTTGAGGTCGAATGATTCCAAAATCCCATCCGCTTGTAGTTTGGCGATGCATTTCTTGTTTATATGGCCAAGTTGACAATGTCATAGACACGATTTATCCAATACACTTTTGGATGCATCTTAATCAACATTTAAGATTAAGCTATCATTTCTTCTAAGGCTTACAACAGTATCATAAATTCCATTTGTAGGACTTTAAAGTAAAGACAATTATTTTTAAATACCAAAATATTCCCATTATCAAAACTAAAGTTAAAATCGTCTTGATACAAATGACTAAAAGAAATAATGTTTCTTACCACATTCGGTGAATAGCAGCGATATAATAAACAAATAGAAAATCTAGTAGAAAGCATGAGCTCGTAATCCCCAATCCTCTTGACAACAACTGTATGTCTGTTACCCATGATCAGGTCACGCTCCTCATGCCTCAGCTGTAAGAACCCGCGAAAAAGTCAAAAAGGGTAAAATCGTCTTTTATCGTATTGTACGACTATTATGTGTAATAATATGTATTTGTAAAATAATATAATGAGAAATAATAGTTTATGTGAAATTTGGAGTTTTTACCGTGTGAATAGTGAAATTTGACCAAAAAGGGCAAAATGGTCATTTGACATGGAAATGACCAAAATGTCAAGAAAATGTCAAGTTAGTAGTTATTAGAACATTCCTTGCAAGATTTATGGTTTTAGGATCATTTTGGAAAGAAATATGAAGCTTTGGGGACTAAAATGTAATTAGATTATAAACATTAAATATATATATGAAATATGAGAGTTATTCTCTCATAAGTTAGAAGCATCCAGAGAACACGGGAGAGAACTAGAAGTGTGCAACAAGAGAGAGCAAGGAAGAATAAGAGATCAAAGGAATTTTCAAGAAAAATCAAGAGAGGAATTGGAATTGGTGATTCCATAGTTGAAGAGGTAAGAAATTCCTTTGTTTTAACCTAGTTTTTGGGTATGTGCTTGAATTTGGTCTCGGGAAGAAATTGAAACTGCAATTGCAGTTAAAATTCATGTGGGTTAAGTAGCTAATGCTTCCAATAAGCCATTAGTTAAGAACTTAACCTAAAAGCATGAAAGTAGAATGCTATAATTGAGAATTTTCAAGTTTAGCCAAGAACGTTAATTTCTGTAATTGAGTTATTGAAGTGTTTTTAATAGCTTAAAACATGTGATTAGTCAAGGGTTTTGGTCCTAGAACAAACCCCATACGATTAAGGACTGAAATAAGGGCTTAATGGGTGAAAACTGCGTGCTACAGTGCACAAATCGCGACTGATCAGGCCACTGCCCAGGCGCCAGGCGCAGTGCGCCCAGGACCAGGGCGGGGTGCGCCCAGGCGCAGTGCGCCTCCTGACAGGGACCAAAAATGTTAAAAATTTCAATTATTCCAAACGCTAGAAACTATAGCTAGAGACGTCCGATTGACCTGAAATTTTAGACATAACCCTAACATGGTATAAGAACATGTCGGGAATGGTCAAATCCGTAATTCGACCTTGCGGAAAAGTCACTGTAGCGGCAGTGGCGAAAAGTACTATTCACGTTAAAACTTGATTTTTGGAATTTGAGCTAGACTTGTCCAATGGACTTCAAATTTGAAACACAAGTCTAATATAGCCTAAGATTTCATGAAAAAATGTCGGAACTGAAATACGACCCCTCTGGATTACTGTAGCAGTATACGTGTATTTTGGAGAAAAGTTATAAAAACAAGTTTATTAATGGTTATACATTTGTTATAACCTAGAGTTGAGACGTATGAGACTTTAGAACTATAAAGTCAGTTATAGTATGTATTATATTGAGTATTTATATATACAATTTGTATAGGTGGTGCTTCAAACGTTGTTGAGCACGGGAAGGGAAAAGCTATACGAGAAGCGTAGTAAACCGTAGTAAAAATCAAGGTGAGTTTTATGATGATTTCTATAGTGCATAGCAAAATGTTATTTTCAGAAAAGTATGATTTCCAATGTTTATAAATACTAAAGTTTGGAAAATAGTTTTGAATGAATCTCTATACAAGGGCTTAGTATTTTTAACAGATTTTAAAGTATGTTTTGCAAGTATTTTTGTAAGAAGTTCCTTGTGGGAACTAAGATGTCGAAAGCAGTTTTTGAAAGTATTTTTAGTAAAGAGTCATAAAATGTTTGAGTAAGAATAGTTTACAAATTGTGTCCCACTTTGACCAATTTGAGATGGAATGAAGTAAGAATTAAAGAAGTATGAGCCAGTTGTCCGGACTAGGATCACCCACATAATCGGGGGATCAAAAGACACTACTGGGATGGTACCTCCCGTCGCGAAGTAGTTGTCTAGCTTAGCATACCCTTGTGCTTGAATTTGTTCCAAGTCACAAAGGGGAGACAGAATGAGCAAACCGAGTGGGCAGATCTGTTCTGTCCCGCGAGGGGAGCTAGTTGAATGAATTAATTAACTTAATTCATAAGTTTCAGTTGGTCACGAGAAAATGAGAAAGAAAGTAGTTTTATAATAGAAAGTCTTTTTAAAGTTTGAAAGTAAAGAAGAAAAAGTTATTTTGAGATTTATGAAATAAATCAGTTTTTAGCAATGTACTTTTGATATTTCAAGTTTTGAATAGAAATGTTTTGGGTCTAAACCCATATTACTCACGAGACTTTATGTCTCACGTATACTATGTTTTTGAAATGCTATGTACTTAGGTGAACGGAGCGAAGATTGAAGTTGGGACTGATTGATACAATGTAAGTTTAAATTATGGTTATTGGTATTGAGTCTGTAATACCCCTCGAGTTTAAGTTTGTAAAATAAATCAAAAATTTAGTGGCTGTTTCATAGTCACAAGTTGTAAAATGTGTTTGGAAACTGTATTTTTATAATAAATATGGTTTGAGAAAAGGGGTGTTACAGTTTTGGTATCAGAGCCATAGTTTAAGCGAATTAGGTTGGAATACCATCCTAGTCTTAAACTAGCAAGAGTAGTAGTAGGTTGCCTTAGTTATATAGAAGGCATAGATTGAGTAGGACTGTTATATAGTGCAGTCAACATAAGGAGATAACATGCTACCGCTTATGAAATACTATATAGAATTGCGTATTAAACCGATAATTTGTTCATCTATATAGTAATGGGAGACAGAAGACAAGCTGACAGGGGTGAGGGCAGTCACACTTCTTCAAGAGGAAGTGAACCACATGTTCTGCGAAACGATGAGGCTGAGCCAAACCCACCACCACCACAACCTGTCATTATGGAGGCAATTCAGTTCCTAATTAATAATCTATGAACTGAACTGAGGCAAGATGTGTACAACATAATTGATAGCAGAATGGGTGAACCTAGTGCCCAATCATCACAAGAAGTCTCCAAGAAGACGACTGAGGAAGCAACTACTGGAGGAAACAAGAAGGAAGAAAAGGGCTGCTCTTTTAAGTCCTTTATGGCTTGCAAACCGCCTGAATACCATGGCAGTTTTGAACCCAAAGTGACGATGCGATGGGTCCGAGAGATTGAACAAGTGATACAAGCGAGCAAATGTGCAGAAAAATACCAAGTCACTTTTGCTTCTCGGCAACTGAAGGATGATGCTTTGGTGTGGTGGAACACCGAATATGAAAGTTTGGGAAAGGATGTGGTATATGGTTGGTCATGGGCAGAGTTTGTCACGTGTCTCAAAGATAAAGAAAGGAGAAATGATAAAGAAAGGAGAAATGACGGTTGATGAGTATACGAAGAAGTTTTGCGACATGTTACCTTTTGTGGGGGAGTCTTACCCCAGTGAGCGGTCCCGAATTAACCGCTATGTCCGGGGTTTGCCATGGAACTATGAACTAGAAGTAAAGAAAGCCGAGACGTTAGATGGGGCAATCATTGCTGCCCGAACTGTAGAAGATGTTGGGAAAAGAAGAAAGGAAGAAGGACCTGGTTTTAGTGATAAAAGAAAGGCAGTTAGTAGCAGTGGGAACATAAAGAAGAAAGGGAAGATGAGTACAAGCCAGAGCCGACAGGGAAGTATAAAGAAGTGCGAAAAATGTGGAAAAGAACATGGTGGCGAATGTCGAGCGGGATCAAATGCCTGCTTTAATTGTGGCGGATTCGGTCACAAAGCGAAAGATTGTAAAGCCAAGAAAGCCAGCAAAGTGGAGTGCTTTTCATGCCATCAGATGGGACACTACAGTTTCAACTGCCCAAATAAGGGAGGAGAAACCATGGTGTCAACAGCTCAGAAGAAGACCGAACCCCAGAAAGTGAAGACCAGGGCTTTTCAGATCACCAGGGAAGAAGCGAAGGAGACTCACGATGTGGTCTCAGGTATACTATTAATCAACTCGACACCTGCATATGTCTTGTTTGATTCCGGGTCTACATATTCATTTGTGTCCCATGGGTTTGGATTTAGATTAAATGTCCCATTAGAATTGTTAGATCTAGTTTTTGAGGTAGAAGTGGCGGACGGGAAATTTGTGGAAGTTCAGCATATGTATCGGGATTGTGAACTTGACATCAACGGCAAGAAGTTTCGACTTAATCTCCTTCCTATTGGAATTAAGTCTTTTGATGTGATAATCGGAATGGATTGGCTTGGTGCAAATGATGCGAAGATAGCTTGTGGTCAGAAGAGGGTGTCTGTTAAAACCCTAGGAGCCAAGGTGTATGTATATGGGGAGAGAAGAAAGCACGTGCCAAGTATCATCAGTGTAGCTAAAGCTCGAAGATGTATGGAAAGGATGTGTATCTTTCCTGGCCTATGTGATGACTGAAGACAAAGTTAAACAGACGTATAAAGATATAGAAGTAGTAAAAGAGTTTCCAGAAGTTTTCCCGGATGAATTGCCAGGCTTGCCACCAGAAAGGCAAGTTGAGTTCCGAATAGATCTTGTCCCAGGAGCTTCCCCAATAGCCCGAGCACCGTACCGGTTAGCACCAACAGAGATGCGGGAACTAATGTCCCAGTTGCAGGAGTTACTAGATAAAGGCTTCATTAGGCCTAGTTCTTCTCCGTGGGGTGCTCCAGTTCTGTTTGTGAAGAAGAAGGATGGATCAATGCGGATGTGCATTGATTACAGAGAATTGAACAAGATTACCATAAAGAACCGTTACCCGTTGCCCAGAATAGACGATTTGTTCGACCAGTTGCAAGGGGCAGATTATTTCTCAAAAATTGATTTAAGATCTGGGTATCATCAAGTCAGGGTAAAAGAAAGTGATGTAGAGAAGACGGCGTTCCGTACACGATACGGGCATTACGAGTTTTTAGTGATGCCATTCGGTCTTACGAATGCACCAGCGATCTTTATGGATTTAATGAATCGGGTCTGTAAACCATTTCTAGACCGGTTTGTGATAGTGTTCATAGATGACATTCTGATCTACTCGAAGAATAAAGAAGAGCATGCGAGTCATCTGCGGTTAGTACTTGAGACATTGAAGCGAGAACAGCTATATGCAAAGTTCTCCAAGTGCGAGTTTTGGATGAGAGAAGTGCAGTTCCTTGGACATGTTGTTTCTATCCAAGGTATAAAAGTTGATCCAGCGAAAGTTGAAGCGGTAATGAAATGGGAGCCTCCTAAGACGCCAACAGAAGTTAGAAGTTTTCTCGGTCTTGCCGGGTACTACAGGAGATTTATTCAAGATTTCTCCCGTATAGCAGTGCCACTTACACGACTAACTCGGAAGGAAGAAAAATTCAAATGGCAAGAAGAACAAGAAAGAGCTTTCGCTACCTTAAAAGAGAAGTTGTGTAACGCGCCTGTTCTTACATTACCAGATGGGACGGAAGACTTTGAAGTGTACAGCGATGCCTCACATCAGGGGCTTGGCTGTGTGTTGATGCAAAGAGGGAAGGTCATAGCATACGCTTCTAGACAGTTGAAAGATCCAGAGAAAAAGTACACAACCCACGATCTAGAACTTGCAGCGATCGTATTTGCCTTGAAGATTTGGAGACATTACTTGTATGGTACAAAGTGCAAGCTATTCACCAATCACAAGAGTTTGCAGTATGTGTTCACTCAAAAAGAGTTGAACATGAGACAGAGCAGATGGTTAGAGCTGATCAGTGACTATGATTGCGACATTATATACCATCCGGGTAAAGCAAATGTAGTAGCAGATGCATTGAGTAGAAAAGTTCCTGAGAAAAGAATCAAGGCAAGGTCGATGCGCATAGAACTGGTGTCCAATATTATAGAGCAAATTAAAGCAGCTCAACAGAAAGTTGAAGAAAGTGGAGACTTAAAAGATGAAAGGCTAGGAAAAGATATACAGTTTGAAACCAACAGCCAAGGATTAAAGATCTACAGAAACCGCATTTGGGTACCAAAAGCAGGAGGTTTGAGAAAGCTAATTCTAGACGAGTCGCATAAGTCAAAGTATTCCATTCATCCTGGGAGTACCAAGACGTATCAAGATTTGAAAAGACAGTATTGGTGGCCTGGAATGAAGAAAAGAATAGCTAAGTACATCTCCAAGTGTGTTATATGTGCACAAGTCAAGGCGGAACATCAGGTCCCGCATGGAGATGCTCAGTCATTACATATTCCAGCCGGAAAGTGGGAAGATGTAACCATGGACTTGGTTGTCGGGTTACCAAGAACGAGAAGAGGTCATGATAGTATATGGGTCATAGTGGACCGGCTGACCAAGAGTGCACTATTTCTAGCCATAAAAGAAACTACTCCATTGGAGCAGTTAGCCCAGTTGTATTCAGATGAAGTGTTAAGAAGATATGGTGCACCGTTGTCTATCGTGTCAGACAGAGACCCTAGATTTACCTCTAACTTTTGGAGAGCTTTACAAGATAAAATGGGGACAAGAATTCAGCTAAGTACAGCGTATCATCCACAAACAGATGGTCAGAGTGAACGAACGATCCAGACATTAGAAGACATGCTACGATCATGCGTGATGGAATTTGGAGGCAGTTGGGATGAACATCTGCCATTAGTGGAGTTTGCATACAACAACAGCTACCATTCTAGCATTAAAATGCCACCTTTTGAGGCATTATATGGTAGAAAGTGTAGAACTCCTTTATGTTGGTTGGAAGCGGGTGAGACTAAGCTTACGGGGCCAGAGATTGTTAGAGTAACTAATGAGAAGATTGGAGTAATTCAAGCCAACATGAAAGCAGCACAAGATCGGCAAAAGAGTTACTCGAATCTAAAGAAGAGACCGTATGACTTGCAAGAAGGAGATTTGGTGATGATAAAAGTGTCGCCATGGAAAGGAGTGGTCAGATTTGGCAAGAGAGGAAAGTTGAGTCCAAGGTACATTGGACCTTTTAGAATCTTAAAGAGAGTTGGATTACAAGCATTCAAGATAAAGTTACCACCCGAACTCAGTGGAATACATGATACCTTTCATGTATGCTACTTGAAAAAGTATTTTGGAAAAGAAGAATTAGTAATACCGTATACTGACCTGAGGGTGGAGACTCCTAGCAAACTGATTGAAGAACCCAAAGCCATCCTGGAAATGCAGACTAAGAAGCTAAGGAATAAGGAGATTGACCTTGTATTAGTCAAATGGAAACATCCATTAGGGTCAAACCTAACTTGGGAGACGTTAGCAGAAATGAAGAGAAGATATCCGAATTTCACCGATTACGAAAAGATTCCGAGGACGGAATCCGCTTAAGGAGGGGTGACTGTAAGAACCCGCGAAAAAGTCAAAAAGGGTAAAATCGTCTTTTATCGTATTGTACGACTATTATGTGTAATAATATGTATTTGTAAAATAATATAATGAGAAATAATAGTTTATGTGAAATTTGGAGTTTTTACCGCGTGAATAGTGAAATTTGACCAAAAAGGGCAAAATGGTCATTTGACATGGAAATGACCAAAATGTCAAGAAAATGTCAAGTTAGTAGTTATTAGAACATTCATTGCAAGATTTATGGTTTTAGGATCATTTTGGAAAGAAATATGAAGCTTTGGGGACTAAAATGTAATTAGATTATAAACATTAAATATATATATGAAATATGAGAGTTATTCTCTCATAAGTTAGAAGCATCCAGAGAACACGGGAGAGAACTAGAAGTGTGCAGCAAGAGAGAGCAAGGAAGAAGAAGAGATCAAAGGAATTGTCAAGAAAAATCAAGAGAGGAATTGGAATTGGTGATCCATAGTTGAAGAGGTAAGAAATTCCTTTGTTTTAACCTAGTTTTTGGGTATGTGCTTGAATTTGGTCTCGGGAAGAAATTGAAACTACAATTACAGTTAAAATTCATGTGGGTTAAGTAGCTAATGCTTCCAATAAGCTATTAGTTAAGAACTTAACCAAAAAGCATGAAAGTAGAATGCTATAATTGAGAATTTTCAAGTTTAGCCAAGAACGTTAATTTCTGTAATTGAGTTATTGAAGTGTTTTTAATAGCTTAAAACATGTGATTAGTCAAGGGTTTTGGTCCTAGAACAAACCCCATACGATTAAGGACTGAAATAAGGGCTTAATGGGTGAAAACTGCGTGCTACAATGCACAAATCGCGACTGCCCAGGCGCCAGGCGCAGTGCGCCCAGGAACAGGGCGGGGTGCGCCCAGGCGCAGTGCGCCCCTTGCCAGGCGCAGTGCGCCTCCTGACAGGGACCAAAAATGTAAAAAATTTCAATTATTCCAAACGCTAGAAACTATAGCTAGAGACGTCCGATTGACCTGAAATTTTAGACATAACCCTAACATGGTATAAGAACATGTCGGGAATGGTCAAATCCGTAATCCGACCTTGCAGAAAAGTCACTGTAGCGGCAGTGGCGAAAAGTACTATTCACGTTAAAACTTGATTTTTGGAATTTGAGCTAGACTTGTCCAATGGACTTCAAATTTGAAACACAAGTCTAATATAGCCTAAGATTTCTTGAAAAAGTGTCGGAACTGAAATACGACCCCTCTGGATTACTGTAGCAGTATACGTGTATTTCGGAGAAAAGTTATAAAAAGAAGTTTATTAATGGTTATACATTTGTTATAACCTAGAGTTGAGACGTATGAGACTTTAGAACTATAAAGTCAGTTATAGTATGTATTATATTGAGTATTTATATATACAATTTGTATAGGTGGTGCTTCAAACGTTGTTGAGCACGGGAAGGGAAAAGCTATACGAGAAGCGTAGTAAACCGTAGTAAAAATCAAGGTGAGTTTTATGATGATTTCTATAGTGCATAGCAAAATGTTATTTTCAGAAAAGTATGATTTCCAATGTTTATAAATACTAAAGTTTGGAAAATAGTTTTGAATGAAGCTCTATACAAGGGCTTAGTATTTTTAACAGATTTTAAAGTATGTTTTGCAAGTATTTTTGTAAGAAGTTCCTTGTGGGAACTAAGATGTCGAAAGCAGTTTTTGAAAGTATTTTTAGTAAAGAGTCATAAAATGTTTGAGTAAGAATAGTTTACAAATTGTGTCCCACTTTGACCAATTTGAGATGGAATGAAGTAAGAATTAAAGAAGTATGAGCCAGTTGTCCGGACTAGGATCACCCACATAATCGGGGGATCAGAAGACACTACTGGGATGGTACCTCCCGTCGCGAAGTAGTTGTCTAGCTTAGCATACCCTTGTGCTTGAATTTGTTCCAAGTCACAAAGGGGAGACAGAATGAGCAAACCGAGTGGGCAGATCTGTTCTGTCCCGCGAGGGGAGCTAGTTGAATGAATTAATTAACTTAATTCATAAGTTTCAGTTGGTCACGAGAAAATGAGAAAGAAAGTAGTTTTATAATAGAAAGTCTTTTTAAAGTTTGAAAGTAAAGAAGAAAAAGTTATTTTGAGATTTATGAAATAAATCAGTTTTTAGCAATGTACTTTTGATATTTCAAGTTTTGAATAGAAATGTTTTGGGTCTAAACCCATATTACTCACGAGACTTTATGTCTCACGTATACTATGTTTTTGAAATGCTATGTACTTAGGTGAACGGAGCGAAGATTGAAGTTTGGACCGATTGATACAATGTAAGTTTAAATTATGGTTATTGGTATTGAGTCTGTAATACCCCTCGAGTTTAAGTTTGTAAAATAAATCAAAAATTTAGTGGCTGTTTCATAGTCACAAGTTGTAAAATGTGTTTGGAAACTGTATTTTTATAATAAATATGGTTTGAGAAAAGGGGTGTTACATCAGCTGCCTACTTCTTCTTTGTCCCTGCACAGCAAATATGAGAACCACATACTGTATCTAGGGAACAAGAATTAGTAGCAGAAGTATTATGGAGTTCTATCATGTATATAGGACCCAAGAATTAGTAGCAGAAGTATTATGGAGTTAATAATGTATATACCTGAGGTGCCAGACACCTTGCACTTGATCTTCTTAATCTCCTCCGGGTATTTTGGGCAGCTTCCCTTCCAATGTCCTTTTTTTATTCGGCCGAGACAAATGGCCTCATCAGGGTTTGGTGTTGGCAATATTATAGAACTGACCTTGCCATTGTCATTAGGGTTGGAGTTGGGATTGCCAACTTGACCCTTCCTTTTGCCTTTGGGCTTCTTGGCCATCCTTTTCTTGACTGCCCCTCCCTGATTGCGAGTACTGGAGCCGTAGAACTCGAGTTGTTGGATTTAGACATATTTTCCTTGGCAATTTTTAGCATGTCGTGTAACTCCATTATGGTCTTTTTGTAACACCCCAAAACCAGGTTAGAATGCTTAATTATACTTTATTTATATGTTGTAATTGGTTGGGAAGCTTAAAACTTGGTTTTAGTGAAGTACTGAAAAAGGACTAAAAATGTTAAGAAATTGACATGTCTGTATCTCGAGATTCAGGTTAGTAATCTGAAGTATTAGTGTTTAGTTTTTCATTTTAGGGCTTAATAAGAGTCTTAGATGTGGTGGCTGAAATTATAGCTAAACAGGTTGAGAGATAGACCAAAATGTAATGAAAATCCTTAACAGAGACTTTACCGCAGCTAATGTCCCTATTAAGGTTAGCGACGCTAATATAGTACATTGCTATTCTGGATTCGTGAGAAGTGAAGTTAGCGCCGCTAACATTAGAAGTTAGTGACGCTAACCATCGTAGACAGGTATCCTTATTGAAGTGTTATACTAGCCATTTGGGGGAAAATCATTCTAAAAACAGAAGCTCTCGGTGGGAAGGTGCCCAAACTCGTTTTGCGAATAAAATTCATCAATTCGAGAAGAAATCAAAGGGACTTTAGCTCTAATTCAAGATTTGAGGTAAGTGACATCTCTTAAATGCCTTGGTTATGAATTTATGGTGAAATAGTGGTGTGTTGGATGGAGTTGATGTTAAGGTTAGTTGTATAGGTTGAGTTTAAGTGTTACTTTTAAGATATGCTTGGTCATATGGGGTTAGAAATGACTGAGAGAGCAACAAACTGAGAAAAAGAACAAGAAGGCCTGCTTTTCATAGTTAAAATAGTATAGTAATGGCACTGTAGCAAGCATAAGCTTGCTAAATTCTGTTTAAATGTGTTTTTAGTTGAATTGATGGTTTGTACTTATTATTCTGTAAATAAGAAGGAATAGTGAAGGGTCATTATCAAAATTAACATCTTTTGGATCAAATCAAGGTGAGTAACTTACTTCCTTCACTTCTTTAGTTGAAATTGGTAGCATGTATATATGTTGTATGTGATTATTTGCAGGTTGTTATATATATATATATATATATATATATATATATATATATATATATATATATATATATATATATATATATATATAAGTTGTTACTCATGCATTGGTTGTTATACATGGGATAAGTGTATAGTCCCATGTATATAAACTTGGTGTTTTTGGCTATTTAGCCATTCTTTGGTGATACTAAGGTTGGTGTTAAACCTTATTGGTGACCATACATGGGATTTGTAGTTGTGACTTAAACTTGGTGATATTGCTAGGTGATGTTTTGTCTATTAAAACACTTTTGGTGATTCATACTTGAAGTTGTTAACTATATAACATAAGGGATTACAATTAGGTGACTCACTAAGCTTTTGCTTATGAATTATTGTTTTCTTTTTGTGTTTCAGGACCTAGTGGGAACAAAGGGAAGGCTGGTAGGATTGATGAGTTGTGTCTGTCCTTGTTAGTGTGATACTTTTGGTTATGATGTAAAACAGTTAAACCATTTACTCTTATCTTTTAGTTATCTTTTGGTTCTATAAATATGTTATGATATAACTTGCATCAATCCAGTACTTGTACATCGTTTGTTAAAATTCTATGTTTTCTTATAAAATCATGGTGTACAAACTATGTATTACTGGGTGTTTCACTTTTCCAATCCATTCATATTAAAATTTAGTGTGAACTGATAAAATGAAATGCTCAGTGAGTGGAGGATAATATTCGTGGACAACTGCTGAACGATTTAGCATCCAAGTCACTCCAATCTGTCAATGTATGCTTTCATCTTAAGCATGTGTACACTGACAGTGGTTCCCTCCTTCTGCTTCTAATCTAGTGGGGCGATCATAGTGTCAAATCGTTCCTGTCTAGCCTGCTCTTAGAACATATCCTTGAGCTGGTTGGTCATGTCGAACGCCCGAGTAGTCTTTAAGCTCTTTTGGAGCTTTAGAACCATAGTTGCCAACATGAGACAAGTGACCTCATTCGACTGATCTTTATGCTTTTGCTAAGCGTACCTTACAGCTCTAGTTGCATCGTCAGCTGGAGCCTTAGGAAGAGTTGTATCCAAGACCCATTCTTTCTTATCATACCAGAGGGAGATCTGGAGGGAACGTATTCAGTCTAAGTAGTTGGGTCCCGTCAACTCATCCTTAGAGAGGATTTGCATTAGTGAGATATTTGTAACCGAATTCAAATCTAGGGTTGTATTTATAATGCCTCATATCCCTATCTCCTCCCTTGTGGATAAAGACTATTTGAATATCAAACTCTTGATATTTTCAGTTTAGTCATCTATCCTAGTTTAGTTTCTAATTAATATACCATTACTTTGATATATTAACAAACTTATCGTCTCTTGTGTGTAACCCAAAAGGACCCTATTATTTATAGTAATATTACCAACTTGTTATGTGCATGAGTATATAGCCAACAAACAAGAATTTGAATTACATTAAGTATGTTTTGTATCGTTTGTGAAACAATGGAAATTTGAAGGACCATATTGTCATTCTATGAAACTAGTGAGGTATAAATAGAGTAGCTCTCCCATTTCTTCACCGTAAAAATGTGTTTTGTGAAATTGGAAGAGAACAAGTGGGATTTCTTGAGTTCTAGAGGCAATTAAGCTTGGTTTTCAAGAGTTAAGCTTATGGTTGAAGATTACTAACCATATTAAGGTATGAACTAATCTTTCAAGCTAGTAAAACCCATTTTTAGTTGGGTGTATTTTGTAATCCGAAAATTCAATTTTTGGATGACATTATTCCAATGATTCTGGTTATTAGTTCATATTCTAACCATCAAAGAATCACATTCCAACCCTTGTATCTTGTTAGAATCATGGTTTTTGAATTAGAGCTTAAGAACCCTAGTAATTGGGTTAATTTGAGAAACTATCATTTCAATGATTTTATTGAGTCATAATTGGTGTATTGGATGGAAGAAAAGACCTATAGTTATGTGTTTTTGATTCCATACAAGTTTGGTGTGAAATGAATTAAACAATAATTTTTAGAATGAAATGGAATCAATGATTCGAAATGGAATCAATGATTCCATGGTTAAAAACCCCAATTAAGTTGGTAATTAAGGTTTTGGGATGATTCCATAGTTGATGACCATTTAATTAAGAGCTTACTAGGTTTAAAGTTAGAGCACAAAATTGATCAAAATTTGTATTCTACTGCTGGCACTCGAGTCGAGTGCCTATAGGCATACTAGACTCGAGTCGAGTCTTTTGGAAAAAGTACAATGTTATTTCTCGAGTAAATTGCAAAGTACGATGCTGTTATGGATGGACTCGAGTCGAGTTTTTACCCTGACTAAAATCCAAATTGGAACTTGACCTTGCACATATTGCATTGGTCTCTAATCACTAGCATAACTGTAATATAGTATGAGAATACGAAAAATAAGCTCATATTGGGGATGTGACTTCTCAAGGGTATTTTTGTCATGCTTTTACCATTTATTTGGTATTTTGGGAAGTGTAAAGATTATGTTAAGGTTAGTTAAACTGATACCTTCTTTTTGGCTTATAGGGCTAAGTAAGGATGTAGACAATGTGAAGATGACTAAAGGCTTCTTTATTAACTAAACTAAGGTGAGTACATAATGTTTTTCCTACATTAGGATACATGGTAAGTATGTTTAGGGAATGTTTATGCTTTCTAAGTGAATGATTATATTATGTTAAGTGAAAGAGAAGTATTAAATGTAAAGATAAAGTCTTTCTATTAAAAATGTTTTGGCTTTTAGCCTAAGACCGTTTGGTATGATGATTGAAGAAATGAATAAAGAGTCTATATGACTAAATTGTCTCTTTACGAGGCCAACAAGGTATCTATTGGGGACATAACTCCCGTTCATGAGATAGATAGCCAAAGAAAGATACTTAGGTTGATTGGTTTGTTCTTTCTCCTTTAGTAAGCTAAAAATTATGAAGTCATGAATCATTACCAATCATAATTAAGAATTAATGAATCATGGAGTCATTTTATATGAATCAAATGAGTAAAGGAATGTGAAAAGCGTTTTCTTAATGTCTTATGTTTAATTATGTATCTCACATGACTTTATAGTCTTATGTATTTTTTTATGTCATGTATTGTATAAATGTGTGATTGTGATTCTACTTTGCTAACTATGGATTCCATTACAATGTTAAGTAACACTCATGGATTTGTTATGTAAAATATTTATGTATAATGTTCTGAAAAAATTTGGGTCATTACAACGACTTCGCTCCTCCAAACCTAATTTGAATTTCTCCCCTCTAAATCCCAAGCTATCACTGCTTCCGATTTTTCAATTTTTCTTGTCCACCACCCGGGCTCCTACTCTTTTAACGTATTTAGGCTATGCTTGGTAGCATTTGAACCATTCAGAGGTCTGATCCATTTAGAGGCTCCGAATGAACTGCCTCTGGATGAAACAATGTTGTTTGTTTGGACATCTGAATAAACTGTGCTGAATGATAAAAAAAAGACCATTTTACCTTTCTATGCAAATGATAAAAAAATATCATTTTACCCTTTTATACTTAATTATAAAAAGACCATTTTACCCTTCCATGCTGAATTATAAAAAAGACCATTCTACCCTTCTATGCTGAATTATAAACAATACCATTTTACCCTTTTGTGTTGAACTAAAAATTTTCTGCATTCATACACATTTTTTTGCATTATACTAACTATTTTCTGCATTCAAACACATTTTTCTGCATTCAAACAACAATTTTTGCATGAAATTAACAATTTTCAGCATTCAAACACATTTTTCTGCACTCAAACAAGAATTTATGCATTAAACTAATAAATTTCTGCATTCAAACCTGAATTTTAGCATTCAAACCACATTTCAGCATCAGAATCTCAGCAAAAGAAAATCTAAGAATCAGAAAAGAGAGGGGAAAAAGGTTTCCTGCAATTGACTCAAGAATCCTAAGCAAGTCTGATTTAAAATAAAAAGCACAACAAAAGAACTCAAATACGATGGGGGTCATACATGCTGTCGATAGGAGACGGCGCCCGGAGGAGACGGCAGCTGCTAAGAAGGCGCTATCGAGTTATTGCTGAGCCGGCCTTAATAGAAGAGGGGAAGAAGCTTGCTACCGGCAATTGTACAGAAAAGAGACAGTAAGAAGCTTGGTGTCGCCGACCTTAATAGAGGACGGCTGCCGGAGGCGTCACCAGAAGAGAAGACGACGACCTGCTGTGGACGTGATTTTTGATCGGGAAATGTAACGCCAAGATACTTTATTATATAATTATAATAAAAGGGTAAATTGGTCATTTTACCTTGTAAGGGTAAAATGGTCTTTTGGACAGAAAAGTATTTGGTTTGAAATAATATTTTGAGTTTTGGACTTAAAATGTTATAAAAACTGATTTTTGGTCGTGTTACCGAAAAATGGTATTTTGGTCATTTGACCAAGTCAACGACCAAATATGTAAAAATATTGTTGGTTGTGGCCAAAATGTAAGAAATGGAAGTTTTATTGTAATAAAACTTGATTTTGGTGGTCAAAGTTCAAGAAATGGAACTTTAGGACCAAAAATGTAAATTTTTGGAGTATAAATATAGAGAGTTTGACTCTCCTCTTTGACCAGCTCATTGTGCAGCTACGGGAGTGGATTTTGGAGAGAAATTTCTGGAAGATCATGAAGCTTGAGGCAAGGAATTGGAATCAAGGTTTGGAATGGGTGATTCCTAAACAATTAAAGGTACGGGACAAAATTCTACGGATCGTATCGGAAGGCAAGAAACAACCGGGAATTTGATGCAGCTAGCATCCAGGTGAGTAATCTCACTGATACCATATGTGATATATGATGATTGAGTTGTTACAGGTTGAAACTGATTGTGGGACGAAATTGATAGTTCAAAGATACGTTGAAGAGACAAGACCGGATAAGCCGTGAGTCATTGCGATGACAAGAACGGAACCGTGAGTCTAGGCAATAACGGCTAATCCGTGAGCCATAACTAATTCTGGATTTTTATATCCAATGGGTACGGCCTAGATGACTATGATTTTTGGATTGTATATCCAACCGGTGCGGCCTTCGGGCTATGTCTCCGATGCAGCCTTCGGGCTATGATTTGATGCGGCCTGTTGGCTATGACTCCGGTGCGGCCTTGTTGGCTATGTCTCCGATGCGGCCTTGTTGGCTATGACTCCGGTGCGGCCTTCGGGCTATGTCTCCGATGTGGCCTTCGGGCTAGGATATTTAATGCAGCCTGTATGGCTATGATTTTGTTACAGGTATTTGGTGCGGTCTTTTTGACTATGATATCGGGTTATTAAACCCAGCTGGTACAGCCTACGGGCTATGAATTGTATATTGAAAATGTTTTGGTGCAGCTTATATAGCTATGACAGGGTGCGGCTGTTAGCCATGATATATGATACAGTGTACGGCTTAAATAGCCATGATATACGGTGCAGTCCGATGTGACTGAGAGAGATGGGACAGAAATAGTTGTATATGGTTATATGTGCAAATAACTGACGTGGTTTGATAATTGCAGGTTATCATGTTATAGTCTGTAAGACTATAATTTAGGATGTGAAATCCTAAGAGATACTTGGTCAGCCAGTAAGGCTAGGAGTTTGGATTCGATATCCAGACAGTTATATGATTGTGATTTGATACGTGTTATCTGCAGATTTGATTATTCACTGAGCTTTGTAGCTCATACTGTTTGTTACTGTCCCTGCAGGTTAGCATGATACTGATAGGGGACAAGATAGGGTCCGTGACTCGTGAAGTAGGACTCGTAGATGCTGTCAGTAGCAGCCCGGCTTTAAAGGAGTTATGGTATTTTTATACTCTCCTTGATACACTTGTACCCGTATTTATTAAAATGTACCCCTTGTTATGGTTTTATGTATTGAAATCTGTGTTTTAAATGAAAAATTTTTCAGGGGTATTTTTGTTTAAAAAGCCGGGTGTTACAAGTTGGTATCAGAGCCGAGGTTTAAGTGAACTAGGTGTCTATAGAGTAGATTCCTGGACTTAAACCCTGAAACAGTAGACATGTTGAACTATTAGGTGTATATAGTTGTTAGTATACATATATAACCTAACTATTGCTGACTTCTAACGTATAAGAAGTATGAGCAGCGGGTATTACTGGGAAGAATGTAGTGCGTGTCACTTTAAGAGGCGGATCAGTTTTTTTTTTCTCAAGACTCCATCGAACGAGGGGCAACGAGACAAGTAGTGGAAAAATCCACATGACGAGCAATGTTAGCTGATGTGGTCAAGTAAATGAAACGGTTGCTCACCTTAGTTGATATTCAAGGTGAAAGAACAGTAGTTGAGACTACGTGAAAAGCAGTGGACTTCTCAGAAGAAGTTGTCACAAACTGGGTCCAACCTTATAGGGAAAGGACCAAAACAGAGCCACTATGTATAGTGATTAGTGCAGGAAAGGCACTAAGGAAAATTGTAGAGTTGAGACTCTACCGTTGACATGCTGAAATTGCAGATGATAGGAGCAGATGCTCGAGCTTGTTGTATGGGACGGAAGTGGTTCCAGTGTGGAACTATAGATCACTTCTTATTGAAATACTCACATGTTAAATGTGGAGTGACGGGTGATGAACCCAGGAAAGAAAGAAGGAACGAATGGTCGAAAAGGACCCATGGTACCATGAGCATCCCAGTAGATTGTGGAAGAAGCTCGTGAGGAGACTGATATAGTCGAAAATGTCATTGTACTGAATATAACTTGTGTATGTTATATTTGATCCATGAAGTTATGCTTTGGATCGATGACTTGATGTTTTGTTTGAATCTTTCATCAATGATTTTGGATGAAATATTTGAAATAGCTATTGTAGATAGCAAATATGTTCAAGATATTGAACACCTGGAAAGTAGTCTGCCTAAGATTTACGGGACCATTTTTCCCTATGAATCTGAAGCCGATGACCACTAGCAAATCTGAAGCAATTGTGCTTATGAATTGGTTAGCAATGAATTATGCTAACATGAATTGTAGAAATATGAACAGAATGGTTCAGAAAGCAGAAATGAGCGGATGAAAATCCATGGTAAATGACAGTTGTTGAGAATACCGGTTAGCTTCTTTGCTTAAACTCGGAAAAGAGTTAGTAAAGGAATGATGTTGTAGTTGGCATACGTGGTATGGGCCAAGCTTAATAAAGTGGTGAAAGTAGTGTACTACTTTAAATAAATTTTCGGATGATTCTTTTGAAAAGAACTTTCAAGATTTCTGCCAGATTGGCAAGAAAGAGCTTATGATTAAGCTGGTATTGGGAGCCGTTCCTGTTATCTAGGCTCTGTATTAATTGGCCTCTGTAGAGATTATAGAGTGGTAAAACAATTGGAAGAAATTGTTTTTAAATTTGGATCTCATATGACTGTAGGTGTCATCAGATGGAGCCCTATCTGTTTGAAAAGAAGAAAGATAAGTTAATGTGTATGTACATTGACTATTGAGAATATGATATTCTCGAAACCAGATTAAAAATGAGGTACAGTTGTACCAGATACTGGAGTTACTTCACTGAGTTAAGTGATATGGTAAATTCTCCAAGTATGAAAAAAAAAAAAAAAAAATTTGGTTAAAAGAAGTTTCAACCCTTTGGGCATGATAATACTGCCAAAGATGATGAAATAAATCCAGTGGGATAGATGATGTGGTAAAACTGGAACCGCCTGAGGAATCTGACTGACATTGTAGTTCCTTGGATTTGGCGGGTTATTATAGGAGAGTTGTAGAAAACTGCTCCTTGATTGCGGGTTAGCTGACTAAAGTTGGCCAAGAAAAGTGTAAAGTCTGAGTGGTAGAAAGACCACAGATATATTGTAAAGGTTTGGAATGAACCTTGTGTGAACCTCTAACATTAGCAATGATGCTAAGTAGAGAAGATGGATTGGATCATTAAAAGGTATCCAACGTTGACTGTGAATGCATGAGATTGCGGTAGCAATTATGAACGTGGCGTTTAAGCTTTGGAAACACTACTTGTATGGTGTAAAGCTTATAGCAATAAGATCATAAAAGTTGAAATACTTAATTGATCAAAAGAAACGGAAGATGAGATAGCAAAGATAGATGGATTACTTAGAGATTTCGGGTATGAAATCTTGTACCATCTCAGAGAGGCGTATGTGGTTACAGATGCCTTGGATTAGAAAGAGTAACCTTTGTAGGTTACATCCACGTGTATGAACGTGGCAAATTGATTACCTGAGTTGATTCGGGTAGCACAGGAAGATGTGTGCAAGTCTGAAAAAGTGAAAAGTGAAGAAATGATTGAAAAGTAGCGGAAGTTGGTTGGAATATCACAGTGATTTAACTCCCGTGGCGGTTGTAAATGTGAGTTCCAAAGCCAAGTGAAATATAAAAATCATCTTGAAAAGATGCATTTTGTATCAGATATGCAGCATACCCGGGGTGATACCAAACTGTATAGGTCGATAAAACCTATGTGTTGGCGGCCGGGGCTGAAGAAAGACATGTGAAAAGTGTTTGACTTGTGTGTAACTACAGTCAAATCATTTGAAGTATGCGGACTGTCGATCCCAAAAATGAAATGGGACGAAAAATATCATAGACTTTGTAGTAAAGTCTTTGCAAGTACCGCATGGGTATGACACCATATGGGTGATTGCGGTTCGATTGATGAAATCAGTATAGGTTTATACTGACCAAAGAAGAAATGAAGAGTGGAAAAGTAGTGAGAAACTACAAAGATAAAGAAAATTGTCGACGTGAGTTATCGGCACGAATTATATCGAACAGAGATAACAGAATTATTCTTTGAATTTGGCATAAATTTCAAGAATAATTAGTTCAAAAGTACTAGTAAGTACTGTGTGCGGATCGCAGATGGATTGACGAGGTGAGATAATGATGCAGACCTTAGGAGATATGCCTGAAATTTGCATAACAGACCCTAGCGGAAAACTAGACGACCGTTTATCCTTGGTAGAAGTTGTAGATTAGTATAGGTATTATACTAGTATTTTATTGACTCGTAGGAAGTATCGTTTAGACTACCGTGATGCACGTCGATTTGCTAGACAGAAGTTGGGGTGAAGCTGTTGACTAAACCTGAGATTGTATCTCAAGCAGAAGAAAAGATTTGGCAAGGTCGAGAAAGCTTGGAAATAGACCAAGATCGACAAGAGTAGTATGTGGATTGTCGAGTAAAACCATTGAAACCCCAAGTAAGGGAAGATAGTGGAACTCAAAGTGACCTTCCGGAAGTACTAGTAATTGATGTGGGATAAAAAGGAAAGTTGAGTCCTTGTTGATTGGACCTTTCTATATATCCCAAACGCAAGAAATTGCGGTGTGTTGATTGAATATCCTTGATGAACTTCAAGATGATTGTAAAGTTTTCTATGGGTCTCAGGGTTCTGAGAACATAGATTGATAGATGTTAACGAATCCCTCATGTGAAATGAGGAAGATAAGTGATTATAGTGCCCGGGACAACCGGATGAATGATATGCGCGTGATGATATAACCACGAGATACGAAGTTGGTATGGTTAAAGAGCTGTAGCAAAACCATGAAGGTTTCCATATGATATGAGAAACCGGAATTGTAACGAGAAAGAAACACCCTCGCGTGATAGTATGATTTCGGGGACGAAATCTTTTGAAGGAGGGGAGAATTTGTAACGCCAAGATACTTTATTATATAATTATAATAAAAGGGTAAATTGGTCATTTTACCTTGTAAGGGTAAAATGGTCTTTTGGACAGAAAAGTATTTGGTTTGAAATAATATTTTGAGTTTTGGACTTAAAATGTTATAAAAACTGATTTTTGGTCGTGTTATCGAAAAAGGGTATTTTGGTCATTTGACCAAGTCAACGACCAAATATGTAAAAATATTGTTGGTTGTGGCCAAAATGTAAGAAATGGAAGTTTTATTGTAATAAAACTTGATTTTGGTGGTCAAAGTTCAAGAAATGGAACTTTAGGACCAAAAATGTAAATTTTTGGAGTATAAATATAGAGAGTTTGACTCTCCTCTTTGACCAGCTCATTGTGCAGCTACGGGAGTGGATTTTGGAGAGAAATTTCTGGAAGATCATGAAGCTTGAGGCAAGGAATTGGAATCAAGGTTTGGAATGGGTGATTCCTAAACAATTAAAGGTACGGGACAAAATTCTACGGATCGTATCGGAAGGCAAGAAACAACCGGGAATTTGATGCAGCTAGCATCCAGGTGAGTAATCTCACTGATACCATATGTGATATATGATGATTGAGTTGTTACAGGTTGAAACTGATTGTGGGACGAAATTGATAGTTCAAAGATACGTTGAAGAGACAAGACCGGATAAGCCGTGAGTCATTGCGATGACAAGAACGGAACCGTGAGTCTAGGCAATAACGGCTAATCCGTGAGCCATAACTAATTCTGGATTTTTATATCCAATGGGTACGGCCTAGATGGCTATGATTTTTGGATTGTATATCCAACCGGTGCGGCCTTCGGGCTATGTCTCCGATGCAGCCTTCGGGCTATGATTTGATGCGGCCTGTTGGCTATGACTCTGGTGCGGCCTTGTTGGCTATGTCTCCGATGCGGCCTTGTTGGCTATGACTCCGGTGCGGCCTTCGGGCTATGTCTCCGATGTGGCCTTCGGGCTAGGATATTTAATGCAGCCTGTATGGCTATGATTTTGTTACAGGTATTTGGTGCGGTCTTTTTGACTATGATATCGGGTTATTAAACCCAGCTGGTACAGCCTACGGGCTATGAATTGTATATTGAAAATGTTTTGGTGCAGCTTATATAGCTATGACAGGGTGCGGCTGTTAGCCATGATATATGATACAGTGTACGGCTTAAATAGCCATGATATACGGTGCAGTCCGATGTGACTGAGAGAGATGGGACAGAAATAGTTGTATATGGTTATATGTGCAAATAACTGACGTGGTTTGATAATTGCAGGTTATCATGTTATAGTCTGTAAGACTATAATTTAGGATGTGAAATCCTAAGAGATACTTGGTCAGCCAGTAAGGCTAGGAGTTTGGATTCGATATCCAGACAGTTATATGATTGTGATTTGATACGTGTTATCTGCAGATTTGATTATTCACTGAGCTTTGTAGCTCATACTGTTTGTTACTGTCCCTGCAGGTTAGCATGATACTGATAGGGGACAAGATAGGGTCCGTGACTCGTGAAGTAGGACTCGTAGATGCTGTCAGTAGCAGCCCGGCTTTAAAGGAGTTATGGTATTTTTATACTCTCCTTGATACACTTGTACCCGTATTTATTAAAATGTACCCCTTGTTATGGTTTTATGTATTGAAATCTGTGTTTTAAATGAAAAATTTTTTAGGGGTATTTTTGTTTAAAAAGCCGGGTGTTACAGGAAAGGAGAACTCACTTGTTAGCGGAAAGAAAAGACACGAAAAAGAGTAGGGAAGAAGCCTCTCATGTTGGGTCCACTGACGCCGGCGGCCGGAGGCGTCACCGGGAAGGTTGCTGCCGGCTATTTGGCCTGTTGATCGAGAAGGTAGAATACGAGAGGGAGAGACCAAGAGTGACAAGCTGGAAAAGGAGAGAAGGGGAATATTAGGTCTAAGGGAAATTTTGAGATATTTACATAAAAAGGCTCATTCAGACTCCTCATCTCTTAATCTCTTAATGGTTCAGAGCCCATTAAGAGGCTCTGTTTCATTCAGATGTGACATTTTTGCCTATCAAACAGTCTTAATGATTCAGAGCCTCTTAATCATTCAGATTAAGAGGCTATTAAGAGGCTATCAACACAGCCTTAGTGTTTCAGTCTAGCGCAACAATACATATTTACAAGGTCTAAATCCTAAACCGCCAAGATGACACGAAGAATAAACGGGTTGACACGACACGATAATTAAACATAATCGATTTAAGGTCATACCATCTCAACCCCCTTAAGTTTCAACCCGATACGATATGACACGATACGTTTGTCTGACATAATGTATAACAACTGTATCAATAAAAACACTAATAAACAAAAACGAATTTGACAAAAGCATCAGAAATTAAATAAACCATCTACAAAGAAAGTAGCTCATTTGTTTGGTCAACTGATCTCTTAAGACAACCCATACTCAAAAGATAGTCAAATTACTCAAAATTTTAGTTTCCACAAGGTAAAAAACATCCGACGATATGTAACTAATGACATTCTACAACGACGCATCAAAATCTCATAACTGCTAATGATATGTTTACAAACACTCCCCGTATCATAGCTTCATACCTCATCATCCACCTCACCATCATCCAACAACGCTAGGCTCTCTTGGTATCTCTCAACAAAGGTGTACTCTGAATCAATATCACTGCAAGAATCATACACACTATTCCATCCCTCCTGGTTGCAAATCATCACATCGCCTTCTGTAGATTCCACCGTTATCAAATCACCATTATTTGTCAGTCCCAAAGCTCTCCCGACATCATTTTCAGGATAACACACTTTATAAATCATTGTCCATGAAATCGGATTCTTATAATCTTTCATAGTCCATATCTTATAACTGCTTGAACTCCACCATGGCTTGCTAGATCGGGTAGAATAAATCATAGCCAAAGAATCGTCAACCACAGCAAGCTTTATTCCCCTTGGGTCTTGGTCCCCTAAAGATTTAGGAAACTCGATTTCCCCAAAAAACTCGGTACTCATGTCAAATGTCAAAATTGAGCAACGTAAAATGCTCCGATCAATTACTACCCAGTGAATGGATCCGTTCAAAAACACCTGTGAGTAGTTGGAGAAGATGAAGAAAGGCAAATCATTGGGGAACACGACTTCCCTCCAAATTGCGGTTTTCACTGTGTAAATCTGAACCTGAAATGGCCCCATTAAAACAAGTAAGTATCGATCGTTGTATATGTATGTTAAATGAACACTTACATGTGGTGTAACAATGGACCCGCCACCACGAACGTAGGCAACTCTGATAACTTTATAATCATCAGACATCTTATGGTACCCAAACCCGAAACGAAGATGTAAGTATTGGTGTTCGCTTCTGAGATACATGGGGGGAATTAGGGTTAGGTGCTGTTTGTTTTTGAAGAGGTAGAAGGTCTGCAGTCTGCGGACCACATCTGCAGACATCTGTAGCAGAAGAGGTGGACCAAATGTCTGCAGTCTGCAAAGAGAAGACTGTTTGTTTTTTGAAATCTGCAGACTGTAAAATAAACTGAAATTTAAATAAACTGATTTTTTTAAACATAAGAGTTTTCAACATTGAAATTTAAACAAGTCTATTTTTAGAATACCGAAATATAAATCATACAACCATAATAAAACTTTTTTTGAAAGTTCTCATTCACTATTTTGTATTAATTGCTTTGCAATTTCATCACGTAAATTAACCATATACTAAAACATGTATATACATTCCTTTTCTAATGAACGGTGCTTTCTATTTCGTATGTGATTTTTGTCTTTATATTTATTAAAAGAAAGTATTTAAAAAAAAGTTCTGATTATTATTGTTAAACCAAAACCATGACTATATTTACATTAAGAAAAATACAGTGTGTAAAAGGTAGTAACTTATCTTCGTTTATTCCAATATTATGATATGTATTTTTACTTTTTATTACATTATTTTATCTTTAGCTTTTTATTAAGATATTCCATACCGAAAAATCTATTATATCACACGTCACCCAAACCTATTTGTAGTATTAAAGTAAAAGTATGATACGATAATTAACAAATCAATAAATTTATATTGTTATTTCTTCTATTTAACCATGAAAATCTTGGGTTAAAAACAAAAAAAATGCTGAAAAATATTGGTTAAAGAAGATGTCAAAAGAGGCTTGCAGACTTTGTCCCACATCTGCCCCAAGAAGACCACGCGCAGACTTGTTTACATCTGCGGTCTTCGAAAAATCAAACAATCTGCGAAAGGCTACGTCTGCGCGCCGTCTGCGTGGCGCAGACAAAAGTGGTCAGGAAGATCTTCAAGCAAAAAACAAACAGCCCCTTAGTTTCCTTCTAATTGAAGGATTCCAAAGTATGATTTCATCTCTTCCGACAACATTATTAGAAAAGCAAATAACACCGTTGCAACAGCCGATTAATTTGAAAAAGAGGAGTTCGGTTCCACGAAGGTTAAAATTATAAGGGAATTTTATGGGAGAATTGGTATCTAGAGTGAAATTTTGGTCATCGAAATGGACAGCGAATTTTTCCTTACTCTTGAACAACATAAAGCGACGAACAAGATAGCGAGAGTTCAGTTGGTTAAAATTGTGAAGATGCATGTGGTTGAATTGGGTGGAAGAGATGAGAGTGAGCCATGATTTGCATACTGATCGGCACCGGAGAAGTGATTTTGATGGTAACCATGAGAGGATTTGGATGATGAGTTCTGATGGTAGTTCGACTGCTATTTTCAGTTTCTGGAGAATTTTACAAACAGTTGGAGTCAAATTATAATCGTAAAGATCAAATAAAGAAGTCGGTGTACCAAAAAACAAATGAAAAGAACAACATGAGACTCCAAGTGTGTATAATTAATTCAAGTAACTTTATTTAGCACTATTGAATGTTCAACAAGAATCTTATCCAAATCTGCGAAATTGCAAACGAATGCAACATTAAGAACGCAGTTTATTCTACCATTCTGTCGAACACTTGATATGCACAGATTTGGTAAAAAAAAACCACGTTTGTACAATTTAACTAGAATGGAGTGTTGGAATTAGGATGGCAAAGAAAATGAGGAAAGAGAAAACTACATACCATGCGATTCATACCCGCTTCAGATTGTTGCTGAAGAATTCAACTTCAACGATGATAAACACTTTAATTTCAACGAGCATGAAAACTTCAACGAATGTACTTCTACTATTGAAATCAATTCGGATGATTTCGTTGCATCTACTATTATAATTGATTCAAGAACGGTGCTACTACTATTGAAACGGACGATAAATCCCTCTTTTTAATGAATAATTTTGTTGTCGTTATGGCATTTTGAATTTGGACGGATTGAGATTACTAGGTTGCGATTTTAATGGAGGTTGCAGTGGGAACTGTAGCGCGAAGGTTGTTTCAAATCATACATAATATTCTATAATATATTGTATTTCCATAGTCATATTAAATATCTAATATTAATATGTAATATTCTAGCGTATATTTGATATATATGATGATAACAAGAAGAGCATCAAAGAGGATAAATCTCAAAGAAAAAAATAACATACCACTATTTATTTGGTGTTTCAAATAACAATTTATTAAAAATAAAATGATTGTTACAAAAGTTCAAAATCTGTTTACGTGGTGTTAAATCTGGCTTCAAAACATCATATGTGTAGAAAGGCCAAGCGGTCCCATCTTGGCCTCACCTAGCCACTCCGAAGTCGCGTAGCAAAATCATCACAACAACGCCTCTGCACTCTATGGCTCCGGGCGGTTTGGTCCCCGCCGCACGAGAAGGCATTGAAGCCGCGTGGAAGTTGAAGTGCATAAACTTTGATCATTGAATGTTGGATGCCGTTTGATCGATGTTTCAACCTTGTCTCGAAGTCGAGTGAAAGGCATAGGCTGGCGGTTTTCCTCGCAATCTCACAACCTCACTATAAGATCATATAAATTACCATCGGCCTTTAAACAGTTCCTACCTTTTGTTATCCCAACATCAAAATACTCAACAACCCATACCATCGTTTTGATTCGACACAACTTCAACCTATAAAAATTCAACCTCCAAACAAACAAGTTCCAAACAAGTAAGATGATGATGAAATTGATACCGAAGTATCGATGAAAGTGAAGCTGAAAGTGGTTAAACAAATTAAACAAACTTTGTATGAAGTATATATTTAGTGGTGTCTCTGGGATGTGTCGGTGGTGCGGCTGCATTGGGCCTCCGTTCATAAGGGGCCTCATAATTTAGGGAAGATCTATATGATGCTATAGGGTTTTTCATAAAATATACAATGTAACCCTTGTTATTTTTAACTCTTCAAGCCATTTTATTTATAAAAAGCAACTAAAAATAGAAAATCGAAATCTTATCACAAAATTTAAGGGGGTTTATCGACAATTTAAAGAAATAATCTATATCCAATAAAAATACAAATTTTATTTCTAGCAAAGTTTTTCAATTTCTATAAATTTCACCAAAAACTAATGAAATTAGATCTAAAAAAACTCAAAAACTAAAAAACCTAACCTTGAAAAATAACAGTCGAGCGACGTCTTTGAATCACTGGAAATTGGTCCTCATCCCTCACCAAAAACTGTTGCTCGTTGCTTCTCCGGAATTGTTGCTTTTTACTGTCTTGAAATCTTGACAATGGTCCGTCGTCCGCATCTCATTCTATTGTTATCGCTATAACTAAGAACAGGTTATATCATACTAACATGTTCTTAGTTATAGCGATAACGATACAATGATACACGGGCGACGGACCACCGACAAGATTAAACTCGTCTAAAAAAACATGTCTTTAAGCATACGTGACAATATTTCAAGACAATGAGACGCGGATAACTTAGGATGATCCTTAGATTAAACTCGTCAAAAAAACGTGTCTTTAAGCATATGTGACTTTTTCGATAAAAGCATAGGCTGACGAATGAGATTTAAACATGATGATTTAAGCACGATAGATAGCTTATGGTGATCCTTAGACTAAACAATTACGCCTAACCCCATATTGATATAAGATCAAATATTTGATGTAACTTTAGTTAAGTTAGTAAATGATGATACTTTAGATTGCGTATTTAACTTTATACGTTGGATCATAAGAAAGAATGGATGAAAGACAAGATGAAGTCTAGGACTTGATAACTCCAGACTTGACGAAATCATACGAATTTATTATTGACTTTTTAGTTAACGCTAAGGTGAGTTTATCGGGAGTACACATCCCTAATACTACTTTCTTGTGTGTGTTGTTGACTACTTACATGCATACTATTTATGTGCAATGTGATATATGACTACTTTCATGACAATGTTTTGTTTTGAAAGAGTTTTGAGCATCCTATTTGTGTATTACATATAGGATGGGATTGAGCGTGTGAACCTAAGATGACTTGAGGAGACTTCCCAAAAAGAGAGAATTTTGAGCTCCAATAGCCACTTTTGAGATGACTTAAGATGTTCTTCCCACCAATAGGGAATTGCATAAGGGGTGTAGCTAACCCTCATGTGGCTAGTGTAATCACCACTAGTTCTAGTTTTGAACTATCGAGGGATTGAGTAACATACTTTGTGCGTGTTACATGTGAACTTAGGTAGGTGTCATAGAGGTGGGTTTGGACTTTTATGATATTGACATAGGTTGAGATAATTGTATATTGCATTGCAGTGCATTCATAACTATCCATATTTGTTCGATGATTATGAGAAAATAATGCTTTTATATAAACTTTTGGAAAAAGAATTTCTTTCAAACTTTGCAAGTGTTTTGAAAAAGAAAACTATTTTTGGGGGATTTGTCCCGAGTTCGGTGGTTAGACTACCCACTGTAAATGGGTCAACCTCGGGTAAGCGCACTAGGCATTCCCATTCCCATTGCCTAACCTATTTTTATGTGTACTCAGGTTGATGAGATAATATGATTTTAGAGAATCTGGACATTTTAGAATGGTCACAGATTGTCTGGTTTCATTTGAACTATGTAATGGTATTTTAATTGTAACAACCTTGCCCTGTTACTAACCAAGTCGTTTTGATAGTGGGATCATATGATTTTTCTACAACTTAAACTCTAAAACTATGAGTTTAAAAAGATGCTCAAAACTCTTTAGCTTACCTCCACGAATTAAAAAGCATGAATATGGATAGGAAAAACGTAAGAAGAAACAAAGAACTAAATAATTAACTAAATCTCATGAAGGAGCTATTGGTACGTTTATAATAAAACAAACATCAAACATTTTGGAAAATGAAAAACAAACTATTTATGATGACAATCTTTGTTCAAATAACGATGATTATCTTGGCCATGGGATACAAAATGAATTAATATTTTTCTTTCTTTTGATATAAAATATGTGATTATTAAAAAGTATCATAATATTTTTCCATAATACTTGATTCTATTATAGACATGAGACACCAAAAACAAATGTCCTTGATTTTAAGATAGGTGGACGTCTCATCAAGTTTTGCTTGCATTGAAGAATCCTGCTAGGGTGTTTAGATATATATGATACAACTTGTTAAGGAGTTTTTGATGTTTTACGAAATGAATTGAATTTTCTTGATCTTGACATTAATAATGTGTGTGGACAAGGTTATGACAATTGATCAAATATGAAAGGAAAACAATAAGGAGTGCAAAAAAACATTTAGATATAAATTCTAAAGGTGTTTATACTCGTTTTGGTTGGCGTAGTTTGAACTTAACTTTATATGATATGGATAATACTTGTGGTAAAGCTAATGAATTTTTTGGTATCATACAATGTATTTATACAATATTTGCAAATTCTACTAAGAGACTACAACATTTAAAAGATAATGTGAAATGATTAGCTCTTAAATCGTTGTTATCCACTTGTTGGGAGAGTCGTGTGGATGATGTTAAAGTTATAAGATTTCAAATGTTAGATATACAAGAAGTTTTATTTCAAGTAACTGAAAACGATGATGATTCAAATATCAAAAGTGAAACTTAATCCTTAGCAAAAAAAAATGAACTTCATGACTTTGCGTTTATAATGGCATTAGTAATTTGGTATGTAATCTTAAATACTTTTTAATTTAGATAGCAAACAATTGAAATCAAAAGATATGTTTATTTGTTTTACTATGGAATAAATATTAGGGCTATTTTTTTAAGAATATAGAGATTCTGGTTTTCAAAATGCTTTACAAACTACAAAACATTTGCTTATTAGATGAATATTGATCTAATATTTCCTCAAAGACATAATATTATAAGAAAAAAAAATATTCCGATGAGATTTCAAATGATACATCCTCTAGTTTTTCACAATATGCACAAGAAACTTTTAGGGTTAAGTATTTATTATGTATTATTTATCAAGCAATTACTTGTCTTACTACAAGGTTTGAAGAATAGCATTCATATTATAATATCTTTGTTTTCTTGTTTAAATTCGACAAATTACATTGATTAGATGATACGAGCTTAAAGTCTTATCGCAAGTCTCTTGAAACTTCACTTAAGAAATATAAACAATCAGATACCGATTGAGACAATTTATATGTTGATTTAGAATTAATTCTACATTTCTTGCCTAAGAATGATATGACACTATTAATATTTTAAAATTTAGAAAGCATACTTATTCTTTTCCTGGTACATCTATAACATGTCAAATTTTTGGTTGACTATTCCTATTACTTTTGCAATTGTAGAAAGAAGTTTTTTCCAAATTCAAGTTATTGAAGCCCTAATTAAGATCTATAATGACACATGAACGACTTAATTATTGGCTTTTATGACTATTGAAAGAAACTTTTGGACAAAATTCCTTATGAAAATATAATAGGAAAGTTTTTCTCGACGAATAGTAGAAAGATGACAATTTTCAACTAGAAGCTAGTTTATTTGTTGTGTAATATATTGAATGAAATTCTTGTAAGCATATTACGGGGTTGAAATAAAAAACTAGAATTGTATTGTTTGTATTTTTAGAATTTACAACTTTTAGTGTCTATTTTTACTAAATTGCATAGGGCCTCTAAGATATCATGATCGACCCTGCTTAGCCACTATACCCTCTCTTTTCTTTGCTGCCAACTTATTGTCTTCCTCAACTTGGAGCTCGAGGATGAGACCTTCCACACTCATTTCCTGTTGCTTTTGTTTCAAATTATTCTTGAAATCAACCCAAGAAGGAGGCAACTTTTCAATAATCACATCTACTTGAAAAATCTGGTTCATTGGTATTCCTTTGGCACCGATGTCATGCATGATTATTTGGAGTTGTTGCACCTGCTCTACAATTGATTTAGACTCCTCCATTTTGTACTCTAGAAACGTTGCAACAACATCAACATCTTCTGTATTGTACTCCCGCCCAAAGATTCCCATAATTCTTTTGCTGTTTCAGCCGTACTATACTTGTTGGATAATGTTGCCACTAAGCTGTTCAATACATATATACTTGCGACACAAGAAATCTAAGTGCTTCCAAGCATCTACGACACTAAGTGCTACGAAGTCCCCCACTTGGACATTTAACTCAGGTGCATCCTCGGTTAGAAACCTAGCCAAATTGAGTGTTGTCAAGCAGAAAAGCATTTTCTGTTGCCACCCATTGAAATCCGAACCATTGAATTTCTCCGGTTGGTCCGCATGGCTGTTTGGAGACAAGACCACGTTATGTTCTAAAGAAGGAACCAATTCATTCGGTTTTGGAGCTATCTCTCTGTTATTGGCAGTATCCATAGTGTTGCCAGATGTGTTTTCCATCTGAAATGAAAGTTTTAATTAGTGTAGTATAATAAAAGTTATTTAAAACGTTTCTTAAAATAATAATACTTGATTATGGGAACACCAAAACAGGAAATTTTGATTAGAAACAGATAAATAAAATGATTCTGCTTTTGAAATTCTAGAAAAAAGAACTGAAAATTCAGAAAAAAAAAAAAAAAGATCATTTTCGTTTAAACTTCCAAAAGACCGGTAACATATAAAGTTTGTTTATGAAATTCCTGGAAACTAACAATGAAGGAAACATATAGTTTATGGAAAACTAGAATAGAACGGGAAACAGAAAAAGTGTTCCTGTTTTCTCTTTAGGAGCGGCAATAAAACAAATCAGAGTCTGTTTTTAAGATTGTTCCGAAAAATATATAAATTTAAACCTAAGCTGATGCTTGCATTAATTATACATGTTTCGCTTGTTTCGCATGATATAACAAAACAGATGAACTGAGTATGCGTGAGTGTTTCTACCGGTATATTCAACAAAACAATTTTGACAAAATATTGATTACAAACCTGGAATTCCAATATGCTTTTTTAAGTTGCAGCAGCACCTCACTAGTTGTTAGTCGTCGTTCACATTTATGATGTAAGCACCGGTAGACAATCATTTGAAATGTAGACAACGATTTTGGAACAATTTGTTCCTTTATGCCTTCAAACACCATCTCATCAAGTGTTCGTTTTTTGCAATGATATCTATTAGACTAGGAATTCACTTATGTAACTGTGTGGTACCACTACTAGAAAATACACCTTTAATGACACACGAACTATGACACACACTAGTTTTATGACATACAAAAATGTGTGTCGTAAAAAAAATGTCATCTCTTTCAAAATCTGAAGGATTTACGACATACAAAATTGCATGTCATAAATTTGTGTCATCTTTTTTAAAATCTATGACATACAAAAATGGTTGTCATGTTTTAATGTCATAATCCAAAAAAAAAAACACGGAGGACCCTTTTATGTCGTTTTATAAAAAAGTGTGTCATCTTCGGTTTCCTTTATTACCTCGACCTTTCTCAATTTTACGCTCCAACCTTTCCAACTTTTCCCTTCGTTCCCACCCCCAAAACTAGGGTTTCTCACTTCAAATTTTCGCTGCCTTGATCTGCCTAAAAACTAATCAGAGAAGCAAACAAGATGATGATTAGGGCAACTCAGAGAACAATTCACCAGTTCACTCCTTATCTCCCTCTCCTTCTCATCGTTGCTACCCGATAATCTGCTTGCTCGTCTTGCCGCCGCCGCTGCGTTCTGCCGCCGCCGCTTTGTTCTGCCGCCTTCGTCGATGCGTTCTGCCGACGACCTTCTCCGCCACGCCGACGAGCTTCTGTCGTGCTCCTATCGCGTCGTCGTCCAGCTCCATTGCAAACACCACCATATAACACCCCATCCCCCTCCTCTCGTTTCATCTACACACACTCAACTAATTTGCTTCTTCACCATGGTTTCTGCAGAATTCGCACGCACATCAGTCAATATCATCTGTGAGTAAAGCACAATCTCTCTTACTCACCTCTGTCTCTGTCTCTCTCTCTCTCTCGATCTCTCTTGATCTAATAATACATTTGATTCCGTATGTTGTTCTTACTTTCATTCGCAAAAGCTTTCTTACAGTCGACTGCTTCCCATCAATTGGCCCATGTAAAACTAATATATTAATTTTTTAAGCCATCTTCACATTCTTCTGGCTAGGAGTTTTTTTGAAAAGGTTTTTGATTTTGATTCATCCGTATGTACATGGTTTCAGTTGTAGCTTCTAATTTTTTATAGAAAAGATAGATACCAGAGCTTCTACAAAGGAAGTCGTTTGTTGACTACCTTGTAACCATTTCACCAATGTGAGATTTTGAAGAGGTTTGTTAACTGCCCTTTAATCATTTCACCACTGAAAGTATGAAAGTATGTATTGGGTTTCGATTGTAGGTTTCTGAAGAAGTTTTACAGAAAAGGTTCGCCAATGTAAGTAAAAGCTTGTTGCAATTTGTGTTAATTGTGAATACAATTTGTGAATTCTAAAATATAGAACAAAAAATGTCTGTGTTAATTGTGAATACAATGTGTTAGTTAGACGTCATATTCAAGAGTTTTCATTGAACACATATTCTGATATGGAATTAAAAAATATTATGATGAAGTAGCCAGACCTATTGTAATTTCTTAATCATACTGGATTGTAGTTAATGATTTTAGAAACGATAATATATCATTAAAAGCATATGAATAGTAATGAATGCAAATGCTTAACTTATGCTTCCGGTTATTATTAAGCCATTCTACTTTGGAAAAATTGCTCAATCATAACATTGCACTTTCATTTCAAATTACTGATATTTATGATTCTTTGCAGTTATTTTTGGACCCTTCAATGGAAATGTCGTTATGGTGTGGGTTTGCCGGTGGCTATAATGTGGAAATAAGGAGTCTAAAAACAAGCTATGATGTGGAAATAAATAAGCATAACAGTTGGTCGAAAAACATTTTTAGGATCCTTGAACAAAAATTGTTTTATACCATTTTTATGCACTTTTTGTACAATTATTACCGATACTTATGATTTTTTTGCAGTCATTAATTGGACTCTTCAACTGCATTTTTTAATAACTAGTGACATCTATAACGTAAACACAAATAGAACGAAATGAAATTTTTTAACGGGTTTTTTGCTTTCAGGTCCAACACATATTTCCAGCTTGTGGATATGGTGCTTTTCATTTCAAGGATAAAGATAGAAGACAAAGAATAAATGTGATTTTATATTTCTTGATGTTTCACAAGACTATTTTGGTCCTTTATCTTGGAGTGTTAGTTTAATTTATAGGACAAATATAGAAAACAAAGAATTGTAACTGTAATTCTGTATTAAGGATATGTTATTTTATATTATAACAAATTAAATTCAGCGTGTGATTTGATTTTTGTATTATTCAATCTAATATATATATATATATATATATATATATATATATATATATATATATATATATATATATATATATATATATATATATATATATAGCTTATTTGTTTAAAAAAAATTTATGACTTACATTGTAAGTCATAAAGGTTTGTCATTAATGTATGTCGTAAATTTACGACACACAAATGTGTGTCATCTGTCATTTATGACAGGGGCTTCCTTGACATACATTTGCGTGTCATCTGTACCCTTTAATGACACGCAATGCGTGTCATTAAAAGCCTTTTTTCTAGTAGTGTACCGATGTGTAAATATTGTATCTATATATGTGTCAATGAAATACAAGGAAACGTGATTTTGGCCATATCCCATTATGGTATCAGAGCACACCTCTGTACCTAGCCGCTCCCTCACCTCTGTATCTATTATCGTTCTTGAACCCTAGATCTTTTCTACCCTACTTCAATTTCTTTCTCGCACAAATGGCCTCGTTACATCCCGCTGTTACAGTCACTAACATCAGGAACTTCATTCCCATTATTCTGAAGATGGATGATGGACAATACACTTCATGGGTCGAATTGTTCAAAATCCATTGTCGTGCACATGACGTTCTTCACCACATTCTTCCAACAGAAGCTTCTCCCTCTTCTAAAGAAAAAGAAAAAGCTTCTGATGCGGCTCTCACCAAACGCCTTGATTCCATTGTTCTTCAATGGATATACAGTACAATTTCAAAAGATCTTCTCATCACAATTCTCAAACCTGATTCCACAGCCGCACAAGCTTGGAAATCCTTGGAAAATATCTTCATTGATAGCAAACCATCGAGAGCACTGTACCTTGAAAACAGGTTCAATAATGTCAAGCTGGAATCTTTCTCGAACGTCTCCGCATATTGCCAACAACTCAAAACCTTATCTGATCAACTCACCAACGTTGATGCACCGGTGACTAACGATCGTCTGGTCCTTCAGTTAATTAATGGCCTCGGAGATAAATATGAAAGTCTCGCCACCATGCTTCAACAGTCCACTCCCCTACCTGATTTCTACACCGCTAGGTCGAAACTTATCTTGGAAGAAACCCGCAAGAATCACAGTTTAAATACCACCACCAGCCTTGTTGCAGCTTCCAATACAACCAACAACGAGGCGGCCTTGAACACACAGACCACCACCAACACCGGTGATCGCCGTCACCAACAGCCGCCAACCGACCAACAGTATCGCGGGGGAGGTGGACGCGGACAACCTGACCAATCTGATTACAACAGTAGGGGACGGGGTCGTGGTGGTCGAGGACGGGGTCGGGGTCGCGGTCGCTCCTATCAACAAAACTACTACCCACAGCAACCACCATTTGGGTGGAATACATCTTGGCAGCCGCCACAGTGGAACTTTCCACCCGCTCCATTCCCCACCACCCCGGGAAACAGACCACAAAACAGAAATCCATCTTTTGCGGGTATCCTTGGCGCTAATCCGTACAACTATGCAGCATCTCATACTCCGACCAACATTGAACAGGCCATGCACACAATGACATTAAACCCAGACCAGAATTGGTATCTCGACTCCGGCGCCACCAACCACATGTCTAACACGTCTGGTAATATTTCTGATTATTTCTGTGGACATACCCTCTCACAAACTCATTAACACACAATTTCAACGCGAAATTAAAAGCTTTCAGTGTGATAATGGAACTGAGTACAACAATCAATCATTTCATAATTTTTGTACTCAGCACGGGATGGTTTTTAGATTTTCCTACCCTCACACTTCCTCTCAAAATGGGAAGGCCGAAAGGAAAATTAGATCCATAAACAACATCGTCCGCACCCTATTAAACCACGCCTCTCTTCACCCAAATTTCTGGCATCACGCTCTTCAAATGGCCACCTACCTTCTAAATATCCTACCATCCAAAACCAAAAACAACACTACACCCACACTCCTTCTCTATAACAAACATCCCACATACACTCACCTTCGTACTTTTGGTTGTCTATGCTATCCCCTTCTCCCGTCGACCTCTATCCACAAACTCGAAAACAGGTCCACCCCTTGTGTCTTTCTCGGGTACCCCTCCAACCATAGGGGGTATAAATGCTATGAACTCTCCACGAAAAAGATAATCATATCTCGTCACGTTATCTTTGATGAAAATGTCTTTTCGTTTGCTAAAATTCACTGTTCCTCTCCTTCCTATGACTTCCTTCACTCAACCCAATCGAGTGACTTCCATCCTTCTATTTGGGAATCCGTCACCACCACACCTCCATCCACAGATCCTCAACCTGAAACCACCACCAAATCACCTTTATGTTCCCCCACACAACCTCAACCAAAATCCACTCTCAAAACTTACACCCGCCGAAATAAACCAGTAGACCCTCAACCGCTACCAGAACAACCAACCCACACACCCACCACGTCCATTTCTAATCAGTCACCAACACCCACCCGTACCACACATATCCCTAATCCGCCACCCCCACCCACCCGTAGCATGCACACCCGAAGCATGACCGGCTCCTCTAAACCCAAACAATTATTCAATCTCTACACCTCTGTTCCCTTCGAACCTCTTCCTCGCAACCTTACCGAAGCCCTTAACAATCCCGTTTGGAACCATGCCATGACAGATGAATTTAATGCCCTTATTGATAATAATACATGGGAACTAGTACCACGCCATTCTGACATGAACATTATTAGGTGCATGTGGATTTTCAAACATAAAACCAAATCCGACGGCTCTCTTGAGCGCTACAAAGCACGTTTGGTTTGTGATGGCAGGTCACAGCAGGTTGGAATCGATTGTGACGAGACATTCAGCCCGGTTGTAAAACCGGCGACTATTCGCACGGTTCTTAGCATTGCACTATCAAATCAGTGGGCAATAAATCAGCTAGACGTCAAAAACGCCTTCTTACACGGGCATCTAGCAGAGACAGTGTACATGCATCAACCCATGGGCTTCCGACATCCTTCTTTTCCACATCATGTATGTCGTCTGAAGAAGTCCCTCTACGACTTGAAACAGGCACCCCGTGCGTGGTACCAAAGATTCACCGACTATGTCACCACACTAGGCTTTCACCACAGCGCCTGCGATCACTCCTTGTTTATCTACAAACAAGGCAATGATACAGCCTACCTCCTCTTATATGTTGACGATATTGTTCTCACCACATCGTCACCAACTCTCCGACGACATCTCCTATCTCGTCTGTCTATCGAGTTTGCCATGAAAGACTTGGGCGACCTCAGCTACTTCTTGGGCATTTCCGTCAGACGTGACCCAAAAGGGCTATTTTTATCACAACAGAAATATGCAGCCGATATTCTACGACGAGCAAATATGGAGCATTGTAATCCTGCACATACCCCCGTGGACACAGACGGCAAGCTCAATAATTCAACAGGGGAACTGATTGACGATCTCACTACTTATCGTAGCCTCGCTGGTGCCTTACAGTATCTCACATTCACACGCCCAGATATCTCGTATGCCGTTCAGCAAATCTGCATGCACATGCATGCTCCTCGGACGTCTCACTTGAATGCTCTTAAACGCATTCTTAGGTATGTTAAAGGCACTATTGACATGGGGTTGTACTTGCACCGCAACTCAGTTTCCACCCTTACCACCTACACCGACGCCGACTGGGCTGGATGTCCAGACACACGTAGATCTACATCCGGCTATTGCGTGTTTTTGGGTGATAATCTAATCTCATGGTCATCTAAACGTCAGACGACGGTATCTCGTTCTAGTGCAGAAGCAGAGTATAGAGGCGTAGTGAATGTGGTTGCAGAAATCTGTTGGCTCAGAAACCTCCTCCTTGAACTTGGTCACCATCCTAGACACACGTCTCTAGTCTACTATGACAATGTCGGCGCCATCTACATGTCTGAAAACCCAATTCAGCATCAGCGAACCAAACACATTGAAATCGACATTCACTTCGTGCGAGAAAAGGTTCAACGCGGCCAAATCCGAGTCTTACATGTCGCTTCACGTTACCAAATTGCTGACATCTTCACCAAAGGCCTCTCACGGGCTCTATTTTCTGATTTTAGATCCAGTCTAAGCATCTGTAACCCTCCTCCTTAGACTGAGGGGGTATATTAGACTAGGAATTCACTTATGTAAACTGTGTGGTACCATTGTGTAAATATTGTATCTATATATGTGTCAATGAAATACAAGGAAACGTGATTTTGGCCATATCCCATTAATATCTAAACAAAGCGGTTAGAAGTTGTTGAGGTTTATCATTTGGGTATTCATTCACCAATCTCCCACACAAGATCTCCAATAAAACCACACCAAACCAATACATATCAGATTCTTTGTTTAACAAACCCATCTCCATATACAGTGGGTCACAATAACCGAGTGTGCCACTAAATTTATTTTCCACCAAGAAGTGTATATCCTTATTTACTAAACTTATTAAGGGAATCCCACAATTATAAATTTTTGCAATCCAATCATCATTCAGTAGAATGTTTGAACATTTGATGTCCCTATGTATCACCGCCCCTTGTGTTGCCGCACCTCCATGTAAGAAATCCAACCCACTTGCAATATTGATGCATATCTCAAGTCGCTTAATCCATGTAAGACTACTGTCTGTCACATACCTATCAAGAGATCCTCTAGACGCATACTCATAAACAATGATGCGTTCATCCATTTCATTGCAATAGCCTACAAGACCGATTATATTATCGTGTTTATACTCCAAAAGAATTTGCAGCTCAGTCAAAAACCGAACTCCCCATTTAAACGCTTTGCAGCAACAATATTACATCCATTAGCATTCGTAACTTCTCCCTTGAACACATTCCCGAATCCTCCACTAGTAATCAATCGGTCCTCACTGAAGTTTTGTGTGGCCAATTTTATGTCTGCTAGTGGAATTTTAAGTCTATCCTTGGGGTTTTCCTGTGAATCATCAAACACTTGATTAACTTAAAGTAAATAAACAAGTTACAAACCAAAGAGTTTGTAGCCCAATATCTGGTTTTTACATGGTGCCCGCAACCCAAGTGGCTGAGGATTCAAGTCCGGTCTAGGACATTGGTGTGTAGTTTAAGAGGAGTTAGAGAGTGTCCGTGTTTGATTGTCGTAATCAAATACTCTTAAAAAGTTGATTTTGCTTTCCAAATTTGATATGCAACACGTTAGAATATTCGATCCAACTAATGAAATAGAACTTTATCCTTTAATAAGCTAAGAAATAATATACTATTTCAGTTGTTTGGTGAATAAAACATTGCAGTAAGACTATTTCCTAAATAACTATAGCAAATACCATTATTTTATCTTATGCAACAAATATATTTAAAATGTCCCATATATAAGAAAATATTGTTATTTTTGGAATATCATCATTTATATATACATTGTAATCATAAATATATTTTAAAAAATTAAGAACCACTGGCCATTTATGTAAATTATCGATGAACATTCACAGCATAGACCATGTTTTTTTGTGGGCTGTAGCATGTAAATGTGATTCACATGTAAACATTTCTTAATCTTTATTTGTTACCACTTATAAATGGGTAAGAACCCAAAAAAAGTAAGAACCATGGGAATGAATCTTGGTGGTTTATTTGTGGAATTCGATGGTTAAGACTTCATGTGAAAAAATGAGTAATTCTTAAAATTCAGGGGGTGTTTGTGTAAATATATAAAAAATGGAGGGTGAAAATGTGAAACTCGAAGGGGTAAATTGGTAAAAATCAGTCTAGCTCGATCTCTCTCTACACATATCTACAGAACGTCTACACGCCACCCTCCTCCCCCCCCCCCCCCCACTTGATACATGTCCGCTTTTGATAGATGCGTCCTTTTTGTCTACCTAGTCCGTTTTTTTTTCATAATTTTTTTTCTTTTTGTAAAAAGAAAAAAATCAAAGTTTTTAAAATTTAATTATCTATAAAATGAGCATACTTATGAAAAATAGAAAAAATATATTTTATTTTTTAGTTCGTATAAAACCCCCCAAAAAAATCTCCAAACGTCATAAAAATTTAAGGAAATATTCTATTAAGTATACTTGTGAGATTACAAAGAGGACTTTTTAAAAAAAGTTTTCTAAGGATTCACATTTTAAGTTAAATAGAAAAATTACTCTTCTTAAATATATACTTAGTTCAAAGGATAATGCTTCTTTAAGTTTCTTGACGATGAATTCAGCTGTTGGACGCTCAACTTGAGTTTTTGCCACACATTGATATGCAATTTTTGAAAGGTTTTGTGCAAACCATGAACTAAATAACCTAAGTTCACATGCAACCTATGAGGATCTATGTTTTCTTCTAATTGAACATATAACAAAAAACTAAAGGCCATAAGAAAATTAACTAAAAGAATAAAATTAGAAAAACCAACCTTTTAGAATTTCCTGGAAGCTGAGCAGCAAAAGTATCCTGCCTCAAATGAGATCACACCCAAGCCGAGAGGATTATGGATCGATATTCCAGAGAGAAACAATAGAATGAGCAACTGATAATGAGGCCTAGGGCTCCCTATTTATAGGGAACCAAAGGGTAAAGCTAGAAACCCTAGCCGCAGCCCATTTTCCGGATTATGTGTACGCGCGCCGCGGCCTTTACATTGGCGCGCCGCGCGCCGCAATTCAAACTATTGAATTCGTACGGATATGTACGCGCGTCGCAGCCTTTACATTTGCGCGCCGCGCGCCGCAATTCAACTATTGAATTTGTACGACTTTAATCCCTGACCTCCTGATTAATCCAATTAATGTCACAGAAATTAATCCAATTAATTTCTGATTAATTATTAATCAAACAATATTATTTCTAATTAATATATTATCTCCATAATATATTAACAAACAATATCTTGATTTATTAGTCATATAATAAATCAACCCTCTCTCTCTACTTAACTTTCCAACAAACCTCCAGCCATGAGGGCAACCCAAATGGACTGTGCTACTATTAATTAGGTAAATACCAATTATTAGTCATGGCTTAGACACCTAATCCAACAGTCTCCCACTTGGATAAGTCTATGACTATAATTACCAATTTAACCTCTAATTAACCAGCACTTTTAGCTTCCTAGAAACCGCTGCCAAACTCTGATCTAATCAGTTCTGTCCATAGATAAGTGATCAGATGATCCTCCGTCCAACAAGATATTTTTCAGACTCAAGACATGGATTAAAGTCAATCCTGGTCTGATTCACTGTTCCTCGATATCCGATTTGCATATGACTCTTAGACTACCAATTTAGTCCCGGTTGGCCAACCATTTTAGTCAACTTCAAATTCATCGAGAGGCCTACAGATATCTGTTCCCCGTTAGGGTCAAGGGACGAATAAGCTTCGACTCATATACTTATGTCTTTTACCAGACAAATCACTCACAACAATACGTTTTATAACACCGAGTTACCGATGCGTTTTCGTATTATCAATGAACAACTGTCTAATAAATCATAACTCATATGTCTTAGCTTAAAGATCAAAAGATATTATCGTCTCAACATTGCTCGTGATGAAATCCATGAAGCAATCCATTGAGCGCGGGTTTATCCAATACTCAAATCTCCATTTCCAAGTACTCACGAATGGTGCAGCAATCCAATTGCAATGTCTAACTCCTTAGACAATCTATTACCAATTCATGACAGTCTTACTTCACACTTACTCCCAAAAAGTGTAATCGACTGTGGATATTTGAATAATCCAATTATTCAGGGAGTAAAACATGCAAAATGAAACACAATGATAAAGTATTGACAAAAGTAGTAAACCATTACTCATTAATAAATCTCTATTATTAAATCACAATAGTCAAATACAATACATTGTTACAAGTTTCGAAACCTATCTAATTTACATAAACTTTATATCATCTCTTAATCCAATGCTCCTAGCATGCTGATTATGCTTAATCCTACTCAGAGCCTTTGTCAAGGGATCTGCAGGATTATCTTCCGATGATACCCTCTTTACCACGAGGTGACATTCTTCTACCTTATGCCTTATGTAGTGGTACTTTCTGTCGATATGCCTGGACTTTCCATGGTCTCGCGGTTCCTTTGTCAAGGCGACCGCACCTTCGTTATCGCAGAACAGTTCCACGGGCTCCTGAATACTCGGGACTACTCCAAGGTCACCGATGAAGTTCTTCAGCCAAGCCGCTTCCTTCGACGCTTCACTTGCTGCTATATACTCTGATTCACAAGTAGAATCAGCCACCGTATCTTGCTTGGAACTTTTCCAAGTTACTGCTCCTCCGTTCAGAAGGAATACCCAGCCAGACTGAGACCGACCACTGTCTCTATCCGTCTGAAAACTGGCATCCGTATATCCTTCAACTCTCAATGTATCACTGCCTCCAAGGACCAACACCATGTCCTTTGTCCTTCACAGATACTTGAGTATATTCTTTACAGCTATCCAATGCGCCCTTCCAGGGTTACCCTGGTACCGACTGACCATGCTCAAGGCAAAGGCCATGTCAGGGCGAGTACACGTCATAGCGTACATGATCGATCCCACAGCCGAAGCGTATGGTACTCGACTCATCTCAGCTATTTCCTCGTCTGTACTCGGACTTTGAGTCTTACTCAGTTTCGCATTACTTTGGATAGGTAGCTCTCCCTTCTTGGAATTTTCCATACTAAACCTCTTTAGTACCTTTTCCAAGTATGTACCCTGACTAAGTCCAATTAGTCTTTTCTTCCTATCTCTCAATATTCTAATCCCAAGAATATAGGCAGCCTCTCCTAGGTCCTTCATGGCGAAACATTTCCCAAGCCAAGCCTTGACATCTTGCAAGGTTGGAATATCGTTTCCCATGAGCAGTATGTCATCGACATACAGCACCAGAAAGGTGACTGTACTCCCACTAGCCTTGACATATACGCAGGACTCATCCTCGCTTCTAGAGAAACCAAACTCTTTGACTTTCTCATGGAAACAAAGATTCCAGCTGCGAGAAGCTTGCTTCAATCCATAGATTGATCTCTCAAGCTTACACACCTTATCAGGATACTTTGCATCGACAAAACCCTCTGGCTGATTCATGTAGACATCCTCAGTCAACTTTCCATTAAGGAAGGCGGTTTTGACGTCCATCTGCCAAATTTCATAGTCATGAAATGCAGCTATGGCCAGCATAATCCTAATAGACTTTATCTTGGCTACTGGTGAGAAGGTCTCGTCATAGTCAACCCCTGGGGTTTGAGTAAAGCCCTTCGCAACCAGTCTTGCCGTGAAAGTGTGTACTTTTCCGTCCATGTCGGTCTTCTTCTTGAAGATCCATTTGCACCCGACTGTCTTTCGACCCGGTACGTTGTCAACCAAGTTCCAAACTTGATTGTCATACATGGACTTGATCTCGCTATCCATGGCCTCTTTCCACTTGGCAGACTCAGGGCCCGCCACTGCTTCCTGGTAGTTAGCTGGTTCATCCAAATTTATCAGTGTCCTATCACTGACAAACGTGTCCCCATCCGAAGTTATATGGAACCCATAAAACTCGGGTGGCATGCTAACCCTACCAGAACGCCTAAGAGGTAAGGATACATCTGTCGGACCAACAGGAACTTCTTCCTCTTGTTGGTTGCTAGTTTCTCCTAAGGTTGCGTCATCTGATGACTCTTGAATTTCTTCCAGATCAATGGTACTCCCACTGTCCTCTTTGAATACTAGCTCTCTCTCTCTCGAAAGACCGCTCGTCTAGCTACAAAGACCATGTCCTCGCTCGGTCTGTAGAATAGATATCCAAAGGACTGTTTGGGATAACCAATGAAGAAACATCTTTCGCTTCTGTCTGCGAGTTTGTCTTGAGTCTCTCGTCTAACGAAAGCCTCACAACCCCAGACCTTGATATGTGCCAACGAGGGAACTTTCCCCGTCCACATCTCATGAGGTGTTTTAGCAACCTTCTTAGTTGGGACAAGATTGAGGATATGGGCGGCAGTCTCTAAGGCATACCCCCAGAAGTGAATGGGAAGTGAAGCTCGACTCATCATGGAACGAACCATGTCCAACAGGGTTCGGTTGCGCCTCTCTGCAACACCATTCAACTGTGGTGTCCTGGGAGGTGTCAACTGCGAAACTATTCCGCATTCCTTTAGATAGTCTAGGAACTCGATACTTAGATACTCTCCGCCTCTGTCGGACCTGAGCATCTTTATCTTCCTGCCTAATTGATTCTCTACTTCGTTCTTAAACTCTTTGAATTTTTCAAAGGTGTCCGACTTGTGCTTGATCAAGTAGATATAACCGTATCTACTAAAATCGTCAGTAAAGGTCACGTAGAACCGCGTGCCATCCTTTGTGGTTGATCTGAATGGACCACACACATCCGTGTGAATGATGTCCAGCAGACCCTCACCTCTTTCAAAAGATCCTTTGAAGGGTGATTTAGTCATCTTGCCCAACAGACAAGATTCGCATACATCATCCGTCCTGAGGTCGAATGATTCCAACACTCCATCCTTTTGGAGTTGGGCGATGCGTTTCTTGCTGATGTGCCCGAGCCGACTATGCCACAGACAAGCCTTTTCTACACCACTAGTAGAATCAATATAATTTACACTATGTCCTAAATTGTCAACACATTCAACAGTTTCATACACACCATCACAAGGATAAGCAGTAAAAATCAAAATACTATTTTTGAAAACAGAAATAGAACCAATTTTATTATCAAAAGAAAATTGAAATCCTTGTCTGAACAATGCGTGAAATGAAATAATGTTTCTTGCCATTTCTGGCGAATAGCAACAATTAAATAACTCTATACTAACATCACTACTAAGCACTAAACTGTAAACGCCGATCTTGGTAACAGGGGACGATCTCCTATTGCCCATGATCAAGTTCAGTCTACCGTGCTCCACCTCCCTGCTTTCCTTTAGGCCCTGCAGATCAGAACAAATGTGAAAACCACATCCTATATCAAGGACCCAAGAACTAGAAGATGGTGAGTTTTTAGAGATAGTGTATATACCTGCTGTCGATGGCTTTATTTTCCCATCCTTGACATCCTGCAAGTATTTGGGGCAGTTTCTCTTCAAATGGCCCTTCTCTTTGCAGTAAAAACAGTTGGCTTCATCGGGGTTGGCCACACAAGAAATGTGGGAAGGCTTGGTTCTCGAGCCATTGCTGGATGACCCGACCTGAACCTTTTCCCTCCAACTTTGCTTAGGAGGGCCCTTCCTTTTCTTTCCTTTGCCACTTCCAATGGCTAGGACGGGTTGATTAACCGAGGGTACACTTTTACCCTTCATCCCGTCCTCAGCTACTCGAAGCATGCGATGCAACTCAGTCATATTAGCCTGATTGTTGTTCAAATGATAAGCCAGCCTGAACTGGTCATAAGAACTCGGTAACGAGTTAAGCACTATGTCAACGGCCAACTGCTCCGGTACAGGCATCGCAAGCTTTCTAAGCCGCTCCACGTAACCTTGCATTCTTTACACATGAGTGCAGATGGACTCTCCATCTTTAGGTTTGCTGTTCGTGAAGTCCTTGACCACCTCGCACCTCTCGATGCGCTCTTGCTTGCGGAACTTTTCCACAAGCTCCTTGTGCATCTCAAAGGGTCAGTAGTCTTCGTATATTCTTTGCAATTCGGGGTTCATTGTGGCGATCATGATGCAGGCCACTTTGGTCGCATCATCAGAATGTTTTTGGTACAAGGAAATCTCCTCGGGAGTAGCAGTTTCAGGGTCAATATCGACAAGCTCGGTCTCGAGGACATACTCTTTGTTCTCGTACCTCAGAGCCATCTTGATATTTCTAATCCAGTCATTGTAGTTTGTCCCGTTCAATTGAACCTTGGAACATAATGAGAGGATTGAGGGAACACTGGAGTTTGAGTGGGGAGCGGATTGATCAGCAGAAGACATCTATAAAAGAAGGTAAGTTTAATTAGATACTTGTCGGTCCTTATAATAACCCAATATAAAATAAGGCTAGGATCCAACTATAACAATTTGCAACATAGAAGAGGAATGCCGTAATCTATAAGCAAATTTTATAAAGGTAGGCGAATGACGATTCAGCCAATTCCACCGCGGAAAAATAATCTTATTATGAATGGAATTCCTAGTTTCTTTTGAGATTTATTGAACTGTTCAATAGCATGTTTAATCTCGGATATGCCCCACCGTTTGTGACTGGGATGCCGAGGATCACAAACCGGGTGTGAATAACCATGCAAATTAGCTTGGTACTCTCGGGGTCCATTATCATCTCAAATTGATGTGCCGGTAAACCACACACGCTCCATCAACAATGATAACACCCGAGACACCCATTGCCACTCTTTATGAACCCCCATTGGTGTGCCGGTAAACCACACACGCTCCACCAACGTTTCATAAAGTGCAATGTGCAATTTCATGGGGTAGCATCAAATTCACATTTTTTCTTAAAGTAACTAGATTGGGATTTTGTGTAAAGGTTCTAGTACTTTGATCATTATACTTTTAATGATTATGTGGTCCTATCAAAACTGTTCGGCTAACGACCCTCCACTGATCAGGCGAGCGGTGGGTGAGAGTGTTCACCCATTAGACTGCCATTTTACAGGTAGTCTCCTTATACCCACTTTATAGACCAGCTTCGTGAATGAGGCCTACTATTGAATTGACTGACCAATTTTATCTTATACATATAGTATTAACAATTAATAACATATATAAGATGTATTTTAAAACCCTTTAAAATATTCAAGGTTTATCTTTTAATTTTACCAAATTTAACAATTAAATTTTAAATTAAATTAAACCTCAAATTTGATTTAATCAATTTTAATTACCAATTAATTAAATTAATTAAACCTAAATATTTTAAACATTTTAAAATATTTTTCTGGATTTTTCTATTAATTTTCGACAATTTAAAATTAATTAAATCCTTTTGAATTTACTTTTAATTAAAAATTAATTAAATTAATTCAGTTGAAGATAGGTTTATCCAAATTAATCAAATTAATTAAAACCTATCCTAAACCCCCAAAAAATCGAATTCAAATAATGGGGTTTAAGGTTATCCATTTAATTAACAAATAAAGTTACCAAAAATAGAAAACCTTCTAAAACCCTAATTGTGATTTTCGAAATAGGCAAGGGGCGATTAGGGTTTCCAAAACCCTAATCCTAGAAATCGATCCTGATATATTATTAGGGTTTATAGGCTTTAAACCCTAAAACAGTTATAGCAATTCAACAAGAAAACAATACAGGCTCTGATACCACTGAAAGGTTTTGTGCAAACCATGAACTAAATAACCTAAGTTCACATGCAACCTATGAGGATCTATGTTTTCTTCTAATTGAACATATAACAAAAAACTAAAGGCCATAAGAAAATTAACTAAAAGAATAAAATTAGAAAAACCAACCTTTTAGAATTTCCTGGAAGCTGAGCAGCAAAAGTATCCTGCCTCAAATGAGATCACACCCAAGCCGAGAGGATTATGGATCGATATTCCAGAGAGAAACAATAGAATGAGCAACTGATAATGAGGCCTAGGGCTCCCTATTTATAGGGAACCAAAGGGTAAAGCTAGAAACCCTAGCCGCAGCCCATTTTCCGGATTATGTGTATGCGCGCCGCGGCCTTTACATTGGCGCGCCGCGCGCCGCAATTCAAACTATTGAATTCGTACGGATATGTACGCGCTTCGCAGCCTTTACATTTGCGCGCCGCGCGCCGCAATTCAACTATTGAATTTGTACGACTTTAATCCCTGACCTCCTGATTAATCCAATTAATGTCACAGAAATTAATCCAATTAATTTCTGATTAATTATTAATCAAACAATATTATTTCTAATTAATATATTATCTCCATAATATATTAACAAACAATATCTTGATTTATTAGTCATATAATAAATCAACCCTCTCTCTCTACTTAACTTTCCAACAAACCTCCAGCCATGAGGGCAACCCAAATGGACTGTGCTACTATTAATTAGGTAAATACCAATTATTAGTCATGGCTTAGACACCTAATCCAACAATTTTTACATATGCATCCAATGAATCTTGATTGGGTCCTTTCTTTACACCGAAAATGTTTTCATGTGCTTCTTCCATCAACCTAGGGTCAATTATTTCCTTTATTGTTCGCTCATTGAAGCATCGTCTTGCGACCAACGCAATCCCGTTACTATTTTCTTTGATGTAAATTGGATCATTGGCAAACCTCAACGACAACATTTAAAATAAAACGACACCGAAAGAGTATATGTCCTATTCATTTTTCAACTTGCCCTTTTTATCATATTCTGGATCCAAATACACTTGTGTGCCTGCAATATTTTCTGTGTAGAGTGTATTCAATTGTTGATTCTCTGGGGCGGAGTTTGGAAAGCCCAAAATCAGCAATGTTCGCCTCCCAATTCTGGCCTAACAAAATGTTACCGCTTTTTATGTCACGGTGTATTATCCTTCAATTGTCCTCTATCTTGGTGTGAAGGTAATTCAATCCACTTGCAACATCAATGCAGATCTTTATACGTTGCAACCAAGTAAGATTGGTTAGGCTACCGGCGCTTCCCAAGTAATCATCAAGGCTTCCATTAGAAGCATGCTCATAAACAAGTATCATATGTCGTCCTTCGTTACAAAAGCCAAGAAGAGAGACTATGTTGGGATGCTTGCAACTAGTAAGCATTTCAATTTCTGCAAGGAATCCTTGTTCTCCTTGCTTGTCTTCTCTGATCAATATGCGTTTTATAGCTACAGTGCTATGTTTCTTTTGAAGTTTAGATTTATTTTTTACTCCAAACGGCAGTAGTATTTTGAGAAGACTACCATTATGTTTTACTTCTGATGGCAACAAATTTTTGCTATCAAAATGGTCAAGTTCTGCTTTGTACACATCACCATAGGTGCCTGACCCGATGAGGTACTTTTCAGCAAAATTCTCCGTAGCCTTTTCTATGTCAGCGAGAGGGATCTTTAGGTGTTCCAAGTTTTTCCCCTGCAAAATTGCGATTGAGTTAAAAGGAACATGCTGCAACTATATAGGCCAACAAGTTAAACACTTCTGTGGTTGGTACCTACTTGAGTTACATCTATATAAATTAGAGCTTATATATCTAATGACATTTGTAACGTTGTACGGTTTATCATTTTTTTTAATAGTTTCATAGGTTACGTGTTCATATATTTTTATATGTAAATAAAATCTTTTTATGGTACAAATAATTTAATAGATTCCATTAATAGAACGTTCAAAGTACCCAAAAAAAAAAACACAACATCCTTGCACAACCCTATCAATTTCGTTCTTCAGCTTTTTCCTTACGCGATAAAATTCTTACATGTATTATCTTTATACAAGGGTATCTAAATGTGCCCGTAAATTGCCTATTTCTTTAAATCGATAACTCAACAAAAAAAGCACAACATGATTATATGGACGTTTTTACCGACTAAAACCATAAATATAAAAAAAAAATTATCATTTTTTTGTCATTTTCTACTTTAAAACATTGAATATAAAAAATAAAGTCTAAGTTTAGAGATTTTTTTAACAATAAAATTTTTACTTTTAAGTTTGACATTTTGTATTCAATATTCCAAACGTGTGGACTATCTAACCAAACTATGGATGGACAGGGTGTTTTCGGAATTTGGGATTTCATATTTAATGATTTAATCTGTTCATATTTATTTTCCATTAACTCTGATTCCCATAAGATAAAATTCATGAGAAATCATTTCAAATACATGGAGCATGAACTGATGAACAGATGCTTCCAAATTTTGAATTTAAGGCACTTTCAACAAAATGATAATAAGATATTGATTGCAGTTAAACGTCTTAATTACTGGTAGTATCTTTTTTTGGAACCGGCGGAATTATATTAAAAAAGCCTGCCTATGAAGCAACAAGGCAGGGAAAACAAAAACATACTGGTAGTATCGATATAACTTAGTTTTAATTTGTATACCAAAGAAATCAATTACCTTGAATCTCTTGGATGTGCCTTCAACGATCGAGTAAACCTATCATACCAATTGCAATAATGTGAAATAAATTAATAAACATTCGAGTTATTATCATGACAAAGGTGAATGGAAAGTGGAAACAAGCTAAAGGTCTTACAGGATTTTCATGTTTCAATTGATATCCCATCGCTTTCTCAAGTTTTATGACAATCTGATCTATGTTTGGGCGTTGTGATGGCTGCTCCTTCAAGCAGCAATACGCAGTTTCTGATAAGATTTTGAATGATTGTGGGTCCATTTGTTTCCACAGATCTGGATCTATCAGATCTTCAAGTCTTCCGCCTTCATATTGAGATTTGGCCAATGGAGCTAACAATCGATTATCCTCGTCTTCCATTACAGCTTTCTTTCCGCAAAGTACTTCAAACAATACAACTCCAAAAGAATAAATGTCGGATTTGTGTATTAGACAATTACATTAATTATATTTCATGACCCTTGGGTTCCTTGACCCTTGGTATTCCATGACTCTTGGGTTTCTTGACCTTTGGTATTCCATGTCCCTTTGTATTCTAGGAGAGCCTCTATATAAAGGCTTCCATGTCCCTTTGTATTCCAGGAAAGCCTTGTTAAATAGTAAATTGGGAATTAAAACCCGTATGAATTGTAAACACGCGCGCCGCGGCCCATTAAGTGTCCGCGTCGCGTGGGCCGTGAACAGCTAGGGTACGGCTAGGGTTTCTTGTAATGCCTATAAATATAAAGGCTGGTCATTAGGGTTTTGGTTGGGTTGTCAGTTGTCAAGTCTGAAGTCAGTAGTCAGAAGAGGCCGATTTACTAGCAATCTAGGTACGCTCTGTAACACCTGTATTTAGCTCTGGAATAAAGAATACTCTCTCCTGCCCGTGGACGTAGGTCATCTTGGACCGAACCACGTAAATCTCTGTGTCGATACTTTGTGTTTATATTTCTACATTTATATTCTCGTTATTATTCCTGGGCAATAGGCTATAGATTTAGGTCTATTTCCTAACAAGCCTCTATATAAAGGCTTCATGTCCTCCTCATTTGTACACACAAATTTACTGATTTACAATACAATTACCAAGTTTATCATGGTATCAGAGCTTTAGGTTAAAACCCTGCTGCTGATCATAACACGCTACCGCCGACCGCCACCTCCGGCGACCTTTTAGTCGTCGGAGGTGCCTACAATATTTTTCCCTTTCTTTTTTTTCATAAATAATAATACAGCCGACGGCACCAGAGCTGCGTCATCGGGAAGCCTCCGATTTGCAGTCAACAAAGTCTGCCAGTTCATGCGTGCTCTTACTGAGATATCACTTATGCAGTCAACAAAGTCTGCCAATTCATGCATGCTCCTACTAAGATATCACTTATGCCGTCAACAAAGTCTGCCAATTCATGCATGCTTCTACTGAGATATCACTTATGCAGTCAACAAAGTCTGCCAAAACATGTTGAACTTCACTTTCACTTTGTAAAAAAAAAAAAAAAAAAAAAAACTGTCAGATCAGCATCTTTCCACAGATGATCAAATTGCCGACGTGTTTATGAAACCTCTATCATCCCAGCGGTTTGAAGCCATTCGGTCCAAGCTACAAGTCGCTACCCGATCTTAGTTTGCGGGGGAATATTAGACAATTACATTAGTTATATTTCATGACCCTTGGGTTTCTTGACCCTTGGTATTCCATGACTCTTGGGTTCCTTGACCTTTGGTATTCCATGTCCATTTGTATTCCAAGAGAGCCTCTATATAAAAGCTTCCATGTCCCTTTGTATTCCAGGAGAGCCTCTATATAAAGGCTTCCTGTCCTCCTCATTTGTACACACAAATTTACTGATTTACAATACAATTACCAAGGTTATCATTGTGGCTCACAATTCCGGTTCGAGTACTATATGCTGGGTCAGAGTACCCAATTGTACCGCCAACGTCAGTAAGGCAAAGACGGTGCCTCCGAGCTGCTGTTTGATTCATGGAACGATTAAACCTGCTTAATTTTGGTTTCCAGTGGTGATCTAGTAAAATACTGGAACTTGTGATATCACCATGTATGACGCTAAAATCGCGTCCCTTGTCATAAAAAATGTAACTCAATACGTGCGCCACACCAACACATATCTGCAGTCTTCGCATCCATGTGAGGGTCGGATCTCTTAGATATTTGTCGAGCCTTCCATTGGCTTCAAGTTTGGTTACGATGACCTTCTCATCTCCCTCATCACAGAACCCTACAATAGAAACCAGATTTTCATGCTTCAGAATAGAAAGCGGCCAGATCTTCTTCCAGAACCGAACGTCTCCTTGCCCAGAATTACGATCTAACCTGTGGGCGACGATATGAATCAGTTGTTCAGACCGCAGGAGTTGTCCTCTGTAACCATCTCTAAATCCGGTTTCTTGAATGAGATTTGCATCGGAAAATTTGTTTGTGGCGGAGACAATCTCTTCGAGTGGGATTTGTAAGTGAGCAAACTTTTTGAAGGAAGATGAAGACATGATATTTGTGTTTATCGAGTAAACCGATGGGCAAAAATAAAAGGGGAGGCAGCAAGTCAACGTGAACACAGAGAAAATGTTTAGAGAGGCAGATACGAACTTTACCAATCGATTTGTGAAGATAGGGGATGTCATTAAGCTGCTAGTTGCTATGCAATAGAATTATGTTATTTACACTTTTAATCCTTAATGTTTTAATTTTCACTATTAAGTTCTACTATACTTGCTTAATATATTACATTTAGATTGTTCCTATTTTTATTTTTGTTTGATATTTTTAATATATATAGGTATATCAACTTATTTAATTAAAATATAAAATTAAAATTTATATATAACTTTTAACAAGTAAATATAAAAACCGTAAATACTATGAAATAGTTGGAACTCATTTTCAACATGTTAACCCTCCGAATGACTTCAAACAAATTAACTTTCAATTGCTTCTACAACCTAAAATTTCAAACTCCATCTCTTATTTCTAGCTCTAAGTGGTTTAAATGAAGAGGAAGGGAAGGAATTGGGGACTTAATTTCTAATCTTTTTGCTAGTTGGTATATTTAACCATCAACTTCTTATTTTTTGGTCTTTAATTCCCAAGTAACATTCCAATACCATATTTAGCTTTAAAACTTTACAGCAATCCTTCTAAGTTCGAATGTTTACATTCTAAGTCCAAAAAATGGTTCATTGAGTGAGATCCATTATACCTAAGCTTCCAAAGTTGATAAAATTGGCCTCTTATAGTACAAATTTTCCATTTGACATAAAATAGCTTTCTAAATAACCTTTCTAGACTATTTTCTTCTAATTTAATATTTAAAGGTAGAATTCATTGCAATTAAGTCCATATTTTAGTTAAATGTCTTTATTAAATTAGTATCATTTCTTAATTCCAAATCTTAAAAGTTTTAACTTCAACTTTCAACTAAGTAACTATATCTAAATTTTAATTTAGTTAATTTTTATGTTAATTAACTTCGAAAATTTTAAATCTACTGTCTTAACTAATTTAATTTAATTTAAAATAGTTTTATTCAAAAATAGTTTCACTAAAAAGATAAACTTCAGCCCTAAGGTATTAGTCTTACAACTATCTACCCCTTAGAATGAGTTGTCCCCAAAGTCATGACACAGAACCAAAGGTGCAAATTCTTCAAACTTAAATGAATATTGGATTTGATATGTGCTTAACATATGATATGTCCTAAATGATCACTGTTTATTATAGAATCAATCTAATTTTTTCCTTAAATAAAAAATCCAACTTAAGGTTCACTATTTCATGTTATTCTTTTCTAAAGTTCAAATCCTTCAAACTAGAGTATTTACATTTCCATAATGTTGGTGGATTTTTTTCTAGGACAAACTTATGGGTAATCTAGATACTCAAATCACTTTATAGATTGAATTTTCAAATTCACCATTTATCCTTAACTAGGTTCTTCTTAGTCGGCCTATAAGACACCTTTTCCTAATAATTACATCAAAGAAAGGATAAACCAATATTAATTTATTATATTATTAAACAAAACTTTTTAAAGCTAGTTCAAGGTACATTTTTGAGTTTTGAGCCACCAAGGTCACCTATACAAAAAAAGGTTTTCAGTCACTGTTTTGAGCCACAAATGCTTATCGGTCCCTACAAAGATTTTCGGTCACGGTTCTGGGCCACTAACGTTAACCGAACCCCCAAAAGCATGGTTCTTAGCCACAAAGGCTTGTCAATACTTTAATAACAATAACCTTAGCCAATAAGGCATTCACAACACAACCAATGTATTTCCCTTTATGTTATACCCATACATTCATTACCATATATTCTCATCTACCAAGTACCAAGGAGAAGAGTAGCTACTCTTCATATCAATCAAAAGCACACAAAGAATTTTGCGCAATCAACTACCAAATAGTAAAGGGGACATGGTTACACAACAGTCGTCAAATACAACCAAGCTGAGCAATACAATATTTGAAAAGGAACACGCATCTGCATAGAAGCAACCTTTCAAAACCGAGAAGAAAAAAGTGGTGACGATGAATGAGCAGTTGTTCCTTCTTTGAGTCATACTTCAAACCATCAAAGTTCCTCCAATATTTCATCTATTTAAGGAGGTCAATGGGAAGTGATCTCCCAATCCACCCCTTTAATAGGGTAAAAATTACTTTTTACTAAGTGTAGAACCACTTAAAGGGTGTAAGGAGGTCAATGGGAAGTGATCTCCCAATCCACCCCCTTAATAGGGTAAAAATTTGCACACCATGGCATATTTACAATGTCTAAATCCTAAAACCGCTTAAGTTTCAACCGGACATGACACGTTTGTCTGAAGTAATTATATGAGACAGCTTACTTATCATCTTTATAACAACTGTATCAATAAAAACACTAATAAACAAAAACGAATTTGACAAAAGCATCCGAAATTAAACAAACCATCTACAAAGAAAATAGCTCATTTGTTCGGTATAGACAGATAAAGGGTGTACCAACGGATCTCTTACCACAACCCATACTCAAAAGATAGTCAAATTACTTAAAATTTTAGTTTCCACAAGGTAAAAGACATCCAACGATATATAACTAACGACATTCTACAACCCTTGGAATAAAACCACGCATCAAAATCTCATAACTGCTAATGATATGTTCACAAAACTTGCCGTATCATAGCTTCATACCTCATCATCCAGATCACCACCATCCAACAATGCTAGGCTCTCATGGTATCTCTCAACAAAAGTGTGCTCTGAATCAATATTTTCACTGTAAGAACCATACACACTATTCCATCCTTCCTGGTTGCAAATCATCACATCGCCTTCTGTAGATTCCACCGTTATCAAATCACCATTATTTCTCAGTCCCAAAGCTCTCCCCACATCATTTTCAGGATAACCCACTTTATACGTCATTGTCCATGAAATCATATTCTTGTAATCTTTCATAGTCCATATCTTATAACTGCTTGAACTCCACCATGGCTTGCTAGATCGGGTAGAATAAATCATAGCAAAAGAAATCTTCAACCACAGCAAGCCTTATTCCTCTTGGGTCTTGGTCCCCTACAGATTTAGGAAACTCGATTTCACCAAAAAAACTCGGTACTCATGTCAAATGTCAAAATTGATCAACGTAAAACGCTCCAATCAATTACTACCCAGTGAATTGATCCGTTCAAAAACACCTGTGAGCAGTCGGAGAAGATGAAGAAAGGCAAATCATTAGGGAACACAACTTCCCTCCAAATTGCGGTTTTCACTTTGTAAATCTGAACCTGAAATCGCCCCATTAAACAAGTAATTAAGTATCGATTATTATATGTTTATGTTAAATGAACACTTACATGGGGTGTAATAATGGACACACTACCATGAACGTAGGCGAATCTGACAACTTTAAAATCATCAGACATCTTATGGTACCCAAACCCGAAACGAAGATCTAAGTATTGGTGTTCGCTTCTGAGATACATGGGGATAATTAGGGTTAGTTTCCTTCTAATTGAAGGATTCCAATCTATAATTTCATCTCTTCCGATAACATTATTAGAAAAGCAAATAACGCCGTTGCAACAGCCGATTAATTTGAAAAAGATGAGTTTGGTTCCACGAAGGTTAAAATTATAAGGGTATTTTATGGGAGAATTGGTATCTAGAGTGAAATTTTGGTCATCGAAATGGACAGCGAATTTTTCCTTACTCTTGAACAACATAAAGCGACGAACAAGATAGCGTGAGTTTAGTTGGTTGAAATTGTGAAGATGCATGAGGCTGAATTGGGTGGAAGAGATGAGAGAGTGCCATGATAAGACCAATACACTCAATAATGCAATGTTATCCCAACATCAAAACACTCAATGTAACACCACGTTACTTTCGGTAAGTATTTATATCTTAATCTTAGTGTAATTAAGATTAGTTAAATTATTGCATGAGTTTGAGTAGTTAGAATTTCATTTGGAAGGAATTTGAAGTTAAAAACGCTTGAAGCAGGTTACACGGGTCGTGTAGGAGTTACACGGGTCGTGTGGGGAAATCTTTTTGGACTTGTTGGGCATACCGAGGGTTTCATGGGTCGTGTAAGTTTAACACGGGTCGTGTAATAAGTTGATGAAGTTTTACCGAAGCTTACACGGGTCGTGTAAATGGAACACGGGTTGTGTAAGTAGTTGACCGAAGCTTACACGGGTCGTGTGATCGGAGCACGGGTCGTGTAAAAGGTTTGGGAAATATATACTGAAAGTTATACGGGCCGTGTAACTTTAACACGGGCCGTGCTGCGCACAGGCCCCACCCTTTTTAATCGCGATTCTCAGTCATTTGGAGGACTTCTCTCGAACCAAAACCTCTTCTAAACCCTAGAAACATTTCCCAAATCATTTTTAGACCAAATTGGAAGGCTAGAACTCGAAGGATTGAAGCAATATTCGGTATTCCACTTCTTGATTGTAAGGTTTACAGTTTTACCTCTTTTGAACGGTTGATTTGGGTTGGGTTTGAGTGGTTATGAAGAACCACCTATGATTTGTTGAAATTGAGTAGATGACTCATGCTTAGATGTTTTTAAACATTCCTAATCTTGAGTATTAACAAAAAGGAGAAAGCTTTAAGCTTTGATGGTGGAAATACAAGGTATTCACCTCTATTTGGTATGTATATGGTTGTGTAGGTGCAAGGAATTATTGAAGAAGAGGTTGTATCTACTGTTGGTGTTTGCTAAAACTTCAAGTCAGGTGAGTAATCCGTACTATGTCTAAGATGATATGTATTGGTTGAAATCTTTTATATTTGAAGTAGCTTTAGTAATTGAAATGGTAACCTAGAAGCTAACTAAGTTACCCAATTGATATGTTAACGGCCTCTGTGGCTAGGAGATTGGATTTCGTATCCAAATGTTAACGGCCTTCGTAGCTAGGAGATTGGATTCCGTATCCAAAGTAAACGGCCTATATGGCTAGGAGATTGGATGTGATATCCAAATAATTACGGCCCTTGTGGCTAGGAGATTGGATTGATATTCAAATGTTGATTCAAACAGGGATGTACATTGTATTGAGTTTTAACAACTTAATTATATATTTACATGTTGAACTGTTTATATGATTACTCATTGAGCTTTATGGCTCATAGTACATGTTTGAAATGTCCCTGCTGGTGAACGTGACCCTACTAAGGGTAAAGATATAGCTCATGGATAGGACTTGATGTTGTAGCAGCCCGGCTTTGAAGGAGTTTATTTTGATATGTACTCCTTGATACACTTGTACCCTTTTGTATAAACTTATACACCTAATCATATGTTTTGTATGTGTAAAAGTATGTTTAAAAAGTGAAATTTTTTGGATGTATTTGGTTTTAAAAAGTCGGGTGTTACAAGTTGGTATCAGAGCCGTGGTTTAAGTGAACTAGGTGTTTGTAGAATAGATTCCTAGACTTAAACCTTGAAAAATAGTAGACATGTTGTGCAGTTGGTTGTATATAAGTTTGTTATTATATATAACCTAACAAATTGTTGAATTTTGAAGTATGAGAGGTACTAAAAGCAATCCTACGCGAGGGAATTCGGGGCGTGGAGCCTCGAGAGGTGGTCGGGCTCGTTCTCAAGGCTCGGTTGGAAGAGGGGCGGGTGGACCAACACATGAAAATCCACCAGATTTACGCACCATTGTAGCCGATGTGGTACGTGAACTGTTACCTACCTTGATAAATGTACGTGATGAAAGTGCTACAAAACAAGTTCATGATAGGCAGCCTGAAAATGAAAGTCAAGGTGAAAGCAGAGTTCGTATAGAGAAAAAAGTCCAAGGAGAAGGAAGTAAAGATTGAATGCACTTATAAAACCTTCCTTGGCTGTAAACCTAAAGAGTTCTCAGGAACAGATAATCCAGTCCAAGCTATAGAATGGTTGATGCATACAGAGAAGGTGTTTCGAATCAGTAAGTGTGCAGAAGGGGATAAAGTGGAGTTCGCCACAAATCAATTAACCAGTAATGCACTACACTGGTGGCAAGTGTTCAGTAAGGCGTTGGGTCCCGACTTGACCCAGTCTTTATTATGGGAACAGTTCAAAACAAAGTTTAATGAAGAATATTGCTCCGTGGTGGCTGTGAAAAGGCTAGAAGAGGAGTTTTACATTTGGAGCAAGGATCTCATACGGTGCAAGAATATACGATGAGTTTTCTTGAAAAAGCTAGATTTGTAGAGCACCAGATAAACACAGAGAAAATGAAGATTGATAAATACGCGCGGGGATTGAAAACCCGAATTCGAGAAATTGTGCAGCCGCTTCAATTGACTTCCTTCCGACAAGTGGTGGATAGAGCCACAGAAAGAGAGACGGAACTTCAAAGACAGGAGGAGGAAAAGAAGATAAGCAAAACTAAACGAAAGGCGGAGGAACAACCGTGGATGCCTCAGAAAAAGTTGCAACAGACGGGGTTTAATTTTAGAGGCAAAGGCCTGAAAGAAGAAGCAAAGTGGTGTGAAAAATGTAGGAAAAATCACTTTGGAAGTTGTCGACCTGATGTTCCATCGACGGGTTGTCGTAATTGTGGAAAGCAGGGGCATATTGTGCGAGACTGTCGAGCGGATCGGAGGTGTTTCCAGTGTGGGGCTACAAATCATATTCGCCCAAACTGTCCCCAGGTGAAATCTAGAACACCTAGTGATAAACCCAGATATGAGAGGGGAGGAAAGAAAGATGAGACAAAGGGTCGGGGAGGACCAGTGGCATCGCGAGCATTCCAGATGACTGTGGAAGAGGCTCGTGAAAAGACTGATGTAGTTTCAGGTATATTCACTCTAAATTCGATTCCAGTATACGTAATATTTGATCCTGGAGCTACGCATTGTTTTGTGTCAACATATATGATGTCTCGTTTAAATGTTCCCCTAACTCCTATGGATGAAAGTTTGGAAGTAGCAGTGGCAGACGGTAGGTATGTTTGGGTGTCAGAACATATTGAAGGTTGTCAGCTTAAGATCTACGGGACCACTTCCCTATAGATCTGAAGCCGATGACTACCAAAGAATTTGGAGTAATTGTGGGTATGGATTGGTTAGCAACAAATTATGCTAACATGGATTGTAGAAACAAGAATATTACAGTTTTAACACCAGAAGGGGCATGCATTAAAATCCAGGGCGAACGACCGCATTTGAGAATGCCGGTTATTTCCTTTGCTCAAGCCCGGAGTAGTGTCAGTAAAGGAGGGGTATCTTATTTAGCATATGTGTCTTTTGCTAAATCGGATCAAGTGGGAAAAGAAAGTGTAAAAATTGTAAACGAATTTCCAGACGTTTTTCCGGAAGAACTTCCCGGATTACCACCAGATCGACAAATTGAATTCACAATTGAATTAGTTCCGGGAGACGCTCCTGTTGCTCGGGCTCCTTATCGACTAGCACCTTCAGAAATGGAAAAGTTGAGAAAGCAATTGGAAGAACTTCTGGATCGGGGTTTCATTAAACCCAGTTCATCACCGTGGGGAGCGCCTATTTTGTTTGTAAAGAAGAAAGACGGGTCAATGCGTATGTGTATCGACTACCGGGAACTGAATAAGATCACGGTGAAAAATAAATACCCGTTACCAAGAATCGAAGACTTGTTTGATCAACTACAGGGGCGTCGTATTTTTCAAAAATTGATTTGAGGTCGGGGTATCATCAGTTGAAGATTCGAGAATCAGATATTCCGAAAACCGCATTCCGTACTCGTTATGGTCACTATGAGTTTTTGGTTATGCCTTTTGGGTTAACCAATGCTCTGGCATCATTTATGGATCTTATGAACAGAGTATGTCGCCCATTCCTTGATACTTTTGTAATTTTATTCATAGACGATATTTTGGTGTACTCTCGAAGTCAGGCTGAGCATGGTGTTCATTTGCGCCAAATATTGGAGTTGCTTCGTCGGGAAAAGCTGTATGCGAAGTTTTCCAAGTGTGAGTTTTGGCTAAGAGAAGTACAATTTCTTGGACATGTTATTAATAGTGAAGGTGTCAAAGTTGATCCAACAAAGATTGAAGCTGTGATGAAATGGGAACCGCCTCGGAGTCCGACAGAAATACGCAGTTTTCTTGGACTGGCGGGTTACTATAGAAGATTTGCAGAGAATTTCTCTTCGATTGCTGCCCCGTTGACTAAGTTGACCAAGAAGGGTGAAAAGTTTGAATGGGCGGAAAGACAACAAGCAGCTTTTTAGAAATTAAAACAGGCCTTGTGTGAAGCCCTGGTGTTAGCTTTACCGCAAGACGGAGAAGACTACATGGTTTATAGTGATGCTTCACGGGTGGGCCTTGGGTGTGTGTTGATGCAGAAGGGTCGGGTAATTGCTTATGCATCCCGTCAATTAAAAGAAGCCGAGAAGAAGTACCCGGTACATGATCTTGAATTAGCTGCAGTGATTTTGGCTTTGAAGCTTTGGAGACACTACTTGTACGGTGTAAAGTTTGTTGTCTACACGGATCATAAAAGCTTGAAGTATTTGTTTGATCAGAAAGAATTAAACATGAGGCAGCAAAGGTGGATGGATTTACTCAAAGACTTTGACTGTGAAATATTGTACCATCCCGACAAGGCTAATGTAGTTGCAGATGCCCTGAGTCGAAAAGTATATCCTTTGAAGATTACATCCGCGTGTATGGGTGTGGCGAGCCGACTGCCCGAGTTGATTCGTGTAGAGCAAGAAGAGGCGTGTAAGCCTGAGAATGTGAAAAGCGAAAGAATGGTTGGATACATACAGCATCTAGTTGAAAACTCTCAACGATTGAAAACTTTTAGAAACCGAGTTTGGGTACCCAAGCAAGGTAAGGCGCGAAGTTTACTCTTAGAATATGCACATTGTAGTAGATATGCAGTACACCCGTGTAGTACCAAGATGTACCGAACGTTGAAACCTTTGTATTGGTGGCCTGGAATGAAAAGAGACATTGGAAGATACGTAGAAAAGTGTTTGACTTGTTTACAAGTGAAGTCAAACCATCAGAAACCGTATGGCGAAATCCAACCGTTGCCAATTCCCGAGAAGAAATAGGACAAGATTACAATGGATTTTGTGACGAAACTTCCTCAATCACCGCGTGGGCATGATACTATTTGGGTGGTGGTTGATTGGTTAACGAAATCAGCGCAATTCATTCCAATTAGTGAAAACTTCAAGATTGAAAAGTTGGCGAAAATATATATTGACGAGGTAATTCGTCGACATGGGTTACCGTCGTCAATTGTATCGGACCGAGACAGCAGATTCACTTCCCGATTTTGGCAGAGCCTTCAAGAGCAATTGGGTTTGAAGGTATTAATGAGTACCGCGTATCATCCGCAAACTGACGGGCAAAGCGAAAGAACCATACAGACTTTAGAAGACATGCTTCAGACATGTGTGATAGACTTTGGCGGGAGTTGGGAAGATCATCTACCTTTGGTAGAATTTGCTTACAACAACAGTTTTCATTCAAGCATTCAGATGGCCCGGTATGAAGCGTTGCACAGAGCACCGTGTCGTAATCCGACTTGCTGGAATGAAATGGGGGAAAATCCATTGGCCGGACCCGAGATTGTAGCTCAAACTGAAGAAAAGATTAAACAAATCCGGGAACATTTGAAAGTTGCCCAAAACCGACAAAAAAATATGCTGATAAGCGGGTAAAGCCATTAGAATTCCAAGTGGGAGAAATGGTGATGCTCAAAGTATCCCCTTGGAAAGGTTTGATTCGCTTTGGGAAGAAAGGAAAGTTGAGTCCTCGTTTCATTGGACCGTTCCGGATATCTCAAAAGATAGGAGCCGTGGCGTATCGATTAGAGTTACCAGAAGAACTTCAAGGTATTCATAATGTGTTCCATGTATCATACTTGCGGAAAACATTATTTGATGAATCTCAATGAGTACCTCTGGCTGAAATTGAGGTTAATGAAAAACTAAGATACCCGGAACAACCTGAAAAAGTGTTGGACCGAAAAGTGAGACAATTGCGGAACAAGAAAATTAAAATGGTTAAAGTACTTTGGTGACACCATAGATGTTCTGATATGACGTGGGAAACTGAAGATGAAATGAGGGAGAAATACCCTCAACTCTTTACTTGATTCCGAGGACGGAATCTTTTAAAGGGGGGAAGAATTTGTAACACCACGTTACTTTCGGTAAGTATTTATATCTTAATCTTAGTGTAATTAAGATTAGTTAGATTATTGCATGAGTTTGAGTAGTTAGAATTTCATTTGGAAGGAATTTGAAGTTAAAAATGCTTGAAGCAGGTTACACAGGTCGTGTGGGGAAATCTTTTTGGACTTGTTGGGCATACCGAGGGTTACACGGGTCGTGTAAGGTTAACATGGGTCGTGTAATAAGTTGATGAAGTTTTACCGAAGCTTACACGTGTCGTGTAAATGGAGCACGGGTCGTGTAAGTAGTTGACCGAAGCTTACACGGGTCGTGTAATCGGAGCACGGGTCGTGTAAAAGGTTTGGGAAATATGTACTGAAAGTTACAGGGGCCGTGTAACTTTAACACGGGCCGTGCTGCGCGCAGGCCCCACCCTTTTTAATCGCGATTTTCAGTCATTTGGAGGATTTCTCTCGAACCAAAACCTCTTCTAAACCCTAGAAACATTTCCCAAATCATTTTTAGACCAAATTGGAAGGCTAGAACTCGAATGATTGAAGTAATATTCGGTATTCCACTTCTTGAATGTAAGGTTTACAGTTTTAGCTCTTTTGAACGGTTGATTTGGGTTGGGTTTGAGTGGTTATGAAGAACCACCTATGATTTGTTGAAATTGAGTAGATGACTCATGCTTAGATGTTTTTAAACACTCCTAATCTTGAGTATTAACAAAAAGGAGAAAGCTTTAAGCTTTGATGGTGGAAATACAAGGTATTCACCTCTATTTGGTATGTATATGGTTGTGTAGGTGCAAGGAATTATTGAAGAAGAGGTTGTATCTACTGTTGGTGTTTGCTAAAACTTCAAGTCAGGTGAGTAATCCGTACTATGTCTAAGATGATATGTATTGGTTGAAATCTTTTATATTTGAAGTAGCTTTAGTAATTGAAATGGTAACCTAGAAGCTAACTAAGTTACCCAATTGATATGTTAACGGCCTCTGTGGCTAGGAGATTGGATTTCGTATCCAAATGTTAACGGCCTTCGTAGCTAGGAGATTGGATTCCGTATCCAAAGTAAACGGCCTATATGGCTAGGAGATTGGATGTGATATCCAAATAATTACGGCCCTTGTGGCTAGGAGATTGGATTGATATTCAAATGTTGATTCAAACAGGGATGTACATTGTATTGAGTTTTAATAACTTAATTATATATTTACATGTTGAACTGTTTATATGATTACTCATTGAGCTTTATGGCTCATAGTACATGTTTGAAATGTCACTGCCGGTGAACGTGACCCTGCTAAGGGTAAAGATATAGCTCATGGATAGGACTTGATATTGTAGCAGCCCGGCTTTGAAGGAGTTTATTTTGATATGTACTCCTTGATACACTTGTACCCTTTTGTATAAACTTATACACCTAATCATATGTTTTGTATGTGTAAAAGTATGTTTAAAAAGTGAAAATTTTTGGATGTATTTGGTTTTAAAAAGTCGGGTGTTACACTCAACAACCCATACCATAGTTTTTGATTCGACACAACTTCAACTTATAAAAATTCAACCTCCAAAGTCCAAACACACAAGTTCCAAACAAGTAAGATGATGATGAAAGTGATACCAATAGTGATGATCAAAGAAGTGTCGACGAAAGTGAAACCGAAAGTGATTAAACAAATTAAACAAACTTTGTATGAAGTATAATATTTGTATGATATTCTAAAAGTTTTGGTAAACCGTATATATGTACACTATTTGTATGATATTCTAAATGTTTTGGAAAATAAATAAATAAAACTAATCTAAAAGAAAATCTGCACAGTTGGACGACTTGTCTTCGCAATACGTCTGTCCGTAAAGTCTTTACTCGATGGATAAATATTTTAATTTTCGGTCACTTTGTTTTATCCCGCAAAATGTTTTGGTCTTGGACTTGATACTGCCATTTTCTATAGTAACCACCACAATTTCTTTTGCGAGAGCAAAATTTCGGTTTCAACCCCTGCAGAACTTTTGATACCATCGGTTAAAGTTTTTACCCAAAATTTAAACATTTTATCCTTTGGTCAATCGCTTTACCCCACAAAATTTTTTGCTTGACGCCATATAATTTTTGGTCTCCATACCGCAAAATCTAAGCTTCGCCAAATTTTTAGAGATCAACACATAATAATTTTTTGTTTTACACAACGGTTCGCTTTATTATCCATCGATTTTTCTTGCTCGTACCGCAATTTTTACTGCAGTACACACCGCAATTACTATCCACGAGTTTCAAAGAGTTTATTTTCCTAGATACCGCAATTGTTGATTTTTAACACCGCAATTATGCCTATTACCCCATGGTTATTTACTTTATACTATAGATATGGATCCTTACAACGTAGATTTTGGCTGGTGCTCTCCTCAAAACAGAGTTTTCTGAGTACCTTATGTAAATGGTTAGGGGAGTGCGGTGTTTAAAAATCCTCAAATTTTAATTTGTTAATCAATCTAAATATTTATGAGAGTAATATTGGATATTGAAATATTTCACAGATGACGTCAATTTTGACCAAGTGGGGTTTTAGGGTTTCTAAAATTTTAATTCATAATTATTAATATTTTTTTGTCTTTTTTATTTTAAGAGAGGTCGCTTTTTTACTCTCGTGATTTTTCTAGAAATAGATTTAGAGAAAGAAACTTTATAAATGCTCATCTTTTCATATTGTAAGATCCGATGGGAGTGAATCGTACGAGAAAAAAAAAAAAAAAAAAAAAAAAAAAAACGACATAAAGAAGTAAGAAAATTTTTTAAGCATTATTTGAGGAAAACAATTGTATTCTAAGACATCTCACTAAATCTTGTTTTTTATAGATGAAAGAAACGGGGAAGGCTAGCCATATATAAGGGGGGAAACAATCATATTATAATATTATATGGAAGATTGTGGATGGGCTAACGATCGCGTGTGAACCGATTGTGTAAGTACAAATTTACATTAGTATCCTTTAATATGTTGTTAACTTGTGTAAAGTATTGATATGGAATTTAGAGATAGATCGACTATTTTTCAAATGAAAGTGGATTGCATATTGTTAGATGAATTTTATGCATTTTTTCCATGTTTATTTCATATATATTTCACTACTTTTGTTGATATAATCTATGCATTTGCTACATTTCAGGTCGAACTTACTTTTTACCGTAGGACATCTTTACTTTGTGATTTTATTTGGACTTCAGGGTGATTTGAAGACATGATTGGACTTGGAACGATGAAAGGTATTTATCATCAAATCAGACGTGTAATGAAGATATGAAGACAGGAATAAAACAAGCTTTGAAATCTGTAGAAGAACTCGACCCATGTCATCCAATAACAAATGGACTCTAGTTGTGTCAACCAAGAAAGGAATTATACTTTACCAAGAAAACTTGACTCGTGTCAAAAAAGACCAATTGGACTCGAATCGTGTCACGCACTAGAAGGCAACCTACTTTGAGGCAGAACTCGAGCTGAGTCACTCGAAGGCAATTTGACTCAATCCGAGTCACTGCCCAAGAGCAGCAGCAACATTGGACCCCCTTTCTTTGAGTTCTGAATTTATTTGACATTGAGGCTTCTTGGGAAGCTGAAGGTTGAATTTCAGGGCTCTCTTATTGACATTAATTATGTAGATAACTCCTCCTTCAAGCCTATAAATACCACACTTAAAGATCATCTCAAACACACCTTACACCTCATTTCTCGCATTACTTCTTATATTGGTTAGACATCGAATTCCATATTATGTTTGGTTAGAAGGAAATGCAATTGCAATCTATGTAAAATGACAGATTTCCCCTCAGCGCATTTTGGCTTAATTTTACTTTGTTTTCCAACTTATATGTAAAAAAATCTTATATAAAACGACAGATTTGCCCTTTTGGCTTAACTTTATTTTCTTTAATAACTTATATGGTCAATGTTGAACCATCAATTCTTTTATACAAAGCAAATGATGAAAACTTGATAAGGTACAAATGTTGAACCATCAATTCCTTTATATAAAGAAAATGATGAAAACTGTTTGTAACACACACCATTCACCTTTGATTCATGAAGTCTCACCTCATAAAAAAGAAATAAAAAGAACCAAGTCGTTGCTATCAAGAAAAAAGCTGGATATTTAGTACCATAACAGATTATACAAGCATAACTATATAACTATAAACATTAGAATGAATCAATGAAGTTTGCCAATGAGCATTTACAGAGAATCAATGAAGTTTGAAGAAATAAACAATCCTTACACTATGTTCCCGAGTTAAATTACAAAGGGAAGGGAATGGAAGGCAAAGGTGTTAGGAATCGGATAGGGTACACGCAGCGGAAACACTATCACACACACACACGAAAGCAGAAAATAAAGCAAAACAAGGAATTTTACGTGGTTCGGATTCGGTGCAAATCCTACGTCCACGGGCTGCAACTAGAGAAATCTTATTAACTCAATAAGATTACAATTTACAATTGTTGGTGCATTTTGCTTCTTAACCAAGGCCTTGTATTTATAGGCTTAGGAATTGAATGTGAATTGAGAAAATAAAAATCAAGCTTGAAGACTTTGATCTCACCTACCTTTGACAAAAACTTCACCAACCCAATCTTTCACCTAACAATCTCCCACTTGAAGATTTTGAACAATACAGTAACTTCAGTAATCTTCAACCAAATCAGTCTTTCAAGCTTCCAGTTCCCAAGAACAAGCTAAACTTAGTCCAATTTTCCTTGTTGCAGCCGCCCCTCATCATCAAGTACTAGAAGGGCCAGTTGAAGCTACCACAAGCTCCAACTCAGTCGTAGCCAATCCCGCTACCGACTCAGTCGTGGTCAATACCGCCACCGACTTATCCCCTGTCTCAACCGGCTTGGACACTCCACCGGATCCAGAGATACACCGAGGACCACTAACTCCAAACTTTGCAAACTTCCAACAGGAGAGAATTTTTCAGTCTTAGTCTTCAAAACCCAACGGCTCTTTGTAACTGTACCCGGAACACACCCCGTGCTCCCACTGTCACAAAATCCCCTGAATGGTTTAGACTTTCCGACTCGTTCAGCTAACATCTCTTTGGCTCCAGACTTCATGTTTGCCAAATGAAGTCTCTTAGCACTAGATTTAGCGAACCAGATTTTGTAATGCTTAACCGGGACGGTCATACTTCCCTCAGCAGATACCTCAAACATATACAATGACCCACGCTTCATACCTTGAGCAATCACCGAATTACCAATGACCACTCTCCATTTACCACCACCAAACCTTACTTCCAGTCCTTGTTTATCCAGCTGACCAACAGAAATCAATTTCTTCTTCAGCTCCGGAATCACCCTGACATTCTTCAGGTTCCATGTAGTTCCCAGTGAAGTAACCAGATCAATATCTCTAACCAGATCAATATCTCCCATGCCCGTTACTTGAAGCATCTCGTCATTTGCTAACCGTACCTTCCCAAAATCTCCTTCTTTTAGATTCACCATCGTTTCCCCGTTGTCCATGGCGTGAAACGAAGCCCCTGAATCCATGACCCAAGAGTCTACACAGTTTTCCATACTGAGTATCAATGCATCTTCTTGATAAACATTCTCAGCACCAACACTGTTTAATTCTTTCTTTGGACATTGACTCTTAACATGTCCCACCTCTTGGCAGTTCCAGCACTTCACATTCTTCCAAGTTCTAGATGAACTTCTTCCCCGACTCCCACTGCTCCCACTATTCCTGCTATTCCCTCTACCTCTTCCGATATTTAATAACTCAGAAGAAGAAGATCCACCTTGATTCTTGCGTCTGACATCCTCGCCAAGAACCAAATCTCTAACCCCTTCAAAAGTCATACAACTGGTCTCCACTGAACTTGTAACAGCGGTTACTGTTCCTGACCAGCTATCAGGTAGTGAAGCTAGTAGCAGTGAAGCTTGAGTCTCATTATCAAATTTAATTCCCACAGATGATAATCTGGACAGAATTGAATTTAGATTGTTAATGTGAACCGTAATTGAGTTGTCTTCATTCATCCTTGTCGTGAACAATTCCCTCATCAAGAACACCTTGTTAGCCGCCGACGGTTTCTCATACATGTTCGTCAGAGCATCCATCATACCACGTGCCGTGGTTTCCTTCATGATGTTGAAAGCAACACTCCTTTCCAACGACAACGTAATAACCTTCTTAGCTTTCTTGTCCTTTGAGTTCCACGCATCTTCGGCAGCTTTTTCCATTTTCTCCGGTTTGTCCCCGAGTACCACATCGAAGTCTTTCTGACATAGCAATGCTTCTATCTGCATTTTCCACCAACTAAAATCAGAACCGTCGAACTTCTCGATTACAATCTTGTCTTCAGCCATTACGACAAACAATAAACAAATTGAGACAACGAAATAGACACAACAATGGCACGTGCCTGACCGATTCGTTCAGTGTACTCGTGTGTGACAGAACAGTACCCTTCAAAGTACCAAGACACCTTTAATACGATTAATAGAAATTAGTTTCTGATGTGGAAAATCAGACAAAACTGCAACCACAGAGCATACTCTAATTTCTAAAACCGAGACCTCCTCCGAAACCCGAAGCTCTGATACCAGTTGTTAGGAATCGGACAGGGTACACGCAGCGGAAACACTATCACACACACACACACACGAAAGCAGAAAATAAATCAAAACAAGGAATTTTACGTGGTTCGGATTCGGTGCAAATCCTATGTCCACGGGCTGCAACTAGAGAAATCTTATTAACTCAATAAGATTACAATTTACAATTGTTGGTGCATTTTGATTCTTAACCAAGGCCTTGTATTTATAGGCTTAGAAATTGAATGTGAATTGAGAAAATAAAAATCAAGCTTGAAGACTTTGATCTCACCTACCTTTGACAAAAACTTCACCAACCCAATCTTTCACCTAACAAAAGGAAGGGGAGTGAATGGAAGGAAGGTAAAGGGAGAAGGAAGGAATGGAATGGAATGGAAGGGTCCCCTTCCAAGCAGCTTATATTTGGGGCGTTACATTTTTAGTGCAATTTATGTACCCTTCCCTTCCCCTCCCTTCCCTTCCCCCCCTTTAAAAAAACTCAAGAACATGTCTTGTTTCTTTCCCTTCCATAACAAAAACTCAAGAACACACATTTACTTCCCCTCCCTTCCCTTCCATTCTTTAAGTAAACTCAAGAATACAGCGTTAGTGTGCAGCAATAATCTACAGAGAATCAATGAAGTTTGCCGATGAGCATTTACAGCATACGAACACAATTCCATGTTTATGTTTATCATCTACAACATACAAATAAAAAACACACACTGCAAAACCTGGAATACATAATATCATGAATATAAATAGCCAAAAATCAGGAATACACAACCAGCGAATATATTTCCTCTTCAGAGATTCCGATTAGGAAAGGGGATTTTGTTTACCATTCAACGATTACGAGAGGGAGGAGAGAGAACTCACCGGAGAAGCAAAGTGGAAGCGCAGCCTGTTGAATAGTCGGAGAAGTAAAGTCGATTGGGAGGGGGTTTTTGCTTTGCGATTTTTTTTAACAACATCGTGATTTCAATGAACAAAGATAGAGAGAGTCACAGGAGAAAAAGAAGAGAGAGAGAGAGAGAGAGAGAGAGAGAGAGAGAGAGAGAGAGGAGAACTGACTGGAGAAACAAAGTCTTAGCTCTGCCGAAAAATCGATTTGGAGAAGACGATGTAAGCGGGGGTGGGGGAAGATGAGAGCAGACAACGTAGGGTTTATGTCAGATTTGGGTTTACGAAGAAAAGATGAAGCGGGAAGAGCTTTTTGGGTCGTACATAAGTGATATAACTCAAAAAGATAAATATATGAACTCCTTTTTCTTTAATCCACTCTCTCAATATCTCTTTATTCTTTAAAAAAATTGATGTGTGCCTTCAACCAGGGCCGGTCCAATGATTTTTAATGCCCGGGACGAGATATTAAACTAATGCCCTTTTATATAAAAAAATTTATATCGCAAAAAAAGCAATAAATTTTACAATCAAACAAAATTCATATGAATACAAACAATAACCTCATAATTTACTAAAAGCTTATTGCAAAAAATTAAAACGACTAACCTCATAATTTACTAAAAGCTTAAAAGAACTTCACTTCAAAATCTGAAAATAGAAATCCAATTCTCAGGAACTTATTAAAATCAAAATAAAAAACCTGCAAATATTCGAAAATCGAGAACATACATCTAAAATCTCTACGCAAAGCTTCCTTCACACAGCAATCAAAAATCAAAAAGCTTTTTCACCAAAAATTAGAAATCAAAATCGTATACACTATGTTGATGATTCAGAAATCGGAAAGAATATAAAATCAGGATTCAAAACTAAATTGCTAAAGGAGATATGATTAAATAAAGAACCACTTCTGTTCAAAATTCTGAAGAATTAGAAATAGAAATATGATTCTCAGAAACTTATTTAAATCAAAATAAAAAATTATAAACCTTCGGAAATCAAGAATGTACATCTAACATCTCCAGTCTCCACGACTTCATTTCAAAAATTAGAAAGCTTCCTCCAGAAATCAGAAAGCCTTTTCACCAAAAATTAGAAATCAAAATGGTATCCACCGTGCTGATGATTCGAAAATAGGAAAGGAAATAAGATAAGAAATGCAAACAGTAAATCGCTAAAGAGAATATTATTAAATCAACTTTCAGAAAAGGGGAAATGGAGAATGAGTCAGAAAGGCAGATTGATATTAAATCACCGTATCTATTGTATTAGATGACTCCAATGCCTCGTCTTCTTCGGTCAATAAATAAAACGAGCATGCTTTTTGGATATCGAGAACGAGAAGCAAGCGCTGAATCAGATTGTAACTTGGAAAGTTCACAATTTTTGCCGCCTGTTTTGTTTTAGGTTGGATTTGGATTGGCGAATTGTTGTTCTGCTGCCCATTTGCAAGTCGACGACCCAAATACTCTTGGCCCAAATATTGGTATTAAACTACAGCCCATGAAATTTGATGCCCTCTACCAATTGCTGCCCTGGGCTGTTGCCCAGCTCGCCCTGGGCTTGGGCCGGCCCTGCCTTCAACGATTAGGAAAGGTTTTCAACGGGTCAAGGGCAATTCTGGTAAACATGATTTGGGTTTTTGGGTCGAGTCGTCCACTATTGTCATTTGGAATACTGCAACATAATTAAAGACCAATATAAGTTTAAGCGTTATTGTTTCTATTTTTTTACGTTTTTTTATATTTATAAATTGAAAACTTTTTATTATGTGTTTAAGTATAATTTCTATGATAATAAAATAGAATTAAAAAAATAATTATTAAAATGGCTAGTGACTATTATTTCATGGTCATTAAAAATTTTCATGTAAATTCAATGACCAATTTTTATCATCACGATGCTTTCACGTAACTTATAGGGAAGTCTAAAAACGAAAAATACTTAGTGACCACTGTTTGGTCACTAATTCTTCAATATAGTGACTACCTTTTTATCACTAAGCTTATAATGTGGTGACAATTTTTTTAGTCAGAAATATTTGTAATAACATTTGAAGATAGTATTTTTATTTTATTTTACGGTTTAGTGAAGTCCAAAAATGAAAAATACTTAGTGACCACTGTTTTTTGGTCACTAATTCTCCCATATAGTGACCACCTTTTTGTCACTATGCTTTTAATTAGTGACCATCATAGTATTAGTCACTAAATTTGTAACATTACCAAAATTCAGTGACGGCTTAATATATGGTGACTAAATGATGTTGTTAGTGACAAAAATTCAGGTCATCACAAAAAAGCTGGTCACTAACAATGACTTTTCTTGTAGTGGTAGTCTGTGTTTCAATTCTTGATCAGATTAATTCTTTTATTAAAGTTGGTCAGGCAATGGTCAGAATTGCAGGCTTTAAGGCTGATATGCAAGAAATTATTAACTCGTTTGGAGTAGATCATTTTTCCCAACGGATGTTCTGTCTTTTAATATTCAAGGGCGTAGCGAAGCGGAAGTGGGATAAAGACCTTTGCAAGGGTAATGGTGTTAATGTGATGCCTATTCAATAAAAAAAGATGACAAGGGTATATATGGTTGCTATTCAGAGTTTGTGGGGTAATTCTTTCTTTGACTTTGTAGTTTCCTCGGCAAGAGGTTGGTCCGGAGGTATTACACTGGTTTGGGGTAGAAGATTATTTGATAACAAGAAAATTATCTCTACAGGTTCTTTTTTGGTATTGAAATGGTTATGGGTTCCACTAAACATGGACCTATTGCTCGCGTCAATGGACGGTCCACAAGAGATGGGTTCTAAGAAAGATTTATTGAGTTTTCTGCTCGACTTGATTTCTAGATGGCGGGAGACGGGGGTGGGGAGAAGTTATTGTGATAGGAGACTTTAATGAGTTGAGGTTTCCTCATGAAATTTAGTTTGGTTTTTAATGAAGCAAATACTAGATATATACTAGTTGTGTACCCGCGCAATGCGGCGGGTGCAAATAGGAGGGGGGAGCATTAATTAATATTTGACAATTAGTTTCTTTCCATGGTTAGTTTATTTTGGGTATGAGTTATTCGGTTTTCGGATAATTTGGTTTGGTAAGCTGTATAAAGATATCATTTATGATAGACAATTAGTTTTGACAATTAATTTTCTTTTAGTATCAGTGATAGTTTCCTTTTGGGAGGGCGGTAAAAAGTTTACAATCGGAAAATGTCATGTTTCTTAAAAATATGCAGAGTATAAGCAAATATCGTTGACTCATCTATGTTTACGAGTTTGTTGGTGGAATTTGAGTCTATGAGTGCGCTTTTTAGTCCTATTCTATTTACGGTGTGCACCAAATGAAAAATAACCGACCGAACATGGAGTATATAAAATTAGAATGACACGAAAATTATTCTAAGTTCTAGAGCACTAAGAAATATAGTTTTATCTATATTTGTAATAAAAAAGTAAAAATTCTAGGAATACAAATGAAAAAATCAAGTCAAAGTTCAAGTGTTAACCAAAAAACATGCCAAAATTAACAACTATTGATATATTATTGTAACTATTTATAAATTCATAACATCTCTATAAAAACCAGCAATTGTAGTTAACCATGACATTTATTTGGGTAAGTTTCAAATTTATTATTACAGTTTGAAGTTGCTTATTTCAGATCTATATACTATATGTACATTTATAAAACAATTAAGTTGGTTAAAAATTATATAAAAATACGACTGCGTTTACCAAATAAATTGGTCAAAAATTTAATTTTATTATTAAGAATTTATTCAGTTCAAAATCTTATCTTTACAAATATCTTGTTTATCGAGATATAATAATGTGGAACCAGATGAAAAATTGTTGGATTATTATTTTTTTTTTTTTGAAACGGCAAATAATACATTACACCTATACTACACGTAAACCACCTAATCCCCTGGTGGGATTTGAACCCGAGACCTCAAAGAGACCGGGTATACTCCTGTGCCGCTGGACCATTAGGTCTTTGGCGAAAAAAATAATAATAATAAATAAAAAAATAAAGTGCAATTCGTTTATTAATACATTGATAACGGAAAGTGCAATTCGTTTACTTGGTTCCATAAAATTAATACATTGATAACGGAAAGTTTACTTCCAACGTGACTAAGTACTTCATATAAAAATAATTTATTAATATTTTCAAATCAAAAATTTGCATCCTCTTTTCCTTGTTTTGCTTCCCGTAAGCAGGCCTAGGCATTTCTTAAATAAACCAATTGACCATAATACCCTTTACATGAAAAACATCAAATAAATATATGCTGTTTTCTAAGTGCGAAATACATTTTTCTCCAATTAGTAGTAATCATATCAAACAACCAAATACCAAGGCAATTTCCGGAAAAATTCAGATGTCATACGTACTCATAAATACACATACAAATACATACATAGATCCAAACAAAGATAACGGATTATAGAAAATGGTATGAAATAAGACGCCTTATATTAAATATGTATAAATTCAGAGTACGTATAAGTTGCAGCATAAGATTCATCCGATTACATTGCTACAAAACACTACTAGAAAACAGGGGGGTTAGCCACGCACATTTGCGTGACAGTTGTGTGGCAAAAGCCGAATAGCCACGCAATAGCCACGAAAACTGACCCGTGGAAAAACCATTTGTGTCTAATTTGTAATCACGCTTTAGCCACGCAACTACAACGCACAGTTTACCACGCATTAGCCACGTCATTTTAACACTCAATAGCCACGCGCATTATCCACGCCATAACCACGTATGTTTAGCCACGCAATAATCCGGAGAATTTTGTATCGCAATTTCCACACAAAATTAGCCACGCAAAAACAACACAAATTTAGCCACGCAATATCAACCCAAATTTAGCCACGTAATAGATACCCAAATTTAGCCACGCAAATTCAACCAAATTTAGCCACCCAATATCCACCCAAATTTAAAACGCATTAGCCACGCAAAGCATTTGCCACGCAATAAACACAAACATTTTCTTTGACTTTCTTTGACTTTTAACCACGAAATAGCCACGCAAGTACGTTTTTTTTAAAATACCAGAATATTATTATTAGTTCCAATTTTTTATGTCATTAACCACATTTGACAAAACACACACGTATTTTATATATATATATATATATATATATATATATATATATATATATATATATATATATATATATATATATATATATATATATATATAATTGTACAAACATTTTATGCACAAATGTCTTAAAATTTAGAGGTACAAACATTTTATCTACAAACAATAATCTACAATTCTTTCATTTTACAAACTCAGATCTACAAACATAAATACAGATTAAAACCCCTATATTTATACATAACAAATATGCAAAAAATACATATAAAAACAGAGGATAAATCCTGAACAAATGCAAAGTCACCGGAACAAATTCAAAGTCACTGGATAAATCTCGAACAATCGGTTTCATCGATCTGTGGTCAGAGAAGGAGACCCGGAGAAAGAGGTCGAAACCTTGAATCGGATCCAATCGGTTTCATCGATGTCCAAAATCTGAAAACAAATCAAAAACATAATCAGATCCAATCGGTTTCAAGGAGGGTCCAAAATCTGAACCCAAAATCAATTTCAGAATTCAAATACCCGAAACAAAATCTACAATATGGGTCAATCGGTTTGTCGATCGGAATCCAAATACCTGAAACAAAATCTACAAGAAGGGATTTGGAGACTAGAGGAGAAGGAGTACCGGAGAGATCGAGAGTGAAAGATTGACGATGAATAGGGAGGCGTGGAGGTCCGCTAAATCAAGGGCATGGAGGTCGGATGTCTCAAGAGCCGTTCGGATGAATGTGAGCTCAAAAGGGTAGCCGTTCGGATGATTGTGGTCCCGATTTTCTGGATTGACAATGGCGACTTGGAAGGGGAGGTCGACGGGACTTCACCTGGTCGGAGGGGAGGTCGACTGGTGAAGCTTTAACCAGTCATCCGATCCAAGCTTTAACCAGTCATCCGGTGGTCTTGACGGGATCTGTCGGTAAAGCGGATGAATTGGAGATGGTTCCGATGGTTATGACGGCTTGCAGATGAATGGGAGGCAGATGAATGGAAGCTCAAGGAGGGTAGCGGTCGGTATGGAAGCTCAAGAAGGCTGCGGTCGGTAAGGAGGTCACGCCGGCTGAAGAGGGAGGCGTGGAGGTCGGATGACTCAAGGGAGGTCGACGAATCGAGAGATCGAGGGTGAGAGCCGGTGATGATGTGAGGGTGTGAAAGAGAGAGAATCTTGAAGGAGGGAGGCGAGATTTACTGCAGGATTATGATATGATATTAGGGTTAGGGTTAGGCAAGTGATTCATATGCATTTCCTATTTTGCCCCTCCTTCAAAGTATTTACCAAAATATTGTGTTTCTTAATTTGTTTTAAAAAATATATTAACAAAAGATTTATTAAGATAGGAGACCCATTAAATAATTAATTAAATTAAGTATGGAATTTGTTTTAATTAGTTAATTAGTGATACGAAGATGTAAAACATTTGTTCAAGATTTAATTAAATAATCAAATTATTATTTCCTTCTAATCGTTCTTTTGAATTGTAAACCGATTAAACCTTTTAAAAAAATTTGTTCTAAACTAAATAAGAGGTTTCATATATTGGGGAATTAAATAATAAATCTATTTTTTTAAAACACAAAGTTGACAATATATATTATAAATGCCGTTATTTAAATTTATTTAGATTGGTGGCTAAGGCGTGGCTAATCAGACACGCGATAGCCACGCCAAACGTATTTCTTTTAATGTGCAACGTACTACAAGTGCAACGTAACCGGTTATTTTGTTATTTAAACTCGTTAGTGTCTAAAGCGTGGCTAATCAGACACGCAATAGCCACGTCCAGGGTATTTATTTTGTTAAACGAAATAATTTAATAATTGTTTTCTTTTAGAATATATATATATATATATATATATATATATATATATATATATATATATATATATATATATATATATATATATATATATATATATATATATATATTTTAAAAGAAATGGAAAACAATTATTAAAATATTTCGTGGCTATTGCGTGGTTAAGTAGCCACGCATTTAACACGCAACCAGGTAGTGCGTGGTAAATGTGTGTCTAATTAGCCACGCAATAAGCACGACTGTATTTGTATTTTTCGTTTTTTGAAGGTCAAACATTATTTTTTGAGTTCATTTTTTGTACATCGTTTATTATACTTTATTATCTTTATATTTCCCAGTTTATACGTAAATTCGACTTACACACAAGCGTGTACACCTTCCAAACCCGTTGTGCATTTCAAACGTTATCATTTCAATGTGTATAAACACTTGTGATTTTAACACACCGACACATTGATGTGCATACATTAATACTCATAGACACGCAATTAACACGCAACGATGTATTTTTTCTGATGCAAAATGTACAAGTGAGCAAAGAATTCTCCGTTAAAAGCGCTTTGTGGTTAAAGTGTGGTTAAACAGCCACGCAACTAACACGGAAATATTTAAAATCGAAAAAAATGTTTAAAATGGAATTGAATGTATTGGTTTATTATTATTATTATATATTCTAAAAAATAGGAAAACAATTATTAATATTATTATTTTTTTTGTTTTTGTTTTCGTTTTATTAATTATATCGTTTTGGGCTATAAGCCTCATCCGTTTTCGTTTTCGTTTTATTAATGAGTAACGTGTTTAAAAGGTGTAAACGCTTGTGTGTAAGTCCAATTTATGTATAAACCGAGAAATATAAAGATAATAAAGTATAACAAGGATGTACAAAAAATGAACCCAAAAAAATAATTTTTGGCCTTCAAAAAACAAAAAATACAAATACAATCGTGGTTATTGCGTGGCTAATTAATCACGCATTTACCACGCACTGTCTGGTTGTGTGGTAAATGCGTGGTTAATTAGCCACGCAATAGCCACGACTTTATTTGTATTTTTCGTTTTTTGAAGGGTAAACATTATTTTTTTGGGTTCATTTTTTACACATCCTTATTATACTTTATTATCTTTATATTTCTCGGTTTATACGTGAATTCGAGTTACACACAAGCGTGTACACCTTCCAAACCCATTGTTCATTTCAAACGTTATCCTTCCAAGGTGTATAAGCACTTGTGATTTTAACACACCAACACATTGATAAGCATACAATCATGAGTATGAGTATAAGTATGAGTGTATATGAGAATGAGTGTATATAAGTATGAGTGTGTGTGTCAATCAATGTATTGGTGTATTAAAACTACATACATTTATACACATTCAAAGGAAAAACTTGAAATAAGTAACGAGTTTGGAAGGTGTACACGCTTGTGTGTAACTCGAATTCACGTATAAACCGAGAAATATAAAGATAATAAAGTATAATAAGGATGTGTAAAAAATGAACCCAAAAAAATAATGTTTACCCTTCAAAAAATGAAAAATACAAATACAGTCGTGGCTATTGCGTGGCTAATTAACCACGCATTTACCACACAACCAGACAGTGCGTGGTATATGCGTGGTTAATTAGCCACGCAATAGCCACGACTGTGTTTGTATTTTTTGTTTTTTGAAGGCCAAAAATTATTTTTTTTGGTTCATTTTTTGTACATCCTTATTATACTTTATTATATTTATATTTCTCCGTTTATACGTAAATTCGACTTACGCACAAGCGTGTACACCTTCCAAACCCGTTGTTCATTTCAAACGTTATCTTTTCAAGGTGTATAAGCACTTGTGATTTTAATACACCAACACATTGATGTGCATACATTCATACTCATAGACACACACACACACGTAATATTAATAAAATTAACAATAATAATAATAATAATAATAATAATAATAATAATAATAATAATAATAATAACAATAATACCAATAATTAATTATGCGAAAGAGATGTATTGAACGAAAACGAAAAAATAATACGAAAATGAAAACGAAATAAATAATAATATTAATAATATTAACAATAATAATAATAATAATAATAATAATAATAAGAACAACAATAATTAATTTTTCGAAAGGGATATATTGAAAGAAAGGGAAATAATGAACGGATGAGGCTTATAGCCGAAGTGGTAGTTGATGTTCCCCCCACAGAGGAGACCAGGGTTCGAATCCCGGCTCCCATTTTTTTCGATTTTAAATGTTGTGTGGTAGATGCGTGGCTATTTAACCACGCCATAGCCACCAGTCATTTTCCTGATACTTTAAACCATTGTGCGTGGTAGATGCGTGACTATTTAACCACGCCATAGCCACCAGCCTATTTCCTGATTCTTTAAACCATTGTTCGTGGCAGTTGCGTGGCTATTTAGCCACGCCATAACCATGCTTTATTTATTGTTTTCCATTTATATATATTAACCACGCTTTCGTGGTAGATGCGTGGCTATTTAACCACGCAATAACCACCAGCTATTTTCCTGATACTTTAAATCATTGTTCGTGGCAGTTTGGCTATTTAGCCACGCAACAGCCACGAATTTCTTATGCGTTGAAGTTCCGTCACAAATGCGTGTCTAAATTTGGAGTTTCAGGTTGTGTGACTGACAGATGCGTGTTAATTGCGTGGCTATTTAGACACGCAAAATTTGCGTGGCTATTTTTCGTGGCTAAATACCCCTTTCTCTAGTAGTGAAATTGTGAGGGCAGTGGATCGGTAATCTTCATTGTTGCAAAATTGTGAGGGCTTCTTTGTCGAACCATCAGTGAGATTCATTTTCGAAAATCAGTGGGCATCTTTGCCAAAAATCATTGTGAGTGTGAACAATGGTTTAGTGGCGCATGTACATGTAAAACCCTTGGTAAAGATTACCAAGCTATAGGGGAAGGCTGATTTTAGTCTCATCAACTTAAGTATGCTGTTTAATGATTTCAAAGTATAATCTGATATTTTCAAAAGATAATGTGGAAATAATACAATATATAAAAGTAGGATGATGAAATTCTAAAGTACAATGCTAAAATAGTAAGAGTTTCAAAGTACAATGTTAAATTATAAAAATTATCGAAGCACAATCGAAAACTTAGATTTTAAAAGTATATCATTATTTTTTACCTGCATAATTATCTGAAAAAGTAGACACCCAACTAAAATATACATTTGCAAGAAACCAAACATTCCTGCAACATGACAAAAACAATTTCAAAGTATAGCGTTTTGTTAAATAAAAACCCATGAACGAATCACATGGGCTAACTGAAAATAACAGCCTAACTTTTGAGCCTATTGTATGTGTGATACACAACCCAATTGCATGTGTTTTTCTAATTTTAGAGCCTTTTCTCGGGTAGTATTAAAATAATAAAATACTACTCTACAAGTCATATCTTTAATACTTAACACCAGGTCATACCTTGAAGCAGATTTGTTTTGCAACCACCCAAAATACACACAGACAGCTGAGAAAAAAAAATACCCTACAAAAATAAGAAAAATAAGTAGCAAAGCCATGATTGATGAAATACATTAATTGTGATATATAGTTTATGTTTATCACCACACACAAACAATTAAATTAGAAATTTCATTTTTTAAAGTTGAAAATTAAAGAGTGAACTACATTTTTGGTTCAGGGTACAACTACTTTTGCAATTTTCGTCCCTTTACACCACCTGCATATCACCAGTTTTATTATTCAGAAACATTTCATAAGTTCCAGGAAATAACGAATCAAAATAGATTGCTATAATGAGTAAAGATTCATATATCAATACCCAAATCACATCTTGATTTGCACGAACTCTACAATGAGAGATTCACATGGGGGGATTCACCTGAAAAAAAAAACCATATAAAATCTGAGGTGTGAAGCATATATAGTGATCCACTGGAACGTTATAAAATAACCATTTCAAGAACCAAACTAAAATCAAGAAGAACATAGGATGGAGCAATGAGAGGGAGAGAGAGAGAGAGAGGTCCCTTACCTGATTTTTCAGTGGTGGTGACCAACAAAGGAGTGCTAAGTCAGTTCTAGATTTAGCTTTCCATTTTTTCAAATGAGTATCATCTCTAGATCGATAGAAACTATACAGAAAGTGCAAGATATCTGGATCGGTAGAACATTTCCACACTACAAAACCTAAACTAATCAAGAAAAAAAAATGAAGATACAGTAGTATCCAGGGAATAGTACCTTTAGTGGCATTTACTAAGAGATCGGATATGTAGACACCAAGAGAACTCAACCACAACCTGATAGAAAAAATAAAGATGATCGATACCAGATGTAATAAGAAAATCTAACCTGTCGAATGAGACCAACATTGTTGTTCTGAAATGAGATAGAAAAAAAAATCTAAGATTAAAGTACAAATTATACATGCTTTTACCACACATGCACAACTAAGAAATCGAAAAATATCAAATATACAAAGAAACATAGTCAAGTGCCAAACCAATTGTTGAGAATGAGAATAATTTGTAAACCTGTAATCCAAGAACATCCACGGTACCACATAAATCTTGTATCAGTGGTGGTGAGCGATGGTTATGAATGTTGAAGATGGAGATGTGACGATGGTGAAGACGGCTAATCGGGTGAGATTAGGGTTTCAAAGTGGGAGAAAACGAGAGAGAGAGGGGGGAGAGAGAGGGATTCCCATTTGAAATTGGTATAGGCGTATTGATCGACCACATTTTATGGTTTTTGAAAACCAATTTGAAGATATTCAAAACCGATATTAGTGGACCGAGATTAGGAGATAAGAATTACAGTTATAGTATATGGATACGATTTTTTGAAAGAATCAAGTTTGTGAGGAGCGGATATGCATAAGATGATTGTACACTATGCACAATCAATTGGACCTCTTAATTTTAAGAGTTTCCATTTTTAGAAACCATTTTTCCTTTTTAAGGTAGTATAGATATGCGTGTTATTTGGTCGATTAAAACGGGTTTCGGTTTAAGTCGCTTTTTTTATATTTTCCAAATTAATCGTAATCAAACCAAATACGATTCGGTTAAATCGGTTTTGGTTTATTCGATTTGGTTAATCGGTTTAGGTTTATTCGGTTTGGTTAATCAATTTCGGTTTATTTGGTTTGGTTAATTGGTTTCGGTTTATATATATATATATATATATATATATATATATATATATATATATATATATATATATATATATATATATATATATATATATATATATATATATATATATATATATATATATATACTAGTCATGTACCCGCGCAATGCGGCGGAGCTAACAGAGGAAGGGGGGGGGGGGGGCTGGGGGAGTTTTTTTTTAAATAAAAGCACCTAGTTATCTTTTGGCACGTTTCTTCGTGTTAAACATCAAAGTGAGTTCATTTGGAGTAAAATTTGGATTTGTGTTGTAATTTTGATTTACATATAAAAGTATATTGTTTTGTGTTACAAATAAAAATACATTATTATTTTGTAGACCAAACTGAGTTCATAGACCATTGTTTGTTTTAGCAAAAATTGGTTTTTTCTAGTTACCTACTTTTAAAGAAATGGTTTATATATAAACTGTTTTTTTAGCAACTTACTTTAAAGAAATGTTTTTCGCCACTTTAAACACATAAACAACGATTAGGTGCCGTCAAATTGGTAATTAATTTGTTTAACCATCAACAATCACTAAAAATACAAACGCAAAACCATCATATTTGACATGCTAGATTTCAACAAAGAGTCAATATTTAACATGTTAGATTTCAACAAGCAGTCAAATTGCAAATTATTCTGATTAAACAACAAAGTTAATTTTAGTGAACTATTCAATTAAACACCACTCCAAACCAATTCGATGCATTTATTAATCGGGAAATCAAGTTAGCATTTCATATAAATATAAACTTAAAAAGCACATGACAACAATAAGTTTCCTTGTTTATTACGAACAGTATATATTAATAAAAATCAAAATTATTAAAAACAATAAACCAAAATCTATGAAATCCTAAAATTCGTAATATAAATTTTGTCATTACAATAATATCTAATATTACAAAACTCTTGTTTTAACAATATGTAATACTAAAAAACTCGGAAATTTAAAAATAAACATTACAACTCATAAAACAGGGATATTAAGCCTTTTCATCTTGTGGTAGCTAATCACCAATTAACCAAAGTGACAGTTTTTATAGCCATTAATTCCATTATAAATAAATTTAATCAGATCCAATTGTTCACAATTTGATTAGCATTCGTAAAAAGACAATGGTTAATAAAACTACAAAGAATAAATATTATTAGCAAACAATGCCAGTGGGTCAAAGAGCTCTTAGGAAACCCTTCATACAAATGAAATGCCCAAATTAGAAAAGAAACTTTAAACTAAACCCAAATTACTATTGAAAGTACATAATGCAGTGAGAAAGTGTTGTATGAAGTATGAGACTATTTCCTTGTTTTTGGATTGGATGAACTATGAACCATCTGGATAACAGTAAATGACAAGTTTACCCTTGGTATTGAATTAAACATTAGATACAAACGACAAAAGCTACAAAAAGCCTGCACCATTGCCTATAGAAAATACACTATGAACAAAGATTTATTATTTCTTTTTGCACTGAATAAGTGTACATGACCATTTTACCCTTGGTCTTGAATTAAACGTTAGATTCAAATTACATAGCTACAATAAAATGTTGTATGGACAAAGATTATTCTTTTTTTTTTTTTTTGCAATGAGTAATTGGAAATGACTATTTTACCATTGTGGATTTCAGTCAGCCTTGGTTGTTATAGTCGCGCTCATGCCTCTGATCCCACGACTTAAGTTTTTGGCATCTCCAACTGACAAGCTTCAGATAAGGACAATAGAAAGTGAAATTTTAAAGTAAATAGGGTAATGGATTGAAAATAATTGAAAATATCACCATAGGAAGTGAAATTTTCTGTAGAAACCAAACATGTAATTTATACTTTCTTATAATAAACACATGGACCAAATAAGGACCAATATTGAGATCAAACTCTCTTAGAAAATGACATAATTACATTCACATGAAATAACATTATCAAAAGTAGGATGTTATTATTAATGAATCCATGTAAATCTGAATGGTAGTATGATTTACCTGATGCGCTTAATAGAGAGTTCATTATTTTTTCTTCAGGATTTTAATCGGATCTGCCATCATCAACGAAAACAACAAATCTGTGTCAATCCTTTAAATGTCCAAAACCCTGAAAATAGTCATTAGTAAACACATCGTTAAATCACACAAAGTAATCGAGAAAGTGTTTACAAACATAGAACTTGAATTTGAAATCAAACCTGGAATCATGAAATTATAACTATTTCAGAAAAAAAGTTAAACACAAACACTGGAATCACAAACACAAAACTTGTAATCGAAATAAAACCTGGTGTATATTGTACGTAGATGTAGAGGAAGGTAAAATTATACCAAATAAAAGCTTAGGTTCCGGCGATGCTGATTGTAGGAAGAGATATGGAAGGAGGAAGCAAAATTTTAGGCAAACGTTTTGGGTTTTTCCGAATTTAAATCTTGAACCGGAATAATGCTGGATTTTGAAATTGAAGAATCGTATTCGGTGGTGGCCGAAAAAGTAGCCGCTGGTGGCGGTGGGCTGTTGAAGACCCAAAGAGAAAGGGAAGTAGTACCTGTAGGCGATTGTAGGCCGAATGAGACGAAGGTGGTAGTCTTCGTCGCTGAAGGTGGTTAAAGGGAGAGACGGTGAGCCACAAGGGAGAATGAGAGATACGGGGAAAGATAAGAAGCCAGTCAAAGTATAAGGAGTGGCGGGGGGAGTTAAAAGATGAAGGTTGGGGCCGGATAATAGGGGATAATGAGAGAAAAAGGGATTGAAAAGGTCAAGTATTGAGTTTTCAAACGTGCACCGGATTAGGATAGCTTTTATGCATAATTATTTGTACTTTATGGAAAAAATGTTGGATCTCTTAATTTTAAGAGTTTCTATTTTTAGAAACCATTTTTCCTTTTTAATGTAGTATATATATATATATATATATATATATATATATATATATATATATATATATATATATATATATATATATATATATATATATATATATATATATATATATATATATATATAGTGGAAGACAATGTCTTACACATGTAAGATGTCACTAAATAAAAGGAAGGATAAGATAAGATTCTTACACATGAAAACATGTTTGGAATTGGATTGTTGGGTGGCATATATAACTCGATAAACTTTTTTCGGACTGATATGTTTGCACCCATCGAATATTGGCTAAGTACTGATATGGGTCTCATGATTTCCTCCTTTTATAACGTGACACTACACATATTAAGCCCGGCAGGCAACATGACATACTTACCGCTTCGATCAAATCCTCCACCGTTGCATCAACGCATCCATATTGAAATTGCAATTGTTCGCGGTTCTCATTACGTAAAAGTTACATTGAATGAAGGATACCCGATGCCTCCAATTTATCCACAGTGGAATTATTTCAAGTATGACAATGCATCTGAATGGGCTACTCCTTATGAAAGACAACTACAGATGTACATGAATCATTTCTGCTCTAATCGTAGCACTGAAAGAGTTGTATTGGATGATTGATGATTATTTAAGTAATTTAATATTGTATTTTATTATCTTCATTTCTGTAAAAAAAAAAATAGCTCGATTAGAATAATTAGAACAACACTATATTACAACATTAAACGAACAAAACATATAAAAGTGTATTCAAACAAAACGTCAAAAATTAGAAAATTAGTACATCAAAAATTAGAAAAATAGTAAATTACAACGTTAAATAATGCAAACGAACAAAACGTAACAAAAACATATTAGAAAATATATTTGAACTAAACGTCAAAATGTTAAATAATTATTTAAATTATAAATACCTAAATAAGTAAATAAATTAAATAAAAATTATATATATATATATATATATATATATATATATATATATATATATATATATATATATATATATATATATATATATATATATATATATATATATATATATATATATATATATATATATATATATATATATATATTAAAACTAATATAAAAAGAAACCTCAATTGATGTGACATCATATTTTCATTATGAGGAGGTTTTTTTAAGATGACCCTTTGAATATTGCCTACTCATTTAAGAGCATCCACAATGGGTTTTTTGTATAAGTTTTTTCTTATAAAAGCTTATATTTAAAAAACTTATTTGTCTTCATTATAGAAGAGGTTTTTCAAAAGTTTTTTTGCAAGACTATTATATGTATTGTTGATTTCTCATTGGTTAATATCATGTGAGACCCACCAACATATGAAAAAAAAAATCAAGAGCTTGTTAATTAAGAAGTTATGTGAAAAAGCTTGTAAATTAAAAACCTTCTCTTATAGCTTTTCAAATTTTATGAGTTTTTTTTGGTGAAAAAAGCTTTTTAAAAAAGCTTCTACTATGAATGCTGTAAAAGCACTCAACCATCATGGAGTACTATATAACCATTAATTTCCACGGATATATTATTCTATTCGTACCCCTCCCAAATTACGCTTTGTATCCCTTGTGTGTGGAGTTCTGTATGAGTTTAGTAAATATATTCATGATTTTATATGTTGAGGGTACATATATATGATCCATTTCTGATTTCTACCCATTCCTATAATTACTTCAACTTTTTTTTTAAAATAACTATAATTATTATATAATAAATTCATTTTTTTCTAATCATTATAAAATTATTAACTAATAATTATTGTAAATATTATACTAATAGTCATATTAATATTTTAATTTATTTAAATATAATAATTTATAAAGTAAGAAAAATCTACAAAATAAAATATATTAAGTAAATTATTGCAAATCTCTTTTAAATAAACTAAATTATACATCAGTTTAATTAAAATAAATGTAATGATTTTGTGGGTAGTTTAATACTAAAACCCTATCATATTCTCTACGGCACACTTCTCATACGGCTATTGAGAAAATTTCGTCGTGTGTTATTTTTGTGGGTACTTTAATAGTTCCAATTAAATTTCGTAAGCGAAAACGGCTTTCGAGAGAATTGTCAAAAAATTGTATGAAATCCAAGTCTGTAAATTATGTTTTGATGTAAAATTATTGCATTTTTTGTCAAGCCTCATATTTTTAAATACTTGTGTAACTTATAATTGAGCTGAGAGTTCTGATAATTAATAGTCAAAGTCCAACATATATTATAATAAAAAACAACTAAATTTACGGGTGAATTGTATGTAAAATAAACATACTTTCGATCCTTCCCATTTACAAAATATATAAAAGAATTGCGTTTGAAGATTTATTTATAATGTTAAAATTATATTCCGTAAAAGTAAAACTCTAAAGAGCAAAATATGATTGTAATTTGACCAAAATATATTAATCATCTTTATATCTACTTTTTGAACCAAACAACTAAGCAAACTATTTAAAGAAAAAAGTTTTGTAAATTTAAAAAAAAGAACCTCTATAAAAAGTTTACAAATTATAAAAATAAATATATGAAAAATGGGTATAAATAATAGCATTTTATTTAATTTCAATTTTCAGGAAGTTGACTAAAATATGAATGGTGCTGTAAATCTAAATTTCAATGTAATAAATACAGTATTACCTACCAAGTCATGATTAAAGGGGTATACACAAAAAAATAGGGGTATAATTAGTAGTACCATTTAAAACGTCCAACTTACACCTTTCTAACATACACCTAAATCTATATATTTGTCTATCAGGAGACTAGAACTCTTTAACTTCTTGGCGAGGGACACTAAAAGCCCTTTGAAAAAAAAATACATTTACGAGAACGCACCCATAACACGAGTAATCTAATGATTTGCCATTTTCCAATTTTTGTCAACGACCGATTTATTTTACAGAAAAACTGAGTAGGAAGCTGAAAGAGAAATATGAAATGGTATTTGAACCAGAATGTTGTCTAGCATCAACTAAAAAATTCAAAAACTATGAACTGTGTTCACCACAACTAAACTTCTTTCACAACTTATTTATATGTCCTAGTAATTTTAAATATATCAACTTATTCATTTTTATATAAATCTGTATGTCTGAAATTGATTTAATGTAAACATAAGAGGTAATGAATTCTGATGGTAAAAGAGTTTTGTAATTATACACAATTACTCACCTTTTTTTATATATTTGAACAACACAACTTAGATAACATTAAAAAAAAGACCATTATGACAAGCAATTAATGTTTTTTTTTTGTTTCTCATAACTACTCCAACAACCAATAAACTTGTCAAGATAACCAACTTTTATAATTGTACACATTTAGCCATTTTCTTTTTATCATACACTTAACTAATAAACTTAGGCTAAAACAAAGTTTAGGGAGCGAACTATTTCAAATATCGTTAAAACAAAAATTTACACATTGTGTGTGTACGTGTGCGTGCGTGTGTGTGCGCGTGTGTGTATTATGTTAACAACACTCTAAACTTTTTATTATTTATATGTTTGTATAATTAAAAATCCGTTTCATAAGTTTAGAAATTGATATATCTGTTTAACATTATATTAAACCAATTTTTATGTGTAATTAATAAATTACAATGTTAAAAGAACAATGAAAAAGCCTCCATGTTTTGAAGTTGTACCGTACAAGCTTAAATTTGTCAATAAGTTATGGATTTGGAAAAGCTCTGATAATATAGTCTCCTGTCTTGAATTGTGGTAAAGCCGGTTTTTAACTGTTCAGGATTCTCCATGTCTAGCTGCTACACTAATTCTTGAGGACAATTATAATTCTTCGTGAAAAAAAACCCTTTACTAGTTTGGACGTTATAACGCATGAAATCGATGGAACGAAGTTTTTTTTTTTTTTTTTGTTGGAAATTTCACACAAAACCTGGGCTTAGCTTTCATGTGTTGAAGAAAAGATGCCTTATAGTAAATAGTTAATTAACCTTAGTTTTGTTACTTTACAGGAAATAGAGAGCAATACCTCAACATTTGCGTTCCTCTCTATAATGCATCAATCAAAGGTGATTGGGAAGCTGCTCAAGTCATCCTTGATAACCACAAATATCTAGATCTGGTAGGATTTGCTATAAGTGAAATTTATGATACTGCACAGTTCACATTGCAGCATCTGCGAAAAGCAGCAAATATATAGAAACATTTGTAGAAAATCTAGTGACTAAGATGTCGAAGGAACAGTTAGAACTCAAGAATCAAAATGACAATACCGCACTGTGCTTAGCAGCAGCCGCCGGAAATGTCAAAACTGTTATGACTATGTTGGAAAAGAACCGGGCCCTTGGGGATATTCCTGGTAGTATTGATTAAAGACAAAATTGTACACACACAAATATATCAAAATAGCTCTTTGATTATACCCGGGAAATATAACTCAAAAACCCGGATCTATGTGTTTCTCACAATCTGTAAGTTTTCATGTCTCGATTATACAGGTATTTATGTAAACTGGAAGTATAAAGGTCCAGACAAATTGAATCTGTACATTCCAATTTGTCTGGCATTATCTACTGATTGAACAGTTAAAACCCACCAAAGGCTTAGGATTCCAACAATAACCCCCGAATCTCTAAGTCCTTCTAGAGACGTCATCGTGATTTTGACGGATCCTTTTTCGGGTTTCGTTTTGAGTCTAAATACGAATTGGAATTATTTTTGGGCTTATTTTAAAGGAATTGGGCTGTTTTTCTAGCTTGGTTTTAATTGGGCTGGACAAATAACCACCCGACCCGGATCCACTGGATCCATTAAAACCCATCGCCTTTTTCTTTCTTCCCCAATTCATCCCTTCCCGTCTGTTCCTTCTCTCCCGATCGGTACCGCCCATCCTCCAAGCTTCTCCTCTCGATCCGCCGGCGTTCGAGCCACCGCCGCCGCCTCTGCTTCTGTCGCAATCGGAAGACTTCCCCCCGCCTCCTCCTTGCGATCCATAACCTCCAGTGGAGTTCGAGCTTCCACCGCCGCCAGCCACCGATCCTCATCCGGTGCAATTCGATCTGCAACCACCGGCTTTCAGCCCTCCGCCGCCGCCGCCGGTTCGGATTAGCATGGCCCTCGAGGTCGTGCCATCTCTGGTAACCTCCTCTCTCAGCCTTCACCCGATCGATGCCTCCGATCGAACCGTCCGCCGCCGCCTCCTTTACCAGAGACGAGCAAGCTTCGCTCCACCCTCCTTCGGGTTTCGATCCGCCGCCTCTGTTAGATCGAGTGAGCAACACTCGCTGCTGCTCGTTTCTTCCAACTTCTTCATCCGACATGATGAATCAGGTAAGGCTCTGATACCAATTAAAGACAAAATTGTACACACACACAAATATATCAAAATAGCTCTTTGATTATACCCGGGAAATATAACTCAAAAACCCGGATCTATGTGTTTCTCACAATCTGTAAGTTTTCATGTCTCGATTATACAGGTATTTATGTAAACTGGAAGTATATAGGTCCAGACAAATTGAATCTGAACATTCCAATTTGTCTGGCATTATCTACTGATTGAACAGTTAAAACCCACCAAAGGCTTAGGATTCCAACAATGATATGATGCCACTCTATATGGCATCATTATTTGGAAAACCTGAAATGGTGAAGCATCTTTATGATCATTCCAAGGAGATGTACGAAGATTTTTGGACAGATACAAAACGCAGTTGGGTTCTCCTTAAATGTCTGGAAGCTGATATCTATGGTATGTGTAGTTGTTGCTTCGTTCTTGTTGTTTTATAATAACCTCTGTGTTGGGATCATACGTGCTTCTGTTCCAATAGTTTTGTATTTTATGTAATACTTTACCTCATTCAGAGTTGAAAATATTATGTAGATGTTGCTTTGAAGATATTGTTGCGGTGGCCAGAACTCGCTAAAAATGGGAATCTTCTTGGAGTTTTGGCTCGAAAGCCAGATGCATTGAGAGGGACTAAACCGCGTTTGATCTGGAGAGTCATATGTTCAAGTGAATATCTTTACTCCTCTTACGTTTTACTTATCATCTAATTTTTATCCACTTTCATCCATCCCTTTGTACTCAAAATCTATTTGGTTTCTTATTCCAGTTTTGGCAGTCATTCATATCAAGGTTGGGCCTGCTGAAAAGCCAACTGATGCCATGAAATTACTAAAAATCATTTGGGAAAAAATTGTGAAACTACCCAACAAAGAAATTAGTGACATTATCAGAGGGCCACCTGATCAACAAACAAATAGTAGTAAGGAAAGGGAAGATGTCGAACAAGTCCTTGGGTCCATTTTGGAAAATGTTGCTAAGATGCCCGTTATACTTCATAAACTATGGACTACTAAAGGGCAAGTCGATGAACAGGCAAGAGGTCTCAAGCAAAAGTTCTCTTCCCGTGTACTATTTATTGCTGCGGAGATGGGGAACACTGAATTTCTAGTGTTGCTCATTCGCCAATATCCAGATCTAATATGGAAGCAAAATGATAACAAGCAAACTATATTTCATGTTGCCATCTCAAACCGTCACGAGGGTATCTACAATCTTTTGTATGAGATTGGCTCGATGAAAGATATGATAACACCTCTGAAGGACTTGAAGGGAAATACTATGTTACATTGTTAGGATCGAGACACTTAGCATACGAACACTGAACTCACACACTCATCTCACAAACTAAGAACATAATAATTTAACGTGGTTCGGTCTAATCTGACCTACGTCCACGGTGGGTAACTAGGAGTTTTATTTCTATGGTGCTACTCTGCACTCTCTCAGTGTTACATGGTGTTGTGTGATACATTTCTCTATAAGTAGAACCACCTATTTATATACATTTGAGAATGTATATAATATACTTAATTTAGTGTGAAAATGTAAATTTTCAAATCAAAGAAAGAGGCTTTGAAAAAAATCTTCACCTAATTTCCTTTGAAAAATCTTCACCAAATCTTCACCTAACATACATTTGGTCGGGAAGTGTGCAAAGAAGAAGAGACTTCAAGCCATTTCAGGGGTCGCACTACAAATGCAAAGAGAATTGTTGTGGTTCAAGGTACTTCTTTCTCTTTAAGATTCTAGTATATTTGCTTTGTGTATAGGCTCTCTTTAAATCTCTGCACTTTCTTGCTTTCATACAACTAGAAATTAGCAGTCAAGTTAATTCTACTTTCATCCTAATAATAGTTATAATTGTTTTAAAATAGAAAAGTTTTAAATTGGACAAACTATGGAAGACATTAGTTACACCAAGTGCTTGTCTGGAGCATTGCTTGTTCTCATGAAACATTTTTTTATGTTTATTTGAGAATCTCCACTTCCCAACATATTGTAGTTTCAAATCCTAGAGAAGTTACAGACCAAACCAACATCATATATAACCACTTTTTGTGTAGGAAGTAGAACAGATGATCCCTCCTTCGTATCGAGAAAGGAAGAACAATGATGGTTTAACAGCCCATGAACTGTTCAGCAAGGAGCACAAAATCTACTTTCGTCTGGTGAAAAGTGGATGAAGGACACCGCTAGCCAAAGTATGGTGGTCGCAGCTCTCATAGCTACCATAGTTTTTGCAGCAGCATTTACGATTCCTGGTGGTTAAAATCAAGATAATGGTTCACCTATGTTCCTTCATAAAAGATCTTTTATAGTATTTGTCATATCAGATGCCATCTCTTTGGCATTCTCCACCGTTTCAATCCTCATATTTTTATCTATCCTCGCATCTCGCTATGCTGAAGATGATTTCTTGGAACTATTACCCAAAAGATTGATGAGAGGCCTAGCAACACTCTTTTTTTTTCTATTGCGGCCATGATGGTTGCTTTTAGTGTTAGTTTCTTCGTCCTTTATCATAACAACTTGATATGGGTACCTGTTGTTATCAGTGCAATTGCTTCCATACCGGTCATTTTGTATCTAGACTTCAGTATGATCCTATGGGAGATGTTTATAACTCAACATATGGTTCTAAGAATCTCTTCAAGCCACAAAAGCTAAAGATTTACTATCGAAATCCAAATCATTAATCAGTTGACGTTTACCATGAGAAGCATTCATTACAAGATGTGATTTAAGGCATTGTATAAGTTAAATTCGATGATATATATGTGGATGATTACTAACTTTGAAGGCAAATGTATTTGAACTACGTGGTTTTTCTTGTCACTTTACTTCTATTTAAATAAAGCATTTGTTATTTCATTGTTATGAATTTTTTAGAGCCAAAGCCCAAATGTATTTATGCATGCCTGTACGGTTAAATTGTACAAACTTGGTTCTTCGAAGATCTAAAACTTTGAAGAACGTGGCATAATAGATGGTTAAAGAATGTGGTATAATAGATGGTTATTTTATCAGCAAGTTAGGTGATCCTGTTTTGAATCAACACCAAGTATGTATTACAATATCACGGGTCGAATACAACCTCTAAGGTTTAATGATTCGATTCTGTTCAATAAGTCGGTATTAAAACTTTTTGGAAGATAGACGATAAACAAATTGCTTGTTTGAGCGTGAACAAGTTTTCCATATGGCGCCCCATCACGGTCGTGCACACCGTCCCGTGTGCACCGTGATGGGTTTTTCGTAACCCCATGTGATCCCGATCACGGTAGAACGACCCACAAGAAGCCACTAGCCGTTAAACGACTATTTTTTAAATTACTTTTTTAATTTACCAATAATAACACTATAAAACCCAACTATTTACCTTAATACAACACACATTCAACAACTTCTTTACCCCATTCACACAAATATTTTACTATGGATCAAAATCCAAACACCCCACCTTCAAACCGCAACCATAAGTACGATCCATTCGGATTAAAATCAACCTCCCGTCAATACCCGAACCTTCAATCACCGCAAAGTGGTTTCATCAATTTACTCCAAACCGGGTCCCCTATATCACAACAACCCCTTTTTCAACAACAATTCTCAACTTTCAATCCGTATCAACAACCCTTCCAATCGGCTTTTGTATTCCAGCAGGGATTCCAACCACAAGCATCACAATCACCACCACAACCGAATCTGGTGTCTCCCGAAACCGTTGAGGAGACACAACAAGTAGACCAACTCCGACGGGCCACAAGGAGGAAGGGCAAAAAACCGCAAGGCGAGGGTAAGATGCTTTGGAGAAAAGACGAAGAATTAAGTTTGGTCAACGCGTGGATTTCGGTTTCCGTTGACTCGATAGTCGGAGACTCTCAAACCCAAGAAACGTTTTGGATAAAAGTTCAATCAACATTTTATAATTTATTGGGAAAAGATAGTCGAAACATGGATCAAATAACATCCAAATGGCACGAAATGAGGTTGAAAATTAATATTTTCAACGGTATTTACAACAACCTCACGAACATGCACAAGAGTGGGGCGAACGATTTCAACGTCTTCAACGTGGCAATGCAACAATATGAAAAAACTACGCCCACCCGGAAAACATTTACGTATGTAAACCCTTAGATGGAGTTAAGGCTCAACGAAAATGGCTTCTTACCGAATATTCGTAATCTTCCGGCACAAAACGTTCGAGGTCGGTCCGTCAAGAAACATCACAACAATACGGACATATACACATCGACGTCAACGACGAGCCGGTGGATCTTGAAGACGAACACCCGATACGTCGACCAATTGGACGAGATAAGGTGAAGAAAGCGGCTTCTGGTTCGAGAGCTAAAAGTTCGGAGTCAAGGGCCATGGATTTATTTGGAGAAAGATTTGATCGCTACGTGCAACTACAATCCGACAAGGTCGGGATAATGAATCCGGTGGAAGAAAAAATCATCGAAACGCAACAACAAAATCGCCGAAACGCAAAGTTCCTTACAAATGAATGCCGATATTTTGACAATTGGATTTTTGTGATGTTATAAAAATTAAGGTAAGCAGGATGCATGTAATGGGGTTATTAAGTTGTTCATAAAGTGTCTAATGGGAAATGATGAAATTTCTCATATATATGATAATGTGTAGTGGATTAAGTCATATATTAAGTTCGGGTGTTTGCATGAAATATAGCTTGATGAACTTGAATTAAAAAGGAAACTCACCATAAAAAGGTTAATTAAGTAAATATAGTTTGTTAGAAATTTAAAAATAAATAACTGAAAATCAAGTGATAATTCGGAAATTATTCACATTACGAAAAATGAAGTCCTTAAATAGATAAGAATATAGGAAAAAGAATGGAAACATTTGGATAGGGGATGAAGAAGTTATGGAAGGTTGAAGTTGGGCAAAATCAGCCAAAGTTCGATGTCTGGTCAAGTTTGGACTCCAATATCGAAAAATACATTTAGAACTGGAAAATTTTCATTAGCAGTAAGTTGTAAATCGTTTTCGTAGCTTTCTGTACATATATGGTTTACGGAAATTGGATAGAATATGATAAAGTTATGATCTTGGAAAGTGGAAGAAAACTGCAGCGAAATGTGAATATTCCAGTGTTGGAGCTGAGTTTTTTGGGGCTGACTAGTAGCGTATGCATGCACGTGAAAAGGCCGAGAATGGCCTATTTTTTCCACTAATCTTTATTTTAAGGTGTCATGTCTATTTCCATTAAGTTTCATCTCAATATGTACGAATAGAAGCTCATTTTCAACCTTTTTCTCGTTTTTCTCCTCTCCAAGAACTCCAAGAACACTATGTGTGTTCTTGGTGTTTAAGTGTGTGTGGGTTTAATTAAGCTAGTAAACTCAAGTAATTCAAAGGGCTTTTCAAGGCAAAGTGATCCTCTTGAGGTAACAAACATTTCCCTACCATTTGTTTAACTTAATTTCATGTAATTCGAATTATTGCATGAACCCTAACTTTTGGGATATTAAGAGTTTTATGAAATTGATGTTGGTATGGTGTTTCTAGTACTTAGATGAAGCTTAGTTAACAAATATTCCACTAAAAACACCATCAAATTATTAATTTGAATTAGTTCATGTGAGTGGAAATTCCTTTGAGGGAATTGGGCAAGTTATATTGGTAAAATACCATGATGTAAAGATAATTATGTTATGTTGAGCAAAGAAGTACCATTTGAATATTAAATTGACAAAGGACCTTCTAAGTAAGGTCTTGGAGATTGTTTGATGTCGATATGGTATGTTGTTGTGGATTAGTCGATGGAAAAAAATAAAGCTAAGATGTTTATTATCCTCTATTACATGAGATGGAATGATAGAAATGTTATATTGTTGAAGTTGGATTAAATGCAAATTAGTCATGTATGACCCTAGTTATAGAGTGTTAATGGATTAAGTGACTATGAGTGATCCTCATACATGAGTAAACGATGTTTAAGCGTTAATGTATATGAATTGTATATGACTTAATAGGTGGTGATCAAGGCAAGGGCAAGGAGGCTTTGGGAACTTAGATAGCTCATTTCTAGTACAAGGTCAGTATATGAGGACTTTTCCTAGGTACATAACAACTAAAATTTTGTTCAAATTAATTATGGAACTTGATTTGTGATTTATGTATTGTGTGAACTATGAACATCCTTACATGTTAGATGATGCTTGATAAGTATATTGAAGTTGTTATTATGTGTTTGTATAGTTATAAGTAGAAAGTAAGGAATGAATGCATGAGAAGAGATTGTCCAGACTAGGATCTCACCCCCAAGAAGGGGAGATCAAAAGACACTACTGGGATGGTACCTTTCATCGCAAAGTAGTTGTCTTGAGCACACCCTTATGGATAGATGTGATCTTTTCCATGAAGGGATGGATAGAGTTACACCAGCACGCCCTTATGGATGGATTAGTTCCATATCGGGAAGGGAAGGTTGTACTGTACGGGGGCGCCCATACATACTTGATGTAGACGAGTTCTCTGAGTTTTGTTTTGCCTGGAGAATTGTTTGAACTATGTCTGCTTTTATGTTAATGTATTTTACTTTTGATTTCCAAGTTGAGTCTAAAACCCATGCTACTCACGAGACATTTTGTCTCACGTGAATGTGTTTTAATGCTATGTGCTCAGGCGAAGTTGGTAAAGCTTAGAAGACCTTTATGAAGACTAGAGTTCTATTTTGGGAAATCCTTAGTCTTGGCTGTTTCTTTTAAACTATCGTGATGTATTAAACTTGCAATACCCCATTGGACGCGTTTTGAAACTTATGATGAAATTTTTGTAAAACTATGTTTTGTACATTTATAAATGGTTATAAACTCTTATGAATGTAATGGAGTGTTACAGATTTGGTATCAGTGCCATGGGTTAAGCGAATTAGGTTGGAAAAAAAACCATCATAGGCTTAAACTGTGAAGTTAGGAAGTAGGTATGCCTTAAGAACTTGTAGGTATACCTAGAAGATCATGGGATTAGGATAGGACCCTAGGGTATGATGAACATTCTACTAAGGACAATCACATAGGGAGACAACATGATACAACTTTCAATACTAGATGAATATAATATGTATTAAATGAAAATTTTATCTATCTTATATAGTAATAGAAAGAGGTGGTCAAGACCCACCTAATGACGGGCGTACAACAAGCCACACTTCTTTTCATGGAAGTGTACCAGTCAATATGGCGGATAATGTGGAGGGGGAGAGCCAAACCCACAACCACCACCACAACCCGTAACCCTCGAACCAATCCAAAATCGCATTAACAATTTGAGAAATGAAATGAAGGAGGATGTCAACCAACTAACCGATAACCGACTTAGGGAGCATCACACTCACTCCTCTCAAGATGTATCATGGAAGCCAACAAGTGGGGATTCTTCGAGAGGGACGTAAGTTTTGGAATAGAAATTAAAAAGGGTGCTCATACAAGTCTTTTATGGCTTGTAAACCTCCTGAGTATTTTGGAAGTTTCGATCCAAAAGTCACTATGAGATGAATACGAGAAACTGAGCAAGTGCTAGGGCTGAGCAAATGTAGTGAAAGGGATAAAGTGTACTTCGCTTCGCGCTTGTTGAAGGACGATATGATGCCTTAGTATAGTGGGATATCTTGTATGAAACATTAGGAAAGAACGTGGTCTATGGGTTGTCGTGGAGAGAATTTGTGGTGCGCTTAAAAGAAAAATATTGTCCGGAAAGAGACATCGACAAGTTACACGAAGATTTCATTGTGTTGAAAAAGGGAGATTCATCGGTGGATGAATATACCAAGAAGTTTTGTATTATGATTCTTTTTATGGGAGACGTCTACTCAACCGAGAAGTCGAAGGTCAATAGGTATGTGAAGGGACTATCTTGGGAGTATGAGTTAGAAGATAAACGGGCAAAGACCTTGGATGAAGCTATCATCGTAGCTAGAAATATTGAAGATGTGGGGAAACGTCGAACTTTAGAAAGACAAGCATTAGGAGAAAAACGCAAGTTTGGTGGTGGATGGGGTAGTTCACACAAGAAAGGAAAGTCCAACTCTAGTCCGTTGAAGCAAGGTAGTGTGAAGAAGTGCAAGAAGTGTTGGAGGGACAATCCCGGTGAACGTGGAACCGGATTTGTGGCATGTTACAGTTGTGGCAAATTTGGTCATAAAATGAAAGATTGTCAGTCAATGAATGTTAAGGAAGTGGAATACTCTTGTCATGAGAAGGGATACTTTAGTTTCAATTATCCCAAGAAAGGTGATGAATTCACTCATATCTACGGCACAAAAGAACTCAGAACCGCAAAAGGTGAAATCCCGTGCTTTCCAACTTACACACGAGGAGGCAAAAGATACTCACGATGTAGTCTCACGTATCCTATTTGTCAATTCACTACCTGTGTCTGTCCTTTTTGATTCAGGTGCATCGTATTTTTTGTGTCTCATGAGTTTGGACTCAAACTTAATGTGCTGTTAGAATTGTTAGATGTAGTATATGAAATTGAGATAGCAAATGGAAAGTTTGTGGAGGTGCAACATATGTACCAAAACTGCGAACTTAGCATAGATGATAGAAAATTCCAATTAAATATTTTCCCGATTGTAATGAAATATTTTGATGTTGTGATTGGTATGGATTGGCTTGGAGCAAAGAATGCAAAAAATTGCTTGTGGCCACAAGAGAGTGTCAAATAAGGGGTTAGATGGAAGTAAAGTATATGTATACGGAGAGAAACGAAATCATGTGCCAAGTCTCATTAATGTAGTAAAGGCTAAAAAATTTCTTTTAAAAGGATTTTCCTCTTTCTTAGCCTATGCGATGATTCCAGAAAAAGAAGAGAAAACTTGTAAAGACGTTAAGGTAGTGTGTGAGTATCCTGAGGCATTCCCGGATGACCTTCCCGGTTAGCCACTCGAAAGGCAAGTTGAATTTCACATAGATCTTGTTCCGGGGGCAACCCCCATTGCTCGTGCACCATAGCATCTGGCCCCGACTGAAATAAGCGAATTGATGTCTCAATTGCAAAAGCTACCCGATAAAGGCTTCATTAGGCCAAGTTCTTCCCCGTGGGGCGCACCGGTGTTGTTCGTTAAAAAGAATGACGGATTGATGCGCATGTGTATCGATTATCGGGAGCTTAACAAAATCACTGTCAAAAACTGTTATCCATTGCCTAGAATTAATGACCTTTTCGATCAATTGCAAGGAGCCGATTATTTTTCAAAAATTATTTGCAATCTAGATGCCATCAAGTGCGAGTAAAGGAGTGTGACATTGAGAAAACCGCATTTCGCACTCGCTATGGTTATTACGTGTTTTTAGTAATGCCATTTGGTCTTACGAACGCTCCTGCTGTTTTTATGGATCTAAGGAACCGCGTCTGCAAACCATTCTTTGATGACTTTGTCATGATATTCATCGATGATATCCTTATTTATTCAAAGAATGAGGAGGATCATAAATGACACCTTCGAATGGTTTTAGAAGTGTTGGAGAAAGAACAATTATATGCAAAGTTGTCAAAATGTGACTTTTGGCTGCGAGAAGTGCAATTTCTTGGGCATGTGGTTTCTATCCAAGGTATTAAAGTGGACCCCTCAAAAGTGGAGGTGGTGATGAGTGGGAACCCCTGAAATCTCCATCCAAAGTACGAAGTTTTCTTGGTCTTGCCGAATACTACCGAAGGTTTATACATGACTTTTCGCGTATTACAGTTCCCCTTACTCGACTCACGAGGAAATGGGTGAAGTTCGAGTGGAAGAAAGAACAAGAAGAGGCGTTTTCCTTATTGAAGGATAAGTTATGTGAAGCTCCCATTCTTGCATTACCAGATGGGACTGAAGACTTTATAGTCTTTAGTGATGCTTCTAATAAGGGGCTTGGTTGTGTGTTGATGAAAAAAGGAAAGGTCATAGCATATGCTTGTCAACAGTTGAAGGATCCAGAAACTAGATACACCACCCATGATTTGGAGCTGGCAGCTATTGTCTTTGCATTGAAAATATGGAGACATTATTTGTACGAAACGAAATCCAAATTATATATCGATAACAAAAGTCTCCAGTATGTGTTTACTAAAAAAAGAACTCAATATGAGGCTAAGAAGGTGGCTCGAGCTTATTAGTGATTACGATTGCGAAATCGTATATCACCTCGGAAAAACGAATGTGGTGGCGGATGTTTTAAGCAGAAAAATACATGAGAAGAAAGTACAAGGGAGATCGATGTGGATGGAATTGGTATCTAGTATCATAGCAAGAATCAAGGATGCTCACGAAAAGCTTTAATGAGTGAGGATCTGAAGAATGAAAAGTTGGGGAAGATTTTAGCATTTGAGGAAAATAGTCAAGGTTTGAGAACCTTCAAGAACCGGATTTGGGTGCCAAAAGCTGGGGGATTGAGAAAGGTAATTTTGGAAGACTCCCATAAATCCAAATATCTGATTCACCCGGGGAGTACAAAAACGTATCAAGATCTTAAAAAGCAATATTGGGGGCCGGGAATGAAGAAAAGAGTGGCTAAGTATATTTCTCAATGTGCAACTTGTGCACAAGTTAAAGCGGAACATCAAGTCCCTTATGGGAGCGCCCAATCATTACAAATACCAGTAGGTAAGTGGGAAGATATAACTATGGATTTTATTTTTGGACTACCAAGGACCCGAAAGGGGCACGATAGTATTTGGGTTATCGTCGATCGATTAACTAAGAGTGCGTTATTCCTTGCTATCAAAGAAACTACCCCACTTGAAAAGTTGGCACAACTTTATATCGATGAAATGTTGAGACTTCATGGAGCACCATTGTCCATAGTATCATATAGAGATCCGAGATTCACTTCAAAGTTGGCTCTTCAAGAAAGATTGAGAACAAGAATCAAAATGAGTACGGCTTATCATCCTCAAACGGATGGACAAAGTGAACGTACTACACAAACCATAAAGGACATGTTGAGATCTTTTGTTATTGACTTTGGTGGAAATTGGGACGAACACTTACCATTGGTAGAATTTGCATACAACAATAGTTATCATTCAAGTATATGGATGCCACCTTTTGAAGCATTGTATGGTAGGAAATCTAAAACACCATTGTGTTGGTTGGAAGCGGGTGAAACAAAGCTCAACGAACCAGAAATTGTGAGAATAACAAATGAGAAAATTGGTGTAATTCAAGTCAACATAAAGGTGGCACAAGATCGACAAAGAAGCTATATGAATTTGAAAAAGAGACCATATGACTTGAAAGAATGTGATTTGGTGATGCTAAAGGTATCACCATGGAAAGGTGTTGTAAGATTTGGCAAAAGGGGGAAATTGAGTCTAAGGTATATTGGACCCTTTAAGATTTTGAAGCAAGTTAGGGTACAACCATTTAAGTTGGAAATACCCCAAGAATTGAGTGGAATACATGATACCTTCCATTTATATTATTTAAAGAAGTATTTTGGAAAAGAAGAGTTGACTATTCTTTTGAAAGATTTGAAGGTAGAGGTTCCCAACAAGCTAATTGAAGAACCCGAGGCAATGTTGGAGATAAAGACTAAAAGCTAAGAAACAATAAGATTGATCTCATGTTGATGAACTTGAATTAAAAAGGAAACTCATCATAAAAAGGTTAATTAAGTAAATATAGTTTGTTGGAAGTTTAAAAATGAATAACTCAAAATAGAGTGAGAATTGGGAAATTATTCACATTACGAAAAATGAAGTTCTTGAAGAGATAAGAACTGAAACATTTGGATATGGGATGAAGAAGTTATGGAAGGTTGAAGTTGGGCAAAATCAGCCAAAAGTCGATGTAAGGTCAAGTTCGGACTCGAATATCGAAAAATATGTTTAGAACTGGAAAATTTTCACTAGGAGTAATTCTAAATCATTTTATTAGCTTTCTGTACATATATGGTTTCTGGAAATTGGATAGAATATGATAAAGTAATGACCTTGGAAAATTGGAAGAAAACTGCAGCAAAATGTGAAAGTATTCCAAGTGTTGGAGCTGAGTTTTTTGGGGCTGACTGGTAGTGTGTGCAGGCGCGTGAAAAGGTCGAGAATTGCCCATTTTTGCCACTAATATTTATTTTACGGTGTCATGTGTATTTCCACTAAGTCTCATCTTAATATGTACGAATAGAAGCTTATTTTCAGCCATTTTCCACCTTTTTTTCTCATTTGTCTCCTCTCCAAGAACACTATGTGTGTTTTTGGAGTTTAAGTGTGTGTGTGGGTTTAATTGAGCTAGTAAACTCAAGTAATTCAAAGGGCTTTTCAAGGCAAAGTGATCCTCTTGAGGTAAGAAACATTTCCCTACAATTTGTTTAAGTTAATTCCATGTAATTCCGATTATAGCATGAACCCTAACTTTTGGGATATTAAGAGTTTTATGAAATTGATGTTGGTATGGTTTTTCTAGTACTTATGTAACACCCGGTTTCTCATACAAAGTACACCCAAAATTTTGCAAACAATTATACATTAAAAATGGGTATACTTGCACTCAACCCAGGAAAAACAAGATGTTATCAAACATTAATTACACAAAAGGTCCTTAAATTTTGACCAGGCATTACAAATAAACCTAACACAACTAAAGGACATGCTCTGAGTTGTCTATCCCTCTTTATCACATGCCTTTCCCTATCACTGCTACAGATACCTGCAAAACAACAAACAACTCAAGTGTAAGCTTATAAAGCTTAGTGAGAAATCTCAATCATACTCCACAATCTCTTTTAGTAAACTCTCTTCTCATTCTTCTTTTTGCTAGTCTCATTAGCAATATTCACTCTCTCTAAACTCTGAAACCTGCAAACATATTAGCTTTACAAACACCAGCTAATTAGTAGTAATATCAACTCAATAAATAAGTATCTCAACTGATACTACTCATAAACTCAATCCTACATACTCGTATAAACTCATTTCACTGTTAATTATGCTCAATTATAACAGTTATCGTGGTTGTAGCAATCAAACTCAAAGACTCTTTAAGTTACTCACTCTAGCATATACTCTGATCTTATGCTCAAGTATAGACTATAACTCGTCTCTTGTTATCCACAATTAACATAACCACTTTAACTCTAAGCTACCGCAATATCAATATAACACACATATATGTACAACATATGTATTAACTCAATCTCTATGATTATCTCAGTCATTCAGTATATTCATTCAAACCAAGTACTCGTATATAACAGTGAATTCTAAACCTTGTTTAACTCATACCACTTAGTATCTCAACCAATTAACATGTACCATAATTCAATTTAGATATAGTCAAACTATATATAATGAATTATAACTACTCACCTAATATCGGCTTGGTACGTGGAACTCCCAATTTGCGCGTACCGGGCTTCTGTTCGCTAGACTTGGCTATATCACCATAGTCTAAATCAATTCTTCAACATCCACAATCATTTCAATATCATCTATCTCAAAGATGTATCAATCAAAAGAGGAAAAGGAGTATAAACGGTAAATATCAACTCAATATTTACCGAAATCCCCAATTCCGCGGTTCTACTCATTCAACCGTAGAAACTCGACAATACTCTCACCAATAACTCTAAAGGCATCCACTAACAATCTACTATCAACATATATAACAATATATAACGAAATCACGAAATCAAAGTTAGGGTTTCAAAAATCCCAAACCGAAGAAATCACTCACCTCGACGAATTAGGAAGCAAGAACGCGTGTACGGGATTAGATCCGCATCTCCCCATGTTTCCCTACGATTCTCCAGCTTCAATTTGACCCAAAATCGCCATTTGGAGCTCTCAAGGTCGAAAAGGAAATGTTTTTCCCGTAATGAGCATTTCTGCACATTTAAAGGGTCTGCACGCGTAACACGGTCGTGTAAAATTTAACACGCCCGTGTAATGCTACAATGCCCGTGTAAAATTTAACACGCCCGTGTAATGCTACAGTAACCAGCAAACACAAAATTACCGTATATTACACGACCCGTGTAACATTTACACGACCCGTGTAATGCTACAGTAACCAGCAAACACAAAATTACCGTGTATTACACGACCCGTGTAACATTTACACGACCCGTGTAAGCCATTTTTGGCATTTTTAAGGCTCAAACTTCTTCCAAATGGGTTTCTAATCACCCAAACTCATACATCAACTTAACTAATCTTAATCACACCAAGATTAGTACATAAGAAAGGTTTTAACCTCTTCTCCCAAATCAAACAACTCATCACTCAAAGGTAATTATAAAAGATTGCCACACAACTCTTAATAACTCAAAGCTAGAACCATACTAATTATAAGGTAATAACTCTACTTACCTTAGTAAGCACCTCAAAATGAAAATAGGTCTTACAACTTAGATGAAGCTTAGTTAAAAAAATATTCTACTAAAAACACCATCAAATTATTAATTTGAGTTAGTTCATGTGAGTGGAAATTCTTTTAAGGGAATTGGGCAAGTTATATGGGTAAAATACCATGATGTAAAGATAATTATGTTATGTTAAGCAAAGAACTATTTGAATATTAAATTGACAAAGGACCATCCAAGTAAGGTCTTGGAGTTTGTTTGATGTCGATATGGTATGTTGTTATGGATTAGTCGGTGGAAAAAAAAAATAAAGCTATGAAGTATTATTATCCTCCATTACATGAAATGGAATGATAGAATTATTATATTGTTGAAGTTGGATTAAATTCAAATTAGTCATGTATGACCCTAGTTATAGATTCTTAATGGATTAAGTGACTATGAGCGATCCTCATAGATGAGTGAATCATGTTTTAGTGTTAATATATATGAATTGTATATGACTTAATAGGTAGTGATCAATTTGGTGGTGATCAAGGCAAGGGCAAGGAGGCTTTGGGAACTTAGATAGCTCCTTTCTAGTACAAGGTGAGTACATGTGGACTTTTCCTGGGTACATAACAACTAAACTTTTGTTCAAATAAATTATGGAACTTGATTTGTGATTTAGGTGTTGTGTGAACTATAAACATCTTTACATGTTGGATGATGCTTGATATGTATATTAAAGTTGTTATTATGTGTTTGTATAGTAATAAGTAGAAAGTAAGGAATGAATGCGTGAGAGGAGATTGTCCGGACTGGGATCTCACCCGCAAGAAGGGGAGATCAAAAGACACTATTGGGATGGTACCTCCCGTCGCGAAGTAGTTGTCTTGAGTACGCCCTTATGGATAGATCTGTTCTTTTCCATGAAGGTATGGATAGAGTTACGCCAGCATGCCCTTACGAATAGATTAGTTCCATACCGGGAAGGGAAGGTTGTACGAGGGCGCCCGTACATAGTTGATGTAAATGAGTTTCCATGAGTTTTGTTTTTCCTGGAGAATTGTTTGAAGTATGCCTGCTTTTATGTTACTGTATTTTACTATTGATTTCCAAGTTGAGTCTAAAACCCATGCTACTCACAAGACATATTGTCTCGCGTAAATGTGTTTTAATGTTATGTGCTCAAGTGAAGATGATAAAGCTTAGAAGATCTTTGTGAAGACTAGAAGTTCTATTTTGGGAAATCCTTAGTGTTGGTTGTTTTCCTTTAAACTATGGTGACGTATTAAACTTGTAATACCTCATTGGATGCATTTTGAAACTTATGATGGAATTTTTGTAAAACCATGTTTTGTACATTTGTAAATGGTTATAAACTCTTATGAATGTAATGGGGTGTTACAGATATCGAGTTTTGAAAATAAAACCCGACAATTTCATGAGCGAAGTTTTGGAAATTTTCCTAGCGATGCGAGAAAGTGTCTGAGCTACATATCGACCTAGGAACTAGTTTTTTTATAATGTTCATTTTTTTGTTTTAAGTTAGTTTTTATTATTGGTATTTTCGATTTTTTTTATTTATGTTAATGTAATGTTTTTAATGGAAAATTAGGTTTTTATTTAATTATTGATTTTTTTTAATTAGAAAAAAATGATGTGGTGTGATGGAATGTGATGGATATTTCTAGCATAATATGATGGTATTGTGATAAAATGTGATGGTGAAGTGGAAGTGATGTGGCATCCATCAAATGTGACCATGTGATTGGTACTCCTGATTGAAAGGTTTTCTGCAACTATGAACTAAAAATCCTAAGTTCACATGCAACCTATATAGATCTAGGTTTTCTTCTAATTAAACATATAACATATCCTAGAAAGCCAGAAGAAATTAACTAAAAGAATAAAATAAGAAAAACTAACCTTTTAGGATTTCTTGGAAACCAAGCAGCACAAATGTCCAACCTCAAATGAAGTCATACCCTAGTAGGAGCTCTTGGCCGAAAATTCTTGAGAGAAAGAGAGTAAAAATGTGGTCCTAGGGTTAGGGAGAGTCTCCCTATTTATAGCCTCCATGTGGTGATCAGATAATCGTTACAGATAAACCTTTTTGAATTCGAATTAAGATAAACTATTATTTTAATCATTCAAACACCATTTATCTGTAGTATATATATATATATATATATATATATATATATATATATATATATATATATATATATATATATATATATATATATATCGAAAATATATATATTTATATATATATTTTCGGCCACCACATGGTCACTCACACTGCCACTTACTCAACTATTGAATAATTACAGTTTTAGTCCCTGCACCTTTAATTAATTAATTTAACTGCCAAATTAATTCCAATTAATTCCAGAAAAATTTCTAATTAATTATTATAGTTTCTAATTAATATATTATCACTTAAATATATTAATAAACTATTTATTTAATTTCTATTGATTTATTAGTCATATAATAAATCAATCTTTCTCTCTACCGGACTTTCTGCCAATCCTCCAACTATGAGGGCAACCCAAATGGACTATACTACTATTAATCAGATAAATACTAATTATTAGTCATGTCTTAGACACCTAATCCAACAGTCTCCCACTTGGATAAGTCTATGACTAAAATTACCAATTTACCCTCTAATTAATTTAGCAACTGTAGCTTCCTAGAAACCGCTGCCGAACTCTGACCTAGTCAGTTCTGTCCAAAGATAAGTGATCATATGATCCTTCGTCCAACAAGATATTTTCAGACACGAGACATGGATTGAGATCAATCTCTGTCCGATACTCTGTTTCCCGATTTTCGATTCTGCTTATGACTTTAGAACTTCTAATTGAAAACATCAATTTAGTCCAGGCTGGCCAGCACTTTAGTCAACTTCAAAATCATCGAGAGGCCTACAGATATCTGTTTCTCATCAGGGTCAAGGAACGAATAAGTTTCGACTCATATGCTTATATCTTTTACCTGTCAAATCATTCACAACAACACGTTTTATAACATCGAGTTACCGATGCGTTTTCGTATTATCAATGAACAATTTCCTTGTAAATTATAACTCATATCTCTCCACTTCAAGATCATAGGATATTATCGTCTCAACATTGCTTGTGATATAATCCATGAAGCAATCTATTGAGCGTGGGTTTATCCAATACTCAAATCTCTATTTCTAAGTACTCATGAATGTTGTAGCAATCCTATTGCTATGTCTAACTCCTTAGACAGTCTACAAATCAATTCATGACAGTCTTGATTCAATACTTACTTACCAAAGTATGAGCGACTGTGGACCTTTCTGAATAATTAAATTATTCGGGAAGTAAAACATGCGAAAGCGAAACATAAAGATCTGACTGGCAGCTACTCTTGCTTATTACCAAGTCTCCACAAGGTAATCACCAAGTCGGACCTTGTCATAAACTATTATCGGTTTCAGGATTTCTTTTAAACTTTCAATTCTAATTTTACAGTTATGTCTTAATGAACCTTACACTCTTTCTATGTATCCAAAGTATCTTATACTTATACACTTTATTGCAGATGATCCAATCAGATGCTCATCCGATAACATCTCAATAAGTTATCCTGTCAATTTCTCTTCTAACTCCATTCTGGTAATGTGTACTGTGACTTCCTATGGTTCTGGGGTCTTTAGTCTACTTGACTGCACCCTAAGACTATTTCGAGGTGTTATGATGTGCCGGTGAACCACACGCGCTCCATCAGAATAACAACGAGACTCTGTAACCATGAAGTCCTTTAACATCATGTCCTGATGTTAATAATTACCACTTTGAAAATCTTTCAAATTAATAATATCACTTTCAGCCTGATCATTTCCTAATGAATTCTCACTTTAGTTCAACGAGTCCATCCAGTATTCCCAGCCAGGCAATGTCCTGAATCCAACTTACTATGCCCTAAGCATTAAGTTATCAGGACATGTTCATGACTTTATGATCGATCCAAAACTTCCAAGGATTATTTATAATTCTTTGTGTCATGATTTTCGAAAAACTATTTTCCTTTCGGAGACTTTTCTCGTGCATCTTGAATCTTATCAAGATCATGCTTACAATGGCTAGGTCTATGCTGGTGATTCCATCTTTCCAATAGATCACTGTGAATTACATGAGTATGTTGCACCTTCTTTATTTCTTTCATGCCAAGTCATCACACTTTGCAATGACAAGAAAAACGTTTCCTAAGTCTATGCATCTTGAATCTCATCAAGATCATCTTGGCAGAATCTGGATCTATCTCATAGACGTTTACAACCACCTGAGTATGCCGTATTTCTATTAAGGCTTTCATAGCGATCCGTCTCTTAACACCAAGTCATTACACTTTGTAATGAAAAGAGACGTTTCCTAGAACCATTATTTATCCCACATGTGGGGATAGTGGATAACGGCGACTCCCACCGGCTTTGACACGGTTATAGGCTATTCACAAAATCCAGGACTTATGGCACATTTTGAGAATCCAAACCTTTCTGACATTTTAATGGAAATCTTTCAGCCCTTTCTCAAAATCCAATCCTTTAGCATATTTTGAGAATCTGAATATCCTTTCTTGCGAGATGCCCGTGGGACGAAACTCGGGGCCATGTACCTTTTGTAATGGCATGCTCTATGTGTCTCCCTATTAGTGTGCCAGTAAACCACACATGCTCCACTAACGACTCACACTATGCCATGCAGAATCCTCTCGGATTTCATCTTCTATTGAGAGTGCTTTACTCGGAATCAATTGCTTGACTCTGAGTATCGATTCACTCAACTAGATGCTCTGAAGGTATGTATATGTCCATGTTGCTTTCTTTTGATGATTCAGTTACTCCCACTGGTTTTTAGACCAGGTGTAAAATCAATCAAATTTTCACACAGACCGTGTCTCGTCCTAAGGTCCTCTTATTTGGCAGCAGCCGGGCTCCCCAATGCTTCCAAGTAGTCGGATTGCAAATCCATACCAACTGCAGTGTTTTACCAATAATCAGTATGTCACCCCGATCACAACTACTTATGATGGTGATCAATACTACTGGTTAAGAGGAGATTATGTCAGTTGTAAAGCAGAAATCTGATTTCTGCTCCAAGCCTAGTGATGACTAAAAGGTTCTTTCATTGCTAATCCTAAAACTCATTTACGACTGTCCCAACTCCCACTGTTTCCTTAGACCATGAGTTCTTTCTAAAAGAGCTCTTTAGTTACAGTGGAATAGCTAATGAAACGACAATGCTGATCAAGTTCAGCTGCTCATGAGGTTCAGATGAACACTACAAGACCCTGGACTTTCTATGTACAAGTGGGATAATCCCAGCTTTACATTTCAGGCAGTGTCTGCAAGACCTACTTAGTCTAGGATGTGGTCGAAGTATGGTTTATATGGACTGACTGGTATAGTGTTCATCTTATTGGAAACTAATTGGCAATGTATCTCATACACCGAGGATCGAACTGTTTCGACCAATGCTCCATTATCTTCCCTAATACACATTATAACCATTAATATTCTTGGAAGAGAATGAACTGTGAAATCTTTTTCTCAGTTTATGTTATCGCTCAGGTTCTGTGGAACTTGTACTTCCTTTGAAGTCCTTAAACTGTTCGAGGTTTCAATTCAATTTCTTATCCCGATTAGCAATGTCATATTCGTCATATCGAATGATGAATATCGTGAAGTACAAACAATTGTGTTCTATATCAAGATTCTAGCAATACACAACAACAGGTGTGTCCGTTGCTCTTAATCTCAATGTCCTTTACATATCTATGTAAACTTATGGCTTTGTTCAAGACTTGCAATCTTTAGTTGACTCTAAGTCAACTGATTCCAAAATCCTATCCTCTGGATCTTTGGGTGATTCATTTCTTGCCACATGTGCTTTATAAAGAACTTAATCATCATCTGACTCCAAGTCAGATGATTCCAAAGTCCTGTCCAACTGGACCTTTGGTTGATTCATTTCTTGACACATTAAGAAATCAATTCATCAAGTGACTCTAAGTCAAATGATTCCAAGGTCCTGTCCAACTGGACCTATGGTTGAATTGATTCTTATAACATTTGTATTAACAATCATAAATGACACAATTCTTGAATCCAAACACTTTGAATGCATCAACATTCAAGTTATTACTAATCATACATTCAACAAATTCATATAACATTTCAAGGATAATTTCAGACAACAGGTGTTAAAAGAAAATGTGACAATTTTATTAAAAATAAAATCCTTGAACAATGTAATAGACAATGTCAAAAATGCAACTAAAGACTAATAACAATATTCCAATATCTATCTAAACTTCAAAACTGCACGAGTTGGAGATCCAATCCATATATGCTCCTATGCGCCAAAGTCCCGTGCCTTCTTGATTCCCTACATACAAACCAAAATGCGACTGTCACATTATGTATCAAGAAATCTTGGAACAGGAGTTTTGAGGTTTTTAGATATACCTGAGCTTTCAAAAGAGTTGGAGCGTCTTCCAATCTTCGAGTAACTGTATCCGATTTAGCGGATTCCCAGTTTGAGACATGTCTAGTCGATCTTGACCGTTTCTTGTTACGTCTCTTCACTGGACTTAATCTAGAAGTAGTTGAGCCATTGGAGCTATGTCTGTCCAAGAGTGACTCGTATAAAGTCAACAGTGGACGCATTTCCATGAGGGTCTTTTTCTGGTCTTCCTTTCTATATGTCTGAATGAACAGATCGTACTCATTTGTCAGCGAAGTGAGCAGGATGTTAACACTCTCCTCCTGACTCACGGGATAACCAAGTTTATACAATTCGCCTATATACGCTTCAATCTGAAGAACATGCAAATTGATGCTACTTCCTGCTTTCAGCTTGCACTCTGCAAGTCTTTTGAAGATCCTGGTTCGTTCCTCTTCGACTGGTTTTTGGAACTTTTCCTCAACCAGTTGCATTAACTCATATGGCCACAAGGATTCAAAATCCTTGCGGAATTCGGGGTCAATGGTTGACAGCATGAGGTCACGAATCTCTTCGGATTCATCATAAGAACCTTTTATGATGACTTGTTCCAGTGGAACTGGGATCGGATACTCGGTGAGATGTAGCTTGCCAGCAATGCTGAGACCCAGTCTCCAATTGCGAAGCCATTCTTTACAGTTGAGGCCAGTCAGCCTTTCCATATTTAGCAGGTGCATTATGATGCTTTCAGAAATGGGTGAAGGAGGAGAAGGAGGAGAATTGACACTTGACATCTATAAAAGAAAATAGAATTTATTAGTTTAATTGGTCCTTTTAAAATAATTACCCAATATGTTATTTAATAAAGCTAGGATCCAAAATACCCCAACTATGGTGTGAAGAGGGATGCTGTAATCACAACATAATGGTCATTAAGGTAGATAAGCACTTATCAATTTCATCTTATGAAATTCCTAGATCTGTTGAGATTCATTAAACTTTTCAATGGCATGTTTAATCTCGAATGTGCTCCACTGTTTGTGACTGGGATGCCGAGGATCACAAACTGGATGTGAATAACTATGCAAATTAGCTTGGTACTCTCTGGTTAATTATCATCTCTAATTGATGTGCCGGTAAACCACACACGCTCCATCAACAATGATAATACCCGGGAAACCCATTGCAACTCTTTATGAACCCCTATTGGCATGCCGGTAAACCACACACGCTCTACCAATGTTTCATAAAGTGCAATGTGCAATTTCATGGATTAGCACCAATTCACATTTTTTCTAAAGTTACTAGATTTGGGTTTTATTAAGTGTTCTAGTACTTTGAATCATTATACTTTTAGTGATTATTAGGCGGTCCTATCAAACCTGTTCGGCTAACGACCCTCCACTGATCAGGCGAGCGGTGGGCGAGAGTGTTCACCCATTAGACCGCCATTTTATAGGCAGTCTCCTTATACCCACTTTATAGATCAGCTTCGTGAATGAGGCCTACTAATGATTTGACTAACCATTTTAATCTTATACATATAATAATAACTTCCTAATTATAATATATATAAGATGTAATTTTTTAAACCTTTAAAAAATTGTTTCTGGTTTATCTTTTAATTTATTGTCGATTTAAACTATTAAATTTCAAATTAAATTAAACCTTAAAAATCGATTTTAATTATCCTTTAATTAACCAATTAATTAAATTAATTAAATTTGATATTTTAAACCTTTTTAAAATATTTTAGGATTTATCCTTTTAATTTTCGCCAATTTAAACAATTAAATTCTAAATTAAATTAAATCATTGAATTATCTTTTAATTACCAATTAATTAAATTAATTCAAATGTAGATAGGTTTTATCAAATTAATTAAAACCTATCCTTATTCCCTATTTTTCGATTTTTAGGATAAAGGTTTTAAGGTTTATCTTTTAAACAATTTAAAGTTACCAAAAATAGAATACCTTCTAAAACCTAGCCACAAAAATCGCCAAATAAGAGGGGAGGGGGTAGGGTTTTCAAAACCCTAACCCTAATTGTCGATTTGCCCAAAATTAGGGTTTAGAGACTATAAACCCTGATCACATGGAAAGCAGTTATAGCAATTTAACAAGAAAAACAACCAAATGCTCTGATACCACTGAAAGGTTTCTGCAACTATGAACTAAAAATCCTAAGTTCACATGCAACCTATATAGATCTAGGTTTTCTTCTAATTAAACATATAACATATCCTAGAAGGCCAGAAGAAATTAATTAAAAGAATAAAATAATAAAAACTAACCTTTTAGGATTTCTTAGAAACCAAGCAGCACAAATGTCCTGCCTCAAATGAAGTCACACCCTAGCAGGAGCTCTTGGCCGAAAATTCTTGAGAGAAAAAGAGTAAAAACGTAGTCCTAGGGTTAGGGAGAGTCTCCCTATTTATAGCCTCCATGTGGTGATCAGATAATCGTTACACATAAACCTTTTTGAATTCGAATTAAGATAAACTATTATTTTAATCATTCAAACACCATTTATCTGTAGTATATATATATCAGTGTTGTAAAAGTCGGCCTAGGCGGCCGCCTAGGCGGCGCCTAGGCGCTAGGCGGACCAAAACTGCCTACGTTTAGTGCTATGCGGCTTAATTAGTCGGGCGCGGTCAAAGGCGGTCAAAACCGGACTAGGCGGTCAAAGACGGTCAAATGCGGTCAAAAGCGGTCAAATTCGCTGGTGAAAAATTTCAAAATTACCCCTCAAATTTTTGAGTTTACCCTCTCTGTTTAGACAAAATCGCCCAAAATTTTCGCCTCTCCCTCCCATTTTCTTCCTGGTTTCCAAAAATCGCGACTTCCATATCGACTTCCATATCGAGTTTACCCTCTCTAGTCTGATTATCCAAAAATCGTGACTCCAATCGGTTTCCATCGGTTTCGATTTCCCCCACTCCGACAGGTTATAGATTCCGATTTCTTCTTTGATTTCTCCTTCGTGAAGTTATCGATTTCGATTTCATTCTTTGATTTCTCTGATTTTGCAGGTCATCGCGATCTCAATTAAGGTTTAATTTCGTTTAATGCAGGTTTAATTTCGTTTAATGCAGGTTCGTGATTCTCCTCGGTATCCCGCCTTTGCTTCCTCCGCCTTAGCTTCCTCCGCCACCATCTGCTTTTTCCTCGTCGCCGCCTTTGATGGCTCGAACCTGAATCATCGAACCTGCTATTGAACCTGCAAGTAATCCTCCTCCGCCTCCATTCTTCCTTTGAGTTGCAGGGTTGAGTTCTCCGATTTTCGTTTTTGATTTTGAATTAGTTTTTTGATTTCGAGTTCTGATTTTGATTATTCAATCTCTAACTTGGATTTGATTGCAGGTTATCGGTTTTAGTTTGTCTTGATTGCAGGTTATCGGTTTTAGTTTGTCTTTATTGCAGGTTATCGGTTTTAGTTTGTCTTGATTGCAGGTTATCGGTTTCAGTTCATTTATTCAATCTCTAATTACTTCAAGTTTCCGACTTTGATTGCAGGTTTGATCTAGGTTTGTTCAATTCAGATTTATAATGATTGCAGGCTTGATCTAGGTTTATTCTAGGTTTGTTCAATTCAGATTATGAACTTGATTAGTAGGTCCGACTTTGATTGCAGGTTTGATCTAGGTTTGTTCTGTTTTTATTCAATTCAGATTATGAACTTGATTAGCAGGTTCGACTTTGATTGTTGGTTTGTTCAATTCAGATTTGTAATGATTTTGAATATTCCGACTTTGATTGCAGGTTTCAATTGTATGCTGATTGCAGACTTATTCTAGGTTTGTTCAATTCAGATTTGTAATGATTTTGTAGTTATATCATTTAGCTTGAATGTACATTGCTGTAATCTGTACTTGTTTATGAAAGTACATTGCTTTAATCTACTTCTCATTGCTTCAGGTTGCTGGGAACTTGTGATTTCAATTTGAAAGGCATATAAGAAATTATCAATTTTCAAGTAAGTTTTGATACAATGTTGTAATCATGAGAACTGAAAGTAAGATGCTAAAATTAACAAAAATTTGAAAGTAAGATGCTATAATAAACAAATTATGAAAGTACATTGCTTTTTCTTGCATTTAGCCCCTTATAAAATTACAATGTTTTTAGTCCTATCTCCCTTTTGTATAACAAGATATATATAATTTATTAGAATTAATACTCCCCGACTAGGCGCCGACTAGTCCTCGCCTAGACCGACTAGTCCTAGGCCCCAGTCGACCGCCCACCTACCGCCTAGCGACTTCTACAACCTTGATATATATATATATATATATATATATATATATATATATATATATATATATATATATATATATATATATATATATATATATATATATATATATATATATATATATATATATATCGAAAATATATATATTTATATATATATATTTTCGGCCACCACATGGTCACTCACACTGCCACTTACTCAACTATTGAATAATTACAGTTTTAGTCCATGCACCTTTAATTAATTAATTTAACTGCCAAATTAATTCCAGAAAAATTTCTAATTAATTATTATAGTTTCTAATTAATATATTATCACTTAAATATATTAATAAACTATTTATTTAATTTCTGTTGATTTATTAATCATATAATAAATCAATCTTTATCTCTACCGGACTTTCTGCCAATCCTCCAACTATGAGGGCAACCCAAATGGACTATGCTACTATTAATCAGATAAATACTAATTATTAGTTATGACTTAGACACCTAATCCAACACTGATAATATTATATCGTCATGCTTTTTACTTTTTTTTAATTTTTAAATTTATAGACTAAAACTTATTCAATAATAATTTTTTTAACACATTGAAAAAAAATTGTCTAATAAATTTTTTTACCGGGCATTTTCAGCAGGGGTTATTTTAACCGTACATTTTTCTAAATGGCGCAACAGACAAGCTTTTGTTAAGTGCAACTAGACTCCTTCAAATTGATTACATCCTTACAAGCCACAATTGGGCTGAAATGAGTGATTTTGACCACATCTATTATAAGTTTCAATATGATGTCAGGTACTTCATTTTTCATTTTCTAATGTGTTTCATATCGTTGTAGTTGTAGTTGGATTCAAAGTTGATTGTGACATTCATCTTGAAGTATTTTCTCATATGGCCAAACAAGCAAGACATTCACAACTATTAGAACCACTGACAACATTTATTTCATTGTTTATTTTCGCTTTTTTATATCTAAGTTACTATTCATAAATTGTTTATTTTCACTAACTTCATGTTTTTCTTATTTTAAAATTTTCAACCATGTAATATACGAGTTTATAACCTATTATATATATATATATATATATATATATATATATATATATATATATATATATATATATATATATATATATTTATATATATATATATATATATATATATTAGAAAAGCAAAATATAGAAATAGCATCCAAATAAAAAAAACTTTGTTATCGTGCAAACTACTCTTCCTTTATTTCTAATAATTAATAATTGGTAGCAACTTTGCTTGTATTGTTAACTATTTTAAGCTAAAAACCCCAAATTCTCCAAAATCACGCCTCCGCTGATGCTATTCTGTTCCTGAACCCCCAATGTCAAATTTGTCCCTGTAATAAAAATAAATTCAAATTACAAAAACTCTTTAATAATTTATTAAATAAAACAAAACATGCAAGAGTCCCCTTATATTGGTCAACATACCAATATAATCAATATATCACAAATATATTTAATTATGGTCTTTGTAACCTCGTTCGAAATTAAATATTATTTTTATTAAAATAAGAAAATAAACACTTCAACAATTAAGTGTATGCTTGCAATTATATAATTATAATTTTATAATAGTTAGTTTATAACAAACTACAAGTTTGATGTTTGAAAAACTTCTATTCTTATTCAATTTAATTTTTTAATTACGAAATTCATTTTAAATTTGATATTTTCCGTATAAAAACTAAATTACCCAAACAAGACACATTCATATACAACTTTAATGAAATTGATATCGTTTCACTTTTCCAAGTAAACAAATTTGCAGGTACAAAAACTTGCATACTTTGTATGCCCAATTCAAGAAACATAATACTTTTTAGTGGGTCGTACATTATGCATATCTTCTTGTACCTTCATAGTTAGTTAGTTGCTGAGACACTTTCAGGACAGAAATATAAAAGGAAAGCAAGAACAAGTACGAATGTGGTTGTACGTTAGGTATTCAATGTTGTACGTACTGCAGTGTTAGTTGTACCTTGTGGTTTTTTCTACCTAGTAGACAGTAGTTGATGGAATACTTGCATAGTGTCTGTCCACAACCTCGATTAACTTATTTGCTATAGCACTTGCGTAAACCGAAGACCCTTCACAAATCTTAAAAAAAAAAAAAATAACAGAAATTTCATGTTTTGTATAAAAATGATTAAATGTTTTATATAACAACAAAATTAAATTCATTTATGTTTAAGATAGGTTAATAAAAAATAAGTATTCTATGATGTGACATTTAATAAAATCATCAAAGTTTTCATCGTTTACAAAAATTGAGTACCAATTGCATCAGATCAAGTTAAAATGTGAAATCGTTCGTAAAAAGTTAAAAAAACAATAAAAGTATGTATTTCGTTGTTGTTAAACAATTTCGAAAATTATGAGAAAGATTTCGAATTAATAAAAACAATTTTCGCAATTATAAAGTAGAATTTTTATTCGTTTTTTTTTTTTGTTTTTTTAGAAGTAATTGTGGATTTTCTTGAAATCTCACATGATCAATTATGAAATTAGTGATTATTTTTGTGATTGCTAAAAAACTAAAAAAAGTATAGACATGTTATAAATGGTCGTTTTGAGATATCCTTTTATTTTTTATAGCAGCTTTTTATTTTTCTTTTTAAATAACTGTATTTTCAAAAATCTACATAATTGTAGCAATATTATTTAGATCAAAGTAAATTTTATTGCTATGTAATTGGATATTTTGATAATAAAAAAATAAAATAAAAGTACAATACTATTACTTCGAAAATTTTATAATTTATAATGAAATAACAGATTGAAAAATATTAAGCATGTTAAATTATAATAAAAAATGTTATTAATAAACAAATAAATAAAAATACCTTGATATTTTTAGGATTTAGCAATAAAAACTTAATAAGAATGTATTTTTTTCAAGGAATTTGATGATTTGTACCTTTGTATTGAACAGGTAACTGTAGAAATCGCCGATGAGTCCACCGGCAACATGATGCAGATCCAATTGAAGTTCATCAAGAACTTTCGAAACAAACAACAAGCAATTAATTTTCTTTTGTTGCACCAATTTAATGGTAACTTCATCGTCAATGATCCGAACATCAACTTCCGTGTTCTTCGATTTTCTCTGAAGCCATGAACTCCTCAATGTGGAAGTCGAATTACCATTATACGCTTGTTGTTGATCATGATCTCCACCGCCATTTGGCCTCGTGTTAATGCTCTCAACATCTAATGTCGAATCATCTTCCGCTTTGTGCTTCTTCATCCTTCCTCGATTGCATCTCTTCCTCTCCACCAGAATCGTAAGTTCTTCCACCGTTCTTTTGAGCTCGTTTATGTATTCGATTGCGTCTCCTACTACAGATGCTCGATCCGCCTTTTGTTCATCATCAAACAAAATCAATCAGAAACTTAAGTTTTCGGTCGATTAATGTCTTCGGATTTGTTGTATTTTACATAATTGAAACCAATTACATGAAATTAGAATCGAAATAGATCGAACGTATTAACGGGTTAATGTATACCTTGGTGGGATTTGGGACTAAGTTCTTCAGAGCATCAAATTTATCGTTCAATTGCTGTCTTCTGTGTTTTTCGGTAGCAAAATGTTTAGTGTCTTTAACGTCTCTTCCTTTTCCGACGATTCCACTAATGTCTCCACTGAACTTCAAAATCCCATCTCCTTCATGATACAACTGATGAAGCTCTCCTCTCACCCCTTCTCTCTCCATATCCATATCCCCAAATATCGACCCACCGCCTGTCAGATTATACCCGTTCGGCAAAGAATGAAGCAATTCTCTGAAGAACGGAGGTTGTGGAGGAAGGTTTAACGGGAGTAATGGATCATAAGAGGTTTGATCCATGTGGGTCGGGTTTGAGAAGGAGATTGATGAGTTTGAGCATCTGGGTAACTGGAAAAGGTTAAGGAGATCAGGCGGAGTTGGATTGGGTGTGATTAAAGGCATGTTTGGGAAACAATTGTTATCGTTCCCGATTTGGATTTGATCATGAGAATGAGTTGTCCAATTGAGGTCATGGATGATCTGATTTTGGTGTTCCATGTCCATGTTGATGAGATGGTAATCTGTTGATGCTTCAATGGAGGAGAAATTGGGGGTTTGATGGAAGTTGTGGACATGGTCCTCTTGGTGATCAATGAGAGTTGGATCATAGCAAGCACTTCCTTCGTACATTTCTGAATTCACCAGCATTTTGCGTGTCTGATTTTGGAAATTTTGTGGGGTATGTTGAAGGAAAAGGGAAGAAAGTTTTGGTTACAGTAAGAGGAATTAAGCGGAAATCGCCATGGAAGGAAAGGAAGAAGGAATATGTAGGCGAAGTAGGTTGGGAGTAGGGGAATGGAAGTGAAGAAAAGGGCAAGCAGGGAAAGGAAGTTTGTTACTGCGTGTTTATAGTGGGACCCACGGTCTATCTATTTCTAAAAATTGTAATTACTTATATTTTGTTTTGTTTAGTGAAGAGCTGAAGAGCAAAAATGTAAGATGGTATCAATATGATTTTATTTAGAGTAAAATTGTAGTCTTTGTCTATGTGGTTGGCACAATAGCAATTTTTATTCAAATATTTTGAGAAATTGATATTATCATCATAGTTTTAAGAATTAATGTTATTAAAACCCAATGAACTATCAATTTTGGTTTTAAAAGGCCCATATACTTTTTTTCATGTATTTTACACAAATAACTCCTAATTTACCTGTTAAATTAGGGAGTTGGGGGTAATTTTCTCGGTTTACCAGGTGACATGTTTACGTGACATCTAATACGTGGCAAATTAGTCCAGCAGGAGAAGCCTGGGTCGCAAATTTTGACCCATGTGCATAAGCTTTTATAATAAGCTACCTTAATCACCATTTCAACCAACGAAACTCAAAGCTTTTGACGAAACATGTCACACCCTCAAACCGTATTGGCAGAATAGTTCAAGGGTGGATGACTTCATGAACAATATCATAACAAAGTTGAACAATAGTGAATTCCAAGCACACAACCATCATTTAATCAATTGCAAATGTTACAAAGTTTACTTGTTTCATGTTTCAAATACAATTGAAATGATATCAAAAATAGACAAAAATGACGTCGTAACGTCCCATCTTGTAGCGCTTGAACTTACTTTATCAATTTCCTAAGAATACAAGTAGTTGAAAAAGTGTCAACAATTAAGTTGGTGAGTTCATAAGATTTTTGTATAAGAAATATCCTTTGTTTGTAAACAATAGTGTTGAAAACCAAGAAAATCCAATATTTTCTCATAAAAGTGTCCAAGTCTTTAAATCCCAAAGACTAAAATGTAATATGTAAACTGTAGTGTACTTTCTTTGAAATGTGTGTTTCCACGTAAACAATTTATAAAATATTAAGTTGATTATTTTCCCATGTGAGATACCATATAACCATACTGTGACTAGTTGGCCTGCTGCGATGTTCTTCAGGCGTCGGAATGTTAGACATTTGGACACCTCAGACCTGCCGGTCAAGCTGTAGCTAGCAGCTCAGGTGCGGGGTTTGTCAAGCCCCGTATAGATCTATACTCAAATATCATGCTCTCTTACCGAGACTCTGGTTATAAAAGTTCAGGACTTATAGTAGGTACTTATAAAAGCACTGTGAAGATTCATCTCACAAAAATGTATGTATTCCAATCAACTTGTTTACGTACGATTTGTATATAAAAACTCTTGTAATCGTCAATTATCATTTTTCCCATGATAATATAGTAAAGTATAATAATTATATATTTTTATATAATTATTTTTGTCATGTTTAAATGTCATAATAACCTTTTGTTCATAAACTATTCCAATAATAGTCTATTTTTAGTAATTGCATCGTAATAACCTTATTTTTACGAACGATAGCGAAATAACTTGTTCAAAGATTATAAATATCATCTTTTGAGATATTTCTCACAAAAATAGTGTAATATCTTGATTATAACCATTTTTGCTAGAAAATAGTGCCTTTATTTATAAAAACGTAGTTTTTACTAGTTTTCGTTTTTATAACATTTTTATTCAAGATCTAGTATCTTTGTACATTTTATTTGTAGTTTAGTAACTTTTACACAACTTAATATGTCAAAGTGTTCATAATACATTGATCTACTCATATTTCATGCCAAATTCATATTTATAACATTTTTGTTCAAGATCTAACATTTTTACACACTTTAATTATAGTCTAGTAACTTTTATACAAGCATATTATGTATCATTATGAACATCTTACATAGATCTACCCATATTTCATGTCAAATGTATTTTTACCCAAATACTAACTTTATAAGCTTGTGTAAATCAACATATATATCATTTAAACACATATAAACTTGAATAAACAACATATATAGTTAAAGAACTTGTATTCTCCCCCAAAAAGGTTTGAAAAGATGAAAATGAGGGGTATGGACTCACCTTGAGTGTAGATCTTAAGGTTTCTTGGAAGAAGATTGAAGATTTTGGTTCTAGGACTCGAAGGACCCTTGGACAAAGCTATTATCCAATGGATTTTTGTGAGTATGTGTGTGTAAGAGAGTAAATGAAGGTATTTAGAACTTAAATCACTAGTTGATCATAACTTACCAAGAGAGCTTGAAAGATATTTGAAGATGATGAAGATTTGAGCTCAAAGACCCTTGGACAAAGCTAATATTCAATGGGTATTGATGGATGTTAGTGTGTGTAAAAGGTGTAAAACTTGTGTTATGTTGTTTAGAATCAAAAAATGGATGGAGATTACCTCTTGAACTTGTGAAAGAAGCTTGGAATTGAAGTTTGGGAGATGGTGATGGTGATGGTGTTTGAGCCGTGAGCAAAAGGAGAGGAAGAGAAGAGAGGTTGAGTTGGTTTGTGATTTGGTTCAAATGAAAAGATGATCATCTTTTAGAGATTTTAGTTGGATTTTTCTATAGTATTTTATTATAGCCTTTTAAGGCCTAGGATTATAAAATTAAAAGAAAGTTTGTGGTGTGATGGCTTGTCGCCTATGGGGGCTGCCGATTTGGGGAGGGGGGTAGGGTGGGGTGGTGTGGTTTTTATAAAAATAGCAATGTAGTTATAAAAATGTGTGATTTTTATAAAATAGTAAGACGTTTTAGTGAAATTTTATGCGTTTTTGACGAAACGAAGTTCTAAATAATTATTTTGTATAAAAACATTGCCAAACATTTATTTTGTTTGAAACATAACTCATTGGGTGCCGGAATACGCGTTTAAGCGCAGTATTCTTCCGATTTCGCGATTTTCGGCATTTTACCGGAAATTGCATTTAGCTTTGGAATTAAATACTAGATACTATTACGTCACTTATCATATGAATTGTTATTTCATATATGATGTTTAAGGCACCACATTTTGAAATTTGAGTCCAAACCCTGTGTACATTTATCCGTTCACAGCGATTTAATGGTTGTAACTTTCACATACGAACTCCGTTTTCGACGTTCTATATATCCACAGGTTCGTATTTACGAGTAGATCGTTTTATGAATATTATTATTCTCAAAATAATAATTGTACGATTATCGAATTTTTACGCTACAGTAGTCTGCTGTCCGTATTTTCGATTTTAACCGATAATTGTTTTGATTTAGCATACGTAATACTATAATATTAATAATTCATCGCAAAAGTTATGGAAAATAACTTTTCAACATATAAATTAACGTACGCTTCGTTTGACTACAGTTGACTTTTGTTGACCAAAATTTACAATTGTCACAAAACAAAGTCTGGTGTCAAGGGCCTTGTCGATTCTAGAATCTGGAAAGTCCTTCCCATCTTTATCCGACCATCGGAAAAATCCCTGCCAAAAACCTCCACAGCTTTTGATATTCCAGTCATAGACCTTGGATCGACCGATAGAGCATCGACGGTGGAGAATATCCACGTGGCCTCGGAGAATCTAGGTATTTCTCAAGTTGTGAATCAAGGGATCCCTGTGTGCATTACGGAGGAGGTGGTTCTAGTTATTTATGGCTCCATCGCCGCTGTTTCCTGAGGAATTGCCAGAGGTGTGTATAGACATTTAAATCGAGTACTCGAATCAAGTCCTAAAACTAGGGTTTGAAAGCAAGCCACCTTGGGAATTTGGATTGTGGGAAGACGCTTTTATTCACCGACCATTATTACCCACAATCCAGATCCCCTAACGACGAGCACAAGCACACATACAGATGATGGATTCCTAACTATGCTTCTACAAGATCAATCGGAGGCCTTCAAATCCTCCAGTAAAATCAATATTTTGATGTTCCTCTGATACTTGGTACGCTCGTTGTTAATGTCGGAGATCTCTTACATGCATGTTTAATTGTATGCAACATTCAACATATGATTATTTCTAAATTGTGGTCTAATTTTGTCAGGGTTTCTCAGAAGATATCGAGTGACAAAGTGAGGAGTGTCGAGCACAGAGTTAAGGCAAATTAGAAAGGGCCAAGAGTGTCCGTTCCTCTAAAACATTATGTTAAGTCTAATATAAAAAAATACTTTTCTACCCATGTTTTGTCATTTCCATGTTTTGGCTTTTTCTTCATTTTATATTCCGGACAACCTACTTCCCACAACCCAAATTTAATAAATTATAACAATTGATGGTCAAGTTTAATATATTTTCAGGTTATAACATAAACCAACACTTTAGAATATCTAATTGGCTTAAATTCATTTGTTGTCAACACAAACAATAAATAAGCTTTTAAACTTTAGCATAGATTTGCTTTAACTATTACATACTATTTGATGATATGTTAATGGTCGTTCTTAATTGTAGTATTACAAACATCCATCACCATCAATCTTTGAAACTTTCATCAACAATAAAGATAATGGAGAATTATAATTTTTGATAAACGAATCACCACTTCCAAATTGAATAAAGAAACACATATATCAAGCTTTACATTTTGGGTTGGCAAAGGTGAATAAAGTGTTTTTAACATTTAGGAGGTGTAATGACCGTTTTTTTCAAAAAAATAATAATAATAATAAATAAAAAAAATCGTGAATAGTAACTCCGGCGTGAATAGTAACTCCGACATGAATAGTAACTCCGGCATGAATAATAACTCCGGCGTGAATAGTCCCCGAGAAATGAAGTAAGCGCTTACCTCGTGATGACGTCGACGATGATGTCGTGATGACGTCGACGATGATGTCGTGATGACGTCGTGATGACGTCGTGAATAGTGTTTTCAAGCCCTATAAATAGAGGCCCAACTTCTTCATTTCAACCCACAACAAACACCAAACAACTTTACGATATCGAGGAGTGTTCTGGTAAGGAAAATAGGTCGGGAGGAGTTAGGAGCGAGCGGTAGCTGGTAACGAGGTGCTCGGGAAGTGTTGGAAGAGCGGAACGGGAAGCATCAATCTTAAGTGAGTAATCGCTATCACCTTACCCTAATAGTTTATAAATGTTAAACTATAATATGTAGAGGTTATACTATTCGTAATTCCAAAAATAATACCGAGTGATTTACATACGAGGATGATGTCTAGGCCGATTACTTGGGATCTGGTTGTTGGATTTTCCGAAAGGCTAAAATGCTGAAAGGATCCTGCCACCCCAACTAATCTTCTACCTGGCTATCCTTTACTTGATAAATCACGAGGTATCATGTTGGAATTATAGAAGGGTCTAGTAAAGCAACTATGGTATAGTTAAGGAGTAAAGAGTGATAAATGTCTTACGGTGTTAACAGTTAAAGAGGAAATACGAAGCAGAGATAAACGTTGTAGTCGACTATAATAAGGTGAGTTTCTCACTACATTGTGTGGACGTTATATGTCATTTACCGTATTTTTGTGTTCTTATAAGATGTTTATAAGATGTTGGTAAATAGTACCAAGTTGTGTGTATATTATTGATATATATATATATATATATATATATATATATATATATATATATATATATATATATATATATATATATATATATATATATATATATATATATATATATATATATATATATCTTTCTGTTATAATTGTATGGTTGGGTTATGGTGTGTGTGGGCTCGACGTACTGAGTAATATAGAGATACGAGCAAAAGACACTGAGCAGATACGCATGACTCGACGTACAGGGTATGCGCGGCTCTAAGTGCTGAGCAGGGGATTTAGATTTACTGAGCAGATACATATAGGAGGTTATAATCCAATATACTGGGTAGAGCAGATTATGTGACGTGTGGTTGTATTTTTCCTGTTAGGGGTAAAGTATGTGTAGCTGATATGCTGTGTAGTTGTTGGAACTCACTAAGCCGTGTGCTTATCCTTTCCCTTTTAAATTACCATTTCAGGTTGTACAGGTGGAAATGACGGACAGGCATGACGGGTACACACTGATGCTGCTTAATTGGGGATTCATGCAGTGAATTGATGTTTAAAATGATTTCTAAATATCTTCAAAATGTTAATTATTGAATAAATTGATATTTATTTAAATGAAGATGTTTTATTAAAGACCGGGTGTTACAAGAGGTCAAACCTCAAGGTGTAAACTAGATTTACGAAAAAGAATGTGAACAAAATATGCGAGGGACACATCATAAGCAGAACACATATGTCAGGGTTCACGATCAAATAAAAAGAGTAGTTGAAAAAGTGATCATACAGAGGTGGTGTTTTTGGTTTTCTGCATTTAGAGAACTCAAGAGGTGGTGTCAGGGTCCAGAGGTGTATTTTTGCCATCTGGAAAGGTGGAACAATTGGAGCTGTAAAGCAAACGATTAATATGGCAGTTTTGGTGGCAAGGTACGTCCAAATTTTTCATAGACTTGGTGAAATCAACAACGTCATTACACTCAACCACATACTTTATGATATCGACAACCTTATGAAACTCCAACCATTGTGGTGGATGAGGGGAATTGGCGATAGATGTGGCTGATAAAGGAAGGGAAATGCAGACGGTGGCATCATAGATGGGGTAGGGTCCTCCCATGGGATATAGATAGATTAATTATAACACCCCAAATTCTTGTAAGCCTTTATAGATATGGTTTACATTATAAAGTAGGCTAAACCCAAACATACAAAATGTAGTTTAACAAAAAAAACCATTATTTGTAAAAATACAATCCATGGGTGTTAAAAAACTTGAGCATCAAAAACCATAGCTAGCATGTTAAACATACAACCATTACAAACTAAATCACACTACATCTATGATCTTCAAAACATTTCATGATCTTCTTCAAGGGCATCTAACCTTTAGAATTAGATCTTGGAATACATGGCATAAAACAATAACGTAAGACTAAAAAGCCTCGTGAGTTACATGGCTTTGGACATAACACGTTCATTCAAGCATTTAATGATATTCAAAGGTCTTTAAAATCAAGTTATAACTACTTTTAAAAGTCTTTCAAACATGCTATGGACATACCATTCACCTTTATATTATTTTCTTGGTTGAGTCATGAACAAGGGATATAGTTAGATTAACTGTAACACCCCAAATTCTCGTAAGACTTTATAGATATGGTGTACATTATAAAGTAGGCTAAACTCAAACATACAAAATGTAGTTTATCAAAAAAACCATTGTTGTAAAAATACAATCCATGGGTGTTAACAAACTTAAGCTTCAAAAAACATAGCGAGCAAGATAGAATATACAACCATTACAAACTAAATCACACTATATCTATGATATTCAAAACAATTATGATCTTTTTCAAGGGCATGTAAGCTTTAGAACTAGATTTTGAATACATGGCATAAAACAGTAACCTAAGACTAAAAAGCCTCGTGAGTTACATGGATTTGGAAATAACACACTCATTAAAACATTTAATGATTTTCAAAGGTCTTTACAATTCAAGTTAGAATTACTTTTAAAAGCCTTTCAAACATGTTATGGACATAACATTTACCTTATATTCTTTTCTTAGTTGAGTCATGTAAACATTATCATAAAAACATGATTCCATTCTTTACATAAGTGAACATTTTATTTCCTTCACTTTAACATTTCATTCATTAAATCATATATCAATCATTTCAAACATTTTAATGCTAATGACAAAAACATTTCTTTTCAATCATAATAGTTCAACATATAATCATGTGGTAAAAGCTTGTGGTCATAACATAAATATCAAAACTTATACATTTATTTATAACATTTTCCAACACATATGAAAACCATATAACATATTGCCATGTATCTTATTTATGAAAAAAAATCCATATGTAACTCACCTTAGGTAGTTACAGAGGTCTAAATAAGATTCCACTATACCTTTACCCCTTTCTTGAACTTCAAATCCTTTAACACCTAAGGAGTCTAATAACATTCATTCACATCAACATCTTGATAGGACCGACATTAGATAAATATCTCTTAGTCCTAAGCCTTGACAAAATCATACAATTTCAATTTCAAAAGTCGAATAACTTGCCCCATATTTAGGATTGATGACTAATATGATATTCAAAATAGAGATGTCTTATTCTTGTGTTAAACAGCTTGCTATGTTACTATTTGAACTCCTTATTATCCATGAAAACTTAATAACCAATATTGATTATATATTGAACATAAGATAACCTTGATGTTAACTTTACTAGTTAGAGACTAATTATCAAAACATATCATGATTCTCATTTCAACAACTTACCATTATATTTATTCATCTAATATGATGCCAAGTTTATCACAATACACTTCAAACACTTGCATCATTATCAACACATGATATCTCGTCAACAATCATTAACTTTATTAGTAAGGAGCTTAAACAACATCAAGGAGTAATTATCTAACCATAAATTCGTCATATTGTTCAAACTCTAACATATGGGGTTTCATGATACTTCATACACATGATTGAATTAACTCAAACCAAAGTTAGAAGATTGATTGTTATCTTGAGATAACAAGCTTGCACTTGATTGCCTCTAAGGATCTCCTTGATTCACCTAGAATGACATAACCTTATATGTTAAGGGTGGGTTATGTCATTATAGGAAAACACCATATTGGTTGTGGTTGGAGGTTGACCAAGCCATGTTTATGGTTTTGGATGCATAATTTCATGGAGGTGGAACCTAGTTTGAACCCTTTGTTTTAGTTATTGTATTAAGCCATTAAGTGATGTTTTAGGGTTGTTAAACCCATCGAAAACTACCTTATTTTATTCATGAGAGATTGGTTCTTGAATGTGCCTGTAAGGACTTAATGATTAAGAACATGTGATGTTTAAAACTAAACACAAATTCATCTGACAGAAATATGTCATGAACTTTGAATAATCATATAAAATCAATGGTAGAAGCAAATTGTATGAACCTTATGTCCTTGGAAATTTATGGAAGTGTAGTTCTTCCAACAAAAGGGCTTAACCTAATTTCAAGCCCAAGTTGGGTGAAAAGTGTCATTTTCACAGACTGGTTCAGTTTTTACAGTTTTGATACCCTAACTTCATAAATTCGTATAAAATCATAGAAAAATGGTTAAGAGTTATGCCATATGTTCCTGGTTAGCTAAGAGACCTAATTTTTAATGATATGTATTAATATTATGGATAGGAAGGATTTTAATTGGGTTAAAGTAGTCTTGAATAGACTGCTGTTTTAGGACATAATCTGAAATATGAAGTTAATAATAAAATAAGTATTATGAAGGGTAAAGGTCAAGCTATTATATCTTATAACACTCTAAAACACTTTATAGAAGTATAAGGATTAAGTGTTGGTCCTTGGTTGGTAGTACTAGGTTGTTTTGATGTCTTGTAGATGCATGATTAGAAGTATGTGAGTATAGAGCAAGATATGCATGGTGAGAGGCACTGAGCAAGGTATGTATGGCTTGGAGTGCTGAGCAAGGTAGCATGGCTCGATGTACTGGGGTAGATATATGATTAGAAGTATGTGAGTACAAAGGAAGGTATGAATGGTTAGAGGCATTGAGTAATGTATCCATAGCTCGAAGTACTGAGCAAGGTAGCATGGCTTGCAGTGTTGAGCAAGGTAGCATGGCTCGATGTACTAGGTAAAGTAGACTAGTGTATAAGGTGATGTCCAAGACAATCTAAGCTTTAGGACTATATCCTAAAATACTTGGCATAAAACAATAATGTAAGACTAAAAAGCCTTGTCGGTTACATGGGTTTGGACATAACACATTCATAAAAGCATTTAATGATTTTCAGAGGTTATCACAATTCAAGTCATGAAATGACACTTTTACTTTTAAAAGTCTTTCAAACATGCTATGGATATAACATTTATCTTCACACTATTTTCATAGTTGATTCATGTAAATATTATCAGAAAAACATGATTCTATTCTTAACATAAGTTTAACAATGATCAGTAATTAAACATAACTTCACATTTTTATACTTAGGGCATAAATCACCCTTAGTGATATCCAAGCCTATGCGAAGGTGGAAGGAACTTGATCAGTCTACCTTAGCATCTTAACACATTAATACATCTACCTCACAAATGGGAGGCAACCCTTGGTAGATTCCTCTATATCTCCCTACAGTGACATAATGCCCCGAGCGCAAATTTACTTTACGTACCTCACTTTAACATTTCATTCATCACATTATATACCAATCATTTCCAATTATTTTAAGGATAATGACAAAAGCATTTCTTTTTCCAATTATAATAGTTCAACATATAATCATGTGGTAAACGCTTGTAGTCATAACATAAATATCAAAAACTTATACATTAATCACATTTGCAAACATATATGAAAATCATATAACATATTTCCATGTATCCCATTTATGAGAAAAATCCACATATAACTCACCTTAGGTAGTTAGAGAGGTCTAACCAAGATTCAAATATTACTTTGCCCCTTTCTTCCTTTAACACTTAAGGAGTCTAATAACATTCATTCATATCAACATCTTGCTAGGACTAACATTACATAAGGATCTCTTAGTCACATGCATTGACAAACTCATACCATCTTTACATGATTTCAAATGTCTAATAACTTGTCCGACATTTAGGATTCTCAACTAGTATGATACCTAAAATAGAGATGTCTTATTCTTGTGTTAAGCATCTTACCATGTTACCATATATACTCCTTATATCCATGAAAACTAAATAACCAATATTGATTTTATGTTGAACATAACATAACCTTGATATTAACTTTACTACTTTAAGACCAATTATCAAAACATACCATGATTTACATTTCAACAACTTGCTATCATCTTCATTGATCTAATAACATGCCATGTTTATCACAATATGCTTTAAACACTTTAACCATTTTCAAATCATGATATCTCATTGACAATCGTTAAATTTATTTGCATTGAGCTTAAACAATATCAATGAGTAGTTCTTTAACCATAAACTCATCATATTGTTCAAATCCTAACATTTAGAGTTTCATGAAATTTCATACACATGATTGAATTAATTCAAACCAAAGTTAGAAGATGGATGATTACCTTGAGATAACAAACTTACATTTGATTAAGCTTGCACTTGATTGGCTTTGAAAATCTCCTTGATTCACCAAGATATGCCACACACATTCTTCATACCCAAGACACACACTACACCTTTAAGAGAGTTTGGTAGGAACTAAAAACCGATTTGTGGAGTGAAATACCTTAATATTTAATGTTTTCATCGGGTCAAACAATGACCCATTGGGTTAAGCCATTTAAACCTAACTCGAAAGCATAAAAATCACACAGCTGTCAAGTTACGTCGTAAAGGCAATATGTTTGTCTCTCGAAGGCTTCACGTTCAATATGATGATCCTTTTAAGAACGTTTCCTTATTCATCGGACCCGTCACATACTTCATTGGACGCATTTTGTACTTCATCTCTATGTTGCGTAATGTTTACTGATAAACTCCCAATTTTTGACAATATTTCCAACTTTTGTCAATCTCTCAATTATTGAATTTTTAACCAAAACTCATATACAACGTTCAAAACACACAAATTTGTTATATAACAACTTACTTAAACATCATTACATCAGTTCAAGATCAAATTTTTGTTAGATGGCCAAGTTCCACTTTTGGTTCATTAAATTATACATATGTAAAATTACATAGAAGGTTATTAGCGTAATTATTGGTTATAGTTTTAAGAGTATTTTAGTAATTAATGGTATAATTGGTAGAGCTTTTTGCTAAACTCTACTTCAATTAGCTTTTAGAATAGTAGCGTTTAGTTTCAAATAAAAGCTTCAAGCTCGTGTCGCCGAACGAACCTTTTGGATTTTATTAGAGCTGTTTCCTAAACACTAGAAGTTAGAAGCTCTCAAACGCTTCCAAAAGCTCTGTGCCAAACACGTCCTAAATATTAATTTGTAGATGGATGAGATTATTACAATTATATAGAACTTTTGCAATATAATACTGCTGTAGAAAAAGAAATAAAACGTGGATATTACTATATATATTAAAACACAACATTCTTCTAGAAGGATTGGGGGGTGAGGGGGGTTTGAGAATTTTTAGCGGGGTGCGTTTGATTTACCAGTCGCATTCCACCAACACCCATCTCCCTCTTCACGACACCTCGACTCCTCAATGTATCCAATACGCCACACACCTGCTTCTTCTACCATATCCCCTTGCTTTCGCTGCGATTTCTCCCATCACTCAATTCGATTTCCAACTGTTGGATTAGGTGTCTAAGCCATGACTAATAATTAGTATTTATCTAATTAATAGTAGCATAGTCCATTTGGGTTGCCCTCATAGTTGGAGGATTGGCAGGAAGTCCGATAGAGAGAAAGATTGATTTATTATGTGATTAATAAATCAATAGAAGTTAAATAAATAGTTTATTAATATATTTAAGTGATAATATATTAATTAGAAACTATAATAATTAATTAGAAATTTTTCTGGAATTAATTGGAATTAATTTGGCAGTTAAATTGATTAATTAAGGTGCAGGGACTAAAACTGTAATTATTCAATAGTTGAGTAAGTGACAGTTGAGTGAGTGAGAGTGGTGAACGAAATTATATATGGAAACATATATATTTTCGATTTTGATAATGAGGATAAAAGGGTTTGAATTATTAAGATAAAGGCTTATCTTAATTTGAATTCAAAAAGGTTTATCTTTAAGGTTTATCTGATCACCATTTGGATCCTATAAATAGGGAGGCTCACCCTAACCCTAAAGCCACGATTTTTGAAGCTCTCTTTGAAGGATTTTCGGCCAAAGTTCCAGCTTGGGTGTGACTGCATTTGAGGCAAGAGATTTCTGTTGCTTTGCTTCCAAGATTCACCTTAAGGTTGGTTTTTCTTGATCTTTCTTTTAGTTTAATTCTTTCTGGCCTTTTAGGAATTGTTATATGTTTAATTAGAAGAAAAACTAGATCTATATAGGTTGCATGTGAACTTAGGATTTTTAGTTCATAGTTGCAGAAAACCTTTCAGTGGTATCAGAGCTATTTGGTTGTTTTTCTTGTTAAATTGCTATAACTGCTTTCCTAAAAATTAGGGTTTAATTGTTTATAAACCCTAATGTGGCCAATTTCGAAATTTAGGGTTTGTTTTAGAAACCCTAGCCCCTCCCCTATGATTTGGCGATTTTTTGTGGATTAGGTTAGAAGGTATTCTATTTTTGGTAACTTTAAATTGTTTAAAAGATAAACCTTAAAACCCTTTATCCTAAAAATCGAAATTTAAGGGATTAGGATAGGTTTTAATTAATTTTATTAATTTGATAAAAACCTATCTACTTTTGAATTAATTTAATTAATTGGTAATTAAAAGATAATTCAAGGATTTAATTTAATTTAAAATTTAATTGCTTTAAATTGGCGAAAATTAAATAGATAAATCCTAAAATATTTTAAAATGTTTAAAATATCAAATTTAATTAATTTAATTAATTGGTTAATTAAAAGATAATTAAAATCGATTTTAAGGTTTAATTTAATTTGAAATTTAATAGTTTAAATTGGCAATAAATTAAAAGATAAACCAGAAACAATTTTTTAAATGGTTTAAAAAAATTACATCTTATATATATTAAAATTAGGGAGTTATTATTATATGTATAAGATTAAAATGGTTAGTCAAATCATTAGTAGGCCTCATTCGCGAAGCTGGTCTATAAAGTGGGTATAAGGAGACTGCCTATAAAATGGCGGTCTAATGGGTGAACACTCTCGCCCACCGCTCGCCTGATCAGTGGAGTGTCGTTAGCCGAACATGTTTGATAGGACCACCTAATAATCACTAAAAGTTAATGATTCAAAGTACTAGAACACTTAATAAAATCCCAATCTAGTTACTTTAGGAAAAATGTGAATTGATGCTAATCCATAAAATTGCACATTGGACTTTATGAAACATTGGTGGAGCGTGTGTGGTTAACCGGCACGCCAATTGGGGTTCATAAAGAGTTGCAATGGGTTTCCCGGGTATTATCATTGTTGATGGAGCGTGTGTGGTTTACCGGCACATCAATTAGAGATGATAATTAACCCGAGAGTACCAAGCTAATTTGCATGGTTATTCACATCCAGTTTGTGATCCTCGGCATCCCAGTCACAAACAGTGGGGCACATCCGAGATTAAACATGCCATTTAAAAGTTTAATGAATCTCATCAGAACTAGGAATTTCATAAGATGAAATTGATAAGTGTTTATCTACCTTAATGACCATTATGTTGTGATTACGGCATCCCTCTTCACACCATAGTTGGGGTATTTTGGATCCTAGCCTTATTAAATAATATATTGGGTAATTATTTAAAAAGGACCAATTAAGCTAATAAATTCTATTTTCTTTTATAGATATCAAGTGTCAATTCTCCTCCTTCACCTCCTTCACCCAATTCTGAAAGCATCAGAATGCACCTGCTAAATATGGAAAGGCTGACTGGTCTCAACTGTAAAGAATGGCTTCGCAATTGGAGACTGGCTCTCAGCATTGCTGGCAAGCTACATCTCACTGAGTATCCGATCCCAGTTCCACAGGAACGAGTCATCATAAAAGGTTCTTATGATGAATCCAAAGAGATTCGTGACCTCATGCTATCAACCATTGACCCCGAGTTCCGCAAGGATTTTGAATCCTTGGGGCCATATGAGTTAATGCAACTGGTTGAGGAAAAGTTCCAGAAACCAGTTGAAGAGGAACGAACCAGGATCTTCAAAAGACTTGCAGAGTGCAAGCTAAAAGCAGGAAGTAGCGTCAATTCGCATGTTCTTCAGATTGAAGCGTACATAGGCGAGTTGCATAAACTTGGTTATTCCATGAGTCAGGAAGAGAGTGTTAACATTCTGCTCGCTTCGCTGACAAATGAGTACGATCTGTTCATTCAGACGTATAGAAAGGAAAACCAGAAAAAGACCCTCATGGAAATGCGTCCACTGTTGACTTTATACGAGTCACTCTTGGACAGGCATAGCTCCAATGGCTCAGCTACTTCTGGATTAAGTCCAGTAAAGAGACGTAACAAGAAACGGTCAAGATCGACTGGACATGTCTCAAACTGGGAATCCGCTAAATCGGATACAGTCACGGAAAGATTGGAAGACGCTCCAACTCGTTTGAAAGCTCAGGTATATCTAAAAACCTCAAAACTCCTGTTCCAAGATTTCTTGATACATAATGTGACAGTCGCATTTTGGTTTGTATGCAGGGAATCAAGAAGGCACGGGACTCTGGTGCATAGGAGCACATATGGATTGGATCTCCAGCTCGTGCAGTTTTGAAGTTTAGATAGATATTAAATATTGTTATTAGTCTTTAGATACATTTTTGACATTGTCTATTACATTGTTCAAGGATTTTATTTTTAATAAAATTGTCATATTTTCTTTTAACACCTGTTGTTTGAAATTATCCTTGAAATGTTATATGAATGTGTTGAATGTATGATTAGTAATAACTTGAATGTTGATGCATCCAAAGTGTTTAGATTCAAGAATTGTGTCATTTATGATTGTTAATATAAATGTTATAAGAATCAATTCAACCACAGGTCCAGTTATACAGGACCTTGGAATCATTTGACTTAGAGTCACTTGATGAATTGAGTTCTTAATGTGTCAAGAAATGAATCAACCAAAGGTCCAGTTGGACAGGACTTTGTAATCATCTGACTTAGAGTCAGATGATGATTAAGTTCTTCATAAAGCACATATGGCAAGAAATGAATCACCCAAAGATCCAGAGGATAGGATTTTGGAATCAGTTGACTTAGAGTCAACTGAAGATTGCAAGTCTTGAACCAAGTTAACAAAGTCATTAGTCTACATAGATATGTAAAAGACATTGAGATTAAGAGCAACGGACACACCTGTTGCGGTGTGTTGCTCGAATCTTGAGATAGAACACAATTGTTTGTACTTCACAATATTCATCATTCAGTATGATGAATATGACATTGCTTATCGGTATAAGTAATTGAATTGAGACCTTGAACAGTCCAAGGACTTCAAAGAAAGTACAAGTTCCACAGAACCTGAGCGATAACATAAACTGAGAAAAAGGTTTCACAGTTCATTCTCTTCCAAGAGCATTAATGGTTATAATGTGTCTTAGGGAAGATAATGGAGCATTGGTCGAAACAGTTTGATCCTCGATGTATGAGATACATTGCCAATTAGTTTCCAATAAGATGAACACTATACCAGTCAGTCCATATAAACCATACTCCGACCACATAAGTAGGTCTTGCAAACACTGCTTGAAATGTAAAGCTGGGATTATCCCACTTGTACATAGAAAGTCCAGGGTCTTGTAGTGTTCATCTGAACCTCATGACCAGCTGAACTTGATCAGCATTGTCATTTCATTAGCTATCCCACTGTAACTAAAGAGCTCTTTTAGAAAGAACTCATGGTCTAAGGAAACAGTGGGAGTTGGGACAGTCCTAAATGAGTTTAGGATTAGCAATGAAAGAACCTTTTAGTCATCACTAGGCTTGGAGCAGAAATCAGATTTCTGCTTTACAACTGACATAATCTCCTCTTAACCAGTAGTATTGATCACCATCATAAGTAGTTGTGATCAGGGTGACATACCGATTGGTGGTAAAACACTGCAGTTGGTACGGATTTGCAATCCGACTACTTGGAAGCATTGGTGAGCCCGGCTGCTGCCAAATAAGAGGACCTTAGGGCGAGACACGGTCTGTATGAAAATTTGATTGATTTTACACCTGGTCTAAAAACCAGTGGGAGTAACTGAGTTATCAAAAGAAAGCAACTTGGACATATACATACCTTCAGAGCATCTAGTTGAGTGAGTCGATACTCAGAGTCAAGCAATTGATTTCGAGTAAAGCACTCTCAATAGCAGATGAAATCCGAGAGGATTCTGCGTGGCATAGTGTGAGTCGTTAGTGGAGCGTGTGTGGTTTACCGGCACACTAATAGGGACACACATAGAGCATGCCATTACAAAAGGTACATGGCCCCGGGTTTCGTCCCACGGGGATCTCGCAAGAAAGGATATTCAGATTCTCAAAATATGCCAAAGGATTGGATTTTGAGAAAGGACTGAAAGATTTCCATTAAAATGTCAGAAAGGTTTGGATTCTCAAAATGTACCATAAGTCCTGGATTTTGTGAATAGTCTATAACCATGTCAAAGCCAGTGGGAGTCGCCGTTATCTACTATCTCCATACGTGGGATACATAATGTTTCTAGGAAACGTCTCTTTTCGTTACAAAGTGTAATGACTTGGTGTTAAGAGACAGATCGCTATGAAAGCCTTAATAGAAATACGGCATACTCAGGTGGTTGTAAACGTCTATGAGATAGATCCAGATTCTGCCAAGATGATCTTGATGAGATTCAAGATGCATAGACCTAGGAAAAGTTTTCTTATCATTTCAAAGTGTGATGACTTGGCGTGAAAGAAACTAAGAAGGTGCAATATACTCACATAATTCAAAGTCATCTATTAGATAGATGAAATCACCAGCATAGACCTAGCCATTCTAAGCATGATCTTGATAAGATTCAAGATGCATGAGAAGAGTCTCTGAAAGGAAATAGTTTTTCGAAAATCATGACACAAAGGATTATAAATAATCCTTGGATTCCGAAAGGGTTTGGAATAGGATTAGATCGGGTTCCACAAGTTTTGGATCGATCATAAAGTCATGAACATGTCCTGATAACTTAATGCTTAGGGCATAGTAAGTTGGATTCAGGACATTGCCTGGCTGGGAATACTGGATGGATTGGTTGAACTAAAGTGAGAATTCATTAGGAAATGATTAGGGTGAAAGTGATAGTATTAATTTGAAAGATTTTCAAAGTGGTAATTATTAACATCAGGGCATGATGTTAATAGACTTCATGGTTACAAAGTCTCGTTGGTATTCTGATGGAGCGCGTGTGGTTCACCGGCACATCATAACACCTCGAAATAGTCTTAGGGTGCAGTCAAGTAGACTAAAGATCCCAGAACCATAGGAAGTCACAGTACACATTCACAGAATGGAGTTAAAAGAGAAATTGACAGGATAACATATTGAGATGTTATCGGATGAGCATCCGATTGGATCATCTGCAATAAAATGTATAAGTATAAGATACTTTGGATACATAGAAAGAGTGTAAGGTTGATAAAGACATAGATGTAAAATTAGAATTGAAAGTTTAAAAGAAATCTTGAAACCGATAATAGTTTATGACAAGGTCCGACTTGGTGATTACCTTGTGGGGACTTGGTAATAAGCAGGAGTAGCTGCCAGTCAGATCTTTATGTTTCACTTTTGCATGTTTTACTTCCCGAATAATTTAATTATTCAGATAGGTCCACAGTCGCTCATACTTTGGGAAGTAAGTATTGAATCAAGACTGTCATGAATTGGTTTGTAGACTGTCTAAAGAGTTAGACATAGCAATAGGATTGCTACAACATTCATGAGTACTTAGAAATAGAGATTTGAGTATTGGATAAACCCACGCTCAACAGATTGCTTCATGGATTATATCACAAGCAATGTTGAGACGATAATATCTTATGATCTTAAAGTGGAGAGATATGAGTTATGATTTACAAGGCAGTTGTTCATTGATAATATGAAAACGCATCAGTAACTCGATGTTATAAAACATGTTGTTGTGAATGATTTGACTTGTAAAAGATATAAGCATATAAGTCAAAGCTTATTCGTTCCTTGACCCTGATGGGAAACAGATATCTGTAGGCCTCTCGATGATTTTGAAGTTGACTAAAGTGCTGGCCAGCCTGGACTAAATTGATGTGTTCAATTAGAAGTTCTAAAGTCATAAGCAGAATCGGAAATCGGGAAACAGAGTATCGGACCGAGATTGATCTCAATCCATGTCTCGTGTCTGAAAATATCTTGTTGGACGAAGGATCATATGATCACTTATCATTGGACAGAACTGACTAGGTCAGAGTTCGGCAGCGGTTTCTAGGAAGCTACAGTTGCTAATTAATTAGAGGTTAAATTGGTAATTTTAGTCATAGACTTATCCAAGTGGGAGACTGTTGGATTAGGTGTCTAAGCCATGACTAATAATTAGTATTTATCTAATTAATAGTAGCATAGTCCATTTGGGTTGCCCTCATAGTTGGAGGATTGGCAGGAAGTCCGATAGAGAGAAAGATTGATTTATTATGTGATTAATAAATCAATAGAAGTTAAATAAATAGTTTATTAATATATTTAAGTGATAATATATTAATTAGAAACTATAATAATTAATTAGAAATTTTTCTGGAATTAATTGGAATTAATTTGGCAGTTAAATTGATTAATTAAGGTGCAGGGACTAAAACTGTAATTATTCAATAGTTGAGTAAGTGACAGTTGAGTGAGTGAGAGTGGTGAACGAAATTATATATGGAAACATATATATTTTCGATTTTGATAATGAGGATAAAAGGGTTTGAATTATTAAGATAAAGGCTTATCTTAATTTGAATTCAAAAAGGTTTATCTTTAAGGTTTATCTGATCACCATTTGGATCCTATAAATAGGGAGGCTCACCCTAACCCTAAAGCCACGATTTTTGAAGCTCTCTTTGAAGGATTTTCGGCCAAAGTTCCAGCTTGGGTGTGACTGCATTTGAGGCAAGAGATTTCTGTTGCTTTGCTTCCAAGATTCACCTTAAGGTTGGTTTTTCTTGATCTTTCTTTTAGTTTAATTCTTTCTGGCCTTTTAGGAATTGTTATATGTTTAATTAGAAGAAAAACTAGATCTATATAGGTTGCATGTGAACTTAGGATTTTTAGTTCATAGTTGCAGAAAACCTTTCACCAACATCCCAAATCGCTGAAAGAATTTCCTCTGAACATCAACGCCAATGTGTGGATTTCTTCTCTCATCTTCTTCAACGACCACAATACGGGGCCTTGTGGCGGCGACGACCATCCTCCTGGAATTAGGGGTTTTCACGTTGTCCCGTTTCAATGATTTGCCCGCGAGAAGGGAAGTCCGTTGGTACTCTCTTTCTTCTTCTTTGAAATTCCTTCTTACTTCCCTGTGTGCATTTCAATAAAACCACCAAAAAAACCCAAGAGCTTCAGAGACACATACTCTCACAACTTGAAGAACGAACGAAGAAGAAGATGGCGACTTTGTGTAAACACTTATCACTTCTTCACATCTATTTTCATGCTGTTAAATGAGTGTGTATGTTGGTCGATTTGATCCTCCGATGACGTCAATTGTTAAATTATTAGGTTTAATTTGTTGCGCTACATGAACCACTTGGATTACAAAGTAAAGCTTCTTGATACATAGTTGAATCCCGCATCAATTTTGAGTGTTTCTATAAAAGGGTTTTGATTTCATGTTTTGATTAGTCATGCTATCTCTTTCAGCTATTCTTCTCTACCGCCATCACTAACTTCTGTTTCAGTTTATAGAGTTCTCGATAGAAATTTAAATCAACGGTGGAGAAGAAAATGATGACGACCGCTGTCCTTGCTGAATATTTGTTTTTTAGGTAATCTGACTCCTTTTCCATATGAATTTTCCTAATTGGATATTAGTATCCTATCGGTCGAATCCGAAGGATTGATTATACCAATCAAAAGAAATCTCTAAGACTATTACTAGAATCGTATATTCAGTTTTAATTCACTCTGTTCAAGAATTATTTTTATCTCAACTAATATAATTAATTTAATTTCAGAAAAAGTGTTTTTCTGAGAATTCCCGTTTAGTATTCATTTGATTTTGTGATGTTCTCTTGGTTACATGGAATTTTGTTCAAGTTTCTTTTGTTGGTAACTTCTGTTGATAGGATGGAGGTTCGCAGTGGAAAGCTACTCAATTTGGTCAGTGATTTCTAAACCAGGTATTCTATGCAGGTAATTTAAGATACTTTTTCTGAATACAACATCCAAAGTCTACACTATTATCTCGTATCCATACCCGGAGAGAGTGAAATGGAATGCTAGCTAGCAATGCTTTTTATTTTTTCTTAAATACATATTTTATAAATAAAATTGCTATTCTCTATTTAACAGGATAATGAGGATAATGAACAGATGAATATTCAACCGGTACTAAATATCTGTTTGCATGTTTACAACTTAAATGTGTTTACATTCTAGAAAAATATAATTTGCTAAATTTTGCTTGCAGTTCACTTGGGGTTAATTTTTTTTGCACACCTAAAGAGATCCATATGAAAAACCACTTTCGAGTTAGAAAATGTCTTTCTTGCTAATTCCAGTGAGAACCACGATCTGTAATTGTGTTATTCTTATTTTTTTTGGCATTGCAGGTTCTTTGAGGTACTAGCATCAGATAAGTAAATTCTGATAAAGGTTTCTCATTTTTAATTACAATTTCATTTTTGAAGCTTTTTATTAGAATTTACTAACTTGGATTGTAAACGGTAAGTATTTGGACCTGTTGCACCTGTTTTACGGTTTAAAACAGAAGAAACTATACAGATTATAAATGGTAACTATTTGGACCCATCATGTGCTTCAAGAATATTTCATTCTAGGTTTATTAATAATGGCAAAAATACAAAGAATAGCAACGTACTATACCCTTTTTTCCAATATGGGCAATGTACTTTATCTTTTGCTGATAATAACAACATACTTACATTCTTTTACCCATAATAGCAACGTAATTGCATTCTTATCACCAATAGCAACATAACTCTACTAAAATCCATAATATCAACATACTTATGTTTTTATATCAATATAGGTAATGTACTTTATTTGTTACACACTTTTCAAATTATACAGGAAATATTTTGAAGTTCAATGTGGGTGAGTCTGTGGATTTGGATATACCACGTAGCTTTTGGAGTCGATTAGCAGGGAAATACGGAAACATGTTTTACTGGAAAGAGAAGGTAAAAATGATGTTTTTACTTTTTACTGTCCTAAGTTTTTACTTTTCCTAAATTGGTAAATAAGGTATTATTTTATAAAATGAAATAGGGAGAAGATGCATCTATCCACCTATTACCGGAAGAAACGAAATCCTACTGTCATAATTCACCGTGTCTCAAATGGTCTCAAATGGCCCAAGGTACTGCCTATGACTCACCTTTTTACCTTCGTCGTTTCTTTATTTTTTTTCAAGTGCCTTTTGGTGAAACTATTTATGGTATTTTCTATGCGTGTTGGACATTTTCTTCTTCACTTTGGTAAGCCTGGTCAATTTATGATGACCTTAGTTCATCATAAAGTTTATCATGGAGCTTATTTGATTAAATATTAATTTTTTCTTAGTTGTTTTCTGGAAACAGATGTAACCAAGATAGCCCTAAGTCGATAGGTGAAAAAACTTTAAAAAATTAGCCATGATGCAAGGAAAATAAATATGGTAGCCCAGGTTTAGAAATCTTAACAATTTCTTTTCAAATGAACAGGTTATTGGCTTTCTTGATAAGGATCAATGTGTCGAGTTATTAGAAGAACTTAATGAATACAGGTAATTAATTGCCTTTGTAAAAAAATCCATATCTTTTGTAGCGTCCTATTTGGGGCACTAAAAATAAAAAAAACACCTTTTATACAGGACACTGCCAAAAATATCAAAAGAAGACTTTGAATTAATATTTAATTCGTTGGATGAAGGCCACGATTTTAAGGTAATTTTGGTCTATAGCCTGTATTGAGTTGGTTGTCTCAATTTTTTCTGATTTTTAAATGTAGATTAATGAATCAGAATTCAATGGTTTATGCGATGCAATTGCCTCAAAATTTCAAAAGGAGGATACAGTAAGTTGTTATTCATGTGAAGCATTTTTTTTTCAATTTCATATGGAATAGTAAAAAGAATTAAATATCTAACTTGATTTTTTTTACGCTTTCCACTTTAATTTGCAGGAACCTTGGCTAAAAAAATTCCCCTTTTATAATTTTTCTTTATCCGAAACACTAAAAAGCTTTGTAAAAAGTTCGAATTTGGGATATGTGATTTCTTTTGTCCTCCTGTTGAATGTGGCTGCTGTTATTATTGAAACAACGATATGACCTAAATCTTTGATCTTTTGCTGACATGACAATATTATCATGTTGTGTATTGAATAAATTACTTTACTGATCCTCTTTTTTTGACAGCTTGATATACAAAACAACTTTGGTCAAAAGTTATGGCAGAAGGTCAAATTTGTCTTTGGTAAAGAAATTATTGTGAATTTCGTTTTGGTATTTTTTTTAATATCTATTTTTGTTAAAGAGGTTTATTTTGTGAAATCCAAAAAAAAAAATGATGACTTCTCTTCCATACAGGGTGGATATCTGTACTCGAGATGGCTTTAAAAGTTTACACATATGGATTTGAGAACTATTGGAATGATGGTCAAAACCGATTTGACTTCATTGCCACATGGGTCATAGGTACGTTATTCCTCTTTCAAAGGGAAAAAATTACAAAATAAGTATTTACTTGTATATATATTTTTTGGGATGTTTGCAGTTATTGGAGAAACGGCAACATTCATATCTCCAAAGGAGCTAATATTTATTTCAAATGGGAACTGGTAAGCCTGTAATACATTTTCATTAATTAATAGTTTGTTTTGGCACCAAACTTATATATATATATATATATATATATATATATATATATATATATATATATATATATATATATATATATATATATATATATATATATATATATATATATATATCCATTATATTTCTTTCTAGGGTTCGTTATCTTCTAATTGCAAAATTCAAGACTTTGAGATTCTCATTGAGGTACAGGATCGGTGTTTAGCAAATAGAAATATCGAATTAGATGATCTTGAGTAGTTTCGTGAATAAAAAAAATATTTTAGGACATCCCAAGCCGCACGTGCGTAGCACGAAGTTGCAACTAGTTATAATAAAGAGACATAAAGTTGTACTTCTAGCTCATGTATTTTAACCTTTTAGAAAAGACAAGTCTCGACTTTATTTGATTAATATTAATGAAAAATTGTATTTCTTTCTATATTTTATTTTTATTTATGTTAAATGATAAAAAATATTATATTTTAATAAAATTAATAATATTTTAAAACAGTTATCATTATTATAGATATCTTATATTTAATTAGTTTTTTCATATTTTGTATTATGATAAAAATATTGCAAAATTTATAAAATTTTCTATGTCAAAAGACATGGGGTATGGTTTTAATTTTTTTTTTTTGTCGCTCCTACCTGTTATTGAGTTTTGTTCGAGACGGTCTTTGTACAACAAAAACTATCAGCTTACCATTTAACGTATAATTTTGTACTTTTTGAAATAATATATTCTCATCATTATATTAATTACATTATAAATCCTATTAAGTGTCAGGAAAAAAGAAAAAAAATCATATAGTTTAAAAGAATTACAATATTGCCATAAAGGCTAAAATGAATTAACTATAATTTGGTTATTGTATTTTTTATATTTAATAATTGCAATTTCAGTCCTTGTAGTTTAGAGTTTATAATAATTACAGTTTTAGTTATTATGGTTTTTAATTTATGATAATTAAAGTTTTGATCTCTATAGTTTCTAATTTGCATAATTATAATTTTAGTACCTATATTTTTAATTTATTTAGAAGAATTACAATATTACCACTTAAGACTTATAATGGGCTACTTATAGTTTTGGTCATTGTATTTTCTATATTCAATAATTATAATCTTAGTCCGTGTAGTTTATAGTTTATAATAATTATAGTTTTGGTCTCCATAGTTTTTAATTTAGGATCATTACAGTTTTGATACACGTAGTTTTAATTTGTATAATTATAGTTTTGGTAACTATATTTTTTAATTTGCATTAATTACTTTTTTTATCATTATAATTGCAATCTTGATTACTGTACTCTTTATATTCAAGCATTAGAATTCCAGTCCCTGTAGTTTATAGTTTATAATAATGACAGTTTTGATCCATATAGTTTTTAATTTAGGATAATTATAGTCTTTGTCTATACAGTTTTTAATTTGCATAATTATAGTTTTGGTACCTTTATTGTTTAATATGTATTAATTACAGTTTTGGTCCTTATAATTGCTCCTTACAATCTCAGTCCCTATAGTTTACAATTTATACTAATTACAATTTTGGTCTCTATAATTCTTAATTTCGAATATTTATAGTTTTAGTCCTTATATTTTTTATTCTGCATAATTATAATTTTAGACCCAATATTGTTTAGGTTTTATTAATTACAGCTCCGGGCGCTATAATTTTTTTATGATAGTTATAGATTTTTTGGAAATAGAATCTACATATTAACAAATCTAAAGAAAGAATTTTGGTTTCGTATTTTTAATTTGTTTTATTAAACTTTGGTCCCGATAGTTTTTAATTTCAATAAGTATAGTTTTGGTTCATTTAGTTTTTAGTTTGCATTAAGCATTGTTTAAGTCTTTGTAGTTTATATGTTAGGATAATTGCAGTTTTGGTCTCTATAGTTTACAATTTGTATTACTTACATTTTTGTTTCTGAGTAATAGCGATATTATAAAAAGGGAAAATGACTTATAAGGGTAACCATGTTTCAAAAGTGTTCACAAAATACCATCTAAGTTTCTAATGTTCAAAAAATAGCACTGTAGTATAACCTTTGTACATATTATACCGTCTAACTTTACATGTTGTTCAAAATTTACCCTAAGGTCACCGGTTATGAACCGCTCATTGTGTGACTTGGTATAGTCTTCGCTTACATGGCATATATGTGTCTTAGTTGGGTTTTGGTGGACATATAAGATATAAATCACACGTATTAGGGTAAAAAGAAGGCATTCCTCTAAAGGAAACTCATGGAACGCAGGGAAAGCAAGTCGATCTCAAGCTTAAACACCAACTATTCCAAACAAAGAAGGACACTTGATTATACGAACCCCTATGAGTGTGGCTATCCTTCCCGAATTTGGACGTAAACTACTACATCCTGGGCAAAAATTTAGGTTTGTCAAACCTCTTTGGTAAGTGTGTTTCCCACAAGTTTATCATCGTATCCTTCTACATGATTGTTTGGTTATGTATCTTTTTTAAAAATGAAGGATAAAAAGAAGAAAATTTGTGGCTTTTGGGAATGGGTTGAGGAAGAACAAAAGTTGTAAGATATGGAAGAGTTAAGCTCCATTGAAGTGAAAATAAAAAAACTGGAAAACGACTTCAGCTTGTACAAGATGAAGATGGGTAAGGAGTCAGTGAATTTTAGAAAAGAATTGAATGAAACGAGTAGGAAAGTGATGTCTCTAAAAGTTTGTGTATTATTGTTGTTAATTTCCTTTGTAATAAAATTAATAATGTAACAGGTTAATTTCGTTCGTATTTTTAATAGTGTAAGGACCAAATATGTAAGATATGGATTTGAATGATGTAACAAGTTATTTCATGTATGCAAATCTTTGAAAGGATGTTGTTGTTTATGCAACATACTTTCAAAGTATGCTGCATAAATAGCAACATACTTTATGGAGAAATGTCCTATATGTAATTTGTCCATACTTGGAATCTGTCCATCACTTGATAATTATACCCTTCTTGAAACTTTTAGGCATAAATAGCATCTTAATTTCAAAGTAAGGCCCTGACTTGGAATATAAGTAAAACTCATAACTAACAACATATGTTCAAAATAAACAACATGATATTTACACTGTCCAACATGATAAAACATGGTATGCAACATAAATCTTGTTCACGGATATCACAAAACATGGGCCCTAACAATATCTAGTTGGTTATGTGCACGCGATACCAATGGATGTGCCTCTTAAAGTTTTAGGCATAATTACACAAAATAACCTCATTAAATGTGCCACTTAAAGTTTTAGGCATAATTACACAAAAACCACATTCCTAGCCTCTTTGAATCTTTACCGCTGCCCCCCATTTCTTCAACCGAAATTGGAGTTTCTTGCACGAATTCAACTTCTTCATTTTATAGGTCTTCATCACCTTCTTCCTTTTGTAGGACTTCATCACATTCTTCCTTTTGTATTACTTCATCACCATCTTCATTTTGTGTTTATACTTCATCATCTTATTCCTTTTCTTCTTGCACTTCTTCCATATTTATAATAACAATGTCAATATCGGTTTAAGGTACAAAATAAAGAAGGAATATAAGTAAAGAACAAACCTTTTTTGAGCAAGGGACATCTTCTCGTGTTGTGTCTATGTTGAACCGGGATTGGCCCTCAATAGTTCTGCACCATAACTCCGGATCTTCGCGTAATGTTCCTCTAAACTACCCTCTATCTCTTCTAGTGCAATTTTTTTTCGCATTTCTTTAGATTGAATTTTTAAATACTTATGCTCTCATTTTCCTATAACTAAGCTTAGGTCGTTCCAAGATGTCATTAAGTAAGTGTTTTCCAATCCATCTGTATGTAACCATTGGCCCTAAATCCTGGGCCTTACAATAGTTATGATCAGGCATTAATTTCTTTATCTGGAACGATCTTTCGGTGCTCATCCACATAGCTCATAATCTAAAAGGGCAGCATGGCTTCTCTTCGGTTTTACAACACCTCACAAGCAATCTTTTACAATCGTTTTTCTCATACCACAATTTGTAACCATTAGCAACCGTATAATTTGTTAGCATGTGCTTAAGTTCCAAAGGCCCAGAAAATCTCATACCTATAATGGGTACAACTGTATCCTATTCCTAGTTCGGATCATGTATCAGATATTGCTGAATCTTCGTCATAACATCGTTTCCATCATCTACACCTTGTGCCGTTATGACAGTTTTTTTGCACAAAAATGGGTCATCTACTAAATTAACCGGTGTTGCCTCATCGTCTCCTTGAAGGTCCACAGACAAGTTATCTGAAATTACAGTGTCTCATCATCGTCACAGGTGTCACAGTCCGTCCCTCGATCAACATCTCTCTCGTCAGCAATCCATTCTAAAATAGGTTCATTGTTGTGATCAACATAGACATCAATTCTTACATCATTACCCATTGGCACTATCAAGAAACCGCACATAATCATTATCATCGACTAATCCTTGCAAACCATCTCTAAGGGACTGTTGTGGGAGACAATAGTACACAGCAGGCACCCTATCCTTAACCAATTTCTTAAAAAAATTAATAATATCTTTGTACCTCATGCTCCTGAAGTTGACATCTATAAAAAATGTTTTTAGAGGGTTGAAATACACTATTGGGTTGGGGGAAAATGCACCATCATGGAATACTTGTACATTGAGAAAACCATATTCAGCATCTTTTGCACTATCGTTGTAAACTTCTAAAGCCATTGAAGTTTTCCAATCTGCTTGACCTGAGGATTCCGCCATGTGCGTTAACTGATACGAAAAGGGAGAAACTTGAGGATTGTGCTTCACTTCACGTTCCCGCCATGTCGTCTCGTCTTCCCTCTTTTGAATCTCGCATTGTGAATACGATCTGTGAAATTGATTTTGATCTTGGGTAATTACGTTTACATTTGGGGTAATAAGATGGGGAAACGTAATTTATCCTAATTCCATGTAATAATACTAAAAATCCACGTAATTGCCACGTCATGTGTTTTTTTCCACCTAAACATGTCATCAGGAACATTAGTAACTTACTTGATATAAACGGTGACCTTATGGTCAATTTTGAACAACACGTAAAGTTAGATGGTATAATATGTACAAAGGTTATACTACAATGGTATTTTTTTTAAACAATAGAAGCTCGGATGGTATTTTGTGAACACTTTTGAAACATGGTTACTTTTATAAGTCATTTTCCCTTATAAAAATGGTCTCTATGTAATAGAGAAATTACAGATATAGTCACTATGTAAGATAAATCTATATTAATAATCATATTTTAATAGCAAAATCATAAAAATGTTCTCTGTGTAAGAGAGCATTATGTATATGGTTTTGTATATATACGATTAATAAACCTGCCGCAACGCGCGGACATCACCACTAATTATTATCAAAAGAAGGGATCCATCAAACCATCCCACATCCCTTAGTGGGACAGAGTCATCGATAGATAGCAGCAGGTTGGAGTAGAGATGAGCATTTGGATCGAAAAAAACCAAATCGAACTGAAAACAGAACCGGACCGAATTGATATAGCACTGGATTACCAATTTCGGTTCGGTTCTCCGTGCTGGATTGGGTGGGATTCGGTTTCGGTGCTAATTGGTTTCCGTCCACCCGGTTTTGGGTAAAGCCCGAACCCAAACCGGGATGTTTAAAAGACACGTACACATAACACATTTAACCTTGACCGTGAATTCGTGATTACTGATTACGCATTGTCGAGTTCCGATTAACAAGATTCAAGAATTACGACCGAACCGAAGGCAAGTCTGCAACCGATTACGAGTTCGATCGGCCTACAGCCGATTTGCTCGATTGCTGATTACACATTATCGACAAGTCCCGATTTGCTCGATTTCTGCCTACAGCCAAATACAAGTTTCCAATATCCGATTGGCTGATTCAACCAACATTACAATCGAAAACTGGATTCCTTCGGAGGATGATGAAACTCAAGTAAGTACCAACATTCCAATCCCGTTTCCATACGTATATTCGTATAGTCAATCACAAAATATATTGATTTTTCGTTGCTACCATTCTGTAACAATACACATACGTATATATTAAATTTTCATTGCTACTGTTTCGCATAGTCAATCCCGAATGATGATACACAATTGACAATTGGACATGTGCTTTTCGTATATTTTGATTTTCATTGCTAGTGTTTCGTATAAGTCAATCTGGATTTCCAATTCTTGCTACTGTTTACTCTCAATCACTTTTGTACCAACTAACAAGTGGACATAATGATACACGTACGTATACTATTGCTCACAATTGGACATAATGGTATAATGCTATTGTTTGCTCTCCAAAGTCCAATCCAATTCGTTGTTACTGATTCATATATAGACATGAATTCTCTAGTGATCACAACTGAAGAAAAAAAAAGGTGTTACTTCATTGCTACAATTGAACGATAAAAATAAATTGTTGTTAATTGCTATAAAAAATCCAATCTAATTGTGGTTAATTGCTATAAGAAATCCAATTGAATTAGTTGTTACTTCATTCTCATTTGTTTATTAGGTTTATAATTTTATTGTTTAATCTACTTTTATGTATTAACTTTTAATGAGAATTTTATTTTTTAGGATGATGATAGTATTTGTTGATAGGACCCAACAACCTCAACAAGAAGAACCGCCTAAAAAAAGAAAACACGCCAAAAAGGGTCGAATGTGAACTATTTTGACAAGTTTTTTCTAAAAAACAAAAATGAAGTTGAATATAGGGAAACAAGATGCAAGTTTTGCCCCATGGTTTATAGAGCGGATTCGGAAAAGAACAGAACTTCAAGTATGAATTAACATTTTCCTATTTGTGATAAGAATCTGAAATATCAAAACAACAAGAAAAAACAAAGTACGTTACAATTTAATAAAGGACCTAATGGGGAGGAGAGTTTAGATACATGAAAACATGATGAAGCTAGAATAAAAAAAGCATTGCTAAATTTATTTGTTGTTGGCGAACTACCTTTTAAATTTGTGGAAAAAGAAGCATTTATCGCGTATACTAATACTTTGAATGGGAAGTTTAGCTTGCATTCGCGACATAAAATTAGTAGCGATGTTGCAAGGTTTTACATCGAAGAAAGGGATAAATTGCTTTATTACTTTAGTAGTCCGGACAATGTGGTTCATTTGACCACAGATACGTGGACATCCTTGTGTCAACGAGCGAATTACATGATCGTCACGACACATATTATAGACAATGATTGGGTATTGTAAAAAATGATTATTAATTTTAGATCCATCAATAGTCATAAAGGTGAGGATATTGACCATTAGTTATTAGATTGCATATGTGGATAGGGATTAAAAATGTGATGACAATGACCATTGATAATGCATCGTCAAATGATAAGGCAATTGAATTCTTGATAAAAATTTTTTTGCCTAATATGGACGACGGTGGCAAACATTTTCAAATATGATGCATGACTCATATATTGAATCTGAATCATATTGTGTACAAAAATCGGTTCGATATATACGACAATCTACACAAAGAATAACCAAATTTACGAAATGTATAGAAGAATGTCGGATGGAATCAAAAAAAAAAAATTTAACGGTGATTGTCCGACTTAGTGGAACTCCACATACAATTTGTTGAAAATCGTCGTGACATTAAAACCCGTTTTCATAAAGTATGAAGTTGATGATATGTTTTCAAATCTCAAGTTCTATATTTTACTTATTTTTGTTACTTTTTTATTTCATTGTGTGTGAACTTATATGTGTTATTGTTAGATCCTTCTTATGCACATGATCTAGGAAGAGTCCTCGAGGATGGAGATTTTGGTGTTTGCGAAGAAATGATTGCCTTTCTAGAGAAATTCAAAACTAAAACCGAGCTTGTATCGGCCACTTCAAAACGTTGGCACATTTAGACCCGACAATGAAATATGCATTTCTTGAACATGCTTTTCGAAAGTTGGTTAACTACAACAATGCAAATGATGATGAATTCTAGTCAAATGTCGTGTCTTTGGTTATGGATGTTGAAAAAAATGGATACTTTGTTTAGAATATATAAACAAAAGTTTGACACATTTGAGTATCATGGACAATAAGCTTCTCAAGTAAGTAGGAATGAAGGAGTTGTATGTAATGATGTCGGAAACGATTTTTTGGATGAGTTTTTAAGTATGGAGGGAAACAACTCGGTTGCAACGGAAACCGAGTTAAAAAGGAACTTGAAAGAGGAGAAAACTCCTTACGATATCGACTTTAACATCTTAAAATGGTGGAAACAAAATGGCGTATGTTTCCCAATCTTTTGTCGGATGGCCAACGGTAATTTTTTATAAATTTATAGAATTTTTTTTTTAAATTTCGAATAATAATTTTATATATTTTTGATAGATATTTTGGGAATACAAATATCGATCGTGGCATCGGTGTCGGCGTTTAGCACTAGCGGACGTATATTGGATCCATATAGAACTAAATTCTCAACCCCGATAATCGAAGCATTGATTTGTACCTAATATTGGGTAAGAAAGTCATGGAAGACGATCATAGACGATGTTCAAGATATTCTAAATGATGACAATGTAGCAAAAGGTAACGATTAACAACATAATTGTTGTTTTATTTGTAACAATTTATAAAATTATATAATAACTTTATTTCATTTTGGGTTTTTAAATAGACTTTGAAGACGCAATACGTATATGTAACATAAAAAGAAAATAGAAGATGCCTATAGAGTGAAGGAAATTGATAGTTTGTTGCCTTTGTTTTTTTGCTTCACATTTGTTACAACTTGGTTCGGAAACGATTTTTTTAGTTAGGTTTGTTTTTTGGTTACTATTTTAATTGACTATGGGTCACCTTGGTTACCAATCATTTTTGTGGGTCAATTGAAACCTGCAGAGTCCTTGGAATTTGTCACAGTGCTATTGCCCAAATTAGTGTTTGTCACAGTACTATTTTAAGGCTGCCCGGAGTGGGACTCATTTTTGCCGCAGGCATCCGATTTGGCACTTGTTGCCGGCGGCAACACCGCCCCCCGAGTGCGGCATCGACGAGCGGCATTTCTTCAGCGGCGAGTTCATGCCGCGTTCTCTCTCTTCTCTTTGTCTCTTCTCAGCTTTCTCTCTTTCTTCTCTTTCTCTTCTCTGTTGCCGCCAACAGCCTCCAGCACCACTCCGTGGTGCACCTTTTCCGGCAACGAGAACCTTTTGAAGGGGAGTTTGCTGATGTGGAGGTGGTTGCCTCCAACACCACTCCCTTCAGCCTAATTGAGTGCGAGTCACTATGTTTCTTTGATGAAATCATAGGACTATTGCTCAAATTAGTGTTTTTTTAGTGTTGGTGTACTATAGAATTACTTAGGCTGAAGGGAGTGGTGCCTCCAACATGTGGGAGGCAAGACTGCCATGTAGGCGCCACATCAGTTTTGTTGCCAACATCCAAATTTATGTTGCACTCAGGGAGTGGTGCCTCCAACATTGTGGGAATTTCTTTTTTAATTTTTTTTAAAAACTAATTTTTATTTAACACAATATATTAAAAAAAACACATTACATTAAATAAAAAAACATTACATTAACTTGATAAAACGTCACATTAATTTAAAAACATAAAAAAACAAGCCGAAATAAAAACAACATTCCTAAATAAAACGATTACTTTCAATCCGAGTATTCTTCGGAATCATCTTGTGGTGGCATATTGAGGTCCAGATTTTGGAGTCGATATATGTGTTCCGCCAAATCGGCTCGAAGCTCGTGATGTTTCTGATTGTTTCGTATCTCCCTTCTTCTTGCCACGTACGGTGGGCTACCCGGCTCTATTGGTGGAATTGACGGAACTTCTTCATTTTCCACATATTGACATATCGCTTTTCCTTGATCTTCTATGATCATATTATGTAAAATTATGCATGCATACATAATACGCGATAGCTTGTCCACCGACCGTGGACGTGCCGGATTTTCCAAAATTTGCCAACGTTTTTTAAGAACTCCAAATGCTCGCTCCACATCCTTTCTCGCCCTCTCTTGAGCTGCTTTGAATTTTATACGCTTTGCATCACCTGGACATGTCAAAGATTTCACAAGCACAGCGTATTCTGGATATATACCATCTACAAGATAATACCCGTATTTGTATGTGGTTCCATTTACTTGAAATGGACAATCCGGGGCGGAGCCGTTGCAAAACCCGTCAAATAAAGGCGACATGTTTAAAACATTGATATCGTTAATTGAACCGGGAGCACCAAAGAATGCATGCCAAATCCATAGATCCTGTGATGCAACTGCTTCCAAGATGACCGTTGGGTGAGTTTTATCACCCCGTGTGAATTGCCCATGCCATGCACTCGGGCAAGTGGTCCAAGACCAATGAAGACAATCTAGACTTCCAAGCATCCCAGGAAAACCGTGCACATTTGCGTGATGCGTGTACAATGCCTGTACATCACTGAATGTAGGCTTGCGTAAATACCTTGGACCGTATACTTCAATAACACATCGGCAAAACTCCTCCAAAGTTTCCCGTGTCGTCCGCTCCGACATTTGAAAATACTCGTCTCATGAATCTCCCACAGAACCGTATGCTAGTTGACGTACTGCACACGCGCATTTCTGTATCGGAGAAAAGCCTTCTGCACCTCTTGCGTCGGGACGTTGACTAATATACGCAGAAAAATTAGTCAAGTCGATGACAATACGCATAAATAAAGGTTTGTGCATGCGAAACCTTCGGCGGAATTTGCTTTCGTAGATGGCATCATCATTAAAGTAGTGCGCCATAAGAAGATTATTTGCAGCCCAACGGTCCCTCAAAATAATTTTTCGAGATACCCGTTGTGAACTTTCGGCTTCGGATTCGTCTTCGTCTTCTAAAAGACCGAGCATAACTTCCATTGATTTGAAAGCCGCCTCACCAATCATTAGTAGCTGTTGATTTCTTTGAATTGGATTCATTTTGAAAGTGTATATATTTGAAGAGGTTTGTGGATGGATGTAAAATGAAGTATGTATATGTATATATAGAGAGTTAAAAGATGAAATTTTTTTTTTTTTTTTTTAAATCATTTTTGACCGTTCAACGGTCAGATGTTGACCAAAAGAGGAGAGAGAACGCGGCATTCCTATGCCGCTCCAGACGTGCCGCTCGCCGATGCCGCACCTGGGGGGCGGTGTTGCCGCCGGCATAGAGTGCCAGGTGGGATGCCGCCGGCATTTTTTAAGCCCACTCCGCACAGCCTTAGTATAATTGCAAACCTTGGAATTTGTCACAGTAACCAATACAAACGTGTTCAATAAACACGATTGACAAAATTGGTAATTAGGTATTTGCTTTAGGATTTGACAAATATTAGTAATAGTATCACCAAATATTAGTATATTATATTTCATCATATTTGGAAAATTAAATTGGTTCTGTCCTAAATAAAAGCGGTCATAAACTAATAAATTGGTTCGGTCTTAAGTTAAAAAATCAGGTCGTTCCTAAACGAATAAATCGATCCTAAACTATCGGTTCACTCCTAACCAACTTCAGCGGTCCTCTTCGGTTTTAGCTCCGAAATCCCGATCCAAAACCGAAGCCGAACCAGAACTGTATACCTATTTCCGGTTCAGTTTTTGGGTTTTAAAATGTTGCAATTTCGGTTCGGTCCTAATCGGTTTTGGTCCGGTCCGGTTTGGTTTCGGACCGAGCTCATCCCTATTTATTTGTATATATGATTTTTTTTTTGTTATCAACATTGAATGCGATTTAGTTAGAATATTAGTACATTTAGAAACATTTTTTTATTAAAACATAAAAATCATGACATGCAAAATATTTATTGTAATTATATGTCGTAAAATCCCTGTCAAAATTTTATATAAATAAGTGTGAAAACTACGATGTACAAATGGCCTCTCTTAAATTTCTGTCGTAGTTGCATGTCATAAATGTTTGCCGTATATTTAGGACGAACAAATGTCTGTAAACTTTCATTTATGACAGGACTTTCAATCGCAGAAATTTGTCTATCATCAATGGTTATTTACGACAGACATTGTCTGTCATGGAAAGCCCTTTTCCAGTTGAGTTGTGTTGTATGTGTATGTGTATGTGTATGTGTATGTGTATGTGTATGTGTATGTATATATATATATATATATATATATATATATATATATATATATATACACACACACACACACACACACAACATACATACATATACTAATAATATAAAGTAATAATAATTTATTATTTTAGATAATAATAATAATAACAATAATATAAAAAATAGTAATAAAAATATTATATATATATATATATATATATATATATATATATATATATATATATATATATATATATATACATGCATATGCAAACACATAAACATAATAGATATAAAAAAGTAATAATTTATTATTGCAGATAATAAAAACAACAACAACAACAACAACAATAATAATAGTATTCTTTGAGAATTCCGTTGGTAAATCACCCAAGGGGTCATATGGTTTGCAAAATGTTTTTGGAAGGAATAAAATCTATTAAAGGAATTGGAATATGAAGGAATTGAAATTTGAAGGAATTATAATCCGTTATACGTTTGGTTGACATGGAATGGAATCTGTTTTCTGTTTTGTTTGCAGATTTGTCAAAGCAATTGGAAAGTAAATTATGTAATATGACTGAAATACCCTTTTATCGAATTTTTGTAACTTATTATTAATTTTAATAAAAATGATAAAACTTTCATTAATTAAACTCTTGCACACTTAAATCATGTGGCCTTGTTGGCGAGGACATATGTATGTGTGTGTGTGTGTGTGTGCGTGTGAGTGTGCGGGGGGGGGGGGGTCAGGGGTGGAGTGGGGGTGGGTGGGGGTAAGTGTGTGGGGTCGGCATATGTTTGTGGATGTAAAGTTAGGATAGGATGGGCATGGGCTTACGGGTGTGGGGTTAAAGGATAGTGTGGGCATCAGTAGGTGTGTGAATCGGTAGATGGGTGGGGTGTGGATAAGATGATCATAATATGTTTTGATTTTATGAATCATGACTAAAATAAATATGTGGTAGGAGGGGCATTTTTGTCTTTATAATACCACATAAGAAGTGGAATATGAAATCTTTGCATTTGGCTAAAGAATGACCAATTCCATGAGACATAGAATTTGATGAATCTAACGAATTCCAATTCCTCTGATCTTGTCACCCAAACACAATGTTTATTGGAATTTACATTCTAATTCCTTGAAATTTCTTGATAATCCATGAACCAAACTAACTTAATTAAAAATAGGGAAATCTCCAATAAATCTCTAATATTTTGGCCTAGTTTATGAAAAAATCTCAAATTCATTTTTATTTAAAAATTGACAGAAAATCGGCTAGTGTTTTCAAATTAACCCCTTTTAGCCTTTTCAGCAGGTAACTATATGCTTTATCTTCAATATAGTCCTAATATTTTGGCCAAGTTTACGGAAAAGCCCTAACATGTTTTATTTTCAATAAAGTCCTATTTTGGCCAAATTTACGGAAAAATATGAACATTTTGAATCAGTTTCTTGGAAAAAATTGCGTATTTTTACATGTAAACGTCTTTAATAACGTATTTATACGTTTGAAAAAGTATGTTTACATATTTATACTTGTATTTATTTAAAATACGTAAAAATACTTAAACATGTGTAAAAAGAAGCAACATAATAACTTCATAATTACCTAACAATATGAAATCTAAACGAAATTTATAGCAACTAATATGGGATATCATTTTTGAAACCACGAAATCAATGCTATCAGAACCTAAATTAAACAAGGAATATTGATAATCACCTAAATTAAACAATAAATATTTATAATAATCTAGTTCCTTGTAAAAATACATAATGTTTTCCAAGTAAACAGAGCCAAAACGTTGAGACTTTTCTGTAAATTGGGCCAAAATATTAGGACTTTATTGATTATAAAACATGTTGAGACTTTTCCGTAAACTGAGCCAAAATATTAGGACTTTATGGAAGATAAAACATGTAGTTACCTGCTGAAAAGGTTAAAAAGGGCTAATTTGAAATCATTGGCCGATTTTCAGTCTTTTTTTGTAAATAAAAATTAATTTGAGACTTTTTCGTAAACTAGGCCAAAATATTCGGACTTTATTGGAGATTTCCCTTAAAAATAACATATTTCGTCGGTATATAGGCAAATCACTCATGGAATACCAAAAAAATGACTAAATTCAAAAATTGGTTTGTCACCAATCTGTAGGTACTAAAGGGTCATTGGCCTAGCGGTGTTAAGGTTTTTGTACAGGTGTTCCTCCCTAAGGGGTTGAGGGTTCTAGTTTCCCAATGGATATTTGTGTAATTTAGGAGTAGGATTTAGAGGATGTGTGTCTATCCATTCAGGCAGACCTTTGGGCATAAAAATCAAAATTTTGCCCTCTTCGTCGGTATTCCATCTCTTTACGATAGGTTTCAGACAGAATTTTGGCTTGTCGCTAAATCAGGGTTTTCATCGTTGGTATTACAACGAAAATTTTCTGTGGGTATTTTTTTGTAGGAAAATGTCCTGGTTCGAATAATGTGAAATGCCTAGCTCTTCGATTCTTTAAAGCCTATGAAATATATATAACTAGTGGGATGGCCTCCGCGTTGCGGTAGGTTTATTAATCATATATTCTCGACACCATTTCTGTAATATTCTCTTACACGGGGGCCATTTCTATAAATTTCCTATGACTCTAAAAATAATTACTAGTTAGGGATCATTTCTGTAATTTTGTGAAACTCGGAAACAATTTCTGTAATTTTTCTATCAGGCAGGGACCGTTTATATAAATTTGTGAAACACATGGTCCATTTATCTAAAGCAAGTATTGGAAAGAGACCACTTTTGTAATTTTGTGTAATGCAGGACCATTTCAATATTTTTGTGAAAGTCAAGGATCATTCCTGCAATTTTGTGAAACATAGGGATCATTTTATAAAATATAGTAGTATTTATGTTATTTTATCTGTCAGACAAATGTAAGGTATAGTAATATGAATATAATAAAACTTTTTCCAGTTGTTTTTATTGATGTCAAATAGACGTCTCAAGGTATACGTCAAGTGTCTCGAATAGTTAAAGAATCCAACTCACGCTATTTCTATATTGTAAAATTTCCTACCTTATTGTTAGGTTTTTCAAAAATTTTAGTTGTTCCAAAACCATATTGTTACATTTTCTGATAAATCTAAATTATTACTTATGTAAATAATAACCAACTTTTTAAACATGAATATAAATGATCAATTCTTTTAACTTGACTTTTTCAGTTATGTTCGAAAAATCAACAACTTTTTTAAAGTTTATCATCGTAAAACACAATCAGATTTTCTTCTCTTGCAATCAAGTTTTAGAAACATTGGCATATCAAAACATGGCTGCCTTTTTACGACAAATATTTAAAATGTTATTGATTCTCTATAATCACGAATTTAATGAATGCGCTTGTTTTTCTTTCTTACGAGATCCGGGTATTTTATGATATTATGAGATATTCAAGTTCTAGTTTTTTTACACTTTCATCGTTTATTGTGGTCATGTAATATAAGTAAATGTAAATAGACTTGAATCTTATAAACATAGCGAGCAAAATGTAATAATAAACAAGGTAAAATTGTAATTAAAAACAGATATAATTTGAATCACACAAATTGCAATGATTCTAAGAAGTATGTTAGTTGGAGAAGTGCAAGTCTGGTTAGTGTTTTGTAAGCGCAGTTTCCCTCCATGCAAACTGCCCACCCCAACCACCACTTTCTTAAACCTTTATCTTTTATTAGTAAATGATAATATATATGGTAAATATAAGATCAAATATACTAGTTAGACATGTTGGCTAAAGTATAAAAATTGATTCAAGTTAAAATGTGTAGTTTCGTAGTTTTTTTTTTATCAAAATGTATTGGGTAGGTTGGGCTGTGACATAGATACTTTCTATCCTTTTTATTGATTTTAGAGCAATAATGTGTTAAATACAATTAAAAATTTATAATATTAAAAAAAAACGATATACATTTTTGTAAAGGGATTCATAGACTGATGGTATTTGGATACATATCCAAGCACTTTAGAACCATTTGACTTTTTATATGAGAGTTGATACGTGCACAATTTTTTGTCATACACAACGATATTATGTTTTTTATGCATACTATAGAACACATGTAAAACATAAATTGGTAGTATACGGCAAAACACTGTTGCATACGGATCAGCTTCATTTTTATATAAAAGTCTTTATAAGTCGAAGTAGGTGACGAGATATTAAGATATGTATAATACTCATATTAATTCATCAAAATTAGCCGAAAAGGTGGCATAATTGAAATGTTGCTAACCAACCAACAAAAGTATATACAATCTGTTGGAACTTCAAGAAAAAAATCAGATCATGAAAAGTCGATGACATGGTTTTATATTCCTACTTTTTTGCCAATTCTTTTATAGTCTTCAGCCTCGATCACATCATAGCCTTTGTTAGTACATGCTCAGATAGGAGTCCAACTTCTATATATTTTACTTTCACACGTACGCGTATTTAATATTTTCTTAATAATTAATTTGTGTTTGAACCTTATTTTCCCAAAATATGGTTGTCGATTTTGAAAGTATGACAATCCTTGAACAGTGTATACACTAAAAGACATAACTGTTAAAGTCCCTCTTCTTTTGCACGTAACCAAAGAAAACCAATGACGTCAAACAAGGCAAAGATCAAATAACACCGCAATGTCCATCATCTAATATCAAAATTTTAACATTTAAAAGATCGAGTAGTAGCTATCGCTTCGATTTGAATGAAATAAGATGAACATCAAAAACAGAGTATGAACAACGAGAGAAAAGATTGGGGAAATTCTCAATGCCCTTGATTGATTGAAAAACTAATTACAAGAAGGAAAGCTACTTAATTAAACAGAAACGACTAACTACCAACTTAACAGATTGTAACTAACTTCTAACAGCTAACTACATAGTTACATAAAGGTCCCTGAAGTTCCAGACATTTACAGAAAATCATGAAAAACAAAATAAACTCTCACACCCCCCCTCAAGCTGGAGGATATGACAGTAGACCCAGATTGAAAGAAGCCTCCCGGTGTTTAACTCCATTTAACGGTTTAGTAAGAACATCAGACCGGCTTGTAATTTTTCACGCACAAAGTGACAGTCGATCTCAATATGTTTAGTCCTCTCATGATAAACTGGATTTTTGGCTATATAAATTGCAGCTTGGTTGTCACACTTCAAGGGAATCGGAGTAACATCAGTGATTTGCAACTCAGTAAATAATCTGCTTAACCAGGCAAGTTCAGAGCATACTCTTCGCATTGATCTGTATTCTTCTTCAGCAGACGAAAGGGAGACTGTGTGTTGTTTCTTCGACTTCCAAACAATGGGACAACCACCAAACAAAACAAAATAACCAATGACAGATTTTCTAGTCAAAGGACATGCAGCCCAATCAGAATCACAAAAAGCTTCGAGCTTAAAATTGGGGGCATTATTGAAAAACAAGGCTTGATTAAGTGTTCCTTTGAGGTACTTTAGAGTATGAAGAGCTGCTTGGTAATGGGCATGTGTAGGATTTTGATTGAATTGACTTAGAAATTGTATTGTGAATGATAAATCCGGTCTTGTGTGAAGAAGAAAATTTAATTTCCCAATTAGCTGTCTATAAGAGGTAGGATCAGAAAGAAGCTCACTTTCAGTTGTAAGGAGAGAGGAAAGAGAAACAAGAGGAGTGGAAACAGATGAGGAATCACTTAGTGAGTATAAATCCAGAAGTTCTCGAATATACTTTTGTTGGTGAATTATCATTCCGTCTGAAACATGATGAAACTCAATACTAAGAAAAAAATTAATTTGTCCCAAATCTTTTATCTTGAAACAAGCATCCAAGAAAGATGTGAGACTTTGAATTTCCTCATTGTCATCCCCTGTGACAAGTATATCATCTACATAAACAGCAACTACCACAATATGACCATTTTGTTTCTTGATAAACAATGAATGATCATTAAGGGACTGATTATACCCTTTAGCATGTAAGGCTTCAGACAGTTTAGCATACCACTGTCTAGATGCCTGTTTAAGGCCGTACAATGATTTTTTAAGTCTGCAGACTAATGAAGGAGAAGAGACATGGAACCCTGGAGGTGTCGTCATATACACTTCTTCATGGAGATCTCCATGAAGAAAAGCATTGTTAACATCTAATTGTTTAACTTTCCACTTCCTTTTAACTGCAATAGCTATCATGCATCTGACTGTGTTGAATTTGACTACAGGTGAAAATGTTTCATGGTAATCAATGCCAGCTTTTTGGGTAAAACCCTTAGCAACAAGTCTTGCTTTGTGTCTTTCTATACTGCCATCTGCCTTGTATTTAACTTTATAAACCCATCTACAAGTAATGGGCTTCTTTCCTTTAGGCAATTGAACAATATCCCATGTTCCATTACTAATTAAAGCTTCTAACTCTTTCTGCATAGCTGTTTCCCATTCAGGTTTACCTTTTGCCTCATGATAAAAGGCTGGTTCAGTAGGGTTAGCATGAACATTGAATACATGAGAAGAAGAAGTAGTGAAAGAATGATCAAGAGATAAGCAACAGTCAGTGATAGTATGAGGACAAGGTTGAACTGAATTTTTAGAATGAGCAAAATTACAAATATAATTTTGAAGATAGGCTGGTGGATTAGAAATACGAGAAGTTCTTCTGAGTACAGGCTCAGAATCAGAAGAAGAGGAAGAAGTACTAGAAGAAGGGACTGAGTCAGATGGAGGATCAGGGTCAAAATTGTCATTTGGTGGTGAATTGGATGTGGAGTGATCGGTATGATCTAGAGATGAAGATGAGCGATCTGAAGAATAAGAGTGATCATCAAATAATTCAGGATTGTAAATGGGGAGAAAAGGACCATTTTTGAAAGAATTTTTAAAAGACTGTGAATGAAGAGGGAAGATTTCCTCAAAGAATCTTACATCTCTTGAAACAAATACTTTGTTAGTATGTAAGTTCAACATTTTATAAGCTTTTTGATCCGAGGGGTAACCAATGAAGATGCAGGATTGAGCCCTTTCCATGAACTTATCTCTTCCAACAGTCTTTGTATTGACAAAGCATAGGCACCCAAAGGACTTTAGATATGACAAATCTAATGGGGTTTTATACAATAGTTCAAATGGGACTTTACCATTAAGAGCTGTAGAAGGAAGTCTATTAATCAGGTGGACTGCAGTTTTAACACATTTTCCCCAGTACATGTGTCCTAAACCTGATTGAAAATATAAGGCTCTTGCTACTTCCAAACTGTGCTTATGTTTTCTCTCAACTATACCATTCTGCTGGGGTGAGTAGACAACAGATTTCTGATGTACTATTCCTTGAGAAGAAAAATATTCAGCACCTTCATTACTGGATCCAAGTTCATGTGCATGATCAGACCTGACAACTTTAACTGTCTTGTGAAATTGTGTCTGAATGAGCTTAATAAAAGCTTTAAGAATAGAGAAGGCACACGCTTTGTTAGACAAGAGATGTATCCAAGTAAATCTACTATGGTCATCAACTATAGTAAGGAAATACTTATAGCCATCATGTGTAACATGTCTGTATGGTCCCCAGACATCAATATGGATAAGATCAAAAATCTCTTTGGAAGTTGATTTGCTAGTTGGAAAAGACAAACGATGCTGTTTAGATTGAGCAAAAATTAAACATGGATCTAATTTCATATTATGAGTAGAAAGAGGAATATCAAGAGATTGAAGTTTTTTGTAAAAAAGCATGACCAAATCTGTTGTGCCACAGAAGGGCTTTAGAGTTTGTTACAGATGCAAATGAATGTTCAGTTACAGAAGGAACAGAAATAGACAAACTGAAAGATAAGTTTGACCTAACTGACTTATGATCTAGGACATATAGATTGTTAACTCTTGAACCAAAATCTCCAAGAGCAAGCTTATTCTTCTGAGAAGGGTCCTGCATCATACATTTTGCATCAGTAAAGATAACAAAATTTTTGAGTTGAGAAGTAAGTTTGGATATAGAAATCAAGTTATACTTGAAGGAAGGAACGAATAGAACTCCATGTAAGGTTATGAGATCATGAAGTTTAACATCACCATAGAAAGAAACAACAGAATTGTGACCATCAGGAAGCCCAATCAAATGAGGCTGATCAAGTTTAACAAAAGAAGAAAATAAGGACTTATTAGAACACATGTGATCTGTTGCACCAGTGTCTATAATCCATGAGTAATATTCCTCAAGAAGATGAGCTGATTTATAGACATTATAAGCAAAGCTTCTGAAACAGAATGATTTACCTTCTTTGTTCATGGCACCATCTATGATAGAAACATTGGCCTGACTGGGAGAAACAACAGAAGGATTAACAATGTTCTGACTAAGAAGTTGCATTAAACTCTGGTATTGTTCTTGAGATATCCCAGAAGTGGAAGCTACAACATTGGAACTTGGAAGAGGATTAACACTTTGAACATTATGAGCATTTGACTTTGTTTCTTCCTTCTTATTCTTGGTGAATTTAAAATCAGGAGGGAATCCATGAAGTCTGTAGCATTGTGACTTGATGTGGCCTTGTTTCTTACAATGATTACACACAATAGACTTCTTTGAACTAGAATTGTGATTTTCATAAGCAACACTCATAGCAATAGCATCGACATTGATAGAAGAGGATGTGTGAATACCTCTTTGTCTCTCTTCTTGCAAAATGAAGGAATATGCAGCAGCAATACTCGGTAATGGCTTCATCATGAGAATTTGTCCTCGAATGACCTTGTATGAGTCATCAAGTCCCATTAACAGTTGAATTAGTTTTTGATTTTCGAGATACTTGGAGATTCCTGCTCCAGCAGCACAGATGCACTCAGGAAGACATTGCACCATGCGTAATTCATCCCAGATCTTTGTCAGTTTGGTGAAGTAAGTTGAAAAATCATCCGAACCTTGATTTGACGAATAAAGTTGCTGTTGAATCTGATAGATGAGAGCTCCATCAGATTGATCGTATCTTTGATTTAACTCTTTCCAGATCTCTGCTGCGGTTTGAAGAAACAAAACGCTCTCAGCTATATTCTTGCTCAACGAATTCAATAACCAGCTTATCACCATTGAATTTGCACGATACCAGTCGGAGTAATTAGGTGCAGTAGACAAAGGTTGTGTAATAGAGCCATCAACTAGACCGAACTTGTTTTTCGCAGCAAGAGAGATGGTCATTGATCGTTTCCAAGAGGTGAAACCTGTTCCAGTGAATATATTCGAGATTAGAACCGTCCCTGGATTATCAGAGGAACCTATGAACAACGGATCTGAAGAATTCAGACCGGATGATGAGTTTTGAGGCGAATTCAACTCTGTTTCAGACATCGCAAACGAAGCCACATAAATGGAAATTCGAAGGAAGATAAATGGAATAGAAGAAGACAGTCGATTAATCAATCGATCTGCTCTGATACCATGTTCGATTTGAATGAAATAAGATGAACATCAAAAACAGAGTATGAACAACGAGAGAAAAGATTGGGGAAATTCTCAATGCCCTTGATTGATTGAAAAACTAATTACAAGAAGGAAAGCTACTTAATTAAACAGAAACGACTAACTACCAACTTAACAGCTCATAACTAACTTCTAACAGCTAACTACATAGTTACATAAAGGTCCCTGAAGTTCCAGACATTTACAGAAAATCATGAAAAACAAAATAAACTCTCATAATATTATTATAGATACTTTTTTTTAGAACGGAAAAATTTTATAAAGAGCTACTAGCAAGAAGTTAGCACAGAAAATAAAACAATTACATCACAATTAAAGAAGGGTTTAAAAGCCACAAGTTCCAATCTATCTTTTTCTTAGACCGACTATCACACCAAATGAACGATTGAGCAACAATATCATCAAATATAACACTTTTTTAGGAAGCGTTTCTCCAAAAATAGTATCATTGCGAAATCTTCAAATATACCACCACGCCACAAAAAACACTCCTTCCAGAACTTCTTTAACCAGCTTTTGTAATCTCAAATCTTGAAGCCAAGACCTCAAATTCGCTAAAGACCAATCGGTTGGTAAAGCCACATCCCACCATTTTCCAATTCGAGCAAACACCTATTGATCAAAACTACACTAGAAAAATAGATGAGCCATCTCATCAGCTTTAACTCCACGAACCGGACATAAGATAGACTCCAACTCTATGCCTCTTTTTGACATGTTACATCTCGTAGGTAAACCATTCAACATCATCTTCCAAGCAAAAACATTGTTTTTTATAGGAATCATCTTGACCCACCTTGTAGGCACTCCCGTACCACCATTGACCACGCCATCAATACACACCCTAGTGGAGCTCACCGAAAACGAACCATCTGACACCAAATCCCAAAACCAAATGTCTCGATTAGTAGAAATATATACGTCTCGCATAATTGTCTCAAACTCCTCCCTTTGCACTTCCTCCACACCCCCATCGGTGATCGTCTAAAAGAGTCACCCCACCATCTCATGCATTTAGAAGCCACGGAGGCATTTTTAACCTCCTCCAAATTGTATAATCTGTGAAACCTATGCATGAAGCAAGTATCTCCTAAGCAAACATATTTCCAAAATAAAGTATTCATACCATCCCCAATCCGCCTTTTACAGAAACCCATAGATCAATTCACTTCTTTATCAAATTTGTAGTCGAAATAACGACATCACGCCACACTAAAGCTCTTTTAGCAACCCGTCTCACATGAGTAAAATATTAAGTTTTAGTGGGGATGTTAAGAAACTCGTACATAATGATAAAAAAATGAACATTTTGATTACCTTATAATCTAAAATTAGCTAGTTTTCAATAACTTTTACCATGTTTTATAACCTCAAATAAAGATTATTAGATATAGGATAATGTAATTCCTTTCCTTGGGTTCTCATTAATTGAAAAAGGGTGCTTGTAGAGGTGAACATAACCAACTTTTTTTTTAAATCGAAAACTAAATCCGAACCGGTTTTTTAGTAACCGGTTTTCTAATAACCGGGCTTTTAATAGATTCTTTATCATCAACCAAACCGGTTTTTTGCCCCGGTTTTGTTTACGGTTAACCAAACCGATCCAGTTTAAAAACTAGAAAAAAACCGTTCTAGAACTTACTTTGATTTAAAAAAACCAACAAAAACCGAACCGGTTATAACCGAAACCGGTTGGACTATAACATGTTTTTTTAAAAACCAAAAAATACAGTCTTAAAAAAACCGAACCGGTTTAAAACCGGTAAATGTGCACCTCTAGGTGCTTGTATAAGGGAGATTTTTCTTTCTCTCTTTATAAACTTCTATAATTTCGTATATATCATTATGAAATTTGAAATTATATATATATATATATATATATATATATATATATATATATATATATATATATATATATATATATATATTCTTAGAAACCTTAAAAACTCAGATATATACAAAAAAAAATTAATTTAATAATAATTAATATTTAACAGAATTATAAAATAAATTTTAAATTAAATTATACCCAAGTTACTAAGATATTCTTATGGAATCCTTCAATAATCGACAAATCATTCACATTTAAATAAATAATCACGACAGATTCGGCTGTAATAACATATTCCCTATTGAACGAGATTTTTACGATCGACTGTGGGTGTATCGAATGTAACAACTGATATGTTTGGAAAATTTGGGACAATGATAGCATGATAATGTCACAATTTAATTAGTTTTAAAAGTATAAAAATTGAAGTAAAAATAGTTTATTAATTTTTAAAATGATCAATTATTATTAAATTAATCTTTTGGGCATATATAGGAGTTTTTAGGTTTGTAAGTATATATATGTAATTTTAAATTTTATAAAGATATATACGTAATTATCGAGGTTTTAAGGACATAAACGAAATTCTCTCTAGTTGTTGCATTTATGATAGGCCAATGTATATAAGAGATTCAAATGATATACATTTGTCTGTTATCAATATATTTTTTATAACATACAATGTCTTTTAGTAACGTTGTATCAGTCTGAATGTTTGCCTTGGCAAAACGAAAAGGTGGGCGGCTGATTTTAGGTTGGAGCCGGCCTGGCCGTGACGCCATATAGGGCACATAATTCTTCGAGTTCTCATTACTTGAGAAATGGTACTTATATAAAATAGAGGATGATATACATCTCCCTTCTGTTACGATGAATTGGAGATTCATGAAATGATATAGGGTTGTATAAATCTTGCGAGTCTTAAAGTATCGAAGTGTTGTCGGCTACCAACAAATCTCGGGTAGTCTGCATGGCTTCAACTTGAGGTGCTACAAAATAGTATTAATGTAGTTCGTCGATCAAGTGTGAGATCTATAAAACTTAACTCTCGAGGTGTTTGAGCAATCAATAACTTCGATTATGGTGTCACGTTCATGAATTATTATTGGACTAGTCTTCAACTTCACAGTGTTACAAAAGAATACAAGTGAAAATACTATTAGACCTACAAAACAGTTAAGATGCAAAATCATGAACGAGTCCTCTTCAAGTATTTCTTCTTGCGTATTTTGTATCTGCATATTTCATATTTGAGCTAGGTATAATTAACTAGTATACAACTCATATGAAACATATATCTTTTCACCTTATAAAATGCATTAAAAAACGTCTTTTGAAGTCCTATGTGTTAATAAAACACTCTTAAAATATTTAAAAATCGTAACAAGACAAGAAATCTAATACACTAATTCTAAGGACAAAGAACCTCTCGTCTCTGTATCTCTCTTAGTTTGTTCAGAACAAAGTTAATTTACGTGTTAATTTATCCAATACAGAACGATTGTTACAAGTAATTTTTGTTATCCGTTAGCAATACTTCCCGTTCATCTCTCTATTTTATATATATATATATATATATATATATATATATATATATATATATATATATATATATATATATATATATATATATATATATATATATATATATATATATATATATATATATATATGGAAAGGTTCAAATGATAACCACTAAAAGGTTGAGAACCGTGAGAACCACTGATTCACAGTTTAATAAAAAATTTAGTTTATAGTATTCACAGTTTAATAACTAAAAATTTTATTATATTGTGAATATTGTAAAACGTATTAAAAATAAGAAAATTTATTAAGTTTGATGTATTTTCACATAATAAACAAGTGTGAAAAAACAGAAAAACGAAAAAAAACATAATTCTTAATGTGTGAATATCGGTTCTCACGGTTCTTAACCTTTTAGTGGTTCTCATTTGAACTGTTGTAAAATACGACGGATCCGAATTGACTTTAGACAATATTAGCTCAATGCGGAATAGGATCAAAATTATCAAACGATAATAATCACAACGAAATATGAATGAAGTAAATAAAATAGAGACATGAGAATTTACGTGGAAAACCCAAATCGGAAAAAACCACGGGCGGAGGAAGCCGAGAACTAATTCACTATACTTTGCGGTGTTTACAAAACATTTGGAGAATATAAAAAATACAAAGAGTTTATAAAACTCTTATGTATTAACAAGAAGAGAAGATTGAGATGTTTTGGTGTTGGTGTGTCTTTGCATCAATGAATTTCATCCTATTTATACTAAACATTATGCATGTCATTTGAAGAAAAAATGGCTCATTAGAAAAGTCTTGCATGCCAAGGTTGGAAAATGATTTCTTCACATGGGTTTTAAAAATAAGCAGCCACAATTTGGTCAAAGTTGAAGGCATATTCCACAATCTCCACCTTGACTTCAAAATTGAACAAAACTTGTATACCCATTTGCTAAAGCCAACAACTCTTCAAAACTCCAAAACTCCATAAGAAACTGCAATCACCATATAGAGAAAAATTGATCCTGGAAAAAATGAAATACTTCCTCCACCACGAGCCTAATCAGGCTCAACTACGATCAGAAATACCCATTAAGTCCAAACACAGTTTGAACTTGGATATAGGAAGACTCTTAGTGAACACATCAGCGGGATTATAATCTGTATCGATCTTTTCTATGACACAATCACCTTTTTCAATGATATCACGCACAAAATGATAACGAATATCAATGTGCTTTGTACGGTCATGAAACATCTGATCTTTACTCAAGAAGATAGCACTTTGGTTATCACAGAATACTATGGTAACCTTTATTATATCATCGAGTTCTCTAAACAATCCCTTCAACCAAATATCTTCCTTAACTGCTTCTGTAATCGCCATGTACTCTGCCTCTGTAGAAGACAGTGCAACTGTAGACTGTAACTGGGCTTTCCAACTAATAGCACAACTGTTCAGTGTAAACACATACCCTGTAATGGATCTTCGTTTATCCAAGTCTTTGCCAAAATCTGAATCAACATATCCAACCACCCCAGTGTTAGATTGTCCATAACGTAGACACATAGAAGACATACCGCGTAGATAACGTAAGATCCACTGTACTGCTTTCCAGTGTTCTCTTCCCGGGTTCGCCATATATCTACTAACCATGCTAACTGCATAAGCCAAATCAGGGCGTGTGCAGATCATAGCATACATCAAAGATCCAACAGCACTAGAGTATGGTACGCGTGCCATGTACGCCATATCAGTCTCAGTAGTAGGACATAAAGCGGATGATAACTTGAAATGAGCTGCAAAAGGTGTGTTGACAGGCTTTGCTTCATGCATATTAAAACGTCTTAGGACTTTCTCAATGTAACCTTTTTGAGAAAGATGCAAGATCCTAGACTTCCTGTGACGAACAATTTCCATACCTAAAATTTTCTTGGCAGCTCCTAAGTCCTTCATTTCAAAATCAGCTTTCAACTGGTCTTTTAACTTCTGAATCTCCTTCATATCTTTTGCTGCAATCAACATGTCATCCACGTACAAGAGTAAGTAGATCTTTGAACCATCGTCACCTTTCTTGAAATAAACACAGTTATCATAGGTGCACCTGCTGAATTTGTGACTGTTCATGAAAGAATCAAACCTCTTGTACCATTGTCTAGGATACTGCTTGAGGCCATAAAGAGATTTCTTCAATTTACATACGTAGTCCTCCTTGCCAGGAACTACAAAACCTTCAGGTTGTTGCATGAAAATCTCTTCCTCAAGCTCACCATTTAGGAAAGCTGTAGTAACATCTAGTTGCTCCAACTCATAATCATTTGAAGCAACTAACCCCAACAATGCACGAATAGAAGTGTGTTTGACTACTGGGAAATAGATGTCAGTATAGTCAATGCCTGGAATTTGACTGTAGCCTTTAGCTACCAACCGAGCTTTATATCTTGGTTTCTCATTCGGGTTAACAGGTTCTTTGAGCTTGTAGACCCACTTGCATTTAACTGGCCTTTTCCCTTTTGGAATAGGAACTAAATCCCAAGTACCATTTCTTTGCAAGGATTCCATCTCATTATGAATAGCAATCATCCAATCACTTGAGTCTTTAGATTTGATAGCCTCATCATAATTTAGAGGCTCCGTTTCCGACTCAATATCATTAGCAACAATAAAAGCATAAGCAACAAGTTCAGCTTCAGCATACCTCTTTGGAGGAACAATTTGTCTTCTCGGCCTATCTCTTGCAATGCTTCGAGTAGTAGCTTGTGGTTGTGAAGTTGTTGTTTCTTCAACAACGACATGCTCATTTGGCGAGGAAGACTCTTGTTGCTCAACTGGACTCGGAATGGTGACAGGTGAAGTAGGAAACTCCACCTCCATTTGAGCTTTCTCTTCATTTGCTTTTGATGATGCGACTGTATCTTCTGTAGAGTCGGAAGTTTGATGAATCATAGCAGACTCGTCAAAAGTAACATCTCTTGAGATGATGATTTTATTTAGATCATTGCTCCATAACTTGTAACCTTTAACTCCTCGATTATAACCAAGAAAGACACATTTAAGTGCTCTCGGTTCTAACTTCCCATTGTCAACTCGTGCATAAGCTGGACATCCGAAAGGTTTCAGATGTGTATAATCGGTAGGTTTCCCGAACCATAACTCATACGGAGTTTTCTTTTCGATTGCTCGTGACGGTGATCGGTTGATAACATAGCAAGCAGTAGAAGCAGCCTCTACCCAAAAGGACTTTGGCAATTTGGAATTTGAAAGCATACATCTGACCTTCTACATAATGGTGCGATTCATTCTTTCGGCTACACCATTTTGTTGAGGCATATGGACTACCGTGCGATGTCGAGTAATGCCTTCCTCTCGGCAATAGGCATTAAACTCTTCTGAGCAAAACTCTAGTCCATTATCCGTACGAAGATACTTTACTACCAATCTTGATTGCTTTTCAACCTGAACTTTCCAGTATCTGAAGGTAGAGAAAACGTCTCCCTTATTTTTTAAGAAGAAACACCACACCTTCCTGGAGAAATCGTCAATGATAGTGAGAATATAGTTAGCTCCACCTTTAGAAGCAAGTCGAGCTGGTCCCCATAAATCCGAGTGGATATAGTCGAGTGGTCCTTTCGTTGTATGGATACCACTTGCAAACCTCACTCGTTTTGCCTTGCCATATACACAGTCTTCACAGAACTCCAAATCAACAATCTTTTGTTGACCAAGTAAACCTCTTCGACTCAATTCTGACATGCCTTGAAAACTCATATGGCCAAGTCGAAGGTGCCAAAGACGGGACTGATCTGGATCAGAAAGAGACTTTGAAACAACAGCAGCATCACTCGAAATTGTTTGCCCGTCAAGAGAGTAGAGGTCGGAGGTTTTTCGATTGGCTCTCAGTTTGTCGGAACCATCTTTGAACACCCTGAGAACTCCACCTTTACCGGCATACTCGTATCCCTTTTTATCAAAGGAACTGAGAGATAACAAGTTTCTTCTGAGGTCAGGGACATATCTAATATCCCCAATGGTTCGGATAACGCCATCAAACATACGGATTCTGACTGAACCATATCCAAGAACTGGACATGTAGTATTGTTACCCATCAACACATAGCCCTGGTTAACCTTTTCAAATGTGTAAAACCAACTTTTTTTGTGACACATATGAAAAGTACAACCAGAGTCGAGTATCCAATCACCAGTGGAATCCAGTTTATCTGAATAAACTGTCAAGAGTTCTCCAATACATTCGACCTCTGCTACATCGGCTTCACCCGAAGTGCTAGCTTGTTTACCATTTGCTGCCGCCTTCTCTTTTTCTTTATTCTTCAACTTGAAACATTCTTCAAGCACATGTCCCTTCTTATGACAATAGTTGCAAAACTTTCGTTTGCCTTTTGACTTGGATCTGGTTCTGTTGGAAGATTGAGAAGTTCTACTTCTCTCTATTGTTCTTCCTCTGGCATTCAAACCTTCGGCTTTAGCATCACTTGAACCACCACCGGTAATATGCTTCATCTTCTCTTTAGAATCTACAGCTGTAAAAACTTCATCTAAAACAAGAGTGTCACGGCTGTAGATGATCGTATCACGAAAATGGCTATAGGATTCGGGCAACGATGACAACAAAAATAAAGCCAAGTCTTCATCTTCATACTGAACATCCATATTCTCCAAGTTATTTATTAACTCTTTGAATGTGGATAAATGTTCAGCTAATGAGCCTCCTTCAATCATCTTGAGATTGAACAACCGTTGCTTTAGATGCAACTTGTTTGGTAAGCTCTTTGTCATCAATAACTGCTCCAACTTCAGCCACAAAGCAGCCGCCGACGTTTCTTTTAGAACATCTTGTAAAACATCGTTTGACAAGTGCAAACGAATTTGAGATAAAGCCTTCAGATCTTTCATCTCCTTTTCTTCTTCGGTCCATGTATTGGGCATCCTTTCGAAGCCCAAGAGCGCCTTGTGTAAATCCATCTGAATGAGAATATCTCACATCTTTACTTGCCACAGCGGAAATCGGGTATTCCGATCCAGCAACAGAATATCGTATTTCACTGAATACATGATTTATTACTTGATAAAATGATCCCAACAAGCTAATATCAAAACCCGGACGCTCTGATACCAATTGTTGTAAAATACGACGGATCCGAATTGACTTTAGACAATATTAGCTCAATGCGGAATAGGATCAAAATTATCAAACGATAATAATCACAATGAAATACGAATGAAGTAAATAAAATAGAGACACGAGAATTTACGTGGAAAACCCAAATCGGGAAAAACCACGGGCGGAGGAAGCCGAGAACCAATTCACTATACTTTGCGGTGTTTACAAAACATTTGGAGAATATAAAAAATACAAAGAGTTTATAAAACTCTTATGTATTAACAAGAAGAGAAGATTGAGATGTTTTGGTGTTGGTGTGTCTTTGCATCAATGAATTCCATCCTATTTATACTAAACATTATACATGCCATTTGAAGAAAAAATGGCTCATTAGAAAAGTCATGCATGCCAAGGTTGGAAAAGGATTTCTTCACATGGGTTTTAAAAATAAGCAGCCACAATTTGGTCAAAGTTGAAGGCAAATTCCACCTATATATATATATATATATATATATATATATATATATATATATATATATATATATATATATATATATATATATATATATATATATATATATATATATATATATATATATATATATATATATATATATATATATATATATATACAGAGAGAGAGAGAGATAGGTTCAATGCAGAACCAAAAATATATTGCCTAACTGCAGAACCACCATTATAACCGTTAGATCATTATTTCAGTGGATTAGATTAAAAGGGGTACACCATAAAAAATTATACCCGTTTACAGGAAATCATATCCAATAAAGGGCATATTGAGTTTTATATTAGGTCCTAAAATCTCTCACTCTCTCTCTCGTTTCCGTCCTCTCTCTCTCTCTCTCTTTCTCTCTCTCTCTCTCTCTCTCGTAAGTTCTTTTCTTTCTTTCACCTCTCGTTCGTCTCTCACCCACCAACGAATTCATGGAGACGGCGTATTGTCACATGTCGCTAAAAAACCCACCACAATAGTCCAATTCTCGATTATCACAGCACTGCCACACCCCTCAGCGACAAACATGTTATCTGATTCGGAAAATCGAAGGTTTGATTCATTTCAATTTTGATTTCATTTTGTTAAATTGTTGGTTTAATTAACGATTTATATAGGTGGATTTGGATCGTATTTGTTGGGATTAAACAAGAAGACATACGAGCAAGATGGAATCGGTACAGAAGGAAATTCACCTGGGAGTTTTAAAGAATCGGGAATCGGTTGGAGTTTTAAAGCTTCGTTGGGCTTTTGGCTTTGGTTCCCCTTAGAAAGGTTTTTACCTTCTGCTTCTTGACTTGTACCTAGCATAAGTTTCTCGAATCAGTCTTCCGCTTCTCAAAATTTCAACAATGGCATACAGGAAGAGGAAAAAGAAGCTTAAAGTAATTTTTCATCAAAGATATGAGTAGCATGGTCAATAAGCTGTCCAAAACATGTAAAAAATTATCCTCCATTTGTTTTCTGTGATTGGGATTACTTGTGTGATCCATTAGTAATTCCATTGATAAGTTGGACATGAACTTGAAGATGAGAAATAATGATCTATAGGAAGTTTAGATATGAGATATTGTTTTAAATGCACTGCAACTCAAGTTTTTATGGATTTTGGAATATATTGTCTTTTATAAATGAGTAGTTTGAATTGCAGAAGTAACCTTCATTTTGGTGTGTGATTTCAGTTTTTTTCTTCCTGCACATCATATGTTCGATAAAATGCCATGACATATTCAATAATGGATAAAGCTACTTCAACCAAGCATGATGACTAAAATGCATTGCTTGACAGATTAAAAGAACAAAACAAACAATTATAGTTCAAGGTACATAACTTATATTCTTCTTCTTGATGGGATTGAGGGTATACACAGTGGTTAGCTATCTCATTTTTGGTATGTTCATCTGTAAGACCCGTATCCTGATTATAACATATATTTAAAATAAGAGTGTTAGGAATTATATGATGTTGGTAGTTATAAAGCTAAGAAAAACTTTAGTTACAATTTCATATGAAAATCAGCATTTTGTGTCGTTTTTAGAAAAATCATAATTAATTCTAGGAAACTCGTTTGGACCTCAAACCAATGCACAAAGTTTACAAATTGAGTCTAGTATAATTACCAAAAATAATAGTAAGCTTGAAAATGATATTATCTATGGTAAAAAATGCAATCTTTACTGATTAGTTCGGAATTGACAGATTAGATAGTCTGTTTTCAAAAATTCATAATAAATCATAGGAAAATCATATAAATACGTAAAATACATCCTTGGAAAGGTATTGAGATAAATTTCTGGGATATCAAATAAAAACGTGAATTTCATGGGTTTAAAGTCGGCTAAACCAGTCTTGAACAGACTGATTATAGAAGGTATTAATTTCAACAAAGTTATATTATTAAAATCTTTTGTCAAAAGTGTCATGCCATTTTTTATTCAAGAATTCAAGTATAAATACCCCTCAAAACATCTCATAAACCACACAACTAAATCTCAATCCAATATATAGAGGTTTCTAAGCACTAGAGTGTAAGCAAGTGAGCGGAAGGAAGCTCAAAAGCCTAACGAAGGAGTTATAGATTCGACGACTGGTCATAAGGTAACTACAAACCTTTCTATAGCTTAATTAGGTATTGTAAAATAGTTTTTGTTAAGAAGTAGAATATTTGATAAGTATAACATATGTTAAATTATACTCATTTCTAACAATAGTAAACAAAAACCTTAAAATGTCGTTATTATAACAATTCGTAATTTCCGAAAATAATACCGATTGATTTACTTACGAGGACGGTGACTAGGCCGATTACTTGGGATCTGGTTGTTGGATTTTCCGAAAGGCTAAAATGCTGAAAGGATCCTGCCACCCCATCTAATCTTCTACCTGGCCGTTCTTTACTTGATAAATCATGGAGTATCATATTGGAATTATTGAAGGGTTTAATGATGCGACTATAATATAGTTAAGGATTAAGAAATGATAGATTTCTTATTATGTTAACAGTTAAAGTTGAAGGAAATAAAAAGCCGAGAAAGATAAACGATATAGTCAACTATAATCAGGTGAGTCTTCTCACTATACTATAGGTGATATTGCATGCGTAGGAAGGAAGATATGTTAGACTAAGGTGATCTTACCTGTTATGATAATTGTATGAATTATTGCTATGATAATGATTGTTTGTGGACGGAACGGGATAGCCAGCGAGCCAATAGGCGAAACGGGAATAGCCTGCGAGTCATTAGACGGAACGGGAAAAGCCTGTGAGCGATAAGACAGAACGGGAACTGCCCGTGAGTCTTCAGCGGAACAGGGATAGCCCGCGAGTCTCACAGACATATGAATGGTTATGATGTGTTGTATGTTATATGTGATGGATCGTATGGTATTTTGAGGAACTCACTAAGCTCCGTGCTTACCCTTTCCCTATATAAACTACTGTTTCAGGTACATCAGGTACCATGGATGGCAAGGCGTGACGTGTATACACTGTGCTGCTTCATTGTAGGACTGTTTTTGAATGGATGTTCCGTTATGTTGTGATTTCATTAACTTTTGTTAATCTTGGGATGTTTTCATTAAACTTATAAGTTATGGAATTTTGTCAAAATTAATTAAGTGGCTTTTCTTATATTAAAGTGTTCGTTTAAATTTTTTTTTAATTTTACCCTAAAATTTTGGGATGTTACAAGTTGGTATCAGAGCACAGCTTGAGAGAATCAGGCTCACTTAGTGAGTTCTGGACTCAAGTTGAGGCTTAAGAGTTTTCTTAAAACATTTTTACGAAAGAAGGATGTTTTATGAAGGGTGAACTGAAGACACAGTGTGTACCGCCAGCCGACGCCAGTATGAGAAAAGGGTTAAGTATTTAATATTGTGGATGTTAAAAAACATATGGTATATGTTTGCTGAAATGCCTGGTAGAGATCACACATTGTTGTATTATTATCTTCTATTTGCTAATAGAACTGTATGCTAGTGCCGATAGGTTGCTTAAAGATTTCAACTAAGTTGTATACAATATGGACTGAATAGTCATAGAATGTGTGAGTTGACCTTATTGCATGTTCCTTGTTTGGTTGTTGCCTTAGGGAAGATTCTCTTATTTGAAAGACTGTTTAGTTCGATATTGTATACAACTACGTTCGCGAAACAACCAGTCATCACTGGAGGAAGTTCCGTCTTAGTTAGAAAAGAGGGTGGGGGGTGGGATTCCAAGTATTCCTAGAAGGGTTGACATATGCCTTGTAAGGGCATATGTGTTAAAATTATCGGTGAGAAGCGAATTGGATATTTCGAGACGGGTCTTGGAACGAACATGGATAGGTGTGGAAGGTAGTAGTAGAGCTCCTACTATCGAAAGCACAGGATCCACGTTCGAGTCGGGAGTTCGTCACGAAGGATCCAAGGAGCTGAGTATGTGAGTGTCTAGCATAATTAACTTAAATGCTAGTGTAATGTGGTAAACTTTTATCCATTCAATTTTTGAATGTTGATTGTGAGGTTCAGTAGGAACAATTAAGATGCGATCATACCAGTTTGGTTGGACCGATCATGCTTAAGTTGATTACTGAGCTTAAAGACTGTTGAAAGGGAGAATGCCAAAATGCTATTGTGGTAGCTATTTTCATGCAACTAATGGGCGCACAAGTCAGACAGGGACTAGAGGATGCAAGGGTGAGTTTTCCAACTCACGGTCAAAGAGGTGCAAGCGGCGCCTGAGATGATGGCGGGTATTTTTGAGTCAACTCTGTACATGCCTAGTGCTGTGTAATAGTGGGGCTACCTACCCTTGTATTGATGTTGCTTTAGTGATTGATCAGGTCGTGTGGGTTGAGAGTTTGGATCACTCACTCGTTATTGAGGTAACTGACGATAGAGGTGTTGACTAGGGTCGCAAGCGGATGAGTAACATATGGTGGTCGATGTAAACATCTTTACATTATCAAAACATGTTTATTGAGATAGTGTTTGCCCCCGATGCAAGTTATTGGCTGAGCAGAGTGGGCTTGTTTTTCGTTCGAGAGTAAGAGCTCGTAAAAAAAAGGTTATAAATCGAATAAACAGACTTGGACTTTAGTCCAAGTGGGAGAGGAATACAAAATTAAGGGAACAACATGAATATTATATTGAATCGATGAAATTATTAAAATTATAGTAACACGTCAATATATTTAATTCATTACTACAACTTTATATTAATACATTAAGAAAAGTTTACAGAACTACTAACCTAAACCAGAGAATCAGAAAGAAGCGATAAAAGATCTTCTACACTCCAATCTCTGTCATCATTAGGTTGACTTGTACCTTCTCGAGGATTTGGAAGTGGTATGCTTTCAGTTATTGGAGGAAGAGCTCCAAGGTATGGGGTCTCGATAGGGTTGGAACCTGTAACCCCATGATTAGGGGCTAAATATTGACTCATTTGGGGCGTGTGTAAGTAGGGCAGTGATGAGGAAGGGCCCTAATTCGGAACCAGTTGGGGGTAGCTATAAGAAGGAGGAAACCAGGCTAGGTCACCTACAAAGCCTCAAAAATTCTCTTCACTCGAAGACTCGAGTAAACCAGGGTTAATACTACTCATACCAGAATTAGATGGCAGAGATTGCTGCTGTGTATGAGTTCTTGATGAAGTTTCCCCCTTTTCCTGAATTTTTCTTTTCCTAAATACAACCTTATGAGCAGCTTGTATTAGCTTCTTTGTGCCGTCTGTTAGACCCGATTGTGACCCTTCAATTATCGCTTCTTTTTCTTTTTTTAGGTTGGGTATTAAATCTCCCGATAATTTTGTTGCCTCAATAAATTCATTACCAAATTCCTGTGGCACAAATAACTTTAGTAATTTCAACCTTATGATATAAAGGAATTAAAAAAATATAGTTCTTTACCTCAGCACGATCAATAAGGGTTTGCAAACTCGTAAGTTGTCGTTGGGGCCAATGATTGATACCTAATTCTCTACAGCGTTTTTTAATTGTGTCGTTCCAATGTTGAGTTCCTTCGCAGCTTTCTCAATTGGTTCGTTAAAGTGTTCAGCTATTATTTCCCTACTTAATAAATGTCTGAAACCTCTTCCACTGCCACCTACTATGTTTTCTGAACTAGAAGGTTCAAATCCAATTGTATTGTTATCATTCTGGATCATTTGAACATGATCCTGATTTTTGACCCAAAGATGGACATTGATTCATCAAAATTAGTGGCCTCTATCGGTAATAATTGTTGGTTTTCAACTAAAATCTCAGGATTCTGAAATCCTTCTAGATTCCTTTGAATCAACCGAAGATGATCTTGATATTGAAAACCAACCCCAAACTTGGGAATCAATTCAATATTTATGTTATGAGTCCTCTGTAATTGATTCTCATCCTGAATACCAGCCATGAATTCTTGATTCATGGGGACAAACTCACTGCTTGTTGGGTGCACGTCCATGAATGGATTGTACTCAGTTAGACCATCCACAAATGGGTCTACAAATAACACATGTCAAATGATAAAACAAAATAGAATACTTATAAATGGATCATTCAAAAGAATTTAACCTGGTAGAAGGCATGGAGTCTGATCAAGTGCAAAGTCAGATGCATGCACCGGATCATCTGAGTTAATGTTCAACTCGGGAAAATTTTCCGGCTCATCGTGGAGATGCTCTATTGGTAGTATATCTGGAAGACTGTACCATAATTCAAAATCAAACAAAACATTAGAAAGGTAATCGAAGTATGGATGATAGATGTCTAGAATGTTAGAGTCACCGAACTCTATTAAGAATTCTTGGTTTGAAGTACCCTCTCCTTGCGGAAAACCAGGTCCAGGGTTCGACAAATCGCCCATTGAAGATATGTTTTCCATGACTCGGCTTTAAATATGAGTTTGTTTACGAACAAACTAGTGATAAGAGAGGATGGGACTAAAAATGAATGATACTACATACTTGTATATATAGTATCTTGCAGCTGGAACCGAAAGGACACACGGAACTAAAAGGACACCTCATGTTTTAATTACCGAAATTCAAACTAACTACAGTAGATGCGACTTTTCACTACCCCAAGTGACATTTTTTCAAAATTCTCTGCTTGACTCTGGTGAGAACGAGATAATAAAGAGACTTTTGAAATAAAACAAAATTTTATGTCTCCATATAATGGAAATAGTTTAAAGAGTGTTCAGTACTCCAAAAAAAAAAACTTACAAAAGATGATGTAAATTTTATATTTCGGTGGAACACAAAAATTTGGAGATTCTACAAAAATAGACTTATTTAGCCAAAAAGTATTTAAAAGAAATGTTGAATTGAGGCAAATGTGTGTTGAAATATGACGAATTCATATAAATACGAAATAGTGTTAAAAATTAGGTGTTGCAAGTTAACTAGGTTAACTATGTATATAGGTAGATTAGAAAGTACTAAATATGTACTGTAGATAGTAGCCGGTCAAGTCGATGTGTGGGACTGTGAGAAACAGTTAGAGTTTTTTTGTACATCTAAAGTAATTAGAAGAAAAGAAGTATGGAGTGAATGAGAATAATAAGACCTTAAGTATTATTACAGAGGTATGTGAATGTTGAAAGGGAAAGATAATTAAATCTTGTAAAGGTTCGGCAATAAGACGAGGAGGATTTTTGAAGGACATAAGGACTCGATGGGAAATACATAGAGGAGTTCGAGAATGCGGATTTCGGGACGAAATCCAAATAAGTGGGGGAGACTTGTAAGACCCGTATCCTGATTATAACATATATTTAAAATAAGAGTGTTAGGAATTATATGATGTTGGTAGTTATAAAGCTAAGAAAAACTTTAGTTACAATTTCATATGAAAATCAGCATTTTGTGTCGTTTTTAGAAAAATCATAATTAATTCTAGGAAACTCGTTTGGACCTCAAACCAATGCACAAAGTTTACAAATTGAGTCTAGTATAATTACCAAAAATAATAGTAAGCTTGAAAATGACATTATCTATGGTAAAAAATGCAATCTTTACTGATTAGTTCGGAATTGACAGATTAGATAGTCTGTTTTCAAAAATTCATAATAAATCATAGGAAAATCATATAAATACGTAAAATACATCCCTGGAAAGGTATTGAGATAAATTTCTGGTATATCAAATAAAAACGTGAATTTCATGGGTTTAAAGTCGGCTAAACCAGTCTTGAACAGACTGATTCTAGAAGGTATTAATTTCAACAAAGTTATATTATTAAAATCTTTTGTCAAAAGTGTCATGCCATTTTTTATTCAAGAATTCAAGTATAAATACCCCTCAAAACATCTCATAAACCACACAACTAAATCTCAATCCAATATATAGAGGTTTCTAAGCACTAGAGTGTAAGCAAGTGAGCGGAAGGAAGCTCAAAAGCCTAACGAATGAGTTATAGATTCGACGACTGGTCATAAGGTAACTACAAACCTTTCTATAGCTTAATTAGGTATTGTAAAATAGTTTTTGTTAAGAAGTAGAATATTTAATAAGTATAACATATGTTAAATTATACTCATTTCTAACAATAGTAAACAAAAACCTTAAAATGTCGTTATTATAACAATTCGTAATTTCCGAAAATAATACCGATTGATTTACTTACGAGGACGGTGACTAGGCCGATTACTTGGGATCTGGTTGTTGGATTTTCCGAAAGGCTAAAATGCTGAAAGGATCCTGCCACCCCATCTAATCTCCTACCTGGCCGTTCTTTACTTGATAAATCATGGAGTATCATATTGGAATTATTGAAGGGTTTAATGATGCGACTATAATATAGTTAAGGATTAAGAAATGATAGATTTCTTATTATGTTAACAGTTAAAGTTGAAGGAAATACAAAGCCGAGAAAGATAAACGATATAGTCAACTATAATCAGGTGAGTCTTCTCACTATACTATAGGTGATATTGCATGCGTAGGAAGGAAGATATGTTAGACTAAGGTGATCTTACCTGTTATGATAATTGTATGAATTATTGCTATGATAATGATTGTTTGTGGACGGAACGGGATAGCCCGCGACCCAATAGGCGAAACGGGAATAGCCTGCGAGTCATTAGACGGAACGGGAAAAGCCTGTGAGCGATAAGACAGAACGGGAACTGCCCGTGAGTCTTCAGCGGAACAGGGATAGCCCGCGAGTCTCACAGACATATGAATGGTTATGATGTGTTGTATGTTATATGTGATGGATCATATGGTATTTTGAGGAACTCACTAAGCTCCGTGCTTACCCTTTCCCTATATAAACTACTGTTTCAGGTACATCAGGTACCATGGATGGCAAGGCGTGACGTGTATACACTGTGCTGCTTCATTGTAGGACTGTTTTTGAATGGATGTTCTGTTATGTTGTGATTTCATTAACTTTTGTTAATCCTGGGATGTTTTCATTAAACGTATAAGTTATGGAATTTTGTCAAAATTAATTAAGTGGCTTTTCTTATATTAAAGTGTTCGTTTAAATTTTTTTTTAATCTTACCCTAAAATTTTGGGATGTTACAAGTTGGTATCAGAGCACAGCTTGAGAGAATCAGGCTCACTTAGTGAGTTCTGGACTCAAGTTGAGGCTTAAGAGTTTTCTTAAAACATTTTTACGAAAGAATGATGTTTTATGAAAGGTGAACTGAAGACACAGTGTGTACCGCCAGCCGACGCCAGTATGAGAAAAGGGTTAAGTATTTAATATTGTGGATGTTAAAAAACATATGGTATATGTTTGCTGAAATGCCTGGTAGAGATCACACATTGTTGTATTATTATCATCTATTTGCTAATAGAACTGTATGCTAGTGCCGATAGGTTGCTTAGAGATTTCCACTAAGTTGTATACAATATGGACTGAATAGTCATAAAATGTGCCGATAGGTTGCTTAGAGATTTCCACTAGGGTGATATGTTCATCAATGAACATATGTTCATCAATGAACATATGTTCATTACTGAACATGTTTTGATTTGATACCTTGATACTAAATCGTGATATGTTCTTATTCTTTTAACTTTGATCATGTAATTCTTTAAGACTTTGATCAATGTAATGGTTGATATTATTGGGATTGAAGTTTTCTTTGTATTTTGATCAAAGGGAGAGAGAACACAGAACATTGCTCATGTAATTTACATGTGTTCATTGATGAACATATGAACTGATGCTATTTTATATATGATACGTATTGTTAATTGGACCATCATACCCTTTATCATCAAAACTAGATCAACGGTGAAAAATATGGTTCTGCAGTTAGGCAATATATTTTGGTTCTGCATTGAACCCATCCCTATATATATATATATATATATATATATATATATATATATATATATATATATATATATATATATATATATATATATATATATATATATATATATATATATATATATATATATATATATATATATATATATATATATATATATATATATATATATATATATATATATTATTCGATGGTTATTCATAGTATGTAGTGGCTGGCCTAGAGAAAAACTCAATGGTAGCACAAATTTTTCTTAGGGGTAGCATTAAGAGCAAAAATACTCATTTTCTATGACAATTCTAGTTAAAAATCTGTCACTAAAGGGTTTACCGGTGAATTTACAATTGACATCTTTTTGTGACGGATTTCCAATGGAATTTTGACGAGTTTATAACAGAATTGTGACAAATTTCCGATATATCTACACTTGACTGAAAATTTTGAGGGAAGTCCGTGCTACCCCGGGCAACCACATAGGTTTTCCCATGGCATGTATGCATATATGTATGTATCTATGTACGTACGTACGTGTGTGTGTGTGTTTCTATATATATATATATATATATATATATATATATATATATATATATATATATATATATATATATAATTCGATGCTTATTCATCATATGTAGCGGAGCGCAACACCATGTATGATTTATATTTTCGGTTTTTCTCTCTGCTTTTGTTTTTGTTTTTTGTCCCGCGATGGGAGTCTAGTTTATTGAAGTGGATAAATCGAGAAAGTACAGGGTTCAAACACCCGAAATATCGCTAGTGTTTTGTGATTGACCTCTCATATGGATATTGCTGCTGTTTGACGTAGGCTGATCTGATGATACAATTTCCTATTTTTGTTATATTACTGTTTTTAATTATCATTTTCATGTTTAATTAATATTATGGACACGAAAAACGATCTTGGTTTAGATGTTAGTGGATGTATTATAATGAAACTTAACTATTACCATGAAGATAAAGTTTGTTCACCAAACTTGGATCTTGATATACTATCTTGGTGCAAAATAAATGGCATGAGGTACCCCCACATTCCATTGAATTATATTCCGTACGATATATTAGATGTTCTGGTTGCAACTATTGTATCCGAATCTTCTGTTAACACAAGTGATAGATTGGTAGCCGTCTTCATCAAAATACATCGGATGTGATTAGATGTGTGTCCAAAGTTGGTTGTTAAATGAAATAAGGAGTAATTAATTTGGTTTCACATCCTCAAACGATTGAATCTCACTATGATAATGTCGGCGATGAGCTAAATATGCACTATATTAATTGAATACATAAAAATTCACCATACGTATGTTATTCTTTATTTAATCTGAATAACGGCTTTTGTTAGTTTGTTACAATTGTAGGACATTCATTCGGCACGTGCTCAACGAAGGTGCACATCAATGGAATAGAAGAATTAAGATTTAAGATTGATGATGATATGGTTAATATTATTTATATTACGATTTAAATGAGTTTAATTATCATGAAATTTAGATATATTTTAAATTTTGTTTGATGATAATTATATTTATGTATCATATTAAACTTGTTGATGTGTTATAAAATGAATTTATAATTAAAACATTTATGTATTCTTTTGTGGATGAGATCGTGATGGGATTTTAGGTGGTAGAAAATGCAACAAGTTTAATATATTAACATCATAGACTAAGATACCTGATATTCTATAAATATATGTGGTGTAATATAGTCTTAGATCATCTAGTCAACACACACGTGCATACCCTCCTTTCTTGATGTCGACGATTCAATCCTCACTTCAGAATAAGTTGTTTAGGAGTATAGTTTAGATATGGGGTTAAAATTGTCATTCAAAAAAAAATATGTACTGTAACTTAATGTTGTAATTAGTTTTATAAATTATTATCATAAATTCTTGAACATAACTATAAAACTTAAGAATATTAAATTTTAATCATTTTTACTACAATAAATTCTCTTTGATTGAGTGTTATCCAAACATTGTTTTGAATACAAGAAGGTAGTTGCCGAAATGGTGGGGATGGAAGGAGGGCTTCTTTGATGAAAGTTGGGTAATTGTCGGAGAGTTTGTAACAATGTACTGAGTTTTGTAGGCATCAAAGTAGATGGTTTTTAGGAGGCAACATAATCATGTGTCACCTTATTTATCATTAAATAATTATATATCTTTGTACCAAAATTCCCCATCGACACACCTAACCATATTATGCTTTATAGGGAAATTAACATTTTACATTATAATAAATAATACATTGTAAGTAAACAATATATCATGGTTCAAATACCGAAAGTCGAAGGTTAGCATTGTAGCAACAAAGATACCTAAGAATACAATCATAATCCAAATGCATCAAATATAAAGTAATTTTTACTACTTATTCGTTAAAACTGTCAAAAGTATAATGTCCTAATAAAAAAAGAAAGCACAATGCATAATTGGGTAGATCCTTCAAAATATAATGCCTTAATAAGAAAATATTAAAGCATAATGTTGTAATAGAAAGGGAAAATGCAGGTAATGGCAACGTACTATAGTTGCAGAGGCGGAGAGAGTGGGGGGACGTGGGGGTGCCCTGCCCCCCTCCCCCTCCAATATATGTAAAATATGTTTATTATATATAGTCTTTGACTTTTTGTTTAAAACTTCAAATTATATTGACTCGTTTATTTTCACCGCCCCCTTTATTTCTTTAACTCCTAGTGGGCCATAGCCCAATTCTTTTTATTAGGTTACTTTCAATTGAGTTTCAATTTATTAGGTAATTAAGTGGAAGTTACGTAACTCAAATTTAACGTCACTTTCATCGTTTCGTCGTCTATATGTTCTAGCTTTCTGCGACAAATTCAAATTCGTAATCAGGTCATTTAAATTTCTCATTAGTTATTATATGTTTAGTTTTTTTACTTGTAATTAGTATTTTTCTTTTAAACTACATAGTTTGTAATTAGAAGTATTATTATGAGAGAAAATGACTAAAATAACTTAATCTCTTAGGGGTTTGCCTCAAAATAGCCAAAAAATCGGATCCTGCCTCAAAATAGCCAAGGAAAACGCAGGCCGCAGGGGGCGCCTGCGTTTTCCTCCCAAAAACTGCGTTTTGCTCTTAGACGCAGCCATAGGCTGCGTTTTCGTGCCTATTGGCTGCGTTTTCCCCCCATCGTCTGCGTTTTCCTCTCTTCAAGCCATATTCAAGCCATCTTCAAGCTCCCCTGCGTTTTGCTCCCCTTCCCCTGCGTTTTGCTCCCCTCTCCTCCCACATGTTCTTGAGGTTCATGAGTTTAGTTATAATTTTTGTCCAACTTTGAACACTCGTCATTTGTTCATACGAACTCGGATTGAATTGAAGTTTTTTTTAACGTGAAGTGTATGAGTAGATGTGTTCACAAACATGATTAAAAAAAATTTTGATGTCCGAAAGTGTTCGTTTTGAACCTATAAAAAAGGTTGTCGGTAAGGTTTATTAATTATTTGTCCAACTTTGAACCCTCGTTGTTTGTTCATACGAACACCGATTTAGTTGAAATTTTTTTTAACGAGAAGTGTATTACTAGATGTGTTCACAAACATGATTAACCAAATTATTTGATATCGGATAGATTTACTTTTTGAAGGTCTAAAGATGGTTGTCGGTAACGTTTATTTTTATTTTGTCCAACTTTGAACGGCCGTAGTTTCTCCATACGAACTCCGATTTACTTGAATTTTTTTTTAACGTGAAGTGTATCAGTAGATGTGTTCACAAACATGATTAACCAAAATATTTGATGTCGGATAGATTTACTTTTTGAAGGTCTAAAGATGGTTGTCGGTAACGTTTATTTTTATTTTGTCCAACTTTGAACGGCCGTAGTTTCTCCATACGAACTCCGATTTACTTGAATTTTTTTTAACGTGAAGTGTATCAGTAGATGTGTTCACAAACATGATTAACCAAATTATTTGATGTCGGAAAGATTTACTTTTTGAAGGTCTAAAGAAGGTTGTCGCTAACGTTTATATAGTAATATTTAGTACTGATATTAAATAAAAACAAAGACAAATATTATAAAAGCACATCCTAATCAAGAGGTTACATGATAATAGAAACATGAGAAACATACGCAATACGTCTAATTACTATCACATAAATCTGGGAAATCAAGAGGATATTTTTTTTTTCTCTGCAATCACCCAATTGTTTTTCCTTTTCATTTCCTTGACCTTAATTTGGAGCTCCAGGTCGCCCTTTTCAACAGCCTCCTTTTGTTTTTGCACCTAGATAGTTGCTTGTTTGATATCTTGTTGTGTCTTTTTGACCCATTTTATTTTTTTGACAACCTCTTCCTGCATTTCATCCAACTGTTTTTTTTGCTGCCTAATAGATTTGTTTTGAGATTCAATCTCCTCTTCCTTCTATGTAACTAGTTTTCTAAGGGCTTCAGGCATGAGCCAAGGTTTTCCTTGTCGGTCTGAGGATGAAGCAAACATATTTGGGCTATGATATTTTCGATGAGTGATAATGGTTTGGTGTGAAGAATGTTAAGGTGAAATAAATGTGTATATATAGAACATTTAGAATGGGTAGGTAGGTGGGAAATAATAATACAGGGGAGGGGGTTGATGTGACCATTAAATATAAAGATATATAGAGTACTGAAATACATAAAGTGATACAAACAATAACTACTGAGATACGAACAACAAGCGACAAATGAGTACTGGGACCCTAAATACCAACTTTGAAATAGAAATAATTAATACCTACGAAATAGAAAAACTAATCTTTAATTTGCCACTCAGGAAACTCATATGGATAGTTTTTTTTCATATTAGCTACCCAAAACTTTTTTTCAGTAATTTCTTGACCAAGTGACAAAACATTATCCATCTCTCGATCAATGTTTGCTTTGGTTGACTTAATCCATTTCTCAGCTTCTATTACTTCTTGTTTTTTTGAAGCTATCCAATTTTTTTTACCGTCAAGTAATCTCCGTTGACCCTCTAAGAATTTTGTATCTTCAGCAATTGATTGAATTTGTTTGTCGACTTCAGAGGCGCTGTGAAGGAGAATTCTTTTCATTTCCTCTGGCATCCTATCATCAATAGTAGGTGGAGTTGTTGATGTAGAAGGAGCCTTGCGTTTTTCCAATACCCGTTTTAACTTCTGTGATTGATCAGACATGTTTACAAATAAAAAATATCTAAATTTGATTGATCGTGTAGATGTGATAGTTGACATGAACAAGTTTATTTATATAGAAATTAGGGAAATCGCATGTAGAGGAAAACGCAGCCCATCTAGAGGAAAACGCAGCCCATCTAGAGGAAAACGCAGCCCATGGGAGCCTGTATAGTGTCCATGCAGTGAAATGTCATGTCCATAGGGTACCCTATGGTGTCCTGTAATAGGGAGCAGTGTCTTGTCTTGTCAATGACATTTTCTGCATACGGAAAACGCAGCCCATCTAGAGGAAAACGCAGCCCATGGGAGCCCGTCTAGTGTCCATGCAGTGAAATGTCATGTCCATAGGGTACCCTATGGTGTCCTATAATAGGGAGCAGTGTCTTGTCTTGTCAATGACATTTTCTGCATACGGAAAACGCAGCCCATCTAGAGGAAAACGCAGCCCATGGGAGCCCGTCTAGTGTCCATGCAATGAAATGTCATGTCCATAGGGTACCCTATGGTGTCCTGTAATAGGGAGCAGTGTCTTGTCTTGTCAACGACATTTTCTGCATACGGAAAACGCAGCCCATCTAGAGGAAAACGCAGCCCATCTAGAGGAAAACGCAGCCCATGGGAGCCGGTATAGTATCCATGCAGTGAAATGTCATGTCCATAGGGTACTCTACGGTGTCCTGTAATAGGGAGCAGTATATTGTCTTGTCAACGACATTTTCTGCATACGGAAATCACAGCCCATCTGGAGGAAAACGCAGCCCATCTAGAGGAAAACGCAGCCCATGGGAGCCCGTATAGTGTCCATGCAGTGAAATGTCATGTCCATAGGGTACTCTACACTGTGTTGTATTAGGGAGCAGTGTATTGTATTGTCTATAGTTTTTAGCAGTAGGTAGGGTGTGTAGTCAATAGTAATCGAAATGAGTAGGATATAAATACGTGGATATCTCCATACTTTGTAATCAATCAGTTTGTATTTCAATTATTATCCAAAATGAGTACATCAACCAAGCAACACAAACAAAGCTTTACCCGCCTTCACCTCTTCTTCCATAACCTTCAACTTGCGAACCCACATACAATCACTAGCATAAAGCAAGATGCCCAGAAACGATTTGAATTTTGTTTTATGGCTGTAGGATGTGTCGTAAGTTGTTATTCTGATCATATTTTTAATCTAATGATCACAACTTTATACTACTAACATTTGTTGTAAACCTTTTTGTAGATGCATACATTCCTTTCTACCACCCTACCAGTCATTTTCCTGGAGTGCCTACCATTGAATGGACCATACGTCCATACAATGTACGTAGCGGTCTCGGTAGATGGAAACCATCAACCTCTACCAATAGCAATCGGTCTTGGAATCTCAGAATCGTTAGATTCGTGGACATAGTTCCTTATGAGACTACATGAATGCTTTAGAAATGCTAGAGAAGTTTGTTTCATTACCAAATTGTCCAATCACTTAGACGTCACCCTATCTCATGTGTTCCCACACTGTTACCATGGATATTGTTGCAAAAGTGTGTTTAAATATTTTGTTGATAGAATGCCAATATTCCAAGAATGTCCACATATTTTCTGGCAGACTTGCAAGGCTTACGAATTACGTCATTTTGAACCGAACTTTGCTATAATTAGAGATGTTTTGGTCCAACACGGGGGCCAATATATAATGACCTGGTTTGAAGGTATTTCTCAAGAAAAATGGGCACGGGTGATGTTCCCTATTTTCCGTTACAACATCCTCTCTATAATAATGCCCGATGAGATTCGTTGGGTCTCTGCAGCTCAGCAAGATTTACCAATAATATCACTTCTTCGGTCTTTCGTTGACATGTTGCAACGTATTTATGCTGATCGCGGTGCTTTAGGAGGTTAATCGTTATTATTTAATTATATTTGTGTGTAAGATACATTGACTTATGCTAATTTCCTCCTGATTTGTTTCAGGCATGCTTCATCATGAACTCACCCCGTATGCAGAGAACATACTTTATAGACGAATGCGCAAGTCTGAACCATGTGAAGTAACGGAATTATACAACACCGAGTTTTTTGTCCGTGACTTCACGAAAACATATCTTGTTAACCTGCGTGAACACACTTGTGATTGTGGAAAATTTAGGAGTTCTGGTATTCCATGTCGTCACGGCCTGGCTGCGTATCGAACCTATATGATGTTACAGGAGGATTTTAATACGGTGAACATTTATTTCACTACGGCTGCATATAGAGCTGCATATCAAACGGAAGTGGTGCAGGCTGTACCCCCTCAAAGTGAATGGCATGTACCTATCAACATGGTGGATGTTTTACCCCCTTTAGCTTTGTCTTAAATGTTTTCCCCCCATTAGCTTTGTATTAGATATATGACCTTTGTGTTAAAAGTATTTCGTTGTTTTCCCCCCATTAGCTTTGTATTAGCTTTGTCTTTAGCTGCATTTACCGAAATTGCTTCTATTTCTTTCTTCAAACTCCGACTGTTATGTTGCATCTTTGGTGTAGTTCATAGGAGACGAAGCAGTTGGTCCTGGATTCAAGGTTTTGGTTAAGTTTACAAAAAAGGTTTTGGTGTTTCCTATTCAAGACATGTATTATTTAGTTGGTACGGGATTCAAGGTTTTGTTTAAGTTTACTTCATGATTGCAAAAGTATGTTCACCTGTTGGATATTTAAGGACAACATACAAATTTAAATTAGAGTCCAACGACGTTACACACATTAGGAAAACTACTAGATGGTTCAGTAAAGCCATATAAGGATTTACTTTACTACCATTACACAATTCATCACCGTTATATAGTAATTAGACTTTATAAACTAGTATGGCTACAAAAAGCATCCAACTGAGCACTAGGACAATCTTCAAATTTCGATTCTCGAGTTGAAGCCTTCTTAGTTCTCTATCTCTTTGAATTCTGGCAACAACATTGTCTTCATCGACCCACCCATTAAAGCCACAGTTTAGCATCTGTATTAATGATATTACAGCAAAGGTTATCATATAGTACGATCATATTATAAAACATAGGTGGGTTCGATATTATAATATTACCTTGTTACTACAAGCATAGAACTGTCTTCCTGGGTTTCTGTTTGTATTCGACACACGTATTAGTGTAGGATAACCGCAACAACTGCATGTTCTTGCCATTTTATATTTTGACGATGGAACAAACTCAGATACAACAAAAAGATACGCATTATACCATAAGAGCACACCTTTATATAGAGATGAAAAGTAGGAAAGATACAGATACAAACAAACCACTCTACCTACATCTACTTAATTGTCACATCAACTGTCTAGTATATAGACTGCGATTTTCTTTAATTGGAATAATATAATAAATAATATTAATTACTAGGCCACAAATTTGGGAATTGCAACGGATACATTGTTTTTTCACGGTCGATAAAATCTCCCCTTATCCTACTAACATCCGCAATACGATTTTTTTCTGCCACAAGCTTAGAAACTTGTTGTTCAGTTTCCTCAATCCAACGTTTAGCATTTTTTAGCTTCATAGACGTATCTTTAACCCAAATTTTCTTTTCCTTCAATTTCTCACAAAGGACTTCTATACGGTCATCTAGAATTTCTGTTTTTTCCAGGTCTCTTTTGTTTTCTTCTTCTGCGCGTGTCATCGCATCAAATATATAGTCAGGCATTTTATCTGGTAGTGGATCATTCATAGAATATCCTGGCTGTCCTGGGAAGACATCGGGAAAAGGGTTAATATTTGAACAAATGTAACAATCCTCATCATCACAATGCCAAGTAGCATCATTAGAAGAACTCATAATGTAACTCCAGAAATGCTTACTAGCTTGTAACAGTATTTATAACTATATACAACATTGACTGTGTATTCGTTCAACTTTGAATGCGTAGTCGTACAACATTGTCTGCGTATCCGTACAACATTGACTGCGTAGTCGTACAACATTGACTGCGTATGCATACAACTTTGCGTTGTGGTACAACTTTAACTGCGTATTCGTACAACTTTGACTGTGTAGTCGTACAACTTTCTTTGCGTTGGCGTACAACATTGACTGCGTATTCATAAAACTTTGACTGCGTAGTCGTACAACTTTGACTGCGTTATCGTACAACTTTGACTGCGGATTCGTACAATCCTCGGATGCGTATTCGTACAAGTTTGACTGCGTAGTCGTACAAATTTGACTGCGTATTCGTACAACTTTGACTGCGTAGTTGTACAACTTTCTTTGCGTTGTCATACAACATTGACTGCGTATTCATACAATTTTGACTGCGTAGTCGTACAACTTTGACTGCGTTGTCGTACAACTATGACTGCGTATTCGTACAACTTTGGATGCGTATCCGTACAAGTTTGACTGCGTATTCGTACAACTTTGACTGCGTAGTCGTACAACTTTCTTTGCGTTGTCGTACAACATTGACTGCGTATTCGTACAACTTTGACTGCGTATTCCTACTACTTTGACTGCGAGGTTCGCTGTCATACAAACTATATAAATGAGTTCATCCCAGAAAAAATATAAGAATTACGGAGTGAAATTCAATCTAAACTACATTACACAATGAGTTCATCCCAGAAAAAATATTTTGTTCTAGTGTGCACCAGTGGGCATTGGTCCACAGTTGATGGGCAACCTAAATACGTTAGCCCAAACCATAAGAATTACGGAGTGAAATTTAGTTCAAATATAAATTTTCATGATTTTTCTTGTTTGGTAAAATCAAAGGCGGGTTTCGATGCTCAATCGAGTGCTAGATTATCAATTCAACATCCAGAATATAACTATGTTATGGAGATAGTTGATGACAATGATATCATGCATTTGATAGAAGTTATCGAAGCTGTAAACACCATCGTTCCTATTTACGTTGTTGCAGATGACGAGATTCGAAGTAACGACCTGTGCAAAACATCACAGGAAAAGAAGTCCAGCGGATTTGGGAGCAACAACGCTCCATGTAATATTATGACCACCAACACTGTTCCAGAAACCGTCTACCAAGAACCAATCCACTATGTGGAACCTGAAAATTTCAAGTACGCAGGAGAGGATGACATTGGTACTTGTGCGGATGATTTTGGCGCCAAAAATATGATGAGTAATGCAGACACGACTGATCAAAAAGACTACGATAAAGTTTGTGTCCTTCTAAATGATGGTAATCTAGCACCAAATAGGGATCCCGTGGATGGTGATTTACGTTTATCGGACTTGGAAGGAAGTGATCGTGACGAAGGAGTGACGGCTGATCAAAACGACCACGAAGGAGGGTCGGAGGATGCTCGACACAATCGGTTAAAAAGCACATTGTTGTACGGTATGCCACAGCCGCCGCCATGTCCTGTACCATCAAAAATAAAAACCTCATCTTACAGCCACCACCCATCACAAAAGATTAGAGTTTTCCAAGCCTATAAAGACAAAGACGCTATGAAACTTGCACTTGGTGTTAAAAGTATGACCGAAGGCTTTCAATACAAAGTTAGAAGATCAACAAAAACAAGGTATGAGGCTATTTGTTGTCAAGATAACTGTAGTTGGTGTTTTACAGCCACATCAGAAAAAGGCGGTGACGGCTCATTCCAATGCACTAAGATTGTTGATGAACACACGTGCTCGTCTTCACAACTCAACCCAAACCATCGCCAAGCAAACAAGAAAGTATTGGGTCATCTTTTGTCTGAGGTAATGGCTGCCAACCAAAGTAGGGTATATCGTGGCAACGACATAATTCGTGATATCAATTCAAAGTACAGAATTGATATTAGTTACAAACAAGCATGGAGGGCGAAACAACATGCATTGTATCTGTTAAGGGGTGATCCAGCGGAATCGTTCACAAGACTCCCTGTGTATTGCTACAACTTGCAAAAGCATAATCCCGGAACTGTAACTTCAATCAGAAAAGATGGTGACGATCGATTTCAATTTATATATATTTCATTAGGCTGCGCTGTAAGTATTGTTGTAACTAATAAATTTCACTACCACTATACGAATGTAACCGTATCAATAACACAACAAACTTTTTTGTAGTTAACTGCTTTCCGCAATTGGTGTAGACCTACATTGGTGGTAGACGCTGCCCACCTCAAGGGCGACTTCAAGGGCACTATGTTATTGGCAGTTGCAATGGATGGTAATAATCAAATATTACCGGTAGCATATGCAATATGCAAGAGCGAGTGCACGGAAACATGGTCTTGGTTCATGGAGAAACTGCACGATTGCGTTGGCGACATGGAATCTCTTAGTTTCATATCTGATAGGCATGCGGCAATAGCCGCAGCCATTGAAAACATTTTTCCGACCTCACATCATGGAATTTGTGGTCATCATTTATATTCTAATGTAGTGACCAAGTTTGGATCCAAGAAAAGCATCAAGTCATTCTTTTGGGGGGGCGTGTAAAGCATATACAATCGAAGAATTTAATGATTGGATGCAAAGGATTAACAATTATAATCCTGAATTGTATGCGTACTTGGACAGGGCATGTCCAGAAAAATGGGCTCGGTCTAGATTTGAAGGCATGCGGTATAATATGATGACATCTAACAGCGCGGAGTCCATAAACGCACTTTCCCGCTACGCCAGAAAGATGCCAGTCTTGATGCTCATTGACTTTTTTCAAACAACAATGCAGCAATGGTATTTTGAACGCCGCAATCGTGCAAGTAAGACTTACATCATTCATGATACACTAATAACGTTTTCGTATTTACTTTGTATTGAAAATTTTGACCCACTATCTTGAAATATTTATTTAGATGATATAAAAACAACACTTACTCCATGGGCGGAAGCAAAGATTCGTAAAAGAATGACTAAAAGCAGCAACTGGCTAGTCCATCCAATTTCAAGTACAAGATTCCAGGTTGTAGACTTCCTTAGGGATGCGATTGTCGATTTTGCAGAGGCAACGTGTTCATGTCGAAAGTGGCAACTATCTGGCATACCTTGTGGCCATCTAATAAGAGTTTTAAACAGCTTAAACCATGGAGATTGCACTGGATGGGTGCACAATGCATATCTGGTTGTGTTTTATAGAAAGACTTACGAGTCCATTATCAACCCTCTACCCACCCCTTGTGATTGGGAGACACCGGACGATTTGATTTTTGTAAGACCCCCAGTCATGGATAGACGTCTACCTGGAAGACCGAGAAATATGGATCGTATTCCGTCACAAGGTGAGGGTCCAATAATAAAAGAATGTTCTCGTTGCCATCAAAGGGGTCACACAAGAACTACATGTCCTGCGTTAGTTCCAACCCGTAAACCAGAAGGATCAGGCAAACGTCGTGGTTCAGACAATAAAGGGAAAACGAGCATAAGAGGTGACTCTAGTAGCATGTCACAGAGTAAAGCTGTTTATCCTACCGTGGATTTGAGCTAAATGGGGGTTTAATTGTTTTTACAATTACGTTATTTTTAGGTTGTAATACCAGTTTCATGGGATCATCTTTGATTTCTATTCTATTGAATGCTCACTTTTACTTCCTTTGACGTAATTATTATAACTATATAAATTTTAATAGTCATCTGTCACATGACTGCATAAATTACTGGCAATATTAAAAAGTTGAAACGACAACTGAAGCTTTGATGCAACACGCTACGCTATGTACAGTATTGAGTTATCAGTGATAGTGACAGTCATATCAGTAATAGTCGAAACGACAACTCATCATGACATACAACGTACTCTACATTGTCATGTCTTGTCTTGTCAATGACATTTTCTGCATACGGAAAACGCAGCCCATCTACAGGAAAACGCAGCCCATCTAGAGGAAAACGTAGTCCATGGGAGCCCGTATAATGTCCATGCAGTGAAATGTCATGTCCATAGGGTACTGTATGGTGTCCTGTAATAGGGAGCTGTGTATTGTCTTGTCAACATGAGTTTCTCCTACTATCCTTTATATAAAGAAACTTCAAACCGATTTGATTCATTCAGTTACTCATATTGATCGATGGATCACCAAAGGGGTTCCTCAAGCAGAGTTGTAAGCTATCATAATTATTTTCATTTTGTTAAATACTTTAAATTTTCTAACATGTGAAATTGGTTTTCACTTAACTGCTTTTCTATTTTTATATCAGGATACAACCGTTGATAATGTCTTACATAATGAGTTGACAGATCTCGACGAACGTATAAATAGATTGGTTGACACTCACGTGTTATTGATGACCAGGGCTTTTCGCCATGTCCAAGAACAATTGGAGGAATTTGATTACCAAATAACACGTATGATACCAGATGAGCGTATAAAGGTAGCGCATTATAATTTGCAAATGCTTGTGATCCAAATGCCTGTACATATTCAACGTTTTATCTCAACAATGTCTACAATCAATCAATTATCTGGGCAGCAATCTACTTTACAAGAAAGAAGTGAAACTCTCCGTAATGCAGTTTGTCTCATTGAACAGTACACCAGTCTGTTTGAATGTCACAAAGACACTGCCCGCTTGCACCTATCTCAAATTCTTCCTTAAGTCCTATGTTTATGTTTAAGGTATGGTCCTCTTTTATATGTATTTTTAGTTTTTATGAACGTTAGCAAATGACGGATGTCAGCTACTTTCCATGACGTTGTAATGTTTTTTTTGTGTGTAATGAAGTATTCTATCTAAAACGTTGTGTAGATGCAAGTTTTTAGAATCTTATAACGACATAAATACTCAAAATTATAACATTGAAATAAATCCTCTACAATTTATTTTCACATACACCGTCTAATAATAACTTGAACGGGAAGCCCAATAAATACGACCCATACGTTCACGAAACTTCCTAGCTGCGTAATCTGTGGGAGTATAATCTTCGTCCCCCTGTACAGGAACCCGAACCCCAGATATAGCATACTCTAACAATAAACAAGACCAAACAGCACAATCTCCTAATGGCCCGGACTGTTGAGGCACCCATGTTTCCATGATGATCTCCAAATCAACGTCTATTCGAGGGATGCCTCGATTCTGCCAATAGTTGATTGAATCCAAAAGGGCAACAACCTGCTTTTTGAAAGTGTGGATGTGCCCTTGTTGTACCAGGCGATCGTAGAAATGACCTTGTAGGAAGCTATCGTAAATGTGGATTTTCATGGTGTCCAAACGTAATTCTCCTAACATCCAATGTGCCTCTTTAACGTTTACGTGAAAAAACACCTGAAATAAATTCGATTATTATTAACGATGTAACATCCCAAAATTTTAGGGTAAATTTAAAAAAAATTTAAACGAAAACTTCAATACAAGAAAAGCCGCTTAATTAATTTTCATAAAATTCCATAACTTATAAGTTTAATGAAAACACCCCAGGATTTACAGAAGTTAACGAAATCTCAATATAGCGGAATATTAATTCAAAAACAGTCCTCCAATGAAGCAGCACAGTGTATACACGTCACGCCTTGCCATCCATGGTACCTGATGTACCTGAAACAATAGTTTATATGGGGAAAGGGTAAGCACGAAGCTTAGTGAGTTCCTCAAAATACCATACGATCCATCACATAACATACAACACATCATAACCATTCATATGTCTGTGAGACTCACGGGCTATCCCTGTTCCGCTGAAGACTCACGGGCAATTCCCGTTCTTGTCTTATCGCTCGCAGGCTTCTCCCGTTCCGTCTAATGACTCGCAGGCTATTCCCGTTCCGCCTATTGGCTCGCGGGCTATCCCGTTCCGTCTAATGACTCGCAGGCTATTCCCGTTCCGCCTATTGGCTCGCGGGCTATCCCGTTCCGTCCACAAACAATCATTATCATAGCAATAATTCATACAATTATCATAACATGTAAGATCACCTTACTCTAACATATCTTCCTTCCTACGCATGCAATATCACCTATAGTATAGTGAGAAGACTCACCTGATTATAGTTGACTATATCGTTTATCTTTCTTGGCTTTGTATTTCCTTCACTTTAACTGTTAACATAATAAGAAATCTATCATTTCTTAATCCTTAACTATATTATAGTCGCATCATTAAACCCTTCAATAATTCCAATATGATACTCCATGATTTATCAAGTAAAGAACGGCCAGGTAGAAGATTAGATGGGGTGGCAGGATCCTTTCAGCATTTTAGCCTTTCGGAAAATCCAACAACCAGATCCCAAGTAATCGGCCTAGTCACCGTCCTCGTAAGTAAATCAATCGGTATTATATTCGGAAATTACGAATTGTTATAATAACGACATTTTAAGGTTTTTGTTTAGTATTGTTAGAAATTAGTATAATATAACATATGTTATACTTATTAAATATTCTACTTCTTAACACAAAAACTATTTTACAATACCTAATTAAGCTATAGAAAAGTTTGTAGTTACCTTATGACCAGTCGTCGGAACCTATAACTTCTTCGCTAGGCTTTTGAGCTTCCTTCCGCTCACTTCTTACACTCTAGTGCTTAGAAACCTCTATATATTGGATTGAGATTTGTTGGTGTGGTTTATGAGATGTTTTGGGGGGTATTTATACTTGAATTCTTGAATAAAAAATGGCATGACACTTTTGACAAAAGATTTTAATAATATAATTTTGTTGAAATTAAAGGCCTTCTAGAATCAGTCTGTTCAAGACTGGTTTAGCCGATCTTAAACCCATTAAATTCACGTTTTTATTTTATATTCAGAAAATTCATCTCTATACCTTTCCAGGGATGTATTGTACGTATTTATACGATTTTTCTATGATTTATTATGAATTTTTGAAAACAGACTATCTAATCTGTCAATTCCGAACTAATCAGTAAAGATTGCATTTTTTACCATAGATAATCTCATTTTCAAGCTTACTATTATTTTTGGTAATTGTACTAGACTCAATTTGTAAACTTTGTGCATTGGTTTGAGGTCCAAACAATTTTCCTAGAATTAATTATGATTTTTCTAAAAACGACACAAAATGCTGATTTTATATGAAATTGTAACTAAAGTTTTTCTTAACTTTATAACTACCAAAAATCATATAATTCTTAACACTCTTATTTTAAGTATATGTTATAATCAGGATACGGGTCTTACAAGTCTCCCCCACTTATTTGGATTTCGTCCCGAAATCCGCATTCTCGAACGCCTCTATGTATTTCCCATCGAGTCCTTATGTTCTTCAAAAATCCTCCTCATCTTATTGTCGAACCTTTACAAGGTTTCATTATCTTTCCCTTCAACTTTCACATGTCTCTGTAATAATGCTTAAGGTCCTATTATTCTCATTCACTCCATACTTCTTTTCTTCTAGATACTCTAGATGTAAAACTCTAACTGTTTCTCACAGTTCCACACATCAACTTGACCGGCTACTTTCTACAGTACATATTTAGTATTTTCTTTTAAATACTTTTTGGCTAAATAATTCTATATTTGTAAAATCTCCAAAAAATTTTGTTTCACCGAAAAATATAAAATTTACATCATCTTTCGTAAGTTCTTTTTTTTTTTCTTTGAAGTACTGAACACTCTTTAAACTATTTCCATTATATGGAGACATAAAATTTTGTTTTATTTCAAAAGTCTCTTTATTATCTCGTTCTCACCAGAGTCAAGCAGGGAATTTTGAAAAAATGTCACTTGGGGTAGTGAAAAGTCGCATCTACTGTAGTTAGTTTGAATTTCGGTAATTAAAACGTGAGGTGTCCTCTCAGTTCCGTGTGACCTTTCGGTTCCAGCTGCAAGATACTATATATACAGGTATGTAGTATCATTCATTTCCACATTCATTTTCAGTCTCGTCCTCTCTTATCACTAGTTTGTTCATAAACGAACTCATATTTAAAGCCGAGTCATGGAAAACAAATCTTCAATGGGCGATCTGTCGAACCCTGGACCTGGTTTTCCACAAGGAGAGGGTACTTCAAACCAAGAATTCTTAATAGAGTTCGGTGACTTAACATTCTAGACATCTATCATCCATATTTTGTTTATATTTCTAATGTTTTGTTTGATTCTGAATTATGTTACAGTCTTCCAGATATACTACCAATAGAGCAACTCCACGGTGAGCCGGAAATTTGTCCCGAGTTGAATATTAACTCAGAAGATCTGGTGCATGCATCATTAGACTTTGCACTTGATCAGACTCCATACCTTCTACCAGGTTAAATTCTTTAAATGATTGCTTCTATGAATATTCAATTTTGTTTATCATCTGACAGTTGTTATTCATAGACCCATTTGTGGATGATCTATCTGACTACAATCCATTCATCGACGTACCCTCAACGAGTAGTGAGATTACCCCCATGAATCAAGGATTCATGGCTGACATTCAGAATGAAAGTCAATTACAAACAACTCATAACATCAATATTGAAATGAATCCCGAACTTGGGGTTGGTTTTCAATATCAAAATCACCTTCAGGTGATTCAGAGGAACCTAGAAGGATTTCAAAATCCTGGTATTTTAGTTGAAAACCAACAATTATTACCGATAGAGGCCACTAATTTTGATGAATCAATGTCCATCTTTAGGTCAAAAAATCAGGATCATGTTCAAATGATCCAGAATGATAACAATACAATTAGATTTGAACCTTCTAGTTCAGAAAACATAGCAGGTGGCAGTGGAAGGGGTTTCAGACATTTATTAAGTAGGGAAATAATAGCTGAACACTTTAACGAACCAATTGAGAAAGCTGCGGAGGAACTCAACATTGGAACGACACAATTAAAAAAACGCTGTAGAGAATTAGGTATCAATCATTGGCCCCAACGACAACTTACGAGTCTGCAAACTCTTATTGATCGTGTTGAGGTAAGGAATTACATTTTTTATATCATAAAGTTGTAATTACTAAAGTTATTTGTGTCACAGGAATTTGGTTACGAGTTTAGTGGAGCAACAGGATTATCGAAAGATTTAATACCCAACCTAAAAAGAGAGAAAGAAGCAATAATTGAAGGATCACAATCGGGTATAACAGACGGCACAAAGAAACTGATACAAGCTGCTCATAAGATTGAATATAAGAAAAGAAAATTTCTGGAAAAAGGGGAAACTTCATCCAGAACTCATACACAGCAGCAATCTCTGCCATCTAATTCTGGTATGAGTAGTATTAATCCTGGTTTACTCGAGCCTGTGAGTGAGGGGAATTTTGGAGGCTCTGTAGGTAACCTAGCCTGGTTTCCTCCTTATAGCTACCCCCAACTGGTTCCGAATTGGAACCCTTCCTCATCACTTCCCTACTTACACACTCCCCAAACGAGTCAGTTTTTAGCCCATAATCATGGGGTTACGGGTTCCAACCCTATCGAGACCCCACACCTTGGCGCTCCTCCTCCAATAACTGAATACATACCCCTTCCAAATTCTCAAGAAGGTACAAGTCGACCTACTGATGACAAAGAGTGGAGTGTAGAAGATCTTTTTTCGCTTCCTTCTGATTCTTCAGTTTAGGTTAGTAGTTCTGTAAACTTTTCTTAATGTATTAATATAAAGTTGTAGTAATGAATTAAATATATTGACATGTTACTATAATTTTAATAATTTCATCGATTCAATATAATATTCATGTTGTTCCCTTAATTTCGTATTCCTCCCCCACTTGGACTAAAGTCCAAGTCTGTTTATTGATTTATAATTTTATTTTTACGAGCCCTTACTCTCTCGAACGAAAAACAAGCCCACTCTGCTCAGCCAACAACTTGCATCGGGGCAAACACTATCTCAATAAACATGTTTCGATAATGTAAAGATGTTTACATCAACCACCATATGTTACTCATCCGCTTGCGACCCTAGTCAACACCTCTATCGTCAGTTACCTCAATCACGAGTGAGTGATCCAAACTCTCAACCCACACGACCCGCTATCATCTCAGGCGCCGCTTGCACCTCTTTGACCGTGAGTTGGAAAACTCACCCTTACATCCTCTAGTCCCTGTATGACTTGTACGCCCATTAGTTGCATGAAAAATAGCTACCACAATAGCATTTTGGCATTCTCCCTTTCAACAGTCTTTAATCTCAGTAATTAACTTAAGCATGATCGGTCTAACCAAACTGCTATGATCGCATCTTAATTGTTCCTACTGAACCTCACAATCAACATTCAAAAATTGAATGGATAAAAGTTTACCACATTACACTAGCATTTAAGTTAATTATGCCAGAGACTCACATATTCAGCTCCTTGGATCCTTCGTGACGAACTCCCGACTCGAACGTGGATCCTGTGCTTTCGATAGTAGGAGCTCTACTACTACCTTCCACACCTATCCATGTTCGTTCCAAGACCCGTCTCGAAATATCCAATTCGCTTCTTACCGATAATTTTAACACATATGCCCTTACAAGGCATATGTCAACCCTTCTAGGAATACTTGGAATCCCACCCCCACCCTGCTATTCTAACTAAGACGGAACTTCCTCCAGTGATGATAGGTTGTTTCGCGAACGTAGTTGTATACAATATTGAACTAAACAGTCTTTCAAATAAGAGAATCTTCCCTAAGGCAACAACCAAACAAGGAACATGCAATAAGGTCAACTCACACATTCTATGACTATTCAGTCCATATTGTATACAACTTAGTGGAAATCTATAAGCAACCTATCGGCACTAGCATACAGTTCTATTAGCAAATAGCAGATAATAATACAACAATGTGTGATCTCTACCAGCCATTTCAGCAAACATATACCATATGTTTTTTTTTTAACATCCACAATATTAAATACTTAACCCTTTTCTCATACTGGCGTCGGCTGGCGGTACACACTGTGTCTTCAGTTCACCCTTCATAAAACATATTTCTTTCGTAAAAATGTTTTAAGAAAACTCTTAAGCCTCAACTTGAGTCCAGAACTCACTAAGTGAGCCTGATTCTCTCAAGCTGTGCTCTGATACCAACTTGTAACATCCCAAAATTTTAGGGTAAATTTAAAAAAATTTTAAACGAAAACTTCAATACAAGAAAAGCCGCTTAATTAATTTTCATAAAATTCCATAACTTATAAGTTTAATGAAAACACCCCAGGATTTACAGAAGTTAACGAAATCTCAATATAGCGGAATATTAATTCAAAAACAGTCCTCCAATGAAGCAGCACAGTGTATACACGTCACGCCTTGCCATCCATGGTACCTAATGTACCTGAAACAATAGTTTATATGGGGAAAGGGTAAGCACGAAGCTTAGTGAGTTCCTCAAAATACCATACGATCCATCACATAACATACAACACATCATAACCATTCATATGTCTGTGAGACTCACGGGCTATCCCTGTTCCGCTGAAGACTCACGGGCAATTCCCGTTCTTGTCTTATCGCTCGCAGGCTTCTCCCGTTCCGTCTAATGACTCGCAGGCTATTCCCGTTCCGCCTATTGGCTCGCGGGCTATCCCGTTCCGTCTAATGACTCGCAGGCTATTCCCGTTCCGCCTATTGGCTCGCGGGCTATCCCGTTCCGTCCACAAACAATCATTATCATAGCAATAATTCATACAATTATCATAACATGTAAGATCACCTTACTCTAACATATCTTCCTTCCTACGCATGCAATATCACCTATAGTATAGTGAGAAGACTCACCTGATTATAGTTGACTATATCGTTTATCTTTCTTGGCTTTGTATTTCCTTCACTTTAACTGTTAACATAATAAGAAATCTATCATTTCTTAATCCTTAACTATATTATAGTCGCATCATTAAACCCTTCAATAATTCCAATATGATACTCCATGATTTATCAAGTAAAGAACGGCCAGGTAGAAGATTAGATGGGGTGGCAGGATCCTTTCAGCATTTTAGCCTTTCGGAAAATCCAACAACCAGATCCCAAGTAATCGGCCTAGTCACCGTCCTCGTAAGTAAATCAATCGGTATTATATTCGGAAATTACGAATTGTTATAATAACGACATTTTAAGGTTTTTGTTTAGTATTGTTAGAAATTAGTATAATATAACATATGTTATACTTATTAAATATTCTACTTCTTAACACAAAAACTATTTTACAATACCTAATTAAGCTATAGAAAAGTTTGTAGTTACCTTATGACCAGTCGTCGGAACCTATAACTTCTTCGCTAGGCTTTTGAGCTTCCTTCCGCTCACTTCTTACACTCTAGTGCTTAGAAACCTCTATATATTGGATTGAGATTTGTTGGTGTGGTTTATGAGATGTTTTGGGGGGTATTTATACTTGAATTCTTGAATAAAAAATGGCATGACACTTTTGACAAAAGATTTTAATAATATAATTTTGTTGAAATTAAAGGCCTTCTAGAATCAGTCTGTTCAAGACTGGTTTAGCCGATCTTAAACCCATTAAATTCACGTTTTTATTTTATATTCAGAAAATTCATCTCTATACCTTTCCAGGGATGTATTGTACGTATTTATACGATTTTTCTATGATTTATTATGAATTTTTGAAAACAGACTATCTAATCTGTCAATTCCGAACTAATCAGTAAAGATTGCATTTTTTACCATAGATAATCTCATTTTCAAGCTTACTATTATTTTTGGTAATTGTACTAGACTAAATTTGTAAACTTTGTGCATTGGTTTGAGGTCCAAACAATTTTCCTAGAATTAATTATGATTTTTCTAAAAACGACACAAAATGCTGATTTTATATGAAATTGTAACTAAAGTTTTTCTTAACTTTATAACTACCAAAAATCATATAATTCTTAACACTCTTATTTTAAGTATATGTTATAATCAGGATACGGGTCTTACAAACGACCTTAAACTTATATATATATATATATATATATATATATATATATATATATATATATATATATATATATATATATATATATATATATATATATATATATATATATATATATATATATATATATATATATATATATATATACATGGTAGTACTAACCATGTATTGCAACCACCCAAGTTTATCTTGACCCATTAGTTCTCGCCAAAATTCCATATCAAATGGTACGGAAATCAGTCTATGTCTGCCCAACAGATCTGGACTTGCAACGACATACTGATATGCAAAATCTTGACCATAAGGTACATATGGCTCAAGTATGAGGCCCGTCCTAGGCTGTTGAGGAACCGGCCCCTGAACTCGCTTTCCTCGCCGCTGTTTAACTGTTGAATCCTCCATCTACAAAAGTAAATTGTATATTAAATTCAACATTGTATAGTAAACCGTAAGGATATTGTCTAAAACATAAACAAATACACTACCTGTGTAAAAGGACTCTTAAAGTACTTGGAAGCATTTTTTCGCCTAGCTTTCAAACTTGGTGGCGGAACTTCACTCACCGTCACCTCATCATCTTCTTCTTGTTCGTCGTGTCTCGGCGTCGCATCTCCATAAAATGACTGTCATATAAATTTCATTATATATATATATATATATATATATATATATATATATATATATATATATATATATATATATATATATATATATATATATATATATATATATATATATATATATATATATATATATATATATATATATATAAACACAATGGATTTTACCATTCCATCCACATGTTGGTTGATGGGATCAAAAAATTCGTCATCCATGCCCGGTTCATCCACGACCTCTTTATGCTTTCTGATTGTATCTAGAAGTTTCTCTTCGAGTTGATCAAATCTTTTAGCAACATTTTTCTCAACTTTCTTTAAAAGTTTGCTAATTAACGTTGGTATAGCTGGCTCTCTTTTGCGACGACCAGAGCCCAACGGCCCTTCACTCGAGCAAGAGGTGCTCGACGATGACATATCCTTTCGCCTATAGTCATTGCGAAGGTGAGTAGGAATCTGCGGCATAGATGACATAACATAATTCACGTATGAGGCATAATATTCTGATTGGGTCTCCTGTCTCGTAAGCCTCATACACAAATTTGGAGGTGGATTATTTTCCTACACATATTAACATTCAAATGATATATATATATTTTCATTTATCCGTCAGCAAAATATACCCTCGAGAGCCGGTATGGTTTTCCATATCCAAATCTATGACAAAATATTAAAATTATATCAAACTTTCTTCAAAAATTTGAAATTATAAATGGATATGAATAACCTGAAACAAATTTCCTTAAATGGATATGAATAACCTGAAACAGACATCCTTACTGCTTTTCGGGGAGCAGGCAATTTCTCGTGATCTTCGATCTTGGTGTATATTTTTTTTAACTGTGTATATTCATGTTCCCATATCTGAGTCCCCCAAGGATATCTGATAGACATAAAAATGTTATTAAATTTAAGTAATCTATAATATTACTCTTTTATAAAACAAATTAAATTTTATTTACCTGTTAAAATCGTCAAAGTTTTCCGCCACCGAAAGCCATTCAACGGTTACTTTTTCATTTTTTTCTTTTGAAAGGTAACCGGCACACAAAATGTATAACAATACACACCTAACGGCGTCCTCGTCAGATATTTGACGAAAACGTGGTTGTAATATAACAGTGTGTAGATCCCCCGTTGCCAAATCTGCAGGTTTCATCCCCTCGCCGAAAACGCGTTCCACAAATGTTGATTGGACCTTCTTCATTAACCGTCTAGATCCCGCAACCCGACCGAATTTTAATCCCGTTATCAAACAGAATTCTTCGGCTCCATACGACAGGTAGCTATTTCCGAGTAAAAAATGAAGCTGTCCCTTTCCGTCGTTTTCGTTTTGGGGCCGGATCTCGTGCATGAACATATAACTGCACAGTAACGGGTCTTCTTTCGCAACAGGAGCATCCCCATGAGGCGCGAATACGGTGGTAGCGAATATTGCCCGTTGCGGTGGTGTTAGACGATCTACCACCTCCCGTATCTTATTTCCCGTGCCTTTCAAATTAATTTCCGGTGGCGTTGTCCTATCAGCATGCTGTAAATGTCGGTAAAAACAACGTTAGTGTGAATCATTAAGGTTTTCGGGCAAAAAAAAAGACCACAAAGCAGCTACCAGAGGAAAACGCAGCCAAGGGAGAGGAAAACGCAGACTTTGGGGAGGAAAACGCAGATAAAGGGCTTATCTGCGCAATCCTCTGGGTTTTGCTCAGAGGAAAACGCAGCTAAGGGCATTTTCTGCGTTTTCCTCAGAGGAAAACGCAGATGAAGGCCCTTAGCTGCGTTTTCCTCTGAGCAAAACCCAGAGGATTGCGCAGATAAGCCCTTTATCTGCGTTTTCCTCCCCAAAGTCTGCGTTTTCCTCTCCCTTGGCTGTGTTTTCCTCTGGAAAACTCATAAACCCAGTTTTTTGTGCATTGAAAACTTGTACATTGTGCATAATATTTTGTACGATCAAATAATCTAACAACTAAATCGATAACTAATACAACTAATAAACATGAAATTTGACACGTACCTGTTTCCACGAGGAGAAATCTTGCGAAGCCATTTCAGAGCGTTTGTCGTTTACGGGATCGAAAAAAGTGTTTTTTTTTTCTGGGGTTTATATACCCGGACCTAACCAAGCAAAACGCAGCCACAAGGCCAAAACGCAGCCAATAGGCACGAAAACGCAGCCTATGGCTGCTTTTAAGAGCAAAACGCAGCTAATGGGACGAAAACGCAGGCGCCCCCTGCGGCCTGCGTTTTTGTTGGCTAATTTGAGGCAGGACCCGATTTTTTGGCTATTTTGAGGCAAACCCCAAAGGGATTAGGCTATTTTAGTCATTTTCTCTTATTATGATAGGTTTCATATAATTATAGGGCAAATTATGAGCAGAAAAAGAACCATCGATTCTTTTTTCAAACAAAAAGAAGATATTCATGACCCGCAACCGCAACTTGTTAATGATATTATAAGGGAAGATGTTCACAATTCATGTCCACAACCTGAAAGAAATAGTAATATCGAAGAGCCGATTAATGTTGAACCTGAAAAAAATAATATGTCAAGTTTAGATGAGATAAACTTAGATTCATTGGTTCGTGATCCTGGAGAACGACTTTCAATCTTAAGCTATCCAAGTCACCAACATGATGAGATTAGACGATTATATATTAAACTTGGACCTTACCAACTTCAAAAGTCAAAGTATCCTTCCAGTCTTAGTGGTCCTAACGGTAGTATGCGTAGTTTTCAACAAGCCTGGTTTAAAAAATTTTGGTGGTTGGAGTATTCTGAGAAAAAAGATGCTGCATTTTGTTTTCCTTGCTTTCTTTTTAATAAAAAACCTATTGGACGAGCCGGGTCAGATACATTTACTATCACAGGATTTAACAAATGGAAAAAAGTAAATAGTGGCAAAGATTGTGCTTTCATCACTCATGAAGGTAAGACTCCAGCTTCAGCACATAACTTTTCAGTCAGATGCTATGAAGATTTAAAAAACCAGTTATGCAACATAGAGAATGTAATAGAGAAGCAAACAACTCAACACTACGCCTTAAAGTTTCTATTGAGGCTATTAAATGGCTCGCATTTCAGGCATGTGCTTTGAGAGGCCATGATGAACGACCTAACTCAAAAAACCAAGGGAATTTCCTTGAATTGATAAAGTTCATTGCTACCTATACTAAGAATATTGAGGATGTAGTACTAGAAAATGCTCTTCAAAATGCGAAGTACACATCACCAGATATCCAAAAAGAAATATTATTTCTTTTAGCTACAAATGTACAAAAAGCAATTCGTGATGAAATCGGCACGACAAAATTTTGTTTAATTGTTGACGAGTCTCAAGATGAATCTAAGAAAGAGCAAATGGCTATTGTTGTGAGATTTGTCGACCGAGATGGACATATTCAAGAAAGATTTTTAGACTTGATTCATTTGAAAGATACAACTTCATTGACCTTAAAAAATGAGATTTTATGTTCTTTATCTTATCATAAACTCAGTGTTCAAGATATTCGAGGTCAAGGATATGATGGGGCTAGTAACATGCGTGGAGAGTGGAATGGATTACAAGCTTTATTATTAAAGGAATGTCCGTATGCTTATTATATACATTGTTTTGCTCATCAACTGCAATTGGCTCTTGTTGCAGCATCTAAAGATGTGACTGAGGTACACAGCTTCTTTAAGACTTTAAAATTTATAGTTAATGTCATATGTTGTAAAGCTTGAGAGTGGAAAAGGAACATATCAAATACGAACACTACAAAGGCCTGGAGATACTAGGTGGAGTTCTCATTTCAGATCAATATGTAGTTTGATGAGATTGTTTGGTCCATCGTGTGTAGTATTGAAAGACATTGCTATAAAAGTTTCTACATCAGGTGATGCGGCATTTGCACTTAAACATGTATTATCATTTGATTTTGTCATTATTATGCACACGATGAAAGACATAATGGGGATAACTAACAAGCTTTGCCAAACTTTACAACAAAAATCTATAGATATTGTTAGTGCTCTGGCATTGGTTTCTACAACAAAAATATTGATTCAAAAACTGAGAGATGAAGGTTGGCAATCACTTTTGAATCAAGTGGTTTATTTTTGTCAGAAAAACGAGATTCTTGTCCCCGATATGAATGAAACTTATAAATATGTAATTCGACCACGTCGTAACAAAGAAAATATAACCACAGAGCATCACTATCGAATTGACGTGTTTATTGCTGTTATTGACAGTTAATTGCAAGAATTGAACTCCAAATTTAGTGAATCAGTAACAGAGCTTCTCCGTCTCAGTGTTGCACTAGATCCAAAAAAAATCCTTCAATGTTGATGATATATGTAAATTGGCAACATCTTATTATCCTTTGGACTTTACAGAGCGCGAAAAGAATTTGTTGAAACTTGAGTTACAACATTATGAGCTAGATGTGCCTAATCATCCACAACTAAAACATTCTTCTACACTTTCTAAGTTGTGTAGTGGCCTACAAGAAACTGGAAAGTCGGGCACTTATCCTTTGCTTGATAGATTGATCAGTCTTATATTGACACTTCCTGTTTCAACAGCGACATCTGAAAGCGCATTCTCAGCAATGAAAATTGTGAAAACACGTCTTCGAAATAACATGGGTGATGATTTTCTTAAAAATTGTTTGATTGTAAACATTGAGAGAGAGATTGCTTATACATTTTCCACAGATGAGATTATAGACGATTTCTATTCCATGAAAAAAAGACGAGCACAACTTAAAGTGCGCAAGGTACTAGTTTTTATATTTTTAGATTTTCTATCTAATTGCATTTTAATATAATGGAGCATCTGTATCTATGTTCTGACTAATTATTTTGTTACTGGCAGGTTAATGGATAACTATGAATCAGTTTTATGATTGTTTGAAAACTTTTGAAGACCAATTCTCGCAAAGATGGATGTGGTTTTTATTTAGACAATTTTTTCTTTGTCAAATTCCTTTTGAAATTTAAAGACCGTATTACGTTATTTAGATATGATTTATATTTTAATATTTTATTGTGATGTAAGCCCCTCCTATTTTAAAATCCTGTTCCGCCCCTGATAGTTTGGTTAACGTATTTAAAGGCAAAAAGAAGCTTAGTTGAAAGAAGCGCATGCCGCATCATAGAAAAATGAGATTAATTTTATGACTTCTAATATTGAAAAATTGAAAACCCAGTCAAATATCTTAGTTACACCAAAAATAACAAACGAATTGATTACATTTGATGATAAATTAGACTAACAGAACATGAATAGAAAAAGCATTTTTAAATTAGCAAAGATTAACGAAATACTAAATAATAGCATTATGTTATTTTCTTATTATAAAACCTTAATATCATTATCATTTCTTCGTATTTCAAAATTGTACTTTAAAAATCTATCCAATTAGAGTAGTAAAATTACCAATTAAACAAAATATTAAATGTCTTCAAAATACAAAACAAATTTCCACTACTATAATTGCATAATTTCTTTAAGTACAAATGTACAATGATCAAATAAGGTAAAAAATGTAAGTGGAGTTTCGTAATTGGATAATTTTTTTAATGAGAGGTGTCTTAATTAAAAAAAGTAGTTGAAAGTATAAACATTTAAGATGCAAGTGTTAAATGTAAGAAACAATAACATACTTTCATGTATATGTTCATTATAGCATTCTACTTTCATGTTTTCCTATTACAACATTGTATTTAGAAAACTACCCAATTAAAACAATGTCATCCAAATAGAGAACGACACTGCTATGAGCCTATGACATAGTGGATTTTTCAACAGGGAATGTCTTACTAAGAAATAATGAATGTGCAAAAGTACAATTGGATAGATTTTTCAAAGTCTAATATGTTGTTAAGATAAAAAAAGAACTTGTTAAAACAGAAATTAATTAAAGTTATATGTTATATCATGTTTATTTTGTTATACATCCTAGTTTTTTCTTTCTACGATAAATCCATTGCTTATATCAAGTTTATGAGCATAAAGAAAAGAAAGATGAGATAGTAGTTTGCAGCAAACCAAGATGTCACAAATTTATGAACATAAAATGCGTTCAACCACTTTCATCTCCAATCCTAATCGCACTGCCATTAAATAATAAAAACAGTATCCCCCTTTTTAAACAACAATACAAACATTAAATGCGTTCAAACACTTTCCCAATAATATATAGTAAAGTATAAGTTTATAATTGGGTGGATTTTTTAAATACAGTGTTGTAACTAATATGTTATACAAGCTTGTTTTATACTTTATAGTATCCCCTTTTTAAGAAAAAATTTCGGTGAAACTTGATAATGTAACAAAAACATATAACGACCCATATTTTTAGCATTTACAAAATGAATATATCCTCAATGGTAGTCAATCTTTGAACTAGTCAATTACCTGATTTTGTGTGTGTGTGTGTGTATGGGGGGAGGGGGGCTTCATGATCACCACATCAGAAAGAATAAAATTGTACAAATCTAAAATGTACAAGTCCTTTTTCTTTCTTGCTAGAAAATATAATCCTTAGGGTTCGTTTTCATGTCTGCTGTTTCTTATGTATAGTAGCCAAGAAACAGATTCTTAAAAATATAAAAGAACCAAATAAGAAGGCTTAATTTTCATAATATATGCAGTCAAACACAGTTGGATCGTCTTTGATGTTTTGGGTTGATATGGGAATATTTTCATCTTTTCGTTCTTTTCCAATAAAGATTCAGTGCTACACTTCAATATGCTCGTCGCTGTTGATTGTTTTGAACAACCAAAACATAAAATGTGGAAACTTAAAACTTAGATCTTTGATCTCGAATCTGGTTACAAGAAAACAAAACAACAGAAGATTACATACCTGCTTCCATTGAGATTTTCGGATCTGGTGAGTAGGGTTGGTTTCCAGTTGATCTCAAGAACTCTCTCTAAATCCCTTAGCAATAACCTCACAAATTTAGTTTGTGTATTTTCATATATTCGATATGCCACTAGTCACGTGTTTATATAGATGGAGATATAATCAAATGTGAGAGTTTTAATGGATTAAAATGAGTTTGATTCATCCGGGAACTCAACCCATGAGATAAACAATGGATAGGGTTTAAATAACTATTCAAAATGAGTCCATCAACAATTTTAAATAGTATTATATATTAATTTCAAATTTATGATATCAATATATTATACATTTATTAAGTGGTCTTATAATTACCCAACAATCTCTCATTGGACCACGAATATCTAAATGTACATATGATCATATAAGCGCTTTAACGTATGTTATCATAACATTGATATCTTTAAACAATCTCGTCCATTAATCATAACAGTATAGGATCAAAGCAATCTTTGTTACAATTTACGTAACTAAAGCCATCAATGGTCACATGTACGTATATGACTAAACGACATATATTAAACATAAATATGTGGCTTTGAAATCAAATCAAATTTCCTATAAGTCCATATTTAGCTTGAAGTGAGATTAAACTTCAAATAAGTGCAAATGCTACTGGAATAAAATGAATCCTTACTTTTGTATAGAAATAAATAATTGTTCTTAAGCAAAACATAAAGCACCAACAAAATGCAAAACTCCAACTAAAACAAAATACCATCAATCTTTATCACTCCTATGTGTGTGTGATATGCTCATGAAATACAATGGGAGGTAATCCGTTCGTGAGAGGATACGTTATTATGTAGTTTGTCATGATGTGCGCTATCTAAATCTATCCATTTGCACTATTTTTAAACAACCAGAAATGTAATGTCATAATACAACTTTAGTGGTTTTTCAACACCAAAAATACGTAGCCCCCTGACAAAATTTCGCAACCATATCTTGTCTTTTGATGCCACAAAGCATGCTACAAATTCTGCTGTCATAGTGGAAGAACTTACCATAGTCTACTTAGAACTCCTCCATGAAATAGTTCACCCTACTAATAGGTAGATGTAGCCTGTTGTGGACTTGTAACTGTCTTAGCATCCAACAAAATTAGAATCAGAATGCCTAACCATCTCTAAAATGTCTGATTTCTTGTATTTGAGCATGTAGTCCTTTGTTCTTTGTAGATATCTCAAAACCCTTGTGGCTGTTTTCTAATGGTCTATACATAGGTTGCTTAGATATCTTCCCAACATCTATACAATAAATAATATATTGAGACGTATACACACTTTAACATACATAATACTTCCAACAACTAAAGCATAAGGAATCTTCTACGTATCTCTAACCTCAAAATCATTTTAGGGTACTAATCGAGACTGAATTTTTCTCCATTAGAAATAGGGGCCACATAGTTTTCAGTTTTGCATGCAAAATCTTTCAAGGGTCTTTTCAATGTAGCCTTTTTGCGATAATCTAAGAATTCCACGAGATCTGTCTCGTTAAATCTGGATTCCTAATAAAAAGAGGCTTCTCCAGTATCTTTCATTTCAAAATGATTTGAAAGAAATCTCTTGGTTTCATATAAAAGCTCCAAATAATTGGTGGCTAGTAAGATGTCATCAACATACAAAAATAGAAAGATATATTTACTCCTACTGAACTTGTGATACACACAATCATCTACCACATTTGCCTCAAAACCAAACGAGACAATAATTTGATGAAACTTATGGTATTATTTGCGGGATGCTTGCTTGACTCCATAGATAGATTTATTTAACTTGCAAGCCATATTCTTTAAATATTTAAAGACAAAGTTTTCTAGTTGCACCATATATATAGTTTCCTCAATGTCACCATTGAGAAATGTTGTCTTCGCATCTATTTGATGTAGCTTAAGATTATAATGTGCAACTAGTGTGATGATCAACCTAAAAGAGTCTCCCGAAGAAACTGGAGAGAAAGTCTCTTTATAGTCAATTAGTTCTTTTTGAGTAAAGCCTTTACCTACAAGACCTGCTTTATGTCTTTCCACATTACCCTTTGTATCCCTTTTGGTTTTAAAAATACATTTACAATCAATAGGTTTCGAATCTCCAGGTAACGAGAGAAGATCCCAAACTTTATTGTCTTGCATAGACTTATACTCCTCATTCAGGACATCAATCTACTTTTGAGAATTAGAACTTTGTATGGCTTGAGAGAAACTGATTGTATCAGTTTCAATCATTCCAATTTGTTCTTCATTTTCTTGGAGATATACATAAAAATCAGAAGGAATTTCATTTCTCCTTTCTCTAGTGGACCTCTTAAGTTAAGGTTGTTCATTATGGTATTTCTGGCTTTTCTCTACATTACAAGAAGAATCAAAAAACCATTGCAAAAACCCAAATCATAAAAATAAAATGAAAAAGATAAATAGAAACATATAGCTTTTAAAAAAAATCATGAACACAATTACGTCAAAAATTACCTCAAGTCTGTAAATGGATTTGAGGGACTTTCTATGATGTTGTCCCAAAGATGCATCAACTTTCACAAGATATTCAATTTTAGGTTTCTGCAATAGGAAGTGGCAAATTAATTACTCTCGTGCTAAATTCAAAGTCAAAATCTCGAATTATCACACAATTCAAGTCGAAAAACAAGGGTTTCTTCAGGTTCTTATTAAAGACGGTAATGGAAGAAACTGAAATGTAATGCGTGTTGAATTGGACTTACTTAATGTCGAAGAATCGCCTTGTAAGTTGTTCCTGTCTTTTACGTTTTTTTTTATCCCTTTTACGTTTTTGAATCTCGAAAGAACCGCCGAAACACCTAAGAAAGCAACCCATTAGAGATCGATATCGAGTCTTTCTGTTCTTAATTTGTAGAGATTTGAAGCGGCTTAGTCTGATTAGTTGATTAGTTGTAATACTAGGAAGAAAAATAAATAATTTTGGAAAAATGATCGAAGAAATATAATTTTTCCAAAATAACATAATTTAATCGGTATCAAGACTGGGAAGAAGCAGATGGATAGTGTGGCTAAACACATGGCTTCGGTCTATCAGACATGGGTGGATTCTGTTGTTGGTTGTTAATTTACCAATGTTTCAACTACAGGTGCCCAACAAGAAATGGGCTTTTTAACCGGTAATAACTGACAAAATTTTTCTACAACGGCTTTTTATTTTACCAATGTTTCAACTACAGGTGCCCAACAAGAAATGGGCTTTTTAACCGGTAATAACAGACAAAATTTTTCTACAACGGCTTTTTATTTAATCGGTTCAACTAAACCTTAACCGCCAGTTTTCATAAAATTTCAAACCAGTTTTTGAACCCGGTTTTTTATCTGAAAATAACCAATTTTTTTTACTGAAATAAAAAAAGGTTAGAAACCAAATTGGTTTTTTTAAAAACCTATTTCGATGTTAGCCAGCCCCTCTAGTTTCTAACTTTCCTTATTGGATCTGGGTTTTAAATGACCAGAAATGGGCCTAATTTACTATATCTGTTTTCTATATTTGAAACTTTTGTAAAAATCATAAAACATATCTACCCTATTCCTACTCCTAAACTACTCCTTGTTATATTAGAGATATCATTCATTATTAAAATACGTAGTAAACCTAGCCACGTCCCACATTGAAGAAATCAACCTGGTGAATGATTTGTTAGTTTAGTTGAAATCAATACCAAAAAAAAAACAAAAAAACAAAAAAAACATGTTTAAAACGTTCCATAATACAAGTCCACGTGGCAAAACTAGCTGTTGTGTAGGTCACATGGTACAAAACAAACTGAAATGGTCTTAATGAAAACAACGACTTCCTTGATATTCTCACAAAATCGGATTTTGCCCTCCTAATATTTGGATGACCGTTTAAAGCCTCACAAACAAATCAAAAGTCCTCCGCTTATGAACAACTAATAATGCACAAAGTACAATTCTCCATAAAGAACACTTCAAATCAAAATTCGAATTAATCTCATCATTATTCATCACCTCATTCACTCGAACAAGAACACAAATCACAGAGAGCTACTAACGACACCTAAATCATCGTCTTGTACCCACAATTCAATCAGTAAGATCTTTTATCTTTTTAGGGTTTTCCTTTATTTGGGTTCTTGATTCTTAAAACCCAAAATGTAGGTTTTTTGAAGTGTTTCGAAATTTGTTGATTGATATGAGTTTAGCGTTAGGTTAAAGTTTACATCTTTTATGGTAAAAATCGAAACTTTTTTCGGGATTAAACGAAATTGAAAATTTGGGCTTCATCTTCGTATTTCTTGTGTATATGTGTTCAAATACAAAATTGGATTCATTTGAACTTGTAATTTTGACTATCTAATGGTCAAATTATCTCCATAAAGAAAAAATCCAGCATTTTCTGTAACAATAATAAATAAAAAGTCTTTCTTTTACAGAAATTCATAGAATTTCATCCAATTATCGTCAATTTATTTGTTTTTTCTCTGAGATTTCTAACTTTTTTGTATTTAATTTCAGAAAATGTCGAGATATTCATTTTCGAAGGATGTTCAGGTTCTCATATGCGGAATTCCATATAACTTGAACAGGGTAAAAAAAAAAAGTCAACCATGGCACCTCAATTTCATTTCTTTTTCTTATAGCATTGTACTTTGAAAAATTATCCAATTACAGCATTGTACTTACAAAATGCTTTTATTACAATATTGTACTATGAAAATGCTACTCTGTTGTAGTAGTGAAAATTGATTAGTATTTGATACAAATTGCTATAAGATGAGTACTAAATAATTTATTTTGACCTTAACAAAGTCAAATAGTACTAAAAACCCGTTCAACTTTTTTAAATTTTGTAAAAAAAACCAAAAACACGAACCCATTACAGTATTTGTTATAATGTTTAGTGACATCACATAATTTTGTAAAATCATGGGTGAATTGACATAAACGTCGTCGTTATAAATTATATATTTTGACCTTTATAAAGTCAAACTTTGCATCTCTTCATGAAAACTGCAGGATCTTCTTGCTGAAAGATCATCAAAACTCTGTAAGCTCTTCAAAGAAAACCCAGATGAAGATCTTTCACATCTTCTTTGCGATATCCCTACAACCCCTCAAATTTTCGAGCTCATTGCAAGATTCTGCTATGGTTTTGAAGTCAATTTCACGCCGGAAAACGTCATTCCGATTTCCTGTTTGGCTTGCTATTTGGGAATGACCGAAACCCACAGCCCCGATAATCTTCTGACTCGAGCTCTATCGTTCTTCGAACACAAAATCATCACTGGCTGGAACGAATCGATCAGATCACTAAAGGCAACAGAGAATCAAATCATTCTTCAACAAGCGACAAAACTAGGGTTGATCGATGGGTGTGTGGATTCAATCATCTCAAAAGCCCTAAATAATCCGATTCTTCTTGGTGAACCGATCGAACCCATCACGAATCATGTTCTCTCTGATGACGATGAAGATGGGTTTAATGGCGATGTTTACAAACCAAACGCCAAGAGGCAACTTTTCGTTCTCGATAGTACACAAGATTCAAGTTTGACCCAACTTCGTCTTCAATTCTACGAACCAATAATTCGCGGAATGATTCAATGCAAAATGGGTTCAAATTACATCGCATCAAATCTTTACCAATACGCGAAAAAATGGGTGTTTTTCGACCCGAAAGAATCCGATCAAGATTCGTCTTCTTCAGAAGGCGTTTCTTCAAATTCAAGACGAGACACAATCGAAGCAATCGAAAAACTTTTCCCCCATGAACGCGGTGTTGTCCCATGTGAATTACTATCCGAATTGCTTCAATACGCGACAATTTTAGAAGCTAGTAACGTTTGTCGAGATGGGTTCGAGTTAAGAATTGGGAAACAATTAGATTTAGCAACCGTTAATGACTTGTTAATTCCATCTCAAGGGTATTCGAAAGAGGAAAAATACGATACCGAATGTGTTCGAAGAATCTTGAAACATTTTTATACAAATTTCACCGGGGAAGATAATCGGGCCGGGATCCTAATCGTTGCGGATCTTGTTGAGGATTTTCTCGGTGAGGTGGCGAATGATGTCGATTTGAAAAAGGATTCGTTTATTTCGCTTGCGGAATTGTCGATTGCTGCTTCTGAAGGAACTCAAAGAAGTTCGGATGGGATTTATCGGGCGATTGATATTTATTTACATCAACACGGGTATTTGATGGAATCGGAGAGAGAAGAGATATGTGCGGTTCTTGATTGTAATAAGATGTCGCCGGAGGCGTGTGAGCATGCCGCCCAAAACGAGCGGCTTCCGGTGAGGGTGGCGGTGCAAGTTTTGTTTGTGGGGCAATTACAATTGCGGGAGACGATAAAGAAGGAGGTGGTGGTGGCGGAGGAAGGCGGCACGGGGAAAACGTCACCGGAAAATGGGGCGGCGGTGGTTGAATTGGAGAAGATGAGTCTTAAGGTGATGGAGTTGGAGAAGGAATGTGGGGCCATGAGGAAGGAGATTGAGAGAGGGTATTTTGGGAAGATGAAAGTGGAAAAAGAGAAAGGGAATGTGTGGAAGGTGATGAAGAGGAAACTTGGGTGTATTTCGAGTTTGAATAATTGTAATTGTCATGTGAAAAGGAAGAAGATTCATCCAAGGTAGAAGATGTTTGAGATGGTTTTTGTTAGTTTTGGTAGTTGATAGTTATGGTGATCTTTGATGTTTGAGCAATAAATCTTTTGACATTTTCTTGTTTTATATAAGTAATCAAATTCTTATGTAAATTATGGATTCCATTGCATAGTCAATGCGGATTTTGGTGCATCTTATCTTGTTACCGTTATTGTTTTTTTTTTTTTTTTTGGAAAAAGAGAGAGCACCAAAACATTGGGCCCTCGGCAAATTTATTAAACTGATTGTTTTAAGTATTTAAGATCAAGTACTCGGCCTATGTTTAACACGTCATACCTAGATTGTAAACTACTTTTTTTTGGAGTTTTTTTTTTATTTTATATATTTCGCGTATCAAAAACTAGCGTATAACCAAGCATATAAGCTAGTATTTTAAAATGCTAGTATGAGTAACATCTAAAGTAGCGTTTTCAAAATCTTCCAAATTTACCCTTCAAAATATAACTGGATATGTATATACACGAGTTAATAAATTTTGTGTGTCATTTTATGTCATTTTACGTTTTACAGCTAATTTATACAACCAATTTTTACCAAACGTCATTTATTATCAACTATTTTTTCAGCTGCAGCTAGTTTTTCAGTTAGTCGCTAGCTTTTTAGCTACTAGTTAGTTTTTCAGCTATCAGCTAATTTTTCAGTTAGTTTGTCAAACATAGCCTTAAGCTTGTGTTTCGTAGGCGACATAACATGTATTGTAATATCAATAAAACAAAAATTACAATCATTGTCCCACCAAAAAAGTAGAACAAACAAGGTGTGACATACACTTGATCAAAGGGCGATCTTTATTGTCGTTGATGTGGTATTAAAAGTGCAATCCTTATAAAACCACTACTATAGTTTGTAAGTTTTAGGGTTTAACCATCCAAAGGGAAATAGGTGTAAATGTAGTCTACAAGCAAAATGTTGGACTCCTAGTCAATTCTTTAATGATCAGTCTATGTTGGACTTTTTTCTGTCAGATTTAGCTTATAGTTGTAGTCATTCATCATTACGTAGAAAGTAATCTGTTTGAAAACGTAGCATACTGAAACATATTTAACTAATAAAAACCTACACGTCAATTGCACCGGTTTACAAGTTAGAACAAAGTTCACAAGAAACATAAAACACCACAATCAACAGTTTTCATCTATAAAAACAAGCAATCAACAGTAATTTACTCCTTGAGCAAAAGAAGAAACAGCCTTTGATCCACCTTAAATTTACCCATTTTCACCGGGGTCCCTTTCATCAGCAGTTGAAGCCCTCCAAATGATACGTACACAGCCCTGTATATTATACACACTCATAATTCAAGAAATCTTGATTTTTAAGGGCAACAATTGTAACTTTTTGTCCAACCCAAAAAGGTCGAATAAGGTGGGACACAGACCCGCTCTCGTTCTCATGTATGTTCAAAAGACGTAAATGCCCTTCTCATCCTCACCATCAAAAATAGCCATAGCAAGCTTGTCCCATCCAATGTAAGACAAACGTAGCCGAAGGCTACGTTTGTTACACAGGGCAGAACTGGACAAGCTTGCTAAGGCTATTTTCGATGATGAGAATGAGAAGGGCATTTACGTCTTTTGGATATACATGAGAACGAGAGCGAGTCCGTGTCCCACCTTGTTCGACCTTTTTGGGTCGGACAAAAATTTACAATTTTTGTCCGACCGACACCAGTCTTGTAGTCCTGTCCTGGTCCTGTTGCAGGACCAGGACAAGGAAATTAAAGAAACAGGTGTGATGAGAATTGAAATGCGTACACTTCAGCATCGCCGTTTTGGTTCTTATCATCTGAGATCTTATATAGCAACCCATGCATCACATACTCGAATCTATCAGCAAGTGATTTTTTGTTCCCCTGTCGTAAAAAAAATTACAATTATTGTCCCATTCAGCCCGACAAATGCCTTTAAAATTTAAATAAACGTTTACTTCATTATGACTGGTAACAGCTGAGCCATCTTCATGTAATGTTTGTGACAAAACCATTCTATATTTCTCTCCAGCATGCATAGGGTACAACTGTGAGTTCACATCCAACACAATGTACATGTCCGATTCCTCCCCTCGTGCTTCGATACGTGAAACTGAAAATAGCAATGTACTTTCATTTATTTGGATATTGTAGCAATTGTTTTGTATTTGGATTATATTGCTATAGTTGGTAAAAATTTGAAAGTACAATGTTATTATAAAGAGAAATGAAAGTAGAATTACCTTTGTCATACTTTTTACCATCTGCATCCACTCCAATCACCTTAATTGTATCATCAAAGTGGGGGTTCACCATCGTTGTTGCAAATTGGCTTAGAAATACAAATAGAAACAGAAATTCAATTATAACAAAAAAAATGTTGATATTTATTTAATCTTTATATGGTAGCTTTCTTGGTCCAGTTCCACATATAAATTCTCTTCACTACTGATCAATTACATAGGGTTAAAATTAATTATAACAGCAACGTAGTCGTTAAGTAGTTCGTATGTATGATATATCTACAAGGTGTTCATAAATTGAAGCTTAGAAGCTACAATAATTCGTAATGACGATTTTGTGGTGTTATTCTGTCGTTTACATCTAGGGAATCGATCAAATATGTCGGACAGCTGATTGATGGATGATGGTGTGGATACAGCTGATTGATGGATGATGGTGTGGATAAATTGCACGATAAGAGATCGATTAGCATTCTAGAACACCAAAATGATAAGGGAATACGACTAAAACCCTAAATTAACAAACAATAATAGACCAAGTTGTTATCTAATATTACGCTTGTTAGTAAAAGCACAAAAGAAGAGAATTTGCATATGAACAATGGGAGTATGGTGATTAGAAATGTGAATTTGGCAGAAAAATAAAGATACGAACCTGATGATGTCTCGAATTTGGTTGCCCTGCCAAAACCCTAGACGAGGGTTTTCTGAAAGAGGGTATAAGTAGCTCTGCAGAATATTAAGGAGTTGATCATAAAAGACCGGACGATCAATTTTTTCTAAAAGTTTATATAATTTTTTTTTTGATATTTTTAAGGTAAAATTTTGTTTATATCTTATAAACCTTTATAATTATTTATATATTTTTATAAAATTTGAAATTACATATATGTTATTATAAACACTAAAAATTTACGTATATATCCAAAATATTATTATTAAATTAATCATTTAAGTATATATATATATATATGTGAATTTTAAAGATTTGTAATGATATATACGTAATTTAAAAGTTATAAGGATATATACGTAATTATAAAAGCTTTTAAGGATGTAAACGAAATTCTTCAAATTTTTAAAGACTAAAATTGCAAATGGTTAATGTGGTTTTTTAAATTTGCAGTTTAATCTTTTAACCTTTTTCCTAGAGTTAAATGTATTGTCGGTTTCTATGGTTAGCCAAAAATTGCTATAGTTGGTCTAATAAGGTATGGTTAGCCAAAAATTGCTACAGTTGGTCCAATAAGGGGCTGTTTGGATGTGCTTATAAAATCAACTTATTAGTTTATTGACTTTTTGGAAAAGTCTTTAGTCATAAGTAAGGGTCTCATTACTTATTAAAAACTGCTTATTTGGCATTGCTTATATCTTATGACTTTTCCAAAAACCCAATAAGTCAATAAGCTGATTTTATAAGCACATCCAAACAGCCCCTAAGTTTTGGACTAACACTACAGGTCCAAAAAGATGATTTTTTGCAATTTTGGTCCAATTTTTAAAAAAATATTTAGAATGACTATTTTGCCCTTGTTATTTTCTTTTTTCTTTTCTTTTAAGTTATTTTACTACTTTCTAATTTAAAAAAAAAACAAAAAAGAAAATAACCCCCTCCCATAAATTCGCCCCTTCTTCTCTCAACTCTCTATCTCTCTCTCTTTCTCTCCTCTTCTTTTTGTAAGCTGCGTTGCCCGGGATCATAATTATTGCCTGAACTTAACATGTAATATAGACATGGGATAAGCTTCTCTGGATCCTTTAGCTCAATTTCGTTATTTTTTAGTTTTCATAGTTTAGTTTGGTTAGAATTATAGGTTTTAGCTTTTTAGTTTGTATCAACTCTTGGTGTTAAGAGTTTTCCGCATTCAAGAATTTCTCTACGGATTGAGGTTGAGTTTTAGATTTAGGAGTAATCATTAGCTCCTATAGTTGGTTAGTTTTGGAACGATTGTTCGTTTGTTCATTTTTTATAAAAGAAGTTGTTTTTGTTCACGAGTGCTTTTGAACTGTAGTACTTGATACTCAGATCTGATTTTGTTCATTTGATTGATGTTTTTTAGTTTGAATTGAGTTTGAGTGTTAGTAATACTTCTGTTATAGAGTGACACTATAATCAGGCTTCTATCGACACACCTAGTCAACCACAAACTCCCCGGAGATAGTTAAACTCTCTTTCCTGTCGTTGTTACAGGTGACTCCTGCTCCCATCTCTCTCTGTCCGTTCCAGTCAGGAATCTGGAGCACGGATCAGTGTAACGACAGTTCTCTCTCCATATTACAGGTAATGTCAGACATGTTTCTGCCACACCTCCAGGTTGATTTCAGAACCATGTATAGGTGCAACAGATCCGGTGGGATCAATCTTTCATCTGTATCCTCCAAGAGTCAAAGTCACGAACTCCTATTTGTCGATCTTGGGCCTCCCGACTTCAACCATGAAGCTCTGATACCAATTTCTTGGGCAGCAGAAGCACCAACAAACATTGCAAAGTACTCCAACAAATGTTCTTATGCTATCAAGACTAGTGAGAAATACGAAGAATTGAAACTAAGAAACACAGTGATATAAAGTGTTTCACTCGACAATAAGCCAAGTTGCATCCATTGTGAGAAACGATAGAAACTTCAATGATTTTACAAGAGAGAATCTATGACTACACACTCCTTATTATTTTTGACAAATCACAATGCATAGATATGGGGATGTATAAATAACGAGATATGGAAAGGCTCAACACGCAAGGTCTTGGGTGTGAAGAAGAAAGGACAAACTAGCCCTGCACCTAGTCACTTTACAGGCGCTGAAGTGATTACTCAATTCTCCCCATGCTGCCCCTGTCACAGAGCACTGTTCTTTGCGTGTTCCCAAGATATTTATGACAGCGGAAATGACTACACCAAAACAGGGTCTGACCAAGACTTTATCTTGGACAGGGATCACCCAATTGGACTTCAGTCGACTTCTTCTTCACTTGTGTTGAACTATACTTCGTATAAGGCCAAACTCTTCCTTCAAGAAAGAACTCTTCTGTCAGAACTTCGTATTGGCCAGAGGATACTACTGATTTCATCTTCTTCTGCTGAATACATGTTCACTACTGTGATCGTAGCCCTAGCTACAAATGTCACTGTGAACATCGGTCTGCATAAGATACTGATGAAGCCTTCCTCGGACACAACTCCCAGGTTTGGACTTGGTACTTTCTTTGTCACACACCATTAGTCTGGTAACCAGTCTGTTACCAACTGACTTCTGCTATCTGTCTTGGATACTGTCTTTGTTGTATGCCTCAACCGAGAACATGACCTCTGATCCAGACGAAGCAACAACTTTGGTCATGCTGATCTTCATGCCTTTGGTTTCAATCTTCTGCTGATCATCTGAATAAATACTTCCTTCCACTCGCTGATCCGCTATGGTTGATCTCACCGGAGTGAAGAAATCCCACTTAACCAAAAGACTGGGGACTTTTCTGAGATGTACACCTCAACAGTACTGGCTAGTCTCGCCTCTATTTCTGGTTGCTTCGGACAACGATTACACTTCGATTGTCATGGATAACTCCGATTCGGATTAGGCTCCATACTTGCTCAGCAGAAAGCTAATAGGGAGAACAATAAGAACAAGAAGAAGAGTGAGAGTGTTGGAAAAAGAGAAAATGAAATGAAAATAGAAAACTCATCTTCGATTTCATGTGTTGGGATGAATTAATGTCGTTACCGAGTATTTTCTGAAGATGAATTCTGAAAATGAGAGAGTTCATAGTATTCAAGAGAATCAACGGTGATGGTAAGAGCAGCAGTAGGTGGTAATTATTATTATTATTTTTTAATAGTTTTAATTAAAGAAAATATAAAATAAATTAATAGGGTATTTTAGTCAATTTATATGGTTTAGGGACCATCCATGCAACATAATAAAACTACGAGGACCTTCTAAGATACGAAAAATATTAGGGACTAAAACTACAAACTTGGGAATCCATAAGTACCATTTATGAAGCTTTGTCTTTTTTAAAGTACGATTTTTTTTTCAATCAAAAGTATTGATTTTTTGAAAGTTTTCAGAAAATCTAATCATATTAAAAACATCTTATTTTCATAAATATGTTTTTCCGGTTAGAATGTAATTTTCAATAATGAAGCAAAGTTTGTTAATCATTGGTGTGAGAATGTTTTGGTATTTTACTAAAATGAAAATCATACCAGAATTTTTGGTTTTTGACTTTGGATATATTAAATCATTTGTTTTTTATTCAATTTCTCGTTTTTATCTTTATTTTCATTGGTTTATTTATCAAGTTGCTAACCGTAATTTCTTACAACATGTTCCAATACACATATGCTTTTTATTTTAAATTTTTTTGAATATTTTTTATGATTAAAAGCATGAAATAAAGATACAAAAAATGAGAGACTGAAACTGAAAAACCAATGGCTTGGTATTTTCAAAGTTAAAAACCAAAATTTTTGGTTTGATTTTGATTTTAATCAAAACTCACTCCTAATAGTTAACAAACTCTATTTCATCGTCCGAAATCACGTTTTATTAGGAAAAAATGTTTTTTTTTTCAAAAAATGATGTTTTTGAAAAGTTTTTTTAAACTTAAATGATAGTCTAAAAACTTTTGAAAAACAGTTTTCCCCAAAATAATAATACTAATAAAGTGTTTTTCGATAAACACCTGAAAACTTAGTGGTTTTAGTTGAAATTTCCCTTATGCGTAATTTGAAAAACGGATAAATATTGTTTTTCACTTTTTTCAATTCCAAATTTTTTCCAAAATATAAACTCTCACATACACTTACACCAACACCCCACCCTACACCACCCCGCTCCTGATACCTACATCCACCCACATCCCCCACCTCCCCCACCTATACCCCCATCCTACACCCACACCCATACCCACCTACTCACCAACCAACTTGCGCCCATGCACCATACATGTACATGTACTTTTACATATGCACACATACATGTATATGTTTATACACATTCACATACACATACATATACGAAGATTGGAAATTGAACATTGCTAGAGAATACATATCCAAACACATTTTCTAATTTTCTAAAATGGAAAGTAAACACTTAATCAGTTTCAACCAAACATGTTTTCTAAGTATTTTACTAAAAGCTGAATATGAAAACTCTACCCCATTTCTGAAAACGTTTTTTAGAAAACTAAAAATAGTTTCCTCTACCCTATTGATGAGAAATTATAAGCTTTATGGTTGCCACACCTCATATTCGACCACCATCACCCATCACCGGCCATTGATAGCTGCCATTTTACCACCGAAGCAACAACAAGTTGCTGCCCCTCCTTCTTGCACACACTGCTCTGTTTATCTTTTTCTTTTGATTTCTCTATCTCACTAGTTTTGATTTCTCGACACACACATCAGACCATAGAGAGACACAGGGAGATCACGATGTCTCTCATTTTTCTTATGGTTGTTTTGGGTTAACACAACACACACACACACACACATTGACTTCTTATTTCTAATTTCCATTCCTTTAATTCCTTTAAAATTTAAATCAAGAAAATACAAATTTATGTAAAAATATATAATTTTCCTTAATTACCAAATACTAACCCTTATTTGTTTTGTTATTATTATTATTATTATATCTACATACATACATACATACATACATACATACATACATACATACATACATACATACATACATACATACATACATACATAACCTCATAAATGCATTATCTCAATTTTATTTAAATGAATTACACTAAGACATATTCTTAGGGTAAACAACTAATGGGACAAAATTTGTTAAATTCCAATTACTCCGTTTATCATAGTATAAGATTAAATAAACTAAATACTTATTATCTTTGTTTTATGATTTTACAAAAAGTCAAACATGCATAGACTAGAAAAAAGAAACATGAAAAGTATAAAAGTACGAAAAGTAGGAAATAATTAAATACTAACATTCTGAAGGTATCTATGATCCATGTGCATGACCCTTGGGTGCATTCGAGCGCTTCGAGCATATAGGAACCATTTAGGTGAGCTTTGAACCCACTTCTCCTCTAATTGCCCCATATTGGATTGTTAAAATCTCTCTCCTATCCCATCAGGTTGAAACATCTATATCCCACGGGGGTTGGTCTTCGGGATTTTTCTTCTTTATCTCCTGAATGTAGCTGTCAGTATAAGAAATTTAGGTATTTACCCACGCACCTTATACATGGGTATAAGCCTAGTTGATGTTGGTATTCATCTTTACCCATGCATAAATTAAGTTTCACTATGTGTTGGCTCATGCAGGTTGATAAAGATTATTACTCACACATCCTTTATGTGTATGTAGAAGGTGTTGGACTTCAATGATCTTTATAAACATAAAACATGCAACGAAAGCAAAATCAATAACCGAATTCCACCACGAATCACATGTTCACGAAACTTGAAACTAATCAAAACGAACAAATTTTCTTGTGATATTTTAAGTCTAGGATGATAAAGGTCTAATACAACACATCTATAATGTGATCGCACACCAATATGATGATCAAGCAAACAAACGAAGCAAAACTCTTTTCTTCTTCTCTTTTGCTCAAAATCATGAAAACTAAGTGAGGTGGGGAAGAAAAACGTGAACTAGAGGGAAAAGGAAAGAAGATTCGTAAAGAACTATCTAAAGTCTGTTAGAGTTTATCTAGCCATTTGAATAACTCTTATACAATCCTTATCCTTGACTAACTAGTTGACTTTCAAATACTTTCATTTTAACCCCTTGTGTTTCCACTAGTTTCTAATTAACCAACATATAATGAGAAGTTAATAAACTAGTACCTCATCTTACACCTTTTGTTAATTTATGCTTGCTTAAATCATATGTTGTGTGTAACCCAAAAGGACCCTACTATACATAGTAATATCACCAACTTGTTGTGACCATGGGCATATAACCAACAGTTCCTATTTGTACATATCAAAACAAATGTATGGTATTATATTCTTAACCTAGCAAGGGGTATGCCTTCTATGACAAGTGTTGTACTCATATTATGAAACTCCCTTAGCAAAGTGATCAAATATTCTTTTGTTCTACAAGATATCAATATGAACGTGAGACATAGAAACTTTGTCAATCTCAGACGTTTAAGATTGCATTTTCTAATAGGGATTTGTGATGACCACAACAAACCGTACTATTGATCCAATAATAATTCAGAAAAAGTATGGCCATACATTTAATGCCAGTACCAAATCATCGAGTGCCTCAAGGATATTGCTTCTCCTGTTAGGGCGGGAGGAACAAATAAATTTTGACTATATGAAACCCACCCACTCATCATGTCATGCCTGGACATTCCCTTTAGGTTTTCTAGTTACAGCCAACATTGGAGAAAACCAAGGTACAACATACTCAAAAACTAAGAATCTCATGCATGTCCTTTTAAATAATATATGACACTACCATCTGAAAATTACTCATGATAGTTTCCATGAAGTAATCTCTAAGTATGTGTTAATCGAATACTTAATCTCAATTAACCATACATTATTATTACTCGCATCTCTATGGTATCTCCATATCTATGAGCAATGTACTAATACCTAATGTCCGCCTTGAATCACCACTCACTTCCAAAAGTATGATCGATTGTGGATGTTTTAAATAACTTAATATCCAGGAAGTTAAATAAAACATGAAAAATTGGAACACAGTGATAAACTAATGAAATACCTACACCATGTATATATTGAGATCAATACAATATAATCATTAAATCAGATAAAGTTTACAGTGCCTAAGTTCCTAATACAAATCAAACTAAACTAAATATGCTCAAACCAACTCATCAGCAAATATAATGCCTATTGACCTAGTATGAGGATCATGCTTGGTCTTTGATAGCGGTTTGGTGAATGGATTGGCTATGTACCCTATCTGATGTAACTCAATTAACTATGATGTCTCTGTATGGTAAGACCCTGGATCCTGACTGCGTACAAGAATCGTCTCTCTTAGTTTTGGGTACCAACATGTAAATACAATAAAAAGATCAATAAAATGTTAAAATGATTAGTAGTGAAAACATATTGTGTTATTACAAGAATGATTATAGCTGAAATTCTAATCATTTATGCAACCCATAGTCGTAATCATAAATGATTACAACTAGTGTTTCAATCAAGTGTATAGCCATAGTTATAATCATATAATCATACTTGACTCATTTTCTAACCAATGCAAGGAATATAAATTAAAATTATAACACCAAAATGTAGCTTGAGATGAAATAACTATAGTTTAAGCCATTTCGGAAAATAGCACTAACATTTGATTATTACCCCCAAACGACCATTTTAGCTAAACCATAGTTTGTTAACCGACCCTTACAACTTCAATACTATATAATCATTTACAATTATAAAATATATAATCATTTAAAAAAATAACAACCATTAATATAATCATAAATAAATACATCAGTAGTCATTGATGATTAAAATGATATATTCATTAATGAATATTTTTGATAGTCATAAATAATTAAATGATGTAATCATAAAAGAATATACCAAAAGATGAATAAATTGGAATTCTACCAGATCAAAATTTTAGGTCTTTGTGTGTATGCATACATTTGGAAATTAGAAATCGAGTATAAAAACTTATTAGGAGCTATTATTTTGTGATGGAACTGGAAGAGGAAGATCACATAATTTCCTAAAAAATTGATTAATTTTTTAATCATTTTCTCTTTGTCGGCTATCTTCACTTGACTATACAAAGACGACACAAATTAACACATTTTATTGGTTCAAGATCTATGAAAAAAACTCCACTAATTATAGGATGCAAAGAATTATTTATCATTTTAATCATCACAATAACATAAAGTTTTGATTAAAACTCGATAATAATTAATGATGTACTCCTAACAAATAAAACTCGATAATCATTAATGATTAAAAATTAATAAAAATAAATGATACATCATCAATTAAAATTCAACATAGCAAATTAATAATCCATTAATTTACCTACTACCATACTAGTAATCACTAATCAAACGTAGGATTGCAAAACCCCATAATGCATTCATCATATTGAAAGAAATCAAAGCAAATGGAAAAAATTATAAGTCGACCAATAAAACCAACAAGGCACAATATTAAAACAACAATTGTAATGGCAAAAAGGGTATAAGTAGAGGCATATTGTCATGGTTTCTAAAATAGAGATGAGAGATAAGGGAGAGAGCAGTAGATATTAGCCAATTACATTAAAGCGAATTTTGATTTTTTGCTTTCAAAGAGAAAGCGAAAAAGGCCATAAATTTCTAGGTTCGTGTGTTTAGGGCTCCTCCATGCTGCTCTTTCCTATACATTTCTGGAGATGATTGCACATTTCTTGATTTGAATCAATAGAATTTTATGATTACCTTGAGTCCGTCATCAAGGAGCCTTTCAATATATCTATATAGTTTGTCATCAGAGAGCATTGCTTGTTCATAAGGTGATGATGGATTGGTTTCTCAACCGTATATGAGAAATAAAGGAGAGAGTGGTAAAGATTAGCCAATTACAATAAGATGAAGATAAAGTTTGACAAAATCTAGAGGTAAGAATGACAAAAGTTTGGAAAATTTCTCTTACATTTTATTAGTGAAGATGGTTGTTGCGATGGTGTTGGTGTAGAGAGATGGTGAAAATGATGGTGGTTTCGTTCGAAGAAGGTGGGTAATAGTGGCGATGTGACAGCTGAAGGAGGGTATTGGGAGATGTGTCCTAAATTGAACAAGGGTGGAGACATTGAAGCCCTAGTTTAGTTAGGATGAGGGAGAGAGATTGATGGATTATCAGAATATTTAAGCTAATTTCATGGAAACAAAAATACGTGGAAATCCTTTAATGCCCTTATACCCCATTAAAAAAATTAAAAAATTTCATTACATGACTTTTAGATTTTACATAAATGGCCCATTAATATTAGCCTTAGATATTAGTATTTGAAAGGGTTAGATCTATTCTTACGTTCTCAACCTTGCAACATTTTATAGACTATATTTACTATGATTCATAACTGATTAGACTAAACGATCTAACTTTCTTTAACAAGATTATTGGTTCAACATAGCTTGTTGAATTGTTACAACACATATTAAAAAGTTACCACCAAAATAGAAGTTACATATAATATATTCTAACACATATATTGAATTATTAAACACATATTTAAATCATGATTAAGCTAAAGTGGTTAAGTATGCTAAGATGGATGTGTAAATCATTTGCTTTTAGCTTTTCGTTCTTTTGAGTTATTTTGAGATGGAAATGATAAATATTTATTCAAATGATATAATTATTGATTGGGTTAACATATATTTAAGTGATTTTGTATTGACTTTGAACGTGCAGGTAAAAGAAATAATGTGTCATTTATATAAAGAAAATTATTTTATCATGGCATCCTACTTTCATTTCTTTTTTGTATTATATAATTGTACTTCTATTTCAATTGTTACAAGTTGAACAAAATAATAAACCACAAATGAAAATTCAATTACAAAAACAATTTTCCACAAGTAGTCGAGTAAACTCAAAATAAGTACTTGCCATCAACATTCATGTAACCAAACATCATACATTTCGACTGTCGTCCTCACACAAAATTTTTTTGATACCGATCCATTGGAATTACAAATAAATAATGAATATATGTTAATTTATGTGAATTTGTAACTTGATATAAAACATATGAGCATTCAATCGAAAAAGGCTTAAAAGATTATGCAATACCCTATAATTATACAACTTCCACATATATTGTAATGTTTACCATTTGAAGCAAAAAACTTGGTATCGTTCAAAAGGATATGACAAGAACAACACACCAAAAAAACTTAACATTCGACCTTATTTAAATTTATTTTCTAAAATGCTATATTTTTTGTTTAATATCATATAATACAACTTGCGTACGATGAAAAAGTTGTGTGTGAGGAAGTAAAACTAAGAAGATTGAAGTCATTCATCAAATAATTGGTCTTTAAAAATTCAGATCTGTGGATATAAGAGGTGAAGAACTTAGTGCATATTCTTGAACACATCAAGGACTTATAGTTAAGGTTTGTATTTGTATAATTCATTACAGAATTACATATGATATATATAATATAATGTGCTATAATTTGGTTGTATGTCAAGAGTTGGATATGATTGCTTGAATAGAGAAAGAACGTTGTTTTTAGGAGAAAAAAAGAAATGAAAGATAACATGCTAGAAGGCTTATTTAGATATCCATGTAATGAGATAAATTTCAAATGGTTGTTCATCATGGAATCATTATTTTCACAGATTTTACACGTATAAGAATTGCATTTGAAGAAGATTGTCAAGTTAAAGGTGATTTAGAGGTTGAGAGTGCACGTAAATTCAGTGAAGAAAGAGGTACAAATTATGTAGGGAAGATAGTTGATAATGTGGTTAGAAAAATTGAAAAACAAAATGAATATGCATGGTTATAAGATGTGTTCTAAAGACCTTCATATCTACATCGACGAAGGAGAAAGTGGAACAAAAGGTACGGTGGATGCTTGCATAGATAATGTCGAACATGGGGGAAATGTTGTAAGTCAATTGAAAATAGGACAATGCAGTCAAGATACAATAATATTGTCCCTATGTACGCCAAATTTCAAAGCGACATGTGAAAGCCCCGTTATAAATAAAAATGACAGATATTTGTGTGTCATAAATTTACGACATATATTCATGACAGACAATTACAACAGACAATTACAACAGACAATGCCTGTCTTAAATGGCCATAGATGACAAACAAAGTCTGTCATGAAAAGCCCCGTCATAAATGATAGATGACAGACATTTGTCCATAATGAATTTATGACAAACATTTACGACATCAACTTAAAATTTCCAACCAACATTTTTACGTAGTATTTTTGTCATTATAAAAAATATATTTTTTGTAAATGTATTAATATTGAAACTAATTCACATTTAATTATACAAAGGAAGACAATCATTTACATAGAAAATATAGTTTGACAAGTACAAAGTGTAGTTATTTACACAAATGGTGTCTTGAAGAATGTCCAAAGTTCTTGCTTGAACATAACTTGGAGCCCTTTTCTGATACATAACTGCATCATCTCGTACCAGCATCCTCGATTCCGTGAAACTCTGATCAATCTCTTCATCACTATTTTCCTATATTCTATAAACATTTTCCATATTTAGAATCAAATCATTCATTTATTTAATAACAAATGATGCAAACGATAAAACTTTGATGTTAAAGTGACTGCATACCTTATTGGTTGCCCTAAAAAACTGGTGCTTGGGTGTTGAGTGGTGAAGTTGTGTTTGGTTCTGCAAGTAATTTAAATCAATGATTAACTAACTGAATTAAATAAGAGACAAATGTAGGATACTATGATACTCAATTAAATGAAAGTAGGATGTTGTAATAGAAAGAAAAGAAAGTAGAATGCTAAGATAATCAATGATTCAAACCTATAATCATTATCTAATTGAATTAAATAGAAGTACAAATGTAGGATGCTATGATACTCAATTACATGAAAGTAGGGAGCTATGATAGGAACTTGAGTAAACTACAAATTTGGTCCCTGTGGTTTGCACAAAAGTGTGACTGAGGTCCAAAAAGTTTTCAACTTGCACCAATGGTCCAAAATTGAAAACTTTTTGTGGTTATGGTCCCTATCAAACTTTAAAAGACTGTTTTACCCTTTTGATTTCTTTTCTATATATTTTTATATTTCTTTAATTTATTTTAATGTTTTATTAAAAAACAAATGGATTATACCCTCTCTCTCTATATCACGTATCCTCTCTCTCTCTCCTCTCTCTATATATATATCACGTACCCTCTCTCTCTCAATTATCAGGATTTCAATGCCCATTAGATTCAAAATCGCAACAATAGCTTCAGAACCATTCGATCTTTCAGTAAAAATCGAGTTCCAATAAAGATGGAGTTCTGGAAACCGATCCTGAAGATGAAGGTTAGGGCTTTTAGACGGTGGCGATTTCAGGAGGTGGCGGAATTCGAAGAGAAGAGAAAACGAAGAGACGAAGGCGGTGGCGATTTCCGGCAACCACATACACCACCATTCCAATTTCCGCTCCATCTCTTGTTAAAGCCCTCGTCATTTCCACTCACGAGTTCAAATTCTGCAAGAAGATGAACACACCCGTCGAGTTGAGTATCAGTGCCATTTGGAATGGTGTCTGCAACTACCCCGACTTCATGTAACAGTGAGGGGTTTATTTCAGAAGTGGGGCCTACTGTTGAGACCTTGTAGAAAGGGTTTTCCCCAATTAAACTGATTTTGATGATATGATATGAAATCTGCCTGAATTTTTCATGCTTGACACAAATACTTCTAATAATCGACTTACTGGACTTGATTTTGCAAGGTGATGATATGAAATCTGCTACAAACGGTCAAGGAACATCGAGGCTTTCTCTCTCGGCCGCTATCTACAATCTGGTATTTTTCTCTAGTTTGTCAGATGGGAACAACAAACCGATGGATACTTCTTGGTTGCTCTTACAAATTCTTGATTTTTCTTACAAAGTGAGATCGGGATTGGAATTACCACAGATTGTTTATTTTTCCAATTACATTCTTTTCGTTATGTGTCTTTGATATATGATATTAGGTTCTTTTTATTTCCGGTTATGTTAGAAAGAATTCAAAAATCGAGTCAAAATTAGTAATTTCAGGTTTGTTTTCGTTTTGGTGAAAATTCGATTTGTATATCGACAATCTTCACCATTTTTAGTAACAAATGGAAGCAATTTTATTCAATTACTAAATTGGGTTTGGATTAAGATTTCATAGTTATATGTGTTTGTATGGATTTTATCTTTCTGTATGGATTGATTTCATAGTTGTGTGTGGATTTCTCTTTGAGAAAATAAGTTTTTTCATGTTTTTAGTTATGGAGAGAAAATGGGTTTTTGCATGTATCCGATGATAGAGATGGGGGTGGTGATTGTAGAGAGAGAGAGAGAGAGAGAGAGAGAGAGAGAGAGAGAGAGAGAGAGAAAGAGAGAGAGAGAGAGAGAGAGAATATGTGTGTGTGGAGAGGTAATGGTATATTTTTAATTATAAAACAATTATAATTGATATGAGAAAATGAAAAAAAGAAATAAAAGGGCAAAGCAGTCATTTCAACTTTTCCAAGGACTAAAACCACAAAAAGTTTTCGATTTTGGACCAATGATGCAAGTTGAAAACTTTTTGGACCTCAATCACACTTTTGTGCAAACCACAGGGACCAAATTTACACTTTACTCTAGGAACTTCTATAAAGTAAAACAGTTGGGTGGGTGGGGTTAGACAGGTCTTCTATAAATCTATATTAATTAACTTATAACATTGTATTTTGTCATTTTGTGTAATTTAAAATGTCAAAAAGTTGATTTTTTATATATTGATTTTAGGTTATTTAGTATAGATTTCGTTTAAAATGTCCTAAAATTGATCTTAATATTAATAACTTAAAACGTTTTATTCAAAGCCGCCTGAATGAACTGCTCAACTCTATCGAGCAAAGGCTTGAGTGTAAAGATTTCTTGAAACTTTTAGTAAAAATCAGAAAATGAAAAACTTTTCAAACTGAATATAAAAGATTCAAAGAAACATAATTTCAACAAATCAGAAAATGAAAGACTTTTCACCCTAGTTAGTAAGATAACCACCCATTACAATAAACTCTCTTCTATATATACACTTGCATTAGTAGACTTATAGCACCCTAAACTTACATAAAAGAAATAAATAAATATACATATTAATGTAAAATACAATTTTATCACAAAAATTTACTACCCTGAAAGATGTCATACCTCTCGGATCTCTAATGTTGGCGTAGGAGGAAGAAAGTCATTACCCACAAAAAAGCAAAAAAAAAAAAAAACAAAACAAAAAAAACAAAATCATCCAATAATCTTTCCAAGTTAATCACAAAAGGAGGATTTAGAATCTCTAAATCATATTGCAAATATTCTCTCAACGCCCAAATGTTAAGAAATTGATATTTCTTCTTGTGAATTGGGATATCATTTACACAATTCCCATTTGCATCAACATGGTTGCCAAATCCACGACACTCAGCTGCCAAATGACCAACTTGCCCACATTGGAAACACTTTTCCTGATATACAGGAAGTGTGATCACCTACACAACTAACAAGGTTAAATTGGTAAAAAACCGATAACCATACATGACAAGTTCCACAATACATTATTCACTAACCTCCCTTAATATTGAGAAGTGAACCTCATGTGTGGCTAGGGCCAGCATAATAAGATATACATCTTATAAAAATAAACAACATAACTCATTTAAATATAAATAAGGGAAAGATGGTAAACTTAATTGCTGGTAACCAATTAAGGTCAATTTTAGGTTATTTAGTACAGATTTCGTTGGCACTAACTTTCTCAGATATGTTTCGGCGAGCAACTATTAGTATTAATTTTCTTAAACAAACACTACAGGTCTAAAGACAAATGATAGATTATATGCAAGGAGACTTGTAAAATTTCACCAAAGAAGACCTCAAAGGAACGAAGGAGGAGGGGAATGTAAGTTGAAACAAATTCACATATACACTAACAAATAGAGATCAAGTTGGAAGCATACCGAAAAGTAACAATTTTCTCGTGATATGAAGGAGGGTGAAGATCTAGGGCAACCGGTTGATTGAACGGCGAAATAGAGGGGGGGGGGGGGGGTAGAGCAGCGGAGCGACGGTGCAGGAACCAGGGAAAAATTCGATCCAAAATCTCAAACTTGAAAAGCGATTTCTATCTAGATGTTATTTGTTTCCCGCTTGAGGATTTTCCGGTTCCAAATGACCGACTTTGAATTGAGGGTACAACTATGTTTGAAGTTTTTTACATTTGGGGGAAGAGTATACAAGCGAAATGTTTTAAACTTTTTAGACGATAGAGAATCAAAAATTGTAGCGCGTTTAAGATATATGACATACAAATATGTATGTCATTAATTGTAACATAAGATGACATAATTTTATGACGAACACTGTCATAAATTTTTAAAATTTTATAACAGATAACATAATATTTATGACAAACATTTTTGTCCGTCATAAAATAATGTCTGTCATTGTTTGTTTGTTATTAAAAGTCTTTTTTGTAGTAATAGAAGAAGTCAAGAGAAGTTCTTTAAAGGAAAAGTTAGATTTTGAGTACTAGAACATAATGAGTACTACAACTTGAAGCAATTAAACAAACTGTCATATTGAATTTAGTAGAAAAAACCTAAAATTTTCATTCAAACTTAAAAGATATAAACAAAGAGAAATTGTTTTTGTTTCTACCTTTTATTCCTATTAATCTTCCTACCCAAGTTAAATTGTGACATGTGTATTAAAATATTATTAGTTTTATTAAATGTGACACTTGTCATAAAAGGTAGGAACAAAAACAATTTTACTTGATAATAAATTACTTATGAATAGTACATATTTGTTGTTGAAACAAATTGTTATTACTTATCACGTCATCCTCATTAGTATACGTGTTAGAGTCGATATTACAATCATTATGGGCATTGTCAACTTGTAGTTCTTCATTAGCATCCAATGAATCTCTTTCAGAATATTATGTGCATGAGTCGACTGTAAACCCTCAAAGTTATCATTTTCTTCACTATCAATCAATGAATCGCTATCAAAAACGTTATTTGCATGCATCGCTTGTAAATCCTCATTTGTATCTTTTTGCATATGTTCTTCTATATTAAAATAAAATGAAAATTTGATAGAATATAGAATGTTTGATATCAATATTAAGGGTTTAACCCCGTATAAATAGGGATACAAATGGGGGCTCATGGCCAAACCTAAACCCTAACGGGCTTATCTAAACCCTAATGGGTATTAACCCTAATCACTAACATCCCCCCGCAGTTTGATCGGGAGAAGACGATTAAACTGAAAAAAATAAACAAAACATAAAAAAATATACTTGAAAAACAGTGGCACCGGTGGCAGAGCTCTGACGATGGCGACTAACAATAACTGCTCGTTGGAGAAGAAGACAGGAGGAGTGGCGGCCAGAGGCGGATCCGTTGAAGAAGAAAGGAGAGTCGTGACAGTGATCATAGAGCCGACGGCGAAAGAGTCCGGAGAAAGGCAGCGAGCAAAGAGAGAGGGCTCGAGCTGCGGCGGATGGCCCCAATTTCGGTGAGATCGACGACTGCAGTCATGACAGAGGAGAGAAAGACGACTGCAAATCGGAGGCTTCCCGACGAAGAATGTCCGAAGAAGAAGATGTCATCCGTGGAGAGGGGCCGAAGCAGACGATGCAGTAGAAGAAACCGATGACGGAGCTCTGGTTTGGTGCCGGCGGCTGTATTATTATTTATAAAAAAAAGAAGAAAGGGAAAAATATTGAATGCACCTCCGACGACTAGGTCGCCGGAGGTGGAGGTCGGCGGCGGCGGGTTGTGGTCAGCAGTAGGATTTTAACCTAGAGCTCTGATACCATGTAAATATATGGGAGCCCCAAGAATGTCTCTCCAAAAGAGCCCTTGTGGAGAGAGGGAGACTCCAACATATATATACAAACTTATAGGACCGTGTCGCACCAATATGGGATACCCTAACAAAATTTGCACTTGTAGAGTTGCTCTTGATATGTGGGGTTTCATTAAAAAAGCGGTGTGATATTGATCTTCCTCCTTTAGTGGAAATTCACCAATTGGTTGAGTGGCTCTCTTCGGCTCACTTGACCTTGATCTCTCGTTCAATTTTGAGGCTATCTTTATGACTAGTTTGTGGGATATTTGGAATTATAGAAACTCCGTGGTGTTTTGAAGACGATAGATGGAAGAAAGAGCTCTCAATTAGCAACCGCTTGTTGATTACTCTTTTAATTGGATTAGTAATAGAACCAAGAATTTGACAATGTCTAGAATAGATTGGATTAAAAATTTCCTTTCAAACAATGCTTTGTAATTTTCCTGTTAGCTTTTTACTAACTTTTAAATTTCCAATTTTTTAGCTGTTCAAAAAAAAAATTATAATATTTCTCGTAATGATCAAAGGAACATAAAATATATGCTAACGCATATATTGAACTAGTCCAACACATATTTAAAGACTATAGATTTACCGGTTGTTAGAGATCTATGCAAGTCAATGTCAATATAGTTATATATTTCCCGGTTGTTTGAGATCTCTGGTAGTCGGAGGTCAACGTCCAACCCCATTATAATGCTCCATTTGGGATTACGAGACAGTGATCTCTTGCATTTACACTGTATCTCGTGGTCATTTTCTCTACGCATTCAGCAGATTGCCGAGGTATTCTCCTTCTTCTTCTTAGTTTATCTTTTCCCTGCCGGTCAGATCGGTTTTGTCTGAAGGTGACTTGTTAGGCTTATTTTCAAAAGGTAGATGTTATTTTGATGGATTAATTCTCTTTAAGCTATTGTAGATCTGCTGTGTAGTTGTATTTCCTTTTGGTTCGGTACATGGAATTGCATCTGTATCTATTTGTGATAACAGTTTCACCGAGTACGAATTTTCCACAAGTTATGCTTCATGATCATCTCAGCAAACTCTTACTTGAATTTCTCTGGCCTTAAAGATGACCAGCTTCATGATGTCAAAACAAAATTTCTTTTTTTTGAAATTTGGTTTCGTATCCCAGACACTTTTCTATGAGAACCGTTAGAAATGGGGATGAACAATGGCTTGGATCTCTGAAAATCGTGTAAGAATCACTTTCAAATCAAAGTATTTTGATGGTACAATCAAATCTTTGATTGGATAAGATTCAGAGTGAATTCTAGACCAGAGAATGAGAGAAAGATATGTTTTTCGTACCCAGAAAAATGACCAAAACGGCTATAAAACCTGTCAAAAAACTGTCACTGGGCGCGTTACACGGCCCGTGTAATCTTGACACGGGTCGTGTAATGACTTACACGGCCCGTGTAATTCTGACACGGGTCGTGTAATGCCTCAAACTTGCTTCTGTCAAAATACAGCAAATTACACGGGTCGTGTAATTTTGACACGGGTCGTGTAATGCCTCAAACTTGCTTCTTTCCAAATGCAGCAAATTACACGGGTCGTGTAATTTTGACACGGGTCGTGTCAGACTAATTTTTGGAAAATTGAATTTCTAATTGACAGTTTACTTTGTAACTTGATCAAATTCAAACAAGTGTGTACTCCACACCTTCCTTACTTGTTTAATGTTTGTCAAGATCACATTCGGTCAACAAAATTAATCCATTACACTTAAATACATATTGGTAATTTTACAAATCACCAACAAACCTCCCCCATTTAAGTGTAATCTTGATTAACTTAAACAAAACATAACTATACAAAACTGATGCATAAATGAAATATCGTGACGATTGAATTTCACATTAGTGTATTACACATTCCAAATATTCGAATATCAGGGTGTCTCTAAGGATTGAACCCTTTCTATTCATAGTGAATACATGAAGATAATAACACACACCAGTTTACATTCTCATAAGTTCTAACTTGACACTATATTTTACTAGCTTGTGTCCTATCCTTCAATAAGCATAACAAAGCTAAGTCCCAAGCTTCTTGAAGCAGCTAAACTTCATGCTTATATAGGTAGTTCTTTTATTCTTGCACCTGCATATGCAATTTTTCAAAGAACTATTAAGAAAATAAATTTCAACCTCCTTCACTTGCAGTACTGAACACATACCTTGGGATGATATAAACAATAATGTGTTCCAATCTTCAAATATTAAGCTTTCCACATTGAATTCAGCATCTAATGTTCAATTAGATGAGAATTGGGTATCTCAATATCAAAGATTTTTAAGTGGACTTCAAACCCATCCCTACAGCCGCCTTGTGCACAAGATCTCTCGCTAACCTTTTGGTTAGATGATCGGCTAAATTTAACTGAGTCCTTACAAACTCCACAGATATCACACCATTCGTTATGAGTTCACGAATCATACTATGTCTAACATCTAAATGTCTAGACTTACCATTATACACTTGACTATAAACCTTAGCCAAAGTTGCAGCACTATCACACCTGATAGAAATGGTAGATATCGGTTTAGGCCATAATGGAATTTCATAAATTAAATTCCTGAGCCACTCTGCTTCTTTGCCAGCAGCAGCCAATGCTATGAATTCAGATTCCATGGTTGAACTTGTAATACAAGTCTGTTTCTTGGATGCCCAAGAAATAGCACCTCCTCCTAGAAGGAATACCCAACCACTTGTGGAGGAGTGATCCTCCAAATTGTTAATCCAACTAGCATCTGAATAACCTTCTAACACCGAAGGGTATCCACTGTATGTCAAACCATAATCCATGGTTCCTTTCAAATACTTGAATACTCTATTTATGGCTTGCCAATGATGTGAACTAGGATTGCTAGTATACCTACTAAGCTTTCCTATAGCATAAGCAATATCAGGCCTAGTGCTAATCATGGCGTACATAAGACAACCAATAGCCCTTGAGTATTCTAGTTGAGACACAGGAGATCCTTTATTAGGTAGAAGCTTAAGACTAGGATCTATAGGAGTACTAACAGGAGAACAATTCTCAAAGTTGAACTTTTTCAATATTTTCTCAATATAATGAGATTGAGTGATTGAAATACCATTGTTTCCACGCTTGATTCTTATACCAAGAATCACATCCGCCTCCCCCATGTCTTTCATGTCAAAACTAGATGATAATAATTTCTTGGTTTTGTCAACTTCATCTTGACTAGTACCAAAAATCAACATATCATCTACATATAGACAAATTATAACTCCTTTTCCAGAAGTATCAAATTTGCTATATACACACTTGTCAGCTTGGTTTAATGCAAAACCATTAGACAAGATCACATCATCAAATTTTTGATGCCATTGTTTTGGTGCTTGTTTCAAACCATATAATGATTTCTTTAACTTGCAAACATTGTTTTCATGTCCAGGCATCACCAACCCTTCAGGTTGTTTCATATAAATCTCCTCATCTAATTCACCATTCAAGAATGCAGTTTTCACATCCATTTGATGAATTACAAGATTATGTATTGCTGCAAGAGCCAACAATAATCTAATAGTAGATATTCTAGCCACAGGAGCATAAGTATCAAAGAAGTCAATACCTTCTTTTTGCCTAAAGCCTTGGATAACCAATCTGGCTTTATACTTATCTATTGTGCCATCCACTTTCATTTTCCTTTTGAGGATCCATTTACATCCTAATGCCTTGCATCCAGGAGGTAAATCAGCCAATACCCAAGTATTGTTATGCATGATAGAATCTATTTCATCCTGAATAGCTTCTTTCCAGAAATGAACATCTCTTGAAGCCATAGCTTCACTAAATGTCTTCGGATCCTCCTCAATAATATAACAATATTGATGTTCAGAGATGGTCTCATCTCTCGTTCCTTCAACTAAATAAAGTTGAAAATCAGATCCAAAAGACTTAGCTTTTCTTGTCCTAGTACTCCTCCTAGGTTCAGGTACAGAACTTGTACCAGCAGAGACATTTTCTCCTTGAGTTGTGTTCTTGCTAGAAGATTGCTGAATCAAGTCCCTTGGTCTAGGTATAGAAGTAAATCTCTCTTCATCAAAGATAGCATCTCTTGACTCTATAACAGTGTTCACAGACACCGAGTCATTAGATTCTATAATATAGAATCTATATGCCTTGGAATGCTCAGCATACCCAATGAAGATACAATCTATACCCTTTTCTCCCAAGTTTTTCCTTTTTGGTTCAGTGAGTCTTACAACAGCTCTACAACCCCAAACCTTGAGATAACTCAAATTTGGCACCTTTTTATGCCAAAGTTCATAAGGACTGGCCTTATTCTTTTTGTTTGGAGTTCGGTTCAAAATATAACAGGCTGTTAACATAGCCTCACCCCAAAATCCTTCACTAAGACCAGAAAAGGACAACATGGAATTAACCATTTCCTTCAAGGTCCTATTCTTCCTTTCAGCTACACCATTTTGTTGTGGTGTATAAGGAGCAGTGGTTTGGTGTATTATTCCGGTAGATTCAAAATAAACCGGATCATAATATTCACCACCCCTATCCGTACGCAAAACCTTTATTAACTCATTCTTATGTAGCTCTACTTGTTGTTTATAAATTTTAAATTTATCAAGAGCTTCATCTTTAGAATGCAACAAATAGACATAACAATATCTAGATGCATCATCAATAAAAGTAACAACATACTTTTTGTTTCCTAGGGAAGGTGTTGCATGGAAATCACACAAGTCACTATGTATGAGTTCCAACACCTTGCTTTCCCTAACAACATCTTTGAAAGGTTGTCTAGTGATTTTAGTCAACATACAAGTTTTACATTTCTCAATATTCATATCAAAAGCAGGAATCATACTCATTTTAGACATGTCTTTTAATCTATTGTAATGAATATGTCCTAGTCTAGCATGCCATAATTGTGATTTATTCAAACTATTGCTAGTACTAGTTGAAGCCATACAAATCGAATTATCATAAGAAGGATAATTAAGATTAAGCCTAATCATACCATTACATACATATCCAAATCCAACAAAAGTACCATGTCTTGACAAGATATACTTGTCACTTTCTAGTACTTGTTTATAACCACACTTACTTAATACAATTTCAGATAAGAGGTTCTTTCGAATCCCCGGTACATACAATACATTGTCTAAAGATAAACATTTGCCAGAAGTAAAGTTGAGTAAAACAAATCCTAGTCCCTTGATTGGTTCGGTAGCAACATTTCCCATCTTTACAACATGTCCATCTTCAATTGGTTGATAGTCTTTAAACCAACGAAGATCCTTGCAAACATGACTTGTTGCACCCGAATCAACCCACCATGCAACATCATCATCCTGCACATAGAATGCTTCAGAAATCACAGAAACATAATTCTGCACATATTTAAGATTTTGAATAAAATCAGATTTCTGACCTTGTTGCTTGTCCGGATCCTTAGATCCACTTGGACCCACATCCTTGTCCTTGTTCACCTTACGAAGGCGACAATCATTCTTGAGATGACCCGGTTTGTTACAACCCCAACAAACCAACTTAGCCTTCTTGTTTGAAGACTTGTCATCTTTCCCTTTAAACTTCCTTTTACCTTTAAACTTATTGGAATTCTTAGATCCCTCTCCTTCCACCATGTTCACAGAAGAAGAACCAATTTGGTTCTTGCCTTTAGGATTATTATCTAGTTCTTGAGTCTTTAAAGACTCCTCAATCCGTAAATGGCTTCCAAGTTGAACCAGAGTCAACTCTTCATTCTTATGTTTTAAAGTGTGTTTAAAATCTTTCCAGGATGGGGGCAATTTGTCAATGATGACAGCCACAGAAATGGCTTCATCCATCTTCAAATTGTGTTGAGAAAATTGTCCCAAAATCCTTAACATTTCATGGTATTGTTCCATCACAGGCCTGGAATCAATCATTTTGTATCCCATGAAATTGCTTACAAGAAACTTCTTACTAGAAGCATCTTCAGCCATGTACTTGGATTCCAACGAATCCCATAGTTCTTTTGCGGATTCAACATTTTGATAAACATCAAACAGAGAATCAAACATACCATTGAGAATGTGACCACGACATATGTAATCATTGTTCTCCCACTTTGATCTCCTTCTTGTTGCTTCCAGGGGTTCATCTTCAACAACTTCAGGCATGGGAGTACTTAGAACATACACAACTTTGAGGGTTGTGAGAAGAAAGTGCATCTTCTTTTGCCATCTCCGGAAGTCTTGGCCTTCAAACTTGGTTAACTTGTCAAATTTGCTTGTCATATCTTTCACAGAAGTTTCATTTGCCATTGTTGCAGAAAATACTTTGATTTTTGTTAGAAATGGGGATGAACAATGGCTTGGATCTCTGAAAATCGTGTAAGAATCACTTTCAAATCAAAGTATTTTGATGGTACAATCAAATCTTTGATTGGATAAGATTCAGAGTGAATTCTAGACCAGAGAATGAGAGAAAGATATGTTTTTCGTACCCAGAAAAATGACCAAAACGACTATAAAACCTGTCAAAAAACTGTCACTGGGCGCGTTACACGGCCCGTGTAATCTTGACACGGGTCGTGTAATGACTTACACGGCCCGTGTAATTCTGACACGGGTCGTGTAATGCCTCAAACTTGCTTCTGTCAAAATACAGCAAATTACACGGGTCGTGTAATTTTGACACGGGTCGTGTAATGCCTCAAACTTGCTTCTTTCCAAATGCAGCAAATTACACGGGTCGTGTAATTTTGACACGGGTCGTGTCAGACTAATTTTTGGAAAATTGAATTTCTAATTGACAGTTTACTTTGTAACTTGATCAAATTCAAACAAGTGTGTACTCCACACCTTCCTTACTTGTTTAATGTTTGTCAAGATCACATTCGGTCAACAAAATTAATCCATTACACTTAAATACATATTGGTAATTTTACAAATCACCAACATGAACTATGTTAATTACTTGCAGTTTGATTTGGTTTACATTATGTACGTGCATAATTCTTACAGACATCTGCCTTGTGCACTCACAGAATAACATTTTCCTCTCTTTTTATGTTTTAATTATTTGATTTTTCTCTCTTGTGCACTCTCAGAATAACGTTTTTCTCTCTTGTTAAGTTTTAATTATTTGATTTTGTATGGTTTGGTCGACTCCTACTGCATAGTTTCTTAATTGTTCAATCTTTGCATATAGAACATCTGATAACTAATGAATTATAAAAATCGTTTATAGTTCTGTTTTCAACAGAATGGCCGATCAAAACCAGCATTCGGCAACTATTAGCCAATTAGTCAGCCGCCAACTACACCTTTCCCAAGATGTTGGAGCTGGTCATGGATACTTCCAGAGGCACTTCACTTGCAGAAATTATACAAAATCAGGGTTCCAGTCCTCACTGGTGGCTGCAAATGCTTCTCCTGTTTTCTTTGTTCAAGCTCCATTAGAGAACGGATTTGATGGGACGTTTGGCTCTGATATTTTTTGGGCTACTTTTTCTGCTACTGTGTCCAAAACTATTACTGAAATAGGTGTGCGACGGATGTCATTTATGGAAAAGGAACTTGAGATGATGAATCTGCCCAAAAAGCCGGATGAGATAATGAAGAGCAAGGGCATCAGAGAGCGTTTGTCTGCAAGAATTAAGGATTGGAGAGTAGGTACAGCTAATGTCATCCGCTACGTCCCCACTCCGGTACAACATCACCTCCTCCTCTTCTTAAATATTAATCAGATATGTTTGTAAGATATATGTAGAGTCCTTCATTTACTTATTGAGAACCGGTATGGAGGTTCGTTATTGTTGCATGGATTGTTAGGCCAATGTGTTCGCACGGTATTTGTGGATTAATTAATTTACTTTTCAAAAGAGTCTTTATAGAGAGAAGACTCCAACATATATTGATTATACTGGAACGTGTCACATCGGTATGAGACATCGGTGCTCGAGGCCAAGACTCTATTCATACTGAGTCGAGTGTTAAGCCATGGTGGTGCTAGACAACACCTGTCATATCATGTAAAATATATGTGAGGTCATGGATCTGCTCTCCAAATATGGGGAGAGAGAGAGAGAGAGAGACTCTAATATTGCATAAAAATACAATATCGCAACGTTGGGAGACATCAACAATCACCCAGAGACAAAGGCCCAAGGCGGATAGAGTAGGATGTGTTAAGTCACTGAGGTTCTAAAACTCGACCGTAATACCATGTAAAATATATGTGGAGTCCATCATTACTTTCCAAAATAGCTTTATTGAAAGATGGTATACTCTAATATATATAGAGACATACGTCGGGACCATGTCATACCGATGTCGGACATTAAGAATCGGTATTAATTAGTTCTTTACACCTTGTTTTGCAGGCCCTTAACTTTGCATTTAACGGATACTTCAAGAGGTTGTTCAACATTAAGAAAGACCGTGATGGTTACTGGAAGTGGTTCGCCAGCAACCATGTATCTGGCAGTGCTGCTGGTGTTTCCTCCCTGTTGTTGATGTACTCTTTTGATCATGCACAGAGTCGTTTGGCAAATGATGAGGCCAAGAAGGTGGGAGAGAGGCAATTCACATGTTTAGTAGATGTATACAGGAAGACTTTCGCATCAAATGGTATTAGGGGGCTACACCGTGGATTCAACATATCGTGTGTAGGTGCCATAATCTACCGTGGGTTGTACTTTGGGATGTACGACTCTTTGAAGCCAATTGTTCTGACAGGATCATTGCGGGTTAGAATATTGCATCCATTAATAAGTATCTTGCTTTAGGACACGATGTTGATCATATGTTGATTTATGTTTCTAGGATAGCTTCTATGCGACATTTGCACTTGCTTTGGTAGTTACCTGTGGCGCTAGTCTTGCATCATACCCCATTGACACAGTCCGCAGAAGAATGGTGAAGACATCGGGTGAAGCTGCCAACTACAAAAGCTATTTTGATGCTTTTTCTCAAATCCTGAAGAGTGAGGGCGCTAAATCATTGTTCAAGAGTTATACTACAAACATTATACCTGTCGCAACAGCTACTGGTGTCCTTGTTTTCTACGACAGGCTTCAGAAACCATTTGTTGATGCTAAAAGTATGACATAAGGATGTATTAATTAATCTTGAATTGTGCAACGGACTATAAATTTATTGTGTTTTATTTATCTTTGCAGGAAAGAGATTGAGAGATTATAGTGAATGTGTTAGGAATCGGACCGGGTACACGCAGCGGAAACACACTATCACACACACACAAACTCACGAAAATAAAGCAAGAAGAACACAAGGATTTTTACGTGGTTCGGATTCGGTGCAAATCCTACGTCCACGGGCTGCAACTAGAGAACTTTTATTAATACTCACAAGATTACAATTTATAACTCTTGTTTTGAGCTCAAGTGGTGCATCTATAACCCTTTAGCTATCCTCTATATATACATGTTGGAAATGTATATAATATACATGAGTTTACACCTCAAGTTTGAAAAAAAATCTTCACTTTGAATTCAAACTTTACCTAACAATCTCCCACTTGAAGATTTTTAACATCTCTCATTAATCACTTAATATAACAAGTCTTCCAAGCTTCCAGTTCCCAAGAACAAGCTAAACTTAGTCAATTTCCTAGTTGCAGCCACCCCTCATTATCAAGTACTAGAAGGGCCAGTTGAAGCTCCCACAAGCTCCAACTCAGTCGTAGCCAATCCCGCTACCGACTCAGTCGTGGTCAATACCGCCACCGACTCATCCCCTGTCTCAACCGGCTTGGACACTCCACCGGATCCAGAGATACACCGAGGACCACTAACACTCTCCAAACTTTGCAAACTTCCAATAGGAGAGAATTTTTCAGTCTTAGTCTTCAAAACCCAACGGCTCTTTGTAACTGTACCCGGAACACACCCCGTGCTCCCACTGTCACAAAATCCCCTGAATGGTTTAGACTTTCCGACTTGTTCAGCTAACATCCCCTTGGCTCCAGAATTCATGTTTGCAAAATGAACTCTCTTAGCACTAGATTTAGCGAACCAGATTTTGTCATGCTTAACGGGGACGGTCATACTTCCCTCAGCAGGTACCTCAACCATATACAATGACCCAAGCTTCATACCTTGAGCAATCACCGAATTACCATTGACCACCCTCCATTTACCACCACCAAACCTTACTTCCAGTCCTTGTTTATCCAGCTGACCAACAGAAATCAATTTCTTCTTCAGCTCCGGAATCACCCTGACATTCTTCAGGTTCCATGTAGTTCCTAATGAAGTAACCAGATCAATATCTCCCATGCCCGTTACTTGAAGCAACTCGTCATTTGCTAATCGTACCTTCCCAAAATCTCCTTCTTTTAGATTCACCATCGTTTCTCCGTTGTCCATGGCGTGAAACGAAGCCCCTGAATCCATGACCCAAGAGTCTACAGAACTTTCCATACTTAGTATCAGCGCATCATCCTCAGACACACTCTCAGTACCAGCAATGTTCAATTCTTTCTTTGGACATTGACTCTTAACATGTCCCACCACTTGGAAGTTCCAGCACTTCACATTCTTCCAAGTTCTAGACGAACTTCTTCCCCGACTCCCACTGCTCCCACTATTCCTGCTATTCCCTCTACCTCTTCCGATATTTAATAACTCAGAAGAAGAAGATCCACCTTGATTCTTGCGTCTGACATCCTCGCCAACAACCAAATCTCTAACACCTTCAAAAGTCATACCACTAGTCCCCACTGAACTTGTAACAGCGGTTACTGTTCCAGACCAGCTATCAGGTAGTGAAGCTAGTAGCAGTGAAGCTTGAGTCTCGTTATCAAATTTAATTCCCACAGATGACAATCTGGACAGAATTAAATTTAGATTGTTAATGTGAACCGTAACTGAACCTTCCTCATTCATCCTTGTAGTAAACAGCTCCCTCATCAAGAAAACCTTGTTAGCCGCCGACGGTTTCTCATACATATTCGTCAGATCATCCATCATACCACGCGCCGTGGTTTCCTTCATGATGTTGAAAACAACGCTCCTTTCCAACGACAACGTAATAACCGCCTTAGCTTTCTTGTCCTTTGAGTTCCACGCATCTTCAGCAGCTTTTTCCATTTTCTCCGGTTTGTCTCCAAGTACCACATCCAAATCTTTCTGACATAACAATGCTTCTATTTGCATTTTCCACCAACTAAAGTCAGAACCGTTGAACTTCTCGATTACAACCTTGTCTTCAGCCATTAAGACAAACAAAAGACAAATCTTTTATAGTACTTTTGTGTGACAGAACAGTACCCTTCAAAGTACCGAGACACCTTTAATATGATTAATACAAATTAGTTTCTGATGTGGAAGATCAGACAAAACTGCAACCACAGAGCATACTCAAATTTCTAAAACCAAGACCTCCTCCGAAACCCGATGCTCTGATTCCAGTTGTTAGGAATCGGACCGGGTACACGCAGCGGAAACACACTATCACACACACACAAACTCACGAAAATAAAGCAAGAACAACACAAGGATTTTTACGTGGTTCGGATTCGGTGCAAATCCTACGTCCACGGGCTGCAACTAGAGAACTTTTATTAATACTCACAAGATTACAATTTATAACTCTTGTTTTGAGCTCAAGTGGTGCATCTATAACCCTTTAGCTATCCTCTATATATACATGTTGGAAATGTATATAATATACATGAGTTTACACCTCAAGTTTGAAAAAAAATCTTCACTTTGAATTCAAACTTTACCTAACAGAATATGCGGCTGAAAAGAAAGGAACTGAAGTTTTGTGGCAGGATACCGGTAGATGATTTTTTTATCTAAAGGTTATTTGTGTAAAAGGCTTGAATCCACTGCAACATTCTAAAATATGAGTTCCATATTTGATAGTTTGGTTGTCAAAAGTATTTAAGGAAGATAAATTTATAGAACGTGTTCTGAGGTCTACTTTTCAACGGCTAATTTGGAGTCAATTTTTCAACAGCAAATTTGGAGTCAATTTTTGAGCGTAAAATTTATAAGACCGTTACGAATCTTACTTAGGTTATGATAAGTCCAGAATTAATCCCCATTTCTCACACATTCTTGCTCATTCAAGTAACATTTATAAACATACACGGGGCAAATTTGTTTCAAAGTTGTCAATGTTAGTAAACGATCGAGGTCGTTGTCCTAGTAAAAAATAAACCTCACAACCACTAGATAGCTAGGTAAGTAAGAGTCGAATCCACGAGGAGTCCATGGTCAAACTTCGTCTTATAGTAGTCAATGAGAAAAGACTAATACTTGCAATAGTGAACGAGAGTTTAAAACAAGATCAAGTAAAAATGTAAATTATTAGATGTTGAAATGATCACTAGAACAAGAATTAGCAATAAGATAAGCAAGATACTTCCGATTCAATGTTGGATGATTAAGACTCACATGTTCATCTTCCCTTAAGTTCCAACTTACTTATGAAAACATAAATAAAGTCAATTACTTTACAACGAATAACTTTGGGTACACAATATGTTACTTGACTAATTTTCTTACTGCCTAAGTCTATTTGGATTAGGAACAATGAGTGATTTACCATTATTGTGTCTTACACTTACCAATTACAAAGTTTAGCACTTAAAATCACACGTTTGGAGTAATATATGTTGGTTCAACCAATCGTCTTAGTTCGTAAACTATGTTGAACTTGGAACGATTAGCCAATGAACAATACACTATCTTAATTGTAAAATCAAACATATTAAAGAAACCTAATTTCAATTGTCATTACTAAAAGTACTAACTTTAAAAACAAATGATAACTAAAATAAATTGGAACAAAAATAATAATCAAAACACATTCATCAAATCATCCTAAACATTTACGGAAGTAACCCTAATGGTTTAGCCTTCCATAACAATTGAAAAAAAAACTACATTCATCAAAGTAAAAGAATTCATCATCAAATCCACAAACAAAGTAGAAATCATAACCAAAATGATGCTCACTGATCGATAAAGCATAAAACAATGGAACCTCGATGCAAATCTGAAAATGATATAGATGGTGATGACCTACTGGTTGGATGATCTTCACAAGTCGAATGATTCTTCGCCTTGAATACAAAATGGAATGGAAAGTATTGATGCTAAGAAGTAATCCAAGGGTTTGGAAGACTCAAAAACACCAAGTAAGCTATAGAAATCGACTGTGGACTCTGTGATACTTCTCTAGATTGCGAATATCGACTATTTAGAATGGTTTCAACCAACCTAGGCTTGCGACACTAAAGACTTAGATAGCCTTGCTATTGTAACAAACACCTCGATATTGAGTATTTTTCGTTCATTGTATATCAATTAATGCTCACAAATAGCCTGATATCGCCCAAAAATATTTGTACTAATATCGCGACATCAAACTACACCACTCTTGGACTTTGCTTGTGTTCAAGCAAACTAGAGTTTTTAGCCATTTAAAATCATTACTTTAACAGATCCTAATACCAATTACAAATAAATAAAATAATAAACAATAACAAATACTTAACCTATACCCAGAATCATACACATAGATCTGTATAAGTCTATATTAACTGTTCATGTTCCAACTAAATCTGCTTCCTGTAAGCAATAAATCTTTAGTGTACTAACTACCCATTTTTGCATCCCTTAGAAATCCCCTAGAAATATAGACTTTAAAAATCCCCTATCCTTAAGATTTATTGTCATATTCCCAAGATTACCCTTGTACTCACACATAAAAACTTTACATAAATTTTTTTATTTAATTTAACTTTTTAGCACTTTATTGCTATTCTTGTTATTTTTCATTTTCTTTCAATAGCTTCTACAATTTTAAAATTCTTTTGTGAAAAGTACTTATGTTGCACTGACTATTACTAATATAATTAACTTTTTCCTTTGTTTGTACATTCGAAACTCATGACTTTCTACGAAATTCTTGATTACAAATTTTCGACTCAAGACTGTATAGAGTCTACTCATTCAAATTTCATAGGCCACTAAGGAAATTCCCTGACTTTCTATAATACTCATGTAGCGAACTTTTGACAACATTATCCCAAACAAGACGGTCTTAGGTAATGAGGAGATTTAGGGCTACCATTTCCAAGTCTACCGGTTCAAATACCATATGCCAGAGATTGAATTTTCCTCCTGAGTCTTGATCTTATGGTACCTTTATCATATATTGCTATATAACACTTAAGCACTTTATTAATTCTCGAGAAATTTTCTCGTTTAAGCTCATTTATTGAAGCTTTCGGTTCAGTAACGACATATGCTTCATACATTTGAAACCTTGGGAATCTAACTCAAGCTATTTTGGCTAGGACTTAGCAATACTTACAACAAAAATGATATCATTTGAAAAATACCATATGCTAATAAAATTTCAATGGATTTATTTCGTTAACAATGCAAAACCATGTTGTAACTAACACGCTACCAACCTATTAACTTACAAGTCAAAAATTCAATTGGAACGGTGAACAACCACATATACTATATATGATAGCTAAGTATAACTTAACTACCCATTCCCATTCATTATTCCAGATTTATTTATATTAGTTATTCAATTATGGAACGATGTTAAAGAAAAAAAATTAAAGGTAGCCAAATAAATCTAGATGTTTGATGTGCACTTTTCGACCCTTACCCCACACTTGAATTATACAATGCCCTAATTGTATATTAAGCAATTAAGAACAGAAAATAAAGAGAGAAAAGGGAACAGACTCCCCTAAGGCATAATAGTGAGATCAATACTTTCTGGACAAGGATTCCAGATTGCATACTTCTTAGATGGACATAACCGGACTCTATTATTTCTCAACCTTGTAGCGAATTTGGTTAGAGACACAATTCAGATAAAGCTCCATAAATGGAAGAGGTAACTTGGCAGCATGCAGAAGGTGCATGTGGCAAAACGATCAAGCAGGAAGAGAGTGGAGCAAGGAAGTTGTATTCCATTATGTGTCAAGTAAACAACACTGTAAATACCCTCACTCGAATGACATCTGAATCAACCAGTTATTATCAGGAACTTGCCTCACTAGTCGGCTAAAATAAACTGTTGTGCATGGTTGAATCATAAGTACCGGTAATCCCATACTTATCTTGTAAGTGGTCTCTGACAGACCGTCGACACTCACTAACTAGTCAAACAAATAGAAGTCGAGTCGGAATCTCTTTAATGTTTATGCGAAATTGCTTCCACATATTACAGCACATCTACAAATTTCTGAGAAGAAAAAAAATACATACACAACAAAAAGGTAACATATAATATAAATCATTTAGTTATAAAAATAAAATAAAACCTGAAAATACATAATAAAAATAAAAATCACGCCACTCCTACTCGTCGTCGTCGTCATCATCCTCATAGGCTCCGAAGGGTCTAACACCGCCTGTGTCAGATGACGGAAATGGCCGCGGTGGCCTCACCCCATTCTGCTACATCAAAACTATAAGACAGTATGCCATCCACTAGAACTAATCCTGGAGGAGCGCTAATATGGCATGAAGATCAGCCTGCTGGTGGCTGTACACGTGGAACAACTCGTGGGCCCCTCCTAGGCTACTGCACCTCCTTCTCTCCAGCAGTCTCTACCTCCTCTCCTACTCCTTGCTGGCGGTCGTCCTCGGGAATTATCTCGTGGCGGCCAGTAACATCAGAGACTTGGACTTCTTGCATCACCTCTAGATATGCAGAATCCATAACCCGAGGTGGATAACAAAACAGACTCTACATCACCTGAGCAGTAAGGATCCCATAAGACATGGCAAGGTGGGTGATGTACTCTCCGCTTGTCATAGGGCGGCATTCTGGAAGATGAACACGACCATCAGATGCAGGAGGTGGATGAAACGGGTTGGATCAAAAGGGCCCACATGTATAACATGTCAGTAGATGGGACCTTCTCACCACCCTTATGATGAGCTATGGTATAGGTTATGATCCGATGGAGTATGCAGTGGACCGGAGATTGTAGCATACTCTCTCTTGCCTTAAGGGCATGTAAAGCTGTCGACTGAGGGTGCCCAAATCTCTACATCCCACATGTGTTATGACAGGTGTAGGTGGCATGCAGACAAAAACGGCCAGAAGTGGATGTTGGCCGTTTCCTTTTGGGTGTAAATACTGATCCTCCATGAAAACGTACTGAGGGTGCACTCCCTGCTCACGCCCATGGTCGAAGTTGCGCATGTGCTGGTGGCTTCAAAGCTGCATGTCGAGAAGAACTCAAGCATGAGCTCCCGATAACAAGGCTTGTCTCTCTGTATGAGCCTATCCCAGCAATGACATGTAAAGTTGTGGGCTCCTTATAGGCTGGTCCATGTGCTAACCAGATGTGGCTCTATAAGCTGAAGTAGGCCGACCTTCTAGGCGAACCGGTGGTCCAAGGCAGGTGTCACCTCAACATCCGTGGCAACTACCAGTCTACCTTTATAATCCTTCATCTTCTCCAGAACCTTAAGAAATTGAAGGAACTCATTCCTGGGTAAGTCCTCTAGTGCAACTGCTGGTCGTGCTCTATTCAGTGCCATCTGAAAAACAATATTACACACACAAACCCTGGTAAAAGTTACAAAAAGTATTGCAATTTGGTCCCTACATGTAATAACAGTGCTAGCGCACAGGGGAAAGCATCACTAAGCATTTAGCCTATGGTGTCGCTATGGTGTTTGGTCAGACATCACTAACGATGCATGCTCATCAGTAGCGACGCCGACGCGATAATTCAACCATAGCGGCGCTATGGTTGACTGTTCGCACACAAATCACAAACGACAATGTTTTAGACTAAATCGATTGTACTCACAAGTTTTTATAGTCCTAAATAAGCATATAAAGCACTTTATTTCTCAAATAACACTTAGATAAACCTAGCACTGGGGTTCCCCCTTCGGGTTCTGAAACCCTAGCTAGACTGAATTTTTACCTTCCATTTCATGATCTAAAGCATAAAAATAGTTTGGGAACATACCTGTGATGTGTATAACACACTAGGATACGAGAATTTGGAAGAAGAATTCGATTGATCGCTTTAGCTCTTGGTGGCGTCGCTGAGTGGTGTATGTGGTGAAACATGAAAAGTGATTAGGGTTAGAGTTAAAAATTGTTTACCGATCGACACGTTGTTATCAGTAGTATGTAGTGACACTATGGGCCTTGAAGTCCATTGGTCCATCGGGTATGGCCCTGGAGACGAGACGCTAAGAACGACTATTATTAGTGGCGTGTTGTGAAAACTGTCAAATTCGGTCAACAAATTCAATAAAAGACAATGAAAGTCAATTGAAGCGTAAATTAGGTTAAAACGTTGAAATGTAATTTTTCATAACCTTCATATTGTATTATTGGATATTATAATACTACATACGCTAGCTGAAATCAATTATCGAGCAAACGCTGTAAAGATGTGTAATGAATTTCAGTAACGTAGAAATTCGATAAAACACACAAATAGTATTTTGGTATAAGTAATATTCATAACACGATGTATTCATGCTCACGAATCCGTAGACATATAGAACGTCGAAAACGGGGTTCGCATGCAAAAGTTACAGCAGTTCAGTCGCTGGGAACGATAAATGTACACAGGAATTGGGCATTAAAATGCATTACGATGTGCCTTAAACAATAAATATGAAATATCGGAACACATTTTAAGAACGTAATGTGGTCTAGTATTTAATTCTATATTCCAATTATTTTTCCGGTAAAATGCAAATACCGTGTATTCGGAAGATTACCACGCTTATACGCTTATATTGTAACGACCCAAAAATCTCGAATTTATATTCGAGAAAATACGTAAGGAAAAGACCAAAAATATTTTGAAAGTTTTAAAATAATTTACTTAGAAATGTGGTAAAATACCAAAAGTTTGGAGAAAGATGATGAAAAATGGCAAAATGGTCATTTGACATCCAAATGACTTTTAAGTAAGGAAAAATATGATTTTTGGAGCTAATATGTAATGAAATAAAAAATTTTGACACCAAATAATGGTGATAAGTATTTGAAAGTTAATTCTAGTAAAAAGGGTAATTTGGTCAATTTGCCATAAAAAGGTAATTTGGACCCTAGACCATGTGAAGGACCAAATATGTAAAAATATTGTTTACTTGTGGCAAAAATATAAGAAAAGAAAGTTTTATGTGATAAAAATTGATTATAGTGGTCAAAGTCCAAGGAATGAAGGTTCAGGGACTAAAATTGAAAATATGGAAAATATAAAAATGAGAAAATATTTCATTAATCAACATAAAACTCAGAAGAGAGTTCTAGAGGAATCGTGAGAGAGCCAGAGAGAGTTTCAGTGATCGGGTTCTGAGTTTTTGAAGATTTGGAAGAAATTTACTTGGAATTGAAGAATTCCAAGCCATATAAGGTTAGTAATATTGTCTTTAGGGTTGTCTAACCCATTTCTTATGAATAGGTTACTGTAGCTTCGAGAATCTAGTGGTTAGAGGAGGATTATCCTATGATTCCTAGCCTTAATTTGTGTCTTAATCACTATCTCAACTTAATATAACATTTGAAAGTGTTAAGAATCAAGAAAATGAATTTTTGGCTCAAGAACCCTAGTTCACGGGTCATTGTGATCAAAGATTGTTTTAATGGTTTTTATGAAGTTCAATATACTATAAAAGATGGAAGAAATCAGTTGTAAGAGATAGTTTAAAGAAATTTCAGTTTTTGGACCAAAAATGTCAAAAACGGGATTTTATGAGAACAATTGAATTAATTAGTTGAAACTGATTTCATATAGTTCTAATGGTTTTGTTAAGTTAAAAATGTCATAAAAGAAACAAGAAATCAGCTCATAAGCTTGAAAATTCAATAAATGGGTTTTTGGTGAAAAATGAGGATTTCGGAAGAATTTTCAAGTTTATAAAGAAGATTTGATGATTTTGTAGTTTAAAATCAAGTATAAGTTGGTATTTAGGGCCTGGAAATGACCCTAAACCAATTAAGTTAAATATTAAGAGCTTAATGGGGCGAATAGTGAAACTGCAGTTTGAAAAATCGTCAATTAAGACAATATACTTTGCCTTCGCGACGCGACCACTACCCTAACCCTGGTCGCGACGCGAGGCGGCGCCAGCAGAGACATGCAGTTTTTTTTAAAGAGTCTCCTGCCAAGTGATTTTCAATTTTTAGTTTTGGTCCAAAACTTGTCCGTTTGACCCCAAAATTTGAACATAGGTCTATTATGACCCAAAACTTCATAGAAAATTGTCGGAACCGAAATACGACCCTCCGAGGGTACTGTAGTAAAATACGTATAAAATACGACTTAATTAAAGTTGGTCATTTTAAAGTTATATACTTATTATGACCCAAGATAGTATTATAAGGACTCTAATGAGTTATAAAATTAGTTAGCATGAATGTTAATGTATAACATGTTAATTATAGGTTCATGCCAAGTGATTATTTAATCACAAAAGAGTATAAATACAAGGAACGTGTAGTCAATCTTCTAGCAATACATGAGGTGAGTACATGCAGTATTTTTACCCATTCTGGGGTACATGGCAAGTAAGTATTTTCAAGATTTTCTTATGAAACTTCTATATGTGAAATTATATGCAAGAGTATTGTTTCTAAATGGTTGTGAAAGTATAATGATATATTTAAAGCTAAGTTTTGAACTAAAAATTTTATTAAATGAAAGTATGTTGGTCTATGTACCAATTATGTGAAAGTATATTTTGAAATACAAGTTATACATGTTCGAAAGTTATGAATTTGGCATTTAGCCGTAAAGACAAGAAATGGTGAAGTTTGGCAATTAACCACTATGCAAGTAAATAATGTAAAAGTAAGCAGAAAGTGTTTTGTATGACTGGTAATTGTAGCAAGCAGCGTTAGTAAGGGAACTATGTTCCAACCTACCCGGGTTAGGTAAGGGGTCTACTAGGGAAAAATCCCCATCGCGAAGTAGATTGCCTCAGCACTTCTATGGTGAGGATTGATCCGTTCTTTCTAGCCATAGAGACTTGGGGTATCACTTATAGTGATTAAAGCCCTAAGTATAAAAATCCAGCAAGCTTATAAAACCAGTCAAAGAAAGTAAGAAAGATATTATTTTTTTAAAGTATGTCATAAAATGATTTTTGAGAAATAAAGAGTTATAGCATGTTGCTATTATAAAGTTTTGAAAGAATATATTTTTGCAAGGCATGATATGAAATGATTTTGAAAAGTAATGAGTTATGGTATGATATTATATAAAACTTTGAAAGATGTTTTATGTTATAAGTTTTATAAAAAAGTTGGAAAAGAAGTTAAAAAGTTTGAGTCTAAAACTCATGTAACTCACGAGACATTTTTGTCTTACGTATTCTATGTTTTTGCCATGTATTCCAGGTTAAAATAAGTTGCTATAAATGGGATGAAGTTTAGCTGGAGTGGAGAGCTCCTAACTTGGACGCAAGGTTTAATCCTTCTCTTGCTTACTATGGTTAGATTTGGTATGGATTTGTAACACCCACAGTTTTAAAACATGTAAATTATCGGTTTTTGATAAACCGTATTTTTGTATTCAAGTATTTATACGAAAAACCATGGTATTTGCAAACAGTAGAAATGTGGTGTCTCATATATCTTCACATAACGAATTGGGAATCAATCAAAATATATGTTTACTAATATTTTTATGGTTAATATTGATTAACGTATTTATTAGTAATTATATCTCTCAAACTTATAAAAATACACAACACATTTTACCACTTTTTATAAAAAGACCAAGGTTTATATAATACTTGGTATTGCGTGGGTGACATTGCATGAGTATTCTGTTGGAAATGTAGCGTGTGGGTATTGCGTGAGAAAATGCGTGGGTGCACTTTACCGACAAGGGTTTTTCCCACTTCCCTCTTTGCGTGGGTATTGCTTGGGTAAAGCTGTGTACCTATACAACACCCACACAATATTGCACAGGTAATGGTGTAAATTTTAGTAGTGTAATGGGCTATTGGCCTAACCTAAACCCTAATCACTAACTAATTGGAAATGGCGAGGACATGTATTTTTGGACAAAAAAGTGGTGTAGTAATTTCATCTTGAAATATCATTTTTCACGCTTGTTTGCTTTTGATGCTCAGCAAAAGGAAAAGCTACAGATCACTATAGAAGCATGAGATGGAATTGGCGGCCGGACATGTTGGAACGAATACATCTGGATTCCTCTGTCAAGGATAGCTGGAGGTGGCCTTTGGAAAAATATGTTCTTATATTTAGAAGGATGATCCAAGCTGAACTAGTTGAAATAACTTCTCGGGAAAGGAAACATTCATAGATGATGTGTCGAGTTCAATAAACCCCTACTAAAAAGAATATACAGAGCAGTGTTGATACTATCTTATGTTCTCTGCGACTGAGGATGCAAATGATATGGAAAACATGTTCCTGATCAAGTGTCCTATCACAAAGGAGATTTTGTGAGTGTAAACACAAACTTGGCCTTACTCTAGGTTTTAGCCACCAAACATACAGCCACCAACCATTACAGCCACATTTGTTGAATTTCACATTAGAACTCATTAAATGTAGTAGCAGTTATAGTAGACATATGCACACTATCGTGACTATAAATAGATATTCTAGCATCCATTGTAATCCACCACAAAAACTTAGAAATTATTTTAGAGTTTGTAGTTCTTTTCTTGTATTTCAGTTTCAAGTTCTGAATAAAAGAACATTTGATTTCCAACAAGTGGTATCAGAGCTTGGTTAAGCTCTCACCATTCGTTTTTTGGTCAAAAATTATCTGTCTTAGAATCGATTTCTGAGGGCACCATTGGAAAGGCCTCATTCTCAGGATTTCAGATATATATTTTTCAGAATTTTCGACACCCGAATCACCCTCAAACGGCCTGTCAAAGTTCGTCGGAAAATTTGCTGGAAAAACCAGTTCGCCGAAAAAGACGAGTGATGTCAGCAGTGATGTCATCAGTCTCCTGAAGTTTCAGAAATTGCAGTTTGGCCCCTGAAGTTTCAGGAAATTGTAATTTAGCCCTTGAAGTTTTGAAAAGTTACGTTTTGATCCCTGTATTTCGGAAAAATTGCAAGTTGGTCTCTATTTTTCAAAAAAACTTCAGAATATCCCTTATACTTCTATAAGTTTCAAACCGACCCTAAAGTTTTGAAATTACACGAATGGTCATGTGGTATGGGGTAATTTGCACGTTTCGTCCCTAATACTTTTTTTTAACTCATGCCGTCCCTAATTTTTAGTTTTGTTGCAAGCTTGGTCCCTCCCACACATAAAAGTCTATTTTACCCTTAATAATTTATTTTTTATTTTTTGTTTATTTGTTTAAAATTTATTAAAATTAAATTGGTCTACATTATTTATTATTTATTTTTAAAATCAGTGAAATTATGTGTGGCCACCATCTCCGCCCAATATCACCACCATCTCCGGCCAATATCACCGGCCACAATCTCCGGCAACCAAAAAATACATCACCTACCCAAAGAAACCCAAAGAATCCAGTTATAACCTTGGAACCAAATAACAAAACACAGATTCTTAAAATCCACAAAACCCTAGAAAATTAGAAAAATCTGGTAGTAGCTTCATTTGTGCAGCCTTTAATCTCCACAACCCTCCTTCTCCGTTGAGGCCGCCTCCGTCTCCCATTCTGCCCCAATTTTCCAAATATTCTTAATTTTTAATATAAGAAAATATACAATAGATGCTTCTGTCATGGCTCATTCATATTCTTTCGTTAGACAAGCAGTGAAAGCACCTCCCTCCGGTTCTCAGCTTTTCGGAAATAGACGGATTTCAATAAGGAAAAATGCAACTGCGAAGAGGATCACACCATTTCGAAGTCCTTTTTTTTTTTTTTTTTTTTTTTTTTTTTTTTTGATAACCGAGGACCCCACCCGACCCATCCTTTGGATGACCCTGATGAAGCAACCTCGGGGCCCACGCACACCTGGCAGCAGGGTGGTCCGGGTCAATCACCTACGGCTAGGCTCATTTTCTAGTAAAGCCCCACTATACCTGACCGGTGAATTCCCAGGTGATTACGACTGGGACACCGCTGGGTTATCTGCTGATCTAGAGACATTTGCAAAGAACAGCAAGCGTGAGGTCATCCACTACACATGGGCCACGATTGGAGCTTTTGGGTGCGTCTTACCAGATTTTTGTTTGATAGCACAGATCGATGGTGTAGGGGTCGATGATGCAGATCGACGGTGCAAATCATCGGATTTGGAGTGTAGATCGGCGACGTGTGGAGGTTTGTGAGGGTTTCAGGCGGTGTCCGAAGGTTTTTGGCATCGAGTTCCTCTTGTCTCTCTCACGTCGTGCAAATGCTCGCTAGAATAATGTCTTCAATGGTGAATGACTGTTGTTTCGCAACCTCTGTCAATCAGAATTGAAACAAAAGAAATCGGTGCCTCACGAATTTGTCACAAATCATAAACACCCCTAGCACCGATAGATTTAAGAGGGAGAGGAGATGCTGGACACCGATGGCTATTGAATGGGGAGATGTGCAGGTGGGATAAGTGTGAGAGCACATGTGAGGGAAGGCTATTGAATGGGGAGATGTGCAGGTGGGATAAGTGTGAGAGCTAGGGGTGCAAATGAGCCGAGCCGGCTCGTGACCTACCCGGGACCGGCTCGATAAAAGCTCAGCTCGAGACCGATTTTAAACGAGCCTGAGCCGAGCCCGAGCTTAAATATAAGGCTCGTTTATTAAACGAGCCCGAGCCGAGCCGAGCCTGTGTCACCAAGCTCGATTAGGCTCGCGAGCCCTAAACGAGCATATATATATATATATATATATATATATATATATATATATATATATATATATATATATATATATATATATATATATATATATATATATATATATATATATATATATACTAAAATGTATTTAATTATTAGAGTAAACGAGCTTCTTAACGAGCTCGAGCCGAGCTTAAGCTCGTTTAGGCTTGTTAAGAATTAAACGAGCCGAGCCCGAGCCCGAGCCGAGCTTGTATATTTCTTAACGAGCCCGAGCCGAGCTTGGGTTCATAAAGCTCGTAACGAGCCGAGCCCTGTATATTTCTTAACGAGCCCGAGCCAAGCTTGGCCAGGCTCGGGCTCGGCTCGGCTCGTTTGCACCCCTAGTGAGAGCACATGTGAGGGAATTGAGTGAATATTTAGTTTATAAATAAATAGTAAAAATAAAAATAATAAACAAGGGTAAATGGGTCATTTGAAGTCTATAAGGGGCCAAGCGCGCAACAAAAGCAAAAAATAGGGACGGTCTGAGTTAAAAAAATTAGGGACCAAGCGTGCAGGTTACCACATACCACAGGGACCATTCGTGTAAGTTACTCAAAACGAAATGTGCTCAAAATTGCCGGAATCCGGCCACCACTCGAACCGAAGAAGACAACCGGAGGTACCACTGCATTCCCCAATTAGAAAATACGTTCAATGTAAACTGATTTTGAAAGAAAACTGTTTGGGAACAAATAATACACAACTCTTACCTTTGATCTGCTGGAAATCAGCAACAAATCGCCGGAGTACCCGACACCCACCGGGAATTGCCGCAGAGGAAGAGAGAAAAAATAACGGAGACACCACCGGAGCAACCCACAACCACCAAAGACACAATCTTGGGCTACCACAACGATGATTTCGAAAATTAGAAACTAAATCGTTCGATAATACTTGTTGGATGTAATTAGGGACAATGCATTACCTTGCTTGGCTGAAAATTGCTACAAACGACAGCGAAACACGATGGTCTCCGAAAATCGCCTCAGCAGCAGGAGAGAAGTAGATAATTTGTAGTGGAAAAATGACACAGAAAAGTGAAACGTGATGGTTTTATGGTTCGGGGAAGGGTATGGCGACGACATGTCATCGCTATAGCCAAATCCTATACGACGCCGTTCACTTAAAAATGACTGAAATACCTTTTATATATATATATATATATATATATATATATATATATATATATATATATATATATATATATATATATATATATATATATATATATATATATATATATATTCTTAACGACAGGTCGTCGCTATTGTTATTTAGAAAACCACCAAACCCATTTCAGTTCCCGCCTACTTCTATAGTGACGATATGTTATCGCTATAGAGGCATTTGTCAAAGTTTGACTTGCATCCTTATAGAAAGTAGGGCTGTCAAATATGTACCACGGAAAACCAACCAACATGTTACCAATCGAACCAATTAAATTGGTAGCCAATATGTTTGGTAGCCAACATGTTTGATTGGTAGTACCATACCAATTAAGTAAACATGGTACCAAATATTTGATACCATGGTAGTACCGTACCAACCAAATCATATATATATATATATATATATATATATATATATATATATATATATATATATATATATATATATATATATATATATATATATATATATATATATATGTATATGTATATGTATATGTATATGTATATGTATATGTATATGTATATGTATATGTATATGTATATGTATATGTATATGTATATGTATATATAAACGAAATCATATTTCAATTGTTATGTGGTTTAGTATTTACGATTTTAAAAGAATGAATATTAGTCATTTAGTCACATTAGTCGATAGTTTTTACCATCTTAAATTTAGAAATTAAAAAGTTACGACGATGTTACTTCAATAAAAGTATTTAATAAATTAAAATAAGTACATTGCTAATTTCTTGGTATATACCATTACCAACTTGTACCAACCAAACTTGTTGGTAACCAAACAAGTTGGTACCAGGTATAATTGGTACGGTACTGGTAGCAAAAAATTTGTACCAACTATAGTTGGTACGGTACACGGTTTGGAGAAAAAAGAATCGGTACCGTACCAATTCCTGTATATGTATATGTATATGTATATGTATATGTATATGTATATGTATATGTATATATATATGTATATGTATATGTATATGTATATATATATATATATATATATATATATATATATATATATATATATATATATATATATATATATATATATATAAACGAAATCATATTTCAATTGTTATGTGGTTTAGTATTTACGATTTTAAAAGAATGAATATTAGCCATTTAGTCACATTAGTCGATAGTTTTTACCATCTTAAATTTAGAAATTAAAAAGTTACGACGATGTTACTTCAATAAAAGTATTTAATAAATTAAAATAAGTACATTGCTAATTTCTTGGTATATACCATTACCAACTTGTACCAACCAAACTTGTTGGTAACCAAACAAGTTGGTACCAGGTATAATTGGTACGGTACTGGTAACAAAAAATTTGTACCAACTATAGTTGGTACGGTACACGGTTTGGAGAAAAAAGAATCGGTACCGTACCAATTCCACACCTAATAGAAAGACATGTCGTTGCTAGACTGGTCTATTGCGACGACAGCTGTAGTCTCTATAGGGTTCGTCGCTATACTGCCATTTTCTAGTAGTGTAATAAGAGAAAATGTGGTTTATAGCCGAATATATCGACCCAATAAATTGTTGTATTAGTGTATTACTCAAATTGTAATCATGTTAATTATGACATTAATTAAGATTCTCATATAATTTACATTGTTAACTATGATGATATACGAAGATACTAATTTTTTTTAGTTAGCTACACTTTCTAGAACTCCTAGTGTACTCTGTTTTCATATTATGTGAATGTCGATGTCGTGACAATAGAAGAGAGTCATTAAATATGTGAAACAAGTCATTGCCTATAAAATAAAAGTTATAAATAATTTTGCGTTGAGTGTAGACGAATCCAGAACATTAATTATTTTTGTTATGGGTCTTCCCATATTTTACAGATTTTATAAAAAGGGTTATTGTTACTGTAGCACAATAAAGTTTGGTTATTTTTCCGGATTGGTCACTGAAGTTTTTTTTTTGCGCAATAGGTCCCTAAAGTTAAATTTTACGTCCTAAATAGGAAATCGACGTTAAAACTAACTGATTTTTACGTTAGTGTAGGGACCTATTTAACACGTAAATTAAACTTTAGTGACCTATTACGCAAAAAAAAAAACTTCAATGACCAATTCAGAAAAAAAAAAGTTTAGTGACCTATCGCAACCACAAAGACTATAGTCGGTCTAAATCTCGCCCTCTCCGTCTCGAATCTCTCTTCTCTGTTCCGCTCTCTCTCGCCCTCTCTCTATCTCTTTTTCTAGTATTGATCGCGAATCACAGCCGCTGCCGGTGCGGCGCGATTTTTATTTTTATAAAAGCCAAAAAATTTTGGTGCGGTGTGATTTTTAATTTTATAAAAACCGTAAAAAACTGAACCGCGCCGCTTGTAAGAACCGAATCGCAAATCGCAATATAAACCTAGCTTATATTAAAATCGAAAAAACTGCAAGAAAAACCGAAAAAACGCATCGCATTAAAAAAACTACACTGTTCGGTTAAAATCAAAAAACCTCATCGCCCTTAAAAAACCACACTGTTCTGTTAAAACCGAAAAACCGCATCACATTAAAAACCCACACTCTTCAGTTATTTTGTAGGAAAAACCGCATTCGCGGTTTGCGGTTCGGTTATCATCAAAACTGCATCGTAGGTTTTATAGAGGAATTTGATAGCGGAGGTTTCATAGGGGAATTTGATAGCCCAAATAAATTAAATGGGCACGTCATCTCGTAGTTTCATCAGAGTCGATTTCCTGCTACGACTATTTACATGGTTGGAAACAGGCAAAACAGTCCGGCAACGTGTCCTAGCCTTCCGTTACTTTGACGAGTTAGAAGAAATGTTCGTGAATGACCACCGTTTAACCCGTTTATCATTCTCCGTGGACCTACAAGTACACCGTAAGAACCCAGTAGTGGTACAGAGGAATACAACACCGACATCGGTTGTGATTCGTGATCAATACCAGAAAACGAGATAGAGAGATGGCGAGAGAGAGCAGAACAGAGAAGAGAGATTCGAGACGGAGAGTGCGAGATTGAGACCGACTATGGTATTTGTGGTTGCGATAAGTCACTGAAGTTTTTTTTTTTTTTCTGAATTGGTCACTAGCGTTTTTTATTTGCGCAATAGGTCACTAAAGTTTAATTTTCGTGTTAAATAGGTCCTACACTAACGTGAAAACCAATTAGTTTTAACGTCGATGACCTATTTAGAACGTAAAATTTAACTTTAGTGACCTATTGCGCAAAAAAAAAACTTCAGTGACCAATCCGGAAAAATTACCGAACTTTGTTGTGCTACAGTAACAATAACCCTTATAAAAACATATCATAAGTTTTTAGCGATGATTTTTAAGCATACAGTTATCAAATAAATATTAAGAAATAAAAGTTCAATTTTATGGTTGAAAAATTGAAAATACATTGCTATTTCTTACATTTAGTCCAACATGAAGAAATTGCAGTTTAGTTTATTAAAACCTTATACTTCAACGTAATTTGGATAATATATTTGATCCCTTGCAAATATAGACAATTAAATGGTAAAAAGAGGTATATACGTTGCTAGTTGAACGAGCTAACCTAATTTTAAACACCGTTTTGTAAGTTGTCTCAAAGAAGTCCCATTGACAAAGGTCACTATTGATGAAAACGGTACAACTAGTTACACAATTCCTACGTTAGTTTCCTTTTTAGACATCAAACAATGGTTTTTCTTTTCATTATTAATAATTTTGTTTCTAGATTTCAAACGATTTCCAGAATATAAGATATGGTTGTAAAATAGATGCCTTTTCAATGCGATTGTTAGTTGTAGCGTAATGTAGCTACTGCACAAAATGTACAACACCTAATGTCGACACGAAAAGCTTCGGTTTGAATTATAAAAAATGGTATTTGACTAAACTTTGAAGATTAAAATAGTTCATCTGTGTTGTAAAATACGATGAACCCGAATTGACTTTAGACAATATTAGCTCAATGCGGAATAGGATCAAAATTATCAAACGGTAATAATCACAACGAAAAATACGAATGAAGTAAATAAAATAGAGACACGAGGATTTACGTGGAAAACCCAAATCGGGAAAAAACCACGGGCGGAGGAAGCCGAGAACCAATTCACTATATTTTGTAGTGTTTACAGAAATTAGATAAGAGAATAAAATACAATGAAATATGTATTTTGGTATGTGATGGCGTGTGTTAAAATGTTTGATGTGTGATCCTTTTATAGATGGATTCTATATGCCATCTTTGAAAAACATAGTATAAGAAATCGGCAGCAGCAACCCACATTTGTTGAAAGCCTTTTGCAGCCATTGTTGAAATCTCATTTTCTCATGTGTGTTTCATTTGTCAAAGAAGAAGACTTCTTGAAAAGTTTGAAGTCACTTTCCACAATCTCCACATTGACTTCAAAACAGCTAACCATCAAAAAACAAATCATTAAACTCTAAAATTCCATAAGAAGCAGTAATCACCATATAGAGAAAAATTGATCCTGAAAAATGAAATACTTCCTCCACCACGAGCCTAATCAGGCTCAACTGCGATCAGAAATACCCATTAAGTCCAAACATAGTTTGAACTTGGCTATCAGAAGACTTTTAGTGAACACATCTGCGAGATTATAATATGTATCGATCTTTTCTATGACACAATCACCTTTTTCAATGATATCACGCACAAAATGATAACGAATATCAATGTGCTTTGTACGGTCATGAAACATCTGATCTTTACTCAAGAAGATAGCACTTTGATTATCACAGAATATACTGTGGTAACCTTTATTCTATCATCGAGTTCTCTAAACAATCCCTTCAACCAAATATCTTCCTTAACTGCTTCTGTAATCGCCATGTATTCTGCCTCTGTAGAAGACAGTGCAACTGTAGACTGTAACTGGGCTTTCCAACTAATAGCACAACCGTTCAGTGTAAACACATACCCTGTAATGGATCTTCGTTTATCCAAGTGTTTGCCAAAATCTGAATCAACATATCCAACCACCCTAGTGTTAGATTGTCCATAACGTAGACACATAGAAGACGTACCGCGTAGATAACGTAAGATCCACTGTACTTCTTTCCAGTGTTCTCTTCCCGGGTTCTCCATATATCTACTAACCATGCTAACTGCATAAGCCAAATCAGGGCGTGTGCAGATCATAACATACATCAAAGATCCAACAGCACTAGAGTATGGTACGCGTGCCATGTACTCCATATCAGTCTCAGTAGTAGGACTTAAAGCGGATGATAACTTGAAATGAACTGCAAAAGGTGTGTTGACAGGCTTTGCTTCATGCATATTAAAACGTCTTAGGACTTTCTCAATGTAACCTTTTTGAGAAAGATGCAAGATCCTAGACTTCCTGTCACGAACAATTTCCATACCTAAAATTTTCTTGGCAGCTCCTAAGTCCTTCATTTCAAAATCAGCTTTCAACTGGTCTTTTAACTTCTGAATCTCCTTCATATCTTTTGCTGCAATCAACATGTCATCCACGTACAAGAGTAAGTAGATCTTTGTACCATCGTCACCTTTCTTGAAATAAACGCAGCTATCATAGGTGCACCTGTTGAATTTGTGACTGGTCATGAAAGAATCGAACCTCTTGTACCATTGTCTAGGAGACTGCTTGAGGCCATAGAGAGATTTCTTCAATTTACATACGCAGTCCTCCTTGCCAGGAACTACAAAACCTTCAGGGTGTTGCATGAAAATCTCTTCCTCAAGCTCACCATTTAGGAAAGCTGTAGTAACATCTAGTTGCTCCAACTCATAATCATTTGAAGCAACTAACCCCAACAATGCACGAATAGGAGTGTGTTTGACTACTGGGGAATAGATGTCAGTATAGTCAACGCCTGGAATTTGACTGTAGCCTTTAGCTACCAACCGAGCTTTATATCTTGGTTTCTCATTCGGGTTAAAAGGTTCTTTGAGCTTGTAGACCCACTTGCATTTAACTGGCCTTTTCCCTTTTGGAATAGGAACTAAATCCCAAGTACCATTTCTTTTCAAGGATTCCATCTCATTATGCATAGCAATCATCCAATCACTTGAGTCTTTGGATTTGATAGCCTCATCATAGTTTAGAGGCTCCGTTTCCGACTCAATATCATTAGCAACAATAAAAGCGTAAGCAACAAGTTCAGCTTCAGCATACCTCTTTGGAGGAACAATTTGTCTTCTCGGCCTATCTCTTGCAATGCTTCGAGTATTAGCTTGTGGTTGTGAACTTGTTGTTTCTTCAACAACGACATGCTCATTTGGCGAGGAAGACTCTTCTTGCTCAACTGGACTCGGAATGGTGACAGGTGAAGTAGGAAACTCCACCTCCATTTGAGCTTTTTCTTCATTTGCTTTTGATGATGCGACTGTATCTTCTGTAGAGTCGGAAGTTTGATGAATCATAGCAGACTCGTCAAAAGTAACATCTCTTGAGATGATGATTTTATTTAGATCATTGCTCCATAACTTGTAACCTTTAACTCCTGGATTATAACCAAGAAAGACACATTTAAGTGCTCTCGGTTCTAACTTCCCATTGTCAACTCGTGCATAAGCTGGACATCCGAAAGGTTTCAGATGTGTATAATCAGCAGGTTTCCCGGACCATAACTCATACGGAGTTTTCTTCTCGATTGCTCGTGACGGTGATCGGTTGATAACATAGCAAGCAGTAGAAGCAGCCTCCGCCCAAAAGGACTTTGGCAATTTGGAATTTGAAAGCATACATCTGACCTTCTCCATAATGGTGCGATTCATCCTTTCGGCTACACCATTTTGTTGAGGCGTATAGACTACCGTGCGATGTCGAGTTAATGCCTTCCTTTCGACAATAGGCATTAAACTCTTCTGAGCAAAACTCTAGTCCATTATCCGTACGAAGATACTTTACCACCAATCCTGATTGCTTTTCAACCTGAACTTTCCAGTCTCTGAAGGTAGAGAAAACGTCTCCCTTATGTTTTAAGAAGAAACACCACACCTTCCAGGAGAAATCGTCAATGATAGTGAGCATATAGTTAGCTCCACCTTTAGAAGCAACTCGAGCTGGTCCCCACAAATCCGAGTGGACATAGTCGAGTGGTCCTTTCGTTGTATGGATACCACTTGCAAACCTCACTCGTTTTGCCTTGCCATATACACAATCTTTACAGAACTCCAAATCAACAATCTTTTGTTGACCAAGTAAACATCTTCGACTCAATTCTGACATGCCTTGAAAACTCATATGGCCAAGTCGAAGGTGCCAAAGACGGGACTGATCTGGATCAGAAAGAGACTTTGAAACAACAGCAGCATCACTCGAAATTGTTTGCCCGTCAAGAAAGTAGAGGTTGGAGGTTTTTCGATTGGCTCTTAGTTTGTCGGAACCATCTTTGAACACCCTGAGAACTCCACCTTTACCGGCAAACTCGTATCCCTTTTTATCAAAGGAACTGAGAGATAACAAGTTTCTTCTGAGGTTAGGGACATATCTAATATCCCCAATGGTTCGGATAACGCCATCAAACATACAGATTCTGACTGAACCATGTCCAAGGACTGGACATGTAGTATTGTTACCCATCAACACATAGCCCTGGTTAACCTTTTCAAATGTGTAAAACCAACTTTTGTTGTGACACATATGAAAAGTACAACCAGAGTCGAGTATCCAATCACCAGTGGAATCCAGTTTATCTGACTAAACTGTCAAGAGTTCTCCAATACATTCGACCTCTGCTACATCGGCTTCACCCGAAGTGCTAGCTTGTTTACCATTTGCTGCCGCCTTCTTTTTTTCTTTATTCTTCAACGCGAAACATTCTTCAAGCACATGTCCCTTCTTGTGACAATAGTTGCAAAACTTTCGTTTGCCTTTTGACTTGGATCTGGTTCTGTTGGAAGATTGAGAAGTTCTACTTCTCTCTGTTGTTTTTCCTCTGACATTCAAACCTTCGGCTTTAGAATCACTTGAACCACCACCGGTAATATGCTTCATCTTCTCTTTAGAATCTAAAGCTGTAAAGACTTCATATAAAACAAGAGTGTCACGACTGTAGATGATTGTATCACGAAAATGGCTGTAGGATTCGGGCAACGATGACAGCAAAAATAAAGCTAAGTCTTCATCTTCATATTGAACATCCATATTCTCCAAGTTATTTATTAACTCTTTGAATATGGACAAATGTTCAGCTAATGAGCCTCCTTCAATCATCTTGAGATTGAACAGCCGTTGCTTTAGATGCAACTTGTTCGGTAAGCTCTTTGTCATCAATAACTGCTCCAACTTCAGCCACAAAGCAGCTACCGACGTTTCTTTTAGAACATCTTGTAAAGCATCGTTTGACAAGTGCAAACGAATCTGGGATAAAGCCTTCAGATCTTTCATCTCTTTTTCTTCTTCGGTCCATGTATTGGGCATCCTTTCGAAGCCCAAGAGCGTCTTGTGTAAATCCATCTGAATGAGAATATCTCTCATCTTTACTTGCCACAGCGGAAATCGGGTATTTCGATCCAGCAACGGAATATCGTATTTTACCGAAGACATGATTAATTACTTGATAAAATGATCCCAACAAGCTAATATCAAAACCTGGAAGCTCTGATACCAATTGTTGTAAAATACGATGGATCCGAATTGACTTTAGACAATATTAGCTCAATGCGGAATAGGATCAAAATTATCAAACGGTAATAATCACAACGAAAAATACGAATGAAGTAAATAAAATAGAGACACGAGGATTTACGTGGAAAACCCAAATCGGGAAAAAACCACGGACGGAGGAAGCCGAGAACCAATTCACTATATTTTGTAGTGTTTAAAGAAATTAGATAAGAGAATAAAATACAATGAAATATGTATTTTGGTATGTGATGGCGTGTGTTAAAATGTTTGATGTGGGATCCTTTTATAGATGGATTCTATATGCCATCTTTGAAAAACATAGTATAAGAAATCGGCAGCAGCAACCCACATTTGTTGAAAGCCTTTTGCAGCCATTGTTGAAATCTCATTTTCTCATGTGTGTTTCATTTGTCAAAGAAGAAGACTTGTTGAAAAGTTTGAAGTCACTTTCCACAATCTGCAACATAATGTTAGATTTCAATGCTATATTCAAAGACCAACTTGCCGATCAGGAGGGTTAGGTGGGTTACATAGACCGCAAATTTATTCTATGTATTTTTATGTCTTATTTAAAAGACTCTAACAAACGATAACATGTGAAATGGTGTAATTTAGAAAAAAAATAGCATGTCAAAAGGGTTAGGTGGGTAATATAGATGGCTACATTAATGGATGTAATTCTATGTCTAATTAAAAAAAAGTATAACAAATGATAACATGTCAAGTAGCGTAATTTATATAAAACTAACGATTCCAGTCAATTGTATATGATATTTAATTCGAGCCAAGGGCGATATAAGGAAAGAAGCAAGCGCAGATCTAATCATCCCTGAGCAAACTAGTTCTGTACCTTCACGGAACCATAACCATACTCAATCTCCAACATATATCACAAAACAATGTTTCGGCAAACAGAACACCTAGAAAAGTATCTAATCCCAGAAGAAGAGGTGGTCTTGGCCACTAACAACTTCAGTTCAGAAGCTGTGATAGGAAGGGGCAGACATACTGTTACCTTTGAAGGAGAAATCTCTCAACGCTGGCCAAACCGCAAAGTTGCGTTCAGACGCATGCTTTTTCAACCTTATTTTGGACGGCATGAGTTCCGTAACACGGTTGACATGATGTCCGGCTTCAACCATGAAAACATCATCCCGTTTCTTGGCTTCTGTGATGGAGGCAATGAGAACATTATTATTACCGAATGTGCTAACTATCAAAGCCTTTATGAACATCTCGCTGATCCTGAAAAGAGGCGTTCGCTAACATGGGCACAGCGCCTAAAGATTTGTCTAGGCGTAGCATCAGGACTCGAGTACCTTCACACAGGTCTTGGGGTGGGCCGCTTGGTAGTACACGGAAACATCAAGCCTCAAAAATTATTGTTGAATAACAATTTGGAGGCAAAAATTTCTAGTTTTGAAGTGTCAGAAATGGAACTAGATCAGGAACGGTACTATGAAGAAGTGGTTCGGCGTAGACCCCTATATTCCTACGAAGATCCCATGTATGATGAAGGATCCAACATCTATATAGAATCAGACGTTTACTCTTTTGGAGTTGTATTGTTTGTAATGATGAGTGGAATGTACGATTATGATAGACCGCGTGGTACACAAAATCAAACACTCATAAGTTTGGTCCGACGCTACCATAATGACGGCGGAATAGACAACTTAATTGATCCCGTTATTAGAGACCACAATAACATTCGTTCACTCGGAGCGTTAAAGGAAATCGCGTATCAATGTATTAGTTGGAACGTAAAACAACGCCCTACGATGAGCATAATCATCCGGAGGATCCAGGACGCACTGGATATTCAAGTAAGTCTTTTTATTCGAATATTTTGAAGGAATTTTAGTTTTATATATATGCAAGAATGAAAACTATCGTGAATAACATCACATAGATAATAAATAGTTTTTCTAGTTATCTTATAATTTTTTATGGAGCGGCTGGTTCCGTATACCGGAAATAAATAACTCCCATCAACACAAAATTGGGATAACTTGGGTCGATATTGCAAAAACTTTCGTTAATTAAAGTTTAGTTTTAATGCTTTTGTTCTTATCCAATTTTCCTTTTTGATTATATATATAAGATATCTTAACCTATTCGCCACTTTGTCCAAAAGATTTTTATGAATGGTGTAATCATATTTATTAATTTACAATTACAGGTTAATTCGAATTGTAGGTAATGGATTAATTAAAAATGCCATCTTTATCGAGAGAAATTATTCAGCGGCAGAAACTGTTATTATGTACGTATTGGATTAATTAAAAATCAAGTGTATTGTGTATGCTTTAAATATGAAAGTTCAAATTTAATGGGGCAAACAAAACCTTGGATTATTAAAAATCAAGTGTATGCTTTAAATATGAAGGCTGAAATTTAATGAAGTAAACAAAAGAAGTACATCAATTTTAATAAGAGAGATATTACTTGCTCTTAAAGTCGAGCAAAACATATAGTATTTGACTATAATTCAAAACACAATTAATTAATTTATCCACATATTTTAATATATGGTTATCATGTTAATGTTCCACATTATATGTACATTTTAAAGCCAACTCGGCTCGTTTATATTCCAGAACCATGATGCTGCTTCAAGTATTACGTTACCAATGCACCAACATCAAAACCTTGAAAGCTTTGTAATACCACTGGAGGAGATTCTCTTGGCTACACAAAACTTCAGTGAGCAAACATATATTGGAGGTGGCGACTTTGCTAGTGTTTACAAAGGAGAACTCTCTGAGCAGTGGCAAAACCGCATAGCTGCCATCAAACGAATTAAAACCGATTACAAATGGCATGATCACTTCCATAATGAGCTTAAGATGGCGTCTAGTTTACACCATAAAAATATCATTGGTTTCATTGGTTATTGCAATGAAGCCAATGAAATGATTATAGTGTATGAATACACTATCAACAGAAGTATTGATGAGCAACTCGTCAAACCTGAATCTGATAAGAGCCATTACCTAACATGGGCTCAACGTCTCGAGATCTGCATAGGGGCAGCAAGAGGACTCGAGTACCTCCATTCAGGTCCTTGGGAGGACAATAGAATAATTCACCGAAACATACGGAGCTCAAACATACTGTTAGACGACAATCTTGTCCCCAAAATCAGCAGTTTTGGTTTGTCACTATTAGTAGACCAAAATCAACCAGAAGTTTATGACCAAGCTGAATCTACTTCTTCACATTACACGGATCCTATGTATCTTGAAAGTGGCCTCGTCAACACAAAATTAGACATTTACTCATTTGGGGTGGTAATGCTAGAAATGTTGAGTGGGACAAACGCTTATAAACGAAGGACCATTGGTGATGATCGGCCAAAGACACTTGTACATGTGGTCCGACATTATTATCATGAAGGACTGGATATGTTAATTGATCCTGTTATAGAAGATCAAATTAATATTCATTCTTTCCGTGCGTTTATAAAAATTGTGTATCGTTGTGTTAGTTTCAACTTAGAGGATCGCCCTACGATGAAAAAGATTATCAAGCAACTTGAGGAAGCACGAGATATTCAGGTACGAATTTTTTCTTTAATTGTAATATTTTGAAGCAAATTACAAAGTAATTTGTAATTTTGTCCATTTTTCAAACCCTTGGGAAAAATGGTCTTCGACCATCCAAATTTGTTCAATGCTAATTAGAATTAGTCGTGTTAGATCAGCCTTTTCAATTAATATATCAGTGCAATAAAAAAACTTTTTCAAATGTGTTTCCATTAAAATACATAATCATATATTTTATACAATTTTAACAAATATCTTTCGTTTTATGTTTACGTTGTATAAAATTTTATATAACTGGATTTACATATTTTATTTTATAAATAAATTAAGTAATTTTTAATATACAAATATTCTAATATAAAGGTAAATAATGTAACATGTCAATTCTATAATATCTTAAGAATAAAACAATAAATTTAAGTATTTAATATTTTTAACGACGAAGCAGTTTCCACACATTGTTTTGGCCCTATGGTTTGTGTAAATAAACATCTATACCGGCGACTTTTCTTGAAGAATTGCCGAGTACAGTTTTTTTGATCATCCAAAAAACTCTCTTTGATTTCTACACTACATATCTCACACCACTCACCACTTATTATATCCAATTATTCTATCTCCGATTTCATCAAGAAAACCATCGACCGCTATTCTATCCCATCTCCAACTCTAAGATCTGGCAAAGATAAAAGAAACATTTTCCAGCTATAATGGTCAGAGAAGAAGCAGGTTGAAGTCTTCTTTATTGCTTCTATCGATTTTTGGCGAAATCTTTGCTTATGAATCATAATTGTTTGTACTATAATGATTTAATCAATAAACCACACCGATGGCTGTATCTTCTTCCCATCTCTGACTCCATTTGGCGGTTGGTTCTACAGAGTTTTTGCCCAAACCTTTACTTCCTCCACTTTAATTTTCAGGAAATCAAAATTTTTTATTAATCATGGGCCCACATCATATACGTGGCGTGGCATTTCAACAGGTCTTTCCACATTTGCAACAAGAAGCTGAGCCGCATCTTGGAAATCATTTTTGAAAAAGAGCCATATGAATCTAAACACTTATGTATCATCTGTTATTAATTAGACTAATAAAAACATGAACATGTTTTGTATAAAGGAACACGATTATGTAGAAACACACAAAAACTTCTTATGCCTTAGAGCAGCTTAACGAATATAAAATCTGTTGAAAAAGATAATAGAATGCACCCTTGTATGTATTCAGCTAATGAATGGGAGTGGTAGCAAGTAACAAAACATCTCTAAGAAGTTTGATTTTGCTTACCTTCACAGAACAAGGAAGGAGCTTCTGCCATAACCACACGCAGCGCCCAACATCACAACCCGGAAAATTTTCGAATTCCACTGGAGGAGATCAACTTGGCCATCAAAGACTTCAATCAAGAAACGCCTATTGGAGATGGTGGATATGGTAAGGTCTACCAAGCACGACTCTCTGAACAGTGGCAACAATGTAGAGTAGCCATCAAATGCCTCGATCCTGAAGGACACCAAGGAAAGAAGGAGTTTGTTAATGAGGTTAACTTGATTTCCAGCTTCCATCATCCTAACATCATCTCTTTTGTCGGTTACTGTGATGAAGGCGATCAAATGATTATAGTATCCAAATATGCAATTAATGTAAGCCTTGATCATCACCTCCAAGACCCAAGTAAGAGGAATCGCCTAACATGGGCACAACGACTCAAGATTTGCTTAGGAGCAGCTAAAGGACTCGAATACCTCCACTCGGGTCTAGGGAAGGACAAGAAGGTTATACACCGGGATGTCAAGAGTGCAAATATATTGTTAGACGAAAATATGGAAGCCAAAATTTGTGATTTTGGTTTGTCAAAACAAGGCCCTCGAAACCAGCAAGGTAGTCAAGTCTATACAAGCGTTGCTGGTACCGATTTTTATATTGACCCCCTTTACCGAGAAACCAAAATCCTCACTAAAGAGTCTGACGTGTATTCATTTGGAGTCGTATTGTTTGAAATTTTGAGTGGAATGCTGGCTTATGGCCAAGACCCTCTGATAAGTCTGGTCCGACTCCACTACAAGCATGAACCAGAAAACTTAATTGATCCGGTTATAAGAGATGAAATTGATGACCGTTGTTTACATACATTCAGAGAACTTGCATACAAGTGCATAAGCTTGAACACAGGGGAACGCCCTACGATGGATAGAATCATTGACAGGATTGAGGATGCAATAGATTTTCAAGTAAGTACTTTTCTTTAATTATTCTGAAGCAAATTCTTTTTGTACGCAAAAAAAAAAAAAAAAAAAAAAAAAAAAAAAAAAAAAAAACTAGCGCATTAAATTTTTTGATTACTATCCAATACGAAAATTGATGACTAAACTGATTTTCAACGTTCTGCTGCTTTTAACATGTATGCATCAATAAAATTATATTCTTACAAAATGCCATTAAACGTAAGTCTTTCATGAAAGTATATTCCTATTAAATAATGTGAGGTGACATGCTTATGAGGTTTGTTATTTGTAGTATATGTATGTTTTGCACCCTTATATATTTGTGTCAAATGTAGCAAATATGTATGAAATCACGTATAGACAATGTCCCGGCCTATTGTGAGATCTAAACTAATCCTTTAGAAATCAAAAGTTGTTAATATAAGGAGGGTATGCCATTCGACATGAAATTCCTTTGTTTCAAAATAACCGGCTGAATAAAAACCATAAAATGGGCCAATGGGCATATGACTTTTTGTTTATCTTCTCATGTTTCGAATAGTTATAAGAAATCCAAAAATCATCAAATTCTACCACACATGTTTACATGATATCCATTTTTGCTCCTATTTTCTTTATTGCCTAAATGTTTGATCTTCTTTGTTCCCTAAGTGTCTCATCTGTAAGATATTGAATTTATCAAAGCAAAACTTCATATTTTACATATCATTATAGATATAGTTACACCTATGTAGCTAAAAATCGCGGTGGTTGAACGAACGGACCATGTATTAAATGCGTCAAATAGGAATTGAATTTTAGTACCTTTCGACCTCCTTTCCAAAACCAAAGAACAAAAAAATCATGAAATAACTTTTGGTTTGCCTCCATCTAGTTTGTTGGTGTGTTGGTGTCTCGATGCGAAAATGGGAAAAATAATATCATATGAAGTTTAAACCTAATGATAGAATATTTTTCAATCATATGCTTACAAAAATTTAATAAAGAAATTCAGTTGAGATTGATATTTGTTTGTTCTTATATTTCAGGAACATGAAGTCTAAACATATCGGAACCTCAAGACTTGTAGTTGTTATGGCTGGTTGGGACAAAGGTCGTTTTGTGCAACATATAAATATCTTTCATCTTGGGTTGTAATTCTTGTAATCATTTTCATATGCTTAAAATTTTCTTTCTAATTGCATATTCTTAGTTTTTCATATAATTGATGAACATTGTTGGTTTGTGTGTTCTTTGCTTTCTATATAAAGGTATTTCTCATACATATTGTTAGTTACATTAAATGTCAGGTGCTATAAGTATGATAGTTCTTGTTTCGTAGTTAAGTAGGAATCAACTAATGGGTGTAGTTAATTTGCATTTGGTTATTGTCATCCACATCAATTGATAAATTGTTAGTTAGGTATGAGATGATGGAGAGATGAAGATTGCGCATGAGCTAATGAGCATTACTGATGAGAACAACCATAACAACAGCTAAATTCGGTCAAAATTGAGTGTTGGGCGGGTTGTTGACTTAACATCTCCTTTGGCATCCTTAATTTCCCTATTTTTAATCAAAAAATTTTTTCTTCCATAGTCCAAAGTCATCAGATCTGGTGTGTTTTGATTGAATCCTAAAACTGGTGAAATTCACCCGTCGTTTTAAGTTTATGCAAAAGGTGACATTTGAAGGAGACACACCGGAAGAGAACGATTATTTGAAGATGATATTAGAAGATATTGTTAACTTCTTATCAATGTTAAATGTTAATACAAGTATAGATGAAAGGCTTAATAATTTAAAAATCTGGAGGGTTGACAACGCCTAGTAATATCAAGTATTTTAGTCGTTATTAGGCCCTATTTTTGGTGAAAATATATCATATATGCACTGGTATTTCTCACTTTTTGTGCTAGTGATTATGTGCAAGAAATTGTTATAATCAGGGACTAAAAGTGGGCAAATGAAGAAGTTTTGAGGATAAAGCCAAATTCAGTCGAATAAACACGTACCCGCGGGAATGAAGATCAGCGCGTCGCGCCAAGTCAAAAGTTGAGGCGGTGAAGAGAATTCAAACAGCGAAAAAACGGGGATAAGGCTCTACACGCGACACGGCTAGAGGCCTCACGCGCCGCGGGTTCTAATTTTCCACAAGTATAGATAGAGGGCAGTAGGTCGAATTCTGGAGGCGAAGATCAGACCCTAAGGTGGACTTAAGGCAACTTTGACTCAAGTGTCAAGATTCCAGCAACCATTCGTGGTATTTATATGTTTTCACTTTAATTTCAATATTAGTTTAGTTCTTTTAGCTCTTAGCTTAGTGTTTCTAGATTGTGGCAACCAGTAGCAGTAGGTTGAAGTTTATTATTTTCGTATTTGAATGTTTTGGATCTTCTGGTTTTAAGTTTAATGCAAGTAATCATTCGGTTCATGTTTTATTGCACTTTTTACCTTTTATTGTCTTTGAATGTTTTTGAATGGTATTGGATTGTGTTCTTGTTTCTGGATTCTGAATATAGTTACTGATCTCAGTAAGTAATTTAGGGTTAGACTCTGGATGTAGCGTGACACTACAGTTGGTAAGCTATCGTCTTGTCTTGACCACCAAACTCCCGTGGATCGACCCTTACTACCGCTGTACTAGTGAGTATGTGAGGTTATTTTTCTTATTTTTGACCGCATAACGACCTAGGCATGCCAAAATTTGGTGCCGTTGTCGGGGAGTTGTGAGCTTAGGATAAGACGATCTGTAGGAAGGTGTTTTTCTGATTTTTTGGTTTAGTTTTTATATTTAGGTTAGTTAGTATTTTTCATTTTGGTTTTGGTGGGCGTTTTGCACGAGTGCATGCGTACCTGTCGGGGTGGGCATACATCACCCTTGCTTTTTGACTCTGAAATCGAGCTAACTGCACGCAATAACCGTGTGCGTAGGCGTTTAGTTAATATGAGTCCCAGTAGTGTCACTATAGAAGATGTTACCCATGATCCTGTGGGAGAGGTAACATAGGGAATTCCATTTATACCCCCAGTGTCGGAATTTCACTTCGGTAGCACGAGTGCTAGTGGTGGTGCGGTTTCAGCCCCCGCATCGGTACCATCATGCACTCCGCCTTCAGTTCCACCTTTAGGGCAACCAACCACCGATCCTTTTTCCGCTGCATTGGCTTGGGGAACGCCGACCCGAGATGGCAACCCACCGCCACGACATCAAGCACCCATTTCTCAACCACAACCTTCACAACCATTACAATCACAATACCAACAACCCATATTCAAACCACAACCAGTTTTTCAAACCTTACCATCACAAACCCAACATCAGTTACAACCACAACAACCTCCACCACAGCAGTATCAATTCCAGGAGGTAGAGCAAGGATATGACGAGGAGGATGAAGGATGGATGCCTCTGCAACAGCAACAACAGTGGAACCGAGGTCGGGGACCTCCAAGGAGATTTCAACAACAACAACCACAAGGGCAGCAATTTTACAAAAACAATGATCATCATAACGATAATTTTGTTCCACCCTTATATTTTGCACAACCGAGAAGGCAATCGGTTGCGTCACACTTCCAACCTCGGGAGTATAACGACGCGTCGCCCATTTATCTTCCTGATAATGTTGAGAATCAAGTAGAAATTAGGCTGCAACTCCTAGGCATATTACCTGATTTAAGTGGATATAAGCAAGATGATCCCTATAATCACTTATATGAATTCATAGCTATAGCCAATGCGAATACTCCTAGGAATACCAACAGGAATATCTTTAGGTTGAGACTGTTTCCATTTACCTTAAAAGACAAAGCCAAATATTGGTTTACTTCTCTTCAACCTAATAGTATTACCACTTGGGAGCAACTAAAGGCCAAGTTTTTGCAAGAGTTTTATCCAGCTAGTAATACCACCGAGATCAGACGAGCCATCCAAGACTTTCAATAGAAGCTGGGGGAGGCATTTCATGAGGCGTTTGAGCAATTGAAGGAATTGATGCGTTCTTGCCCGCATCATGACATTCCAAAGTGGCAACTGGTGAAGTTATTCTTTGAAGGTGTGGACCTGACAAACCAAGCGATGATCAAAGCATCATCCAGCGGGACCATTATGATGCAGGACCCAGATGACGCTTGGCGGTTCTTGGAACAACTCTGCAATGGATCGAAAGCGAATTTCTCCACCAGGAAGCCTGTAAGTACAGCCGCTGCAGTAGGGGCAGATGCGGATTGGAAGAAAGAAGTGAAAAAGGAAATAGGAGAATTAAATAAGAAATTTGATAGGTTGATGTGTACCTTGCAAGGAGGACCACAGAATCAACAAGGCAATCAACAAGGACAAAGGACCCAGGATGTAAATCAAGTTTTTGGTCAAGGTCAAGGACAGTATAACAATGGACGACCTTACAAGCCTTACTACCAAGGTGCTCCATATTTCAACAACCAATCCTACAACAACAGGTAGAATAATTATCAAGGGCAGTCGTCCAGTCAACCTAGACAATTTCAACCTGGGAATAACAGTGGTCCGATTGGGAATAACAACAATAATAGGGGGTCCACCAACACTAGCAACAATGCCCCGGAAAGCCAAGAGAACATGATTGCTAAGATGTATGATTTGTTTAATGCTAGTCAGCAGTAAACTCAAGCGAATGCCAAGGCCATTACCAATATGGAAAGGCAAATAGCTTAGATGGCTGAGGACCAAAGAAAAAGGGACAGTGGCAAGTTTCCTAGCAGTACAAAAATTAACCTAAATCATACACAACGGGCTAGAAAAGAGCATGTGAACGCTGTTGAGGCTGAATGGAGAAAAGTCACTGAAGAGGATTTGTTAGGGAAGGAAGATGAAGTCGAGACTAGAGAAGGTAAGGATAAGAATGAAGACGATAATCAAGTCAATGAGGACAAGGAAGTCCAGGAGGAGGAGCAGCCAGTTGTAGCTGGTATTAAGCAGAAGAAGAGGGATAAAAAAGTGAAAAAGAAGCAGGAGGCGCCTAGCAAGCCGACCAGATCTTCGATCAATCAACCTCTATGGGATGAGCTGAAGAATGCACCTTAAGACACAAGGATCCTTCAGGAGATGTGTAAAAAGAATGAGAAATTCAAGACGCCTACTCCTGATATGGTGAGGTTGACTGTCAAAGCAAGCGAGCCTCTGTTGGGGACATTGCCTAAAAAAGAAAGAGATATTGGGTCACCGTTGATCACTGTCACGGTGGGTGATGTTGTTATTAGGAATACCTTGCTGGACTTGGGAGCAAGTGTTAATGTTTTGACAGGATATTTATATGATAAGTATAAGAATGAGGAACTGGAACCAGCAAAGACGGTACTACAGTTAGCTGATCAGCCAACGAAGGTTTCTTGGGGTAAGTTAACAAACATGATCCTCAAGGTGGGAGATTTCTTTTATACCGTAGATTTCCTGGTGATGGAGTATGAGAGTTTGGATGACGCCCCCGCGCTGATTTTGGGACGTCCATTTTTGGCGATAGCTGGAGCTGTTATGGATTGTAAGACTGGGGATTTGGATATCTCCTTCGGAACGAGGAAGCGTAGGCTTAACATGTTTGGGTGTCCAATATCTCTACCACTAGGATACGATGATAGGTACGTGAACAGCAGACCACTTATGACACCAGGGACAAAGAACAAGGGTAATAATCAGGATCAAGGGAATGGCGGTAATGAAGAGGAAATCTTGAGGGAAACAAAAGGGCATCCGTTGTCAACAATGAACAAGGTGCAATTATTAGATATGCTCGAAATGATGGAGTTAAAGCACCAACAATATGAGAAAGACACACGGTGTAGGGAGGCAAAGTTCTTCCAGCTCCTGGATGCGCAACAACAATGGATTAGTCAAGTGAGCGACCGAATGACACAACTTACTATATTGCGTACAATGCTGGTCCATGACTTTGCACCAGAAATGAAAAGAATGATGCCACAAGAAGATTCGGAAGAGTAGGAGGAAGCTCGTCTAGCTGAAGACGTTAAACTTAGCGCTTGTTGGGAGGCAACCCATCCTTTATAGGTTAGGTATAGTGTTTTTTAGGAGTAATAAGGAAATATTATCATCATCATTACAGGTATTAGTGGTACGAGGCAAGTGTGGGGTCAAACAAAGGACTTTGGAGAATTTGAAAGCCACGACGCGGTATGGAGAAGGGCGCGACGCGGGATCGCAAGGTAACCCGATGCGCAGGGGTTATCTTGGCGACACGCGCGACGCAGATTGCATCCACACGCGTCGCGGAATATGATCGGACAGAAACTCCTTTATAAGGTACGTATTCCATCGCATAACCACACAAACCATGCTGCGCATAGACAGAGCATCCTCTGATCAACCGATTTCTTTCGTTTTTCTTGCATTTTCGTGTTCTACTACTAAGGTATGTCTTCTGGAACTTGTTATTTCGCGTTATTACAAGCATTTGAATGGTTAATTTGATTGAAATAGCAAAAACTAGAAAAGTTAGAAAATCGGCAATGCTTGCTCGTAGGGTGTTTTGTTTGCAAAATCAACACCCTAGAGGGGCTAGTCGGTAGTTAGGATACCTTGTAGAGGCATTGGATTGAGTTTAACATGTGAAATCATCGATTTTGGGATTTTATTTCGTAACAGACTTACGGCGCGCCGCGCCTGGTTCTTGGGCCGCGTCGTGCGTGTCTGGGAGAGAAGAAGGACTAATTTTGCAAAAAAATATTTCGTGTGTGATTTCTTTTGTGCATATGGAGTTCAGGCGTGATCATCAATTTCTTCGGTTCCCACATGTTTTAGATGACACACCACAATATGAGGCCCGGAGCGACGAGCTGAGTACCCGCCCGGTACTTGCGGTTATCGTGCTGGATCGATCCGTTTTGACACAGGCTAGACTTTGGGCCGAGCTGGAGCCTTCCATCCATCGCACCTGGGCTGATGGAGAGTATACTTTCATGTGCCACAGTTGGGACAGGCTGATGGCAAACGAGGATGATGTGGTCTACAAGGAGCTCCTTCTCGAGTTCCTTTCGACTGTTCGATACACACTGGCATCACGGGAGGCACGATCCCAGTTGTTTCGATTTAGACTGGAGGGAGAGAGCAGGGAGTGCAATATACACGAGTTGGAGAGGCGTCTGGGGATCTATACCGAGGCAGAGATATGGAGCCGCCATTTAGCACCATTTCTCCGGGCCTGTATCAGGGGACAGCCTCAGCGGGAGACTAACGCGGTTATCTGGTTAGTGATGTCGAATGACCAGTTCGAGGCCGGGTCGGCCAGGAAGTGTCAGCGCCGCAATCCACTACACCGCATTGTGCACCGTATCATATCCACTTCTGTCATGCAGAAGCGTGCATGTGAGAAGGTGTCGGGAGATAACATGACCTTCATATGGGCGATCTCTGACCCCACCAGATTCCTCCACCTGCCATACGCACTGGCAGTCTCTCTGACGACCCGGGCAGTGGGCATAGCCGATAGCAGCTCCATGGCTGGTGGGCATTACGTCACTCGCCTTGCCAGATCATATGGCCTTTTGACTGCTGAGATCATGGCGACCTTGACGGCGACACCACCCGCACGGACATCAGCCCGTTATTTGGAGATTATGGGGCTCATTCACCAGCCACGTGCAGGTGAATATATGAGGGTACCGACGGTGGCACCGCAGGATCCCCTGGCCCATCCAGAGCCAGAGCAGCCAGCGCGGAGACGGAGACGGAGGGAGGAGCCACCAGCTGATCAGCCACAGCCGCCGTTAGCAGACATGCTGACTGCCATACGGGAGTTGAGCGAGAGGGTTACCAGGATGGAGGATCAGTAGGCATGGATCGGGGAGGTATTATTTGATATGGCCTCCCAGTCTGGGCGATGCCCACGACCCTTCCCAGCCAGAGCTCATGATGATGATGCGGGTCCATCGAGGACACGCCATGATGATTGATGTATTTTCTTTTTCACCTTTTTGAGATACTGTACCAAATTTATGACTATTTTTGTATTTTGTTTATGCTTTAGTTTGTTTGTATTTGTTTGCATTTAATTGTTTGTTAGTGTTGCATGTAAATACAAAATGGGAATCACCTGAGGAGTTGTTTCATGCAAGTGTGGGGTCATTATGCCCCCTCCACTTGTCATTTCACCGACGTGTTTACTGTTGCGCAACAACTCCTTGAAATTCGAAGCGTAAGATGTTCGTATTTTTGTTTCTGTGACAACCGAGTTCCATCAAGCAGTCAACCGTCTAAGGGATAACTCTTTCTCCCTTGTTTTGAAATAATTTATGTACAACGGGATCGTTGTACGGTTTTAAGTGTGGGGTGTGGACGGTCGAAAGAGTGTTGTTGAAATTTTTGCGGGAAATGAGTTAAATTTCAAAAAAATTTAGCAAATTTTCAAAAAATTTTAACAGATTGTAATTTTGAAACGAATAGTTTATGAATGTTAGCATTGGTATTTTCTAGAGATACTGTTTAGTTGTGATCATGCTATTTGTTTAGTAAAATAAGTCGAGTTTTAGGAGTTAGAAGATTGGGATATTTTAGGTTTGGAATTTAGGAAGGGACTGTCAATCAATGGTCTTTGTTGTTCAGCCGGTAGGTCTAAAATGGGTGGCCTCGAAGAGGCACTTATGTACCTTACCACCTAAGATCGTCTGGTCTGGGATGGCATTTCCGAAAGCTCGTTATACGGACAACATCAAAAGTCATGGATAGTTCTTTTGCGGCCTTTAGAATCTGAAAGAGTACGTACACTTCATTGTGGACAGAAAATTTATAATCAAGGGTTCTTTAGAAGTCGTGAATTCCAAAGAATATTCTGGTTATGTTTTCAAAAACTATTTCAATCTAACTCTGGGGACAATAAGCTTTGAAATTGAACACGTTCAAAAATTGTTTAAGTCTTAGTTAAAATCTGTTAAAAACTCTCTTTCTTGGGGACAAGCAAGGCACAAGTATGGGGTGTTTGACAACGCCTAGTAATATCAAGTATTTTAGTCATTGTTAGGCCTTATGCATTGGTATTTCTCACTTTTTTTTGCTATTGCTTGTGTGCAAGAAATTGTTATAATCAGGGACTAAAAGTGGGCAAATGAAGAAGTTTTGAGGATAAAGCCAAATTCAGTCGAATAAACATGCGCGCCGCAGGAATGAAGATCAGCGCGTCGCGCCACGTCAAAAATTGAGGCGGTGAAGAGAATTCAAACAGCAAAAAAACGGGAATAAGGCTCTACGCGCGATGCGGTTAGAGGCCTCACGCGCCGCGGGTTCTAATTTTCCACAAGTATAGATAGAGGCCATTAGGTCGAATTCTGGAGGCGAAGATCAGACCCTAAGGTGGAATTAAGGCGACTTTGACTCAAGTTTCGAGATTCCATCAACCACTTGTAAGACCCGTATCCTGATTATAACATATACTTAAAATAAGAGTGTTAGGAATTATATGATGTTGGTAGTTATAAAGCTAAGAAAAACTTTAGTTACAATTTCATATGAAAATCAGCATTTTGTGTCGTTTTTAGAAAAATCATAATTAATTCTAGGAAACTCGTTTGGACCTCAAACCAATGCACAAAGTTTAAAAATTGAGTATAGTATAATTACCATAAATAATAGTAACCTTTAAAATGAGATTATCTATGGTAAAAAATGCAATCTTTACTGATTAGTTCGGAATTGACAGATTAGATAGTCTGTTTTCAAAAATTCACAATAAATCATAGAAAAATCATATAAATACGTAAAATACATCCCTAGAAAGGTATTGAGATAAATTTCTGGAATATCAAATAAAAACGTGAATTTCATGGGCTTAAAGTCGGCTAAACCAGTCTTGAACAGACTGATTCTAGATGGTATTAATTTCAACAAAGTTATATTATTAAAATATTTTGTCAAAAGTGTCATGCCATTTTTTATTCAAGAATTCAAGTATAAATACCCCTCAAAACATCTCATAAACCACACAACTAAATCTCAATCCAATATATAGAGGTTTCTAAGCACTAGAGTGTAAGCAAGTGAGCGGAAGGAAGCTCAAAAGCCTAACGAAGGAGTTATAGATCTCGACGACTGGTCATAAGGTAACTACAAACCTTTCTATAGCTTAATTAGGTATTGTAAAATAGTTTTTGTTAAGAAGTAGAATATTTAATAAGTATAACATATGTTATATTTTACTCATTTCTAACAATAGTAAACAAAAACCTTAAAATGTCGTTATTATAACAATTCGTAATTTCCGAAAATAATACCGATTGATTTACTTACGAGGACGGTGACTAGGCCGATTACTTGGGATCTGGTTGTTGGATTTTCCGAAAGGCTAAAATGCTGAAAGGATCCTGCCACCCCATCTAATCTTCTACCTGGCCGTTCTTTACTTGATAAATCATGGAGTATCATATTGGAATTATTGAAGGGTTTAATGATGCGACTATAATATAGTTAAGGATTAAGAAATGATAGATTTCTTATTATGTTAACAGTTAAAGTTGAAGGAAATACAAAGCCGAGAAAGATAAACGATATAGTCAACTATAATCAGGTGAGTCTTCTCACTATACTATAGGTGATATTGCATGCGTAGGAAGGAAGATATGTTAGACTAAGGTGATCTTACCTGTTATGATAATTGTATGAATTATTGCTATGATAATGATTGTTTGTGGACGGAACAGCATAGCCCGCGAGCCAATAGGCGGAACGGGAATAGCCTGCGAGTCATTAGACGGAACGGGATAGCCCGCGAGCCAATAGGCGGAACGGGAATAGCCTGCGAGCCATTAGACGGAACGGGAAAAGCCTGCGAGCAATAAGACAGAACGGGAACTGCCCGTGAGTCTTCAGGAGGAACAGGGATAGCCCGTGAGTCTCACAGACATATGAATGGTTATTGTGTGTTGTATGTTATGTGATGGATCGTATGGTATTTTGAGGAACTCACTAAGCTCCGTGCTTACCCTTTTCACTATATAAACTACTGTTTCAGGTACATCAGGTACAATGGATGGCAAGGCGTGACGTGTATACACCGTGCTGCTTCATTAGAGGACTGTTTTTGAACTAATATTCCGCTATATTGTGATTTCATTAACTTCTGTTAATCCTGGGGTGTTTTCATTAAACTTATAAGTTATGGAATTTTATGAAAATTAATTAAGTGGCTTTTCTTATATTGAAGTTTTCGTTTAAAAATGTTTAAATTTACTCAAAAAATTTGGGATGTTACAAGTTGGTATCAGAGCACAGCTTGAGAGAATCAGGCTCACTTAGTGAGTTCTGGACTCAAGTTGAGGCTTAAGAGTTTTCTTAAAACATTTTTACGAAAGAAGGATGTTTTATGAAGGGTGAACTGAAGACACAGTGTGTACCGCCAGCCGACGCCAATATGAGAAAAGGGTTAAGTATTTAATATTGTGGATGTTAAAAAACATATGGTATATGTTTGTTGAAATGCCTGGTAGAGATCACACATTGTTCTATTATTATCTGCTATTTGCTAATAGAACTGTATGCTAGTGCCGATAGGTTGCTTAGAGATTTCCACTAAGTTGTGTACAATATGGACTGAATAGTCATAGTGTAACATCCCAAAATTTTAGGGTAAAATTAAAAAAAATTTAAACGAACACTTTAATATAAGAAAAGCCACTTAATTAATTTTGACAAAATTCCATAACTTATAAGTTTAATGAAAACATCACAGGATTAACAAAAGTTAATGAAATCACAACATAACGGAACATCCATTCAAAAACAGTCCTACAATGAAGCAGCACAGTGTATACACGTCACGCCTTGCCATCCATGGTACCTGATGTACCTGAAACAGTAGTTTATATAGGGAAAGGGTAAGCACGGAGCTTAGTGAGTTCTTCAAAATACCATACGGTCCATCACATATAACATACAACACATCATAACCATTCATATGTCTGTGAGACTCGCGGGCTATCCCTGTTCCGCTGAAGACTCACGGGCAGTTCCCGTTCTGTCTTATCGCTCGCATGCTTTTCCCGTTCCGTCTAATGACTCGCAGGCTATTCCCGTTCCGCCAATTGGCTCGCGGGCTATCCCGATCCGTCCACAAACAATCATTATCATAGCAATAATTTATACAATTATCATAACAGGTAAGATCACCTTAGTCTAACATATCTTCCTTCCTACGCATGCAATATCACCTATAGTATAGTGAGAAGACTCACCTGATTATAGTTGACTATATCGTTTATCTTTCTCGGCTTTGTATTTCCTTCAACTTTAACTGTTAACATAATAAGAAATCTATCATTTCTTAATCCTTAACTATATTATAGTCGCATCATTAAACCCTTCAATAATTCCAACATGATACTCCATGATTTATCAAGTAAAGAACGACCAGGTAGAAGATTAGATGGGGTGGCAGGATCCTTTCAGCATATTAGCCTTTCGGAAAATCCAACAACCAGATCCCAAGTAATCGGCCTAGTCACCGTCCTCGTAAGTAAATCAATCGGTATTATTTTCGGAAATTACGAATTGTTATAATAACGACATTTTAAGGTTTTTGTTTACTATTGTTAGAAATGAGTATAATATAACATACGTTATATTTATTAAATATTCTACTTCTTAACAAAAACTATTTTACAATACCTAATTAAGCTATAGAAAGCTTTGTAGTTACCTTATGACCAGTCGTCGAGATCTATAACTCCTTCGTTAGGCTTTTGAGCTTCCTTCCGCTCACTTGCTTACACTCTAGTGCTTAGAAACCTCTATATATTGGATTGAGATTTAGTTGTGTGGTTTATGAGATGTTTTGAGGGGTATTTATACTTGAATTCTTGAATAAAAAATGGCATGACACTTTTGACAAAAGATTTTAATAATATAACTTTGTTGAAATTAATACCATCTAGAATCAGTCTGTTCAAGACTAGTTTAGCCGACTTTAAGCCCATGAAATTCACGTTTTTATTTGATATTCCAGAAATTTATCTCAATACCTTTCTAGGGATGTATTTTACGTATTTATATGATTTATTATGAATTTTTGAAAACAGACTATCTAATCTGTCAATTCCGAACTAATCAGTAAAGATTGCATTTTTTACCATAGATAATCTCATTTTAAAGGTTACTATTATTTATGGTAATTATACTAGACTCAATTTGTAAACTTTGTGCATTGGTTTGAGGTCCAAACGAGTTTCCTAGAATTAATTATGATTTTTCTAAAAACGACACAAAATGCTGATTTTCATATGAAATTGTAACTAAAGTTTTTCTTAGCTTTATAACTACCAACATCATATAATTCCTAACACTCTTATTTTAAGTATATGTTATAATCAGGATACGGGTCTTACAAGTCTCCCCCACTTATTTGGATTTCGTCCCGAAATCCAAATTCTCGAATTCCTATATGTATTTCCCATCGAGTCCTTATGTCCTTCAAAAATCCTCCTCGTCTTATTGCCGAACCTTTACAAGATTTAATTATCTTTCCCTTTCAACATTCACATACCTCTGTAATAATGCTTAAGGTCCTATTATTCTCATTCACTCCATACTTCTTTTCTTCTAATTACTCTAGATGTACAAAAAAACTCTAACTGTTTCTCACAGTCCCACACATCGACTTAACCGGCTACTATCTACAGTACATATTTAGTACTTTCTAATCTACCTATATACATAGTTAACCTAGTTAACTTGAACACCTAATTTTTAACACTATTTCGTATTTATATGAATTCGTCATATTTCAACACACATTTGCCTCAATTCAACATTTTTTTTAAATACTTTTTGGCTAAATAGGTCTATTTTTGTAGAATCTCCAAATTTTTGTGTTCCACCGAAATATAAAATTTACATCATCTTTTGTAATTTTTTTTTGGAGTACTGAACACTCTTTAAACTATTTCCATTATATGGAGACATAAAATTTTGTTTTATTTCAAAAGTCTCTTTATTATCTCGTTCTCATCAGAGTCAAGCAGAGAATTTTGAAAAAATGTCACTTGGGGTAGTGAAAAGTCGCATCTACTGTAGTTAGTTTGAATTTCGGTAATTAAAACGTGAGGTGTCCCTTCAGTTCCGTGTGTCCTTTCAGTTCCAGCTGCAAGATACTATATATACAGGTATGTAGTATCATTCATTTTCAGTCTTATCCTCTCTTATCACTAGTTTGTTCGTAAACGAACTCATATTTAAAGTCGAGTCATGGAAAACATATCTTCAATGGGCGATCTGTCGAACCCTGGACCTGGTTTTCCGCAAGGAGAGGGTACTTCAAACCAAGAATTCTTAATAGAGTTCGGTGACTCTAACATTCTAGACATCTATCATCCATACTTCGATTACCTTTCTAATGTTTTGTTTAATTTTGAATTATGGTACAGTCTTCCAGATATACTACCAATAGAGCATCTCCACGATGAGCCGGAAATTTTTCCCGAGTTGAACATTAACTCAGATGATCTGGTGCATGCATCTGAATTTGCACTTGATCAGACTCCATGCCTTCTACCAGGTTAAATTCTTTTGAATGATTCATTTATAAGTATTCTATTTTGTTTTATCATTTGGCATGTGTTATTTGTAGACCCATTTGTGGATGGTCTAACTGAGTACAATCCATTCATGGACGTGCACCCAACAAGCAGTGAGTTTGTCCCTATGAATCAAGAATTCATGGCTGGTATTCAGGATGAGAATCAATTACAGAGGACTCATAACATAAATATTGAATTGAATCCCGAGCTTGGGGTTGGTTTTCAATATCAAAATCACCTTCAGTTGATTCAAAGGAATCTAGAAGGATTTCAGAATCCTGGGTTTTTAGTTGAGAATCAACAATTACCACCAATAGAAGCTACTGATTTTAATGAATCAATGTCCATCTTTGGTTCAGAAAATCAGGATCATGTTCAAATGATCCAGAATGATAACAATACAATTGGATTTGAACCTTCTAGTTTAGAAAACATAGCAGGTGGCAGTGGAAGAGGTTTTAGACATTTATTAAGTAGGGAAATAATAGCGGAACACTTTAACGAACCAATTGAGAAAGCTGCGAAGGAACTCAACATTGGAACGACACAATTAAAAAAACGCTGTAGAGAATTAGGTATCAATCATTGGCCCCAACGACAACTTACGAGTTTGCAAACCCTTATTGATCGTGCTGAGGTAAAAACTACATTTTTTTAATTCCTTTATATCATAAGGTTGAAATTACTAAAGTTATTTGTGCCACAGGAATTTGGTAATGAATTTATTGAGGCAACAGAATTATCGGGAGATTTAATACCCAACCTAAAAAAAGAAAAAGAAGCGATAATTGAAGGGTCACAATCGGGTCTAACAGACGGCACAAAGAAGCTAATACAAGCTGCTCATAAGGTTGTATTTAGGAAAAGAAAAATTCAGGAAAAGGGGGAAACTTCATCAAGAACTCATACACAGCAGCAATCTCTGCCATCTAATTCTGGTATGAGTAGTATTAACCCTGGTTTACTTGAGTCTTCGAGTGAGGAGAATTTTTGAGGCTTTGTAGGTGACCTAGCCTGGTTTCCTCCTTCTTATAGCTACCCCCAACTGGTTCCGAATTAGATCCCTTCCTCATCACTGCCCTACTTACACACGCCCCAAATGAATCAATATTTAGCCCCTAATCATGGGGTTACAGGTTCCAACCCTATCGAGACCCTATACCTTGGAGCTCCTCCTCCAATAACTGAAAGCATACCACTTCCAAATCCTCAAAAAGGTACAAGTCAACCTAATGATGACAAAGATTGGAGTGTAGAAGATCTTTTCTCGCTTCTTTCTGATTCTCTGGTTTAGGTTAGTAGTTCTGTAAACTTTTCTTAATGTATTAATATAAAGTTGTAGTAATGAATTAAATATATTGACGTGTTACTATAATTTTAATAATTTCATCGATTCAATATAATATTCATGTGGTTCCCTTAATTTTGTATTCCTCTCCCACTTGGACTAAAGTCCAAGTCTGTTTATTCGATTTATAACCTTTTTTTTACGAGCCCTTGCTCTCGAACGAAAAACAAGCCTCCTCTGCTCAGCCACCATCATCTTAATAAACATGTTCTGATAACATAAAGACGTTTACATCAACCACCATATGTTACTCATCTTCTTGCGACCATAGTGAACACCTCTATCGTCAGTTATCTCAATTACGAGTGAGTGATCCAGACTCTCAACCCACACGACCCGATCAATCACTCAAGCAAGATCGGTACAAGAGTAGGTAGCTCCATTGTTACACAGCACTGAGGCAAGCACATAGTTGACTCGAGAAATACCCGCCATCATCTCAGGCGCCACTTGCACCTCTTTGGCCGTGAGTTGGTAAACTCACCCTTGCGCCCTCTAGTCCGTGTCCGACTTGTGTGCCCATCGGTTGCACGAAAAGAAAAACTACAATAGCATTTTGGCATTCTCCCTTTCAACAGTCTTCAAGCTCAGTAATCAACTTAAGCATGATCCGTCAGACCAAACTGGTATGATCGCACCCTAATTGTTCCTACTGAACCTCGCAATCAACATTCAACAATCGAATGGATAAAGGTTTACCACCATACACTAGCATTTAAGTTAACTATGCTAGACACCCACACACTCAGCTCCTTGGATATTTCGTGACCAACTCCCGACTCGAACGCGGATCCTGTGCTTTCGATAGTAGGAGCTCTACTACTACCTTCCACACCTATCCATGTTCGTTCCAAGACCCGTCCCGAAGTCCCCAATTCACTTCTCACCGACAATTCTTAACACATATGCCCCTACAAAGCATATGTCAACACTTCCAAGAATACTTGGAATCTCACCCCACCATGTTACATTAACTAAGAGGGAATTTCCTTTAGTGATGACTAGTTGTTTAAGACAGGTTGTTTCGCGAACGTAGTTGTATACAATATCGAACTAAATAGTCTTTCAAATAGCAAATCCTACCCTAAGGCAACAACCAAACAAGGAACATGCAATAAGGTCGAATCAATTATTCTAAAGCTATTCAGTTCCTGTTGCATACAACTTAATGGCATTCCCTAAACAACCTATCAATACTAGCATACATTCGAAATAGCAAGCAACACGTGAACTATACACCAATACATGGTTTTCTAGCAAGCAATCTAGCATACATATATCTTATGTTCTAGAAAGCACCAACAACAATAAATACTTAAACCTTTTCCCCAATGGCATCGGCTGGCGGTACACACTGTCTCTTCAGTTTATCAAATTTCATTCTTTTATAAAAGAAAATGGTTTAGGAAAACTTTTAAGCCTTAACTTGAGTTCAGAACTCACCGAAGTGAACCTGATTCTCTCAAGCTATGCTCTGATACCAACTTGTAACATCCCAAAATTTTAGGGTAAAATTAAAAAAAAAAATAAACGAACACTTTAATATAAGAAAAGCCACTTAATTAATTTTGACAAAATTCCATAACTTATAAGTTTAATGAAAACATCCCAGGATTAACAAGAGTTAATGAAATCGCAACATAACGGAACATCCATTCAAAAACAGTCCTACAATGAAGCAGCACAGTGTATACACGTCACGCCTTGCCATCCATGGTACCTGATGTACCTGAAACAGTAGTTTATATAGGGAAAGGGTAAGCACGGAGCTTAGTGAGTTCCTCAAAATACCATACGATCCATCACATATAACATACAACACATCATAACCATTCATATGTCTGTGAGACTCGCGGGCTATCCCTGTTCCGCTGAAGACTCACGGGCAGTTCCCGTTCTGTCTTATCGCTCGCAGGCTTTTCCCGTTCCGTCTAATGACTCGCAGGCTATTCCCGTTCCGCCAATTGGCTCGCGGGCTATCCCGATCCGTCCACAAACAATCATTATCATAGCAATAATTCATACAATTATCATAACAGGTAAGATCACCTTAGTCTAACATATCTTCCTTCCTACGCATGCAATATCACCTATAGTATAGTGAGAAGACTCACCTGATTATAGTTGACTATATCGTTTATCTTTCTCGGCTTTGTATTTCCTTCAACTTTAACTGTTAACATAATAAGAAATCTATCATTTCTTAATCCTTAACTATATTATAGTCGCATCATTAAACCCTTCAATAATTCCAACATGATACTCCATGATTTATCAAGTAAAGAACGGCCAGGTAGAAGATTAGATGGGGTGGCAGGATCCTTTCAGCATTTTAGCCTTTCGGAAAATCCAACAACCAGATCCCAAGTAATCGGCCTAGTCACCGTCCTCGTAAGTAAATCAATCGGTATTATTTTCGGAAATTACGAATTGTTATAATAACGACATTTTAAGGTTTTTGTTTACTATTGTTAGAAATGAGTATAATATAACATACGTTATATTTATTAAATATTCTACTTCTTAACAAAAACTATTTTACAATACCTAATTAAGCTATAGAAAGCTTTGTAGTTACCTTATGACCAGTCGTCGAGATCTATAACTCATTCGTTAGGCTTTTGAGCTTCCTTCCGCTCACTTGCTTATACTCTAGTGCTTAAAAACCTCTATATATTGGATTGAGATTTAGTTGTGTGGTTTATGAAATGTTTTGAGGGGTATTTATACTTGAATTCTTGAATAAAAAATGGCATGACACTTTTGACAAAAGATTTTAATAATATAACTTTGTTGAAATTAATACCATCTAGAATCAGTCTGTTCAAGACTGGTTTAGCCGACTTTAAGCCCATGAAATTCATGTTTTTATTTGATATTCCAGAAATTTATCTCAATACCTTTCTAGGGATGTATTTTACGTATTTATATTATTTTTCTATGATTTATTATGAATATTTGAAAACAGACTATCTAATCTGTCAATTCCGAACTAATCAGTAAAGATTGCATTTTTTACCATAGATAATGTCATTTTCAAGCTTACTATTATTTATGGTAATTATACTAGACTCAATTTGTAAACTTTGTGCATTGGTTTGAGGTCCAAACGAGTTTCCTAGAATTAATTATGATTTTTCTAAAAACGACACAAAATGCTGATTTTCATATGAAATTGTAACTAAAGTTTTTCTTAGCTTTATAACTACCAACATCATATAATTCCTAACACTCTTATTTTAAGTATATGTTATAATCAGGATACGGGTCTTACACATAGAATGTGTGAGTTGACCTTATTGCATGTTCCTTGTTTGGTTGTTGCCTTAGGGAAGATTCTCTTATTTGAAAGACTGTTTAGTTCGATATTGTATACAACTACGTTAGCGAAACAACCTGTCATCACTGGAGGAAGTTCCATCTTAGTTAGAATAGCAGGGTGGGGGTGGGATTCCAAGTATTCCTAGAAGGGTTGACATATGCCTTGTAAGGGAATATGTGTTAAAATTATCGGTGAGAAGCGAATTGGATATTTCGAGACGGGTCTTGGAACGAACATGGATAGGTGTGGAAGGTAGTAGTAGAGCTCCTACTATCGAAAGCACAGGATCCACGTTCGAGTCGGGAGTTCGTCACGAAGGATCCAAGGAGCTGAGTATGTGAGTGTCTAGCATAATTAACTTAAATGCTAGTGTAATGTGGTAAACTTTTATCCATTCAATTTTTGAATGTTGATTGTGAGGTTCAGTAGGAACAATTAAGATGCGATCATACCAATTTGGTTGGACCGATCATGCTTAAGTTGATTACTGAGCTTAAAGACTGTTGAAAGGGAGAATGTCAAAGTGCTATTGTGGTAGCTATTTTTCATGCAACTAATGGGCGCACAAGTCACACAGGGACTAGAGGATGCAAGGGTGAGTTTTCCAACTCACGGTCAAAGAGGTGCAAGCGGCGCCTGAGATGATAGCGGGTATTTTTGAGTCGACTCTGTACATGCCTAGTGCTGTGTAACAGTGGGGCTACCTACCCTTGTATTGATCTTGCTTGAGTGATTGATCAGGTCGTGTGGGTTGAGAGTCTGGATCACTCGCTCGTGATTGAGGTAACTGACGATAGAGGTGTTGACTAGGGTCGCAAGCGGATGAGTAACATATGGTGGTTGATGTAAACGTCTTTACATTATCGAAACATGTTTATTGAGATGGTGTTTGCCCCTGATGCAAGTTGTTGGCTGAGCAAAGTAGGCTTGGTTTTTGTTCGAGAGTAAGGGCTCGTAAAAAAAATTATAAACCGAATAAACAGACTTGGACTTTAGTCCAACTGGGGGAGGAATACAAAGTTAAGGGAACAACATGAATATTATATTGAATCGATGAAATTATTAAAATTATAGTAACACGTCAATATATTTAATTCATTACTACAACTTTATATTAATACATTAAGAAATACTAACCTAAACCAGAGAATCCGAAAGAAGCGAGAAAAGATCTTCTACACTCCAATCTTTGTCATTATTAGGTTGACTTGTACCTTCTCGAGGATTTGGAAGTGGTATGCTTTTAGTTATTGGAGGAGGAGCTCCAAGGTATGGGGTCTCGATAGGGTTGGAACCTGTAACCCCATGATTAGGGGCTAAATATTGACTCATTTGGGGCGTGTGTAAGTAGGGCATTGATGAGGAAGGGCTCTAATTCGGAACCAGTTGGGGGTAGCTATAAGAAGGAGGAAACCAGGCTAGGTCACCTACAAAGCCTCAAAAATTCTCCTCACTCGAAGACTCGAGTAAACCATGGTTAATACTACTCATACCAGAATTAGATGGCAGAGATTGCTGCTGTGTATGAGTTCTTGATGAAGTTTCCCCCTTTTCCTGAATTTTTCTTTTCCTAAATACAACCTTATGAGCAGCTTGTATTAGCTTCTTTGTGCCGTCTGTTAGACCCGATTGTGACCCTTCAATTATCGCTTCTTTTTCTTTTTTTAGGTTGGGTATTAAATCTCCCGATAATTCTGTTGCCTCAATAAATTCATTACCAAATTCCTGTGGCACAAATAACTTTAGTAATTTCAACCTTATGATATAAAGGAATTAAAAAAAATGTAGTTTTTACCTCAGCACGATCAATAAGGGTTTGCAAACTCGTAAGTTGTCGTTGGGGCCAATGATTGATACCTAATTCTCTACAGCGTTTTTTTAATTGTGTCGTTCCAATGTTGAGTTCCTTCGCAGCTTTCTCAATTGGTTCGTTAAAGTGTTCCGCTATTATTTCCCTACTTAATAAATGTCTAAAACCTCTTCCACTGCCACCTGCTATGTTTTCTAAACTAGAAGGTTCAAATCCAATTGTATTGTTATCATTCTGGATCATTTAAACATGATCCTGATTTTCTGAACCAAAGATGGGCATTGATTCATTAAAATCAGTAGCTTCTATTGGTGGTAATTGTTGATTCTCAACTAAAAACCCAGGATTCTGAAATCCTTCTAGATTCCTTTGAATCAACTGAAGGTGATTTTGATATTGAAAACCAACCCCAAGCTCGGGATTCAATTCAATATTTATGTTATGAGTCCTCTGTAATTGATTCTCATCCTGAATACCAGCCATGAATTCTTGATTCATAGGGACAAACTCACTGCTTGTTGGGTGCACGTCCATGAATGGATTGTACTCAGTTAGACCATCCACAAATGGGTCTACAAATAACACATGTCAAATGATAAAACAAAATAGAATACTTATAAATGAATCATTCAAAAGAATTTAACCTGGTAGAAGGCATGGAGTCTGATCAAGTGCAAAGTCAGATGCATGCACCAGATCATCTGAGTTAATGTTCAACTCGGGAAAAATTTCCGACTCATCGTGGAGATGCTCTATTGGTAGTATATCTGGAAGACTGTACCATAATTCAAAATTAAACAAAACATTAGAAAGGTAATCGAAGTATGGATGATAGATGTCTAGAATGTTAGAGTCACCGAACTCTATTAAGAATTCTTGGTTTGAAGTACCCTCTCCTTACGGAAAACCAGGTCCAGGGTTCGACAGATCGCCCATTGAAGATATGTTTTCCATGACTCGGCTTTAAATATGAGTTCGTTTACGAACAAACTAGTGATAAGAGAGGATGAGACTGAAAATGAATGATACTACATACCTGTATATATAGTATCTTGCAGCTGGAACCGAAAGGACACACGGAACTGAAGGGACATCTCACGTTTTAATTACCGAAATTCAAACTAACTACAGTAGATGCGACTTTTCACTACCCCAAGTGACATTTTTTCAAAATTCTCTGCTTGACTCTGATGAGAACGAGATAATAAAGAGACTTTTGAAATAAAACAAAATTTTATGTATCCATATAATGGAAATAGTTTAAAGAGTGTTCAGTACTCCAAAAAAAAAAACTTACAAAAGATGATGTAAATTTTATATTTCGGTGGAACACAAAAATTTGGAGATTCTACAAAAATAGACCTATTTACCCAAAAAGTATTTAAAAGAAATGTTGAATTGAGGCAAATGTGTGTTGAAATATGATGAATTCATATAAATACGAAATAGTGTTAAAAATTAGGTGTTGCAAGTTAACTAGGTTAACTATGTATATAGGTATATTAGAAAGTACTAAATATGTACTGTAGATAGTAGCCGGTCAAGTCGATGTGTGGGACTGTGAGAAACAGTTAGAGTTTTTTTGTACATCTAGAGTAATTAGAAGAAAAGAAGTATGGAGTGAATGAGAATAATAGGACCTTAAGCATTATTACAGAGGTATGTGAATGTTGAAAGGAAAAGATAATTAAATCTTGTAAAGGTTCGGCAATAAGACGAGGAGGATTTTTGAACGACATAAGGACTCGATGGGAAATACATAGAGGAGTTCGAGAATGCAGATTTCGGGAAGAAATCCAAATAAGTGGGGGAGACTTGTAAGACCCGTATCCTGATTATAACATATACTTAAAATAAGAGTGTTAGGAATTATATGATGTTGGTAGTTATAAAGCTAAGAAAAACTTTAGTTACAATTTCATATGAAAATCAGCATTTTGTGTCGTTTTTAGAAAAATCATAATTAATTCTAGGAAACTCGTTTGGACCTCAAACCAATGCACAAAGTTTACAAATTGAGTCTAGTATAATTACCATAAATAATAGTAAGCTTGAAAATGACATTATCTATGGTAAAAAATGCAATCTTTACTGATTAGTTCGGAATTGACAGATTAGATAGTCTGTTTTCAAAAATTCATAATAAATCATAGAAAAATCATATAAATACGTAAAATACATACCTAGAAAGGTATTGAGATAAATTTCTGGAATATCAAATAAAAACGTGAATTTCATGGGCTTAAAGTCGGATAAACCAGTCTTGAACAGACTGATTCTAGATGGTATTAATTTCAACAAAGTTATATTATTAAAATCTTTTGTCAAAAGTGTCATGCCATTTTTTATTCAAGAATTCAAGTATAAATACCCCTCAAAACATCTCATAAACCACACAACTAAATCTCAATCCAATATATAGAGGTTTCTAAGCACTAGAGTGTAAGCAAGTGAGCGGAAGGAAGCTCAAAAGCCTAACGAAGGAGTTATAGATCTCGACGACTGGTCATAAGGTAACTACAAACCTTTCTATAGCTTAATTAGGTATTGTAAAATAGTTTTTGTTAAGAAGTAGAATATTTAATAAGTATAACATATGTTATATTATACTCATTTCTAACAATAGTAAACAAAAACCTTAAAATGTCGTTATTATAACAATTCGTAATTTCCGAAAATAATACCGATTGATTTACTTACGAGGACGGTGACTAGGCCGATTACTTGGGATCTGGTTGTTGGATTTTCCGAAAGGCTAAAATGCTGAAAGGATCCTGCCACCCCATCTAATCTTCTACCTGGCCGTTCTTTACTTGATAAATCATGGAGTATCATATTGGAATTATTGAAGGGTTTAATGATGCGACTATAATATAGTTAAGGATTAAGAAATGATAGATTTCTTATTATGTTAACAGTTAAAGTTGAAGGAAATACAAAGCCGAGAAAGATAAACGATATAGTCAACTATAATCAGGTGAGTCTTCTCACTATACTATAGGTGATATTGCATGCGTAGGAAGGAAGATATGTTAGACTAAGGTGATCTTACCTGTTATGATAATTGTATGAATTATTGCTATGATAATGATTGTTTGTGGACGGAACAGGATAGCCCGCGAGCCAATAGGCGGAACGGGAATAGCCTGCGAGTCATTAGACGGAACGGGATAGCCCGCAAGCCAATAGGCGGAACGGGAATAGCCTGTGAGTCATTAGACGGAACGGGAAAAGACTGCGAGCGATAAGACAGAACGGGAACTGCCCGTGAGTCTTCAGGTGGAACAGGGATAGCCCGTGAGTCTCACAGACATATGAATGGTTATTGTGTGTTGTATGTTATGTGATGGATCGTATGGTATTTTGAGGAACTCACTAAGCTCCGTGCTTACCCTTTTACCTATATAAACTACTGTTTCAGGTACATCACGTACAATGGATGGCAAGGCGTGACGTGTATACACTGTGCTGCTTCATTAGAGGACTGTTTTTGAATTAATATTCCGCTATATTGTGATTTCGTTAACTTATGTTAATCCTGGGGTGTTTTCATTAAACTTATAAGTTATGGAATTTTATGAAAATTAATTAAGTGGCTTTTCTTATATTGAAGTTTTCGTTTAAAAATGTTTAAATTTACTCAAAAATTTTGGGATGTTACACCATTCGTGGTATTTTTATGTTTTCACTTTAATTTCAATAATAGTTTAGTTCTTTTAGCTCTTAGCTTAGTGTTTCTGGATTGTGACAACCAGTAGCAGTAGGTTAAAGTTTATTATTTTCGTATTTGAATGTTTTGGATCTTCTGGTTTTAAGTTTAATGCAAGTAATCATTCGGTTCATGTTTTATTGCACTTTTTACCTTTTATTGTCTTTGAATGTTTTTGAATGGTATTGGATTGTGTTCTTGTTTCTGGATTCTGAATATAGTTCCTGATTTCAGTAAACAATTTAGGGTTAGACTTTGGTTTAGTTCCATTTAGTTTATGTTTGATTTTGGTTTTGGACTTTGTTTGGAAATTGCCTTTTTTGTGTGTTTTTGGGAAAGTAGAGTTAGTCCCTCTGGCTGTAGCGTGACACTACTGTTTTTAAGCTATCGTCTTGTCTTGACCATCAAACTCCCGTGGATCGGCCCTTACTACCGCTGTACTAGTGAGTCTGTGAGGTTATTTTTCTAATTTTTGATCGCATAACGACCTACGTGTGTCAAGGGTGGATGTGGAATAATACTAATCATGTTCCCATTCTTAATTTATATTTCATTTAATTTATTAATTCGCTTCTGGGTCATTGGCTTCTTAAACAATTACGCTATGTAGTTTTACTTGTTTCACTAATTCCATCAAATAGATTACAAGCATTCTTTCTGTAAATCCTTACAAATGAAATTATTAGAGTCTGGTTTTGAATCGAAATCTCTATCGAATCACAATATATCAGAACGTCTATATTTTGGTTCGAAATGATTTCCAGAGAAATTGAATCAATTAATGGTGGCAAAGTGTTCGACAAACCTCCTATATATCGCCATCAGCATAGTAACTATTTATTCTCGAAATTGAACCCCCCAAAAGCGTTGAGAGTTGATGAAATGTCAGAGGGAGCTATGTAGATGGGGAAGGGGAAGGTTTTATCAGCAAAGGAGAAGGTAAGTCTGTGGCCTACGTGAGTTGTAGGACATACTTCATTTTAATATCAACTGTTTTGATAACTCAATAATTGCTACATGTATCGTCCCTCTACCCTCAGCTAAATATGTTTTTTTTTATGATAATTTTATTAAAGCTAGCAAGGAGCTAGATAAGAGGAGTTACAATATACAAGCAATATTAGGAGATACACGCCAATCACTCCAACAAATACATTTAGTTACATTTAAAAGAAGTGCCATTTTTAATCCAATTATAAGTGAGAAATTGAATGTCATCCACCGCTTTGCTCAACGAGAACCCTTTCTTCTTGAACACCACATCATTTTGAACTTTCCAAATAACCCACATCGTTGACAGCAAGATGGTGACTTTGAGATTCCAAATAACCGGAATTATGTTGATGCACACCCACGAGGCAAAACAATTAACTTTTATCGGCACCCAATTCACCCACTTGAAGCCGCAAGGGAAGCTGTTGCCATCTCTCTTCTCCTCTAAAAGATTTCTTACAGAACTAACCGAAAATATTCCTGAAGGCTCTAGCTTCCAAATCCGTTTGTCCGAGATTTTTGTTAGCTTTACACAAGTAACCGCCCCTGCCAAAGAGACCAACTCATCAGTCTCTCTACCTCGTCCTAACTGTCTCCTCCACACCCCCTGTTACCTCGTCTTAATTGTCTCCTCCACAGCCCCTATATAATTGTTCTATCCTCTATCTTTAATTGATTCGAAACCATTGAGTTATTGTCTCTAGCTACATTATAAATTCTAGGGAAGGATACTTTAAGTGTAAGGTCCCCTCACCATTTATCCTTCCAAAGGTGCGGAAAATTTCCTGCACCCATTTTTCTAACAAATAGATCATCAAGCGATAAATCACTTTCTTCAAACACTTCATGAATTTTATAAATTGCCAATGAAGGGCTTAAAAAGCTACACCTAGCAAAAGTCTCACCATCAAAGCAATAAACATTATGCAAGGAGGTAATACATAAATACCAAAGATAATTCTTTTTAAGTCTCCACCACCATTTAGCTAAAAGAGCTATGTACAAAGAGTTTAGACTACCCACTCTGAGACCTACTTTACACTTCGTTTTAGTCACGAGCTCCCACGAGACCCAATGCATTTTCTTTTTATTGTCATTTATACCCTATGCAGTTAATCGTGCCAGTATAGTGGTGGTATCGCGCTGGTATCACGGTTAGCGGTGGTAGACAAAATAGCGTTTCATTTTAGTGGTAAGTTATAGCGGTTTCGCAAATAGAACATCAAAATACCGCAATTAACCGTGATAGGAATAGAATTAAAGTTGCACCAAGTAAGTAGAATTTATAACTTAATCACATGTTTTTTATTTTATTTTATTTTTTACTAGCTTGGTGTTTTTAGTAGTGATAGAAAAGTAATCTAACATAAAAGATATCCCCAACATTTATCTCTTTATACCTAGTCAACTATGGTCATGAACAATGACTAGAGGTACATACACAACAATTATCAAAACTACGCTTCTTTACATTATTGTTCAGATGCGCACCGCCTCCTTCAGATGAGTAAGCCTCTGAATATAAAAATACTCCGAAAGACTTCTATGCTTTAGACGGATCAGGACGTTCTTCAAAATACTTCAACATTTAGAAGTCTCCATACTCTTGTGGATGGTCAATTTAGGGTCTACAATAGGGCTTGGTTGCAACCTTGACTCAAATGATTTTTACAGAATATAACTAGATATTGAAACACTAGCGAAAGTAGAATTTCACACTCGTGCATATACGGTGACACCATTGAAAATATTTAAACCACTTACTATAAAAACACACTCGTGAGAGCGTTCATCATTTGTCATTATGTTTATACACTCAGCATTATGCTGCAGATGATGGCTCAATTTAAGTCAGGTTAAGGATAACATATGCTTATAATACCTCTGTAACAAGCGGATAAAATTTACTCATGATTATGTTCTCAAACATTTATGATTGTTAAATATAGTGTAGCACTTAAGAGTTGTTAGTTACTTCCATCACGAACGTGTCTGTAAACCAATTATCTACATGAAGAAAAATGTGATGATATTTGCTTGTTTTTCAAAGGGATAGGGACACGTGCAAACAAAAGTGAAAATATTGACTCGAAACTTGAAAATTATTGATTACTTGCATCACGAACATATCTATAAACCGATTATCCACATGAAGAAAGTGATGATCTTCACTCGTTTTTCAAAGGATAGGGACAATGTGCAAACAAAAGTGAAAAGATTGAACTTTTAAATAGGGTGCATTTTGGTTCCCACTTTTGAGTCGTGATGAAAACTTCCTGGGACGTCTATAACACCTGGTAATGTTGACCATTTTAGGTGTTATTGGACTATGTTTTAGTAGAATTATCTTTCTAAGATGCTAACAATACTCAATTGTAGTGTCAATGACTTGCTTTGTGTTTTAGTGCAAATACAGGGGGGATTTGTGTAAAATCGGTAAAGTTGAAGATAAGCAAAATCAAGTCGAAGTAACACGCGCGGAGCGGAGGAAGGAAGACCGCGACGCGGACACATGGATCAGATCTGACCCCGAGGAGTTTTGAAATTCAAAGTGCGAAGAAAGGGGAAGATAAGTCTGACCCGCGACGCGTAGAGGCCTTTTCCACAACTATAAATAGAGGCTCCCATTCGGATTTTGGGAGCGAAGATCAGACCTTTGAGTGGAACTCAGGGTTTTTTTTACTCAGATTTTGTAGTTTTACAGTTTATACTCATTAGTTTGCTATTTTTCGTTTTAGTTTCGATTTATCGTTTATTGTTTTACGCTTGTGCGATCGAGGGTTCTGATTCGTAGAACTCCATCGACCACGGAGATTGGATTGGTTCCTATTTCAGAAGCATTTGGCTCTGATTCGGGTTTAATTTCGAATGCAAGTTTTGGTTTATATTTGGTGCGATTTTACTCTACGGCTCGTAATCGTTGTTCTTTAGTTTATACTTTATCGTTTCTGTTTTGGTTGGATTCTGATTTTCGGAGTTTGATCTCGAGACCAGATTAGTTTAGTTTGATTGATTGTGATCTATTGCTTCAGCGTGGATCGTTAGTTTTACTTTTCGGTTTCCGTGTTCTTTTCGGGATCAAGTGTACGAATAGTCGCCGTCTATAGAGTGACCCTATAGATCAGTTATATTTTGACACATAGTGGCAACCACGGACTCCATGGTTCGATGCTTGCTTAACGCTAGCTAGTAGACTAGTAAGGTTTTATCTCATATTTTTTACCGCAACAACGACTCCGCCGTAAGACGTGTTGCGTTTTTTTTTTAATTACATAAATGGGTAGATGGGCGGCATCTGAATGATTCAGATGTCTGAATCAATAAGTCTCTGAATGAAAGAAGCTTTTAAGTTAAAAGTATACGCAAAAGTTTTGCAAAAAAAGACTAGTTCAGATATGTTTTTCTAGTTAATGGTTCAGATGCTTATTAAGAGACTATGACCAATTAAGAGGTAGAATTTTTACGAAACAAACGATCTGAGTGATTCGGAGCCTCTTAACCATTCAAATTAAAAGATATTAAACACCCCGAAATCTAGTTTAGTGCCGAATATATCGACCTAACAAATTGTTGTTTTAATGTGTTACTCAAATTATAATGATGTTAATTATGACATTAAGATGCTCATATAATTTGCATTGTCAACTATGATATACGAAGATACTAATTTTTTTACTTAGCTACTATTTCTAGAACTTAGTAATTAATCTACAATTTATAAACTCCTAGTTTACTCTGTTTTCATATTTATATAAGCTAATGTCGATGTCTGTGACAATAGAAGAGACTCATTAAATATGTGAAACTAAATTGTTGCCTATAAAATAAAAGTTACTAAATTATTTTGCATTGAGTGAAGATGAATCCAAAACATTAATTATTTTTGTTAGTGGGTCTTCTCATATTTTAGAGATTTTATAATAAAAACGTATCATAAGTTTGCATTTTTAAGTATACACTTATTAAATAAATATGAAGAAATAAAAGTTCAATGTTATGATTAAAAAATTGAAAATACATTGCTATTATTACATTTTGCCCGACATAAAGAAACTGTAATTTAGTAAATTAAAACCTTATACTTCAATGGAATTTGGAAAATACATTTGATCCCTTGCAAATATACACAATTAAATGGTAAAAAGAGGTAAATACGTTGCTAGTTGAAAGAGCTTACTCAATTTTGAACACCAATTTGTAAGTTGTCTTGGGATGATTTTTCTAGCTTCACTATGGAAGAATTGAAGTCCCATTGACAAGGTCACTATTGACGACAACGTTACAACTAGTTACACAATTCCTATGTTAGTTCCTTCGTAGACATCATCAACAATGTTTTTTCTTTTCATTATTAATAATATTGGTTGTAGGTTCCAAACAGTTTCCAGAACATAAGATATGGTTGTAAAATAGATGTTTTATTTAATGCAGTTGTTGGTTATCGGCATAATTTAGCTGCTGCACAAACTGTACAACACCTATAATGTCGACACGAACGACTTCGATTTGAATTACAAACAATGATATTTGACTAAACTTTGAAGGTATAAATTTGGTCATCTCCAACATAATGTTAGATTTCAGTGAAATATTCAAAGACCAATTAGCAGGTCAGGACTCAGGAGGGTTAGGTGGATGACATAGACGGCAACATTATTGGATGTATTTTATGTTTTATTAAAAAGGGAAATAATTTTTACAGGGAACCTTTTGATTCTATCCACAGAAAATTTAATACTCCCCCCGTCCCAAAATGATAGTCCACAGACAAAAAACACACAGATTAAGAAAACATTAAATGCATCTTACTTTTTCCCACAAAATGACTGTTTTACCCTTTCTTTGCATTTAATGCCGGCACTAGATGTGTTGGCTATTACAATTACAGTTAGGGGTATTTGGGTAAAGATGTCATTTATATTTAGAAGTGGACTAACATTTTGGGACAAACTAAAAAGGAAACATGGACTATCATTTTGGGACGGAGGGAGTATATAGACAATTTTGCCCTTCATCTTTTTACCCATACCTTTTCTGACTTTTAAAGTACACAGGCACGAAAAAAGGCAACGGGAATCACGTTTTCTTATTGTGCCTTGCATCTTTTTCTCGAATGAATCTTGGCAAGGAACGAATGATGCATGGTTGAAGCTTTCCAACGAACGAAGGCAGTGCAAAGCCAGATGGTGAGAGACAAAATCAGGGGGAGATACGACGAAGGAACTGGACGACGGTAACCCATGTCTGACTCCGTTCTGACCCGGCGTCGTTAACATCCCTGATTTCCTAAACCCCGCCACCGTTTCTCGGTGGGGAGATGAAGTCCGGCGGTTTCATGAGCTTGTTCCAGGCTGTGGATTGGGATGATTGAAAAAGGAGGAGAGGTTCAACAAGTTAAATTGGGTCGATGGTGTTGCTCAACAACATAACCGGAACATACCTTCTAAGTTCTGTTCTTGAATACGCCGGTTGTGCCACCGAGAAGATGGCCGAGGTCGACCTGTGGCAGAGGTCGCAATCTCAAATGGAACTCACCGGACATCGGAGATCGACCTTCTCAACTCACGGAGATCGACCTTTGTTAGTCCAACCACACGTTCACAAGTCGAATTATGGCCCACTTTGACCCGATTAGAAACAGTTGATGCTATGGCGGTATAAATGAGGATCTCGCCGGAAAAACGATTGGAACTCTGATTTCAAATAACTCCAAAACCCTTAAAGTTTTCATCGATCCAACCCAAACTAGGAGAGGTCAACAAACAAAAAAGGGATGGGTTGTTAATGAATACAAGCTCTTCAAGACCCAACCCAAACTAGGAGAGGTCGAGTTGTAGTCGGAAACGTACCCGAGCTCGACAATGTTCAGGGTTCCGCTGAAGTTGTCGGAGAAGGTGGGATGACGACTCCAATTATCTCATCTTGAGCCTTGGTTCCATATTCGCTGTAATCTACCCTTGTCCATCCTGTTGGAATCTCAAGCACATGGGGCAGGGGACAGAAAAGTTAAAGCCTCATGTGTCAAGGAATATCCAACCTGTGAACCTAGTGCTTATCATAATCACTTGGAATGTGATATGTTCAAGTTAGTGTATTTATAGATGACTCTAGGCAGTTCACAAAATACAGAAACAATGAGTTGTAATAAGCAGTAGAGATTGGTTTTTGAGCTATATTTCCAATCTATTAATCAAAGAGTTATTTTGGTTATTTGTTGTTTATACAAGTTTCTTGTCATTAATTGGTATCAGAGCAGTTATACCTGATAATCCGAAAAGATGTCAGATATAGAAGATGCACCTGCTGCTACTCCGGTGAGGGAAAAGTCAGTCGGGTCAACCACGGTAACCTGTCCCATGCTCAATTCCACCAATTACACAGTTTGGTCCCTGCGTATGAAGGTTGTCTTAAGAATTCATAAGGCATGGAGTGTAATTGACCCAGGAACAGAGAAAAATGAAGATAAAGATTACCTTGCGATGGGACTGCTATGTTAGGCAACACCGGAATCGCTAATTATGCAACTCGGAGAAATCGAAACCGCTAAGAACCTGTGGAACGCAATCAAAGCTCGTCATGTCGGTGCCGATCGGGTGAAAGAAGCTCGGCTTCAAACTCTAGCCACCGATTTCGATCGGTTGAAGATGATCGAAACCGAGTCAATTGACTCGTTCACCGGAAAACTCACCGGGATAGCCTCAAAATCGGCATCACTGGGAGAAGTAATTGACGAATCGAAGCTCGTAAAAAAGCTCCTGAAGACGGTGCCGAGGAAATACATCCACCTTGTCGCTTCCCTCGAACAGATACTAGATCTAAAGACAGTGGGATTCGAAGACATCGTGGGCCGATTGAAGGCCTACGAAGAAAGGATTCGGGAAGACGATGGTGGAGAAGAGCAGCAAAGGGTGTTGCTTACCCGATCCGGCGACGGTGGTGGCTCGAACGGCGGTGGTGGGTCGATTGGAAGCGCCGGCGGCTCAAGAGGGGGAGGCGGCGGAGGTAATCGCGAAGGAGATGGCGGCGGATGGAGGAATACCGGGAGAAATAACGAAGGGGAAGGAAACCGAAGGCATGAATGGGGAAGAAGCAATAAGGCGGATGGGTTAAATGAAACCGGGTCGGGCGGTAATGGCGGGTTCGGGTCAGGTGGATCCGGATCCGGAAATGGATCTTGGTCCAAAAATAAGTCCAATTCATTTAAAAATCAGCCCAATAACAAGCCCAATTCGATTTCGGACTCGAATCGAAACCCGAAAAAAGATCTGTCAAAAGTTATTTGTTACCGATGCGATAAACTGGGCCATTTCGCGTCCAAATGTCCGGAGAGAATTCAAAAATTCCAAGAAAGCAATTTTATCGAACACGAAGATACCGATGAAGCCGTATTTTTCCATGAGGCCGTTATTTTGGACGAGGAAGTCTCTAGAAAGGCTTAGAGATTCGGGGGTGATTGTTGGAATCTCAAGCACATGGGGCAGGGGACAGAAAAGTTAAAGCCTCATGTGTCAAGGAATATCCAACCTGTGAACCTAGTGCTTATCATAATCACTTGGAATGTGATATGTTCAAGTTAGTGTATTTATAGATGACTCTAGGCAGTTCACAAAATACAGAAACAATGAGTTGTAATAAGCAATAGAGATTGGTTTTTGAGCTATATTTCCAATCTATTAATCAAAGAGTTATTTTGGTTATTTGTTGTTTATACAAGTTTCTTGTCATTACATCCCTCGTCAGATGTTCTGGTATCGGGAATAAAACCGGCGACCTTTCCTCTCTCTCACTAAACATTCTAGAAAGAAGAAACAAAATGACGTGTGTTGGTTTGGGAAATAGAATAACAGCAAGTAGCAACACATTGGTATAATTAAACTAAGGGTATAATTGTCAATTACATATAAATTTATGTGGATGGATCAAAAAAAGTTGTGGAAGAAGCAGCTCCCTATTAAAAAGAGTATAACAAATGGTAACATCTGACGAAGTGTAATTTAAAAAAAAATAAAAATACCAGGTCAGGAGGTTAGGTGGGTTATATAGAAGGCAACATTATTGGATGTATTTTATGTGTGATTAAAAAGAGTATAACAAATGATACATGTGAAGTAGCGTAATTTAAGTAAAACTAACGATTCCAGTCAGTCAGTTATATATATGATATTTAATTCTAGCCAAGGGCGATATAAGTAAACAAGCAAGCGCAGAGCTAATCATCTCTGAGCAAACTAGTTCTCTACCTTCACGGAACCATAACCATACTCAATCACCAATATTTATCACAAAACGATGTCTTCTACAAGAATAAACCTAGAACAGTATCTGATCCCACTAGAGGAGATCGTCTTGGCCACTCACAACTTCAGTTCAGAAGCTGAGATAGGAAGCGGCGGACAAAGTGTTATGTTTGGAGGAGAACTCTCTGAACGCTGGGAAAACCGCACAGCTATGTTCGATCGCTTTTATCCTGGAGGTTATTATGGACGGCCCGAGTTCCTTAATTTGGTTGAGATGCTATCCAGCTTCAACCATGAAAACATTATACCTTTTATATTGGCTACTGTGATGAAGCCGATGAGATGATTATTGTTTTCGAATATGCAGACAATCAAACCCTTTATGATCATCTTGCCGAACCTGAAAAGAAGCGTTCGCTAACATGGGCACAGCGCCTGAAGATTTGTCTAGGCGCAGCAGCAGGACTCGAGTACCTTCATTCAGGTCTTGGAGAGGGCCGCTTAGTAATACACAGAAACATTAAGCCAGAAAAAATATTGTTAGATAATAATCAGAAAGCAAAAATTTGTAGTTTTGATATGTCAATATTAGTCCACCCAAATCATTCACCAGTACAGAACTATGTGTTAGGTAAATGAAGACTTGAATAAGTCCAATTCAAATATGGTGGGTAAAGAAATGAATTATTTATTCATTAAGTTGGTGAAAACAATCTATAAATAGCCTTCATCTCTCACAATCAAAATGTACCACAACACAAATAAACACAGAAGCAATATACATTCCTAGTTATCCGCCGTGGACGTAGGTCATTTTGGACCAAACCACGTTAAATTCTTGTGTTTTTAATTTGTGAGCCGAGTGTGTGAGTTTAGTGTTCGTATGCAAAGTGTCTCGATCCTAACAAGTGGTATCAGAGCCTTGGTATAGCTCCAGAGAGTGATTTTCTGTTTTTGGGTCGAAAATTTTTTGTCTTAAAAACGATTTTGGTTTATGCCGTTGGAAAGGTCTCGTTCCGCAGATTCCGAAAATATATTTTTTCGAATTTTTTGAGCACCGGAATACCTCCAAATCGCCGGTCAAACGTTCGCCGGAATAGTGACAGAAGAAACCAGATCACCGGAGAAGACGACACTGTAGCGCCGGAGTCGCTGGAGAAGACGACACTGTAGCACCGGAGTTTCGCCGGAGAAGACGACACTGTAGCGGTACTGTAGCATTTTGCAAAACAGGTCCCTGAAGTACCAGAATTTGCAAAATAGGTCCATGAAGTTCCAGAATTTGCAAAATAGGTCCCTGAAGTTCCAGAATTTGCAAAACAGGTCCTGAAGTTCCAGAATTTGCAAAACCGGTCCCCGAACTTTCAGAAAATTGCATTTTAGCCCCTAAACTTTCTGAAAATTGCAGTTTAGCCCCCAAACTTTCAGAAAATTGCAGTTTAGCCCCTGAATTTCAGAAAAATTGCATTTTTCACCCTTAATTTCTGAAAAAAAAAGTGCATTTTGTCCGTTAAAATGGCAGAAGACGGTAAAATTAAAATTGAGAAGTTTGATGGTACCGATTATGGCTTTTGGAAAATGCAAATTGAAGATATGCTGTATCAGAAAAGTTTGCATTTGCCTATGTTGGGCGTACAACCAGATGACATGTATGATGAAGATTGGAAGTTATTGGATCGACAAGCCTTGGGCGTAGTTAGGCTTTCATTGGCGAAGAGTGTTGCGTATAACATTGTCAATGAAACAACTACTTATGGAGTATTTAAGGCTTTGTCCAACATGTACGAGAAGCCGTCCGCTTCCAACAAAGTGTTCCTCATCAAACAATTGGTTAACACCAAGATGAAGGAAGGCATGTCAGTTACCGCTCACATAAACGAGTTTAACTCAATTATCTCTCGTTTAGCCTCAGTTGCAATAAAGTTTGAAGATGAAGTACAAGCGCTCCTCCTTTTATCATCTTTACCCGACAGTTGGTCAGGCACAGTCACAGCTGTTAGTAGTGCATCTGGCACTACCAAACTCACTTTCGAGAGTATTCATGACTTGATTGTAAATGAAGATATCAGACGGAGAAGCAATGGTGAGACTTCTAGTTCTAGTTCTATATTGCATACAGAAAGTAGAGGAAGAAAAAATGAAAGAGGACGTGGTCGAGGCAGATCAAAGTCCAGAAAAAGGGGACAGTCAAAAACCAGAAAAGACATTGAATGCTGGAATTGCAAAGAAAAAGGTCACTTTAGAAGCCAATGCCCAAAACCACAAGCTGAAAAGAAAGAAGTAAACAATGTATCCTCTGAAGATTCGGAAGATTATCTCATATGTTGCGTTGAGAATTCGGCAGAATCCTAGATTATGGATTCAGGTGCTTCTTTCCATGCCGTCTCATGCCCAGATATGGTCAAGAACCTACAAACAGGTGCTCTTGGAAAAGTTCGTTTGGCTGATGATCAAGTGCTTGATATTACGGGTATGGGAGACGTAGATTTAAAGACCTCCTTAGGAACCACGTGGACATTAAAAGATGTCAGGGTTATTCCAAACTTAAGGAGAAAGTTGATCTCAGTTGGTAAGTTGGATGATGAAGGGTTTGATGTTCACTTTGGGGGTGGACAATGGAAAGTGATCAAAGGCAACTTGGTGATTGCCAAAGGAAAGAAGAAAGGCACTCTATACATGGTAGAGATACCTAGTGATGGTGTTCATGCCGTAACCACAAATCCGAGTCCATCTAATTTATGGCACCAACGACTCGGACACATGAGCAATAAGGGATTGAAGATGTTGGCTCAGAAAGGGAAGTTTCCAGACTTGAAGAAAGTTGAAACTGAATTTTGTGAATCTTGTGTTCTCGGGAAACAAAAGCGGGTTACTTTTGTAAAGACGAGGAAGACACCGAAAGCTCAGAAGTTGGAGCTTGTTCACTCGGATGTATTTGGACCAACACCAGTTTCATCCCTAGGAGGCAAAAACTACTATGTAACCTTTATTGATGATTCAACACGCAAGGTATGGGTCTATTTTCTTAAAAATAAATCTGATGTATTTGATACTTTTAAGATATGGAAATCTGCTGTTGAAAATGAAACTGATTTGAAGGTAAAATGCCTGAAGTCGGATAATTGTGGTGAATACATAAGCAAGGAGTTTGTTGACTATTGTGCCAAACAAGGGATAAAGATGATCAAGACAGTCCCAGGAACCCCTCATGGTGTAGCTGAGAGAATGAATAGAACTATGAATGAAAGGGCTAGAAGCATGAGGTTGAATGCTGGTTTACCAAAGACATTCTGGGCTGATGTAGTTAACACTGCAGCCTACTTGATCAACCGTTCACCGTGTGTTCCCTTGGATCTTAAATTGCCGGAGGAAATGTGGCAAGGGAAGGAAGTAAGTCTCAAACACCTAAAAGTCTTTGGTTGTACTGCTTACAGTTTGTTAAAAGATGGTGACAGGGATAAACTTGATTCAAAGACCAAGAAGTGCACATTCATTGGTTATGGGTCAGATGAAATGGGTTACAGGCTTTGGGATAGTGAAAGCAGAAAGATAATCCGAAGCAAGAATGTCACCTTTAACGAAGCCGAGTTATACAAAGACAGGAACAACAAAAGTCCAGAAGTACAGAAGGAGTACGTTGAATATGAAGGTGGTGAAAAGAAGAAAGAAGTTTCAGTTGAAATCCCTGAATCTGGGGATGATTCAACTGACAGTGGGAGCTCAGAGGATGAATACAGAAATGACTCTGAAGATGAAGAAACCAGCCCTCCATCTCCAGAGTCCCCAGCCACACCTCAAGTTCAACCAAGAAGATCTTCTAGAGTCATCAAACCACCACAAAGATACTCACCATCTGTCAACTACATTCTTTTGACAGAAAATGGTGAACCCCAGTGTTACTCTGAAGCTAAGAGGTTGAAAGATTCATTGCAGTGGGAGCTAGCAATGAAAGATGAAATGAAGTCACTTGAGAAGAACAAGACTTGGCTTCTAACGAAGCTTCCATCCGGGAAGAAGGCTCTTCAAAACAAATGGGTTTTCAGGGTCAAGGATGAACATGATGGTACCAAACGGTACAAAGCAAGATTAGTAGTCAAGGGCTTTCAACAGAAAGAGGGAATCGATTTCAATGAAATATTCTCTCCAGTAGTGAAGATGACCACTATCAGACTTGTTCTCAGCATTGTAGCAGCAGAAGGTTTGCATCTAGAGCAGCTAGATGTCAAGACAGCTTTTCTACATGGTGACCTAGATGAAGAAATTTACCTGACACAACCAGAGGGTTTTCAGATTAAAGGCAAAGAAAACTTGGTGTGTAAATTGAAGAAGAGCTTGTATGGTCTGAAGCAAGCGCCCAGACAATGGTATTTGAAGTTTGATAACTTCATGAGAAGAGTTGGTTCCAAGAGATGTGACAATGACCATTGTTGTTACATCAAGAAGTTTAAGGGTTCTTATATCATTCTACTACTCTATGTAGATGATATGTTGATTGCAGGCTCAGACATGACAGAGATCAAGAAGTTAAAGAAGCAAATGTCTGAAGAATTCGAGATGAAAGACTTGGGAGCTGCAAACCAAATACTCGGGATGAGTATTTTCAGAAACAAAGAAGATGGCTCTTTGACACTCTCTCAAGAGAAATACATTGAGAAAATATTAGAGAAATTCGGCCTTAAAGATGCCAAGATCAGAAGCACACCTTTGGGAAGTCACTTTAAGCTTTCTAAAGTTCAGTCACCCAAATCAGATGAAGACAAGAAAGAAATGGCTAAAGTACCTTATGCATCTGCAGTTGGTAGTCTCATGTATGCAATGGTATGTACGAGACCAGATATTGCACATGCAGTGGGAGTTGTTAGTCGATTTATGTCCAATCCGGGGAGAGAACATTGGGAAGCAGTTAAATGGCTGCTAAGATATTTGAAGGGGACTTCAAAAGTGGCATTGCATTTTAAAGGGAAAGATGTCATTCTGAAGGGTTTTGCAGATGCAGACCTTGGTGGTTGCAAAGATTCATACAAAAGCACTACCGGGTATGTCTTTACAGTGGGAGGCACTGCAGTGAGTTGGATGTCTAAACTCCAGAAAAGTGTTGCCCTTTCAACCACAGAAGCAGAATATATGGCAGTTGCTGAAGCAAGCAAAGAGCTTATATGGTTGAAGAACTTTCTTGAAGAACTTGGCAAGGAACAAGTTGATTGTGCACTATTTTGTGATAATCAAAGTGCAATACACCTTGCAAAGAATCCGGTCTTCCATTCGAAGACAAAGCACATACAGCTGAGATATCACTTCATCAGAGAAAAAATTAATGATAGCACTCTGAAGTTGAAGAAGATCAAAGGAACTGAAAATCCAGCTGATATGTTAACTAAGGTTGTCACCTTAGAGAAGTTGAAGCTTTGTATAGCTTCAACTGGCCTTCAGGATAATTGAAGAGAAGGCCAGGGTAACTAGGAAGGAGCTAAGATCAAAAGTGTTTTTTTTTTGGAATGCACAGTTGAAGCGCAGGTGAAAATTGTTCCGTGGCTTCAAGTGAGAGATTGAAGAATTGTTGCGAGAATTGGATGTTAGAGAAAGACTACGTTGTTCAAGCCTTCAAGTGGGAGATTGTTAGGTAAATGAAGACTTGAATAAGTCCAATTCAAATATGGTGGGTAAAGAAATGAATTATTTATTCATTAAGTTGGTGAAAACAATCTATAAATAGCCTTCATCTCTCACAATCAAAATGTACCACAACACAAATAAACACAGAAGCAATATACATTCCTAGTTATCCGCCGTGGACGTAGGTCATTTTGGACCGAACCACGTTAAATTCTTGTGTTTTTAATTTGTGAGCCGAGTGTGTGAGTTTAGTGTTCGTATGCAAAGTGTCTCGATCCTAACACTATGAAGTTGTGGGTAGCAAATACTACATAGACCCCCTTCACAGCGAAGGTGCGAACATCAAGATAGAATCAGATGTTTAATCATTTGGAGTTATATTGTTTGAAGCGTTGACTGGAATGTTCGCGTATGACAGTAGGAGCTTTGGTGATAATAGGCCACAAACACTCATCAGTTTGGTCCGATGCTGTTGTAATGAAAGATTGTAAAATGAACAAGAGATTGATTTGTGCAAGATGCCTTGTATTCAATTGAATATCTGTATATATACATGAGAGAAGAAAAGCAACGAACATAACAGAAATGACAAAAGTTAAATTACAAATCTACCCTTGAAACTAACAAACTCATAACTGAATCTAAACAGACTTGAACATCCTTCTGTAATGTAATTTAACAGATGCTACTATGATGACGGACTAGACAACTTAATCGATCCTTATATTAGAGACCACATTAACATTCCTTCTTTCCGTGCATTTAAGAAAATCGCATACCAGTGCATTAGCTGGAATGTAAAAGAACGCCCTACGATGAACATCATCATCAGGAGGATTCAGGAAGCACTGGATATTCAAGTAAGTCTTTTGAATCAAATATTTTGAAGGAAATTTAGTTTCATATGTAATGAAAACTATTGTGGATAATATCACTTTGATAACAAATAATTTCTTTAGTTTTCTTATAATTTTGATGGAGCCGTTGGTTTCCATGTACCGGAAATAAATAACACGCATCTACAAAAAATTGGGATAACTTTGGGTCCATTACGCATGTTTGGAAATCTTTCGCTAATTTAAATTTTAATATAATGCTTTTTTTTCTTATCCGATTTTATTTTTTAAGATCTTTAGCCAATAACCAGTTTGTTTAAGTAAAAGAATTCTATGAATGGTGTAATAATTATCTTTTGTTTCGTACTTTTCTTTTTAAATTTCTGTTACAAGTTAAATCGAATTGCATGTAGGCAAAAAGCCGTAGCTACATCACACTACATTAACATTTATCAAAAATGCTAGCTCTATGGAGAGAATTTATTCAATCGCAGAACAGTTAATTATGTACATTTTTAAGCCAACTCTGTTCGTTTATATTCCAGAGCGATGAAGCTGCTTCAACCTTGACTTTACCAAGACACCAACATCAAAACATTGAAAGCTTTGTAATACCTCTGGAGGAGATTCTCTTGGCTACACAAAACTTCAGTGAGCAAAGATATATAGGAGGTAGTGGATCTGCTAGAGTCTACAGAGGAGAACTCTCTGGACAGTGGCAAAACCGCACAGTTGCCATCAAACAACTTAAACATGTTAGCGACCAAAGGAAGGATCAGTTCCGTAATGAACTTAAGATGGCTTCTAGTTTCCTCCACAAAAATATCATTGGTTTCATTGGTTACTGCGATGAAGCGAATGAGATGATTACAGTATATGAATACGCCATCAACGGAAGTGTTGATCAGAAACTTCACAAATCAGCTAGATATTTTAAGAGGGATTACCTAACATGGGCACAACGTCTCCAGATCTGCTTAGAGGCAGCAAGAGGACTGGAGTACTTACACTCGGGTCCTTGGGAGGGCAATAGAGTAATTCATAGAGATATACAAAGTTCCAACATATTGTTAGATGACAATATGGTTGCCAAAATCAGCAATTTTGCTTTGACACTCTTAGTAGACAGAAATCAACAACATGTTTATGACCTTCCTGATGATAAATTCTCATATTACAGAGATCCTATATATGGTGAAAGTGGCATCGTCAATACACAATTAGACATTTACTCATTTGGGGTGTTAATGCTAGAAACCTTAAGTGGGACAAATGCTTATGAACGAAGGACCATTGGTGATGATCAGCCACAGACACTTGTACATGTGGTCCGCGGCACTACTATCATGGAGTGTATATGTTAATTGATCCTGTTATAGAAGATCAAATTAATATTTATTCTTTCCGTGAGTTTATAAAAGTTGTGTATCGATGTGTTAGTTTGAGGTTAGAAGATCGCCCTACGATCAAAAAAATCATCAAGCGACTTGAGGAAGCACGAGATATTCAGGTATGATGTTTTTTATTAAATTTTTGACACAAATTACATTTAATTTGTAATTTTGTCCGTTTTCCAAACCTTTGAAGAAAATGGGTTTAGACCATCACTACAAGAAAAGTTACCTACAGAAACAATTTTTTTTTGTTCCTAAATGTCCTAATTTTGTTGCTATAGGCTTTAGAAACAAAATTTTGTTCCTATAGAGGTTGTTTCTATAGCCTAGTTACTATAGGTGCGCCTCTTCTGTAGAAACGAAACTTTTGTTCCTATAGGTTATTTTCTTTTATTAAATTAATATCCTCTCTTAAAGTTACGGAACGGAACATTTAGTTTAAAAATCCTATAGAAACAAAATTTGGTTTTAATATAATACAAGGTATTGTTCCTACAGCATTTTCTTCTTTTTATTAAGGACTCTACAGAAACAAATTATTGTTTCTACAGTGCTAAAAAACCATTTTTATTATTTTTTCAAATTTTGTCCCAAAACCAGATTTTCTACCAAAACATTTTTTTATTTATTTGTAGATTTTGTGCAAAAATATAATACTATCCATTAAATCAAAACCATTCAAAGCTACATCAAAAATTAACACCCGATTACCGGTCAATGTATTGTTTACATCAAAAGTTAACAACCGATTTAATAAGAATTCGTGGTGTTAAAAAGTAAAATTACTCCTCATCGCTAGTACTTTCCTCGTCATTTGTTTCTCGAAACTGATGAAATCCTAGTGTTGGGTCATTGAACGGCATCAGTGGTTGGTAGTTAGGATTTTGAGCTATTAGAGCTTTTTGCATTTCTTGCATGTTGTGATACATCATTCCCATCACTTGTTGCATACCCAATATCTTCTCTTCCATTGTGGTAATTGTAGATGTTGAAGATGCACCTTGAGTGGTTTGACTAGGATGGGAGTAACGAGATACACATTTTAGCTTACGGCCAACCCCACGATTGTGACAACGACCTTCCCCGGCTATTGTTTAAAGTTGAAGTAGGATAATCTTCACCGTGATAAATCCATACATCATATGATGAGTCAAACCCTTTGTCATTTATGTGGGCACGAACCAAAGTTGTCGTTTGAAATAACATATTTACACATTTTTTGCAGGGACAACGCACTTTGCCTTCACTGTTGACATGTTTATTTGCAGTCTCCATGAAACTGTTAAGACCAACTTTAAAAGCCTCTAACCTCCGATTTGTCAATTTAGTCCAACTTTTATCAATCGTCATGTCTGTTTCATTATTAACGGTTATATTGTGTATATAGTAAGAATAGCATAATTAAAATATTATTATTTAGTATTATTTAGGAGTTTAAACAAGCTAGAGGCTATCATGAACAACTATAAACTTCCAAAGACAAAATGTAAACTCAAGCAAAAACTGTTGTGCAGTCATGTTACATTAGAAACTCATAAAGTACATATTTCTCCTCATGCTATATAAACATAATCAAAAACTACAAACACACATACAATAAAACCCAACCAATTATAAGGTAATATACAAAAAATACCCAACCAGTTATACGGTAACATACAAAAAAAACCCTCAATAATAGAACCAATTTAACAGTTACATATATTAGGTGGACAATAGAAATAAATTTAATTCATACCTGCATTATAATACTTAGATTAGGATTTAAGCTTTAATATGATAACAACAGTGAAGAATACGATAAGTAATATATCCGATAATTACAAATTAGTTCAATTATTAGATAAATACAAGTGGGTTTTAGATAATTGTTTATATTTAAGTTTAAAATAAGTGCCGAGACTTATCCTTAGTTGGTTAGGATGATTTTCTCATATAAACAGTGTTTTTCTCATATAAATAGTGTTCTTTACGTTGAATAAAAGTCAATATTCTCTCCTTCTTCTTTCTTTTTCTGCACGTTGGTATCTCATTCAATAACAACAGTAACAGATTCTGTAAAACAAAATTAAAATTCTACTAAAACTAAAATTTCTGTAAAACAAAAGGAAATGTTCGAATGGGAAATTGTTTTTTTCCAAATTGAATTCACAATTTAGCAGCAGCAATTGTAAATAAATCAAAAGTATTGGTAGAAATAATGAACGTAAAAGGCCATCACAAAATCGCAGCAGAGTGATCAAAATCTACAATTGATTGTAGGGTTGATAAAATACTCACCGGAAATGCTTCTCGCCGGCGGTGCTTCCTTCGCCTGAGTTAGTTGAGCGGTGATGCTCCGTTCACCTTCTAGTCACACCGATTTCTCTTCCTGACTTCAGTTTGGGCGTAAATGAAAAATAATTGAAAGAAAAATGGGCTGGAGATGAGGGAATAATACATACCGGAGGTGCTTCGTCGCCGGTGGAGCTGCGTCGACCTGGAGCTGCGTCGACGGCGGAGCTTCTTATCGCCAGAGATAGTTGAGCGACGACTTAATCTCTGATATTCCGATTTCACTTTGGTTGGGGTTATTTGGGGCGTAAGCAACAAGTAAAGGTGGGGACTGATTTTAGGGTATTGTCGTACGTATTAGAGTTCCGTTTCACTATTGCTATGTTTTAGCTAATTAATAAATAGTTTTTTAAATATAATTGAATAAAAAAATAGAAAAAATGAAACAATAGCAACCAAATTTCGTTCCTATAAAAATTTTATGATTTTTAGAGGAGGAAAAATCTCCCGCCTAACTTATTCCAACAAAATTTTGTTCCTAAAGATGTGGGCCGGCTCAAAAAGACTTAAAATCCTATTGAAACTAATTTTTGTTCGTATAAGGTGCATCTATAGCAACAACTTTGTTTCTATAAAGTGGTTCCTACAAGTGACTTTTGTTGTAGTGCATCCACATTCGTCCAATGCTATTAGAATTATAGCAGGGTTATATCAGCATTTTTAATTAATGCAACATGAGTGCAATAAAAGAGTGTAATAAAAAGTTTTCAAATGTGGTCCCACTAAAACACATAATTATTTACTGTATATAGATTTTTAAGACATATCTTACGTTTTATGTTTATGTTTTATATAATTGAGTTACATAATTTGTTTTTAAATATATTAACTAATTTTTAATATATAAATATATTCATATGACGAAAACATAATGTAAGTAAATTATATAATATTTTAGCAACAAAAGAGTAAATGTAATTATTTGATATTTTAACGATGAAGCGGTTTCCACACACTGTTTTGCCTATGGTTTCATCTAAAAGAAACAACCATAGGCCACTTTTCTTGAAAATTTTCCTAGTAAAGTCTTTTTTTTCATCCAAAAAACTATCTCTTTGATTTCTACTGTACAGACTTCACACGAAAATCACATACCACTGACTATATCGAAATATCCTAGATCTCTCCAATTTCATCAAGAAAACCACCGATTTTCCGGAAAAGGTTTTGGTCTTTGGCTATTGGTTCTACACCCATTTTTTGCGAAAAACCTTTGCTTCCTCAGAAGAAATCATAATTCTTTTATTAAATCATGGAGCCACAATATATACGTGGCATTTCCAAAGGTCTTCAGCATTTGCAAGAAAAAGGCTGAGGCGCATCTTGGCACGCATTTTTTAAAAAGAGCCTTATGAACAGAATATCTAAACAATTATTTATCCTCTGTTATTAATTGCACTAACAAAAACATCAACATGTTTTGTCTAAAGGAACCCGATTATATATAAATACACAAAAACTTCTTATGTCTTTGAGCAGATTAACAAATATAAAATCTGTTCAAAAAGATGATAGAATGCATCCTTCTATGTATATATCCAGCTAATGAATCGAAATGGTAACAAAACATATCTAAGAAGTTTCAATTTTGTTTACCTTCACAGAACCAGGAAGGAGCTTCTGTCATAACCACACGCAGCGCCCAACATCAGAACCTCGAAAAGTTTCAAAGTCCACTGAAGGAGATCAACTTGGCCATCAAAGACTTCAATCAAGAAACGCCTGTTGGATATGGTGGATATGGTAAGGTCTACCAAGCACAACTCTCCGAACAGTGGCCAAATTGCAGAGTAGCCATCAAATGCCTCGATCCCAAAGGACACCAAGGAAAGAAGGAGTTCGTTAACGAGGTTAAGTTGATTTCCAGCTTCCATCATCCTAACATCATACCTTTCATCGGTTACTGTGATGAAGGTGATCAAATGATCATAGTATCCAAATATGCAATTAATGGAAGCCTAGATCATCACCTCCAAGACCCAAGAAAGAGGGAACAACTAACATGGGCACAACGGTTAAAGATTTGCTTAGGGGCAGCAAAAGGACTCGAATACCTTCACTATGGTCTAGGGAAGGACAAGAAGGTTATACACCGAGATGTCAAGAGTGCAAATATATTGTTAGACAAAAATATGGAAGCCAAAATTTGTGATTTTGGTTTGTCAAAACAGGGCCCTCGAAACCAGCAAGATAGTCAAGTTTATACAAACGTTGCTGGTACCGATTTCTATATTGATCCCCTTTACCGAGAAACCAAAATCCTCACTAAAGAGTCTGACGTGTATTCATTTGGAGTCGTATTGTTTGAAATTTTGACTGGAATGATGGCTTATGGCCAACACCCTCTGATAACTCTAGTCCGACACCACTACAAGCATGAACCAGAAAACTTAATTGTTCCGGTTATAAGAGATGAAATTGATGACCTTGTTTACATACATTCAGAGAACTTGCATACAAGTGCATAAGCTTGAACATAGGGGAACGCCCTACGATGGATAGAATCATCGACAAGATTGAGAATTCAATAGATTTTCAAGTAAGTACTTTCTCTTTAATTATTTTGAAGCAATGTTTTTATGCACGCAAGAAAAAACTAGCACATATTAAAAAAAAACTTGATTACTATCCAATACGATAATTGATGACTAAATTGATTGTCAAAGTTATGCTGCTTCTAACATATATATATATATATATATATATATATATATATATATATATATATATATATATATATATATATATATATATATATATAGAGTTAGTATTAAATGAAATTGTTAAATATAGTGTGATTGTAGGACTCAACGTGGACCATTAGATCAACAAAATCAATGGATTAAATCAAAGGGCATTCTTGTAAATAAAATCAAAGAATTCACGCATTTTTAATTTAAAAAACCCGGTTAAGGGTAAAACCGTCAAAACCCACAAACCCATAACAACGGAATGTAATCTTCGCATGCTAAAATCACGGACACGATATGATCGGTTTCAATTAACACCATCAATAATCAAAATATACACAATCAACATCGGAGGATATTACAGATGCATTATCGGAAAAAAAAAGTAGTTACGTAAGAGTTCTCAAATTCAATTCTAAGAGAATGGGTAGTAGGATTGTCAAAACCATTCTCTGAGAATGGTCAAAACCAAAATAGTGCAGAAAACCATAACGTACAGAGAAATCATTAAGAAAGTAGAATGTCATTCTTCAAGAATGAATTATACATGTGGCAAAACTCCTAACCCAGAAAACCATTCTACAAGAATGAATTTTACACGTTCATTCTCCTAGAATGCAAACACTAAGATACAGGAACTAAACACAAAAACGAGAAATAGGAGAAAATGGAATACGGGAAAGAAATGCCTCATATTCTCTGAGAATGCCTCATTTCTCTAAGAATGCCTCATTCTCTGAGAATGTATTCTTGGAGAATGTAAACTAAAAAAAATTGAACAGCTTACACTTTGTCTTCCCCTGTCGTCCATCTTCAGTGAAGCATTTCATCGAACAGGTTAAATGCATGTTCAAATAGAACATGATTCGATCGCAAATTGAAACCCAACGTAATCTGATGTTCAATAGAACTTGATTCAATCACAATCTGGTGTTCGTCGATCAATTTCTTTCGTTTGACTTCGATCGTGATTCAAAATTCTGAAATCAATTCCTTTAGTCGATGCAATCGTGATTGCAATCGGAAACCTTCAATCCGACTTCGATCGGAAACCTTCAGTCGATGCAATCGGTTGCTGAACTGAAATCGATGCAATCGATTGCCGACGGCGGCGATGGTGGATGAAGCAGGGGAGCAAGCCGGCGGCGATGGTGGATCGGGGGAAGAAGTCGGCGGCGATGGTGGATGAGGCAGGGGAGAACGACGGCTGTCGATTGAAGACTTTAGAGATCCGGGAGGATAAATAGGGTTGGTAAAGTTACTAATTTGCCCCTATCAAATGATTGGTCTAGAATTAGTCCTACAATCTCACAATACTTAGAAAATGTATTTGAACCTACATCTATATATATATATATATATATATATATATATATATATATATATATATATATATATATATATATATATATATATATATATATATATATATATATATATATATATATATATATATATATATATATATATATATATATATATATTAGACTATGATTATTTGTATTATTTTTTTGTATGTCATTATTTATTCTTTGAGGGGTTTATATGTAATTATCTCCACTATATAATGAGCATAACCCCCATGTCCTTTGATATGGAGATTCATTTACACATGGTATCAAGAGCCAACCCCTCCCTTCCTCTCCCTCATTAAACTTACGATCATCTCTTCTTCTCTTCTCTTCCTTTTGGTTTTTCTTCTTCCCCTCTCATCATGTCAACATCCAACCCCAATGATACTACACTTCCCATGAACACCATCCTTCACCTCATCACCATCCGCCTCTCCTCCACTAATTACCTTCTATGGGTAAATCAAATGACCCCACTCCTCTCCTATCAACATCTTCTTGGCCATGTTGACGGCTCCTCTAATGCCCCGCCACCATCTATTACGGTTGATAACAAGACCACCATGAACCCGGAGTTAGCGGAGTGGCAAGCCGCGGACCAACGCGCTCTCATCTTGCTTCAAGCATCTCTCACCGAAGAGGCATTTTCTGAAGTGGTGGGTCTCTCCACCGCCCGTGCCGTTTGGACGGCCCTCGAGTCTGCCTACGGAAACTCTTCTATGGAGCGGGTTCAGAATCTTCGTGATCAACTCCGTCTTCTTTCTAAAGGTACCGCTTCTGTTTCGGATTATGGTCGTCGTTTTAAGGCTATTTGTGATCAACTAGCGGCCATTGGTCACGCGGTTGATGAATCGGACAAGTGTCATTGGTTTTTATGTGGTCTTGGTGGCTCTTTTGAATCCTTTTCTGTGGCGATTCGTGCGTCCCGTCATGCTCACCTTTTTCGTGATTTGCTTGCCCAAGCCGAGGGGCATGAAATGTTTCTTACATCGCTTCATGGTTCGTCACCGCCTCCCGTTGCCTTCACTGCCGAGACTCCTCCCGGTCGCCCCTCCTCGACTGTTGGGCGCGGTCGTGGGACTCCTCGTGGCGGAGGCGCTCGCGGTGGTCGTGGCCGTGGGCGTCGTTCTCCTCATTGCCAACTATGTCGTACCAATGGCCATTATGCAAATCGGTGCCCGCAACTGTCCGAGTTTGCCTCTTCGGCCCCCGTGAATAACACCGACTTGGTGAAAGCATTTCTAGCTAAATGTAATGTCAATCATACTCCCGGCCCGGATTGGTATGTTGATTCCGGTGCCTCGGATCATATGGTGTCTTCCTCGGGATCGGTCTCTCAACCCGTACCGTTCAATGGTGATGGCTCGGTTCAATTTGGTAATGGTAATACTCTCCCTATTTTATCTATTGGTCATTCTTCTCTTGCTAATGGAATTCGGTTACGGGATGTGTTAGTGGTTCCCCGTCTCTCGAAAAATTTACTCTCCATTAGTCGGTTAACTTATGATAATGACGTGGATGTTCTTTTCTCCAAATATTATTGTGAAATTCAGGATCGGGAAACGAAGCGGGCTCTAGCTCGCGGACGATGTGATCATGGACTCTACATCCTTCCTAATAAACCGGTGGCGCGTGCTTTCTTTGCTCGGAATAGATCGAAGGCTTCTTTTGAGTTATGGCATTCCCGTTTGGGACATGTGTCTTTTGACACAATTTCTTTGTTAAATAAACTTGGACTTGTTTTGGTGTCTTCTATTTTACCTAAACCGGTTGTATGTTCACCGTGCCAACTAGCAAAATCACATCGCTTACCCTTTTATAATAATGATAAACGTGCCACTTGTGTTTTAGATTTGGTGCATTGTGACCTTTGGGGTCCATCTCCGGTTACTTCGGTTGATTCTTATCGCTATTATGTGACGTTTGTTGACGATTTTTCCCGGTTCACATGGCTTTATCCGCTTAGGTCCAAATCGGACTTTTATACTGTGTTTGAGACGTTTATTACATTTGTTGAAACGCAATTTTCCACTAAAATTAAAGCATTTCACAGTGATGGGGGTACCGAATTTGTAAACAAAAATGTTAAAAGTATTTTGCAAAAACATGGAATTTTTCACCAAATATCTTGTCCGTATACCCCACAACAAAATGGGCGGGTTGAACGGAAACATCGTCATATTGTGGAAACCGGGCTCGCTATGATGTTTCACGGGCACATTCCGGCCTCTTATTGGGTGCATGCTTTTAGCTCCGCCGTGTTTATTATTAATCGGTTACCCACCAAGGTTCTTGACATGAAGTCGCCGTTTGAGGTGTTGTTTCATCGGGTGCCCTTATACGACACTTTCCGTCCTTTTGGGTGTCGAGTGTATCCTTATTTACGTGATTATGTAGCTCACAAACTCTCTCCTCGAAGTATACCATGCGTCTTCATTGGTTATCATCCGCAATATAAAGGCTATCAATGTCTTGACCCGGTTTCCTCACGCATCTTTATTACTCGACATGCCCGATTTGATGAGACTTATTTTCCCTTTGGCGGATCTTCCGACGCGGCTCCCATGGCCTCTTTGCCTTTACATGAGTTTTTTGGAGATGTTCCAGGTCTCCCGGTGCCCGCATCCCCGCCTATGGCTCCTCCACGGCCGGCTGCCCCATCTCCGCCCACAGCTCCATGTGCCGTTTGCCCGGAGCCCGTTTCTGTCGCACCTGACGTCCCCGAGCCTCCACCAGCAGCCGCCGATCATGTCCCTGATGCCGATGCCGTATCGGACCTCACCGGGTCAAGCTCTTCTTCTTCCGACAGCTCTCTTGGGCCCGACTCAGACACCGGTTCCATTGACGCGTCTGCTTCAGCCCCTCCTGAGCCCGCAGTGCCCCCGCCAGCCCCCTCGTCCTCACACCCCATGACCACTCGTGCTAAGGCGGGGATTTTTAAGCCACGTTATCGAGTTGATCTTGCCCACCTTCGATCTTGTGGTCTGTTATCAGCTGTGCTATCTTCTCCCGATCCGGTTTCTCATGTCACTGCCTTGCGTGAACCTAAATGGTGTCATGCTATGCGCTCTGAGATGCATGCGTTACACCATAATAATACTTGGACGTTGGTTCCTCGTCCGCCTCACTCTAATATTGTTGGTTGCAGGTGGCTTTTTCGTACTAAGTACCGGGCGGATGGTTCTATTGAGCGGCACAAGGCTCATCTTGTTGCCCAAGGTTTTAGTCAGGTGCCGGGCCTTGATTTTTCTCATACTTTCAGTCCTGTTGTCAAAGCTGCCACGATCCGTGTTGTTCTTTCTCTAGCCATTGTTAATGGTTGGCAGCTGCGTCAACTTGATGTTAATAATGCCTTTTTGCATGGCAAGTTGGGTGATACAGTTTATATGCAGCAACCCCCAGGGTTCGTTGATACTCGGTTTCCTAATCATGTTTGCAAACTCAACAAAGCTATATATGGGCTGAAGCAAGCCCCGCGTGCGTGGTTTCATCGGTTGAGCTCTTTTCTGGTTGCTAATGGATTCTCTTGTAGTCGGGCTGACCCATCTTTATTTGTTTTTCGGCGGGATCGCTGCATTCTTTACTTGTTGGTGTATGTGGATGACCTGATCCTCACTGGATCTGACACCTCCGTTATGTCTAGCTTTATTGCCAAGCTTCATGCTGAGTTCCGTATTAAAGATCTTGGGCACTTGAGCTATTTCCTTGGCCTCGAGGCGACGACGCTTCCACACGGTCTCTTCCTCAGCCAGGTCAAATATGCTCATGACATTGTTTCTCGGGCGGGTCTCCTTGATGCTAAGCCCATGCCGACTCCCCTTGCCACCAATACCTCCCTTGTTAGTGATGGTCCCCTTTATGAGGACCCCACGCGCTATCGCTCGTTGGTCGGTGCACTTCAGTATCTGACGATTACTCGGCCAGACATTGCCTATGCTGTGAATCAGGTCAGCCAGTATCTTGCTACTCCGACTGTCGCTCACTTTCAAGCTGTGAAGCGTCTTATTCGTTATGTGAAGGGAACGCTCACCTTTGGTCTCATTTTTTCTCGGCCCAAGTCCACCTCTATTGTGGGCTACTCTGATGCGGATTGGGCTCGTTGTCTTGATACTCGGCGTTCCACTTATGGCTACTCGATATTCCTGGGGGGTAATCTTGTATCTTGGAGTGCTAAGAAACAGCCGACCGTTTCTCGCTCCAGCTGTGAATCTGAATATCGGGCCATGGCGAACACTGCCGCTGAGATAATTTGGCTCACTCATCTTCTACGTGAGCTTCATGCTTTGCCTTCCGGTCGGCCGACTCTCCTTTGTGATAATCAGAGTGCACTTTTCCTCACCCAGAATCCTGTTGCTCACAAACGTGCCAAACACATTGACCTTGATTATCATTTTGTTCGTGAGCTCGTTGCATCTGGCAAACTCATTACTATGTTCGTTCCAACCAAGCTTCAGGTTGCGGATATCTTCACCAAAAGCCTACCTCGTCAGCAATTTGAGAAGTTTCGTTGCATGTTGCGCCTTGGTCCACCACCTGTCGCTTGAGGGGGGATATTAGACTATGATTATTTGTATTATTTTTTTGTATGTCATTATTTATTCTTTGAGGGGTTTATATGTAATTATCTCCACTATATAATGAGCATAACCCCCATGTCCTTTGATATGGAGATTCATTTACACAATATATATATATATATATATATATATATATATATATATATATATATATATATATATATATATATATATATATATATATATATATATATATCACTAAACTTCTATTCTTACAAAATACCATTAAAAATTACTCTTTCAGGAGATTTGTGAGGTAAAGTGCATACGAAGTGTTAGGAATCGTATCGGGTACACGCAGCGGAAACACACTATCACACACACACAAACTCACGAAAATAAAGCAAGAAGAACACAATGATTTTTACGTGGTTCGGATTCGGTGCAAATCCTACGTCCACGGGCTGCAACTAGAGAAATCTTATTAACTCAATAAGATTACAATTTACAATTGTTGGTGCATCTTGCTTCTCAATCAAAGCCTAGTATTTATAGGCTTATGAGTGTGGAAAAAATCAATGTGAATCAAAGAAAAAATTTGCATTCAAAAGGAGGCTACCAAACCTACCTTTGAAAAATCTTCACCTAGCACGAAGTTTGTAGTATATGTATGTTTTGCACTATTATTGATCTATGAAAAATGTAGCTAATACATATCAAATCACATATAGACAATCACCTGACCTACTGTGAGATCTAAACTCATCCATTAGAAATCAGAAGTTGTTTATATAAAGAGGTGGAATTCCTTTGTTTAAAATCAGGGTTAAACCAAATAAGAATTACTAGGAATAAAATCGATACACAATTAAGGACCAAAGGGCTTCGATACACAATTGAGGACCAAAGAGCCTGTGACTCGGGTGTTCTAGGAGCATAGTAGTGGGTGTATGAGTTGGCTAGTTAAAAAAAATGCAATATCATGGAGGAATTGAAATATATATGTGCCTTATATGCATAGTGTTCTCTAATAAGTTAGTTTCAAAATAACTGCTGAAAGAAAACCATAGAATGGGCCAAAGATCGAGGCATATAACTTTTGGCTTATATTCTCTAAGTACTTTTGAGAAATCCAACCACGTATGCCAAGATTTCACTATTTTACAAAAATGGTGAAATTCTACATACACATTTTGATGATATCCATTTATTTCTCTTATTTTCTTTATTTCCTAAGTGACCGTGTTCTGTACGATATTGAATTTATCTATAGAAATTTGTGAATCATACATAAGGAATGAAAAGATATTATCCATAAAACTTACACTTATCACTATAAATATAGCCACACCTATACAGTTAGAAGTCATGGTGGTTCTACCTACGTTCTAAAACCAAAGCAAAAAAAGGGATGAAACAGGTTTTGCTTTGCCAACATCTGGTTTGTGTGTCTGCATGTAGAAATTGGAAAAGTATCATATGAAGGGGTTAAACCCAATGATAAAATATTTTTCAATATTAGGCTTAAACAAATTTAATAAAGAGATTAAGTTGGGATTGATATTTGTTTGTTTTATATATTTCAGGAACATGAAGTCTAAACATATCGGAACCTCAAGACTTGTGGTTGTTGTGGCTGGGACAAAGGTCGTTATGTGCTACATATACATATCTTTCCTCTTCTTTCATAATTCTTGTAATCATTTGCATCAACTTAAAAGTTTCTTTCTAATTGTGTATTCTTAGTTTCTCATATCATTGATGAACATTAATTGTTGGTTTGTTTGTTCTTTGCTTTCTATATAAAGGTATTTCTCATACATAATGTTGGTTACATTAAGTGATAGGTATCGGCTGCTAGAAGTATGATAGTTGTTGTTTTGTAGTTAATTTAGATTTACAGTTGGTCATTGTCATCAACATCAACTGATAAATTGTTAGTTAGGTATGAGATGATGGAGAGCTGAAGATTGCACATGAGCTAACGAGAGTTACTGATGAGACAACTGTAACACCCACTAAATTCAGTCAAAATTGAGCGTTAGGCAATGTGTGCTGCTTTAACATCTCCTTTGGTATCCTTTCCTTATTTTTTATCAATTTTGTTTTTTCCTCGACAGTCCAAAGTCAAATTTGGTGTGTTTTGATTGAATCCTACACGTCGAATTCACCCTTCGTTTTAAGTTTATGCAAATGATGACATTTAAAGGAGAAAAAGCGGAAGAGAACGACTATTTGAAGATGGAATTAGAAGATATTGTTAATTTCTTATGAGTGTTAAATGTTAATACAAGTATAATTAAATATACGGAGGGGTGGATCCGAAATAAAACCAATCAAACGCTCACGCCTTCTAGGAAACTGATATTTAATCGACACTAATCAAGTTTTCATTCTTAATTTCTATTTTGTTTAATTTGTTAATTTGATTCTGGCTCATTGGCTTCTTAAACAATTACGTTAAGAAGTTTTACTTGGTTCAGTCATTTCATCAAATAGATTGCAACCATTCTTTATGTAAAATACTTGCAATGAAATTATTAGAGTAGATCTGGTTTTGAATCAAAATAGTTATGGAATCACAATACATCACAACTTCTAGAATTTAGGTTTGAAATGAATTCTACAGACATGGAATCAATTAATGGAAGCAAAGTGTTTGACAACCCTCCTTCATATCCCCTTCAGCATCGTTGTAACTATTTATTCTCGAAACTGAACTCCGATAACTTCTGCAAATCAGAACCTCCATACTTTTTCGTCTTTCTTAAGGATGGTGTGAGGATTTAAAGCGTTAACGGTTGATGATATGTAGGGAGCTATGCCCTATGTAGATGGGATAGCGGGAAGTTTTATAATTTTATCGACAAAGAGAACTTAAGTCGTGGCCTATGTGGCAGAGCAAAATATATATGTATAGTATGGTTATGCAATTTTGTTTGTGAAAACGAATATACAAAAATATTAAATTTAATATGTTTGTATAATTTTATATGTATGTAAATAAACATATAAAAAATTTAGAAAAAAAATTCCAGAAAGAGAATTCTACGAACGAAAAACTATATATTATTGACAATCAGCAACAGACCAACAAAAACACATGCATAAAAGCAAACATGTAAAAGAGTAGTAAAAATGTAATATCATAAAAAACAATTTCGTGAAAAAAATAACGTTCTAAAAAAGATATAGAAGATGTTAAAAAAAGAGCTAAAAATAATTTTCTAAAAAACTAAGTTATAGAGAAAATATATAGATAAATTAGAAAAAATATATTAGGGAATATTTATAGAAAAGGTTTGGATGAACAACGCAATAGATATTTACAATATTTGGTAAATTATATAAAAAACTTCAAAATTTTTACAAAATATGTTCAGATAAAATTGATAACTGAAATTAGTGTTTGGCAAAAAAAAAAATTAAAATAAGAAGAAATTATATATAATCAAAAGCTTTGGAATTTTGCAATGGTGGAAATTTCAAATAAGTAAAACCTGGGAAAACCTGAATTTGAAAAACAATATATACAAAAATATAAAAATAGATGTGGAATATTTGTTAAAAGTTTAGAACAAGTTTGTTAATAGATTTAAAACGAACGTAAAATATATAAAAAATTGTTGTTTGGACAATAATTGATAAAATTAACATATTGATCAAGACTCTAAAATATGAAAGTTTGATCAGTGGACAAATTAGATTTGTGTACTGTTTGTTGTAAATATTGAAACATGGAGGTAGTGAGGTTCGAAACCATACAGTTTCCAAATTGTTTAGCTTCTGCGTACAATTTCCAATTTGTTTACGAATTGGGCTAAGATGTACTTTGGTTATAAAAAAAAAATTCAAACAACACTTATAACAATCACAAACGTGCTTATTGTTCACATGCTAATAATTTTAGGTTATTGTTAAGTAAACTCTTCATGATAGGACATCCGTGTATGAATAGTGAACCCCACAAACATACACAAATCTTGTTATTGGCGGTCCCTTTTAAGAGGTGTTGATAAGGACATCCTAGTCTATTATATTTTAGTCAAAAAAGTTATGAAATAATATCAAATAGTCACCAATTGTTTTTAAAGAAAATTTAAATGCACCAATGAGAAGGTCAAAATCTAGCATTGAGTGTTGGTATAAAATAGGCTGGAGTGTTGATATAATTTCCCAAAATTTTTTTAGGTTGATGCAAAACAAACCTCCACTAATAAGAGATATGTGTGTGTAAATTTTAGGACCCTCACACACACCTATGTGTCATCAATGAATGTTCATTTAGCATCACCCTTTTTTATAGTAAACTAGCGGGAGTCTGTGCTCCGCACGGGTTTGGGATTGCTGGAGCATAGGTCTGGATAAATGCAAGAAAAAACAGTGTAATTTGCTGTAAAAAAGCAATGTCATAACTGTATGGGAACATTTTAAGGTAGGGCCTGCTGGGCTTGCTTCTCATGAGATTGGGTAAGGGAATCGGAAATGGGCTCATAAACTGGGCAGGCTTTTGGGCACACGGAAAAGGGGAAGTGGATGGAGAACTAAAAGATAAATTTATAATACTATTTGGAATTCAAACTTACCCGTTGTCCAAATCAAACTTACCCGTTGTCCATGTAATTATACATTTACCTCCAAAAGAGTTGCGAAGCAATCTTGTTAGCTTACAGTCTCTGGTAGGTATCTCCGGGCTATTTTCAGCCAATGCATTAATACATTTTCCAAGAGAACTAAGAGATAAATTTAAAAATTGTCTCTTCAACTAAGTGACCTTCACTCCCTGAAAAATATAATTGTTGATAATTACATATCCGATTTGTTACAAGTCTACTATTTAAGCTCATAAATGAAACATATCAGATTTGTCTAACCGTTCAAATCCCGCAAGATGAACAATAAGTAGCTTGATCTGTAAAATGATGCCTCACAATTGACCCATTCAAATAACTTGGCGTCAAGTGATTTATCCAACACATCATCATCACTATTCTTAGCTTTCAAAACCTTCACATCTTTCTGAAGCTATTTGTGCATTATAGCAGCCTACTTCTAATTTATCTCTAATACAGTTTGTACTTTCAGATTTTTTTTCTGAAGGGATTGTACTTCATGGTACTTAAGCTAAAAAAAGGAAATAAATCAATTAGAAAAAAGGTAATTAGAGATCAAAAGGTAAAAATAAAATTAATAAATCTCTAATTTACCCTTGGAGGTGGCAAGATTCGGGCTTCAACAGAGGCTAAATTTTGGCTAATTTTTATACGGAATTCCCTAGCATAAGGATCCTGACCATAAGCATTGTGACTAACAGTATGCAAAAAAAAAACGCAAGTGTTTTAAAAAGTGCTCTAGAAAATAACAAATTTAATATTATATATTTAAAGAAGATACAAAATAAATTCAAACCTCCATTATATCCTTTTCTCGTTCTTGAGGGCGTTGACAGGTGACTTTAAGAAGCGCGGTAATTTGTCGCTCATTTAGCCTCTTGGAATACCTTTGCCCCTCCACGATTTTCCATACCTGAAAATTTAATAAAATTGGAATACATTCCATGTCCAATAAAAATAATAAGAGAATAAGAGAATAAAATGAAATTAAAACATCCATAGGGAGATAGGTTGGTCTATTAGTGTTCCCGACTTGCAGACATGGCCATTATATATGTTGAATTGAAAACCATGAAGTATTCAACCACAGATTTCATTGTGCCTCTATCATCAACTGGAAAACTGATGCAAGACCAAAAAAAGAATGTTATAATGTATTCAAAAATGGTTTACATAAATAGAAATGTACTTTACTTTTTATAAGCATTCATTTAACCCAAAAACATAATTACATTTCTTACCATTAATAGCAATATGATAAAGCACATTGCTATTACCGGTAAAGAAATGTAAGTAAGTTGCTATTGTTCTTACTTTAGTTCTCGTGTTGCTTGAGAAGTTAAACCAGATATGCGGTACTTTCTGCGCATATTTCCATAATGAGTGACCTCAACTTTGACTCCTCTAGGTCCTTTTTTGATCTAATGAGAATAGAAATAAAAAAAGTCGATGGGTGTTAAATGATTATATTAAAAAAAATTTACTAAATGTTGAAAAAAGATGGTAACCTTTACACGGTCTGCATCAGATAAAGGCCTTGCAAAAACATCCGTATTCAGAAGCTTTGTAACAAAGTCAATCACAGGTAGTGGCTCGATGAATGCAGTTGAAACTATATTTGCATCAATCATAAAAATAAAAATAAAAATCAGTGAACAAATTTCAAGAAAGACTGAAAGAGAACTCACATAAGTTGTAAAATATAAAAAATTTACAAGAATGGTCTCTGTGCTTTTTTTTTCAATGTGGTTCGTCCAAAATTAAAACCTTTTTCCAATTGTGGTTCCTTAACAAAGTTCCATATGAATTTTGGTCCGAATAAACTATTGATTTCCGTCCTTATTTATAGTTGCGTATCAATTTTGGTCCCAAAAACCTTCTGATTTTGGTCCTTTATTTAAAGTTGCATATCAATTTTAGTCCCAAAAACTTTCAAATGTTGGTCCTTATTTAAAATTACATATCAAAAACTTTCTGATTTTGGTCCCCATTTCAAGATTCATACAATTCTAGTGTACTTATTCAAGTTTTCCAGAAAGAAACACCGATATAAAACCTCAAAATAAGGACCAAAACTCAAAATTGTTTCAAAGTTGGACTAAATGCAGTAATAATCATGAAGCACAAGGTCCATTTTTGTAAGTTACAGAAAACTTTGTATCATTAACCAAAATAAATGTGAAGTGTGAAACCTTATAATAGGGACCAAAATGTTAGGATCGAGACACTTAGCATACGAACACTAGACTCACACACTCAACTCACAAATTAAGAACACAAGAATTTAACGTGGTTCGGTCCAAAACTGACCTACGTCCACGGCGGGTAACTAGGAATTTATATTCAACTACATTGTTGTGGTGTGGTACATCTAAAATTGTTGCAGACCTTCAACTTATATAGGCATGTGTATCTACCCACCATATATTAAACAATAGAAAATAAATGGGTTGTTGGGTCAAAGAAGAACAAATATGACTAACACTGCCACCTCTCTTTGAATTCAAAAGCTTCACACCAACCCTCTTAACAATCTCCCACTTGAAGATTTTGAACAACGTAGTCTTTATCTACCGTCCAACTCTTGCAACAATTCTTCAATCTCTCACTTGAAGCCACGGAACAATCTTCACCTGTGCTTCAACTGTGCATCTGTATTTCTGTAAACTCCTTCTTAGTTACCCCGGTCTTCTCATCAGTTAACCTGAAAGGCCCGTTAAAACTCCCATGAGTTTCAACATGTTCGTCATGACTTAAACTGCCCTTGACCCGTTCTCTGTCCCTATCGGCTCCCACTAAAAACAAACTACCGAATCCTGGAACAATCTGAGAACAAACAACAACACTCTCCATATTTAGCAAGTTATCAAAATCGGAGAGACTTTTACAGCTGAAAACTGGTTCTAAATCCACTGTCGTCCTGGACCTATGATTGAAACACGACCTATGCTCCCACTGTTGCAAAACCCTGCAACTGAAACAATACTCTGTGCTCTTATTGCCACAATATCCTTCGACTGATTTTTCTGAACCTTTCCATGCTCGTTCAACCTGAATCTTCCTTGTAGCTCTAGGCTTCCTACTTGCAAAAGGTCACCCTCTTCTGCCCATGAGATTCTGTGAACCGGACTTTGTTTCTCTTCTGAACTGGGACGGTCACTCCCTCAGAAGGTAATCCGACCATATACAGCGAACATTCATCGTTCACAAGTCTTACCTTTCCAAAGTCTCCAACTTTCAGATTCTGCAGTGCTTCACTGCTGTGGGTAGCGTGAAATGAAGCACCAGAATTCTTGACCCAAGAGTCTTCACTGCCTTCCACTGAGTGCCAATGCATCAAACCCAGACACATTCTCAGAAGCATAATTTTCTCTATTTGGACATCGACTCTAAAGAATGTCCACACCTCAACGTCATGAATAACTCCGAACTTTCTGATCCCGTGATTACACCTAAGTCTGCTGACTTTCTAATCACTGCTGGATCTACCGAAAACGGATTTTCTCTTAATTACTTGATCTGTTCCTCCCATGATCTGTTCTTGAACCCGTGAAACTCTGATCATCGCTGGATTTGTCTGAACGTCTGATCTTCTGTAATTCTCTAATTTTCTCCTTTTACCAATACCACATCTTGAACTTTCTGACACCTAATGCCTCAATCTGCATCTTCCACCAACTTTTCAATCTTCACTAAACGAAGCCTTGTCTGAACTTAACGACTGTTCTTCTGAACTCTGTTAAATAATCAACCTATTTAAACTACAGCGGAATACCGAACTGAGAATCAGAAACTGAAAATTTAAACTGAATCGATAAAACCCGACAAACGCTGTTGGCAATGGTTTTCGATTTCTTTAAATTTCTTCTGAGTTCAACTGTTCTTCACCGATTAAATAGAATTTTGATTCAACTGTTCTTGGCTCGTTATTTGCAAAATATAATCCCCACCCAAATTATTTTCTGGCTAAACTGCCCAAAACAAATGTTTGAGTGACTGTTTTACAATTTTGACAAAGTTGAAGGACCAAACTGCAATTTTCCTGAAGTTCAGGGACCAAACTGCAATTTTTTTGAAGTTCAGGGGCTAAACTGCACTTTTCTGAAAGTTCAGGGGCCTCTTTTTCAAATTCTGGAACTTCAGGGACCTGTTTTGCAAATTCTGGAAATATGCTACAGTACTGCTACAGGAACCGCTACAGTGAACTGCTATAGTGTCGTCTTTTCCGGTGAACTGGTTTTTCCGGCCAACTTTCCGGCGAGTTTTGACCAACTTTGACCGGTGATTTGGAGGTCTTCCGACGCTCAAAAAATTCGAAAAAATATATTTTCGGAATCTGCGGAACGAGACATTTCCAACGGCGTAAACGAAAATCGTTTTTGAGACAAAAAAGTTTCGACCAAAAAATAGAAAATCACTCTCTGGAGCTATACCAAGGCTCTGATACCACTTGTTAGGATCGAGACACTTAGCATACGAACACTAGACTCTCACACTCATCTCACAAATTAAGAACACAAGAATTTAACGTGGTTCGGTCCAAAACTGACCTACGTCCACGGCGGGTAACTAGGAATTTATATTCAACTACATTGTTGTGGTGTGGTACATCTAAAATTGTTGCAGACCTTCAACTTATATAAGCATGTGTATCTACCCACCATATATTAAACAATAGAAAAGAAATGGGTTGTTGGGTCAAAGAAGAACAAATATGACTAACACTGCCACCTCTCTTTGAATTCAAAAGCTTCACACCAACCCTCTTAACACAAAACATAAATAAGTTTTAGTTTTTTACCTAATTCAGTTAAAATCAGAAAGTACAGGGACTGCTTCTGTAATTTACTCCAAATAGTTACATTGTAAAACCATTTCAGTTACAAAATATTTCAAGATCAAATGAAAACTTTCTTTCACCTGATGGGTTGTAAATGTAGATCAAAGTTACTCTTTAAACAAAAAAACTTATTAAAACCTACCAGAGTTAACAGATTTACCAATATTTAGCGAAAGCCCAATTTGTAATGTTATCCCATGGTGTGTCACCCAAGGACAACCGTGAAGTTCAAGAATAATTCCCATTATAAATAGACCTTTTTAATGGGTGTACAACATTCTTAAGAGTCACTTTAAAGCAGTTCAATTGCTTCACCAATAGATAAAACACGGTAAGGCACATGATTATTTCCAGAAACCAAACAACTCGATAATTACAACTACTTCACACAAGAAATATTTTTTACCGTTCAAGAAAGCAAAACTTTCCAATAATACAAGTAAAACACAACACATTTTATCTGGGAAATGAAGTCTTAACCCCCCGATTTAATCAAAAGAAACTTTAACACCATCCAAGCTCTCTCCCAAAGACAATCTGCAAATAAAACATCATAAACTGTTTGTAGTTTGAAAAATCTATCAAACCATAGCATTGTACTTTCAATTTTTTCATTATATCAGTGAAAATTATTTTGTATTTGGATGACATTAACCTGTGTGCATACAGTACTTGTACTCCTGGCTCCTCACATAATCTTTCTCCCCTTCTTCCAGCTGATTAAAACATCCACCAAATAAAAAAAAAACATATCAATCCTACTCTAGCTTTCTAGGGTTATCATTTATGTTGAGAATGAGAAGGGAATTTATGTCGTTTGCCTGGACAAAAGATAAGTGTGGGTCTTTGTTCCACCTTTTTGGATGGGAAAAAATTGCTGATTTTGTCCATTGGTCACAGTTCTAGTCCAATGTATGTGAAATACGGTACGATTCATGTCCTGTGTAACAAATGGGCCCTTAGATTCTATATCTAATATGGTTGTTTCTTACCGGATCACTTTCATAAATAAGCTCATAGCAAGCTGGTGACAGGCATTTTACAGCACAATTCTCCTTTGCGACCATTGAAGACTTGCATTGCTTTCCCCAGTATCCACTTTTCACCCCACCAAAGTAAGCAAAGAAATCAGTATGAATATTACTTTATGCGTACATGTTTTAATTTTTATATCTAATATCTAATGTATTAAGTTGGGCACCATCTCCATAAATAGTACTCCTGTTCTCATAAAATTGCAATTATTTTTAAAAAATTGAGATGATTATCATATAAAGGCAACCTAAAGGAATATTATGGCACCAAGGGACTGGATATGTTGATACCACAGCCAATTTGAAAACTTCCAAAAAGTAAAAGAAATGTCGACACTCAACAGGGAAACTGTTGCATTTTCAAGGAAGATAGCGAGTATCCATTTTTCTATAGAAACTTCGGGAATTCTTTTATATTTTGAAGGTCAACTTAGTGTCTATCGCCTCCAACTTCAACCTATTTGAGCGAGATTACTGTGTTATCGTTTAGATAAACTATCAACCTTACATCAATATAGGGCAAAAATTAAGCGTTCAGGGTCATAAAGTATACAATTTTTCAGTGTTTGGGAACTAAAATTGGGCATATCGAGCATACAGGTCAATGTCTGAGTAACAATTCTGGTTCGTTTCTCGAACCTCGGTGTCATGTAAACCCCACAAAGGTCGAAATCAGTAGTTAAACAAACCGATATGAGAATAAAGCAGGATTTCAGATTAATTTCGATAGAAATCGTAAAAACTTACAGAAATTTGGGGCGGAGATTTCTTTGCGAGGACTTCAACTCGATCTCGCACCCTCTCTTCGTGCACGGAGGTAACCAGGGAGACGACGGAGGAAAACCGGCGAGAGCACCGATGAGAACCTGGGGAAAAAAGGAGACAACAAAGCAACTAATTTGTAATCTTCGATTACGAAGTTTTACAATTCTAAAGAAAGACTACGAGGATTGAGAGAAGATGTTCGGAGCATACCTAACTTTTATGGTGCAACAACGCTGCCTCAATTGCCACGGATGGAAGGTAGTTTTTGGTCAATTTCTTCTGTACCATTTGAGAAATCAAAGCTGTTGAAGATGTCGACGGATTGATGAGAGTGGAGAGGAAGATGTCCATCGACATGCAGAGCGAAAAGACAGTAGGAGAACATGCACCGATTCGTTTGCTGACGCATATTCAACACAGTGGAATAGCAAGCAATACAACCAAGAAGGAAGGAAGATGAAACGCCGACAATCGCCAAAGAAACCGAGGAAGATCGAAATAAGTATCGCAACCCAAAAAAATACCCAAAACCCGGATCCGAACAGACCCGCGTGACAACCCGGAAAAAAGAAGGTCCGTATAATGTTCACAAAAATCACGCTTTTTAATATATAGTATAATATAATATAATATAATATAATGTCACCTAGGTTGCCAAGTAACTTAATGAAACGTCATGCTGACATGTAAAATTCAAAACTTTGGTATAGGAGGTAATAATAGTTGGATTGAAAAATAGTGTCAAATTGCATGCTTTATTTGATATAAATTAATTCACGTTGATAAAACAGGAAAAATCTCATTTTCTAATTGTTATATTGGATAATATCGCATCAATTTAACTAGAATTTTACCGAGGCCTAAAAGAAATAAGTTTCCTACTAAGGGCCAGCCCGTGGGCATGAACAAGTTGGGTGACCGTCACGGCCCTCCAAATGCCAAAGGGTCCCTAATTTCTAATTGTTATATTGGTTATTATACTGTCAACCTATGTTTTTTAAGCCTAGCCCAATACAAAATTATTTATTCGGACGCCAAATCTTATCCTCATGTGGAACGTCAACTCAGAGGCGGAACTATGAAGGAGCCAGGGAAGGCCATGGTCCCTCTAATTTTTTTACTTATAATGCATCAATTATATATAGCACTAGGCGAATGCCCGCGCGTTGCGCAGGAAGAAAAGTATATGGTTAAAATATAAACAATAAATGTTATTATCATACTATCTTTAAAAAGTTTATATAAAATGTCTTTGTTATTTTCAGTTATATGATAATAGATACATGTATCAAAATTTTAGAAGACAAAAAAATTGTTATAATTACAATAAATGAATACAATTCATGAAATAAAATTAGAATTAACATGATTCAAGATAAATAGTTATCCCAAACTACATGATTTTAGTATCATCTACTTACACTTTGTGCATTGATAAAATTAAGGGACATTGTATGTATTTTGCTATAGTTTTGCAAAGGCTTTCATTGCCACTCAAATATTTTGAATAACACACTTTTATTGATAAGAACAGAGACACGATTCAATGGTGTTTACCGTACGATCTATAGTCAAAACCGCACATCGCACCAATTATGCGATTTAAGATTTTGAAAATCACAAACTGTATCATGAAAGCTTAAAATTGGATTACATAGTATGGTTCATGTTGTTTCGTGCAACTTGATGAAAGAATACGAAGTTCATATTGAGATGGACCTGCTGTATTTTTAAAGTTCAAACTCATTAAAATAAAATATATAAAACTTTTACTATATATTTCTTTGAAATTAAATATTTGGAAATGTTTCCAACAATAAAAATTGACTAATCATCATTTATTTAATTGGTTTACCTTGAGGAGATCATTTATTTATAGAATAAAAAAATTTTCTTAACTTGGTTTATCATGATGATGTGGGATCAAATTTTCTTTATAATGTGCTATTTTATTTCATTTTATTATCCCACATCGCTTAAGAAACATAACTAAAGTGAAATCAAACATCTATAAGTAAAGAGGTTAATATATTTCTCATCCCACATAGTTTAATAAACAAATTCTAATGGAAAACAAGTCTTTATAAGTAGAGAGGCTAAAACTATTTCCCTTATATATTTGTTCTTTTGTGTTATTCATTGTGACCGGGTTAGACAATGGTTAAAACATTCAATAAACCATTGGTTCGAGCTTTAAGACCAATTTCATAAAATTTGGATGGGTACACACCGGTGCTCGCTTCTATTTTTTCTAAAAGTATTCAAATTAATGTGTTACATGATAAGAATTCATCCACATTGATTGAATAACCTCTCTTATATGATTTATTATAAAGATAAATAAATTTGTTTCAACTTTGAACGATGTTCAAACATATACTATTTGAAATATTTATATAAATAAATCTTATTAAATCGAAAAATGTTATCAACGTTGTCACCACATATTGAACATTACGCTATGAACTTGCAACCTAATCGATTTTTAATAGTTTTTAACCCAATTTAATATTCATCTTTTTAGTTTCAATGTTTTTGAAACTAACACAAAATAGTAAAATCTATTGAAACTATAAGATAAAAATATGTTTTTATGTTAAATTTACTACTAATTAATAATACACTTTGGAAACCGTGGTATGATAAAGATTGAAACATAAATGTGCGAACCAATATGATACAAATAAAAAACTTCAAATTAAATTGTTTTGAATAATACAAATAAAAAACTTCAAATTAAATTGTTTTGAATGATCTTTTTATATGAGATAGTTAAAATGTTCACAAATGAAAACTTTTATGTATATACATACTCTTGAGTAGAAAAATGTTTACACTGCTTTCATTTTTTACAAACGACATATAAACTTTCAACCTAATCAAGTTTTTAAAAATTTTGAGTAGTTTTAATTTTCATTTTTGAGTTTCAATACTTCAAGAAGTTGAAACTAAATAATAAAATACTTTAAAACTTTGCGATGAAAACTTGTTTTATGATAAAATGATCACTAATAGTAGACTTGAAAGTCATAATATGATCAAACTTGATGGATAGTGGAAGCAAATAAGTGGCATTATATAAGAGAAAGATGGAAGGTCATATATGTATGTGAATCAATGTGGGACAAAGAGAAAAAATTCAAATTAATATGGTTATATTTTTATTAGAAATGCAACAATAATACCTTATTATAGTCTTTATTAATACACATAGTTTATATATAATTTATTAAGTATTTTGTAAAAACCATTATCAAATGTAAGTGCTAATTATATTTTTATTAAAAATGCAAGAATAATACTTTTATTATAGTCTTTATTGAATACACATAGTTTAGATGATTATAAAAAATATGGTTATTATAAAGAAATTAGTAAGCATTATAAAAAGAAATTTGAAATTAAAGTCATTGGAAATATGAAAAGACTTGGAAGTTTCAAATCAATGTGGTGCTTGGAAATATGCTTCTTTTATAAGATACTAGACGAATGCCCGCGCGTTGCGCTGGAAAAAAAATTCGTTAGAATATAAACAAATACATGTTATTTTCTCCCAAATTAAAAAAATTATATAGAAAAATATTTTCATTATTTTTAACTATATGATAATACATACATGTGTCATAAATTTGGAAGACAACAAAATTTAATGAATAAATAAATGTATCAAATAAAAATAAAATTAATATGGTTTAAGATAAAGAGTTATATCAAACCACATAAGTTTGGTAGTCTACCAACAGTATGTGCTTAAATAAAGTTTTTGTAAAATTTCAGATTTAATTTTACTTTTATCTATTTTAAAATCAATTTAAAGATTGTGTATTTGGTCATGTTTTAATTTCAAATATTTAATTTAAATTAATAGTATGCTCTTTGCTAAATAATGAAAGTAAATTAATTGTATTACATAAGAGAAAGATAAAATATCATATGTGTATGTGAAGCAATGTGAGATAAAGAAAAAAAACCTCAAATTGCATTATTCAACACAATGCATGCGATTTTGTGCAACTTGATGAACGAATTCATAGCTCATCTCGGATCGACTTGCTAAATATTTAAAGCTCAACTTCATTAAAAAATAATAAAATTTTAACTATATATTTCCTTGAACTTTACTATTTGGAAATGTTTTCAACAATAAAAAATATATAATGATCTATATAATTATTTTAATTTAAGGGAGACCTTTATTTATAGAATAAAAATGCTTCTTGAGTTGGTTTATCATGACGATGTGGGATCAAAATTTCCTTTATAGTATGTTATTTTGTGTCATTTTCTTATCCCACATCGCTTAATAACACAAATGAAGAGAAATCAAAAGTCTATAAGTAAAGAGACTAATATATTTCTCATCCTACATAGTTTAAGATACAAATTTCAAGGGAAAAAACATCTATAAGTAGAGTGGCTACAATCATTTCTCTAATATCTTTGTTCTTTTGTGTTTTTGATTATAACCAAATTAGGAATCAGTTGCAACATTCCAGGAACCTTTGGTTTCTATTTTAAGACCATTTTCTTAACATTTCGATCACCGATGTCTACTATGATATGATTTTTTTATAATAAATTCAAATTAATGTGGTACATGATAAAATTTTATCTTGAACTGTATTGATTAGTGAACTGTATTGATTAAATGACATCTATTATAATATTTTTATAAACAAATTTTTTTTGAACTTTAAAGGATTACTTTTTGGAAGTTTCATGTGTATAAATCTTATGAAAGAAAAATAAAATGTTTAAAACATTATCATCACACATTGAACTATGGCACACGACTTACTATGAACTTGCAACTCAATTGATTTTTAATAGTTTTTAACTCTTTTAAATATTCATCTTTTAGTTTAAATGATTTTTGAAGTTAAAACAAAATATGATAATTTTTGAAACTTTGAGATAAAAAAACTAATTAACAATAGACTTTGAAAACAATGGTACGCTAAAGATTGATAAGAGAACCTAAAAAGTGGTACATATAAGGGAAAATTAAAGGTTATATATGTGCAACACAACATCCTTGTCACTTTTTTACGACATACTTTAAACTTGTAACCTAGCCAGTTTTCAAAAGTTTTTTTGCAATATTCATATTCATTTTGAGTTTTAATATTTTTGGAAACTAAAACCTATAAATAGAAGCCTTTATCACTTTGAGAAAACATGTTTGTACGATAATATGATATTAATTAATATTAGACTTTGAAAATCATATTATGATCAAGATTAATGTTAAACCACATTGTTTTGAATAATCTCCTTTATAATAGATGGTTAAAACGTTAACAATTGGAAATTCGTACGTATATACATATTGGTGAATCGAAAAATGTTTACACCAGTGTCACTTTTTACAAACGACGTACTATAAACTTCCAACCTAGTTAAGTTTTTAAAAGTTCTAAGTAATTTTAAAATCTCTACGTATATACATCTTGGTAAATCGAAAAATGTTTACACCGATATGACTTTTTAGAAACGACATACTATAACTTCCAACCCAGTCAAATTTTTAAAAGTTTTAGTAATTTTAATTTTAATTTTTGAGTTTCAATACTTTTTATAGTTGAAACTACATTGTAAAAATATTTTAAAACTTGCAATAAAAGCATGTTTTATGATAAAATGATCACTAACTAATAATAGACTTGAAAGTTTGATGGAGAATGGAAGCAAATGCATTGTATTATATAAGAGAAAGATAAATGGTCATATATGTATGTGAAGCAATGTGGGATAAAGGAAAATACCTCAAACTAAAAAGGAAGTTGAAAGGTTGGGGTTTCAAATGAATGTGGTGATAGAAAAAATGCTTCTTTTATAAGATATATAGATATAGATATAGATTAGTTTTATATTTTTTTTTTGTATCTTTTGGCTCCATCATATCGTATATCAAGAAAACTATTTAGTCATAATTTACCTCAAATAAAACTGACAAAGAAATCAACGGATAATAAAACGATTAAGAAACCAAAATAAGTTACTAAAAAACCCAGATAAATACGGAACAAAAATCAAAACAAATCTCAATAAAATTAGGATATCGACCATCTTGGAACCTAAAACTCTATAAAAGAACTAAAAAACTATTGTAATTTACAATTACAAACTTTATTTTGAGAAACAACGAACCCTAAAATAAACAGGTTACCGAAAATTAAAAAACACGACTGTCTCTGTCTCTCCGGTGTCCTCTCTACTGTTCATCGCCCACTACTCTGGCAGACCGCAGCAAATCGGCATAGCCGGTGCTTCCTCTAAGTCGTTTGCTACTCTGACCGGTTCACCAGTGCCTCCTATACGTGGCTACGCCGGTCGTCGGCCTTGACAGTTATGAGCTTTTTGTCTTCTCTTTGTCTCTCATAGAGTTGTCGATTGTAAGTTTGTCTCTCTAAAAAGTTGTTGATTGTAAGCATCTTATTCTTTAGATTTTTTTCTCTCTCAACTCACAATCGTTCTAGCGAGGCTTGAACCCTCAACTTCAAGGAGGGAGGGCAACACCTGATACCGCTAGGCTACAAGCCCTTTGGTAACTTGCACTATTTATTATTTCGTGTGACTTGTTTTGTCAATAGATTTTACTTGTTATAAAACTAGTCGTTTACCCGCGCAATGCGGCGGGACACAAATTGGTAGGGGAGATTATCATGAGGTTAAGTTCGATATTTCGTTAAAACGAACAAAAAACCGTAGAGTTTAATAACTTGTGTGATATGTAACTAATGCAATTTGAGAAGAAATTAACAAAATTATATAAAAATAAATCATATATGAAATTTGCAATTATACATGATTCATTATATATTATTAATCTCTCAACACTTCGTTATACACCACATTTGATGTATAAACCTCGTCACCTTTGAATTTTTCGTCAGGCTTCACGCTCATCAGTTATGAATATATAAATATGCATTTCACGCTCATCGGTTACGAATTAAAAAAGATAACAGGATAAGGATTTGACCGGAATTAATTGTATATTGGTTTTTAATGGGATAAGGAAAGTTTGTTTTGTCAATCATGATTTGGATATCACGTACGTTCACCGTCTTGGTATTATCAAAATAATTGGATTCGATCGGAATTAATGGTATAATTATTTTTTTGTTTAGTTTAATTATTAGATATTTCGTATACTCAAGTTCCTAACATCTTCCCTCCATTCTTTTTCATATATTTGAAAGTTTTTTTTAGTTTATTTTTCAAAAGCTAAATTGTTTTAATTTATACATTATTTGTTTTTCGGCATGTAACGAATTATGCTTATGCTTTCTTATGACAGTCAGATGTTGTCAAATAACATGTATGGCTATGTAAAACGATGGTTATTCGGTGATAACTCTTCCATTTTTGCAATCATTATTAAACCTATATGGTTATGTAAAATCTTTAATTTGGTTGCATCATTATTATATATTTAAGGGGGTTTAAGGATTAGAACATGAAGGTAGTTTGTAGACGGCAAATGTTATTCTTTTGGCGAGCTATTTTGGGATACAAATGAAAATACGTTACTATTTTGAGTTAAAGAAATTATGTTGTAACTTTAAAATAACATTATGTCGCTTTATATTTAACAAACATACTATAGTCGAATTAGGACTTCACCAATCGATTTTGCATCATGTTAATTAACATTTATTTGATTAGACTACGTCCATTTTGATTTGGAATGGATCTTCTGTGAGGCTTTTTTAATATATTTGTATAAGTTGAAAAGGTGACGAGAATCGATACAAACTTCCAAGGAAAACAAAATAAAAACATATGGGTCAAAGATGGAAATGGAAGATCAAAAATTCTTGTCAAATATTGAATTGATAAATAAATTGCAATTACAAAGTGGGAATGCTAGAAACGCAACCATGGGTCGGATTGGAAAAGTAAAAAACAAAACTGAAATCTCAAAATCAATATAGCAAAATGAAATCACGTGAAATTACATGAGCGAAATGATAAGTGCAAATTAAAAAGATGTATCGTCATGTGTATGTTTTTGTGCATAAAATTTAAAAAAGAAAATAAGTTTAATATGTGGTCAAATGAAAAGGGAAAGCAAGAAATAAAGAATCCTGATACATACATGCAAAAAATCTTACAGCAACAATAAAGAAAGTAAAGCTTGGCAAGTCACTACATATTGATAATATACACATCCCATGCATACCTACGATTTAGAAAAAACAGAAAGAAAAAGGCGATGTGTTTCTGTTGCAAAGTACAACATCTGCCATCCCATTCCCCCTCTATTCCTCAAACTTTTCCTTTGCTTTTTTGACTACTATCAATAGAGATCAACTTAACCCAATAAGTATGTCGATCAAGATCGAAATGAATAAACAAATTATCAAGTCATATAATATACTTACTTACACATGTTAACCGTGTTGATTCCTTTGTAGATCGTCCAACGATAATGTTGCCATCTATTTAGCCCTTTTAGACTGTGCTTCAGAGGTTCCATCAATAGGATAAAAGCCTCTAGCCTACATATGCAATCAAGAATATATATTTCAACCAATAACACATATAATTTCATTATAATTGTTTTGATCCTCGTATATGTAGACTACAAAATTAATTAAACCTTGCAGCTTGACATTCAATCTAATCAAACATCATAACATCAACAAAACACAGCATTAATATACTATATGTATTTTAGTTGATTATTGCAATTTTGGTCTCGATAAGTTTTCTCTTACATTTTTGGTCCTTATTCCAGGCTTTTGGAATGTTTTTGGTCCTTGTTCCAAAAAAATTGACTTCCTTTGTTCCCTAAGGATAGCTGATTTTTGCAACTTTGGTACCAAAAATATATTTATTACTTGGAACATGGACCAAAAAAGTAAGAAAACCCTCAAAGAAACACAAAATTCGCAAAAGAATCTTTTTGGGACTAAAACTGCAAAAAATAAGCTATACTCCCTTTACTCGTTCTATTGGTCAATCACTTTAGCATCAACCTTCTTGAATGTTTTTCAAATTCAAAATGAGTGGGGGAGCTTTTGTTACATCGGTTTCTTGGTCACATCTAGCACCATAAGTCTTTTACCATGTGAAGGTAAAACCTGAGTTTCATCCATTATTTTGATAGATAACTTCCCTTCAGGAACATTTTTTGTTGCTACTGTATATGTTTGGCGTGTATTTGTAGAAGCCGTGAGCGGAATGCCAGATACCCACTACACAATGAGTGACTCAGTAAGGCTTAGTCAAGTTTAACTGAGAACAAGTTCAAATGTCATGTAATTAATCTTACAATGTGCCTGCAACATGAGTACTCAAGTGTGCTTTCTTGTCATCGTAAAGCTTAGCCAGACGCAGCCACTGAGATTGAAGTGAATCTTAAAGCTGCTAAAACTTGCCTGTAAAGCACAATAACATTTTTAAATGGACTTACAACATCAATAAAGCAATAGAAGCATGTCTATGATTGGTTTCTCCCCAATTCCAGTTAGCATGTCGAATTAGGTTTGCCTTATGTAGTACTTGGCATGTATTAACGGTGGAGTAGAATGGACCATTACATTGGAATGAAAGAAAAATTACCATCTTACCCACTTTTCCTTCTGTAATTTCGTCCACTGGCCATTGAAACCCTTTAAAACCTATATCCCATAAATGATCAAAAGAAGACGGTAAAACTCAAAAGTTTTACTGCAATAAAGGTGACAATTAAATCAATAATCAGAATATCAAGAATCAAGAAGTTAAGTACCTCACTGGTATAAAACAAAAGTTTTCCATCAAAACTCAGGGAAATCAAAAAAATAGACGACAAATTAGAAATCCAAAATCGATGGAAAATCAATAGAGAACTTACCTTTCCATGTGATTTTCGAAACCAATATCGTCTAAGGCCTTGGGGTATACCCCCGTTAAATCCCTCGCCAAAGGCTATGGCGCCGCCATAGCCATGTGAACACCACCCCCACCCTTGCGCCATGCGCCATGCGCCATCCCTCGCCAAAATGACCACGGCCGTTAACGCTGCTTCTGCCCGTTGGAAAAATTCGAACGTTTGATATGTAACGGTCGTGTGACCGTTTGAAATAAAAAAAAAATTTAAATACTTTTTTATCTCCTATAAATACCAACATAATTCAACTCTTTTTTTACACAATATCAACTAAAATGGATCCAAACTCTCCCAATCCAAACTCTTCCAATCCTCACCACAATCTACCATTCTTGGAATTACTTCAATTACCAACCCAAAACCAAGGTTTTTATTCCCCAACAATGCCTACAAACAATGCCTTCCAAAGTAATTCATATCCTACCCAAAACCAATTCTCTCCACAAGCTCCTTTTGTTCCAACCCCACTCGCTAATTTGAATCCGCAACAATTGCAAGAGTTATATCAAATGTGCCAAAATTTGTTCCAACTTCAAACGGCTCAAAATAATCTACAAAACCAACCCTCACCCTCACCCTCACAACAACCCCAATCGACCCCCTCACCACAAGAACATCGTCTAGTAGACGAAGATGACGATGTTGTTGTAGAAACGCAACCGGAGGTGTTGCGAAGAGACAAACGAAGGGGGAAGAAAAAGACGACAAACGAACCTCTTCGAAGAGTGAAGTGGACGTCCGACGAGGAGGTGATGTTGGCGGAGAGTTACATTTCCATCTCTTGCGACTCAAGAGTTGGAAACGCCCAACCTAGCGACGCTTTTTGGCGGAGAGTTTTAAAAAGGTTTCACGACGGTATGGGTCGTGGAGATTATCGAACAATAGACGCCCTTAGTGGAAAGTGGACATCTCTTCTTCGAGAGTGCAACGCTTTCAACGGCATTTATAACAACACCAAGTCGATGCATGTATCCGGGCATTCCTCCGAAAATGTGACGGAGGTGGCTTTGACGACCTACAAAAATAAAAACAATGGGAAAGACTTCGGCCACATCCAAGCGTGGAAGGTGTTGCACTTGAATAAAAAATGGGAGTGGCAACCGGATGCATTATCGCAATCAAGTGGGTCGAAGAGGTCGGAACCCGAAGTCGCAAGCGTCAACCTCAACGACGAACCAATTGATGTCGACGAGCCACAACAATCCGGCCAACAACGTCCCATTGGAAGAACGAAGGCAAAACGGATGGCGCGAGAATCACCTTCCTCATCGGCGGCCGACACAAATATGGCCCTCCTCGTTGCCGAAAAATTAGGCGGGAAACTCGACGAACATGTAGAGTTTCTTAAAGAGAAAGAAAAGGCTAAAGCCGAAAGACATCGCGAAGCCCAAATGGAACGCGATGTACGAACATTGGCTATTGTTCCAAATCCAACGGTTTCGCGTAAACATCTAAAAGCAATTGACAAGTTGAAAGGCATGATCCTAAAACGTTGAAATATCAACGACGATGACGAAGACGACGACCAAGCGTAGACTTTACATTTTACGTATTGTTGTTTTTGATTTTTTTTTAATTATTGTTGTCTTTGAAGTTTATTTTAGTTTTTAATTATTGTTGGTTTTTAAAATTTTTAGGATTTTGTAATTTGTTTTTTATTAAATGAAATGGTAGTTTTAACCCTAAAAAAAATGCAATTATATATAATTTTTTTGTATTTTCGGTTACAAAAAAAAAAGAAAATAAAAAAAAGAAAAAAGCTATAACACCACTTGCTATAACACCACCACACCCCAACTTTTGGTGTTAAAGGTGGTGGTGACGTGGCATCACTTTTTGGTGTTAACACCATTCCTATAACATGGGTACTCCCCATGGCCTAATGGGATGTACTTCTGGTTGGTAGGGCCGGGTCGTAGTTGTGGTGGTTGGTGACTGGAGCGATGGTTGACGGCTGGATGGTAAAGGGGTCCTGTGAGTTTAGGGTTGTGAGATGTGGCTCATAGCTGACAGTTAGGTTGGGAAGCAGTTTTGGAATTGAAGTCGGTGGATCGTGGTTGAAGGCGGTGCACAAACGGAGAAGATGGAAGGCGACACACAGGGAAGGTGGAAGGCGGTGGTGTGAACGGAGGCGTAAATATATAAATATGATCACCCCGGAAATTTAAATGTATTTCAAAATTAAGTCTGTATCTATGCTTAAATCACGGTGAGAAGAATACCCGGAATTTGTTTGATAGTACACAGGAGAGATAGAAGATCAGGAATAAGAATAAATTGTATATTGAATTCACTTGTATTTCAAAATTTGAAGTATGTGTATCCGTAAATGATGGTCTTTGATCGGAATTTGTTTGACCAAAAGTAGGAGATAAAAATATTACGGAATTCAAGTGTATAAGGTTTTACTATTTGTACATTACGCATTATAAATTGGATCTCTTAATTTTAAGAGTTTCCAAATAAGGAAACCATTTTTCCTTTTTAATGTAGTATAGATATATATTATTTTTAGCTATTTACATGCTGTAAATAATCAGAAATATAAACTTAATACTTACTGATAAATTGGTAGTTACGTTCTATTAAAAGAGTTTAATATTTTAAATGGGGTTTATTTCATAAAAAACCTTATATTTTCAACTTTTTTCTGTTTAAACCTAAAACTTTATTTTTTTTCAAAAAAGACCTAAATTTTGGAGAAACTTTTTAATTTAGACCCTTAACCGGTTTGACAGGTTATACATATTTTTTTTTCCAGAAAAAACCCTAATTTCTTTTTTTTTTTCCGAAAAAAACCCTCAATTTCAGTGATTTTTTCACAAAGAAATTTTTTTCTTCGTTTTTGTAATTGACATAACTTTCATATACGATGTCCAAATTCTACGAACTTTATATCACTGGAAAGGTCGTAAGTAATACTACAACTTTGCTTTACAGACTTTTGTTTGAATATGTTCAGATATTTCGCTACACTGACTTGTTTTCTTATAATAGCTGTATCTTTTGCATACGAGCTCCGTTTTCGACGTTCTATAAGTCGACGGATTCGTAAACACGAATACATCGTGTAATGAATATTATTTAAATCAAAATATTATTTGTATGATTTATCAAATTTTACGATACTGTAGTCTATTATTCGAAATTATAGCGTTTACTCGATAATTGATTCGAAATAACGTATTGTAGTATTATAATTTCCAATAATACATTAGGAAAGTTTTGAAAATTACATTTCAAAGTATTATCCTAATTTGCGCTCTGGTTGACCTTTGTTGACTTTTGTTGACCAAATTTGACGGATGTCACAGACGGGGTTGCAAGAAAGCGACGACGTGACACTTTTGTGGTTGGAGTTTGAACGGTACAATTTAAACATTCACAAGCGGATGGAATTTGAAATAAAAAGGCTTATGAAGACAAACAACGATCCCGCCATGATCGACAACGAGCCCGCGAAGAAAAACGACTAAAAGACATAAAGTTTTTGTCGTCGACTAAAAGACCCCAATTTTTTTATTTTTTTACGAAAAAAACCCTCAATTTTTTCTTTTTCCTAAATTTTTTTAATTTAGGCCGTTTACGAGTTTATTCACAGGCTCGTTGTTGATCATGGCGGGCTCATTGTTTGTCTTCGTAAGCTTTTATTTTTCAAATTCCATCCGCTCGTAAAGGTTTAAATTGTACCATTCAAACTCCAACCACATAAATGTCACGTCGTCACTTTCTTGCGACCCCGTCTGTGACATCCGTCAAATTTGGTCAACAAAGGTCAACCAGAGCGCAAATTAGGATAATACATTGAAATGTAATTTTCAAAACTTTCCTAATGTATTATTGGAAATTATAAGACTACAATACGTTATTTCAAATCAATTATCGAGTAAACGCTATAATTTCGAATAATAGACTACAATATCGTAAAATTCGATAAATCATACAAATAATATTTTGGTTTAAATAATATTCATTACACGATGTATTCGTGTTTACGAATCCGTCGACTTATAGAACGTCGAAAACGGAGCTCGTATGCAAAAGATACAGCTATTATAAGAAAACAAGTCAGTGTAGCGAAATATCTGAACATATTCAAACAAAAGTCAATAAAGCAAAGTTGTAGTATTACTTACGACCTTTCCAGGGATATAAAGTTCGTAGAATTTGGACATCGTATATGAAAGTTATGTCAATTACAAAAACGAAGAAAAATTTTTCTTTGTGAAAAAATCACTGAAATTGAGGGTTTTTTTCGAAAAAATAAAAGAAATTAGGGTTTTTTCTGAAAAAAAAAAATATGTATAACCTGTAAAACCGGTTAAGGGTCTAAATTAAAAGGTTTCTCCAAAATTTAGGTCTTTTTTGATAAAAAATAAAGTTTTAGGTTTAAACAGAAAAAAGTTGAAAATGTAAGGTTTTTTATGAAATAAACTCTTTTAAATGTTTAAAACTAACAAATTCAAAAACACAAGTCATTATAAAGTCACATGGCGTTTAGTCTATTGCATTTAAAATGGTATTTAATCTTCATTTCTCGTAGTTTAATTTCAACTAAATTTAGATAATATTAATATTAGTTCAAATATTATAACTATTTTCTAACAATTAATTGTTATATCCAGATGTTTAAATCTTTATTCCTCGCCGGTTATATTGGTTATTATTTTGCTAACATAATATACATACATCATAATAAACTTGTTTATATGATTTTATCGTAAAAAATATTTTCGGCCCCCCTAATTTTGTTCTTTGTGTTCCGCCCTTGCGTCGACTTCCCGTTTGCAATGCAAATGCATACATTGAAGATCGACCAGTTTCCAAGGCAGACGCATACATTGAAGATCTAACGGTCCACTCATTATCATTACCTTGGTAAATGCTATGATCGATTCCCATGGAAACTCAAAACGCCACCCCCCACGATTCCTTATTCTTCTATTATGAAATTACACATCTTATTTCTGAAACACCTTCATCGTTCCCTGCATCTTTCTAATTCTCAAATACCTTCTAAATACCCAATCAAAGATCGATTTTTTGAAAAGCGAATATAAAACTCGATTTTTTTCGAGTTTAAATGTTCGATATCTCTACATTTCTTTTTGAAAATCTGAAACTGAAGTAAAGTTAGATTATGAAGGTAAGTCAAATGCAATCTCTTCTCTCTCTCATACACAATATGCGAAATTGCATCTTGTGGGCAGGAAATGGCTCGACTGCTAAAAGATTTATCTTTTAGGAATTGGGTTTTTTTTTAATATTTGAAATATTTCTTGAAAATTCATTTATTAAACTATGAACCTCCTTTTTCGTACTTTTCGTTTCTCATACACATAGGTGAAGTCGCTCAGCCGACACACTTACAAACATCAATTTATGAAACTGAATTTTATGATTTGACAGTTTTTCCTTCCTTCTTAATTTGTTTCGGAGTTTCTCTTGTGTAATGTATTTGGCCTTTTCAAAAGTAGGGTCGAATGTTGTTGGAACTTTGCATTAGGTTTTAGGATATGAAATTGCTTTGCAAGTTTATATGTGCAAATAAATAAATCAAGCAAATAATCAATTAGCTAGATATTTATTTGAAAGCCCACAACTACAAATAAATAAACATTAAATTGGTGATTTTCATGTCAATGTATATGATATTCCTAGGGTCGGTTCCCTTGATAGCTCAAATTTAGATTCATTATCTTGCTGGCGTTCTATTGAATAAAAAACAATTATTTTAATTTTAATTTTAATTCTCAAATAAACACGTATTTAATATATATTAATCCTTTTATATGAAAGGGTAAAAAATTGTCACTACAGTTATCAAGGTCTAGACAACAACCTGAAATATGTAAAATAAAAATGCATTGCTATTTTTAGTAAAGTGAATTGCTATTGTTCATAGAAAGTCTATAAGTACTCTGCTACCGTTGATAAAAGTAAAAGTATCTAATAGGAACAAAGAGAAAACATGCTAGGTAACAACATGTAATAAGCAAAATCAAAGCACATATCTATTTTCTAGTAAAACTTATTATCAAGGGCTTCGTATTTTCTATCTTGCCTTGGGCCGTCAATTGGGTTAGACTGACCCTGTGCCTACTATTAGTAGCACGTGTTAGGCTTGTCAAAGTGGTTGAGACTTAATTAACCTAACCTTAGGTCTTGATTTCGGATTAATAAGGCTAACATATAACGACACTTTGCCTATTTTAATTTTTTTATACATTGTTGCAAGTGTAGATCTAATAAATATACGCTTTTGGTTTCCAAAAGAAATAATTGAATACCATTTCGTGTGGAGGAACTTTTTCTTGTCAATCATCATAGCATTTGGTTTGAATTTTTCTCTTCAATGCTGGATCCAAAACCAAAGTAAATGCCAAAAAAGCTTAAATGGGGTCCGAATAACAAAAAATGGTTGTATCCGCCATGTATAGATTCCGAGTGAGTTGTAAGTCATGCTTGTTTCTTAGTGACATAAGAGCCAAGCTCGCCAAATAAAGTTTCTCAGAGAATTCTTAAGAAAAGTGTGTTTCTGAGGATGTTCCGACTTCCGAGAAAATAAAGTTTCTCGGAGAATTCTGTAAGGGAGACTTTTTTCGAGGAATATCCTAGGACATTTTCGAGAAACTATCGTGGAAATTATTTTGTCGAAAGTCCCGAGCCTTTTCCACTACACCCATTTTGTTAGGTTTCCAAGGAAATTCCTATTAAAAATATTTTCGAGGAGCTTCCTAGGAAATTTACTTCCGAGGAATTTCCCAGGAAATAATTTTTCGAGGATTTTCCTAGGAAATATAATTTCGGGCAATTTCCTTGGACCGTTCTTACTTTACAGTTTTGTGACACTTTAGGTGACAGAAAGTCTCTAGACATTTTCTTGGAATTTCTGAGGAAATGTGCAGGTTTATAAAAAAATAAATATAAAATATAGATTTTTTCCCAAAATAAAGAAAAAATATGATACAATTGGCCGATTTTTTTTTTAAATTCGCACACTAAACAATATAAATAAAGCTAATATTTATATATTGCAAAACAAGTTTTAACAATCTTCTAAACCACGAACATAATCTAAATGTCTAAAAATGTAGAAACGTTTACAACATCTTTAGGAGCATTTGACCAATTGGGAAAATTGTCGGGAGGGTTACTTTAGTAGTATTTTATGAATTTGACCATTTCGGCTATTTGTTTTAAATTCATGAACTAACTCTTTATGGCAGAAGGAAAACATGGTTTAGTTTGAATTTGTTTAATAACATCAACTGCTGACTTAAAGTCTCCACGAAGAATTTTTGGAGCTTGAGGAGAAATTTGATCGTTTATTAACTTTGTGTGTGATGCAATTGGGTCCAATTCTTAATGATCATTTGAATATTTTTAGAGTCAATTTCAACAATGTCTTTTTCTTGGGCTAAAGATTGATGTGATAAAAGAAGATTTCTACAATCAATTTTTAGTTTAGAAATCATTTCATCTTTTTCATGATTTTCAATGGATAAAGGTTTGTTATCATTTATCAGTTCACGTTTTTCACTATTTGATAATCTGAGATCAAGGCAGAAATAATCAAACATAGATGTCTTTTTATTATTAGAATAATTGACAAAGTTTTGAACTGATACACAGACGAGGAATCCCAATCACTTGCAATGCTATCTTTAGCAGCCTGAGTAAGATCAGCATCAAAAGTGCTGGCGCTGCTACTGTTCACTGTTGTCTTCTTATGTGATGGCCATCAAACAAGCTTTCTTCGATTCATCATTATCAAAGGAATCAACTTCATCTTCCCATTTTTCTTATGCAGCAAGAAGAACCGTCGACCCCAAGTTCTGTATCTTCAGCGACGCAACCAATCTCTTATACTTCACCTCATAGGAATATTCCTTAGCATCACTCTTCTACAACTTTCAGTCTTTAGCAAAGTGCTTAGTGCTTCCAAAGTTGGAGCACTTTCCATCATTCTTCTCATCAGCCTTCCTCATTTGGCTGACTCAGCATTAGACCTTGTAAATCCAGAATAATTAGGTCACTGGAGGAATTTCTTTGAAAGCCAGATTTCTTGATGTCCTTGAACTGGTTGTACTGCTTCGCCACCGGTCCAGCTTGGGATGCGAGTTCAGCGTGGTGCTTTTGTTCTTCATAATCGGTGCCAGTGTTTCCAGACTCTTCAGCATCACTTGCAACATGGTCTGTTCGTTTAGAGATGAGAGCCAGTGAACGCTCACGCTGATTGTCTTACATGATCTCCTTGTGGTGAGCCTTAGTTTCTTCATAATTTCATAGATTCTCGAACAGATTTTGTAGATTCATTGTCTAGATTTTTTTCGATGTTCTTTAGAACATCAAAATGATGTTCCCACTTTTCATCAAGAGAATCCAGAAACTTAAAAACCAGAAAAGTGTCATGTGTGAGAATATCAAACCTTCGCATGTCATTGATTAGAAAATTAAATCGATTAAACGTTTGAGTGATAGACTCATTCTTATAATCGAAAAAGTGTACATACTTCCGATTAAGAGTGTTTTTTGGGTTGCTCTTACCTCATCTTTTGACTTCTAGAATTTATACATCCTCATGTAAAGTGTATGTAAATATTTTGATATGTAATTGTATCAATTCATAAGTTTTGTGCATAACTTGTCACATAAAAATGATACTAAAGTCCATATCAATTTTTACTTTGCTATAAAAGTCTAATAATACCAAAATCCAAAAAAAAAAATGTATTTGTTACCTAAGAATTGATATAGGAGAATATGGAGGGATGCTTTCTTCTTCGTTAACACTAAAAGACACCATAATAAATAAAAATCTAAATTAATAACAATTCTTTTACCATTATTTATATGAAATCTTATTTTAGGCCATGTACCCTTTTATGCATAATAGCAAAATAATTATTTCTTCCACAAAATGTTTTTCCCTCCTTCAAAATCTATAAAACAAGAAGACAAAATTATCGTACAAAAACGTGTCAATAAATAGTGACCTCAACAACACCATTTTCAAATATTTAAATGATAGAGTACCGACCTTAACAACGCCATTTTCAAAGCCTCTTTAGAGCAAAATTGACTGGAAGCCACTTAAAATAGTTAAATGTGTTGCTTGTCTGAGATCATAAAAATAGGCTCTGATTCGTACCTACACACATTAAAATGTCCCAAAAAAGATAAGTGAAAAGGCTAGTTTCATCTTGATTTATAATCTCAGTGATCAAATAATTGGGGTTTGGTTTTTTTTACTTGATCTCATTCATCTTTTTCTTTTCAGAAAACATGTAATTAACATATATTAAAAATAATAAATTAATATCAAACAAACCAATGGGTAATTACAGGCAAATATTCTTTTTTCCAAGTCATAACTTAATAAAACATTAAAACTTGAAAAACTTCAGTATTGTGCTAATATGACATGTATAGTTAAGAACTAAAAAGACTATTAAGATAAGCACAATATTACACCTAACATTATGCAAAGTTCCATTGTAAATATTTATCAAATTATGAACAGGAAGCTGTCAATATTCTAAGAAACCAACAATCAAACACTTGGCGTGCAACAACACCAAATCCTCGATTCGTCAAACATAGAAACCAAAAGGAAACTGGTATTAAATCTGCAATGACCTCTTTTCTTGTCATCAAAAGCACCAATTACATATTCATAGTTAAGTTTATAAAAAGTGTTATTATTTCATATGCTACAGCACGCCAAGAAAGACCCACTACTTCAACTTTGCTATATATTGGACCCCACATAAAGTAGTTTCAAAATGAATAGTAAAAGATACTAAGAACTAAAAGAAGTCAGGGAAATCAACTAGACGGTAACGAATACCTAAATTGTAAGGTATATATAATCAATGTTTCATATTTGCATAAAACAAGAGAAATATAACATGTACCTCAAGGCTCAATGGTCCAGTCCTTGGGCCAACTTGAAGTATCACTTTGCCAATCTTACTAATTAGAAACTTTGTGAAGTTCCATTTGATGGAAGTTCCCATATATCGACCTATATTTGCTTTCAAAAATCGTGTATTCAGCACCAAACCTCTCACAAAAGACATTGCACATGTAAATGAGACTTGTAAATCAGAACTTGTAAAGGTAAATCAATGGCAATCAAAGGTAGAAGGATTTGTAATATGTTTAGGATGGAACCTTACTGAGTCTGTTTAGGATGGAACCCGATACTTGTAATTTTGTTAACTCTTATTCACAAATACTTTTAAGGAAAACCTACAACTTGTAATCTGTTTGTTTAGGATGGAACCTTACTGAATCCACATAACAATCCTAAATTGCCGAAGAAGCTACAATCAAATTAAATGATTTAAGGCTCCATCGTAAACTGAAATCTGAAATGAATACTACCGACTTCACAAACTAAATTTAAAATAAATATTACCGTCTGTTTATCATAAGGCTCTGTCATAAACTGAAACCTAAAGCTTGAAGAAATGGAGGTCTAGCGTGAAGAAATGGAGGTGTAGTTGAATCGTTTGTTCCTAGGCTCCATCGTAAACTGGAATGAAGTCGCACCGGAGAATACGAGAGGCAAGAAAGTCTGTCCGGAGAAGATGATACGCAGAGAAATCAATATAGGGTAGAGCAAACGGGTGGTACCTTATTGACGACTACGAACTGATGACGACAATGAAGGGTGAAATGCTCGATGCTTGTATATGCCTCAGTCGATACAATCTGCTTCCCGGGTGAATTAGGTTAAGTGAAGGGGAGGAAAAGTCGATGATTTGGGGGTAAGTAAAAACTATTGGGGGGAACGAAAATCTAATTTTGTGAAATCGGGAAAAAATCACGCCATATTCATCGAGGGATTTGGCGAATGATTCAACGAGTAACCAAGAAAGTAAGGAGGTGGGAGGGAATTAATGTTCACATCCGTGTCTATTCCCTCTCTATACCTAAAATTCTGCGACGGATCAGGGAGGAAAAGTTATGTCGATATGTTTTTGCATTCCGTCGCTAATGTTTTTGTATTTCATCGCTGCTTCCTCTCTAATCCCTCGTTAACACTTTGGAAAATGTAAAATTTAAACGCTATCGAATTCCATCGCTCATCCCTCTCTATTCCCTCTCTGGTTAGGTACGGAAGTATCTCCCTCTCTAATAAGTAAAGCTCTTTACCTACACAACATCCACACAATATTGCATAGGTAATGGGGTAAATATCTAGTAGAGTAATGGACTATTGGCCTAACCTAAACACTAATCACTAACAAATTGGAAATGGCGAGGACATGTATTTTTGGACAGAAAAGTGGTGTAGTAATCTCATCTTGAAAGATCATTTTCCACGCTTGTTGCTTTTGATTCTCAGCAAAAGGCAAAGCTACAGATCAAAAGCATGAGATGGAATTGATGGCCCGACATGTTGGAAGGAATACATCTGGATAAGTGGAGGTGGCCTTTGGAAAAAAAAAATGTTCTTATATATATTAAGAAGGATGATCAAAACTGAACTAGTTGAAATAATTTTCGGGAAAGGGAACATTCATAGATGGGGTGTCGAGTTAAATAAACCCCTACTAAAAAGAATATACAAACCAGTTCAGATACTATCTTATGTTCTCTGTGCAATGAGGATGCAAATGATACGAAAACATGTTCCTCCAGTGTCCTCTCACAAAGGACAAGGCCGACTCAATAGGGGGGGGGGGGAAGCTGGGCGACGGCCCAGGGCCCGTCAATTTTAGGGCCCCAAATTGTGCTCTCTCAACATATGTTATATATTAAGCTACTTAAAAAAAGACACAAAAGTGTATGTAGCTCACTTGGTTATAGGCATTGGTTGGCCTTTTCCTAAAATATCCAGGTTTAAATCTAGGTAGTGATATTTTTATTTCAGCCTTCAAGTTTTTAAGGGCCTAATTTTTTTACTTTTGCATGGGGCCTCAAATCGGCTTGAACCGGGTCTGACAAAGGAGATTTAGAGTAAAGTAGGTACCAGTTGGGAGGTTTCTCTTTGGTCAATAACTGGTAGTTGAATGAGAAAGTGCAAGAAGTGAACCGGCCCATGGCGAGTAAGAAGATTCCGGATGCAACTACCTCAGTTTGTTACTTGAAAATTTGGGAACAGCAAAATGAAGCAATCTTTAGAGATAAGAAAAGAATCACTTCAGATGCTATTAGAATTACTTCGTGTAATTGACTTAGTTCTAGTTGTAATGCATGTAATGTAGATTGGTTGTCATGGTAAGGCTGCCCCTATATGAACTTGGCTCTTACAAAATTTTGTTTTGCTAGCACACTACAAGAAATACCGGCAATACCGGCGACGCCATTAGCGGCGACGTCGAGTATTACCGGCGACATCCGCGATCCGTGGCACTTCCAATCTAAGCCGTACGTGAATTACTTGATCGGACGGTGAAAAAGGAAGCGGGAAAATTTCCCTCCATCGGTGTCGCCGCTAATACCTATATGTCGCCGCTATTGCTATGTCATGCGGATCGCCATCATAGCCGTCCATTGCTTTACCATCTGACGGTCAACAAAGGAAGCGCGTTTTTAACGCGTCGCCGCTATTGCGTGTGTCGCCGGTAATACCCAATCCCCGTCGCCGCTAAAAGTCTGCGAACAGACTTAGTCTCTCCCAGCAACCATTTCGTCTGTTACGCAACCAAAAAAACCTCTGATTTCCTCTCGATTATTCCGGCGATTTTGTCTCGATTTTCCGACCACCACCACCCCAAAGCAACCCCGGGGTGCTCTCTTTCACTTGTACCGGCGATTTGCCTCTTTTTACCGGCGTTCCCGAGCAATTTCCGGCGACACGTTTTTACCGGCGATTGGCTTCTCTTTTCCGGCGATAGCTTCTCATTTCCGGCGAGTTTTAGTATCTATTGTGTAAGGCTTTGATTATCTACTTGTATTGTTTTAAATTTTGATTTTTAACAAATTTTTTCTCTTTTTAGAACCACCACCACCACCACCAAGAACACCACCGGAGGCTGCCGGAAAAACTCCCCCACTGTCGGCTACCTGCTTCATAAACAACATCTTCCACCCTAAGTATGTGTTTATGATTTTTGCAATTTTGTTTAATGGTCTTAATATGTTAAGTTCTTAATGTGTTAAGTTCTTTAAAAATGACTTATTATAAGCTCTTAATGGTTTATGAAAAAATGTTTAATGGTTTCCATTTGTTTTGGAAGTGATGGTGTTAAGTTCTTAATATGTTAAGAACTTAATTTTTAAGTGATTAATTATTAAGTGCTTAACATGGAAAATGATTTGGAATATATAATATGTTTGGAAAATGATTTGGAAATTCTAATATGTTTGGACAATGATTTGAAAAATGTATAATGTGATGGTGTTAAGTTCTTAATGTGTTAAGTATTTAATTTTTAAGTGTTTAATTATTAAGTGCTTAATTTGAAAAATGATTTGGAAAATATAATATGTTTGGGAATATTTTTGATAAGTGCTTAATTTTTAAGAACTTATTTATTAAGAACTTAATGCTTATGTTAAAAACTTAATTGTTAAATACTTAATTATTAATTATTTGATTTGTTATAAATGTAACGTTTAGATTGTTTTAAATATAACGTTTAAATCGTAATTTTAAAAAATATAATGTTTGGACAATGATTTGGAAAATGTATAATGTGATGGTGTTAAGTTCTTAATGTGTTAAGTACTTAATTTTTAAGTGTTTAATTATTAAGTGCTTAATTTGAAAAATATAATATGTTTGGGAATATTTTTTGATAAGTGCTTAATTTTTAAGAACTTATTTATTAAGAACTTAATGCTTATGTTAAAAACTTAATTGTTAAATACTTAATTATTAATTATTTGATTTGTTATAAATGTAACGTTTAGATTGTTTTAAATATAACGTTTAAATCGTAATTTTAAAAAATATAATGTTTAAATTGTAAATTATAAAAAATATAATGTTTAAATCTTAAAATTAATTATTAAATACTTACTTAATTATTTAAACCATAAAACTTAAACTCTAACCCCTAAGCCGTAAACCCTAAACATAAACTTATTTAACCCATAAAACTTAATCTCAAACCCTAACCCCTAGCCCCGAACCCCTAAACCCTAAATCCTAAACCCTAAACCCTAAACCCTAAACCCTAAACCCTAAACCCTAAACCCTAAACCCTAACCCCTAAACCCTAAACCCTAAACCCTAAACCTAAACACAAACTTATTAAACCATAAAACTTAAACTCTAAACCCTAAACCCTAAACCCTAAACCCTAACCCCTAAACCCTAACCCCTAACCCCTAAACCCTAAACCCTAAACCCTAAACCCTAAACCCTAACCCCTAAACCCTAAACCCTAAACCCTAAACCTAAACACAAACTTATTAAACCATAAAACTTAAACTCTAAACCCTAAACCCTAAACCCTAAACCCTAAACCCTAACCCCTAAACCCTAACCCCTAACCCCTAACCCCTAAACCCTAAACCCTAAACCCTAAACCCTAAACCCTAAACCCTAACCCCTAAACCCTAAACCCTAAACCCTAAACCTAAACACAAACTTATTAAACCATAAAACTTAAACTATAAACCCTAAACCCTAAACCCTAAACCCTAAACCCTAAACCCTAACCCCTAAACCCTAACCCCTAAACCCTAAACCCTAAACCCTAAACCCTAAACCCTAACCCCTAACCCCAAAACCCTAAACCCTAAACCCTAAACACAAACTTATTTAAACCATACAACTTAAACCCTAAACCCTAAACCATAAACGTTAAACCCTAAACCCTAAACTGTAAACCCTAAACCCTAAACCCTAACCCCTAACCCCTAAACCGTAAACCCTAAATCGTAAATGTTGTAGTGTTTAGGTACTCTGAAACGTAAACTATATGTTTACATTTCTTCGTTTCAATCATCAAAAGCTTAGAAATACCCGCTCGAAATTGATTTAGTAATTAATTTCGAGTTGTCCCCGTTTTGGGACTGCTTTTTGAATGCTTTATCTCATCTAGGATATGAATGCTTTTTAATTTATTGTATTTATTCATTTATTATAACAATCGTGACTAATATTTTTAAATTTATATTACAGGTGTACCGGCAAGAAGAAAAACGAGAGGTAAAGCTAAAAACCTTGAACTGCAACGACATCGCGATAAGACAGGGCAAAAATTTACATTGGAGTTTGATAGAGCGACTACGTATACCCCGGTTGGTAGACCGCGAGCTCTTTCTCTTTCTCTCTTACTCTCATCGGCCACTGTCTGTGTTTCTTTCCCTCTCTCCGTTCGTCTCTTTCTTTCTCACTCGATCTGTGTTTCCATCCGACCACCAGAAAAGGTCTCTCGTTTTCTCCCTTTCTATCTCTCTCGGTCGGTCCTTCTCTCTTTTCTGTCTCTATCGATCGTCGCTCATTCTCTCTTTTTGTCTCTCCGGTTGTACAGTGATGACATGGTTATATTTGTTGCTGAAACATTTTTGACAGACCCTCGACCACCGCCGTCCGACGAGATCCGATAGTGGGACTCTCTCTCGGTCTATCTTTAATTCTTCCTTCCTTTCTATCTCTCTCGATATATCTCTCCTGCTCTCATGTTCTATCCTCAGTCTCTCTCTATCTCTCGTTTTCTTGATACGATAATACACTAAATTAAAAACTTCAATAAAATAGAGCATAAAGAGTTGGTCAGGGTAAATAAAAAAAGCGCTGACATACAGTTAAAAGAGAATTGAGTTAGGGTTTTAATAGTAGCACCCAGACATAGGTGAGTGCTGAGTGTCATGTAGTGAGGTTTATGTGTATTTTTATTTTGAATCTGGTTCTTCACAATAAATGAGAACTGAATTTGTGTTTAGATCGTCTTTTTCGTTTTTCTGATTTGGTATCAGAGCGAGAAGCTATTGCGTGACCACTCCTTCGTTTCAGACTCTTGTGAGAATACAAGACCGATTTGGACCTTCAGATTTTGTCTGGTTCGACTTGTGTTCATCAGATCTGTTTTTTCGTCCTTCGATTTCGATCTTCTGGCCCCTTATTGGCTCGCGAGTTCCCGAGTTCTTGGCGTATCACCGGATCTGCTTGTTTTTTGGCTCGAGTTCTTGGCGTGTCTATCGGATCTGCTTGTGTTCGTCAGATCTGGGCGATTTAGGTAAACCATTTTTCTTTTTATTTTTAGTCTGTGAAACTCCGGATCCAAGTAGAGACTTGTAGTTTTTTGTGTTCTTTTTCTTTTTCTTACTCGATCTATGAAACTCATGTATTTTGAGCTGAGATCTGGTTGTTATTAGTTCTTTGTCCTCAGATCTGGACATTTTTTGGTCCTACTCGATCGATGAAACTCAATCTGTGTTGAGATCTGTTGTATACTCAAATCTCTGGTTTTTTTGTTTTGTATAATCAAATCTCTGGATTTTTTGTTTTGATTTACGTTTGTCAAATCTCTAGATTTTCAAAAGACCATTACATCACTTGTTCTATAGAAGGTCTGCAAAAATTTGTATATTACAAAAATTGTGTTTTTGTTCAAAAATTGAATTGAGATTTTAGAAAAGCAAAATGTTTTTGGCATTGAAAGATCTATATATTTTTCAATGTTTTGAGATGAAAAACTTATGATTCAGTAAGCTACTACGTTTGTATTGTGCAGAAATAGAAATAAACTATCAGATCTAAAAAGGTTATTGGAGAGCAAAAAAATTGGAGTAAAGAAGAATGTATGTTACTTCCTGATTTATAACTTGTATTTTCATTCCGTAAATTGATTCATACCTGCAAACAAGAAAAACTACAAAGTTTAGTATCTCCATAACACCATCATTTATATAATCAGCTTGTAAAAAGACAATTATCCTAATGTTTGTGTCTGCAGAAACTAAATTTCCATTATTCAATAACGTGGCTTGAAGAAAATATAAAGCAGAAACAGACATATATATAAACAATTTTTGGAGCAGAAAAAGATTTGTGTAAAGAATTGTTTGGAAACGTGTTGATTTGTAGTGTGATTTTGGTCTGAGTTCATTGATATCCAATGCTGTGTTTTATGTTTTATATTAGAGATTTGATATTTGAAATTTGAAATGAAGTATTTCTATTGGTTTAAAATTGTTTGTTTGGATCATCAAATATCAAAGGTTAAGATTGTTTTAAGAATCATCAATGGCTATAATCAGATCTGGTATAGTAATGCATAAATAAGTTGTACATTTTTAAGACATTAAGACTTTTGTGTTTTAAAGTGTTGTAATTTATATATGGTTTATAGTATAGTATATATATATATATATATATATATATATATATATATATATATATATATATATATATATATATATATATATATATATATATATATATATATATATATATATATATATATATATATATATATATATATATATATATATATATATATATATATATATATATATATATATATATATATATATATATATATATATATATATATATATATATATATATATATATATATATATATATATATATATATATATATAGCAAGTCAAAAGGGTTAGGTGGGTTATATAGATGGGTACATTATTGGATGTATTTATAATTACGTCTTCTTAAAAAGAGTATAACAAATGATAAGATGTGATTCATGCAGTGTAATTTAAAAATAAAAAATAGCATGTCAACGTTTTCATGGGTAATTATATACACGGTAGCATTATTGGATGTATTTTATGTGTTATTAAAAGAGTAATAACTAATGATAGTAGTGTAATTTAAAAATATATACAAATAAATAGCAGTTCAGGAGGGTTGGGTGGGTTATATAGACGGTATCATTATTGGATGTATTTTATATCTTATTAAAAAGAGTATAGCACACGATAACAAGTGAAATGGTGTAATTTAAAAAAATAACATGTCAAAAGGGTTTGGTGGGTTATATAGTTGGCTACATTATTGGATGTATCTTATGTTTGATTAAAAAGAGTATAACAAATAATAACATGTGAAGTAGTGTAATTTAAGTAAAACTAACGATTCCAGTCAATTGTATATGATATTTAATTCGAGCCAAGGGCGATATAATAAGTAAACAAGTAAGAGCAGAGCTAATCATCTCTGAGCAAACTAGTTCTGTACCTTCATGGAACCATAACTATACTCAATCACCAACATATATCACAAAACAATGTCTTCTACAAGAACAAACCTAGAACAGTATCTGATCCCACTAGAAGAGGTCGTGTTGGCCACTCACAACTTCAGTTCAGAGGCTGTGATAGGAAGGGGCGGACATAGTGTTACCTTTGAAGGAGAAATCTCTCAACGCTGGCCAAACCGCAAAGTTGCGTTCAGACGCTTACAACTTCAATTTTCTTTTGGACAGCGTGAGTTCCGTAAAATGGTTGACATGATGTCCAACTTCAACCATGAAAACATCATCGCATTTCTTGGCTACTGTGATGAAGCCAACGAGATGATTGTTATTACCGAATATGCTAAGTATCAAAGCCTTTATGAACATCTCGCTGATCCTGAAAAGAGGGGTTCGCTAACATGGGCACAGCGCCTGAAGATTTGTCTAGGCGCAGCATCAGGATTCGAGTACCTTCACACAGGTCTTGGAGAGGGCCGCTTGGTAGTACACCAAAACATCAGGCCTCAAAAATTATTGTTGGATAGTAATTTGGAGACAAAAATTTCTAGTTTTGAACTGTCAGTATTGGAACTACATCAGGCACGGTACCATCTCCATCAAGAATGGTTGCTGCGTAGACGCCAATCTTCCTACAACGATAGTTACGGTCAACCACCTTCCTTCGGGGATCCCATTTACGATGAAGGACCCAACAGTAAGATAAAATCAGACGTTTACTCATTTGGAGTTTTATTGTATGTAGTGATGACTGGAAGGTACGGTTATGATAGAACGAACTCGCGTGGTACACAGAAACAAACACTCATAAGTTTGGTCCGACGCTACCATGATGACGGCGGAATAGACAGCTTAATTGATCCTCATATTAGGCACCACAATAACATTCGTTCTCTCAGTGCATTTAAGCAAATCGCGTATGAATGTATTAGCCGGAACTTAGAACAACGTCCTACGATGAACATGATCATCCGGAGGATTCAGGACGCACTGGATATTCAAGTAAGTCTTTTTATTCGAATATTTTGATGTATTTTAGTTTTATATGCAATAATGAAAACTATCGTAAATAATATCACATAGATAATAAATAATTTCTCTAGTTTTCTTATAATTTTTTATGGAGCGGCTGGTTTCCTTGAATCGGCCGAAATAAATATCTAGCATCAACAAAAAATTGGGGATAACTTGGGTCGATTTCGTATATTTGCAAAAACTTTCTTTAATTTAATTTTAATTTTAATGCTTTTGTTCTTATCCGATTTACTTTTTTTGATTATATAAGATCTCTAGCCTATTAGCCACTTTGTTAAAAAGAATTTTATGAATGGCGTGTTAATTATCAAAGATCAAGTTCAAAGAGAATAGAGAGAAGAGAGGCTAGGGTTTGAGAGAGCTTTCATTGACTGTAAAATGTGAGTTCATGGCAAATGAACAAAGAGAGCTACACTTAAATACAAATGGGCCAAAGGGCTAAATTAAGACTAATGGGCTAAATAATGCACAAACATAAAAATCCTTAATAGGCTAACATCCCCTCTCAAACTCACAATGCTATAGTTATAAGCATTGAGAGTTTGTCACACAAAAAACGAAATCGAGAACCAGACAATGCCTTCGTAAACATATCAGCAATCGGTAGGGTTGATGGAACATGCGGCAAAGTGATGGTCCCAAGTTGAAGATGATGACGAGTGAAATGACAATCAATTTCTATATGTTTTGTCCGTTCATGAAAAACTGAATTCTTGGCAATCTGTATTGCACTGTTGTTGTCACAGTGCAAGGGAGTAGGATGAGAAGCGTCAACTCCCATATCAGCAAGAAGCCAACGTAGCCAAACAATCAACTCCCATATCAGCAAGAAGCCAACGTAGCCAAACAATCTCACAAGTGGTGACAGCCATATCTCGATACTCAGCTTCAGTAGAGGACCGAGAGACAACATCTTGTTTCATACTCTTCCATGAAATCAATGAGTCTCCAAGAAAGATGCAAAAACCAGTGGTGGATTTTCGATCATGAGGATCGCTATCCCAATCAGCATCGCTATATGCACACAAGTTGAGTGAGGACGTGGAAGGAAACACAAGGGTTTGGAATTGAGTGCCCCGAAGATATCTCAAGATACGAAGAACAGCTCCCCAATGAACAGTAATAGGAGCGGTAACAAACTGGCTAACCACATGAACTGCATGAGATATGTCTGGTCGAGTAACAGTGAGATAAACCAGACTTCCCACAATAGTTCGATATAAGCTTGGATCTGACAAGGGGACACTGTCTGTTGGAGAATACCTGGCATTAGTCTCCAGGGGAGTATCAACTGTCCTGTTGTCAGAGAGTCGAGCACGTTCAAATAGGTCAGAAATATACTTTGTCTGAGATAAAAGATAACCTTTTGAAGATTGTGCAACTTCAATCCCTAAGAAATAACGTAGCAATCCCAAGTCTTTCATAGCAAAGCGGTAAGCCAAATCACGCTTCAAAGATTCTATACCATCATGATCATCACCAGTAATGATCATGTCATCAACATACAAGGATAGGAGGATCCGACCTGCATTCGTGCATCTAACGAATAATGCTGAATCATGATTACTAGGAGTAAAACCGAGAGAAGTAATTACAGTAGAGAATTTCTCAAACCAAGCACGAGGGGCTTGTTTGAGACCATACAAGGCTTTCCGAAGTCGACAAACTTCACCTGGTTGGTGAGCAATACCTGGAGGAGGAGACATGTAAACTTCCTCATGAAGTTCACCGTTCAAGAATGCATTCTTGACATCCATTTGGAAAATCTTCCATTGACGAATAGAAGAAACTGCGATCAGAGTGCGGACAGTAGTCATTTTTGCCACCGGGGCAAAAGTCTCCTCATAATCCATACCATATTGCTGCGAGTATCCTTTTGCAACCAGCCTTGCCTTATATCTTTCAATTGAGCCATCAGACTTGGTTTTGATCTTATATACCCAACGACAACCAATTGTACGTTTTCCATGAGGAAGCTGTACAAGATCCCACGTATGAGTCTGATAAAGAGTTGTAAGCTCTTCCGCCATAGCATTCTGCCAACGAGGATCAGAAACAGCTTCTTTGTACGAGTCTGGTTCAGAAAGCCGATGTATATTTGCAATAAAAGATGCAAATGTTGGCGAATAAGAAGAATATACAAAATCTGGCAGTTTAGTAGTCTTATGAGTACGTACAGGTCTCGATGGTGGTGAAGATGGTGGTGAATGATTTTCTTGAGCGACAACAGGAATGGGAGCAGTTGCAGACGGAGCAGGAGGGTTGTCTGGAGCTATGGAAGCATCATCAACTGGGGCACTAGATGTAGTGTCATCACTATCAATGGTAAAAGGATCAATATTTTGAAGTTCTGACCGAGTCATGTTATGAGACTGTACAGGGATAGCATAGTAAGGAATGTGCTCCAAAAAGGTAACATGTCGAGAGACATACAATTTCTGACTCGCCGGGTCATAACACCGATATCCTTTCTGACCAATACCATATCCCAAGAATACACAAAGGGCCGACTTTGGAGACAACTTGTTTCGTTCTACATGAGGTCGTAAGACAAAGCAGGTGCACCCAAATACCCGTAAAGATGAATAATCAGGTAATTGACCATACAACTTTTCATAAGGAGACATTCCGGAGTTGTGGCGAGTAGGGATGCGATTAATCACATACGCAGCAGTAAGGATAGCTTCTCCCCAAAAGACACTAGGAACATCAGAAGATAATAACAAAGACCGTGCCGTTTCTACAAGGTGTCGATGTTTCCGTTCTGCTATACCATTCTGTTGAGGAGTATCAGTACATGATGATTGGTGAACAGTCCCATCAGATGCTAGTAACTGAGTAAAATCATTAGAAGTATATTCCCCTCCTAAATCACACCGGAAGCATTTTATGAGAGCAGAGTGTTGGGTCTTCACAAGAGCTCTGAAATTGCTATAAATCACAAAGAAATCTGACCTGCGCTTCATAAGATAAACCCATGTATAACGAGTATAATCATCAATGAACGAAACATAATAAGGCGATCCTCCTTTGGAGGTTATTGGGGAAGGACCCCACACATCAGAATGCACAAGATCAAAAGGAGCAAACGAACGAGTGACACTATTATTAAAAGGTAAGGCAGAGAACTTTGCCAGTTTACAACCACAACAATCAGAAATGTCAACATTGTTCAAACGACCTAACACACCAGTAGAGGATAAAAACTGTAAACGTGAAGCTGAAACATGACCCAAACGAGAGTGCCAAAGATAAAAATTTGAAGACGAATGACTTAAACGAAAAGACGACAAATCAACACTAGAGGCCGCAATATCAGAAACTTGGAGCTGCTCCAAAACATAAAGCTCCCCAAGTTTACGGCCGATCCCAGTCACCCTCCGAGACTGTGGGTCCTGTACACAACAAAGAGAATCAGAAAAGAAGACCCAATAACCAGATTTACACAACTGACTGACCGAAACAAGATTCAAAGCAAGTGTGGGAATATAATAGACATTAGTGAGAGAGATATGGGGGGTAACAACAGGACCAATACCCTCAACTGGCATAGGTGTAGCACTAGCTGACATAACAGAAACATGAGGACTAGCTGATAACGAAGAAAAGGATGACAAATGTAGTGACATATGATGAGATGCACCAGAATCCAATATCCATAAGGATGAAGGAATACCTGAAGGACTAGATGCTGATAGACCTGTGTGAGACATAGATGTTGACATGGCAGTAGGATTGGAAGCAATGAACTGGCGAAACTGCTCAAAAACCTGTGGATCCAAAGCTGATGGTGGTGTCATATTCAAATCGTTCTCTGTAGAAGGTACAGTAGCAGCAGCAGTGAACTGTGGAGGACGAAATGGTGGAAATGATGGACGTTGTTGAAACTGTCCAGAAGGCCTGTTGAACTGTGGAGGCTGAAACTGTCCAGATGGTCTTGTTTGGTTTTGATAATTTACCTTCCCCAACAGCAATGGACATTGAGCCTTCCAATGATTTTTCTTTTTACAAAATGCACACTCATCAAATGCAACTTTCGGCTTAAACTGTCCAGATGGTCTTGTTTGGTTTTGAACAGCAAAGACAGTAGGTGTGGCTACTGCCTTAGACCCTTTGTCAGATTGGGACTTGATACGGGGTTCCTCGGCAATCAACTCATGAACAACTGAATCCACTGTGGGAAGAGGAGTACGATGAAGGATTGTCCCACGTAAGCCTTCAAAATCAGACCTTAATGCCATCAAAAACTGGACCAATCTCTGCTCTTCCCTTCTGGCAATGTAAGGCTTGAAAGCCTTTAGTTCTGCAGATTCAGTGAGAGCTAATTCATCCCACAAATCAGACATAGAAGCATAAAAATCCTGAATACTTAGACTGTTTTGTTGGAGGGCTCGGATATCAAATTCTAGCTGATACTGTTTTGCAAAATTAGATTGAGTATACAGCCTTTCCAAATGGTCCCAAACTTCTTTTGCTGTGTCATACTTTGCTAATTGGGTGCCAATTGACTGGATAACAGAATTATTAATCCATGTAATAATTTTGGAATTATCAGTCTCCCAAGAGTCCAATAAAATAGCAAAATTTTCAGCTTTGTCATCTGTTGGTTTTCCCTTTAGACCTGTAACAATCCCCCACATAGCCTTGCCCCGTAAAAAATTCTTCATTACATAACTCCAATACGCATAGTTTTTACCATCTAGTTGTGTACTAATGGACTGAAGAGAGTCATCTCTTGGAGCCATAATGTCAATAAACAGTCAAGCAAATATACCAAATCGTCCTTATGCAGATGAACAAACAAGCCAATAATAGCAGCAACAATTAAAACCCTCAATATCAAAGAACCAACCCAGAATAGCAGCTTCTCAAGAAAACAGTAGCAACCCAGAATACTAAGCGAATCAGAAAACCAAATCGAGCAAACAAACTAACAGTAAAAATAACCTTCTTGAAATCGACCAAATCGAGCCGAAAATACCAATCGGAACACATAAACGAAGCAGAAAATCATACCAAAAGTGCCGAAATCTCCGAAGCAGAAAATCGACCAAATCAACCAAATCGATCCACGCATCGTCGTGCCTGCTACAAAACCCCTTAACAATCTAGCTCTGATACCATGTTAATTATCAAAGATCAAGTTCAAAGAGAATAGAGAGAAGAGAGGCTAGGGTTTGAGAGAGCTTTCATTGACTGTAAAATGTGAGTTCATGGCAAATGAACAAAGAGAGCTACACTTAAATACAAATGGGCCAAAGGGCTAAATTAAGACTAATGGGCTAAATAATGCCCAAACATAAAAATCCTTAATAGGCTAACATGGCGTAATTATCTTTTCTTTCGTTTATTTTTATTAATTTACATTACAAGCTAATTCGAATCATAGGAAAAAAAAAGCCCTAGCTGCATCACAATACACTAACATTCAACAACAATTAATGTCAAATTTATCCAGAGAACTAAGCGAATGATCGCATGTTTCGCAGAATACAATAATGTAATTAAAATATTGATATATATTTTATTAATAATTAACGTTTCGTCATCAACTTTAAATAATTAAAATTCTAATAAATTGCTATAAAATATTATAATTATTTTAAGTAAACGATAAAATAGATACACATATAAATATTATTTCAGTAGCCTCTATTCATAGTTTGTATATGAAAATAAAAATATATTTATGTTTTTGTTGTTAATTATTATGATGTTTAATAAATTTATATATGCTTCATATACGATAATATCATCTCAATTATACATATTGAACGTTCTCTGTAAATGAAATTAATATAAAATATTATTTATTATTATTACTAATTATTGTTGTAGTTATTTAATTATAATAGAACTTATTTGGATATTTTTTTATTTTCGATCATTAATATTTTTTCAAATATCAATCATTTTGTAGACAAACATAATATATTTTATTAATTTTGTTTTATTGATAGCTATTAGTATATTTAATTTATTAAAAAACTATGTGTTGGAAAAACTTATAATAAATATATTCTGTTAAATTATTTTGATAATTTAGCATTTTAATTTAGGTTTTACATTCAACATTACTTTGGTTAATCAACTTAGATAAATACTTTTAATATTAATTAAACAAATGATCATTTGACCATTTTTATTTTGATTATTATTATTATTTCAAATATATCTATCGTTTTCAAAGTAACTTAATATATATATTTTTTTAATTTTATGTTATTTATAATTATTATTATTTTTAATTAATAAAATCACTACCTCTTTTATAGATTTGAATTATTATAGAAATAGTTTTGGTAAAAATATATATTAGTTTGATATTTCGATTTAGGTTTTACGTTTAATATTCTATTTGAACTTTTTAACTGTTTGAAATAGTAATATTCGGACAATTGTTTCAAGTTTATTCAACATTTCGATTTATGTTTTGAATTTAGCGTCATTTTAAAATCAAATATGTTAGATTAATGATCATAATATGGTAGCAATAAAAAATATTATGTTTTATATCCATTTAAACCAAGAAATTAAGTATGTTAAGTTGAAAATTTTAATAATTAAGTTTACAATATTTATTTTATTTTCAGTTATCTCATATTAATCAACCAAATTATAATCATTATTAGAAGAAATTTGAAAAGTCATGTAAGTTTCAAATTGATATGGTGCAAATATATATATATATATATATATATATATATATATATATATATATATATATATATATATATATATATATATATATATATATATATATATATATATATATATATATATATATATATATATATATAGAGTTGGGTTCTTTTGAGAACCCATATATTCATGAGATCTTGAGAACTCCTAGAGTATAAATTTTTTTTTCAAAATTGTGACTTAATGCATTAAGTCGCTTATATATAAGACATTTCGTCAAAAAAAATCTTTAAAAAAAGTCGTTTTTTTTTGAAGATGCACATATACACAAAACATGCACATATGCACATTTGCACAAAAATGCACATATGCACATTTCGTATATGCACACTTTTTTTTCAATTTTTTTAAAAAAAAGGTCTTAAATATAAGTGACTTAATGCATTAAGTCATTTTTGTTGAAAAATAAAAATTAGTTTAAGAGTTCTCAAGATCTCACGAATATTTAGGTTCTTACAAGATCCTGACCCTATATATATATATATATATATATATATATATATATATATATATATATATATATATATATATATATATATATATATATATATATATATTCAGTGGCCGAAAAAGTACAGTAAAGGTAGTACTTGCTCCTAAAGTCAAGCAAAACGTATAGTATTTTACTATAATTTAAAAACATAATTAATCGATTTACCGACATATTTTAATATATGGTTATCGGGTTAATATTCCACATTATGTACATTTTTAAGTCAACTCGACTCGTTTATATTTCAGAACCATGATGCTGCTTCAACTAGTACGTTACCAAGGCACCAACATCAAAACCTTGAAAGCTTTATAATACCACTGAAGGAGATTCTCTTGGCAACCCAAGACTTCAATAAGCAAAGATATATTGGAGGAGGTGACTTTGCTAGTGTTTACAGAGGAGAACTCTCTGAACAGTGGCAAAACCGCATAGCTGCCATTAAACGAATTAAAGGTGATTACAAATGGCATGATCAGTTCCATACCGAGCTTAAGATGGCGTCTAGTTTACACCATAAAAACATCATTGGTTTTATTGGTTACTGCAATGAAGCCAATGAAATGATTATAGTGTATGAATACGCTATCAAAAGAAGTGTTGATGAGCAACTCGAGAAACCTGAATATGATAAGAGCCATTACCTAACATGGGCTCAACGTCTCGAGATCTGCATAGGTGCAGCAAGAGGACTCGAGTACCTTCACTCGAGTCCTTTGGAGGACAATAAAATAATTCACAGAAACATACAGAGCTCAAATATACTGTTAGATGATGACAATGACAATCTTGTCGCCAAAATAAGCAGTTTTGGTTTGTCACTATTAGTAGACCAAAATCAACCAGAAGTTTATGACCAAGTTGATTCTACTACCTCACATTACACAGATCCTATATATCATGAAACTGCCCTCGTCAACACACAATTAGACATTTACTCATTTGGGGTGGTAATGCTAGAAATGTTGAGTGGGACAAAGGCTTATAAACAAAGGACCGTTGGTGATGATCAGCTACATACACTTATACATGTAGTCCGACATTACTATCACAAAGGACTGGATATGTTAATTGATCCGGTTATAGCCGATCATATTAATATTCATTCTTTCCGTGCGTTTATTAAAATTGTGTATCGTTGTGTTAGTTTCAACTTAGAGGATCGCCCTACGATGAAAAAGATCATCAAGCAACTTGAGGAAGCACGATATCTTCAGGTATGATTTCTTCATTGATCCTGTTATAGAAGATCAGATTAATATTCATTTGTTCCGACATTACTACCATCCACACTCGTTCGATGCCATTACAGTGATAATAGTTACACATCAGTTTTTCTATTATTAATACAATTAAAACATGAAATAATTTTTTTTTTAAATGTGATCCCACTAAACCACATAATCATGGACTTTATATAACTTTTTAACAAGTATTTAGATTTATGTTTATGTTTTATATAATATTAAGCATTATATACATAGATTTTCATAATTTATGCTATAAATTAATTAAGTATTTTTTAATATACGAATATTTTTATATAACAGGAAAATAATGAAACAAGGAAATTGAATATTATTTTAAGCATATATAAATGGATTTTAATACTTTTAACGATGAAGGGGCTGTCACACACCGTTTTGGGCCAACGGTTTCATCTAACGAAACATGCAACCAAGCCACTTTTCTTGAAAAAATTTCTGGTACAATTCATCCAAAAAAACAATCTCAATGATTTCTACACTACATATTTCATAAATAAAATCACACCACTGATTATATTGAAATATCTTCTCTCCGAGTTCATCAAGAAAAACCACATCTAGTGCTACTCCCTCGCATCTCCGACTCTAAAATCCGGCAAAGATGAAAGAATCATTTTCTGACAAAGATCGCTGGTTCATGCCTTCGTTGATTGCTTCTACCGATTTTTGGTCAAATCTTTGCTTCGCTATGAATCATATTTTTTGTTTAGTATAATGATTTTATCAGCAAACCACACCTACAGTTGTATCTTCTTCCCATCTCCGACTCTAAATGCCAGCGAAGATTGAAGGATCGATTTTCCGGAAAAGGTTGTAGTCTTTGGCGTTTGGTTCTACCGACTTTTTGCCCAGACCTTTGTTCCTCCTCTTTAATTCTCAAGAAATCATAATTCTTTTATTAAATCATGGACCGACATTACATACGTGGCATTTCAAAGAGTCTTAAAGCATTTGCAAGAAGAAGAAGGCTGAGGCACATCTTGGCAAGCATTTTTGAAACAGAGTCATATGAATCTAAGCACTTATTTATCATTTGTTATTAATTTATTATTACACTAACAAAAACCTGAATAAATTTTATATAACAGAAGCAGATTATATAGAAATACGAAAAAACTTCATAAATCTTACAACAGATTAACAAATATAATATGTGTTAGAAAAAGATGAAACAATGCATCCTTCGATGTATAAATGCAGTTAATGCTTCAAATTGGTAACAAAACGTCTATAAGAAGTTTTGATTTTGTTTACTTTCACAGAACCATGAAGCACCGTCTGCCATAACCACACACAGCGCCCAACATCAGAACCTCGAAAAGTTCCGAATTCCACTGGAGGAGATCAACTTGGCCATCAAAGACTTCAATCAAGAAACTCCTATTGGAGATGGTGGATATGGTAAAGTCTACCGAGCACAACTCTCCGAACAATGGCAAAATTTCAGTGTTGCCATCAAGTGCCTCGATCCGGACGGACATCAAGGAAAGAAGGAGTTCCTTAACCAGGTTAAGTTGATTTCAAGCTTCCATCATCCTAACATCATAACTTTCATCGGTTACAGTGATGAAGGCAATCAAATGATCATAGTATCCAAATACGCCATTAATGGAAGCCTTGATTATCACCTCCAAGACCCAAGTAAGAGGGAACAACTAACATGGGCACAACGGCTAAAGATTTGCTTAGGGGCAGCGAAAGGACTCGAATACCTTCACTATGGTCTTGGGAAGGACAAGAAGGTTATACACCGAGATGTCAAGAGTGCAAATATATTGTTAGACGAAAATATGGAAGCCAAAATTTGTGATTTTGGTTTGTCAAAACAAGGCCCTCGAAACCAGCAAGATACTGAAGTTAATACAAACGTTGCTGGTACTGATTTCTATATTGATCCCCTTTACCGAGAAACCAAAATCCTCACTAAAGAGTCTGACGTGTATTCATTTGGAGTCGTATTGTTTGAAATTTTGACTGGAAAGATGGTTTATAATGACGAATACGCTCTGATGACTCTGGTCCGAAAACACTACAAGCATGAACCAGAAAAGTTAATTGATGATGTTATAAGAGATGAAATTGATGACCGTTGTTTACATACGTTCAGAGAACTTGCATATAAGTGCATAAGCTTGAACACAGGGGAACGCCCTACGATGGATAGAATCATCGACATGATTGAGGATGCAATAGATTTTCAAGTAAGTACTTTTTCTTTAATTATTCTGAAGCAATTTTTTTACGCACACAAGAAAAAACTAGCACATATTAAAAAAACTTGATTACTATCCAATACGATAATTGATGACTAAATCGATATATTTTCAACGTTATGCTGCTTCTGACATATACGTATCACTAAACTTATATTCTTACAAAATACCATTAAACATTAGTCTTTCAAGAGATTATGTGAGGTAAGGTGCATAAGAAGTTTGTAGTATATGTATGTTTTGTAGTGTATTGATCTATGACAAATGTAGCTAATATATATATATATATATATATATATATATATATATATATATATATATATATATATATATATATATATATATATATATATCAAATCACATATAGACAATCACGTGACCTACTGTGAGATCTAAACTCATCCAATTTTATTCCAGCAGCGAAATCGATCAAATCCTTCACTGTGACACTATTGGTTTGGATGATTTCAATAGTGTCACAGTGAAGGATTTGATCGATTTCGCTGCTGGAATAAAATTGGGGTCAAAATTGAAGAAAAATGCTTTGATTTCAATTGTTTTTGGCACTTTATGGGCGTTGTGGCGAAATAGAAACGAAAGAATTTTCAATGGCGTGGTGAATGCTACATTCAAGGTGGTAGACGCGATTAAGTCTATGACTTATTTTTGGATTAAACATAGATTTGGTAAAACCGGTATTGATTGGGTAGATTGGAGTAATTCTCCCTTAACTTGTTTGTAACAAAAAAAAAATGTACTTTGTTTGTACCCTTCTCTAGCACCTTGCTAGGGTTGTTTTATGTTTTTGTTTCTTTAATATATTTGCCGGTTCCAAAAAAAAGAAATCAGAAGTTGTTTATATAAAGAGGGTATTTTAATGGACATGAAATTCTTTTTGACTAAAATCAGGGTTAAACCATTTAAGAATTTCTAGGAATAAAAACTCCGAAATCGATACACAATTAAGGACCAAAGAGCCTGTGACTCGGGTGTTCTAGGAGTAGAGTAATGGGTGTATTAGTTGGCTATTTAAAAAAAGATGCACTATTATGGAGGGATTGAAATATATATGTGCCTTACATGCATAGTCTTCTCTAATAAGTTAGTTTCAAAATAACTGGCCGAATGAAAACCATAGAATGGGTCAAAGATCGAGGCATATGACTTTTTACTTATATTCTCTGAGTACTTTTGAGAAATCCAACCATGTATGCAAATATTTCACTATTTTCCCAAAATGGTCAAATTCTACATACAATTTTTGATGATATCCATTTATTTCTCTTATTTTCTTTATTTCCTAAGTGACCGTGTTCTGTAATGTAACACCCGGCTTTTAAAACAAAAACACCCCTGAAAATTTTTCGTTTAAAACAAAGGTTTCAATACGTAAAACCATAACAAAAGGGGTATATTTTATTAAAAACGGGTACAAGTGTATCAAGGAGAATATAAAATACCATAATCTCCTTTGAAGCCGGGCTGCTACTGACAGCATCTATAAGTCTCACTTCTTTAGTCACGGACTCTATCTTTCCCTTATCAGGATCATGCTAATCTGCAGGGACATTTAACAAATAACATGAGCTATAAAGCTCGGTGAGTAATCATATCTGGAAATAACATGTATAGGAAATACATTCCAATATAATTCCCTATATATGATGAATCTCTTTGGACTCATCTTTTCAATACAAGGTCCCATTTTATAGCCTCTTATGACTAACCGTATATATGTTTGGATATCGGATCCAAACTTCTAGCCTTACTGGCTGATCATATATCTCTTAGGATTTCACATCCTACTTCATAGTCTTACAGGCTGTTATTTGCATACTAATCAAATCAAATCTGTTAGCCACATAAACCATATGTATATAAGAGAAAATAAACATATAAATTCTCAATTACTATTTCTGTCCCATATTTCATAGTCATAATTGACCGCACCATATATCATGGCTATATAAGCCGCACCATGTGTCATAGCTATATAAGCTGCACCAAAACATTTTCAATATACAAGTCATAGCCCTAAGGCCGCACCAACAGTTTCATCATTAATTTCATAGCCCAAAGGCCGCACCAGCTGGGTTCAATAACCCGATATCATGGTCAAAAGACCGCACCATTTAGATTCAAGTTCAATATCATAGCCATAAGGCTGCACCATTTTCCGTATAACAATATCATAGCCATATAGGCCGCACCAGTTGGATATAACATCCAATATCATAGCCACAAGTGGCCGCACCATTCAATAACATTTTATTTCATAATCATTTATGGCTCACGAGTTTACCCCGCTTTTGCCTAGACTCACGGCTCCGTTCTTGTCATTTCATTGACTCACGGCTTATCCGATATTGCCTTTTTATTATATCTTTAAAATTATCATTTTCGTCCCCCAAAGCTGTTTCAACCTGTAACAGTCCAATCAACACATATCATATATGATATAAGTGAGATTACTCACCTGGACACTTGCCGCATCTAATTCTGGTTGTTTCTTGTCTATGCGTACACCACAACCATTTATCCCGTACCTATATATATTCATTTATATACTAAATGATAATAGGTTAACAACCATTTCAATTGACTCTATTACACAAGAGTCCAATATAATACAATTGGGGACCATTTCTAATCATTTTCGAGAAATAACCATCATTATAAAAATTTAATACACTTCCCGAAATACGCGTATTCTACTACAGTACCTTCGGGAGGTCGTATTCGTATTTCAACAATTTTCCATAAAGTTTCACATCATATTAGACCTATGTTCAAAATTTCAGGTCAAACGGATAAGCCTAGCATCAAAATCAAACTTGGAAATTGCTCAAAAATTTAACAGAGAGCTGCAGGTGTTTTGCCGCGACCACGCGTCGCGACCTACAGGGTCGTCGCGTCGCAACTGCTGAACAGCATACCAGAACTCCCGATTTTTATGCTACAAAATTCCATTTTCTCATATTAAGTGCTTAATACTCTGCTTAATCGATAGGGGTTTGTTCCAAGACCAAAACCCTTCATTTACTTCAAGTTTTTCGCCATGGAAATCATAGATTTCAACCATTTACAAAAATTCCCGTTTTTGCATTTTTGATCCAAAAACCGAAGTTATCAAAGATTAATCACTTCTATTGATTTATTACAACAAATATAGCATTTGGAATTCATTATAACCCATTAGAATCAAGTTGATCATAAAAACTTGTATTCTAGGGTTCTTGAACAAATTCTCAAATCTTTAATAATAGCAACATACTTTCAATTTAATGTGTGTTCTTACAACACAAACATGTTTGCTACTTATAATCATACAAAACCACTTGGATTATAACTGGAATTCAGTTTCCAGTTCATCCCAAGAAAACCCACCAAGAACACCTTCAAGAACTTGGTTAAAAGTCAAATTTACTAACCTCAATTGCTTGAATCTTCCAATTCCAAGCTATGTCTATGATTTCTTGCTTCAATCATCAAAAATTTCCAGAAACCATCTTCAAGAAAAACCTCTCGTAGCTTCTAAAACGTTCAGCTACACATAGGAGAGTCAACTCTCCTATTTATACCTCCAAACTTTACAAATTTAGTCCTTAAGTTCATTTTCTTGAACTTTTGGCACTATAACCAAATTTTATTACAATAAAACTTTCATTCTTTATACTTTTGCCATAAGCAAACAATATTTTTACATGATTGGTCCTTTACATGGTCAAATGACCAAATTACCCTTTTATGGTAAAATGACCAATTTACCCTTTTATTATATTTACATATAAAGAGTATCTTGGTGTTACATGTAAGATATTGAATTTATCTATAGAAAATTGTGAATCATACATAAGGAATGAAAGGATATTATCCATAAAACTTACATTTATCATTATAAATATAGTCACACCTATACAGTTAGAAGTCATGGTGGTTCTACCTCCGTTCCAAAACCAAAGCCAAAAAAAGGATGAAATAGGTTTTGCTATGCCTACATCTGGTTTGTGCGTCTGCATGCAGAAATTGGAAAAGTATCATATGAAGGGGTTAAAACCAATGATAAAATATTTTTCAATATTAGGCTTAAACAAATTTAATAAAGAGATTAAGTTTGGATTGAAATTTGTTTGTTTTATATATTTCAGGAACATGAAGTCTAAACATATCGAAACCTCAAGCCTTGTAGTTATTGTGGCTGGTTGGGACAAAGGTCGTTTTGTGCTACATATACATATCTTTCCTCTTATTTTGTAATTCTTGTAATCATTTTCATCACCTTAAAATTTGCTTTCTAATTGCTTATTCTTAGTTTCTCATATCATTGATGAACATTGTTAGGTTGTGTGTTATTTCCTTTCTATATAAAGGTATTTCTCATACATAATGTTGGTTACACTAAGTGATAGGTATCGGCTGCTAGAAGTTTGATAGTTGTTGTTTCGTAGTCAAGTAGGTATCAACTAATGGTGTAGTTAATTTAAGTTTACAGTTGGTCATTGTCATCAACATCAACTGATAAATTGTTAGTTAGGTATGAGATGATGGAGAGCTAAAGATTGCACATGAGCTAACGAGAGTTATTGATGAGAACAACTGTAACACCCACTAAATTCTGTCAAAATTGAGCGTTGAAGATGGAATTAGAATATATTGTTAATTTCTTATGAGTGTTAAATGTTAATACAAGTATAATTAAATATATGGTGGGGTGGATCCGGAATAAAACCAATTGAACGCTCACGCCTTCTGGGAAACTGCAAGTTAATCGACACTAATAAAGTTTTCATTCTTAATTTCTATTTTGTTTAATTTATTAATTTGATTCTGGCTCATTGGCTTCTTAAACAATTACGTTAAGAAGTTTTACTTGGTTCAGTCATTTCATCAAATACATAGATTGCAAGCATTCTTTATGTAAAATCCTTGCAAGGAAATTATTAGAGTCTCGTTTTGAATCGAAATCGTTACCGAATCACAACGTCTAGATTTAGGTTTGAAATGATTTCCACAGACATTGAATCAAATAATGGAAGCAAAGTGTTTGACAAACCTCCTTCATTTCGCCATCATCTACCAGACCACTAGCGCACCACCATCGAACCACTAGCCCATCATCTCCACACCACCATCGCATAACCACCACCATTGCACACGGATCACCATTCATGTTCAAAGGGCCATTGATCTACTATGCTAGAATCAGCGACCTTGCCCTGATCACCGACTCCTTAAAACACGCTTGCTGTAACTTCTCCATTTGCCCCCTCTTCATATCGTCTTCACACTCTCCCTCCCGATATGATGATTCTCTTATACTAAAAAAAAACATAATCAAACCATTCACTTAGATTCCGATATAGAAGTGCCGAACAAATATGTAATTTCAGTATATAATTTTCATTCTGAGATTATGAAGTGTTGAACAAATTCACTCATGGCTTCTGATTTTTATAGAATTTGTTGCAGGTTATGTTCCCAAACCCTCACAATAATCAGAAACCTTTTGATTTTGTGTTAGATTTTCGATTTCAAGCTCTATCTCTCATGGCTTCTCTGTTTTACTCCTATGGTTATACAATCATACCACTGTTTTGGCTCCCATAATATAATTTGCTTATTGATGTTTCTTTGCAGAAAGCTTACAGGTCCTGAATGATTTCATCTTTGTGTTGTATTGTTTTTGTTTAAGTTTGCGAATGAAATCTGACTAAATTGTCGATGTCTTGCTTTTCATGTCTGTAGGGTTTAGATGTTCATCATATAATCTTAATAAGGCTACCTTATTAAGTTATTAAATCTTAATAAACTCAATTTTTGTATTTAAGGGTATAGTTATATAAGGACCATAGGTGAAAAATGGTCCAATTTTGGACTAAACACAATAAAAATCTAAAAGCATATAGACAAGCTCTGTATTTCACTCTATTTTGAGTAAATTACAAATATTGTTCCGGTAGTGTTTGTTTGTTGTTACAGTCTTTAAGTTCAGACAAGGCTTCATTTAGTGAAGATTGGAAAGTTCGTGGAAGATACAGATTGAGGCATTATGTGTCAGAAAGTTCAAGATGTGGTATTGGTAAAGGGAGAAAATTAGAGAATTACAGAAGATCAGACGTTCAGACAAATCCAGCGATGATCAGAGTTTCAGGGGTTCAAGAACAGATCATGGGATGAACATATCAAGTAATTAAGAGAAAATCCGTTTTCGGTAGATCCAGCAGTGATTAGAAAGTCAGCAGACTTAGGTGTAATCACGGGATCAGAAAGTTCGGTGTTATTCATGACGTTGAGGTGTGGACATTCTTTAGAGTCAATGTCCAAATAGAAGAAATTCTGCTTCTGAGAATGTGTCTGGGTTTGATGCATTGGGACTCAGTGGAAGGCAGTGAAGACTCTTGGGTCAAGAATTCTGGTGCTTCATTTCACGCTACCCACAGCAGTGAAGCACTGCAGAATCTGAAAGTTGGAGACTTTGGAAATGTAAGACTTGTGAACGATGAATGTTCGCTATATATGGTCGGATTACCTTCTAAGGGAGTGACCGTCCCAGTTCAGAAGAGAAACAAAGTCCGGAAATGGTGGCGGATTTAGGGTCCTATTTGAGCTTGATTGTGTTGGAAGCAGACACCGGCAGCAATGGTTGTTGAGGAATCACGGTTGAAGGCGGAAGAACCGTTGGAGATCCATACCAAATCCGTTCGATTATCATCAGGTAACAAATCCGGCCACCGATCGAGATTATTCAGGTGGCGGAATTAGGGGAACCGTTGGAGATCCATACCAAATCCGTTCGATTATCATCAGGTAACAAATCCGGCCACTGATCGAGATTATTCAGGTGGCGGAATTAGGGTGTTTTTCGGTTGATTGTGTGGGAAACATACATCGGCACCAATAGGGTGGCGGAATTAGGGTGTTTTTCGGTTGATTGTGTGGGAAACATACATCGGCACCAATAGGGTTATTTGGGATCGTTTTTAGGTTGATTGTGTGGGAAGCATACATCGGCACGAATACGGTTTGAGGAATCGTGGTTGAAGACGGAAGAAGGAGAAATCACGGACACAGATTACAGTGGTTGAAGGGGGAAGAAGGAGGAGAAAAATTAGGTTGTTTTTCAGGAGAAACGATAATCTGTTAGGGTTGAAGAAGGATCCGGCGGAGCTTCATAGCGATTCCGATCAAGAGTAGCACCGCCTTCTTCATTTTCCTTGTGGGTATGAGACGACTTCTACCTTTTCCGAAGGAGGGGTTTCATTTTTAGGGTTATTTAGGAGATTGCCGACTACTTTTCGTTTGAAAACAAAGAATACAAAAACTTTATCCGCGTGGGTATGAGAAAAGCCGGAAGACCTGGCTTTTTAAAAGAGTGGTTCTACTTTTATGATATTTTAAAACAAATTAAAGGGATTAGATGGGAAAGACGGATAAGTCTCTTTATCGCAAATTTTTATGTCCGTTGGATACATACCAACTTCTTTTCATTCGTTGGATTATACAGAAATAAACAATGACATGCTGGCAATCCGTGTGGGTTGCATTTTGTGGAATAACGTGTCAAACGCAAAAGCATACGTGTATAGAAGGAATGCATTGGATGCTTGTACTGTCTTAAAAGTTAAGACTAATAAGCTTAGAGGGGTTGTAATTTATATATGGTTTATAGTATGGTATATATATATATATATATATATATATATATATATATATATATATATATATATATATATATATATATATATATATATATATATATATATATATATATATATATATATATATATATATATATATATATATATATATATATATATATTACAATATGCATATTTTATTTAATCATCAATTAAATTAAATAAAAGGGTTTACTTATAATTCAATTAAATCATTTAACAACTTAAACAATTTAATTGTTATACTTAATTAATTCATCACATATGAATTAGTAATCAACCTTTAATTTTTTAGTTATTATTATTTACCTCAAATAATAATAACTTACAAGATTAAATTGCAAGTTTAGTATCATTTGATGTTAAATCAAATTTAACATTCCAAATGATCAATCGGTGTCAAACTTGTTGTTGGTGTGACCCTATAGGATCATGTATTATTAGTAATATCATTTTATGATCATCCTTGGGCATATAGAACTAACAATCTCCCACATGCACAAGGTTGCATCATAGAATGATACCGACAGTGATGAACGTCTAGCAACATTTCACTGCCCCCAATAATACATGACATAATGCCATTCAACAACATCCAATTCTTCAAAAGCACGAGGCTCTAATTGATGTACAAGGTTATCTATCAATCATCCCTTTGTTACAGACATCATGTTGAACATGAGACATGGATCTTAATCATTCTCATTTTAATGTCCAACTTTAAATCAGGCACCTTAGATGTCTAACTCTCAACACATAAGAGGAACAAATCTCGTCTTGACTACATACGCCCCTCATATAGTTAGTATTATACATGAGTATGGTCTGTATGGTTGTCTATTTTTCAAGAACAACGATGAACCATATCAAAGCATAGCACTTCCTATACTTGAGTCCCAAATATGTATCTCAGGTCTAAGGATACAATGATAATACCTTTATTCAAGAATCACTTATGATGATGATCCATGGAGTGATCTTGAAACGGGTCAAGTCCAATACTTGTTCACTAACAAGTACCTATGAATTTGGTTGCAACCTTTTGCTACTTTTACCCATAAAAGTCAACCAATCCAATTCATATTAGTCTTACTTCATAATCGCTCCCACAACTATGATCGACTATGGACGTTTAGAATAACTACATTATTCAAGGATTAAACATGCTAATATTAAAACACAAAATTATGAATGAAACATCACGTCACATATATTACATAATTCTTGTTTACATAGTTTCATATTCATAAAACACTAAACACAAATCAAATCCATTCATTAGAGAAACGAAGTCCTATACCCTTATCGTGACTTTCATGCTTAGCTTGGGGTAAAGGCTTCGTGAATGGGTCTGCCAAATTCTGATCTGTATGAACCTTGTGAATACTTATTTCACCATTCTTAACTTCATGTCTTATGTAGTTATATCTTCGGTGAATGTGTTTGGTCTTTTGATGCGATCTAGGTTCCTTTGCCTGAGCTATAGCACCTAGATTATCACAGAATATTTCTATGGGGTCCCGAATGGAAGGAACAACCCCGAGATCTTCAATGAACTTTCTCATCCAGACAGCTACTTGAGCAGCTTCCGAAGCAGCAACATATTCTGATTCTGTAGTGGATTGTGCAATCACTTCTTGTTTGGAACTCTTCCAAGACACGGCTCCTCCATTTAAAATAAAGACATACCCAGATTAAGATCTCGAATCGTCCCTATCTGTTTGGAAGCTTGCGTCAGTGTAACCCTTTACCTTTAAGCTTTCTTCCAAACCACCGTAAACTAAAAACATGTCTTTAGTTCTTCTTAAGTACTTAAGAATGTTCTTTACAGCAGTCCAATGGGCTTCACATGGGTTCTGTTGATATCTACTAGTCATGCTTAAGGCACATGAGACGTCGGGCCTAGTGCATAACATGGCATACATGATGGACCCAATTGCCGAAGCGTATGGGACATGTTTCATCCTTTCAAGTTCAGTCCTAATGCTTGGGCACTGAGACTTACTTAGGATGGTGCCATGTGGTATTGGCAAGAATCCTCTTTTGGAGTCTTGCATCTTGAACCTCTTCAAGATTTTATCAATATATACACTTTGGCTTAGACCAATAAGTCTCTTAGATCTATCTCTATAGATCTTTATGCCTAATACATAAGCAGCTTCCCCTAAGTCCTTCATTGAGAAACAGTTATCAAGGAATGTTTTGACACCTTTCAAGGTTGGGATGTCATTTCCAAATAAAAGTATGTCATCTACATAGAATACTAGGAATATGACTATGCTCCCACTAGCTTTCTTGTAAACACAGGAGAAATCCTCATTTTTAATGAATCCAAAATTCGTAATCTTTTCATCAAAGCGGATGTTCTATGTTCGAGACGCTTGCTTCAATCCATAAATAGATCTTTTAAGCTTGCACACTTTGTTTGGATGCTTAGGATCGACAAAACCTTCAGGTTGATCCATATAGACATCTTCCAATAAGTGTCCATTAAGGAAAGCGGTCTTGACATCCATTTGCCATATCTCATAATCATAGTACGCGGCTATGGCAAAAAGTATCTTAATCGACTTTATCATTGCCACTGGTGAAAAGGTCTCATCATAGTCAATACCATGAGTTTGTGAGTATCCTTTAGCGACAAGTCTAGCCTTAAAAGTGTGAACATTTCCATCCACGTCGGTTTTCTTCTTGAAAACCCATTTGTTCCCAACAGTCTTACAATTGGTGGGAAGATTAACCAAGTCCCATACTTGGTTATCGTGCATGGATTGCATCATAGTGTTCATGGCTTCAAGCCATTTATCAGATTCAGGATCTGACATTGCACTCTGGTAGTTGACGGGTTCATCAGAATCTATCGTATAACATTCCTCTTCCATCATTAGGTAACCATACCTTTCAGGTTCAAATCGAACCCTACCAGATCTGCGAACATCTTGTGTTACAATTTGTTCCTGATCAACTGTTTGTTCAGGTTCAACAATTTCTTGTTGAATGCTAGATCCAATTTCTTGTGTATCAGGCTATGGTTCTTGAAGTTCTTCAAGTTCCACAAACCTCCCACTAGCCTCTTCCGTCAGAAACTTGTTTTCTAGGAATTCAGCTTTTCGAGAAATAAATATCTTATTCTTTATGGGATTGTAGAAGTAGTATCCAAGACAATATTTCGAATACCCTACAAAGATACACTTGATTGAACGGGGTTCTAGTTTGTTTGAAGCTTCTTGTCTAACATAAGCTTCACAACCCCATACCTTGAGATAGGATAAAGATGGAACCCTTCCATGCCATATCTCATAAGGCGTTTTATCTACCTTCTTGGTAGGTGCCATATTTAGGAGACGAGCAGCTGTTTGTAAAGCATAACCCCAAAATGATAAAGGTAGAGTACTTCTACTCATCATGGATCGAACCATATCCAACAGTGTTCGGTTCCGCCTCTCAAATACACCATTATGTTGTGGTGTTCCAGGTGGAGTAAGTTGTGAAACAATTCCACAAGTCTTAAGATGATCCATAAAGTTTGTAGTTAAGTACTCACCTCCTCTATCAGAACGTAGAACTTTAATTGTTTTGTTGAGTTGATTTTCCACTTCACTTTGAAACGTTTTGAACATTTCAAACGCCTCATGTTTATGTTTAATTAAATAAACATAACCATAACGACTAAAGTCATCAGTGAAGGTGATGAAATATCTTTCACCATATCTAGTCATTGGCTTGAAAGGACCACATACATCCATATGTATGATTCCTAACAAGTCCTTTGCCCTCTCATTGGTTCCGGAGAAAGGAGCTTTAGTCATCTTGCCATGTAAACAAGATTCACATATATCAAATGAGTCATTCTCATTTGCCTTCAAAAGTCCACTCTTTTGAAGTTGGGATATGCGTTTCTTGTTTATATGCCCAAGTCGACAATGCCATAGATAAATTTGACTCAAATCACATTTGGGTCTCTTGGTGAAAGTGTGGTATAAAGAGCCATGGTTAGTCTTTTCATCAAGGTTTACTTCATAAATTCCATTTAAAGGCCTAGCCTCGAAATAGAATACATTGTTTTTCGAAACACAAATGTCATCATTTATAAAGCAAAGATTAAAACCACATTGTCTCAACTTAGCAACCGAAATAATATTCCTAGACAAGCTAGGAACATAATAAACATTCAACAATGTCAAATACAAGCCACTAGGTAGTAATAAATCAAAACTTCCAATTGAATCCACCGCAACCCTTGCACTGTTTCCAACCCGGAGTACTACCTCGTTTGCCTTCAGTCGCCTACTCCTTTTGAACCCCTGCAACATATTACAAATGTGAGTTCCACAACCAGTATCAAATACCCATGTATTAGGAGATAAATTATAAAGTTCTAGGTCTATCACATAGATACCTGATGTGCCCTCACCGGCCTTCTTCTTTTTCAACTCCGCAAGATAGGTAGGGCAATTTCTCTTCCAATGTCCAACTTTGCCACATTCGAAGCACGCGTCTTCTTTGGCAACCTTTGCCTTCTTCTTGGGCGGACGGGATGGTTGGACAACTTTCTTGCCCTTTCCTTTGACAACCTTTGCCTACCCCTTGCCCTTGGAGTTGGTGGGGTGTTCGGGTCTAGTTCTCTTTGTACCACCTTCCTTGATCATGAGAACTTGAGTGGTTTTCTTAGGCAGATTCTTTTCCGCAGTAATTAGCATCCCATGCAATTCCGGGATAGTCTTGTTCAAACGATTCATGTTATAATTCATGACGAAGGGATCAAAAGACTTTGTCAAGGAGTTAAGGATCATATTTGTTGCTAGATCTTCGGGCATCACAACTCCAAGACGTGCCAAATGATCAATGTGACTCTTCATTTTGAGCACATAAGAGCTTACCGTCTGTCCATCCTCCATCTTGCAAGCATGGAAAGCCCGAACAGTTTCGAACCTTTCCATTCTTGCAAGTTGTTGGAACATTTCCTTCAATTGATTAATCATGTCATAGGCCGAATGATTCTCCAAATCCTTCTGAAGGTCAGGAATCATGGTTGCCAACATTAGACATGATGCATCAATGGAGTCATCCATCTTTTTAAGCCATGCATTGTGTGCGGGCTTAGGAATGGCAGGGGGCTCTTCAGGAAGTGGTTCATTGAGAACATATTCTTTCTTTTCCTGTTTGATAACTATTCTCACACTACGGTACCAATCCAAGAAGTTGGTATGGTTGAGTTTTTCTCCCTCAAGGAGAGACCGTAGTGAAGTTTTGTTTCGAGCCGGGTTTGTTGTGTTTGGTGCCATCTACAAAATTTTAACAAGGTTCAATTTAGTAATTTATGATATTAAGTCCTTAATAATTAATACCCTTTCTTGTTTCATAAACTTTAATTGATTAAGGTCTAGAATCCAAGTTGCAATACAAACAAGCGGTTAGGTATCCTTTATCCCGCCTATTCGAATCAACAAGGTAGGTAACGGTTTACCAATTATATCCAAATTTAATTTCTAGAGTTATGGGATCCCAATATAACATTTATAAGTTTGGCATGTTTGATCCCATCTATGCCTTGGATTTCTAATGTTTAGGTGACCTTTATCACAAAAGATTTCCAAACAAATCATCCTACTTAAACGGACGTGTAGTTTTGATAACTATTAATGGTTAGGTGTCCTTTATCCCATCAATATTGCAAAACTACCTCTTGTATCACAAGAAGACTCCAAGTGGTTAGGTAACCTTTATCCCACAAGGGTATTCAAGTGATACATGAGTGTCTTTAAGAGGGACGGCATTGATTTGTATTTCGAAAGGGATTTGTATGTTTTACAATTCTAATTTTTGAAAACATATGGTATCATGTAGATTGCATGCATCCAATGAACATGGTACCATTAAAATCTTATTTTGTTAATTGGTTCCTTAATCATAAAATCTCCATTTTATTGATTCTTTGTTTGTGGTCAAGATTACAATTAATATCCAATACTAAGTTTGAGTTTGATCACATACAAGAGAACCAATTTTAATCCTAAATAATTACCATTATTACTTAGGGTTGGAGTTTGTAAGAATTCATAAAATCTCCATTTTATTTGTTTCATTTATTTTCAAAACTTGACTTTATAGGTTTTATAATAAAACCCATTTTTAATAAAACCAATTGTATTATATCTTATGTTTTATATGTCAATTTGAAAATTACAAACTCCTTGATGATTATGTTTAATTATCTAGGTTGTCTAGCATGCAAAATCTTATTTTCATCCATAACATAAAATCATAAAACATTCAATCATCATGTGCATGCATGGGTGCATAAACACAAGCCAACTAATTTCATATTTCATGTGAGCCATACATGAAATATCAAGTCCAAACCTAGGGACAAAAAGGGTGACAAAAACTCAACCAAATGATCTTCGATTTGGCTACAATTTTGCCAAGTTTCTTGTATCATCAAATGACACTTGAACCACCATTTCTTGACACCATGGAAGAGCTTGTGATTTTTCTTTGCCTTCTCCAAAACTTGCGACAGGTATGGGACAGCAGGAAGGGTTTTGTGTCATTTTGTTGCTTTCTTGACTTCATTCTTGGTCAAATTGATGCTTATACTTGCCAATACTTATTATATATACAAGATATTAAAGTTACCAACAAGTATAGCATCAAAATACCAAGATATGAATTTTCTAAACCCTCCTTAACAGGTCCGAAAATGGCAGCAGGAAAGCAGGAAAAAACGTTGCTGTTGGGTGCAATCTTCTCATGCCTTTATCTCCTTCTCTTGTTACATTTTGTGAAAGATATAAAATACAACTATTCTAATATTTACAAAATGAATATAAGAAGGAAATAACTAATTATTATTACAAACCATTTGAATAAAAGAATAGATTACAACCAAATTGAATTTAAACACAAAACATGCAACACATGGTCCTTGGCTTGTTTATGCACCATTTTATCACATAAAATCATAAGAAAATCAACACTTTGTTTTTCTAAGGAAACAATTATGTAACCAAATGCATGTAAACATAAAATATAGTTGGTTACATAAAATCATAGATTAAACACTTGCATGTTGCCAAAGAAGCCATGCATGAACATTGCATTCAAGAAGATGAACATTCATGGCTTCCAAAAACCAAGTTTATCCAAATAAACTTATTATCTAAACATGCAATGTAGCCATGGCTCTGATACCCATTGATGGAAATCATATGTTCATGTAATTAGTTTCAAAACTTGAAGTTGCAACGGAAGCATAAAATCATGAACACAAATTTCACTTCCAAGAGGATCATGCTACATGCATGTAGAGATAAGATGAAGAACAAGCATAGATAGAGTTCAAGAACATACCCTTTCTTCTTGGCCTTAGTTTGAACGATTTTGACGACAAGGAATCAAGTTAGAATCCCTCTATAGTTGATCCACCACAAGCTTGAACAACCTTAGATGCTAGTCTTCAAAACTTGCAAGATAAAGCTCTTATCTCCTTGAAACAAAAACGATTTTTGCTTGAGCTCAAGAGAGAGTTTTGAGAGTGTTTTTGGCTGATTGTTAAGCTTGAAAGAATGGTCTCTCAACCCTTCATATGGCCGGCCATATTGCACACAAAACACAAGGAGAATAAAGTTGCATGCATGGAAGAAAAGCCTTCCTTTTTCACATGGTCAAGCCTTGGAAATTCAAAGCACTTTTCCCACTTTTTTATGTTTGAACACATGCTTATGAGAGGAGTATGTGGCCGGCCACATGGGTCAAAAAGGTAGGAGATTCCTTATCTTATTATTTATAAACTTATTCCATAAGGTTTTATAAATAATAAGCTTTCATTATTTTGCTTAATGAAATAACATTTAATTCATTATTATGCACATAAACCACTTTTAAATATGCCATATTAATTGTGTATATATATATATATATATATATATATATATATATATATATATATATATATATATATATATATATATATATATATATTACAATATGCATATTTTATTTAATCATCAATTAAATTAAATAAAAGGGTTTACTTTTAATTCAATTAAATCATTTAACAACTTAAACAATTTAATTGTTATACTTAATTAATTCATCACATATGAATTAGTAATCAACCTTTAATTTTGTAGTTACTATTATTTACCTCAAATAATAATAACTTACAAGATTAAATTGCAAGTTTAGTATCATTTGATGTTAAATCAAATTTAACATTCCAAATGATCAATCGGTGTCAAACTTGTTGTTGGTGTGACCCTATAGGATCATGTATTATTAGTAATATTATTTTATGATCATCCTTGGGCATATAGAACTAACAGATTCTACTTGTGGAAGAGTGAGATCCCACTGTTTGGGAGTGTCACCAACTAAACTTCTTAATAAATTCCCTAAACTGTGATTTGCTACTTCGGTTTGACCATCGGTCTGTGTATGGTGAGAACTGTTGTACTGTAACTTCGACTCCAACCGAGTCTATTGGGTACGCCAAAAGTGGCTTAAAAACTTGACATCTCGATCAGAAGTAAGCGTCTTAGGGATGCCATGCAACTTGAGATCTCTGAGAAGTATAGACGAGCAACTTGACTTGCATCAAAAGTCTTTGAATAGGGGACAAAATGCGCCATCTTCGAAAAACGATCAACCACCACCATGATTGAATCCTTCTATCATTGAGTACAAGGAAGGCCTAAAACAAAATCCAAACTCACATCTTCCCAAGGAGCATTAGAAACAGGAAGAGGAGTATACAACTCCGCGTTGCTTCCACGAGTCTTGGCTAAATGGCAAACCCGACATCTCAAAATAAGTCGATTAATATCTTTCTCCATACGAGGCCAATAAAACTGGGCTCAAATAATTGCCAAGGTTTTATCTTGACCAAGATCCCAGCTAGTCCACCCTCACGACTCTCTAGTATAATAGCCTCACGCAACGAGCTCATAGGAATGCAAAGGCAAGACCCTTTAAAAAGGTACCCGTCAATGGTGGAAAACTACTTGAAGGTTCCCGAACCACAACTACTCCATATGTCACGAAAATCAGGGTTATCGGGGTATAAGCTATGAAATGTTTCGAATCCCTACACCCGTGTGTGTATGGTTGTAACCAATAGATGACGCCGACTCAAAGCATCAGCAACCTGATTTTGCGAACCAGCTTTATGCTTAATTACAAACAAAAGAGCTTGCAAGTATTCAACCACTTGGCATGTATTGCACTCAGCTTATGTTGGCCATTAATATATTTCAATGCTTCATGATCGGAAAACAGCATGAACTCGTTCAGTAATAAATAATGTCGCCAAGTATCCAAACTCCGAACGATGGCATAAAATTCTTTATCATACGTAGAGTATTTACGCCTTGCATCATTCAGTTTCTTGCTAAAAAAGGCAATAGGGCGTTGGTTTTGACTAAGTACACCACCAATGCCCACACCTGATGCATCACACTTAACCTGAAAACCTCCCGGAAATTTGGTAACGCCAAAACAGGAGCTTGGGTCACCATAGTTTTTAACACTGAAAAGGCCTTGTCGGCCTCGGGGGTCCATACGAATTGTCCACCCTGGAGACATTCAGTTATAGGAGCAATAATATTACTAAAATTCTGAATGAATATTCAATAAAAAAAGCCAAACCATGGAAACTTTGAATGTCATGCAAATTCTTCGGGGTTGCCCAATTGAGGATAGCCTCAATCTTTGCTTCATCCATCTTGATCCCTTCTCTTGAAATCACGTATCCCAAGAAGGTAACTTCAGGACCTAGAATATGATACTTCTTTCTGTTGGCATATAACTTCTGTTTACACAAAACCGAGAAAAGTTGGCGAAGATGAGAAAGGTGTTCATCCACGGTTTTGCTGAAAATTAAAATGTTATCAAAATAAACTACTATAAAGTGCCCAATGAAGGCCTTCAAAACCTGGTTCATAAGCCACATGAAGGTTCTTGGGGCGTTCGATAACCCGAAAGGCATAACCATCCATTCGTATAACCCATCACGTGTTTTGAAAGCCATCCTCTACTCATCCCCAGGCCTCGTGTGAGTATGGTGGTATCCGCTCCTCAAATCAACCTTCGAGAACACCGTGGCTCCATGTAGTTGGTCCAATAGATCATCCAACTGGGGAATAGGAAAGCGATATTTGATCGTTATCTTGTTCATCGCTCGACAGTCAATACACATGCGATATGCGCCCTATTGATTGGGAACCAATAAAGTTGGAAAAGCACATAGACTCATACTTTCTCAAATCAAGCCCTTCGCCAGCAACTCGGTCACTTGACGTTGAAGCTCTTATACTCTTTTGAGTTCATGCGATAGGCTGCTTTGTTTGGAATAGATGACCCCGGGACGAAATCGATACAATGTTAGATATCCCGCATCAACGGTAACCTAGGAGGGATGTCTTCGGGCAAAACATCCATAAATTCCTTGACTAGAGGCTGAATTGCATCCAGAAATTGACCTCTAGATTCATTCTCTTCAGCCACCACCAGTGCGAACACAAGGGGACTACTATTGGCTACCACTTCAAAATCCGCACGTTTAAGAAACAATGTGATTTCCTTTTCTTGAGACGCTTGTGAATCCAATAGGACCAACGTTATATTTACTCCATCCTTTTGAAAACTATATGTGTTTCGAAACCCGTCATGTTTCGTTTGCCTATCAAACTACCATGGCCTCCCCAGTAGAATATGGCATGCATCCATCGGGATGACTTCACACCAGACTTCATCTTGACATCTCTTACCAATGGAAAATTGTACTAAAAAACGTTAACTCACCTTGACAACGTTCCCCTTTTTCAGCCAAGTTAGTTGATACTATTTCGGGTGTCCTCCTCCTTCAGCCCAAGATTTTGTACCATGTGGACAGAAACCACATTCTCAAAACTTCCACTATCAATAATCATGCTACACACTTTCCCTTTAGCAGTACATTTGGTACGAAAGATGTTGTTCCGGAGCCACAAATCATTATCAGCAAACTTAGAAATAATAACATTTAAAACTCTTTGGAGGACTAACGACTCTCCATGATTGGGTTGGACTACTTCGGAGTCCTCATATACAACTTCGTCTCCATCAGAATCATACCTTAGAAGGGTGTCTTCTTCAGTTAAGGTCACTAACTGTTGGTTCGGACAGTCACGAGCAATATGCCTGATGCCTTGACACTTGTAACATCGGAGAGGTCGAGCGTTGCTACCGCTGGCAATAGAAGGTGTGGGGTTGCGGGGCTTAGGGTTGGCAACCCTAAGCGTAGTCGGGGCTACAGTTTTGTTTACGGGGGTGAATCGGCTTCCTGTCACTCGCACCATATTTTAAGCTGCTTTTCTACTTTTAGGGCTAGCTGGCACACGTCTGATATGTCCAATAAGGTTGAAGACTCACCACATCAGAGATCTCGAGTTTTAGCACCACTAAAAACCGAGAAATAACATGTTCTTCTTCTTCCACCACGTCACATCGCATCCTAACTCGATCGAACTCATGAATGACTTCCTCCACCGACATGGTTTTTTGAGACAAGTTCTGGTATGTCAAGAACGCTTCCTTCCGATGGTTCGGAGGCAAGAAGTGGTTCTTCATCAGTTTCTTCATCTTTTCCCAAGTAACAACCTTTTCTTTTCTCGCAAGTTTTCGCTGTTTCTTGACGTGATCCCACCAAAGAGAGGCGTGTTTCCTCAATCTAATGGCCACAAACTTTACCTTCAAGTGTTCTAGAATGTCTCGCCGATCAAAGACTCGCTCAACAGTGCTTAACCATTCGATGAGTTCATCAGGGTGAGACTTCCCTATGAACTCAGGAATCTTCACCTTCATACCAACACTCCTCAACGGATCATCGTGGTATCCTCCTTTGTGGTGATTTCGTCTTGGACTGGAAAAAGGATTGACATCCTCATCACTGTCTCCTCGGATGTCCAGTTCCAATTCAGTCTCTTCTTCTGGCGAGTCGTGATGAACGAACTCGAGTTCTCAGATCCGCCGTTGTAGACGTTCAATCTTAATGTCACGTGGATCACATATATCTGCCCCGTCAGGCCTTGGACCATGTCCACCGCCTCGTCGAATAACAGCACCACGAACTGCTCCACGCCCACGAAACATCTGTTCAACCATTCGTCTTGTTTGCTCTGATACCAAATGATGCCCAGACAATCAGATTGAATGGCCAATTACAACCACAAGAACACGAAAACAAATAATAACTCCCGAAAGGGTTTTCTTTATTAAAAAAATGTAATATATTTCAAACATAGAAAAGACGGAATATTTATAGGAGGAGAGGATAAGCCTCATTCCTTAATCCTAGGAAATTCGAATTGGTTAGGATAGGATCCCAAATCAATTATCCAGATCAATTACTAAAATAAAGATTCAAAAACTAAAAATTATATAGAAAACTACCGTTTTGAGGGCCCAAATGATCTTGAATGGCCGAAAAACGCCGGACCTCATTGCGAAGCGATGAATCTTAAAGTTCGGTCAGTTTTACATCAACCATGCGAATTTCGTCCAATTCAGACACTATCAGATCACTTCGGCAGCTTTGACGATGATGTCATCATACATTTATTTCCACTAGTGTTAACATCATCAAACCATGCAAGATGACTTGTACCCCTTGCATAAGGACATAGGGATCATTTATGTAATTTTATTATTATATAGTAGCCATTTCTATAATTTTGGTTTATACCATTACATATGGGTTGTTTTTGTAATTTTTGCAAAGATCCCAGGTTGGAAAATAAAATTTTCATTTTTGTATTGTTTTACATAAGGACCATTTTTGTAATTTTTTATTAATATAGGCACCATTTCTATAAGTTATAGGGACCATTTATGTGGAAAAAAGAACTTCATATTAACCATTTCTGTAAACTTGCTATTAGGCGATGACCGTTTTTGTAACTTTTCTATTAACACAAGCACCTTTGTAGTAAAAAAAATCTGCATAGAAACATTTTCTAAAAATGAAACGGACTATTGTGGTAATTCTTTTTACACAAAAGTCAATTTTGTAATTGTTTTATTAACTTAGGGAGCATTTCTGTTAACAAAATTTATGAATGGGAACTATTTATGTAAATATCCCCATTAATGTAAGATATATAACGATAGCGAATTGTTTAGGTGACAGTCTCCTGGAGGGGAATTATATAGGTTGTATCTAAAAAAACAAATCAAGCCCTGCAACATCTTTAAGAATATTTAACTATGTTTATCATGTTTATTTAGTTTTATCCTAAGATATAAGCTTATATAAATATTATATTAAGAAATATATAGAATATATATAAAATAAAATAAATTATTAATTATAATGCATACGGAAAGAAATGATATTTTTCGGAGATTATCACAAGCCTTGTTGTTGTAGTTAGACAAGACTCGTGGACAGCATAAAAAGTAATATATCATTTTTAAAGTCGGTTCCCACTACATGACTACGGTGTTGTTTGTTTTGGAAGAGGTAAAACGTTTGCAGTTTGCGGACCACATCTGAAGAAGATGTTGACTAAATGTCTGCAGTCTGCAAGAAAAAGACTGTTTGTTTTTATAGTCTGTAAAAACTGTTAAATTAAATTAAAATTTAAATAAACTGTTTTTTTATCTAAAAATATTTCTAATACTTATAATTACACTAAAATTAAACTATATACAAATTATTTCCTAACATAAACATAAATAGAAAATATATCATCTAATCATCAAAATATATATTATCTCCCACAATAACGATAGTGGTTAATTACAAATAAAATAAACACAATTATCCATCAAAAGATTATAAAATAATACAAAACAATATAAAGTATAGATATCATCTAATTATCACCGACTCTTTTTGCAATAAAAAGAATTTTATAATATGAAAGGACTATTTTTCATCCATTAATATAAAACAACTTTTTCCTACTGTAGTAGTTCTTATTATCTCAGCTTTCGTATGACAACTACTTCCAAAGATCTCACGTTCCTCTATTTGAAAGCACTGCCGGAAGCAGCGTTTGGAAACACTACTTATCATCTCCATCTTTCGTATAACCACTGCTTATCATCTTTATCTTCCGTTTTTAGGATTGGAACGGTGGGACAAGACGTCGGCGGTCTTGAAGTTTCCGGCGAGGCAGCAGCAAGGGATCGTGTCGACGGCAATATTAGAGGCGAAAGGTTGGGGAAAATCAGGTGTCTATCGTTTGAGGGAGAAGAAAATAATGGAGAAGAGAAAATCGCAGGAAGAAGAATCACCGGAAGAAGAACGAGAGGGAAATGTATTACGCATTCTTTTTTTTTTTTTTTGGTTTCCTTTCAAGTTCCAAGCGTGTTTTTTTTTTCTTTTAGAAGACGTCTGTAGATGTTAGAAGTGGCATGTGTATGTCTTTCGGCAGAGAGGACGCACAGACCTTTTTAGGTCTGCGGTTTGCGTGAAAACAAACAGTTTGCGGATAAAATGTCTGCCCGCCCGCAGACAAAAGAGCTCAAGAAGTACTTTTGGAAAAAACAAACAGCCCCTACATGTCTATGATTGAAAAGTGTTATTAACCTAAAGAACTTTTCTTTTTATATCTATTTAGTCCCTTAAGTTTTTTTTTGCTGTCTAGGGGTTTAATATTTATACAACCGAGTTTAATTGATCACTCGGCGGTTACTGTAGCAAAAGAATTTGCTATAGTACCCCACAACGTTTTGAAAATGCATCTAATTGCTCCCTGAACTTTTTTAGATTTATTCAGATTTTTTCCTATTGTCTGGGTTTCAAAACCTTAAGCCCCTAAAGAGCAAGATAAAAACATAACGGACCAAATAGATACAAAATGAAAAGTTTGATGAGTTATTGTAGCATTATCCCTAAAAATGTATCAACATTATAAAAAGTGCTATTTTATTTTAAGGATAATGACTTGTAAGGGTAACGAACTTCTAAAATTGTTCACATTTGGTCACTGAACTTATTTTTGTGCTTGATTTACCCATGAACTTTTTAAAATTGTTCACATTATACCATTATGACCGGTGATAGAAGGTTTATGCTGATTTGGAATCCTACGTGGCATCCTACAAGACTTGGAAGGGTAATGAACTTCTAAAATTGTTCACATTTGGTCACCGAACTTATTTTTATGCTTGATTTACCCATGAAATTTTTAAAATTGTTCATGTTATACCCTTACAACCGATGATAGAAAGTTTGTGCTGATTTGGCATCCGACGTGGCATCAAAAAATCGAGACATAAATAAGGGTCGGTGGTCTTCACTTGGGCTTCGTTTTTGTACCCTAATATACAAGTAACGATACTTCAATTTTGAGAGAATGTTGAGGAAGAGGAAGACACTGCAAGATTGAACTATCGTTCATTGTAGATTATGGCACAAAAACGAAATCCAACTGAAGACCACTGACCCTAATTTATGTCTCAACTTTTTGATGCCACGTCGGATGTCAAATCAGCACAAACTTTCTATCATCGGTCATAAGGGTATAATATGAACAATTTTAAAAAGTACATGGGTAAATCAAGCACAAAAATAAGTTCGGTGACTAAATGTGAACAATTTTAGAAGTTTGTTACCCTTTTAAGTCTTGTAGGATGCCACGTAGGATTCCAAATCAGCATAAACCTTCTATCACCGGCCATAATGGTATAATGTGAACAATTTTAAAAAGTTCATGGGTAAATGAAGCACAAAAATAAGTTAAATGACCAAATGTGAACAATTTTAGAAGTTCGTTACCCTTACAAGTCATTATCCGTTTATTTTAAAAATATATCACAAAGGCTAAGTGGAAAGGAGTGGGCTTTACTCCACTATATTAGGTAGAAGTGGTCAAAAGATAAATGTATTATTGGTCAGTTTAATAAAGTTTGATAAAACGGTCAAAAGCTGCACCACTTAAATGGTTGAGTGGCCAAAAGTGCCAAGAAACTAAAAGATAAATGTATTATTGGTCAGTTTAATAAAGTTTGATAAAGCGGTCAAAAGCTGCACCACTTAAATGGTTGAGTGGCCAAAAGTGCCAAGAAACTATGATATACGGATAAAAATTTCAAAAAAAAAAAAATATATTCTATAGACAAACCAAAAAATAGCTAAAAACAAGGATCAACTTTGTAATTTAGTTTAAAGAAAAAACATAAAAGACTGTTAATTTGCAAAAGGGGAGCAATGTACTTCATTATGTACACGATAGAGTTAAAAGGATTCATTATGTACGAAATAGAGTTAAAAGGAATGCTAATTGCTAAAAAGTAGCAATGGACTTTCCTGAGGTTGCTTGATTTTCTTAATTTGATTACATCGATAATAGAAGTGCGAAAAAATAGAAATCTCTTGGCGAGGTTGCTTAATTTGACTATCCGTTAATCATCAAGGAAAAAACGTTGCTTGATTTGTATCAATCCTAATATCCTATAATGTAAACTTTTGATTGTCGCAAGGGAAAAAACATGTACCAGACGACCTAAACTAAAAGATTAAAATTTATAATCTAAACAAACATCATCAAATTATTTATTTACACAAACATTTTTATATCTAGTTATCTCAAATAAAAATTAATTAAAATGAAATTATTAAGAAATTTTGCTGAGGAACAAGTCGGAGGAACAAATTGTTATCGTTCTCATCGTCGGAGAAAGTAAACCCCATTGTTTTTATGCACTGGATTTATAATGTCGATGGCATATTTCTCTCTACCGGTTGCCTGGATGGTCGGAGGGTTCGTTTCGCCATGCATTATGCAGGGGCGGCAGAAGATCTGTAGGAAGTTGAGACCACATCTATGATTGCAGGGATGGTCGGGGCGTTGACCTGGGAGGACTTTGTGTCACGGTTTTGGAGACAATACGTGCCTTATTGGGAGGTAGAACGAAGTTCTTGTAAGCTTATGGTATTGGAGAAGACGACTTAGACCATGACCGAGATGGCACAAGAGTGCACGTAGAGGCGCTCTTTGTTCTCAGTAAGCAGCTTCAGAGGACATGAAGGAGAATGGGTATGCGGTTATGTTGCGTATCGATGTTCGGAGTCGTGAGTGCCACCGAGTGGCTACTTTTGCTTCCGTGATCGACGCAGCTAGGAGGTGCGAGCTGGAGCTTGAGACCCTAGCTCGGAGGAATAGGGCGACACAGGCCGTAGTACCGGTATCGACGTCCGCTAGGAAGCGGGATTTTTTACTCGAACTCGGATCAGAAGGATGGGGGAACCGGTCGAGGGATGACGTGAGTAAGGGCACGAGGGTGAGCTTTCCAATTCACCGCGAAAGAGGTGCAAGTGACGCGTTAGGTGATGGCGTGTATCTCTGCAGTCAACTCTGTACATGCCTCAACGTTGTGTGATAGTAGGTCTACCCACTCTATTGTTTATCTTTCTTTAGTGATCAATCAGGTCATGGCGGTCGAGAGTCTAGATCACTCACCTATGGTTGAAATAGTCGGTGATAGGATAGTGTAGCTAAAGCTGCAAGCGGATGGGTGGCATATGGTGGTTGATGTAAAAATTTTTACATCATCCAAACAAGTCTTCTAAGATGGCGTTAACCTCGATGTGAGTTGCGGGCTTAGTATGGTAGATTGCTTTTCGTTCTCTAAAGAGTTGAAATAGTGGAGACGGTAGGTGAGGTCTGTTTGACTGGGAGTTGTTAAGGCTTGATCAAGAGATATGTTCGAACCCAAATGGGGGAAAATAGTCATTGTCGGTGAAAGGAGATCCTAGAATGGCGAGGGGGTGGAACGAAGTACGACTCTAGTTCAGTAAGAACTCGAGTAAGGGGCTGAAGATAGTGCAAGAGACTGTTTATCAAACAAGTAGAGAGGCTAAAATCACCGGTGACAATATGTCAGGACATGACGAAAGTAGGAGGTGTTACCAAAGATCGTCACAGTCCGTACGATGAATGGATAAGGACGAATTAGATAAGTGTATGCATGTTTGAACCTACAAACATTGGATGACGAATTTGGTGCATTTGTTGACTGAGAAGTGAGCTTTGGCATGAATTAGTCATGCATGTCAAGGAGGTGTACATTCTTATGGATTTTGAAACATATGAAGCAGTAATAAGTCGCTCAAATTATCGATATGCCTTATTATAAGTTTGAGATCGTGTGACTTTGCGTGTGAGGATGCTGGTGTGAGCTGTTTGTGACAGCAGACCCAGGAAGGTCTTTGGACGGATTAGGATACGACCGAAGAGTCCCTAGTTGATGGTGGGACGAGGGATAGCCGTTAGTCAATTAACTGGAAGGTGACTGTAGGTCGTCATTTGATGCATATTTTGTGATAAATCAGGTGGAATGCATATAAAGTGTGTCGGTTTTATGATTAGATTGGATGGAGGCAGTTGATGCAGAGATTGGTTGTGGTTGTAGTATTATGAGTCTAAACTCAAGTGGGAAGAACCATTAGTACACGGTGACACCCTAATGAGGTGCGGCCATATGTTCAGCCGCAAAAGCTCTAGGTGCTTACAACATGGTAGCACCCGGTGTGGGCACACATAGGGGATACGCACGACGACGAGAAAAGACGGATGAGTCAGAGTGATGAGCGTGTAGCACCGAATGAAAGGATGGAGTTAGCACGTTGTAGACGGAGAAGTGAAATTTTGAGTAGAGAGGATCCAAGGGATAGCTCAACATGGTGCCATCCTGTAGGATCACCTGAAGTTTCCTTTTTTTGAGAAGTGGGATGACAGTCTGATACTAAAGAGTGTGTTCAAACACGTAATGGCATGTTGTGAGCAGGGGATTGGTTTCCCGAGGAGTTGAGGCGATATCTACCTGGTTAGGTTATTTTTGGAGTCATACAAGGACTTGAGCCTCAGTGTACCCCCTTTTGTGATTAGTTAGCGTGGGGGGGGGGGGGAAGCGCCAAATTCTGTCTGCAAAGGTTAGTCAGGCGGGGAATGTTAGCGTTATGTGTGAAATTATGTAATCATGTTGATTATAGGAAGGTTGGGGAAACGTTGGACTATTGCAATCCAATAGAAATTGTGTGGATTGTAGGTCTTGCTGCACGCTACATTAGGGGTTGGATGTCGTGCTTATGCAACCGTGTTAGGTAATAGCATATGCCACGGGTCTTTAGCTGTTTTATATGTTATGAGCTCGACGTACTGAGCAATGTAGGGTGGCTCGACGCACTGAGCAACGTGGTACAGAGTGGGGGTGCCCGGCAAGACGCACTAAGCGGATACGCATGGCTCGACGTACTTAGTATGTGCGACTCGGAGTACTGAGCGGTGGAGCTAGTATTTGGATAGCTCTAAACGATGTTTGGGATGTGTAGGAGGTCCAAGTTTGCTTTCCAATTAGGCACCCTTCACACACTCTCCTGGGTATATTGATATTTAGCAAGTCGTGCACTAAGTCCTTCTCAACCTTATTCTTTAAACAGGTGAAGTAAACATGCCCTGACTGTGCATGTCAAATTATTCCAAGTAGGCATTCAGATTCAACATGATCTAATATCACCTTGACAAGCGATTTGGAGATTTTGTTACCTTTATCAGTAGTGTTCCTTTGCATCATGAATCCACAAGGATGAGTTGTGCATGGTGATTTTATCACCATTTTCTGCTAGTTGACCCAAGCTGACTATATTGCTACATAGTGTTGGTACGTAGTAAACTTCAGGAACTAATCTTTGTTGGCAGTTTTTACACTAGAAAAAAATTGAACCCTTCCTTCCAATGCACACTTTAGGCGTAGTTTTTTTTTTCTACTTCAATATAAGTAGATACTTGTTTTTGAAATTAAAAAAGATAATGAAGTTTTTTTTCCAAGTCACAAAAACTATACACGCCTCCCTTTGTTCTCCACTGTGGCTTGATTTATTTTTCTTGAAGGATCTGTAGGTTGATCCTTACACTTAGTATCAGAGCTTCAACCAGCTTCGATGAAGAAGAACAAGCTCCACGGATAGATGGGCAAAAGAAAGATGACTCGCTCCCACTCCATTACCCGATGTTATCCAGAAGTATGTTGTTTGGGCGATTAAGATGAAAGTATTCATGCAAGCTCAAGAAGTATGAGACATGATCAAGCCCAAGAACCCACAACACCATTGATATGTTTGGGCAACTAAGATGAATATTCATGCAAGCTCAAGAAGTATGGGACACGATCAAGCCCAAGAACCCACAACACCCCATCAGTGGCAAGAAAGAAAAATTGGTGATTCTAGTAATCTATCGGGCCATTGCTGACAATAACAAAGAAATAGTCGGCAAAAGAGGTGTGGGATATGCTCAAAACAATGTACGTAGGTACCGAACGAGTGTAGACGGAAAAAGTGCAAACCCTAAGAGCAGAATTTGAGGCGTTAAAGAAGACGGAGTCGGAGACCGTAGACGACTTTACGACAATGGTAAGCGATATCGTTAGCAATATACGTATGCTCGGTGACAAACTAAAAGAAGAATATGTAGTCAAAAGGATACTACGAGCGGTGCCATCCAAGTTCGTGCAAATTGCATCGACCATCGAGAAGAAAATAAAGCATGGCGATGACGACTCAAAGTCTTCTCAGAAAAGCAACCGAAACAATTCAACCCAAAACCACCAAGACAAGGGAAGGGCTCGTGGTATAGGAGGCAACACTGGGTCTCGTGGAGGCTGTGGAAAAGGGGGTACCCATAAGTACCGGGAAGGTAACTGTGGGGCAACGGATACTCGAGACAAAAGTCGGGTCCAATGCTATAATTGCCAAGTGATGGGTCACTAAACTGCCGAATGCAAGAACCCAAGGCAAGAAAGAAATCGCGAGGCTAACGTAACTTAAGACCATCACGATATCGAACCGGCACTATTACTCACTATGTCACAACGCAAAAAAAAAGGGATGATGAAGTCCTACTCAATAAAGAAAAAGTAAATCTCAAACTCACACCTCACGGAGAAAGCCAAACCTCATCAAAACTCTGGTACCATGATAATGGGGCCAACAATCACATGACCGGAGACAAGGCCAAGTTTCGCAACTTAGATCCAACCACCCACGGATATGTAAAGTTTGGAAAAGTCGGGGAAGATAATGACTAACAATTCAAAAACTGGATAACTCCTAATTATAGATAACTCCTAATCATATAACCTCTGAATTATTCTAACAAAACTAAAGTATTGCCTATTATAATAGGGTAAATTGCATAAAAGTCACTAACTTTTAGAAATTTCTTGATTTTGACACTGTGTTTTTAGTTTTTGCAATTAAGTCATTATGTTTTCAGAAAAATTGAAATCAAGTCATTATGTTTTCCAAAAAGTTGCAAATATGACCATATGACGGGATGGCAACAAGTTACCAGGTTGCCATGTCATATAGTCAGATTTGCAATTTTTCATAAAACTTAGTGTCAAAATCTAGAAAATTGGAAAAATTAGTGACTTTTATGCAATTTATCCTTTTCGATTATACAGCTTAATCACTTTACATGTGTCATACAGCCCCAAAAAAGAACAAAAAAAAAATCAAAGTTCAATGGTATTTGTGACAAAAATAGGAAGTTTGATGCTATTATGCAAAGTTAACGATTAAAACCATAATTATAAACATTGTATCAAAGCTAGTAATTTCCAAGTACCCAACCCAATTTACAAAAAGGGTACTCAAGTTTGGGTATACCATTTACAAAAGAAACATATTTCTAACAGGGCAATTTAATACAAAAGGGCATACAAAATAATTGCCCATCTATCCCTATAATTCATAACTTCAGCAATTTCCAAGTACCCAACCCAATTTAGAAAAAGGGTACTCAAGTTTGGTATACCATTTACAAAAGGAAATATTTCCAACGAGGAAATTTAATACAAAGAGGGCATATAAAATAATTGCCCATCTACCCTACAATTCCTAACTTTCACCTACTCAATAGTTAGAGGGTCCCCGCTGGTTGCACCTATAGAACCGATCGGCTGACTTAGCTTTCTTTTTAGTATTCTCTCAGGCTTTTTTCTCTTTTTCAACATTTGCTTGGAGGGTTGGGCTTCTTTAATTCCTTCATCAATCTCAGTATTCTATCGTGTATTCTGTTGTCTTTCAGGAACCATATCAGGTGTCTGATTAATGGGATTTTCTTCCTCCACAGGGGTGATGACTGCTACTTCTAATGGTAATGGTGATTCTTGCAAAAACACGTAGTACCTCATCTTTTGAGTACCCCGACTCTAGAAGGTCTGCTACATTTTGATGGCCCCTCAATTTTTGTTCAACTTCATCATCTTGTAGCCCTTCCTCAACACCTTCATTTACAGGAATTTCAGGAAAATCTGATTTTCGTACCCTTGCACCACATGCAACCAATTTCTCATTGCCCTGATCACATAAAAACATTTAGCAATCTAATTTTAGAATGCCACAAGAAATAACAATTTACTTTAAGAATGCGACAAGAAATAGCAATCTACTTTGAGAATGCAACAACCAAAAGCAATCTACTTTGAGAATGCAACAACAAATAACAATATACCTTGATAATGCAACAAGAAATATCAATTTTTAGTGATTTTTTTCTAACCGGACAAATAATAGCAAGCTACTTTTAAAATCACCAAAGTACCTTTCTTTTAGTGCTTTCTCCAGATCCGTAAGTTTTACCGGCTTTGGTTCCTGTCTCAATCTGGATTTTCTTCAAGGGTTTTCCCAATTTTCTTCTCTTTTAGTGGTGGTGGGTTTCTTATATTTTTACATGTTCATTTGTTGTGTCCTGATTCCCAACAGTTTTTGCAAATTGTGGTGCCACCTGTAGCCCTTAGTCTCGTATATCCTCCATCATCCTTTGTGACATGTCTTTTTCTTTTAGTTGTAGGCCTCCCTCGCATTCTTCTAGCCATTGGAGGTAATGGTCTAATATACGGGGTTTTGGCCCACATACTACTACCATTTAAGGGCCTAATGTTACTTTTATACGTGTGGGCAAACATCTCTTTACTAAAGTAGTTGCTTACAAACCCTTTTGCTTGTTTATGGCTATAGTTCAATGCAGCACAAGCATGGACACATGGAATCCTTGATATTTCCCAAAGTCTACAAGTACAAAGCCTTGATTCTAATTCCACTTTAAATGAATCAAAGCCAAGCTTAAGTTCAAACACTTGGCAATCACTTGCAATAACAACCCATAAACTGCATTTTTCATACAAAGTTAGTAATATACCTCATGTAGTTACTAGTATCACAGATTTAGCAATGTACCTCATGTTAGCACAACGGACCTTTAACTTTCTTAAGATGGCAGGACAAATATCATCATTCCATGTCAGGTGTTTTGTTGACATTCTGCAGAACCTTTCCATAGTATAAATTCGTATCTCCTCCAACATGGTTAGTATCGGTTTTGTCCTTGCCTCGAGTATGATAGAATTGAAGCTTTCCGATATACCATTTTCCACAGCTTCACAAGCCCTTCCTTCAGCAAAGAATTCCCTACTCCAAGTGTCGGTGTCCTTGTCAATGAGATATTGATATGCACTGCTATTCATAGCCTTCAATTCCTCCATTACACCAAGAAAAGATGCCTCGGTAATTGAAGTGGCTGCTCCCCAAAACAATATTTTGTAATCCACACCATTATATCCGTTTTTTGAAATTTGCATACACATGTCTTGCACATTGCCTGTGCTCCACTAAAGGCAGAACAATTTGATTTGTTCGCAACATCAACGACGGCCCCCGCAATTGGATACAACTGGTTGTTCTCATCCATACCAATTGCAGTAAGCAACTCTCCTTTGCATTGACTTTTAAGGAAACAACCATATAAACCAAGAACTCTTCTACAACCCCTTCTGCACCCTTCGCTTACTGTATTGAAGCAAATATAAAACCTATGAAAATAAGTGTTTCTATCTGGATTGACCGTGACACCTACTTTGGCTATACTTCCTGGGTTATATCTGATAACCTCATTTGCATAGTCCCCATACACGTGCATAATGTTCTGTTAGCTCGCCATTTATAATTTCCAATGCTTTCTTCTTTGCCCTGTAGCATTGATCCTTTGACACTTCACATAAAAACCTCTTCTTTACTTCTACTCTCATCTGTCTAGCTTTCATTCTAGGATGTCTAGTTAACTTTTTAAGAAATTGTTTTGCAATCCAGTTTGGACCTACCAAAGTAGCATGCTTAAACTCCCTAATACAAGTATGTGTTTCATTAAGTCCCTTAATTTGAAAGGATTTTTCATTGTTCATCCAAGATGCCCAAAGTTTGAAGGGACATTTTTTCCCGTTCTTATCGGTACCACAGCTCGCTTGAAGCCTTTCACTAGAAGATTTCACCACCTTTATTGGATAACCGTTGGCGACAGCATAATTTGTTAAACAATTACGTAACTGTTGTTGATTAACATACCTTTCCCCAAGGTGTGCTTTCATGTTCTTCCAATCAACACAGGAGTCATGCATACCATATTGAGGAACACTTGCAACTATATCATCATCATCCATGTTCCTTTCATTGTCTGATATGCCATCTTCTTTGATAACTTCATCATCAACTGTATCATTTGTAACGGGGACATGGCATAGGTCGTACAAAAAATCATCATAGAGAGGTTTTACAATCTGAGTACTACATTCTTGATCTCCATCACTATCATCTAATTCCTGATCAACTACAAAGGCTTTATCATCTTATTTACTTGATGTATCCCTGTAATGAAGAACCAACTACCAAAATTAGTCAAGAAATAGCATTGCACTTCCAAGTTTGGGTATACCAAAGTTCAATGCTTTTAGCAACATAAACTGTTATCAGGCAAGGAAAATTACTATTCGGGCAAGAAAAAACAAGTGAAGGCCTAAAATCCAACATAAACTGTACAATGATACATATTGGTCTTAAGAAAAAGAATCAAATAACATATATGGTTTTTTCAAATACCAGAAATCAAACTATGGAAACCAATAACAGATACGGTTCTTGGAACCTATGCAGTTATCGTGGTCAAAACTATAATAGCGGTAACTGACTGATATTTAACTTAGCGGTTCTCGCGGTGGTATAGCGGTGGTGTAACGGTTTTTTATATTATGTAGAATTTATATATTATACTATTACTAGTAGAATTAATATCATAAAAATTATAAAAAAAATCACATGAGGCTTAAGACTTAACATTCTATCGTGATAACAGACTTTTACAGCAAATGTGTATCAATCCTATAAGAATGCCACCATATATCTACATTTTATAAAAAAATAGCAAGCGAGTAAACACATAAATTAAAAAACATGTTATTATGTTAAAAAAAATTTACTTACATGGTGCAACTTTCATTCTACTGGTATCGCGGTAAATCGCGGTAAATAGCGGTCCAAAATCGCGGTAAATCGCGATAAATAGCGGTATTTATCGGCGCAAATAGAAGTACCGCGAAAACCAGCCATTAAAATGAATCACTATTTAATCAGGTAGCGCTAACCGCGATACCGGCGCGATACCAGCGCGATTAACTGCATAGCTTGGAACATAACCCATTGGGTTCAATGTCTGTTGATCTCCATGTACATGTGGTATCAGGCAAGAAAACTCATGAAAACCAATCATAGGTTTTCTGATTGCAGTCGGAGAAGAAGACGCAAGATATTTACCTTTCCATAGAATTTATGGGTTCTTCCATTCTCTCAAGAAGAAGACGTCGGGGGGTTGTCTGATTGTAGTCGGAGAAGAAGGACTATACACCATAGGTTGTTTGATTGCAGCCCTTTACTTGCAGTCTTCAAGGTGTGGGGTGGAGTGCAGTGGTGGAATGATGTTAAACTGGTCGGAGAAGAAGGAGGTCACAACAATTGTCGGTACGACGTCGTCTGCTTAGAGACGTCGTTGTCACAACGAATCGTGGTGATGGTTTGCGTTAGTGAAAAGCCGATAAGCGGGTAGGTTTACAAACAAAAAAGACGATTCACGCTATATCACGTGTTGTTACCGAGACAACCTAGCAAACCCGTTATTTGGTCAACTTTGCCAATTTTATGAAAACCCAATGACTTAATTGCAAAAAATTAAAACACGATGTCAAATTCGAGAATTTTGGAAAAGTTAATGTTTTTTACGCAATTTACCCATTATAATATTGCGTTACCTAGTGTACATGAATCCAAAATATTAATTGTTTTTTGTTAGTGGGACTTCTCATACAAATATTATAAAGAAACATCATAAGTTCTCAATTCATGATTTTTAAGCAAGCAATTATCCAATAAAATATGAAAAATGAAAGTCTAATTTCATTATTAAAAAATTAAAAATACATTTGCTTATTCAACCCAACATAAAAAAACTAAAATTTAGTTAATTACAACCTTTTACTTCAACGGTGTTTCGAAAATATATTTGATGTCTTATATCACAATTAAGGGATAGGTTCAACATAGAACCAAATTATATCACCTAACCATAGAACCACGATCTTAACCGTTTGATTAGATTCCTTCATTAAGGGTATGATGGTAAAATGGAAATACTAGAAATAAAACCTCTAATAAATACGTCCAGTAAATGAACAAATGTTCATGAATGAACAAATGTTAATCAGTGAATAAATGTTCATCAATGAACAAACAAACGTTCATCTCCTTTTCTGTATATTATTTCTTTGTAAATGGACATATGTTCATAAATGAATAAATGTTCATCAATGAACATGCATTCATCTCCTTATCTGTATATTGTCATTCCCTGTAAATGAACAAATGTTCATAAATAAACATATGTTCATAAATGAACATGTGTTCATAAATGAACAAATGTTCATCAATGAACATACTTATTCTCTGTAAATGAACATATGTTTCAAAAAATCACGCAACATTTGACGCTCCTATATTTTAGGGATGTATAAAAAAACCCAATATGCCATTGCCTGGGTATGATTCCCTACATTAGGTGCATAACTTCTTAATGTGTCACTTTTAATCAAATCCATTGATATAACGATCTAAGGGTTATAAGGATGGTTATATGGTTAGGTGATTTAATTTGGTTCTATATTGAACCTTCCTCACACAATTAAATGGTAAAAAGAGGTATATACGTTGCTAGTTGAAAGAGTTTACCCAATCAGTGGCGGATTCATGAATTATCACTAGGGGGTGCAAATTTTTTTTCCCGGAATGTAAAGGGTGCCCTTATAGAAAAAAAGGTGCACTTTTGTGGGTAATTGATCAAAATCCAAAGTTTAAGTTAATTAGTGGGTGTCATTTTTTTTTCCGAGGGGATGCAACGTACTAGAATTTTTTTTTTTTACAAAAGCCCGCAAAAGTTGAGCCGGTGCATAGCCCCTTCCTTGCTCTATACTGGAACCGCCCCTGTACCCAATGTTAAACACCATTTTGTAAGTCATATTGGGATGTTTTTTCTAGCTTCACTCCTGAAGAAGTCCCATTGACAAGAATACTATTGCCCAAAACGTTACATCTAGTTAGACAATTCCTATGTTGACTTCCTTTGTAGATTTCAAACAATTTCAAGAATGTAAAATATGGATATAAAATATATGTTTTATCAATGTGATCGTTGATTGTCGGCGATTGTCGGCCTAATTTAGCTGCGGCACAAAATATACAACACCTAATGTCGACACGAATAACTTTTTGTTTGAATTACAAACAATGTTATATTTGAATAAACTTTGAAGGTATAGAATATTTCATTTACACCATAATGTTAGATTTTGGTGAAATATTCAAAGACCAACTAGTAGGTCAAGAGGTTAGGTTTTTTTTGGAACTTGACTATTTGGTCTCATCTGAGGGTACCTAACCCCGTAACCCAGGACAGTTGACAATTACCAATGGCGTAAAAGCCTTTCCTCTCCACTTGTGCCTCGCCTCCAGGGAAAATCCCCACATGGACGTTAGTTTGAGTCGAACCCCAGACCTCCATCCAACGGGTATATAACCCGGGTGCATCAACCCCGCTAAATTGGGATCACTTGCGGGTCAGGAGGTTAGGTGGGTTACACAGATGGCAACATTATTGGATCTACTTTGTCTTATTGAAAAGAGTATAACAAATGATGACATGTGAAATAGTGTAATTTAAAATAATAAAAAAAAGCACAGGGTTAGGTGGGTTAAATAGACGGCAACATTATTGGATGTATTTTATATGATATTTAATTCGAGCAAGGGCGACCCAAGTAAAGAAGCAAGCGCAGAATTAATCATCGCTGAGCAAACTCAGTTCTGTAACTTCACGGAACCATAACCATACCCAATCACCCACATATATCACAAAACAATGTCTTCTACAAGAACAAACCTACAAGAGTATCTGATCCCACTAGAGGAGATCGTGTTGGCCACTCACAACTTCAGTTCAGAAGCTGAGATAGGACGCGGCGGATATAGTGTTGTCTTCAAAGGAGAACTCTCTGAAAGATGGCAAAACCGCAAAGCTGCGTTCAATTGCTTACGTCCTGGACCTTATTTAGGACAGCCTGAGTTCCTTAACGTGGTTGAGATGATGTCCGGCTTCAACCATGAAAACATCATTGGTTTTATTGGCTACTGTGACGAAGCCAATGAGATGATTATTGTTTCTGAATATGCTAACAATCAAAGCCTTTATGAACATCTCGATGAGACTGATAAGAGGCGTTCGCTAACATGGGCACAACGCCTGAAGATTTGTGTAGGGGCTGCAGCAGGACTCGAGTACCTTCACTCAGGTCTTGGAGAGGGCCGCTTAGTCATACACAGAAACATCAAGGCTCAAAAAGTATTGTTAGATGATAATCTTGAAGCAAAAATTTGTAGTTTTAATCTTTCAATATTAGTCGACCCAAATCAGCCATCAGTAGAGTCCTCCGAAGAATTGGTAGCGGGTACCCCATCCTATATGGATCCCCTATACACTGAAGGTGCCACCCCCAAGATAGAATCAGATGTTTACTCATTTGGAGTCGTATTGTTTGAAGTGTTGAGTGGAATGTTTGCTTATCAGACAAGGAGCGTTGGTGATAATAGGCCACAATCACTCATAAGTTTGGTCCGACGCTACTATGATGACGGACTGGACAACTTAATTGATCCTCATATTAAAGACCACGTTAACATTCGTTCTTTCCGTCTATTTAAGAAAATCGCGTATCAATGTATAAGCTGGAACGTAAAAGATCGCCCTACGATGAGCATGATCATCCGGAGGATTCAGGAAGCACTGGATATTCAAGTAAGTTTTTTTATTCAAATATTTTGAAGGACATTTAGTTTTATATGTATGAAAGAAAACTATCGTGCATGCAGATAATAAATAATATCTTTAGTATTCTTATAATTTTAGATGGAACGGTTGGGTTCCATGTATTGGAAATAAATAACCCGCCTCCACACAAAATTGGGATAAGCTGGGTCCAGTACGTATATTTGCAAAAACTTTCGTTAATTTAGTATTCTTATAACTTAAAGAATGGTTGTAACTATCTCTTCTTTGGTTTATTTTTCTGAATTTTCTGTTTCAAGTTAAATCGAATTGTAGGAAAAAGCCCCTAGCTACATCATACGACGTACATTAACATTTAGCAAAAATGCCAACTCTATCTAGAGAACTTATTCAGTTGCAGAAACTGTTAGTTATGTGCATTTTTTAAGCCAACTCTGTTCGTTATATTCCAGAACAATGAATCTGCTTCAATCTTTACCTTGCCGAGTTACCAACATCAAAACCTTGAAAGCTTTGTAATACCTCTGGAGGAGATTCTCTTGGCTACACAAAACTTCAGTGAGCACAGTTATATTGGAGGTGGTCGATCTGCTCGTGTCTACAGAGGACAACTCTCTGAACAGTGGCAAAACCGAACAGTTGCCATCAAACGACTTGTAGATCTTAGCGACCAAAGGAAGGATGAGTTCCATAACGAGCTTAAGATGGCTTGTAGTTTTCACCATAAAAACGTCATTGATTTCATTGGCTACTGCGATGAAGCCAATGAGATTATTATAGTATATGAATATGCTATCAATAGAAGTCTTCAGCAGCAACTCGACGAACCTGGATTTGATAAGGGAGATTACCTAACATGGGCACAACGTCTCCAGATCTGCATAGAGACAGCAAGAGGACTAGAATACTTTCACTTGGGTCCATGGGAGGGCAATAGAGTAATTCACAGAAATATACATATCTCAAACATATTGTTAGATGACAATCTGGTGGCCAAAATCAGCAATTTTGCTTTGTCACTATTAGTAGACCGAAATCAACAACAAATTTATGACGTTCCTAAGCGTATTAACTCATATTACACAGATCCTATATATGGTGAAAGTGGCCTGGTCAACACACAATTAGACATTTACTCATTCGGGGTAGTAATGCTAGAAACGTTGAGTGGGACAAGGGCTTATGAAAGAAGAACCATTGGTGATGATCAGCCACAGACACTTGTACATGTGGTCCGACATTATTATCATGAAGGACTGGATATGTTAATTGATCCTGTTATAGAAGATGAAATTAATATTCATTCTTTCCGTGCGTTTATAAAAATTGTGTATCGCTGTGTTAGTTTGAACTTAGAGGATCGCCCTACGATAAAAAAGATCATCAAGCAACTTGAGGAAGCACGATATCTTCAGGTATGATTTTTTTTCATTAATCTTGTTATAGAAGATCAAATTAATATTCATTCTTTCCGACATTACTATACCATCCACACTCGTTCGATGCCATTGGTAACAAAAAGTCTCTAACATGTGTTGAAAAAGATGGAAGAATGTATCTTCGGATGTATAAATTCAGATAATGCTTGAAATTGGTAAAAAAACGTCTCTAACAAGTTTTAATTTTGTTTACTTTCACAGAACCAGGAATCACCTTCTGCCATAATCACACGCAGCGCCCAACATCAGAACGTGGAAAAGTTTCGAATTCCACTGGAGGAGATCAACTTGGCCATCAAAGACTTCAATCAAGAAACTCCTATTGGAGATGGTGGATATGGTAAAGTGTACGAAGCACGACTCTCCGAACATTGGCGAAAATGCAGAGTTGCCATCAAATGCCTCGATCCTGAAGGACACCAAGGAAAGAAGGAATTCCTTAACGAGGTTAAGTTGATTTCCAGCTTCCATCATCCTAACATCATACCTTTCATCGGTTATTGTGATGAAGGAAATCAAATGATCATAGTATCCAAATACGCAATTAATGGAAGCCTTGATCATCACCTCCGAGACCCAAGTAAGAGGAATCGCCTAACATGGGCACAACGACTCAAGATTTGCTTAGGGGCAGCAAAAGGACTCGACTACCTTCACTCGGGTCTAGGGAAGGACAAGAAGGTTATACACCGAGATGTCAAGAGTGCAAATATATTGTTAGACGAAAATATGGAAGCCAAAATTTGTGATTTTGGTTTGTCAAAACAAGGCCCTCGAAACCAGCAAGATAGTCATGTTTATACAAAAGTTGCTGGTACCGATTTCTATATTGATCCCCTTTATCGAGAAAGCAAAATCCTCACTAAAGAGTCTGACGTGTATTCATTTGGAGTCGTATTGTTTGAAATGTTGAGTGGAATGCTAGCTTATGGCCCACAACCTCTGATAAGTCTGGTCCGACGCCACTATAAGCATGAACCAGAAAAATTAATTGATCCCGTTATAAGAGATGGAATTGATGACCAGTGTTTACATGCGTTTAGAGAACTTGCATATAAGTGCATCAGCTTGAACTCAGGGGAACGACCTACGATGGATAGAATCATCGACAGTATTGACGATGCAATAGATTTTCAAGTAAGTACTTTTTCTTTAATTATTCTTATTTTTTCATACGCAAGAAAAAACTAGCACATATTTAAAAATTTGATTACTATCTAATACGAAGATTGGTGGCTAAACTGATTTTCAACGTCACGATGCTTTTAACATATATGTATCACTAAATTTATATTCTTACAAATACCATTAAACGTAAGTCTTTCAGGAGAGTATATTTTCTATTAAATAATGTGAGTTGATGTGCATAAGAGGTTTATAGTATATCAATTTTTTGCAATCAAGGTTAAAGTACCGAATCGTGCCTCGAGGCGTTTTCCCACCAAGGCATGAGGCGTAAGCCTCGAGGCGAACCGAGGCTAGCAAAAAAAATAATTATAAAATTGTATATATGTAATAAAAACAATATAAAATCCCAAATTAAACATAAAAAGTCATGATTAATATCATCTTCCAAAAAAAATATTTTTAGTCTTAAAATTTATCAAAATCAAATAATATAAATACTATTAGGTCAAACGAAGTCTCAACTGTCACATTTTAAGTCAAAAACATATTTAAAATTACTTTTATGTTTTTTTTATTATGTTTTATCCTAAAATAAAAGCTAAAAATATCGAAAAGTAGAAAAAAAAGAGAAATAAAAAAAGACAGCATAATCAATATATACGCGTCGGACCGCCTCTCCCCGCATCATTTATCTGAGGCGTCCGCCCCAAATAGACCACCTGAGGCGCAGGTGGCGGCGCCTCAGATGCGTTTTTCTTCCGCCTCGCCTCGAGGCGTACGCCTCAACCGACTTTTAAAACCATGTTTGCAACGTTTTATATCTGTGATAAATGTAGCTAATGTATATCAAATCACATATAGACAATCACCGGCCCTACTGTCAGATCTAAACTCACCCGTTAGAAATCAAAAGTCGTTTACATATGGAGGGTCTTCCGGTAGACAGGAAATTCCTTTGTTTAAAATCAGGATGGAGGTTAAAGAAAATAAGAATTACTAGGAAATAAAAACTCCAAATCTTATACAGAATTAAGGACCAAATGGCCTGTGGCTCAAATGTAGATTTAGGAGTAGAGTAATCGGTGTATGAGTTAGCTATTTTGAAAAAAGATGCATCATCACGGAGGGATTGAAATATGTATGTGTCGTATATGCTAATAGTCTTCCCTAATAAGTTAGTTTCAAAATAACCGGCTTAATGAAAACCGTAGAATGAGCCAGCGGGGCATATGACTTTTTGCTTATTTTCTCATGTTTTTAATAGTTATAAAAAAAATCCAAAAATGGTCAAATTCTACCATACACCTTTACATGATATCCATTTTTTGCTCCTGTTTTCTTTATTGCCTAAGTGTTTGATCTTCTTTATTGCCTAAGTGTCTGATCTGTAAGATATTGAATTTATAGAAGGAAAACTTCATATTGTACATATCATTATAGACATAGTTACACCTATGTAGCTAAAAATCACGGTGGTTGTACGAACGGACCATGTATTAAATGAGTCAAATAGGAATTGAATTTTAGTACCCTTCGACCTCCTTTACAAAACCAAAGAATAAAATAAAAATCATGAAATAAGTTTTGGTTTGCCTGCACCAAGTTTGTTGGTGTGTTGGTGTCTCGATGCAGAAATGGGAAAAAGAATATATATGAAGTTTAAACCCAATGATAAAATATTTTTCAATCATAGGCTTAAACAAATTTAATAAAGAAATTCATTTGGGGTTGATATTTGTTTGTTTTTATATTTCAGGAACATGAAGTCTAAACATATCAGAACCTCAAGACTTGTAGTTTTTTGTGGCTGGTTGGGGTAAAGGTGGTTTTGTGCTACATATACATATATTTCGTTTTCGTTTATAATTCTTTTAATCATTTTCATCGGTTTAAAAGTTTCTTTCTAATTGTGTATTCATAGTTTCTCATATGATTGATGAACATTGTTGTTTTGTTTGTTCTTTGCTTTCTGTATAAAGGTATTTCTTGTTGGGGTTACAGTAAAATTAGGGTCGTTTAAGTAATCACAGATTGGTTCAAGAATCGTGTAAATCACTTTTCGAATTTGATATTTCGACCATATGTTTGGTTTCACGAAATTCAAATTTTGGATAATTCTTGAAGAATCAAACTTAATATTAGGCACAATAAAAAGTTCACGGTTTTAAAAAGTTGAGAGAATTCGTTTGGTTTTCGTTTCTCATTTTGAATGTTAATCTGATTGTTTATATCAGAAAAACTGAATCTTAGATAGTAGGAGCGGTTACAGCGGTGGTAGTTAGAGACTGATCAGCGCCTGATAAGCCAGCATCAGCGACAACATCAGCGCCAGCGAGTCAAGGCCCTGTAGGGGCTCTGCCCCTTGGACCCCACTAGGGGTTCTGTTCCTAGGACCCCGCAAGGGGGCATGACCCCTTTGACCCTTGCTATTAGGTCGTACCAGTATCGACTCAGTCTTATACAAGTGTGCACTCCCGCATCTCCTAACTTGTATTTAAACTAAAGTGTGAGCCCATTGAAATACTAATTATTTCATTAACTAAAATGTAAGATGACACTAAAATAACAAATAATCCTCCCCATTTTAGTGTAACCATGAAATAATCAAAGACTATAACACAGTAAACCAAATTTTTGCATAAATGAAAATGTCGATACGATTGAATTTTCATGTTCACATTCCAAATATTCAAGAATCGGGGTGTCCTAAGGATTGAACCCGTCAACCCATTTGAATATCTGAAGATAATATACACACAAATTTTAATAACTATCTAAAAGAAAAGACATGACACTATTATTATTAAGTCGAGTGTCCCAATCCATTCTTGATCGTATAAAAGCCAAGTCCCAAACTTTTTGAAGTACGGCTAAACTTCACGATCATATAGGTAATTCCTTTACTCATGTCGTCGCTTACATTTTATTATAGGAATTATTAAGAAATAAATTCATCTTGGCAAACTACAGGTCCGAACACACTAACATTGGGATGTTATTGATAATGTGTGTTCGAATCCAAACGTGTGAGCTTTCCTCATTGAATTCAGCCTCTAAAATCATACTAGAGGGCAATTGGGTGTCTCACCAATAAGGATTTATACTGACTTTAATCCCATCCCTATTACCGACTTGTGTACTAAGTCCCGCGCCAAACTTTTGGTACAGTGGTCCGCCAAATTTTGTTGCGATCTTACAAATTCCACCGAAATTACACCATTCATGATTAATCCTCTAATCATACTATGTCTAACACCTAAGTGTCTAGTCTTGCCATTATAAACTTGACTATACACTTTAGCCAATGTGGCTGCACTATCACAATGGATAGAAATTGGTGCTATCGGCTTTTTCCACAACAGAATCTCATAAATCAAATGTTTCAGCCATTCTGCTTCTTTACCAGCTGCAGATAACGCAACAAACTCAGATTCCATTGTTGAGTTCGTTATGCAAGTTGGCTTTTTGGATGCCCAAGAGATAGCACCTCCTCCAAGCAAGAATACCCAGCCACTTGTAGACGTATGAATGTATGATCCTCTACATTTGATATCCAACTTGCATCAGAGTATCCTTCTAAAACCGAAGGATACCCAAGGTAACACAAACCATAGTCCATGGTTCCTTTTAAATACTAAAATACTCTTTGAATTGCTAGCCAATGTTGAGCACTAGGATTACAAGTGTATCTATTCAATTTTCCAACGGCATGAGCAATATCTGGTCGAGTGTTAGTCATAGCATACATTAACGACCCTATAGCTTCAAAATATTTAAGTTGTGATAATTCCATGCCTTCATTAGGCATCAACTTGACACTATGATCCATGGGAGTACTAAAGGGTGAACACTCACTATAACTGAATCTTTTTAGAATTTTCTCACTAGTGAGATTGCGTCATAGCATTTCTCTTGTTTATCCGTTTAATCCTTATTCCAAGGATTACATCTGCCTCCCCTATATCCTTCATCGAAAACTTTCAGGATAACAAATTCTTGGTTTCATCAACTTGATGTTGATTCGTACCAAATATCAACATATAGGCAAATTATCACACGTGAGCCGGAAGACTCAAACCGGCTATAAACACATTTGGTAGACTGGTTTAATGCAAACCCACGTCACAAAATAACTTCATCAAACTTTTGATGCCATTGGTTAAGAGCTTGTTTCAGCCTGTACAACAATTTCACAAGCTTACATACTTTATGCTCATTACCGAGCATAATAAAACCTTCGGGCTGTTTCATGTAAACTTCCTCGTCAAGATCACCATTCAAAAAGGCTGTTTTAACATCCATTTGATGAATAATCATAATGTGAATAGCCGCCAAGGCAATTAACAATATAATAGGAAATATACGCGCTACCGGAGCATATGTATTGAAATAATTGATATCGGGTTTTTGTCTAAACCCTTGTATGACTAACCGAGCCTTGAACTTGTCAATGGTTCCATCTAATTTCATTTTCTTTTTAAATATCCATTTGCAACCCACAAGTTTTGTTCTCTAATCCGACAACACCCATTTGCAACCCACTGGTTTTGTTTTGAACCGGGTGGCAAATCCGACAACACCCAAGTATTGTTCTCTAATATCGAAGACATTTCGTCATCGATTGCTTCTTTCCAAAACGCAACATCCCAAGACTCCATAGCCTCTTTAAAAGTCTTAGGATCATCCTCAACACTATAAGAGTAAGGATATTTTTACCCCTCTTCATCCCTTGAACCTTCCACCAAATACATTTGAAAGTCGGGACCAAAGTCTTTTGCAATTCGACCTCTTTTGCTTTTTCGGACTGGTTGTGTTTCTGGAGCTGAAACACCTTCCAAACCATCTAAATTTTGTGCTTCATTAGTGGTAGGAACCAGGTCCTTAGGCCTTTGAATTGATGAAAAACGCAGCTCATCAAAAATCGCATCACGCGATTCAATTAATGTGTTAACCGACACCGAATCGTTAGGTTCTATAACATAAAACCTATAAGCTTTGTAATTTTCTGCATATCCTAAGAAAATGCAATGAATTCCTCTTTCTCCCAAAGTTTTCTTTTTGCGTTCGGGTAATTTAACAACCGCTCGACAACCCCAAACCCGAAAATAATTTTAGTTTGGAGCTTTCTTGTACCAAAGCTCATATAGGGCTGATTTGTTCCTTTTATTAGGAATTCTATTTAAAACATATCAGGCCGTGAGCATAGCCTCTCCCCAAAAACCTTGACTCAAACCCGAATATGAAAGCATCGAGATTACCATTTCCTTAAAAACACGATTTTTCCGTTCGGCAACACCATTTTGTTGTGGTGTGTAAGGAGCCGTAGTTTCATGAATGATTCCAACATATTGAAAATAATGGGGATCCATATATTCCCCTCCCCTATCAGTCCTAAGACATTTTATTGTCTTGATTAATTGCATTTCTACTTTGGTTTTGTATATTTTAAACTTTTCCAAAGCTTCATTTTTGGAATGTAACAAATACATAACAAAACCGAATTGAATCATCAATAAAAGTAACAACATACTTTTTATTCCCTAAAGATGGTGTAGCATGAAAATCACATAAGTCGTTATGAATCAATTCCAAAACATCCGATTTTCTATTAGCATTAGGAAACGGTTGTTTTGTAATTTTCATAAGCATACATGTTTTACATTATTCAAAATTTATGTCAAAACTTAGAATTAATCCAATTTTTGACATTTCATACATTCTTCTAAAATTAACATATCCTAATCTAGCATGTCATAGCATTGAGTTATCTAGATTAGAAGAAGAAGTCATAAAAACAGAATTATCGTATGATGTAAACTTATTTATAATATTTAAACAGAAAACACGATCACAATAATATCCGAATCCCACAAACATACCAGATTTGGATAGAACATATCTATTCGGCTCAGTGACTTGTTTAAATCCTAAACGATTTAGCAAACCACTAGACACAAGGTTCTTGCGAACCTTAGGAACATACAAAACATCATATAATATAATTGTCTTTCCAAAAGTAAACGTTAAACTAACACCACCCATTCCTAATATTGGCTTGACTCCTTCATCCGCCATGCGTAAAACCGAAGCATCGTCAACCGGTTCCAACTTCTCGAACCTCCTTTCATCGTTACACACATGGTTTGTAGCACAAGAATCAAGCCACCAAGAGACTTCTTTATCCTCCTGTACATAGGAAACTTCAGAAGTTAGTGAAACAAAATTAGGGGCTGATTTATAAAGATAAATAGAAATTTGACCTTTTGGGGGACCTTGGTCCTTAGACCCGTCTTGTCCACTCCCACTAGTATCAACACCATCTTTTCCAAGTTTCACACGACAATCACGCTTCAAATGCCCAGGTTTATGACATCTTCAACACACCAAGTCCTTGGGTTTTTTGTTGGATTTGTTGGGACCATCAAACTTGCGTTTCTTGCATTTTCCCTTGTTGTTAGAAGTGTTTTTGTTCTCTTCAACCATGTGGACAGCGCGCTATCGAACATCAGATTTTCCCTTTCATTTGTCATTCTCTTGTACATGAAGTGATTCTTCAATCCGTAAATGACTACCATGTTGAACCAATGTCAACTCCTCCTTTTGATGTTTCAATGTATGTTTAAAATCTTTCCAAGAGGGTGGAAGTTTGTCAATTACACTTGAGACGGAAATGGATTCGTCCATGTTCATCTTATGCAGTGTAAATTGGCAAAGGATTCAGAGTAATTCATTGTATTGTTCCATAACAAATCGTGATTCAACCACACTAAGATCTTCCATAGTTAAAACAAAAAGGTAAGACGATAGACCTTGTCACACACCTCTCTTAAAATTAAATTCTCTCATGGGAGAACCATTAACCAAAATAGAAGCTCTAGCAGAAGACAAATACCCATTTATCCAATTCCTCTACTTCCACCCAAGCCCATTTGCTCCAAAATGGAATCGAAGTAACTCCAATTTAATAGGATCCGAGAAAGCTAGCTAAATGCAAAATAATAAACTCTTGACTGATAATCGGTAATAATATGAACAACACGATGAGCAAATCTAGATTTCATAGATAACAAAGAGTAACAAAACATGAAGATCATGTGGTAGGAAAGTGTTTCCCAACTACAGAGAAACACTCTGAAAAATAGAAAACTACATTTTGGTGCCCACATAGAATGACCAACATCCCTTCCTATTTATAGGAAGAAATGCTATATTCCTAAATACAATGGGAATATTCTAGCCTATCTATCAATTATCATTGTAGAACATTCCCAACTCTAACAATCTCCACTGAATGCTAGGAAATGATAAGGGATATAATGAGTGATAAAATACATCATACAAATACAAGACTAAAATACATAATATTCGGAAGCAGGAATGGTGTGGATGTGAGAAACAAATGTTGATATGTCTTGAAACTCTAAAGTGTTTGTGATCTTTGATGCTAGGTAATAGAATCTCTAATCGTCAAAATCTTCGGCTTCAAAGGATTAGGCTCTCCAAGGCAGAAAAGTGATATCTTAATCTACAACTGATGAGTCAACCTCTGATCAAGTCCGAAGGAATGTCTATACTCCGCAACTGAAGATCCCAATAAACAGATCACACGTCGTTATCAAATGTTTGGAACGTCTCTTGTTCCTCTAATCACTGAAGAACGTCGTAGAGTACTAATAGCAATAAATAACTTTCGTAAAAAACATCCTGTAATAGAGTCTGAACAATAAATAATCATGATCCGAAGATGATCTAGCAACGCCAAGAATTTGATCTTGGAAGACCAAACATAAGTGCCATGTCGCATACTAAATAATAGTTCATCGTCGGACTTCTTCGGAAATCTAAACTCTAACAATACTAAGAAGTGCTCTGAATCGTAATAGAATAATCTGTGTCTGAAGAAAATCCAAGCGATGCCAGAAATAGCAACGCCAAGAATTTGATCTTGGAAGACCAAACATAAGTGCCATGTCGCATGCTAAATAATAGTTCATCGTCGGACTTCTTCGGAAATCTAAACTCTAACAATACTAAGAAGTGCTCTGAATCGTAATAGAATAATCTGTGTCTGAAGAAAATCCAAGCGATGCCAGAAATTTAATCAGCGATGACTAAAAGTTTATGCCACATCGCATCGTAACGCTAAAAATATATTTGTCTTCGGACGACTCATGAAACAAAGCAATCTCGGTCCGGATGATCATCTTATATTCTCCTCCTATTTTTTATAACAAGTTCCGATTAAAAATAAATAATTTGGGCAGGAGAATCTCGGATACCAAGAGCTTCGCATGCTTACCCTAGATGTATAAAAGGTCTCGATAGAAACGAGACAGTCATCCGTAGCTGGTCGACTCTGCTATGCTATGTTGAATCAAGTAAATACCGATAAAACGGTAGATAACGTCTACTAAAATAATCTCTGATGTATGTGCTGAAGAGTGGCTAAAAAACCAACATAAGATCCTCGGTTGCAGAAGTAATGCTAAAGTGAAGTGAATGTTTTGGTCGAAAACCGGAGGATATCAATGAAATACAGTTCCGGAATGTGTCGTCGAAATATGTCGGTCAAAGACGTCGGATAAAAAATATCTTTGGTCGGATGCTACTGAATCGGGACCTTTGATTCATCAATCGATGTTCCGAAATATTGGTCAGTTGACCCAATGAAGAACGCCAGTAGCATCGAGTGGAATAAAACTCCACAATAACTACTCAGTCGTAGAAGGATGCAATCCGAAGCGATGTCGCTCGAAGAAAATATATCGCAATCTCGGAAGAAGTGTGATAACCCAATTTTTGAGGAAAAATAATGTAAAGACATAAAAATCGTTTCCTCATAATTCGCTTCGATCAATGTTGGAAAATATAATTGGTGTTAATAAAAATAATTGGATAAAAATAAAAATAATAAATTGGTTTTATAAAAAAAATTTGGTGCTAAAAAAATTTGGTGAGGAGGAGAAGGTAGAAGCTTCTCCTCGGATAGAAGGGAAAATGAGAAGGTTTAATGGGAAGGGTTGCTCAGGAGAGAAGGTGGAAAAGGAGCTTCCCATTCATCAAAAGAGTAGCTAAGTCTCCCTGATGGAAAAGAAACGAAATAATTGGTAAAAAATGTTGGTAAAAATTGGTTAAAAATTTTTCGCCCAAAAAATGTCTTTTTCTTCGATTTTGGGGTTGTTTCAAACGAAGGAGGAAAAGGAGGGGGTAAGAGGGAAACTTCGGACGAAGTGGGGTGGGTTTTGGAATTCATCTGAAGTATCAATATTCCTTGGTTTTGGGTTCAAAAAGAAAAGGCAAGGAAATGTTAGGGGTTAAACTCGGATGAAGGCAAAGTCATTTTCCTCGTTTCGGTTTCGTCCAAGGCAAGAAAGGTGAGGGGGTGTTTCTGTAAAGTTGTGAAAGTTAAAAGGGGTTAGGGATAAGTGAGGGAGGTGGTAAGGTTCAAAGCTAACAAAGGTGTTCTCATTTTTCAAAATTCGGGACACCAAAGTATGATTGCATTAAATGTTTGGAGAGCGAGGGATAAAGGTGCCGGTGGTGAGCATTGACCTTCCAACAATCCGACATATACGTACAATTCACGAGAGAAAAAAGGGAAAGCTGTGAGTGATTAATGATGACAGAGAGAGTGAGGAAAAGTCCCTTTTCGTTCGGCAGTTTCAAATCCACGTGCTGAGAAGCGCTTGAGCAACATGTGCTGCGTATAGTGTATTGGGGGAGGCGCGCGTAACAGACACACGCAGCTCATGCAGCTGGGCTGGATCTTGACTGATTCAAAACTTTTATGCAATAAGAGCATCCACAATGGTGGAGCTTTTTATAAGAGCTTTTTCAAAAAAATTTATGACATGTCATTGCCACATAATTATATTAAAAAGCTTATAAATCTTCCACTATAGTAAAAGCTTTTTCATAAATCTTGATACATTTAATTATTTTGTATAAATACAAATATCAATAAAATAATAATAAATATTAAAAAGCTTGAATGGTAGAGCTTTTTAATGTCAAAGTTATATGAAAAAGCTTTGCTAACAAAAAGCTTCCACTATGGTTGTTAAAGCTTTTTTCATTGAAAAAGCACTAAAAAAGCTTTGAAAAAGCACCATAGTGGATGCTCTAAGTCCATGAACATCCAACATATAAGCTTGTACAATGCTTTATTTACTCAAATTTCTCTCGTCTGATTAATTAAAATGCTTACAAACACCTCATGAATAGATTCCAAGGCTAAATACCAGTCATTTTGAAGCACAGGAGCAAATATTTTCAAGAAGATCTTCATCTTTCAAGAAACTTTTGCTCAAAATATTTCTCTCTTACTCATATGTTCTTGGTCTCTTCTATATTTTTCAGCAAAAACATAAGTAAAATGCATCTTTAAAAAAAAAAGACAAGAACACAACGTTCATTTTCTTCAACTGCAGAACATGAATACTTGAGAAAGATTGAAAAAAAATTAATAGAAGAAGCAACTTATTTAGGATATAACGAGTCAACCGAAAATCTTGGATAAACTCATCACAAAAATTTTAGATGTTAATCTTAGAAATTTGGTAATAACCGAAAATCTTCAAGAACAAAACAAAAATCGCTAATCTAGGTATGGATCGTTCCCTTGAAATAACCGTTAAATCTTCAAGGTACGACTCTGATACCAATTGATAAGACCCGAGAATGTTAGCGAAATGCGGAATAATAAACATCATGATAGATAATCGGTAATAATATGAACAACACGATGAGCAAATCTAGATTTCAAAGATAACAAAGAGTAACAAAAATACATGAAGATCACGTGGTGGGAAAGTGTTTCCCAGCCACAGAGAAACTCTCATTTTGGTGAATACACACAATCGCCAATATCCCTTCCTATTTATAGGAGGAAAGGAAATATTCCTAAATACAATGTGAATATTCTAGCCTATCTATCACTCATCATTGCAGTGCATTTCCAGCTTCAACGCAATTAAGCGAATCAAGCACTTTATCAAAATCGACTTTAAAGATTAGCACATCTTTAAAACTTTCTTTGCCGAATAGCGATGCTCAATAATGGCTAACGCGCTATCAAGGATGCTTCTTTCCTCTACATACGTTGTTTGATCTATAAATATCACCTTTCCCAACAACTTTTTAAACCTATACCCCCAAGAGTCTTGGAGAGAATCGTATACATAAAACCAATGAGATAAACAATTCATTTAATAACTCTAGACTCACCTTCACCAGCAATGACTTCTTTGATTGCTTCTTCCGTTCCCGACATCTAAAACCTGATAGCTTCCCCCAACTCGATAGTTTTGTTGACTTCGATGGATATTGAACTACCTGACGAGGTTGGACTTGAGAATCTCGAGTAGTTGACCACTTTCGTATTCGAATATCTCCTTATACCATAATTTTTCTTTTTCTTGTGGATAGAGTTCTTGATGATGTCTTTGAATCACATTGACATACTTCCTTTCTTTCCCCTTTTAGACATTGTATCGGGCTTTTGAGAGGAGAGAGATGTACTCTCCAGCGAATGATTTAGATTCCGCATGTTGGGGCGAGATTTTATTTGAGTAAATTCTTCATTTAGCCCATCACAATTACTTGGGCTGTTTAACATTACAAAATCTGCCACAACTAGGCTAGGAACCTCAATTGGCTCGTTTTCTTCCACCCTGGTACCCACCGTATCATGGCCTAACTCACTAAAACTGTTTATTTGATTCTCCACTCTATCGTATCCCTCCTCGTACACATCAATCGCCTTAGTATAATCATTTTGGATAGCCACGTAATCCTTTTTTGAAGGTCCCTCCGTCTCTTCAACTTCCATATCTTTCGGATTCGAAAAGGAATTGGCAACATTTTCCGATCTAATCTAACAACCAGGTTTCATTCACATGTTCCGTTGGGGGAGGAGGGATCACAATCTTCATTCTGATCCACCACAGAGGATTCACATTCTTCCTTACGGCCCGTTCTCGATATTTTTTATGGAGAGAAAGGGAAGGAATAGAAGGAAAACGATGTTCTTGAGTTTTTTTAAGGAGGGGAAGGGAAGGAAAAAAACAACACGTGTTCTTGAGTTTTTTTTTGAAGGAAGGGAAAAGGAAGGAAAGATTAGGCTTTTTCCATCTTAAAACCAATCATCTCAAATGTGGGATGATTAGGAGAGAAAATAAAGGAAAGGAAATAAACGGAAGGAAAATAAATATTCATTTTTTCCTTCCTTTTCCTCCCCTTCCGTTCCTTCTCTTTCCTTCCATTTCCCTTCAAAATTAAGTTCGAGAATGGGACGTTATTATCATTTGTATCCTTCCATATCGGACTCTCTTCATCTTCACCATCCTCATCACTAGAATCTTTTATTTCTCCTTCCTCCATGTCACTGTCTGAATCTGATTCTTTCACTTGAGTGATGTAACTTGGGCCACCAATCTCCATATTCTTGAGTGATTTAGCTTACCTGCATCTAATTGCATAATTTACCTTTTTGCTGAGTTGTGAGAATGCAAACTTGTTGACTAGAGAAATCTACAGCATCCTTTGAGCATTGATAGGGAATTAGAACCCTTCCTCTTTGTTCTGGAATTATCGTAACCATAATGGGTCCCATAATTGAATTGGAATACGGCGCTTATGTTCAACCAAACAATTCTTTGTTTATTCATAACCACCAGGTATCACGATGATCAGCAAGGAATGCCTCTACAACCGAAGAAGAATTAAAGTCAAGTGACACAATTAAACCTCCTAAATACTTAATTGAGGATTCTGCTAGGCCCGCCGAATGAAAACATTAAAGAAGTTTGTAAGTAAATCTAATTCTTTGATTTCCACCAATCAAACAGTGTTTTAGCCATGACGGTGATTTAGGGGTGAGAGGTGAAATAATTTTGGTACATAATTTGTTTTTTAGAAAATGGCTTGCATCACCATGTTTCAGTAACCCACAACCCATATATTATTTAGGAACCCATGGCTAAGGGAGCGGTGGGCCCTCCTGTACTGACCGTCCTAACAACAGCGAGCCCACGACCCCTGTAGCCACTGTTAGGATCGGAAAACTCTTCTATTCAACACTAGAACAGAATTACAATAGGAGGAGCAACTCTCACACTCGACTATTACAAAAAACCAACCCTTTCTCTAACACTTACATTCTAAGTGTTTCTCTCTAACTCTATATGTTTGTGGTGTGTTTTGGGATGTCTAAGAACTGAAACTTAAGCCTCTATTTATAGCTAAACTAGCCACTAAATCTATAGTATATGAACACATTGAATTCTTGGAAGAGAAGATCAAATTTGCCACCTTAAGCTTTGTCAACAATGGTGGTTTCAAGAATGGAGGGCTTCTAGATGGAGGCTGGAAATCAACAAATCTCCCCCTCCAGCCTCTTTTGAACAATCCTTAACCCAACTATGTCAGCACATAGTTTGTGTTTGTCTTGTGTCACCACCTTGGTCAACATATCTGCAGGATTGTCTTTTGTATTGATCTTTGATAACTTCAGTTCTCCTCTTTCGATTGCTTCTCTAAGCCAATGATAACGAGTATCGATATGCTTAGTGCGAGAATGGTACATCGAATTCTTGCTTAGGTGCAGAGCACTCTGACTGTCGCAATGAATGATGTATTCTGCTTGGGGAAACCCCATTTCTTGAAGAAACCGTTTTAACCATATAAGTTCCTTCCCAGCTTCAACGGCAGCAATGTATTCGGCTTCTGTTGTTGACAGTGCTACACACTTATGTAACTTGGATTGCCATGAGATAGCTCCCCCTGCCAAAGTGAAAACGTAACTTGATGTAGATTTCCTATTATCAAGATCTCCTGCCATATCAGCATCTGTATAACCTTTCATGATTGGCTTTGCTCCCCCGTAGCATAAACATAATTTTGAACTACCCTTCAGGTATCGCAGTATCCATTTGACTGCTTCCCAATGTTGCTTTCCTGGATTTGCTAGATATCTACTCACGACACCAACAGCATGAGCAATATCTGGCCTTGTACACACCATCGCATACATAAGACTTCCTACGGCTGAGGAATAAGGGACTCTCTTCATCTCTTCTTTCTCTTTATCAGAAGAAGGAGAATTTTTCTTACTTAACTTGAAGTGATTTGCCAACGGAGTGCCAACAGGCTTGGCGTTTTCCATGTTGAACCTTTTAATCACACGTTCAACATACTCCTCCTGTGACAAGAACAATTTTCTTGATTCTCTATCACGGATAATTTCCATGCCCAATATTTGTTGAGTTAGGCCTAAGTCTTTCATATCAAAGAACTTAGACAAATCTTTCTTCAAATTGTTGATCATGGTTGCATCTTGACCGACTATTAGCATATCATCCACATAGAGCAAAAGGATGACAAATTTCCCATCTGGAAACTTCTTTAAGTACACGCAGTGGTCTGCAACAGTTCTTTTGTACTCGTGACTTGCCATGAACGAGTCAAACTTCTTGTACCACTGTCTTGGGGCTTGCTTAAGACCATAAAGGCTCTTCTTCAGCTTTTAGACGAGATGCTCTTTCTTTGGGATTTTAAACCCATCGGGCTGCTCCATGTATATTTCTTCATCCAAATCACCATGGAGAAAAGCTGTTTTTACATCCATCTGCTCAAGTTCAAGATCTAGACTGGCTACCAATCCGAGCACGACTCGAATCGACATCATCTTCACAACCGGCGAAAAAATCTCATCAAAGTCAATTCCCTCCTTTTGTTGGAATCCTTTGACAACGAGTCTTGCCTTGTACTTCACAATGTTTCCTTTGCCATCTTTCTTCAACTTGAAAACCCACTTGTTTTTCAAGGCTTTCTTTCCTTTAGGAAGTTTCACCAACTCATATGTTTGATTCTTTTGCAAAGAATTCATTTCTTCTTCCATGGCCTTCTGCCAACTGGCTTTGTTAATATGAGATTGAGCTTCCTGAAAGCTCTATGGCTCCCCCTCGCTGGTAAGAAGGATGTAGTTCGAAGTTGGGTATCTTGAGGAAGGAACACGAACTCGATCAGATCGTCGAACTTGAGTTTCTTCATTAGAAACATCTTGCAATGACTCTGAATTATCAAGAGGTGGAAGCTCCCCCTGCTCAACACCTCCTTGATCTTCATCATCAACTTCATTATTCTGTTCATCGGTCGGAACATCATCTTTTGTTTTAGATATCATTTCTGGAACTTTGAAGCTTTGTTGCTCGTTAATCGATTCCTTGAAATCATAATACTGGTCTTCATAGAAAACAACATCTCTGCTTCGAATATCCTTCTTTAGTTCTGGGTCCCATAGCCTGTACCCGAACTCTTCATCTCCATATCCAATAAAGATGCATGGAGTGGATTTGAGGTCCAACTTCTTCCGTAATTGACTTGACACATGTGCAAACGCCTTGCACCCAAATACTCTCAAGTGAGAATATGTTATGTCTTTACCTGTCCATATCTTTTCTGGAACTTCAAAATTCAATGGAACTGAAGGTGACCTATTTATAAGGTAACAAGCTGTCAATACAGCTTCACCCCAGAATGGCTTTGGTAGTTTAGCCACACTAATCATACATCGGACCTTCTCAACAATGGTACGATTCATTCGTTCTGCTACACCGTTATGCTGTGGGGTATGTGGGACAGTCTTTTCATGCCTGATACCATATTTTGTGCAATATGTGGAGAACTCACGAGAATAGTACTCACCTCCATTATCAGATCTGATACATTTCAACTGCTTGCCAGTTTGTCTTTCCACCATTACATGAAAAGCTTTAAAACGATCAAATACTTGATCCTTTGACTTGATACAGTAAGCCCATACCTTTCATGATGCATCATCGATGAATGTCACAAAATACCTGCTTCCACCAAGAGATTCTACTTCAATGGGTCCACATACGTCGGAGTGGACAAGGCTCAACAACTCAGAGCGCTTATTTCTTGTGGAGCTAAAGGAAACTCTGTGTTGTTTCCCAAATAAGCAGTATTCACAAAGATCCAGGGCAACATCTTTTTCCATGGAAATGGACTTCTTCTTTTCAAGAGTTGTTAACCCTTTCACAGTCATGTGGCCTAGTCTTCTATGACACAGATTTGGTGATGTCTCTTCTTCTACTGCATTGAGACTTGGTTGAATCAACTTTGCATATGACTTATAAATAGTACCACAAAACTTTCCCCTTGAAATGACCATAATTCCTTTTAACAACTTCCAGTTGTGATCGCAGTCGTTGATGCAATCAAAAATAAACCTTAAACGCACTAATTAGCTAGGGCAAGTAAGGGTCGAATCCACGAGGAGCTTATGGTTAACAATCTAGTTCTAACAGATTTAAAAGCAAACAAATTCAGACAAACAAATACTGCAAAAGGTTTAATTCAATCAGAGAAAAGGGTGATCACTCCTGGTTTCAGTTTTGATTCCTAACAATGTATTATATCAGATTTTACTAATTTTGCGTTCATTCAGATTACATAGACATAACCGTACTGTTACTGACTAAATCTGGGATCAAACTATGTAAAATCCGCACCCTCCGTCCTACACACCACTGTGGATGATTTGGTACGGTGGGGAAGATCACAATAGAATTGTCTTACACTCAATCAAGCAACAATTTAAGAACAAGTAATGGAATCTAGTCATATGATTTAAAAGCAAACAATCCAAATACTGTGTTCATGAATCTAAAAAGTTCAAATCTAAATACAATACTGAAAGGAAATCAAAACCTACTCCCGGTTGTGATCACGGGATGATTTAGCTACTCATGACTTGAATTGATGCAAACTCTGTGCTGGAGATGTTGAACATGGCTGGATTCTTCAAAACTTCAAGAATCGTGGCTTGATCTTGATGCAAAAGAGGCTTAATTTGAGATTGGGAATTGTTTGGAGATGATTTGGGAGTGTTTTTGGCCTTGCAAAACTGTCAAAACCCTAGGAAAATCGTCTGGAGTCTGTCTTGGGTCGATGGGCTCAAGTTCCATTAAATAGAGTGGCTTAAATAAGGCAATTTAGGGCATTCTAGGCGGCAGCGTCCTAGGCCAGCGTCCCAGACGCCCCTGGGACGCTGTGTGTATTTCTTCAGCAGTTACGACGAGCAGCGTTCCACGACGAGACGTCCCAAAAACGCCCGGCGTCCTAGGCCAGCGTCCCAGACGCCACCTAGGACGCTGACGGGCTTCCTCGCGCATCTGGCTTGCTTTTTCCCTTCAAAATGGCCCAGAGTTCCAGGTCAGCGTCTGGGACGCTGCTAGGACGCTGAGCTTTTTCTCCCGCTTCCGGTGTCCGTTTAATGCGTGGTTTTCGCCCAAAATTTCCGTTTTTCAATCCCTGCATGTAATTCACTCAATTCCATCAAAAGTAGGGCCATTCTTGGTTCAATAAAGCTTAATTTATCATGTTAATCACGTATTACGTTAAACCAAAATGGCCCGATCAAACATCCCCAACTTATCTCTTTCTCGTCCCGAGAAAGACTCAACAAAATCAGAATTCAGGTCCAGTCCATAAAATAACAAGCAATCAAAGAAAAGTAGACATTCCAGTATTGCATACGCCTGTGTCCATTGCCAGCCCGGATGTCCGTTTATTTGAAGTGCAAAGCACTATTTAGTGATCTTAAAATTTCTTCACCCTGCAAACGGCTAAGTCAAAAATTCATTTTTCAAAAGTCTCTCCAAAGATACCAAGTTTACCTCCCCCCTGCGGTTTTTCAGTGACGTGTATGGTCAGTCCCCCTTTTTTTTGTTACTGCATTCTGTCCAGATTCCTAAGGTTCTTCTTTTTTTTATTGGTCCTTTTTATTTATTATTATTATTTTTTTCTTTTTCTCTCTCTTTTTTTTTCTTTTGCCGCATTACAACCATATTAAATTTATACTTTTACTCATTTGCCATTTTTACTTTTCCATTTGATTTGCATTCGTAGAACTTCAGTTGTGATCTATGTCTCAGAATATTTTGCTCCGAGTATAATATTCATATTTAAAGTTGATGGTGGATGTGAAAACCTGAAATGGAGTACACCAGGTCCCAGGTACGCAACAACCCCAAACAGCGGAATATAGATCGTTAATTTAAAATTACTTATATGCAATCTACTTTTCAAGTGAGTCTTGCCTTTTTGCGCGGCTTCCAAGAGGGGTCACCTACGGGTTGCCGGTTACTCAGCAAGATACTTATCAAAGTTCCGAAGGTATATTCATAATCAAGCTGTTGGTGGACGTGGAAACCTGAAATGGGGTGCACCATATCCCAGGTACGCAACAGCCCGAACAGCGGAATATAGATTACAAAAATAGGGACATCTAAGGTCGTGCGGTCATAGAATGCAGTAGGAATCTTTATAGGCAATTTCAAGAACCAGGCCATCAGGGTTCTTTAAACAGGGTATCTCTAGAGAAACTTTTGAAACATCAATTTTTAGAAAAAAAAAACAGTTTACAACTTGAAGTTAAAACATTTTTGTCCATTTGTTACTTGAACCGGACAGGCAACCACAGAAATATACATTAGCTAGAATGTCACTTTTATCTCATCACCTGCTATTCCATGTCCAGTCCCTTTTATTCAATCATTTTTCGTTTTGCCGAGTCACAACCGGGACAAAAAGGAAGAAAAACTCGGGGACAGTTCATCAAGTTCCAAAATTTCATCATCAGAGTACATCCAAATCCATATTAAAAGTTTTAAACTAACACAACCAAAACAAACACAACCGAGAGAAATAAAAGAAAAAAAATAGCAAAGAAGAGTGATTCACCTAGTAATTTGATGGTAGAGGAGGCTTAAAATTTTCATTTGGGTCCGAACAAAACCGAAAATTTTGGATTTTTTTATGTGTCGATTTCTTCAATCTTTCATCTTTCCTCGGTTTATTGTCACTCATTCAAGTGCACTCCTCCCCAACTTTGAGCGTTTGGATCGTCCCCGATGCAACAAAAATTATCCTACAAAAAACAAAAACGAAACTACAAGCAGAATATTAAATAAAAAATAAAAAATAACCCTCAATTTCGCCAGGGATCGCGATTGCACTTGGCACGTGCAACAAGCCTTTTAAACCCCTAGGTTGCCCCTAGTGGACGAGTGAAGTCTCGTGAGGGTTTGCAGTGAACACACCCACAAAGTTCGCGGGTTGCCTCCCGTAAAGCGCTAAGTTTAACGTCTTCAGCCAGACAGATACATGTACCATGCTTCACGGAGGATCGTATGTCAGTTGACTTTTTTGAAAAACAATCATGTTGTGGTGATATGGTGTCATATATTTCTCTTTATCTTCAAACAACTCACATTCTTGAGTTTCACCCGGATCAAATGGCATGTCAACTTTGACCTTATCAAATCCTGGTCTTTTACCTTTGAGTCTTCTGAAAGAGCACTTAAACCTTGTTTTGAACTGACATGCATTTCTCCTTGGAGTGAAGTTCTTTAACCGACTCTTGATACCACCGACCACTTTCATCTTTGATTTGTAGGATCGTGTGGTATAATGTTTCTTTTTCCACATTCTTTTCTTCACATGTTGACTCCTAATGTTATCCATGTCTTTTAACCTGTTACAAGAGAAAAGTTTCTCCAGATCGTCGGTAGTGTCAGCGAGCATATTTGCAGTATGCTCATAGAAGTAATCATCCATAGTATTGATTACAAACAAGTCACCACCGACCGGAGGATCATTAGTACATCTAAATAGTTGAAGTTCAAATTTTTGGTTTCCAAATGTCACATCAATGACACCTTCTTGGCAACTAATTTGGGCATAGATAGTTGTCAAAATGGGACGATTAATGATGGCATTTGGTTTTTTTAATATGTCTAGTCTTTTACAATCTATCTCAAAAATGTCAACAAGAATTTGCTTTTCGGGTTCTTTGAAATTCGTTAGGTTGGGGGTGGTATTAGACTCCACTGACCCCTCCCCAACTTTGAGTGTTTCTAGTTCTTGGAAAATTATTTGAGATGGTTCCGATTCAAATTCAGATTTTTATTGGTTAATTGTTTCTAATTCAATATATTCCTCATTAATTGATACATAATCCTCCACCACAACTTCATAATCAGGTGGTGTAGGTTTATGTACATTAATGTCAAAAGATTCATCACTACACAAGTTAGTTACCTCATCTGCTTGCATAGTATCTGAATGATCGTCCGATGGTTGTTGTTGCAGTTGCATTGAGACTTGGTTGAATCAACTTTGCATATGACTTATAAATAGTACCACAAAACTTTCCCCTTGAAATGACCATAATTCCTTTTAACAACTTCCAGTTGTGATCGCAGTCGTTGATGCAATCAAAAATAAACCTTAAACGCACTAATTAGCTAGGGCAAGTAAGGGTCGAATCCACGAGAAGCTTATGGTTAACAATCTAGTTCTAACAGAATTAAAAGCAAACAAATTCAGACAAACAAATACTGCAAAAGGTTTAATTCAATCAGAGAAAAGGGTGATCACTCCCGGTTTCAGTTTTGATTCCTAACAATGTATTATATCAGATTTTACTAATTTTGCGTTCATTCAGATTACATAGACATAACCGTACTGTTACTGACTAAATCTGGGATCAAACTATGTAAAATCCGCACCCTCCGTCCTACACACCACTGTGGATGATTTGGTACGGTGGGGAAGATCACAATAGAATTGTCTTACACTCAATCAAGCAACAATTTAAGAACAAGTAATGGAATCTAGTCATATGATTTAAAAGCAAACAATCCAAATACTGTGTTCATGAATCTAAAAAGTTCAAATCTAAATACAATACTGAAAGGAAATCAAAACCTACTCCCGGTTGTGATCACGGGATGATTTAGCTACTCATGACTTGAATTGATGCAAACTCTGTGCTGGAGATGTTGAACATGGCTGGATTCTTCAAAACTTCAAGAATCGTGGCTTGATCTTGATGCAAAAGAGGCTTAATTTGAGATTGGGAATTGTTTGGAGATGATTTGGGAGTGTTTTTGGCCTTGCAAAACTGTCAAAACCCTAGGAAAATCGTCTGGAGTCTGTCTTGGGTCGATGGGCTCAAGTTCCATTAAATAGAGTGGCTTAAATAATGCAATTTAGGGCATTCTAGGCGGCAGCGTCCTAGGCCAGCGTCCCAGACGCCCCTGGGACGTTGTGTGTATTTCTTCAGCAGTTACGACGAGCAGCGTTCCACGACGAGACGTCCCAAAAACGCCCGGCGTCCTAGGCCAGCGTCCCAGACGCCACCTAGGACGCTGACGGGCTTCCTCGCGCATCTGGCTTGCTTTTTCCCTTTCAAAATGGCCCAGAGTTCCAGGTCAGCTGCTGGGACGCTGCCTGGGACGCTGCTAGGACGCTGAGCTTTTTCTCCCGCTTCCGGTGTCCGTTTAATGCGTGGTTTTCACCCAAAATTTCCGTTTTTCAATCCCTGCATGTAATTCACTCAATTCCATCAAAAGTAGGGCCATTCTTGGTTCAATAAAGCTTAATTTATCATGTTAATCACGTATTACGTTAAACCAAAATGGCCCGATCAAGTTGCCATTTCCGAAGTGGTTGTCATAGCCCTAAAGGTCAAGAGCTCCAATTGAGATAAGATTCATTCTTAGCTCCGGAACATGTCGAACATCTTTCAACACCAATGTACACCCTACATTGGCCTTTATATGTACATCACCTATACCAACAATGTTAGAGGAACTGGTGTTTCCCATCCTCACGGTACCATGGTTTATATATTTATATGTTGCAAATAAATCTCGGTCCGGAGTGGAATGATATGATGCAGCGGTATCAATCACCCACTCGTCATCACGAGCGCCTACGTGTAGGCATGCATCCTCCTCGCATGCAACAAGGGCAATGTCTTGTGAAATGTTGACCATGGTCTCACCATCCTCCTTGCTTGAACTAGTACTCGTTTCAGCCTGTTCTCGTAGAAACTTTCGACAATCGCTCTTTTTGTGGCCATAATGATTGCAGTAGTTGCAGTGGCCTTCAAACCATGTACTTGAAGACTTTCCCCTTTCTTTTGATCTTCCTCTAACCTGAGATCTTCCTCTACTTTGACCACGTCTGCCTCTACCTCGACCTCTTCCTCTGTCACCAGTTCTACCTCCGCCTCTTTCTTTGTTTTCTGTTACAAGGGCAAATGACTGGTCTGTACCAACTTCTTTTCTTCTGGCTTCCTCGTTCATGAGAGCGTCCGTGACCATCTCCATTGTCACTTTGCCACCGGGGGCAGAATTGCTGATAGTAACAACAAGTGTTTCCCAATGATCAGGTAGAGAACTTAGCAACAATATTGCTTGCTCCTCATCTTTGAGAACCCATTCGGCAGAACTTAGCTGATTTACGAGATCTTGGAACTGACTCGTATACTCGGCTATGGATGTACCACTTCGTAAATTGTGGTTTACTAGGCGCCTCATTAGTAGGGTCTTGTTGCGTGCAGTCTTTGCTTGATACATACTCTCAAGCTTTTCCTAGAGTTTGTATGCGTCTGTTTCTTGATAAACATGATGAAAAACATTATGGTCAATCTATTGTCGAATTTGTGCCACAGTTTTCTTATTCATTCTCGTCCAGACGTCGACTGTTGTCTTTTCAGGTTTTACGCCCTTGGTTTCTAAAGGTTCTGCTAGATCCTTTAGATTCAACAAATCTTCCATCCTCGGCTTCCGCATATTATAATTTGTGGGCGTAAGTCGGACCATTATATCCGAACTTGTAGATTCCATGAGAAAGACTTCGTAGTTTGCGTTTTGTGAAATTTTGGGATTGAATTAGGCAAAACCGAGATCACGGTTATTTCCGAAAGGGTCGAAATAGGTGGGATATATTTTTTCAGACTAAAATGAAGTTCTGAAAAATTATGGGCCAATTTGAAATGTTTAAGAAGTATAGGGGCCAATCTGTAATTTGTGGAATTACAGGGACCAAACTGGAAGGTTTTGAAACATAGGGACCTTCCTGAAACTTTTCAGAAGTATAAGGACCAAAATTGTAACTTTCAGGAAAAAACTGGGACCAAAACGGATTTTTATAGAATTAGAGGGACCTGTTTGCAACTTTCTAGAATTTCAGGGGGGCCAAAATGCAGTTTTCTGAAACTTGCTACAGTGTTGCTACAGTGTCGCTACAGTATCGTCTTCTCCGATCGTCTTCTCCGGCGAGTTTTCCGGCGAACTGGTTTTTCCGGCCACTATTCCGGCAAACCTTTGACCGGACTTTTGGAGGTCTTCCGGTGGTCGAAAAATTCCGAAAAATATATATTCGGAATCGTGGGAACGAGTACTTTACAATGGTGTGCCCGGAAATCGATTTTGAGAAAAAAAAATTTTCGACCAAAAAACGATCGGTACCGAAACGAGGCTCTGATACCACTTGTTAGGATCGGAAAACTCTTCTATTCAACACTAGAACAGAATTACAATAGGAGGAGCAACTTTCACACTCGACTATTACAAAAAACCAACCCTTTCTCTAACACTTACATTCTAAGTGTTTCTCTCTAACTCTATATGTTTGTGGTGTGTTTTGGGATGTCTAAGAACTGAAACTTAAGCCTCTATTTATAGCTAAACTAGCCACTAAATCTATAGTATATGAACACATTGAATTCTTGGAAGAGAAGATCAAATTTGCCACCTTAAGCTTTGTCAACAATGGTGGCTTCAAGAATGGAGGGCTTCTAGATGGAGGCTGGAAATCAACAGCCACTCCGTCCACCCTAACATAGACATATCAGATTTTTCTTTATTTATTACGGAAAAGATCTGGATTGTTCTATATTTTGAAACGCTTTCTTGAAAAACCATGACAGATTCCCGTTTTATAAAAACAATTTGTCAGAAATCCAAGGGTGAGTCAAGCTCTCATGCACTTAGTCTAGCTCTCATGCACCTTCACTTAGTCTAGCTCTCATGCACGATGAGTATTTAATTAAGAGGAAACTGCTTCCAACACCACCTGAGCAGTCAAAGTTGTTGACCGAGATTCCAAAGGTGAGTCAAGATGCAATGGAGCCACTTGAACATGAACAAGAACAAGATTTAGAACAAATTTAAAGTCCAGATGTTACATGTATATTGTAGATTTCAGGAGAAAATGGCAGTAGATTGATTTGTATCTGATGAAGATGATACAAATGAAACTAAAAATAACAGTTATTATAAAAGAAAACTTACAAAGACAATGTTCAATGCCGAAGAAAGAAAGAGTTGTTGTTCGACTCCTGGACGATGCAAATGTAAATCTAGGGTTGGTAAGCTGTTATTAATGGCAATGGCGTTATCTATCGGTAATTTGAATAAATTCATGGGTAAAGTTAACCCATGCCTTTTTCTAACAGATTTTGATACGGATTACAGATGGAAGGATTTTTATTTATACACTTCATTCTACTTAATAATTACACGCCACTCTGTTTTGACTGATTTTCATTGGTCCGTAGCTATTTTCAGACAGTAATGTTCTATTTTCGAGGTCATTAAATACCAAATAAAGTTGCATTGGAAAACTAATTTACATTAACTCTAAACCGCGTTTAAACATTTGTATTCTATTACAAAAAAACCCTAAGATTTATCTAAATATTGAATAAAGAGTCAGGTAAGCAGAGTCAGGTAAGCCGTAAGTATCTTAAACCGCTCAATATACACGAGAAGAACAGTCTCCTCTAATAGCTGCCTACACTACTGCTGGAGCCATCACCGCCGCCAGCACATCATCGCCTCCGGCCACCTAAAGTCGGCCACCGCTTGGAAAGGAGAGAGAGAATTCAGCCGCAGCCGATCCCACCAGAAAACAACAAGCTCGAATTTTTTTCTATATTTTTTCTAGTAACGTCGGGAAGCATTAGGTTGTGTTTAAGCCATTGCTGGCCCTATGTATCGCCATCGACGCCCATGGGTTTGAAAGAGAGACGGCGACATCCTCGACGGCTTCTACTTCCCCGTTTTGTTTCAGCTTTGTGAAAACAACAAGTAACCCTAATTTAATTGTGTATATATGTGTTTTGAAAGGGAGACCGACCTGCTTCTAAGTAAAGCCCATGTTTTTTTTAATAAAGCCGATTTTGTTTCAGCTTATGATAAATATGTCGTTTCCATATCACTAAAATAACCTTGTAACCAAAATTAGAAAAAAAAAATGAGATAGTTACTACATCACTAAAATAACTTTGTAACTGAAATCATTTTTATATCTATCTTGAAAGTTGATCACAAAATTATGTTTATATCTATCTTGAAAGTTGATCACAAAATTACTTTGCTAGTTAATATCGTTATGTGCTAACTTAGCGTTCAATATAATAAAAATAATAATAAAATTACTTTGCGAGTTAATATCGTTATGTGCTAACTTAGCATTCGATAGATAAATAAATAAGGCAACGGCTGAGAAATGAATCAAACGCGGTAATGATTAATTATAAGATAATAATAAAATAATTAAATAATAAAGTTACAGAAATAATTAATCAATAATATGTATAGTAAGGAATTTTTTTATACACTCCATCCTATTTTAAATCTACACTCCACTCTATTTTTTGTTTAGTTTGACTAATTTTTAATGGCAATCAACACACCCTAATTTTAATTTTAATTAACTTTTATTGGATGGTAACTTCCTTTAATAAATTAGGTAAGCAATTAAAGGGGTGTTACTTTTTTTACCCCTTATTACAATTATAGTTGCTGCTTTTAGTCACTATATTAACAACACTTTTATAAAATGAAAACCATTAAATATTCTGTAACATTTCAACCAGAAATCAAACTACAGGTATTTACTGTCTAGCTTCAAGTAACTTCCGGCCACTGATTTCCAGCGAGGCGGTGATCGGTGGCCCTTGACGTCCAAACCACCAAAATTTCGTGCCACTAAACCAAATCGAAACAACCTACGACGGTAGCAACCGGCGTTCCCCGCCTCGTCCTTCGCTGCCAATGGCTCCACAGGCGACATGTAACGACGGTTTTTGTGGGTTTTTCGTGCCTTAGACGACCATCCGTATCTCCAACGACCTCCGGCGGAGAGGGGCAGTCGACTGGAGTAAGTATTTCGTTTTTTTTTTGTTTTATTAAACTTTAAGCTTGAGTTGAGAACGAGAAAAAACTTACAATTTAAACTCCCACAGATTCGATGACTATGACGACGTTTTTTCCGGTGAGAAATGAGGACTCCGGCGATGTTATTTTCCGGTGACATATATTCCGGCGGACTTATTTAGCTTAATTGTTATGCTATTTTGTTATCAATAAATGTGTTATATAGTTTTTTGTTATCATTTAATGTAAATCGGTAAATCATTAGAAAATTTAATTATTATTGTTTTGTGTGTATTGATTTCTTGATAATTGGACAAAAGATGGAAATTATTTAGAAAACCTAAAAAAAAAAAAAGTATAACTGTCAATCAAATATGGTCAAAGTAATCTAACACATAGAATGGAGTGTTTAGGTAAAATAGGATGAAGTGTTTAAATAAAAACCCAGAAATTAAAGGGGTATGAAAAGTCATACCCTAATTAAAGCCATCTTTCCTTAAAAACAGGAAAATCTTATCTCACCCATGCCACTTCTTCTTCTTCTTCTTCTTCTTCTTCTTCTTCTTCTTCTTCTCTCTCTCTCTCTCTCTCTCTCTCTCTCTCTCTCTCTCTCTCTCTCTCTCTCTCTCTCTCCTACAGTTACATCCTTTGTGGGTTTCTTAAAAACACACACATAAACCTGCAACTCGTGGTCGCCACCTGCAGTAGTCGGCGGCAGCTGACAACGCCGTCGTCCCAACCAAACAACGGAATGCTCAACGGCCTGCACCAAACGACGAGAAGCTACATCGCCGCTGTTGCAAGGCCCCACCTGCAGCAGTCGGCGGCTAAGCTGCTTCCGTTTCCCTTTTTTTCAGCTGGAACAGATTAACACTACACAAAAACCCTAGACGTATTTATATATATGTTTAAATTGGAGAGGGACCTTGACGGGCCTTGCCATTTAAAACAGCTGATTTTTCTTTTTTTTCATAGCATATTATGTGTCAATGATTAAAAAAACACAATAATTAAATAATAAAGCTAACCTAAGTTTTAGAATAATGTAAACCAATATTATTAGGGTGGAGTGTATATAACAACACCCTTAAAATTAGGGGATAGCTAAAAAGACATCTTTATTTACCATTTAGACACTTTAATCATTACTTTTAAGTAGGTCAATTGTTTTTTATGGGTTAGAATTACAATGTTTTCCGGAAAAAAACATATATTATTGGTTAAGAATGTTTGACTTTTATTTATAGATGTATATTGAGTGCCTATTTAGTAGCACCTTAAAATTAATAGGTTTAATAGAATGGAGTTTTAATAACTAACACCCCATATGGAAATGGCTGTAGGTGATAGGGTAGTTTGTTGTAGACTGTAATGCCGACACAAACAGCTTCGGATTGGATTTAAAAATATGAAATATATGGACACTAACAGCTTCGGTTTGAATTACAAAATATTTGACTAAACTTTGAAGGTATAAAATAGTTCATCTGCAACATAATGTTAGATTTCAGTAAAATATTCAAAGACCAAGTAGTTGGTCAAGAGGGTTAGGTGGATTACATAGACGGATAGACTGGCAACATTATTGTATGTTTTTATGTCTTATTAAAAAGCATATAACAAATGACAACATGTGAAGTAGTGTAATTTAAAATAATAAAAAATAGCACGTCAAAAGAGTTTGGTGGGTTATATAGACGGCTACATTATTGGATGTATTTTATGTACGATTAAAAACAGCAAAACAAATGATAACATGTGAAGTAGCCTAATTTAAAAAAATAATAATAATAAATAAATAAAAATAAAAATAACGATTCCAGTCAATTGTATATGATACTTAATTCGAGCCATGGGCGATGAAAGTAAAGAAGCAAGAGCAGATCTAATCATATCTGAGCAAACTCAGTTCTCTACCTTCACGGAACCATAACCATATACGATCACCCATATATCACAAAACAATGTCTTTTACAAGAATAAACCTTGAAGAGTATCTCATCCCACTAGAGGAGATCGTCTTGGCCACTAACCACTTCAGTTCAGAAGCTGAGATAGGACGCGGTGGAGCTGGTGTCATCTTTGGAGGAGAACTCTCTGAACGCTGGCAGAACCGCAAAGCTGTGTTCAAACGCTTATATTGTCATTGGTATTTTGGACAACCTGAGTTCCTTAACACGGTTGAGATGATGTCCCGCTTCACCAATAAAAACATAATCCCTTTTATTGGCTACTGTGATGAAGCCAATGAGATGATTATTGTTTCTGAATATGCTAACAATCTAAGCCTTCATGAACATCTCGTCGAACCTGATAAGAGGCGTTCGCTATCATTGCCACGGCGTCTCAAGATTTGCCTAGGGGCTGCAGCAGGACTCGAGTACCTTCACTCACGTCTTGGAGAGGGCCACCTAGTAATACACAGAAACATCAAGCCTGCAAAAGTATTGTTGGATACTAATCTGGAAGCAAAAGTTTCTAGTGATAATCTATCGGTATTAATCCACCTAAATCAGCCACTTGTAGAGTACTATGAACTTGTGGGTACCAATTACATGGATCCCCTTTACAGCGAAGGCGGCAACATCAAGATAAAATCAGACGTTTACTCATTTGGAGTTTTATTGTTTGAAATGTTGAGTGGAATGCTCGCTAATGAAAGTAGGAGTGTTGGTGGTAACATGCCACAAACACTCATAAGTTTGGTCCGATGCTACTATGATGACGGACTAGACAACTTAATCGATCCTCATATTAGGGACCACATTAACATTCGTTCTTTACGTGCATTTAAGAAAATTGCGTATCAATGTATTAGTTGGAACGTAGAAGATCGTGTTAGTGTATCCCACATTGGTGCGACACGGTCTTATGAGTTTGTATATATGTTGGAGTCTCCCCTTTCTCCACAAGGGCTCTTTTGGAGAGACACTCTTGGGCTCCACATATATTTACATGGTATCAGAGCCAGTGTCCCGCACCCTGTAACCTCATCGAGCCTACGTCTCTGAGGGGGAGTGTTAGTGTATCCCACATTGGTGCGACACGGTCTTATGAGTTTGTATATATGTTGGAGTCTCCCCTCTCTCCACATGGGCTCTTTTGGAGAGACACTCTTGGGCTCCACATATATTTGTAAATATATGTGGAGCCCAACAGTGTCTCTCCAAAAGAGCCCTTGTGGAGAGAGAAGAGACTCCAACATATATACAAACTTATAGGACCGTGTCGCACCAATGTGGGATACACTAACACTCCCCCTCAGAGACGTAGACTCGATGAGGTTACAGGGTGCGGGACACTGGCTCTGATACCATGTAAATATATGTGGAGCCCAATAGTGTCTCTCCAAAAGAGCCCTTGTGGAGAGAGGAGAGACTCCAACATATATACAAACTTATAGGACCGTGTCGCACCAATGTGGGATACACTAACAGATCGCCCTACCATGAACATGATCATCCAGAGGATTCATGAAGCAGAGGATTCAGGAAGCACTCATCCAGAGGATTCATGAAGCAGAGGATTCAGGAAGCACTGGATATTCAAGTAAGTGTTTGATTCGAATATTTTGAAGGAAATTTAGTTTCATATGTAATGAAAACTATTGTGAATAATATCATGTTAATTGATAATAAATAATTTCTCTAGTTTTTCTATAATTTTTGATGGAGCGGCAGGTTTCCATGTATGGGAAATAAATAACACGTAAAATATTACGTATATTTGCAAAAACTTTCGTTGATTTAAGTTTTATTATAATGCTTTTGTTCGTATCCGAGTTTCTTTTTTAAGATATCTAGCCTATCACTTGGTTTAAAAGAATTTTTTGAATGGTGTAATTATCTTTTCTTTCGTTTATTTTTCTTAATTTTGTGTTACACTTTAAGTCGACTCTGTTCGTTTATATTCCAGAACAATGAAGCTGCTTCAACTTTTATTTTACCAAGGCACCAACATCAAAACCTTGAAAGCTTTTTAATACCACTGGAGGAGATTCATTTGGCCACCCAAAACTTCAGTGAGCAAAGATATATTGGAGGTGGTCACATTGCTAGTGTTTACATAGGAGAACTCTCTAAACAGTGGCAAAACTGCACAGCTGCCATCAAACGGCTTAAAAATGTTAATGACCAAAGGAAGGATCGGTTCCGTGAACACCTTAAGATAGCTTCTAGAATCCTCCATAAAAACATCATTGGTTTCATGTTAGGTTGGTGAAGTTTTTTTGTCAAAGTTTGGTGAGTCAAACATTTGAAAATCAAAAGAAAAAATGGGCTGGCTACTCACCTTTGTTGAAATATTGATCTCCTTTGATAGTATATATAGAGGATAGTTAAAGGGTTATGAGGCACCACACAACATCATGTAACACTGAAGTAATAAAACTCTTAGTTACCCGCCGTGGACGTAGGTCAGTTTTGGACCGAACCACGTTAAATTCTTGTGTTCTTAATTTGTGAGCTGAGTGTATGAGTTCCGTGTCCGTATGCTAAGTGTCTCGATCCTAACAAGTGGTATCAGAGCCTTGGTATAGCTCCAGAGAGTGATTTTCTGTTTTTGGGTCGAAAAGTTTTTGTCTCAAAAACGAATTTGGTTTACGCCGTTGGAAAGGTCTCGTTCCGCAGATTCCGAAAATATATTTTTTCGAATTTTTTGAGCACTGGAAGACCTCCAAATCGCCGGTCAAAGTTGGTCAAAACTCGCCGGAAAGTTGGCCGGAAACACCAGTTCGCCGGAGAAGATGACACTGTAGCAACGGAGTTTGGCCGGAAAAGACGATACTGTAGCGGTACTGTAGCATTTGCAAAACAGGTCCCTAAGGTTCCAGAATTTGCAAAACAGGTCTCTAAAGTTCCAGAATTTGCAAAACAGGTCCCTGAAGTACCAAAATTTGCAAAACAGGTCCCTGAAGTTCCAGAATTTGCAAAACAGGTCCCTGAGGTTCCAGAATTTGCATAACAGGTCCCTCAAGTCCAGAAAATTGCAAAACAGTCCCTGAAGTTCCAGAAAATTGCAGTTTGGTCCTTGAACTTCAGGAAAAGTGCAGTTTAGTCCTTGAACTTCAGGAAAATTACAGTTTGGTCCCTGAACTTCAGGAAAAGTGCAGTTTAGTCCCTGAACTTCAGGAAAATTACAGTTTGGTCCCTGAACTTCAGAAAAAGTGCAGTTTAGTCCCTGAACTTTCAGAAAACTACAGTTTAGTCCCTGAACTTCAGGAAAATTGCAGTTTGGTCCCTCAACTTTGTCAAAGTCGGAAAACAGTCACTCAAACATTTGTTTTGGACAGTTTAGCCAGAAAATAATTTGGGTGGGGATTATATTTTGCCAATAACGAGCCAAGAACAGTTGAATCAAAATTCTATTTAATCGGTGAAGAACAGTTGAACTCAGAAGAAATTTAAAGAAATCGAAAACCAGTGCCAACAGCGTTTGTCGGGTTTTATCGATTCAGTTTAAATTTTCAGTTTCTAATTCTCAGTTCGGTATTCCGCTGTAGTTTAAATAGGTTGATTATTTAACAGAGTTCAGAAGAACAGTCGTTAAGTTCAAACAAGGCTTCGTTTAGTGAAGATTGAAAAGTTGGTGGAAGACGCAGATTGAGGCTTTATGTGCAGAAAGTTCAAGATGTGGTATTGGTAAACGGAGAAAATTAGAGAATTACAGAAGATCAGACGTTCAGACAAATCCAGCGATGATCAGAGTTTCAGGGGTTCAAGAACAGATCATGGGATGAACAGATCAAGTAATTAAGAGAAAATCCGTTTTCGGTAGATCCAGCAGTGATTAGAAAGTCAGCAGACTTAGGTGTAATCACGGGATCAGAAAGTTCGGTGTTATTCATGACGTTGAGGTGTGGACATTCTTTAGAGTCGATGTCCAAATAGAAGAAATTCTGCTTCTGAGAATGTGTCTGGGTTTGATGCATTGGGACTCAGTGGAAGCCAGTGAAGACTCTTGGGTCAAGAATTCTGGTGCTTCATTTCACGCTACCCACAACAGTGAAGCACTGCAGAATCTGAAAGTTGGAGACTTTGGAAAGGTAAGACTTGTGAACGATGAATGTTCGCTGTATATGGTCGGATTACCGTCTGAGGGAGTGACCATCCCAGTTCAGAAGAGAAACAAAGTCCGGTTCACAGAATCTCATGGGCAGAAGAGGGTGACCTTTTGCAAGTAGGAAGCCTAGAGCTACAGGGAAGATTCTGGTTGAACAAGCGTGAAAGGTTCAGAAAAATCAGTGGAAGGGTATTGTGGCAATAAGAGCACAGAGTATTGCTTCAGTTGCAGGGTTTTGCAACAGTGGGAGCATAGGTCGTGCTTCAATCATAGGTCCAGGATGACAGAGGATTTAGAACCAGTTTTCAGCTGCAAAAGTCTCTCCAGTTTTGATAACTTGCTAAATATGGAGAGTGTTGTTGTTTGTTCTCAGATTGTTCCAGGATTCGGTAGTTCGTTTTCAGTGGGAGCCGATAGGGACAGAGAACGGGTCAAGGGCAGTTTAAGTCATGACGAACATGTTGAAACTCATGGGAGTTTTAACGGGCCTTTCAGGTTAACTGATGAGAAGGCCGGGGTAACTAAGAAGGAGCTAAGATCAAAAGTGTTTTTTTGGAATGCACAGTTGAAGCACAGGTGAAGATTGTTCTGTGGCTTCAAGTGAGAGATTGAAGAATTGTTGCAACAATTGGACGGTAGCGAAAGACTACGTTGTTCAAAAATCTTCAAGTGGGAGATTGTTAGGTTGGTGAAGTTTTTTTGTCAAAGTTTGGTGAGTCAAACATTTGAAAATCAAAAGAAAAAAGGGGCTGGCTACTCACCTTTGTTGAAATATTGATCTCCTTTGATAGTATATATAGAGGATAGTTAAAGGGTTATGAGGCACCACACAACATCATGTAACACTGAAGTAATAAAAATCCTAGTTACCCGCCGTGGACGTAGGTCAGTTTTGGACCGAACCACGTTAAATTATTGTGTTCTTAATTTGTGAGCTGAGTGTGTGAGTTCCGTGTCCGTATGCTAAGTGTCTCGATCCTAACATTTCATTGGTTACTGCGATGAAGCCAATGAGATGATTACAGTATATGAATACGCTATCAATGGAAGTCTTGAGCAGCAACTCCACGAACCTGGATTTGATAAGAGGGTTCACCTAACATGGGAACAACGTCTCAAGATCTGCATAGAGGCAGCAAGAGGGCTGGAGTACTTTCACTCGGGTCTTTGGGAGAGCGATAGAGTAATTCACAGAAATATGCATTGCTCAAACATATTATTAGATGACAATCTTGATGCCAAGATCAGCAATTTTGATTTGTCACTAGACCATCAACCACAAGTTTATGACCGTACTTTCTCATATCACAGAGATGCTATATATGGTGAAAGTGGCCTCGTCAACACACACTTAGACATTTACGCATTTGGTATGGTAATGCTAGAAACGTTGAGTGGGACAAAGGCTTATAAAGAAAGAATTGTTGTTGATGATCAGGCGCCACAGACACTTGTAAATGTGGTCCGACACTACTATCACAAAGGACTGGATATGTTAATTGATCCTGTTATAGCCGATCAAATGAATATTCATTCTTTCCGTGCGTTTATAAAAGTCGTGCATCGATGTGTTAGTATGAAGTTAAAGGATCGCCCTACGATGAAAAGGATCATCAGGCAACTTGAGGAAGCACGGGATATTCAAGTAAGGTTTTTTTTTATTCAAACTTTTTGAAGCAAATTACAAAGTAATTGTATCCAATTTTCAAACCCTTGTAAACATGGGATTAGCCGAGCAATTAATTATTAGCTAGATTTCATATTAAGTTTTACAATCACATTGGTGTAATAAAAACTTTTCCAAATGTGGTCGTACTAACACACAAACTATTTATTTTATATCAAATTCGAACAAATATCTTACTTTTTATGTTTAGTACTATGATATATATATATATATATATATATATATATATATATATATATATATATATATATATATATATATATATATATATATATATATATATATATATATATATATATATATATATATATATATATATATATGTGTGTGTGTGTGTGTGTGTGTGGATTACAAGTATTGTGTGTATGTGTGATAAAATATGGAGCGTCCGATTGAAGAGATCTACGGTCTTAGATTCAGGGACTTCAACGTAAATATATAAGACTTAATTATTCAGGTTTTATAATTAAACCCCTGAAAAAGTATTTTAGTCTATTAATCAAGAATTAAAAAGGAAGTTCAGTTATTATCTCCTAAATTGGTGGGACTTTTATTTAATATGTATTTATCATATTATAACAAATTTAAAAATGCAGATCCGTACATATTGAACAAAAAACGCATGTATTCATTCCCAAAGAATACAAAAATTGTCAATTACATTTTTTTAGAATTAACATTCTTAAAGAATATGAATGCATATATTAAATTACAAACATAATGATATGTACATTCTGAAAGAATATTATACAGAAAGAATAAAAGACACATTCTAAAAATTATGCTTCATTATTAACACTTCATTCTTAAAAAGAATACAATATAATTTGTATTTCCTATATTCTTAAAGAATACAAAATAGAATACATTTATTCTTGCATAATTCACTACCATTCTTAAAGAATATATCATCATTTTTTCAGAATGTTGTTGTAAATCTTGACTTCAACTCGTTCAATCTCAACTGTCATTCTTAAAGACCTTTAAGCCGAGTTTCTGACCTATATGGTTCCATTGCATCCGGTGATTGAGCAGATTACAGGAGTGTTGTAATGTACATATCCATCTCTTCTCCTATTAAACACATGTACAAATCACCAAAATCTCCTACAAAAATCAGTAAAGACAATGAACGATATATCAACGAACTAGAATTGAATCGTTATAATCTCAAAGTTAGATTCTCATGATTTTTGATACTCACCTTCCATATAGTAGAGAGGATGCCAACACCATTTGAGGCTAGCGGACGGCGCCTGGCGGAGGCAAGCGGATGGCGACCCTCTCTGGAATCGGGATCCGGTGGGGACTGCGAGGATAATTCTCCACCACCCACTTCGTAAAGGGGACAAACGTCAAACTCAATATTTGGAGGACGTGATGCGTTCTTATACGTCGCATGTCCGTGGAACGTAATATGAACTCGATTATCTAATCGCATGCGACGAACGTCTATGGAACATCATTTAAGTGAGTTTTTTTGGTTTATTTTCGTTTTTTATTATAAAATTTAATTTTTTTAAAATTTTTAATTTATTTTTTTTATTTTTTTATTTTTTTTAAATGCATATATATACTCGGTTTTCAATTATTTTATTTTATTTTTCGTTTTTTTTATTTTTTTCGTTTTATTTATATTGTTTTCTTATTTTTTTGTTTTTTTTATTTTTTTATTTTTTTATTTTTTTATTTTTTTATTTTCTTTATTTTTTTACTTCATATTTGAAGTTACTAGTGTTATTTTGTTTTTGTTTTTATTTTTTGGTTTTTTTCATTTTTTTTACCATTTTATGTTTGTAAACTAAATATATGTTCGAGTTTTTAATGTTTAACAATTATGGAAGTTTTGAATTATAAAAAAATTAAGCAACATAATACTTTGGGGTCATACTACTTTTGGATCATATGATTTCCGAATCATAAACCTTTGGATCAAAACATTTTGAATCATAGTATTTAGGATCATATAATTTTTTAATCACATGATTTTCGATCAATAATGTATTCATTAAATAAAATTTTTGTTCCTAACAAAGTTTTGATCATTATATATTTTTGAATCATTTAATTTTGAATCATAAAAGATATAATTAAGATCATAAAATATTTGAATCAAAATATTTTTGGATCATAACAAATTAAGGATCATTAAATGTTGACTCATAACTTTTTTAAATCATAAATATTTTGAATCAATTTATTTGCTTTTTTGAATTTGGATAAAAAAATTCATTGTGTTTTATAAAAAAATATTTGTTAAAAATTAAAATGCGAACACTTCAAAAGATTATATATAAAAACATATTTTTGCAAAAGTCACTAATATAGTCAGTAGAAGTAGCCTTTAAAGCTTCATAGTTTTTGAAAAATATTTTTTTTTCAGGGTTTTTTATAAAAATTAAAAATTTAAAAAAAAAATTCAAATTTTCATGATTGTGCTCATTTTGTAGAGAATTAAATTTTAAGAACTTTGGTTTTTTCAGAATTTTTTTTTTTTGTAAAAAAACAAAAAAGTTATAGCCGAAAAACAAAACGGGTGGAATAAAAATAAAAACCCAGCACGTGGCAGAGAGAGAGAAGGAGAGGGAGAGGCACGTGAATAAGGCATTTTCTGATTTTTTTTTTTTTATTTTTTTTTCTTATTTTCTTTTACATTTTAACCCTGCAAGCAATTAACCTTCGGGGGAATTTATTAAAATCTCGCAGATAATTACGAAAGTGTCATATCATCTCGCGATATTTTGACAATAAATAATATTACATCTCATCCACTAATTTTTTCAATCTCAAGACTAAAAATTGTCTTCGCAGTCCTCACCAATTTTTGAGTCCTCACTGATCCTAATTCTCTCTCTCTCTCTCTCTCTCTGTATATATATATATATATATATATATATATATATGTATATATATATATATATATATATATATATATATATATATATATATATATATATATATATATATATATATATATATATATATATATATATATATATATATATATATATATATATATGAGTTTCTTATACATATATTTTTATATAACAGTAAACTAATTAAATAAGTAAATTATATAATATCTAAATATAATTTTGCTTATTGAAATATTTAACGATGTAGAGGTTTCTTGAATAATTTTTGGGCAAAATGCAGAAAAACCCAACCTTTTATGAAGCGATATGCAGAAAAACCCTTCTTTTGTTATTTTGTTCACAAAAACACAATCATCTTTATTTTACCTTTTAAAAAAACCAAAATTAAGATTTTTACCTACAATTGCCGGTTAGATTAATTACGTGGCATAAACATTTAAATATTAGCTTTAAGTGTGTCTGATACTTCCACCTCACCGACATTGACCACATACACATCGTGTGCACGTTCACGATGTATCAAGCTTTGTTGTATCACCTTCATGTGACTCGGTGTGACTGCTTCGATATCACGTAGAATAAAAATATCATCGTCCAAAGTCCAAACTTCACACTATGGCTCTATTATCAACTTCATGCGACTCGGTAGACATGTTGTTTCGATGCAGGTGATCTACCAGTAAGTTATAACAGGTTTTGATTACTCTCCTAGTCTCCTCCATTGTACACTGGTCCTACCTCTAAGGAGAACCTTTGTAAGCATAAAGAGTTTCTTAGCCCTTCCATATTCTGCTTTTATAAGAAATCAGTGGGTGGTAAGCAACGTGGTAAGCAAGGTTTCAGACAGAATAATCATTTCAACAAGCCCCAATTGCAGCCTTTACAGTTGTCACCGTACGAAGACTTTCCTGTGCCGGCGTTTATAGAGGAACAATTCGTTCACCTCGCTTCTCTTTCATGATTCTTCAACTCTTGCTCATCATCATCATCATTCTGCAACTCCGGCAGCGGTGTACAAAAAAGTAACGATATCGGGTCGTCAAGATTGGTAAGGTCGTCTTTAATGGATGAGAAAGGGCGAGAGAAAGATGGATGTTTGCCAAAGGAATAATGAGAAACCAAAGCCATGTAGACCCATTGGTTGAGGTTCATGAACACGAGATATCAACATATTCGTTTGTGGTCGGCGTTGACGAACCAAACATTAAACGGATCGTGTGATCAAATTAAATGGATACAAAGATGTTTCCGGAACCGGTTACATTCACACCAGAAACAGATTTCCCAGATGTGTTGGACGCTGGTGGACCAGGCTACAGTTGGCATCCAAGAGGACTAAATCGCCAGAAGTCGTTAAAGTAAGCGTTTCATTGAACTTGACATGATGATTCCAGTTTGCTAGACGACTTGTTGGAATTCGATAGAAGGTTGAATGATAACAGCCAATTAGAGGAGGCTAGTCTCCCAAGAAGATAAAGAAAAAAGAAGAAACAACCTTTGGGACAATTTTCTCAATAATCCGATTTCACCACTTTGAATTACAATTTATAAAACAAGAATTAAACTAACTACTAATTTAACGGTGCAACAAAGAAACGTGGGAAAGCTACTGGAAGCACTAGCTTCTTTATTTGGTCAAGAGAAGAGACCAAGTCTTTCTCCTGGAATTAAGCTAAGTGGTGAACTGTGACCTTGACTTCAGTCTCGTAACCTAGCAGGAAGCTTTCGGGTCCTTTTGGGTCTTTCTTGTGGGCTGTCTTCGGGTGGGCCAGTAGTGTTGGGCTCCTGGTCCGTATCAATTGCCCTTCCCTGGACATTGAGCTCGTCCTCGAGCTCCGGGTTGTAACAGAAGTCTGGTAATGGTGTTGGTGTTGGATTCCCAAAAGCTTGACGCAGTAATGAAACATGGAATACGGGGTGTACACGAGATGATGGTGGTAAGTCTAGACGGTAGGCTACTGCACCAATTTTATCCAAGATCTTGAAGGGTCCGTAAAACCGTTTATTGAGTTTTTTGGAGCTTCTAGATTGTACCGAATGTTGCCGGTAATCTCGTAGACGCAAATATACCATATCGCCTATAGCAAACTGCTTGTCGATTCGGTGGGAGTTGGCGAGGGCCGTCATTCTTTGTTGGGCTCTGCGAAGGTTGTCTTGCAATAGAGAACGAAGTCTGTTGTGTTCCGATAATGCCAAATCAATGGATGCGTTGGACGAACTACCGGGCATATATCGATTGAGGTCTGGAATGGGTCGCCCATATAATGCCTGGAAAGGGGACATGTTAATAGCTGAATGGTGAGATGTGTTGTACCAGTACTCCGCGAGGTACAAAAATCTGTGCCACGATTGTGGTTCGTCGCTCGCAAATGCCCGTAAATAGTTCTGCAAGCAACGGTTAACGACCTCGGTCTGTCCATCCGATTGAGGATGATAGGCGGTGGAGTAATTAAGACGGGTGCCTACTTGTTTAAAGAGCTCACGCCAAAAACTGCTAAGAAAGATAGGGTCTCTGTCCGAAATTATGCTCCTTGGAAGGCCATGTAATTTGTAGATTGATTGCATAAATGTGGTGGCGAGTGACATGGCTGTGAACTTGGTTGGGAGACCCACGAAATGGGCGAATTTAGAAAAGCGATCGACAACCACCCAGATAACTGTTTTGCCTGCGGATGGTGGAAGGTGGGTGATGAAGTCCATGGAGATGTCGTTCCAAACCTGAGATGGTATCGGAATTGGCTGAAGTAAGCCGTATGGTTTGTGGGTCGGGTATTTAGTTTCTTGACAAACTCGGCATTCTCGTATAAAGGAGCGAACATTTTCTTTCAATTTAGACCAATGGAAAGTAGCTGCAATTCTGCGTGTGGTGGCGAGGATACCAGAGTGACCACCCAATGTAGTGGAATGGTATTCTTCTAGTAATTGTCGACGTATCGAGGAGTCGTCAGGAATGAACAGCTTGTTGTTGATGTAAATGAGACCGTCGCGAAGCTGAAATTGGTTGTCGCTACTTCGCAATTTAGTAATTAGCTGCTGTCCCTCAGGTGACCTGTAAAAATTGCGCAAATCTGTCCACCAGGTGGGGTCAGTGGAGGATAAGGCTAATAATTGTACCTCTTCTACTCGGCTCAAAGCATCTGCTACTTTATTGTCTTTCCCTGGTTTATAGAAAATTTCAAAATCATAACCAATCAACTTGGTAGCCCATTTATATTGCTCTGGTGTTTGAACTACTTGGGAGAGTAAGTGTTTTAAACTTTTCTGGTCCGTGAAGATACGAAACCGTCTCCCGAGCAAGTATTGTCTCTATTTCTTGACCGACTCGGTGATGGCAAATAATTCTCGAACATAGGCGGAGGCAACTTGCATTCGAGGGCACAACTTTTTACTGTAGAATGAGATAGGGCGGTCATGTTGGGAAAGTACCGCACCAATCGCCAAGTTAGATGCATCAGTTGTAACATCAAACAGGACCTCAAAATTGGGAAGAGTAAGTGCAGCGAGTGATGTCATGGCTGATTTGAGATCAATGAAAGATTGTTGTGTTTCTGTGGTCCAGGTGAACTGTTTCAGCTCAAGAGATCTGAGCGTAATGGCGAACAAAGCGACGGTAATACCCGGTGAGGCCGAGAAAACCACGTAGGGTGGTAAAAGAAGTGGGGCATGGCCAGTCTTGAATAGCTGCTAATTTATCCGGGTATGCTGTTACGCCCTTTGCTGAGATTATGTGACCAAGATAATCGATGGTGGGTACTCCAAATTGACATTTGGAATACTTTGCATGGAAATCATTTTGAGCTAGTGTATGTAAAACGTTTTCGAGGTGGTGGTAGTGTTGTTCAAGGGACGTGCTGTACACAAGAATATCATCAAAAAATACCAGTACATATTGCCGGAGGACGTTGCGGAAAAGATCGTTCATTGTCGATTGAAAAGTAGACGGTGCGTTGGACAACCCGAAGGGCATTACGAGGAATTCGTAATGTCCGTCCACCGTCCGAAATGCCGTTTTGTGAGTGTCAGTGGCTGTCACGCGGATTTGGTGATATCCGGCCCTTAGATCGATCTTGGAAAAAACGGATGCCCCGTGGAGTTCGTCTAATAATTCGTCGACCGTCGGTATTGGAAATCGATCTTTGATTGTGATAGTGTTGAGGGCTCGATAATCGACGCAAAAACGCCATGTACCATCCTTCTTTTTAACGAGAAGCACCGGGGAAGAGTAGGGACTTTGACTAGGTCTGATAATACCGTCTTCAAGCATCTCAGATATCATCTTGGTCATAACTTGCTTCTGATAGTGTGGGTAGCGATACGGTTTGACATTCACCGGAGTTGATGTGGGAAGTGTGGGAATGCGATGGTCCTGTGAGCGGGACGGGGGTAGGGATTTGGTTTTGTCAAAGATGGAGCGATAAGTCTGTAGTAATTGGTTGATGATAGGGTCTGTGTGTGTGAGGTCAGTAGAGGTATTGTGAGTGGGGGTGGGGTCAAAGTGAAAGTATAGTGCATGTAGGGAGGCGATGCTTTTAGTGTGTATAAGGGTTTTGAGTTGTGGGCTTGAGACCGGTGTGGATGTGGTCTCACCTCGCAAGGTAATGGCTTTTTGCCCAACATTAAATGTGATCTGGGGTATGGCAAAGTCGGCTAGGAGGGGGCCAAGTGTGCTGAGCCATGCAATTCCTAATATGAGGTCGGCGCCAGCTACAGGTAACACGAAAAAAGGAATGGTAAAAGCTGTATTTTGTAGGTGAAGGATAAGATCGGGGATAACTCCAGTACATTGGATATTATCGCCATTGCCTACCATGACAGGAAACTCTGGAATGGGCTTCTGGTGTAGTTTGAAGAACGAGACGATGCGAGGTTGGATGATATTATGGGTACTTCCGCAATCGATCAACACCGTAACAGGGTGGTGTTGGATGTATTCGGTAACACGAAGTGTTTGTGTTGAGGGTAATCCAAAGAATGCTGCGGTGGAGAGTGAAAAGAACTGGTGGTCGGGTGGAGGGGATTCAGTTATTGGAATCGGCTCATCGGGTTCGTTGTCTTCGTAGTCAACAACGAGAAAGAACTGTGGGGGGTTGCATTTATGGCCCGGTGCGTATTTCTCTGGACATTTAAAGCACAACCCTTCTGCTCGTCGCTTTTGTAGTGCCTCCGGTGATAGTCTGGTGAACGGTAGGGGTGGTTTCGGTCCTTGTGGTGGTGGAAGTAACCCCGTAGGAGCAGGTCGTGGGGGGCAGGGGTGGGTAGCAGTGGTGATGTGGGTGTGGAGAGAGAGGTCGATGTGGGGGAATTGTTATTGTACGAACGTGGGTATGGGTATCGGGCTTTGGACAAGTTGAATTTGTCTTCAACCAATTTTGCAAGGCCGTAGGCTTGATTTAAAGAGGTGGGGTGGTGAATCGCTAACTCGTTCTGAATATCGGGGCGAAGACCAGAGAGAAAACAATTCAACAAAGCATCGTTGGATAAACCGGTGACACAATTGCTGATTTTCTCAAAATCGGCTTGATAGGCGGTGACGGAGGTGGATTGGCGGAGTTTGAAAAGAGCTGCTTGATGATTCTCAAAGGTTGAGGGTCCGAAACGGAGCTCTAAAGCTCTGGAAAATTCGTCCCAATTACCCAGCAAATTGTTGTTAGCTTGATGCTTGTACCAGCTCAAAGCATCCCCTGTGAAGTAGAAGACTGATAATGCTAGACGTTGTGCACCAGGAATAGCATAATATTGGAAGTAGTTATTGGCCTGAAAAATCCAATCAAGAGGGTTAGTTCCATCGAAGGTTGGTAGGGAAATTTTCGGTGGTCTGGGATGGTGATTTGGTGGTGCCGGCGGCGGCGGCGGTGTTGGCTGGTTGATTTGGTGAGTGGTTAGGAGAGTAACTAGGGTGTTCATGTTGTTGGTGAGGGTGTCAAGGCGTTGGTTGGTGGCGGTGGTGAGTTGGAGAAGAGCTTGGAGTTGGTCGTTTGTGGAAGGGGGTTCATCAGCTTTATGCTCGTTTTTGGGAGGCATGGTGAGAAGGGGATGAAAGCACCAGAATGATAACAGCCAATTAGAGGAGGCTAGTCTCCCAAGAAGATAAAGAAAAAAGAAGAAACAACCTTTGGGACAATTTTCTCAATAATCCGATTTCACCACTTTGAATTACAATTTATAAAACAAGAATTAAACTAACTACTAATTTAACGGTGCAACAAAGAAACGTGGGAAAGCTACTGGAAGCACTAGCTTCTTTATTTGGTCAAGAGAAGAGACCAAGTCTTTCTCCTGGAATTAAGCTAAGTGGTGAACTGTGACCTTGATTCAGTCTCGTAACCTAGCAGGAAGCTTTCGGGTCCTTTTGGGTCTTTCTTGTGGGCTGTCTTCGGGTGGGCCAGTAGTGTTGGGCTCCTGGTCCGTATCATTGAATTATTCCAGATTCACTACCATATCCGCTATTGGTTTGCACGATGAAGACGACGAAGAGGTAAGAGCCTAAGAGGTGGTGTTGAGATTTGGGATGGGGTAATCTACGGCACGACGGCGACTGAGCAGGTAAAGATCAACCCCTAAATATTTTCCAGCAATCACAAGTCCCTTTCCACGTATTCATTAAAAGTAAATAAAATGCCAAATATTTAAAAACATGTCACGTATTTAGTGTTACCGGCTAATTCCAGTCAATACCAGAAAAAATGGTAAATCTAAACGGTAAAAAATAAATGATATGGTTTTTTGAACAAAATAATTAAAAAGAGGTTTTTCTGCATATCACCTCATAAAAGGTTGGGTTTTTTTATATTTTGCCCATAATTTTTTGTTCATCCATAAAACCGTCCCTTTGATTTTTACACTGCGCATTTCATAATAAAAAAAATAATAATAATTCATACACCAGTGATTATTTTGAAATCTCCTGTCTCCGATTTTATCAAGAAACAACGACTAGTGGTGTATCTTCTTCCCCATCTCCGACTCTAAATACCGACAAAGGTGAAGAATTGGATTTTGAAAAAGTGATATACGAATCTAAAACACGTATTTATCCTCTTTTACTAATTATCCTCTTTTACACAAAAACTTAGATATATCTTACAAGCTGGTTAACAACTATACGATGGGTAAAAAAAGATGAAAGAATGCACCCTTTTTGTATAATTTCAGTAAATGTATCCAAATGGTAACAAAACGTCTCTAAGAACTTTTGATTTTTGTACCTTCACAGAACCAGGAAGGAGCTTGTACCATAATAACCACACACAGCGGCCAACATCATAACCTCGAAAACTTTCGAATTCCACTGGAGGAGATCAAGTTGGCCATCAAAGACTTCAATCTAGAAACTCCTATCGGAGATGGTGGTTATGGTAAGGTCTACCAAGCACAACTCTCTGAACTCTCGCAAAATTGCAGAGTTGCCATCAAATGCCTCGATCCGAAAGGATACCAAGGAAAGAAGGAGTTCGTTAACGAGGTTAAGTTGATTTCCAACTTCCATCATCCTAACATCATATCTTTCATCGGCTACTGTGATGAAGGCGATCAAATGATTATAGTATCCAAATATGCAATAAATAGAAGCCTTGATCATCACCTCCAAGATCCAAGTAAGAGGGAACAACTACCATGGGCACAACGGCTCAAAATTTGCTTAGGGGCAGCAAAAGGACTCGAGTACCTTCACTCAGGTCTAGGGAAGGACAAGAAGGTTATACACCGAGATGTCAAGAGTGCAAATATATTGTTAGATGAAAATATGGAAGCCAAAATTTGTGATTTTGGTTTGTCAAAACAAGGCCCTCGAAACCAGCAAGATAGTCAAGTTTATACAAAAGTTGCTGGTACCGATTTCTATATTGATCCCCTTTACCGAGAAACCAAAATCCTCACTAAAGAGTCTGCCGTGTATTCATTTGGAGTCGTATTGTTTGAAATTTTGAGTGGAATCATGGCTTATGGCCAACACCCTCTGATAACTCTGGTCCGACACCACTACAACCATGAACCAGAAAAATTAATTGATCCCGTCATAAGAGATGAAATTGATAGCCGTTGTTTACAGACGTTTAGAGAACTTGCATATAAGTGCATCAGCTTGAACTCAGGGGAACGGCCTACGATGGATAGAATCATCGACATGATTGACGATGCAATAGATTTTCAAGTAAGTACTTTTCTTAATTATTTTGAAGTGATTTTTTTCTTATGCGAGAAAAAACTAGCATGTATTAAATAAAATTTATAACTAAATAATATTAACTGACGACTAAGCTAATTATCAATGTTATGATGCTTTTAGCATATATGTATCACTAAAATTATATTCGTATCTAAATGTTAGGCATTGAGTCTTTCACGAGAGTATATTTTCTACTAAATAATATGAGGTTACATGCTTAAGATGTTTGTAGTATATGTATTTTTGCACCGTTATATAATTTTTTTTATTGTAGCTAATATAGATCAAATAACATATAGATAGTCGTCACCCAACCTACACCGAGATATAACTCAACCATTAGAGATCAGAACTTGTTTATCTTAGGAATGTATGCCAATGGACAAGGAATTCATTTGTTTAAAATTAGGGTGGAGGTTGTTAAGCCAAATAATAATTACTAAGACTAAAAACTACGAAACATGCACTTATAAGGACCAAAGGGCCTGTAGCCCTAACCCAGCTATATCAGAAGTTAATGGAAAATTGACTCTTAGGCAAAGGTTGAGAGCTCAAGTCCCACTTCAGAATAAATGTGTAGATTTAGTAGTAGGACTAAAAACTGTGAAACATACACTTTTAAGGACCAAAGCGCCTGTGGCCCAACTGTATCAGAAGTTAATGGAAAGTTGACTCTCAGCCAAAGATTGAGCGCTCAAGTCCTGCGTTTGAAGAAATGTGTAGATTTAGTAGTAGAGTAGTGGGTAAGCGAGTTAGTACTCCTGAAAAAAAAAAAGATACACTAGCGAGTTCGGGTTGAAATATGTATGTGCCTTATGTGTTAATAGACTTCTCTTGTAAGTTAGTTTGAAAATAACTACACGTATGGAACCATAGAATGGCCAATAAGGCATATGATGTTTTGCTTCTCTTCTCTTCAATACTTATAAGAAATCTAACCGAAACAAGCCAAGAGTTCACCATTTATCAAAAATTGCAATGTTTTACCATACAAGTTTAGATGTTATCTATTTGTTTCTCCTTCTTTTCTTTATTGCCTAAGTGACCATGTCCTGTAAGATATTGAATTTATCTAAAGGAAACTTCATATCACATATAAGGAAGTGAAAGATATTATTCATTAAGGCTACACTTATCATTATAGATACAGTTACCTTTATGTAGCTAAAAATCATCGTGGTTGTACATACAAATCATGTATCAGGCTGAACGGTATGGCAAGCCAATGCCACCGGTGAACACCATCGCGCTCTAGCAGCATCAACAAAGGTGTGCCATTGGATTATAGTCGTTAAAGAGAGGCGTTGTGTGTGTGTGTGTGTGTGTGTGTGTGTGTGTGTATATATATATATATATATATATTAATTAAAACCAATTAACAATCAACTATAAATACTCCCACTAATTCACATTTTTTTCATAGCATTTCTCATCCACATCTTTCTATATTCTTTAAAGTGGCTTCTAACAACCAACATTCATCCAACACTTCAACTCCTAATGTTTTTGGCTACCATCCTTCGTCACCTCCACATTTCCGCCCACACTTCGACATTCGATACCTCTTCCCCAAATTTCGTCAATGTACAACCAATTCCAAATATCACAACAACTATTTTCACAACAAATGATACCACAACCCTTAAAACCTTTTTCACAATTTTATGCTCGATCACAATACCAAACCCAACTCAGTTGCAAATACCCCAAACGTCACCACAACGCAAAACAACCCCTACCCAGAACCATATCAGAATCTGAGGAAGAGCCACTACAAAGGAAATAGAATGGGAAAGAGAAAGCAAAGGAGAAAGGCAGAGCCAAAAACAAACTATGATCTCTTGAGGAAGAGAAGGAATTTGCAGGGGCATGGATCGACATATCAGAAGACGCACTATCTAGGGAAGATCAAAGTTGTGACAAGTTTTGGCTTCATGCCACGAATCCTGTTAGGATTAGAATGAAGAAAGGAGATGATTACCAGAGAACGACCAATGCAACACTCAATGAGTCGATATGAACAATGAGGTATTGCACTTTAATGGTATTGTCACAAATTTAACAAATCAATGGACGAGTCGGGCGAGTGAGATGACAATGTTGGAAAGAGAAAATTATATCTTTCAAGAGTGTCAATAGTACATAGTGAAACCTTTCAAATATTTACATGTTTGACAATTTATAATGAATAATGAAAAATGAAGGGTGGTAAAACCTCGAGCCAAAGTTGCAAACGAACCAAAGCATCAGGATCGGGCTCATATCATGATATATCAGATGCACATGTTGGAGTCGATCTAAACAACGACAAAGATTACTTAGTTGAGGTTGAACAACCTTCTCGTCCAATAGGTTGAGCTTAAGTGAAAGAAAGAGGGAAAGTGGCTTCTTTAAACGCATCGGTTACCGGTGTTTCTGACGATATTCAACAAATAAGGTTGGAGTTCTCGGGTTACGTATGAGTTTGGAGCAACATATGGAATATTCGAATGAAGAAACTGTGAAACCGACAGACTCACGGAAAAGGCAATTGTTTTTCACGAATGTTAGTCATATGAGTTATATACCAAGCGGCAATGGAGCTTAATAGAAAATGAAAGAAAAATAGAATTTGTAGGTTTATATTTTTAGGTATATAATTTATATTTTCTAGTTATGTATTTTTTTCCCAAGTTATGTAATTTCTTAATTTGAATTAATGAAATATTTATTTTTATTTAAATTTAAATTAAAAATGATATTCACATAGGTTGAATAATATGTACATGGTCTAGAAATCATTAAGGCATACACAATTCTTAGCCTTAAATGAGTCAAATAGAAATTTAATTTTAATAACCTTCGACCTCCTTTCCAAAACCAAAGGAAAATAAAATATGAAATAAGTTTTGCTTTTCCTCGATATTAGAGAATAGAGAGTGATGCGACGGTTTTGCGATAAATAGGTCTCCTTTGCGGACGATTTTGTGTTTTCCCAATCCGCTAAACTTTTCATTTCCCTCCATGTGAAAATTCCCTCGTCGACCTTACTTTCCCTCTTCAAACTCAAAACCCTAATCAACCAAATTGGAAATATTTTGCCCTATTTTATTGTTAGGTTCTCTGCTACCGTTCACCGTCACTTGTTGTTGCCTTACTCCTGATTTGGACCCACCATTGTCATCTTCACTGCTACTGCTCTCATTTAAGTGATTTTCTATGTTCTTCTTTCTTTTTTGTTCGTTGGTGTTTCTTCTTGTTGGGTTTTGACTACCTGCCATATAGAGAAATAGAACAGTACATTTTAAGCATGTAATCTACACAAGAACAAAGGGAGAAAGCGAAATGGGGACCAATTATGTTTGGTTTACCAAGAGTTCTTAAAATGAAAGAGAAAATTAAGTTTTGATCAACCGAGGAGGGTAAAATTGCTTGAGTTATTATAGGATGACCCATGGTGTAATTGGTTTCAAACGAGTGCATTTTATGTTTTTTCTTGAATCCATAACATTGTTTGCCCATTGAAATGTGTCTTAACTTACATATAGATTCGACATCAGAGACATGAAGGATTGGATTATTTATCATTTTGGTTCTTGTTGCGGCTGCTTCTTAAACAAAAGAAAATAGAGATTATACTTTTTCTTTAGGTGTAAATTTAGTTGTTATTCTAGTGTATTCCCAAGGCTAAAGATTGGAAATGGTGTTGAATGATGCATTTTTTATTTATTTATGCACTTTTGGTATTATGTTTAATTTCAGTTCCAATTTGGTACAAGATTCTAAAAACGTATTACATAGAGGCGTTGGGCAAACGGGCAACAAGCTGCGCCGCTAGCCCTTTTTGAATGGCAAAGCTGATACGCTTAAAAACAAAATCCAAAGATCTAAGGGACATGATGGTACTATGCATAACCCGTTGAACTCTGTTGAGTAGCTCCACAGCTTCAGGTGCGAGAAAACCAAAGGTATCAAAAGCGAAAGGGATAAACACATGTTGATTCTCACGACGTGCCTTATCGTGTTTATCCACTTTGCATGCAGCTGCTTTCAAAGCTGCTTGCCTCCCTGTGAAACCTCCACTCCTCAAGTTCACAAGAGGGGAAACCCCGGTAAGGTCCACAAATGCATGTTTACCTCCCATCCATCCGAAGACTAAAATGTCAGCAGGCCTGAGAGTAGATCTCCCGTCTGAAGGGTCAGTCAAAAAGTTAACAGGAGCTTCTTTACGTACCGAAATCCCGGCACGTCGGCAGACGTCAAAAAGAACATCCCTAACCAAATTATGACGGTATTTGAAACCTGGGAGCTCCCAACAATGAACAGCATGATCCCCAAAAGAGTCCAAGCACGCCTTGCGACAAACCGGACATATCTCGTCGCTCGGAAAAAGAGGAATCAAAAGGCGGTACCGTAGAATAGCGCGATATTCCACAAGGGGACATATGTAGACCTAGGTCGTCAATGGGGATAGCCAGCAAAAAATCTTGTGCATGAGGAGCTTGAAGACACTCCAATACTGCTTTCTGCCTGAACGTCATTTGAAAGTCGCCTTCCATATCCTTGACGATCTTACTAAAGAGAGCATTCGAAAATGTTTTTTGGGATTTAGGGGGGGCGATGTCCTTATTAGTGAAACCGTTACAGTCAAAATCTAGAATTATGCCACGCAGACGATCCAAAGCAGAATAATAATCAATGTCCATACCACATATGCCACTGTGGCACAAAATGTGGTCTTGTAAGGCCCAAAATTGGGCCCTCGATGCTACAAAAGCGTATGAGGAAGCCTCACTAGCCGAGCACAAATCCAAACCACCAAAACGTATTGGTAAGGAAACCAACCGCCACTGGAAGTCTCCAAAGTAAGGGCCACCACAAACCACAATGGCTTCGATGGAACCACGCAACCCTTTGTCAAAAAACAAAGCCGCCTCCTCCATGTGCACCGGTTGGCAAGTTCTTAAACCAAAGAAAAGTTTAGCAATGTCCATACAAGAACGTAGCAAAAGGAGCTCACTCTGCGGGTCACAAAGCTGGGGAAGAAGGCCCATCAAATCAACAGCCTTGACAGCTCTCTTCAAGGCGAGCCCACTAATGAACCCAGCGTCTCTGCTAACAGCCCCCCAAGGAGCTTTACTCCCAAAGAAGGTCTACCAATATCTGCTGGGAAACATCCGTCACGATGTTTCCTACCATCATAAGATGGCCAAAAAAATCTCAGTTTTCTTAATATTCAGCTCCAGACCCAACCCTGGACCATCCTCCTGAATAATGTTTAACACACTCGCCACTTCATCGGTGTCTCCAATAACGGTCCCATCATCTAAATACCAAGCATGGAGCAGTAGCTTGCAATTGTCTCGAATTTTATGCACGAAAGGGTGTAAAACAAGGGCAAAAAGAAGGGGTCCCAATGGATCACCTTGTTGAACCCCAGTGGTGGACCATATATGGGTGTCACCTATGTAAAGCCTAGATGCCCTCCCATATAAGAAATCGACCCACAAGGAAATAGAAGGGCACATCCTTCTAACCTCGCGGAGTAAGACGGGTCTATCCACCATGTTAAAAGCATTCGAGAAATCCACCGCAAGCAGGGTAAGGGACCCATTATCGTGGTGTTTACACAACACCCGATTGGCACAATGCAAAACAGCCTCGGCACCCCCGGACACGCTGACCCCAAATTGAAAATCGTTAAGGTATTTAACCATATCTTTCCCAACACCCTTCATAGCCACCTTCGAAACCAACCGCCTCCATATAGTACCAACTGCAATTGGCTGGATCTCGTTGTCTGGTTTAATAAGTGGCGTGAGAGGTGCAGAAGCAACAAACTCTGCCAAAACAGACGGACATCTTCCCCCTAACCATAAATTAACAACTGTGGTGATGGCCCGTAATAGATCTGTGGCTAAACCCTCTCCGCATAAGGCATCTAAAATATGTTGGGCCCTCAAGCCATCTCTACCACAAGAAGTCCCTTTAGGGAAAGATTTAATGCAACCAAGAATACTATCGAAATTGGCTACAATGGGAGCCTCAGAGTAAAAGGTGCCCGGCATAGAAGGGGGTGGTTTCAGAGGATGCTTATCCTCTAAGGCTTTAATGTTATCACCATTGTAAGGCGCAACACCAGAGGAGCATAAAACTTTAACAGCGGCAGTAAAATGACCATCTGCAACTTTACGGAGACATTGTCTAATGTTGGTCTTAGCCGTTGTGTTAGCCCGTGTGTTGTCCCCGTCCTGGCTCATGTGCCCACCCCCGTAGTTGTCGAAAAGTGTGTTTAAAAGGGTGGGGACACCGTCCTCTTTCCCCCATGTAGCCAAGGACTTCAAGATGCAACTTTATTGTATGGAGTTTCTGTTCCCAGATCTGCTTTCTTGTATGTTCTTGGGCCTAAACACCTGCAGCATGCAACACGGTAGAAGTAACAACCTAACCCAGGCATCAACAGAGTTGGGCTGGGCAATCACCTTGTAAATTGCTGATTTAAAAGCCTGCGAGAAAGCTAAACGACAACTGTGAGGGATACTTTTGACTGTAGTGATAGGCGTTTTAAAGACACTTTTGACTGTAGTGATAGGCGTTTTGGTATTGAAATCATGAAAGCTTGATTATTGATGGTTTTGGTAAATGGCAGCTACTTTAGTGAGATTGTACAAGAAGAAAATATGTGATGGTGCCTAAGACACATGAAAGACTATGGGAACTTTAAATTGACTTCATCAGATGGTTTGACCCGTTTTTTTGCCAAATAGTTGACCACGGATCGTCATCCAAGGATATTGATGAAAGGTCCCATATGGAAATCATATTATGGAGCTTACCCTTCTTCAGACTCTGTATCTTTTAATGTTAGCAGCTTGTTAACTTCTTTTAATATAATATTTTGTTTGCTGTTAAAAAAATGGAAATCGTGACTTTGAGTGGGTTGGTGTATCCGGGGTCAATTATCAATTGGTTGTTTCACATGCTATTGATGACTTTTCTTTTAAAGGTGAGCTTTGCATTTTTGACATTTCTTTCTTTTTAAGTGGAACACTTATTTTGTATTTTATGGAAGGCAAAATATGTTATGACTAAGGTGTTTTCCTTTTCCGAAATTAGGTAGGTGATACAACTGTTAAAGATTAGTTCTCGTACCTTTATATGATTGAATCACATGAATATTGATATATATCCTATAGGCTGGAACTCTAATATCATTCTTCTAATGTTTACTCATAACTGGAAAAGGAGGTGATCTGGCATAGAAGAACTTAAATTCACTGGAGCATGCCAGTTTTTAGAAAACTTCAAATTTCCTATTGCAAGGGATTTATGGAGTTCGCTTTTGGACAAGTCGAACAACTTTTTAGAAAAATCTTTGAGGTCGATTAATGAGGCCAATGTGTTCCGACGTGACCCAATATTGAATTAAAATGTTACATGTTGCATTAGCTCAAATTTGTACACCTTATTCCTAATTTGTACACCTCATTGAAAAACATGCTTATGTAGAAAAATAGGTGGATCAAAGGGAAAATAACTTATAAGGGTAATTATGTTTTAAAACTATTCAAAAAACACCATCCAAGTTTGGTCTGTTCAAAAAACATCATCCAAGTAAGACCTTTGTACAAAAAACACCATCCAAGTAAGACTTTTGTACAAAAAACACCAACGAACTACATGTTTTGTTCAAATTTTACCCGATGGTAACCGGCTCTTGCAGGTTAAAGGATGACTTGGCCTAATATTTAGTGACATGACATAATAACAGATGAACAGTTTAACCTGCAAGAGCCGGTTACCATCGGGTAAAATTTGAACAAAACATGTAGTTCGTTGGTGTTTTTTGTACAAAGGCCTTACTTGGATGGTGTTTTTTGTACAAAGGCTTTACTTGGATGGTGTTTTTTGAACAAACCAAACTTGGATGGTGTTTTTTGAACATTTTTGAAACATAATTACCCTTATAAGTCATTTTCCCGTGGATCAAATGTCTGTACTCTGTACACAAAAAATAATAATAATAATAAAAAGAAAAATTATTTATTTTTTAAAGTCTGCGGAATATTAAAATAAACTAAATTAATTATCAAATGATGTATTTTTGTATATCTAACATTTTGTTTTGTCAATTACTTTTTATACATAATTATCTGTAATTTATATAAAAATTACTTTCTTTTTTTAAGTTAGAAATTTTTAAAAGATGCAAAAAGACTTTAGTCCATGTCTGCGAGAAGAAGATGGCACGCAGATATTTTTTATGCTTGCGGTCTTCTAGAAAAACAAACAGTATGCGAAGGCAAACGTCTGCACGCTATCTGCAGGCTGCAAACAAAATAAAAAGCCACAAAAATCATTTGACAAAAAACAAACACCCTCTAGCAATAGCAATGGAGTGGACCACTATTTCTTTAGTTGTGCTTATGCAAAATTAATTTGTAGTTGGGCTTTAGATTTGTGGCGTGTGAATTCTAGGCCTAAAGAAACACTCACTGATTCGATTTCTTTCTCAGCCCTACGGTGTACTCATCCATTAGGCGCATGTTTTTTTTTTTCTCTTTTAAGACAAACGTGTTTTAGTTAATATGGAAGGCTAGGGCCTAGGAATGACATCATATTCATGAAACCTAAAATCCCTCCTATGAAGACATCAAATGATAACTAAATAAATCTTTTTTATTAGATTCTTCATAGAGCTAAGAGGTTTAGTCTTAGATAGCCTTCAATAGAGTTGTCTTTTGATTTCTTTTGATTATTTATTTATTTATTTTTAATTTCTAGTTCTCTTCGATTCGTTCTCATAGCACCCATAATAACAGTTTTTAGTAAAGCTTTTTCATAAAAAAAACATAAAATAAAACAACTCATATCTCCACAATAGAATAACTTTTTAATTTCTTTTTTTATATTGTTCGTATAAGTTGTCTATGTGTATGTATGTATGTATATACAGGCCAATCTAGTGGCGTGGGCAATGGCCCACTGTATCACATTATACGGGCACAAGTTTAGGCCCATGTACAGTGGGTATAGATATAAAATTTGGCCCAATCTTTTTAATAGTTGGATTTTGTATACGTTCTTACTTGCGTTAGTTGCGTACTTCATTGCAAGTTTTGCAACGCATGATTTCCATACGTTCTTACTTTGCGTCTGTATTTTTGTGCTTAGCTTTAAATATAAATCAAAATCTCCATATTCTTTCCTCTCTAATTTATTACCCTTTATCAAAGCTCTCATTGTCTCATTTCTCAATTCTGCGACTATTCACTAATTTTTGCTGGTTTGCCCATTGGCTTGAAAATCGGAATCACCTAATTGCGTTAGCGTTTTCTCCATAATTGAAGTAATTTTTAAAGTAAACTGCAAATTTGGTCCCTGTGGTTTGCATAAAACTGTGACTGAGATCCAAAAAGTTTTCAACTTGCACCAATGGTCCAAAATTGAAAACTTTTTGTGGTTATGGTCCCTATCAAACTTTAAAAGAATGTTATACCCTTTTGATTTATTTTCTATATATTTTTTATATTTCTTTACTTTATTTTAATGTTTTATTAAAAAAGAAATGCGCTCACTCTCTTCCTCGTCTCTTTCTCCTCTCTACTTTCTCTCTCTACCAATTCTCTCTCTCGGTTCCCCCCGTTTTGGAAAGATTTCATCGCCATTTTCCCCTCTTCCCGGCGTCGTTCTTCACTTGTCGGCCTTGGGAACTTCTCGTGACTCTGCTATGGATGACCGACCACCGGAACTGCCACCTGATAAGGTGCCGCCACCGGTTTCAGATCCTTCCCCTTCGATTCTTGTGAGGGCAAGGAGAGACGATTTCATATCCATCGACGAAGATTTCCCCTGTTAGGTTCGTAAATGCTAACTGTCTCCCCGAGTTCTAAGCAATCGCGACCAAGCCCTGACTCCCCTGTAGATAGCTCTCTCCTGGATTTGAGCTTGGTAAGTACGATTTCCATATTATCGGAGGCTAAATCCAAAGGTCCTTCAATGTTGTTATTGATTCATTAGATGTTAACAGGTTGGTATGTACGATGGTTTGTACAGATGCCAAGAAAAGTGGGTAGCCAAATCTATTTTGATTTCTCCCAAATCTGATCTGATTTCTTGTCACTGGCAGTAAAGACGAATGGCGGAAGGGGGACGATGAAAATAGAGAGAATCTGGCACATTACCCATATTTGATTCCACCATCGCAAAATCAAAATCAAAGATACAGAGGATTGAGTGGATGGTGTTGTACAACGCCAAGGCCAACATATACTCTCCATTCACCATCTCTGAGGCTGATGAGTTTTTAGTGGGTACCAGAGTTGAGTATTCGATCAATATCCCTAAGACTATCTTGCCGACGAGTTCTTAGTAGGTAATTTTGCAAGAAGAGGGTTGTTTTTGGTAGGCAATTTTCTGCGACAGGAGGATATATATATATATATATATATATATATATATATATATATATATATATATATATATATATATATATATATATATATATAGAGAGAGAGAGAGAGTGTGTGTGTGTGTGGAGAGGTAATGGTATTTTTTTAATTATAAAACAATTAAACTTGATATTAGAAAATGAAAAAAAGAATTAAAAGGGCAAAACAGTCCTTTTAACTTTTCCAAGGACGATAACCACAAAAATTTTTCGATTTTGGACCAATGGTGCAAGTTGAAAACTTTTTGGACATCGGTCACACTTTTATGCAAACCACAGGGACCAAATTTGCAGTTTACTCTAATTTTTAATTATGTTTCGTCATAATTGTAAGGTTTGTGGTTTGCAATTCTTGTTTTTTTTTTTCGTACGAACACATGTAATATTGGGCATATTTTTTATTTAATTAAATGTTTAGTGATCTAATTCTTGTTTTGCTCAATGAGTAATTTCTGATATAATGACAAACAGGGAATCCTTTTAGTCATGTAATCTCTATAATAATTTATTTTTGGGCAAATTTTACATTTGAGTTATTAAGTTTTCAATTTTTTTTATTAACTCAATTTTTTTCAAATTTGTTTCAATTTATACTAATTGACCGGGTGAGACGGTTTCTCATTCGCTGATTGGACAAAATGTGTATGTGGCTTTTATCTATAATCCTAGTTAGCAAACATTGGGTATATAATTGAATCTTTACGTATTTTGTATCCAATTTCCCTAAATCGACTCTTTTTTTTCTTCTCTTAGACCATCATGATTTTGTGTAATGACTTCCTAGTTTCTGTTTATAAACCTTTTGTATCTGATTCACGTTCTGGCTTTTAAACATTTTCTGGTTCAAAAGAAATGAATTTAATGAACTCAATGGGGAATGACCTTTATGTGTAGTATACTTTGTATAAGTCTTGAGTACGTAGGTATAATCGATGGAAAATTATACATAGCTTACACCACTTCACGAAAATGAACCACTTGAGCGACCCTGGAAAGCTATTGAACAAAATAGTGATGGTTCAAGAGAATAAAAGAAGTAGATTTGGGGAAATTGAGTACAAATGATATAAAGGTTGAATTATACCCAATCATTTGCCAACTACGATCATAGATAAAACTCATGTAAGCATTTTGTCCGGTTAGCAAGTAAGAAATCGTCTTGCCTTGTCAATTGGTATAAATTGGAACAAATTTGAAAATATAGTCTTAATTGGGAAAAAAATTAAACACTTAGTAACTTAATTGAAGAAAAATATTATGCAGTGTCAAAAATGATTTTTTTTTTAAACTTAGTGTTTTTTCTAATTTACTCATTTATTTATGTTTTCAACTCATATTTATTTATAGAATGTACAAATTAACATGAGGGAACAAGATTTCAACAAGAAATTCTAACTTCCAAATCAATATCTATATAGTAGTGATGTTGAGCATGTGGTCCATCACCTGAAAAGAAGACTAGATGTACTTTTATTGAAAGATATTCATACATTTCAATCTAAGAGTATGAAACCAATTTAAATCGAAGAAGATGAAACTTACATTAATCTAAGAAGATGAATTTGATGTAAAATTTTGCAATTTCCGATTTTGTATACTACTTTAACATATAATTTTCTAGATTTTTAGTTTTATAGTCTAGGTTTTCAATAAAAACTTATGATCTTGGATATTCTTAAAAAAAATAATCTAAATACTAAGTTAAAGATCTTGGATGTTCCTTCCAAGATCCCATAGCATTTAACGTTTGCATGTTAAACCAAGTTAAGATCTATAAAGTCCCCCTTCAATATCTCCTACGATTTGACGTTCATACAAGTAGGAAGTCGAGATCTTGATATTCTTTTCAAGATCCTCAAATATATGGTATACATAGGTTGAGATCCTGAGTGATATTTCCGAGTTCCTAAGAAAGCAACATAAACGTTTCTATGAATTTCTCTTACACAGCTTACATCTTTCATATGTGTTTTAAATTTTTTTCGTACAAAACTTATCCTTTTCTAATGTGATTAAAAGTTTTTCCTACAAAACTTATCTTTTTCAAATGTGATTAAAAGTTTTTTCTAGAATACTTACATTTTTCATAAATATTTCTAAGATTTTCTTATAAATCTTGCATGTAAGAACCCGCGAAAAAGTCAAAAAGGGTAAAACCGTCTTTTGTCATATTGTACGACTATTATGTGTAATAATATGTATTTTTAAAATAATAAAGTGAGAAATAAAAGTTTATGTGAAATTTGGAGTTTTACCGTGTGAATAGTAAAATTTGGCCAAAAAGGGCAAATTGGTCATTTGACATAAAAATGACCAAAATGTCAAGGAAAATGTTAAGTTGGAAGTTAATGGTGAAGTTGTGACTCTTGGATCATTTTTGAAGAGAAGTTAGTAATCAAAGGACCTAAATGTAAAGTTTATTGATAAATAAGATATATATATTATCTAGTAGTTATTATACCCATTATTTGAAGGATTAAAAACATTTCTCCAGAGGATTCCAGAGAGCACGAGAGACAGCAAGAAAGAGCTAGAGAGGAAGAAGAGATCAAAGGAATTTCCAAGGAATCAAGAACTAACTTTGGAATTAGTGATTCCATAGTTAAAAGATGTAAGATTCCATCTTCTTTAACCTAGGTTTTTGGGTATGTGCTTGAATTTGGTCTTTGGAAGAAATTGAAACTGAAATTTCAGTTATAAATCATGTGGGTTAAGTAGCTAATGCTTCCAATAAGCCATTAGTTAGGAACTTAACTCAAAAACATGAAAGTAGAATGCTATTCTTGAGAATTTTCAAGTTTAGCCAAGAATATTAATTTCTGCAATTGATCTATTAAAGTGTTTTTAATGGCTTAAAATGTGTTATTAGTCAAGGGTTTTAGTCCTAGAACAAACCCCAGGTGATTAAGACCTGAAATAAGAGCTTAAAGCCTGAAAACTGCATGCTACAGTGCCAAATCGCGACTGATCAGGACACTGCCCAGGCGCCAGGCGCAGTGCGCCCAGGACCAGGGCGGGGTGCGCCCAGGCGCAGTGCGCCCTCAGACAGGGACCAAAATTGTTAGAAATTTCAAATATTCCAAACGCTAGAAACCATAGCTAGGCATGTCCGATTGATCTGAAATTTTAGCCATAACCCTAAAATGGTATAAGAACATGTTGGGAATGGTCAAATCCGCAATCCGACCTTGCGGAAAAGTCACTGTAGCGGCAGTGGCTAAAATCACTATTCACGTTAAAACTTGATTTTGGAATTTGAGCTAGACTTGTCCAATGAACTTCAAATTTGAAACACAAGTCTAATATGGGATAAGATTTCATGGAAAAGAGTCGAAACTGAAATACGATCCCTCGGTATTACTGTAGCAGTATACGCGTATCTCGGGGAAAACGATAAAACGATTGTATTAATGGTTATACATTTATTATAACATGGAGTTATGTCATATGAGACTTTAGCATTATAAAGTTAATTATATTGAGTATTTATATATACTATTGGTATAGGTGGTGCTTCAAACGTCGTTGAGCACGGGAAGGGAAAAGCCGTACGTGAAGCTTAAGTAAACCGTAATAGAACCAAGGTGAGTTTTATGAGGATTTTTATAGTACATAGCAAAATATTATTTTCAGAAAGGTATGATTTCCAAATGTTTATAAATACTAAAGTTTGGAAAATAGTTTTTAATGAAGCTCTATACAAGGGCTTAGTGTTAAAAGCAGATTTTTAAAGTGTTGTTTGCAAAGTATTTTGAAAGAAGTTCCTTATAGGAACTAAGATGTCAAAAGCAGTTTTGAAAGTATTTTTAGCGAAGAGTTATAAAAATGTTTGAGTAAGAGTTGTTTACAAATTGTGTCCCATTTTGACCAATTTGAGATGAAATGAAGTAAGAATTAAAGAAAGAAAGAAGTATGAGCCAGTTGTCCGGACTAGGATCACCCACATAATCGGGGGATCAGAAGACACTACTGGGATGGTACCTCCCGTCGCGAAGTAGTTGTCTAGCTTAAGTATACCCTTGTGCTTGAATTCGTTCCAAGCCACAAAGGGGAGACAGAATGAGCATAACCGAGTGGGCAGATCTGTTCCGTCCCACGAGGGGAGCTAGTTGAATGAATTAATTAACTTAATTCATAAGTTTCAGTTGGTCACGAGAAAATGAGAAAGAAAGCAGTTTTATGAAAGAAAGTTTTTTTTAAAGTTTGAAAGTAAAGAAGAAAAGATATTTTGAGATTTATGAAATAAATCAATTTTGAACAGTGTAATTTTAATATTTCAAGTTTTGAACAGAAAAACTTTTGGGTCTAAACCCATATTACTCACGAGGCTTTATGTCTCACGTATATTATTTTTTAAATGCTATGTACTTAGGTGAAAGGAGCAAAGACTGCAGTTGGGACCGGTTTAAATACTGTAAGTTTAAATTATGGTATCTGTATTGAGTCTGTAATACCCCCTCGAGTTAAGTTTGTAAAATAAATAAAAAAAATTTAAGTGGCTATTTTATAGTCACGAGTTGTAAAAAAAATATGTTGAAAATTGTATTTGTACTTTAAATATGGTTTGAGAAAAGGGGTGTTACATTGCATTTTTCGTAAAGGCATCCAAATTTTTTCGAAGTATTTCTAAAGTTTGCCTAAATATTTTGAAAGTATTTCCTATAAAACTTACATTTTACACAAATATTTCTAAGGTTTTCCTATAACCTTTGTACTTTTCATATATGCATCAAAGATATTTCCAAAATATTTCTTACAAAATGTACCAAAATATTTTTCCTAAGTACTATCAAGGTACAATATTTACCAAAATGTTTTTCCGTATATTTTCCAAAGTATTTTTTATAAATGTTTTCCTCGTGAAACTATTTTACTCTCATATATGTATGCCCTCCAATTGTCTAATCTTTCATAGGTACTTGTGCTTTTCTTGAAAAAATCTAAATGACACGTACATAAAAGAAAACAGTTACTAGCAACATTCACAACATGTTCAAAAGTCACTGCTCCTATGAGCAAAATAAAACCATTACAAACCCAAAATTTTAAAATGTTCATCAAACAACCAACCATGAAAACCAAGCAAAGAGTTCACTAACCCATAAATACAAAAACCTCATAGGGCAATCATAGCCCTCTTTTTCTTATCCACCTGGTCCACACTCTTTTCACTCTCACCCTTCTCGCCCCTTTGACCCGAGCTAACCTCTACATCATCCTCACCATTGCTATTAAGGTTCTTTAAGAAGTGTGTCATTTGTCCAGATCCCAAGTCGTGCGTCCACCTTTTTCAACCTTTTCAACCATCATCAACTTGTCCTGTAAAACAAACATGACTAAATATTTGGGCTTCGTGAGAAATCTCCTCAATTACATGACATGTAACTGTAGGATTACGCCACTCGTAATGGCACATTAAGACAGATGTTGACATAAAACATTAAATTGTGTTGTTATTACAAAACCAGAAGGTACACTCCGTGTGATTCATAAAGAAAGCAATGCGTTCATATGTACAATGACGGAATGGAAAAGGGTGAGAACCATACGTGTAAAGTTTAAATTTTGCGATGTGACACATAAAAAACACAACAGATCATCCAAGATAACGTGATGCATCGAATCATACTAAAAGAACGTCTTGAAAAGTTTAAGTTGGTTATTTGAGTCATGTATTCCTCATGGATATGCTTCAGAGATAGAGGAGAACGAAGGGTTAAGGATTTTGAGCTCAAATTTGAAAAAAGAGGGAGATTCCAATGCCTGATCACTATACACTTGGATTAGGGTTAAGCTTCCATTTACTTTGGTAAATTCATTCTCTATAGGTTGAATTAAAAGGGGGAACTCATGAACCCTAAATATTGTATAAATTTGGTGTATGAGAATGATAAATGAGGTAGATAACTGTTGGATTAAGATATCTAAGCCATAACTATAATCTAGAAATATGCTTGAATTGACAGCAACACAGTCCTTGTGGGTTGCCCTCATAACTAGCAAAGGACTAGATCATAAATAAAGAGAGAGAGAGAGAGAGAGAGATAATGATTTATTAGGATAAGATTAATTAGAAATCATAATATTTAATTAATAATTAATCATAAATTAATTGGGATTAATTTTGGAATTAATTGGATTAATTAAAAGTACAGGGGCTGAATTGTAATTGTTTAATAGACAGTGTGGGTGACCTAATGGGTTGGACGAAATCACAGGCTTGGAGCCTTATGGATTTCGAAACCCATAAGGGTTTTTTATGGAAATAATAAGCAGATCCTTTTATCTGATAAAAGCCTTATCATATCAGGATCTTAAATAAGGCAGTTATACTCCTTATTACTAATCACCTTGAGACTATAAATAGAGGTCCTCCCCACCCCTCATTCTCACGCCAAAAAGGAGAAGCCTCCTCCTCCCTCTCTTGCTCATCTAGCTTGCTAAGTTCTTGGGTGTGAGCCACTAAAGGCACAACAATTGTGGTACTAGCTTCCAAAGGTCAAAAGGTATAAAATTATTCTTTTGTAATTTTAATTTGGCCTTAGTTATATGTTCAATTTGAGAAAAACATAGATCCTTATAAGGTGCATGCGAACTTAGGATTTAAGCTCATTGATTGCATAGAACCCCATCAATAACATGTTTTCAAGATTTTTTGTGATGACATTATGGTTAGAAAGATGAATGGGGATTTTGGTCATGAACCCTACTTTGGGTGATTCATGATATGGATGAAATAAAATCCAAAACTTGATGAATTAATACTTATGAATGATTTATATGTAAAGTATAATTAATTTGGATTAAGGTATTAATACATGTGATTAAGTCATGTCGGATTAATTTTTACATCAAAAATGCATTGTCAGACTTGATGAGTTTTCTTTATGGAAAGGGCTAAGCTTATGTCTTATTGGATTAAACATATGGATTGTTAAATTATGGGATGAAATTGCTTTGTATAACCTAACATTATGAACTTGATGAAAGCATTAAGCCAAGTTATATAAGTAAATGAGTGGAACTTGAGTTTTAATACTCAAGATTTATATGTTACCTTGACAACTTTGAAACAAAGGAAGGAGCAGGATCAAAACTATTCGAGATTCAAATATCTAAATTATTTTAAGGTGAGTAATATTATACAATATTGATGAAGGACAAATTGTATGTTAATAGTTGAATCATATATGTTTGTTGGTTGGATATAAACAATAAGTGAGTAAAGTGGATTAGTTATAACTGATGGAGATGTATATAGTAGAGAGCGATGCTTTAGAATACTTGATAGTTATAGTTGAATTTAACTTTTAAGGTTGTTTGCAGTTTCAAGTAGAAATTATTTATGAATAAGAAGTTATAGCTTAATGTGACTGGTAAAGGTATTTAAAGTTGAGATTGGAGGATTCACTCATAGTTGAATATGACTGATAAATCAGTTATAGCTGAATATAGCTTATTTGTAAATGGGTGTCAGTCATAGCTACATGTGGCTGGTTAAATCACGAACGGAGTGTAGCTTTCATTGTCTTTTTGTTGCTAGCTTGTTTTTGTCTAGTTATAGTTGAATATAATAGATAACGACGACGAGTAGTTGATGTCGAGACCGAAAAGTTGAATATAAGATATTGATTGTTGTAGTCTATTATAACATATTGTCATTTATGTTGTTGTGTGTGTTGTTAATCTAATTACCCACTAAGCTTCTAAACCTTAACTCTTATTTAATGTATTGCTTTTCAGGACTGGGCAATGTTGATAAAGGTAAGACGTAGCTGAAGGATAGAAGACTGGTCAACCTTGTATAATTTTGCGTTTTACTATATAGAAAGTTGTAATACATAGCTTGGTCCATGGATGTAAATTGGTATTGTATATTTTGATAACTACTTGTATGATGTACTTAATATAAATGTACACCAAACTGTTTGTTGTGAAAAAAAATAAAGAATAATTTGGGTGTACTTTATGTTAATTTTCGGGCATTACAATTTTGGAAGTAGATTAAGTTTGTATGTGTGACAAGTTGAATATGATAAGGGGTTGTATTATATAGATGCATACAATGGTTTGTAGTAAATTGGAAATCTAGAGAAAATGAATTGCAATTTGCTTGGCTATATTTCTGAAGAGAACTTTAGAAAGATTTTAAGTTGTTTTTATGTTCCTTTTTATTAGATCCAACATCCACACCAGATGCAAGAGTTTTCCCATCACTCATTATCATGCTTTCAACAAAACTTTGTCGATTTTTGGGTTTTTTGAATGTATTTGATTTCTGGGTTTGAATGTATTTCTATTTCCAAGGGTTTTATGGATTTAATTTCTTTACATTTTTTTCTAGATTTGTTGGCAAGGTTACCATTGTTATCAAATCCTTTGTGTATTTTTCTGGTGGGGTAGGGTATTCTGTACTGGCTAAAGCTATTAGTCAGTGCCTGTCCACAGATGTTGGTCGGAGATATTGGCCGAGGAAGATAAATAATGTGGGTTCATTTTAATTTTAATAATTTATAGATAGTAAACAAAAAAATAAATAACTTAAAAAATTATTAAGAATATAATAGTCTTTTATACATGATAGGACTAAAACAACAATAAAAATATACCAAAAAAATTGTCCGAGTTAAAAAAACTAATGACAAAAAAAAAACGAATGATTAAAAGCATAAATACCCCAAACCATGAACATCATTTGCGCAATTTATAATATTTGTCATTCTAAATTTTTTTTTTGCCTAATTTATTCTTAGGATGGGGGGAGTAGAACCCTTCCATCCATCTCAACCCACTTGCCATATCAACTTTTCTCTCACCTCTCACTTCCATTTTTAACCATCTTTTAACCATGGAAGCAGATTTTTCCAAACCTTCCCAACCCTTAATGCGACAACATATTTTCGATTATTAAATTAATTTATTAATTAAAAAACATTATAGCATTTAATTTAAGATTTAAAATAAAATAAATACGTATCAGATAAGATTAAAATGTCAAATAATATTTAATTAAAAAAGCACAACATTATAAAACTTAAAAAAACTAAATAGTGGAAATTAAATCCTAAATATGGTAAATTCAACCTAAATACGGGAAATTAAAATCTAAATACGAGAAATTAAAACCTAATTACTGGATCTGACCACTTAAGTGTATCTTTCACAACATTTCACGCTTCTATGTACGTAAAGTCTCTGTTGTGTGACGCCCGATACTGTTGTAGGGATTGTTCCATAATCTAGGGATTGTTCCATAATCTCATCGTCGGTTGTCCCGTTTGATCGGTTGAAATATAAGTTTAAGTAAGTTTTGTTAAAATGTGTCATTGTTTTGAACATATTTTTTCATTTGCTGTTAAGCATATGCCTACCCCTGTGTAATGTACTGTGTAATGTACTGTACCCAATTTTATGTGAAACAATTCCTCCACACGATCCCAGTATTGGCGGTGGGTTTCCACATGCATCTCTTCAGTGATGTCGACATAGGCGGTTGTCAAAGGCACCTCTTCTCTTGTAGTCTATCCCGAGCGATTATTTCTATTTCCGACGCCAGTAGATCTTTTTCAACCTTCTCAACCTTAACATCACATCATATTTCGACTATTAAATTGATTATTAATTAAAAAATACAATAGCATCTAATTTACTATTTAAAATAAAATAAATATGTATTACAATAAATTAAAAAGTCAAATAACATTTAATTAAAAAAGCATGCCATTATAAAACTTAAAAAAAAACTAAATACTGGAAATTAAATCCTAAATACGGTAAATTAAAACTTAAATACAGGAAATTAAAATCTAAATACAGGAAATTAAAACTTAATTACGGGATCAGACCACCTAGGTGTATCTTTCACAATATTTCACGCTTCTATGTACGCAAAGTCTCTGTTGTGTGTCACCCGATACTATTGTAGGGCTTGTTTAACGATCTCATCGTTGGTTGTCCCGTTTGGTCGGTTGAAAGATAATTTTAAGTAAATTTGGTTAAATTGTGTCATTGTTTTGAACATATTTTTTCATTTGTTGTTAAGCATATGCCTACTCCGATAATGTACAGTATCCAATTTTGTGTGAAACAATTCCTCCACAAGATCCCAGTATTGGCGGTGGGTTTCCATATGCACCTCTTCAGTGATGTCGACATAGGCGGTTGTCAAAGCCACATCTTCTCTTGTAATCCATCACAGCGGATATTTCTATTTCCGACGCCAGCCATTTTTTTATAAAACTTTTTAGATGTTTTATATTTATAAAGTTGAGAAAAAAATATGTGATTTTTAAGGGATAAAGAGGGCGTTTATAGGAGTAGGATAAAATTATAATTAAATTTTTTTTATGAACTTGAAATATGACACGGTTTCATGACCCCTCAACACAACCCACTAGCTTCTATCTTGCATGAACCCGTGATGACGGGTCAACGGCGCCAGAAGTACCGACAGTACCAGTGCAAAAAAATCCTCGAACCAGCTTGATCTTTCTTTTGCTCCGTCCACCATTGTGTTTATAACTTTATGAACTTGAAAGATGACACGGTCTTGCTTGAAAGAATGTTGGGATGGCGACAATCATAACTTTATAAAGTTGTCATTCTCTGTTTTCGTAGCTTTAACTGCTCCATTATGAGTTCCGGTACCACTCAATTCACATATTCATTTAAAAATACAACCTTTGGTTTTTTTTTCCCTTAAAAGTTAATTGTTTAAAGAGGACAAATCAGAAAATTCTATCTAGATTTAATTTATCAGTTCAGTTTTTAATTTCTAAGGTATAAATTTATTAAATCGAACATTCTTAACTCTATGATATATATTTATAATAGAATAAGTAATATCACACTAAACAGAAAACTAATTATAATAAATCAATTTCAATCTTAGAGAAATGGGTCTTTTTCTATACTATACACTAATCAACAAATTTAAAGGTATGTTCTTTAAAATAAAAATAGTAGTTAGGTATATTAAATAATGACCTCTAATATCCTACGAAATCATTAGACATATTATTATCTTGCTATATACAATTTTGTAACTGACTTTTGAGAAACAACTATTTTGTGTTTGTAGAATCATTGTGTGTAGGTAATCCTTTATTTCCCAGTTAGGTATGTGGTCTTATGTCGCGTTTAAAACGAAAATATTGATGTCGATAACTACAATTCTACTTTTGCTAAATTAGTGGTAAATGGTCAAAAGTAGAATGCCGTAGTTGAAAATATATCCAAATAGAAAAATTAATATTATAACAGCGGTGATAGGCTGTTATTTAAAACTATTAAAATAAAGAGGCTCTATGATCGAATATTATAGACTTTTATCTTAAGGTGAAGTACCGTTTTAAAAAATAAGTAAATAAAAAGGATAATACCTTGATAGGGTAACAAACTTTTAAAATTGTTCGTATTTGGTCACTGAACATATTTTTATGCTTGATTTACCCATGAACTTTTTAAAATTGTTCACATTTGGTCATCAAACTTATTTTTATGCTTGATTAACCCATAATTTTTTTTAAATTGTTCACATTTAGTCACTTATGTTTTTTTTGTCCACAAATATGACCATTATGTTATTGGTCATATGTGTACAAAAAAATAAGTTTAATGGTCATATGAGTACAAAAAAAATAAGTTTAATGGTCATATGTGTACAAATAAAATATAAGTGACTAAATGTGAATAATTTTAAAAAGTTCATGGGTAAACCAAACACAAAAATAAGTTCAGTGATCAAATATAAACAATTTTAAAAGTTCGTTACCCTATCAAGTCATTATCCCTAAATAAAAATATATATGATTGCTTTTTAAGTTATTCTAATCCTATTATTTGAAGTGATCTAAGACATCTTTTGAAAATCAGTAGAAAATCACATGAAATTGTATCTATTTTGTCTATATGGATACCTTCTAATACGTAACCAGTTTTGCAATCACTTTATATCAAGGTTGTAAAAATCATCTAACAGTAATTTGACGGTAGAGTAGGGTTAAGGAATTAATCGGGGATTAATCGAAGATTAATCAGAGACACTAAATTATAAAAAAAATCCAGTTAAAAATATATAAATATAACAAAATAGAAAAGTTTGATTCATTTTATTCCGAGAAACACATCAAAGATTACACAATTGTTTATTTTTATTCTTTAATATTGATTTTTCCATTTTCTTGAGTTATTAGAGAGTGTTTGTGTCGTCATTTAAAAATATAAAAAAATAATAAAAAATAATAAAAAATGAAAAATGACCACCAATGCCGATAGTTGACCGATTTCAGCAAACCATCAAGCTGACCGATTAGGCCTACTCGTAATCGGTTGAAGACCGCCAAACGACTAATAGCCGATTAATCGGCAGCCAAGGCCGATTTCTGCAACACTGCTTTATATAAAGCATCCCATCTTCATCTGATGGTAGTGTTAGTTAAAGTTCTTTCTAGAATGAGTCTTAATCGTAGCATTAGTCTAAATATTAGATGGTATTTAAATTGTATTAGAGAAAGTGGCCATGGCGCGTATACAAATAATGCTAGGAAAAGGGCTATGGATTATCACTAATAACATGTACAAATAAGAATCATTAAAAGATTAAGAATTAAAAGTAACTAATCTACGCCACATATTACTTTATAAGGGTGGACGGAGTAAGCTCTAGATAGATCGGGTTTGGGAGAAATGTGGCCATGGTAACCGGTACCTTCGGTACCGCTGCCCCGCGGAGGCAGGTTGACGATAGATGTGACATCGCGGTTTCGGGTTTGGGGTGGTGAACCCACTCAAACCCACAAGGTTTAGTAAAAAAATTATTCACTCAAAAATTACCCTCCCTTCATCTCTAAAAATATCACCTTTTCACTCCTTAAAAAATTACACCTTCACCCTTTTTTCTTGCTCTCAATTTCTCCCTAAACCTTTTTCTATTATTTTATAAAAAAAAACATTTCTTTATAAAATGGATTCAAGCCGAGGCAAATCCAAGAGACATGGTTCTTCACAAAATAAAAATCGTCAAGATGTTCCTCCAACCCCATCCCCATACTATCAAAATCACACACAATATCCCTAATTCCAACAAACGCATGTCCTACCCAATTATACACAACATTCTCAAGATTTTTCCCAATTCCAACAATACCTTCAACATCCTAGCCAATTCCAACAATACCCTACCTAGTTCCAACATATCCCCACCCAATTAGCCACTTTCCAATGTTATGTCCTAGACACTTCTCATTTTTATAGCCAATCGGAGGAGTCAAATACAAAACCCTTCCAACCTTGGAAGCACGAGGTAATGAGGAGCAGGAGCAAGAGCAAGAGCAGGAGCCAGAGCCGGAGCTGGAGCCGGAGCAGGAGCAGGAATAGGAAACAGGAACAGGAACAGGAGCATGAGGATGACGATGAGGCAGCCCTAGAAACACAGCAAGAACAACAACCCCGTACCTCCCATAAATGATCTTACACTCAACGGGTGAAACGACGCCCATGGCTTGAGAACGAGGAGATCGCCTTGGCGAAGGCATATATTAGTGTTTCCGAGGATCAAGAACGAGTAAACCATCAAAACTACGACACCTTTTGGGAGCACGTGTTAGAACATTTCAAGGCGCAAGTATGAGGGTCGGATCGGACACAACATCAAGCAAACTCCAAGTTTAAGGACTTGCAAACGAAGGTTAACAAGTTCAACTGCATTTACAACAACAAATGCAACATACGTGCCAACGGTAGGGGAGATGTCAATGCTTTAAAGGCCACACACTTAGAATACCGGAAAATCTCCCGGAATGGGTTCCAACATATGAGGGGCATGGGAAATATTGAAAGAGCATGCCAAATGGCCCAGAGTCGAGGTAATGGGGATGAATCCCCCCATCATTCCTCTAAACGAAGCAAGACATCTGACTCCAACCACTACACGAACTCCCCTTCCGGTGCACACTTTTCAGCTCAATCAATAGATGTTGAATAGGTCAATGGAGTTCCCCCACAACCATCAACACATTCCCGATAACGAAAAGGGAAATATGTGGTTGGATCTTCAGCAATGTCGGAGGGGTATAAGACCATCGTGGATAAGATATCCAAACTCGCAGACAACAATGAGGTTGAAGTGCATGCGAAATGGGTCTACCATGCTAAGAAGTTCGGAATACTGGAGCATGAATCGAAGCAGAAAGCATCCCTCATTGAGCAAGATATAGCAGCGCTCAAATACGCACGCCAACAAAAGGATTTAAACTTCTTTCTTCACCCCATGAACATTTGATCGGAAGTCAACTAAATTTGGTTATTAAGAAAAAGCAGGAAATATCACGCTTGTATGGTTGGGATATGTAGTATGTTTTAGATTTTTTTATGTATTTAGGTTTTAATTTCTAGAATGTAGGATATTAATTATCGTTTCTGTTTTTTAGTTATTGTAACGGTGTGTTTTTTTTAATTTAATCTTACTTGTCTTTTAACTTTTTAGTTAATTATTCAATTTAACATTATTTGAATTATTAAATTAAATGTTGTTTTAATTTTTTTTATTAATAAATTAATTTAATAATTGGAAATATGATGTGACATTGTGAGTTCGGTGGGTTCGGAGAGAACTACTTCCATGGTTGAAATATAATGAAAGATGGAAGTGAGAGGAGAGAGAAAAACTGATCTGACGTGTGAGTTGGGAGGAATTACTCCCCCACCTTATATAAGGGTTTAATCTAATGGTTGTGATATTCGATCGTCTACAATGCGTTTACATTGATTAAAATTAGGAGAAATCATATATTGTTCTAACTTTTTCTCTTACTTATCCTTCTACCCATAATAAATTATGAAAAGTGTCATATTTAATCAAAATAATAATAATTTAAAACACTTGTCACTATTTACCATGATTAGGATGATAAATAGCAAGAAATATTAAAAAAATATAATTTCTTTAAAATTAGTTCTCATTAGATTATATATATATTCCAAAAGATAACCAACCGAATGTACGAGTGTTTTCTTTTCTTTTCTTTTTTTTTTTCTTTTTTCGTTTACCATGAAAGATATTAAAAGTAAAAACAAAAATAAGAACCTAAACTAATTGGCCACTTTACATTCCCTAAAGATAACCAACCGAATTTGGGACCCTCGTGACCTTTTCATAATAATTCTTTGTCCCAAAAGGTAACACATCCCAGTAGTACCTTTTTACCTGATTGTCGTGTGCACTTGTCTCAACCTTATAAAAGTACAACTACCAGAGCATCCTTTGTACAACCCTGTAAAGCCTTTTTTCAGATAATAGATCCAAATTTTTTATTCGGACATATATTGTTAAAATAATTTTCTTGCAAAATTACGCTAAAATTATACTTTTTTATTTTATGTACAATCTATATAAATTCTAAAGTATACTTTTTCCAGTTGTATAAAGAGTGAGATCCCACAACCATTCATTCGTAGAAACAGAAAAGTCAACATGATCTGTTGTATGAACCAGTTTACAAACACCGACGACGGTCAAACCACCGTTGACCGCGACGACGAGCCAGTGCTCGTACCCGGCTTGCCTAACCATCTAGCCCATGTAATCCTCTCCAATGTCCGGCCGTCTCTCCTCTCCGCCGTCTGCCGCCCGTGGCGCCGTCTCATCTACACACCTTACTTCCCTCCCTTTTTAACTCTTTACGCCATCGTTGCCAGTAACAATGACCGGAGCTCCTCGGATTCCATCGGTTTCGTCACTTTTGATCCCGTCTCCTCTAAATGGAATACCTTAGCGCCTCCGACGATCGACCCACCTCTCCGTTTCCTTCACCGCCATCCGTCGTTCATTTCCCGGAACCTCACAGTACAATCTTTAAACGTCTCCGGCCGCCTAGTGCTCATCGCAGCCACCGATCATAACTTCCTCCCTGCGTTATCTCATCCGCTGGTTTTCGACCCTATGACCGGAGAATGGTTTCTCGGTCCAGTACTGACTAATCCACGTCGATGGTGCGCCGCCGGGTGTATTCGTAACACGGTGTACGTGGCTAGCGGTGTTGGAGCGCACTACCGTGGTGACGTGGGAAGGATGATGGAGAAATGGGATGTGGAAAGGCGGAGAGATGAGTGGCGGTGGGAGGAGGTGGCGGGGCTTAAAGATGGAAGATTTAGTAGAGAAGCGGTGGAGGCAGTTGGGTATAAAGGAAAGCTTTGCATGGTGAATGTGAAGGGTAATGCCGGGAAAGAAGGTGTTGTTTATGACGTTGAGGAAAACCGGTGGGAGAAAATGGCGACGGGGATGCTTTCAGGGTGGAAGGGTCCGGTGGGTGTGGCGGAGGAAGAGGTGATGTATGTGGTGGATGAAGAGACGGGTGCTTTGAGGAAGTACGATGATGAGAAGGACTGTTGGGAAGACATGATTGAAGGGTCGGAGCTTTTGAATGGGGCGGAGCAAATGGCGGTTGGCGGAGGGAAAATCTGCGTTGTTTCCGGTAGTGGTAGGAGGATCACGGTGGTGGATTTGGTGGCGGAACCTGTGAGGATGTGGGTTGTGGATCCGCCACTGCCGGAAAATGAAGTTATTTCGGTTCATATTTTGCGAAGGCCGTGTAAAAAGTTATGAACATTTTGCGATGAGATTTTGTTGATAATATATTCTATAATAAAAGTAAGTGAATATGAATATAGAAAATTTATTTAGCAACTCTCGTCCGGCCTTAGATTTCTTTTATTCGGTTAATTAGTATTTTACTCCATTTCTATATGTGTCATATTACTTTGACTAAATTATAAAAATCGTCCGTCCATGTTACTAGATTTATACATATGGTACATTTGTGAGATGTTATTCGTCCACATGGAGGTATCATATCTCTAGTTTCTTGCAAATAGTATACAATCGATAGTAATGCCATAAATAGGGATCATCAAAAAGAACAGGACTGTAACCAAATACGGAGCCTATCTCTGATTTGGAACCGATCGAATAGGTAATTCTTTCAGTCCTCAGTTATAGGTTTTTCGGAAAATCGGTTTTTGGTTATTTTTGGGTATGGTTCGTTTGAGGTTTTGGTTTTTTAGAGGTCTGGAACCAAAGTTGATAGTAATTTACTTCCCATGTTTTGTTTATGTTTCATGTCTTTTCGGTTCTAAACCCAACTTTAAACAATCATAACATGTTCATACGATCTTGAAATTACATATGAGTTAAGTCTTCGGTTACTCGACCATGCCCAAATCAAGATCCGATTTACATATGAGTTCAGCCTTCGGTTCCAAGGAACCCTCATTTTTGGGTTCAGTTATATTCGAGTTCAGTTCCAGACCCATGATCATCCCTAATGATGATGCAAATCTTAATGAGGGTATTCAACAATGCAATATGGTACATGCATCATTAATCAACTTGGTTCTTTTAGAGGATTGAAATTCGATGTCATTATGTTGTACATATGTAATACACGTATCCATTTTCCAATTTTAAAGTATTTTATAAATTCAAAATAACATTCAACGAAGGAAGTAAGAATATTATTAAACCATCAACCTGATGGCCTAGTGGATAAGGCTTTGGATTTTTTCTCTTCCCCCATAAAGAGGTTCCAAGTTCTAATCTCACTCCCTCCCTTTCCCCATAAGGAGTGTTAGGTTTCAATCAGGGGATGGCCACTGGCCACCTCTCTACCCCCGTAGGTGATTGACCCGGACCACCCTGCTGCCAGGTGTGCGTGGGCCCCGAGGTTGCTTCATCAGGGTCATCCAAAGGATGGGTCGGGTGGGGTCCTCGGTTATCAAAAAAAAAAAAAAAAAAAAAGAATATTATTAATATTTAGGTTATTATTTATACAAAGAAAAGCATATCCCTTTAGTATAAGAGACTAAAATATCAAGGATAGTGCATGGGGTAGTTCTTGTCAATTATCTTAGTATGGGGATTCTTATAAAAAGTTGAATGGCTTGTATTGGTGTGCACATAGGGCGAGAATGATGTGTGGTTGGCTTCTACTCTTGGCCTCACCATACCTAAACCATGCAAGACAAGCCTAACACACATACCTATCATATAAATACTAGCCAAAACCCTAACCTGTACTGATTATTAGTTGTCGTAAATCGATTGTCAACAATCGTAAAAAATCAACAAGCTCGATGACAAACAAATTACTATAAACCGCTGAAGATCAAGCTCGAGGCTGTGTGAGAATTTCATATTCAAGTATAGAAATACAACAGCTTCACCCTTGACACTGGACGACAACGACTTCGTAGCTCCACCACTAGGTTAATTCGTTTAAATAAGTTGATTCAAGAAGAATTATACTGTAAGAAGTTTTTTTTTTTTTTTTTTTTTTGTTAATTTATTTTGATTCTAAAAAAATATTGATCTTAATAAAGAAACAGTTTTTTCGTAATAGAGTTTTAAGTCTTAGAGAATATGCATTTTAGTAAAGAAAAGGGTATTGATTTCAGTTCAGTAGGTAAAGGATTTTGATTTCAAAAAACTAAAGAATAGGGTTTTAATTCTTGGAGAATATGGATTGTTAGAGCAAGGGATTTTGAATTCATGAAAAAGAGTTTTGATTCGTGAAGAATATGGATTTTTGGAGAATATGGATTTCAGTAAAGAAAATGGTTAGTTGTATTCATTGATGAAATGGTTCGTTGTACAACATACCATTCTTCATGAATTTAGTATAGAATTTAAATTTTTGTTAAGTTTGTAACTATGGAATAATGATTTGATGTTTATTGAAGTTGCAGTTATAAGACAATCACCATGCCAAAAACTAAAAAATTATATATACAATGTAATGTTGTTGATATTGTTGCAAGAGAATCAAGACCTCAAAAACTACCACAAAGTATAGATTTGTTTCAGTAGTGGTGTTTAGGTGCATTTTGTGATCCTCGTAGCTTTGCCTCAAATATTGTGACTATCTGATACTATGTGTTATTTATAGATAGACCATAATATAAGTATATAACGTTTGTTTATGATTTCAATATGTAATATGCTATTACGATTGTATTTTTAACAAAAAGAGTGATGATTTTGTAGTAGTATTAAAGATATATATTAAGAATAAAAAATGGATCATGTTGCATAATACATGATTCTTTTAAGCATAGATCATATTGCATAATACATTATTCTTTCATAATCATGTATACAAAATAAGTCATGATTATAACAAAAGAAATATTACATAGTGCATGATATAGTATCCTTATTTAAGTTATAATCAATCCTTTCAACTTATTGTATTTTAGGCTATGTTTGGCAGGCCACATCTAGCTTGTAAGCTAGTTTTTTTTTTATTTACATGTTTGGCGTAACAAAAAATAGCTTATAAACTACCATATAAGCTAGTATTTTAAAATCCTATTATGAGTAACATCTTAAGTAACGTTTTCAAAATATTCCAAATTTATCCTTCAAAATATAACTGGATATGGATGTAAACGTACTGATAAATTTTGTGTATGTCCTTTTACATCATGTTACGTTTTCCAGCTAGTTTATGCAACTAGTTTTACCAAACGTTATTTATTATCAGCTAGCTTTTTAACTGCATCTAGTTTTTTAGTTAGTCGCTAGTTTTCTAGTTACCCGTTAGCTTTTTAGCTGGCAGCTAACTTTTCAATTGGTTTTCCAAATATAGCCTTAGAGAATGGTTTGGGCAAAGAGAATCATGTATCCCTAAATTATCGAAACTTCTAAATTAGAATACAAGAATAAAGTCCATATTGCCCTATAAACGATTTACAAAAAAACTGATTAAATAATGTCTTTGTAATTATCAGTGTTGTAGAAATCGGTATTGACGACTAATTAATTGGTGATTAGTCGTTTGATGGTCTGCAACCGATTACGATTAGGTCTAATCGGACATCTTTGACAGTTTGCTCAAATATCTGTCAAATATCTGCCTTGACAACAACCTAATCGCCCTTGGTGGTCATTTTTTAATTTCTATTTATTTTTAATTTTTTAATTTTTTAATTTTTATCAAATATCAATCTAATAAGTCAAGAAAACTGAAAAAATCAAAATTAATGAATGAAAATACGTAAATGTATAATCTTTAATGTGTATATAAGAATAAAATGAATCACACTTTGTTATTTTATTATATTCATTTATTTTTAAATGAATTCGTTTGTAATTTAATGTTTCCGATTAATCCATTAACCGCACTCGATAACTAAGCTACCGCCAAACGATTTTTACAACCTTGGTAATTACAATCATACCCTACACAATCTTAGCTATTGAAAATAGGGTTAATGAGATTATACGACAACCAATAATACTTAATTTGTTCTTTAAGTCGATTATATTTTAATTATATCCAATATTTCACTAAACTTTAGTATGTGTTCTGGTTTGACCATTATAAGATATTTCAATCAAGTAATTTGTCAAATTGAATGTCATTATAGATGCAATATCAGTGTAAAAATTTGCCAGAGGTTCCGTCCTCTTTACCCAAAAAAAAAATATCAGTGTAACAATGACCTAAATAAATAAATTCCATTATATTGAATGTCATGATGAACAATACGATATAATGAAGTATCAGTTTATCCGGTTAATCCACCTGTCATAGTTTACTCATTCTGTCATACAATCATATTGTATTTGTTATTCAATTTAACACTATTAGTTATTACAATCTTCAAAAGTTTAGGTCAATCACAAGTCTAATAGTTGTTGCGAGTTTACTCATTAGATTTACCTTTTTAATTAAAAAAATACAAGTAAAACAAAAGAAATGCAACCACTTTTTTGGTGGCTCGTCAAAAAGGCTAGAACTAAAGGCCAACTTTATGGGAGCAGGTTGCTTAAAGACGGGGAAGGCCTGCAACCCCACCGCCCGCCACGCGTGTAAATACATCATAAATTCTCTCCTTTTTTAAGCCTTTTGATGTTTTTTTATCCTATTTCTCATTCTGACATGGCCCAATTGATGATTGTTTATTATTGAATAATGTACAAATCCAAATATGTAAAAGGTAAAAATATACTAAAAATATGAATATGCCCTTAGTGTAGATGTTTATAAAGGTTGAACTTAACAATAAATATTTTATAATGTAAATTAATATGAATAGAAAAGTTTTAGACCAAAAGAAGAAGAGTATCCGTTAGTCTATATCCTTCTTAATTGGGAAGAATAGTTCCGCTTTCTGTGTTATAAATTGAGTTTTTTTTTTTTTTTTCAAATGGGTGTAAATTTTAAAAATATTTACTAAATTGGTGTACTTTCAAAAATAATTACCAAAAGGATGTAAATCTGATTTAATCTAATGAAAATAGAAATACGCTGAAATTGAAATTTGCATGCCCTAAAACCCGCTCGCCTCCGACCATCGGCGCCCTCCTCCGCCCAAGCACCAGCCGTCGGTACCTCCTCCACCCACGCAGACGCCGCCGCCGCCGCCGCCGCCGCCGCCGTCAGTTCCATGACTTTGAGGTCTGGTTTTCGGGTGTTGCACTGTTGCACTGCTTCACGTCTTCCTCGACTTCTGGGTCTGATTTCTAGTTAATCATCATGGTTTTTTCAGTTCTTGAATTCAGAAGTGGATGGATGTTGATCTGATTTTTATTTTGTATTCAGAAGTTCTTGAATTCGGAAGTTTATGGCTGTTTTTTTGAGTTCTTGAATTCCAAGTCTGATTTCTAGTTATTCTGATTTTGATTGTGTATTCTGGTTTTGTTATTCTATAGATGGATGCTAATGTGATATCAGAGATGATTCAGAATGATGATTTCTATAGAATCTCTCAAGATGCTGTTGTGAGCAATGCAATCATGAGTGACAATGAAGCCGATGCAAATACCATGTTAGAAGAAGATGGCATTGGAGAAGAAGATGATGAAGAATCATTTGAGGTACCTTTAACCTTTACTAGTATAGAGGAAACAAATATGACTAGTGATGGCAATTGGTTTGTGTCACAATCGGTTAGTACTAATGATTTTAAAAGAGAGATGGGAAAATATTCTTTCAAAGATAAAGATGAACTTATTAGAGCTATCAAGCTTCACTGCATTAAGACACGTAAACAGTTTGAGGTCATTGAGACACGTCCAAATATATGGAACATAAGATGCAAGTTACATCTACAATCTGGTTGCAAATGGCAACTTCGTGCCAGTAAACGAAAACGAAGTGGATATTTTGAAATTACAAAATACACTGGTCCACATACTTGTTTACACAATAATATTTCTCAAGGCCATCCAAACCTAGATGCAAGCTTGATTGCTCAAGAAACCAAACACCTTATAAAAGAGCACCCTTCAATTATTATTCCTACTTTGAGAGCCGAAATAGTTGATAAATTAGGCTATATTCCTTCATATAGAAAGGTTTGGAACGGAAAGAAAAAGGCAATTGAACAGGTGTTTGGCAATTGGGAAGAATCATATGCTGCTTTACCAAAATTTCTAGGTGCACTTCAAAAGTTCAATCCGGGAACAATAGTTGAGTGGTGTGTTTCGAGATCAACAAATACGGAACATGTGGAATTTAGACGTGTTTTTTGGGCTTTTGCTCCTTCTATTGAGGGTTTCACGCATTGTCGACCTGTGATTAGCATTTATGGCACACATTTGTATAGTAAATATAAGGGAACGATGATGATCGCCATGGGAGTTGATGGTAATAATCAGATTTTGCCACTAGCATTTGCTATCGTGGAAAATGAATCTTATGATAGTTGGAATTGGTTTCTTTCTTATGTAAAGAATTATGTGGTCAAAGAGCGTGAAGGAATTTGTTTAATATCTGATCGTCATGTTGGAATCTTAAAGGTAGTCAATGAGCATGGATCTCCATGGTCAGAGCCACGTGGTTTTCATAGGTATTGTCACAACTCATATATTATGGAATTTTGTACAACTTTTTCATAATTATTTTATATAAATCACATTATTTTGTTTATTTTATAGGTATTGTTTACGACATTTTATCAACAACTTCCATGACAAGTTTCGTAATTCAGAATTGAAAGCTTTAACTTATCGTGCCGGGAGTCAAAATCAAGCTCGAAAATTTAACTCCGTCATGGAAGAAATTGGGCAGCTAAATCCACAAGCTCGACAATGGTTGGAGAGACATCCACTTGACAGATGGACACTTGCACATGATGGCGGGAGGAGATATGGGTTGCTTACAACAAATATGTCAGAGATTTTTAACAGTGTACTTAAAGGTGCTCGTTTTTTACCAATCACAGCTTGTGTCCAACTTACTTTTTATAGATTGGTGCACTATTTTGATGTCAGACGTCCTTTAGGAATTAGTGCTCGAATTAATGGAGATGCATATACCCCCCATGTTGTTGCAAAACAAGTAGCTTTAATGTCAAAAGCAAGTGCATATTCCTTAAGATCTTTTAATCGATTGAAAGGTATATTTGAAGTGATAACTCAAAAGGGAAAAAAATGTGCAAGTAGTTAATTTGGAGCAAAAAACTTGCACATGTGGTAAGTGGGAAGTGTTTAAATATCCTTGTTCTCATGTGTTGAGTGTATGTGTCAACCTTTCTTTGAATAGTTGGCAATATGTTGATAAATGTTACTCAATTGAAAAGTATTGTGATACATGGGCATCCGAGTTTTCCCCACTTCCCCATGAAGCGTATTGGCCACAATCATTGTTTGTAGAATTGCTTCCAAATTTAGAGCTCTTACGCAATAAAAAAGGTCGTCCCCGCTCAACAAGACTACAAAACGGAATGGACATTAAAGAAGGAAGAAATGTATACCTTTGTGGAATTTGTAAGCAAAGTGGTCACAATCGAAAAAAATGTCCGTCTAAGCCAAGGTAAAGAATAAAGATATTCAATATTTTTTTATTTTGGTTTATTGGTATGATTTTATATCTTATTATTTTTATATTATTTTTTTTTTGCAGATAGTGGTTATCGTCAAGCTATTTAGAATTTTTTTTGTAAGAAAACGTTGGTTTTGTACCCAAAAACGTTGTGTCTATGACATCGGTTTTGTATCGGAAAACGTTGTACCTATGATATTGATTTTGTACCGGAAAACGTTATATCTATGAAATTGGTTATCGATTCAATCTAGCATTGTTATTTAAAAATGAACAATATAAACAATCTAGCATGTTTATTTAAAATGAATGGTAAAAATAGTTTTTTAAAAAAAATGATAAAAATTACTTGCAAAAAGTTTTAAAAAAAAGTCAAAAACAAACATTAAAAACAGTGAAAATAAAACAAAAGCTGAAAAATTATAAATATTTAAACAGTGAAAAACAATAAAAAATGAAAAAACTATAAATATCTAAAATTATACCTATTTGGTAAATATTTTTGAAAGTACACTTGTTTAGTAAATAAAATTTCAAATTACACCTATTTGGTCTTTTATTCGTTATAAATTTATAGAATTAAAAAAATTTATTATGCAATAGTATGGCAAAATAATAAAAATAGTCTTTGTATATTTAATTTTTCAAAATGTTCAAAAATAGTAATTAAATTTATAATTTGTGGAATTTGTTAAAATTACAATATGGTCTATGTGTTTTTAATTTGTAGGATTACAGAAATAACATCTGTATGATAGTATAACAAAATGATATAGATAACTCATATGTTTTTTTATTTTCATACAAAAATATCATTGAATTTTTAATTTACAAAATTACAAAAATAGTTCATATGTAATAATATGACAAAACGACAAAAATAACCAATGTGTTTTTAACTTTGCTAAATTTATAGAAATAACCGTGTGTAATAGTATAAAATAAAATTATAAAAATGATTCAAGTCTAATAATAAATTGACAAAATTTCAGTTTTGGTCCCTGTGGTTTACCAAATCTTTCACATTAGGACAAAATATTGGAATTTCACGATTATGGTCACTAATGTTTCCGAAATGCTACAAATAAGTCCCTGAGGCATATAAAAAGATTAAAATACCCTTTCTATTTCCTTTTTTCATTTTTCTTTTAATATAATATTTATTAAATCAATTTTAAAAAAAAAAAGAAAAATAAACCCACCCTACCCCTCGACCCCCCCACACACACACACACCACTACCCCCTCCCCCTCCCTCTCCCCGTTAACAGTACTGCCGAAATATGATAACCAATTGAATCTAGTGCCACTGAAAGTTTCCATTTTAACACAGATGCGAATCGTGAGATCATAATCGTAGAGTTTATGCCCTCTGAGTCTCCACCCCTTTCTTTGATCACAATTTTGTTGATAATTACGATTTGATTGATTCATAGAGGGGTGGTGGTGTTTAGATCCGCTAGGTATTCGAAAAAATCACGAAATTAGATCTTGATCTTGATTGACTAATCAATCACCCCAATTTGAATATCGAACTGTTGGCTAGTTTTGTTCTCGTGTATCCTAGACAATAAGGTTAGATTACCTCAAATGTTCTTCATATCTATAATCTTTTGCATAATTGTTTACCAGGAGTACTTTGTATGTAACGAAAAAATCCTAATTTTCAGCATTACTAACTTGCATCAGTAGTTGCAGGCTTGATTCCAATCTGTTGTGTTTTATATTCTCCGTCAGTGTTACTGTAAATAGATTTTCTGTTGAATCAATCAATAGTTATCAAATCACTAACGATTCTTCAAAATCAGATCTCGCTAGAGAACCTTCAGTTTCTAAACTTCATGTCTGCACTACCGAACTAAACTTCACGAACTTCTATTCACCGTAAGTGATTCAAGCTTGAAGTTTCTGGTATGCTGGAAGGCTGAGCAAAAAACGGATGGTTTTTATATATATTAGGCTGAAGGGTGTGCCGGACGCACACCCGCGTACTGGCTGAGGTGGCACCAAGAACACAGCCAAACACCGCGACCCTCTTCCGTTCTCACGCGTCCTCGTTCTCACACGTCCTCACGCGTCTCCAGGAAGACGTTCCCATAACGCAGATTTGTCCACATGCTTCCTTCTCATTGGCTAATCTCTTTCTCTCTCTCTCTCTCGCTGGTCGCGTTCTCTCCGGCTAGCACACCCTTCAGCCTTACCGACACCAACACCCTCTTGAAGTCTCTATCTTTCTGACCGACGTACACCGCCATCTTCCCCTTCGCCACTGCCGGTGGCGGCGGCGGCTCTAGAAACTTTTCAAGAACTGGGTTCCGAGGAAGACCGAAATTTTTAGAACACAAAGCTATTGCTTTCTTCTTGAGCCGAGCATCCCACTTCAAAAAAATTGACATGCACCTTGGAGATCGATCTAGTCGTTTGTAACCCGCCGGCAATTGGGTTCGCTGGTAAACTCGTTGGAAAAGTGAACTAACTCTATGTTTTATGTGAATGATTGACTAGAAAAGCAAAGAAAAAGCAACACAAATAATTCATGTGGGCCCCACATGAATAGTAATCAAATTCAAATCACATTTGAGTTTTGCACGTTGTTCTCCAAAAGCGGCGCCCACAATCCGTCTTCAAAATTACAGCGCTCACATTTTCTCTTTTCAATATTCAACGAAATGATTTCAGACTTTCATCCCTATATATAGGGATGATCATTTCCAAACAATTCGTTCAAAACCATTTGAGTGATATATATACATAGATATATATTGTGAGGCTCTGTGTATTAAAGAAAAGAGAGATATATATTTTCAGTTCCAAACCTTGTAACCTCCTCATTTTTCTCATATAGTGATCATCATCGGTTGTGCCCGTGGTTTTTTCCCGAAAGGGTTTTTCCACGTTAAATCCTTGTGTCCACATTTATTTTTCCTTTATCGTATTAATTTATTTTATTGTCGATATATTTATTCATAACAAGTGGTATCAGAGCCACGTTGTTTTCTATACTCATTCTCAATTTATTGAGTATTATATCGACATGGCTACTTTGAAATACGATATTCCATTGTTGGATCGAGATACAAGATTTTCATTATGGCAAGTAAAAATGCGAGCTGTATTGGCTCAGTTGGACCTTGATGATGCTTTGTTAGACCGAGACAAAATGCCTGCGTCTTGGTCAGATGAAGAAAAGGATCGTAAAGATCGTAAGGCTCTCTCTCATATCCATCTTCATTTATCTAACAATATTTTGCAGGAAGTTTTGAAAGAAACTACTGCAGCCTCTTTATGGCTAAAATTGGAACAAATTTGCATGACCAAAGATCTCACAAGTAAGATGCACCTTAAACAAAAATTATTTTCGCTTAAGATGCAAGAAGGTGGATCATTGCTGGATCATCTTTCGACGTTTAAAGAGATCATCACTGATCTTGAAGCTATGGAGGTAAAATATGATGAAGAGAATTTGGGTTTAATTCTTTTATGTTCTTTGCCAAGTTCTTATTCAAACTTTAGAGATACCATATTATATAGTCGTGATACTTTAACACTTCAAGAAGTTTATGAAGCTTTGCATGCCAAAGAAAAGATGCAAGATATGGTATCCACTGAAGGTTCAAGTTCTAAAGGAGAAAGTCTGGCAGTTCGTGGCAGACCAACAGATAAGAATGATTCCAAAGGCAAGAACAAAAGAAATTCTAGAAGCAAATCTAGATCCAGACGTTCCAAGTCATGCAACTATTGCAAAAAGGAAGGACATGATATCTCTGAATGTTACAAGTTGAAAAACAAGGAGAAAAGAGCTTCTAATCAAAATCACAAACCAAATCAAGATGATGAAGGAAAAGCTACTTATGCTGCTGAAAATAATTCTAACGGTGATGTTCTTGTAGCTTTTGTAGGAATCCTAAAAACCAATGATGAATGGATTCTTGACTCAGCTTGTACTTTTCATATGAGTCCAAACAGAAGCTGGTTTACAAATTATCAACCTATAGAAGGCGGCTCCGTATTGATGGGTGATAATGCACCATATAAAGTCACTGGAATTGGTTCAATTCAAATCAAGATGTTTGATGGTGTTGTCAGAACTCTGTCTGATGTTCGACACGTTCCAGGTTTGAAAAGAAATCTTATTTCTTTAAGTACTCTTGATCTTAAAGGGTACAAATATTCCGGTGAAGGTGGAGTTTTAAAGGTTTCAAAAGGCGCTATGATTGTCATGAAAGCCGATATCAAATCAGCAAACCTGTATCATCTTCGGGGTACAACAGTAATAGGTAATTCAAATGTTACTTCAAATTCATCTTCTATTTCTGATACTACTAACCTATGGCATATGCGTCTTGGGCATATGAGTGAACTTGGTTTAACAGCATTAAACAGAAGAGGATTACTTGATGGCCAATGCGTTGGCAAACTGGAATTCTGTGAACACTGCATATTTGGCAAACACAAGAGGGTGAAATTCAACACCTCAGTACATACTACAAAAGGCATTTTGGAGTATGTACATGCTGATTTATGGGGACCATCTCAAGAAGCATCACTAGGAGGTGCTCGTTATATGTTGACAATTATTGATGATTATTCAAGAAGAGTTTGGCCATATTTCTTGAAGCTTAAATCTGAAGCATTCTCTGCATTCAAAGAATGGAAAGCCATGGTGGAAAACCAAATTGGTAAGAAGGTCAAAAAGCTTCGCACAGATAATGGTATGGAGTTTTGTTCAAATGAATTTAATTCATATTGTAAACTAGAAGGAATTGTTAGACACTACACCGTTTCTCACACACCTCAACAAAATGGTGTAGCTGAACGTATGAACAGAACCATTATTTCAAAAGCCCGTTGTATGTTATCTAACGCAGGATTATCTAAGCATTTTTGGGCAGAAGCTGCTTCTACTGCATGTTATTTAATTAACATGTCACCTTCTATTCCACTTGATAAAAAGACTCCTATTGAGGTATGGTCTGGCTCCCCAGCAAACTATTCAGATTTAAAAAATTTTGGTTGCCCTGCTTATGCTCATGTTGATAATGGAAAATTAGAGCCTAGGGCAATTAAATGTATCTTTCTTGGTTACAAATCTGGTGTGAAAGGATATAAGTTATGGTGTCCTGAAACTAAAAAAGTCGTGATTAGTAGAAATGTAGTATTTAATGAATCAGCTATGCTACATAAAGATTCTTCTACTAATATTCCTGTTGAGAGTCAACAAAAGACAAGTGTGCAGGTGGAGCAATCTATTGACTCAGAACATACACCAGAAAAAGAAAACTCTATTGATCAAAATCAATCAGTTGAGCAAGGGTCTTCTACTCCTACTCCTACTCACCAACCACAATGTTCTATAGCAACTGATAGACCTAGGAGGGTCATTCATCCTCCCAAGAGACTGATAGAAGAAGCAAACATTGTTGCTTATGCTTTAAACATTGCTGAAGAAATTGAAGGTATCAAAGAACCTTCAACTTACACGGAAGCCATTACTTCAGAACATTGCAACAAATTGATAACTGCCATGCATGATGAAATGGAATCTCTTGAAAAGAATGGCACTTGGGAGTTGGTGAAATTACCAAAAGAAAAGAAGCCTATCCGCTGCAAATGGATTTTCAAAAGAAAAGAAGTTATTACTCCTAATGAGGAAGCAAGATTTAAAGCAAGGTTAGTTGCTAAAGGCTATAGCCAAATTCCAGGCATTGATTTTACTGATGTCTTCTCTCCTGTTGTTAAGCATAGCTCAATTCGTACTTTACTTAGTATTGTTGCCATGCATAACTATGAGCTTGAGCAGTTAGATGTCAAAACTGCATTTTTACATGGTGAATTGGAGGAAGATATTTATATGGAGCAACCTGAAGGCTTCATTATCCCTGGAAAAGAGTACTTGGTATGTAGATTGAAGAAATCTCTTTATGGGTTAAAACAGTCCCCAAGGCAATGGTATAAGAGGTTTGACTCTTTTATGCTATCTCAGAATTTTAAAAGATCAGATTATGATAGTTGTGTTTATTTTAAGTCAGTCAATGGTTCATCAATATATCTGCTTCTTTATGTTGACGATATGTTGATTGCTGCGAAAGATAAACTAGAGATAGCAAAACTGAAAACACAACTAAGCAATGAGTTTGAAATGACGGACTTAGGTCCAGCCAAGAAAATTCTTGGTATGGAAATTACTCGTAACAGACAGCATGGAAAACTATACCTAAGTCAAAAGAGGTATATTGAGAAAGTTCTTCAAAGATTCAACATGCATAAAGCCAAGCCAGTGAGTACTCCGTTAGCTGCACATTTCAAACTGTCTTCAGCATATTGTACAAAGACAGATGATGAAATTAACAACATGGCGAAAGTTCTGTATTCTAGTGCAGTTGGTTCTCTAATGTATGCCATGGTATGTTCTCGCCCTGATTTATCTCACGCTTTAAGTGTTGTTAGCAGATATATGGCTAACCCAGGAAAAGAGCATTGGAAAGCTGTTCAATGGATTCTTAGATATTTATGCGGTACTTCCAATACATGTTTACAATTTGGAAGTTCTGGTGAAGGACTGGTGGGCTATGTAGATTCTGATTATGCTGGAGATTTGGACAAAAGAAGATCTTTGACAGGTTATGTCTTTACCATTGGTGGATGTGCTGTGAGTTGGAAGGCAAGTCTACAGACCACTGTTGCCTTATCCACAACTGAAGCAGAGTACATGACAATTTCTGAAGCTTGCAAAGAAGCTATTTGGTTAAGAAATTTATACGGTGAACTTTGTGGAGACACATCTCCCACAAAGATTTTTTGTGATAGTCAAAGTGCTATTTATCTCACAAAAGATCAAATGTTTCATGAGAGGACGAAACATATTGATGTACGTTATCACTTTATTCGAGATGTTATTTCCAAAGGTGATATTCAAGTTCAAAAGATTAGCACTCATGACAATCCGGCGGATATGATGACGAAGCCGGTTCCAGCAACTAAGTTTGAGCTTTGCTCAAGCTTGGTTGGTATGACAATCTAATTCCAAGGATTGTCGGCACACGATGATTTTATAATGAGGATTTCTACAAGTGAAAATTTGTCTCAAGGTGGAGTTCTTTGATTACTTATTGCTTTTAAAGTCAAGGTGGAGATTGTGAATGATTGACTAGAAAAGCAAAGAAAAAGCAACACAAATAATTCATGTGGGCCCCACATGAATAGTAATCAAATTCAAATCACATTTGAGTTTTGCACGTTGTTCTCCAAAAGCGGCGCCCACAATCCGTCTTCAAAATTACAGCGCTCACATTTTCTCTTTTCAATATTCAACGAAATGATTTCAGACTTTCATCCCTATATATAGGGATGATCATCCCTATATATAGGGATGATCATTTCCAAACAATTCGTTCAAAACCATTTGAGTGATATATATACATAGATATATATTGTAAGGCTCTGTGTATTAAAGAAAAGAGAGATATATATTTTCAGTTCCAAACCTTGTAACCTCCTCATTTTTCTCATATAGTGATCATCATCGGTTGTGCCCGTGGTTTTTTCCCGAAAGGGTTTTTCCACGTTAAATCCTTGTGTCCACATTTATTTTTCCTTTATCGTATTAATTTATTTTATTGTCGATATATTTATTCATAACATTTTATTAAAAACCCTCGATTTCCCATTCTTTCTACGAGAAAGTTAAATACCCAGATCAAGCTTCGAGTTTTTTTACGGGAATTCGAAGATTTTGGATACAAATTATAGTAAATCGGTTGTTTTCTCAAAATAACGGCCAAGGGTCTACCACAGACAGTGGCGGTTCCATTATAGAGCAAGGAGGGGACTGTGCACCGGCTCAACTTTTGCGGGTCTTTGTAAATTTTTTTTTCTAGTACGTTGCACCCCCTCGGAAAAAAAATGACACCCACTAATTAACTTAAACTTTGGATTTTGATCAATTACCCTCAAAAGTTCACCCTTTTTTCTATAAGTGCACCATTTACATTCGAGAAATTTTTTTTGCACCCCTAATGATAATTCCTGGATCCACCACTGACCACAGACATGACTACAAGAAACAAAGCAAGACGAAGGTTGTAGATGGCATAAAGGTGTTCTACCTTATGCTTTGATGCGGATGAATACAATCATAAATCTCCTGTATATTCTTCAGTTTCCAAATAGATTTCCATGGAGAGAGAGAGAGAGAGAGTGAGTGTGTGTGTGTGTGTGTGTGTGAGGGTGGGGGTGGGGTGTATTTTTTTATTAAATAAAATAAATAATAAATTTAAAGAAAAAAGAAAAAAGAAAAAGCAATTGAAAAGGGCATTTTAGTATTTTTACTTGACACAGTGACCGATTTGTAGTATTTCACAAACCTTAAGGACCACCAATGTGATTTTCCAATACTTTGTCCTAATGTGAAAAATTTGGTAAACGACAGGGACAAAAACTGTAATTTTGTCTAATAAATTATTGAAATGGTCCATGTATCCCTATATATTGCAAGAAATAATTTGTTATATTTGGGATTATTGTGTTTTTGTAGGTTTGTTAAAGGATATTCTTATTTTTAGAAGGAATAAGTAACTTTTGGGAGTTATACTTGATTTTGACCAAAAATAGAATGAAAAGGAAAGCCTTACAAATGGTTCAAAGTCGATATAAATCTATGTTAGCTTTCCACCATCATACAAAATTGACTTTCGGAGTCAAAACCACTGATTTTACCTAACAGTCGAGTCAAGAATATCCAAGGCATGCCAGGCAACACCATCAAGAGTTTTTTCTAATAGCTTTTTACATATATTTTACCTAACAGATGAGTACTTATTTGGCTTGTCAAAGCTTGGAACTAAATGCAAGTTATCATTTTCTTGAAAGTTTAAAGATTTCATATTGTATTTGAAGTTTAAGAGTTAATCAGTTTGAGCTTAAAATTCAAACTTCACATATTGTTAAGGAACAATTATTCTAAAATGTTCTTTGTGCTTTTGCAACAAAAAACGTCCCAAAATGCCCCTGAAAAGAGTAGTTGTTCATGCACGATCATGTGCATGGCTGAAATATCTAAATAATCAACTATATTATATCTTGATAATGTATTCGTGTATGTTGGCTCACGCTATTGAGATTTCCAATTTGCAAACTACTTTTTATGTTTGATAGGCGGATCTTTCACTAAAATTCATTTTTCAATCTTAATATTATTTGGGTTTTCATATCTTAGTTTTTAGTTAGTATTTACATGCATATATCTGAATCTTATGCTTATTTTTGCTATTTTTATTATCCAAACCGTGTAGTACACGGGTTTTAACATAGTATAATCTATATAATAGTATAAATATTAAACGAAACAACCAATTTAATAAGATACGTGGCTTATTGTAGTAAGCAATCAACCCAAAATTTTGATTAACTTACGATTTCAGATAGTGATATTAGAGGTATGCAAAAAATTAATCGTTTCATTTAAAATCTAGCAATAAACATTGGTTTTTCATTATAGTTGGAATTGATAACAAGGAGTGTTACTAACAAGGAGGTCCAGGGTTCAAACCCTGGCACTAACATAACAAGGAGTAATTTAGGAGTAGGATAGATTTGCCGTTCAAAAAAAAAAAGTTGGAATTGATAGCTTTCAGATTTTAATATTGACAACGCTATCGTCACACGCGTCAAAAACAATTTATAACACACTTTTACTACGTAGATAGGGCAAGCGGGGTCGAGTCCAAGGATTTAGTGGTTAACTTTTAATGAGTTGTAAAGTAAATATTGACGGTGATGGTAAAAATATTGAAATTGTAACTTGAGAATAGAGAAAGAATTACTTCCGGTTTAGTTATCAACAATTAGTTTCGCATGTTTTACTATAATGATTCCGATATAATTACTTTGACATAATTACAGTTTACTAACAATTACTATTACATGGGTAGATACATAATATGTTGAGTCAATTATTTGTCTTTGTCTAACAATTGAGTAGATTAGGTACAAACAATGGTTTGGCAATATTATGTTTTATCTAGATGATAGTAACGTTACAACTTATTACATATTACTTGAGCACAAAGTATATTAACCGATTATCCGTCTTAGCTCGTTATTTAGGTGAGATATGCACGAATAATATGTTGGTAATACTATGTCTTGAGAATATGATAGCAAGTGGAAGTAGACACAAATGATTCACTAGTTGTATTCAAAGATATGAGAGTTTAATAATTACAATAGTAAAACATTTGTTCGGAATCAAAGTAAAAAGATGTTACACTAAAGGTAGGATAACATTACCGGAAGTAATCTGAAGAGATTAGCCTTCCATTCGAGTGATGATTGTGAAGATGGTCTTGGTGTTCCTCGGCATGTAACTTGGAGCGTTTATCCTTCGAATTATCTTGAATTACTACTAGAATTACCACTGAAAGGGATAATCTATTGGTTCTAAACAACTAACTAAGAGATATTTCGACTATTACAACTGATAGAGAGTGAATTGGTAACTTGGTGTCTAAAAGATGTAAATTGGTGTCTAAAACCGTGCATAGAGGCTTCTATTTATACTTGCTGAACACAGTGCTCGCGTCGCGACCAATGGGTCCGTCGCGTCGCGAGGATGCGTCGAGTGTTGCTTTTGGTCGGCCACTGGTCTGGCTAGTGCGTTGTGTTGGTAGTCTCGCGACCAAGAAGTTGGTATTGTCGCGTCCAGGGTCTTCGCGTCGCGACCCATGCATCCGTCGTGGCGCGAGTGCTGTAGGCTTTGGGTCTTCTGTCTTGCTTCTCTTCACGTCGCGACATAGAGGCTGTCAAGTCGCGATTGCTGTATTTTTTATGAGTTTTTCGCCTTTTTACTCTTCGGTTTGGAGTATCACTTCCTCGGGTTTGATTGTTTTATCATAGTTTCTTGGGTCTTGTTCCTGAAAATGAGCCATAAAAGTTAACACACAAATCCCTCGTGTTTTCCTCACACCAGCAGCTCCGGAGAAATCTGTTCAAGTTAAACATGAATCGTAATTCATATTTAGCCACCTGTTAATATAAGCCTGTTTTGATGTTGAGCTTATCAAGATTTCCTATGGTAAATACCATAGTTCTGGCAGATTTGCATCTGCAACACAGCAGTGGGCCGTGATGTGCAGTGTATGAACAAATGATATATTCTCTCGTTAGCTTGCAATTTTAGTGAGGATGTCTGGGGACGAAGGACAAATTAATCATAATTCTTTTGATAGAAGTAATGATATCTTAATAGGCTTTCCCCGTGATTTGTGAGATGTTTTCTATATGAAAACAAATGGCTGGCTTGGGTTAGTAGTGACCCAACAGTAGATCTATTATCACCGCTAGACTTTTGGGAATCTGTGGTGTGCATCAGGAGCTGCCGTTGGAATGTGAGCTTTTGCCTGGATATTGAGTGAAAACATGCATTTAGATGAGAAATATGATCTATTTGGTTAACAAATGAGGTAGGTTAGACGGGTCTGTCTGAACCATATCTGTTATAAAGAGCATTTTGCATGTTTTAAGGCGGTTTTTGAGATTCTTCATGTTGCACAAAAATACAGTTTTTGTGTGCCTCTGAGCGTGTTAATGCGATAAAACAGTCTTTTAATGATAGTGTTTTATTGTAAAAATAAAACACTATCAAAATACTACACACTTGAGGTTTGCTTGTCCTCAAGCAAAATGGAGTTTTTCGCAATTGATTTCTTTTTGGAAAAGAATTTTTAATCTTTTAATTTTTTTTTCGGTGGAATCAATTGATACGTTGGGCGCTGAACTGACTGCCAGCATGTTTGATCACCTTCTGTAATATAATCAACAACACAAACAAACGTCATTCTGAACAAACATAAAATAAACTTCAAGAAAATTCACACCATGCAATATTTAAAACACACAACAGTATTTAAAAATTCACACCAATTTTAAAAACAAAACATAGAAAATCACTCATCATCATCATCATAATGAGTACCTGACGACGCTCCTTCGCGTCGCGACGGAGAGCTCGGTCGCGGCGTGAAGCCTGGAAAATATGGCATTTTCTTATCGCGATTTACCTGTTCTTGCGGTCGCGAGGAATTTTGTTCACGTCGCGAGGGGTCTTCAGAGGGCTATTTTTTTCATTTTTAAACTTTGTTTTTATCCCCTCTTTTCACCTGTATGTTCGTATATTTTATACACACAAATTTTTATGTTTTTTATGTTTTTATGAAATAAAACACACTAAAAACAAATAATTAAACATACTAAAAAAATAATTAAACACACTACACACTTATGCTTTGCATAAGTGTAAATGAGGGCTTGCAGTGAACACACCCACAAAGTTCTCGGGTTGCCTCCCGAAAAACGCTAAGTTTAACGTCTTCAGCCGGACGCAGTGCCTTATGCTCAATTGGTTAGATCTTTTGGATTTGTTAAAGCAATTTTATCAAAAACTACTTTTGAATTATCCACCAATTGAATATAAGGTTTTAACCGTTGTCCATTTACTTTAAACAGTTCTCCTCCTTTTTCTGGTTGAATTTCTATTGCACCATGTAATGCAATATCTGTTACCACATACGGACCAGTCCATTTGCTTTTCAATTTTTCAGGAAAGAGTTTGAGACGTGAATCAAATAACCATACCAATTATCCTTTATGAAATTGTTTTCGGACAATGTGGCGATCATGAAAGTCTTTATAAATTTTTGAACTCTCATATGCCTCTTTCCTTATTTCCTCTAGTTCTGATAACTACAATTTTCTCTCTTCTCCTGCATCAGTTAAATTAATATTAGCGTTTTTATTGCCCACATGGCACGATGCTCTATCTCCACTGGTAAATGGCATGGCTTGCCATACACGAGTCTATACGGGGACATTCCAATGGGTGTTTTATACGCTGTCCGATAGGCCCATAAGGCATCGTCTAATCGAATGGACCAGTCCTTTCGGTCTGGTCTAACTGTCTTTTCTAGAATTCTTTTAATTTCTCGATTAGACACCTCCGCTTGTCCACTTGTTTGTGGATGATATGGGGTACCAACTTTGTGGGTAACGCCATAGTGTTTTAACACTTTTGCAAAATGTCTATTTTTGAAATGGGAACCCCCGTCACTTATGATGGTTCGAGGGATTCCGTGTCTAGAGAAAATGTTCTTTTTAACAAATTTGCATACGACACTGTGGTCGTTTGTTCTGGTGGCTTCAGCTTCCACCCATTTGGACACGTAATCAACAGCTAATAGAATGTACAAATTTCCAAATGATGTGGGGAATGGTCCCATGAAGTCAATGCCCCAAACGTCAAAAATTTCAACAATTAGTATCGGGGACATTGGCATTATGTCTCGTCTTGAGATTCCCCCCATCTGTTGACATCTATCACATGCTTTGACATAAGTGTAAGCATCTTTAAATAGATAGGGCCAGAAAAAACCACTTTGGAGAACTCGGTGCCCAGTCTTTTTGGCACTGAAATGTCCTCCACAAGCGTATGAGTGACGGTAACGGAGAATGTCCGTCTGTTCATCGTCTGGCACACATCTCCTAATAACCTGGTCTGCTCCTATTTTGAACAGGTCTGGACCCTCCCATAGATATTGATTGGTTTGGGAGAAAAAGTATCTCTTTTGTTGAGTGGTCTAGTGTGGCGGTGTTTTTTCCTGTTACAAAATAGTTAACCAGATTAGCAAACCATGGTAATTTCTGCACAGAAAACAGTTGTTCATCAGGAAAATCCTCCCGTATTGTTTCTCCTTGAATTTCATCGGTTTGGATTCTGGAGAGATGATCAGCCACCACATTTTTAGATCCCTTTTTATCTCGGATCTCTATGTCGAACTCTTGCAACAAAAGTACCCACCGAATGAGTCGTGGTTTTGTTTCCTTCTTTTCCATCAGATGGCGGATGGCACTGTGGTCGGTGTACAAGATAACTTTAGATCCCCAAATGTCTAAATTTATCCAAAGCGTACACAACCACCAAAAGTTCCTTTTCAGTGGTGGTATAATTGAGCTGTGCTTCGGAAAATGTTTTGCTTGAATAGCAAATGACCGCTGGTTTCTTGTCCACTCTTTGTCCCAATACTGCTCCTACAGCATAATCACTAGCATCACACATTATCTCAAAAGGAAGAAGCCAATTAGGTGCTTGCAAAATTGGTGCTTCGGTTAATTTATGTTTCAGAATGGTGAATGCTTCTTGACAATCGTTATCAAAGACAAATGGTGCGTCTTTTAATAATAATTTTCACAGTGGCTTAGAAATGGTACTAAAATCTTTAATGAATGGTCGGTAAAATCCGGCATGCCCAAGAAAGGAACAGATGCCTTTTACCGAGCTTGGTGGGGGAAGGGTGGAAATGATTTGTACTTTGGCTCTGTCGACTTCAAAACCGCGTTCTGAAACGACATGTCCAAGTACAATTCCTTCCTTGACCATGAAATGGCTCTTCTCCCAGCTTAAAATTAAATTAGATTCTGTGCATCTTTTTAGTACCTTCTCTAGCTGGTTTAAACAATTTTCAAAAGAGGAGCCAAATATCGAAAAATCATCCATGAAAATTTCTAGTGACTCTCCCACCATATCAGAAAATATGGCCATCATGCAACGTTGGAACGTGGCGGGAGCGTTACATAATCCAAATGGCATCCTTCGGAATGCGAAGGTGCCATAGGGACAAGTAAACGTTGTTTTATCCTGATCCTCGGGATGGATGGCAATCTGATTGTATCCCGAGTATCCGTCTAAAAAGCAATAAAATTTCTTTCCAGATAATTTTTCGACTATTTGGTCTATGAATGGGAGTGGGAAGTGATCTTTTGATGTTGCAGCATTCAACTTGCGGTAGTCGATGCAAACTCTCCATCCTGTGATTGGTCTGGTGGTCATCTTTTCTCCATCTTCTGTTTCGACCACTGTGATTCCTGATTTCTTGGGCACTGTTTGGGTTGGACTTACCCAATCGCTGTCGGATATTGGGTAAATAATACCAACGTCCAACCATTTGAGTACCTCCTTTTTGACTACTTCTCTGAGATTCGGGTTCAACCGTCTTTGTGTTTCCCGGGATGGTTTCGTTCCTTCTTCAGTAATGATTCTGTGCATACACGTAGCTGGACTTATCCCCTTCAGATCTGCTATTGTCCATCCAATAGCTTCCTTGTACTTCACCAATACTTCTAACAAAGTTTCCTCTTGAGCACCTGTTAAATCAGCAGAAATTATTACAGGTAGAGTTTTGTTAGCTCCCAAGAATGAATATTTCAAATGTTTTGGTAACGTTTTTAATTCTAACACCGGTGGTACTTCAAAAGATGATTTTAACGGTGGTGAAAAGTTTGTGGGTAATTTTTCAACTTGTGGGATCCATGGCGTTTTCCATTGCTGTGTTTGAAAAACCTCTTCCATCATATGTACCTCTTTTGTGTCCCTGTCCTCAATCCTGGTATTGTTAAGAAAACTTTCCAATTCATCAGATCTTAAGATGGTTGGTGTAGCTTGATGCACTAAGTCATCAACTACATCAACTTGATAACACTCATGTTCCGTTGATGAATTATTAAATGTATTAAAAACATTTAATCGGAGTTTTCTATTCCCAAAGGCGATATCCATTGCTCCTGTTCTACAATTAATTTGGGCGTTTGTTGTTGCCAAAAATGGTCGTCCCAAAATTATTGAAGCCTGATACAAAAGGAATACTTTTAGTTATTTTAAAAGTATCAGTGCTGTGTTTAGCAGAAAACCTGTAACTCTCACCAACCTTGTGTTGATCCTCAAAACTACATGTATTCTCAGGAAATCAATGAGACTTTCAGAAGATGGAAATCTTCACGGATTTCAGGCAACCTAGTTTTGTTATATCTGTTAAGGCATTTCATGTACTCTACTATTATTATTTGTAAGAACCATGTATTCAAACTTCAAGATGAAATACAACTATCCTTTGGTTTATTGTTGTACTTGTACTGTATATTCAATTGCCTGTGATCCAAGAACTTAGTCGCACAGCCCGGCATGTTCCGCCGCCTCGGTCGGGGGTGTGACAGAATGGTATCAGAGCTAAATTGGCTATAGAGAACTCGTATCCTCGAAAGATGAATACAACTATAGCAACAGGCTTCTAATAAAAGTATTATTATTAATTACACTACTTCTCGACTACTTACGGGTGAGGTGTCTAGTTTGAACTATCGTTTGGGTTTTGGATTCAGAACAGCTTTAATGCCAAAATGATCCTACCCACCGGTACTTCTCATCTGGCCGATCCTTATTTGATAGTCTTGAGGTACAAAACAAAAACTAATAATACTGCTGTAAGAACCCAAAAATATGTAAACTTGGAAAGTAAGAAGTTAAGGAATAATTATTAATTAATTATTCATACTTTGAGCAAAAGGGTATTTTGGTAATTTTCCAATTATTAATATAAAAATAAAATATTTATATTTTTCCTTAAAAATGAAGTAAATTAACTATTTTATAGTTAAAAGTATGAAGCATGAAGAATAGAAAGATAAAAGTGAATTAAAAGTATAAAACGACTAAAAAAAGGTATTTTCGTCATTTTGAAGTATTTAATCACATAATGAGATTTTTATGTGTTAGTATATCCTTAATTTGTATTTAAAGTTTATAAGTGGGGAAAACCTATAATACTTAAGAGTTTCAAGAATTAAAATTTAGTTTTGTGCTAAAATGAGAAGTATGAGAGTCTAGGGACCAAATTGTCATTTTCTCATAGTAAGGAGGTATAAATAGGGAGTCTTCTCCCCATTTGTTCACTGGAACGATGGCAGCCATGGGAGAGAATGAAGGTGGCGATTCTTGATGATTTTGTGAAGGTTTTGAAGCTAGCAACGTTGCATGATCAAATTCCTTGAATTCCTAACTCATATAAGGTATAATTTCACCATTTCTAGCTAGAAAACCCATTTAGGGTTCATGGCTGAATTTCATATGTTGGAGGAGGAGTAATTTCTATGATTCCAAGTAGTTAGATTATGCTTCTAGTCACCCCTTGATCACTATCCAACATATGGATAGTTTGGAATCATGGTTTGATGAATTTAATTCTTATGAACCCTAGAAATTGGGGTTAATGATCAAAGTCTTAATTGAATGCAATTAACTAGTTACAATGAGTCATAAATGTTGTTTATGGATGAAGAAACCATTAGAAGTGGTTTCCTAATTATTCCAATTAATTATAATGAAATTATGAATGAAATTGGAAGTTGAGAAAATGGAATGGAATTGATGATTCCATGGTTGAAATTTCATTAGAAATGGTTAGATAAGGAATTGGAATGATTTCTTTGGGGATGACCAATGAATTAAGTGCTTAATGGGTTAAAAAAATGACCTTAATTATATGAAATTGCAATTTCATAAGTTATATAATAATAAGAATGAAAGTAAGAAAGTATTCTGACAGAATTTTTACGCCAACTTAAACTGTAAAACTGTACAAATCTACAAGGCCAAAAATTATGTTTCATACATGGAAAGAAACCTACAGATGTCTAGTTTCTAAATCAAAAAGCGGTGAGTCGTTTCGATTATTCTAGAGTGAGTTATGCCGTTTTTCGTACAGGGTATCCTGTTTCGACAGATTCTGTCACACTTAGGAATATGAATGTATATGTTAATATAACGATCAAAGAATTGAAATAAAACCATTCTTAGCATATATGGATGTATTATGAGTAATTAGAAGTGTTAAATAACAGGATAGAAGTCTAAATGGCTTAATGAAAGAAGTTTAGAAATGTTATAATACGTATGCTTGAATTGGTTCTTGAATGGAATTGAAACTGCAAATTCAGTCATGAACCATGGGGTTTAAGTGGCAAATGCTTCCAATAAGTCATATTCTAAGAGCTTAACTCAAAAACATGGAAGTAGATTGCTATTCTTGAGAATTTCCAAGTTTGGTCAAGAACTTCAATTCTTGCATTTGATTTATTGAAACGATTTTAATAGCTTAAAACCTTGTACTAATGGAGGGTTTTAGTCAAGGAACAAACCCCATATGATTAAGACATAGATTAAGGACTTAATGGGTGAAAACTGCGTGCTACAGTGCACTGCGTGCTACAGTGCCCTTCAGACAGGGACCAAAAATGTTAAAAATGTTAGAAATCCAAACGCTAGAAACCATAGCTAGACATGTCCGATTGATCTGAAATTTTAGCCATAACCCTAAAATGGTATAAGAACATGTCGGGAATGGTCAAATCCGTAATCCGACCTTGCGGAAAAGTCACTGTAGCGGCAGTGGCTAAAATCACTATTCACGTCAAAACTTGATTTTTAGAATTTGAGCTAGACTTGTCCAATGAACTCCAAATTTGAAACACAAGTCTAATATGGCCTAAGATTTCATGGAAAAGAGTCGGAACTGAAATACGACCCCTCGGGGGTACTGTAGCAATATACACGTATTTCGGAGAAAACTGTTAAACGAGTTTATTAATGGCTATATATTTATTATAACCTAGAGTTATGTTATATGAGACTTTAGCATTATAGAGTTAATTATATTGGGTATTTATATATACTACTTGTATAGGTGGTGCTTCAAACGTTATTGAGCACGGGAAAGGAAAAGGCGTACGTGAAGCCTAGTGAACCGTAGTAAAACCAAGGTGAGTTTTATGAGGATTTCTATAGTACATAGCAATATGTTATTTTCAGAAAAGTAAGATTTCCAAATGTTTATAAATACTAAAGTTTGGAAAATAGTTTTGAATGAAGCTCTATACAAGGGCTTAGTGTTTAAAACAGATTTTTAAATTATAGTTTGCAAGGTATTTTGAAAGAAGTTCCTTATGGGAACTAAGTTGTCAAAATCATTTTTTTAAAAGTATTTTCAGTAAAGAGTTATAAAATGTTTGAGTAAGAGTTGTTTACAAATTGTGTCCCATTTTGACCAATTTGAGATGAAATGAAGTAAGAATTAAAGAAAGAAAGAAGTATGAGCCAGTTGTCCGGACTAGGATCACCCACATAATCGGGGGGATCAGAAGACACTACTGGGATGGTACCTCCCGTCGCGAAGTAGTTGTCTAGCTTAGTATACCCTTGTGCTTGAATCCGTTCCAAGTCACAAAGGGGAGACAGAATGAGCATAACCTAGCGGGCGGATCTGTTCTGTCCCGCGAGGTGAGCTAGTAGAATGAATTAAACTAAATTAATTCGTGAGTTTCAGTTGGTCACTAGAAAACGAGAAAGAATACAGTTTTGATAAAAGAAAGTAGTTTTGAGAAAGAATACAGTTTTGATAAAAGAAAGTAGTTTTGAGAAAGAATACAGTTTTGATAAAAGAAAGTAGTTTTGAGAAAGAATTCAGTTTTGATAAAAGAAAGTAGTTTTGAGAAAGAATACAGTTTTGATAAAAGAAAGAGATTTTGAGAAAGAAAGTATTTTTGAGTTTTGAAGATAGAAAAGAAAAGATATTTGAGATTTATTATGAAATAAGTTCTAGTAGTTTACTTGTTATATTTCAAGTTTTAAAGCAGAAAAGTTTTGGGTCTAAAACCCATATTACTCACGAGACTTTATGTCTCACGTATTATTTTTAAATGCTATGTACTTAGGTGAGATGAGCAGGAGCTGGAGTGGGACCAGTGTGTATACAGTAAGTTTAAATTACGGTTTTCTGTATTGAGTCTGTAATACCCTTTCAGAATAAAGTTTATAAAAAAAAAATTGGTGACTTTTCATGGTCACGTTTTGTAAAATGTTTTGTAATATAAACTATATTAAATTATGTTTTTTGAGAAAGGGGTGTTACAGTTTTGGTATCAGAGCCATAGTTTAAGCGAACTAGGTGTCAGTACTTGAACCTAGACTTAAACTTTGTAGGAGTTAAGTAGAGTACATACTTGAGTATGATGTTGAGAGTAAGTAGAACTGGGAGTAAATCCACAACAGTGGAACATGAGTCCTGGTGGTAAAACGGGAAGCAAATGCGTATAGGTGGTTATAATAATATGGGCCCGTACTATTCTAATCACAGGATATACATTTGAGTCTGGTGGAACCACACAGGAATTATGTGAAGCTGGAAGAGATAAGTGTAAGAGGTTTGAGGGGTATAAATTCAGTATACCTATCGAAGAAAATCCACTATGACTGGAAATATTGAAGTATAAAAGAAAAAGTGTTAAAGATGAAGTAGCAAATATAAGATTTATAGGAAAAAAAACCCCATACCCTATATGAACCAGTATAAAGTATATGTAATAAAACATAAGAAAGTATGAGTAAAAGCACTGAAAATAAGATGACAAGAATGCCAAAGTAATGAAGGAGAAAAGTTTAATTTTGTGGTTAAGATAACCACCATATAATGTATTGAAAGTGTTAATAGAAGTCATGGAGTATATAGTACAGTTATAAAAGAAAGAGTATAACCAAAAATTTCTGTTGTTTAACGGAAACGAATTATGATTATGGAATAAAAATAAGAGTAATGTCACTACAATAACTAAAGAAAGAAATATTGAAAAAGAAAGTGAATACAGATATATGAATGAAATTCATATAAGGAAGAAGAATGAAAACATTTAAGTAGAAATAGTAAAAAGGAAATGAGTTGGGTTTGCAATTGTAAACAAACCCAAAAGATGTATAAAAGAGTATAGGATAAATATTGAGAAGTAGTAAGATGTGTTGTTCATGGACAACCAAGAGATTAAAGTATGTATATAAAAGTTGTAAATAAGATAGTATAAAATGAAAGCAAAATACTTAACCAAGTATTAGAAGAGGAATCAAAGACAGAAAAGAAAGCGTAAGAAATGGGAAGTTGTGACTTCCAAACTCGAAAGAAGTATGACAATAAATGACATCCAATGATTGGAATAAATAAATAAGTCGTAAGTATAGTGCTATAATGAGTAATATAACAAAGTAAGTTACCTAACAAAAAAAAATCGTTAAAGATTATGAGCAAGTTACATTGTTACAATGCAAGAGAATGAGTTGAGAAATAGATATTAAATGCCTAATCAAGTGTTGAGCGAAAAGTTAAAGATAATACAGACAATGATGATAATGAGAAGAATATAAAGACAGTTATCAAAGAAATGGTCACTTGAAATCAGATTTAGTGACTATATAAAGTATAAATAAGAAGAACTGTGAATGATAAAAGGATAACCGAAAGAATGTGAGAAAAATGACTGAGAGTCATAAATAACCCGAGATAAAGAGTAAAAGTGAATATCCAGATAAGTCTTAGATAAAGAGTCAAATATGAAATAAGAATTAAAAATAAAGAGACAGGAAGTGACTACCTCTAAACGGAAGTAACGGGTAAAAGTAGCCAAAGATTAGAGAAATGTTCGGTACATGACTAGTAGTTATGGAACATCGAAAAGAGTATAGCGTATATCGCTTTAATATATATATATAAATAAAGAGAGTAAAGAAAAGAAGCTTAAAGGAAAGAACAATGTAATGTGTTGGGCATATAGCCTCATGGCACATAGAGAGAAATGGTAAAAAGAATAATAAAAGAAATTTTGGGTATCAAACCTAGAAAGTTTATAAGTAAAATATGTGAGATAAAGAGACTAAATGTTTATGAAAAATGGTGGTAATCTATATGATTATGAAAGTAGTGTATGCTTAATAAGTATAATGAGATAAAACAAGAAATTGTTGAGCCAGAAATGCCAATCCTTATTGAAATATAGTTATAATGCAGTCAGAATAAAAAGAGAAGTAAAAGTTATTTTTGGTATTAACCATAGCAAGTAAAAAGTAAGCAAGAGATAGAATGTTAAACTAAGCATTAGTGTGAGAAATAAGAATTATAAAAAAAAATACTAAAACATAAGTAATCAAATAAGATGAGAATGGTACATGGGGTACCTAAAAAGATCAGAAGTGTTCTCATAAGAGTACAGTAAGAAAGCTGAGAAATGAAATGGACACGATTATATTAGAAAGTATAATGAGTAAAAGAGATTGAAATCTCCTAAATTATAAAGAAAAATGAAAAAGGTAAATAGATCGTTAATATGTCGAAAGATGAAAATAATATAAGTAAAGAGTGATACAAGACATGTAATTATAAAAGTAATACATGCAGGTAACGAGATGATAAAGGTAATAACCTTATGAGAATGTATGAAAACTAGTAATAAGGGCAAAGAAAAGTTTTAGTAGTAACAATAGCAACACCTTTGATATAAAAGGTTTTGTTCATAAAAAAATAAAGATAGAAGATTTTTTGAGAATTAAAGATGAATGATAAGACAAAAGAAGCAAAAACAATGATTGACTTTTGAAGTTCTAGTATATGTAAACATAAGAAGTTGTAAAACTTCTAAAGAAATGTATAAAGGTAAACTGGATGTGTATTGTTTACTAGAAAAAGAAAAATATGAGATTTAAGTCAAATGACAATAAAGAAGTAATTAAAATGTAGATTGACTTTTGGAAAGTCAATTTTCTATAATAAGAAAGTATGAAGTGGCAAAGCTTCTATAAGAAAAGAGAGAAAGTAAATTATAAATATGAATTTTACTTAAGTAAGAAGAATAAAAAAAAAGTGAGAAAGGAAATATCAAGGTTAAATATATGATAGAGTATATGAGGTAATCAAAAGCATGTAAGAATTTTATCAAATAGGAGATAAACTAAGAAGTTTTATAAAATACCAAAAGTAGAAGAGAATTTAGTTATAAAACTTTTCAAGAAAGTGAAAAAAGTAAGAGAATGAGAATGAACTACGATCTAATAGTCGTTAAAAGTAAAGTTTTTGAAAAAAAAAAATAGTTAAGTATATTGCTATTCGGAAAGATAAATGAAAGTATAATGCTATTTTCTAAAATAGTCAAGCAATAAATAGTAAGTAAAATTAGAAAGAAAATAAGTTGTTCTAAGTTGGATGAAGGTTATGAAATTTGAGAATTATAACTCTCTAAGTAGAAAGATATATGATTTAAGTTTGTCATAAAAAAAAAAATTTAGAAAAAAAATTATGTTTGCAAGAGAAATGATAAGTATATGAAAACTATTTCATTTATTAAATGATTCTGAGGACAGAATCCTTTTTAAGGGGTGGATATTGTAAGAACCCAAAAATATGTAAACTTGGAAAGTAAGAAGTTAAGGAATAATTATTAATTAATTATTCATACTTTGAGCAAAAGGGTATTTTGGTAATTTTCCAATTATTAATATAAAAATAAAATATTTATATTTTTCCTTAAAAATGAAGTAAATTAACTATTTTATAGTTAAAAGTATGAAGCATGAAGAATAGAAAGATAAAAGTGAATTAAAAGTATAAAACGACTAAAAAAGGGTATTTTCGTCATTTTGAAGTATTTAATCACATAATGAGATTTTTATGTGTTAGTATATCCTTAATTTGTATTTAAAGTTTATAAGTGGGGAAAACCTATAATACTTAAGAGTTTCAAGAATTAAAATTTAGTTTTGTGCTAAAATGAGAAGTATGAGAGTCTAGGGACCAAATTGTCATTTTCTCATAGTAAGGAGGTATAAATAGGGAGTCTTCTCCCCATTTGTTCACTGGAACGATGGCAGCCATGGGAGAGAATGAAGGTGGCGATTCTTGATGATTTTGTGAAGGTTTTGAAGCTAGCAACGTTGCATGATCAAATTCCTTGAATTCCTAACTCATATAAGGTATAATTTCACCATTTCTAGCTAGAAAACCCATTTAGGGTTCATGGCTGAATTTCATATGTTGGAGGAGGAGTAATTTCTATGATTCCAAGTAGTTAGATTATGCTTCTAGTCACCCCTTGATCACTATCCAACATATGGATAGCTTGGAATCATGGTTTGATGAATTTAATTCTTATGAACCCTAGAAATTGGGGTTAATGATCAAAGTCTTAATTGAATGCAATTAACTAGTTACAATGAGTCATAAATGTTGTTTATGGATGAAGAAACCATTAGAAGTGGTTTCCTAATTATTCCAATTAATTATAATGAAATTATGAATGAAATTGGAAATTGAGAAAATGGAATGGAATTGATGATTCCATGGTTGAAATTTCATTAGAAATGGTTAGATAAGGAATTGGAATGATTTCTTTGGGGATGACCAATGAATTAAGTGCTTAATGGGTTAAAAAAAATGACCTTAAGTATATGAAATTGCAATTTCATAAGTTATATAATAATAAGAATGAAAGTAAGAAAGTATTCTGACAGAATTTTTACGCCAACTTAAACTGTAAAACTGTACAAATCTACAAGGCCAAAAATTATGTTTCATACATGGAAAGAAACCTACAGATGTCTAGTTTCTAAATCAAAAAGCGGTGAGTCGTTTCGATTCTTCTAGAGTGAGTTATGCCGTTTTTCGTACAGGGTATCCTGTTTCGACAGATTCTGTCCCACTTAGGAATATGAATGTATATGTTAATATAACGATCAAAGAATTGAAATAAAACCATTCTTAGCATATATGGATGTATTATGAGTAATTAGAAGTGTTAAATAACAGGATAGAAGTCTAAATGGCTTAATGAAAGAAGTTTAGAAATGTTATAATACGTATGCTTGAATTGGTTCTTGAATGGAATTGAAACTGCAAATTCAGTCATGAACCATGGGGTTTAAGTGGCAAATGCTTCCAATAAGTCATATTCTAAGAGCTTAACTCAAAAACATGGAAGTAGATTGCTATTCTTGAGAATTTCCAAGTTTGGTCAAGAACTTCAATTCTTGCATTTGATTTATTGAAACGATTTTAATAGCTTAAAACCTTGTACTAATGGAGGGTTTTAGTCAAGGAACAAACCCCATATGATTAAGACATAGATTAAGGACTTAATGGGTGAAAACTGCGTGCTACAGTGCACTGCGTGCTACAGTGCCCTTCAGACAGGGACCAAAAATGTTAAAAATGTTAGAAATCCAAACGCTAGAAACCATAGCTAGACATGTCCGATTGATCTGAAATTTTAGCCATAACCCTAAAATGGTATAAGAACATGTCGGGAATGGTTAAATCCGTAATCCAACATTGCGGAAAAGTCACTGTAGCGGCAGTGGCTAAAATCACTATTCACGTCAAAACTTGATTTTTAGAATTTGAGCTAGACTTGTCCAATGAACTCCAATTTTGAAACACAAGTCTAATATGGCCTAAGATTTCATGGAAAAGAGTCGGAACTGAAATACGACCTCTCGGGGGTACTGTAGCAATATACACGTATTTCGGAGAAAACTGTTAAACGAGTTTATTAATGGCTATATATTTATTATAACCTAGAGTTATGTTATATGAGACTTTAGCATTATAGAGTTAATTATATTGGGTATTTATATATACTACTTGTATAGGTGGTGCTTCAAACGTTATTGAGCACGGGAAAGGAAAAGGCGTACGTGAAGCCTAGTGAACCGTAGTAAAACCAAGGTGAGTTTTATGAGGATTTCTATAGTACATAGCAATATGTTATTTTCAGAAAAGTAAGATTTCCAAATGTTTATAAATACTAAAGTTTGGAAAATAGTTTTGAATGAAGCTCTATACAAGGGCTTAGAGTTTAAAACAGATTTTTAAAGTATGGTTTGCAAGGTATTTTGAAAGAAGTTCCTTATGGGAACTAAGTTGTCAAAATCATTTTTTAAAGTATTTTCAGTAAAGAGTTATAAAATGTTTGAGTAAGAGTTGTTTACAAATTGTGTCCCATTTTGACCAATTTGAGATGAAATGAAGTAAGAATTAAAGAAAGAAAGAAGTATGAGCCAGTTGTCCGGACTAGGATCACCCACATAATCGGGGGATCAGAAGACACTACTGGGATGGCACCTCCCGTCGCGAAGTAGTTGTCTAGCTTAGTATACCCTTGTGCTTGAATCCGTTCCAAGTCACAAAGGGGAGACAGAATGAGCATAACCTAGCGGGCGGATCTGTTCTGTCCCGCGAGGTGAGCTAGTAGAATGAATTAAACTAAATTAATTCATGAGTTTCAGTTGGTCACTAGAAAACGAGAAAGAATACAGTTTTGATAAAAGAAAGTAGTTTTGAGAAAGAATACAGTTTTGATAAAAGAAAGTAGTTTTGAGAAAGAATACAGTTTTGATAAAAGAAAGTAGTTTTGAGAAAGAATACAGTTTTGATAAAAGAAAGTAGTTTTGAGAAAGAATACAGTTTTGATAAAAGAAAGAGATTTTGAGAAAGAAAGTATTTTTGAGTTTTGAAGATAGAAAAGAAAAGAGATTTGAGATTTATTATGAAATAAGTTCTAGTAGTTTACTTGTTATATTTCAAGTTTTAAAGCAGAAAAGTTTTGGGTCTAAAACCCATATTACTCACGAGACTTTATGTCTCACGTATTATTTTTAAATGCTATGTACTTAGGTGAGATGAGCAGGAGCTGGAGTGGGACCAGTGTGTATACAGTAAGTTTAAATTATGGTTTTCTGTATTGAGTCTGTAATACCCTTTCAGAATAAAGTTTATAAAAAAAAATTTGGTGACTTTTCATGGTCACGTTTTGTAAAATGTTTTGTAATATAAACTATATTAAATTATGTTTTTTGAGAAAGGGGTGTTACAACTGCAAACCCCACCAACAATATATATAGGAGTTATATATATACTCTGACCCGCGATGAGAACACTATATACAACTATAAATACAATGAGACTAAAACTCTCTAAAACATTTCGTACAAAGTATACTTTTAACATAAAATGAAATTTTCATAAAGTAGAAGTACATATATAGTAGAACAGTGTCATAATCAGAACAATACAAAAGTAATAAGATGAGTTGAACACTACGAGTAGGCCTAGGTAATTATGTAATCATACCTAGGATAGATAGAGCCTGATCAACTATATTGGTCCAATGTGTGACTAACATGTACTTAGGAATAATCGTAGTGAACAACAAGTTTAAAAACTTACCAAGATTCATATACAAAGAAACTCTAAAATAGAATATGAAGCTAAAATACTATAGGAATATTTTATAATACTATAGAACCATACATTTAGACACTTTATCTGCCCCTATCCTTGCACAGTCAACATGCTATTTTGATAATACCTGACCAATAACTATTATCGAAAACCTACCATCATTCCTACCAATAGTTCCATTAAACTAATATTGGTAGAAATTCAATCTGAAAGCCGAAGGCGGGCTATGTCACCTACCAAGTCTTCTGGGTTCTCTTCACTTATGGTCTTGAGAAAATCATGGCTAAAACCACTCATAGCAGAAACAGAAGGCAGAGATTGCTGCTGTGTATGGGTCCCTGATGAAGCTTCTTCCTTCTTCTGAACCTTTCTTTTCTTGTAAACAGCCTTAAAGGCAGCTTGCCTCAATCTCTTTGTGGTATCAGTTATCTTCGAACTGGAACCCTTGAATATTGCTCTTTTCTCGTTCTCTAGGCCAAGTATTACGTCTGCTCTACTAGGATTATTATCCGATTCCTGTTGCATAAATACTTTCAGTCATTACAATCTCATGGTATTAAAATTGTGGAGAAAGAAATACAATTCTTAACCTGAGTATGGTTAATAAGAGTTTGTAGACTCTTAATCTGTCGTCGAGGCCAACTTTTGATGCCTAACTTCCTACAGCGTTGCTTCAACTGTGTTGATCCAACGTTGAGTTCCATTGCAGCTTGCAAAATGGGCTTGTCAAAATGCATGGATATTGTTTCCTTACTCAACGCATGTCTAGAACCACTTCCACTGCTAATTACTATGGTTCTTTGACTCAAAGAATTAAATGCGGTTGTACTATTATAATTCAGGATCATTTGAGCATGATCCTGATTTGCTGATCTAAAGATAAACTTTGGTTCAGTAAAATTAGTACTTGTTGTCGGTAGTAATGGTTGATTTTCAACCATGAACCCAGGATTTTTAAATCCCTCTAGATTCATTTGAATCATCTGAAGGTGATCCTGATATTGAAAACCACCCTTAAACTCAGGATTCGCTGAAGCGAACCCGATAGTGTCATCATGGATCGACTGTATTTGATCCTGATTTTGAATGTGAGTTAGAAACTGTAAGAACCCGCGAAAAAGTTGTAAAAGGGTAAAACGGTCTTTTGACATATTATAAAACTATTGTGTAAAATAACATGTATTTGTGAGATAATAACATAAGAAATAAGAGTTTATGTGAAATTTGGAGTTTTACCGCATGAATAGTGAAATTTGACCAAAAAGGACAAAATGGTCATTTGACCTGAAAATGACCAAAATGTCAAGAAAATGTTAAGTTAGTAGTTAATGGAACTTGGTTTGTAAACATGTGAGCTTTTGGACCATTTTTGAACAAAAGAAAGAATTTAGGGACCAAAGTGTAAATGTTTTATAAACATTAAATATATAAACACATGAGGGTTATTTGACTCTCATTTTGTAGAACCCAGTGGAACTCTCCAGAGAAAACGAGAGAGAGAGTACGGGAGAAGAAGAAGGCCAAGGATAGTTGCAAAGGAATCAAAGGAACACAAGAGGAATTGGTAATTCCAAGCTTCAAGAGGTAAGATTATCAAGTTCTAACCTAAGTTTTTGGGTGTAGTCTTGAATTGGTTCTCGGGTTGAATTGAAACTGAAATTTCAGTTAAGAATCATGTGGTTTAAGTGGCTTATGCTTCCAATAAGTCATTAGTTAAGAACTTAACCCAAAAACATGGAAGTAGATTGCTATTCTTGAGAAATTGCAATTTTGGTCAAGAACTTTAATTCCTGCAATTGATTTATTGAAGTGATTTTAATGGGTTAAAACCTTGTTTTAATAGAGGGTTTTAGTCAGGGAACAAGCCCCATATGATTAAGAACTAGATTAAGGACTTAAAATGTTAAAACTGCGTGCTACAGTGCCAAATCGCGACTGATCAGGAGCCTGTCCAGGCGCTAGGCGCAGTGCACCCAGGATCTAGGCGGGGTGCGCCCAGGCGCAGTGCGCCCTACACCTGGCGCAGTGCGCCTCGAGACAGGGACCAAAAATGTTAAAAACCATAAAGTCAGAAACCATAGCTAGGAATGTCCGTTTGGTCTGAAATTTTTACCATAGCCTTAGAATGGTATAAAAACATATTGGGAATGGTCAAATCCGTAATCCGACCTTGCAGAAAAGTCACTGTAGCGGCAGTGGCTAAACTTCAAGTTTATGTCAAAACTTGATTTTTAGAATTTGAGCTAGACTTGTCCAATTAACTTCAAATTTGAAATACAAGTCTAATATAGTAGAAGACTTCATGGAAAAGTGTCGGAACTGAAATACGACCCCTCGGGGGTGCTGTAGCAAAATACGCGTATTTCGGAGAAAATTATAAAACGAGTTTATTAAAGGTTATACATTTGTTATAACCTGGAGTTGTGTCATATGAGACTCAGAACTATAGAGTTAATTATATTATGTATTTATATATGTGATACTTGTATAGGTGGTGCTTCAAACGTTGTTGAGCACGGGAAAGGGAAGGGTGTACGAGAAGCTTAGTAATCCGTAGTTATACCAAGGTGAGTTTTATGAGGATTTTTCTAGTACATAGCAAAATGATATTTGCAGAAAAGTATGAGATTTCCAAATGTTTTTAGATACTAAAGTTTGGAAACAGTTTTGAACGTAACTCCAAGAGCTAAGTGTTTAAAAGAGATTTTAAAGAAGTTTTAAAGAAGTTCAGTTTTTTTAAAAGAAGTATAGTTTGTAAAGTTTAGAAAGAAGCTCTATATGAGAGCTAAAGATTTTGAAGTTAGTTTTAAAGTGATTTTCAAGAGTATGAGTCAAAGAGTTAAAGTTTGAGTTTGTATTGAAATTGTGTCCATATTTGACCAATTTGAGATAAAATGAAGAAAGTAAAAAGATAAGAACCAAAGCAAAGAAAGTAGTAAGAGTTAGTTGTCCGGACTAGGATCACCCACATAATCGGGAGATCAGAAGACACTACTGGGATGGTACCTCCCATCGCGAAGTAGTTGTCTAGCTTAGTATACCCTGGTGCTTGAATCCGTTCCAAGTCACAAAGGGGAGACAGAATGAGCATAACCAAGCGGACGGATCTGTTTTGTCCCGCGAGGGGAGCTAGTTGAATGAATTAATTAAACTAATTCATGAGTTTCAGTTGGTCACGAGTAAATGAGAAAGAAAGCAGTTTTAAAGAATAAAACAGTTTTAAAGTAAGAAGCAGTTTTGAGAAAGAAAGTATTTTGAGTTTGAAAAGAGAAAAGCAAAGAGATTTAAGATTTGTTTTGAAAATAAGTTTTTAGCAGTTTATCAGTTTACTTGTTATTAATTCAAGTTTTGAGCAGAAATATTTTGGGTCTAAAACCCATATTACTCACGAGGCTTTATGTCTCACGTATACTATTTTTGAAATGCTATGTACTTAGGTGAAAGGAGCGGAGATTTCAGTTGGGACCGGTTTATGTACTGTAAGTTTAAATTATGGTTATCTGTATTGAGTCTGTAATACCCTTTCAGAATAAAGTTTATAAAAAAAAATTTAAGTAACTATTTCTCAGTCACGTTTTGTAATGTAAACTGTATTTGAATACGGTTTGAGAAAGGGGTGTTACAGAAACCCCTGATTTGTTAGATCTACTCCACTATGTAGTATGGGCACGTTCATGCTTAGATTATCATTAGTAAGATCATCTACGAATGGATCTGTGTATAACGTATGTTAGATAATCAAGCAAAACAAACATAAAGCTTAACAAAATGACTTAACCTGGAAGTATATATTGAGATTGCCCAACAGCAATGTCTTCATTTAAAGGCAGTGGATCTTCAGGGAGAATCTTAGATACAAATGATGATACATACCCGTTTATATAATATCTTACAGCTAGAACTGAAAGGACAACCCCCATTATTACTACCGAAATTCAAAACATCTATAGTAGGTGCGACATTTCCATTACCCTAAGTGCCATTTTTTCAACATTCGCTGCTTAAATCCGATAAGGACAAGATAATGAAAAGATTTTTTTTAATAAAAAAATGTATATCTCTTGATAGCGGAAATAGTTCAAAGAATTTTCAGTACTTATTTAAAAATGTGAATTTTGATGTGAAAGGTGGATCTCTTATGACACGGAGTCAGCAAAGAAGGGATACATGTGGATCCCTCCATGTAACTCCCATTTTCCTATCTCCAAATTACACCAACAATTACTCTAATAACCAAAAGTGTTTAATAATGTAATCAAAGTTAAGAAAGAAAAGCACAAGCAGTTATCATAAACACGATTACTTAATACAAATACGTCCCAAAACTAGGTTACAAAAGACCATTTTCTACAAAACTATACAAAAGAGCATGCCATAGTTCACAAAAAGTCCAAAAGTCTTGCCCCATGTTAAGTCATTCATCCCTCTGCAATCTTCTTGCTCCTGTCACCCATAATACATACAACATAACCATTTTTATGAGCTAACTAAGCTCAATGAGAAAATAATTAAGACTTAGTAAATCATTTCATCATTTCTCAACGACTACTAAAACAAAACATCATTGATCTCAATCTCTTTAATTATCCCAGTCACTTAGAGTTCTCAATCACACCAAGTACTCGTTTGTGATAGGAAATTCTCAGCCTTGTATAACTCGTACAAATTGATTATCTCAATCAATTAAGATTTACAGTTAATTCAATTATATCATAATATAATCATAAATAATGAATTAGAACTACTCACCTGGCATAGGTGCATCTCGTGGTCCTCCTGTATCTTACGTACTTCCTTCCATCCTACGAGTATCAACTGTAAAATGATATCACATATCATATCTTAAACATCCTCAGGCATTTCCAGAATACTTAACTCAAATGATTAAGAAATAAATAGCTAATACAAATCACAATTAGTGAATATCATATGCTATCAAACCGAAACCCCCAATTTCACGGTTTTACCAAATCAACCGTTAAAACATCACAATATTCGCAACAAGGACTCAATACAACATATATTAGCAATCCACTAACAACACATGAGATGAATCGAAGCATACTTTTAGATTTGGACATCTAGAGTTTGAAACCCTAAAACTCAAAATAACTAACCTTGTGAATTAAGAACTATAGAACGTATTTCGGGTGTTAAATCCAACCTCCACAAACTTTTACTACACAAAATCCTTGATCAAAATGACCAACTTTCGCACCTTTTGCTATGAAAATAACCTAGGAGGATTTTGGTTCGTAAATGGGGTAAATGAGGAAAGCTGTCCAAATAACCCCACTGAAGCAGGTTAGCGACACTAACCTTTAAAGTTAGCATCGTTAACTTTTAAAAATCCGACCCGTGCTTCGAAACCCGACCCGTGTAAGTCTACTTGATGCTACTGGACAGTAACTAGAACACGACCCGTGTGACTTCTACACGATCACACGATCGAGCAGAAGTGTTATGTTACGAAATAATTTCGGGACGAAATTCCTTTAACGAGGAGGTAATGTGACATCCTGGAAATTTATACCTAGAACTATAAACAGTTAATTCACCGCAAACCTCTTTATAACCAAACCTTTTGAGCTTCAATGCATACTTTGGAAAATATAGTGTCATTGCGATTAAAATAAGATACGAGATGAAATCTTACTTCCTATAATGGAATATCTCAAGCACAAACTGAAACCCTAGTTAATACGCCTGAAAAACTGAAAATAAGTATTAACCATTTGTGAAACAAAACAAGCAATCTAACCTCAGAGTACATGTTTCCCTGATTCCGGAAATATAAATAACATTCAAAACGGAGCTCATATGCAAAAGTTACGACTGTTATAAGAAAACAAGCCAAAACAAACCAGTGTAACACTGATTTTCTTTAACTACATAAATCGTTTCGATCCGTTGAGGCACTTGCGCACCTCATATGGAAATTCCGAGAACATTATTGGACTCAGATTATGGTCTATTATTGGATTCCATACTCGAAATATTTTTAGTAAAAATATTTATAAAAGTCAACTAATCGGATACTGCGGATAAATGAACGCAATATTTAAACGCGATTTCCCGATGTTCTGCAACTCGAAAAAATTATTTGTTTAGGTTTCTAGAATCAGTGCACTCGACTCAACAATTCTCCGGTCTAAAAAATAATACTAATTATAAAATCGGAAAGCATAGCGTATTGATTATGTAAGCGCTTACCTCGTGAATAGTGACGTGAATAGTGACGAATAGTGATTTTCAACCCTATAAATAAGATGCATCTTCTTCATTTATTTTCACCAATTCACCAAGCATCTAGCTTTCTTCCTCTCTCCCTTTGCCCCTTTTCCGCTTAAGTCTTCGTTGGTGTTATTTCGCGGTGTTTCTCGAACTCGATTATTCTCGAATCTAAACTGAATTCACGCTTCAAATGTGAGTGTTACGGCCCCTTTGTCTATGTTTTTATATATTATGGGGGAGAATACATGTGCAATATAAACATTTACCAATTTCATATCAAGTTTTATAAATGTTATTATAGCTTTATAAAATGTTTTCAACAAGCGAGTATTGTACACTATTACGTATATACTTATCAACATACTCAGCTTTTATAACAAAAACCATTTTGGGATGAGACTTGTCTATCCTACATTTATCAATGGCTTAGATAGTGAGACACTATTCATAACTAAGTTGAAATACCTAGACCCCACACTACTATAACCGTTAATCAAGCAGAGCGAGATACATATGTATAGATCTATACGGGTTGACACCCCCACCTATGGTTGTTAGCTACAACTTCGACTTGCAAATCGATGTAGGTGATACTTATCTTTTTCATTACTACGACGTCCATGAAGCGTTGTAGGGGGTACATTTCAGTCGAATAGCTCGGTTATAGGACTCAACTATAAGCATTGATGGTTTTCTCATAAACGTACATATCATTTATAAGTATGGTATTACTTATGGTTTTCAAAAACTCTATACAATTCATTTATAAGTATGGTATTACTTACGATTTTCAGCAACTCTTTACAAACTCATTTACAAGTATGATTATACTTACAAAAGGAATACTTTTAGTTATTTTAAAAGTATCAGTGCTGTGGTTAGCAGAAAACCTGTAACTCTCACCAACCTTGTGTTGATCCTCAAAACTACATGTATTCTCAGGAAATCAATGAGACTTTCAGAAGATGGAAATCTTCACGGATTTCAGGCAACCTAGTTTTGTTATATCTGTTAAGGCATTTCATGTACTCTACTATTATTATTTGTAAGAACCATGTATTCAAACTTCAAGATGAAATACAACTATCCTTTGGTTTATTGTTGTACTTGTACTGTATATTCAATTGCCTGTGATCCAAGAACTTAGTCGCACAGCCCGGCATGTTCCGCCGCCTCGGTCGGGGGTGTGACAGAATGGTATCAGAGCTTAATTGGCTATAGAGAACTCGTATCCTCGAAAGAGGAATACAACTATAGCAACAGTCTTCTAATAAAAGTATTATTATTAATTACACTACTTCTCGACTACTTACGGGTGAGGTGTCTAGTTTGAACTATCGCTTGGGTTTTGGATTCAGAACAGCTTTAATGCCAAAATGATCCTGCCCACTGGTACTTCTCATCTGGCCGATCCTTATTTGATAGTCTTGAGGTACAAAACAAAAACTAATAATACTGCAAACCCCACCAACAATATATATATATATATATATATATATATATATATATATATATATATATATATATATATATATATATATATATATATATATATATATATACTCTGACCCGCGATGAGAACACTATATACAACTATAAATAAAATGAGACTAAAACTCTCTAAAACATTTCGTATAAAGTATACTTTTAACATAAAATGAAATTTTCATAAAGTAGAAGTACATACATAGTAGAACAGTGTCATAGTAGAACAGTGTCATAATCAGAACAATACAAAAGTAATAAGATGAGTTGAACACTACGAGTAGGCCTAGGTAATTATGTAATCATACCTAGGATAGATAGAGCCTGATCAACTATATTGGTCCAATGTGTGACTAACATGTACTTAGGAATAATCGTAGTGAACAACAAGTTTAAAAACTTACCAAGATTCATATACAAAGAAACTCTAAAATAGAATATGAAGCTAAAATACTATAGAAATATTTTATAATACTATAGAACCATACATTTAGACACTTTATCTGCCCCTATCCTTGCACAGTCAACATGATATTTTAATAATACCTGACCAATAACTATTATCGAAAACCTACCATCATTCCTACCAACAGTTCCATTAAACTAATATTGGTAGAAACTCAATCTGAAAGCCGAAGGCGGGCTATGTCACCTGCCAAGTCTTATGGGTTCTCTTCACTTATGGTCTTGAGAAAATCATGGTTAAAACCACTCATAGCAGAAACAGAAGGCAGAGATTGCTGCTGTGTATGGGTCCCTGATGAAGCTTCTTCCCTCTTCTGAACTTTTCTTTTCTTGTAAATATCCTTAAAGGCAGCTTGCCTCAATCTCTTTGTGGTATCAGTTATCTTCGAACTGGAACCCTCGAATATTGCTCTTTTCTCGTTCTCTAGACCAAGTATTACGTCTGCTCTACTAGGATTATTATCCGATTCCTGTTGCATAAATACTTTCAGTTATTACAATCTCATGGTATTAAAACTGTGGAGAAAGAAATACAATTCTTAACCTGAGTATGGTTAATAAGAGTTTGTAGACTCTGAATCTGTCGTCGAGGCCAACTTTTGATGCCTAACTTCCTACAGCGTTGCTTCAACTGTGTTGATCCAACATTGAGTTCCATTGCAGCTTGCAAAATGGGCTTGTCAAAATGCATGGATATTGTTTCCTTACTCAACGCATGTCTAGAACCACTTCCACTGCCAATTACTATGGTTCTTTGACTCAAAGAATTAAATGCGGTTGTACTATTATAATTCGGGATCATTTGAGCATGATCCTGATTTGCTGATCTAAAGATAAACTTTGGTTCAGTAAAATTAGTACTTGTTGTCGGTAGTAATGGTTGATTTTCAACCATGAACCCAGGATTTTTAAATCCCTCTAGATTCATTTGAATCATCTGAAGGTGATCCTGATATTGAAAACCACCCTTAAACTCAGGATTCGCTGAAGCGAACCCGATAGTGTCATCATGGATCGACTGTATTTGATCCTGATTTTGAATGTGAGTTAGAAACCCCTGATTTGTTAGATCTACTCCACTATGTAGTATGGGCACGTTCATGCTTAGATTATCATTAGTAATATCATCTACGAATGGATCTGTGTATAACGTATGTTAGATAATCAAGCAAAACAAACATAAAGCTTAACAAAATGACTTAACCTGGAAGTATATATTGAGATTGCCCAACAGCAATGTCTTCATTTAAAGGCAGTGGATCTTCAGGGAGAATACCCATCAGAGGAAAAACTTCAGGATCATCTTGAAGTTGATCCAGCGGTAATATATCTGGAAAATCTATACCTCACATAATTTAAAACAAAAATCAAAACGCTAGAGAAAGGAATAAGAAATAAAAAGGAGTTTAGGATACTATAATTACCAAACTCCAGTGGATGTATCTGATTAAACGATAGGGAGGTACCCTCTTCCCTTAAGAAATTTAACTCAGTGTCTGAAAATTTTTCCATAGGAGATCTGTTTTCCATACCTCAATTTGGAAATCTGAGATTATATAAGAATAAACTAGTAGTGCAATGTGCAATTCCATGGATTAGCACCAATTCACATTTTTAACCTAAAGTAACTAGATTGGGTTTTTTTTTGTTCAAAGTTCTAGTACTTTCAATTATAGCATTATACTTTTAAGAGGCTTAGCGGTTCTATCAAACCCGTTTGGCTAACGACACTCGACTGACCAGGAGAGCGGTGGGTAATAGTAGATACCCATTAGACTGCCATTTTATAGGCAGTCGCCTTATACCCTCTTTATAGGACAGTTTTGTGAATGAGGCTTACTAGCGGTAAGACTAACCATTTAATCTTATATATAAGTATTAACTATTAATCATAAATATATAAGATATATTTTAATCTTATTAAAATATTTTAGAATTAATTTATTCATAATTTTCGCTAATTTATTTCAATTTTTCGAAAATTTTAAATTAATTCTTTAAGTTGATTTAATTGATATTTTAATTAACAATTAATTAAACTAATTAAATCTAAGATAGATATTATAAATTAATCAAATTAATTTTCTATCTATGCCCCTATATGGTTCGAAAATTACAAGCCAACACATAAGAGTTCTAGTTATTTTATTAATCCAATTAATTACCAAAATAACAACCTACTTATAAAAGGCAAGTAAATCAAGAAAATAAGGGGGACCATGGGGTTTGGCGGCTAGGGTTAGGAAACCCTAGCCTTGGCAACGATTTTGGCCTCTCTCCAAGAGGTGTTTTTCGCAAAAACACTCAAGGCAATAATCATTCAAGCAGTTTATATCAATTCATAAGAAAACAAGCCTAAGCTCTGATACCACTGAAGGGTTTTCTAGCAAACAATTAACAAATAAATCTTATAGTTCACATGCAACCATATAAAGATCTATGTTTTCTTCTATGTAGATAATAAACTAAAGCCTAAAGGAAACAATTAATTCTAAAGATCAAAACTGAGAAAACCAACCTTTTGATCTTATGATCCTTGAAGCTAGCAGCAAAACAATCCTGCCTCAAATGCAAGTCACACCCAAAGCATTGGAGAAGACAGTCCAACAGAGTTTTCTTAGGTCAAGGTGGCGCAGAAAAGGAGGAGCCAGGTGCCTCCTTTTATAGCCTCCAAGGGTTACAGCTGAAACCCTAAGGAGCCTCCTTAGTGGGCAAGCCTGTTGACCACTTGGACCAGACCTCATAAACCCTAAATAGGGTTTCGCCACCTATGGAGAAGCCTCTATAGTTGGCGCCACTTTTGGTCCCTGTCCACTGGCCACTCAGTATTCAACTATTGAATAATTACATAACCAGTCCCTGCACCTTTAATTAATTAATTTAATCACTGAATTAAATCTAATTAATTCTAGATTAAATCTTAATTAATTATTATAGTTTCTAATTAATATATTAACACTTAAATATATTATTAATCATTCAATTAATTCTATTGATTTATTAAACAATTAATAAATCAACCTTTTACTCTACTGAACTCTATCCTAACCTCCAGCAGGGCAACCCAAATGGACTTTGCTTCAATTAACAAGATAAATATAAATATAAAGTCATGGCTTAGACACCTAATCCAACATGAGTTACACAACATGTACATAACCATTCTCTGAGAATGGTCAAACTCACATAACATTTACCCCCATTCTCTAAGAATAGCTTAACCAAACATAAAAGTTAAGACCATTCTCTGAGAATGACCATACCAAACAAGTGATGTTATTAACATTCTCCAAGAATGGCAATAAAAACATAACAGTTAACACCGTTAAGGAATGACATATTCGATTTAAATGACAAATGAACAGACAATCTGTCATAAAATCAATGTAACCATAAAAATAGCATATCATCATTCTCAGAGAATGAAATTCATACCACAAAACATAAAATCAGAGAATGAACTTCGTATCACACAACTATCACCATTCTCAGAGAATGAAGTTCATACCACAAAACATACAGACATAATTGTCAAAATTATATACTTCACACAACAGAATTGTTAAATTTATACAACTCGCACAATCAAATTAGCATAAAATAAACCATTTAAAACATTATAGATTTTCATTCATACCTATGTAAAATTCTGATACGAACGCTACGAACGCTTCAACAATATGAACAATTACTATGATTATACGATCGGTTTTAACGATCTAACAAACGACAAGCACAAAATCGGGATCTATGAACGAACTATTGATTATGTAATCAAATCTGAATTCAAACTGATATCATTATCGATTACGATTATCAATTGAAAATATTAATTGTCGTAAATAGAATTTAATTTGAAATTCGGAGATCTGCTCGAAATACCGATCGTATCCTTGAAACATAAATGGACGTGAGTCAGTCCTACGATCGCACAATATTTAGGATCCGTATTTGATCCAATATATATATATATATATATATATATATATATATATATATATATATATATATATATATATATATATATATATATATATAGGGTTGGGTTCAATAGAGAACCAATTTTAAACAAGAAACCAAGGAACCAATCGTGTGGTAGAAATGCAAAAGATCGACGGCCAGAAAAAAGGATGTACATTTACTAGTTAGACGCAAATGTAGAGGATAATAGTAAAAAACCCACTCCCTTTTTTATGTTTTTTCAATTTTTAAGCTTATTCTTTTTTCGAAAAAAAAAACTAAAAATACCAAAATTCATAATTTTTCATCCTCTATAAATAGACATCCATATTGATATACAAATTTTTTTTTGCTTTTTTTATACTTCAAGTTCGTCCAGATTCACCATGCGAATCTGAACTGAACTGAACTGTATTGTTTTAGATATATTCATTCACATATAAATAGCAATTCTATTAGATTTATTCAATAATTTTTGACCAATCACATGTAAATTTTTAGGAAATCATTTGGAATTTCAGTTAATTCAATTGTATATGACATCAAAAGTTTGAAATAGTAAGAATATAAGTGATTTTTTTGAATTCACATCTGAATCTAAGAAAGTTTTTGAAATTTACATGAGTTGTTATTGGATGATTTATAATTATTGAAAAAATTGAATTCAATGACTATTTACATGTAATTATCTTCCATACAAATTTAGTACAGTTTATATTTACATTGTGAATTTTAACTGTTTTTTGTTTTAGACATGTTAATTCACATATAAATGGTAATTGTACCTGACTTTTTCAACAATTTTTTATCATCCACATGTGAATTTTAAGCAAATTAATTTGTGAATCTAAATTAATTCATTTGTATATGATCAAAAGGTTAAAAATAGTGTGCATCTAGTTTTAGATATATTAATTCACATATAAATAATAATTGTATCCCATTTTTTCAGCAAATTTTTGTTCATTCGCATGTAATTTAAGTAAATTAATTTGTGAATCTTAGTTAATTCACTTGTATATTGTCAAAATGTTGAAATTGTAATGAATATAAACAAATTTACTTAAATTCAATATGACAATTTAGTGAGATTCACGTCTGAATCTAAAAGTTTATTTAAATTCACATAAGTTGTTATTGAATGATCAATGATTGTTGAAAAAAATAATTTCAATGATCATTCACATGTGAATAATCTTCTATAAAACTTGTTATAGTTCAGATTCACATTGATTAAGTGTTGTGAATCTGAATAAGATTTTTGAAATTTTTTTCGTTTTTGCTATATTGATATGAATGTCTATTGAAAGAGAATAAAAAATTATGAATTTTGGTATTTTCGATTTTTATTTTGATAAAAAATAAGCTCTAAAAATAAAAAATAAATAAATAACGAAGTGAGTTTTTTGGAATTATCCGCTACATGCGTGTTCAATTAAGTGATTTACAACCTTATCTTCGGCCGTCGATCATTTGAATATCGACGCTCACGATTGGTTCCTTGGTTCCTTGTTTTATATATATATATATCTTAAAAAAGTTACGTTTATCTTCTATTATAAAAAAACTACTGGTGTGTTTGGTATGAAGCTTTTGAGAGTGTTTGATAGTTTCTAGCTTCTAGCTTCTAGCGTTCATGAAATAGCTCTAATAAAAACCAAAAGTTTCGTTCGGCGACACGAGCTTGAAGCTTTTATTTTAAACTAAACGCTACTATCTTAAAAGCTAGTTGAAGTAGCGTTTAACAAAAATCTCTACCAATTATATCATTAATTACTAGGAATACTTTTAAAACTATAACCAATAATTACACGGATATCCTTTTATGTAATTTTACATATTTTAAAAGCTTCTAGCTACTTTTGCCGAATAATCCTATACAAACTAAAAGTCACAGCTTCCAACGACCCGCTACCTGCTACCCGGTTCCCGCTACCAGCTATCAGCTACCAAACACGCCCTACATCAAAATACTTTGTTTTTCTCTACGACATTAACTAAATAGCTAACATTATTATATATTTTTTTTTACTAAAAGATTAGATCGGATTAGTCTACTCTCATTTAATTTTCTTTGCAAATGAAACTATCATTGATATGTTTTTTTTTATTGATTAGTCTACTAAAAGAACTAACAAAAATTTGATATGGTTGGGTTATTTTTGCGAAGAAAATAGATACTATTTTATTTTCGACGAAGATATTCTTTACCTATATTAAATATTTATTAGCCGATAGTTTAGCCTTCCCAAATATAAGAAAGGGTTTATTATAGCAATTGTAATCATCTCCGTAAATAGCGATAGGGACACTTTGTATAAATGTGTGTTATACGATCAATAGAAGAATCAAGAGAGATTATTGGCTTTTATGGTATCAGAGCGTAAATTCCAAAAACCCTAAACCCACCATTCTTTCCTTTGCCGCATACTATTCTTCTTCTTCCATGGATCCCAAAAACCACCCTGCAATCACAGTCACTAACATCAGGAATTTCATTCCATTCACTCTTGAGATGGAAAACGGCCAATACACCTCTTGGGCTGAACTTTTCCGCATCCACTGTCGTGCCTTTCAAGTTGGTAATCACATTGATTCATCCTTCAAACCTCCTTCTGCAACTCCATCTTCTGTAACTGCCACTGAAGCCGACAAAACCAAAGCCACAGCAGAATTCGAAGTCTGGGCACGTCTGGACGCCATTGTCCTCCAATGGATCTACGGTACGATCTCCAATGATCTCCTGCACATGATTCTTCAACCCAATACCACCGCCTCTCAAGCATGGTCTGCTCTTGAAAATATATTTCAAGATAATCAAAGCACTAGAGCTGTCTATCTCGACAGCAAGTTCGTCTCCACAAGGCTCGATCAACATCCTAATATCTCCTCCTATTGCCAAGCCATGAAGATGCTTGCAGACCAACTCGCAAATGTGGGTAACCCTGTCTCTAATCAGCGCCTGGTGCTTCAGGTGATTGCCGGTCTCAACGAAAGTTATGAAGGCCTTGCCATGATCATCCAAAAACAACTCCACTCCCCGATTTCTACGATGTCCGATCTAAACTAATCATGGAATAAGCTCGCAAGGCTCACCAGGCCGCTGCATCTGCCGCCTCCCCCATCAGCGGTAACTCAGCCACAGCCCTAGTTGTTTCATCCGCTGCAACCTCACACCAAAACTCAGGTGACCAAAACCGGTACAACAACAACTCAGACTCCTCTCGAGGGCGTGGTCGAGGACGAGGCGGACGAGGGCGTGGTCGTTCCTCCAGCGGACGCGGACGTGGTACCGGTAATCCTTCTCCACAAACATACAACATAGGGTCTCATTCTTATCAGCCATTGTCTACGCCACCACCATGGGCGTACCCTAACTTCACTCCATGGGCGTACCCTCCTTGTCCGTACCCCACCCAGCCTCGTGGTCCCTCTCGACCGCCCTCACCTGCTTCCGGTATTCTGGGAAACCGTCCTAAGCAGGCTTACGCAACATCAGAAACCTCCAGCTACGCACCTACTGATCTGGAACAGGCTTTCCACACAATGACTATGCATCCACCGGACAATAATTGGTATGCGGACACCGCAGCAACATCTCATATGACTCCCAACTCAGGTAACTTCACGTCTTATGTCAATAATGGTCATCTTCGGAATGTAATTGTAGGTAATGGTTCTACTATTCCAATTCGGGGTATGGGTAATCAAACTTTTCCTTATCCTCTTCCTCCCTTACACCTCAAAAATGTTCTTCACACTCCTAATGTTATCAAAAATCTTTTGTCTATTCGTCGCTTTACTACTGACAATAATCTTTCCGTTGAATTTGACCCATTTGGTTTTGATGTGAAGGATTTCCCGACGCAGACTCCATTCCTCCGATGCAATAGTACCGGTGACCTCTACCCTTTCACACTCCAGTCTGACTCCCAAGTTCTACAACCGTCTGCTTTTGCTTCAATAACTAGAGATCTATGGCATCATCGACTTGGACACCCGGGCGCGGATGTTTTATCTTCTTTAAAGTCTAGTTTAAATTTTCGTAATGTTAAACATTTATCCTCTGTTTGTCAATCTTGTGTGTTGGGTAAACAAATAAAATTTCCTTTTTCTACGTCTACATCTATCACCCATCTTCCATTTGATATTATTCACACAGATTTATGGACATCTCCAATACTTAGTTCCAATGGTCACCGCTACTATATTTTATTTTTGGATGACAAAACAAATTACTTATGGACATATCCTCTTGCCAACAAGTCTCAAGTCTTTTCTACATTTCTTCAATTTTTCACAATGATTCAAACCCAATTCCACTACACAATCAAAACCATTCAATGCGACAATGGTCGTGAATTTGACAATCAAACCTTTCACCAATTTTGTTCTAAAAAAGGCATCCAATTTCGTTTCTCTTGTCCGTATACATCTCCCCAAAACGGAAAATCGGAGAGAAAAATCCGTTCCATTAATAATATACTTCGAACCCTACTAATGCACTCCAAAGTTCCCTCATACTTTTGGCACCATGCACTACAACACGCAACCTATCTCTTGAACATCCTTCCTAGTAAACTCCTCCACAACCTTACTCCCACACATCTTCTTTACAATCTCCAACCTACATATAATCATCTCCGCACATTTGGATGCTTATGTTACCCTCTAAACCCGTCCGCCACTATTCATAAACTTCAATCACGTTCTCAACCTTGTGTGTTCTTGGGTCACCCAACTAACCACCGGGGCTACAAATGCTTCGACACCAAAACAAAGACCATTTTCATCTCGCGTCACGTTATTTTTGACGAAACCATATTCCCTTTTTCCAAAATTTCCTACCCGAAAAACTCATCTAGCATGCCAATCTCATCGGACGCAAACCCACTTATCTGGTCCGAACATACTCCACAAGAAACCAGCGAACCCTCTTCCATTCCCTCAACTACTGAAGTTCCTGTTTCCAACCCTCCTCCACAATCTCCCCTTTTACGCTACTAAAGGCGTCCTCGACCCATTCCTGACACACAACCTACCGCTGCCACTCCTCCTTCACCTTCATAGCCGACTGCCCCCTCCAACACACCCGATATGTAACACCCCTTTTCTCAAACCATATTTAAATACAAATACAGTTTACGTTTCAAACATATTTTACAACTCGTGACTTACGTTTCAAACATATTTTACAACTCGTGACTTACGTTTCAAACATATTTTACAACTCGTGACTATAAAGTAGCCACTTAATTTTTTTTTTTATTTTACAAACTTAAACTCAAGGGGGTATTACAGACTCAATACAGATAACCATAATTTAACTTACAGTATATAAACTGGTCCCAACAGCAACCTCCGCTCCTTTCACCTAAGTACATAGCATTTAAAAATAGTATACGTGAGACATAAAGCCTCGTGAGTAATATGGGTTTAGACCCAAAAACTTTTCTGTTCAAAATTTGAAATATTACAATCAAAACTGATAAACTGCTGAAAACTTATTTTCAAAATAAGTCTCAAATCTCTTTGCTTTTCTGTAATTAAAACTTAAAAACATTTTCTTTTCCAAAAACGGCTTCTTACTTTAAAACTGTTTTAATTCTTTGAAACTGCTTTCTTTCTTTAAAACTACTTTCTTTCTTATGCACTTGTGACCAACTGAAACTCATGAACTATTTTAATTCAATCCATTCAACTAGCTCCCCTCGCGGGACAGAACAAATCCGTCCGCTCGGTTATGCTCATTCTGTCTCCCCTTTGTGACTTGTAACGGATTCAAGTACAAGGGTATACTAAGCTAGACAACTACTTCGCGACGGGAGGTACCATCCCAGTAGTGTCTTCTGATCCCCCGATTCTGTGGGTGACCCTAGTCCGGACAACTGACTCTTACTTCTTTCTTTCTTTAGTTCTTATTTCATTACATCTCAAATTGGTCAAAATGGGACACAATTTGTAATAAACTCAAACTCATAAACTTTAAAACTCTTTATCAAAAATATTATCAAAACTAACTTCAACATCTTTAGTTCACATGCAGAACTATTTTCAAAATACTTTGTAAACTACTCTGCTTTAAAATCTGCTTTAAAATACTTAGCCCTTGTATAGAGCTACTTTAAAACTGTTTCCAACTTTAGTATTTAAAAGTATTTGGAAATCTCATTTTCTGAAAATATCATTTTGCTATGTACTATAGAAAATCCTCATAAAACTCACCTTGGTGTAACTACGGGTCACTAAGCTTCTCGTACCCCTTTCCCTTTTCCGTGCTCAACAACGTTTGAAGCACCACCTACACAAGTATCATGTATATAAAGACATAATACAACTAACTTTATAGTTCTAAGGTCTCATATGACTTAACTTCAGGTTATACTAAATAGATAACCATTAATATACTCATTTTATAATTTTCTCCGAAATACGCGTATTTTGCTACAGTACCCCCCAAGGGGTCGTATTTCAGTTCTAACACTTTTCCATGAAGTCTTATGCTGTATTAGACTTGTGTTTCAAATTTGGAGTCAATCGGACAAGTCTAACTTAAATCCCAAAAATCAAGTTTTAGTATGATTTTAAGGTTTAGCCACTGCATGCTACAGTGTCTTTTTGCCTCGGTGGTCGGATTTTGAATTTGACAATTTTCCATGTGTTTCATACCATTTTAAGGCTATGGTATGAGTTACAGACCCAACAGACAAGCCTAGCATCGAATTCAAAACTCAAAAATTGGACAGGAGGCTGCCCAGTATGAGCACGACTCGTGCTCTTTTTATGCTTAGGGAAGCACGACTCGTGCCAAAAGTAGGTTGCTATTTCTTGGCTCTACAGTGAGCACGACTCGTGCTTGGCTAGTACAAAAAGTGGCACGACTCGTGCCTAGTCTGCAGACTGTGTTTTCAGTCCGATTTTTGAGCTGTAGACCTCTATTTTGACCTATTAAGCACTTAATACTTAACTTAATCGTTTTACTATCATTCCATGACTAAAACCCTTGCTTTACACCAGGTTTTAAGCCATGGAATCACTAATTCCAATTTCAATTTCACAAAAACCCGTTTTTGCTATTTTTCACTAAAAATTCAAATTTTTGAAATTAACCGCTTAGGAGTGTCTTAATACATCCTAAGTGATCGTTTGGACTCAACAAAATCATAAGAACTGGTCTTGATCATGTTGACCCGTGAATTAGGGTTCTTGGCCAAAAATCTTCATTTTTCTTAATTTTAACAACACTTCATAATTGAAGTGTGTTTACTTGATGTTTTAGTATAACAAGATGGGGATGAGTTTCTGGAAACTTCACATGAACTTCAAGAAACTGACTTTCCAGATTTCAACCCGAGAAGACGATGAATAGCAGAAATCCATACCTTGTTTGCTTGGGAATCTTCAATTCCCACCTTAATTCCTTGCAAAAATATCTAGAATTCCACCTTCTCTTCTGCTCTCTATCGCTCCCTCTCGAGTCTTCTGGAGATGTCTACTGAATTCTAGAAGAATTGAGAGTTTAACTCTCATTTTATAATTAAATTTTTATAAAAACTTTGCATTTTGGTCCCTAGCCTTCCAATTCTTTTACAAAAAGGTCCAAAAGTCATAACTTTACAATTTATGCCTCATTAATTTCCAACTTAACATTTTCTTGACAAATTTGGTCATTTCCATGTCAAATGACCATTTTGCCCTTTTTGGTCAAGTTTCACTATTCACGTGATAAAACTCCAAATTTCACACAAACTTTTATTTCTTTCATTTTTATTTCATAACAACATATTATTTTACATAATAGTCTTACAATATGCCAAAAGACTATTTTACCCTTTTATAACTTTTTCGCGGGTTCTTACAGTCACCCCTCCTTATGCGGATTCCGTCCTCGGAATCTTTTCGTAATCTGTGAAATCTGGATATCTTCTCTTCATTTCTTCTAGCGTCTCCCAAGTTAGGTTTGACCCTAACGGGTGCTTCCATTTAACTAGTACAAGATCAATCTTCTTGTTCCTCAGCTTCTTAGTCTGCATCTCTAGAATCGCTTCAGGTTCTTCAATTAGTTTGCTAGGAGTCTCCACTCTTAAATCTGTATACGGTATTACTAACTCTTTTTTACCAAAGTACTTTTTCAAGTAGCATACATGAAAGGTATCATGTATTCCACTGAGTTCGGGTGGTAACTCTATCTTGAACGCCTGTAACCCAACTCTCTTCAGGATTCTAAAAGGTCCAATGTATCTTGGACTCAGCTTCCCTCTCTTGCCAAATCTGACCACTCCTTTCCATGGCGACACTTTTATCATCACCAAATCTCCCTCTTGCAAGTCATACGGTCTCTTCTTTAGATTCAAGTAACTCTTTTGCCGATCTTGTGCTGCTTTCATGTTGGCTTGAATTACTCCAATCTTCTCATTAGTTACTCTAACAATCTCTGGCCCTGTAAGCTTAGTCTCACCCGCCTCCAACCAGCATAAAGGAGTTCTACACTTTCTACCATACAATGCCTCAAAGGGTGGCATTTTAATGCTAGAATGGTAGCTGTTATTGTAGGCAAATTCCACTAATGGTAGGTGTTCATCCCAACTACCTCCAAAATCCATCACGCATGATCGTAGCATGTCTTCTAATGTCTGGATTGTTCGTTCACTTTGACCATCCGTTTGTGGATGATACGCTGTACTTAGTTGAATTCTAGTCCCCATTTTATCTTGTAAGGCTCTCCAAAAGTTAGAGGTAAATCTGGGGTCTCTGTCTGACACGATAGACAACGGTGCACCATATCTTCTTAACACTTCATCTGTATACAACTGGGCTAACTGCTCCAATGGAGTAATTTCTTTTATGGCTAGAAATAGTGCACTCTTGGTCAACCGGTCTACTATGACCCATATACTATCATGACCTCTTCTCGTTCTCGGTAACCCGACAACCAAGTCCATGGTTACATCTTCCCACTTTCCGGCTGGAATATGCAATGACTGAGCATCCCCATGCGGGACCTGATGTTCCGCCTTGACTTGTGCACATATAACACACTTGGAGATGTACTTAGCTATCCTCTTCTTCATTCCAGGCCACCAATACTGTCTTTTCAGATCTTGATAAGTCTTGGTACTCCCTGGATGAATGGAATACTTTGACTTATGCGACTCTTCTAGCATCAGCTTTCTCAATCCTCCTGCTTTCGGTACCCAAATACGATTCCTGAAAGTCTTCAACCCTTGACTGTTGGTTTCAAACTGCATATCTTTTCCGAGTTTTTCATCTTTCAAGTCTCCACTTTCTTCAACTTTCTGCTGAGCTACTTTAATATGTTCTATAATACTTGACACTAGCTCTATACGTATCGATCTTGCCTTGATTCTTTTCTCAGGAGCTTTTCTACTTAATGCATCTGCTACTACATTTGGTTTACCCGGATGGTATACAATTTCGCAATCATAGTCACTGATAAGCTCTAGCCATCAGCTCTGTCTCATGTTCAACTCTTTTTGAGTGAACACATACTGCAAACTCTTGTGATCGGTGAATATCTTGCACTTTGTACCATACAAGTAATGTCTCCAAATCTTCAAGGCAAATATGATTGCTGCAAGTTCTAGATCGTGGGTTGTGTACTTTTTCTCTAGATCTTTCAACTGTCTGGAAGCGTATGCTATAACCTTCCCTCTCTGCATCAATACACAGCCAAGCCCTCGATGCGAGGCATCGCTGTATACTTCAAAGTCTTCTGTCCCATCTGGTAACGTAAGGACAGGCGCGTTACACAACTTCTCTTTTAATGTAGCAAAAGCTCTTTCTTGTTCTTCTTGCCATCTGAATTTCTCTTCTTTCCGGGTTAGTCGTGTAAGTGGCACAGCTATACGGGAAAAATCTTGAATAAATCTCCGGTAGTACCCGGCAAGACCGAGAAAACTTCTAACTTCTGTTGGCGTCTTGGGAGGCTCCCATTTCATCACTGCTTCAACTTTTGCTGGGTCAACTTTTATACCTTGGATAGAAACAACATGTCCAAGGAACTGCACTGCTTGCATCCAAAACTCACATTTGGACAATTTTGCATATAGTTGTTCTCGCTTCAAGGTCTCAAGCACTGCTCGCAAATGACTCGTATGTTCTTCTTTATTCTTTGAGTATATCAGTATGTCATCTATGAACACTATAACAAATCGGTCTAGGAATGGTTTACAGACCCGATTCATTAAGTCCATGAAAACCGCTGGTGCATTCGTAAGACCGAATGGCATTACTAGGAACTCGTAATGCCCGTATCGTGTACGGAACGCTGTCTTCTCTACATCACTTTCTTTTACCCTGACTTGGTGATACCCAGATCTCAAATCAATTTTTGAGAAGTAATCTGCTCCTTGCAACTGGTCGAACAAATCATCTATTCTGGGCAACGGGTAACGGTTCTTGATAGTAATCTTGTTCAATTCTCTGTAATCAATGCACATTCGCATTGATCCATCTTTCTTCTTTACAAACAGAACTGGAGCACCCCACGGAGAAGAACTAGGCCTGATGAAGCCTTTATCTAGTAACTCCTGCAACTGGGACATTAATTCCCGCATCTCTGTTGGTGCTAACCGGTACGGTGCTCGGGCTATTGGGGAAGCTCCTGGAACAATATCTATCCGAAATTCAACTTGCCTTTCTGGTGGCAAGCCTGGTAACTCATCTGGAAAAACTTCTGGGAATTCTTTTACTATTTCTATGTCTTTATACGTCTGTTTTACTTTGTCTTCAGTCATCACATAGGCCAGAAAAGATACGCATCCTTTTCTGATACACCTTCGAGCTTTTGCCACACTAATGAGACTTGGCACATGCTTGCTTCTTTCCCCATATACATACACTTTAGCTTCTAGGGTTTTAACAGACACCCTCTTCTGACCACAAGCTATCTTCGCATCATTTGCACCAAGCCAATCCATTCCAATTATCACATCAAAGGACTTAATTCCAATGGGAAGAAGATTAAGTCGGAACTTCTTGCCATTGATATCAAGTTCACAATCTCGGTACATGTGCTGAACTTCGACAAACTTTCCATCCGCTACTTCCACTTCAAAAACCATGTCTAACAATTCTAACGGGACTTTCAACCGGGCTCCAAATCCATGAGACATGAATGAATATGTAGAACCAGAATCAAACAACACATATGCAGGTGTCGAGTTGATCAGTAGTATACCTGAGACCACATCGTGCGTCTCCCTTGCCTCTTCCCTGGTGATCTGGAAAGCTCGAGTCTTCACCTTCTGGGGCTCCGTCTTTTTCTGAGCTGTTGACACCATAGTTTCTCCTCCCTTGTTTGGGCAGTTGAAACTATAATGCCCCATCTGATGGCATGAGAAACACTCCACTTCACTGGCTTTCTTGGCTTTGCAGTCTTTCGCTTTGTGACCGAGTCCACCACAATTAAAACAGGCGTTTGATCCCGCTCGGCACTCACCACCGTGTTCTTTTCCACATTTCTCACACTTTTTTACACTTCCCTGTCGACTCTGACTTGAACTTATCTTCCCTTTATTCTTTATGTTCCCACTGCTACTAACTGTCTTCCCCTTGTCACTAAAGCCAGGTCCTTCCTCCTTTCTTCATTTTCCAACATCCTCCACGGTTCGGGCAGCATTGATCGCCCCATCTAATGTTTCAGCTTTCTTTACTTCTAGCTCATAATTCCATGGCAAACCCCGGACATAGCGGTTAATTCGGGACCGCTCACTGGGGTAGGATTCCCCCACAAAAGGCAACATGTCGCAAAACTTCTTCGTATATTCATCCACCGTCAATTCTCCTTTCTTTATTGTTAAGAAATCTTCGTTCATTTTCTCCAAATCTCGCGTGGGACAGAATTTATCTTTAAGACACGAGACAAACTCCGCCCATGACCAACCATATACAACATCTTTTCCCAAACTCTCGTATTTGGTATTCCACCACACTAGCGCATCGTCTTTCAACTGCCGAGAGGCATAATTGACTTGGTCTTTTTCGTCACATTTGCTTGCTTGCATCACTTGTTCGATTTCTCAGACCCATCTCATTGTCACCTTCGGCTCAAAACTGCCATGGTATTCGGGCGGTTTGCAAGCCATAAAGGACTTAAAGGAACAGCCCTGCTCCTTCCTTCTGTTTTCTCCGCTAGCTTCTTCCTCAGTCGTCTTTTTGGAGACTTCTTGTGATGATTGGGCACTAGGTTCACCCATTCGGCTGTCTATTATGTTATTCACATCTTGCTTCAGTTCATTTCGTAAGTTATTGATTAGGTACTGAATTGCTTCCATAGTGACAGGTTGTGGTGGTGGGTTTGGCTCGGCCTCATCATTTCGAATAACATGTGGTCCACTTCCTCTTGAAGAAGTGTGACTACCCTCACCCCTGTCAGCTTGTCTTCCGCCTTCCATTACTATATAGATGAATAAAATTTCTATTTAATAAACATTTCTATATAGTATTTTGTAAGCGGTAGCATGTTATCTCCCTATCTTGACTGTGCTTTTATAACAGTCATACCCACTCTATAACTTCTATAAGTCTAAGTGTACCTCTATACTACTAAGGCACCTTACTACCACTCTTGCTAGTTTAAGCCTAGGATGGTATTCCAACCTAATTCGCTTAAACTATGGCTCTGATACCAAAACTGTAACACCCCTTTTCTCAAACCATATTTAAATACAAATACAGTTTACGTTTCAAACATATTTTACAACTCGTGACTTACGTTTCAAACATATTTTACAACTCGTGACTATAAAGTAGCCACTTAAATTTTTTTTTTTTTTTTTACAAACTTAAACTCAAGGGGGTATTACAGACTCAATACAGATAACCATAATTTAAACTTACAGTATATAAACTGGTCCCAACAACAACCTCCGCTCCTTTCACCTAAGTACATAGCATTTAAAAATAGTATACGTGAGACATAAAGCCTCGTGAGTAATATGGGTTTAGACCCAAAAACTTTTCTGTTCAAAACTTGAAATATTACAATCAAAACTGATAAACTGCTGAAAACTTATTTTCAAAATAAGTCTCAAATCTCTTTGCTTTTCTGTAATTAAAACTTAAAAACATTTTCTTTTCCAAAAACGGCTTCTTACTTTAAAACTGTTTTAATTCTTTGAAACTGCTTTCTTTCTTTAAAACTACTTTCTTTCTTATGCACTTGTGACCAACTGAAACTCATGAACTATTTTAATTCAATTCATTCAACTAGCTCCCCTCGCGGGACAGAACAGATCCGTCCGCTCGGTTATGCTCATTCTGTCTCCCCTTTGTGACTTGTAACGGATTCAAGTACAAGGGTATACTAAGCTAGACAACTACTTCGCGACGGGAGGTACCATCCCAGTAGTGTCTTCTGATCCCCCGATTATGTGGGTGACCCTAGTCCGGACAACTGGCTCTTACTTCTTTCTTTCTTTAGTTCTTATTTCATTACATCTCAAATTGGTCAAAATGGGACACAATTTGTAATAAACTCAAACTCATAAACTTTAAAACTCTTTATCAAAAATATTATCAAAACTAACTTCAACATCTTTAGTTCACATGCAGAACTATTTTCAAAATACTTTGTAAACTACTCTGCTTTAAAATCTGCTTTAAAATACTTAGCCCTTGTATAGAGCTACTTTAAAACTGTTTCCAACTTTAGTATTTAAAAGTAGTTGGAAATCTCATTTTCTGAAAATATCATTTTGCTATGTACTATAGAAAATCCTCATAAAACTCACCTTGGTGTAACTACGGGTCACTAAGCTTCTCGTACCCCTTTCCCTTTTCCGTGCTCAACAACGTTTGAAGCACCACCTACACAAGTATCATGTATATAAAGACATAATACAACTAACTTTATAGTTCTAAGGTCTCATATGACTTAACTTCAGGTTATACTAAATAGATAATCATTAATATACTCATTTTATAATTTTCTCCGAAATACGCGTATTTTGCTACAGTACCCCCAAGGGGTCGTATTTCAGTTCTAACACTTTTCCATGAAGTCTTATGCTGTATTAGACTTGTGTTTCAAATTTGGAGTCAATTGGACAAGTCTAACTTAAATCCAAAAAATCAAGTTTTAGTATGATTTTAAGGTTTAGCCACTGCATGCTACAGTGTCTTTTTGCCTCGGTGGTCGGATTTTGAATTTGACAATTTTCCATGTGTTTTCATACCATTTTAAGGCTATGGTATGAGTTACAGACCCAACGGACAAGCCTAGCATCGAATTCAAAACTCAAAAATTGGACAGGAGGCTGCCCAGTATGAGCACGACTCGTGCTCTTTTTATGCTTAGGGAAGCACGACTCGTGCCAAAAGTAGGTTGCTATTTCTTGGCTCTACAGTGAGCACGACTCGTGCTTGGCTAGTACAAAAAGTGGCACGACTCGTGCCTAGTCTGCAGACTGTGTTTTCAGTCCGATTTTTGAGCTGCAGACCTCTATTTTGACCTATTAAGCACTTAATACTTAACTTAATCGTTTTACTATCATTCCATGACTAAAACCCTTGCTTTACACCAGGTTTTAAGCCATGGAATCACTGATTCCAATTTCAATTTCACAAAAACCCGTTTTTGCTATTTTTCACTAAACATTCAAATTTTTGAAATTAACCGCTTAGGAGTGTCTTAATACATCCTAAGTGATCGTTTGGACTCAACAAAATCATAAGAACTGGTCTTGATCATGTTGACCCGTGAATTAGGGTTCTTGGCCAAAAATCTTCATTTTTCTTAATTTTAACAACACTTCATAATTGAAGTGTGTTTACTTGATGTTTTAGTATAACAAGATGGGGATGAGTTTCTGGAAACTTCACATGAACTTCAAGAAACTGACTTTCCAGATTTCAACCCGAGAAGACGATGAATAGCAGAAATCCATACCTTGTTTGCTTGGGAATCTTCAATTCCCACCTTAATTCCTTGCAAAAATATCTAGAATTCCTCCTTCTCTTCTGCTCTCTATCGCTCCCTCTCGAGTCTTCTGGAGATGTCTACTGAATTCTAGGAGAATTGAGAGTTTAACTCTCATTTTATAATTAAATTTTTATAAAAACTTTGCATTTTGGTCCCTAGCCTTCCAATTCTTTTACAAAAATGGTCCAAAAGTCATCACTTTACAATTTATGCCTCATTAATTTCCAACTTAACATTTTCTTGACAAATTTGGTCATTTCCATGTCAAATGACCATTTTGCCCTTTTTGGTCAAGTTTCACTATTCACGCGATAAAACTCCAAATTTCACACAAACTTTTATTTCTTTCATTTTTATTTCATAACAACATATTATTTTACATAATAGTCTTACAATATGCCAAAAGACTATTTTACCCTTTTACAACTTTTTCGCGGGTTCTTACACGATATCCCTCCTACACGCACTATCCATACTCGTAGCATGTCCGGCATCACAAAACCCAAACAACATTACAGTTTCCACACTTCCGTTTCTATCTCTCCTTTACCTCGTAACCCTCTTGATGCACTCAAAAACCCGGACTGGAATAGTGCCATGACAGACGAATTCCGGGCCCTTATCGATAATAACACGTGGGAGTTAGTCCCGAGAACCTCTCATATGAATATAGTGTGTAGTATGTGGATTTTTCGTCATAAAACTAAATCTGACGGTTCTTGAGAGCGATACAAAGCTCGTTTGGTGTGTGATGGCAGGTCTCAAAAAGAAGGAATCGATTGTGGAGAAACATTCAGCCCGGTAGTTAAACCGGCAACAATTCGAATAGTTCTCTCCATCGCCCTTTCTAAAGAATGGCAAATTCATCAACTCGACGTTAAAAACGCTTTTCTACATGGGCATCTTCACGAAAAGGTATACATGCATCAACCACCCGGCTTTCGTGACCGCACCTACCCAAACCATGTTTGTCTACTCAAGAAATCCCTCTACGGTCTAAAACAAGCACCACGAGCATGGTATCAACGATTTGCCGATTATGTCTCGACACTCGGGTTCATACATAGCAAATGTGATCATTCTTTATTTGTTTACAAGAAGGGTGTCCACACGGCTTTTCTACTACTCTATGTTGACGATATCTTACTTATTACTTCATCACCTACCCATCGACATGAGTTTATGACATTACTTGCTAAGGAATTCGCCATGAAGGATCTTGGACCCCTTAACTATTTCCTTGGCATCTCGGTCACCCGCCAACCCAACTCCCTGTTCTTATCACAACAAAAATATGCGCATGAAATTCTTGAACGGGCAGGAATGCACTCATGTCACCCATCGTCCACTCCGGTCGACAGCAAACCAAAGTTAAGTAGCACCGACAGCACTCCGCTGCCCGACGGGGGTGCTCAATATCGTCAACTCGCCGGGGCTCTCCAATACCTAACTTTTACCCGACCAGACATTAGCTACGCGGTTCAACAAATTTGCATGCACCACGAACATCCCATCTTAATGCTCTCAAACGCATCTTGAGATACATCAAAGGTACAATCAATCACGGGTTGCTCCTCACGAAATCGACATCGTCGAAGCTCCTCGCATATACCGACGCCGATTGGCGCTGCCCGGACACACGAGGCTCCACATCGGGCTATTGTGTCTACTTTGTCGACAATCTCATTTCTTGGTCCTCAAAACGCCAACCGACCATCTCTCGCTCAAGTGCCGAAGCCGAATACCGAGGGGTTGCAAATGTCGTCTCCGAAACATGTTGGATCCAAAACTTAATGCTCGAACTCCACATCTCGCAAACCACAGCCACATTGGTATTTTGCGATAATGTTAGCACAGTCTACCTATCATGCAATCCCGTTCAACATCAACGTACCAAACATATCGAGCTTGACATTCATTTCGTACGAGAAAAGGTGGCGCGTGGCCAAGTTCGAGTCTTTCACATTCCCTCTTGCTACCAAGTTGCGGACATTTTCACCAAAGGTCTTCCTCTTGTCCTCTTCGAAGACTTCAAAAACAGTCTCAACGTTCGCAATCCTCCCGATTCGACTGCGGGGGTATATTAGCCGATAGTTTAGCCTTCCCAAATATAAGAAAGGGTTTATTATAGCAATTGTAATCATCTCCGTAAATAGCGATAGGGACACTTTGTATAAATGTGTGTTATACGATCAATAGAAGAATCAAGAGAGATTATTGGCTTTTAATATTGTCTCTATCAAAACCATTATGTCAAAATAATCACTTACACATATTTGTTCCTTCATAGGTCAAAAATAAATTTTCATATATATCCGACTTTGTTTCTTAATAAAAAAAGAAACACTTTACATCTTCGACCAAATTAAACCGTCTCTATCAAGTCCATTAATTAAAAATGAAACAACATCTAGTCATACATCTCCAATACAGTCGAAAGGCTCTCTAACACATCATGTAACTCCTTTACTTCAGCACGAGTTCTATCATTATAAACAAACCGAAACACCCGACCCTTCAACTCAATCCAACTACACGCCAACTCTTTCTTCACTCCACTTCGCGCCAACATCCCTCTAACATTACTCGCATCTTCCCACATACCTCTTTGAGCATATATATTTGAACGCAACACACACATCCCATCATCCAAACCCCGAGTACCCGAAATCTTTCGTGCCACTATTTCACCTATTTCAAAATTCTCATGAACCCTACAACAACTTAACAAAGTTTCCCATGTATACGAAGGAATCTCACAAGGTAATTTTCTAACCAAATCATACGCTTCGACTACCCTTCCATTTCTACCAAGTACATCAATCATACACGCGTAATGTTCGGGTTTAATTTCCACATTCCAATCTTTTTCCATTTTTTTAAAGAAACCCCACCCCTCATTGACCATACCCGAATGAGCGCACGCGATTAACAGACCTAAAAAGGTTAAATGATTTGGTTTTAATCCGGATTCAGTCATGGACGAGAATAATTTTAAGGCTTCAAGACTAGAGCCGTTGTACGCGTGTGCCATGATCATTGTATTCCACGAAACCGTATCTTTTTTTATGGTTTTATTAAAAACTAAAGTAGCATCACTCATGAAGCCACATTTGGAGTACATAGATATTAATGAAGTAATAATCATTGGGTTGTTTTCATAAGCATACTTGATTACCCATAAATGCATTGCTTTCCCAAAACCATGTATAGCAAGTGATCCACAAATGGAAATTAAACTAGTGAATGTAACCAAATCAGGTTTGATTCCGTTCTTCAACATTTGTGCGTATAAATCAAAAGATTCATCGTTTTGATACCCGCAAATCATTATATTCCAAGTGGTTTGATCTTTAATTGGAATTTGACTAAAAAAGATTCGAGCTTTTTGCATATCGAATTCCAATGTGTATCCTTGAAGAATCGTGTTCCATGACACTACATTACGCTTTGGCATCTTGTTAAAAAGGTCAAGAGCTTCTTCTAAACGTTTGTTTTTGACATACCCATCGATCATTGAGTTCCACGCAACTATATCTCTGTGAGGCATTTCATCGAACAGTTTCCGGGCGTCTTCAATCTGATTGTTTTGTAGGTAACCTTGAATCATTACAGTCCAGGCGATTATATCTTTTGTAGGCGTTTCATCAAACAAGCTCCTGGCTTTGTCCATTTTTCCAGATCTTGTGAAACAACGAATTACAGTTGTCCATGATGCCACATCGAGCTTAGACATTTTGATAAACAGCTTCCACAATGAATCAAGATTGCCCATTTTGACATAACCTGATAACATGGCGTTGTTAATTAAAACATCCTCAAAAGGACATGTTGTAAAGAACATTTCTGCTTCAGATACAAGCCCTTCACTGAAACACCCTTCAATGATTGTTGCCCAAGATACCGAATTTTTCTCTGGGATTTTGTCAAACAATCTCTTTGCGTCATTAATTTGTCGATTCCTTATGTATCCAGACAGCATAGCGTTCCAAGATAGAGAATTTTTATGAGGCATAGCATCAAACAAGCGTCTAGCCTCATCCAATCTCCCACACTTGGCGTATCCATTTAACATTGATGTCCAAGACACGACATTTCTGCTAGGCATTTCATCGAACACCCGGCGGGCATCAGAAAGCATCCCATTTCTTACAAACCCAGAAATCATACAGTTCCAAGTTACGACATTTTTTCTTGGTATCTCAGCGAAGACGTCGAGTGCAGCTTTAACATCACCATGTTTGAAAAACTTTGTGATTTTTGAGTTACAATTGTAGAAAGAGTTTGCATCAGAACAGAGATGACGAAGAAGGGGGCGAATTGGCGTAAACGAGAACTGTGCATTCTTGACGGATATGACTCGAGTAATCATGTGAATGGACTGTCTACTGTAGAGCGTTGATCACAAACGGCCATGGATTTGACGTGCAATCTCTTTGAATAAATTTCGTTTAGCAAAACTTAACTGATTACAAAAATTACTCGGTACTACAAGCATACCCAAAAATTATGATAATTGGGTGTAAATTTGAAGTGCCAACAATGTTGTAGCCGCAAGCATTTAGATGCGAATAAAGGCAGGTATGATAGTAGAAAGTAGAAACTAGGAACCAGGTAGGTCGCTATACATTGGTAAGAAAAATCAATTTCAAAAGATATATGAGGGTCGAGAAGCAAAGATAGAAAAAGAAGGTAAGAAGATTCCAACTTATAAAGCCTATATACTACTTATTTATAGTAACATACTAATAAGGCTGGGGGAGCAGTCCCCTCGCCATCCCCTCGTTAACAACCTTAAACAGAAAGGCGAGAGCGAGAGGGAGAGGGAGAGGGGAGGTGCATCTTGGCGAGCTTGGGTTCCGGTTCCATCCGCCGTACTCAACCATGGGTGAAAGCGAGCAAGAAAAGGGAAACGGTGGCGTGTGGATCCGTTGGAGGCTTGGCGAGCTCGCCCAAATCTTGGCGAGGGTGGATCGGCGAAGGCGAATGCGAGGCATGGCGGAGGGGTTCTGCGAGCTTGGCGAGGCGTTGGCGAGTTGCTTTGGCGTGCGGTTTGGCGATTTGCTCCGTCCAGCCTAATAAAATATCAAATTTTTAAAGACTACTAGGGTAATAAAAACAATGGTTAAAAAAAGGGAAAGAAATATGAAATGTTCAAAGATAGAGGAAAGTAAAACCAAAATTTAAAATCATATGATGGTAGGAGAAAGCAAAGATTAAAAAGAAGGGTAAGAAGATTCCAACATGAAGGAGGTAAAAAAATATCATGGTTAAAAGAAAAAACCAAAAAGGCAAGGTTAGAACCAACGACCTACCGCTTAAGATGTCTCATAGCTCATAGACTTACTACTGTACTGGACTAAGCTATTGTTGCAAAACATACAAACAATATAAACACAACATTAAAGTTAGTTTTCATGAATTTGCAAATTGTAAGGCTATGTGGAGTGTCTCCCTTGGTTCCCACATGAAAAGTGACGCCACGTCACTGACACATCATCTCCCTTGCTTACCACACCACCAAGGAAATACCCACCATTTTGAAAGGTTTTCTGCAACCATGAACTAAAAAACCTAAGTTCACATGCAACCTAGAAAAGATCTATGTTTTCTTACTTTGAACATGTAACTAATTCCTAAAGGCCAAACAAAAATAACTAAAAGAATAAATCAGAAAAACTAACCTTTAGTTTTAATCTTGAAGCTAAGCAGCACAAGTGTCCTGCCTCAAATGAGATCACACCCAGGGAGCCAGAGGAAGGGACCGAAAATTCCAGAGAGAATAATAGAAAAAATGAGCACTAATAATGAGGCCTAGGGTTCCCTATTTATATGGAAACAAGAAACCCTAGCCGTCAGCCATTTTCCGGATTATACGTACGCGCGTCGCGGCCTTTACATTGGCGCGCCGCGCGCCGTAATTCAACTATTGAATTTGTACGACTTTAATCCTTGACCTCCTGATTAATCTAATTAATGCCACAGAAATTAATCCAATTAATTTCTGATTAATTATTAATCAATCAATATAGTTTCTAATTAATATATTATCACTTTAATATATTAACAAACCATATCTTTTATTTCTATTGATTTATTAATCCCATAATAAACCATCCTTTCTCTCTACCGAACTTTCTACCAAACCTCCAGCTATGAGGGCAACCCAAATGGACTTTGCTTCTATTAATTAGGTAAATACAAATTATTAGTCATGGATTAGACACCTAATCCAACAGTCTCCCACTTGGATAAGTCTATGACTATAATTACCAATTTAACCTTTGATTAATCAGCAACCTGCAGCTTCCTAGAAACTGCTGCCGAACTCTGACCTAGTCAGTTCTGTCCATAGATAAGTGATCAGATGATCCTCCGTCCAACAAGATATTTTCAGACATGAGACATGGATTGAGATCAATCTCTGTCTGATACACTGTTTCCCGATTTCCGATTTTGCTTATGACTTTTAGACTTTTAATTGAACGAATCAATTTAGTCCTGGCTGGCCAGCGCTTCAGTCAACTTCAAAATCATCGACTGGCCAACAGATATATGTTTCCCGTCAGGGTCAAGGGACGAATAAGCTTTGACTAATATGTTATATCTTTTACCCGACAAATCACTCACAACAGCACGTTTTATAACATCGAGTTACCGATGCGTTTTCGTACTATCAATGAACAATCGCCTTGCAAATTATAACTCATATCTCTCCACTTTAAGACCATAAGATATTATCGTCTCAACATTGCTCGTGATATAATCCATGAAGCAATCCATTGAGCGCGGGTTTATCCAATACTCAAATCTCCATTTCCAAGTACTCATGAACGTTGCAGCAATCTTATTGCTATGTCTAACTCCTTAGACAATCTACAAACCAATTCATGATAGTCTTCATGAACGTTGCAGCATACTTACTCCCTAAGAGTATGATCGACTGTGGATATTTGAATAATCCAATTATTCAGGAAGTAAACATGCAAAAGTGAAACATAAAATCTGACTAGCAGCTACTCCTCCTTATTACCAAGTCTCCACGAGGTCATCACCAAGTCGGATTTATCATAACTATTATCGGTTTCTTATTCTCTTTTAAACTTTCAATTCAAGCCTTTTATATCTATGTCTATGACCTTTTCACTCTTTCTATGTATCCAAGTGTCTAACACTTATACACTTTATTGCAGATGATCCTATCGGATACTCTTCCGATGATATCTCAATTTGTCATTTTTGTCATTTTGTCATTCTCTCTCACAACTCCATTCCGGTGATGTGTACCGTGATTGCCCATGGTTCTCGGGTCTTTAGTCCACATGACTACACCCTAAGACAATTTCGAGGTGTCATGATGTGTCGGTGACCCACACGCGCTCCATCAGAAACCAACGAAATTCTTTAACCATGAAGTCCTACAGCACCACGTTCTGGTGTAAACAATTACCGATTTGAAAACCCTTTCAAATCAATCACCCTAATCATTTCCCAATGATTTCTCACGTCTGTTCAAAAAATCCATTCAGTATTCTCAGCCAGGAAATATCCTGAATCCAACTTACAATGCTCTAAGCATTAAGTCATCAGGATATGTTCATAACACTTCTGATTTGTCCAAGAGGCTCGAGGAACCTGATGTAATCTCATTCCAAGCACTTTCGGAATCCTAAGATTATCAATAATCCTTGTGTCATGATTTCCGGAAACCATTTCCTTTCAAGAACTCTTTCTTATGCATCTTGAATCACATCAAGATCATATTCTCAACGGCTAAGTCAATACTGTCAGTCTCATCTATTTGATAGATGTCTATGAACTACGTGAGCATGCTGCACCTTCTTTGTTTCTTTCATGCCAATTCATTACACTTTGCAATGACAGGAAACTCCATTCCTGGGGTTATGCATCTTGAATCTCATCAAGATCATATTGGCAGAGTTCTGATCTATCTAATAGATGTTCACAACCACCTGAGTATGTTGTATCTCTTAAAGTCTTTCATAGCAAACCGTTTCTTAACACCAAGTCATTACACTTTGTAATGATAAGAGACGTTTCCTAGAACCAGTACGTAACCCACATACAATGATAGCAGATAACAACGATACTCCCACTGGCTTTGACACCGTTATATGACTCTTTCGGACTATTCACAAAATCCAGAACTTATGACACATTTTGCAAAACCGAAATCCAAACCTTTCCGACATATTAAAGGAAATCTTTCATGCTATTCACAAAATCCAAACCTTTTGGCCTATTTTGAGAATCTGATTATCCTTTCTTGCGAGATGCCCATGGGACGAATCCTGGAGCCATGTACCTTTTGTAATGGCATGTTCTATGTGAGTCCCTATTAGTGTGCCGGTAAACCACACACGCTCCACTAACGACTCACACTATGCCACGCAGAATCCTCTCAGATTACATCTTCTATTGAGAGTGCTTCTCTCAGAATCAATTGCTTGACTCCAAGTGATGACTCATTCAACCAGATGTTCTGTAAGTACATTTCTATGTTCCCTTCTTTTGATGATTCAATTACTCCCACTGGTTCCTAGACCAGTTGTAAAGATCAATCAAACTGTCACATAGACTGGGTCTCGCTGTAAGGTTCTCTTATTTGGCAGCAACTGGGCTCACCAATGCTTCCAGCAGTCGGATTACTTATCCGTACCATCTTTAGTGTTTTACCACTACCCGGTATATCACCCAAATCATAACTCCTTATGACAGTGACAATAACTACTAGTTAAGCAAAGAGAGGGTATGTCAGGTTTAACAGGAATCTAATTCCTGGTCAAGTCCCGGTGGTGACTAAAGGTTCTTTCACTTGGCTAATCCCTGAACTCATTCAAAATTATTCTTACTCCCACTGTTTCCTTAGAACTTGAGTTCTTTCTAAAAGTACTCTTCTTCCAAAGGATAACCGGAGTGGCCAATGAGACAACATTGCTGATTAGTTTCAGGCTTGTCATGAGATTCAGACGAATGCTACATGACCCTGGACTTTCTATGTACTAGTGGGATGATCCCAGCTTTACATTTCAGACAGTGTCAACATAACCTACTTAGTCTAAGATGTGGTCGGAATATGGCTTCTGCGGTCTGACTGGTTGAATATTCAATTCATTGAAATATTAGTCGGAAATGTATCCAGTATATCTTATACACCGAGGATCAAAACTATTTCGATCAATGCTCCATCATCTTCCCTAAGACACATTATAACCATTAGTGTTCTTGGAAGAGGATAAACTGTGAAACATTTTCTCAGTCTATGTTGTTACTCAGGTTCTGTTGATCTTATGCTTCCTTTGAAATCTTTAAACACTTCAAGGTTCCAATCAATCGCTTATTCCGATAAACGAAGCCATATTTGTCAAACCATTTGGCAAATATCATGAAGCATAACTAATCGTGTTCTGTTCGAAGATTCGAGCAATACACGGTAACTTATGTGTCTGTTGCTCAAAAATCTTAATACCTTTACAGTTCCATGTAAATTTATGACTTTGTTAATATTGTTCAAGACATGCAATCATCACCTGACTCCAAGTCAACTGATTCCAAAATCCTATCCATTGGATCTTTGGGCGATTCCTTTCTTGCCACAATTAATTTTATTAAGCACTCAATTCATCATGTGACTCTAAGTCAAATGATTCCAAAGTCCTGTCCAACTGGACCTTTGGTTGAAGTGATTCTCATAAAATTCACTTTAACAATCATAAAGAACACAATTTACAAATCCAATCCCATTGGATGTATCAACATTCAAATTATTACCATTTATGTCATCAACACATTCACACAACATTTCGAGGACAATTAAAACAATCATGTTTCAAAAATTATTTCATTAAACCATAATTATCCTCAGAACAATGTACTATGCGAATCCATGTCGTATGTATCTATAAACTAATAACAAGAACAAATATCTAGCTTAACTAAAAAAATCGCACGAGCTCCAGATCCAATCCGAATATGCTCCTGTGCGACACCATCCCGCATCCTCCAGAGTTCGTGCATACAGAGCAAATGTGTGAAACACATCCTGTATCAAGGAAATGAGGATCAGGTGTTCTTAATTCTAAGATATTTATGAGTTTACCAAACGGTTTGGCTTTGGAGCATTTTTCCAATCTTTCCGTGACTGTGTCCCACTTTGTGGATTCCCAGTTTGAAACATCGAACAATCGGTCCAGACGATCTGGATCATTTCTTGATGCACTTTAATACTGGACTTAATCCTGAAACAGCTGAATCAATAGAACTATGCTTCTCCATGAACGACTCATTTAGAGTCGACATTGAATGCATTTCCATGATTGTCTTATCCGGTTACCCTTCCTGTTCATCTGGATGAACGGATCAGCGAGTCGAGCTAATGCTTAACTCCTGATCACAAGGGGAAACCAGTTATATGCTGTTCGCCTATGTATCCCTCAATCTCGGGAACACGCAAACTGGTGCAACTTCAAGCTCTTTGAAGATCCTAGTTCGTTCATTTTATTCAACCAGTTCACGGAACCTTTCCTGAACTAGCTGTGCTAACTTATCAGACCCCAGGAATTCTAAATCCCTGCGGAACTCGGGGTTAATGATCAATAGCATAAGGCAACGAGCTTCCTTGGACTCAATAGTCAAGGAGTCATGCTCATCACAAGCTGCTGTGTGATGCCATGTTTGGGAGCGGACACTCAGTCGGATATGGTTCGTCAGCAAAACTAAGAACTATTCTCTAATTGCAAAACCATATCATATAGTCAAGGCCAGTCAGCCTTACCATATTTAACAGGTGCTTTCTGAAGCTCTCAGAAATGGGTGAAGGAGGAGAAGGAGGAGAATGACACTTTCTTCAGACATATATAAAATTTGAATTTATTCGTTTAATTCTTCCTTTTAAATAATTACCCAATATATATTATTTAACAAGGCTAGGATCCAAAATACCCCAACTATGTTGTGAAGAGGGATGCCGTAGTCACAACACAGTGGTCATTAAGGTAGATAACTTTTATCAATTTCAGTCTAATGAAATTCCTAGATCTGTGAGATTCATTGAATTGTTCAATGGCATGTTTAATCTCGAATATGCCCCACCGTTTGTGACTGGGATGCCGAGGATCACAAACCGGGTGTGAATAACCATGCAAATTAGCTTGGTACTCTCGGGGTCCATTATCATCTCAAATTGATGTGCCGGTTAACCACACATGCTCCATCAACAATGATAACACCCGAGAAACCCATTGCCACTCTTTATAAACCCCCATTGGTGTGCCGGTAACCCACGCACGCTCCACCAACGTTTCATAAAGTGCAATGTGCAATTTCATGGGTTAGCATCAAATTCACATTTTTTTCTAAAGTAACTAGATTGGGAATTCTTGTACGGGTTCTAGTACTTTGATCATTATACTTTTAATGATTAAGCGGTCCTATCAAAACTGTTCGGCTAACGACCCTCCACTGATCAGGCGAGCGGTGGGTGAGAGTGAACACCCATTAGACCGCCATTTTATAGGCAGTCTCCTTATACCCACTTTATAGACCAGCTTCGTGAATGAGGCCTACTAATGATTTGACTAACCAGTTTTATCTTATACATATAGTATTAACCTTTAATATATATATATATATATATATATATATATATATATATATATATATATATATATATATATATATATATATATATATATATATATATAAGATGTATTTTAAATCTTTTAAAATATTCCTGGTTTATCTTTTAATTTCCCGAAATTTAACTATTAAATTTCAAATTAAATTAAACCTTTAATTTGATTTAATTTATCTTTTAATTAAATTAATTAAATCTAGATATTTTAAACCTTTTAAAATATTTTAGGATTTATCCTTTAATTTTCGAAATTTAACCATTAAATCAAAATTAAATTAAATCCTTTGAATTATCCTTTAATTAAACAATTAATTAAATTAATTCAAATGTAGATAGGTTATTCCAAATTAATCAAATCAATTTAAACCTATCTTAAACCCCTAATTATCGAATTCATAACAAACTAGGTTTAAGGTTATCCATTTAATTAACCAATTAAAGTTACCCAAAAATTAGAAAACCTTCCAAAACCCTAAGCATAAAATCGAAAAAGAAGGGGGGGGGGGGGGGGAGGGGCTAGGGTTTCAAAAACCCTAAACCCCAAAATCGAAATCAGGCCCAAAAGATTTATAAACAATAAACCCTAATTAGGAAAACTATTACAACCATTCAATAAGAAAACAACCAAATGCTCTGATACCACTGAAAGGTTTTCTGCAACCATGAACTAAAAAACCTAAGTTCACATGCAACCTAGAAAAGATCTATGTTTTCTTACTTTGAACATGTAACTAATTCCTAAAGGCCAAACAAAAATAACTAAAAGAATAAATCAGAAAAACTAACCTTTAGTTTTAATCTTGAAGCTAAGCAGCACAAGTGTCCTGCCTCAAATGAGATCACACCCAGGGAGCCAGAGGAAGGGACCGAAAATTCCAGAGAGAATAATAGAAAAAATGAGCACTAATAATGAGGCCTAGGGTTCCCTATTTATAGGGAAACAAGAAACCCTAGCCGTCAGCCATTTTCCGGATTATACGTACGCGCGTCGCGGCCTTTACATTGGCGCGCCGTAATTCAACTATTGAATTTGTACGACTTTAATCCTTGACCTCCTGATTAATCTAATTAATGCCACAAAAATTAATCCAATTAATTTCTGATTAATTATTAATCAATCAATATAGTTTCTAATTAATATATTATCACTTTAATATATTAACAAACCATATATTTTATTTCTATTGATTTATTAATCCCATAATAAACCATCCTTTCTCTCTACCGAACTTTCTACCAAACCTCCAGCTATGAGGGCAACCCAAATGGACTTTGCTTCTATTAATTAGGTAAATACAAATTATTAGTCATGACTTAGACACCTAATCCAACACATTCCACATTATATTTTTTCTTTTATTTTTTTAATTTTCTATGTATTATTATATTATTAAGAAGAGAGAGAAAGGAAGAGAAAGATAAAGAGAAAGAAAGAGAGAGAGAGAGAGAAAGAGAGTCGGCGTTGCTTGCCATTCTTCCTTCCACGCCCACCCACAACCACGCCACCCATGCCAAGGGGGGAGGGGGGCGGTGTTCCACACCGTGGCCACACGCCACGTAGTCCCCACGCCTGTCACGTGGTATGCATTCCGCATAGCCTAAGAAATATATAATTCTGTAAAGGTGTAAAGTTTATATCACCTAATAATTTTGTCACAATAGATGAGAATATTTATTTAAACATCGTCTGAAATTGTTTTTAAAGTAAATATTTTATATTTAAAAAAGATACTTCTAATTTAAAAAAATTAAAAATAAAATTCTTTTGGAAACTTTGTAGCAATGGTAGTGGTAGTAATAGTAGCAATAACAATATTGAAGTAAATTTGAGGCTGGAGATTTAAATTGTGTTGCATCTTGTGGGAGTTAGATATTGGGGGAGAAAAATGGATGAATTGGTGTTCACTGTTCTTGGATTTAATTTGAGTTGTAAATAGTTTAATTTCTTTAATTAATGATTTAATTTTGTTAAATGGTTCTTTTTGATATTTTTGTGATTTTATCTATTTATTGGGGTGTGATTTTCTCCCACATGGAAAATTTCTTACTAGATCACTATACGCGCCTCTTTGGTTGTGGATTTTTTTTAGTTATTTTAGAAAAGTTTTCAGAAAAAAGATTGAGTTTTTTTATTTTCAGTAGAATATTTAGAAAATATGTTTTGTTGAATTTGATTGATTTTTCATTTTCAATTTTTAATAAAAATTCTTGGTTCAAACTAAAATTCCTATGAAATGGAATCACAATACATAATTTTATTTGAAGGATAACTCAATGCACATTTGAAAGATATATGTTAAAATTTGCATTAGAAAGTATTGACAAAAAAAACATTTAATGATTTTGATACGAATGTATGATATATTAGTTTTGTAAATATATTCTATAATGTTGAAATGTATGATATAATATTTTTGTAAATATATTCTATCATGCTGAAGTTTAAACATGTTGATGGAAGTCAATCAATTACGAATGTATGATATACTAGTTTTGCAAATATATTTTATCATGTTGACATGTATGATATAATATTTTTGTAAATATATTTTATCATGCTGAAGTTTAAACTTGTTGATGGAAGTCAATCAATGACATACAGGAAAACTATGAAAACAAAAATAAAACTTAATAAATTAAAAAAGCTAAAAAATGAGAAATCGAAATTGAAAAAAGCAAGTTTGGTATTTCAGAAGTGAAATAGCAAAATATTCGTTTCAATTTTCGTTCTAGTAAAAAACTAAACCATTATCTTCATTAGTAGATAACAAACCCTATTGGCCTATTCTATGATCAGAAATTATATCGTATTTTGACAAAAAATTGTTTTAAAAAAATAGATATCAATCGATTTTTTAAAGAATTTAAAAAATATGAGTGATTTTTTTTTTAAAATAAAACAATAATAATAAAAAATTTTCAAATAAAATATTAAAATACAATAATTTTCTAAAAAATTTCCGGACACAAATTTGAAAAAGTTTTCAAAATTAATTGAATAAATAATCAATCGCAAAATTAATTTGGGAAACACATAATGTCAATCTACCCGAGCGTTTACGTTGAACTTCTACAACAATGAGACCGTCAAAGTTGCATCCTTTCGGCCAACAAATTCAAGAATCCCTCTACGTTTCAATCTCAAAAGCTCTATCTTTAACTTCAAACATTAAACAACTTCACAAAATTCATTCACTTCTAATTACTTCGGGACTCGATCGAACAGTTTTCTTCTCTGGCAAACTCATAACCAAATACGCTCAGCTGAGAGACCCAAATTCATGTTCATCGATCTTCATCACCGTTTCGCCTACCAACAACGTCTATCAATGGAATACGATCATAAGAGCGATGACCCATAATGGATTATTCATACAAGCATTGAATCATTACACTAAAATGAGGGTCTTGAATATAAAACCCGACACGTTTACTTTTCCTTCAGTGATCAATTCATGTGCGGGTTCAGGTCAGTTCGAAACAGCTAAGCTTGTTCATGAACATGTTTTGGAGTTGGGGTTCCAGTCAGACATATATATCGGTAATGCGTTGATTGACATGTATGCAAGGTTCTCTGCACTGGAGAAAGCGCGCCAGGTGTTCGAAGAAATGCCAAAGAGAGATGTTGTTTCATGGAATAGTCTTGTTTCAGGTTATACTGCACATGAGGAATGGGAAAAAGCTTTCAAAACATTTTACCAATCAAGAACAGCTGGCTTAATACCAGATTCCTTTATGATTTCCAGTGTTCTCCCTGCTTTTAGTGGGTTAAATGCTATCATCGAGGGTCAAATCGTTCATGGGTTAACAGTAAAACTTGGGATTCATATCAACACAAGAGTCTGCAATAGTCTTCTTTCAATGTACCTCAAATCCAACAAACTAGAAGAGTGTCACAAGGTTTTCAATGAGATCGCCATTAAAGATACAATTACTTGGAACACTGTAATCTCGGGGTACTCTCAAGCAGGCTTATATCAAGAATCAATCGTATTGTTTATGGAGATGTTGAATAAACACAAACCAGACCTTTTAACTGTTACTTCTGTCCTCCAAGCTTGCAGTCACATTCATGACTTAAAATCCGGAAAATTTGTACATAATTACATGGTTATAAATGGATACGAACGTGATATAACAGCAAGTAACATCCTTATCAATATGTATGCAAAATGTGGTCACATGACACCAGCAAGAGAAATTTTTGACAAAATGAAAACTAGAGATTTGACATCATGGAACTCTTTAATCAATGGTTTTATTAAAGCTTCACAATATGAAAAAGCAATGGAAACTTTTGCATCAATGAAAATGGACATGAAACCCGATTTTGTCACATACGTGACAGTTCTTCCTATGTGTACACTTCTCACAAGCTTAAAGTTAGCTAAAGAGCTTCATTGTGAAACGATTAAAATGGGATTTGATTCCACTTCAATAGTGAGAAATACGCTCATTGATGTTTATGCTAAATGTGGTAAAATGGAGGATGCATTGAACGAATTTGAGAACATGAAAGATCGCGATATTGTGACATGGAATACGATTATTTCCGCGTGTTCTCATTTAGAGGAATATAAATTAGGGTTTAAAATGATTAGTCGAATGAGAAACGAAGGAATATTACCAAACACGGCTACCATTTTAAGTATATTGCCTTTATGTTCAAATTATGGAGCGAAACGACAAGGTAAAGAGCTTCACGGGTGTGTTTTCAAGTTAAGTTTTGAGTCAAATGTTCCAATCGCGAATGCACTTATCGAAATGTACTCAAAATGTGGAAATTTGAGAGATTCAATTAGGGTATTTGACCATATGAAAGTCAAAGATGTTGTGACATGGACAACGTTAATCTATGCATACGGGATGTATGGTGAAGGAAAAAAGGCCATAACAACATTCGAAAATATGAAAGCTGCCCGTATAATTCCTGACCGAATTTCCTTTCTTGCCATTATCTTTGCGTGTAGTCATTCGGGCATGGTAGAAAAAGGGCGGGCTTACTTTGACCAGATGACAAAAGATTACAAAATAGAACCAAAGATCGAACACTACGCTTGTGTAGTTGACCTTCTTTCAAGATCCGGGCAGCTGCCCGAAGCTGAAAGATTCATTCATTCCATGCCCATGACCCCCGATGCAAGCATATGGGGTTCTTTACTTAGTGGTGCCCGAAAAAATAAAGACACCAAGATCGCGGAACGTGCTTCAAAACATATAATTAGTTTGAATTCAAATAATTCGGGTTATTATATTTTGGTATCGAATGTATACGCATCTTTAGGGAAATGGGATCAAGTTAGAATGGTGAGAAAATTAATTAAAGATAAAGGAATTAAGAAAGATGCGGGGCGTAGTTGGTTGGATATTGATAAAAAGATTTATGTTTTTAGTAGTGGGGACAAGTGTTTTGAACAATACGAAGAGGTTAACAAGTTGCTTGAGGTTCTTGGTGGGTTAATAGAGAAAGAAGGGTATGTTGGTAATTTGCGATCGGTTTTTCATGATGTTGGAGAAGATGAGAAAAGAGAGATTCTTTGTGGGCATAGTGAAAGGCTTGCCATTGCTTTTGGATTGTTGAATACAAAACCGGGAACACCGTTGCAGATAATGAAGAATTTACGGGTTTGTGAGGATTGTCATACTGTGACTAAGTATATATCAAAGATTGTAGAAAGAGAGTTTTTAGTTAGAGATGCTAATAGGTTTCATTTGTTTAAGAATGGAAGTTGTAGTTGTGGTGATTATTGGTGAAATTAAGTTACAATGTACTTTACTCTCGCTATCAATATGGGCAATATATTTTATCTTTTGCCTGTAATAGCAACGTGGTTACATTTCGCTACCAATATATGCAATGTACTTTAGTTTTTTTATTTATTAGAAAATAAATGTAAAAATGTTGCTATTGCGGGTAAGGAAGCTAGTTTAGGTATGATACTATAATGTGTAAATAATGTAAGTACGTTGCTTTTATGTGTCACAATTGCTATTATCGGTAAAAAATGTAACTATGCTGATATCATGAATAAAGAAATATAACCACATTGCTACTATGGGTAAGACGTAGAGTGTATTGGCAGTATGAATAACAAGACTAAAACACGTTGCTATTTCTTGCAATTTTCCCAAAATAAAAATCCAAATAATTTATACTCTAGAAGTGTAAATATTTTATGCTTTTTATAACCATACTATAAGCAAATACTTCATGAGATTTAGGTTTTAGAATGCATAATCTGATGACAATCAAGGGAATTTTACCGACATACCCACCATTTTAAGTGCATTACCTTTATGTTAAAATCTTGTACCCATAATAGCAATGTACTTACATTTTTCTTTATCGATAACAACATTGTACTTACCTCCTTACCTGTAATAGCAACGTAGTTACATTTGCTACCTATATGGACAATGTACATTAATTGATTTCGATTTTTATTAAAAAATGTTGCTCTTGTGGTTAAGAAATGGTAAGTATGTTACTCCTAGCTGTAAAAAAAATAACCACGTCGCTATAATGTGTTACATATTACTAACACCGGTAAAAAATGTAATTATAGGTAAAAAAAAACTATAACTGTTAAGATTTGTGGAGCCATGAAAATTGTGACAAGAATATTAAAGTTCAAGGGTAAATATTGTAAATTCATTTACAATTCAATTGCAAATTGAATTGTTGTGGAAGTGTCGTGTTTGGTGAAAAGGTGCTTACCAACCTTTTTTTAATATTCAAAGAAGAAGAAAAAATGAACGGCAATTCAGCATTCATATTATATGTGTGAATTGAAGGAAAGGCATTACAGCTCTAAAATCCTATAAATAGGATTGTTTTCTTCATTTGTTAATTGCACCAACAATTGTAATTGTAATCTTCATAGAGTGAATATAAGAAAACTCAGTTGCAGCCCGTGGATGTAGGATTGACACCGAATCCGAACCACGTAAAATCCTTGTGTTATCTTTTGCTTTATTTTCGTGAGTTTGTGTGTGTGTGATAGTGTGTTTCCGCTGCGTGTACCCTGTCCGATTCCTAACAACTGGTATCAGAGCATCGGGTTTCGGAGGAGGTCTCGGTTTTAGAAATTAGAGTATGCTCTGTGGTTGCAGTTTTGTCTGATCTTCCACATCAGAAACTAATTTCTATTAATCGTATTAAAGGTGTCTTGGTACTTTGAAGGGTACTGTCTGTCACACACGAGTACACTGAACGAACCGGTCAGGTCCGTGCCATTGTTGTGTCTGTTTCATTGTCTTAATTTGTTTCATGTTTGTCGTAATGGCTGAAGACAAGGTTGTAATCGAGAAGTTCAACGGTTCTGACTTTAGCCGGTGGAAAATGCAAATAGAAGCATTGTTATGTCAGAAAGACTTGGATGTGGTACTTAGGGACAAGCCGGAGAAAATGGAAAAAGCTGCCGAAGATGCGTGGAACTCAAAGGACAAGAAAGCTAGGGCGGTTATTACATTGTCGTTGTCAAAGAGCGTTGCTTTCAACATCATGAAGGAAACCACGACACGTGGTATGATGGATGCTCTGACGAACATGTATGAGAAACCGTCGGCGGCTAACAAGGTGTTCTTGATGAGGGAGCTGTTCACTACAAGGATGAATGAGGAAGGTTCAGTTACGGTTCACATTAACAATCTAAATTCAATTCTGTCCAGATTGTCATCTGTGGGAATTAAATTTGATAATGAAACTCAAGCTGCACTGCTGCTAGCTTCACTACCTGATAGCTGGTCCAGAACAGTTACGGCTGTTACTAGCTCCGTGGGAGCTAGTGGTATGACTTTTGAAGGGGTTAGAGACTTGGTTTTGGGCGAGGATATCAGACGTAAAAATCAAGGTGGATCATCTTCTTCTACGTTATTGAATATGGACAGAGGTAGAAGGAATAGCAGGAACAGTGGGAGCCGAGGAAGAAGTTCATCTAGAACTTGGAAAAATGTGAAGTGCTGGAACTGCCAAGAGGTGGGACATGTTAAGAGTCAATGTCCAAAGAAAGAATTTAACATTGCTGGTGCTGAGAGTGTGTCTGAGGATGATGCACTGATACTAAGTATGGAAAGTTCTGTAGACTCTTGGGTCATGGATTCAGGGGCTTCGTTTCACGCCATGGACAACGGAGAAACGATGGTGAATCTAAAAGAAGGAGATTTTGGGAAGGTACGGTTAGCAAATGACGAGATGCTTCAAGTAACGGGCATAGGAGATATTGATATTGTTACTTCGTTGGGAACTACATGGAACCTGAAGAATGTCAGGGTGATTCCGGAGCTGAAGAAGAAATTGATTTCTGTTGGTCAACTGGATAAACAAGGACTGGAAGTAAGGTTTGGTGGTGGTAAATGGAGGGTGGTCAATGGTAATTCGATGATTGCTCAAGGTATGAAGCGTGGGTCATTGTATATGGTTGAGGTACCTGCTGAGGGAAGTATGACCGTCCCCGTTAAGCATGACAAAATCTGGTTCGCTAAATCTAGTGCTAAGAGAGTTCATTTTGCAAACATGAATTCTGGAGCCAAGGGGATGTTAGCTGAACGAGTCGGAAAGTCTAAACCATTCAGGGGATTTTGTGACAGTGGGAGCACGGGGTGTGTTCCGGGTACAGTTACAAAGAGCCGTTGGGTTTTGAAGACTAAGACTGAAAAATTCTCTCCTGTTGGAAGTTTGCAAAGTTTGGAGAGTGTTAGTGGTCCTCGGTGTATCTCTGGAGCTGGTGGAGTGTCCAAACCGGTTGAGACAGATGATGAGTCGGTTGTGGGATTAGCCATGGCTGAGTTGGAGCTAGTGGGAGCTTCAACTAGCCCTTCTAGTACTTGAAGATGAGGGGCGGCTGCAACTAAAGAAATTTGATTGGGTCTAGCTTGTTCTTGGGAACTGGAATCTTGGAAGACTGATTTGGTTGAAGATTACTGAAGTTACTGTATTGTTCATGTCTCCAAGTGGGAGATTGTTAAGATTTGTGGAGCCATGAAAATTGTGACAAGAATATTAAAGTTCAAGGGTAAATATTGTAAATTCATTTACAATTCAATTGCAAATTGAATTGTTGTGGAAGTGTCGTGTTTGGTGAAAAGGTGCTTACCAACCTTTTTTTAATATTCAAAGAAGAAGAAAAAATGAACGGCAATTCAGCATTCATATTATATGTGTGAATTGAAGGAAAGGCATTACAGCTCTAAAATCCTATAAATAGGATTGTTTTCTTCATTTGTTAATTGCACCAACAATTGTAATTGTAATCTTCATAGAGTGAATATAAGAAAACTCTGTTGCAGCCCGTGGATGTAGGATTGACACCGAATCCGAACCACGTAAAATCCTTGTGTTATCTTTTGCTTTATTTTCGTGAGTTTGTGTGTGTGTGATAGTGTGTTTCCGCTGCGTGTACCCTGCCCGATTCCTAACAATAACCACATCGCTAATACAGGTAAAAAGCAGACTATATTGCGTACGTTGATAACAAGAGTAAAGTAGGTTGCAATTTATTACAATTTTGCCAACTTAAAAATCAAAATAATTTATACTCAGTCTAGAAGTGTCAATATTTTATCACCACTTGAAAGTATTAAACGATTATTGATTTCATGAGATCATTCACTTGGCTGCAGCAACAGAAAGGAAGTGCTCACGCATGACCCTGAATTTAATAACCAACTTCTCTCGATCCGGCCAACTTTCTTTAATCATCGGGATATTAGAAAAGTTATCTTTCCATGTCATTATAAGTGGAAACCTGTCTTCATCTAAGAGTTTTATACCACTTGTTTCTTCAAATATTTCAAGATAATTTGCAATCCATCCAAATACAAGATCTAAGAATCCGATTGTTTCTCCACTGAAGAATTTCTTGCCAATTAGCTGTTTTTCAACCGTGTCTAGGTTTTTTAAAGCAGGAGACTTTGCTTCTTCTTGCTCTACTCCTTGACTGGCGTAAGCTTTGAAAACTGATGTTACAAGCTACATTTAAAGAAGGGTTAGATGCATGGAGTAGGAATGTACTTTCATCGGGTTGTTCGTTATAGCATCATACTTTCATTTTTCTTCTTACTTTTTTGTATAATGAAGTACTTTGTTTAAAGTAGTTTTCACTGCTATGTTCTGGTAAATTATGCAAGAGCGCTTATACTTTAGAAATTTTTACGGGAGAACTGTTATAAAAAAAGGACAAAAGTACATAAATGGTCCCTGTGGTTTACATAAAGTACCAACTTTAGTCTTTTTTCGAGTTTCTTTATAGTATGGTCGTCGTGGTTTCAATTCTTTGCATGGTTGGTCCTTATCACTAAGTCCAATAGAAGAGTGGCGTTAAGTGTTTATAGAAAGACTATTTTACCCTTTTTTGTCCTTTTCTTATTTGTGTTTTTATTATTTTTTTAAATGTTATTTTTAGTTAATTAAGGACCTTAACAGGTTGGCTAAAAGGATCAACCATGCAACAAAGTGAAACCACAAGGACGGTCCTTGAAAAGAAATTCAAAAAGGGACTAAGGTATGTTTTGTAAAATACAAGGACTATTTCTGTAAATTTGCCTAAAACAAGTTTTTCCTTAAAACCATCTGAAAGTTGTATATTTCTATTGAAAGCCATTTCAGAAATTTTGACCATCTTTAAACCCTTGAATATTAGAGAAAAAGCCCTTATATTTAATATGTTTTATATTCTGTAAAAAGTTCCAAAATATAAAGGTTTTCTATCATTTATACCAATATTGAAAGGTTAAAAAGAAGTTAATAATTCTGAAATGGTTTTCATTGAAAACTTACAAATCTCAAATGGCTTTTGTAGAATTTTTTTTCTTTTTATAATGACTCTTCTGTAAAATTGTCTACGATATAAGGGTTTTTGTAGAAGTTGCCCTAAAAAGAAAGGGGAAAGTAGGGTGCTGTATAATTTAATTGAAAGTATGATATTTTAATGCTCAAATATATGAAAGTATGTTGCTATTTCTTGCATTTAGCCCAAAAAAGAATTTTGTATGTTTGTTTTATTCTAAGATTTTATGCATACTAAGTTACTAACATAGTTTTTTTGTGTATGTGTTTCACGTTTTATCATTTTTGTAGCTTTTATGAAAAATTTCTTCCCGTTTAACGGTTTTCAATCATGTCTTTTAAGGCAGGGAGCCTTTGCTTCTTTAATCATGAAATACTGATGGTGCGAGCTACATCTATAGAAGGGTTAAAGGCAAGACGTAGCAACATACTTCAATTGACTTGTTCATTATAGCATCATACTTTCATTTCTTACTATCACGACATTGTATTTTGAAAAGTTTACCCAGTTATAGAAATTTCATTCAGATACAAAGCAATTCATTGTCATATTTGGGTAGATTTTTCAGCATATAATGTCTTAATAAGTAAAAAATTACAACTATTGGTGGATTATTCAAAGTATAGTTTCTTAACTGAAAGAAAATTTGATGTACAATGCTGTGACAGAAACAAATGAAAGTAGGATGCTGTAAAACAATAATAAATAAAAGTATGTCGCTATTTCTTGCATTTAGCCCTTTAGAGAAAATTATAAGTCAAACATTATTTTAAGCTTTTATAAAAAATAATGTAGTATTTTGTATATTTATTTCGTGGTTCCCCCAAAAACAGACCAATTATGTTAACACATGGTGTTTCTTTTTGACTTAATGAACTTTATATGGATAAGACTTAATCAGTTAATCTATATATGGATGTTTCTTTAAATCGATATAGAAATAACGACTTAATAAAGAAACTCACAAAAACAGTGCTTTTCTGAGTCCTAACTTTTTACAAACTTGTCCTCATTTGTTTTTTCTATTCGATTTTCTGCAAGTGTGTAGTGATTTTCTTAGATATTTTCTTAAACACCATTTATCCGGACAATAATATTCAAAGAGCATTTAACGGGAAAAAGAGAAACAGATCATAACATCGATTTACCTGCTCATCATTAAACTTTGACCAGAAACGTGCAGTGGCTCTTGCAAGTGAATCCTCCGGTAAGAAACGGGTAGTTGTGTTCCATGTCTCATCGATATACTCAAGAATTACAAGTGATTCACATATTGGCATTCCATTATGCAACAACACCGGGACTTTCTTGTGAACAGGGTTGTATTCGAGTAATAATGAACTCTTGTTTGCAAGATCTTCATAGATGGTCTCATACTCTATGCCTTTTAGTTTGAGTGCCCAAACTACCCTTAGAGCATATGGGCTTGACCATGTTCTGAAAAGCTTTACATCTCCCATGTCTTTAGATTCCTTTTGCCTAGACCTCTATTTGATGGCTTTCTTTTATAGAGAATGTAGGGCTTGTTTGTTATACAAGACAGGATATGACACAATAGATGCCTTTGACCGAGAATGATATTAATGAGACAAAAAACAACAAAATTTCTATTTTTTCCAATATCTCTAATTTGTGTAAAAGACATGAATGCACTCCTTATCGTCATCATCGAAAATAGGATATAGTTTGAACGAGTTTGGTCATGTTCAATGTAAAGAGGTGTTGATCAACAAGTTTTGCTTTTTTGATAAGTTGAGTGAACCATTTCAATGTCACTAAATGACCATTTTGCATTTCTGTCTAGAATTAGTGTTGAATAAAATTGACTGTCGATTTAATGACTGTAATATTTTGTCTTTGACCTATTTTAAATTATCATAATTTGTTATGAGATACCGCCGTATTGCAAGAAGAAAGGTTTAGATGGATGCAAACAAATTTATATTCGTTGACCCGGTAATTGCCGAAACACGCATCTATTCATTCACGTTATAACCAATGTTTTCACATGTAGGATCGAGTGTACCTTGATTTGTTATATCAAGAGTAGTTAGCTTTTGTTTCGTGAATATTGGCAGAAAAGCCGGCCAAAGCAAGGGGATAATTGATATATTTTTTTATTTGTATAGTATTAATATTATATTGTCACAACAAAGAACAGGCGTAATATGAAAATGATATTCTTTTGCAAGGTTGTGAAGTCTGTTTTTGAACTTCAAAAGATCATTATGTGTACAATATAAAATTTAGAGTTATCACAAAAATGACCATATTCAATAAAGTGATATAAGATAATAACTAAAGTTTTGTATGTTTTACCTCTTTTTCAGAAAAAAGCTGTTCGAAATTTCGAACTACTAACTCATTTCCAAACTTTTTTATGTGAATAAGTGTTGTCTACTCCGAATTTTTGAACTTCTGATATTATAACTTTGAAGTTGTGATTTACACATTTAAAAGTTCTTGTTATCGAACCCCATTTTTGGTAGAAGTTATTTTTTTTTAACCTACAAAACAAATAAAAGTATGTCATTTAAAGTCATAGAAAAAGTGTTACAAAAAAAAAAAAACAAAAAAAAAAACAAAAAAAAAAAAACAAAAACGAAACAAAACAAATATCACTAAAGACTTCTCAGAGAATCAACCGTATACATAAAAAGTGTCACTAGAAGTGCTTCTACTAAAATCTTTTAGTGACATTTTTCGGTTTTGCGCATGCAGTCTTTTAGGATTTTAGTGACACTTTTTACTTACCACAATTAAAAAAGTATTTTGTTGCACGTAATTTTGCCGGTAAACACTAATGTGATTCTCGAATTTATGCTACTTTTAGTTACAGATTTAATATTTTATTGACACTTTTTATTTACCATAGTACAAGAAAAGTATTTTGTGGCACGTATTTTGTGCCGGCTACTTGTAGCGACATATTTTTTAGCAATATTAAAAAAGCTAATTTTTTTAACGACTCCTAACCTTATTTTTGAATCAAACATCAAATTAAATTTCAATTAAGTCCAAATATGGTACTTGGGTTAAGCAAAAACTAAAAAACTAAAAAACAAAAAAAATAAAAAAAAATCAAAACCAATCAAAACCGATGATGCGATTTTCAATTTTACTAAAATCAAAGCTCATCGGTTCAATGAGGTTTCCAACAAGAAACTGATCGTCTCAAACCGAACCGTACTGAACGTATTTAAAATAATACAATTTTAAATTATATTATATAAATATTATTTAAAATACTAGTAACTTATTAAGTTATATTATATTTTGATTTTGACTTGGATTCAATCGGGATTCAAAAAAACCGACGTCACCTCTCTATGTTCTCTTTTCTCTTAGGCTGCACGAGTGGGACGGTTTTTTGCCGCAGCAACACCGGCCCGCAGGTGCGGCATGCCTCAGCGGCATTTCTTCAGCGGCGAGTTTATGCCGCGTTCTCTCTCTTCTCTTTGTCTCTTCTCCCTGACTTTCAGTTTTCTCTCTTTCTTCTCTTTCTCTTCTCCGTTGCCGCCAACAGCCTCCAGCACCACTCCGTGGTGCACCTTTTCTGGCTACAAGAAACTTCTGGAGGGGTGTTTGCTGATGTGGAGGTGGTTGCCTCCAACACCACTCCCTTCAGCTTTAGGCTACAGGGACTAGTCCTCGCCAAGAGGGTCGCCAAGCCTCTTGGCGAGTTGCCAACACTCGCCAACACCGCCGCTGCTCCTCTCGCCATCGTCCTCGCCAACCACCATCGCCAACCCGTTGGCGAGATGCCAACGTCTCCAAAATGACCATCGTCCTCACCACCACGGCCAAAAAAATGCCGCTGCTCCTCTCGCCATCGTCCTCGCCACCACTGCCTACAAAATGGCCAACGGCTGCCAACCATGGTCTGGCCCACAAAAACTCCTTGGCCATTCGTTGGTCATTGGCCACCACTCCGTGTAGTCTTAGTGGAATATTTGAAGGCACTCCATCACACTTCAACCTTAAACCTTTGTTGCTACTTGTGATCCTGCGACATCACTCTCACCATTCTCCATAACTAACTCTGACAACTGCGGCCGGTAGTTTAGTGACAACATCACCTTCGACGACGGTGGTAGAAATGTACATATTCTCAGTTTCTAGCCGACTCACTCTGATTTAGTCATTTATCCATACCCCATGTAATGTCTTTGTTTTCAATAGCATAGTGGTAAACTGATAATTGATATTTGTTTTCGCTTTTCAGTAGGAATGTCTTTGTTCTCACTTTTCAGGTAATAGCCAAATGCAACGAATGTATTTGTTTTCACTTTTTAGTAGGAATGCTTTTATTCACACTTTTCAGTAGGGATTAGTATGAATTAGAATATCAAGCTTTCAATCGTAATGTGTATTTATTTTCGATGAGATTTGTTGGAATCGTGTGGTATGGATAATCAGTACCAATGTCTTTGTTCACTGAATTTATTTATGTCATTCAATTTCCATTTTTAATTGATATCATGTTAAATGTTAAGTGAATAAACATGTTTCTGTTTCTTTTTTTTTTTAGTTAGTGAAAACTAGGAATTTGCAATGTTTACTAAGGATCCTGTAGATCTAGATATGGATAATCAATAAATGCTACAGCCAAAGAACCACTAATGGTTGAAGTTAACATCCTAGAGGAAAATAAGTCTACAAATAAGAAACATCCGTTTTTAGGAACATTTTCCATGTGTAGAAGGCACAAAATCAACAAAATGCAAACATTGTAATAGATAATGGTTTGCCGCTATAAAATTGGTATTTCAACATTGCTACTTTATTTAACAAATATATGTAGGATATCCGCTCTTTTTAAAAAGTCTGGTTTTAAGAAACAATCGACTTTACCATCCTAGAGGAAAATAAGTCTACAAATAAGAAACATCCGTTTTTAGGAACATTTTCCATTTGTAGAAGGCACGAAGTCAACAAAATGCAAACATTGCAATAAAGTAATGGTTTGTTCTGCTATAAATTTGGTATTTCAACATTGCTACTTGTGACATCCCGAAAATATATGCCTAGAACTATAAACAGTCAATTCACCGCAAACCTTTTTGTAACCTGACCTATTGAACTTTAATGCATATTTTGGAAAATATATAGTGTCATTACAATTAAAATAAGATACAAGATGACTGTTGGAAAATAATCCATTAGTATGGCCTTAGGACTATTTTATAATGTTAGTTACATGTTAGGTACAATTATATTTTGTATCATATGTTTGCCATAATGACATATCAGGTCCCTAGACTTAAAATTATATAGTATGATGGATATGACATTTGTCTATAACTTGGGGGGACTAAAAACATGTGGTTCTATAACTTACCCATAAGGTGTAATAATTGATGAATTAAACACACAATTATGAGAGAAATTAATTATTGGAATTTCTAAAGGTTCATCTCCTCTAATTTCTCTCTATATAAACACCTTAATCTTGTGTGTGTTATCTATCCATCAGATTGATCAATAAAACACCATTACGGGAAGTAAAGAAGAATCACTTGAACATCAACAACCATAAAATCATCATTGTTCTCAACTTCAAGTAAGTGTTCTTCATTTGGTCTAAAATTTATCACGTTTATTTTGAATTGATCCTGTTATATGCTTATAAATTTCTACATGTGGTATCAGAGCCTGGTTAATTTGGTTTAAAATATAATGTTTAACTTTACGTTATTTTGATCACTTTATGTTATTTTGATCATTCTTCTTCGAACTTTTAGAACCATAAATTCTCTTAGAATTGGCGTTTGCCGTCAAATTATGATGGAAACTATAATTCCACAAAAAAAATGTAACATAAACAAAACAAATCATTTTGTTATTTTTCCTTTCGGAATCTGAGGTTTCAATCGTACAAGAATAAAAGTGCCACCACAAGGCATAACTTAATTCCCAACATGACTTAATCGTTCTAACGATAATTGGTTAACGCCATTTGTTTTATAAATTTGTTAATTGAGAATCTAAATTGTTTTCTCATAATTGACGTGGAGGTTCTCCATATGGCTATTTACCGAAACAATTTGTAATAATAATAATAATAATAATAATAATAATAATAATAATAATAATAATAATAATAATAATAATAAACTATCTATTAACATATGGTAAACTTTTGTTTATGATTGTGTGCACTGTATTGAAGACCAAACATATATAATGATTATCTATTAATATGTACTGTTATGAAATTTGATTTGTCATAGAATGCTTACGGCTTGCCATGCTTATCTGTTACACTTCGACTCATAATTACAAGTTATACATATTTGGTAGAATTAATATTTTAATTCATAATATTATTTACCATATTAATAAATTTGTATGGAATTTATTGGTTTTTGCCACTAATAATTACAAGTTATACATATTTGGTAGAATTAATATTTTAATTCATAATTTTATTTACCATATTAATAAACTTGTATGAAATTTATTGGTTTTTCCAAATGTACACCCATCAAATTGTACTCGATTAAAATTGAATCTGAAATTTCTTTATGTAAGGCATGTGAACCGATACGTATGATGTAAGTCATGCACTTTGATAATCATCCAAAAATGAACGAGGATGTCGTTGAAATTATATGTGGTAGCTTAAGTCTGATTAAATTTAACTTTGCAATATTTCGATCTCACTAAATATGGCAGAAGTCGATCTTATCTGAAAATATAACAATAAGTTTTATTTTGAGGTTTACATAAATAGATATCGCAAGTTTTGTCTATCGTCACTCAAACATTCAAATGAATGTTTTTATTATTATTATTATTTTTTAACATATGAATACCGCCTTAAAACTGATATGCTATTTTAACTTTTAATTTAGACAATTATGATATCAAACTTACATTCATATGTATAGCTATTTTATAGTGCATATATAAATAGCTCATAATTATTAGTGATGAGTGGTAATTTTGATGTTAGACTTAAGTAACTGGACCAAAGAAAGGTTGCCTAAGTTTGATGTTAGAATTGATTGAACACCACATTAAACAATTGTTTGGTTTATTGTTCAAGGAACCCAAAGGCTAATTGGATAATGATTCATACAATGAATTTTAAGTATAATATGCATAATATTGTAGTTCTGCCCAAAGGTGATTGCAATATTTATGTAGCGTAGTATAATATTAGGATGCCATAAATATTCAATTATTAGTCTAGCCAAAGTGAAACTGATGATTGAGTAAGGTGTCTATGAGACCTACCATTTTGGTGTTAATGGTAGGTATACTGATAGAATTTAATCGTTGTTATCCCGTTAAATCGTATTACTTTCTTCTTTGCATTCATTTGATTAAAATAACAAGAATGAATGGCAATTCTCATGTCGGCAAGAAAATAATTTTGAGTAAATATCCAGAAGTCAAGTGAAAGTACAAGCACGCTAGACGATAAATCCATTGCAAAATTTTGCGGAAAAAAAAGGTTATTGTCAATGGATTGTCATAAATGTAAATACTTATGATTTATAAGTCCTTTAACCTAATGATTTATAAGTCCTTTAACCTTAATATCCGTATAAATACATGGTGGATTAATTATCGCTCCATAGTACACATGTCCTTTTCATTACAAATATTACATACAATTTGAAAGCTGGATTGAAATTAAATAGCAAAATAAAGTTGGGAATGATCTAGACTTAAACATAGAAGCAGTTAACCCACCTTCATTATTTATGGAAAGTGGATGTTGTTTAAGTCTTGATGATACTCTTTACGTATCGAGTATAACTTGAAACTTCTTATTTGTATCCAAGTTAGAGAATGTTAACTATACTTTTACGTTCTGATACAATTATGTAACTATTAGTTTCATTTCCCATATAGTTAGTTATGGTTGTTCGGAGGGATGCCTCCATCAATTACAACTTAACAACCAGTTTTATGAATCTTTATTATCTTGTAATGTTAATGAATGACATTGAGAAGTGGAGACTTCATTTATGTTGTGGCACTGATACTTATGCCATATATTACATAATAAGATGGCACATCTCGTAAAGTATGATGTTTTATTGTAAGTTGACTTCTCAAAAATTCCGTAAATACGTTAAGTGTATATATGGGAATAAGGAAAGATCAAAAATAAGTCCAAGGTCACTAAAATTGATCCATATCGATATTTGTGGAAGTTTTCCAAGGGACATATTTGGTCATAGATTATTTATAACCTATATTGATGATTACTCTTGATACATGTATCTACACTTGAATGAAAAGTCCGAATCTCCTTAAGTGCTTAAAACCTATAGGGCAAGAGTTCCATTGACCCGAAGATGAAAGGAGTGATTTTAGACATGGGTGGTGTATATTATGGTAGGCATACAGAAGTTGGTAAAGCACTATGATCTTTCTTTGAATTTTGTAAAGATTATGGGATAATTAACCAATAAATCATGCCTAATACCCCTCAACAAAACAATGTTCCCCTATGGAGGAAAAGAGTTGTAATAGACATGGTGCATACTATGATTGTACACACTAACTCGCCCAAATTATTATGGACCGTGACATGATTAAAAGGGGCAGTCCACATCTTGAAGATAGTTCCTTCAAATTTTGTTCCTAAAAATCCTTTTGAGATCTCCATAGGAAGGACACCAAGCTTAAGGCATTAAAAGGTGTGGTGGTGTCCGGCCAAAGCAAAACTCTATATCCTCAACCGTAAAAATTCAACATGAAAATTGTAAGTTGATTCTTCATTCTGGTATCCTAAAAGGTCTAAATGTTGTCGATTATATGCTTCGTCATATAGTACCCATATTACAGAAACGAACTATGCTGACTTTCTTGAAGATGTCAAAATCAGTGGGAGTGGTTCATTAAACGATTTTGATCTCCAAGAAGATAATGAAGAGGCACATATAAATCAAGTGCCCATTACGATCAATAGTTTATTAGGATATTCAAGTAACACAATATGCCTAATGAAATGCTTCATGAAACATACAGGGAAGTAAAATGCCACAAAATAAACCCACTCAAGAGATTGACAATGAGACCTAAGACACTGAGCAGCCTATAAGACAATCTTAACGATCTAGGCGGCCCAAAATATTTTTTGATGATTACATCATTTACTTAAATAAGGTTGGTCTTGACATAAGGAATGACCCTGTGTCACATATGGTGATGCCATTACTAATGACCAATCAAATAAATGGAATGTAGCTATGATTGACGAGGTTATTTCCATAAAAAATGATGTTTGGGAACTTGCTGCATTTCCAAAGGGTTACAAGCCCGTTGGATGCAAGAAGGTCTTCAAGACCAAATTATACCCTAATAGATACATCGGACAATATAAAGCTCGATTGGTCGCTAAATGGTATACGCAAAATAAGGGTTATTAAGAAACTTTATCCCTTGTTGGACTTCCTTATGATTATAATATCCCTTGTAGCTCCTTTTGGTTGAGAGACACATCAAATGGACATCAATTTTTTTTCTTAATGAAGATTTACACGAAGATGTATATACGACCCAAACAGAAGATTTTATTCCTAAGGGTCAAGAACATCTAGTATGTAAACTCGAAATACTAATATATGGGCTGAAATAAGCTTCGTATCAATGGTACTTGAACTTCGATGAAGTCATGTAGAAAAGCTACTTCATTAAGAATCAAGTAGGTCAAAATATATACCTCAAGATGAGTGGGAGAAACTTTATGATACTCATCCTTTACGTCGATGACATTTTATTGGCGAGTAATAATATAAATTTGTTGCACAAATCGAAACCTTTATTGTCGCGTCATTTCAATATGAAAGATCTTGGTGAGTCCTCTTATTCACATGCATCAAAATTCACCGAGATATAACGCATGCGACTTTAGGATTGTCTCAAAAGACATATGTCTAATGCATACTTAATCGATATAGCATGCAACAATGCTTCCCCTCAGTCACTCCTATAGTTAAGGGAGATGTTTTGGTTTATTTAAATACCTTAGAAAAGAGGTTGAACAATATCAAGTTGATCTACATGTTTCGGTAGTTGGATGCTTAGATATGAACAAGTTTGTACTTGTCCTGACATTGCTACTGGCATCTTGAGTCGTTACCAATAAAGTCATGATCTAGATCACCAGAAAGTTGCCAATAAAGTTTTTTGATATACAAGGGACTAATAATTGCAATCTTGTTAAAAGGTCATAAATTAGAACTAAAATGATTTTGGATTATTACTTTGCAAAATGCCAGTATGATAAGCCATAATTGGGATACATCCTTATGCTATCAGTCGGCCAATACGACGGAAGAGTCATAAGTAAAAGTTGACGACTAGATCAACTATGATGGTGAAATATGTTGTCATATATAATGCAACTTGTCATTGAATGTTGTTGAGAAATTCAACACTGAACTCTTGATCTTAAATTTAGTTTCAAGGCCATTTAAAGAAATTTTATTGCTATAACTTTGCCTCTATAAGCTTTCCACTAGCAATACTTAAAGTGGAATGAGGCTTTACCTCGATAAAAAATAATTGCTCGCTTGAGCACAATGGAGGATAATATTTTTTGTATCGAGTACATCAGCACTAGTAATATGCTAACGGATCCGATGACGAAAGGTCTAGCACCCAAAATATTTCAAACATGAGGGCAACACCGGCCCGCAGGTGCGGCATGCCCTCAGCGGCGAGTTTATGCCGCGTTCTCTCTCTTCTCTTTGTCTCTTCTCCCTGACTTTCAGTTTTCTCTCTTTCTTCTCTTTCTCTTCTCCGTTGCCGCCAACAGCCCCCAACACCACTCCGCGGTGCACCTTTTCCGGCTACGAGAAACTTTTGGAGGGGTGTTTGCTGATGTGGAGGTGGTTGCCTCTAACACCACTCCCTTCAGCTTTAGGCTACAGGGAGTAGTCCTCGTCAAGAGGGTCGCCAAGCCTCTTGGTGAGTCGCCAACACCGCCGCTGCTCCTCTCGCCATCGTCCTCGCCAACCACCATCGCCAACCCGTTGGCGAGATGCCAACGTCTCCAAAATGGCCATCGTCCTCGCCACCATGGCCAAAAAAAATGCCGCTGCTCCTCTCGCCATCGTCCTCGCCACTACTGCCTACAAAATGGCCAACGGCTGCCAACCATGGTCTGGCCCACAAAAACTCCTTGGCCATTCGTTGGCCATTGGCCACCACTCTGTGTAGCCTTAGTGGAATATTTGAAGGCACTCCATCACACTTCAACCTTAAACCTTTGTTGCTATTTGTGATCCTGCGACATCACTCTCACCATTCTCCATAACTAACTCTGACAACTGTGGCCGATAGTTTAGTGACAACATCACCTTCGATGACGGTGGTAGACATGTACATATTCTCAGTTTCTAGTCGACTCACTCTAATTTAGTCATTTATCCATACCCCATGTAATGTCTTTGTTTTCAATAGCATAGTGGTAAACTGGTAATTGATATTTGTTTTTGCTTTTCAGTAGGAATGTCTTTGTTCACACTTTTCAGGTAATAGCCAAATGCAACGAATGTATTTGGTTTCACTTTTTAGTAGGAATGCTTTTATTCACACTTTTCAGTAGGGATTAGTATGAATTAGAATATCAAGCTTTCAATCGTAAGGTGTATTTATTTTCGATGAGATTTGTTGGAATCGTGTGGTATGGATAATCAGTACCAATGTCTTTGTTCACAGAATTTATTTATGTCATTCAATTTCCAATTTTAATTGATATCATGTTAAATGTTAAGTGAATAAACATGTTTCTGTTTCTTTTTTTTTAGTTAGTGAAAACTAGGAATTTGAAATGTTTACTGAGGATCCTGTAGATCTAGATATGGTGCTACAACCAAAGAACCACTAAGGCTAGTGGGAGTACCTATCACATTGCCCAAATGTGATGGGCGCCACGTCATCGCCACGTAAGATTTTATCCCATCACACTCCATCACATTACCCATTTTATAACCACCACATTTTCATCACACCACATCATCTTTTTAATTAAAAAAAATCAAAAATAATTTAAAACATAATTTATAAATTAAAAACCATTACATTAAAAATAAAATTACAGTAAAATTAAAAAACAACAAAAACAAAAAAAAATACTAACTTAGAAAAAAAACAGACAATTTGGAAAATAAAAACGTAAACTAGTTGTCGGTGTTGGTGTCGTTGTCGTTCCTAGGGCGATATACGCAGACACTTTCCCGCATTGCCAAAAAAATCTCCAAATCCTCGCCCTCGAAGTCGGATGCTTTTTTCGACAAGTCGATATCCGCGTTTCGTTGTAGCTCCCGTTGCGTTTGGATTAATTTTTTTCCGACCCGACCCATAATCCCGACCTTGTCGGTTTGTAATTGGACGTATCGGTCGAATTTTTCGCCAAACAATTCCATAACGCTCGACTCCGAACCAGAACCCGAATTTTTCGCCAAACGGGGGTTGAAATTGTTGATATGGGTTGAATGGCGGATATGGTTGTTGAAAAAGTGGTGGTTGTGCGATCGGAGATCCGCCTTGAAGTAAATTCATAAAACCACCGCGGGGCGATTCAAGATTCGGGTATTGACACGGGGTCGAGTTTAATCCGAACGAATCATACTCGTGGTTTTGGTTAGAAGGTGGGGTGTTTGGATTTTGTTCCATTGCAAAAGATGTCTGAATATTCGTGTGTTTGAGGTTAAAAATATGAAGAAGATGTGTGTATTTGAGGTTAAAAAGATGTGTTTATATATATGTGTAAATGTAGGTAATTTAAAAAAGGTAATTTTTTTAAATATTGTAGCCGTTAAACGGCTAGTTTCTCCTCATTGGTCGTGATACAGCGTGAAAGGGAACACGGGTGACCACGAACACGGCCCATCACGGTCACACGGGGCGGTGTGCACGCCGTGATGGGTGCCACCGTGTCCATCACAGTCACTCCGTGATACCCACTCCTATACGTCTAATGGTTGAAGTTAACATCCTAGAGGAAAATAAGTCTACAAATAAGAAACATCCGTTTTTAGGAACATTTTCCATGTGTAGAAGGCACGAAATCAACAAAATGCAAATATTGTAATAGATAATGGTTTGCCGCTATAAAATTGGTATTTCAACATTGCTACTTTATTTAACAAATATATGTAGGATATCCGCTCTTTTTAAAAAGTCTGGTTTTAAGAAACAATCGACTTTACCATCCTAGAGGAAAATAAGTCTACAAATAAGAAACATCCGTTTTTAGGAACATTTTCCATGTGTAGAAGGCACGAAGTCAACAAAATGCAAACATTGTAATAGAGTAATGGTTTGTTCAGCTATAAAATTGGTATTTCAACATTGCTACTTGTGACATCCCGAAAATATATGCCTAGAACTATAAACAGTCAATTCACCGCAAACCTTTTTGTAACCTGACCTATTGAACTTTAATGCATATTTTGGAAAATATATAGTGTCATTACAATTAAAATAAGATACAAGATGACTGTTGGAAAATAATCCATTAGTATGGCCTTAGGACTATTTTATAATGTTAGTTACATGTTAGGTACAATTATATTTTGTATCATATGTTTGCCATAATGACATATCAGGTCCCTAGACTTAAAATTATGTAGTATGATGGATATGACATTTGTCTATAACTTGGGGTACTAAAAACATGTGGTTCTATAACTTACCCATAAGGTGTAATAATTGATGAATTAAACACACAATTATGAGAGAAATTAATTATTGGAATTTCTAAAGGTTCATCTCCTCTAATTTCTCCCTATATAAACACCCTAATCTTGTATGTGTAATCTATCCATCGGATTGATCAATAAAACACCATTACGGGAAGTAAAGAAGAATCACTTGAACATCAACAACCATATAAAATCATCATTGTTCTCAACTTCAAGTAAGTGTTCTTCATTTGGTCTAAAATTTATCATGTTTATGTTGAATTGATCCTGTTATATGCCTATAAATTTCTATAATGACATCTTACTTCCTATAGTGGAAAATCTAAAGTGCAAACTAAAACCCTAGTTAAAACGTCTGAAAAACTGAAAATAAGTATTAAGCATTGGTGAGCAAAACAAACACTTTAACCTCCTAGTACATGTTCCCCACATTCCGGAAGTATAAAGAACGTTCAAAACAGAGATCGTATGCAAAAGATACAACTATTATAATAAGACAAGCCAGCGTAACACTTATTTTCTTTAACTACATAAACTGTTTTGATCCGTTGAGGCACTTCCATACCTCAGATGGAAATTCTGGGAACATTTTTGGACTCAGACTATGGTCTATTATTTGATTCCATACTCCAAATATTTTTAGTAAAAATATTCATAAAAGTAGAAAAATCGGACGTTCCGGATAAAACGATCGAACGCAAATATTTAAACACGATTTCCAGGAGTTCTACAACTCTAAAAATTAATCCGTTTGGGTTTCTAGAATTGGTGTACTCGGCTCGACAATTCTACGCTCTCAAAAAAATATCAAACGTCCGAATTTGGCATGCGAATTTAGGAAGTTTGGAAGACTTTTAGGACAATACCTATACCCACATGGGAGAAGTTAGCCACATATTGTCCCCCTCCCCCTTGCCCACGCCTCTAACATCATCTCAATATCTCCATCACTCTATCAACTACAAGTAAGGCTTCCGTCATTTATATTAAACAAATCCAAAAATCCTGCCTTCCACCTCCACCATGAGACTATAAATAAGATGCTCCACCACCCGTTTCTCTTCACCAATTCACCAAAGCAATTAGCTCTCTCTCCCTTTGCCCTTTAAATCGGCCCAAAAACTCCCTAAAACCACCGCTGGTCACCACACTACCAACGACCACTATCCCACCGTCGCACCACCACCGTCGGCCACAATTTTGCCGCTTAGGACCTTACTGTTTTATGGTGTTAGTTCAAGTACAAACCCTAGTGGAAGCTCGTTGGTTTTATTTCGCGGTGCTTGTCAAACGCGATTATTCTCGAATCTAAACTGAATTCACGTTTCAATAGTGAGTGTTACGACCCCCTTTTTCTATGCTTTTATATATTTTGGGGGAGATACATGTGCAAAATATTAGTTTGTTGATGATAAATATTTACCGATTTCATATCTTGTTTTATAAATGTTATTCGTTAAATAACACATATTTTTGCTAAAAACTAGTTATAAACTTGAAGTTGATATGTTATAGTTGTTTTAAAGTAATACAACTAGATGAGATAATACATCAATTTACTAGAAAAACTTATCATTTTATGTGTAGCATAAACTTATGATTTTATGTGAAAATATGGTGAAAAGTTACCACCTTTGTAGTATTACAACACCTACAAGATTACTAACTATTTAAGCGAGTATTATACACTTTTACATATATACTTATTAACATACTCGGTTTTTATAGAAAAACTTTCATTGTGCCTAGTGATTTATCCATGCATAAGTTTGGGTTGAGAATTATCTATCTTTCATTTATCAATGACTTTTATAGTGAGACACTATTCATGACCTAAGTAGAAATACTTAGAACCTACCTTACTATAACCGTTAATCATCAGAGCGAGATACATATGTATAGATCTATACGGGTTGACACCCCCACCTATGGTTGCTAACTATAACCTCGACGGCAAATCGAAGTAGGTGATACTTATCTTTTTCTTTACAAACTCCGTTATAAGTATTTTTTTACTTATGGTCTTCATCAACTCTTTACAAACTCATTTATAAGTATGGTTTTTTACTTACAACAGAAATACTTAAAATTGTTTTAAAATTGTCACTGCATCGTTTAGCAGAAAACCTGTAACTCTCACCAACCTTATGTTGTAACTCTCACCAACCTTATGTTGACCCTCAAAACTACATGTATTCTTAGGAAATCAATAAGCCTTTCAGAATATGGAAATGTTCATGGATTTCAGGCAACTTAGTTTACTAGTTTTTGTTATATCTACCTACCTCTTAAGGCATTTCGTGTACTCTACTATTATTATCTGTAAGAACCATATGTTCTAACTTCAAGATGAAATACAACTATCCTTTTGTTTACGTTGTACTTGTGCTGTATATTCAATTGCTTGTGATCCATGAACTGAGTCGCACAGCCCGACGTATTCCGCCGCCTCGGTCGGGGGTGTGACACTACTTTATTTAACAAATATACGTAGGTCTCTTTTTAAAAATTCTGGCTTTAAGAAACAATCGACTTTGAGCTTTAAGCTGAAAAATAAGAGGGTGCGTGGTACTGGGTTATTGGCTGCACACTCATTTAGCAGAGAGAAGTGTATACTATCCGTTGCAAAAATATGTAATAAGGATAATCAACCTTTTAGTGTGGTCGATGCTGAGGATTTCAGGGAGTTTGTTTTGGAATTGAATTTACATTTCAAGTTTACATCTAGATAGACTATAACTCAGGATTGTTTATGGATTTATGAAGAAGAGGCAAAAAAGTCAAAGATATTCATAAAGACCAAACAATATGTCTTACCATTGGCACCGGTTATCCTTTCAGAATTATAACTATATGTGCCTTACGACACGTTAGATCGACAATGACTGGGCTTACAGAAAAATACTTAATTTATGATTGATAATAGGGGCGACCTCATTGGGATCCTTATATACGTGTGCATAAGACAATGGGGTATTGATAAACTGGTTACTATCACATTGGATGATGTGTCTTCTAACGATAGAGCTACGTGATTTATGAAGAGGATGTTAAATGAAATAAAAAATATATTGGAATGTAAATATTTTCACCCATGTTGTTGTGCATATGTCACCAATATCGTGGTTAGAGCTGCGTTGGAAAAATAATTTAGTTCTGTTACTAGAATTCGAGGAGCTATGATGCATGCCAGATCTTCACCAACAAGATACAAATAATTTGAAGAATGTGTTGCTCGTGTAGGTATTGCATGTGAACAAAAGCCATGTCTTGATATTATCACTAGATGAAATTTAACATATTTAATTTGGAAACAACGATATGGTATGAAAAACAATTTTATAGGTATATTTATCTTTTATTTCTTTATACTAATTTTTACTTTAACTAATTTTTTATGTGTGTTTTATTCTCTCAATAGGCTTTACGCGATTAGAAATTTAAATTTTGAAGACTGTGTTGCTCGAGTATCTATTGCATGTAAACAAAAGCCTTGCCTTGACGTTGATGCTGATGTTGATATTGATGTTGATACTAGATGAAATTCAACATATTCAATGTTGGAAACAGCCATAAAGTATGATAATACACATATTTCTTTATACCGATTTTTTTCTTTAACTAAACTTTGTGATTGTTTTATTTTATCAATAGGCTTTACATAATAGATTTAATTAAGGGGGGGGGGGGGGGGGGTTGTTATTTTTCAAGTGAAGTGGATGAGGATTTGAAGGAGAACAATAAAAAGGAAAATAAACATTTGAGTAATTGGTGCTCCGAATGGAGATGATTGGGAGATGACCACATATGTTTATTTTTTAAATTTATAGTTTTTATCTAACATTTGAATACTTACATATTATTATTTATGTATAAAATTGGAATATGATCGAGTATTTGAAATTATTTTCTAATGTTACAACCAAGATATCTAGTTCAAAGTATATAACATCTAAATATGAGAATGTGCTCGAGTGCGGATGAACAAAATAAAATTATGACAAATTCGATAAAAGCTAAATATGAGAAATATTGAGATGACATAGATCACATGAATTTTGTATTATATGTTGCGGTTATCTTGGATCCATGCTTCAAGATTCGCTATGTCACTTTCTACATCTAAACAATTTATGGTAAAAGTTCTGAGAATGGCAAACAAATACGAGGAAAGGTGGAAAAGACTATTCAAGAGTTGTTTAACCACTAAATATATAAAAATAGAGAAAACAGAATTACAAAACAAAATAATGAAGCTTGAATTTGACAAGTATGATGATGCAGATTAAGAGACAAATAATTAAGTGGATACTTATTTAGCGGATATACAAAAGGGGACAAAATTTTTGATATTTTGGGTTATGAAATGCAAACACAGTTAAATTTCCTATATTATTTAAACTAGTTAAACATGCCTTGGCAATGCTGATATCTACGGTTGCATCAATGTTAACATTTAGTACCGGTGGTCAAGTCAATATAAATATAGATGTTCATTTAGAACTCAGACCATATAAGCCTTAACTTGTACACAAGATTGACTACATTCTCTTCGACCGATCTTGCGCTGCTTGGTATTATGTCGAGTAAACTTATCGAAAAACTAAATGAAAAGTTAGCGACTATGGAATTTGGTAAGGTTTTCTCCATGTGTTTTGAGTTTTGACTTCATATTTCCAATATATATTAATATTATCATATTTTTTTAGGTAGATACACTTTTAAAGCGTAAAAAATCCTCCAAGGATGTCCACCAAGATGTCGATTTTCTTGCTAGCACGTAAGTAACATATTATGTTTGGTGTATATTTATTTTATGCTACTGTGGTGTTTTCTTTATGCTTCATTGCTTGTCATTTGTAAATCAACTTGTAAACATAAATATATTATTCACTAGAAATTGCATTTGAATCATAACACATTAAGACATTCCATCAAGTCATTTCAAAAACATATACAAGTGAAAATTTTCATTTCATATCATAAAACACATGAGTTCATGTCATATATCCCATTTAAAAAAATATCTACATGTACTGACTTTAGTAGCTTGGTATGTCTAGCTACACTGATCCGCTTAGCTTTCGACTTTAATTACTTCCAAACACCTTTTTTCTCTATTGATTCAATAAGAGATTAAAGTATATTGCACAACTGAACATAATACACGTGTCTAATTTTTTTTCAAAATTTGTCCCATCAAGGTTGGAATGCACAATTCCATTTCGATTACAAAATATACACCACATTCATGAATTTCCTTTTTAATCCTTATTTATTCTTTTTATGTTTTGAGTTTTCATATGATCCATACATAAATATTGTATGTAGAATCATAGCTAATAATCATATTTCATTAATGCTTTGATTTACCAACATATAAGAGGTTCTTTTACTTTTATTTGAACCCATAAACATGTAATCATATAGCATTGGCATAACGATATTCCAAGTAGCAACTTTCAAGTATATTTTTGTAACATCACCAAAACAGGTATGTATACTTAAACTTGTATGTTGGTAAGATGACTTGCATGTTTGGGAATTTTGTGATTTATATGATAGAATTTTGAAAATAAGCTAACATGGTAAATGTAGAAATCGATTTAATTTGGGAATTGGTGATGTTTTATTGATAGATTTTGAGTGGAATACTTATTATTTAAGTTAATATAAAGTTTAGATGCAGTGGTGAAGGTTGTTGGGCAAAAGGTTGTAAGATATAAAACGTTAGACAATATTTCCTTAACAAACGATTTAACACCGTTATCTCTTATAGAGATAGCAAAGATAATAGAATTAGGTTGCTATTATGCACAATTATTTTCAAAGTAAGATACATGGGAAAATTTGAGTTAGCGGCGCTAACATTAGTGGTAGCAACGCTAAATGGTTAATAGCGACGCTAACAGTGGGTGTTAGCGACGCTAAAGACTGATGATAGTAAAACCCACTTAGATGAGTTAGTCGGTCATTTTCTTTGGAAAAGGGGTCTAGGTCGGGGAAAAGCGGAAAAACAATTCTCAGGAAGGGGAGTGATCTAATATACTATTCCACGATGAATTTCCATCAAAATTGGTGTTGGAACCAAGAAATCAAGGTAAGGAATCTTTGTCTAGTTGGGATTATGATTTTAAAATCTTTTATTATTGAAATGTTAAGGGAGTAAGAACAAAAAAGGTTATATGTTAATGTTATGGTTCAACTGTATTAGGGATGTTACTGCTTTAGTAAGATTTAAAGGTAATATGAGTGGAAGATGGTAAATTCAGGGAATTTTATGAAAAATTCGTTAGGGGTAGAAGGCTGTTCATGGTTAGTGGCGCTAACTATGAATGTTAGCGACGCTAACTCCGCCGTGGAGTGTAATTTGACAAATTTAACTACATTAAAGGGGATGATTATGCAATGTAACTAAATAGAGTTTAAACATTTATCTTTGTAGTTAAAGAAGCTCAAGGGAAACCATAAAACGTAAGTGAAGTTAACTTTTGATTTGGACCCAAGGTGAGTAACTTAAGTCTTTCTAGCAATAGTTCGTATATGTTGAATGTGAAGTATTGGAACATATCTATAGCATTTGGAATTATTATATATACAATAAATGGTGAAAATCTTAATTAACACGGTGATAAACAAGGGATATGTGTGAAATCCCTTGGTATATTCTTGGTGTTTTTGGCTGGTGAATAGCCTACCTAATATGGGTGGTATAATGAGACTGGTGAAGAGTCTCAAAAAGGGTTGGTGTATAGCCTATTATTTATTGGTGTTATTATAGATTGGTGTAAACACTTTTGCTACTAAGTTTGCTTAGTGTGGGTGTTATATCCTTGATAATGTAGTTGTCTTAATTATGGTGTATATTTATTTACTTAGTGCTTATAACTTAATTGTTTTGATTTCATAGAAGTTTCTCACTAAGCTTTCAACTTACAAATGTGTTATTAATGTTGTTTCAGGACCAGGTAACTCTAAGGGCAAGGCTGTTTGTGAGCAGTGAGAGTCCTACTGCTATCATGTCCATTTTTTGTTAATATATATGTACCATGCTTGATCATGGGACAATTTCTTTTGTATATTTTGTTACTTTATACATGATCTATAATCTAACTTGACAGTCGTGCACATATTTTGTACATCACCTTTATATTGAAAATGTAGTGGTTTGTTTGATTATAAGATGCATAAGATATGGTTTAGCCGGTTGTTACACTTTTACATGTGTGTATACCAACATATTCCAACAATGAAACTAGTTTCAAATTCCTTTTTTATATTCAAGTTTGACCAAAGCACAAAAACTCGGTCCTTTAGCCATTCTAAATTCATCAACATAGTTTCTTGAAGTGTGTCCAAGTTTACACTTTACACATTTACAATCATCCTTTTATAACCAAAACTAGTAAACTCAATTCAAACACTCTTTTTCGTACATACATGTAAAAATTCCCTTTCCTTTAATCGCATTTGTATCTACATGTACCTAGTAGCAATATATCATCATCCCTTTCAACAACTACACAGCAATTTCATCCCATGTCACAATTGACTTTCACAGAAAAGTCAACTCTATGAATTTCTGAACTTCTACACCAAATATGTATGCATAACTAGTGGTTTTAAACTCAACGACAGATATATTTCAATATTCTAGTACCAATTCTATTCTGTATTCAAGAAATTCTTAACCCATTTTATAATAAGATTAGGGTTTGCAGAGCACCTTCATAAATCCATCAAGCTTATGAAAATCAGAGTGTTTGAAGTTGTTCTAGCACGAATTTGGACAAGAACCACCATCTAATGCCACCCACTGCCGCCGACAGCCCCCAACGACCATCACAACCTTCGCGGCGGTGTCTTCTGGTTTCTCACAGCGTCTAAAATAGCAATGAGGCTACTACCTTCGTTTCCTATACCCAATGACCTCAATCTCTTTATCACACTCCCTCACTTTCTCTATTTTTTGTTTTTGGATCACAGACCATCAAGGTGTGCGTGATTGCTTCTGATTTCACTGATTCCCTTTTCTTTCTCTATCTATTCTATTTGGCAAACACCAGGTAACTATAGACAGGAAAACGCACGTTGTTTGGTTTTTAATTTTGGGTAATTATATATACACGAACCAATTTTCATTATACACGAAGGAGAAGTGACTTTTGATTGATTGAAGTTGATTTACTTTTTTATTTTATTTTTTACTTAAACAACTACCAATATATATATATATATATATATATATATATATATATATATATATATATATATATATATATATATATATAGGTTCCGTTGACAAATGAAAAATTTTGAGATCCCGAGACTAAATCTGAACCACCTATTTTTATTCCATTCTAGTGCTCTATCGTCGTCGGTACACGTTCTAACGATGATATATATATATATATATATATATATATATATATATATATATATATATATATATATATATATATATATATATATATATATATATATATATATATATGATTTTTACCTTCGCAACCACCTGCACCACCTTCGTCACCACTACTATCACTACCGTTGCTGCCACCATCGTCATCTCTACCACCACGACTACTGCCACCTCCACCACTTTCGCAACCTCCCCACCGTCATCGCCATCGCCATCGCCACCAACCACCACCACCCCTAATATCACATCCATCACCTCTATCACCATCACCACCACCTCGACCATCGTCGTCGTGGAGCAGTGCGACAGCGTTCGGGCATCTAGTAGTCCAAATTTATTCTCGCGATCTCAACATTTTATCATTTCATTGGGGATGAGCGTGGTCCAAAAACCAAACCGAACCGGACCAAAACCGAATTAACATTTTTTTAAACCCAGTTCGCACCCCACACCGGGTGTCCTTAGTATTAGTATCGGTACGGTTCCGATAATTTCTCACTTTTAAGTTCAAACTAAATTATTTTCTTGAATCAAAGCGGTATTGGTATTGTACTGGTGCCATATCCTATACTTTCGTTTAGTATTCGGTCATTACTTTATGCTATTTTGGTTTCGGTACTTTCGGTACCAATATCGACTCAGTCTGATTCCAGTACCATACTCACCCCTAGTTTAAACAAATGTAGATCTCTATTAATTAAAATATAAAATGAAATTTTATCGTGTAGAATAAAAAGAAAATAATAAAGATTATATATACTTTTTGTCACGTATGGACAAAAAGCGTGAAAGTTTAATTTGAAAACTAATTTAATTATAAGGATACTTAATATAATAAATTTATAAATACCACCTTTGATTGAACGTTAATGACATAAATAAGTTTGAGAGGAATTTAATTTAATTTATTGCAAGTGGTTTAATTTTGTCAGTAATTCTTCGTGCGAATAGGAATACCCTTTAATTTTACTTGGTCCATTTAAGAAAAAAAAAATCTAAATTGCCCCTAGATCATGACTTCGAAAAACTAATAGCAACTAGGTATGATTTTTACTGATTTTTTAACTTATCATAATTCTCTCAATTTAATTGTAGACATGAAAACGCACGTTGCTTGCCACGAGCTTAAGAACTTTCATACATTTAATTTTCCCTAAAAGTACTTAAATCCTGACTTAAATGGTCCCAAACATGGGTGTTCGGAAACTATAATATTTTTAGGGTTTTAATGTGTTGTTTTCAAATGATCATAACTTATTTTTTTAAAACCCGATTCCAATTATTGTTGATGTTTTCAAATCCTTGTTAGAAGTATTATAATTTTCCTTTACTAGCATTTGACTGAATGTTGCTACATCTCGATTTATAATGCCTTAAACATGAGCCTTCGAAATGTCCCATCATTTTATGTGTTCAAATACTGATTTTTAAGCAATCATATTTTCATCGTTTCACTACTAGAAAAAGGTGGGGTTTTCTACCAAAATTTCCTAGGAACAATTGCTCCTCGGTAGTTCCGACGTATTTCCGACAGATTTCCTAGGAAACTTACGAAAATACATTTCCTAGGAAATTCCTCGGAATTTCCGAGAAATTTCCGAGGAAAACCATTACTATTAAGTTTCCTCGGAAATTCCTTGGAACTACTGAGAGATTTCCTAGAAAATGTTAGAATTTGTTATTTAAACACAATTTGATCATTATTAGAAACAAAATTCGGTTTTTTATTTTTATTTTCAAAGGTTCAAACAATCCTTTTTCTCCACATTTTGTTATTTCCTAGGGTTTTCCTACATAATTTAAAGTCCGTCACTAATTCCTTGGAAATGTGTAGGAAATTCCAAGAGCATTCCAAGGAAAATAAATTTGTTTTTCGCTTTTTAAGATTTAATGGTTGTTTTTTTGTTCTATATTGCGTACAACTTTGTTATATGTATTTCATACTTTTATCTCACCAAATCGTGCGCATTATACCAATATATACGTACGTGCATACTATCAAATCCCATTAATCAAAGCATAAGTTGTAATATTTTAAGTAACGACATTTGATGCTGCACACGTTGTACGAATGCGTATACTATGTATATAAGTTAGTAAAATAAAATTATCCAATATATATTGAAGCTATAAAAAGTACGGAACGAAAAAGCAAAAATTTGAACCTTGAAAAACAAAAAACGAGCAATCACAACAGCGGGTATGTTGCTATGATATATAATAAAAAATGTAAAGTACATTGTTGTAAAAAATGAACATACATTGCTATTGTGAATAAGAAAATGTATGTACATCCGCAATATTGGTAAATTAATTATAATAGGTAGAAATCTTAATATATATACTTTCTTTTACTAATTTATATATGTTTGTTTTAACTTTTTTAGGTTCGAGAGTTGGATGAAAGACAAGCTGAAATGGAAGCAAAACAAGCACAATTCGAAGCCCAAATGGCTGAAATGGCAGAATTCATAAAACGTTTTGGTAATAACCCTCCTGACAACCCGTCGGATCCGCCGAATGCTCTTTAGGTTATTTTGTAAACATTTCTACTATTTAGACATTCCGATTATGTTTGTGGTTTAGACTATTATTAAAACTTGTTTTGTAATTGGTACTTGTGGTTTAGACGATTGTTAAACCATGTTTTGTAATGGATAATAGTTAAATTTATGTTTATTGTTTTTGTGTGTGAAATTCAAACAAAATTTGGTTAATTATATTAGTTTTTGTGTGTGGATTTTGTGAAAAATATGGATTATTTTCGTGTTTTATTATTTTTTTAAAGCTGTACGTTTCCTTGGAATGTCCTAGGAAGTTCCTCGGAAAACAGTTCCTACGAAATTCCTCGGAAAACCTGTTCCTAGGAAATTCCTTGGAAACCCAATTCCTAGGAATTCCTCGGAAAACCGAACAAATTTATTGTGTAGGAAAAGTCTCGGAAGTACCGACGAAAGTCTTTCCTCGGAAATGCTTCAGAAAATTCCTCGGAAATTCCTCGCTCCATGTTTCCCAGGAGGGTTTTTCCTACAAATCTCATTTCCTCGGAATTTCCTCGGAAACACCATCTTCCTAAGAATTTCCGAGGAATATACTCCTAGGAAAACACGTGTTTTTTTAGTAGTGTTTTCATTTTCATGTCCTTTACAATTTACCATTACTCTTTTACAACATTTTGCCTTGAAGATAGGGTTATACGGCCTCGAAGTTGACATTTTTTTGTCATTTTATGTCAAATTATAATTTCGCATTCTTTTCCATATTTACCCTTATAATATATTCGTTTGTATAATAATTACATAAAACTCCTATAACTCCATATCGTGGTCATATTTACCTTTATTTCTCTTGTTGGTAATGTAAAATGACTGTTTTAGCCGTTTCACCGTCTTGTCCTTGCAACAATTATCACCGTCTTGTCCTTGTAACAATTATCACCATTTTCCCACTTATTTCTACTTCCTCCTTTCGTTTTAAACATCTAGTTTTTGGATGTCACAATTAGACATGAAATTTATACATTCAATATTTTCTTTTACACACACACACATACACACACACACAACACACACACACACACATATATATATATATATATATATATATATATATATATATATATATATATATATATATATATATATATATATATATATATATATATATATATATATATATATATATATATATATATATATATATATATATATATATATATATATATATATATATATATATATAAAAGTAGGTTCATTTGAGAACATTAAAAAGGTTGAGAACGCGTGAACAATTTCAGCCATCAATTATTTTTAATCTGTGACTATAATTAAGCTAATAATTTTGTAATTACTAATAAATAAAATTCAAAAAATTATATTGTTGATAACATAAGGGTATTAAGGTCATTAAAAATCATCCTAACTTTACCAACTCATAAAATCTCTCTCTCTCTCTCTCTCTCTCTCTCTCTCTCTCTTTCTTTCTCCCTCTCTTAATCTATCTATCTCCCTCCCTCGCTACTTAACATACATATCTATCGAAACACATAAACCCTAAATCAATTTGTTTGGGGAATCACTGACTACACATCAAACCAGTTGACCATTTTTATTCCTTCACCATTTGTAGACATCCACCTTCTTTATGCCAACACTTTCTACTTCTACTCTTCAATCCTAAAAGCCAACCAAGGATATAATCAATAATCCCTCAAAATTGTCTCCCTCTTCAAAAACTTTGGAATCAACTCCACTATATTCTTTGGCTTACTTAACTCAGTCATCACCTCTCCATCCGGCCAAGGATATGTCGGAGGTTATGGATTTGACTCGAAACCAACCCTAGTGGGTTACTATAGATAGTCCTCTCGTCCTTAATGTTTTCTTTTGATTTTATGTAGAACCTTATGCTTTTCTACAAAAATTATCATGTAGAAGCCACTGTATGTGTCGGTCCTAGGACTCTTTGCGAGGGAGGTTAAGTAAGGGAGGTTTCATAAATTACCCATGATAAAAACCCTAATTTTGGTTAAAAAAAACTTAACAAACCAACAGGTCAATGCATAAATCTTCTTATTAGCATGATTTTGCAAGTTGATGTTATTTTAGATGGTCAAATATTACATTGAGTACATATGATTCCATTGAACCAACATTTGTCTTTGATATATTCCATAACTCATGATGATCATCCAATAGGTGTTTTGGTCAGTGAAATTCGTAAATAACCCTCATAATCATTACTGATTATAACTAGTTTACTAGTACTCTGTCAAATGAATAAAATTGCATTTAGTTTAATTTATAAATTAATACATCTATGTTCATACAAATGAATTCTAAAATGAATAAAACTAAATCTTGTTATACTAATAAATCCATATTTATTTCTTTTCTAGCTACTACTCTAGGTTTCTTTTTTTTCCTTGCAGTGAATATTTTGACTTGAAATAGACTGCTTTTAACACGAACTTATGCTAACAAGAACACCTATTGGATGAGCATCATGACTCATGGCAAGTATATTATATCTTCATGATTAAAAAAGTTTGTAAAACCCTAAGAGCATATAAATAAAGTTCTTATTAAAAAAGGATACAAAGAAAAGCTAGCAACCTGATATATTCTATCTAATATTACTAGCTATAAATTGTTAAATATGAAACCATATTACCAAGATACCTTGTGGAGCAACTACATGTTGTGCTATAGTGAACTCCAAGTCTGCTATCCGGCTAGTATCCAATAAAAAGATTAATAAAGTATTAAAATGAATGATTAGTACCAGAAACATATTCTATTATAGGTGTTGTAGTCATTTTGGCAATCCATAGTTATAATCATAAATGATTATAATGGGTGTTCAAATCATTTATGTAGCCATAATTATAATAAAAAGGATTATAACGGGTGTTCACGAATTTCACTGACCAAAGCACCTATTCGATGAGCATCATGAATCATGGAAAGTAAAATATCCTTCCATGAAAATTTAATGATTAAAAAAGTTTGTAGAACCCTTAATCCATATAAACAAATTTCTTATAAAAGAAATATATGAAGAAAAACTAGAAATCTGATATATTTTATCCAAGATTACTATAAAATGTTTAATATAAAACCAACTTACCAATATACCCTTAACAACAACTACATGTTGTGCTATAGTGAACTCCAAGTATGCTAACTCGCTAGTATCCAACAAGCATAAGGCTAAATTTTCACTTCTTGTTGAAAATAACGCATAGTTTACTAGTACTACAATGTTTATAATAATATTTGTCAATTATATAATTCATTAACCTGGCAAAATGAATGATTAGTAGCAAAAACATGTTTTGTAATAATCATAAATGATTATAAATAGTGTTGTAATGTAACATACCCACCCGCACGTACCATAATATTGTCTGCTTTTGGCCACCAAGCGTGAAAACTTCCCAGGGGGGTCACCCATCCTGAAATTTCTCCCACTCGGGCACGCTTAAGTTCAGAGTTCTTATGGGATCTGCTGCCCTCATGGATTTAAAACGCATTGGAATAGGTAGGTATCCACACCACTTACAAGGTGATGCTTCCTTCTTCTACCCGGTTAATGTGGGATCAATGATCTCTCCTGTTTCTTACCCCACTACAAGGTTCGATGCCCCCGTCGAAAGCATCGACCTCATGCACCTAGCTCTGATACCATCTGTAACATCCCCACTTGCACATACCATAATACTGTCCATTTTGGGCCACCTAGTGTGAAAACTTCCCAAGGGGGTGACCCATCTTGAAATTTCTCCCACCCGGGCACGCTTAACTGCAGAGTTCTCATAGGATCTGCTGCCTTCACGACTTTAAAACGTGTTGTGATAGGTAGGTATTCACACCCTTATAAGGTGATGCTCAGTTCTCCTACCCGATGAATGTGGGATTAAGGATCTCTCTCATTTCTCCATGTAGTGGGGGGAGAAACAGGAGTGATACCTGATCCCATATTGACCGGGTAGGAGAACGAAGCATCACCTTATAAGGGGCTTGGATATCTACCTATCACAACATGTTTAAAGTCATGAAGGCAGTAGATCCCATGAGAACTTTGCAGTTAAGCATGCCTAGGTGGGAGAAATTTTAGGATGGGTGGCCCCTTGGGAAGTTTTCATACTAGGTGGCCTAAAGCAGAATATTATGGTACGTACGAGTGGGGATGTTACATATGGTACCAGAGCTACGTGTATGAGGTCGGTGCGTTCGACGACGACGTCGAACCCTGTAGTGGGGGCAGAAAGGGATGAGATCCCTGATCCCACATTGACCGGGTAAGAGAAAGAAGAATCACCTTATAAACGGTGTAGATACCTATGTATCACAACGCGTTTTAAAGCCGTGTGGGAAGCAGATTCCATGAGAACTACGCATTTAAGCGTGCCTCGGTGGGAGAAATTTCAGGATGGGTGACCCTCCTAGGAAGTTTTCACATTTGGTGGCCCAAAGCGGACAATATTATGGCACGTATGAGTAGGGATGTTACATGTAATCATTTATATATAATCAGAAATGGTTATGACGAGTGTTCTAATCATATATGTATTCCTAGTTATAATCAGTAATGATTATGAAGGTTGTTTGCGAATTTTACTGACCAAAACACCTATTAGATGAGCATCATGACTTATGGAATGTATCAAAGGCACATGACGATTCAATGGGATCAGATGTACTCAATGTAATATTTTGACCATATGAAATAACATCAAGTTGCAGAATAAGGCCAATAAGAAGATTTATGCATCGTCCTGGTGGTTTGTTTAGTTTTTGAACCAAAACTAAGGGTTTTATGGGTAATTTATAAAACCTCCCTCACTTAAGCTCCCACGAAGAAGAAAAATTATCCTTCGGTTGTTGGATACTAGCTAGTTAACATACTTGGAGTTCACTATTGCACAACATGTAGTTGTTCCTGAGGGTATAGTGGTAAGTTGGTTTTATATTAAACATTTAATAGTAATCTTGGATAAATATATCAGATTTCTAGTTTTTCTTCATATATTTCTTTTATAAGAAATTTATTTGTATGGATTTAGGGATCTACAAACTTTTTTAATCATTAAGTTTTCATGGAAGGATATTTTACGTTCCATGACTCATGATGCTCATCCAATAGGTGTTTTGGTCGGTTAAATTCATGAATACCCATTACAATTATTTTTTATTATAATTATGGATACATGAATGATTTGAACACCCATTATAATTATTCTTGATTATAACTAAGGATTGCAAAAATCACTACAACACCTACAACATAATATGTTTTGCTACTGATTATTCATTTTAATACTTCTATTGATTTTTTTATTGGATACTAGCCAGTTAGCAGACTTGGAGTTCACTATAGCACAACATGTAGTTGTTCCTCAGGGTATCTTGGTAAGATGGTTTCATATTCAATAATTTATAGTAATATTGGATAGAATATATCAGGTTACTAGCTTTTCTTTGTATCCTTTTTTAATAAGAAATTTATTTATATGGACTTAGGGTTTTACAAACTATTTTAATCATGAAAATATAATATACTTACCGTGAGTCATGATGCTTACCCAATAGGTGTTCTGCTCAGCGAAGTTCCCAAGCACCCATCATAATCAATTATGATTATAACTATGGTTACATAAATGATTAGAACACCTGTTATAATCATTTTTTATTATAACAATGGCTTTCATAATTGATTACAACACCGGTTACAATCATTTATGATTATAACAAAACATGTTTTTGTTGCTAATAATTTATGTTAACCTTTTATTGTATATTTATGTTATTGACATTTTGTAGAAAATGAATTAAGAAAGGGGTGCTGAGAATTTTTTATGTATCACTACTCCTTGTCACACGAGTTGCGGATTTTGAGCAGCCAAATGGAGCACAAGTTCGTTTTAAAACCAGTCTGTTTCATGTCAAAATATTCAGTGCAAGAAAAAAAAAGAAACTTAGAGTAGGAGCTAGAAAAGAAATAAATATGGATTTATGAGTATGACAAGATTTAGTTTTATTCATTTCAGAATTCATCTGTATGAAAATAAATGTATGAGTTTATAAATTAAACTAAATGTAATTTTATTTATTTGAATTAAATTGAATACATTTGTACTTCATTATGGTTAAATGGAATGCATGAATATTGTTTTTTATTACATTATTTTTTGTTAATTTATAATCATTCATGATTAATAAAGCAGATTAAATAATTCTGAATATATTTCAAAAAATAATTTTTTTGAACACCTTTATTCATTAATAAATAATTATGGATGACAACAAAATAAAAAATTCTGAAAAAGTTTCAAAACACTGATAAAATTAATTTTTTTTACCATTTATAAAAAAAATCAATTTCTTTTTTAGGTAACTATTAATCAGGATCCATAGATCTCAGGAAATTGTAATTTTATTTTATTTTTTATAACTTAATTATAATATAATAACCAATATGCCCTTATATATTGATTGGTTCAGAATTGTTCTCGCGTTCTCAACCTTTTTAGTTTTCTCAATTGAATCTATATATATATATATATATATATATATATATATATATATATATATATATATATATATATATATATATATATATATATATATATATATATATATATATATATATATATATATATATATATATATATATATATATATATAGGGCTAGGTTATAATAAAAATGACAATTATTGTGTTACCTTGTAACCAAATCCTGACCATCGAATTTCATTCTCGTAACAATAAAAAAAAACACATTCTTAACAGAATAAGTTTTTGACATAATGAGTTCTTACCATTCTTAAAAGAATGAACTAAATTTTGTACATTCTTAAAAGAATGTGTTTTAAATGAGTGGTCCAGATTGAGTTTCAAGGTTACACAATACTTGTATGGATATATTTGATCCTAGCCCTATATATATATATATATATATATATATATATATATATATATATATATATATATATATATATATATATATATATATATATATATATATATATATATATATATATATATATAAAACGAATTGCCTCAAGGTACAAATGTAAAGCATTCAACACAAAAGTTACAACACCTCTTATGCACAAAATCGATGGCGGTTTTCATCCTGATCACCCCACGATCTCCACATCCCGGCGAGAACTTCTTCACCACGATTGCAAACTTTTTCTCCACGATGTTTCTCCATTGACTGAATCCAACCTCACAACCGTCGCACGATCCCTTTGCCCACAACTTCCTTCTTCTTCTCCCCATTTTCACTGCAGTTCCCCACGTTCCCCCTGTTCTCTTGGGATACGCTTCCGTTTCCAGCTATAAATCCGATATAAAATTCGAGAATAGAAGTCATAGCCTTCAAATCACTCATCTCGGCTTGCTCTCCCTCCGCTCCTCCATTGCCGTCAAACCCTAAGCCACCACCGCCTTCTCATCTTTTTCTGTACGATTACGCCTTCACACGGTGCATTTGATGATAAGCAGTCCCGACAATCGCTGCCTTGTCCGCCATCTCTTTTCAACTTGACGAAGCTGGAATCTCTTTTCAACATCCTGATGTTATATCGATTAAGGAGGAACTGGAATCGAGGGGTAAGGCTCGAGAATTGATTATGCGTCTCGGAGATCTGCACAGTCGCTAATTTTGATTGATGGTAACGTATCAGATCTGGGATTTGTTTTCTATTTTCGTTATTGTATTTTATTTTCGATTTTCGATTTTTTATTTAGACAATTTGCACGATACAATGATTTTGATTCTGTCGCCATCTTTCATCACTCGAGAAACCGCTGCCTACAGGTTAGTTCCATTTCCTTTTATGAACTTATTGTTTATTAGTTTGACTACCAAGTACCAACCATGAATCAAGATTTGTGCTCTAAATCTGGGTATAATAAGTGGATATTTACGCATTTCTTATCATTACCAGCACATATATAAACAAATTCATGAATTTGAAGGGTTCATTATTATTTCGATTCAAAGTTTTGTGATTTTTTAACCGTTTTTGTTTAACGATTTTCAGTAGGTACTATGATTTGTAACGATTTCGACTCTTCCAAGGTTCGATTTTATAGAAGATTTGGGATGGACATTGTTTTTTACAGGTTTTATTTCACATATGTGTTAGATCTTCTCATTTTCAATTGTATGTGCAGTGGTAATGGTAATAGACACACGGGATAAGGAGATTGATATTGCTCTTCTTAACATCAATTAAAGTATCAAACCAGATGAAGACAGTGACAACATAGAGGTACCTTTTAACCTCATGATTTTGTACAAAAACCCATTTTTATTGCCATATATCTGTTAGTAAAATGACTATTTGGGTATTTTGCAGATCTGTCCCACTTCCATCTTTGTGATGAAGAATAAAAAAATGGTTTGTACCGTCTTTTTTGATTGGTTTTACTACTATGTTCGTGATGAAGACGGAAGCTGGCTGCATTTGTTTTTTTTTTTTCCGCAGATCTGTTCCACTTCCAGCTTTGGGAAACTATGTTTTTGTTGTAATATGCAGGTTGGTTAAGACATTGTCAGTTGATTATGTGCATTTTTTTCTCATAGTTCTTGATATTTGCTTCAACAATAGGTGGAGCTGCTTGTGGGTCTGATAATTTTCTTTCGAGCTTTAGTAAATCGATGTTTGATTTGATCCGATTTGATGAAATGAAGCAACATTTAGTTCCGTCTGAGTTGATTCTAATCTAGGGTTTGTTCATTCTTTTTTCTGTTTGTTATAGGAATTTAAAACTCAGCTTTGTAACCACAATTGAAGTTGAATTAGATTCACTGATGTGCGAATATTCACCGAACAAGACATTACCTGGTAATAAGTTTTCAAAATATGTTCTTCACTAAATTCTAAAATATCTTTTTATGCACAAGAGATGGAGGTTTAGACTACATGGAAAAAGGTGTTTCTAAGGTAAGCTAATGGTATGAATTGACGAGATTGTCTATATTTGGCATCACTAACTCTTTATGAAGGGATAATTTTTAAATTTTGAGTTTGATTTTATTTTGAGTTGGGATAAGGATTCATGTCAGATCAAGTGCTAGAGGTTAGCCAAGCAGTTAGTCACGGGTAACACTTCTAATGTCAGTGACACCTTTCCAGGCACCACGTCAACATGTGTGCCATGGAGGACAACACAATTAAAGCATGCAAATAATGATGTTTATGTCAATCTTATTGAGGAAATTGGTACAATCATAAACAGGCATGTTCCATAAATAATATTTCCTTCTACTTTAGTTTTTTTCTTTCACTCAACTCACATTCTTTTAAATGTCTATTGTAGCATCCTACTTTCATTGGGTAGTTTTTTCAAATTATAATGTAATAAAAAGAAGGTAGTTTGAAAGTACAATGTTATTATTGGAACTTTCATTAGGTAGTTTTTTTCTTGTTTGTCTTCTTTCAAGTGACCCCATTTTTGATCATGGTGCTCAACATGATCTTAAAAAGAAAACCAAGTAAGAAACAGTATGTAACTTTTAATTTGTTCATCTTCACTTTTTTTTTGATCCATTCAGAAACCCTAGATTTAGACATCATATTTGTTTAATATGTTCCAAATTTGTCATTTTATTGTTGCAGATCCTTGATTTGTTGAAGATATGTGGTAAGCTATGTGAAATTTTGATACATCAGATCTGGTTGAAAACAAAAATTTGTCGTTATTGCTCTTTAGGTTTCATGATGTTTAACAGATTGAAATATAAAATAAACCATCTTCACATCTAAAAGACTTGGGTAAGGAAACGTTGTTGATAGAATTTTCTCATACATCATATCTGATTAGTACTAATACTATGTGTTCTTTATTAGATCTTACTTTTATTTTCAAATTTGGTTGGTTTTAAAGTCTTTCAAATGCAACAAGTAGTAACAGACTTTATTTTTTGTAGCATCTGACTTTGATTTATTCTTATTTACAACCTTTTAAGTGTAACTCTTTGAGTCGTCCAATGTCCAACTGACCCCAACTATTGATTCTATTTTGATTCAGTGAAATGCAAGTAAATCTGCTGGCAACATGGTTTGTGTGTGAAAAAGTCTAAAAATTTATTTTTAATGGCTTATGACTGCTGCTCTACGTATAATGTTGTTCATCATCATTGAGTGTCTCATTAAGGGCACCAAGTAAGCCCCTGCTATCTCAAACTGCTGCTAGCGAGAGAATTATTTTCAGTTTTCATTCTTTTATCTATTTTGGTGTAAAATCTAGATTACCAGCATACTTTTATTTGTTTCTTTGGAGGGCATCCTACTTTAAAGTTTTCTTATTAGCATTAGGGGTATCAATCTTCACAATGTAACCTATAGCCCAAGGAGGAATCTGTAAGTTATTTGGATGATTATTTTTTCTTTTTTATCATCAACACATTATTTGTTTTATTTTTATATTATATTTTTGCATACAGAAATGGAATAAAGTTTATGGTTTTCATTAAAATGGTCATAGAAGGGAATAAAAAAGTCAAGCAGAGCTTCTAATGGTAGTGTAATATGTGTTTACATCAACTTTTGGAATAGTAGATAACTTCACCACTCGCAGATAACTTCCCCACTAGCCGAACACATCAGTGAAGAGACCAGGTTCGAACAAATCACCATATTTTATAATTGAAAAACATCATATGTTTAAGATAAGATGTTACAAGTTTAGGTTGAATTTTGCTATTATTAAAAAAAACAAAAGTATGTTGCTATTATTAGTAAATAAGTGTAACTTTGATTCTATTATAGGTAAAATGGTGACATACTTTACCTTTTCTTTTTTTTTATTACCAAAATAGTGACATACTGATGATATGCATTTTTTGTAGTTTTTACAGGTTGATATCAAACGAAGTCAAGTAAACAGAGACATTGCAAACATAGACCTTTTTTATTAAAAAAATGATAACAGTGTGCATTTTTTTTCTTAAATAAATGCTAATGGGGACCATTTTTGTGCAACCATTGGCCATTTTTGCTAAAAGTTTCAAACAGGTACCATTTTTGTTAAACATCTGTAAACAGTGACCATTTTTGTTAAAAAAAATCAGACAGGGACCATTTTTGTTAAAGATAGACAAACAGGGTCCATTTTGTTAAAATTATGCAAACATGGACCATTTTTATAAAAACAAATGGACCAAGGAAGGGTTTATTTAGTCGTTTGTATGTGGTGTTAACCAACAAATTGGTTAAATTGAAAAGGTAATTAATAATTGGTTGTTTTTTTTCAACCTAAATATATGTGATTTTTTTCTATGTTACCTCATAAAGGTAGGACTTATAGTATGTTTTTCATTCTGGAAAGGTATTTGGTTATGAATCCTTTGCTGGGAATTGAAAATACTACCAATGTATTTGTTTTTGTTTTTGTATTACAGCATCATACTTTCATTTGTGTTGAACATATATCACATATTCGTGCTTTTATATTTTGTAAAGTTTTGGATGACCGTTATACAACCTTTTGTTAAACATGACAATACTATCATTAATCTTCATTCCAAGATTAGTTTAATAAAAAGTTTAATCTTTTTTACATGGTGCATATCAAAAGGTGATTCAACTATCAGAAAAGACAGAAGTAATTTTAGAGGGTTGGATAATAATTGAAAAGGCAGAGTCATGGGTGATTTATAGACATATCATTTTATAAAGTTGTATGTTAAATATTAAAACTTTATTTTCTTTCAATAACTGTAAAACAAAATTTGATTGTTGAAAGTTGTATTATCTTGCAGTTAGACGTTCTTTAGTAAATGTTATAGTTAATACTAGACCTTCTTGTATCTTCATGTTCAAACCAAGATGACTCAAAATTCAAAGTTGAAATTAGTAAATCTTTTAATTATATTAACGGACAAAAGTGAATTTAAGTCAACAAACATCAAAATACGCATATAGCCAATGAAATAATCCAAATAATTTACATGAAAGAATGCAGGATCACAAGTGAGATTTGTAATAAGAACTATAAATAGATTGAACTAAAGACCAAAAGGAAAAGATTCATCGTAGTCGTATTGTGCGTGTATTAGAAATTTTTTACAGATAATATAAAAACTAGAGCTTTTGAAACTTGTATAAGATGAATTTCTAATAAACAAAAACAAAAGGATGTGTGTGGAAATGATTAAGATGTAAGGTTTTTAATGCATACCCAAGTGTTTAAATCTCAATAAGCAAGTTAAATTTATTTTGTTTTTAATTTTTAATTTTCATGTTTGATAAAAACGATTTATTAGTCTGAACTCGCAACCTAAACTTTGAATGAACTCGCAACCTAAACTTTGAAAGGCATGCATGCACCTTACTCATTCCAACTAAATATTGTATTTGTTTTTGTATTTAATAATTTTTAAAAATTTTCCTGTTTTTACTTATCGAGGATATTTGGTAATTTTAGTATGTTCAGTAATTCACAACTAAAAAATTAGCGAAACATTTAGTAATCAAGTGTTTTTTATGTCAAAAAACTAACTCGCAAATGCGAGAAATAGTAACAAACCCATTATAACATAACACTGTTCCTTCTTTCGAATATTATAGTTTAAAGTCTCCTTTTTGGCTTGTGTGTGGTTTTACTAACCTACCCTTTTGGTTTATAAATTTTGTGATTTTGTGACTATGCTGTATGGTTATTACAAAAAAAAACTTCAGTCAAACAAATTAAGAAGTCGAGAAATTGGTTTAAACCTTCGAAACATGGGTCTATGGATGGAAAGTTCCATTCAGATCGTCAACAACTGAAATCATCAATTATTGGTAAACCCGGTTCTATTGCAGTTAAGAGGAAGTTATGTTACGGTTTTGACTCGATATTTTTAACTGCATAAGGTGATTTACAGGAGGTTTTCTAACTCCTAAAATAGTGGGTGGTTGAGGGTGGTTTTATAACTCCTAAGTCCTAACATAGTGGGTGGTTAAGGGTGATTTTATAACTCCCGACATAGTGGGTGGTTAAGGGTGGTTTTTTGGGTGGTATTTTAATCCCGACATAGTGGGTGGTTAAGGGTGGTTTTGGGTGGTATTATAACTCCCGACATAGTGGGGAGTTAAGGGCGGTTTTTCGGGTAGTTTTATAACTCTCGAAATTGTGAGTATATAATCCTGCTTTTGGTCATACATTTCAAGGTATAGAAAATACTTCAATCTGAAAGTGTTTCACGCCTTTCTTTGTATCCAAGCAATCGAAACCCGAATTTTTCTAACAAGTTGAAGCGTATTGATGTTTTTTTGTTTAAGCTGGTGTTGTGTTGAAGCTTTAAGTACATCAAATTCTAAATGGGTACTTTCTTCTGCTTATCAATTGTTTCTTTTTTTGTTTATTACCTTTACTACAGATTATTTAACTTATATATTGTTTATTACTGCATGTTACCTGATTTCTAGATCACAACATTACTTTAAAGTCTATCTTCTTTGAATTGGCATATAATGGAACTAACAAAGGGTATATTTGTTTTTGTTGTCTCTCAGTGAATCGGTTGGGTATTGTAGCAGAACTCAAGGGGCATAAGATACATATCAGCTCACGTACACTCAGATTAAGAAGATAAAACCATGTAAATTTTATGTTACTTTGTGTGAAAAACGTTTAAAATTAGAAAAATTTGATGCTATCACAATGTGCTTCATTTACAAACCTTTTGCCTTAAACCAGTTCAATTAAAAAGATAAAACTATGATGGTACAACCTTTAAAATGAGATAACCATGATGCTAATTTTGCAAAAACTAACTTTTGCGCTGAACACACTTGCACAACAAAATTGATATTTGATCCTTGAGTTTACGTTTTTTGCAATTTTGGTCAAAATTTCTGTTATTTAAATTGAACCAATGACAAATACATATAGCCAGAAACGCATTATGTCAATTAAGCAATGTACTTTCATTTTTTTTTTGTTATTATGCGTTTTATCAATTTATTTACTACAACCGATTTAACCAATGTAATTTGAATTTATTTGACAGTTTTGGTCGTGCTCACTGAAACCCGGTTTATGAGATTCTATTTCATAAACACACACCAATCTATATAAGAATATTTTTAGTTTCTTTTAAGGACCAAAATTGCAAAAGTAAAACAATTTTTTATTTATCAATATTATTTTGCAATTTTCGTCTGTGACTTCAATATAGCGTTTAACATAGTGTGTATATTCTGTTAACATGATTGTATTTATAAGAATATATTTTTACTTTTAACCGTACAATTAGAAAATGGAAGGACGGATGGATCAGAACATGATGATTGAGATAATTTCACGATGTTCGTTAAAGACAATTGGCATGCTACGATGTACGAACAAAGAAATTCAGCATTTGACATATCAACAAAATGTACTGGATCTCTGTAGGCAGCGGAACGCTATTGTGTCGGGTTTTTTCTGCAATATAGGAAACCTTTTCTCGCTATAAAAACGTTGTTTGTCCCCTCAACTTTTTCGATGCACGTTTATGTCAATGAGTTTTTACCTGATCCGTCTAGAATTGTCGCCTGTTCCAAACAGGGAATCATTGTGATTCAATCTGGCCATCCACTTACCTGTCTTCCATGTGTGTAAACCAACAACCAACCAGTTACAAGTACTTCCCAACCCCGAATCTAATTATTATACGTTTAAGGCTGCCTTTGTGATCATTGGTGTCCAACCGTTGCATTATAAGATCTTCCGGTTGTCATTCTCTCCTACATGGTTAGTGACTATCTTTGAGACGTTATGTGTGAAGTTTTATATAATTTATTTTTGTACGTTTTTTATATACTCCCACCCCATACTAATTGAATACAATTTTTTATAGCTTACCTGAAGATTTTTCTGTTGATTTTGAGTGGTATACTTTTGAAAATTTTGACTCCAAATCATGGGCTTGGCGTCAGGTTGATACCATCAACTTGCCTCCATCTGACTCTCCTACCGATAATGAACTAATCACCAGCGGAGGCAGAGTGTATATGTTATTACAGTCCGGGAATATATTCAACATTGACGCAGTTTCTGAAGTATGGGGAATATTTCCATCACCACGTACACCAGGAGATCATTTAGTATACAGTTACAAGAGACTCCATAAACATGAAGGAAAGTTGGGAATTGATTGTGAGCTTTCAAATGGCATTTGGGATCATTGGGTTCTTATGGTTGACGACTCATGGATGCAGTTACGTTTGAGTAATCACAGTGAGGTAGGAAATGATTCATGGGATTATTTATATTATCGTCGTGGACCCCAGACTGCAAATGAAACATTTGGTTTCTACAACACAAACGTTTCCTTCTACAGAGGAAACGATTTACTACAGGTTGTTTGGGTTCACAAATCATTTCAAGTTTTTGGCTTTCAGTCAGATTTTGTTCCTACGATTTTTTCGGGTAGATAATTGGTTGTATAACAATAACATAGACATACAAATTCAATATTAGAGTTGGTTAATACATTCCCGGTGCCAATTGTTTCCTAAGGGTGTGTAGTATGTGACATTTAATATTATCATTTATGCAAGTAGTATCTCGATAGCGATTAAATTTCTATTAGGTGATACAATGATATTAATAGTAAAAAATAAATATGTTTTCAAATTTGGAATAAACACTATAAAAAAACCACAACCTTTTTTAAATTCACTGTAAATGAGTAAAAAAAATGGTTTATGTGCTTGGTGAGGTCTATTATGTTTTGTCCAAAACTAAAACATTTTCAATTTTAGTTATTTTTTCAATACGTGTCGAGATTAACTTGTCGGTATTGAATGCATTTAGTCAAGTAAAAAACAACAATTTAACCCAAACTGAATAATGTTCAAATAAAATGCATTTTTTATATAATTGCCAAGAAGAATATGCTATACTTGTAGATAACGAACACTTGCATGCACGAGAATCTCTTAATGCCAACCAGAAATTTGCGTACGATGAGATAATGAGGTACGTGGATGAAGATATCTCGGGAGTCTTCTTCATAGACGGTCCCGGTGGAACTGGAAAGACATTTTTATACAAGGCTCTGTTGGCTAATATGGTTCTCGTGGTCATATAGCACTTGCAACGGCTACGTCTGGTGTCGCGGCTAATAACATGCCAGGAGGGAGAACAGCTCACTCACGGTTCAAGATTCCCATTAACGTTGATAACAACTCGATGTGCAGTATAAATAAACAAAGTGGCACGGCTCAGTTACTTCGTGCTGCAAAGGTTATCATCTGGGATGAAGCATCGATGGCTAAGATGCAAGCAGTGGAGGCAGTTGATCGAAGTATGCAAGACATCACAGGTGAGAACCTTCCGTTCAGTGGAAAAATAATGGTTATGGGAGGTGACTTTAGACAGGTATTGCCGGTCGTCAAACGTGGCACGCGAGCACAAATCGTAGACGCTAGCGTACGAATGTCGCGTCTATGGCGTTCTGTTATAAGGTTACGCTTAACTCTCGATATGAGAGCGGTAACTGATCCATGGTTTTCTGATTTTTTTTATTACGGGTTGGTGATGGAAATGAGGAAACAGTGGAATGGAGCTTCATTCGGATACCTGATGACATGGCCATTCCATTCACCGGTGAAGGTAAATCGCTCGATGCTTTAATTGATGCAGTATTTCCATCTTTGCAATCAAATGGGTATGATTCGGATTTTATCATTTCAAGAGCGATAATGTCAACAAAAAATAAAAGTGTTGATGACATTAATGATAAACTTATCGAACGGTTTTCTGGAGATCAAATGGTTTACTATAGCTTCGATGAGGCTGAAGATGATACCAATAACTCATACCCTGTTGAATTCTTGAACTCTCTAATTGTTAGTAGTCTGCCTCCTCATTACCTTCGTTTAAAAGTTGGTTGCCCAATCATGCTGCTACGGAATATCGATCCGTTTAATGGATTATGCAATGGTACCAGGTTGATATGCAGAGGTTTCCAGCGAAATGTGATTGACGCAGAAATAGCCGTTGGCGAACATGCCGGCAAAAGAGTCTTTTTGCCAAGAATTCCATTATGCCCGTCAGACGAAGACATGTTCCCATTCAAGCTGAAAAGAAAAAAAAATTCCAATTCGTCTTAGTTTCTCTATGACGATCAATAAAGCTCAAGGACAAACGATTCCAAATGTTGGTGTATATCTACCGGAATCTGTCTTTTCACATGGCCAACTTTATGTGGCATTGTCCAGAGGAGTATCTCGCGTCAATATGAAGGTATTAGTAATCCCGGCAAAAACATTTATTCATGATAGATGCTACACAGCAAATGTCGTGTATAAAGAAGTGTTATATGATGAATAAGGTACAATCGAAATCTTAATAATTTACAAGTATTAGCATATGTTTTTAATATAATGAATTAATGGATAAAAGGAAACAAGGCGTATATGTATTTTCAAGTTCAAAATAAGCTAAAAGTCTGCAAATCGTAATAAGGGTCGTACATTTATCTTGAAAAATCATGGTTTTTGTTTTTTAATTAATATCATTTTCTATGGATTTGACTGTGTGAGTATCTTTTGGCAGGTGAAGACTGTTTTTATAGATGGCCTACCAATATATAAATCAAGCAAAAGAAGAATCATTTATGGTTCAATCAGAATGATGGGACCTTCCATATCATCCAGCTCAAAAGTCGGATCCATTAAGCCATTAGCAGCCTCCTCATCAGACATATTTGACGATACAGTACCTTCCAAAGGTATTCGTTAAATTATACAAAATAACATTGATTTCAATGAAAAAGAAAATGTTTAACTAGATTTTTCTTAAACACTTCAGATGTTCTTGATTTATGGCAAAAAACTGATGTTGTATGTTTTGACGTGGATAGCACTGTGTGTCTGGATGAAGGCATTGGTGAACTTGCTGAGTTTTTTGGAGCTGGGAAAGCTGTTGCTGAATAGTTTACTAGGTTAAAATTGTCTTTTGTACTTAATTAAAAGTATTTTTTTTCTTTTTACGGTTTATGTTTATAATTATATCAATTTGTTCGTGTGCTTATAGAGCCATGGGTGGTTCAGTGCCTTTTGAAGAAGCCTTAGCTGCCTGTCACTATTCAAACCTTCATTATCAACAATTCAATATTTTCTTGAAAAGGGCCCCCCAAAGTATGATGCCCTAAAACCCTAAACCCTAAATTGTAATAAAGAGGCATGTTAACTTTTTTTTTTTTTTGCTTTTGATTTGGTAGACTTTCACCTGGCATAATGGAATTGGTCCAAAAGCTCAAGGGAAGTGGTAAAATTGTATACTTGATCTCTGGTGGCTTTTGTCAAATAATCAATGTAAGCAATTTGTTAATAAAAATAACTATTTTGAATGATATATTTTTGTTTTTTTGATGGGTAAATTGAAGGGAATAGCAACGTACTTTACTCTTTACCAATATGGCCAATGCAATTCATTTTTTACCATAATAGCATTGTACTTGCATGTCTTTATCCTTAATAGCAACATACTTACATTTGTTTTATAGATAATAGCAACATATAATTCCGTAATAGCGACTTGGCTTGAAATTTCAGGTTTATGCTACAGTGAAAGTGATGGTGGCTGGGTTTTGGATCATAATCTGACATGTGAGCTGGTTCCCGTTATGATGTTTCTTAAACTACAACACACATAGGAACATTTAACACACATCTTTTTTTTCTGTTAGACAAAATTGCCCCTGCCAAATATTATCTAATACGCGTTGTTGTTATCTGTTTCTTCTTCTTCGTAGGTTACGACTCCCAGATTCTAAGAAGGTAGACTCTGGTTTTTCTATTGTTCACCGACTTTCATTTTTCTATTTTCTTATGTTTTTGGTTTTTCTGCTAATTTGCGTTTTCTATTGTTCCCCGTGTTTCTAATTTTTGTACTTTTTATATTTAACGCAAAATAGCAACACAAATTTTTTTCAAATGCAAAACAACAAGCATGCATATTTATTTCTAATACAAAATTCCCTTGTGATAATAGACAAGTACCCTAAAAATATAGTACAATGTATATTTAACGTAAAATAGCAATGTACATTTGTTTTTCAAACGCATAACAAGAAATATGTATATTTATGTCTAAATCAAAATAAAACCCCTCTCCTAATCATTGAAACATAACTATTTGTCGTAAAAAACTATTCACCGCCCCTGTTTGGACGATGCATTTGACTATAAAACTTGATATCACGATGCATTTGACTATTTTTGACCATAATTACTGCAATAATCCATTAGCAAAACCAAACCATTCAATGCATATCAAAAGTCAGTTATTCAACGACATAACTAATCACTGTACCTCGCATTCGACGTTTGATGAAAGGAAAATAATCGCCATCCAAAAACTATTCATGTAAATGAAATTAATCGTCGTCTGCTGCATAGCGTGTGTACACAACAACTTCTTTTTCAATTTAAAATAACCAAATAAAACAGTAACCACCTACCCATTACTAATCAAAGCAACCTCGACACCCCCCTCCCCCCCCCCCCCCCCCCACCGTCGCCGCATCGCGAGGGACGCCTGCTAGTGTATATATATATATATATATATATATATATATATATATATATATATATATATATATATATATATATACTCCAAAAATAACTTTTTAAACATTTTTACCCTTAGAAATACCAAAAAAAACTCTTCAAAAAAAAAGTTTCCAATTCTATCAACTCAATCTCACTTCTTTTAAAATTCAATAATAGATCTTTCACAAAACACACCTCCTACTTTTATTTTGCCACTGTTTGATATTTTTCAAACCGAACCTTATTCGTGTTACCCACATTTTAACTCACCGCAATATAATTTTATCCCAGGTGATTCAACGTTTTACATGGCTGCATGATAAATTTTCCATGAACAACAATCCCAACCAAAAAGCTAATCCTAAGCCATACTATAAACCCAACCTCTACCTGATTGACAAGATGAGAGTGATGTCACTACTAGAAAACTGGGGGGTTAGCCACGCACATTTGCGTGGCTGTTGTGTGGCAAAAGCCGAATAGTGACGCAATAGCCACGAAAACTGACCTGTGGAAGAACCCTTTGTGTCTAAATTGTAGTGACGCTTTAGCCACGCAAATTTGCCACGCAACTACCACGCACAGTTTACCACGCATTAGCCACGCCATTTTAACACACAATAGCCACGCGAATTATCCACGCCATAGACACGTACAATTAGCCACGCAATAATCCGGAAAATTTTATATCGCAATTTCCACACAAATTTAGCCACGCAATTGCCACACACCGTTAGCCACGCAATTTCCACAAAAAATTAGCCACGCAATTAACACACTAATTTAACCACGCAATTGCCACACACAGTTAGCCACGCAATTACAACAAACTTTTAGCCACGCAATTGCCACACATAATTAGCCACGCAATTGCCACAAAAAATTAGCCACGCAATTTCCACACAAAGTTTAGCCACGCAATTTCCACACAAAATTAGCCACGGAATTGCCACACAAAATTAGCCACGCAATTACAACGCATTACGTTTTTTTTTTAAAATACCAGAATATTATTTTTAATTCCAATTTTTTTTGTCATTAACCACATTTGACAAAACACACACACACATATATATATATATATATATATATATATATATATATATATATATATATATATAAACAATATATATAAACAACGAAACTAATTAAAACACAACTAATCAAATATTACGATAAAGTTTGTTTAACATTCTAAAAAAGTCAAATAAGAAATACCACGAACCACGTCTAATTGTTTCAAAAACATTCTAAAACGTCAACTTGTTTAAAAAACATACAATTAAGAAGGACCCGGACCACGTTGACTCATTTGTCGCATCATTTCTTCCAATTTTTTTTGAAACTCATCTTGCGACTGTTTTAGTATTTGTTCCATTTGTTGTTGTTGTTGTTGGAAATTATCGACCATTTGAGCTTGACTTTGTTGCAAATTTTCCACTTCTGCACGTAAGCTCATGATCTAAAAAATAATAACATATTATTAGTTTGATCTATAATAACAACATACAATCAATTTTAAACTACAAAAACACACTTTATATTGGCAATGGATGCCACCTCCCTCTCCCCTCTCCCCTCTCCCCTCTCTCCACCCTCTTTTTATCTTTTGTGGCGACCACAATTCATTGTTACTGGCCACTTCAAGCACTCGTGTTTATAACCATTATTGATAGAAAAGATAGAAACACAAATATAGTGAAACATAACAATTGAAATCCAAAATTTGTATATATATATTTGACATTTCTCTATAATGGATATTATAATATATTTAATTTAAAGTGTATATATATATATATATATATATATATATATATATATATATATATATATATATATATATATATATATATATATATATATAAAAGCTAAAATTATGTGTATGTAGATTTGAAATAATTTGCTTACTCACCACGTGCAGAATCACATGCTATTTGTAGTCTTTCTTCCCAATTTAAGACACGTGAACTTGTATCTACACAAGTGATTTTCAAGATTAGTACTAAAGAGTTATTTCATTCTCTTTTTTCCAAATTAAGTCATGTATAGGGAAATTGGATGAGAGGGTTATGTCGTGATAGAGTGTTGTATACATAAAGTCTATTTTTTGTAATGAATAAAGTGTCTTAATGAGACTAAGTGATAATTGTATGTGTATATTAAAAAAAAATTCGAAATATTCATCAATTTTAACATGGGAGGAAAAACGAGGAAGGGCAAATAGGTAAACGATGGGTGTCGTAATACATTAAGCGTAAGTTTTTGGTTTAACCTAGTTTAGTCATTGTGTCCCGATTAAGTAAAAAAGAAACAATTATATATAGCTCTCTGGATTAAGTGGTTGACCCCATTAAGCCCATTAAGTCAAAACCAAACAGCCCTTCGGTCTTATGTGTTTGTAATTTTAAAGAAAAAAAATACAATATATCAAAACTAAAGAAGAAATACCAATGATGAGAAATACCAAATAGATGACTTTGTAAGTTCCCATTAGCCATGCACTCATAGATAATTCCCTTGTGCTTCCCTTGAACGCAGTACCCAACGAGAGAAGTTAAGTTTTTATGATGAACACTCAAGAGTAAATACGCCTGTTCATGAGAGAATTTGTTACATTAATAACGTTTCACATCAAAACAAGACATTTATAATTTGAGAGTTAGTTACCTCAGCCTGAAATTCTTTGTCCCCTTGAAGAGATGACTTAGAAAGCATCTTAACAGCAACGTCAACATCACCAATACACCCTTTGTAAACTTCTCCAAATCCACCTTTCCCGATTACAACTTTGAAGTTGTCAGTGATGATTTTAATCTCCGAGTACGTGAACTTCTGTTTTTTTATTTCCAACCCGGTTCTTGTTTTCCTTTTGTCTGCATGCATACAATCTTTATATTACTTGATTTTGAATAAAGATTTTGTACAAAGTTATTGAATGAAATAGTAGCGATTTTCATACCATGTGCTTTTTGTTTCTTTACTATCCAAACTATGGTCAATGCGGTTATGATCACAAAGATGGAAGCAATCGTTGCGATTGCTGGAACAATGATTTTTTTATCCTTCTTTTTGCAACGATTCGTGCCACAATCGCCATCAAAACTGATTTTGGGGAATAAATATTAAATTCTGAAGAAATAGTATTTAAATTCTAGAAAATCGTTAGCAAACCTCAATAACAATGATCCCTTCTTTGATTTTTCCAGGAGCTCTTTTGGAATCCGTCCCGTAAAATTGTTAACTTTTAAATTGCTATAATAAATAGTAACTAATATTAATTTTTTAATTTTTTATACAAAACTTTTTAAAGCTAGTTCAAGGGGGAGATAACTTACAGGACCTTTAGGAATTTCAGCTCAGAGAGAAAATCGGGCACACTTCCGGTTAAGCTATTGTTCGACAAATCCCTGAAAATATAAATGGTAAAAATAACACATACAGTTCTAGGAGTTAAGTTTTGTATAAAACATTATTTTAGTTAAATATATCTTTGTAAGAGTGTTTGACTTACAAGGTTTCTATCAATGTGAGATTAGCTATTCCAGGATCTATCTCTCCCTTCAAACCGCTTGTAGACAAGTTCCTGATTATAACTATTTATTAAACATTGAAAACTGAAAATTTTAAAGGTCTGAAAATGCATACATACAAGAATACAATTCTATGAGAATCCGTATCTATTTCATCATAATTGCATCTCACACCATCCCAAACAAATTCCCGTGGAGCACATGGATCTCCTTGCCAGTTTCTTGTTACTCTGTAAACAGACTTAATGCTCCTAATTACATCAATTTATATCAAATACTATAAATTTCAAACAATCAATTTTTTAAAAAATTCAACATAAAATTGAACAATATAATGAATACATCAAACAAATCAACATCTTATACCTAAATAACATTCAATTTGAACAAATTCAACAAAAATTTGAAAGCTAGGGTTTTACCTTTTGGGTGAAAATGGAAGATTATGAAGCTTTCTTGAGGAAAAGGAGATGGGGGAAGTGAACAACAATCATCCGGCGGCTAAATAATCGAAATACACCGCCGATCGGCGGTGGTAGTCGGGCGCACAAAACCGTCACAGGAGCAAAGGAACCGAGGGCAGCGACGGTTGGAAAGGAAGAAGAAGCATCGGCGGCGGTGGTTACCTTCGGCCGGCGATGGAGCTTCGTTGGAGAAGAAGAGTGGCGGTGATGGTTCGTCGGAGGGCAACGTCGCAGCGAAGACAGGGAAAAGAGGAGACAGCGTCCGTTTTTTTTTTTTTTGCTTGGAATATGCTCGATGACGGGTTGGAGAGGGAGTGTTGGATCTGATCATTAAAGCCAACCCGGTGGCTAAAGTGTGGCTGTTTAGCCACGCAATTGCCACGGCCACATGTATTTTCTTTAATGCACAATGTATAATACCCTAATGCGTAAGAGGGAGTCTTGGATCTGATCATTAAAGCCAACCCGGTGGCTAAAGTGTGTCTGTTTAGCCACGCAATTTCCACGGCAACAGGTATTTTCTTTAATGCACAATGTACAATACCCTAATGCGTGAGCGGAAAAGTTATTAAAGCGGAACCGGTGGCTAAAGCGTGGCTGTTTTTGCCACGTAATTTCGACGGCATGGGGTATTTTATTTAATGCAAAATTTACAACACCTTAATGCGTGAGCGGGAAATTCATTTAATTGCATTTGGTGGCTAAAGCGTGGAAAACAATTATTATAATATTTCGTGGTATTTGCGTGGTTAACTAGCCACGCATTTTCCACGCAATTAGACAGTGCGTGGCCAATGTGTGGTTAATTAGCCACGCAATTACCACGACTGTATTTTATTTTTACGTTTTTCCAAGGTCAAACATTATTTTTTGAGTTCATTTTTTGTACATCGTTTATTATACTTTAGTATCTATATATTCCTCAAAATATACGTAAATTCGACTTACACACAAGCGTGTACACCTTTCAAACCCGTTGTTCATTTAAAACGTTATCCTTTCAATGTGTATAAGTACTTGTGATTTTAACACACCGACACATTGATGTGCATACATTCATACTCATGGACACACACACACATGTATACATATACTTTACACACACATACATAATTATACCCATAAACTCACACATACATATGTTTATACACCTTGAAAAGATAAACCTTGAAATGAATAACGGGTTTGGAATGTGGACACGCTTATGTGTAAGTCGAATTTACGTATAAACTGATAAATATAAAGATAATATTGTATTATAAGGATGTGCAAAAAATGAACCCAAAAAAATAATGTTTACCCTTTAAAAACGAAAATACAAAAATCTTTGTTTTAATTGCGTGGCTAATTAGCCACGCATTAGCCACAAAACCAGACAGTGCGTGGTAAATTAGCCACGCAATTAACACGACTGTATTTGTATTTTTCGTTTTTTGTAGGCCAAAAATTAATTTTTTGGGTTCATTTTTTGTACATCCTTATTATACTTTATTATCTTTATATTTATCCGTTTATACGCAAATTCGACTTACATACAAGCGTGTGCACCTTCACAACCCGTTGTTCATTTCAAACGTTATCTTTTGAAGGTGTATAAGCACTTGTGATTTGAATACACCAACACATTGATGTACATACATACATACTCATAGACACACACACACACACGTAATATTCATAAAATTAACAATAATAATAAAAATATGAGACTAATAATAATAATAATAATAATAATAATAATAATAACAATAATACCAATAATTAATTATACGAAAGAGATGTATTGAACGAAAACGAAAAAATAATACGAAATAAATAATAATAATAATAATAATAATAATGAGACTAATAATAATAATAATAATAATAATAATAGCAACAATATTTAACCACGCCATAGCCACCAATGTATTTACTGATTCTTTAAACCATTGTGCGTGGTAGATGCGTGGATATTTAACCACGCCATAGCCACCAGCCCAATTCCTGATTCTTAAAACCATTGTTCGTGGAAAATGCGTGGCTATTTAGCCACGCCATAGCCACCAGCCTATTTCCTGATTCTTTAAACCATTGTTCGTGGAAGATGCGTGGCTATTTAGCCACGCCATAGCCACCAGCCCATTTCCTGATTCTTTAAACCATTGTGCGTGGCTATCGCGTGGCTAAGTTTGCCACGCAACGACAACGAATTTATGATGCGTTGTAGTTCCGTTACAAGTGCGTGTCTAAAATTGGGGTGTAATTGGTGCGTGGTAATTGCGTGTCTATTTAGCCACACAAAATTTGCGTGGCTATTTTTCGTGGTAGATGCGTGGCTATTTAGCCACGCAACAGCCACGAATTTCTTATGCGTTGAGGTTCCGTCACAAATTCGTGTCTAAATTTGGAGTTTCAGGTTGTGTGACAGATGCGTGTTAATTGCGTGGCTATTTAGACACGCAAAATTTGCGTGGCTATTTTTCGTGGCTAAATACCCCATTTTCTAGTAGTGTGTAGTCATCGGCAACACCCAACCAAAATCTGAAAACTGTGACACATAGTATTTTTTACGTTTTTTTTATATATTTTCGTAGTTTGCATTTCTTGTTTTGTATTTTCGTTTCTATAATGTAGGTTATTTTTAATTTTAATGAAATAATTATTTTTATTTTAATTAAAATTATTTATATCTTAAAGTAAATTAAATAAAGAGGTATGTGAATATGGAGAGGGGGATGTGATTTGTACACAACAATTTTTGTCTGTACACAACAATATACTGATTCTGATGCATATAGTACAAATTTCTTAAAGCACAAATTGTTATGTATGAATAAAAATTGTTGTGGACACATCACTTCCAATTAAGAATATATGACAAACAAACTTCCAATTATGTATATATATATATATATATATATATATATATATATATATATATATATATATATATATATATATATATATATATATATATATATTAATTACCAAAATGAACATGTGAGAGTTTTTCATTGTTCATTTGGTACCTGTTATTTCCAGGATCATAATTACTAAATTCAGATAATAGTATTATTGGTAAAATATAGGATACAAATTGTAAATAAGTTTTGATTTGGAAATAGCAAATTTGATTCTTCTTATAGCAAACTTTTATATTTACGTTTTTTCCCCTCAACTAATTTTGAATTAATTGTTTTCACCCTATTTATTATAAAGTTATATTATTGGTATTTCGTAAGTTACGATTCCAGTCCCTTATTATATTTTAAAGTTACATTTTTCGTCCTTTACGTAAATTGTCTTTGTCGAGCTGCGTTTTTTCAATATACGGGGCTTCCGCAGCATTACGCGGACTGTCCGAATACTAGTTAAGAATATATGACAAACATAGAAATGAGTCTATGTGTTGAGGTGGAGCTCTAGGTGTGAGTTCATTAAGCCATCCGCATGAACTCTAAAAGAGTTTAATAAAATATTAGGGAAAATGACTTATAAGGGTAATTATGTTTCAAAACTGTTCAAAAAACACCATCCAAGTTTAGTCTGTTCAAAAACCACCATCCAAGTAAGGCCTTTGTACAAAAAACATCATCCAAGTAAGACCGTTGTACAAAAAACACCATCGAACTACATGTTTTGTTTAAATTTTACCCGATGGTAACCGGCTCTTGCGGGTTAAAGGATGACTTGGCCGGTCACCAAGTATTAGGCCAACTCATCCTTTAACCTGCAAGAGCCGGTTACCATCGGGTAAAATTTGAACAAAACATGTAGTTCGATGGTGTTTTTTGTACAAAGGCCTTACTTGGATGGTGTTTTTTGTACAAATGCCTTACTTGGATGGTGTTTTTTGAACAGACCAAACTTGGATGGTGTTTTTTGAACAGTTTTGAAACATAATTACCCTTATAAGTCATTTTCCCTAAAATATTTTATAGGAGTGAGAAATAGTTAAAGTTGATTTTTGAGAATTGAACTCTATGATATCTCTTTTATATTAGGGTAAATTGCATAAAAGTCACTAACTTTTCTAATTTTCTCGATTTTGACACTGTATTTTTAGTTTTTGCAATTAAGTCATTATATTTTCAGAAAATTGCAATTAAGTCATTATGTTTTCCAAAAAGTTGCGAAAATGACCATATGACAGGATGGCAACAGGTTACCAGGTCATATGGTCAAATTTGCAATTTTTCAGAAAACATAATGACTTAATAGCAAAAATAAAACATAGTGTCAAAATCAAAAAAATCTGAAAAAGTTAGCGAATTTTATGCAATTTACCTTATGCAATTTATATAACTTAATCACTTTACATGCCTCATACGTGTCCAAAAAAGTAAATTTGTTGTTACCTTGATTTTCCATTTAAAATACTCAAATTTATTGACATAAAAGTGGAATTTCAAAAAGATTTAGGATAAATGCATACGAAACCTTCTTTTACTTAAAAAAAATTCTAGTTTAAACTCTTAATACTTTTTTTTTTCATTGAAATTAAGTTTTTTTTTTTAAATGAGTATACATTTTTTGTTTTATTGAAAACAAGTACTTTAATTTCGAATAAGACGGCGTCTTTCTTTATTTTGTCTATTTTCACAATTTTTAGCGATTAAGTATTTCAAAAAATCTAGTGATTAAAATTATGCATTTTATGTGTTCGAGTATGCAAATGCTACTAGCTTGACAGGTTGTACTGCCAAATATTTTTTTTTCAATAAGAAAGTTGATGGACTCGATTAAAAAAATGGTAAAAGTATATTGAACTTTTTATCTACTTAGCTTAAACTATCTTTGTAAATGTTTAACCATTTAAGTTTTATTTTTACCTAATTTTGTTGTATTAGGTAATTTATAATTGTATTCTGTTTTGGAACGATAACATGACAATTCCACGGCTAATATTGTTGCTGAAGATTCACATATAAACATTAAAATAATTTTATTAAATAATAATCAAGTTTTGCTTTTGTATCATTGTAAAATTCTATTTTATTTTTGTACATTTATATAAATCAATGAACGAACATCAATATAGATTTTTATAACCCGTCATATAAAGACATTGTTTACATAACCAATTACCCAATAGGATATTCACACTGAGGGCATGTAAGTTAGTTGTTATTCGTATGCATTTATCCTAAATCTTTTTGAAATTTCATTTTAGGACAATAAATTTGATTACTTTAAATGGAAAAACAAGGTAACAACAAATTTATTTTTTGGACACATATAGGGCATGTAAAGTGATTAAGTTATATAAATTGCATAGGGTAAATTGCATAAAATTCGCTAACTTTTCCAGATTTTTCGATTTTGACACTATGTTTTATTTTTGCTATTAAGTCATTATGTTTTCTGAAAAATTGCAAATTTGACCATATGACCTGGTAACCTGTTGCCATCCTGTCATATGGTCATTTTCGCAACTTTTTGGAAAACATAATGACTTAATTGCAATTTTCTGAAAACATAATGACTTAATTGCAAAAACTAAAAATACAGTGTCAAAATCGAGAAAATTGGAAAAGTTAATGACTTTTATGTAATTTACCCTTTATATTATATAAAATTTAATTTTATTAAGCTCTCATTAAAGATGTTCTAACCTAGATTCATTTACTTAAAAGATGATGACTAAGCCAATGTGGGATTAGCCCACTTGGTAGAGGCTTTGCCCTTTTAGACAGAAGGTCTCGGGTTCTAATCCCGGCATAGGTGTTTCTAACTTGGAGTTCTAACCATTAACCACTAACTAGCCCTTCAAAAAAAAAAAAAAAAAAAAAAGGGTGATGACTACATACACCCATTAACCAATTAATCATCTTCTTATACTATAAAGTTCATTTAAGACAAAATATTATAACTTCATACAATCCGTACGTTTAAACGAAACCGCCTTCTTAATAAGATCATAACCTACCAAGAAATTTATTTGTGCAATATTTCCGAAGATGACAACGCCATCCACCGGAACGAACGCCAAGCAAATTAAATCATTTCCTATTTGAACAAAACTGTTCATGGAATCCAACTCCAAATCCGCCCCACTGAAATGAGCCACCATCATCGGAAGATCCATCACCTCAGTCCGGTTGTAACACAACCTTAGGTTGTTTTCCTCGTCAGGACCAATCGGCTGGATATCCTTCATCAAAAGCCTCACCGCCAACTCTAGCCGATCGTAGAACTCTTCAGGAAAGAACGTTAACGATGTTCCCGAGTCGATAATGATGTTACCCTCCACAGAAGTAGGTTTCGTGGTGTTAAATTCAACACGTTTCCCTCCGACGGTCATGCCTTTAAAGTTCAGGTAGTAAAAGGTGTCGGGGTATCGGGGAAGTATCGGTGTGGAAACCACCCCATCTCCGGTAACGATGGCATCATCACCAAAGTACATTTTACTCGATCTTTCTACATGAGAAAACATCTGCACAAGACAATATGAAAACTTCCTGTTAATGGAAGACCCCATTTGTGTGATAAGCGAGAAAGCCCCACCTCCGAGCCCGATTATCCCATTTTGGTCTTCAGTAAACTTGCCTGCATTTCTATGCCCGCACCCAAAGACCAAACGAGGATACGCCAACGAGACGCCTTCCGTAGTTGACTGGAGTGTAAGCGTCTCCGTCGCTAGCTCACCGGAGCTATACGACAGATCTCCATACACAACCAGATACAAACAAGTGTTGTCGGACGTGGTGCAAGACCTCATCGGGACCAACATGCACGACGTGGAGTCACAGGATATCGAGTTAAAAGTGGAGGAATTGTCGGGGCTGTAGATAGGAAGCTTTTGGTCGTAACAATACGAACAAGGTTTGCATTGTGTCCATATTATGTCACTCCCGGTATCAGCAGCTCCGATGACTTCTTGAGGTGGAGTGCCGATTGATATCTTCATTAGATAATCAGCTAAATGAGGGTCGGGAAAGATATTAGTGACGCCGGAAAGCCTGGAGTTGAAAAACTGAGCACGATGGAAAGAGCGGTTGAAAGCGGCAACCAATCGCCGGGAAACTGTGATGGAAGGATCGTAAAAGGGAGATGATGGTGAGTCCCGATGGATGAGATCGGTAGTGAAACCAACACTCGTAGTGGTTGGTAGGATAAGAATTGAACCTAGGAAATATAATAGTACCCATATTTTTAAGTATCTTCTGTCTGATAACGTAATTGTGTTCATGGTGTGTTTATGAAACAAGAGATCTTGAGCCATAGAATATTTAAAGCAGCACATTTTATTTGTTCAACTTCTCTTCTTTCTTTTTTTCGCGATTATTTGATTATTTTATATTTTACCTAAACTACCAAACAAATGTTTTGCTCTTATGATTTGGTAAATCAAATTTGGTGATCCGCACAAGCATTCATACATAAGATTGCAAAATAACATCAGCTTAAGCTGTTTAACATCTGGTCAAGAAGATTATATCAATAGTACTCCCAAATTATTGTCCTTGGCAAAAAAGGAAAAAAAAAAAAAAAAAAAAAAAACATCATCCGCGTCTGATCAATCGTCGTTTACCTGCTTTTTTTACTCCGTAAAATACTAACACAAAGTTTGAGTAGTCATTCAAGTTACTTGAAAATCGTTCGGGTTTAGCCCTAGATTTGCAGTCATTTTCTCGATCACATCTTCCACATGATTTTCTATAAGTTGTTTTCTGATGTTCTTTTCTCCCTTCACTTCAACTCTATATTGTTTTAGTAAACCCCCAAAACAGGAGTTTGTGACTAAAATTAGTCGTGATAAGTTGTCAAAAAATATCTAGTACAACCGAAAATGACCAATTAGTTTTTTTTTTTTTTTTTTTTTTTCACTCATTCACCAGAACAATAAAATAAAAACAATTTATAGACCAGATTTATCATCTACACAATTTATAGACTACATTTATCATCTACATAATTTCTCTATAATGTCATGCAAGTTAATTTATTTGGCCAACAATGCCTCCCTTAAATATAAATTAAACTTGCTCCTCATTGTTGCCAATGCCTTTGATATCACACATTCAGATGTTAGGACATCCCCCATTTCTAGTGCAAGCGGATTACACTATTATGTTATATTTTTAGACCACCATACTCACTAAATTTGGTTCTATCCATTGAATCAAATATCAGATTTATTCAACAAATATCTTGAATTTTTCCAATATGTCAAAACTCAATTCCAAACGACCATCAAAACTCTCCAAAGTGACAATGGAGGGGAATATGACAACAAAACCTTTCGTGACCTTTTTGTATCTAACAGAATTAAATTCTAGTTCTCGTATACTCACACGTCCCAACAAAATGGCAAATTCAAGCGCATGTTTCGCTCCAATAACAACATCATGCATACTCTTCTTTTCCACTGACATATTCCCCTACACACAGGGTGGAAGCACTCCACATGGCCACCCACTTACTCAATATCACCCCCTTCCACTTCTATAGAAAATGATACCCCTTACTATCGCCTATTCCAAAACCATCCTTCATACTCACACCACACGATGTGTCTTCTTAGGATACCCTATTCACCATCATGGTTCCTGCTGCCTTGACCTTTCTACACGAAAAATCATTATATCCTGTCATGTTACATTTGAAATATGACATTTCCTTTTGGATTAGTGACTCTTACCGACCCCTTCCCTCATACTCCTTCCTCAATCATCACACCGTTCCTTATCCTCCCTTACGAGATATCCTTCACTCCAAATCGTATACCAAACCCGTTCCACCTCCTACCACCGAGCCCATCCATGGCTTCAGTCTCCACCCCTCCCACTACCCTATACCATCACCACCTCCCCCCTCTCAGCCTACCCACATCATGACCAACCCTGACAAGAATGGCATCACCAAACCCATTCAAAGACTAAATCTCCACACCACCATCCTCTCACACATCCCTCAGTCTCATATGCAGGCATTATAGAAACCTGACTGGCTAAAAGCTATGAACCAGGAATATAATGCTCTTATTTCCAACCGGATATGAGAGTTTATCCTATACCTCCTGGGTTAACGTGGTACACTTATTGTGGCTTTTCTATCACAAGTTTTATGCAGATGGTTATCTTGCTTAGTACAAGGCTCGTGTTGAGGCCAACGGACGTAGTCAACAGCCTGGAATAGGTTGTGACGAGATTTTTAGTCCCATGGTCAAACTTACAATCATCCGTACTGTGCTCAGCCTTATAGTTTCTCGTTACTAGCTCATTCATCAGCTTGATGTGAAGAATGCCTTTCTTCATGACCACTTACAAGAGTCTGTATATATGTATCAACCTCATGCTTTCGTGACCCTGACTTCCTAGATCATCTATGTCAACTACAACGCTCTCTTTATGACCTTAAGCACCCCCCCCCCCCCCGAGTGTGGTATCATCAATTTGCTCAATATGCTATTCAGATCTGTTTTTAACACAGTCGCCTTTCCTCACAACACTTAATATTTACTTCTGTATATGGATAATATCATTTAGCCAGCCTCATCCACCGAGCTCTTACAATAGATTATCTCTCAGTTGGGTTAGGAGTTTTTTATGACAAATCTCGGTGTACTAGACTATTTTCTGGGTATTTCAGTAATCCGATCATCTACACGTCTTTTCTTTCTTAGAAAACGTATGTAGTTAAGCTTCTTGAGCGAGCCTACATGCTCAACAGCAACCCTACACGCACCTCTATTGATCCGGTTCACAAACTGGACTCTATAGGTGATCCGATGGCCAATCCCACTCTTTATCACAACCTGACTAGAGGTCTTCCGTACCTCACCTTTACCAAACTGACATTGCGTTCGCAACACAAAATATATGTCCCTAGATTCATGATCCTATAGAGCCAGATTTTCACGCTCTAAAACACATCTTATGATACATTCGTGTCACGATCTCTCACGACCTTCAAATTCTCATTTCTTGCTCCCATCAACCTCATTACCTATTCGGATGCTGATTGACGGGCGGGGGGATATTCGACGACCAGGCACTCCATATCTTGATAATGTTTTTTTATAGGGGACAACTTGGTCTCATGGTCACCTAAAAGCCAGGGGTGGTCATATTTTGCTCGAGTGCCGAAGCCGAGTACCGAGGAAACGCTCATGCTGGTGCTCAAACCAACTGACTCCGAAATCGCTTCGTGAACTACATTCTTAAACAAACAAAGGCACCCTAGTTTATTGCGACAATGTTAGTGTCGTATACACATCCTTTAGTTATGTCCAACACTAACATACGAAGCATAATTGAGTTCTTCATGTTCCTTCCTCATCATAGTATGTTGATATCTTCAAAATTGGGATCACCTCATCACTGTTTTATGACTTTAGAGATAGTTTGAACGTTTTCTACCTCTAATATTCTTAATGGTGTTTAATGTTGGAGAAACATCACTTGTGGAAATCATACTTTATTATTATTTTGTAAATGTTCTTTACTCTTTTTTTAAATCATTCATAATTCATGGACACTGCTTAAATATATAACATGCAGTGTTCTTTTCTGTGTAAGTGGTCATGGACAATAGGATATGAGAAGGGATTATAGTTTCTAATGTTTCCACAACGTCAACACAATAGGTACTGTTGGGTTTTAGTGCAAACTTTAAACTAAAAACCTAAGTTCACATGCACCTTATAGGGTCTATGTTTTTCACAATTAAACATATATCTAAGGCCAACAATAAAATAAACAAAAGATGAATTTTATGTTGGAATACGATAGCATAAAAACAACGCAGCGGAAACAGAAATCAAAATCGTATTCAACCAGGATCACAGAATCATGCACACTTTTGTAACTGTAAAATCAAGAGGGTTCAAGAAATACCTTTTAGATCTCAGATCTGATCTTGTTAGGATGACGAGAGCCCAAAGTAGAACTCCTCTAATGTAATCGCACCCAAGACAACGATCCAGCACCCGTTGATGTAGTATATACCTTTGCTTGAAGTTTTAGCACGTAATACTTAGGGTTTTGAAAGAAATCGGCCGTATACCGAGGGGTGGGAGGAGGGTGACGAAAATTAGGGTTTTGGCTACACCTACAACTCAGATCTAGGGTTGTATTTATAGTGCTCCTCATCCTTATCCCCTCCCTTGTGGATATTTCACTTTGGTCCTTTATCCTTATTAAGTATCTAATTAATATACATTTACTTTGGTATATTAATAAACTTAATCATTAAGTTTCTAATTAATATATCTTTACTTTGATATATTAATAAACTTAACCCCTCAAGTTTATTTTCGATCTCTTTTAGCTAAATCGTCTCTTGCGTGTAACCCAAAAGGACCCTACTATTTATAGTAATATTACCAACTTGTTATAACGATGGGCATATAACTAACAGTCTCTCACTTGCACTTGTTATAACAACTGTATGGTCTAATATTCCCTAACCTAGTAAGGTGTATGTCATCCTAGACAAGTGCCGTGTTCATCTAATGAAACAGCCCTTAGGCAAGTGATCAAAATATTCCTTTGTTCTACAAGATATCCTTATGAACGTCTGACATGGAATTATGTCAGTCTCAAACATTCAAAATTATGTTTCCCGATAGAGATTTGTGATGACCACAACAAACTGCACTATTGATTCTATATCAATTCAGTCTCGGTACGGCCGTACACTTGCTGTCAGCACCAAATCATCGAGGGGCCCATGGATATCGCTTCTCCTGTTAGGGCAGAAGGAACAAATAAACTTTGACTACACGGATCTCGCCTATTCATCATGTCATACCTGGACATTCCATGTATGGCTGCCAGTTACGGACAATGTTGGAGAAAACCAAGGCATAACAGACTGCAGGACAAAGAATCAATGCATCTTCGCTTGAAGAATATAAGATATTACCATCTTAGAATTACTCGTGACAGATTCCATGAAGTAATCTCTAAGTGCAGGTTACTCCAATACTTAATCCCTATTAAGTACACATGAGAATTAGTGCATCTCCATGCTATGTCCATCTCTATGGACAATCTACCAATTCCTCATGTCAGTCTTGAATCAATACTTACTCCCAAAAGTATGACCGACTGTGGACAGTTTGAATAATAATTAAATTATTCAGGAAGTCAATAAAACACGCAAAATCGAAACACAATGATAAACTAATGAAATGACTGCCTTTATGCATATATTATGTTCTCTACATAATAATCTTCATATCAGATAGAGTTTTTCATTGCTTAAGTTCCCAATACAAATCAAACTATATTAACCTCACTCAAAGTCAATTTATTTGCAAATCTAATGCATATGGACTTAGCATGAACGATCTTGCTTAGTCCGAGACATTGACTTAGTGATCAGATCAACTATCTTGCCTCATCCGATATAGCTCTATTAACTGAGATGTCTCTTTTGGTAAGAACCCGGATCCTGACTGCGTACAAGAACCGTTTCTATTAGTTTTGGAAGCTAGTATCAGTGTGCTTCTTTACACTGAGTTCTTCCATACTATAATGGATCAAGAATATATTAAACATTTAAGATACTTCGTGACTTCCATCCATTTGACTTTTGCCAAGATTAGCCTAATGTCAAATCATCATGCTCAAGGCATATGATACATTAGGTCTTGTACATTATGCGATTGATCCATATGCAAGTGCATACGGGACTCAACTCATTTCATCCAGGATCTTAATGGAACTAGGACTCTGAGTCTCACTCAGTCCTAAACCCCGATACAGAAACTTGAATCCCTTATAGGAGTCTTGTATCTCTAGATCCGTCTGCTCATGTACTCTAGCTTATCCTTATGAAGCACTTAGTTCTATCTCCATAGATCATGATGCTTCATATGCAATAGGTCACTCCTATGTCATTTGTAGCACAGCAACTCTTATTTATTTATGATTTCTCGATATAGGGACGTTTACATGAGAACTTTTCTATCCGCATACAACATAGGTTAGACTTCAGTGCTCCCACTAGCACTGACATTTACATAGTTCACTTTTGTTTCCAAAATCCCTATGAAGCACTTAATTCTATCTCCATAGATCAAAATGCTTCATGCGCATTAAGTCTCTCCTGTGTCATTTATAGCATAGCAATTCTCATTTATTTCATATTTCTCGAGATAGGGACATTTACATGAGAACTTTGCTATCTGTGTACGACATAGGGTAGACGTCAATGCTCCCACTAGCTCTGACATATACACATGACTCATCTTTACTTCTCGAAAATCCAAACTCTTTGATTTTCTCATCAAAGCAGAGATTCCAGCTACGAGATGCTTGTTTGAGTCCATAAATCGACTTCACAAGTTTACACACTCTATTAGGATATTTGGACTGTACAAAACCCTTTGGTTGTGTCAAATACACATCCTCTGAAAGTTTTCCGTTAAGGAAAGCGGTTTTTACATCCATTTGCCATATTCCGTAGTCATAGAATGCTGCGATGACAAACAATATCCTAATAGATTTAATCATCACCACTGGTGAAAAAGTTTCCTCATAATCAATCCCTTGGGTTTGAGTATAACCCTTTGCCACCAGTCTGGCTTTGTTTGTGTGTACCTTTCTATCCACGTCTGTCTTCTTCTTGAAGACCCATTTACACCAACTGTTTTAAGGTCAGGTGTTTGATCAACCAGGTTCCAAACTTGGTTATCATACATGGATTTCATCTCGCTCTCCATCATCTCTTTCCTTAAGGCAACCCAAGGGGCCTGTTGTAAGACCCGTTCCGCCGAGTCGCGGCCCGAAGGAATCCGCGTCGCGGCTTTTGGAAGAATCTAGAATCGTGTAGGATTTGTACGCGTGGCGCGGTTCTAAAGAATCTGCGGCGCGGTGCGCCGCAGTCATGAAAAACCCTAATTCGGATTTAAACGCCTATAAAAAGGACCCCAGCCCTAGGGTTCGTGTTTTTGGAGAGTTTCTAGAGTAGAGGTGTCTGGTTTCGGCAGATACTCTTTGGCCTCGAGGTGTTGAAGGTTTTGGGAGATTAGAAGAAGGAGATCCACGCGGGAGAAGGTTTAGAACGGATCGTGGGCATCACTCCGTCCTTCAGAAGTGAGGTAAGAAGATTTACTCTTCTGACTTTTCTGTTTATCCCGTCATATGGTGTTACCTGTTGGTTTGTAGCCTTAGACGATTTGTAGCCCTAAGGGTTTGAACCAAGGACATGCATGGACTTGCATGTCCATAAGGAAGTGACCTTAGGGTAGTTCCTGATCCCAGGAAGGGTGTAGAAAGGAACCCTAGCCGATTGATGTACTGTTAATCGCTGAAAAACATTTTGGAATGTTACGAGCCGCGACGCGGACTGGCTAAGTCAGCGGCGCGGACTCGGCTGAAATCCCGTAATTGTGCAATGGTAGCCGCGGCGCGTAGGGCGAGGAGCCACGCCGCGGCGAGCGACTGTTTGTCCAGGAATTTAGTTTTGACCACGGTTTGATGGCTAATAGTGAGTCTAACCTTTAGGCAGGTCTGTAAGAGCCTAGTCAGTAATTGATATGTTATATGTGTGTGGGATTTAGGTGTGTGGACGAGCTAAGTGGGGGATATTAGAGAATATCTGTGCGGTTTCGAATCAGGTGAGTATCCTCACCTTACTATATGATGTTGCATGTTAGGCATCTTGTGTGTTATTTACAGTTATATGATTTTCTCTATATCTGTGGTTATTTGTTGTTGGGCTCAGTACTGATGCGTATCCCCTCGTAGTTGTTGTATGGCGAGTTGGACTATTGCCTTGTCCCATAGCTGTTGTATGATGGGCTGGGCCATAACCGGGAACCCATAGCTGTTGTATGATGGGTAGAACCTTCCCGTGTCCATAGCTGTTGTATGATGGACGCCCGTAGCTGTTGTATGGCGGGTAGGGTCGGGTCGTTCTCGAGGACGGGTTGTTTAATGTGTGGGCATGTATGGTAATTTGTGGACTCACTAAGCTTTAAGCTTACCCGTTGATTTTATAACATTTCAGGTATTTCAAATGACAAAGGGAAGGGCAAGGCGTGACAGCGGCGCATCGCATACAAGAAGATTTATTTTAATGAATTATGTTATGATTTTCAATTGTTTCCGCTGTTGGTTTAATAAATAGGTCGAACGGATTTACTTTTGGAATAAATATTTTATTGAAACCTTGATAATAAATGAATTTTAGAAATTTTGAAATTGGGGCGTTACACCTGCCACGACTTCTGATAATTGGTAGGGTCACAATGATCCACCAGACATTCATTACCTTCGTCAACATGTAATTCATGAAAACCAGGTGCATGACGTCCTTTATCAGTTTCTCGAACAGGAAATGGAGTTATGCCAGATTCCTCATCAAACTCTTACTGAGTCTCAACAGGTTTTACTACCTCTGGTTGAGTGCTAGTGCCAACATCAGGCTCTTTGATCCTTTGAGTCTCATCAAGATCAGTCAGGCTCCCACTGATTTTTTGAATACCAGCTTCCTATCATAGAAGACTGCCATTTATACAACATCATATTGTTGTCAAAATGCTTATTATATCCAAGTACTCTAATGGAATAACACTTCTGTTAATCGGCGTCCTCTGAGCTACACAGTAAACCGTAAGTCTCAAGACCCCAAATTTCTAAATATGATAGTGAAGAAACATCTACACTCCATATTTCTCAGACAATATTTATAGAACCTTTTGTGTTGGTGCAAGGGTTAGGACTCTATTGTCTCTAAGGTTTAACCTCAGACATAGATTGGAAGCATAATACAATCCATCATAAGTCAAACCTTTATGTTCGATTATAACTCAGACACACCATACGATGCTCATAGCGTTCTAAGTGGATTTGACTATTGAAACAATTTTCACAGTCCATTAGATGATTGTATAATCTTTGACTAAGAAACTCTTTATCCGCACTTGGATTTAGAATTCTCATCCTTTGCTCATTTGATTCAATACTCTGTTCTTGAAGTACTGATCACCATATAGGTTTCAAACTCAATAGAGTATTTTAGATGGTTTTGTGGAAAACTGAACGGTCCAAATACATTAGATGTACAAGGTCCAACAGATTCTCAGCCTTTGCCCACAATAACTTGTGAGCAGTGCATAGTTATCTCTCTATGTAGACAAGAATAGTAGTTATCATAAGACTTTCAGTCAAATGATCTCCAGAATCCTATCCATTTGGAGTTCTGGTAGCTTCTTTCAAGTTTACAAAACCAGACAATTCCACTCATACCATTAATCCAAACATTTGGATTCTCTTGAATCAATCTTTTTGAACTATTGTTGTGAACCAGTTCTCATAGATGTAATGACCATAACTTTTATTTAAAACAACCTTTATTTAAACCAAGTCAAAACCATCTGATGAAACAATGTTCACATCAACAATCTTCAAATTGTAAAACCATAAACTAAAACACTATAGAGAAGTTGGTTCCTAATCCTATGGATAAAAGCAAGCTGCTTGTAGTCCATGATTCGATCCAGCTCTCCATGGTTTGTACCTATGCTTTATTCCAGTCTCTGCCCATTAAAATGGCAATACTGGTCATAAGCAAAGCACTTATGGAATTACAAATATACCTGAAGTGCCATACTCTTTGGCTTGCAACTACTTCTATTGCGTCAGATATCTTGAGCATTTATGCCTTCCATGTCCCACATCCTTTCAGTGGAAACAAAAATCTTCCTCAGGATTTTTAGTGGTGAGGTTTCTTTAGGAAAATCATTCCCTTGGTAGGGTTTGTCCTTTTCCTTTTGACACCTCCTTTAGGAACTGTGGTGTTGGATTCCCTAGCCATGTAAAGTTCTACTTTCCTCAACATGCTATGTAATCTCTCGAAGGGTCCTTTTAAGTTCTATATAATGAAGTCCAGAATGAACTAATCATAAGAACTAGTCAGCGAGTTAAGGACAATGTCCGTGACTAACTCCCGACTTGTTGGAAATCCCAACCTCCACATTTGGTCAACGTACCCTCTTATGCTAAACATATGGGTATTGACTCTCCATCCTAGTAACAGCCTACATCCAAATAATGCTTTCATGACTTCGAATTGTTCCCATTTAACCTGCTCTTGGATCATGTCCTTAAGCCGGTTAATCATGTCAAAGCACCAAGACCCCACAATCTTCTTTGAAGCTCGGGAATCATAGTGTCTAACATGAAACGAGCAACCTTATTCGAATCATTTAGACGTCTAAGATGATTGACCGTCTATTTCAGCACTAGTGGATCTGGCTGGATAATCCATAGGAACTTGTTCCTTAATCATATAAAAATTTCCCTCGACATTGAGTACTCTTCTCAAGTTCTGGAACCAACACGCATAATCTATGCCGTTGAACTTACTTTGATTGAGGAAGCCACGCAGTAAAAAAAACTTGTAACTTTCAAACTTTCTTTGGTTGACATCTAAAATAGAGTTTTGTTTAGTTTGATTATCCCTTAATAAATTAATTACCCATAAAATAATTTTACTTAAGGCTAGAATCCATATTTCGCTTTTGGTGGTGAAGAGGTATGCCGTAGTCACCCCCAGAAGTTATTTAGGTAGGCAATACTCTTTTGCCAACTTCAATCTCTATGAAGCTTCTAAATCTTTTGGGATTCATTGAATCTGATCAATGGCATGTTTAATCCCATCATGCTCATCCTCTCTCTCGTCACGGGTATGCCGCAGATCACGAGTTTGGATGGTAAATCGACCACGAAGACCCACGTGACACCCGGCCCATGATTCATGAGTTATCGCGAGTATCACATCATTTTGGCCGAGTCCAATCCGACGCGTTGGCTATAGCACTTGCTACGCCGGAAGGGCCCGGTTAAATGTGTGGTTCTTTATGGGTAGCATGAGATTCACATTTTCATAAAACGGGATTTCGTTTCGTTAAGTTAAAACATTTTAACTTTCTTTTTGGCAAAATGGTCTTCTAAACTTTTAAAATCCGTCTTACAATTGCCAATAATTTTTAAAACATGTCAACAACTTTTAACAATCTAGTTTTGCATATATCATTCTTGTTAAAACACTTTAACATTTTAATTGGCAAAAATGGTCAATTTAAACATTTAAAACCAGTTTGAAATGCTAATTTACTTTTGAAAAATTCTATTAACTTTTAACAATTTTTACTTCTGTATTTTCAGTAATACTTTTATCTTGAAACACTATTTTATCAAACCCTTTCGGTAACTCCACTCGATAAAATGTGACAGGCGGTGAGGGTGGTAAGCAATGAATGCTATTTAAAAACCGACCTCATTAGGAATCAAAGAGACCTCCTTCAACCTTCTACACATTTAGAGTAGGTGAGCCTAGTCACGGTCTGACCAATGTTTTTATTTTAAGTTATACATATATATAACAATTCTAATATATATATATATCATTTAAAAATTTAAGTATTCTTTGAAAATTATGTTTAACTATTAATTCTATTAAACACGCAAGGATGCAGTGTTAATAATTAATTTAAACAATCATCAGTTAAATTTTGAAGCATTTTAAACTTTGTGTTTAGCTATTAATCCTATTGAGCAAGCAAGCATTCTATGTCAATGATTAATCTAAACAATCATACAATACTAAAATCACCATTTTATAACAAGAAATCTGATTTCAGAAAACAAAACATCACGACCGCCGCGACGCGAAACACGAGAAAACGCGACGCGGTAATCAAAAGAAACTGATCATGACAAGAACGACGCGGCGCGGAACACTAGGAAACGCGACGCGACAAAACCCTAATGATCGTAACTTTAGGAAAACCCGCGACGCGATATTTCAAGTACCGCGGCGCGGACGTCGATCAGTTTCGATAAATCAGAAAAAAAAAACGATTTTTTAACAATTTTAATCGAATCAAAACAGTACAAAATCATGATAAAGTGGCTCTGATACCACTGTTGGAATACGATAGCATAAAAACAATGCAGCGGAAACAGAAATCAAAATCGTATCCAACCAGGATCACAGAATCATGCACACTTTTGTAACTGTAAAATCAAGAGGGTTCAAGAAATACCTTTTAGATCTCAGATCTGATCTTGTTAGGATGACGAGAGCCCAAAGTAGAACTCCTCTAATGTAATCGCACACAAGACAACGATCCAGCACCCGTTGATGTAGTATATACATTTGCTTGAAGTTTTAGCACGTAATACTTAGGGTTTTGAAAGAAATCGGCCGTATACCGAGGGGTGGGAGGAGGGTGACGAAAATTAGGGTTTTGGCTACACCTACAACTCAGATCTAGGGTTGTATTTATAGTGCTCCTCATCCTTATCCCCTCCCTTGTGGATATTTCACTTTGGTCCTTTATCCTTATTAAGTTTCTAATTAATATACCTTTACTTTGGTATATTAATAAACTTAATCATTAAGTTTCTAATTAATATATCTTTATTTTGATATATTAATAAACTTAACCCCTCAAGTTTATTTTCGATCTCTTTTAGCTAGATCGTCTCTTGCGTGTAACCCAAAAGGACCCTACTATTTATAGTAATATTACAAACTTGTTATAACGATGGGCATATAACCAACATTTTATACCTTTGACCTTTAGAAGCTAGCACCACAAATGTCGTGCCTCTAATGGCTCACACCCAAGAACTAGCAAGCTAGATGAGAATGAGAGAGCAAGGAGCGATTATTGAAGTTGGCGTGAATAATGGGGTGCCAGGAGCCTCTATTTATAGTGTCCAGGTGATAAGCAATAAGGAGTATAACTGCCTTATTTAAGATCCTGATATGATAAGGCTTTTATCAGATAAGGTGATTTGCTTATCACTGCCATATAAACCACCATGGGCTGCGAAATCCACAAGGCTCCAAGCCTTGGATTTCGTCCAACCCATTAGGGTTTCCAGGTTATCCATTGCCCAACTATTAAACAAATACAATTCAGCCCCTACTCTATTAATTAATCCAATTAATCCCAAAATTAATTCTAATTAATTTCTGATCAATTATTAATTAAATAATATGATTTCTAATTAATATATTATTCTTATAATATATTAATAAATCATTATTTCTCTCTTTTAATTAATTATCTAGTCCTTTGCCAGTTATAAGGGCAACCCAAAAGGACTGTGCTGCTGTCAAATTAAGTCTACTTCTAAATTATATTTATTGCTTAGACATCTTAATCCAACAGGTACAAGCTACTTGACAACAATGTTGTAATAGGAAAAGAAATAAATACACAACAATATGATTCACGTGGATTTCATTGATATAAGTATGTGGGTTTTGAAGAAAAATGCCATAATGTAATAGGAAGAGTTGTAAGTAGAATGTTTTAATAAACAAATAAGTGAAATTATGTTGTCGTATTTAACCCTTTTAATTTGGGCTATATGCAAGAATATACACATGCCTTAAATGCTTGTATCGTTTTAATATGCATTAACAAACATATCAATTTCTTACATCTTGTCTTCAAATTATTATTTTACCCCTTTCTCTTATTCTTTTTACAAATTATTATTATTGTTATCATTTCTTATTTTATAAATCTGTTGTATATGAGAAGGTATATGAGTTTCACTGGCTCTCAGAAATATCCATTGCAAAATGCAGGGCGGGGTTGGTGGTGCTAATAAACATTTTTGTGATTTTCTCTTCCTCTTTTTCATTTTGGTCATTTTGATTTTCTATTCATGTTTTCAAATTAAGTGTTATTGCATGCCAAACGGTTTTATAGAGAACATGATACAAACTCTATTGGTAACCCCCTCTTTTTAACCTTAATCACAAATCAAACCGCTGGTCAGTCATCTTACTGTATAATCTTTAGTTGTTAAATGGTAAATGTAAAATATATATCATAATATTTTCTCATTATTTATTACTTTCCATGTTTAAAAGCTTTTTTCTTGATTTAGGTCTAATAATTTTTAAAGAAACAAGAAATCAAGACAATCAAAATAACGTTGGTTACCCTACAATAGAAGTTATGACTGTTTGAAGGATATACACAAGTTGTATTTCAAATAATTATGTCTCTTGGTTTTACAAGATCAAAGTAAGTTTTTAGGTGATTTTGATTCTTAGTGTCAAATAAATAGATTTGATTCAGTGATTTTCAGGGAAGTCTGATTATTTATGCACGTGGGATTTTTGTTTCAAAAAGAAAAGTGTGATTGAAAGTATTGATGGTCGAACTAATATTATTCACAAGCATTTCAATGATGATTGGTTACCTTGGTATGCAATCGTTTTGTAGCCTTTGTTTTTTTATATGTTGCACCGATCTATTTATTTGCATAAATATCTTTTTCTAGGGGCATGAAACCAACGAATTTATTGTTGCAATGATATTCGAGTAAGGAGGACGATGGAACATATGGTAAGAAACTATTTGTTAATAGGGTTAATATCATAAAATAGCCATGTATATTTTAATTTTTCTCGATTGGATCATTAAAAAATTTTAATACATAATGGCACTATAATTTTAACAATTGTCCCACGGGCGGCCAGTTGACGGAGTGCAGGAAATTATTTCAATCGAGATCCGAGATTTTAAATGGAACTGATTTTAACTAAATCTTTTTGAGGACCTTTTTGTACCAAAATTTCTTATAAGAAATATCCTTCTTTCTGTAAAAAAAGTTTGATTGAGATTTAGAAATTTTTTCTAAGCTAATTTGGCAACTTCGATACTTTGTATAAGTCTTAAGCATCAGAAAAAGACTTGAAACAAGAGAATAAAACTTATTTTTATTATATAAAGGAAAAGAAAAAGTTTAATAACGTGTTTTTTCTTATCTAAATTTTAACAATCTAAAAAATACATAGTTATTTAATTGTTTTAAAATTAAAAATAAATTAAATTAAACAATAATAGTATTTTACAACATTTACTTGAATTTATTTAAATCATTTGTGTCATCAATGTTTACCGCTATTTCTTACATTTATTCCTAAAAAGTTTAAAGTATTATATAACCCAACCAAATTGTTTAAACATATAAAGCTCTAATTCCAATTCTAAAACCTCTTTCATGCTCTAATATACTATAATGTGAATTTACTGATCTCCAAGTTATATAATAAAGCTAAAAAACTATTTTCATGATGAAAAGTTTTAGGTGTTGGAGGGTTTGTGAAGCCGACGATTACATGTGTTATTGGACAGAACTTGTAGTAGCAACTAATTTGGCACCGAGATCGCAGTAAGACCAATCAGCCGAATCTGATGGTCAAGTTGTTTCTTTAGAGTATATAATAATTTATGTGTTACTTTTCTGTCAGTAATATGGTATTTTCAATTACATACTTTTGTATAGTTGCTTTATTTTCCGTTTATTTGAAAGGAAACCTTATTAAGGTAGTGCCAAACATGTACAATAAAAATCAAATGAATGATAAGGGACGGGTTGTTGTTGTTAGATTTGCACTACAAAGGTATTGGTTGTTAATAACCTTTTGTTCTTTTTTAACCGAGCAACTCAATCGAAGCCTGATTCGCAAGGTCCAACCTTATGACTAATCACATGATTTTAACATTATTTGCTAATTTTTTGTTGGTGGAATGAGTAGCCATCGTTTACCTTTGTCTGTTATTGCTTGATTTTGTAGCATGACTCATTATATACTAACTTGATGCATAACGATATAATTTTTCCTTTTAAAGTGATGGTTAGTGAATTCTTTTTATCTAGATTCCCCTAAAATCTTAGATACAATTCTCACTAGGTGTAATGAGTAACCATCATTGCTCCCATGTGAACCAAAAATCATTTGCACATGCTTCATATCCCAGTCTATGCTCGCTGTGCTTAGACCATACGGTACTAACAAATTGTTTCCACCATTTTCATGCTAACAACATTTTGGTCCCAACTATCTAACTCACCATTTTCATGCATGCAACATTTTGGTCCCAAATGTCTCTAGTTTAGGAATTTTCAATGTTTACTTCTTCTTATAGTTACTTTTGTTCACATTTAATTTGATGAATGTTTATACTTTGATGTTCTTAATACTCTTAAACTCTCAGATTTGCCAAACCACTAAACTTCCAATGTTGTTTTATACAAATACATGTTTGGAAATTTATGATATATGACTCTGTTTTTGCTATTTATGAAATATTTGTTTTATTATTTCTAGTACAAGCTTTTTCATTTATTTTGTCTATATTAAGAATACTATGTTTTTGTTTTTGAGGTCAAATGGTCAATATGTAACTTAATGAGCACTAAACAGAGAAGCATGTTGGTTCAATATATTTCTTGACGTCTTTCAATTTTGCATTTGAAAGAAGAGAGTTTCATTAAACTTTTCCATAAAGAGATTATACTTAATTTGAGGTAACATGACTAAGCTATAACCGTTAAGAATCATCAAACATAAAAACATATTATTTATATGTATTTTAGTGTTATCACATGAGTTTGTATCCTAATGTGTGTGTGTCTATATATATATATATATATATATATATATATATATATATATATATATATATATATATATATATATATATATATATATATATATATATATATATATATATATATATATATATATATATATATATATATATATATATATATATATATATATATATATATATATATATGTGTGTGTGTGTGTGTGTGTGTGTGTGTGTGTGTGTGTGTGTGTGTGTGTGTGTGTGTGTGTGTGTGTGTGTGTGTGTGTGTATTCTATGCTATAATGGAGGTCATCGAAACTTATATGGTTAGAGAAATTTTGTTATCTCAAACCACATTGATTTGAAACTCTCACAACTCTTGAAATTATCTTATTTATTTACTACAATTGAAAATACTATTTAACTTAGGATATTTAATTAGTTTATTGAATGTTGATGTTAAGTACTACCACTCAAAAGGCTATTTCACTTAATTTAATAACTTTTTGTATTCCTTTCATCCATCCAAACTCATATCTTTAGAGATATTTTGTTATCTCAAACCACATTGATTTGAAACTCTCACAACTCTTGAAATTATCTTATTTATTTACTAAAATTGAAAAGACTATTTAACCTGGGATATTTAATTAGTTTATTGAATTTTGGTGTTAAGTACTGCCACTCAAAATACTTTCTCACTTAAGTTAATAACCTTTTGTATTCCTTTCATGTATACATGTTGTTGCTATATAAGTAGAGTTTTCTTATAAAAAAATTAATGTCTTTCAAGTCTTTGTGATTAAAATATGAAGAGTAGAAGAAATGGAAAAATACAACAAAAGTATGTTGATTTTTATATATTCTTGAAATTGTTCATATTTTTTCTTGAAATAGATTTTACATTCTTTGTAAGATTTAGGAGTGTTTAATATATTCTTTCATACAAATATTATAATAGTTATTGTGGTACTTTTATGTTATTAAAAGTTGTGGTATTTAATTTTTTCATTATATTTATAATTAGTAAGATTGTGATATATAAAATCATGAATTTGTTTCAACAATTTTTTTTTTATGATTTGGAGGGTTTGGTATTTTTTATACAAATATCATAATAGACCCTTAAGTGCTTTTATATTATTGAAAGTTATAGTAAAATTGCTTTTCATACGATTTGTTATTTGCTAGATTGTGATATATAAATTTATAAATTGTTTCTATAAATCATTTGTATGATTTTGGAGGGTTTGATGTAGTTTATAAATATAAATGTTATAATACATGTGTTGATGCTTTTTATGTTATGATTTTTTTTCATCCTTTCTGTTATTCGTTAAATTTTGATATGTAAAATAATGAAATTGTTTTTACGAATTTTGTGTATGATATAGGAGTGTTTGGTGTGTTTTTAGATTAAATATGTTATAATAGATATTTCGATAGTTTTCTGTTATTAAAAGTTGTAGTATTTGATTTTATACTATTTGTTATTCATTAGATTGTGATATCTAAAATTATATATATATATATATATATATATATATATATATATATATATATATATATATATATATATATATATATATATATATATATATATATATATAAAATAAGATTTGTATATTCATTCGATAATCAAGATATGAAGAAAATCTAATGTTTTAATTGTATTCCTTATTGGCAAACAAATAGAACCAACACATTTTTAGATGTTTTAACTAAACAACCGTGTGAGGGTATTTATGAAAAGTAGTTTTGAAAAACGAAAAAAATATGCTGATTTAATTAGTATTCGAATAACGTATGAGATAATTTAAAAGGCTCCATAAAATCAACAATTAAATAATATACATGGATAATTTATTAGTGATACATCAACCTTTTGATTTATTATATGAAATTGTTATTTCACAGTTGATGACAGTGAATTGGATTTTTTTAACAAAGCATATTTTTTATAATTTTAACTACATAATTTTGTTCCTGTGCAACGTGCGGGAATTCGTCTGAGATATAATAAAAAATAAGCAAATATACTTGCATCATATTAATTTGAAACTCTCATGACTTTTCAATTTATCTCTAATAATGGTTATAAATTGGTTAATTAATATTAAATAAGTGCAAATAGAATTCTACCATTAAATAAAATTATAACTTTCAAAATTAATTAACAAAAATAATTAGTATAATAGTTGTTTTACAATAAACATATTAAGTGGTATAAAAACTTTCTACATGGATAGTCTTTTATAACTTTCTAATAATAATAAGTCATCTTATAATTATTTAATAATAATAACTAATAATAAAATAAATTTATAAATACACAACGTTACATCTGTCTATTATAAAAGAAACAAAAATACTTAAATTATATTAATTTGAAACTCTCATGACTTTTCACTTTCTCTTTAATAATGATTATAAAATGGTTAAATAATGTCAAATAAGTGCAAAAACAAAATTTTCTGTCTGTAAATAAAAGGAAAATCCTATTTATTTCTACTAAATCCTCCTAATTTATTTTCCTACCCATCTATATAAGGACATGTGGACTCCACTAATCCTCTCTCTTAATCTCATCCCTTGTTTTTGACACTTGTATTGATCTAATGATTAGAAAGAAAGTTAAGATGATTTATTAGGAGGATATAGAACATCTCTAAATAAAATTATAACTTAGTTTGTTAACAATAATAATTAATGTAATAAGTTGTTTATAATAAATATATTAAGTTGTATTAAAACTTTCTAGATGGTGGGTCTTTTATGAATTTTTAATAATAATAAGTGATCTTAAAATTATTTATTAATAATAACTAATAGTAAAACAAACTTATAAATTATACAACGTTACATTACAAATAATGGTTGATATTTTAAATAAGGCAAAATTTCATCTATCTCCTTACAAACTTTAAAATTTACTTGTATATCCCCATAAAATTTAATATTACATATATGCCATTATAAAGCTATAAAACTCACGTCAATGTCCAACCTGATATTTTAAATCAAAATAAACAAATTTAATATTAAAAGAAATATCTAAAATTCAAAATACCATGCCAATTTACTAAACTACCCCTCTCCAAATTAAAGTTTACTGTGCATCATGAAGCTCTCCATCGCAAGCCACAATTTCATTTTTTCCTGTCGTTGTCCTCTTCATCCCAAATTCCCAAGTTAGTTTTCTTTGTTTTTTGTTTTCCGGTAAAGCCCTCTATCGTAAGCCACAAACTTTTTTCTTCCTGTCATCGTCCTCTTCATCCTAAGTGAGTTTTCTTTAACCTGTATCACCAAGAACAATTGATTTAAACTTGGATCACCAAGAACAGTTGAAACAATAAATGCACCATCAACAGGTGGATTACTATGTACAAGGGTCTTGCAAGTTGCTGAGTTAACTTTTCACAGCCACAACTTGTTTTTCATCTTCACAGACCAACCTGCACCAATAGATTATATCAGATCATACACCTTAGATTACTATAAACGAGTTCAAATCACATATCCTAGACGATACCATCTTGTACACGAAATGAATTGATCCGTTTCTAAGTCTCAAATCAAATCGCTAAACAAGTTCCTGATTATTTCAATTGCAAGAATCATATTCTTCATTTGTTATTGGAGTTGTTGATTACATCCGGAATTTACAACCAGATTGAGTTCAACATATAAATGCTGTAGCAGCTCCTCCTTGCCTCGATTTGAAGAAAAACGTGACCTGCAAGAACCGATTTCAAGCCCTAATCGGTTTTTCCTTCTTCAATTTTCGAGAATCGCACCTTTGCCTTTAATCCTCTCCTTGATTTCCCCTCTTTTCCCAAATTAAGCTTTAATTACATGAGAAATTGACGAGGACAAGGAAAAAGTGAATCGTACCTTCAACAGCTTCGAGCTAATGAGCCACCGCCTCCTGTAACGCTTGCTTAGCTCTCTCGATCCCAGGAAGATCGTTCCACTTCAGTCTTCACGTTAACACTCTCGACCCCAGCCCTAAGCTCCGTTTGCTCCGAATCCTCATCGATTTCTTCAAATCAACATCGAGATGGTAAATGTCGAAGTTGAAGGTCGACGATCATGGTGGGAAAACGAAGAAGAAAGGATACCAGGAGAAGGAGAATTCAGGTAGATCGAGGAGATAATATTTGAAAAGGGTAGTTTAGTAAATTGGTATGGTATTTTTATTTTTAGATATTTCTTTTATAATTGAATTTGTTTAATTTGATTTAAAATAGTAGTTTGAACATTAACGTGAGTTTTATAGCTTTACGATGGCATATAAGTAATACTAAATTTTATAAGGATATAGAAGTAAATTTTGAAGTTTGTAAGGAGATAGATGAAATTTTGCCTCTAAATAAATATCGTGATCCAAATTTAGAAAACTTGGTTAAATAAATAGTTATAATTTTATATATTCGTTTATTATAATAGTTTTATTTTTGTAGTTAATGGGAAGATAATTTTTAATAAAATATGTCGATTGCTCTGTTAATAGGCAATATCTAACAACTCATTGTTAGTAAATAAAACTGATTATTTTATTTTGTTTGTTTTCCAAATTCCATTAAATGATCGTTTACTTCCAAAAAAGAATTATATAATTACTTCTTGTTTTTAATAAGTAGAAGTAGAAAACATATTTGGAAAAACACTTTAGTTATCTTTATTAAATATTGTTGCAATTTTTTATAGGGTTAATAACATAAAAGTCACTATAGTTTGGCCAAAATTCTCGTTTAACCATTATATTCTTTTTTGTTCCATAAAAACCACTCATACTTTCAAAAAGTCTCACATTGACCATTATTCATTTTATTTTATAACTTTTAAGGATTATTTTTATCGAAAAATTATGTGAAAAGTTCCATATCAATATTTGAAGCAAATATTGGAACTTCATTGCAGTGAAAATGATACATAAAGTTGTCTATATGTGATTTTGGTATTCGTAAGTGCAACTCTTTAGCCACGTTGTGAATGTATAGGATGTCCAAATTAATCCACTAATTTTTGAATACGACGGGGGTAAGAAGCGTTCTGAGTTGGCGGCATACAATCTTGACTTTTATTTGTTATAGTGGTCGCAATGTATCTTTTTAAAAATATTAGTGGTTTTTACGAATTTTTTTGAAAGTATGAGTGGTTTTTTGATAACAAAAAAAACATAGTGCTTAAACCGGATTTTGGCCAAACTATAGTGGTTTTTATGTTATTAGCCATTTTTTTATAAAAAGTAAGTGGCGTTTTTAAACCGTCTGTCAACCTATGAAAATGTAATAAGAAATAAGTCGTATCTTATCAACGAACAACAATTTTGTGCATCAAATCGAGCGATTCAATTCATTTCTGTTCTCCACAGTGAAACAATTATATGGAAGAATAAGGTGACTTTAACACCTTGTTTTACAACTTTTCGCAATTTGTAGGTTTAAACGACACCCTTTTGTTCTCTAAATCAAATCCCACCATAAAATTCATTTGTGCCAAGTTCCCGAAAACCAGAAGGTCCGAAGTCGACCCCATGGCTAGGCATATAATATGTTTACTGACAGTCGCAAATACGTTGTCCCTTGACAACTCGACATCCGCACCTTCAAAATGCGCTATGATTTTCGGGAAGTCTTTAACTTTAGTGGCACGATAACACAAGTCCAGTTGTTTTTGTGGGTCTTTCATCGTTCTCAAATTAAGAGCGTCCTTAATAGCCATCTTGACGTTCTTGTACATGTAATTAGGTAACATTGTTAATGTAGTCCCTGAATCCACAATCATGTTTCCTTTTGATGGATTTGAGGAGTTCGAGCTGTCGTGAATATTTATTCGCTTATCGCCGACAGTTATCCCTTTGAATGTGACAAAATAAAATGTTTTGAGGTCGGGGTTTTTGACAAGAGGAGTCGAAGCGGCATTTGGATCGACCTCAATGTCACCAAACGTCATTTTACTAGACTTGTTCAACAAATCATTTGTCAAAGGGAATGGAATTAGACAATATGAAAACCTAGGCCTTACAAAAGAAAATAGTTGCGATACTAGAGAGACATCTCCTCCACCAATGCCAATCACGCCACCCCATGTTGGTCGGAAAACACCACCGTTGCTAAATCCACAACCAAAAACAATATTTGGAAGGATCCGATCACCTAACACGATGGTTTCCGTGGCCACACTACCATTGCTATAGGATCCGTCAGCATAACTCTCATAAAACTCACAAGTTTTCGTGGAAGAGCAAGTGGTCTCGACTGTATCTATGGTCGTACACGTTGTTGATTTGCAATCGACCGTTTTATAAGTCGAAGATTTCTTTGGGTCAAAAAGTTTACCCTTGTGCTCATAACACTTATGGCATGGCTTGCATTGTATCCATGACAAATCGCTACCCGTATCAGCGATGGCCATGACTCTATGTGACGGATTTCCAAACGTAAGGTTCACAACAAATTCGCCATGATCAGGGATGATTTGTGTTTGGATTGTTGATCCATTTGAATTATGATGTGCTTTGTAACGTTTGGCATTGGTGAAAGAGCGTTGAAAGGCATGGGCAAGGCGTTGTGCAAACGTCATTTTTCCATCGTAAAAGGGTGATTTGATGGAATCACGATGGATAAGATCAATGGTAATTGTACCACCGGAGTCGACCCTGGTGGCTGTTGCCGGAGAACAACCGGCAGTATATAGAATGACAATGACTAGTGTTATTGCAAGTGCAAGTGAGGGAAATGCCATGACTTTTTTGAGTGAAAATTTGTTTTTGACATTAAGCATTGCACGCGGGCAATTTATATAGAAAAAGTTTGACATTTAATTGATGATATGCTTTGACCCATTATATAAAATATATAAGGTAATACAATTTTCTTGAAATTTAGTTAATAAAAGTCAAATAAACTTAATTACTAGATATTCGTATAATTGGTAAATCATTTATTTTGTAACGGATTAAAGAATTGGTATTGATGATTTATATCTATAATGGTATGTTCGTTTTTAATGAGTATCAATATAATATAACATTATTATAATACCAACAAAGGTATCAAGTCATTTAACTCTTTGCTCAAAGATGGAATGATATTAAAACCCGATGAAAAAAATAAAAGAAAATGATAAAACAGTAATTTTTAAAGTAAAATGAAAAGTGTATACCGATAATAACGATAAGAAAACAATTACATATAAAACTTAAAATGTGTGTGTACGTACTAAATATATGTGTAGAGGAAGGTTCAATATAGAACAAAATTAAATCACCTAATCACATAAACATCCTTATAACCTTTGGATCATTACATCAATAGATTAGATTAAATGGACGTACTAAGAAATTATACACCCAATGTAGGGAATCATACTCAGGCAATGGCATATGAGTTTTTTTACTCATCCCCAAAATATAGGAGTATCAAATGTTACATGATTTTATTAATTCCACTGTTGAAACGTATGTTCATTTATGAACATATGTTCGTGAATGAACATATGTTCATCTATGATTGAAACCATTGTAGAAAAACTATGGTCATCAATGAACAATACCGTAAATCATCAAAGAAATAAGTTCACGTTGTGATGATATGTTCATATATGAACATATGTTCATCTTTGCACATATGTTCATCTATGAACATATGTTCATCTATGAACATATGGTGTTTATTTATGAACATATTTTCTCTCTGCATACATGTCTTTATATAGGAATGTTGTTCATTTATGAACATTTGTTCATAGATGAACATATGTTCATAGATGAGCATATGTTTCAATATTGGAATAAATAAAATCATGTAACATTTGATTCTCCTATATTTTAGGGATTTCATTTGGTTGTTATATTTTTTTAACATCATGGTCTTTTGAGTGTATTCTAATCTTACGGCTAGGAATATGGTTCTGTGGTTAGGTGTGTTTTTTTGTTCTATATTGAACCCAACCCTGCGTGTGTATATGTAAAACAAATTTATTGATGAGGATTTGCATCAAGGCCTTAAATTGAATTTCTTTTGAGTAATATAATAGTAATTTTGTTTATATATGCTTTTTAGAATGGTGGATATAATTAAAACTAGAAAGGCGTTAGGAAAAAGTTACACAATATTACAACAAGCATGCAAAGGAGAATTACACCAAGAAATCCAGTTAACATTTATAAGATTGACTCCATTCTTGAACCAATCGAAGGACATAAGTTGGATATCATACGTCGTTTTTGTGGGAGAGAATTTGATTTTCTTGAAAATAACATAGTTTTTGCCTTCCAATGTTAGGTAAATGTGAAGCTTTTGAAGATTTATTCAAAGGTTGGTGAAGTTTGAAGAGTTGGTGAATGGTTGGTAGCCTCATTCCAAGTTCTTCATTTCACATTAATTACTTACATGTATAAATAGGTGATTCTAGTTTGTAGAGAAATGCACCACAACACACAATACATGCAAAGATTGATTGTGTATCTCTTGTAATCTCCTCATTCAAATAAAACCTAGTTGTTGTGGCCCGTGGATGTAGGATTGACACCGAATCCGAACCACGTAAAATCCTTGTGTTCTTAATTTGTGAGCAGAGTGTGTGAGTTTTGTGTTCATATGCTAAGTGTCTCGATCCTAACAAGTGGTATCAGAGCCAAGGTTTAGCTCCAGAGGGTGATTTTCAGTTTTTGGTCGAAAATTTTTTTAGCAAAAACGATTTTGGTGTATACCGTTGGAAAGGTCTCGTTTCAACGATTCCGAAAATATATTTTTTGGATTTTTTCGACCACCGGAAGACCTCCAAAATCGCCGGTCAAACATTCTCCGGAATAGTAACCGGAAAAACCAGGTCTCTGAAGTTCCAGAAAATTGCAAGACAGGTCCTGTTCTTTCAGAAAAAATTGCAAATTGTCTCGAGTTGTTTCTTGTTTGTCGTAATGGCTGAAGACAATATTGTAATCGAGAAGTTCGCCGATTCTGATTTTAGTTGGTGGAAAAAATTACAAATAAAAGCGTTGCTATGTCAGAAAGACTTGGATGTGGTACTTGGGGACAAGCCGGAGAAAATGGAAAAAGCTGATGAAGATGTTTGAAACTCAAAGAACAAGAAAGCTAGGGCGGTTATTACATTGTCGTTGTCAAAGAGCGTTGGTTTCAACATCATGAATCAAACCACGGCGCGTGGTATGATGGATGCTCTGTCGAATATGTATGAGAAGCCGTCGGCAGCTAACAAGGTGTTCTTGATGAGGGAGTTGTTCACTACAAGGATAAATGAGGAAAGTTCGGTCACAGTTCACATTAACAATCTAAATTCAATTATGTCCAGATTATCATCTGTGGGAATTAAATTTGATAAAGAAACTCAAGCTGCACTGCTGCTAGCTTCACTACCTAATAGCTGCTCCGAAACAGTTATGGCTGTTACTAGCTCTGTGGGAGATAGTGGTATGACTTTTGAAGGGGTTAGAGACTTGGTTTTGGGCGAGGATATCAGACGCAAAAATCAAGGTGGATCAGCTTCTTCTGCGTTATTGAATATGGACAGAGGTAGAAGGAATAGCAGGAACAGTGGGAGTCGAGGAAGAAGTTCATCTAGAACTATGAAGAATGTGAAGTGTTGGAATTGTCAAGAGGTGGGACATGTTAAGAATCAATGTCCAAAGAAAGAATTGAACATTGCTGGTGCTGAGAATGTTTCTGAGGATGATGCATTGTGACTCGGTGTGAAAGGTAATGTGGACTCTTGGGTTATGGATTTGGGTGCTTCATTTCATGCTACCCACAACAATGAAGCAATGAAGAATCTTAAAGAAAGCGACTTTGGAAAGGTAAGGTTGTGTAACAAGGATTCAAATGAGGGTCGTTATACATAATGCCGGTTCCATCTGGGGATGTAACCCCCCTGTCAAGATGAATGACAAAGTCGGGTTCGCTGAATCTAGTAGAGCTAAGAGGGTTCAAACTGCACACTTGAAGCCTGGAGCCACGGGGATGTCAGCTGAGCGAATTCGGAAGTCTAAACCAAATAGAGGTTTTGGCAACAGTGGGAGCATGGGTCGTGTTTCGGGTACTAGGCCGAAAATGAAATGAGTTTGTAAGACTGAAAAGCCGAATGTTAATATCTCTCCTGGGAATAGTCTGCTGATTTTGGAGAGTGTTTATCCACTGAAATTCTCTGGAACCGATGGTACGCGTTTGTGGGAGTCGGTTGAGATTGGGGATGTTTCTATGGTTGGTTGTGCCATGACTGGGTCTGATATGACCGGTGTTCAGTTAGGGCTCGGGGAAGCTTTAATTGGTCCCTCTAGTAATTGATGAGAGGGGCGGCTGCAACTAAGAGAATTTGACTGAGTTTTAGCTTGTTCTTGGGAACTGGAAGCTTGGAAGACTTGTAATGTTTGGAGATTAATGAATAATGTTCAAAATATTCAAGTGGGAGATTGTTAGGTAAATGTGAAGCTTTTGAAGATTTATTTAAAGGTTGGTGAAGTTTGAAGAGTTGGTGAATGGTTGGTAGCCTAATAAGTTTGGTAGCCTCATTCCAAGTTCTTCATTTCACATTAATTACTTACATGTATAAATAGGTGATTCTAGTTTGTAAAGAAATGCACCACAACACACAATACATGCAAAGATTGAGTGTGTATCTCTTGTAATCTCATCATTCAAATAAAACCTAGTTGTGGCCCGTGGATGTAGGATTGACACCGAATCCGAACCACGTAAAATCCTTGTGTTCTTAATTTGTGGGCTGAGTGTGTGAGTTTCGTGTTCGTATGCTATGTGTCTCGATCCTAACATCCAAATCATCTAAACAATACAATATATAAGGCCGAGTTTCAACTTCTTCGAATTCTTACTCAATGCATATCAATCTAAATTAAGAGAAAGGTCCTCTAAGCTCAAAGGAGGGGAAGATAACAAACTCGATTAGGAATTAATTCAAATCCACACATCTCGAGAGAAGGGACAGACAAAAAACAAGTGAGTAATATCTTTTAAGGCATTTGAGCATAAATGGCACATGTCCGACAATAAATTAATATCTCTCGAAACCAGGTTTGCTGGAAAAATAATTATATCATTCAAAAATCTCCAAACAAAGTAATTGGTTCTTAATGGAACCCACAAAATCCATTTAAACTTTAATCGTACATCACCCGTTATATTATTTTACATCACTACCCTCATCGAGTGAACAAAAACAAGTCGTTAAATTTAGTCGTCCATGTCAACGAGTGAGGAAACGGAGGACAGATGCAAATCAACAACAATTATGTTGAGGGCAGCAAGCTCCACTGACTCAGCTCCATTTTAAGGTTCGCTTTTCCAATACTATTCTCTAGCAGCTCCAAAAGCATGACCTCTATCAACAATCTTGCAATATTTTGTAGACTCAATATCATATACTTTCGAAAAACCATCCTTAAAAGAAACATTATACAACCATAAATCCTTCCAGAAGTGAGTTTTATTCCACATTCCAACATTCCTAGCAAACATGGAATCAAGATGATATACCAATTACCCAAATCTACTCCAAAATTTGCAATATAATCCAAGTACCCCGGAGCCCTCCCTTAGCTAAAGGCTTGCCATCTATTCTAGAAATATTGTCAAAAGAAGTAATGCATGACTTCCGATGACTATTAGAATCACTTTTCAAATGCCATGACCATTTGACAAGAACAACAACATTCATGGTTTTAAAACATCCAATACCAAGCCCACCTTTAGACTTGTGATTAACAATATTATTCCATGCAATCCAATTAATCTTCCTTTTATTATCCTTTCCCCCCCCCCCCCCCCCCCAAATAAATCTCTTCTGAATGGATTCTAATTTATTGATCACTTTACACAAAGCCTTGAACAAATAAAAATAAAATAGAGGTAGACTTCCCAACACGGATTTGACTAGAGTAAGTCTACCTCCAAAGGATAACATGCTAGCCTTCCATTTAGAGATCTTCACATTAAACTTGTCAATAATGGTATTACAATGTTTAGCAAACTTCATGTTAGCTCCGATAGGGAGCCCATGATAAGTACAAAGGAAATTAGTTGGCTCACAAAAAGGGATGCTCGCTAGGAGATTAATTAAGCTCACCACCAAAGACCTTACTTTTGTGAAGATTCACTTTAAGACTAGAAGCAGTATAAAAGTATCTAAGAATTCTATTAAGGTTAATGAGATTAGGTTTTGACCATTCCACTATGAAAGTCACACCATCCGCATACATAAGGTACGATAACAACCAGCCATCATAAGGAATCGAAACGCCATTAAGAAAATGTTGGGCACACGCCTCTTTCAAATATATACTAAGAATCTCCATGACAATAACAAAAAGGAATGAAGAAATAGGATCACCTTGCCTAACTCCACGCTTTGTCTCAAACTCTTTGGTGGAGAATCCATTAACAAAAACGGAAGACCATAACAACCCTAATCCAATTCCCTCAGCTCAATCCAATATTCATTTACTCCATGATGGAAACCCCCCCCCCCCCCACCTCCCCACCCCAGTTTAACGAATCAAATGCTTTATCAATCACCCAACTTCCATCTGTATTAAGCCCACTAATTCTGCATTTTTTGTTACTATTTATCATATAGTTAAAAAAAACTTACTATTTTCGTTACCTTCAATGACGTCCCATACTCCCATTTAAATTTGGCTTTCTGCCTCAAGTCAAGTTTCTTTATGGATCAATTTCAAGCGGTCTGCTCTTCCACATTTTTATGGAATCAATTTCAAGCCATTTATATTGTGTTGTGAATTTTTACTAATTATCCAAATAAATTTTTTATTTTTCCGAATTACAATATAATTTTTCTAGAACTGTAATAAGGTATTTTAATTCAATTCTAACTATATACTTTGTCTAATATGAAACTTGGACGTTCAACCACTTGGATGATGGACACATTTGATCCAAATACATTATAATAAATGATTTTTAGAAAAAGTAATGTTGCTTTATTACATAATTCGCTTAAATAACGTTTGTATATAATATCTGAATTTACGATAAAAGCATTATCAAAATCTATTACAAATATGCACATATGTTATCAAAACAATTTTACACAAAATACAAGAAATTTCAACTTATTATAGAAAGCTACCGTATTAGTTTCTTCTAAGAAGAAATCAATATAAATATATAGAATTGAGATCAAATAAAAAGAAAAGTTTGGTAGAAAGGGTAAAAAGTGTTCTATTTGTATTATTTTTTAGGAACCAACAAAATGAATCATATAAGGTGCAAAAAAACAAGATTCCCAAAAACAAATCTCCGAAAAAATGCCTCGATGATTCATTTTTGTGATGCTTCACTAAAATTGTCGGTAAAATGTACAAAAATGAATTATCGAGTTGTTTTTCCGGCGCATAGCATTGTTAACCTAAGGAGTTAGTAGACGCTATCACTACTCCATTGCATACCAAATTCTCGCATCAATTAGCGTTGCTTCCCCATATGGTAGCGCTGCTAACTGTCTTTAAATAGAAAAACTAGACTTTAAATAAGAAAATACCTTGGAACGGGTCTTATAACATTGAAATCATTTTTGTTCGCTCTGATAAAGAGATAGCTGGTGTTTTCACAAAAGCTTTGGATCCCACGAAATTCGTTCACTTCCTTAATAAACTTGGAATGTTGAACCCTGATCCCCAATTTTTACAAAGTTAAACATTTTTCCGCAGTTCATATCTCGGACGAAGGGATCATTTTTGTGTCTGTCAATTTAACCTTTCAATTTTTTAAGTCTTAGTGTCTAATACAACCGCAAGCAATGAATCATTGCATCCGAAGATCATCAAACTTCTGTGAATGTAACCTCATTTAATCTCAGGATCCAACTAAAGTATACTTCACTTCTTCAGACAAAGACTACACTTCCAGGTAATAAATAGAGTTCTTATGATTAGCATTTAATATATCTCTCATTTAAGAATCTTGTTAAAATTCAAACGGTCGTATAAACTATGTGATGGGAAGTATTGTACCTTTAAGCAATATTTTTTTTCAAAACAAACCGGTGTCAAATAAGCCTTACCTAAATCATGATTATTTTCATTAAATGCTGGGCGGTTTACCCATTTTTTATAATTGTTTTTGGTAACTGAATCGTGTTGATGCAGCTTCGCAATTCCTCGCCCTCCTCATGGCGAATATGGTTCAGAAAGATCCGTCAGAACCTATCCCATAAGCTCATCCCCACTCTCTCATTTCGCCTCCAAAGAAGAAGTTCACCAAGTCAATTGTGAAGAAGAAGGTTCCTACGGTTAAGAAGTCCAAGCTCGTCAGTGCTCAGGATACTCTGTCCAAGAAATTTCTAGTAAGTCCTTTTTACTGCTTTGGTTTAGGTGTACTTTCTTTTAGCTCACATTCCAACGGCTGTCTCTATTACACACTACAAACTCTCAAAATTCTGGCGGTGATAATAGATCTTGTGTGGGATCATTACTAACCTATGTCAGCCATTTGTCTTCTCACATGGAAGAAATCTCCTTATATCAGAAAGCCCATTAATCTATCACTTCTCTCTCAAAATAGTTGTGATTAATTTTTCCTAAGTCCCCATACATCCTCACTTGGTATTTGAAAGGTTTCGAGAGAATATCTCTTTTCATTTACACTGCACGACAGGAGTCCACTGCTCTGTTGCGGACGAATGTTTGCCTGAATTGTGGTTTTGACTGCAGGAAGAAATCTCCTTAAATCATGATAGGCTCAACATCAAAATTGACTTATATTAACAAGTGGTTACATATGAACCTCGGCTCATTTGTAACTTGAACTGAGTTCTTCAGAGATCCTGGATGGTGAGAAAATTCGAGTGATTATGTGTGTCTTATCCTTCATGGTTGTTTACAGGAACCCGAGCCATCATCCTCCAAAACTCCAAATGATGATCATGTTATTACTCTGGTCCGACATAAGAAATCAAGAACTACTGCTGGTTGGGAAGATAAATCTACCAAGAAATCACCTACCGATTCTGAGAAAAAGACTTCATTTCAAGAGATGATTCGATGAGCTGATGATGCGAAGTTTTTGGTGAATATATGATGCGAAGCAAAGTTGTTTTTGGCAATCAGAGGCGAAGTGTTCTGTGTGGTGATACAAAGAGTTGATAAGGACGGAAGTCCTAGTTGAAGCAAAGTGAAGATATCATCAGTATATCTTTTATGTATGTTGTGTATGTAGTTTAGGACACTGTAATTTGTCAGATAAAGATGGGCTGGTATTAAGAGACATGTCGATCATGCCTTTATGTACTTTAATGTTATTTTATTAGGGTATGAGGCTCTAGATTTGCTTATAATAGGCCATCTTGTAATATGTTAGAATTATCCCTAAAAATGAAATATATAATATCTTCAACTTCATCTATCTATTGTTGTTGACTCATTTACTTTACTTTATTATTTACATTGTTTAAATTATGTCATCTATAATTCTGCATATTCACTTGTCTTATAACCTTAATTAAGTTTCATTAGTGTATTTGTTGATAACACTAAAAAAGAAAGCAACGTCAAACCAAGTGAACCAACGAATAAGATAAAACAAAAATCCAAAATTAGGGTCCCTTGTTGGAATGATTTTGAAAAACTTTATATTGAGTTATCAAAAAATAAGAGGAATCGACCCAAATGTAAACGGTGCTTCTATTTTGAATAAAAAATTTAGTAGTTGTAGAAAAAACGTGAAAATTTTAGAAAAACAAAGTACTTTACAAATCAAAAAACAAGAAAACAAGGAGGGTAGTATTAATACTTGGAAACATGATGACAAAAAAATAAAAAGGCCTTGTTCTTTAAGTTTGTAGACAATGAAGCGTAATTTATTGAGTACAAGAACACATTAAATGCAAAAGTGGTTTGCCAAGTAAGACTATAATTTTAAAAATAGTTGACGATTAAATAGTTGAAAAAGGACAAAGTTGTTTAAATTCTTAAGTAATCGCTTACATACAGTGCATTTGACCACCGACATTTGGACAAGCTCATGTCAAAGGGTGAGTTACATCGTGGTCACCACACACTTTTTTGACGATAATTAGGAATTGCACAAAAGGATTATCAACTTTAGACAATTGGATAGTCATAAAGGAGATGCCATTGGTTGTAAATTGTTGAAATGTATTAAAAGGTGAGGTATCAATAATGTGATGATCATACCATAGATAATGTTAGTGCAAATTACCAAAAAATCGAATTTTTAATAAATAAAAAGGTTACAAACTCATATGATGTGAGTAAACACTTGCACATACGGTACATGACCTACATACTTAATTTTATTATTAGAGATGGATTGGATCGGCATCAAAGTAGTATTAAATGCATGCAACGAATATAGGGTATAGTTGAAACTCCACGCAACGGATTACAATGTTTAAAGAATGCCTGAAAGAACTTAAAGTGGAATCAAAGAAGTTCTTATGTAATGATTGTCCAACTAGATGAAACTCGACGTATGAGTCGTTGAAGATTGAGGTGGACTTGGAACGTGTTTTTAACAAGTTTGTAGTTAAAAGTAATTCACTATTCCATTCCAATGTGTGTGGTTTTTTTTTTTTTTTTTTTTTTTTTTTTTTTTTTTGAAAATTAGACAGAAAATAAATTGACATTAAATAAGCATAACTTCTTCGTTATTGGTTCAATTGACTTGGATTTTTTTCTAAATTTAGTTTACAATTTAAACATAATTTTACACTCTAATTATGCTTTTTTTTTATTCATATCCACTGAGTTACAACCTTTCAAGCACAAGGTATCAAATCTGTTTTTTGTGTTTCAACACTGCACGCAAAATGAGTTGACTTTAAACGGGCATAATTTTTTCGTTATTAGTCCGATTGACATGGTCTTTTCCAGCATTTAATTCACAATTTAAAAATAAATTTACACTGTGGTTATCCCTTTTTTGGATTCATATTCATGAGGATACAACCCTTCAAACACAGAGTATCAAATCTGTCTTTAAAGTGAAAAAAAACTAAAATCGGTTCCGGTTTTTATCTCGGTGAAACCGGTTCCATATCCAAATACCCTTTTTTCCATTCAATCCGGTCCCAAGACCCGGTTTAACCGGCACGTACCCGAAACCGATTACACATATCTGATCCAATTTTCGGTCCTCTTTATAAGCCTTATTCGGTTACCAGTTTTTCCGGTTCCAAAACAGATTACATCTCTAATCTCTAGTATGTGCAAAAAAGACATGAATTCCTTCCTCATCCTCATCGTGAAGTATAGCCCTAGAAAACAAACCCAATGTAACATATGCATTCTAATTAAACCAATTGTAGACCATTAAAAGAACATACGAAAAGATAAATTTCCATGGCAACGAAAATCCACAAGCATAGAAGGGTATGTAGGTCATTTTCCAACACTATATTCGTGTAACATCGTTGTTAGGGGAGGAACAAAAAGAATATGATTTTAGAATTGATGTTGTTTCTACACATTGTTTTAATTAGTCAATACTCGACCCTGATTTTTTGGCCTCATCGCGAGCTATAGAGGCCGAAAGGATTCCAAGATCGCGGTTTAAGAAAGTCAAAGCAGATTCACATTCGGATATTATTCTTGCCACGGATGATGGTTGACCGGATATTGTTTCAGATGATCCAACGGCTACGGCTGCATGTGAGTCGCGTAGGTTTCTCAAGTTCCCTAAAAACTGCATAAAATTTCACAAGGATAACAATAGTTAGCAATAATCCCTTGACTCAGGACAGGACAGGACAGGACAGGACAGGACAGGACAGGACAGGACAGGACAGCGTTTGACGTGTACTCAATTTGAAGGGATTGAAATTTGTCACAATTGGAAATTTGGAATACGGTTTCATTCCTTTGTATAATTGTGTTGGTTTTATACATTTGTCGAAAGATTTGGAATGTAAATAATGATAAATGATGGAAAAGCGGTTTATTGAATTTTGGTAAATTGTTTTTTTTTATATACATATTTGAAAATAAATTTTGATACTGGTAAGAGTATTCAAATTACCTTTTTATTATTTGTTGTTCACAAAACGTTTTCGAAACTATTTTAGAATTAAGCATTGTTACTCGATAACACACATAAACTTCGAAGCAAATTAAATACGATAAAAATTTTCTTTTTTGTAAATTTTGAGTATTTATCAGAGATATAATTATCAGTTTACAAAAAAATATTACCGAAATCAACTTATCCAAATTTCTGTTTTTACTTCCTTGACCTGTAATATAATATATATAATCAAAATGTAAATAAGTGGAAATACCATCTATATAATTGTGAAAAAAAAATCTTTTTGCAGATAGAGAGATTTTAAAAGATATAAAATATTATTTTACACAAAAAATCAATATAAAGATTTTGGGGTTATGAAGGGTATTTTAGTCATTTACTCAGATGACGAGTCATGAATTTAATTTCCACGACTATATGAAAGGAAAGTTGAATTCCTTCACTAGCAGGATTTTACAAATTCCAACAGAATTCAATTCCATACTCATTTTGCAATTTTTAAGAGTACTTCAGATATTTAACGGACTATTTATCATCAAAAGTCAACGAAAAGAATGAGATGAAAAATAGTATGCAAAAAGGTCTCAAATAGATTTACCTTTAAGAGCATTTTGTATGCCTCCAATAACCGATTTGCAGCTGGCCCAAATCCATGCAATTGTGGTACTTCCATCATATGTGTCCATGGACGTATTTCCTACAAAATTAATATAAATTAATGTATGTTTGGTTGCGATTAATGAAATGACAATGGAATGGAATGAACGTGGTAATGGAATAAGTAATTCCATTCCATGATCATGTTTGGTTGGTCTGTAGGACTGGAATCAGTTTTCTTATGAATTTTCTTTATTACACGCAAATCCATTGTGTACTTATAACTTTACTTTGTCTATTATTAATTAGAAAATATTAAACTTTTTATTTACAGAAATATAAATAGCACACAATAAAAGTTAATTAAACTATTGAATAAGTTTATAGTTACGGAAAATCGCATTTTTTGAGAAAATAAAATTCATGAATTAAAAAAAAATAGTGTCATTAAAAATTACATAAATTAAAAAAACTGTGAACAAAGATGAAAGTAGGATGCTAGAATAAACAACTAAACGAAAGTACATTGTTATTTCTTGCATTTAACACTTTAAAAAAAGACGCAAAAAACTAAGGGGGAAATGATCAAATGAATGACTACAATAAGGAGTTTATAAAGTTCATTAATGAAAAAAAAAATAACCTTGGTGTAAATTGTATTGAAGGATCTTGCGGTTTCTAAGAAAGATTCTAGATGGGCCCGCAGCTTCATGTCCACCTCAGCATAATCCTCATCAGGATTATATGAATGCTAGAATTAAATAAAAAAAATACAAATAACATAAATATGTCAGTTAAATGCATCAAAAAGAGAAAGTAGTCATTTTAAAATCCAAATGTTTATAAAGAAAAGGAAGTGACCTTTGATGCTAAATCATCAACCATTTCTTGTAAACTCAAAAGTCTACTGGATTGAGTCGCGAGTTGTTTCTCCAAATCTGATATGTCAGGCCTGAAAATGAATTTTCATTTAAAAAAAAAAGGATTAAATGAAAAAATAGCAATGTAGTTTCATTGATTTGTTTATTACAGCATTTTACTTTCATTTCTTCCTGTTACAGCATTGTACTTTAAAAAAACTACAAACCGGTAGCAATAATATATAAAAAGATTTAATTGGGTAGGTTGACAAAGTATAATGTCCCAAAAAGAAAATTATAAAAAGAGTAAATTACACGATTGGTCCCTATGGTTTGGGGTAATTTGCGCGCTTGGTCCCTAACTCTTTTTTTTAACTAGGATGGTCCCTACTTTATGTTTTTATTGCGCGTTTGGTCCCTACCAGGCGTAAGAAGACTGATTTACCCTTAGTAATTTACTTTTTAATTTTCTTTGTACTATTTATTATAAATAACAAATAAATCAAAAATAAATGGATAAGGGTAAAAATGTCATTTTATGTCTGATAGGGACCAAATACGCAACAAAATTAAGTTTAAGGGACAGTCGGAGTTAAAAAAAAAAGTTAGGGATCAAGCACGCAAATTACCCCAAACCACAGGGACCATTCGTGTAATTTACTCTTATAAAAAGTACATTATATTTGAGTAGATTTTTCGAAGTACAATGCCTTAATAAGAAAAAGTTGAAAGTTTAATAATGTAATATAGAGAACTAAAAGTAGGACTTTAAGCATCATTTATCCGGATTCCAGACAGCAATAATTGGAAAAAATAAATAAATAAATAAAATTTAAAGATGTAAGGTGCAAAAATTAATAAGTTGAAGGGTGAAAAGGGTAATTACAATGGATATATGGACTGAATTTGCACATCAGCAGGAAACAATTTACATTCCTCAGAGAAAATTTGAGCTTGTTTTTCAGCAATAGAATCTATCAGTTGTATGTCCTTTGCCACCTGTTCATCAACACTACAAAAAGGATACAAATTATAAACAAAAAAATCAGTTAAAAGAAGACCATGGGAAAAAGACGATAATAACCTCCACTCTGGATTATCAGCATAAATGCTAGCCTCCACAAGATCTACAATAAGTCGAAGCATCTCTGTCCTTTCTTCATAACTCCCTCGTCCCTAAAATTAAGGGTTTAGGGTGTTTTATGGAATTTAACATTTAAATTACTAAATATTATATCATTTATGTTGTTGTAAAGAGAAAAAGAGAAATGGTTACATTATCGTCCTACAGTTGACTGTTATAAAGATTAAAAATGTTCGATTATAACAGTAGGAATTCGTATTAACAAACGTGTGTAACATTTGTAAGAATATTCATCAATCTCACATTCTAGTAAAAAGTGAAAACTATTATGAAAATCAAACTCACTTGAATAGCTTCTGTGTCTACAGTAGTGGTTATGCCAAGAAACTTTGCAATTTCTGCCAAATCTGTAAATAAAAACAAGTTATATGTTTTACAGGTCAAAAAACTTTCATAAAAAGAGAAATTTTGAGCATTTTGAGTGTGTATTCGTATGGACAATTTGAAAGAGTGTTTTGGATAATCCTGAAATCGAAGGTTGACACTAGGGTACGATCTAAATGTGTTAAAATTGATCGAATCATGGTAAATCAACAATTCGGTGATCAACATTGCAGCGTGTCCAAAAGTAATTGTTCTAAAACAGTTTAATTGTGAAGGTAAACCATTTGGAAGTAGATCCGGTTCTTATGTATAATTCTTCTAAACCAACGAACTTGGATTTAATCTAGAGAAGGTTGACTCAATTGGAATTAAACGATTCAAAAGCTGATTACACAGTAAACAAACACGAATTACAGTCATTATATACGTAAATTTGAAGTACTTCGGAAATGTTAAAGCAATTACATTGTATGCGAGGGGTCTCTTCGTCCCGATCCATGGCATCTCCGTGTAAATTTTGTTGAGAAAAAGGGGATTTATCGCCCAATAGCCTGCAATTGATCAATCATTAACAAGAATTGACATCCATGTAAGAATCAAAAGTAAATGTACAGAGACGAAGGAGAAAATTACTTGAAAAACAGCCATTCGAGAAGGGAGTAGCGCTCCATGCCGGCAAAGAGGAGAGATTGAGAAGGGGCATTGGCTCTTGGGTAAGCTAACAGCGTTAGTTTCCTCTGTATCTCTTCCATTTGCTTTGCTGCCATGTTTGTCACTCGATTTGATGATGAATTGATTCGATCAGTGTTTGATTTGATGCAATTTGGGAGATTTTTTACAAATACTTCAATTTTTAACTCCAGGAGTCTTGTTGAAAGGTGTAGTGGGGTTTTTGTTCAAGAAGGCAATGTACTGCAGTCTGCAATGCCGGCCCTTGAAGAATTGTTCTTTTACTAATATGGCCCAAAATGTACCATATATTTTCATTGTGGTCAATTATATTGAATAAGGTTACAAGAGAGGTGATAATCAAAATTTAACTTGAGAAACCTCACCTATGAATAAATTTTCACCTACTTGGTGCTAGAACACTAAAAAAACATCCAAAGTTGATTTCCATTTGGGACCGGTTTGGATCCGGTCCGAAACCGATTTCGTTTGAGAACCGGACATTATTAAAATTGTTGTGGTTTGATCAAATTTGATCAGATTTAACTAGATTACATTTTAAATGTTGGAAACTGAATATGGACCAGACACACAGGTTATGAACCGATCTGACGAAAACCCAAAATAAAACTGTCGACCGTTGAAAATCGAACTAGAAAAAGAACTAGGTCAAACCTACTATGCTGGTTCACATTTTATTGTGGGAAATCAGTTTAGGGAAAATCTTCTTTTTGTGTATGTCATAAAAACTGAAGTGCATTGGTTCATAAAACCAATTTGTGCATCTCTAATTCAAAGACTTACTCATATTAGAGCTAATGTATGTAATATTCAAGATATTAAGATATGAAATTCAAATGATTTTTGCATATTTTTGTAACAACTTATGGCACACACATATAGGAAGATATTTTATTATGTTTTTTGTGAGTTTAGGGCGTGTATGCTAAAAAAGGTTTAAAAAGAAAAATAATAAAGAAGAAAATAGAATAATAAGTTTCATCTATTAAAATATAGTTCATTTAATTTCTCGGAATTTGTATCATACATGAATTTATAATTCTCATACATCTCATTATCAGATATCAAACAGTAAATATGAACGACATATTTGGTGATTTTTAAACCTAATTAAAATTATGCCAGATACAAGTTAGTCCACTTGTTGATATTATCATTTTGTTTTTTATCGTAAATTTCAAACATGTTGTCTTATAGTAAGGTTTTTAGGTGAGTAGTGCCTTCACTTATATATTTGTAATGGAATAAGTTATGGTGCCAATACACAAGTGTGACTCTTTGGATTGATTTGAATACCTTGAGAACTCTTGGAATTGTTTAGACATCTAAACCCTAATTTAGTTGTGCGAAGCCTTTAGTGAGGAGAGCCTTCAATTATATATGATATAAGTTAGAGTTTTGGGAGGGCTTATACTTTGGAGTGGTCCGTATTGGACCAAGACATAGAATGGTATGGTTTGCATCGATAATTTCCTTGTCCAATTAATTTATTTCAAGTATGAACCTCTTGGAGTTAGACGTGACGGTTTTAGAGAAGTAAAATCTTCGGGCACTTTAAAACTTTCTCCATCTAAGTATATTCAGAAGGGTTTAGAGAAGTTCATCATGACATATGCTAAGGCTAAAAGCACACTACTTGGGAGTCATTTAAAAGTCTCAAAGAGACACATCCTAAAGTTTGAAGTAGATAAGATAGAAATGGAAACGATCCCTTACGCATCTGCAATTGGTAACTTAGTGTATAAATGGTGTGCACCAAACCAGACATTGCTCACATAGTGGGATTAGTTAGTAGATCTATGTCTAATCTAAGGAAGGAGCATTAGGAATGAGTCAAGTGGCATATTCTTTACTTGAAAGCTACTTCAGACGCGACCTTAAGTTTCCATAGGCAGAAAATCATCCTTAAAGACTTCACTGATGTCAATTTAGGGGTTGTATGGATTCCAGGAATAACACTACAAGTTAGGAATTCACAATTATGGGAAACACAATCAGTTGGATGTCAAGGTTATACATGATGTCACTCTTTCAACCATGGAGGCCGAGTAAATGGATTTGGCAGAAGTTAGTAGGAAGCTTATATGGTTGCAGAACATTCAATCAAACCTGGGCTTGAATCGGAAAGATTGTGTTCTACATTGCTATAACCATAGAGCAATTTGTCCAACGAAAAATCTGGTGTTTCACAGCAGGTCAAACCAATCAAGATAATATACCACTTTATTCCAGAGTTGACGTTTGAAGGTATGCTCATTTTGAAGAAAATCCTTGGTGTGAAGAATTCTGTAGATATATTCGCCAAGGTGGTTATGATAGAGAAATTGAAACTATGTAGGCTTTAAATAGCTTTCTAAAGAAATAAGACGAACGTGAGACCTAGAAAGAGATAAGGCTTGGGTTATACACTTCGAATGGCAGAAGAGATCATTGATTGGCCTCCAAATGGGTGATTGTTGAAGTGCGGAATCGAATACCAAAATAGGGAGAAATTCAAAGGAGTGTAGTTTAGGCTTCACCCTAGAGCGTAACCTAACCTCTGGTGAATGACGGAGTTAGTAGGCAAAGCTTCAGCACAAAGCGAATAGCAAAGGGTGAAGTTGTAACATCCGTGTTTTGGGCCTATGAGTTTTGGGCTTAAACCGACAAAATAAAAACTTATTTTGTAAATAAAGAAAACAAATGAATAACTAAATTTAATATCTTGTTATATTTTATATCGTGTATAAATGAGACAAATATAGTTTTAAAATCTATTTGTAACAAAATGTGAGAAATTTTGTCATAAGGACTAAAAGTGTCAATTTGGCCAAACTTACCCTAAGTAGATTTGACTAGTCATGGATTTGGAAAGTTGGAAGATATTATGAAGGATTTGATGTGGAGTTTAAATTAGGTCAAATAATTCCTTGAATTAATATTAAGGACCTAAATTGTAAAGAAATTAGTGAAAGGGGCCATTTGTGTCTTTTTGGGAAACTAAGGGTTAGTGTTGACCTAGACAATGAGTCAAGTGAAATAAATAATTGTATTTGGGGCATAAGTGTGAATTTAGAGACTTTTAGTTAGAAGAATGGACTTTATGGGTGTTGGGTGTAGAAGAACCAATATATTGGGACTAATGTGCAAATTCTTGAAAGATGACTTATTTTTTATGGGGGTTTCCCCCCATATCAGCCATATTCACGAATTTAGAGAGAGGAGGAGAAGAGAAGGACGATTTTTATGGTTTCCAAGGAGGATTGTTGCTTGTTCTTGAAGATTGATCATATACTAGAAGATTCCAAGCAACCTAAGGTATAAACCCTTCTTTCTAGTCTTCAATTTTCGAGTTAGGGTTTGGGGTTGGACCCAATTCGATATTTATGATGGGATGAGGTTATTCCTATGATTCCCCAATGTTTATTTGATATTTCTAAGTTGTTGGAGTCTGCATTCAATCCATGGATGCTCTAGATTCGATTACTTGATTGATTTGGGTGTTATGAACCCTAAAAATTATGGATTTGATGAGAGGAATCTAGAAATTGGTGGATGATTATGGTAGTTTTTGATGAGAGGATTCATTTCTAATGATTTACTAAGGATTCCAACCCTTAATGTGTATTTTGAACCTTGAATCACTAGAATATGGGAATTGGGTGTTGAAATAGGTTTTATTTATGGATATGATGAATAGATCTTTAAGGTTAATGGATGAATGAATTATTGCATCAATTTGGAAGTAATAATGGAGTAAGGATCATTCCTAGTGATTCCATGGAATGGAAGAAGGAATCTCCACTTGAAATCATCAGTTGATGGAATGGAATTGGGTATTCCATGGATTTAACCTTTTAAACCAATGATTGGAATTGGAGAATTCCATGAGGCTATCTTCTTAAGAGTTATGTGGGAATGATTTCCTTAAGGGATGACCTTGTTTACTTAATAGGGTACTTAATGGTGTTAAGTGTAATGATGGGCTATGAGCTTGAATTAATTACATCTTGCTAAGAGATAAGAACTTGGATAAGGAATTTCCATTGGGATGAGTCATGAACACTTTGAATGGAAGTTAAATCATTGAAAAATAGTTCTTAATCATGTATTTTCATGTATATTTTGTCTTGGGTTGAATTGGAACTTAATTTGGGTCAAAAGGGAGTTAAAAGGACCAAAAACTAAGCTACAGCGTGCTAAACACGACCCGTGTTAGTCTCTGTGCTGTCTGATGGTTTCACACGACCCGTGTTTCTGGGTCTGTTAAGATTTGTCACTTTTTGGGTTTTGAGCTTTATGGTTTGGGATTTGGGTCCTTGTTTTATGCCAAACTTTGGAGATGTTTTAACTAAGATTTTCCTTATATTAGAGAGTCAAGGACTTCATTTTGGGATGGTGGATGATGGTTCCTTGTTAGATCAAAAGAAGTAATTATAGTGTGACTTTTAGGGGAAATGAGTATGACACCTTCCATTATTGTCTTGTAGGAAAGAGGTTTATTGTTATGACATGGAGGTGAGATTAAGGACTTGAGCTAGCACTCAACTAAGAGGATGTGATGGATGAGTTGATGTCTTGGAGCGCCTCCAAATGAATCAAACCGTGTGTGGAGTTAGTGTTGACTCTTCAGTTAACATTGGGTGAGTTTACCGGGAGTACATATCCATACTATTATCTTTTGTGTGTGTGTTATCAACTATTTTCATGCATGCTTTTATGTGCTAATTGTTATATGATTACTATGTGTGCATTGCATGAAATAAGTCATTTTAAATATGTTTTCAAACAAAGACAATTATGATGTTTTGAAAGATGTTTTGAGCATCCTATCTGTGCATTACATTGCATATAGGATGGGATTGACTGAGTGAACCTTATGACGAAGATGAGATGATTGTCTCGGATTTAGGGAAATCATGGGAAAAATGCCCAAAATAAGATGTTTGTCCAGGATTTAGGGAAAATCGTTCCCGACAATAGGGAACCGAATGAGGGAATAGCTAACCCTCATGGGGCTAGTGTGATGGCCACTAGTCCTAGTTTTGACTATATGGGGATCGAGTGACATGCTTTGTGCGTGTCATTTGTGAACTTAGGTAGGTGTCATTGTGGTGAGTTGGACTTTTATGAGATGGACATGGGTTGGGATAGTTGCATCATGCATTGCATTGCATATCATAGCTATCCATTTTTGTAAGCCATTATGACGTACTGAGATTTATACATAGCTTTTGAGATAATAAATTATACAACTTTTGAATGTGTCAAAACCATTTTTGGAGGTTTGTCCCGAGTGTGGTAGTTCACTACCCACTCTGAATGGGTCAACCTCGGGTAAGCTCACTAGGCATTTCAATTGCCTAACTTATTTTGATGTGTACTCAGGTTGAGGAGTTTAGAGGATTTTAGAGGAGCTTGATGTTTAGAAGGTCGCAGATTGTGTGGTTTTCATTTAAATTGTGTAATGGTAATTAGATTGTAACAACCTCGCTATTTTATAAACTAAGACGTTTATTTAAAGTGGGACCAAATGGTTTTTTCACAACTTAAATCCCAAATTATTTCTCAATAAATCCCATGTGTTTTTAAAGGGTTTAGAACCAAAAATGACTTCATTTTGAAGATGTTGAAATTAAAGTTTTCACTTAAGGATGATTTTTGGAATGATGATGATAAACCATGGGTTAAAATTATGTTTTTACGAAAAGCCTTAAGCGAGGGTGTTTCAAAAGTTTTGATATTAAGAGGAAATGAGTCAGCAGTCTATGATGTTAAGCCAAGTATTAGGAGAAATAGAATCAGTAGTCTAGAAAAAAGTGTAGTTTCTGTCATAAGTTCTGAAGTGGTGTCCTTAATATTGATGCTAAAATGGAGCTCTTGATCAATCCTATCGAGTCGACTTAGTTTTCTTTCTTAGGGATCAAGTTCGACACTGATTACAAGGTCTTTCAGATGCAATATGGTCATGTCTGGACCAGTGTTGCATAACTTGCTATTTGTTAATCGTTCGGTGATCGGGTCATTTTCGTTTAAAGTAAACTATGATTATTAAGATGAATTAACTTATGTTTAATCAAGAATGGTCCCACTTTAACTTGTGTTTAATTTGTGCATGCATTAAAAATGAACAAACCAGGCGAAAGCAAATAATCAAATGGGTATATAGAAGCTAAAATAGAGTACCAACGTCTCAGGCGGCGTCCCAGACACGTGGAACGCTAGGTCAAACTAGTCAACAAAGCAGGGAGAAGTCAGAGCTAAAAATGGAAGAAAGTCTGTCAACATCCCAGACACTGGCCTTGGATGCCCAGCGTTTTACCTCCGTCTCGTTGTGGAACGTTGCATGTCATAAAATTGTCGAGTAAAGACCCAGCGTCCCAGACGCTGGGTAGGATGTTGCCGCCACATTTTGTCCTAATATGTCGTATTTGTGTTGCCATATATAAGGAGGCTTATACCTATCAATTGGCAAAGATTTAAGGTCGACTTTTTGATGTTTTAGGAATTTTTATAGGGTTTCAAAGAGCATCCAAACACTTCTAATCCATTCCTATTCTCAAATTCAGCCTCATTCAAGCCAAGATCAAGCCAACATTCCTGAAGATTTGAAGATCCAGTTATGTCCATCATCACCAACACATTATTTGCATCATCTCCATTCATGAATAGCTAAATCATCTCATGATCGTGGCCGGGAGTAGGTTTTTGAATTCTTTTCTCATATTGTATTTTGGCATGAACAATTTAGATTCATGATCATAGTATTTCGATATTTTGCTTCTAAATCATATGACTTTTTTTCCAAAAAAAAAAAGAATGAATGATGGTCTGATACTTGACCTTGCTAGTTATACCACACCCCTGGGGTTAAGAAGGAACTGTGCTGGATTTTATGACCGCGCTACCTTAGATATCCCTGAAATAGTAATCTGTATTCTGCTGTTTGGGATGTTGCGCACATAGGACCTGGTGTACCCCATTCCAGGTTTCAACTTCCACCATCAACTTTAAACATGAATATACCTTCGGGTACTTTGATGGTATTCTGCTAAATAATTGGCAATCTGTAGGTGACCCTCCTTGGAAGTCGCGTAAAGAGGCATGATTTACTCGAAAAGTAGATCACAACTAAAGTGCTTCAAATGTGTATCAAGTAAGAAAGTGGATATGGAAAGAGTTTAAATGAATAAATGTATTATGGTTGTAACGCAATGAAAAGGACTAATATATAAAATAATATTAAAAAATTTGGACAGAATGCAGTAGCTGGAGTTTTCGCTAGCGGGAAGCGCATGGGTTGGTCTAATTGAGGACTGACCATATCAACATTGTTGATAGTCTTGTAAAAAAATCCACAAGGGGGAGGTAAACTTGGTATATATGGAGATATTTTTAAGAAATAAATGTTTGATTAAGTTGTTTTGCAGGGTGAAGAAAATTAAAATCGTTAATAGTGTTTTTGAACTTTGATTGCAAATTATTATCTGGGTTGGCAATGGACACAGTCGCATGCATTACTAGGTTGTTCGAACCATTTTGGTTTAAAGTAAACTATGATTGTTAAGATGAATTAATTTGTGTTTAATCAAGAATGTCACTACTTTTGATAGAATTAAATGAAATATGTGCAAGCATTAAAAAGGAACAAATCAGACGGAAGCAGCACATCAAACGTGTACATGGAAGCTGAAATAGAGTGTCAGCGTCTCAGGTAGCGTCCAAGATGCTGACGTGGAACGTTAGGTCAAACTAGTCAACAAAAAGGGGGAAGTCATAGTTGAAAAAAGAAGAAAGCTTGACAGCATCCCAGACGCTGGCCTAGGATGCCCAACGATTTACCTACGTCTCGTCGTGGAACGCTGCATGTCCTAAAACTATGGAATAAAGATTCAATGTCCCAGGTGGCGTCCAAGACGCTGGGTAAGACTATGTCGCACATGTTGCCATAATCTACCATATTTTGTCTTGCCCTATATAAGAAGGCTTTTACATGTTGATTGGAAAAGCTTTTAGGTCGACTTTTAGAGGTTTTAGGAGTTTTTTAGGGTTCCAAATAGCATCTAAACACTTCTAATTCATTCCCACTCTCAAATTTAGTCTCATTCAAATCAAGATCAAGCCAACATTCTTGAAGATGTGAAGATCCGGTTATGTTCATCATCACCAACACATTATTTGTATCATCTCCATTCATGAGTAGCTAAATCATCCCATGATTGCAATCGACAATAAGTTTTGAATTCTTTTCTGATATTGTAATTTAGTTTGAACAGTTTAGATTCATGAACACAATATTTGAATATTTTGCTTTTAAATTATATGACTTATTTTCCAGTACTTGTTCTTAAACTACTTATTTGATTTAGTGTTAGACCACGGTATTGTGATCTTCCCTATCATGTCAAATCATCCACAGTGGTATGTAGGACGGAGGGTGCAAATTTACATAGTTTGATCCTAGATTTAGTCATTAACAGTATAGTTATGTCTATGTGACTTGAATGAACGCAAACTTAGTATAACCTAGTGCAATATGTTTTTAGGAATCAGAATTGAAACCGTGAAGCGATCGTTTTTCTATCTTATTGAATTAAACCCTTCCAATAGCTATTTTCTAAAAAGAGTACTCGGATTACTTGGGAGTACTCAGATTGTATAAATTATATACAAATATTTTTATGGAAAATATATATACGTCAAAAGTTATAAGTTGATTGAATTTGATAAGAAAAGTAGATGACATATCAATAAAACGATACAAGTTCAAATGTTAAATACTTCAAAAATATATATACATTTGTTAATAGTAGATAGTTAAAGTAATCATTTAACTATTAGTCTTTTTTTGTTTTTCTATCAAATTTACATTAAACTGAACAAAATAAGGTTACATAAATAACTAAATATATGATATATGTTCAAAAATTACTTAATAAATATAGTTATTTATTCTTTTTAAAACAAAGTCAAAATTATCGAGTTTGACCGATTTTTACCGAGTTTGACTGGAGTAGCACTAAATTTGACCGCGGTCGACCAATTTCCAAGTTGTTTGGTGGAGTTGGCTTAACTCGCCTCAGTAAGAGGCCAAGTCCAAGTTTTACAACACTAGGCTGGTCCAATATGATGCACATGTCCAACCAATGTGTATTAGGTCAACTTCCCCTATAAATACATCTCATTGATTGTAATCCTAGATATGTCTAAATTGTGGCGAGCATGAATAATAGGGTTCAGTGAATATGAGATTTGTACAACATTTATTATTAATTAAATCTGTCCAGTTCTCTAGTAGACGTAGCTTGATTTCTCAAGATCAAGTGAACCACTTAAATCTTGGTGTTCTTGGTTATTCTTCTTTTGTCCTAATAGCCTAGATAATTATATGTTTATACGTTTGTCAAAGTGCTTAGTCCTAACAGTTTTTGATTGGTAGCGTGTGGAGGTGCATCGACCATGGTGGAACTCGTAGGAGAATAACAAGAAGATGATGTTTTTGATTGGTAGGACATGAAGATGTATCGGTCATAGTGGAACTAGTAGGAGAAAAACAAGAAGATGAGATAGAGGAAGAAGGTAGAGGTCCGATCGAAGATAAGGGTTACCGCAAGTTAGGATCGGGAAGAAGGAGTATAAAGGAGAGAGTTGACTATGGTTTTCCCATGGAACGATTCTATCATTGATTACAAAATATAAACACATTACAAATACAATTGGGTTGGAATATGGGCTAGAACAATGTGCAATGGGCTAATATACACTTATAAATGTAATCTACTTAAGACCCAGCACACAATCAAAATATCCGAAAACTAAAAAATCCCAATCTAATCAATAATTAATTTTGTTAAATTATATAAAAAGTTTTTTTAACACAAATAATTTGAATGCGACTGTAAATAGTGGGGAACGGGGCGCAATTGTGTTTGGAGACAAAATGCGGTCAAAGGCACGCCTTTGCAACTTCACAATCTTCTTGTCCTCCTAATCATTCACATTATCATTATACCTTCGCTTGGCGTGCAAACCATTTTCGCTTTTACCATGCTTTAATTATTATCCATATAAAATGCACTATCTATACAACTCTCTTTCGATTTTTAATGAATTTAGTAAAAACCTAAACTTACTAGATAAATTGATAATAAAGCAGAACATTATTTCAGAAATCAGAAGTCAGATTAATATATTATATGAATGTATAATTATTTATGCGTAGTACTCACGTTTTAATCATTGATCTTTATATCGATTTGATATTTGACTATTGAAAGTCAAAACCCAGTTGTTCAAAACAAAAAGCAACTAATACATATAATCAACACTCTTTGATCTTGTTAAAAACAAGTATTACATTCTCACGAAAGACAATACAAATTTAGTGCTATATGAACAATAAGAAAGAAAAATTTTATGTAGTAGGATTCCTAGGCACATTTAGGTCTCTTATCAACGTGACAACTTGCAACATATTTGGCCTTCTTGAAGGGAAATCATCAACACATTGCAATGTTATTTCCAAAAATCTAATTATTTCCTTAACATCTTCCCTTTCTTGTTCATCAGGGCTCGCTAACAATTCAGGGTCGATAACTTCTCTTGATTTCCCTTCTCGGACCTTCATTTTCGTCCACCCGACCAAATTCGTGTCGCCAAAGTCCTCTTTATCTGTCGGTCTTTTCCCCGACAAAAGTTCCAAAAATACCACACCTAATGAATAAACATCGCCCTTTGATGTGCATCTAAAACTTTGGTAGTACTCAGGTGGGACGTATCCGGGAGTACCTGCGAGTGTACTGACGCTTAAATGTGTGTCGAGAGCATTAATTAGCCTCGCCATACCGAAATCTGAAACCCTAGCCTCCATTTCGTGGTCTAATAACACATTGCTTGACTTCATATCGCGGTGGATGATGTGAGGGATACAATTATGATGTAAGAAGCATAGCCCTTTCGCGGCACCTCTTGCGATCTTTTTGCGTTCATTCCAATCCAAGATCCGACGGTCAGATGAGCGTCGGTGAAGCATTTCATCGAGGCTACCAAACTTCATGAATTCATAAACCAACAAACGTTCTTCGCCAATTTTACAATATCCGAGCAATGGTACGAGGTTTTTGTGGTTGATTTTGCCGAGGGTTTCCATTTCCGCCATGAACTCCCGATCACCTTGACAACTCAACCGAACGAGTTTCTTGATCGCGACACTTGACCCGTCTTTTAGTTTTGCTCGGAAAACTTCTCCGAAGCCACCACAACCAATTAGGCTCTCTGAAGAGAACCCATTGGTGGCTTCGATCAACTGCGAAAACTTCAGTTTTCGCAGTTGCCTTTGAAATGTGGCAACGTTTATGCTCAACGGCTCTTTCTCCTTTTCGATCTTCCATGTCGTGGCCGAATGTGAAGCTTTTAGTTGTTCAAGCATTTTTTGTTCTTCAACCACCTTTTGTTTTACTCGCATAGCCACCACCCAAACGATTAATAAACAAACTATGGCCACCAAGATGAGAATTCCCATTATTATGTTGTTAGCCCAAGTTTTAGCTGATGACCGCCTACCACCGCCACCGTATCTCCCATCATCACCGCCAGAATCCGCTGCCGGGTTGTATATGCGGCATTCTGGCAATGGAACTCCGCATAATCCTGTGTTATTCGCGTATTGAGTCTCTGGTAACGTACTGAGTTGCCCTCTTGTCGGGATCTGCCCAGTTAACTCGTTATTGGAAAGATCGATTTGGACCAGAAACGTTAAATTTGAAAACGATTCAGGAATATGACCCTGGAGCCTATTATGGGATGCATCGAAAACGCCCATGTTCTTGAGATGGCCAAGTGTTGCCGGAATCTCACCGGATAATTGGTTATGTGACAACACAAGAACTTGTAATGCAATCATTTCACCAAATTCATCAGGAATTTTTCCGGTGAGATCATTGTACGAAAGATCAAGATACTCTAGAGTTTGGTACTGCGTAAACAGGCTCAAAATGGGACCAGAATACATTCTTTTGAAGTCACAAGTTCTCAAGGTCGGAACCTGTAATAGCCTTTCCGGCCGGATTCCGGCAAATTCCAGTAAACCACCGATACCTTTGCAAGAATTCCCGACATTTCTTACAAAAACAACAGTATTACCTGATAGAATTCCGATCAGTGGCTGTGCTCCGACATGCCTACCGATTCGAAGTGGAATTTCACCAGTTAAATTATTACTGTTCAAATCTAACCAAACAAGGCTGCTACAGTTCCCCAATTCCACCGGAATCTTACCACTGAGGCTGTTATTTGCTAACTGTAACACCGCCAGCCTCGATAACAAACCAAACTCAGGTGGGATTTCACCGGAAAATGAATTGCTTGTGAGCGAAATCCATTCAAGATTACTGCAACTCAGCAATTCCACCGGAATTTTCCCAGTGAGGTGATTGTTGTTCAGAATAAGATCCTTCAGATTCTTGCATTTCCCCAACTCGACCGGAATATTCCCTTCCAATCCGTTGTACCAAGCAATAAACTGCTCCAGATTTTCCAGATTCCCGATTTCCGCCGGGATCGTTCCATTGAGATAGTTCAAGCTCAAGTCAATCGTTCTTAGCTTCCAACACTGCGATAACTGCTTCGGGATTTGACCGGAAATCAAATTATCCGGCACTCGAAGCTCTTCTAGTGACGATGCTCCAGGACATATCCCAGATGGAATGGTCCCGGAAAACATATTAGAGCTGAAATCAACAACTTTTAGCTTCTGGCAAAAGGAAATGGTGACTGGAAACGGCCCAGAAATCTTGTTATTACTCAAAATCAGTCGTTCTAAAGAACCCATGCTTTGAAAAATGGAATCAGGCAACGGACCCGTCAGATTATTGTTGGAAAGATCAAGAACCCGCAGCCAAGAACACGAAGAAAACGAAGCTGGAATTGTCCCAGTAAGGTTGTTAAAAGAAAGCGCGAGTTCTAACAACGACTCACATAAATTACCCAACTCCTCAGGAATCCAACCAGTGAGCAGATTATGCGAAAAACCCAAAACCTGTAAGTTTTTAAGTTTCCCCAAAGATTTTGGTATGTTACCGGTGATCAAATTGTACGATAGGTTCAAGTTCTTGAGATTAGTGTAATTAGAAAATACAATAGGAATGGTTCCATAGATGTTATTGGAAGATAGATCAAGAACTTGAACCATATCAGGATTGGACACAAGGGTTTCAGGCAAAAAACCGGATAAACTATTCTGGGAAAGATTGATAACAGCAAGATTTTTGAATTTGACCAGAAAGTTTTCGGGAATGGAACCTGTGACTCCGGAATTCGAAAGTATAATTTGTTCTAAACCAAATGGGAGTTGAGATATGGAAGTTGAGTTGATGAACAGGTGTTTATTTTCTGAGAGATTCAAGACAGTTAGCATATCTAAAGATGAAAAAGGGGAGAAAGAGACTGAACCATCGAGATCTGAATCGCTCAGGTCAACTTGAGTCACTCGACCCTGGGTGCATGTCACACCATGCCATTTGCATGGCGTCTTGGTGAGCTGCCAGCTTGAGAGAACACCATCAGGGTCATCTTCGATCATGTTCTTGAACTCGAACAGAGCTTCAGAATCCGTTTTAATGGAGGATGATGAACTGTAGGGGTCCGGTTTGGCAATGGAAGGTGGACGCAAACTGGAACCCAACTCGCACAAGATAGAGGTGAGGGCTATGCATGCATAAATGAAAAGATGTAATACGTTGACCACCATTGGAGAAAAGAGTTGAGGAACTCGATGCTTCTTGACAAAGAACAACAATATATATATATATATATATATATATATATATATATATATATATATATATATATATATATATATATATATATATATATATATATATATATATATATATATATATATATATGTTAAAATGATAACATTAAGGTTGAGAATGTTAGAACGATTCTGAACCAATCAATATATAATGACATATTAGTAATTGTATATTTTAAGGTAATTAAAACATAACTAAATAGAATTAGAGTTTCCTAAAACGAACGAACATGCACGATTGTCTCGTTCATTCAATTATGTTCGTAAGCATTCATTTATGTTGTTCGTTTGTGTTTGTTTATTTAAGTTCCTTCTATATTTATATATGTCTAGTTATATTTAATTACATTACAATATTATATTTTTTTATGTTCATATATGTTCAATTTTGTTTGTTTATGTTCGTTCGTTTAGCATGTTCATGAACATAAACGAACGAACATGAACAATATAATTTGTTAAATGAACGAACATTAACAAAAAAACTCATTCTTTAATCTGTTCGTCTTCGTTCGTTTGTTCGGCTAACTTAAACGAACGAACATGAACAAGCCTGTGTTCGTGTTCGTTTGGTTCATTTACAGTCTTAAATACTAGTGTCATACATTTATACAATTATATTCATAATTGATTAATGAATTTAAAATAATAAAAACTACAAAGAAAAATCAAATTACACCTTCATATACAATATTTATATTCATAAATGATTAACGTATTTCACACAAAAATGAAATTTTATATATGATTATGTTCAATAATGATTGTAGGAAAAAAGTTTAAAATACATCCTAATGTCAGCACTTTTCTCAAAATCAATCGCAGCCCTTTTTCTGGTTGCTACCATCACACACAAAAACAAATAGTGGATATCCGTTATCATTTTTATTTCACACCTGTAAAATCGAGTTCAATGATACTAAAAAAATAAATTACAATGATTATTATTACAATAAAAAATTAAACAGAACGTGTTTATTATAGTGTTAATCATTGGTGATTAACACATGTTAATCACTGTTTTCAAACATAAATATTTTTAAGTGTTAATCATTGATGATTAATAATAGATTTTATATGTTCATGTTTTAATGAATAATAGAAAGTGGTTGTTATAATGCCAATCATCAATAATTAACAATGTAAATTATTAACATACACTTTTAATACAAAGTGGTTGTTACAGTGTTAACCGTTAACAATCAACATTGTAAATTATTGTTTTACTCCCACTAAAACAATAATTTAGAAGCATAACAAAATAAATCAAAGCTACACTACGACTATAGTGCACCCATTAAAACAGAACGAAAAAAAAGCTTAAAAGAATAAATAAAAGCTTAGTTGTAGTAGAGAAGCTCACTGTTGGCGGAGGAGAACGGTGACTGGTCGGCTGGGGCTAGCCGTCAAAACTCGAAGCCTCAACCGTCAAGAATAGCATATAAATTTCAAACACAACTTAATCATTAATGAATAACACATATTAAACATATCTAAAGTTATAATAAGAAATTATTATAACTGATGAGTTAATCATTTATAGAATTATAATCATAGATGATTATGACCATATTAAACATATTCAAAGTTATTATCAGAAATGATTATAGTTAATGTTCTAATCATTTACATAATTATAGTTATAATCATAAATGTTTATAATCGGTGTTCTCATCATTTAATCATTTGTAATCACACACACTAAGTTACTAATAAACAACAAATAACATTTAATCATTTATAATCACGCACACTAAGTTACTAATAAGCAACTACAACTCGTAAAAAATATTAGCGATATATAATCATTAATGATCAACAATAAGTTACTAATAAATAATTATAGGTATACAAAGAAACGTAAAGATGTTGTTATGGGTAAAAAGTACAAATGTATTGCCATTTTTCATAATTTTCTCTACAATCAGCTAAAAGTGATACCTTATTTAAATAATAAATGGATTAGACGTACATGAATTTTATGAATTCTTCAAGGATCTGTAAGTATGGTTTTTTGGTATATTTTTTTATTCAAAAGTAAGAGTTCATGGGAGTTTTTATAATTTCATCGACAAAACGATATTTTGATTAAAAAGATGAAAAAAATCCAAAGTAAATGATAGAACTCATAAAACATAGACAAAGTCAAACGATTAGGTTTCAATGACATATATTGAAAATAATATTTTTTTCCATTAGAAATTAGATTAGGATTTGCACCAGTAGGTTTTAATGTGCAGTGTCCTTTTTACTATGTACTAGTAATCTTAGAGTTCCAATATATCTAATTTTCTAATTTATTGTGTCCAAACAAGAAAAGAAAAGACAAAAGAAAAAGTATTGATATAAATGAACAAAGTACTTCACACCATACCTTCCACGTTACCAATTACCCAAATACTACCTAGTTCAAATATATCCTCGTGTCTAGATTCGTACATCAATGATCTCCATCTGCAAACTTGATTTCCACTAGCTTTACACATAACCATTGGCTAGGAAACAAAAGTCTTACTCTACTCTCAAATGTCGTTAATCGGTTCAAATATATACTTCGTTAGAAATGTATCTCCGTGGACAGACCTCCTATGATCAATATCACCATCAAAGTAACTTACCATCAACATCGGTGACCGACAGTGGCGAGGCAGAGAAAGGGACAGAAAGTTACGATCATCGGCCTTTTAAATAGAGATGGCAACTCTGGTTGACCACATCCGACGTTTAGGGTTTCTAGCTAGGGTTCATTCTCCCTTTTTATTCTGGTGGTGACAAAGAGCATATGTATTGTCGAGAGAGGGTCGAGAGAGGAGGCGTGCAGGTGTGACAAATGGTGGTGGCATAAGGCGACGTTGTGAATGGAGGGTGGTTCTTAGGATAGCTGCTATAGAGGAATTCCTATGATCTAGGGTTACCAAATGTGAATCTGATAAATAGTGATAAAGTGGATCAATGGAAACATGAAAGAGGGAAAGAAAGAAAATTTTAAGAGATGATAAAATTAGGTTAGGAATTAATGACCATAATACCCTTATCTTATTAATATTGTAAATAAAATGATTTTTAGTTATTAATAATTATATATTTCTTATATTAATCATAGCCTTAGATCAAGAATAATAGATGGCTGAAATATGTTCTCACATTCTCAACCTTTTAAACATTCTCGTGTGTGTGTGTGTGTGTGTGTGTGTGTGTGTGTGTGTGTGTGTGTGTGTGTGTGTGTGTGTGTATATATATATATATATATATATATATATATATATATATATATATATATATATATATATATATGCAAAATGTCACTATAGCCCCCACAAACTATTAGCTTCTGGTTTAAAAGGTCCCTCAAGTATTTATTTATTTATTTATTTAGCTTTCTAGGGGAATGAACTTTGGTGTGACCGGCTTATAAGGGACCATGACTTATTAAAGTTGGTCCCCACTGCCATGCCATTGTCTACTACGGCATGTAATCATTGACCTTTCTTTACAACTCCAATTTAACCCTTCTACATAACTAATAAACTATTTCTCTATTTTTCTTATCTCTTGCTTTTATAACTTAACCCACCAAAAGAACAATCATCCATCATCATTCTGTAACTCAACACCCATAGAATGTTCTCGAATGTTGGTCTGAGAAAAGTCAAAGCTTCATGAATAAGAACAATCAGATTGTCAATCGCAACCTCTCCGGTTTGAGGTTTATAAAGTTATTAACGCATATCAAGCTTCCTGTATTACCTAAAAATTTGAACACTATTTACTTCAAGGAATCTTAATGAATAAATCAGCAAGAGAAAACGGACAGCAAGGATTCCTGCTTCAACCCTTCAGAAGTGTCCTTCTTACACACGGTTTCTTCCTATCACATGGAGGTATTATCACATGGAGGTATATGCGCAAGACTATGGTTCATGCTAGTATAGAGGTTACAAGATGGAGAGAAGAAAGGGGGAAGGAACTTTGGGATCAATAGACATGAACCATTATTTGATCTATAGTCCCGCCCACAAGTACTTCGGCATATCCAATTCCCGGTAGCTTGTCCATGTTTCTCAGCCTCAAACAAAATGTGAACAAGCTATGCATATTACAGGGTTGACAAGCGTGAGGTTTTGTAGGTTCATGCATAATCACAAAATCGAGTGTTTAATGTTTAACATATATAAAAGTTTTGAATCCTAAAAAATTAAAGCAACATAATATTTCAAGTCATATAATTTTGGATATCATTTTTGAAACATAAAATTTTGGATCAAAATATTTTGAATTATAGTATTTTGGATCATATTATTTTTTAATCACATGATTTTGGATCAATAATATATTCAATTAAATACAGTTTTTGTTCATAACAAATTTTAGATCATTATATATTTTGAATCATAAAAGATATAATTAAGAATCACAAAATATTTGAATCGAAATATTTTTAGATCATAACAAATTAAGGATTATAAAATGTTGAATCATAACTTTTTTTAAATCATAAATATTTTGAATAATCTCATTTTGGATCATATTATGTTCAAAGATTTACAAAAAAAGACTTGTAATATTGTAAACACCCATATTTTTAAATGAAATTCAAAAAGTTCATAATACATTATATATAATAAACATTTAAAAGTATTTTTAATTTGAAGAACAAAAATTAACACTTCCTATTTTTTATAAAAAGTTAAAATAATTTAAACAAAATGTTCGTATCCTTAACAATAATATTTTTGTAAATTTCTTTACAAACTCATTAAAATAATATTATGAAGAACTCTATCATTCAGTCAATGGCTGGGTGACACATAACAGAAAGAAAGAGAGAAAATGAGAAATGGGTGGGATTGTACGCGCCGAGATCATACTTCTTATTTCCTCTTTCATTTTAACCCTTCAAACATTTCACTTTCATCGAAATTTATCAAAATCTCGCAAATAATTACCAAGATGTTATATCATTTTGCTATATTTTGACGATAAATAAAATTAAATCTCATTCACTTATTTTTTCCATCCTAAGGTTAAGAATTGTCTTGGTAGTCTTCATCAAAACTACCATCAATTTTTGAATCGTCACCCGATCCTAATTCTATGTGTGTGTGCGTTATATATATATATATATATATATATATATATATATATATATATATATATATATATATATATATATATATATATATATATATATATATATATATATATATATATATATATATATAATTATATATATATATATATATATATATATATATATATATATACATATATATGTATGTATGTATGTATGTATGTATGTATGTATGTATGTATGTATATATATATATATATATATATATATATATATATATATATATATATATATATATATATATATATATATATATATATATATATATATTCACTATAGAACTAAATAATATCATCTAACCAGTAACCATAGAACCATCCTTATAACCGCTAGATCATTATATCAATGAATTAGATTAAAATGGATTCACCAAGAAAATATGCACCTTATGTAAGGAATCATACCCCACCAAGGCATATTGAGTTTTTTTACCCAACCCTGAAATATAGGAACACCAAATGTTACATGATTTTACTAATTCCATTGTTAAAACATATATTCATCTATGAACATTTGTTCATCTATGAACATATGTTCATCTATGAAAATATGTTCATACATGAACAACGGTCATATATAAAGGCATGAAGATTAACGATATTATTGAAATCATCGTTGAAGCTTTGTTCATCAATGAACATATATGTTCATAAATGAATAGTACCTTAATTTTTGAAAGAAATAAGTTAATGTTGTGATGATATGTTCATTTATGAACATATGTTCATTTATGAACATATGATGTTCATTCATTAACATACTTTCTCTCTGCATACATGTCTTTTTATATGATTGTTATTCATTTATGAAAATATGTTCATAGATGAACATATGTTTCAATAATGGAATTTAAATAACGTATATTGCTCCTATATTTTAGGGATTTTATTTGGTTATTATATTTTTTACGATCATACCCTTTTGAGTGTATTCTAATCTTACGGTTAGGAATATGGTTCTATGGTTAGGTGGTGTTTTTCGGTTCTGTATTGAACTCATCCCTGTGTATATATATATATATGTATATATATATATATATATATATATATATATATATATATATATATATATATATATATATATATATATATATATATATATATATATATATATATAGTGGACAATAGTTATTGTGAGACCGTGCGGACAGTGCTATTTTGTGAGAAATGACGAATATAATATATTTTTTGGTAATTTCAATACAAAACAAACATATTCAGATATAATTATTATCATTAAATCTTCTATACGGGTTATATGGAGTTTTTATGATTCTCATTCTGTCAGAATAAGAATGAGTGAATCAGAATCTGAAACACAAGAACGAATGATAATTGTTGAAAATGTGTTTTAATAGCAATAATTCGATGAGAATATGTTTGTTGAGTATTAATATTACCAAAAAAATATTATAATCGTCATTTCTCACAGAATAGCATTGTCTGCACGGTCTCATAATAACTATTGTTCGCAATATAACATTGTTATATATATATATATATATATATATATATATATATATATATATATATATATATATATATATATATATATATATATATATATATATATATATATATATATATATATATATATATATATATATATATATATATATATATATATATATATGCGTGTGTGTGTGTAGAGGATCAACATAGAACCCCTAATTATACATATAGAACCATAGAACCACCTTTTAAGCCATTAGATTAAATGATCAATGGCTGTGATTAAAGATGATAATTAAAAAAATTAATTAGTAATAACTCAAAACTAAACACGGAGGGACTATTTGGTAATTAACATACCTATTTATCTCTCTACCTAACTTCTAATCTCTCTTCACGTAATGCAGATGGCTGAACCGGGACCCCATCCACCGTCGACTAAAATCACAAGCTCGCCACCATCGCCGTCTGAAATCACAAGCTCACCTCCGTCGGATCGAGGCAATGACATCAAGGAACAGGTCGTGACAGAGGGACAGCAAAAGATGAGACGGAAGCAATCAATTTCCCTCCGTCAAACCGATCTCTCCCCCATCTCTCATCGCAGGTCTCATTCTATCATTTTATTTCCGGTCGACTACTTCTCCATGGACGACCTACCATCTCCTTCCACCAGCAAAGGTATTAAATGCTCGATTTCTTAAAGTATTCCTGTTTTTTATTTTGTTAATCATATTTACAGGTTTTATAGTTGTGATTTTGGACTAAAGGTTTTTTGTACAGATCTGAAAATGTATTTCTTTGCTGGTCCAACTTGATTCACAATAATCTAGAAGATAGATGGCTTTCAATTTATGGAGGCGGTCTGCAAATGATCTATTATAAGAAAAGGTTTGCAATTTCTTGAATGTTCATTACTGAACATTTATGAGCAATTTGTCTTGAATGTTTAAAACTGAACATTAAATGTACAATTTGTTTTATTGTTGACTTAAATTTGTTTTAGTGATAGATTATGTTATATTTTAGTCTGACATTATTGTTATTAATAGGTTTTTCAATCATGAATAAATACATGTACAAGAGATCTAGCATATACATTGTGATCGTGAAGCAAAGATTCGAAGCCAAAGAAAATTGATGGAAGTGACAAATTTTTGAAAATTTGAAGATAATATTCATAGATGAACATATGTTCATTTATAGACATATGTTCATTTATGAACATGTGTGTATGTTTTTATATTACTAAACATATGCATATGTTCATTAATGAACATACTTTATATAATTGTTTATCCGAGGTATTGTATAAATATTTTATTAATGTTCAATTATGAACATTTGAGTTTTTATGTAAATGTTCATCCATGTTCAGTTATGAACATTTTGAGTTTTTGTTTAGATATATGAAGATTCATACATGTTCAGTATTGAACATGTGTGAACATGAACAATATTGTGCAATGTTCACTTATGAACATGACCAATTTTTGAACAAGACTATTTTCGGGGATTTTGAACACAACGTTCATCAATGAACATATAAGTGTAATTTACTCATCATACATTATCATCCTAATTTGATCTAGCGGTCAAGAAGATGGTTCTATGGTTCTATACATAATAATGGTTCTATGTTGAACCCAACCCTATATATATATATATATATATATATATATATATATATATATATATATATATATATATATATATATATATATATATATATATATATATATATATATATATATATATATATATATATATATATATATATATATATATATATATATATATATATGAGTGTGTGTGTGTAATTTGACTGAAGGGATGGACGCAATCTATCATACTATCAAGTTGTTTTGATTTTGACTTTACATTAGTTTCTTTTGTAAAGGAATAAATAAAGAAAAAGATATAGATGGCGTGCTCATTCTACACATCATTCGGTAGACCCTCATGGGATCATTGCCAATAATAACCAGATTTGAATATACGAAGTGTAAGGAGTAGCGACAACTTAGCAGTTAAATTGGTTAGTATTACATATTTAACAGAAGAGTCATAGTATTTAGATATTATATGTAAAAGGGTCCTTTTTTAGATATTATATCTAGATTTGGATATACAATGTGATGAATAGCAACTATCTTAGTTTTTAAATTTGTTAATGTACTTAAGATGAAGACTTATGTCTGATTTCAGAATATACTAGTATGTACTTTTTAGTAAAAGAAACTTGTTTGATTTATATAATAAACTAATATATAAGCCTAATAAATCTATTAATTAAGAGAACCAAGTTGATACCATGATTTGAGAAATTACAATGAGTAGCGAGTACTCGAGTAGCGACTAAAGTCAAAAGGGTAAAATACGAATATAAATGTTGTGGTCTTGGTCAAACGCACTTCATGGCAAGGGTGACTGATCCAATGCTCTCATTTTCCAATTTCCATTCATCAAATTTCATGCTCAGTTATCAAGTATTAATGATATCTCAAATTTACTTATTATAGTTTTTAAAAGATGGGAGTTGATTCATCCACAGCAATTTTTAATCCATCCACTGAAGTTTATTTGTATTTGTATTTCCCATTTTACCCTTCATTCAATTTATAGATATTAAAAAAAAAAAAAAAAAAAAAAAAAAAAAAAAAAAAAAAACTCTCTACCACCTAGAGCTCCTTCTATTTTCTTTAACTAAAAACCTGCAACTGTTGTAAAAAGCAAACAAACACCCACTTGTACTTGAATTTAAAATCGATTAGTCTTTGGCACCTCTTTGATATTACTTCAATCTTGATAATTCACAGTTTTCTAATTATTTTTCATCATTTTTATCTTCAATTTTAATTTTTATATCTAGGTTATATAGCTTCGTGTTTATAATTAGAATCGGGTCCTGTTGCTTTGTTTTTGATTTTTTGGATTGGTTTCTATAACTTCGATTTTAGTTTCTATTTTTATATCTACAACATCGATTTTTCTTTTTAGATCTGGATTTTCTGAAAATTATATTGCAAAAATTCATCATCTTTGATGTTTAATCATTAATGTGTTTCTCATCTGCAAAACTTCTTTCGACAATGTTTTATGTCTATTTATATTTTTATATAAATTGACACCGACGGCGACGGTTTCATTGACCTTAATGAATTCATCGAGTTTCAGCGTGAAGGATCCGACGTTGTTGATGGAGAGACGGTGTACAAGGAGCTTCGTGTAGTTTGACTTGCACGATCAGAATAAGAACGGAACAATATCGGCGAATAAATTGCATTCCGTTTTGAAAAGCTTAGGCGAGAAGTGTTCGTTGAGGGATTGCCGGAAGATGATTGCGTCGGTAGACGTTGACGGCGACGGTAGCGTCAATTTCGAAGAGTTCAAGAAGATGATGAGTGAATAACTCTCGTTATTCGCTAATGCAGTGGATGTATCAGTTCCCTTAAAAGATACTTAGTATAATCACATGCTGTTTTACAAATAGAGAAATTGTATTCATTCCTAACTTTTATTCCTACTTACAAATAAGAGTTAGGATATATTAAGAACTATAGTTATTGTGTGGACGTAAGACCCAATCAGAACGTAGAACTAGCCAATGGTACTTTGGTAAATTAGTTTATAATTTAATTAATTAAATTTAAATTAAAACCTACAATTAAGGTAAATTTACCTATATCTATGGTAAATTGACCTACAATTATGGTAACTGAATTTATTTCCTCCTTGTTAGAAATTGACGTTCATTCTTCTCATACACCACGATAACCCTAGTCTGCCACCGCCGGCCACCATACAGCCACCGCCAATCACCATAAACTCGTCCGATTATATTTTCAAATGACCACATCGAGAGTGTGTGATTTGGGAAATCGAGACCTACAATTGGTCTTGTTAGGTTCACGATTTTCAGCAAGCCATGGTGAGACAGAGTGGGATCGAGAGGAAGAGGAAATCAGATCTTTAGGAAGTGGGGCAGTAGCTATCATTACTGCTGTATCTTTTTGGGCGGAAACGTCGGCTGCAGAAATCAAAGAAAATCCAAAGATGAGAGGCAAAATCCAAAGATGTTTGTAGAAATCAAAGAAAATGACAGGCGATGGTCCAAAGAGGCTCGATGAGGGTATCATGACAAAAAATGGGACAGGTTTGCATTGATTCATTTCATGACCCAAATTACTGATTTTTTTCTGATTGACGAGGCCATATTCCGGTGGAAAACGGTCCTTATTTTGTTACAGTGTTTGTTCTCCGGTGTTCCGGCAAACGTCTATGGCAAGGACGAGAGATTATGGGTTGCCGATTAGTTGCCGATAATTCATAAAGAGAGGACAAAGGCAACGATTTCTTTGCTAGTACAAAATATGAAAGAATTCTAGAATTTGATGCTTTGTAGCAAATATGTTTACTCATTAACAACCATTTGTTTTTCTGCAGGTTGATTACAACGAAACAAATAACCCAAGAAATCAATCTAATTTGATGCTCTGTAGAATTCCCCTGCAACCATTTGGGTTTGAGGTACATTGATATTTTTTTGAATTATATTGCATGTTATGGATTAATATTCTTTGTGTGATATTCTGTCAGAATGAAGTCAATGTTTGCAGAATGGTTGTTAATGAGTATGGAAACTCTTAAAAGTATACAATTATGTTTAGCCATTCTGTCAGAATATAACACATTGTCACAAGTTTATGTGAATTTAAAATAACTCGAAACATGTAGATTTACATTACGAAACCAGAATGTTTTTATAATTATGATTGGCCACTGATTTTAATTTGAATTATGTATGAATTTCAGGCGTATGCTGCAATTTTGGAGCATGCATACCACAAGATTTTAACATAAAAAAATAACATGGAAGTAGCGTTGCAAGAAGACCTTGCTAAGCATCCTGATTGCAGGGGAATTCTTTGTGCATTATAATTCTAACATGTGAGAATATCATTCTGATGTTGCAGGGGAATTCTTTGTGCATTCAAAACACACGAGAAATCAAGAAGAAGCACTAAATTTTGATTTGAAGGCAGTCATTCTGACAGAATGTACTGCTTATATATTCTTGTAATTTTGATGTTACACAATACAATGTAAATCTGATTCTGTATGATTTTGTAATTAATTCTACCAGAATGTTTATCTTACTTTCAAAATATGCAGTAACATTCTTTAAGAATACTAGTCATTCTAATGTATGTTTTTGTATTCTAATACAATTTGCACGATTAAGAACTTAGAATAACAACTGGAATTATTAATACAATTTTATTAGAATTGTAACAGATCCAAAGTGTGAATTTACAAATAAAATTGAATTCGAATTTGAAATTAAATTTAAATCCGAAATTTGATACCATAAAAATCTCACATTCCATAACTGAAAAAATATAAAAAGTCCATATTATCCTTTAGAATGATATAATTGGAAAGTTGATATTTTTTTAATTTAAAAAAAATCAATATTATGTTATTAATTACAACCATTGATGATTTTGATTCTACGCACCAGATTTGTCCTTACGTCCACACAATAACTGTGGTTCTTAATATAACCTAGCCCTTACAAATAATTTAGTATAATCATATAGAATATACTTTTTGTACTAAATGAAATTTTTATCTTAAAAATTATTAGTTTAATTTTTGTTTAAGGAAAACTATTTTTTGACTTGTTTTAACTCATTATCAAAGTTAAACTATTTTTAACCAATCATATTTAATTTTTTTGAAAAATAATACAGTTTCAACTAATCAAAAGAATTTGACTTTGAATAAAAATGTGTGTCAAGTAAAAATGGGGTGTTTATTTAGTGATCCTCTTATCAAATTACTATTAAATGTCAAAAAATATTATTTCGCTAAAACTATTATGTTTTGCATCTAATTTTTAATAAAACCACTAAGTTTTGTATCTAATGTCAAAAAACCATTATCATTTAAAAATTATTATTATTATTATTATTATTATTATTATTAAATACTAGTGTTATTATTATTAGTAATACCTTGTTTTCGTTGTTGTTGATGATTGTTCCTTTACTAGTTTTAGTATTTTTATTTTTTAAACGGTTCAAATTTTTAATTATATTTTTTCTATTTTTGAACAGTACTTAATTTTTTCTCATTATCTAATTACCTTTATTTGTATTTTTAGAATGCTTTGTTTTTTTAGTTTTCTTGAATTTCGGATTTTGGTTTTTTCGATTTAAGAAATATTTGTTTGAATTTCTAATACTATTCGACTTAATCATAATTTTTTCATTAACGACATGTCAATTATTTTATTAAAGCAAGCACACAATATCTCATTGATACATAACACATATATTATAATTACTAAGTATTTAAACTAATAATGATATTTATGAGTATCAAGTGAATTGTAGTTGAATAATTCTTTTTACTATTAAAAAGGACAATCATTTCAGTAAAACATAAATACAAATTACATACAAAGTGAAAAAAATCATATGGAAAGAAGAATGCCAATGTTTAAAGATATATACAAAGTGAAAAAAATCATATGGAAAGAAGAATGCCAATGTTTAAAGATATTTATGCTGGCTTGAGTTTTTTTTTTTTTTTTTTTTTTTTTTTTTTGATATATTTTGAGCCATATTACGATGATCGTAAAACATTATCGACGAAGAAAATGTGTGTGTATGAAACACATTTTGCAATGAAGTTATTCTATTTTACTATGTTTTATACTTATTTTGTAACTCAAACTTAAGCTTATGTAATTATTTGATGATTTAGATTCTTATTTGAGATTTTTGTATTATTATTTCATCAATTAGAATAGTATACATCTTCATGTAATACAAGCTTTGATATTTTATTATCATGTGTTATGTTTGTGATTTATAAAATAAAATTTATTTATATATTTGGGTGTTTAGTATTTTGAAAGAACTTTATACATAATTAGGTTAAATAGATATTATATTTTAGAATTTATATTTAAACGGACATTCAGGAAAATTATCAAAAAACACATGAATACTTGAAAAGATTATTGAAAAAATAAAGCAAGTAGATCAATAAATAATTGTTCGTGCATTTCTAATAAAAATATAACTAATAATTTAATTTGATCGAAATGAATGATTTTACAAAATACTTAGTAAATCATACATATATCAATACTAAAATTTGATTAAACTGGACAGTTTTTACAAAATACTTAGTTCATCATATATTATAATTATCTTCTAAAAAATGAAGTTTGTTAATATATAAGTACATTTTACAATTACCTACGTTTTATAATAATTAATACATGTATTTTTACTCCAATCACATTTATTTAAAACTTTTATGACTTTTCATGTTCTTTTGAGTAATAATGTTAACGTTAGTTTATAATCAAGATATTACGATAAATTATATATTATAATGATGTTATCACTTGAATCATGGTGATTCATTTTAAAATAAATATTAGTTTTAAATTGTTTAAAATAGCTGATGAAACATGATTTTAGTTTTATTGTATATGTAATTTTTAGAATTAAATGTATGTAAAAACACGCTTTTAGTATTTTATAAAATCCAATACAAACATTATCATTAGTTTGTAGTCGTAAATATTATGATAAAGTTATATATTATAATGATATTATCACCTTAATTAAGGTAGTTTATTTTAGTTAAACATTAGTATTTAGTTGTTTAAGTGTTGACAATAAAAATATGTTAGTTCATACCAATAAGTCTAAAAAAATTCCCCAGCATAGCTTCAAGCTATACTATGATTTCTTTTTTTTTTTAACCATTATCCTGAAATTTCTCATTGTTTATTTATTATGATATTATTTAACTAATTATTACTTTATTTTTGGGTTTTTAGAACAAATGTCTTGATATAAGATAACTCATTAGTGATACATCAACTTTTTGTTTCTTATATACAATTGTTAGTACATAGTAGATAACAATGATTAAGATATTTTTTTAACAAAACATATGTATTATTATTCTAAGTACATAATTTTGTTCCTACGCAACGCGCGAGGATTTGCCTAGTATATCTTATAAATGAAGCATTTTTCTTCTTACCATATGCATTTGAAACCTCCATAACCTTTCAATTTCCAATTTAATATAATTAATCTATTAATTTAAATATGTTTCTAAATATAAAATATTATCTTATTAAGAATATATTAATTTCAATGATTATTACAATACACTTACATGACGATTTCTCTTTGTCCCACATTGCTTCACACACATATATGACCATTCCTCTTTCACTTATATAATATCACTTATTTGCTTTCATTATCCATCAATCTCGACTATAATATGACTTTCAAGTCCATTACTATTTAGTGGTCATTTTATTATAAAAACGTTTCTATTGCAAAGTTTTAAAGGATTATATTATTTAGTTTCAACTTCTAGAAATATTCAAACTTAAACGTGAAACTAAAATTACTTAAAACTTTTAAAAACCCAACTATATATGAAGTTTATAGTATGTCGTTCGTAAAAAAATTTAACAATGTAAATAGTTTTCAAATCACCACTATGTATACACATAATAAAGTAAGCATTTTTCCTCTCACCAAATGCATCTAAACCTTCCATGACATTTCAATTTCCAACTTAATATAATTAATCTATTAATTTAAATATGTTCCTAAATATAAAATATTATCTTATTAAGAATAGATTTTTTAAATGATTATTACAATACAATTATAGGCTAAATTGCATAAAAGTCACTAACTTTTCCAATTTTTTCGATTTTGACACTGTATTTTTAGTTTTTATAATTAAGTCACTATGTTTTCAGAAAATTGCAATTAAGTCATTATGTTTTTCAAAAAGTTGCGAAAATGACCATATGACAGCATGGCAACAGGTTACCAGGTCATATGGTCAAATTTGCAATTTTTCAGAAAACATAATGACTTAATAGCAAAAATAAAACATAGTGTCAAAATCGAAAAATCTGGAAAAGTTAGCGAATTTTATGCAATTTACCCTATGCAATTTATATAACTTAATCACTTTACATGCCTTATACGTGTCCAAAAAATAAATTTGTTGTTACCTTGTTTTTCCATTTAAAGTTATCAAATTTATTGTCCTAAAAATGGGATTTCAAAAAGATTTAGGAGAAATGCATACGAATAACAACTAACTTACAATCACTCGGTATGAATATCCTATTGTGTAATTGGGTTATGTAAACAATGTCTTTATATGATGGGTTATAAAAATCTATATTGATGTTCGTTCATTGATTTATATAAATATACAAAAATAAAATAGAATTTTACAATGATACAAAAGCAAAACTTGGTTATTATTTAATAAAATTCTTTTAATGTTTTCATGTGAATCTTCAGCAACAATATTGGCCGTGGAATTGCCATGTTATCGTTCCAAAACAGAATACAATTATAAATTACCTAATACAACAAATTTAATTTTTTGGACACGTATGAGGCATATAACGTGATTAAGTTATATAAATTGCATATGGTAAATTGCATAAAATTCGCTAACTTTTCCAGATTTTTCGATTTTGACACTATGTTTTATTTTTGCTATTAAGTCATTATGTTTTCTGAAAAATTGCAAATTTGACCATATGACCTGGTAACCTGTTGCCATCCTGTCATATGGTCATTTTCGCAACTTTTTGGAAAACATAATGACTTAATTGCAATTTTCTGAAAACATAATGACTTAATTGCAAAAACTAAAAATACAGTGTCAAAATCGAGAAAATTGGAAAAGTTAGTGACTTTTATGCAATTTACCCACAATTATATGACCATTCCTCTTTGTCCCACATTACTTCACACACATATATAACCATTCCTCTTTCACTTATATAATATCACTCATTTCCTTTCATTATCCATCAATCTTGACTATAATAGGACTTTCAAGTCCATCACTATTTAGTGGTCATTTTATCATAAAAACATGTTTCTATTGCAAAGCTTTAAAGGATTATATTATTTAGTTTCAACTTCTAGAAGTATTCAAACTTTAAAATGAAACTATAATTACTTAAAACTTTTAAAAACCCATTATGTATACACATAATATGAAGTTTATGGTATGTAGTTTGTAAAAAGTATCAACAACGTAAATAGTTTTCGATTCACCACTATGTATACACATAATAAAGGAAGCACTTTTCCTCTCACCATATGAATTTGATATTGACAAAAAGGGATAAATATACATTCCTATTTTAAATTGATTTTATTTCCTTTTGTATAATCTTTGTATTTATATATATACCGTGTAATTCCTTGTCATTATCAATAAGAGAGAAATCGGTTTATACCCTCAATATGGTATCAGCGTAAAACAGATCCTTCTTTTTCTCCCAACCCTACCCTCGCCTCTTTTCTTCTTCTCCTTCCTAATATCGAACTCCATGGCTGCCGACTCAGGACTCTCTATGAGCACCCTTCTTCATATGCTCACGATTAAACTATCATCTTCCAATTATCTCCTGTGGAAAAATCAAGTCTACCCACTCCTCTCTCATCAAAAACTTCTATCCCACATCGACGGTTCTTCCTCTTCCCCCTCTCCAACCCTTACTGTCGATGGAAAGGTATCTGCTAATCCTGCTTATACCTCCTGGCTTGAAAAAGATCAAACTGTCATGCTTCTTCTCCAATCCTCGTTAACAGAGGAAGCCATGGCAGAAGTCATTGGAGTTCCCACTTCTCGAGACCTCTGGACAACCCTTGAACGAGCCTACAGTCATCACTCCGCTGAACGCACCCAGAATTTGCGTGATTCCTTGCGTCAATTGAAGAAAGGTACCTTATCAGTTTCTGATTATGCCAAAAATTTAAGTCTATTTGTGATCATCTGCAAGCAATTGGTTATCCCGTCGATTCTATGGACAAAAACCACTGGTTCTTGTGTGGTCTTGGTCCCGCCTTTGAAACATTCTCTACTGCGCAACGGGCCATTCACCTGCCACCCTCCTTTATCGATCTTGTTTCTAGGGCTGAAGGGCATGAGCTCTTCTTGGTCTCTCTTCATGGGTCTGCTCCACCCATCGCTGCATTCAATGCTCAACAACAGTCTTCTAGAGGCCGTGGACCTAGTTCTCGAGGTCGTGGTCGAGGTGTTTCCGGTGGTCGAGGACGTGGTCGCCGTCCTCCCCACTGCCAGTTATGCAGAACCGAAGGCCATTTTGCATCCGCCTGTCCCGATCTTGCTACCTTTCAACAACAGGCTTCCTCAAAAATCGATGCAAATCTTGCCCGGGCCTTCCAATCCACCTGCAATATTTCTGATCAATCTCCGGACTGGTATGTCGACTCTGGAGCTATGGCTCATATGGCTCCCTCAACATCTCATTTAGATCATGCTCAACCATACACCGGCCATGACAAGGTTGCTTTCGGTAATGGTAATGTTCTACCCGTCTCTCATATTGGAACTGCTCGCATTTTGTAACACCCGTGTCCGAGATAGAATTTTAGATCAAAAGTAAGAGCGTTATATCATTTGGTGTAACCAGGTAATGATGTTATGGTCATTATAAGCTAAGAAAAACATTAGTTATAAAAATCAGCATTGTATGCCGATCTTAGAAAAATCATAATTAATTCTATAAAAATCGGATTGACTTCAAACCAGTGCACAAAATTTGCAAATTGAGTCTAGTTTAAGTGGTAAAAATTTTGTAGATCGCGACGCGACGGGGTATGGGATCGCGACGCGATCTTTGTCGGCAGTGTTATTTGAGTGCGTGATGAAGTAAGCGCTTACGTATGAGATAGGGACGCGATCTGGGGTTGGATCGCGTCGCGACGGGGGTCCAGGAGGCCTATAAATACGAGTTCTCAGCCTCATTTTGAGGCAAAACACACACCAAACACATATAAGATATAGAGGAGTGTTCTGGTAAGGAAAATATGTTGAGGGAGGATGATGGGAGGTGAGAAACGAGTGGTAGCTAGCAACGAGGTGCTCGGGAACTGTCAGCGGTTCAGAACGGGAAATGCGACAGGACTCCGAGAAAACGCCAATCTCAGGTGAGTAATCACTACCGTATCTCCCTAATAGTTTATATGTGTTAAACTATAAAATACGAGGGATGTAATAAACTATTTCCTATAATTCATAATTCCAAAAGTAATGCAGATTGATTTACTTACGAGGACGGTGTCTAGGCCGATTACTTGGGATCTGGTTGTTGGATTTTCCGAAAGGCTAAAATGCTGAAAGGATCCTGCCACCCCAACTAATCTTCTACCTGGCCGTTCTTTATTTGATAAATCATGAAGCATCATGTTGGAATTATTGAAGGGAAATACAAAGCAGTATAATTAAAGTATTATAATAATACTTGGGTGGGAAACAGTCATGTTATCGTGAGGATGAGTTCGAGTTATACACCCAAAAGTATCACAAGATGATACTGAGCAGAGTGAATAAGTAATTATATATAATACATGTCAGGGGACGGCATGATTTACCATATATTAATAAAACACGAGGTAATCATAGATGTACTATGACCATACCTATATGAGAAAGCCGTTAAGTGAGTGGGTATACCGTGAAACGGTATAAGAATTCGTGAAAACCAAATACCAAATAATAAATAAAAGAGGAGACAGGAGCTAAAGACGTGAGTCGTGACGATGTAAGATAAGACTGTGTGGGACAGTCTAATAGTAAGTATCAGTGGGTGATAATGTATAGCGAGCGACGTCGGGTAATACGGTAGTTTCACAGTGTGAATTACGAGTCGGATAGGACTGTGAAGCTGACAGGAACGGTGATCCTGTAACGTGTGTGACCATATAGGTCATACTGTGATTTGATTACTCACTAAGCTTTATAGCTTATCCTGTTGTTTTATGTGGTTTTGCAGGATAGGTAACGCTTGGCTTGGATCATGGGACGATCCCTGGTGATATTATCTTGTAAATTCCAGGCTGAAAAACTGGGCGTTACAAGTTGGTATCAGAGCCAAGATTTGAGTGAACTAGGATAAGATCGCTAGACTCAAATTAATAGTCACATGAGAATTGTGTGCTAAAATATAAAAATCACAAACATATTGTGATAAAAGTAGAACGTAGATAAAAGCAGTTTATTCTAACATGATAATAAGAATGTTAGTAAACTCTTTCAGAGATAAAAAGAACCGGAGAAAATGAGTGAATTTGTGTGGTATTTCCCAAATACGAGAAAAGTGTTAAAAGTAAATCCAGATGCAAATTTTGTCAAATAAGAAAGTTTTGAAAGTTGATTTGAAAGAAATTTTTTGGGAAATTTGAAAAAAGTATAAGTTGAAATAAAAATTCTGAAAGTACGAGTTGGTGGATGGATTTATGAAAATATATGTTTTTGGCGACAGCCATAACAAAGAAAAGTGATAAATGTATGTGATGATTGGATGTGAGATGGTAGGAACTATAAGAAATGAGTTCGTGAGGAGTTATACAATCTCTAAATGAGACAAGTGTTGAGGTATGTGGTAGTACTAGACATGTCTAAGTCTAGAATGTGGATAATATGGGGTTGAGGAATTGAGAGATAAAGGGTGGCTCGACGTACTGAGCAACATAGAGATGTTCGCAAGATGCACTGAGCAGATACGCATGATCCGACGTACAGGATATGCGCGGCTCCGAGTGCTGAGCGGTGGAGTTTGAGCAGATACGCATGACTCGACGTACAGAGTATGCGCGGCTCTGGGTGCTGAGTAGGTTAACTTTGAGCAGATACGTATGACTCGACGTACTGAGTATACGTGGCTCAGAATATTAAGCAGGAGAGTATAACTTGAGATATTGGGTAGAGTAGATTATGTGGAAAATTCACCGGAGACATAAGAGAAGTAAAGCTGGTAGATGTCCTGAGTAAACATAAGACTAGGATGGATTGATTTATTCCTTCCATTCTAGAAGAATTAAGGGTACTATTTTACTTAGTTAAGGTCTAAGTACCAGGGACCATCCAATCATCACTAAACAAATAAAGAATTTTACAAGTAGAAAGATATTTCAAAGAAAGAGTTATTTTGTTGAAAAAGTTATTTTATGACTAAAGTGTGAAAGGAATAACCCTTTAAAAAGAGTCATTTTACGACTAAAGAAGTCATTGTTATGACTAATGGAAATCAAAAGAGTAAATGTTTTTAAATAAAAAGCATCTGTTTAAAAAGAGAAGTGTGAGTAGTTACTTAGAGAAGTAAATACAAATTTAGTGAGTGTTGAGATGACCTAATCGGTCGGCAGTTCTAGGGTGTACGTTGAGTCTTTGGGACTCGATATCGTAGAGGGTTCAGAAGGGGACGAATACGTGAGTATTAGGTGGTGATAACTATGGATATGCTATCATATTATGGGTAGAGATTTTGTAGTTGTATGTGGAGGCTAAGCTGATATGAGGATTCTTGTTGTCATGAGGTTGGTTGCAGAGCTGTGCAGTTGTGTGTGTTAGCTGTTAAGCCTTTAGAGCGAAAAGCTGTTTATTCTGTGGGGCCACTTATACGTGTAGTTGGGACCACTTATTAGGTGGGGCTACTAGTATTGTGGTTGGGACCACTTATGCTGTGGGGCTACTTGTACTTGTGGTTGGGACCACTTATTCCGTGGGGCCACTGGTACCTGTAGTTGTGACCATTTATTCTGTGGGATTGCTAGTACTTGTGGTTGTGACCACTTATTTAGCGGGGTCACATTACTAGTATATGTGGTGGGACCACATATGTGTTGTGATAATCGTATGAGCAGTAATTGTGGTGGGACCACATACAAGTGTTGTGATGGCTTTATTGGCCAACAGTTCTAACACACATGCAGTTGGGTGTCTAGTAAATTTTTGTGACTCGATACCGTGAAGGGTCGATGAAAGGAAGAATAGCTGAGCTGTTGAGGTTGTGAAGAGCAGGGATTGTGATATGATGTGGTGAATATGTGATTATGAGTATACAATGCTTAACGAGTACCTTGCATCTATGATGTATGTGTTGTGAGTGTATGAGATTACATACGCGTACTTTGTAGTCTAAATAGGTTGGCCTAGTTGATTAGAGGTGGTTAATGTGCCAGTATTGTGGTGATACCCCTTTGAGTTTACTAATGCAACCGCATTGCGTTGAAATAGGGGGTGGTTGAGTGAAAGAAACAAAATATAGTGGATGCTGGAGATTTCGGGGACGAAATCTTTTTAAGGGGGAGAGAATTGTAACACCCGTGTCCGAGATAGAATTTTAGATCAAAAGTAAGAGCGTTATATCATTTGGTGTAACCAGGTAATGATGTTATGGTCATTATAAGCTAAGAAAAACATTAGTTATAAAAATCAGCATTGTATGCCGATCTTAGAAAAATCATAATTAATTCTATAAAAATCGGATTGACTTCAAACCAGTGCACAAAATTTGCAAATTGAGTCTAGTTTAAGTGGTAAAAATTTTGTAGATCGCGACGCGACGGGGTATGGGATCGCGACGCGATCTTTGTCGGCAGTGTTATTTGAGTGCGTGATGAAGTAAGCGCTTACGTATGAGATAGGGACGCGATCTGGGGTTGGATCGCGTCGCGACGGGGGTCCAGGAGGCCTATAAATACGAGTTCTCAGCCTCATTTTGAGGCAAAACACACACCAAACACATATAAGATATAGAGGAGTGTTCTGGTAAGGAAAATATGTTGAGGGAGGATGATGGGAGGTGAGAAACGAGTGGTAGCTAGCAACGAGGTGCTCGGGAACTGTCAGCGGTTCAGAACGGGAAATGCGACAGGACTCCGAGAAAACGCCAATCTCAGGTGAGTAATCACTACCGTATCTCCCTAATAGTTTATATGTGTTAAACTATAAAATACGAGGGATGTAATAAACTATTTCCTATAATTCATAATTCCAAAAGTAATGCAGATTGATTTACTTACGAGGACGGTGTCTAGGCCGATTACTTGGGATCTGGTTGTTGGATTTTCCGAAAGGCTAAAATGCTGAAAGGATCCTGCCACCCCAACTAATCTTCTACCTGGCCGTTCTTTATTTGATAAATCATGAAGCATCATGTTGGAATTATTGAAGGGAAATACAAAGCAGTATAATTAAAGTATTATAATAATACTTGGGTGGGAAACAGTCATGTTATCGTGAGGATGAGTTCGAGTTATACACCCAAAAGTATCACAAGATGATACTGAGCAGAGTGAATAAGTAATTATATATAATACATGTCAGGGGACGGCATGATTTACCATATATTAATAAAACACGAGGTAATCATAGATGTACTATGACCATACCTATATGAGAAAGCCGTTAAGTGAGTGGGTATACCGTGAAACGGTATAAGAATTCGTGAAAACCAAATACCAAATAATAAATAAAAGAGGAGACAGGAGCTAAAGACGTGAGTCGTGACGATGTAAGATAAGACTGTGTGGGACAGTCTAATAGTAAGTATCAGTGGGTGATAATGTATAGCGAGCGACGTCGGGTAATACGGTAGTTTCACAGTGTGAATTACGAGTCGGATAGGACTGTGAAGCTGACAGGAACGGTGATCCTGTAACGTGTGTGACCATATAGGTCATACTGTGATTTGATTACTCACTAAGCTTTATAGCTTATCCTGTTGTTTTATGTGGTTTTGCAGGATAGGTAACGCTTGGCTTGGATCATGGGACGATCCCTGGTGATATTATCTTGTAAATTCCAGGCTGAAAAACTGGGCGTTACACATTTCTCCTAATATTCCTTTAAAAAATATTCTTGTGGTTCCACATCTTTCTAAAAAACTGCTTTCTGTCAGTCAACTAACGAATGATTATCCCATTGATGTCTTGTTCTCTCGAAACTACTTTAATCTTCTGGACCGAATGACACAGAAAGTTCTGGGCCGTGGCAGACATGAGCATGGGCTTTACATTCTCAACCCAACTTTTCAAGCATTTTTTAGTACCACCTCCAGGCTATGGGGATCTTTTGAATTTTGGCATATTAGACTAGGTCATGCAAACTATGATACTATTTCTATTTTGAATAAGACTGGATGTTTATCAGTCACTTCTATTTTACCCAAACCGGGTGTTTGCTCTTCTTGTCAAATCGCTAAACAACATCGGTTACCTTTTATGTTAAATGCAAAACGGGCTTCATATGTTTTAGATATGATTCATTGTGATTTATGGGGACCCTTACCAATTTTATCAAATGATGGTTATCGGTACTATGTTGTATTTGTTGATGATTTTTCGCGTTTTACCTGGTTTTATCCTCTTAAAGCTAAAAGTGGTTTTTCGCAAGTTCTAAAATCCTTTTTAGCTTTTGTCCAAACTCAATTTTCCACCAAACTCAAAATTTTTCATAGCGATGGTGGTGGAGAGTTTATAAATCATCAAGTTCAATCCTTGCTTAATGAGAATGGTACTCATCATCAACTTTCTTGTCCATACACACCTCAGCAAAACGGTCGAGCTGAACGAAAACACCGACACGTTACCGAAACTGGCCTTGCTATGTTGTTTGGTGCTCATATTCCTGCATCTTTTTGGGTTGAGGCTTTCGCTTCCGCAACCTATGTTATTAATCGCTTACCCTCTCGGGTCCTCAACAACTACTCTCCTTTTGAGCTAGTTCATGGCGTTCTACCAAACTATGACAATTTACAGGCTTTTGGGTGTCGCGTCTATCCTTACTTAAGAGATTATTCCGATCATAAACTTGCACCACGAAGTATTTCGTGTGTTTTTCTTGGCTATGATACACGATACAAAGGATATCGATGCATGGATCCTACAACTTCACGTATCTTTATTACTCGCAATGCTACCTTCGATGAGGCTTGTTTTCCTTACTCCTCTGCCGTTACCTCTTCCGCACTTGAACAGCTTACCACCACTACTTACACTGAAGTTTTACCATCCATGTCTTCTGATCCCCCTATCATCTCGTCCCTCTCAAATAGCCACACAAATTCGCCATGTTCTATATGTGTTGACTCTCCGGCTCATCAGCTTCCGTCTCTTAACCCTTCGGTCCAACCTGAGGAAGCCTATCACGAAGCAACCTATCCTAATGATGAACCTCCAGCCGCGACTCCACATCAGCCCGAGGAGACCCATATACCCGACCCAAATAGTTCTGCAACACATCCCATGCAAACCCGTTCCAAATCTGGGATTTTTCGTCCAAAATATCGTGCAGGCATCTCCGTTCTTCATACATCTAAGCTACATTATGCTCTTTTCACAACAAAAGAACCTCGCGGTTTTAAAACAGCCTCCAAAGATCCCTCGTGGCTTCAAGCGATGCATGATGAAATCCAAGCTCTTCATAATCAACAAACTTGGGATCTCGTTCCACGACCATCATCCTCAAATGTCATCGGTTCAAAATGGGTTTTTCGTACGAAATACAAAGCCGATGGAACGGTTGATCGTTTAAAAGCTCGTCTGGTTGCTCAAGGCTTTAACCAACTACCGGGGCTTGATTTTTCTCACACGTTTAGTCCGATAGTTAAAGCCTCCACTGTCCGCATTGTCTTATCCATTGCGGTCACACGTAAATGGCGTCTTCATCAACTTGACGTTAAAAATGCCTTTTTAAATGGGTTTCTAAATGAAACTGTGTATATGGAGCAACCGCCGGGCTTTACAAATTCGAAATTTCCCAATCATGTTTGTCGTCTCAAAAAGGCTTTATATGGTTTAAAACAAGCACCTCGTGCTTGGTTCCAAAGATTAAGCACATTTCTTCTCCAGTAAGGTTTTCAATGCAGCCAATCTGATACATCACTTTTTGTCTTTCACAAAAACTCGTGTATCTTATACTTGCTTGTTTATGTGGATGATATCATCCTAACTGGAAATGATGAGTCATCTATTGGGAACTTTATTGCTCGCCTACATGCCGAATTCTCCATTAAAGACATGGGCACTCTCAGCTACTTTTTGGGTCTTGAAGTTGCTTATACTAAAACTGGTTTATTTCTAAACCAATCTAAGTACGCTCATGACATCCTCACACGTGCTCGCTTGTTAGACTCCAAACCTGTGGCCACTCCATTAAGCACCAATGATGTCTTTGTTTCCACTGGCATCCCTTATCCTGATCCCACTCACTATCGCTCTTTAGTTGGTGCCTTGCAGTATTTAACGATTACGCGTCCTGATCTTTCATACGCTGTAAACCAAGCCAGTCAGTTTCTGCATGCTCCAACTATTGACCATTTTCAGATGGTGAAACGCATTTTACGTTATGTCAAGGGTACTCTTACTTATGGTCTTACTTTTTCAAACGTGCCGACGAGATCCTTACTTGGGTACTCAGATGCGGATTGGGCTAGATGCATTGAAACTCGTCGCTCTACGTATGGTTATTCAATTTTTCTTGGAGGTAATCTTGTTTCATGGAGTGCCAAGAAACAACCAACGGTTTCTCGCTCAAGTTGTGAATCTGAATATCGTGCAATGGCCAACACTATTGCTGAGCTGATTTGGGTCACTCATCTTCTTCGTGACTTGCATGCTTTACCCCTGGGACGACCCACCTTATTATGTGATAACCTCAGTGCTGTCTTTCTAAGCTAAAATCCCGTCTCTCATAAGCGAGCGAAACATATTGATATTGACTATCATTTTGTTCGTGAACTAGTTTCTTCCGGTAAACTTCAGACAAAGTTTGTTCCAACCAAGCTCCAGGTGGCTGACATCTTCACTAAACCGCTTCCCAGACCTCTTTTCTAAGAATTTCGAGATATGTTGCATGTGTCGTCACCACCCGTTCGCTTGAGGGGGGGGGGGGTATTGACAAAAAGGGATAAATATACATTCCTATTTTAAATTGATTTTATTTCCTTTTGTATAATCTTTGTATTTGTATATATACCGTGTAATTCCTTGTCATTATCAATAAGAGAGAAATCGGTTTATACCCTCAATATTTGAAACATCCATAACATTTTAATTTCCAACTTAATATAATTAATCTATTAATTTAAATAGGTTATTAAATATATTTAAATGATTATTACAATACACTTATATGACCATTCCTTTTTGTCTCGTATTGCTTCACACACATATATGACCATTCCTCTTTCACTTATATAATATCCCTCATTTGCTTTCATTACCCATCAATCTTTACTATAATATGACTTTCAAGTTCATCACTATTTAGTGGTCATTTATCATAAAATCATGTTTCTATTGCAAAGTTTTAAAGGATTATACTATTTTGTTTCAACTTCTAGAAGTATTCAAACTTAAAAGTGAAACTAAAATTACTTAAAAACATTTAAAAAGTCAACTACGTATGAAGTTTATAGTATGTCGTTTGTAAAAAGTATCAACGGTGTAAATAGTTTTTGATTCACCCATATCTATACACATAACTTTTTTTAATCGTGAATGTTTTAACTATCTCTTATAAAGTAGACTGTTTGAACAAATGTGGTAATGATTTATCTTTTAACATATTATTTTGATTTTTTTCTTTGTCCTACATTGTTTCATTGACACGCCTTGGTCGTCGTGCAATCAAAAATATAAGATTTAACCTTACAGCTCACTAGTTAAGTGGAAGTAAGGATCGATTCATGGGGGTCAAGTGGTTCGCGCTCTGTGTCGATAAATCGAACTATAGTGTCACTCTATAGACGGCGGATCAATAACACATAGGAAACACACCAAACTCAAACAAAAACTAAAACAATCTCAGATCTTATTGCAGATCGAGAAACAAATAATAAACGAAACTATAACTGAATGATTACTTTTATAAAACCAAAACCAAACATCAAACCAATATCCAAACAATCAAATCCAGAACTACTACCAACTATTTAACTACTGAAATCAGAGACTATGACTTCAAACAAACATCGAGTAATCGATGGAAATCCCGATTGCAGAATATCTCAATACCGAGTTGATAAAACGATAGAAAAACTAAATATAAACCAGACCTACTGATTTCCACTGAAAAACTGACGAAATTATGCCTTCAGATCCCCTCATGGTGCCTCAGGATGCTCTAAAATTCGGACTGGAACGTGGTATTTATAGGGTGAAAATCCAGAGATAGCGCCGTTATTTATGGGAGATAGCGCCACTATCTCCTTATCCATACCGAATTCTTGTGATTTGAATTTTAAACTTTTAACTGCGAACATTTTATCCTCATCGCAAGATAGCGGAGCTATCTAAGAAAGATATCCCCTCTATCTTTGCCAGACTCATCTTCTTGCCCCTTTTGCTCCATAAATTTTCCAAATTTGCACTAAAACCCATGTATTTACACTAAAAGCGTTTCCAAGCATCTTGGCACAAAAGTAAGTGATATTAGCCAATTTAGAAGGATAAACTAACTAAAACACGGCTAAACAACGACTATAATACTTGATATTACTAGGCGTTGTCATTCATACATCTATCTAATCTTTCATATTTACATTATATAATACAACTCATTTGATCACATTATCCATCAATCTTGATCATGATATGACTTTCAAAGTCTATCATGTTTTCTCAAAGTATTAAAAGATTTTACTATTTTGTTTTGACTTCCAGAAGTATTAAAACTTTAAAGTGAAAGTGAATATTTCTAAAACCTTTGAAAATTAACCAGGTTGCAAGTTTAGAGTATGTCGTAGTAAAAAAGTGACAACAGTATGGACTTTTTTTTCTGATTCACCATGATATATGTACATCAAAATTTTCAATAGCGAACATTTGAGCATTGTTCAAACAAATTAAATTGAACCATTATCTATATATAAAAAAGTACATATATGTATCGATATTTATTTATTTTTTATAAGAAATGTCACTAAAACAATATGTTTCAAGATAACTTGTTTATCTTTTACCATATTGATTTAAAGTTTTTTTATTTGTCTAATATTCCTTTGCACATCAATGTAACCTTTAATCTTTCTCTTATATAATATCAACCATTAGGTTCTTTTATCCTTCAATGTAGATCATACATTGACTTTTAAAATATATTGTTAATTAATGGTTAATCTATCATAAAAACACGTTTTATCTCAAAGTTTCAATATATTATACTGTTTTGTTTTAACTTCTAAAAGCACTAAAACTAAAGAGATGAAATATTATAATGAATTAAAAACTATTAAAACCATGATTGGTTTGTAAGTTCATAACACGTCATGTGTCACAATTTAATGTTTGGTGACAAAGTTGTAAACTTTTTTTTCTTCCATTTTAATAAAATTTATATACATAAATATTGCAAATAGTAAATGTTTGACCAAATTCAAAGTTCAAATAAATATATTAATCTATATTTATATAAATCTTATAATAAGCATCATTTAATTAATAGATATCAAGATGAATTCCTATTCATGTACCATATTAATTTGAATAATTTTAGAAAAATATAGAAATAGGCACTGATAGTACTCATCCAAACATTATGAAGTCGATCATAAAGTTGGAACCAATGGTTCATGGAATGTTGCAACCAATGCTTAAGTCAGTTACAATCAATAACTCAAAAGAACAAATATTTTAGGGAAATGGTTTTCCCATATGCTTGGTTTCCCTTGAAATTTGATTCATAAGCTATGTGGTATCAGAAATGTATTAATCTATTTATTTAAAGATATGTGATTTTCATTAGTTGTGTTTCTTAAATGATGTGGCATAAGAAATTGACACAAAGTAGAATACTATGAAGGAAAGTTTGATCCCACATTGTCATGAAAAACCAACGTAAGAAGCTTTTTTATTCTATAAATAAAAGTTTTCCACAAAGTTCGGTTATATAAATCATTAATTATTTTTTATTGTTGGAAACATTTCCAAATAATTAAAGTTCAAGGAAATATACATTTGAAAGTATAATTATTTTTATGTTAAAGATGTTGACCTTTAAAAATAGTGAATCAATCTCGAAACGAACTTTGGATATTCTCCAATGTGCATAAAGTTGCATGCACCGTACCACATAATGAAATTTGAACTTTTGTGATAGATTATTTTCTTTTCAAAATCCCAATTTGTATATGTGGTGCGATGTGTGGTTTTTACTATATACCGCATCATAAACACCATTAACATATGTCACTATTATTGCCATTAGAAGTGCATTTGAGTGGCAATGGGAACATTTGCTGAACTACTGAGAAATACTTATTATGTTCGTTAAAACAAACATAATTATGTGTTTTATTTGTTTTAACGAACAATTATCATGCCGTTATTAAAATAAATAAAATGCTTCAAAATAAAAAGAAAATCAAAATCCAATTGATCTTGTTTAGAAAATTATAAAAATATAAGTAAAAAAATCAAACTATCTAAAAAAATTAATATACCAAAACTAACAAAATTGACAATTAATAATAACAGTAATAATAATAGTTAATAATAATAAAGACAGTATCAATATTGAATTATTGATATTATATAATATAAATAATAGCAATAATAGTTTTAAATGATGACGATTTTTATCAAAAAAATGGATGAAAATCTTAGTGGTTTTGTTAAAAATGGATGCAAGACTGAGTGATTATAGGAAAAAAAATAATGTTTGTCATTTAATAGTGACTCGATAATGAGTTATAGCAAGTCAAAATAATTTTTGAAAACATCTATATTTATAGTAGTTTTTCAGAAAAAAAAATAATGTCCTTCAGATAAAATGTAGTGGGTTTAACTTTCTATAAGAAACAATAAATATTATATATTTTTAGTAGTAACATATGATCATTAGTTACTGTATAATATTCTATTGAAAGTTTATTTTCTTCAATATAACGCATATCCTGATTTGTAATGTTGATTATGTTTCATAGAAATCTTTTTCATTAAAAATCTTTATTACTAAATTATATATCGAATTAGATATTTTATTTTAATACTTATACAATAATTGTTGGACTTGGAGTGGGAGAGTGGTTATATTTTATAGATCAGGCATGGTTTATAGATATGGGATGATGCATTAAACCATATGATTGCAATTCCCACTCCACATATATATTCTCTTGTTTTATGTGCATATGAATAAGTTGTGTGGTTCTCAAATGTTGCAATCATACCTCCATTGGTCCACATTCCTTTTGCCTCTCAAATGTTGCAATCATACCTCCATACTTGCATTGGTTTTCGGATTTGTTTTATGTTACTTCACTACTCTACCGTTACAATATTTGGCCTAGAAAAAATTAGTAGATCGTTAACTTTTTATATGTTTTTCCAGAAATTTCTACATATTAACATCCAATTATTCGGTAGTTGGGTATGATCGGTTGGTAATTCAACCGAATATTTATTTAGAAATTTACGAATTATAGTCTTTGGATGTTGTAGTATTGTGCACTTACATTGGAGTGATTGTACTCTTCGTTTCAATTAGGGGTGAGCAGCGGAACAGGATATCCGCTTTTAGAACCGGAACCGTCTTGGAACCGCCGGTTTTGGAACCGGAACCGTCGGAACCGCCTTAAACGGTTCCGGTTCCTAAAATGATGGAACCGCCCTAAACGGTTCCGGTTCTCATTTTTTTTTGGAACATGTACCTGGCGGGTACCCGTTATTTAACATACATACGTATAAACTTGAAGGGAAACGTTGTATATAAATTTGTGTGAGTTGTGTCATTTGTGTAAGGGAAGCATTTGGCATCAGTGGAAGGTCAGAAATTTAAAGGCAAACGTTGTATATACAAAGAAGCAACTAGCAAGCCTACGTTAATTAAAACGCGATTCAGCAATGATCCGGTTCTATTGAACTGGATGCTGTAATGAACCAAAACGTTTTTATTTAGTTTAATTTGGTCTATTTGACTGAGTTGGTACGAGTTGGTTTGGATTTGGGCTGAGTTTGTCTGACTTGATCCAATGTTGGACCGAATTGTTCTGATTTTGTCTGATATTGACCGAGTTGGACCATTTTTTGTATGAGTTCTAAAGATTTTCGAGTTTATCGACCGAGTAACCGAGTAACCGAGTACCCTGTTTCGGAACCGGAACTGACGGTTCCGGTTCCAGTTCCTAAAATTTAAGAACCGCTTAGACCGGTTCCAGTTCCAAAAATTTAAGAATCACTTAGACCGGTTCCGGTTCCAACTTTACAGGAACCGCCGGTTCTGGTTTTGATTCCAGCCAAATTAAGCGGGTACCTGCCTATGCTCACCCCTAGTTTCAATCTATATATAACTCTATATTATTATTTATGCAATGAGCTATTGGAAGAAAATTAAAAATACACTTGTTGATAGTCGCTTAATTGAACCAATAAAAAGCAATTTATTAATCATTGTATTCATAGTGTTTGATATGTCCCCGTCTTACCTCTGACCGAATAGGTGATCATTTGAACCATCCATTCATAATTCCCTCTCTGAACCATTCAGTTTTTTAAGCTTTGCACCGCTACCCCGTAGAAAACATATCAACCATAGCTTCCTTTTTCTTTCTTTTTTTCATAACGATGGCGCCTAGAAATAACTAGCGTCTTATCCATCCGTAGACCGAGTAGCAACGAACAGGTAAAAAATCAAAATGACATATTTTACTTCATAAATTTTTCTGTCAGTAGATGCAAAATACATTTCTCAATACATGTAAGTAGGACAACGTCTCCGAAATCCATATCTGAAATAAAATTATAGTAGTTTTAAATATTTGTAACATATTTAAATTTACAAACATAATTACCTTAAAAGGGGCTAAAAAGCCGGTAACCAAATAATTAAACTGTTTATTTTTTTTTTCAAGGATGATTGTTTTTATTCTATTAAAAATGTTGCTATGGTGAAAAAAATTGGGATCTAAATAGTGATCCCATAAATAGCTATTTCATGGGAACCTGCAAATTTTGAAAATAGTTAGTCACGATTATTTGTTAAGTTAATAAAATAAAGAGTCATTTTAATATGTTAATACTTGTTGAAAGTGTCCAAGTCTTCCACCAACGACAATATTTCAACAATAGCTTTCACCTTCACCGGTACTCTGTGCCCCCTTCCATCTCTATTTGTTCCGGTTTATAATGATTACAATGGATAAATAGAAGTGTGAAGACTAACAATAGATAACTAGAACAAAAAATAATTTGAAGTGCACCAAACATGACTCAACTCAGATTTTACATGTTAACACTAGTATTAAACATCAGTTAAAATGAATAAATTATTTATAAATCTTTTATAAGTACAAGTTTTGGGCTTTTTTTAACGGTTCCTAATACTTTTAACGAATAAATATAAACACAATGAAAAAACGTATTACATAGAGACGTTGGGCAAACGGGCAACAAGCTGCGCCGCTAGCCCTTTTTGAATGGCAAAGCTGATACGCTTAAAAACAAAATTCAAAGATATAAGGGACATGATGGTACTCTGCATAACCCGTTGAACTCTGTTGAGTAGCTCCACAGCTTCAGGTGCGAGAAAACCAAAAGTATCAAAAGCGAAAGGGATAAACACATGTTGATTATCACGACATGCCTTATCGTGTTTATCCACTTTGCATGCAGCTGCTTTCAAAGCCGCTTGCCTCCCTGTGAAACCTACACTCCTCAAGTTCACAAGAGGGGAAACCCCGGTAATGTCCACACATGCATGTTTACCTCCCATCCATCCGAAGACTAAAATGTCAGCAGGCCTGAGAGTAGATCTTCCGTCTGAAAGGTCAGTCAAAAAGTTAACAGGAGCTTCTTTACGTACCGAAACCTCGGCACGTCGGCAGACGTCAAAAAGAACATCCCTAACCATATCATGACGGTATTTGAAACCTGGGAGCTCCCGACAATGAACAGCATGATCCCCAAAAGAGTCCAAGCACGCCTTGTGACAAACCGGACATATCTCGTCGCTCGAAAAAAGAGGAATCATAAGGCGGTACCGAAGAATAACGCGGTATTCCACAGGGGACATATGTAGACCGAGGCCGTCAATGGGGATAGCTAGCAAAAAATCCTGTGCATGAGGAGCTCGAAGACACTCCAATACGGCTTTCTGCCTGAACGTCATGTGAAAGTCGTTTTCCATATCCTTGACGATCTTACTAAAGAGAGCATTCGCCAATGTTTTTTGGGATTTAGGGGGGGCGATGTCCTTATTAGTGAAACCGTTACAGTCAAAATTTGGAATTGTGCCACGCAGACGATCCAAAGCAGAATAATAATCAATGTCCATACCACATATGCCACTATGGCGCAAGATGTGGTCTTGTAAGGCCCAAGATTGGGCCCTCGATGCTACAAAAGCATACGATGAAGCCTCACTAGCCGAGTACAAACCCAAACCACCAAAACGTATTGGTAAGGAAACCAATCGCCACTGGAAGTCTCCAAAGTAAGGGCCACCACAAACCACAATGTCTTCGATGGAACCACGCAACCCTTTGTCAAAAAACAAAGCCGCCTCCTCCATGTGCACCGGTTGGCAAGTTCTTAAACCAAAGAAAAGTTTAGCAATGCCCATACAAGAACGTAGCAAAAAGAGCTGACTCTGCGGGTCACAAAGCTGGGGAAGAAGGCCCATCAAATCAACAGCCTTGACAGCTCTCTTCAAGGCGAGCCCACTAATGAACCCAGCGTCTCTGCTAACAGCCCCCCCAAGGAGCTTTACTCCCAAAGAAGGTCTACCAATATCTGCTGGGAAACAGCCGTCACGAAGTTTCCTACCATCACAAGAGGGCCAAAAAATCTCAGTTTTCTTAATATTCAGCTCCAGACCCAACCCTGGACCATCCTCCTGAATAATGTTTAACACACTCGCCACCTCATCGGAGTCTCCAATAACGGTCCCATCATCTAAATACCAAGCATGGTGCAGTAGCTTGCAATTGTCTCGAATTTTATGCACGAGAGGGTGTAAAACAAGGGCAAAAAGAAGGGGTCCCAATTGATCACCTTGTTGAATCCCAGTGGTGGACCATATATGGGTGTCACCTATGTAAAGCCTGGATGCCCTCCCATATAAGAAATCGACCCACAAGTGTAAGACCCGTATCCTGATTATAACATATACTTAAAATAAGAGTGTTAGGAATTATATGGTCATTGGTAATTATAAAGCTAAGAAAAACTTTAGTTACAATTTCATATGAAAATCAGCATTTTGTGTCGTTTTTAGAAAAATCATAATTAATTCTAGAAAAATCGTTTGGACCTCAAACCAGTGCACAAAGTTTACAAATTGAGTCTAGTACAATTACCAAAAATAATAGTAAGCTTGAAAATGACATTATCTATGGTAAAAAATGCAATCTTTACTGATTAGTTCGGAATTGACAGATTAGATAGTCTGTTTTCAAAAAATCATAATAAATCATAGAAAAATCGTATAAATACATACCATACATCCCTGGAAAGGTATTGAGATGAATTTACTGAATATCAAATAAAAACGTGAATTTAATGGGCTTAAGATCGGATAAACCAGTCTTGAACAGACTGATTCTAGAAGGCCTTTAATTTCAACAAAATTATATTATTAAAATCTTTTGTCAAAAGTGTCATGCCATTTTTTATTCAAGAATTCAAGTATAAATACCCCCCCCAAACATCTCATAAACCACACCAACAAATCTCAATCCAATATATAGAGGTTTCTAAGCACTATAGTGTAAGAAGTGAGTGAAAGGAAGCTCAAAAGCCTAGCGAAGAAGTTATAGGTTCTGACGACTGGTCATAAGGTAACTACAAACTTTTCTATAGCTTAATTAGGTATTGTAAAATAGTTTTTGTGTTAAGAAGTAGAATATTTAATAAGTATAACATATGTTATATTATACTCATTTCTAACAATAGTAAACAAAAAACCTTAAAATGTCGTTATTATAACAATTCGTAATTCCGAAAATAATACCGATTGATTTACTTACGAGGACGGTGACTAGGCCGATTACTTGGGATCTGGTTGTTGGATTTTCCGAAAGGCTAAAATGTTGAAAGGATCCTGCCATCCCATCTAATCTTCTACCTGGCTGTTCTTTACTTGATAAATCATGGAGTATCATATTGGAATTACTGAAGGGTTTAATGATGCGACTACAATATAGTTAAGGATTAAGAAATGATAGATTTCTTATTATGTTAACAGTTAAAGTTGAAGGAAATACAAAGCCGAGAAAGATAAACGATATAGTCAACTATAATCAGGTGAGTCTTCTCACTATACTATAGGTGATATTGCATGCGTAGGAAGGAAGATATGTTAGACTAAGGTGATCGTACCTGTTATGATAATTGTATGAATTATTGCTATGAAAATGATTGTTTGTGGACGGAACGGGATAGCCCGCGAGCCAATAGGCGGAACGGGAATAGCCTGCGAGTCATTAGACGGAACGGGATAGCCCGCGAGCCAATAGGCGGAACGGGAATAGCCTGCGAGTCATTAGACGGAACGGGAAAAGCCTGCGAGCAATAAGACAGAACGGGAACTGCTCGTGAGTCTTCAGGCGGAACAGGGATAGCCCGTTAGTCTCACAGACATATGAATGGTTATTGTATGTTGTATGTTATGTGATGGATCGTATGGTATTTTGAGGAACTCACTAAGCTCCGTGCTTACCCTTTCCCTATATAAACCACTGTTTCAGGTACATCAGGTACAATTGATGGCAAGGCGTGACGTGTATACACTGTGCTGCTTCATTGGAGGACTGTTTTTCAATTAATATTCCGCTATATTGTGATTTCGTTAACTTCTGTTAATCCTGGGGTGTTTTCATTAAACTTATAAGTTATGGAATTTTGTCAAAATTAATTAAGTGGCTTTTCTTATATTGAAGAGTCCGTTTAATTTTTTTTTAATTTTACCCTAAAATTTTGGGATGTTACAAGTTGGTATCAGAGCACAGCTTGAGAGAATCAGGCTCACTTAGTGAGTTCTGGACTCAAGTTGAGGCTTAAGAGTTTTCTTAAAACATTTTTACGAAAGAAAGATGTTTTATGAAGGGTGAACTGAAGACACAGTGTGTACCGCCAGCCGACGCCAGTATGAGAAAAGGGTTAAGTATTTAATATTGTGGATGTTAAAAAAAAAACCTATGGTATATGTTTGCTGAAATGCCTGGTAGAGATCACACATTGTTGTATTATTATCTGCTATTTGCTAATAGAACTGTATGCTAGTGCCGATAGGTTGCTTAGAGATTTCCACTAAGTTGTATACAATATGGACTGAATAGTCATAGAATGTGTGAGTTGACCTTATTGCATGTTCCTTGTTTGGTTGTTGCTTTAGGGAAGATTCTCTAATTTGAAAGACTGTTTAGTTCGATATTGTATACAACTAAGTTCGCGAAACAACTTGTCATCACTGGAGGAAGTTCCGTCTTAGTTAGAATAGCAGGGTGGGGGTGGGATTCCAAGTATTCCTAGAAGGGTTGACATATGCCTTGTAAGGGCATATGTGTTAAAATTATCGGTGAGAAGCGAATTGGATATTTCGAGACGGGTCTTGGAACAGACATGGATAGGTGTGGAAGGTAGTAGTAGAGCTCCTACTATCGAAAGCACAGGATCCGCGTTTGAGTCGGGAGTTCGTCACGAAGGATCCAAGGAGCTGAGTATGTGAGTGTCTAACATAGTTGACTTAAATGCTAGTGTAATGTGGTAAACCTTTATCCATTCGATTGGTGAATATTGATTGTGAGGTTCAGTATGAACAATTAAGATGTGATCATACCAGTTTGGTTGGACCGATCATGCTTAAGTTGATTACTGAACTTAAAGACTGTTGAAAGGGAGAATGTCAAAATGCTATTGTGCTAGCTATTTTTCATGCAACTAATGGGCGCACAAGTCAGACAGGGACTAAAGGATGCAAGTGTGATTTTTCCAACTCACGGTCAAAGAGGTGCAAGCGGCGCCTGAGATGATAGCGGGTATTTTTGAGTCGACTCTATACATGCCTAGTGCTGTGTAATAGGGGCTACCCACCCTTGTATTGATCTTGCTTGAGTGATTGATCAAGTCGTGTGGGTTGAGAGTCTGGATCACTCGCTCGTGATTGAGGAAACTGATGATAGAGGTGTTGACTAGGGTCGCAAGCGGATGAGTAACATATGGTGGTTGATGTGAACGTCTCTATATTATCGAAACATGTTTATTGAGATGGTGTTTGCCCCTGATGCAAGTTGTTGGCTGAGCAGAGTGGGCTTGGTTTTCGTTCGAGAGTAAGGGCTCGTAAAAAAAAATTATAAATCGAAGAAACAGACTTGGACTTTAGTCCAAGTGGGGGAGGAATACAAAATTAAGGGAACAACATGAATATTGTATAGAATCGATGAAATCATTAAAATTATAGTAACACGTCGATATATTTAATTTATTACTATAACTTTATATTAATACATTAAGAAAAGTTTACAGAACTACTAACCTAAACTGGAGAATCAGAAAGATGTGAGAAAAGATCTTCTACACTCCACTCTTTGTCATCATTACGTTGACTTGTACCTTCTTAAGGATTTGGAAGGGGTATGCTTCCGGTTATCGGAGGAGGAGCTCCAAGGTATGGGGTCTCAATAGGGTTGGAACCCGTAACCCCATGATTATGGGCTAAAAATCGACTCGTTTGGGGCGTGTGTAAGTAGGGAAGTGATGAGGAAGGGTTCCAATTCGGAACCAGTTGGGGAGGAAACCATGCTAGGTCACTTACAAAGCCTCCAAAATTATCCTCACTCCTAGGCTCGAGTAAACCAGGATTAATACTACTCATACCAGAGTTAGATGGCAGAGATTGCTGCTGTGTATGAGTTCTTGATGAAGTTTCCCCCTTTTCCAGAAATTTTCTTTTCCTAAATACAACCTTATGAGCAGCTTGTATTAGCTTCTTTGTGCCGTCTGTTAGACCCGATTGTAACCCTTCAATTATCGCTTCTTTTTCTTTTTTTAGGTTGGGTATTAAATCTCCCGATAATTCTGTTGCCTCAATAAATTCATTACCAAATTCCTGTGGCACAAATAACTTTAGTAATTTCAACCTTATGATATAAAGGAATTAAAAAAATGTAGTTCTTTACCTCAGCATGATCAATAAGGGTTTGCAAACTCGTAAGTTGTCGTTGGGGCCAATGATTGATACCTAATTCTCTACAGCGTTTTTTTAATTGTGTCGTTCCAATGTTGAGTTCCTTCGCAGCTTTCTCAATTGGTTCGTTAAAGTGTTCAGCTATTATTTCCCTACTTAATAAATGTCTGAAACCTCTTCCATTGCCACCTGCTATGTTTTCTGAACTAGAAGATTCAAATCCAATTGTATTGTTATCATTCTGGATCATTTGAACATGATCCTGATTTTCTGACCCAAAGATGGAGATTGATTCATCAAAATTAGTGGCCTCTATCGGTAATAATTGTAGTTTTTCAACTAAAATCTCAGGATTCTGAAATCCTTCTAGATTCCTTTGAATCACCTGAAGGTGATTTTGGTATTGAAAACCAACCCCAAACTCGGGATTCATATCAATATTGATGTTATCAATCGTCTGTAATTGATTGTCAGCCATGAATCCTTGATTCATGGGGATGATCTCACTACTCATTGAGGGTACGTCGATGAATGGATTGTACTCAGTTAGACCATCCACAAATGGGTCTACAAATAACACATGTCAAATGATAAAACAAAATAGAATACTTATAAATGGATCATTCAAAAGAATTTAACCTGGTAGAAGGCATGGAGTCTGATCAAGTGCAAAGTCAGATGCATGCACCGGATCATCTGAGTTAATGTTCAACTCAGGAAAAATTTCCGGCTCACCGTGGAGTTTGTGACACTCCATTTCTACTGTTTGCAAATACTATGGTTTTTCGTATAAAACATGATTACAAAAATACGGTTTATCAAAAACCGTTAATTTAAATGCTTAAAACAGTGGGTGTACAAATTCATATCAAGTTAACCATAGTAAGCAAGAAAGGATTTAACCTTGAGTCCAATATAGGAGCTAACTTAAGCTCCACTCCAGCTAAACTTCATCCCATTGATAGCAACTTAATTTGACCTGGAATACATGGCAAAACATAGAATACGTAAGACAAAAATTGTCTCGTGAGTTACATGAGTTTTAGACTCAAACTTTTAACTTCTTTTCCAAACTTCATATAAAACTTATAACATAAACACCTTTCAAAGTTTTAAAATATTATCATACCATAGCTCTTTATTCTTTTCAAAATCATTACAAATTATATCTTGCATAATTATATTCTTTCAAACTTTATAATAGCAACATAATATAACTCTTTACTTCTCAAAAATCATGTTATGACATACTTTACGAAAATAACATCGTTCTTACTTTCTTTGACTGGTTTTATAAGCTTGCTGGATTTTTATACTTAGGGCTTTAATCACTATAAGTGATACCCCAAGTCTCTATGGCTAGAAAGAACGAATCAATCATCACCATAGAAGTGCTGAGGCGATCTACTTCGCGATGGGGCTTGTCCCCAGTAGACCCCTTACCTAACCCGGGTAGGTTGGAACATAGTTCTCTTACTAACGCTGCTTGCTACAATTACCAGTCATATAAAAACTTGCTGCTTGCTTGAACATTTCTCATAAACATATAACTTGTGGCTAGGTGCCAAACTTCATTATTTTATGTCTTTATGGCTAAATGCCAAATATAGCTTGCATCACATAATAATCATATGTTTAAAAACATATTTTTCTAACATGCTAAGCTTTATGCCAAAACATACTTTCTAGCATTTTATGGCTATATGCCATTCATACTCGAAAACAATTACAGTTTGTAACCAAAACATACTTTTTAAACATCTTGTGGCTATATGCCATTCTTACTTGAAAATACATATAACTTGTAGTCAATATATACTTTCACATAATTGGTTCATAGACCAAAACACACTTCAAATATAGCAATATACTTTCATAAACAAGTTAGAACTAATACTCTTGCATATAATTTCACATATAGAAATTTATAAGAAATCTTGAAAATACTTACTTGCCATGTACCCCAGAATGGGTAAAAATACTGCATGTACTCACCTCATGTATTGCTAGACGATTGACTACACGTTCCTTGTATTTATACTCTTTTGATCCATTAGTCACTTGGCATGGACCTATATTTAACATGTTATACATTAACATTAATGCTAACTGACTCTATAATTCATTAGAGTCCTTATAATACTATCTTGGGTCATAACCCTTATATATCTTTTAAATGACCAACTTTAGTTAAACCGTATTTTATACGTATTTTACTACAGTACCCTCGGAGGGTCGTATTTTGATTCCGACAAATTTTCATGAAGTTTCACAACATATTAGACCTATGTTTAAAATTTGAGGTCAAACGGACAAGTATAAGACCAAAACTCAAAATTGAAAATCACTTGGCAGGAGACTTGGATGAAAAACTGCATTTTTGCTTCTGACGCAGGATCGCGACCCGATCCTAAGGGGGATCGCGACCCGATCTCGTCTGGTGCGACCAGATGCTCCATTTTTATGCTACAAATTTCCATTTTCCCATTTTAAGCCCTTAATGCACGACTTAATCACTAGGGATTGTTCCAAGAGCAAAACCATTCATTTTTTTCCAGTTTCTAACCATTGAAATCATAGATTTAAATTATTTTTCAAACATTTCCGTTTTTGCATTTTTGATTCAAAAATCGAAATTGTCCAATATTAAGAACTTCTACTGATTTATTCCAACAATTTCCACATATGGAACTCATTAAAACCCCTTAGAATCAATTTGATCATTTAAAATTGATTTCTAAGGCTTTTGAACAAAATTTCAATTTTTCAACAATAGCAACATACTTTGATGATTTTAAGATATGTTCTTAATACTTGACTTAATTGGTTTAGGGTCATATCTTGGCCCTAAATACCAACTTATACTTGTTTTTAAACATCTTTTTCACCAATTTCATCCTCTTTGCTTTAAATCATTCCCGAAAACCCAATTTAACACCAAAAACCATTTTGATCAATTTTTAAAGATGGAACCGATTTCTCACTTCATTTATAACATATATGACTTAATAAAACCATAGAAACTAATTTCAGTTCCAAAAACCCATTTCTAGGGTTCTTGAGCCAAAAATTCATTTTCTTGATTCTTAACACTTTCAATGGTTGTATTAAGTTAAGATAGTGATTAAGACACGAATTATGGCCAGGAATCATAGGATAATCCTCCTCTAACCACTGAATTTTCGAAGCTACAGTAACATGCTCACGGGAAATGGGTTAAACATCCCTAAAAACAAGTTTACTAACCTTAAAAGGCTTGGAATGCTTCAAATTCCAAGTGGGTTTCTTCCAATTCCTCATGACCTTCAAGAATCGATCTCTTATCACTCTCAAGAACTCTCCCGTAACTGTGAATGGAAATGCAGATATTTTCTGCTTTGTATACTTATAAACTTTGCCTTAATGGCACTTTAGTCCCTATAGTTTTATTTTGTCCCAAAATGGCACAAAATTCATTTTATATCATTTTAAGTTTTGTCTTCTTTCATTTTTACCCCAAACACTAAAATATTTTATATCCAAGTCCAAAACATGGCAAAAGACTAAATTGCCCTCTAGTTTTAAGAAATGACACTTTGGCCTTTCTTGTTCAATTCTTTTACAAAAACTGTCCCAAATCTCAAAATTCTTCTTTTTAAGTTTATATCATTACATATTATCCCCAAAAATCATATTTTTATTACTTAAAAGTCATTTTGATGTCAAATGACCATTTTACCCTTTTTCACCAATTTTCTCCAAACTCTTGGAAATTTTCTATATTTCCCGTTACATGATTTTAAAACTTTCAAAGCATTATTTTGAATATAAATTCAAGATTTTTGGGTCGTTACAGAGTTGCTCTATTGGTAGTATATCTGGAAGACTGTACCATAATTCAAAATCAAATAAAACATTAGAAAGGTAATCGAAGTATGGATAATAGATGTCTAGAATGTTAGAGTCACCGAACTCTATTAAGAATGCTTGGTTTGAAGTACCCTCTCCTTGCTGAAAACCAGGTCCAGGGTTCGACAAATCGCCCATTGAAGATCTGTTTTCCATGACTCGGCTTTAAATATGAGTTCGTTTACGAACAAACTAGTGGTAAGAGAGGATGAGACTGAAAATGAATGTGGAAATGAATGATACTACATACCTGTATATATAGTATCTTGCAGCTGGAACCGAAAGGACACACGGAACTGAAAGGACACCTCACGTTTTAATTACCGAAATTCAAACTAACTACGGTAGATGCGACTTTTCACTACCCCAAGTGACATTTTTTCAAAATTCGCTGCTTGAATCCGGTGAGAACGAGATAATGAAGAGACTCTTGAAATAAAACAAAATTTTATGTTTCCTAATAATGGAAATAGTTTAAAGAGTGTTCAGTACTCCAAAAAAAAATATATGGAGTGAATGAAAATAATAGGACCTTAAGCATTATTACAAAGATATGTAAATGTTGAAAGGAAAGATAATGAAACCTTGTAAAGGTTCGACAATAAGACGAGGAGGATTTTTGAAGACTCGATGGGAAATACATAAAGGCGTTCGAGAATGCGGATTTCGGGACGAAATCCAAATAAGTGGGGGAGACTTGTAAGACCCGTATCCTGATTATAACATATACTTAAAATAAGAGTGTTAGGAATTATATGGTCATTGGTAATTATAAAGCTAAGAAAAACTTTAGTTACAATTTCATATGAAAATCAGCATTTTGTGTCGTTTTTAGAAAAATCATAATTAATTCTAGAAAAATCGTTTGGACCTCAAACCAGTGCAAAAAGTTTAAAAATTGAGTCTAGTACAATTACCAAAAATAATAGTAAGCTTGAAAATAACATTATCTATGGTAAAAAATGCAATCTTTACTGATTAGTTCGGAATTGACAGATTAGATAGTCTGTTTTCAAAAAATCATAATAAATCATAGAAAAATCGTATAAATACATACCATACATCCCTGGAAAGGTATTGAGATGAATTTACTGAATATCAAATAAAAACGTGAATTTAATGGGCTTAAGATCGTCTAAACCAGTCTTGAACAGACTGATTCTAGAAGGCCTTTAATTTCAACAAAATTATATTATTAAAATCTTTTGTCAAAAGTGTCATGCCATTTTTTATTCAAGAATTCAAGTATAAATACCCCCCAAACATCTCATAAACCACACCAACAAATCTCAATCCAATATATAGAGGTTTCTAAGCACTAGAGTGTAAGAAGTGAGTGAAAGGAAGCTCAAAAGCCTAGCGAAGAAGTTATAGGTTCTGACGACTGGTCATAAGGTAACTACAAACTTTTCTATAGCTTAATTAGGTATTGTAAAATAGTTTTTGTGTTAAGAAGTAGAATATTTAATAAGTATAACATATGTTATATTATACTCATTTCTAACAATAGTAAACAAAAAACCTTAAAATGTCGTTATTATAACAATTCGTAATTCCGAAAATAATACCGATTGATTTACTTACGAGGACGGTGACTAGGCCGATTACTTGGGATCTGGTTGTTGGATTTTCCGAAAGGCTAAAATGCTGAAAGGATCCTGCCATCCCATCTAATCTTCTACCTGGCTGTTCTTTACTTGATAAATCATGGAGTATCATATTGGAATTACTGAAGGGTTTAATGATGCGACTACAATATAGTTAAGGATTAAGAAATGATAGATTTCTTATTATGCTAACAGTTAAAGTTGAAGGAAATACAAAGCCGAGAAAGATAAACGATATAGTCAACTATAATCAGGTGAGTCTTCTCACTATACTATAGGTGATATTGCATGCGTAGGAAGGAAGATATGTTAGACTAAGGTGATCATACCTGTTATGATAATTGTATGAATTATTGCTATGAAAATGATTGTTTGTGGACGGAACGGGATAGCCCGCGAGCCAATAGGCGAAACGGGAATAGCCTGCGAGTCATTAGACGGAACGGGATAGCCCGCGAGCCAATAGGCGGAACGGGAATAGCCTGCGAGTCATTAGACGGAACGGGAAAAGCCTGCGAGCAATAAGACAGAACGGGAACTGCCCGTGAGTCTTCAGGCAGAACAGGGATAGCCCTTGAGTCTCACAGACATATGAATGGTTATTGTATGTTGTATGTTATGTGATGGATCGTATTGTATTTTGAGGAACTCACTAAGCTCCGTGCTTACCCTTTCCTTATATAAACCACTGTTTCAGGTACATCAGGTACAATTGATGGCAAGGCGTGACGTGTATACACTGTGCTGCTTCATTGGAGGACTGTTTTTGAATTAATATTCCGCTATATTGTGATTTCGTTAACTTCTGTTAATCCTGGGGTGTTTTCATTAAACTTATAAGTTATGGAATTTTGTCAAAATTAATTAAGTGGCTTTTCTTATATTGAAGAGTCCGTTTAATTTTTTTTTAATTTTACCCTAAAATTTTGGGATGTTACAACAAGGAAATAGAAGGGCACATCCTTCTAATCTCGCGGAGTAAGACGGATCTATCCACCATGTTAAAAGCATTCGAGAAATCCACCACAAGCAGGGTAAGGGACCCATTATCGTGGTGTTTACACAACACCCGATTGGCACAATGCAAAACAGCCTCAGCACCCCCGGACACGCCGACCCCAAATTGAAAATCGTTAAGGTATTTAACCATATCTTTCCCAACTCCCTTCATAGCCACCTTCGAAACCAACCGCCTCCATATAGTACCAACTGCAATTGGCCGGATCCCGTTGTCTGGTTTAATAAGTGGCGTGAGAGGTGCAGAAGCAACAAACTCTGCCAAAACAGACGAACATCTTCCCCTAACCATAAATTAACAACTGAGGTTATGGCCCGTAAGAGATCTGTGGCTAAAGCTGAACCCTCTCCGCATAGGGCATCTAAAATATGTTGGGCCCTCAAGCCATCTCTACCACAAGAAGTCCCTTTAGGGAAAGATTTAATGCAAACAAGAACACTATCGAAATCGGCTACAAGGGGAGGCTCAGAGTAAAAGGTGCCCGGCATAGAAGGGGGTGGTTTCAGAGGATGCTTATCCTCTAAGGCTTTAATGGTATCACCATTGTAAGGCGCAACACCAGAGGAGCATAAAACTTTAACTGCGGCAGTAAAATGACCATCTGCAACTTTACTGAGACATTGTCTAATGTTGGTCTTAGCCGTTGTGTTAGGTCGTGTGTTGTCCCCGCCCTGGCTCATGTGCCCACCCCCGTAGTTGTAGAAAATGTTGTTTAAAAGGGTGGGGACATCGTCCTCTTTCCCCCATGTAGCCAAGGACTTCAAGATGCAACTTTGTTGAATGGAGTTTCTGTTCCCAGATCTGCTTTCTTGTCTGTTCTTGGGCCTAAACACCTGCAGCGTGCAACGGGGTAGAAGGAACAACCTAACCCAGGCATCAACAGAGTTGGGATGGGCAATCACCTTGTAAATTGCTGATTTAAAAGCCTGCGAGAAAGCTAAACGACAACTGTGAGGGATACTTTTGACTGTAGTGATAGGCGTTTTAAAGACACGGTCAAGAAGCTCAACATCCATAACCCATTCCTCTGAAACATTTGGCACATTATTCTGAGCATCCGGCTTAACAATATCGACAATGTGTGTGGTCGCACCAATGTCCCCTTTAATAAAACGAACAAGACCATTCGGATGATGACATGGCCGACTAACCGCATGCAGTGACATACAATCCCCACACAACCATTGACCGAGAGACAACAACGTTTTTTCCACCTCCATAAATAAACCATGATCCGTGGACAAAGTGTCACGCAAGACTCGTTTGCGGTCGTCATTTAAAAGATGTTGACTTTTAAGGTGAGAAATCATACGAGAGTTTCCTTTATTACCCCCTTCACCTATCCGGCAACAATGGAAACTTCTAAACGGGAATGGACAAAGACTATCAGAAACAATAGAAGAAGAAGAAGAAGCCATGCCTCGAGATGAAGCAATAACATGGGGGCTGAAATAAATATAGGAAAAAGAAAACAAAGGACACCAACACAATGTTGGGTTCTACAGAAGGAGAGTAGCCCCAGCACCCAAATTACATCATCCAAGAAATAAACAAAGAACCAGGACTGATGTACCAAAAATAAAGCTCCAGCAAAAGAAAATTTGACTCTGGCATTTTATCAAACACATGGAGGGCAAACAAACAAAAACAGAAACTTCAGTGTCATTAGGCACTTCTTTACGCTACCTGTGAATGGAAATCACAAAAGAATTGCAAAGCAGGAAAAACACAATCTAACAGAAGATATCGCTGAGGAAATCAAAAGGAAAAATCAAACTAATAGCAAACCGAGTGACAGAAGACGAGGATGTGGAGAAGAATGCAGATGAACAATTAACAATGCAAGAATCGGACCAGGCTTCGTTCCTTTGAATCGGAGGTGGTAGTAGATCACATACTACTCGATCTCTTTGATGTCGAGTATCGATCTTTGATGTCGAGTATCGATCTGATGAAGGCAGTGGGAGAAGACGACTGAAACCACCGAAGTCGGTAATTCCTTGATTGTGATTTTGCTTTCCGGCTTCACAGAGTTGAAATTCATCGGTCTTCTCGTTTGTAATCGTTATCAATAGTTGAAATCAGAGAACGGAATCGCAAGCCATGGCATTTTATAATTTGAAATTTGAAATTCAAAGAAACGTATGTAGAAAGCTCGATAGCTCTTCCAGATCTGATTCCGTCATGTATTTTGCCAAATCAACCTCCTCTTTTGGTCGAGGGAAGTTTTCAGATAATAATGTGTTCAACGAAACTTAAACCTTCAACCCCTTTGCGAGACACATTTTCCAACTCATAGTATCGTCAGGCTATAAGCCCTTCAATACAACGTTGTTCACCGAATCTTGAAATTAAGGTATGACATAGAATGAACGTAGAGCACATGCCATTTGGCACGAAATAAGAAAAGACTTGATGGTATTTAATGAGTTAAAAATTACGAGTAATTGTCTTTATAAGGATGATTCTTTCTCAAGTACATCAAAATTCTAAAATTTGAAAACAAATAAAAATAACCAGAAATCATTACTTAATATATAGGTTGATTCACATAAACCTTTAAAACCACATGATTTGATTGTTAAATAGAAATAATTAATAACAAAAAGTAATTATCAAAACCGAAACTACCAAACTCATAGCCTTAAATGAAAGAAGAGAAATCATATATCATCCCAACTTTTTCTCTTACTTATCTTCCTATCTATGTTAAATGATGACAAGTGTCACTTGTCATCATTTAGCATAGGTAGAAGGATAAATAGGAGAAAAGTTAGGAGGAAATATAATTTCTCATGAAAGAATATTTGCTTAATGGTTGGGCCAAACAGTTGCAGGCAACGTGTGGCTTATTAAAGGCAGCGTGTGGCTTACTAAAACCCTTGTGTCGCGTACTAGGCTATACTTCATATTATCACCGCACATGCATGGGGTGCAGACGTGGACATGGGAATGGCTTGGTTACACCATTCCCCTCAACTCAGGGTCCATGATTTCAAGAGGATCATTGATGAACGATTGTGCCCTATTTTCCACTTGTAACTGTTTTTGGACCTTTTATTTTTGCCAAAAAGTATAAGCTACTGGATGAGCAAAGATCTATTCCTACGGATAGTGAATGATCTCGAGAAAAAGTTTCCAAATTTTGAGTTACAATATATAGGATGCACGAGGTAAACGGGGTTTTAAAAATATAAAAAAATGCAGTTGCAATTCGCTAAATAGCATTTGACACATGTTTTGACTCGTGAAAAAGTACTTAAAGATGTCTAAGAAAACTTTGTGTGTCGGTATGCATAAGCTACTGGATGAGCAAAGATCTATTCCTACGGATAGTGAATGATCTCGAGAAAAAGTTTCCAAATTTTGAGTTGCAATATATAGGATGCACGAGGTAAAACGGGGTTTTAAAAATATAAAAAATGCAGTTGCAATTCGCTAAATAGCATTTGACACATGTTTTGACTCGTGAAAAAGTACTTAAAGATGTCTAAGAAAACTTTGTGTGTCGGTATGCATAAGTTTTGTAAAGGTGTGATTACTATTTATGCAAAGAATATTTTCATAAACATATGTTTAAAGATGTTCAAAAAATATATGAGTTACATAAATATATTCATGACTTTCTTGGAATGCTAGGAAGCCTTGGTCGTATGTATGGGCATGGAAAAGTTGCTAGAATGAATTGCAAGGCCAATAGAGGAGAGGTGATCATGAGCACCCTACGATAATGCTAGAAGCAGTGGCTTCACATGATCTATGGTTTTTACATGCATTGTTTGGTCTCATCGGATCCAACAATAAATGTCCTTGATCAGTCACCCATATTCAACAACCTTAAAATGTAAAGGCTCCCGAGTGTTTGTATGAAGTTAACGGAGTGAAATACAAGCTCGATTATTATATTATTTATGGAATATATCATGAGTTGACTACATTTGTACAATCATTTATATATCCACAAGATGAAAAACAACAATCGTTCACATCAGTACAAGAATCAACAAGGAAAATGTAGAACAGACATTTGGTGTCCTTAAACAACATTTACACTTAATTACAAAACCGATATGAGCAATGACTCCCAAAAGATTAAGAGTCATAATGTATGCATGTATCATATTACATAATATGATTTTAGAAAACAAATGGCACACATAATATAGCTACGATGAACCGCAAGACGAAGGTTTGGATATGAAGATAAAGATTCGAAAGATAAAGATAAAGATGGAGATTCAGAAGAAAATGAACTCCAAGTATACGCAACCAATATTCAACAATAAGTAACAACGAATAACAACATATTTACCATAGTCACTTCATGTAGTCTTTTGCTATTTTTTATGTTATCTTTATATACATTTTTATTTTTTAGTTTAATTTAATGAAAATTCGAAGTATTATTAATATTAATTTTTTTTATTTTTAGTTTGAGTTTAAATATTTTAAAATAATAAATATTATTTGTATTAAAAATAATAAAATTTGATGACAGATTGTAATATGAGTATTTTTTTTTTTTTTTTGAAAAAAATAATGTGAAATGATGAAGAAAGAAGTGATGTGAGTTAAAATCTTGAAAGGCTAATATGTCAAATCTTAAAAGGCTAATATACAAAACAGTTGTCTAAAGTTGAATAGTTGTAAAAGACAGTGAGCAATAAAAGTAAGTAAAAAGATATCCTAGTAATTTAATTAAGTTGCAATACCTTGTAGGTAATATTATGTCGAAATCTTCTTTGATCTTCTTTGTTTAAAAGCTAGCTAGTACCAACATTGTATAGAGTTGGAACATAATCAAGCGACAGTGAAAGGGACAATGGACGTGAAATCTTGGAATATCGTTAGTTGCCTCTAATATTGTGTCATGACTTGTACTAGAGTTAGTATAACAAGTTGGGGCTAGCCCACTTGGCTAACAAGGAGTGTTACTAATAAAGAGGTCCAGGGTTCAAACCTAACCCTGACAGTAACATAACAAAGAGTAATTTAAAAGTAGGATAAATTTGCCGTTCAAAAAAAAAAAAAAAAAAAAAAATAGAGTTAGTATCACACTCTTCTATGCACGACATAAAAAGGGCACAAGAAAAGAGGCAACTAAACTGATAGCAAACCTCACGACCATGATTCCTTTCACCGTTACAAAGATTAACACCAAGATGCAAAGCCATCTCCTCCATTTTTCATTTCCAGCTACCAAACAACATTTCTCTCGTTTCAGCAATAATTCAAACTTTCAAACGATGGGTTTTCTTCCATTTAGAAACTTCACGCTCTCAATACAAGCAATTGTGTGTTTGAATGGTTTGCATAAGTTTGATGAAACCTAGCAAATAGAATGGTCCCTAGCTAGGTAGCTATGAATCTGATTCTCTAAGCTACTTTAACAGTAGATATGAGGTGTATAAGGTGAGAGCCACGTGAACATGCATGTGGGATTCCATTCTTTCCTAATATACTCCTTTCATTAATGTTGTCATGTATGAATGAGTCCTATATACATATATATGGGGCATTGACATGCACAATTCTATGACAAATGACTTGGATCATGCTTCTTGACGTTAGGATTGTGTTACTTTTGTTGCTTTGAGCAGTGCGATATACGCCATTTTGATGTATATATCAAGATACATTTTGTCATGGTGCATAAAAAGAAACCAGGAGCTCTTTCGGTTTTTGACTAAAATCTAAGTGGAACTTAAAATTTTCGGTTTTTGATGATAAAAGAACTTATGATGTTCGGTTTTGTGGGTTTTTTTTTTCGGTTTTTGGTTTTTGGTGTTCTAGTTATTTTATGTTTTTTCATCAAAATTATAATCATAAATTTAATACAATTCACTACTTTCGACTTTGTTTTCTCTCTTCTTGGGCTATAGATTTAGAGATGCAATAGGACCATGTTTAATCGCAACCAAACATAAACTTTCATTAAGAAAATATTTTCTCTCATCTTCGTACACAACAGTTTACCTCAACCTAACTTTCACTTTTTGTATGTTTCGTTTGTTATACAACCCACCCCGATTCATTAATATATGTTTAAGATGTATTTCACATTCTAAAAATATAATATAATAAAAGAAAAATGTAACAAAGTGTTTATCTTCACATTACGAAATTGAAATGAAATGAACCAAAGTTCGAAACAGATGTAACAAATACAAATTATAGATGCAAATTGTATAATAAAGTATCATTGTCATAACGCTCAATCAAATACTTTTAGAGCACTATAAGCTTCTACATTGCTAAGTTGTTGCCTAAAAATAGATTATAAACCACAAATTTGGGATAATACATGAAAATATGCCAAACTTAGTTTCTATCCATACCCAAAGAAGCTACTGCGGAATATTGTGGAAAACCCTTGATTAGGGTTACGTATATTGCTATCAATATATAAGGATACAAGTTACACAAAGGACCCTACACTATACATAAATAAAAGAACTAACGATATGACTATTTAACACCCCCCCCCCCAGTAGTTTGATCTGCGGGAACCCGATTGTTCAAACTATTTCTGAAATCTAGAAATAATTGTGTAGGTAAGCCCTTTGTAAATATATCTGCATATTGATAAGACGATAGCACAATCAAAACACGCACATGACCAATAGCAACACGCAACCTAACAAAATGTAAATCAATTTCCACATGCTTGGTTCTTTGGTGCTGAACCGTGTTAGATGCTAAATACATGGCACTGTCATTATCACAAAAGACAACCTTAGCACAAGATAGCAGACTGGATAACTCGAGAAGGAGGTTCTGAAGCCAAGCAGTTTCAGCAACCACATTGGCTTACCCCCCCCCCCCCCCCAAGTACTCGGCTTCGGCACTAGAGCGAGAGACAACATGCTGCCGCTCGGAGGACCAGGAGACGAGATTATCACCAAGATAGACACAAAACCCAGAGGTGGACCGAAGAGTGGTAGGACAACCGGCCCATCAGCATCGGAATAAGCAACCAAGCGATCAACGGCTGACGCACGAATGTGACGACCATGCAACAGGGTACCTTGAAGATACCAAAGGATGCGTTTGAGGGCATTGAAATGCGGTACACGTGGGTCATGCATAAAAAGGCAGACCAGCTGCACGACATAGGCAATATCGAGACGAGTGAAGGTCAAGTATTACAATGCTCCAGCAAGGCTTCGATAGAGAGTAGGATTTGAAACGGGCTTGTCATCGGCAGCATGCTTCGTTTTAGTGTCAGCCATAGTGCTGCAGGGATTGCACGTAGCCATGTCAGCACGTGCGAGGATTTCCCGAGCGAAAGTAGTTTTGAGAGAGAAAGAGTCCTGAGGAGCTGCGAGAAGCAACGATGCCAAGAAAAAATGATAATGAACCAAGATCGGACATGGGAAATTCAGATGAAAGCTGAGAAATAACTTTAGATATGAGAGAGGGAGAAGAGGCAGTGAGGATGATATCATCAACATAGAGGAGAAGATAGATAGTGTCAGAACCACGGTGAAAGGTGAATAATGAGCTGTCAGATTTGCTGCTTAGGAAGCCGAGAGATGATACGAAGATGGCAAATCGATGATACCACACACGAGGGGCTTGCTTGAGACCGTATAAAGCTTTGCATAGGCGACAAACATGATCAGGAAATTGGTTATGAACATAGCTAGGGGTTGGCGCATATAGACAGTCTCAGTGAAAATCACCATGCAAGAAGGCATTTTTAACATCAAGCTGGTGTATAGGCCATTGATGAGAAACGAAGATACTGAGAATCGTGCGAATGGTAGCTAGTTTGACAACAGGACTGAACGTGTCATCAAAATCCAGACCAGGCTGCTGGGAGAAGCCTTGGGCAACAAGACGGCCTTTGTAGCGTTCAAGGCGACCGTTGCTATCAAATTTGTGTTTGTAAAGCCAGCGACAGCCAACAATGTTGACATTGGACGGCTTGAGAACAAGATCCCATGTGTGATTGGAGGTGAGAGCCAGCATCTTAGATCCATGGTGGAGCGCCAATGAGGATCACACATGGCCTGAGCAGTGGAACGGGGAATGGGGGAGATATCATCAGTGAAAGAAAGATTGAAGATATATTTAGGACGGAGTGAATCGGTCCGAGACCGAGTAATCATAGGATGACTAGACGTAGGTGGAGGAGAGGGAGAGTTAGTGGTGCTAAGAGTGTCTGTAGAAGCATCACTGGGGGAGTACCCGAAGGAGGAGGGGGAGGGGCGGCAGCAGAAGTGGGAGCGACTGAAGAGGTACCGTTAAGAATAGGAGCGAGAGTGATAGGGACATCATCAGAGACAAGAGAATCATAGTCCATAGGGGCAGAAGTAGAATGAAATCAGAATAAGGAAAGTGTGATTCATTAAAGAGGACATGTCGGGATATGATAACCTTTTGAGTGATGAGGTCCAAACAGCGATAACCACAATGGTCAGCACTCGGACCTAATACACACATGCAGAGGATCTAGGAGCAAGTTTATGAGGAGCAATGGCAGTAGTGTTGGGGTAACACAAACAACCAAAGACACTGAGATGGGTGTATGTAGGAGAGAACCCAAATAAGATTTCAAATGGCGTTTTATAGTTAAGGGTGGTGGTGGGAAGGAGGTTGAAGGTGTGAGCGGCTGAAAGAAGAGCTTCAACCCAGAATGTAGGTGGAAAAGAGGCCTGAATAAGAGAAGTGCGAATAATGTTGTCGATAGTGCGAATGAGACGCTCGGCTTTTCCATTTTGTTATGAGGTGTAAGGGCATGAGAAACGTATTTTAATGCCATGGTTTTTTAAAAAATGAAGAAGTGGTTGGTTGTTAAACTCACAACCATTGTCACATTGGAAAAGTTGTATGTCCGTTTTAAATTGATTGGTGACATAAGCACGAAAGTTTTTAAAAACAGAAAAAACATATGATTTAACGCGTAGGGGAAAGACCCATAAAAATGAGAAAAATCATCCAGAAAGAGAACATAATATTTAAAACCACTCATACTAGAAACAAGAGAAATCCATAGATCAGAATGAATGAGCTCAAAGAGTCTAGAAGTTTTAGTACTAGACAAAGAAAAAGGTAAACGACGGTGTTTTCCTAATTGGCACGCATGACATAAAGAATCATTTTGGCTAGTACAAGAAATAAAATTGCGAGACTTAAGAAATTGAAAAACTGAAGGACCCTGATGATGATCACTGTCGCAACATCTCAAATGAAACCGCAACATGGGCAGACGCAATAGGAGACCGAGAAGGAGAGAAGAGAACTGGGTAGAGGTCATGATGATCACTGTCGCAACGTGGAAGATGAGCACCTGTTTTAAGATCCTTCACAGTAAAACCAAATGGATCAAACTCAATAGAAACAGAGTTACCAATAGTGAAAAGACGAACATATATTAGATTTTTTACAATTATGTCGGACACAAGAATGTTTTTTAACGATAAAGAAGAAGTTGAAAATGGAAAAGAAGTGTGACCAATAAAATTAGCAGGAATAACAGCACCATTACCAACCATGATGAAATTAGAATTACAAGGAGTTAGAGAGCGCATTATACCTTGGTTGAATGTCATGTGTTTGCTTGCTCCGGAATCCATGTAGAAGTTGTTGTCTTGTGGAGGTTGCACCGACATAGCTTGAAAAACCGATGCGAGGTCTGTGAATTGCTGCTGTCCAGGTTGCAAGGCATGACTGACAAAGGATGGATGAGAAGGCGTCGAAGCATATGGCAGCGGGTTTGAATCAAACTGTTGCTAGAAGGTAGGCTGGAATGTACCCGATGGCAGCGGTAGGGGCTGTCCATAGTACGACGACGGAGAAGGGTGGAGAGCACCGATGGCGCTGGTCGGTAGTGGCTGATGGAGACCGAACTAGGCAGCAGAGGGCTGCTGGAAGGCGCCGGGAGCAGGAGGGAGGACCGAGAAGGGATAGTTTGCAGATGACATGGGTGGTTGTTTAGAGATCATTTTGCGATCTCTTTTTGAGCTTTAATGATAAAATTTATCCTTAAACCTAAGACTTTACAATATTTTTGAGCTTAAAAACTATGATTTGCGTTAATGTGTGCTAAAAAATTAAAAATTCTGTTTTTAACGTATTTCATCATTTTACGTTGAAAAATGAACTAATTTGTGTGTTTTTGTTTGCAGATCTTAACGGAAGAAAAATATATATGTATGCGTATTTTAATTTATCGGATATTCTATTTTTTATTTAGATTATATTTATTTTTAAACCAATTATTTCTTAAAACCCTAAAACCACCAAATATTTTAGAAAACCATTTTCTTTTTTATATTTTGCCAATTACTTTTACATTTTCTTATTTTATTTAAAAACAATTATTTTTTTTATTTTAGAATTTTAGTCTTTATTATTTTCAACATTAGTTTTAATTTTAATTTTAAAATTTTTATCTTTTATATTTTTAGAAAAACGCTTTTATTTTTATTAAAACCAATTTATTTTTATTTTGGCATTTTGTTTTATTAGTTTTAGTTTTAAATTCATAGCTTTTATATTTTTATTAAAATTATTTTATTTGTAGATTTCTTAGTTTCTATTAATTATAAACTTTTCTTTTATTTTAATTTTAGCCTTTTATTAAAACCCATTTAAACATTTTATTTTCCAACCATTTATATTTTTATCTCATAAATTAATTATATACAAATATATATTTTTATAAATTCCGAAAATTAATTTTTAAATCATGAAAATTCGGAATTAAAAAAAAAAAAAACTTTTAAATAAAAAAAATCAAAGATTCCCAATACAAGGAGCATGGGGGACAAGGAATAAACTTTTTGCATGTGTGATAGTGTGTGTTTCTCAAAGTCTTGACCAAAAGAAAGAAAGAAAAAATAAAAATAAAATATCTTGACATATGTTGTGATGATTCGGCCGAGAGGAAGAAAAAGCAAGAAAAAAATAATAATACAAGTGTGCATGTATGTGTTTATGTTCGAACCAAGAAGAAACAAAAGAAAAGAAAATTCTATTCTACTTGTGGGTGTTCGGCCGAGAGAGGTGCAAGACCAAAGAAGAACCAAGAAAAAATACATATATTTTATGTGTGTGTTTATTTTTGGCCGATCAAAAGAAGAAGAAAAGAAAGAAGATAAAGAGAAGAAGATGATGATCAAGTGTGCTAGCCAAGTCATTTCTCCATCATAGCCATAAACAATGCAAAAGAAATCAGTGTGGGTTCGGTAATGATAGAAGATGGTGGATTGTTGATGCATACCAGATCATAAATCATCAAGAAAGCATAAAGAAAGAGGGTGGATGCATTCACTATCAAGAAGGTAATGATATAAATACGTGAAGTTTCAGTTCTAAAAAAAAGAGGGAGTGGAGAGGGGAATCCGATTCATACCTTCTCTTAGATTAGTTTTAGTTTTAGAGTCCGTATCTATTTTTCTCTCTATTTTCATTAGCGAGTTCAAAAATTTTCAGTGAGTTTTAGAAGTGTTCTTGATAGTTTGAAGTCATTAAGTCATCCATTAAGTCATTAAGTTGTAATTTTCGTTTTTGATGTATTTATTAAGTTTGGAGTGAACTGGTTTGTATAATTCGTGTGATGAGTTGAAAGTTGAAGATTTACACGCTTGAATTTAATCAAAGTCTTCAAAGGTATGATTTTTGTTTATTTTGTTATTTTCTATAATTTTATTTAATTTGTTAGTTATGATTTGTAGAATAATTTTTGCTATAATTTTGTTAGTTGTAATAATGATGTGTGAGTAGTTAAATATAAGGTTTTGGTTGTGAACGACTAAATGATAGTCTAGTAATTTTATTGGGATTTATTTGTTGTAAATATGATTTTTATAAACTGAAATGTAAAATTATATGAGCTTCATGAATTATAAATATTAACCTGTTAAAGTTATTTAAAATCTGATCAATTTTAATTTTCATTAATATGTTGATATTTATAAAATTAGTAAACTGAACATTTTGCAATTCATGGTAAGAATGTTTTAATGGGTTTTATAATGTCATATTGATAATTACTGTAATAATATTTACAACTACCACAGAATTGACAACCTGTGGATTAGAATGTTATTATTGTTAAATATTGATATGATAATTAATTTACCAATTGGATGTCTTAACCGAAACAACTTTTGGAGATTTCATTAAACATTGTGTGTTTTTTTTAAAATTCATTTTTTTATAAAAAAAACCAACGATTTGTCAAAACTGTTAAACACGACAAGGCTCTCAGTATTTCCCAGTACTAGCTAGTGTTTAATAAGATCATTTTTATGCATAGTAATTCTTAGGCACGCGGGGACACAACTTGGTTTATCGATAATATTGGTCAGTTTTCAAATTAGCGACAAGGCCCTTAATTTGTAATTTAGTTATTTGGCTATTAGAATTAAATTAGTTTTAGATAAATTAGATCATTTAGAGCCGAATAATTAAAATATAGATTGGTCAGTTTTTTTGATTGCGACAAGGCCCCTAATATTATTGATAAATTATAGGTTGTGATGTGTTTTTACTAAATATTTATTATGTGTGAAATGGTAATATTTTTAATTGGTTTAACTTACCGTATAAATTTCATAGCAATAAATAATCCCAAAATAATTGTTTAGATTATTATTTAATCAGTTTCCAACCAAAGCTTTATTCGTATTGATATTTGTTAAAAGTTGTGATTGTTTGTTGAATTATTGCATGGTTGATTTCTAATTATCATTTGATAAATTACTTCGGTTTATGTTGAAGTTCAAAATACCAAAAACAAAACAAAATCATTTATTAAAATCAAAAGCAATATATTAAGATTACGATTAAAATTAATCCTTTCTCTGTGGGTACGATATCTGGTCTTCACCGACTATTATTACTTGTACGATCCTGTGCACTTGCAGGTCGTGTTAAACCGAATAGGTTTAAACCCAAACAGTGGTGCACCGAGAAGGCTCGGTTGTTGAGCGCCAGTTGGAGCGATAGCAGAAACACCGCCAAAATCTTTTTGATGTTGTCCTTGTGCACTTTGAGAACCTGCAAAAGAATTAGAGCTCACGGAAACATTAGAATTACCCGCCCCTTTGGAAGCAGATCGCCCATTATTTTTACCCCTATTAAATTTATTTTTCGATTTTCCAACAGTAAATGTGGGGGAGTACAATGCAGCGGAGTGTGTGAGTGAGGCATCACCGGTAGGATCAATCGATTCTTCACGGGAATCATGAAGGACGAGCATATTTTTGGCTTCGAGAAATGAGGGGAAGGGCTTCGTATTTGTGATTACATCAACAATGCTATGATAGGAGGGAGGCAGTTGGCGTAGTATTTGTATGACTAATTCAATTTCATCAATTTTGGAATCACAATCCGCAAGTGCCTCAGCAAGATTATTCAAGGCATGAAAAAACTCATTAATGGAATATGATCCTTTCTTTGTGTTGCGAAATTGTTCCTGGAGTTGAAGCATTCGGGACATTTTGTTGTTGAGGAAAAATTCCTTTAGTTTGTCACATAAGTTTTTAGCAGTAAAGTTGTCACTAGATATAACTTGCAGAAGGTTAGCATCACATGTAGAATAGAACCAAGATTTGATCCGAGAATCAATGGCTTCCCAGTCCTCATCATCATTACCGCGAGGTTGGGATTTGCCCGTAATATGGCCATGAACTTTAGCACCTTTGCACATGTCTAGAAAGATACGTTTCCACAGTTTATATTTCGATCCATCAATGGAAAGTTTAAAATTGAATTGGGAATAACATTGGTTAGTGCAAACACAAGTTGACTCGCTGTAGGAGCCGTGATAGTGCTTAAAGACGCCGATGTAGACATGGAGGCTGGGGAAAATCGAAAAAATAAAAAATAATAGAAAGCAGAAAATAAAAAGCAAAAAGCTTAACCGCAGGAAGAATGATTGTAATGTATCGGAACCTAATTAAAGGTAGGAGGTAGATGATGTAGGAGATCCACAGCGAGAACAGGAGCGGAAGGGAGACAAAGGCGGCGGTGGCTGACGGAAAGAAGCGGCAACATGCAGCGATCAAAGGCAACGACACCGGAAAAAAGAAGCACTCTTCAGTGATGATCGCAGACTGTCGTGAACCTGTCTCTGGCTCGATACCGTGAACCTGTCTCTGGCTCGATACCATGCTGAATATTGTGAAAACCCCATGATTAGGGCTACGTATATTGCTATCAATATATAAGGATACAAGTTACACAAAGGACCCTACACTATACATGAATAAAAGAACTACCGATATGACTATTTAATAGTTACGTATTTTGGCTTTAATCTAAAATCTTTTTATTACAAAAATATACGGCAACCAATCAATGGATGTCATGTTACAAGTGACAACATCAAACCTTTCCCTTTTCCTTCTCCATTTTCTAAAATTTCTTTTGTTTTATCTATGAACAAGTCGACCATTCCAACTAACAAACATAAAATGCTACATTTCTCATGAGACAAGATTAAATGAATTATTAAAGAGGGATTCATATTTTTTTGTTCCAATGACAACATTCGTTTGTTCAGTCCAAGTCCAAGTCCAAGTCCAATGCACGTCAAATACAGTACAATGCCACAATCTTCTATTCTATTAAATTTTTTGGTAGTGATTATAAATTTGTCAAAAACAATAAGTCAATACTACAAACCTAAATCAACAAACGCATTAAAAACAATTCAAATCTACAAGACATAAAAAATCAACTACAATCTTTATAGTAAAAAAAGCAAACACACTCGTCGATAACCATACACAAATTAATCATTTCCACATTTTGTGTTTCCCACCGAAAAACCCTTTGTGTTTTCCACCAAACACCCCGTGCTTCCATCGATTTCCGAATTTCCCGTGTTTGAATTTTCCATGTTTAAACTTTCCATGATGACCAAATGGTCCATAACCATGATGATGCCCATGAGACAGATGGTGGGCCCCGTATGCGGCGGCTGCAACCGCTGCACCTCCCGCTAGTATCGTTCCCATTCCGGGCCCTCCGTGTCCTCCTGCATAGCCTGAAGAAGATTTTTAATCAGACAAAATTTTTTAATTTGTTGCAAGAAATAGCAACGTACTTTCATTGATTTGTTTATTATAGAGTAATAATTTCATTTCTCCATGTTACTAGATTATAGGTTGAAAGATCTACCTGGTTATATCAATGTCATTTAAATACAAAGTAATTTTTATTTGTTTTAATGGGGTACAAAAGTGTAATGTGTGATGAGAAAAAAAAATTTTGAAAGTACAATGCTATAATTTGTCTTAATGTGAAAAATTGAAAGTACATTGCTATAATTGCATAGATATAGAAAGTACTATGCCTTAAAATGAAAAAAATGAAAGTACAATGTTGTAATATAATAACATAAAAGTAGGATATTATAAATAAAAAAAAAGTATGCAGTTAAAGACTTAAATCCTGCATTTAGCCCATTATATCTAAAATTTCTTTTGAACCCAAATCAATATAATTGATTTATATTTAGAATAGATGAGAAAACAGGTAATTTTACTATAAAATCTTCCAAAAAAATTACGTTTTATTGCATTTATTCCTAACAATATACTCTAGGGAAAACTCTAGTATTCGATAAATTTTCAAGCTAAAGTTACTTATCTGCCCATTTTTCATCATCAAGAATCATTAATGCGAATTACTATGGCCCACAAGATCCCCGTATTTTACACAATTAAATAATAGTTTAAACATTTGACTACTAATTAAAGACTTTTTCAAAGTTTCATTTGTTGACTGGACAAGCTTTCTAAGGCCATTTCCGAAGCTTAAGAATAAGGAGGGTATTCACGTCTTTTATACTGATAATACAACATGAGTGAGAGTCCATATCACCATTTTCGATGGGACAAAATATTGCAATTTTCAAAAAACAAACCTGAATGATATGGAGCTGATGGTCCAGGGTAGCCTGCTGGCGGATAGCCACTGGAAGGATACCCATGCGGTGGATATCCGCCTGGAGGAGGATACGACTGTGGCGGATATCCACCTGATGACGGATATCCACCTGGTGGTGGATATCCGCCAGGTGGCGGATAGCCAGCAGGTGGGTACCCTCCAGGAGGAGGGTAAGGGTACCCTCCTTGAGAAGGGTATGCTCCATGTGGTGGACGGTAATGTCCAGCAGCATATCCAGCAAGACTAGAGAAAAGTCCTTTGTCTTGATCATTAGGTGGTCCTTCGTCCCCACCACCCATTTTACTTCAAGTTGTTATTTCCTTCACAAAAGCTGCATTTTTAAATAAAAAGACATAATTATAAAAGTATCATGCTTGTACAAGGAAGTAATAAAAATAGATACTTCATCATAGTAAACAAAAGAAACTTGTCTGATAATATATATCCTCTGTCCTGAAATTAATGAATGCATGATCTAAAAAATAGCTTAATGAGACTCAAATAATTTATACGTTCTTTAATAAGAGCAAATTAAAGAATCTTTTGGACTTAAATGAGCACTACTAATAATTTATAGACTCAAATACTTTTAATTTCGTTTATACTTAATCAAGACAAGATCAAGAATATTTTGGATAGATGGATCTAAATCAATCTTACTGATATGCTATAATAATAATTATGTAAGGGAAGATAATATTTTTTGATAAAACCTTCAAGAATAGAGAGAATTATGTCATGGCAAATCAATTAGATTGTTGAAAAAATATTGTGAAAGTGACTCCTGATCTCAGCAATTTTAACTACCACCGTAAGTTCCTAACCACTCCAATGGACTATATCTTTTTTTAAATCACCTTTCCGTTCAGAAAAAGCTCCTATGCAAAACATTCAAATTTATGCATCCGTTGTTAAAATCTAATAGGGCGTTAATGGTAACCATTTGCTATAATCTATGTAATTTGATAGCTATGATCCTTACATAGCAAAAAAAATAACGAAAGTTGAATAGGAAACACCAAAAGTACAAGTACAGCAGCACAGAGTACACATTAATTGCAAATACACAGATCTTCGATAAAGCGAGTTAAACAATCAATCAATCTTTACGCATAAACATATATTAATCAAAATCTTAGACAGATACAAGAGGAAAATCATGTCGCCTCATAGCAATCAGAAGAGCATACGAGGGTATTTTGATTCGATGAACTACAACATATATAATTATTAGAGAAAATATACATGCAATATACTGTAACGATGGAACAAAATTCAAAAAATAGATTAGAGAGAATATGAAAACTGACCAAAATTGATAAGATAATAGGATTGGAGGAAGTAAATTTTTGAAATTGAATTCTACAACAGAGAAAACCCTGGTTCAAAGAGATTTACAAATTACAAGGGAAAGGAAATGATATTGCGCGCGTTATAAACAGATGACACACGTGAAAAAGAATCGGTGACGTGAACGAACCGGATTCACGCGTTCCTTAGACGCGTCTCGCTTTTAGAAATTTCATAATGATGAGCCGATGGATAACTATCGGGGGTGATATCGGACCAACTTTTATTTAATAATTATATACAAAAATAACACCGTATTTTCTTGCCTCTCAAAAAATTATTATGCTAAAATTATTTTGTTTAAAAAAAATTATTAAATACTTGTTATGTCATGCATATTATGTCATTAAACTTGATAAAATATTCGAAAACAATATTATTATTTGTTAAATTTGTTAAAGACAAAATTACAAAAATGGTCCCTATGGTTTGCGATTTTTGTGGATAGGGTATTAGACTTTCAGAATCGTAAAAATAGTTATTATCAGAAGGTTTCTTTGTGGTTTATGCTCTGTCCAACTTGAAATGTCTATTTTACCTTTTTAATTTTCTTATTCTATTTTTTTAATTATCTATGAATTTTATTAAACAAAAAATTAAATCAAATACCCGCCCCCCTCTTTCTCTCACTCATCCCAACGTCTTCCTCCTTACTATGCAAATTTCTTCCTTATAAACACACGCACATACAGAGCATTTTGAGCTTATGCAATCAACTTCAGGGTTGACGATTGAAAAGAAGGCCACCGCGAACAGTGGGGCAATTGTGGGTAGGAGCGAACCCAACTTAGGTCCTAGTCCTCCTTCCATCGTCGATGGTTTTGGTGGAATCGAGGCAGGGGAATTTGGGAATCAACGTTCTTTCTATCGCGCACTCGAATGTGGATGTGGAACTGGTTCAGGGGGAGATTTGGGGGACGATTGTCCATATCAGAACGGAGATGTGGTCCCAAGGTCGGCAGGTCAGGGCCAACGATGGGAAGAAAAAGGAACGACAACTAAGCAATTCTAGAAGAGTAACCATACCCCACCCTTTCCCCTCTCTCTTTTTCTCGATCAAGGAAAAAAATAGGCCGAAAGCGGCGATTTTGGCATTTCTTCATCGTTTCCGACCAAAGGATTCCGAGACCACCAGCACTCTCCACCACTGTCGACGATATTCGTTCTTCATGGCAGAACCGACAGCAGCAGCGGAGCTGCTGCCTTCGACCTTTCTGTGTCTCGTTATCGGCTCTGTCTCTTGATCTTGTTGTCGTTGTTCCTCTATCTCCATCTTAGGGGCTGTTTGGCTCTCCATTTAGAAAGTGCTTATGAGCTTTTCAGCTTTTTAAAAAACTGATAAGCTAAAAGAAAGTGTTTGGCTCCTCAAAAGCATTTTTTATTTTGGCTTGTCAGCAAAGGTGGAAAAGTTGTTTTCCAAAAGCTCCAAATTTTTGGCTTTTCAAAAAGAAAATAGCTTTTTACTTGAAAAATGATAATAATGCCCCCCAACAATATGTAAAAATGTCATTTTTATTCATTTTACATATATAAAAGCTTATCCAAACAATTTTTAAACCTTCTTATCAACTTATTAATTTTTTCCCACCACATAAGCTTATCCAAACACTTTTTTAAAAACTCTTTTTTAAAAAGCTATAAGCTCATAAGCACTTTTGCCTAAAAGTGCTTATGAGCTAAATAAGCTTATCCAAACATGCCCTTGATCCCTCTCCCTCGATTTCTCCTTTCCGATCGAACACACCAAAGGTGTGTGTGTTTTTTTGATTTTTATGAGAAATATAAATAAGTAAAAGAAAAGGCAAAAAAATTAAAAATGGTAAAATAGATATTTCAATTTAACCAAGTCCAAAAAAACCTTTGATAAAGATTATTTTTACGAAATTGAAAGTCTAGGGACTTATCCACAAAAAATCACAAGCCATAGAGATCATTTTTGCCTTTTTTTTTTTTGCTAAAATATTCAAAAACATTATTATCACCTTTTAGAACTCGGTACTTTTCCAAAAAAATAAATATATGCTAACGTGGATATAACGTTACAGAAAAATGTCTTAGAATGACAATAAACATTCAAATAAAATCATTAAAATTATTTAATTAAACACACAAAAGTTTAATTAGCTCATTTAGTTAAATCAGCCAACTGGAAACACCGGTAAAATGAACACACGCTATGTTTTAATTATTTATGTATTTCTCTCTCTTAAAAACCATTAGATTTTCAATATTGAGACCCTAGAAAATCCACATTCTAAAATAAAGTCTCTCTTACCAATGGGAATTTGGAGGACCTGCTACATACCCAATATGGTATTGGTTAGGGGGTGTGCATGGATCGGTTTGGGTCGGTTTTGGGGTAAAAACCGAACCCAAACCGGTCAATTCGGTTTTTGGGTTCTAGAACCCGTTGGTTTCGGATTCTAAGTGGGTTCGGTTTCAGTTTCTAAAGTCGTTTTGAGTCGGTTTCGGTTTCAACCCATGGGTTCGTGTGTTTTGGGTTGGAACCCAATTTCCAACAATTATAAAAAAAATTATAGAAATAATAAACACATTCTACAAATTATTTTTAGTCATCATTTACATGGAATAACAATTTGATACATTTTTATACACTTAACTCTATAAGAAATAATGTATTGATATAATATTTTGACGTATTCAATTGCATATTCTAGCGGTTATTAGAAACTCGGTAAAAGATATGGAAAAATAAATAAAAACACGTCAATCTTCATTACTGATGCATCTTACAAGTGTCATTAACTTGACGCAATCAATGCCCTAACATACTACAATATATATCAAATATTAATAATATATTAAATATTTTTGGGTGTGGGTAGGTTTTAGGGATTGGGCCGGTTTCGGTTTTAGTGGGTTGGTTTTGTGGGGTGAAATCGAACCCAAACCGAAATTTTTGGTTTTTAAAATTTCAAACGCAAACCGTCGGTTTTTGTTTTGGTTTCACTTTTTCGGTTTCGATTTTGTCGGTTTTCAGTTTCCGGGTTCGGTTTTGCTCACACCTAGTATTGGTATTTGTTAAAATACACCACCAAGTTAGTAGACAACAAATAAACATCAATTTGCTTCGGTGCTTTAAACGAAAATACAGTCTTTTGCACTCAAACCAACGATTCCATTTTATGAATTGAATCATCTCATTAACACTATTGTCCAATAAATGAATATAATGCAGAAAATATGATTCAAAGTGAAGAAAAACCTCATTTACCTTTGAATCCACTTGAGAAATTGAACAAATGATGAAAAAATAACACTAGTTTTCAAGATTTAATGAAACATATGAAAAAATCAATAGAAAAACACATTTGAAGGGTCTCACTAGCATATAAACAACAATTAAGTAGCAATCTTTTTAAGATTTAAAGAAAGGAAAATATGCTAGGGATAAAACGAGAACAAAGGAAGCTCCACATTCTACTTAATTGTCTTGATCTTTCTACAATATTTGAGACCAATGTGAGGGCTAAAAATTAAGGGTTTGGAGTTGATTATGTTTATATAAAGAAAATAGAGGGCTAAAAATTAAGGGTTTGGTGTTGATTATGTTTATATAAAGAAAATAGAGGAAACTAAACCATATTGTTAAAGTATTTTATAGGGTTATTGTTATCTGATTTGTGTAGAGTATGACTTTCGTGTTTAAATGGTCCATATACTAAATTTTGTGCATTCTCAACCATTTAAAGTGATGAAATACGTGTCATTTATGTCATTTTGTATGAAACGAAGGGGTAACCTGGTTACTTTGTTGGTGTGGATGTTGACCAAAGAAAGTCTCCTTCCTTATTGTCCACGTCAATTATTCCATGTGTAATGACATAGAAATTGATGTATACTCGCTTGAATTCCTGGCTACGTTGTGAGGAAGATTATCTTGGTCTCATCAAAGAAGAGTGTGGATATCATGGGAAATAGCAAGACGATTTTCTCCCGTAAGAGTAAGCCTTCTCTAATTGTAGGTTTTTTTCTTAGCTTATTACTAGAGCTGAATTGCATGGCAAATGATAATCCTAATGTTATTCATTTGAAAGTCGATCTATAGTTTAATGGTGTATTTTTTGGCATCCTTTGTAAGAACCAAATTCTATGAGTAATTGGGTTTGCATTTTAGAGATAATGTTAATGAACTAAATTTGACCATAACGGAAATTTTGCTATTTTGGATAAAAAGAAATAGACAATTTCAATGTTTGATTATACGGTTGTGCTATGACATGCGTTTGGACTATAGTGTGTGAGTTTGATGGCTTTTATTTTTTTTGGAAAGGGAAACTTGTAACAACCATTTTCAAAAAAAAAAATGAATAGTAACTCCGGCGGCGTGAATAGTGCTCGCGACGCGAGGCCTGGAAAAAGCTTCTAGAGAAGTGCGCGATGAGGTAAGTGCTTACGTAATGGTCACGACGCGACCGGGGGTCCGTCGCGACGCGAAGAGGGTCCAGAGGCCTATAAATAGGAGCTCCAAGCCTCATTTTTGGGCAAAACAAATACTAAACACTTATATACTATAGAGGAGTGTGTTAGTAAGGAAGAGGTTCTATAAGAGAGGGAAATCAATAGGTTCGGGTAGCGATCGTCGTCTCGACATACGGAAAGTAAGTTCCAAACCTTTAGTACAATTATAATAGTATTTTGCATATAATATGAAGGGAACGATTGCTAGTCATTTTTACTTATATCAAATAACCAAGTTCGAGCCGGGAGATAACCCAGGCTATGGAGACTTTGTTCCGAAATAATGCTAATTGATTTACTTACGAGAACGGTGCCTAGGCCGGTTACATGGGATCTGGTTGTTGGATTTTCCGAAAGGCTAAAATGCTGAAAGGATCCTGCCACCCCATCTAATCTTCAACCTGGTCGTTCTTTACTTGATAAATCATGAAGTGTTATTTTGGAACTATTAAAAAGGGTGAATGGAAGATTTATAAATGATAGATTTTGTACTATGATAACAGTCAAGGTTGGAAGAGGATACAAGGCAGAAAAAGACAAAAGCTTTAGTCAACAACCAGGTGAGTAATCTATTCCTAAGTGTTACTTTTACTGTGGGGCCACATTATCGGTTATTGTGATTGAGACCATCTTTCCATGGGGTCACATACTCGGTACTTGTGGTTGAGACCACATATATGTTGTGATGATCGAATTAGCAGCAATTGTGGTGGGACCACATACAAATGTTGTGATGGCCTATTTGGCTGGCAGTTTTATCACACATTCAACAGGTGTACATTGAGTCCTTGAGACTCGGTATCACAGGGGCTGTGATATGATGTGGAAACTGAAAATTTAATGTTGTTATAACACTTATCGATTATTCACTGAGCTTGTAAAGCTCATCCTTGTTGATACTAACTGTGCAGGTGCTGTAGACCCTACTAAAGGGAAGGATCTAATTCGGGGTTAGAACTGATGACCGTAGCAGCCCGGCTTTGGGGAGATACCACTTGTACCTTTTTCTTGTAATATATACCCTGTGTAATATTTTGTTGAATAAAATATGTTTTAAAGTGTGGAAAATAAATGGGTATATTTATATTGAAAGCCGGGTGTTACAAGTTGGTATCAGAGCCGAGGTTTAAGTGAATTAGGTTTCTATAGGGTAGATACCTAGACTTGAACCTTAGGAAATAGTGGAATTCGGGATTGGAAAAGGATAATTTATGTTATCTGATTAAGAGACTAATATTTCTGTTGAACCTTGAAGATGGCAAACACCAGGAGTGGTCAGAGCCGAGGAGGTGCTAGGCGGGGAGCTTCCAGGGGAGGCAGATCTCGATCACAGGGCTCAGTGCACCGGGAGGCGGGAGAGGCAGCAAGGAACCAGCCGGATTTACAAGCTATCATTACTGATGTGGTACGGGAGCTATTACCCACTATAGTAGAGACACATAGGGAGGATACTGCTAAGCAGGTGCATGATGGAGCCCCAGAGACGAGGGACACGCCGAAAGTGGAGTACACGTGGCAGATAAAGGCAAAGGTGTTGAGGGAACGTCAGAAGGGAAAACTAAGTGTACATATAAGAATTTCCTTAGTTGCAAGGCTAAGGAATTTACGGGAACTGATAATCCCGTACAGGCGATGGAATGGTTGATACATACGGAGAAAGTTTTCCGAATCAGCAAGTGTGAAGAGGCGGATAAGGTGGAGTTCGCCACCAACCTTCTCACTGGGAATGCCCAATATTGGTGGCAAGTTTTTAGTAGAGGTTTGGGTTCCAGTTTGGCTGAAATGTTGACATGGGAGCAATTTAAAGCCAAATTTACTGAGGAATACTGTTTTGAGGTTGCAGTGAAGAAGCTGACATAAGAGTTCTTACATTTGAAACAAGGGACTCGTTCTGTGCAAGAATATACTATGGATTTCTTGGAGAAAGCTAGATTTTGTGAACATGAGGTTGATACTGAGAAAATAAAGATAGACAAGTACGTATGGGGATTGAAAACCCGGATTCGAGAGGTTGTACAGCCACTCAAGCTGACTACCTTTCGGCAAGTGGTTGATCGAGCGGTGGAGCGTGAGGCGGAGCTGCAGCATCAACAGAATGAAAGAAAGGCAGCAGAGGCGAAAAGGAAGGCTGAGGAACGCCCGTGGACTTCTCAGAAGAAGTCCCAACAATCAGAATCTGGGTCGCGGGGTCAGACTCGGAAGGATGAAGGCAAATGGTGCGACAAATGTCGGAGGAAGCATACGGGAGATTGTCCTACTAGTCCCTCACCATTGTATTGTTTTAAGTGTGGGAAGACAGGACACTATGCTCGAGATTGCAACCAAACAACTCGAGTATGTTTCCAGTGTGGAGCCAAAGATCATATCCGATCAGAATGTCCACAGCTGAAGACAGGAGGATCCCGAGACAGGACACGGGAGGAGCAGGGAAGAGAAAGGAAGGAGGCACGAGGTGGACCAGTAGTCTCCCGAGCATTCCAGATGACCGTCGAGGAGGCCCGGGAAAATACTGATGTTATCACAGGTATTTTTAAACTAAACTCGATCCCTGCATATGTATTCTTTGATCCTGGAGCCACCGACTCCTTTATATCCACATCATTCATGCCCCAAATTTCGATACCCTTAACCCCGTTGAATGAAGAACTGGAGGTAGAAGTAGCAGGTGGTAGATATGTATATGTCTCTGAACAGATGCTAGGGTGTCAGCTTGAGATTAACGGGACCATTTTCCCTATTGATCTGAAGCCGATCACCACCAGAGAATTTGAAGTAATTGTAGGAATGGACTGGTTAGCATCCAATGATGCTCAAGTCGATTGTAAAAGAAAAAGAATTGCAGTTCTGGCACCAGACGGGTCGCAAATAATAATTCAAGGTGAACGGCCACGTACCAGGATGCCTGTCATCTCTTTTGCCAAGGTACGACGTCATAACAACATAGAAGGAATATTTTACATGGCATGTGTGGTCTCGACAGAGCCTACCAAACGATCCGTTGAAGATGTCGCCGTTGTAAAGGAGTTTGCTGATGTTTTCCCCGATGAGCTTCCGGGATTACTTCCGGATCGGCAGCTAGAGTTTACTATCGATTTGGTTCCAGGAGCAGCCCCTATTGCTCGTGCTCCTTATCGATTGGCACCATCAGAAATGACAGAGTTAAGGAAGCAGCTGCAGGAATTACTCGATCGGGGATTCATTCGACCGAGTACTTCACCTTGGGGAGCACCTATCCTGTTTGTGAAAAAGAAGGACGGGTCTATACGAATGTGTATAGACTATAGAGAACTGAACAAGATCACCATAAAGAACAAATATCCATTGCCCATGATTGATGATTTATTCGATCAACTTCAGGGAGCATCCTATTTCTCTAAGATTGATCTAAGATCAGGATATCATCAGCTGAAGATTCGGGAGTCGGATATCCCGAAGACTGCTTTCCGTACCCGTTACGGACATTATGAGTTCCTGGTGATGCCGTTTGGGTTAACCAATGCCCCTGCAGCTTTCATGGACTTGATGAACAGAGTTTGTCGTCCATTTCTTGATACCTCTGTTATCGTGTTCATTGATGATATACTGATCTATTCCCGAAGCCAGGAAGAGCACGAGACGCATCTACGTCAAGTTTTGGAATTACTTCGTCAAGAGAAGCTGTATGCCAAGTTCTCAAAGTATGAATTTTGGCTTCGTGAGGTTCAGTTTTTAGGACATGTTATCAGCAGCGAGGGAGTAAAGGTGGATCCAGCAAAAATCGAGGCCGTAATGAAGTGGGAGCCGCCACGGAATCCGTCAGAGATACGCAGCTTTCTTGGGCTAGCTGGATATTATAGGAGATTTGTAGAGAACTTCTCTTCTATTGCAGCTCCTTTGACCAAATTAACTAAGAAGGGCGAGAAGTTTGAATGGACTGAAGAACAGCAAGCTGCATTTCAGAAGTTGAAGCAAGCTTTGTGTGAAGCCCCAATTCTTGCATTACCACAAGGTGGAGAGGACTTTGTGGTTTACAGTGACGCCTCTAGGGTAGGTCTAGGATGTGTCTTAATGCAGAGGGGCAGGGTGATTGCATACGCATCCAGACAATTGAAGGAAGCTGAAAAAAAAAATACCTGGTACATGATCTGGAACTAGCTGCTATAGTGTTAGCATTAAAGTTGTGGAGACATTACCTATATGGAGTAAAGTTCATGATCTATACGGACCACAAAAGTCTTAAATACTTGTTTAATCAAAAGGATTTGAACATGAGGCAGTAGCGGTGGATGGACTTACTCAAAGACTATGACTGCGAGATTTTGTACCATCCAGGGAAGGCAAATGTAGTTGCAGACGCTCTTAGTCGAAAAGAGAGACCCATTAGGGTTGTATCGGCTTGTATGAGCATAGTTAGTCGGCTACCTGAGTTGATTCGAACAGTCCAAGAGGAAGCAGGAAAGGCGGAGCATGTGAAAAGTGAACACATGGTTAGCTATATTAACCAACTAGAGGAAAATTCTCAGCGATTGAAGACCTTTAAAGGTCGAGTATGGGTGCCAAAGCAGGGTGAGGCACGGAAGTTACTCCTCGAGGATGCGCATTGTTCTCATTATGCTATACACCCGGGTAGCACCAAGATGTACCGGACGCTGAAACCGATGTATTGGTGGCCGGGAATGAAGCGGGATATAGGAAGATATGTGGAACGGTGCCAAACGTGCTTACAAGTAAAGTCCAATCATCAAAAGCCGTATGGAGAAATTCAGCCTCTACCAGTTCCAATGAAAAAGTGGGACGAGGTCATTATGGACTTTGTGACAAAACTTCCTCGGACGCCACGAGGACACGATGCAATATGGGTGATCGTGGATCGACTGACCAAATCAGCTCAGTTCATACCCATACGTGAAGATTACAAAGTTAGCAAATTAGCCAGAATCTATATTGATGAAGTAGTCTGTAGACACGGGGTACCATCCTCTATTATATCCGACCGAGATAGTCGATTTATGTCTGGGTTTTGGCAGAGCTTCCAAAAGCAGTTTGGATCGAAAGTTTTGATGAGTACTGCTTACCATCCTCAGACTGATGGACAGAGTGAAAGGACTATTCAGACATTGGAGGATATGCTTCGTGCCTGTGTTATAGATTTTGGTGGAAGCTGGGAGGATCACTTGCCTTTGGTGGAATTCGCATATAATAATAGCTATCATTCCAGCATTCAGATGGCACCATACGAGGAATTGTATGGAGCACCATGTCGTACTCCGACATGTTGGACAGAGTTAGGGGAAAAGCCGTTAGCTGGACCCGAGATTGTAGCTTAAACCGAGGAGAAAATTCAAGAAATTCGAGAACATTTGAAGGTTGCCCAAAACCGTCAAAAGCAGTATGCTGATCGTCGGGTGAAACCTATAGAGTTTCAGGTTGGTGATATGGTGATGCTTAAGGTTTCCCCATGGAAGGGTCTGATTCGTTTCGAAAAGAAAGGTAAGTTGAGTCCTCATTTTATCGGGCCGTTCCGGGTATTACAAAGGGTGGGAGCTGTAGCCTATCGGTTAGAGCTACCCGAGGAGTTAAGAGGCATTCACAACGTTTTCCATGTGTCGCATTTGAGAAAGACTCTATTTGACGAGTCCCAACGAGTGCCTTTACCTAAAATTGAAATAGATGAAAAGCTAAGGTACCCGGAACAGCCAGAAAAGATTTTAGACCGCAAGGTGAGACAGCTGCGGAACAAGAAGATTAATATGGTAAAAGTACAGTGGCGATATCACAAGGGCTCGGATGTAACTTTGGGAAGCCGAAGAGGAAATGAGGGCGAAGTACCCCCAATTGTTTGCTTGATTCAGGGGACTGAATCTTCTAAAGGGGGGGAGAACTTGTAACAACCATTTTCAAAAAGAAAAAAAATGAATAGTAACTCCGGCGGCGTGAATAGTGCTCGCGACGCGACGTGAATAGTGCTTGCGACGCGAGGCCTGGAAAAAGCTTCTAGAGAAGTGCACGATGAGGTAAGTGCTTACGTAATGGTCACGACGCGACCGGGGGTCCGTCGCGACGCGAAGAGGGTCCAGAGGCCTATAAATAGGAGCTCCAAGCCTCATTTTTGGGCAAAACAAATACTAAACACTTATATACTATAGAGGAGTGTGTTAGTAAGGAAGATGTTCTATAAGAGAGGGAAATCAATAGGTTCGGGTAGCGATCGTCGTCTCGACATACGGAAAGTAAGTTCCAAACCTTTAGTACAATTATAATAGTATTTTGCATATAATATGAAGGGAATGATTGCTAGTCATTTTGACTTATATCAAATAACCAAGTTCGAGCCGGGAGATAACCCAGGCTATGGTGACTTTGTTCCGAAATAATGCTAATTGATTTACTTACGAGAACGGTGCCTAAGCCGGTTACATGGGATCTGGTTGTTGGATTTTCCGAAAGGCTAAAATGCTGAAAGGATCCTGCCACCCCATCTAATCTTCTACCTAGCCGTTCTTTACTTGATAAATCATGAAGTGTTATTTTGGAACTATTAAAAAGGGTGAATGGAAGATTTATAAATGATAGATTTTGTACTATGACAACAGTCAAGGTTGGAAGAGGATACAAGGCAGAAAAAGACAAGCTTTAGTCAACAACCAGGTGAGTAATCTATCCCTAAGTGTTACTTTTACTGTGGGGCCACATTATCGGTTATTGTGATTGGGACCATCTTTCCATGGGGTCACATACTCGGTACTTGTGGTTGAGACCACATATATGTTGTGATGATCGAATTTGCAGTAATTGTGGTGGGACCACATACAAATGTTGTGATGACCTATTTGGCTGGCAGTTTTATCACACATTCAACAGGTGTACATTGAGTCATTGAGACTCGGTATCACAGGGGGCTGTGATATGATGTGGAAGCTGAAAATTTAATGTTGTTATAACACTTATCGATTATTCACTGAGCTTGTAAAGCTCATCCTTGTTGATACTAACTGTGCAGGTGTTGTAGACCCTACTAAAGGGAAGGATCTAATTCGGGGTTAGAACTGATGACCGTAGCAGCCCGGCTTTGGGGAGATACCACTTGTACCTTTTTCTTGTAATATATACACTGTGTAATATTTTGTTGAATAAAATATGTTTTAAAGTGTGAAAAATAAATGGGTATATTTATATTGAAAGTCGGGTGTTACAAAACTTCTCTAACTGGATTTTATCATTAGATGATATTTTTAAGGCATGTGGTTAATACGTGTCTAGTTGATTGTGCCCATAAATTGGTTGTGGAGAAATTGATCATTTTGATGGAAGTTATTCATATGCCTTAACGGATTAAGAGATAGGCTTGATTAAGCCATAAGATAGAGTTGAGGAGTGTGGTTGACTATCATAGACTTAATGAAATCATTAAGTCAAGTGTGTGAATAATTAGAGTTGTGATACTTAAGAATTTCATATGGTTTTACAGCTTCTTAAGCGAGAATGGACGCAGTTGATTCCCTTGTACTTGGGACGTCTACAGTATCACTAAGGTGAGTACATGCTACCATATTATAGTATATAAATGTCATTATTAATAGAACTATTTTGATGTACTATATAATGTAATATACGATGTGTTAGATTAAAGGTGCACAAAAGCCAGTTAAAACTAAAAACAATTGTAGAAAGAAAAAAATTTGATTGGTTTTTTCATTTTGGTTTTGATTTCAATTAAAGTCTAACTGGTTTTGATCGGTTTTTTTGAGTGAAAGTGAGTAAAAAAACCGATTATTTTCGTTAAAAATCGATTTAATTAAAAAACAGGCTAAAACATGTTCGTGATACTTTTTAAAACCTACCTAAACCGGCGGTTTAATTTAGTTGAATCGGTTATATAAACACCGATCAAGGGAAAACCGGTTCGGTTTGCAATGTTTTTTGTTGTTTAAATAAACAACAAAAAATGACTTAAAAACGTTTCTGTTATCCGGTATGGTCCAACACAGTTTTTTTTTTTTTTAATATCATATTTCTTCTACACGGAGGGAAAGACTTATTAGTGGTCCTGAAGTAGGTTGCAATTTATAAAAACGCCTTTATGGCTTTATCCAAAAAAAAACCAAAATGGTAGGGTTTATAGTCGAGTATAGTAAGAGGAGTTAAAAAAATGTCTTTTTGACCCAATGGCTGATATTGTATAGTTTATTATTAGAGTGGAAGCCAATTAATAAAAAAAAAAAAGAAAAAAAAAACCAGAATTTCAAAACCTGTTTAGTTTTTTTTAACACTACTTAAAACAGTTTTTGAACTTTTTGAATTAGAAACTCTTTGTTCTAAAATAGAAGTACCCACACAATTTTTGTTTTTAAATCAGGGCTTAAATAAAAACACCCAAAAACCAAACCAAAGTGAACCATACACACCACACCTACCAGTACAAAATTATTAAACCGGTTTAGTTTATTCTTAGGACCGGTTTTTTTAAAAACTAGTTACTGGTTTTAACCTAACCGATTTTGCCCGGTTTTTTGGAGAGTAATGTACAACCGGTCCAACCAGTTTCGGTTTTGAAAAAACTGTCTATTATAAAAGCTGGTTTCAATTAACCTAAAAAAACCTATTTTATACCAACATCAAGGGGTAAAACGGGAAATTCAGAGGTTTAAACCGGTTTTTTTCGGTTTACAAACCGGTTCCGGTTATATTGGGTATTTGCACCTCTAACCTACCTTATATCATAGACATAAAAATCATTTATTATAATATAATCTTTCAAGCCCACCCACAAAAGGAAAAGATGATCCACACTATATGTTAAAACAAAACATACATATGTCAATAATATATACATCAAAATTAATCACTTCCATTTCTTGAACCCTCCTCCAAACTTGCCCTTATGTTTTCCAAACTTCCCATGCTTCCCTTTCCCATGCTTCCCATGCTTAAACTTCCCACCATGTTTACCATGTTTGCCCCCACTAAAATGGCCCATGCCCATGCCCCCCATCATGCCATGTGATGTGCCATGACCGCCATGGCCATGCGATGATGTTAGCTGGTGGGCGCCGTAAGCTGCAGCAGCAGCTGCTGCGCCTCCAGCTAGCATAGTTCCCATACCCGGCCCATGTCCTGGTTAATAATATAAATGTTTTATTATATAATGATGATAATTGGAATATGGGAATGAAATGAAATTTCATGATAAAGAAATAATATAACATGTAAATGTTTGAACTCTACTTTCTACGTTATTAGGATAAATATTTAGGGAAGTTAAATAATCATTATATTTCGGGTAGTTTTGTGGTTGAACTAATGATAATTAATTTTTTTCCGAATCAAAAAAGTTTCAAACTTTTTTTTTTCAGACTAACCATTTTGACCTACGATTCCAGGTCAAAATGGTCAATTTAAAAAAATATATGAGAAAATGCCCCTTCTTTAACTTTTCTTGTCATATCAATTTGATAAAAATGTCTTGAAATTTTTTTGGTTTAATTGAAAAAAACAAAGAATTAGTGGTTAAATAGCAAAAGTGCGCTAAATAAAATGGTTTTTCGGATATTGCCTATTACGAATAAAGGTTTTGTTTACAAAAATGAAAACTTAAACATAATAAAAGTTCATTAAAATGCAATAAGATTATAATAATGTTAGTTTCTTGTTTTAAAATATAAAATTGTATTTTATCTAAATTCCAATAAAAAAAACTATCACTAAAAACCACATAAATAAAAATAGTTCTATATTCCATAATGGACCAAAAAAAAACCAAAAACTATTCTTTTTTTGGACAAAATGAATCTTGAAAAGATTTAGGTAAATGTTGAGCCTCAAACCAATTATTAAAAAGAAGGTGTCACAATTTACACTTAAACATAGTATGGAGCTTTCATGATGTATTAATTCCACAAGCAAATTGGCATGAAAAATATGGAAAGAAAAGAAAAGGAAGTGAGTTATTATGTTGAGTAGGTCAACTTACCTCCTGAACCATGAGGAGCCGATTGACCAGGGTAGCCAGCTGGTGGATAGCCTTGTGGAGGATAACCTTGTTGTGGGGGATAGCCACCACCAGATGGAGGATATCCCGCTAGTGGATACCCGCCTTGAGGGGGGTATCCACCTTGAGGAGGGTACCCTTGAGGGGGGTAACCTCCACTATGCTGGGGAGGGTACCCTCCACCATGCTGAGGAGGGTACCCTCCACCATGTTGTTGAGGGTACCCTCCACCATGTTGTTGATTGTTGAATGCAGCTCCAGCAGCATATCCAGCAAGATTAGACATCAATCCTTTGTCCTGATTGTTTTGGTGTTCATCTCCACTCATCTTGTTATAAATTTAGTATTGTCTTCACTAAAAAACCTGCAACAAATCATGTTATTTTCCATTTAGTACTAATTGGATGTTGCAAGCCATATGGTATATAATGTTTCCTTGAACCACACTGATGTGAATATGCCATTTTGACTATTGATGTTAAGATGAGTATATACATTGGCAAGCATAACGAGTAGATAAAAGAAAGCTTGACAGAAACTAAAGTCCACTCTCTCGATTCAGATACTACAAAAACTGGATTTATTTAACTTCAAGAAAATGAGAACATTGAAGTGGAACAATCCATATAGGAAACCATCGAACAGTTACAGGACTAAAGAAAAAAACACAAGATTCACTGTAGTAGGGCCTACAAAGTGTTTTTTGTTTTCGATGATTGTTCTATTTACTAAATTACAAATGAGGCAAAACAGATACTATATCCTTTTTATTATATCACAAATTTTTCACATGATCTACCCTAATTTACTTCAAAAGAAAAATCTCCGATGTTACATGATTTAATCAGGTTGAATAAACAATAGCATGAATCATTGGGAGGGCAATAGATTTCTTAGTCAATTTCAATTGCAGATTCAAATTGTTATAAAATAAGTGTTTAACATAAAAATTGGGGATCTAAGACAATTTCAAACGCGTAGTTGAATGCTATCACAACCTAATCAAATAAATTCACACGTCATCCATGATCCGGAAACCAGAATATGCATTATGCACTAATTTTGCAGAAAAGTATAGCCATCACATAATTAAAATCGATTAAACCACGATACATATGTTAACAAGAATTAACGCATTTAATCATCAATTTGCACAGATCATGAAGGTGATTGTTATCCGATTCGCAGCATGCATCAAAATAGAGAAAGAGAGATTGAGGTATTTGAAAGAGCTTACCGATTGCTTGTTTCAAGTTAAAATGGACCAACACAGAGCTCTGAAGTAGCGTAGGGATATTAGAATATCAGATAAGCATGCGATGGGTTAATATATATATAGAAGAGGTGCAGTTGACACGTCGTGCAGCGACGCGTTTGCTGGGATACACTCACGCGTTTCTTCCGTGTATTTATTTATGCACTTTTGGAATAATTTTGTTTTTCATAGAATACTTTTTTATTTAAAAAAAAAATTATGAAAAAAATTTGTTTTTCTATTCTTTAAATCCTACAAATTTGTTCTTGTGGTATGCATTTTTTTTTTCAGGTATGATTAGTGATGTGCAAATGGTCCTCGGAACCGAGTCCAAGCCCACGAACCAAGGAACCGGACCCGAGATAAGAAACCGACCATGTTACTTGGTCGGTACTCAGTCCGTATATATGGTTTAATTCGGTCTTGGTCCTTCTCGGTCTTGGTCTTTCTTGGTCTTGGTCCTTCGATATTGTCGGGTTCTTGGATACGGAACCGACCGAAAGTTTAAAAGACATTAATATTATAATGTAGGCCTATGAAACTTTTATACTTGGTCCTGCTCGGGTAAACCCCGACCAAACCCGAGCAAACCCGTACCCGAACCCAAGACCAAGTCCTATAGTTTGGTCAGTCCTCAGTTCCATTGAATGTCTTCACTCGGTCTCGGTCCGGTTCGGCTTCGGTCATGGTCGGGTCGGTCCCAAGACCACGCTCACCTAGGTATAATCACTTTTTCCGTTAACAGTTACCTTTTTCTGTTAAATTAATGTAAAATGATCAATAGTCGTTACATTTTATTTTTGTAATTAATTTGTTTTAAAAATCTGTGTGTGTGTGTGTGTGTGACTGTAAGTCTGTAATGTTATTCATTTAGACTTATGTTCAGCTATGTTTAATTTAAGTTACCAATTATGTGATGTTTTAAATTATTATTTTAAAAAATTTAATGTGAAATGTACAATTTTAATTTATAACAGTTATTAAATAAATGATAATGTGTTATTTGTCAATTTTCAATAAGAGGGTAAATTAGTTATTTATTTAAATTCAGACGTATTCTGTTAAAAAAACAGTATTTATATCAGTAACACTTTATTAATTCAGATTTCATTATGTATTCCGTATATGTTATCAATTCAGGACTTGATAAAAGAAAGAGAAATTGTTTTTGTTCCTATATTTTATTTCTACAAATCTTTCTACCAAAATTAAATTGTGACATGTGTATTAAAATATTATTAGTTTTATTAAATATGACACTTGTCATAATTTTACATAAATAAAAATATAAGTAAAAATAAAAGGTAGGAATCAATACAATTAATCTAAAAGAAAACAAGGCTTAATTTTTTGGAATCGGCAGTTGATCAACGGAAGCCCCTCCACATTTTTCAATGGAGGCCCGAGTTCGAATCATCCAAGGGCAGATCGAACCCATAGGGATTCCAGGGAGAAAACTCCACTAATGGGACCTTAGAGCCTAAGCTCTGCAGGATGCAGGGATCGAACCCTGATCTCCGCCCCACAGTGGGTAAAACCCGGTGCCTCTTCCCAGCTAAGCTGGAAGTCCTTGGCAAACAAGGCTTAATGCCTGAACTTTTCAACCAATGTGTTTAATTACCGACTGGGCTACCGAGTCGTAAGTAAAATTTAGTCAAAATTATAATTTCTAGATTTTCATATTTAAAATGTCAAAAATGGTATACAGTATAACACCGTTATTATACATATTGATTGTAATAAGACAACCAAAAACAAAAAAAAAAAAACAAAGAAAAGTTGGCATGTCTTTTTTTCAAATATGATCTATCCTTTTTTACAACTTGGTATCTTTGTTTATTATCGTCTTTTTCTTCGTTAGGTAACCAATATTAAACATTAATTTTAAAAATAATTTTAAAGAGTTAAACAAGTGTATGAATATTTTTATTGTAAACTACTCTTCTTATAACAATGCAACAAAAATTGTGTGATATACAATACTTTAATTTTTACAAATAAATAATAATTTTCGGTCTGATTTTCGTCAACTTTAGAAAAATGTTTAGGAAACATATCATACTAAAAAAACTCAAAAACGATATGAGGGGGTAGAATAATTTTCATTAAAATAAAGGGGGTGTAAATGAAACTTATGAAATAAACATTCCAACCAAAAGTATAAACTGTCGTAGTGCACACTTTTAAGTTTTAACCACAGAACCCGCAGGGGAAGAGATATGGCGTTGCCTCCGTGTTTCAAGCCCCTGTCACTACCATCTCCGCCGGGAAAACACACACTACAACTTCCAATATCACGGCGGTTCTCTTGCACCTGCTCCGCCGTCGTTTATCCGGAATCTTCTTCATTATCATCGTCTTCAGTCACTCAACGCCCCGCCGTCATTCTTCCAGTAAATCCTCTATCCTTATCTACGAAAATCTCTGCAGTTTTTATCATTTGATTTCGGTTTGTGTTTCAGAAGAATCAAGTAACTCCGTACTTGTGAATTCAATGCCATTGTATGGTTAATTATAGAAAATCAATCCTTCCGCTATCGGAAAATTGGAATGAAAGAGTTTGCATCTAGTTTATTAGAATTTTAGGTTGGATCCATCTACATTGACGAATTCGGTGACATTTGAAGCAAATTTGATAAAATTCTAGATTATCGCCATTGTTGAAACTCAAAATTCAACCGAATTGACCTCAATTTGTCGACTATACTTGTATAAACAAAACACATCTTGATTGTTGACAGGGATTAGGGAATAATACAGGTGACTATCAGAAATTAGCTTTGACCTTACAAGGATATGGCGTTTCATCTGTTGTTGCCAATGTTTCAAGAATCGACTGGTTGAGAAATGCTGCTGGTTTGGTTGACCCTAATTACTGGCGAGGCACACTCCAACCTCGCCCTGTTCTTGATTGGTACTCTTTTAAGTTTTTTTTTTTCATGGTTTCTTCGTTTGATGTTTTGAGTTTGTTAATGAATCAAATATACTAAATGTAAATGTACTGTGAGCAGGTATTTAAATCGTGTCGATGAAGCTGTCAATGAAGCTTTGAAACAATCTCAAGGTCTGTAATTTCATTTTTCTAACTTCAATGCAATAATAAAATATTAAGCATTATGAATGTATTAATTAAGGATTTATAGAAAACAACGAAATTACAAGAATTTTAAAATATAAAAATATGCATTGTTTATATTAATGATTATAAATTTACAAATAGAATACTTAAATATTTATAAAAAGACAAAACGAAGTGAATGAGTTTTAGAAATTGACGAGTTCAAATTCACCTCGGTCTTTCATAAACTTGTTCTCCATCATGCATAAAATAACACGCGTTTTTACTTTTTAGGGCAAATCGCACAAAGACACAAGTTTTCACAAAATTTTGATTTTGATACTATATTATTATTATTTTTTCAATTAAGACATTGAGTTTTTACAAAAATTCGATTTTGATATTACATTTTCCAATTTGTTTCAATGTTTACCTTGCCATGTTAGCTGGTTGCGCAATCAAATGATCAACCATTAAAACAAATTGAATAATATAATTTCAAAATTGAAATTTTGTGAAAACTTTAGTGTCTTAATTGAAAAAAAATAACAGTGTTTTTTATGCAATCTGCCTTTTTCTGTTTTTAAAAAGCCAACAATTTTTGTACCATTATACATGGTTTCTTTTCTTATTATTATTATTTTTATTATTTTGCTTACTTGAGTAATTTAGAAAACTATGTATATGTAAATGGAAAAACAATCCTGATACATGCCACTTTCTTTTTGCCAATTTGTGAAAATAACAACAAAAAAGCATCATTTGTAGGTGGTTCGTTGTCCATTATTGGACACTCAGCAGGAGGGTGGTTGGCACGTGTGTACATGGAAGAGTTCAAGCATGCAAATATTTCCTTACTTCTCACTCTTGGATCTCCCCTTCAGTATGTATTACCAAATAAAAATTGCTTAAAATACTAAAATATAAATACTTTAAAACATTATTTTCCTTATGATGTTAATTTTAGGCCACCACCAAAAGGGTTGCCCGGAGTTATTGATCAAACAAGAGGTCTTTTGGATTATGTTGAGAAAAATTGCAAGAAAGCGGTTTATACTCCAGAATTGAGATATGTATGTATCGCAGGCAGGTATACTGAAATACGTAAACTTAATCAAATTTGTATTAAATGCAAGAAATAGCAACGTACTTTAATTGATTTGTTTATTATATCATCCTACTTTTGTTTCTTCGTATACAACATTTTACTTTGAATGATCTACCCTATTATAGCAATGTTATCCAAAACTGCTATAAATTAATAGATTTTCCAAAGTATAATGTCATAAAAAGAAAATATTGAAAGTACAATGCTATAATTTTGTAGCCTTTTCAAGGGATAGAGTCAGAAAAGTCCTTATATTTTGACCATATATTCGATTATGTCCTAATTGTTTTTTTATATTCAATTATGCCCAATATTTTGTTAAATGTTTATAATTTTGGATAGTAGTTGGTTATGCCGTTTTTTATATTTTTACAACTGATGATGTATAGGGTCAAAATGTAAGCGTCAAAATTTAAGGACTTCATTGAATAAAAACTGAAAATTCAACTGTCAATATAAGGTCAAAATATAAGGACTTTCTTGAATATATCCCCCTTTTCAAAATACAATGACTTTAATAAGAAATAAATTGAAAGTACAATGTTGTAATAGAAAGAAATGAAAGTAGGGAACTATAGTACACAAATAAATGAAAGTACGTTGCTATGTTTTGCATTTAGCCCAAATACTCATTTTAAGACGAATTGTGATAACTTTGTAGGTATATACAGGGCAGCCGTTTTTTTGGTAACTCAAATTCTGAAAAAAGTATTCCTGTTGTGATTGAGCAATCTGTTTCAGATGTCTCTATTGCAAGTGATACAAGCACCTTAACACCAACTGGTGGTAATTTTCGTACTCGCTTTGTTGGTCAGGGCTATAAACAGGTAATGCGTTGTTGGAAATTGAATGGAGTTCAATAACTAAAGTAAAAAATAAATTATTTTATTTATATTTATGACGGTAAGTTGGACTGTTAATAAAAATGGAAGGAATTTGAAGGATTCTGAAGTGTTTGAGGTCGGCCCATTTGTAAAAAAAGAATTAGGTTTGTAAAAAAAATAAAGTTTAGGCTAAAATTGTAAAAAGGAAAAGTTATGGGGTGAACAAATGAGATATTACTAAAGTTGTGGAGGTAATATGAAAATTCCAATTGGCAAAATTGTAAGAAAAAAAATAGGTTTGTAAAAAAATAAAATTTAGGCTACAATCGTAAAAAAAAAAAAGTTACGGGGTGAACAAATGAGATATTACTAAAGTTGTGGAGGTAATATGAAAATTCCAATTGGCAAAATTGTAAGAATGAAAAAAAAATAGGTTTGTAAAAAAATAAAATTTAAACTAAAACTGTAAAAAATTTACAAGGTAAACAAATACGATATTACTAAAGTTGAGGGGCTAAAATACAAATTTGAATTAAACGACCAATGAAAAGTATACTTTAGTAAATGTATGCTTTAATGCTTTATATAATATATAATGAAGGCATTGTGGTCTTTCACTAAAAGCATACTCACGGAACGGAATCTCTAATTCCAATCCTTTTGGAATCCACATACCAAACACACCTTTATAACTAAAGGGTTGTTTGATTTGTCTCTTACTAGTCAGTAAGAGGTTACGTATGACTCGGTCCGAGTCAGACCTTTTGATAACCCCAAAATTTACCTCTGACTCGATCCTAAACTCTGAAATTTACCTCTAACTTGGTCAGCTTCTGAGTCTGACATTGACATTGACATTGACACAGTCAGTTTTTACTCAATCAACAAGTATCAAACAGCCCCTAATATTTCTTTATTTTTGGTGTAATGGTTGTTCTTCTTTATTCACAGGTATGTGGCCAAGCAGATGTATGGGGTGATGGAGTTGTCCCAGAAGTATCCGCCCATCTTGAGGGTGCATTAAACGTTAGTTTGGATGGAGTCTACCACTCGCCAGTTGGTTCAGACGATGAATCAAGACCATGGTACGGCTCACCGGCTGTTGTTGAGCAATGGGTACACCACCTACTTAATTAGTTGTGTATATATGTAGTGTCCATATTCCTTTCAAGGAAATCTAGCAAATTGTAAATCCTACATCATTGACCACAAGTGTAGTTCACTTAATTTATTGTATATCGACTTTCTCGTTATCAATTCATTTTGAGATGAAAAAGCGTTGCAAATTTTCAAATAGGATGGATTCTTATTGGAATCTTTTTGATTATTTTTGACTCCCTGTTTTGTTTGTTTGTTTTTTTTTAATATAATGTGAGTATTGCGTTTGTGAATTCCTAGTAATAATAAGTGTTGTAAAACTCGGCCGAGTACTCGAAAACGGGTGTTGTACAAAACGCTTTTATGGAAATCGGCCAAAAAAACTCGGACTCTGTCAGAATCGGTCAATCCGGTGCTACTCAGTCAACATCGGTACAACTCGATCAACCTTGGAATCGGTTAAACTCGGAAAAACTCAGTTAAACTCGGAAAATTAGGTTAAACTAAAGAATTTTGATTTTTTTTATAAAATAAATAATTATAATTGTTATGTAGTTAGTTTATTATATATCGTATATTTACTTATTTAATAAACATTTTGTTGTTTACTTTTAATTTTGGGTTAATTCAAATCATAATTGATGCAACTATTATTGTATTCAGTGGTGTTTCAGTATGTATATGTATAATCATATAATATGTACATATTTACCCTATCTGAGTACTCATCAAATACTTCCCCACCTAAACCGAATACTCGCTAGTCGACCGACCTGATACCGTTTAACTACTTTTGCAACATTGGTAATAATAAAGACGGTATATCTTTGCCGTTCAAAAAAAAAAAAAAAAAAAAAAAAAAAAAAAAAAAAAAAAAGACGGTATATCTTTTGTAGTTTATAGCTTTTATAAATAGTTAATATATGTTTTTCATGTTATCCATTTTTAATAATTCCTTATAAATAATCTTTATAACTTATAATGTGTAAGGTTCTAATAAGAAGAATCGACATGAGTCACATCCCCTGTCCCAATTTTTTTGAAAAATTGTGGGACCAATCACCAAACACAGGCTATTCAAAATACACCCAGAAATTTTACCGCACCATTTAACCCAGCCAAAACTATACCGAAAATGGAATAAAGTACAACCACCACTGCACCATTTACAACCGTCAAGTGCAAGAAAATATCATTCAACAAGACATGTTTTCGAGCATCAAATTGCATACAAAATAAAACCTTGAGTGCACTCCTAAATTAAAAGGAAAATATGAACGTCGAGTCTTCTAAGTAGTCTTGACAAAATGAGGAGCAAGCAACTTGGCAATCTCTAAAAACCCAACTTTGTCTCTCCCGTCAAATATCGTCTTCAACTTCTCATCACATATTATCTCTCTTTTATTTGTCGGATTCTGCACCCACAACAACTTCTTAATGTCAGAACACAACAATGGAGAAAAGAAGAAAAACAAAAACAGTAAATTGCAGGAAATAACAACCTACTTTTACCCATAAAAAGCTACATAGACCAGTTTTACTGATAATAGCAATGTTCTAACACATGATAACAAAGTACTTATAACTCCTTACCCATAATAGCAATGTACTTTCATACTTTCATTTCTTTACCGATGATAGTAAAATGTAGGGATAATGACTTAAAAGGGTAACAAAGTATTAAAAATGTACAAAAAGCACCATTCAACTTTCATTTGTACACATTGCACTATCAAAGTATACATTTTATACACATTACACCATCAAAGTTATCTGTTTGTTCACATTTGACCTTTTTATTTCTGTACAGATAAAGATGACCGGTGGATCAAATGTTAAATGTGAACAAACGAATAACTTTGATGGTGTAATGTGTACAAAATGTATACTTTGATGGTATAATGTGTACCAATGAAAGTTGAATGATGTTTTTTGTACATTTTTTACCCTTTTACGTCATTATCCCTAAAATGTAATGGAGGAAATAGAGTACATTGGTCATATTAGTAGTGAAATGAAAGTACTTTGTTATTATAGGTAAGCAATTTTTTCAGGTGCATTGTCTCATTTTCTTCATGATTGAAATCTTAGGGTTCAATAATATCAGATATAGAAACCAAAATCGAATAATTTTGTTGGATACAACCAATAGAACACAGGAATGACAGCAACTAATGTTGTTTATATATAAACAAATTTAGGAATAGCCTCTGAACTGGTTCACTTGGTTTTCAAACAACTGTCTATAGTTTCCGTAAGCTCATTTCGATCAAAATGCATCGTAAGACTAAACCTAGAACAGATTTCAAAGTTCGTAGTATATTTGTTGATGTGTAAGGATATCATGTAAGTTGAACGCCCAAAAATAAACACTTTTACGGAATTAATTGGGCGAGAAATATGAAACCGAAGAAAAAATCAATTAATAACTCGCCTGAAGCTCATGGAGCTTGATGTACTGCCAAATCTTCTTAACGGCGTCGGTGCGAGCGGACTCGGAGACACCGAGGAAGTTACCTAGGGCTGGTGAAATCGGAGTTGGTTTCAGAATGCCAAGAGGTTTCAAGGGTTTCTCTGCAGAAGCTGGCTTCGGTTTCTTCGCTGGTTTCTCTGTTGATTTTTTGACAGTAGTCTTCTTCTTTGCAGCAGTGGTGGTTGTTGCAGCGGTGGCCGTGGGTTTTGGAGTGGCGGACTTTGCTGCGGCGAATAGTGATCTGCATCCGTTGAAAACCCTAGCACCCGAGGCCATTGTAGTGGTTGGATGATTCGAGTTTTGTGTGTTGGCGACGGAAATATAGCAGGGCAAGACAATGCTTTGGGAGAAGGATGAAATGGTTGGGGATGTTAGTGTGACGGAAGGTCACATAGGGTTAATTGATTAGATTAATGACACGTTGGACGAAAAAGAGTTATAATTTTGAAAGATAAAGATTTAGGAGGGTAATTAATTATTTGTTTTGTTTGTATTTGGTTATTTTGGTTGTTTTTGTGTTTTATATGTTATTAAATTATATATATTATTCAACCTAAATTCTTATGACCCGATAATAAAAAGTATTGTCGGTTTAATCACTCAATGTTGTATACAAGTATTATGTGTATCATTATGTGATAATATACCTATTACATACAAAATCCCAAATCGTAATCAACCCTCAATTTGAATAGTATTGCAATCGATGGATTCCACCCGAACTTTTGTTGAAGAATCGAGGGTTTATGGCTTCGATTTCAACAAGTGCAAGTCAGTTTCGAAATAGTCGATCTCAACAAGTGTTGATGTTATGCCTGATGAGATAGTTTATTTCTCAAAATTCTATGTATGTTTTAAAGGAATAAATGATGGGTGGATCGAAGGTTATTAAAGGGTTATAGGAGTAGATGAGTGCTTCTTGAAGGATATATGTAGAAGAGAATTGCTTGCTGTTGGAGAATTGCTTGCTGCTGTGGGCCAGGATGCAAACAATCACATCTACCCAATTGCTTGGGCAATGGTATTATTGGAAAATAAAGAAACATGATTGTGTTTTCTTGATCTATTGTTAGATGATATTGGAATTGGAATTGGAATTGCAAATGGAAATGGTTTAACACTCATATCAGATCAACACGGTATAAGATTGTATATTCTTTTAAGTGTTTAATTTACTATTTAAATTCGCAATTTGATTTTAATTTGAGTGGGGTCTCTGATGCAAAGCATAGACAGTGTGTCCGACACATTTATGCTAACTTCAAAAAACGATTTAAAGGTGAACATTTTCGTTAGTTGTTTTGGATTGCAGCTAAGTCAGCAACTCTAACAAAGTTTGATGTCGTTATGAATAAAATCAAGCAGATCAATGGATTGGCATATGATCATCTAATGGAAAGAGATCCTAAAACCTGGTCAAAAGTATACTTCCAAGTGGGTCGATGTTATGATGTAATTGAAAATGGCATATCTAAGAGTTTCACTTCTGCAATCAACGATGCTAAGAAGAAACTAATCATCACAATGTAGAAGAGATACAAATTTTTGTCATGGAAAGGTTTGTACAGTCAAAGAATCTGGAACAAAGTTGGGACTTAAATTATGTTTCCTTCAATAAGAAGAATCCTAGTAGATTTAAGGGGTAAACAAATGTATGTTTTCCACTGTAATACTTGGCATTATTTAATGATGACACTTATAAAAATTGCATAATTTATTGACATGTATTGGGGAGTGATACAAGCAAGGTATGAGAAATATGAGGTTACGCTAGGATATGATGCATATGTTGTTGATCTTACAAACATGACCTATAGATGTAGAGGATGGCTGTTGACAGGTTTCCCATGTCTGCATGCAATGACTACTATATCAAGTTTAAATAGGAATGTTGAGGAATTTGTTGCTCCACGATTTACAACAGCAATGTTTCAGGACTGTTATAAATATAGTATGCATCCATTAAATAGTAATTCCATGTGGCCTCATGTTGAGTGTAACAGTCCATTATCACTGTAATGCCCCATTTTCAGCTTGAGCGTTATAATTAACGTCGATTAATTATTATTTTTTTCATTTCATATTTTACGGGAAAAATGAATAAATTTTATTTAGAAAGTAAATTTTAGAATTAAATTGTAATAATAATAATAATAATAATAATAATAATAATAATAATAATAATAATAATATTCCTAAATATAACTATAGGTTGAAGGGTTGATTGTATCATTAAAAGAAACTTAAAATGAGGATCAAATTGTTGTTGGGAAGTTTAAAATTAAAGTGGCAAAAGGGAGGGACCTATCGTGTTAATGAGGCAAAGTTGCATTAAACTCTAAAATAACTTGGGCCGGCTGCGTATTAACGAGAGAAGAGGCCTCTTGGCTCTCTTAAAACCCATGCATCCTTCAAACCTTGATCATTGTTCGTACACTAGCCCTAAACCGAGAACCTCTTGTGCCGTTTTTGTCAAAGTCGAGAACATTCAACGCGGGAAATCCATTGCCGAGAGGTAGGTGTGATCGAGAAAGGATTGAGTGTGGCGTGTTGCTGCTGGAATCAAGAGGAAGAAGGGGAGGTGAGGCTATTACTGTTGAACTCGTGAAGAAGGAATGAATGAAAGAAGAAGCAAAGGAGAGGAAGAAATACAGAAGAGATTGAACATTGATCTCGAATTCAAGTAAGCATTCTATGTATGTATGATTTTGAATGCATCATATCTCATTCCATCAAGTCCTAGTGTTGTTATTAAAGTTGCTCCAGACCCTAAAGGTCTTAATCATGAGGTCTTAATGGGTTAGGGGTTGAAAATCCTAACCCTAGTGTCATTTTATGTGAATCATAGTTCACTGTTCTGATGCAAACTTTGAAAAATCGTATAAAATTATATATGTATCTTTTGAACCTAAAACCAGTGCAGAAAGTTGCATAATTGAGTTGAAAACATTTCATTAGTTTTAGCCGAAGCCTGAAATTGCTCTAACTAGGGTGAAAAGTGCTATTTTCACTTACTGGTCCAGAACCGTGGCGAACTGAGTAATCTTACTTACTAAAATCATTATAAAATGCACAAAACTCATTTTAGGGATGAGGTCAGTTGCCTGAGTTCAGGTTTGAGGTCTAGATTTCCCACACCAAATTTCAGAACTTAATTATTAGCCCATTAGGAGCTTGGACTGATTCTTTGGGGTTGGTCCAGCTCATTGTCTAAATTGTGGAGTCCAATTTTTGAATGTGCTCGGGACAATTGGAAAATGAAAATGACAGGAGGTCAGGGCCTGTAGTCTTGTCTTAGGGTCTAGTTTGCCCAATATTTTTCCCAAAATTTATTGATGACCCTTCCATGGTTGAAAGTGGCAATCTTTGCAACATGGTCTGGGTTTGACAGATTTTGATACCCAATCTTGGTTATTTATATATAATAGAGAAAAAATAGTTAGTGCATGTTCCTTATATCCATGAAAAAGCAAAGAGATGAGATAGGTGACTGTGCAAAAATATAATTGATTGGTTGAGTTTAATATGGGCTTAAAGGGTCATAGAGAGACGTTATGATTTCGGGTTAAAAGCTAAAAATGAATTTAATAAGTATTTTAATTCTACAAGTATATAATTAAAGTAGGGCTTAGCTATTATGCCATATAATAACTTAATATTCATTATAAGTATAAGGTGTGCAACTGGAGCTTGGTGGGACTCGGTGAGTCGGTGCATGGATTTCTACAATTGCTGTTTCGAGGTAAGTTTCTCACTACATTGTGTGGTTGTTATATGTGTTTTACTGTAGCTCTTGTGTGCTTATAGGATGTGTGTGGGTAGTACAGGCCACTTGTATGTCTAGTGGGTGTTAATGTGTAGTTAGTACTAGACGGGTGTAGGTCTAGTATGTAGATGTTATGGGCTCGACGTACTGAGCAATATAGGGTGGCTCGACGCATTGAGCAATATAGGGTGGCTCGACGCACTGGGCAATATAGGGTGGCTCGACGTACTGAGCAATATAGGATGGCTCGACGCACTGAGCAATATAGGGTGGCTCAACACACTGAGCAATATAGGGTGGCTCGACGCATTGAGCACTATAGGGGTGCCGGGCAAGATGCACTGAGCGGATACGCATGGCAAGATGAACATACTACAGAGTATACGCAGCTCAGAGTGCTGAACGGAGGAGCACGACTCAATGTGCTGGGTAGAGTAGACTCTGTGTTTATTTTATTGTGTTGTGTGGTTGTGTCTTTCTTGATAGGGGTAGAGTATGTGTGACTGATATGCGGTGTATGTGTTGGAACTCACTAAGCTGTGTGCTTACCCTTTCCCTATTAAATCAATATTTCAGGTTTTTAAGATGTGGATGATGGCAAGGCTTGATGCATACACACCGTTGCTGTTTTTTGTGGGAATTATATTTTGTTATGAGATGTTTTTATCAGATTTGGTTTTTGCTGTGGTTTTATTGACTGGTGATTAAAATGTTTTTGAATGTTTGAGAAGTAATAAGTTTTAACAATATGATATTTGTTTAATGAAAACTGTTTTAGAAAGATTAAAATTTACCTTAAAAACTGGGATGTTACATTCACCCAAGAGGAGAAGGTTACCTGGGAGACCTATCATGAAAAGGAAACGAGATCTATCTGAACTGGAGAGTATGGGACACAATAGACATATCATAAAAAAAGAATGATTATGAGGTGTGCATTATGTAGTGAAAGTGGGCACAACAAGGCCAAATGTCCTTAAAGGCCAAAAGAAGCTGATACATCAAGAGGAAAAGAAGAAAGCAAAAACATCAAAGCAAGAAAAAGGTATTAATTCACCAAAATTTATTTTGAAAATCAAAGTTTTAAACTTCAAATGCTCACATTGTGGAACTTCAAGCTCTATTCAAATGGAAGATCCAGTCGTGAAGAGGAATCATATATGGAACAAGAAGAAGAAAAGTGTAACACCATGATACTTTTGTTAAGTATTAATATGTTAATCATAGTGTATTTATGATTTAATATGGTGTTCTAAGTATTAGAAAGTTAATACTAGTAAAAGGGTAATTTGGTCATTTTACCATAAAAGGGTAATTTGGTCATTTGACCATGGGAAGGACCAAATATGTAAAAATATTGTTTGCTTGTGGCAAAAGTATAAAGAATGAAAGTTTTATTGAAATAAAATGTGAGAAAAGTGCCATAAGTTCAAGAAAATGAACTTAGGGACTAAATTTGTAAAGTTTGGAGGTATAAATAGGAGAGTTGACTCTCCATTTGTGGCTGAACGTTTGAGAAGAATCGGGAATTGGTTTTGAGAACTAACTTCTGGAAGTTCACAGGAGTTGAAGCATGGAATCGAAATCATAGCTTGGAATTTGAAGTTTGCAAGCAATTAAGGTTAGTTCTTTGAAACTTTAACCTAAGTAATTGATGTGTTCTTCACGGGATGGATTGGAAACTGAAATTCCAGTTATCATCCAAGAGGTTCACATGATTTTTAAGCTTCAACATGTTTATGTTGTAAGCATATGGGTAAAACATCAAAGTATGTTGTTATTGTTGAAAAATTGGAACTTTGCTCAAGAACCCTAGAATACATGTTTATATGATCTTGTGGATTCTAATGGGTTCTAATGAGTTCCAGATGTTGCTAGAGATGAGAATAATCAGTAGAAGTGAGTATAACTTGATAATTTCGGTTTTGGATCAAAATTGTTAAAAACGGGAAATTCTTGAAATGGATTGGAATTACCAATTCCATTGTTTAAAACTTGAAGTAAATGAAGGGTTTTGGTCTTGGAACAAACCCTACCGATTAAGCAGAGTATTAAGCACTTAATATGAGAAAATGGGATTTTGCAGCTTGAAAATCGGGAGTTATGGTCTGCTGTGCAGCAGTCGCGACGCGACCACCATGAGGTTCGCGACGCGATCCTGCGGCAGACAGGTCTCTGCTAACTTTGGTCAAATTTTGGAATTTGGTGCTAGACTTGTCCGTTTGACTTGAAATTTTGAACATAGGTCTAATATGATATGAAACTTCGTAGAAAATTGTCGGAATACGTATACGACCTCCCAAAGGTACTGTAGTAAAATACGCGTATTTCGGGAAAAATTTATAATTTGTAAAAAGATGGTAAGTGAAAGTTATCATCTAGAAATGGTCCCCAATTATGTTATATTGGACTCTTATGTATTAGAGTCAACTGAAATGGTGATTAACCTATGATCATTTGGTATATAAATGAATATATAGGTATGGGACAAATGGTTGTGGTGCATGCAAAGGCAAGAAACAACCGGAATTAAATGCAGCAAATATCCAGGTGAGTAATCTCACTTATATCATATATGATATGTATTGATTGGACTGTTACAGATTGAAACAGATTTGGGGGACGAAATTTGACAGTTTACAGATGCATTGGAAAGACAATATCAGATAAGCCGTGAGTCTGCGATAGACAAGAACGGAGCTGTGAGTCATTAATACGACAATACCAGATAAGCCGTGAGTCTGTGAAAGACAAGAACGGAGCTGTGAGTCAATAATAAAAGTAAAAAGACAATACCAGATAAGCCGTGAGTCTAAGAAAGACAAGAACGGAGCTGTGAGTCAATAAAAAGGCAATATCGGATAAGCCGTGAGTCAATGAAATGACAAGAACGGAGCCGTGAGCTATAAATGATTATGAAATAAAATGTTATTGAATGGTGCGGCCACTTGTGGCTATGATATTGGATGTATATCCAACTGGTGCGGCCTAAATGGCTATGATATAAATGTTGAAACCGTTTGGTATGGCTTATATGGCCAGGAAATATGGTGCAGTCAAATTGTGACTACGAAACATGGGACAGAAATGGTTAGATATGATTAAACGTGCAAATAACAGACGTGATTTGATACTTATATGTTATTATGGTTCAGCATGTAAGGCTAGGAGTTGGGATCCGATATCCGAGCATATATACGGTTAGTCGGAAGAGGCTATAAAATGGGACCTTGTATTGAAAAGATGAGTCAAAAGAGATTTATCATATATAGGGAATTATATATGAATGTATTTTTTTATACGTGTTATTTGCAGATATGATTACTCACTGAGCTCTATAGCTCATGTTATTTGTTAAATGTCCCTGCAGGTTAGCATGATCCTGATAAGGGAAAAGATAGAGTCCGTGACTAGAGAAGTGGGACTTCTAGATGCTGTCAGTAGCAGCCCGGGTTCAAGGGAGACTATGGTATTTTATACTCTCCTTGATACACTTGTACCCGTTTTTAATAAAATATACCCCTTTTGTTATGGTTTTATGTATTGAAACCTTTGATTTAAATGAAAAATTTTCAGGGGTGTTTTTGTTTTAAAAGCCGGGTGTTACAAGTTGGTATCAGAGCCGTGGTTTAAGTGAACTAGGTGTCTATAGAGTAGATCCCTGGACTTAAACCTTGAGATAGCAGACATGATGTATAGTTAGGTGTATATAAGTTGTTATTATACATATATATATATAACCTAACTGTTGCTGACTTCTGATGTATAAGAAGTACGAGCAACGAATCTTACTGGGAGGAATTTAGGGCATGGAGCTTTAAGAGGTGGACCAGCCCTTTCTCAAGGCTCCATTGAACGAGGAGCAAAGAGACAAGTAGCAGAAAATCCACATAACAAGTAACAGTATCTGATGTGGTCAGAAAAAGAAATTGGGTGCTCACCCTGACTGATATTCAAGGTGAAAGAAAAGTAGTTGAGACTACAAGAAAAGCAGAAAAATATTAGTGGACGCTTCATAAGAAGTTAACACGATTTAGGTCTAACCTTAAAGGGAAGGGACCAAAACGAAAAAGGTAATGTGGTGTAAGAAGTGCAGGAAAAGCACTCAGAAAATTGTAGAGTTGAGACTCTACCGTTGAATTGTTGAAATTGTAGAAAACATGAGCATATTGATCGAGCCTGTTAGATGGAATGGAAGTGTTTCCAGCTCGGATCTATAGAACACTTTCCTATGAAATGGTCACATGCTAAATGTGGAGTAATGGGTGATAAACCCAGGAAAGAACGGGGAGAAAAGAAAGAAGAAACGAACGGTCGAGAAGGACCAGTGATACCATGAGCATTCCAGCAGACTGTGGAAGAAACTCGTGAGTAGACTGATATGGTCTCAGATATATTTACTTTGAATATAACCCCCGTATATGTTATATTTGATCCATAAAGCTGTGCTTGGGATCGGTGACTTTGATGTCTTGTTTGAATATTTCATCAACGATTATGGATGAAATTTTGGAAGTAGCTATAGCAGTTAGCAAATATGTTCAAGATATTGAACACCTGGAAGGTAGTCTGCCTAGGATTTACGGGACCATTTTCCCTATAAATCTGAAGCTGATGACTACCAATGAATCTGAAGTAATTGTGCGTATGAATTGGTTAGCAATGAATGATGCTAACATGAATTGTAGAATAATGAACATTATGGTTCTAAAATCAGAGATGAAACGGATGAAAATCCATGGTAAATAACCGTTGTTGAGAATACCGGTTACTTCACTTTGCTTAAACTCGGAAAAGAGTTAGTAAAGGAAGGATGTTTTAGTTGGCATATGCAGTATTGGCCAAGCTAAACGAAGCGGTGGTAGAAGTGAAAAACTCTAAATGAATTCTCGGATGTTTATTCCAAAGAACTTCCAGAATTTCTGCCAGACTGATGAGAAGAGTTTATGATTAAACTGGATTTGGGAGCCGTCTCTATTATTTAGGCTCCGTATCGATTAGCATCTGCAGAGATGGCAGAGTTGAGAAAGCAATTAGAAATTCTCGAATTGGGGTCTCATACGGCCGGATGTGTCATCGAGTGGAGCCCCGTCGTGTCTGAAAAGAAGAAAGATAAGTTGATGTGTATGTGCATTGACTACCGAGAATCTGATATTCTCGAAATCAGACTGAATATGATGTATATTTGTACCAGATATTGGAGATACTTCGCTGAGTAAAGTGGTATATGAAGTTCTCCAAGTATGAAAATTTGGCTAAAAGAAGTTTCAATTCTTCGGGCATGATAATAATGCCGAAGATGATAAAGTAGATCCAGTGGAAGTAATGCTGCAATAAAACGGGAACTGCCTGGGGAATCTGACTAAAATTGTGGTTTCCTTAAATTGGCACGTTACCATAGGAGAGTTGTAGAAAACTGCTCCTTGATTGCTGTCTAGCTGACTAAAGTTGACCAAGAAAAGTGAAAAGTTGAGTGGGTAGAAAGACCACAAGTATCTTTTCAAAGGTTGAAATAAACCTTGTGTGAAGCTCCGGTGTTAGCATTATCGCTAAGCGGAGAAGATAATTTGTGTTATAGAAATGCATCCAGAGTTAATTTTGGGTACATAACATTGCAGTAGCAATTATGATTTTGGCATCTAAGCTTTGGAGACACTACTTGTATGGTGTAAAGCTTACTATTTATACGGATCATAAAAGTTTGAAGTACTTAATTGATCAAAAAGGAAGCTAAATATGAGATAGTAAAGATAGATGGGTTACTTAAAGATTTCGGGTATGAAATCTTGTACCATCTCGAAAAGGCAGATGTGGTTATAGATGCCTTGAGTTGAAAAAAGTATATTTTGAAAGATACAACCACATGCGTGAGTGTGGCGAATTGATTACCTGAGTTGATTCGGGTAGCACAGAAAGAAGTGTGCAAGTCTGAAAACGCGAAAAATGGATGAATGATTGGATATTAGCAGAAGCTAGTTAGAAACTCACGGCGAATAAAAACCCTTGGTGGTTGTGTATGTGGGTTCCAAATTGAGCGAGATATGAAATTTGTCCTTAAAAGATGTATATTGTAGTAGATATGCAATATACCCGAGGCAGTACCAAACTGTATAGAATGATATAACCTATGTATTGATGGCCGAGAATGAAGAAAGATATTGAAAGACATGTGAAAAAGTGTTTGACATGCATATGAGAAAAGTCAAATCATTAGAAGCATACGGAAAAATTTAGCCATTGCCGGTCTCAAAGAAAAAAATGGGATGATATTATTATAGACTTTAGTAATAAAGTCTTCGCAAGTACCGTATTGGTATGACACCATATGGGTAATTGCAGATTGATTGCTGAAATCAGTATAAATTTATACCGACTAGGGAAGAAATTAAGATCGAAAAATAGTGAAAAACTACATAGAAATAGTAATTTGTCGACTTGAGTTACCGGTGTCGATTGTATCGAGTCGAGATAATAGAATTATTCGCTGATTTTGGCATAAATCCCAAGAATAAATTAGTTCAAAAGTACTAATAAGTACCGTATCTTGATGGGCGAAATGAGATAATGATGCAGACTTTAGAATATATGCATTGAATTTGCATAATAGACCTTGGCGGAAGATGAGAAGATCGTCTATCTTTGGTAAAACCCGTAGACAATAACAGTTTTCGTACCAGCAGTCAGATGGCTCGTATAATGCATGGTATGGAGTATCGTGTTGCACGCCGATTTGCTAGACTGAAGTTGGGGAGAAGCCGTTGGCTGGACCCGAGATTTGTACCTCGAACAGAAGAAAAGATTAGGCAAATTCGAGAAAGCTTGGAAATAGACAAAAACCGACAAAAGTAGTATGCGGATTGCCGAGTAAAACTGTTGAAATTCCAAATGGGGAAAGATGACAGTGTTCAAAGTATCCCCTTAGAAAGACTAAATTGTTTTAGGAAGAAAGGGAAGTTGAGTCCTCGTTTTATTGGACCTTTCCGTATATCCCAAAAGTAAGAACTGTGGTGTACTAATTGAAGTTTCTTGATGAACATCAAGGTATTCATAATGTTTTCCATGTGTCTCAATTACGGAAAACATTGCGTGATGAATAACTCTTGCTGAAATTGAGGTAGATGAGAAGTTAAGGTAACCGGGACAACCCAATAAGGTGTTTGACCGGAAGATAAGACAGCTGCGAGATAAGAAGACTAGTATGGTTAAAGTGCTTTGGCAATACCATAGAAGTTTCACATGATATGGGAAACCGAAATTGTAATGAGAAAGAATTACCCTTGCTTGTTTGTATGATTTCGGGGACGAAATCTTTTGAAGGAGGGGAGAATTTGTAACACCATGATACTTTTGTTAAGTATTAATATGTTAATCATAGTGTATTTATGATTTAATATGGTGTTCTAAGTATTAGAAAGTTAATACTAGTAAAAGGGTAATTTGGTCATTTTACCATAAAAGGGTAATTTGGTCATTTGACCATGGGAAGGACCAAATATGTAAAAATATTGTTTGCTTGTGGCAAAAGTATAAAGAATGAAAGTTTTATTGAAATAAAATATGAGAAAAGTGCCATAAGTTCAAGAAAATGAACTTAGGGACTAAATTTGTAAAGTTTGGAGGTATAAATAGGACAGTTGACTCTCCATTTGTGGCTGAACGTTTGAGAAGAATCGAGAATTGGTTTTGAGAACTAACTTCTGGAAGTTCACAAGAGTTGAAGCATGGAATCGAAATCATAGCTTGGAATTTGAAGTTTGCAAGCAATTAAGGTTAGTTCTTTGAAACTTTAACCTAAGTAATTGATGTGTTCTTCACGAGATGGATTGGAAACTGAAATTCCAGTTATCATCCAAGAGGTTCACATGATTTTTAAGCTTCAACATGTTTATGTTGTAAGCATATGGGTAAAACATCAAAGTATGTTGTTATTGTTGAAAAATTAGAACTTTGCTCAAGAACCCTAGAATACATGTTTATATGATCTAGTGGATTCTAATGGGTTCTAATGAGTTCCAAATGTTGCTAGAGATGAGAATAATCAGTAGAAGTGAGTATAACTTGATAATTTCGGTTTTGGACCAAAATTGTTAAAAACGGGAAATTCTTGAAATGGATTGGAATTACCAATTCCATTGTTTAAAACTTGAAGTAAATGAAGGGTTTTGGTCTTGGAACAAACCCTACCGATTAAGCAGAGTATTAAGCACTTAATATGAGAAAATGGGATTTTGCAGCTTGAAAATCGGGAGTTATGGTCTGCTGTGCAGCAGTCGCGACGCGATCCTGCGGCAGACAGGTCTCTGCTAATTTTGGTCCAATTTTGGGATTTGGTGCTAGACTTGTCCGTTTGACCTGAAATTTTGAACATAGGTCTACTATGGTATGAAACTTCGTAGAAAATTGTCGGAATACGTATACGACCTTCCGGAGGTACTGTAGTAAAATACGCGTATTTCGGGAAAAATTTATAATTTGTAAAAAGATGGTAAGTGAAAGTTATCATCTAGAAATGGTCCCCAATTATGTTATATTGGACTCTTATGTATTAGAGTCAACTGAAATGGTGATTAACCTATGATCATTTGGTATATAAATGAATATATAGGTATGGGACAAATGGTTGTGGTGCATGCAAAGGCAAGAAACAACCGGAATTAAATGCAGCAAATATCCAGGTGAGTAATCTCACTTATATCATATATGATATGTATTGATTGGACTGTTACAGATTGAAACAGATTTGGGGGACGAAATTTGACAGTTTACAGATGCATTGGAAAGACAATATCAGATAAGCCGTGAGTCTGCGATAGACAAGAACGGAGCTGTGAGTCATTAATACGACAATACCAGATAAGCCGTGAGTCTGTGAAAGACAAGAACGGAGCTGTGAGTCAATAATAAAAGTAAAAAGACAATACCAGATAAGCCGTGAGTCTAAGAAAGACAAGAACGGATCTGTGAGTCAATAAAAAGGCAATATCGGATAAGCCGTGAGTCAATGAAATGACAAGAACGGAGCCGTAAGCTATAAATGATTATGAAATAAAATGTTATTGAATGGTGCGGCCACTTGTGGCTATGATATTGGATGTATATCCAACTGGTGCGGCCTAAATGGCTATGATATAAATGTTGAAACCGTTTGGTATGGCTTATATGGCCAGGAAATATGGTGCAGTCAAATTGTGACTACGAAACATGGGACAGAAATGGTTAGATATGATTAAACGTGCAAATAACAGACGTGATTTGATACTTATATGTTATTATGGTTCAGCATGTAAGGCTAGGAGTTGGGATCCGATATCCGAGCATATATACGGTTAGTCGGAAGAGGCTATAAAATGGGACCTTGTATTGAAAAGATAAGTCAAAAGAGATTTATCATATATAGGGAATTATATATGAATGTATTTTTTTATACGTGTTATTTGCAGATATAATTACTCACTGAGCTCTATAGCTCATGTTATTTGTTAAATGTCCCTGCAGGTTAGCATGATCCTGATAAGGGAAAAGATAGAATCCGTGACTAGAGAAGTGGGACTTCTAGATGCTGTCAGTAGCAGCCCGACTTCAAGGGAGACTATGGTATTTTATACTCTCCTTGATACACTTGTACCCGTTTTTAATAAAATATACCCCTTTTGTTATGGTTTTATGTATTGAAACCTTTGATTTAAATGAAAAATTTTCAGGGGTGTTTTTGTTTTAAAAGCCGGGTGTTACAAAAAGGTACATGGAGGTTCCCATTCTAACACAAGATCAACCACAAGTAGAAGTGTCGGATGTGACTGCTTCTCAAATTGTTAGAAAGTTTAGGAAGCTAACAGAAAGAATTACAAAACTAGCATTGAGGAAGAAAGTGGGTAGTGTCAGAAGCAATGCAGACAAAGCAATGTGTTTGGATTAATATTTGTTTTCTTTATGGTTTTTGGAAGTATGCATCGCATGTGGGCACACCTTTTGAATTGGTACAATTTTTGTAGTTGTTGTAGCACATGATACTTTGCATTAACTTTCGGTATATATATATATATATATATATATATATATATATAGCCAAGGATCCCTGGTTCAACTGGGGTGAGGCACCGGGTTATAGTCCTTGTGTGGACGCAGGTCGGGGGTTCTACCCTTGCTCTGAACACACACGAGGGATTTTCCCTTGACACGCATCGAGTTCGAGTCCCCACTAGACCGAAAAAACCCTTAGAGGTGGTTGATGTGGGAGTTGTTATTCCTCTGGGATGACTCGAACGCGGGTTGGGCGACTAACCTGGTCAGCGGTGGCACGATGATACTCCGCTGAGCATTGCCATTCAAAATATATATATATATATATATATATATATATATATATATATATATATATATATATATATATATATATATATATATATATATATAATAAGGATCAATTGAGGGCAAAAAAAAGGTTGAGAACTTGAGGCCAAATCTAGACTTATCAATTATCTTAGATCTAGGGCTATTATTAAATAGGTATTTTGTAATTATTAAAACATTTAAAATGATTTAATTAAAATTAAATGTTACATAAGGGTATTAAAGTAATTGACTGTTATTCTAATTTTATCAACTCCTAAATTTTCTCCCTATCTCTCTCTCTCCCCCTTTATCTCTCTTGCGTCTCTCTTCTTATCGCAGGAGACCAAAAAAATCCCATCAAACCCTAAATATCCTTCACCGTCGGCGCTTTTCTCATACTTCTCCACATCATCACTGTCGCCGGAGCAATAGAAGGCTGCAATGTCGCCACCACCAGGTCAACCAAGTGGTACACGACCCACATGGTGGCCACCATCTTGACTGCCATCTATGGCTCATCGGAAAAAAGACACAACAATTGATTCTCGATGCCCTCTCTTCCACAAACACCACACGTCTCTTGCCGCCTCAAACAGTTGAGTCACCATTTTGGTCGACACTTGCTTTCCATTTATTGATACCATTGCACCTTTAATGGATTCTATACCTATCTTTCTCAAGAAGAAAAAAGACGCGCGTTTCCTGGTAATTTTCAATGTCCAAATTTTATTTCTTTTAAATATTGTTTTGATTTTAGATTATATTTGCTTCTTGAAACATGGATTGATACGTAGGTGCAAGTTTCAATTATCACAATGAATTCAAAATTTGGTTTCATTTGTGATGATGCCCGTAGATAGAGGATGTATGGCAAGAAGAAAGTTAAAAGCAGTCCTAATCCAAGAATAATTTATATGCAACTTGGTTCCAATCATGCATGATTATATATCGCTAGTGATGATTATAAATATAATTGCGTAAATGATTGTTATATCGATTATACTCATTTTTTATTATAATTTTGGATAGATTTAATATAGTCATAATCGTTTATGATTATAATTCCGTAAATGATTATTTCTAATTATAACTTTGGATATTAGGAAAAAATTGTGTAAATGATTATTTCTAATTATAACTTTGGATATGAGGAAAAAAATTGCATAAATGATTATTTCTAATTCCGTAAATGATTATTTCTAATTATAATTTTGCCACTTAGGTTTTATACTTGTAATCATTAATGAATATTAGGAAAATTTAATTTTATACTTAGTTGTAATCATTTTTTTCGTGTCTTAGTTCTAAGCATAAATGATTACGTAGCGTCATTTACCTTTTTAACGAGTTGTATTAGTTTAAATTGATGCAGGTTTTCCACCTTGATAGGTCAAATGATGATTAGGGGCGACCACCTTTGTTTTCATGAATGGCGCAACAAGAAAACTCGAAGTAAAAACAACAATGTGTGAATTCATTAATGATTAAATGTGTTAGAAACATCTGTTAATTTGGGGGCTAGAAACATCTCTTAAGTGTTAAGCATGAATAAGTAAATTTACAATGTTAATCATTGGTGATTAACACTGTAACTGTATATATTTGTCTATTAAAAGTTTTTTATGTATTGATCATTGATGATTATAACTATAATCATTGATATTTATAACTAGAATTATTGATGATTATAAATATAATTGTATAAATAATTAGAACATTGGTTATAATCATTTCTGATTATAACTTTAGATAGGTTTAATATGGCCATTAATCATTTATGTTTAATATGGTTATAATCATTTTCTGATATCCTTGAATTTGATTTTGCAGGTGTGTATCCAAGAACAACAATGATAATGGGTGTCTCATCTTTTTTCGTGTATGGTGCAACAACAAAATTTGAAGCAAACACAACGATGTGTGAATTCATTTTTGTTACAACGATATTCATTAATAAATATAACTACAAATGTAGGAATTTAGATGTAACTTTTATTTTGTTAATGTTTATTAATTTATAGTTAGAGGTGTAGTCATCTATAATTATAATTAGGGGTATTTTTATTCATTCATGATTAATAATATTTTGAAATTTTTATCTTTATATCGTGTTCTATTCATTTTATATTTTACAATCGTATCTATTTTTATTTTTTAGAGATCTAATCATTTGTGATTAGAATTACATTGTGTTTTATAATCATTAATGATTAAAATCATATAACTTAAATGATACAATGAAAAATATATTTTGACCGAAAAATGATAATCACTATCTATTAATAAAATAAAAAAAATAATAAATAAGTAAAAAAATTGACGTTATATAATATGATATTATTAAAAAATAAAAATTAATTTATTAGTTTTTTGGTAATAACAATCAGAATCCTAGATTTTAGGAATCAGAATCCTAGATTTTAGGAAACTATAATTTTGATATAATTTAATTGAAATACATAATTACTAATACGCCTTTTTAATTTGATTGGTCCAGCCTCGCGACCTCAACCTTTTCATTGGCCTCGATTGATCCTCCCTATATATCTATACCATACTATAAACCATATATAAATTACAACCCCTAAAGCATGTTTGTCTTAATTTTTAAGACAGTACACCTTCTAATACACAATTCACAACTAATTATACCTATCTTACAAGTTATTAATGCATTTCTAATAAATAAAACATAAAAATCGGTCATATCTATCAATTACACGCGTGTCTCTCGCGTGCCCAAAACAAAAGATAGTGGGTCTCCCCAAAAAAAAAAAGAAACATCTTATTCTTTTTTCACTTGGCTACAATTTGAGAAACCGATATGCTCCCAATATCTTCTACCCTTCGCTCTCATCTTCTCCGGCCATTGCCCTATTCTCCGACCGGTTGCCGCCATCATCTCCGACTGTTCGGTCTCATCTTCTCCGGCCGCTCCCATAATCTCCGGCCCCTAGCATCTGCTCAAGCCTTCTACTTAGTTTTATGAATAATTCCGACCGTTCGCCGCCATCTTCTCCGACCCATCGCCTTCTTCTTCTCCGGGCGCTCCCATCTAATCCAGCCGCCAACATCTTCTAAAGCCGCGCACATCTGCCTACTCCGATCTAGCAATAACCACTTGGATCTACCATTCACCCTTCCGATTTAGCCAGCACCACTCCGATCTAGGCATCAACACTCCGACTATTCGGTCTCATCTTCTCCGGCCGCTCCCATTATCTCATCTACCCAGAAAAACCGGAGATATACCCGTCTTCCTGTATTCCATTCTGTAGCACCGATCTAGCCTTCACCACTATGCCATAATCCGATCCGGTCAACATCTAACGCCATCCCTTTCCGGCCGCCAACCTCCGAAGAATACCCACCTACACCACCTACTCAGTTTTTTCAGACCACTTCCCAGGAACAGCGCAGATCTACCCGTCTTCCCGTCTTCCCGTGTTCCCGTCTACCCGTCTAACGATGTGTGCGATGAATGCGAGATTTTGTTATGCAGGATTCGCGGCTAGCGACCGGTGTCTCTTCTGTCTAGCGACCGGTGTCTCTTCCAAGCAACCAAGCCAGCAAACCGGATATTGCAAATCGGAATCTCCATCCGGTTACCAAATCGCAAATCGTAAGGTTTCTACTCAGTGTTTAAATTCCGCATAATACAGTTGTACATCACCTAAACCCCACTTCAGATAAGTTGCTATGTTTCATTGTTAATCCAGGAATTACAGATTAACTCAAACAGACATCAATGAATCGCTCCTGAAAATGTAATTAGTTTTTTTTTTCGATTATCAGATGCATGCTATAATTCATTGATATGGAGATGATATCTGACAAGTTTCTAGATTTCATTTTGGGTTTGAATTTCGGTTGCATTTTGTTTGACTTGTACGCAGCTGATCATTATCCAGATTTCGTTTTGGGTTTGAATTTCGGTTGCAACTTTTGCGTTCATCAGATGCAGGTCTGCTACATCGTTAGTTAACAAGGTAAGTCACTTGACTTTGTTACTTTCCTGTGTTTTTTTAGAAAAATATAAGTTTTTTGAAGGATTCATTTGTTCATCGTTTGATAATCAATCTGAAACTGAATTGTCACCACTATTAGATCTAATTCCATAACCAAGTTCATATGGTTACAAATTTCAATTTGTTTTCAATTTTTACATTTGGTTTATAATTATTTGCAGGATAGCTAGATCTAATTGAACTTACCAACACTCCGATTGTGGGATCTGGAAAAATATGACAAAATTTCAGAATTGTGAATAACAGTGTAAGGTGCTTTTTTTGGTTTAAACCTATATCCTATATCCTCTGTTATGTCTAATACACAGTTGTACCGACAGACCTTTTAAGCCTTGGTTCTACATTTTTACATTTTTAATCCTTGGTTCTACATTTGTGAATAACAGTGTAATTGTTTTTTCAAATATATTATATTACAATTGGTTTTGCAATTGCTAGCAATGCTCGGGGGTAGAACTGCAACATTTACACTGGTGTCCAGTTAACTGACAGAAACAGGTACTCATGAAGGCGATTAGGGGCATTTTCGTCCAATATCATCTATAATTTTTAAATTTATTAGATTTGAAGGGAATATTGTTTTTTTATATATGCTTTAACTAATATAAAGAAAAAATATTAAGTATTTTGAAGGGAATATTGTCTCTTAATTGTGTCCCATCCCACCCAATCACATTGATTTTCAATTTGATTCACGGGTCAATCTTTTAATTCCAATTTTATTCATTTGTCAAACATAATTATAATTGAAATTATGGTATTAATGTTAATCCCCACCACCCAATAACTTTAAAAAATGTTGATGATTATGTCCACTAAATGTTGATGATTATGTCCACTAAATGTGTCCAACTCCACCCCAATCAATTTATAAAATGGGGTGCCCCACAACCCAATCACTTTAAAATTTGGTTATAATTATGTCCCTTAATTGTACCCCACCCCACCCTATTAACTTTGAAATTCGAAAATTTGAAAATTTTGAATAATTTGAAAATTTCGGAAATTCGAATCATTTGATAAGTTTGAAAATTTTAAAATTGAATAATCTTAAAATTTTGAATAATTTGAAAAGTTTGAAAATTTGAATAATTTGAATAATTTTGAAAAAGTTTGAATAATTTCAAATTTTTGAAATTTGAAATTTGAAATTTTTCGAAATTTGAAAATTTTGAATAATTTGAAAAGTTTGAAAATTTCGGAAATTTGAATAATTTGAAAATTTTGAAAATTTTAAAATTGAATAATCTTAAAAGTTTGAAAATTCTGAAAAAGTTTGAAATTTTTTGAAAAAGTTTGAAAAGGTTTGAAAATTTTGAAAAAGTTTGAATTTAACTTCTCCGGTCTACAGGCTCTTCAGATTCTTATCCGTTCTCCTTGCTCTGTATCTCATGTGCACGCACAACAAACTATACAACTGTTGGATTGTATGAAACTGTTCTATTCGTTTTTATCGACTCACACAATATTTTCTTGGCAAGCTTACTTAATCCTTATTGCTAACTTTTGTTAGGCTTGAAGGTCCCAACACTGTTAACGCATCAACAAGGTTTGGACATATCTTATTTTTACTATTTTGTTGTGATTTCCAGTTTGTCTTTTCATCCCTAACATTCATCGTGTCAATTGTGCTTTTGAACCCTAAATTCTTAAAAACTAAACCATCAGTTATTGTCATGTCTAATTACCACTCAAGAAGAACTCTTGTTGATGAAGTCACAAGATATAGGTTATATCTTGCAGAAAGTTCAATCAGAGAAAAAGGTGGAATATTGCAGTAATTTATTATTTTGTTCTTTCTATTTTTTTTGTAAAATTTGAGAGTATTATATGTTTAAACCATTTTCATTTAATGCAGAAAATTAAATAGCAAACTGCAACACTTCACTCACTTGATTCCTAGCTATCAAACAGACATGTATATGATGTTGAAGATAGGTCTGAACCTCTTCATTATTATTTTTTTTAAATTAAGTAAAAGGCTGCATATTTTTATATTTTTAGAGAAGATGTTAAGAAAATACTAACAAAAAGTGTTGGTGGATTTCAAGCTTTTGAGGACTTGCCTGATAAAATGAAAAGATGAAGTTGTATATTTTAAATAATCAATGTTGTAATTAGGTTACATAATTGATTTTTTTAATTAATTTTCTAAATAAATTATTTCTACAGGAGGACAGGTGCTTCCTACAGAGAGTTGGAAGCCAGATAAGGCAGAGTCCAAGAACTAGAGAAAGTTTATAATGAAATGGCAATGAAACAAGAATTGCAGGTATATATGTTAAATAAATAGCAACATACCTTCAGTTACTTGTTTATTATAGCATCATACTTTCGTTTCATTCTATTACACCATTGTACTTTTAATTTTTTGTTGAAGCAATTTACTTTGAAAAATTGCCCGGTTATAGCATTGTACTTTCTCTTTTTGTTCATTAAGACATTAAAGAAAGTACGTCGCTATTTTTTAATACTTAAAGTAAACATTATTTTTTGTTAATGCATAAAAAGGGTAAAAAAGAAAATTACGTGAACATGAGATTGTTTGCCTGAGTTATAGACCGGTATTGTACTTGGAACATGGGCAGTTCAAAAAAAAAAGGAAAAAATAAACTTGGCACATGGACCAAGAATGTTAACAGAACCTCAAATGACAACCAAAATTGCATAAGAGCTTTTTGGGACCAATGTTTCAAAACTCAGCTATAGTTGCTGTGAAACTTGGAAAAAGAAAGTTATGTGCTATCTTGTGAAATGGATGGTCTTAATACATAAGGGACCAACCTATAACTTAAGCTGTTAAGTCATTCTGTTTATATCAAGTCAACAAGTAAGAACTCTATATATATGAATGTATTAACTCTTATATCATTAAGTCGAACAGAAGCAACACCTTAATTATCGATGTTAATACTTAATTATAATTATCTGTAAAGACATTGTGTTATTTCATTACAACTTAAGATAATTTTTTTGAATTATACTTTTTTTTATTAAGACTTCATGCTATTCTTCTTCATTTATTCTACAGAAATAAAGAGCATAAACTGCATGGCTGGAATAAAACCAAGTTATTTTGGAAAGTTTGATTTATAAGTTGTTGAATAAGGATTGGATACCCTACGGTAAAGAAAGGTTTCGTGTGCCTGGAGCCTGGCTGCTTTTTGACTTATGTGCCCTTCTTTTTAGAAATAATATTAAATAACAAATTTCGAATTACCAATATATTTTTCATGAACTTTTTAATGTACTGGCGAAATATATTACCAAATATAAAAATTTAAATGTAGTGGCCTATTTTGAAACTTTTATAGTTTTATGGTATGTTTATTATTAAATTTTTTTACAAAATTAAATATTACGACTATAGAACTTTTACCCATTTTGTTTCCTTTTTTGGCCATTAAAAAGCCATTCGATGCCATGTATATAACTGTTAATTCTGGATTATCTTTTAATTAAGCTTAAACAAATAACTTGGTAAAATGAAACTACAATTATCAAGTGATAAGTTCAACAATTTTATGGTTAAAAAAAGGAAACAAATGCTCGATGATAAGATGTAAATTGGTTAAAAAGAAAACTAATCGTTAAAAAAATGTTTAGCAAAAGAAACTAAGTGTTGAAAAGAAACTACGGTAAGTTGAACCAAACGACGGTAGACAATATTTGTTAATGCATTGTGTGTTCTTTGTAACATAAAATGTTTCAGAAATAAACTACTTACCGACAACTATTAGTTAAGTAGACATAAAATAAAGTTAAAGTTATCGACAAGTATTCACCGCATTCGTTACACACGAATAGAAACTATTCATTGCCCGCTTTATAGTGCGAGTACCCCCCCCCCCCCCTAGGCACTAAGTTTTGAAGGCAGAAAGTACATATTCTTTAAGGTAAAGTGCAATAAATAGCAACGTACTTTTGTTTATATGTTTATTACAGCAACCTACTTTTATTTCTGTCCATTACTACCGAGGTTTTTTTTAAAGTTTTCCGTATGTGTGTTTATGTGTGTGTGTGTTTCTTAGTGTGTGTGTGTGTGCTATCAAATATATTACAGCATGCTACTTTAAATGCTTTCTATTGCAACATTACACTTTTTCTTATTAGAGCATTGTACATGCTAAACAACAAAGTACTTTGCTTTTTGGTATTGAAATGTAAAGCAGGAATGTTGGTATCACCACAACGTTGTTAGTGAATCAAGCATGTAAACTGACTCAGCAAATTCTCTCTTTTAGTAAACTTGCTGGAATCAAAATATAGTCAGACCCGAGACCTAAGAACACGATTCACCATAGTTTTTTTGGGAATTATGTCATTCTCCAGACTTTGGATTCTAATTTTGGTACTGTTGTCAATAACATTGTATTTTGAAGTACAATGCTATAGTGCAAGAAATAGTGATTGTGGGTATGGTTGTGCAAGAGAGAGAGAGAGAGAGAGGATATACTATGAAATTAATAGCTTGGGTGCTACAGGGGTCAAAGAACTGTCATACTCCATACGCCCCCCCCCCCCCCCCCCCCCCGCGGAAAATCTGAAACCCAAAACCTAACTCGTAGTTGCCGAAACGAAACAATATGCTACCGCCGCATTGCGCGGGTACGCAGCTAGTATATATATATATATATATATATATATATATATATATATATATGTAACACCCGACTTATTAACGAAAACACCCCAAAATTTTTTTTTTTTTTTTTTTTTTTTTTTTCAAACCACATATTTTACAATAAAAACCATAAGTAGGGGTATTAGTTAATACAATACGAGTACAAGTGTATCACGAAGTACAATATATAATATTATACATCTTTAAGCCGGGCTGTCACTTCAAGATCTTAAGTCCTCAGTCACGGACTTTATCTTTTCCCTTCGCGGGATCACGCTCACCTGCAGGGACATATCACATAAACTGTGAGCTATAAAGCCCAGTGAGTAATCAAATCAAAATACTACATGTATAAGAATAAAATTCTCTATACAAAGTCAAATACGTAATTTAATACAATACAAAATCAAACATGGCTCACGGGAAAATCCCGCTGTTGCCTAGACTCACGGCTGGTTCCGGTATTGTCTATATTAGTTCAAATGTGGCTCACGGGTTAGCCCGCTGTTGCCTAGACTCACGGCTGGTCCCGGTATTGTCTATATTAGTTTTTATTGACTCACGGCTGGTCCCGGTATTGTCAATAAAAAGGTTGACTCACAGCTCCGTTCTTGTCTATTAAAGACTCACGGCTTATCTGGTATTGTCATATCAAATCAATTATCTATCATTTTTCGTCCCCAAAACTATTTTCAATACGCAGCTGCTCAACAATCGTGTATCACATCAAATACGAGTGAGATTACTCACCTGTAGGTTTGCTACAACTAGCGTTAACCGTTCCTTGCTTTGAAATGAAATCCGTATGATTTTGTCCCGTACCTATAATTTTATCCATTTCAAAATAATTATAGGTTAATACCCATTTCAATTAACTCTAATACGCTAGAGTTCAATAAAACATTGTTATAAACAATGCCTAGTTAATAAACTATCCGTTTACTAACTTTATGTGAATTTTACTATTCACCGGGACATTCGGATCGATCTACAGTGCCCCCGAGGGGTCGGAAACCCAAACTAAAAATTTTCCCAAACTTTTCAGACCATAACGGTCCTATGTTTCAAATTTGGGCTTAATCGGACAAGCAACGCAAAAGATAGCGTTTAAAAGTTTCTGTCCAAGGCCTGTCCACAGGCGCACTGCGCCCAGAAGGAGGCGCACCGCGCCCAGCGCCTGTGCAGGTTCCTGTCCAGTCGCGATTTTCACTGTAGCATGCAGTTTTCTTATCTTAAGTGATTATTTTCGTTTTTAATCACTTGGGGTTTGTTCCTAGGCTAAATCCCTCCATATAAACAAGGTTTTTAAGTATTGACAACAACTCAATCATCCATACTAAGAATTAGGGTTCTTAGTTTTAACAACCCCAATTCTTCAATTTTATTCATTATAGCATCCTACTTTCATTGATTGAGTTAAACCTTTGTTATAAGTGCAGAAATCACACACAAACACTCCAAACTTCACTGGAATTTCTGTATTTTCGAGTTCTACATCACTTACCAATAACAACTAGTCAAGGGCTTGGAAACTTACCTCAAATTCTTCCAATTATGCCCTTTTTAGCCAAGAATCACAATCCAAGCTTCAAACCTTCAAAACACCTTTCAATTCTTTGCAGAAAATCAGCCACAAGAAGTTCCCGTAGCTTCTAAAATTCTGCACACAAGTCTCTCCTATATATTTCCAAGTTTTGCACTTTGATCCTTGAAGTTACATATTTCAAAGTTTTGCCACAAATAACACAATTTATGACAAATAACCAACTTTTATAACATTTTAAGTCCAAGACCTAAAATATTATTACATAACAAGTCCTTTTCTGTCCAAATGACCAAATTACCCTTTTGAGGTAAAATGACCATTTTGCCCTTTTTATTATAATTATATAATAAATACATTTTTGGCGTTACAAATTCTCCCCTCCTTTAAGAGATTTCGTCCCCGAAATCATACAAAAAGTTGAGGATATTTCTCCTTCATCTCACTTTCGGTTTCCCACGTCATGTCGGAACCTTTGTGATGACGCCAAAGGACTTTCACCATGCTGATCTTCTTGTTTCTAAGCTGTCTTATCTTGCGGTCTAACACCCGCTCAGGTTGTTCCGGGTATCTTAGCTTTTCATCAACCTCAATTTCAGCAAGAGGTACTTGTTGAGATTTATCAAACAATGTCTTCCTCAAATGGGACACATGGAATACATCATGTATACCATGAAGTTCATCAGGTAACTCCAATCTATACGCCACGGCTCCAACCCTTTGGGATATACGGAAAGGTCCAATGAAGCGAGGACTTAACTTTCCTTTCTTCCCAAAACGAATCAAGCCTTTCCAAGGGGATACTTTGAGCATTACCATATCTCCCACTTGGAACTCTATCGGTTTCACTCGTCTGTCCGCATACTGCTTCTGTCTATTCTGAGCTACCTTCAAGTTTTCACGTATCAGTTTGATCTTTTCTTCAGTCTGGGCAACAATTTCGGGTCCAGCCAACGGCTTTTCCCCAACTTCAGTCCAGCAGGTTGGAGTACGACACGGTGCTCCATACAAGGCTTCATACGGGGCCATTTGAATACTGGAATGGTAACTGTTATTGTACGCGAATTCTACTAAAGGTAAATGATCTTCCCAGCTTCCACCGAAGTCTATGACACAAGTCCTCAACATATCTTCCAAAGTTCGGATCGTTCTTTCACTTTGGCCATCTGTCTGCGGGTGATATGCGGTACTCATAAGTACTTTCGTACCCAGTTGCTCTTGAAGACTTTGCCAAAAATGGGAAGTAAATCTGCTATCTCTGTCCGACACAATCGATGCTGGTACTCCATGCCGACAAAATACTTCATCAATGTAGATTTTCGCCATTTGATCTACTCTGTACTTTTCCTTATATGGTATAAATTGAGCCGATTTGGTCAATCGATCCACAATCACCCATATAGCATCATAACCTCGCGGCGTCCGCGGCAACTTTGTCACAAAATCCATGGTAATATGGTCCCATTTCTTCTCCGGAATCGGCAATGGCTGTATTTCTCCATACGGTTTCTGATGGTTTGACTTAACTTGCAAACAAGTCAAACATTTTTCCACAAATCTTCCAACGTCCCTCTTCATTCCAGGCCACCAATACATCGGTTTTAACGTTCGATACATCTTAGTACTGCCCGGATGAACTGCATATCTGCTAAAATGAGCATCTTCCAGGAGTAATTTCCGCACTTCTCCCTGCTTTGGGACCCACACACGTCCTCTGAATGTCTTAAATTTCTGAGCATTTTCTTCCAGATGCTTCAAGTATCCAACCATTCTTTCGCTTTTTACATTCTCCGGCTTACACGCTTCCTCTTGGGCCAAACGAATCAATCCTGGTAACCGGCTCACTACACCCATACACGCGGATGTAACTTTCAGAGGAGTTTCTTTTCGGCTTAGAGCATCTGCCACCACATTTGCCTTGCCAGGGTGGTACTGAATTTCACAATCAAAGTCTTTCAACAGGTCCATCCACCTTTGCTGTCTCATGCTGAGTTCTTTCTGATCAAAGAGATACTTTAGGCTCTTGTGATCCGTGTAAATAACAAATTTTACACCGTATAAATAATGCCTCCACAGCTTCAATGCTAAGATCACTGCAGCCAATTCCAGATCATGGACTGGATATTTCTTCTCAGCATCTTTCAATTGGCGGGACGCATAAGCTATGACCCGACCTTTCTGCATCAGAACACAACCAAGACCAATTCTAGAAGCATCGCTGTAGATCACATATTCTTCTCCGCTTTGAGGTAGTACTAACACTGGCGCTTCACATAAAGCTTGTTTCAGTTTCTGGAATGCTTCCTGCTGTTCTTTAGCCCAAGTAAATTTTTCACCTTTCTTAGTCAACTTGGTCAACGGGACAGCTATCGAGGAGAAATTCTCGACAAATCTTCTGTAATAGCCTGCCAAACCAAGAAAACTTCTTACTTCAGTGGGACTTCTAGGCGGTTCCCATTTCATCACGGCTTCAATCTTTGCTGGATCTACTTTCACCCCTTCAGCATTAATTACATGGCCAAGGAATTGGACTTCCCTTAACCAGAATTCACACTTGGAGAATTTAGCATACAGCTTTTCTCGACGAAGCAGCTCCAATATTTGTCGCAGGTGCACTTCATGTTCAGTTTGACTTCTTGAATACACCAAGATGTCATCGATAAACACTATCACCGAGGTATCAAGGAACGGTCGGCACACCCGGTTCATAAGATCCATAAATACGGCTGGAGCATTGGTTAACCCAAAAGGCATTACCAAAAACTCATAATGACCGTATCTCGTTCGGAAAGCTGTCTTCGGAATGTCTGACTCCCTTATCTTCAACTGGTGGTATCCTGACCTCAGATCAATCTTGGAAAAGTAAGACGCGCCTTGTAGCTGGTCAAACAAGTCGTCAATTCTGGGTAGCGGGTACTTGTTCTTTACTGTGATCTTGTTTAGTTCCCGATAGTCAATACACATACGCATTGACCCATCCTTCTTCTTGACAAACAAAATAGGGGCTCCCCAAGGCGATGTACTCGGTCTGATGAAACCCCTGTCTAACAATTCTTCTAGTTGCTTCCGCAGTTCCACCATCTCTGAAGGTGCTAAACGGTATGGAGCTCGGGCAACAGGTGCAGCTCCTGGAACTAGTTCAATCGTGAACTCAACCTGTCGATCTGGTGGCAACCCTGGAAGTTCGTCTGGAAACACATCTGGGAACTCGTTTACCACATTCACATTCGCTACCCCCACTTTAATCGGTTTAGCTACCGACACATACGCCAAATAGGACATCCCTCCTTTACTGACACAGCTTCGAGCTTGAGCAAAGGAGATGACTGGCATTCTTAACCGAGGTCGTTCACCTTGAATCTTCATCCATTCCCCTTCCGGTGATAACACTGTAATACTTTTATTTCTGCAATCCACGTTAGCATAATTCGTTGCTAACCAATCCATTCCCACAATCACACCAAACTCATTGGTAGTCATCGGCTTCAAATCTATAGGGAAAACGGTCCCGTAGATTTTAAGCTGACAACCTTCCACATGTTCAGAAACCCAGACATACCGGCCGTCTGCTATAGCTACTTCTAAGCTTTCATCCATCGGTGTCAAAGGTACATTCAAGCGAGGCAATAAAGATTCCGATACAAAACAGTGGGTGGCTCCCGGATCAAAAATAACATATACAGGTATGGTATTGAGTGTGAAAATACCTGTCACCACATCGGTCTTCTCACGGGCTTCTTCCACAGTCATCTGGAACGCTCGTGAGGCCACTGGTCGTCCCCTGTTCTTCGGTTCTTCTTTCTTCCCCACTTGATCATCCCTGGGCCTTTCGCTGTATACACCAGTTTTCAGTTGGGGACAATTTAAACGAATATGATCCGTAGCCCCGCATTGGAAACACCTACGGTCCGCCCGACACTCCCGTATAGAATGACCCGTTTTTCCACAATTCCGGCAGCTAACTGGTCCAGTATCACTGCGACAACTGCCTGTGTGCCTTTTTCTACATTTTTCGCACCACTTGCCTTCGTCCCTCTGACTTTTTCCCTTAGACCCGGACTGTTGTGACTTCTTCTGAGGCGTCCAACCTTGGTCTTCCGCCTTTCGTTTTGTTTCCAAGACTTTCTTTTCATCTTCCTGCCGCTTCAATTCTGTTTCTCTTTCTGTGGCGCGATCCACCACTTGTCGGAAGTTAGTTAATTTCAACGGTTGCACCACCTCTCTAATTCGGGTTGTCAGTCCCCGAACATACTTGTCAATCTTCCTCTTTTCAGTGTAAATGTGGTGCTCAGCAAACCTAGCTTTCTCCAGAAAGCTAAGTGTATATTCCTGGACAGATCGGGAACCTTGTTCCAGGTGTAGGAATTCATCCTCCAACTTTTGAACAGCCACTTCTGAGCAGTATTCTTCATTAAATTTTATCTTGAATTGTTCCCAAGGTATCGATTGGGATGAATCAAGATCCAGTGATTTGTAATAGGTTTGCCACCAATGTAGCGCACCGCTTGTAAGTTGATTAGTGGAAAATTCCACTTTATCTTCTTCCGCACACTTGCTCACCCGGAAGACCTTCTCCATATGCATGATCCATTCCATGGCTTTAACTGGATCATCCGTCCCCGAAAATTCCTTTGGTTTACAACCAAGGAAGGATTTGTAAGTACACCCCATTTTCTTAGTAGAGGCTTCTCCACCCTGAGTTTCTTTCACCGCCCGGGCACGGCTTTCACCCTGGCTTTCGTTTTCTGGCTGTCTATCATGGACACTCTTTGCAGCCTCTTCAGTAGGATCAGGATGTACACTCGGATTGGGATTACCACTCGGGTTAGGATTGTTCGATAATGCTGGCAGCATTTGCCTAACCACTTCTTCTACTATGGCCCGAAAATCAGGTGGATTTTGCCCTATCGGTTCCCTTGCTGGTGCCCTTCGCCTGGCAGAACCGCGTGAACGGGCTGGTCCACTTCTTGCTGGTCCACTTCGTGCACTTCCACCACGTGAATTTGCACCAGTGGGGTTACTTCGTGTATTCCTCATACTTCAAAATTTTAGCAACCCGTTAGATTACATATATAACAACAATCTTATATATATCTAACAGTTCAATTATATGTATTTCTCTCAAGGTTTAAGTCCAGGGATCTAATCTAAGACACCTAGTTCACTTAAACCACGGCTCTGATACCAACTTGTAACACCCGACTTATTAACGAAAACACCCCAAAATTTTTTTTTTTTTTTTTTTTTTTTTTTTTCAAACCACATATTTTACAATAAAAACCATAAGTAGGGGTATTAGTTAATACAATACGAGTACAAGTGTATCACGAAGTACAATATATAATATTATACATCTTTAAGCCGGGCTGTCACTTCAAGATCTTAAGTCCTCAGTCACGGACTTTATCTTTTCCCTTCGCGGGATCACGCTCACCTGCAGGGACATATCACATAAACTGTGAGCTATAAAGCCCAGTGAGTAATCAAATCAAAATACTACATGTATAAGAATAAAATTCTCTATACAAAGTCAAATACGTAATTTAATACAATACAAAATCAAACATGGCTCACGGGAAAATCCCGCTGTTGCCTAGACTCACGGCTGGTTCCGGTATTGTCTATATTAGTTCAAATGTGGCTCACGGGTTAGCCCGCTGTTGCCTAGACTCACGGCTGGTCCCGGTATTGTCTATATTAGTTTTTATTGACTCACGGCTGGTCCCGGTATTGTCAATAAAAAGGTTGACTCACAGCTCCGTTCTTGTCTATTAAAGACTCACGGCTTATCTGGTATTGTCATATCAAATCAATTATCTATCATTTTTCGTCCCCAAAACTATTTTCAATACGCAGCTGCTCAACAATCGTGTATCACATCAAATACGAGTGAGATTACTCACCTGTAGGTTTGCTACAACTAGCGTTAACCGTTCCTTGCTTTGAAATGAAATCCGTATGATTTTGTCCCGTACCTATAATTTTATCCATTTCAAAATAATTATAGGTTAATACCCATTTCAATTAACTCTAATACGCTAGAGTTCAATAAAACATTGTTATAAACAATGCCTAGTTAATAAACTATCCGTTTACTAACTTTATGTGAATTTTACTATTCACCGGGACATTCGGATCGATCTACAGTGCCCCCGAGGGGTCGGAAACCCAAACTAAAAATTTTCCCAAACTTTTCAGACCATAACGGTCCTATGTTTCAAATTTGGGCTTAATCGGACAAGCAACGCAAAAGATAGCGTTTAAAAGTTTCTGTCCAAGGCCTGTCCACAGGCGCACTGCGCCCAGAAGGAGGCGCACCGCGCCCAGCGCCTGTGCAGGTTCCTGTCCAGTCGCGATTTTCACTGTAGCATGCAGTTTTCTTATCTTAAGTGATTATTTTCGTTTTTAATCACTTGGGGTTTGTTCCTAGGCTAAATCCCTCCATATAAACAAGGTTTTTAAGTATTGACAACAACTCAATCATCCATACTAAGAATTAGGGTTCTTAGTTTTAACAACCCCAATTCTTCAATTTTATTCATTATAGCATCATACTTTCATTGATTGAGTTAAACCTTTGTTATAAGTGCAGAAATCACACACAAACACTCCAAACTTCACTGGAATTTCTGTATTTTCGAGTTCTACATCACTTACCAATAACAACTAGTCAAGGGCTTGGAAACTTACCTCAAATTCTTCCAATTATGCCCTTTTTAGCCAAGAATCACAATCCAAGCTTCAAACCTTCAAAACACCTTTCAATTCTTTGCAGAAAATCAGCCACAAGAAGTTCCCGTAGCTTCTAAAATTCTGCACACAAGTCTCTCCTATATATTTCCAAGTTTTGCACTTTGATCCTTGAAGTTACATATTTCAAAGTTTTGCCACAAATAACACAATTTATGACAAATAACCAACTTTTATAACATTTTAAGTCCAAGACCTAAAATATTATTACATAACAAGTCCTTTTCTGTCCAAATGACCAAATTACCCTTTTGAGGTAAAATGACCATTTTGCCCTTTTTATTATAATTATATAATAAATACATTTTTGGCGTTACAATATATATATATATATATATATATATATATATTTGTGCCACTAATTGATTGTTTATAAAATCAAGTCATTTACATTATGTATGTAATAAATGTTGGGATTTGATCACATAAACACATAACACATTGGAAGACCGATAAGATCAAATCATAGAAATTCCATGAACATTGTTCAGGATCATGTAGTTCATAACAGATCGTTACAACTTAAAAAATAAATAGAATATACCTCAGCAAGTCTTCTTCGTTGTGCTCTAGTCAGGGTCACGATTGCAAGAATGATCAGGATCCAAAGTATGAATCCCTTTAGTGGCTTGTACCCGGTGACCAACAGAAAACCAAGTAGATCAGAAGCAAAGAACTCCAACTCTAAAGAGAGAGGAGATTTCACAGAGGGAAGGAGGGAGGAGGGGAGTTGGCGGCTCAAAGGGGTTGGGATGCCTTAGGATGTTACCCCAAGGCCTTTAGTTAAAGTGCATGTGCTCCTAGGGTTTCAAACTTAGGAGCCTTTTGGCGGCTAGGGCCAGTCTAAGCCTATTTGAGGCTCGGGGCAAACCAAAAAAATGAGGCCCTTTACAATTAAAAATTTTAGGTAAACGAGGGTGGCACCTGAAGGAAATTTTATTAATTATAAATAATAGTACAATAGCATGTTGGGGACTCCCCACCTATGGAAAGGAAAAAGGCCCAGGACAGGTCTCCGGGTGCCAAACAATCTAAAAAGTATTGATTACAATACAACAAAATAAAATGGCAAAAAATATAAAAAAATTGTGTTTACGAGCTTTTTTTAGATGCAAAATCATTAATAATAGTATCAAGATCAATATCATCCAACAAATCTTTTTCGATGCATAACATAGCCAAACCATTTAATTTTTCTTGTGACATTGACTATCTCAAATAATTTTTTAATAATTTTAATTTTGAAAAACTTCTTTTTGCCGATGCTACGGTTACAGGTATACTTAATAAAATTCGATATGTAATGCAAACATTTGGATAACAATATTCAATTTTAACAAACTCTAAAATTTCAAGTGCGGACATAACAACATTTGGCAATGTCATTTGCAATACTTTGAGTTTCGAAAACAAATCATTTAAATCCACATCACATAAGTTATTATGAGTAAACTTATTTGCAAAAATAGTACAACTCTTTTTAAGTTCAATGTCATCTAATGATTTTAATCTATTTGAATTATATAAAAATCCAAAAATATTTTCAAAATTCATTAATTGTTCAAATATATTCTCTAACGAAGCAATTGCCATATCAACAACAACTATAAAATAATCAATTCTAAAAGATTCGTTGGGTGATTGTAATTTATTTTCATTATTCGTTAATTGTATTTTTCTATTAATTTGACGTTTATTTGGAAAGATAGGTTCGCCTTTCATATTTAATGCAATGGCTTTAGCATTATCCATACTAAGGGAAAAACCTTCATTTCTATATTTTTTTAAAAATGCCATCATATTTGTTAATAGATCAATGGTGGCATCAATACACATAGTTTTTGTTGAATAATGTTTTTATGTTTTTATGTGACCATCACTGAAATAAGTCGAAATGTTTTTTAACAAATATTATCAGTATTTCAGGTTGCATGAATTCAAGATCAAAAACAAGAATAAATCAAGACCCGAGAAACTTTCAGAAAACATCCAAACCTGAGAAAGTAACGCTACAAACCAAAGAGCAAAATACAAAATATCAAACTGCTACAGCAATCACGACGCGACAGACATAGTGGTCGCGACGTGAAGAGAAGAAGCAAAGCAGAAGTCCAAAATCGCCCAGCGATCGCGACGCGACGGCCAGCATGGTCGCGACGCGAAGCCCCATCGCAACCCCGACAGCACATTTGTCGACACGTGAAGAGAAGCAAGACAGAAGACCAAAAACCTTCAGTGATCGCGACGCGACGAAGGAGGTGGTCGCGACGCGAAGGACCCAACGCGACACCACCAACTTCTTGATCGCGAGACTACCAACCCAACGCACTAACCAGTGGCCGACCAAAAGCAACCCGACACACGCACCTTCGCGACGCGACGGCATGACCGGTCGCGACGCGAGCACTGTTCTTCAGCCACTATAAATTGAAGCTCAAGCTCTTGCCATTCTTTACAACACATAACACAAGTACACACACATATTATCCAAGCTCCATACACTCTAATCCACGACCAAACAGCTCAAAATTCTGATATTTCTGCATTTGGCAACGAGGATAAAACCGCAAAACCGCAAGAAACAAAACCTCCACCCGACTCCAAACCTCAAAACCTCCAAACAACCCATACCCGACACCAAACTCCAAATCTCTAAACAACCTCTACCCGACACCAAAAATCACCAAAACCTCATCTTACCGTGAAGAACAAGAAATCGACATATCAAGAAAAACGCTATCTTCCGCAACTATCGATAAGTTCTTTTAAAATTATATGTGTCGTTATTGATTTATTTAAACTGTAATAAATCAACTGTACCAAACTTCCAATACACCCGAATTGAACCGTGACAACGAAAACATATGTGGACTGTATTTAACCGAGACATTTAACTTCTAACTTTTTTACTTATTGTAAAAACACGTTATCGTTGATAATGGCGTTTATTACATTTAACATCTAATTCCTAACTTCTAACTTCTAACTTTTAACCTTTTTATTTATTGTAAAAACACGTTATCGTTGATAATGGCGTTTATTACATCTAACTTCTAACTTCTAACTTTTACTTTATTTACCGCTTTCTGTCTATTTAAATACTGTCTAGCTTAGATTGACCGCTTTATCTTATTCCGCAATTTCTTTATTCCGCATATATAATACATATCTGTCACACGGTAATAGGCTTAAAAACCTTGTTCGTGGAGATCAGCTATCGTATTGTTTTTCAACAATTGGTATCAGAGCTTGTGTGATTTAGTCTGAAATTTTTGTCGAAAACTATTGTGTAGCGTTTTTATAAACCACCAATAAGTTTTCCTTAAAAATTTCATTTTAATATCACTTGTTCAAAATCCTTTCAAAACAAAAAAAAAAAAAAAAAATTTTAAAATTAAAAAAAAAACAACCAAAAAAATTTTTCAAATTAAAAAAAAAAAACAACCAAAAATGTCTTCCACAACCTACTCAAGAGCTCCATATGTCATCGATCAGGTATGGTCTATGATCTCAGAAATCGGTCTTTCAAGAACACCATTTGAGTCCCACATGACTAAGATTGAGAACAGTTTGAAAGCTGATCTCAAACTATATCATGACACAATAGTCAAATCTGATATCTACAAATCTGAATTACAAACCTTGCAACTCAGATTTGGAGAATCCACAAGGACTAGAGACAAACTTGAAAGAGACATTGAACGAAAATCTGAAGAAAATAATCACATCCTAGAACAATTAAATGAAGCTCTAAAACAAAAAAGGGACTTAGAAATAAAAAATCAATCTGTTATCTCATCTGAAATAAAAGATATCTTAGAAAAGGAAGTCCTTCAGTTAAAACAAAAGGTTCATGATTTAACTGACAAAAACTCTAGTTTAATCCTAAAACTAGATGATTCTTCAAAGCAAAACAAATTTCTTGAATCCGAAAATCAAAGATTTCAAGGAAAACTGGATTCTATCAATATTGCCAGAAAATTGAGTGATGATGTTTTCACTAAAGCACACAACTTAGGAACTGGCAAAATTGATACGAATTATAAACCGGGAATTGGAAGAGAATCTTTTGAAAATGAAGAGACTGAAAAGAAAATTAGTGAAAATTCTAAATCACCACAACCAGATTTTTTCTCATCTGCTAATGAGGACGATTCAGATGATGAAACAGTAATCAACTGTAGCCCAGATGATACTTTTTTCAACAAGTCATACAAAAGAGTTGTAAAATCTGAATCAGACTCTGCTAGTTCAGTAACTCATCAATTGAGATCTACTAAACTAACAAAGAATGATGGCACAATCAAACTTGAAAATTTCTTAAATGGAGAAAATTCTGATCATCAAAATGGTAGTACTTCTGCTCCAACTGTCTTTCCCTCTTTAAATTCAACCTTTATTGGAAAGAACAATCTGGGACAAAAGTATTCAAAGAAACAACAGACAAATAAACAAACCATTCAAGCTGTCAGTAAACCAATAGAACAAAGCAGGCCCTTTGTTTTCAAAGAAAAACCTTTGAAACCAAGCGCTGTGCCACAAAAACAAACCTTTAATCCAAAACAAAAACCGTTTCAAAAACCAATTCAAAATCGCTTTCAAGAGATAAATTTTAATCTCTCAAGGAACTTTCAGAAACCATCATTTCACCAAATTCCATTCCATCATCAAAGTGTTTTCCAAAACCATTCAGATCCCAGATACAAAGAAAGGTTATCAAACAGATCTTCACATATAGGATACTTTTCACAAAATCAGAAATCATTTCAAATGACAGGTTTTCAAAAACAAATCTCACTTTGGGAAAACCTAATAAATCAACTTAAGCCTCAACCGTTCCGTCCAATCAACAAATATTACAATGATTCCAAGTTATCAAAAACCATTAACAAATCAGGACCCACCTTGGTTTGGGTACCTAAAATTTCTGTCTAATTGCAGGTACTTCGTGCTGGAGAGCCCAAGGATGATACATAGTATATCGATAGTGGCCGTTCCAAGCATACGACAACAAACCATAACCTTCTACAAGACTTAAAACCCACACCACCACCGATGCAGAAACTTCACAATCAAACCAAAATGATGCAGATCCAGTCGAGGGGGAACCACCAAAACCAGAACCCTCCCAAAAACACCCCAATCCATCTATCCAAATAATCCCAATGCATCATTTATGGGGGAACTCTCGTTACCCCATTCCACCCCCAAACCAAAATTTACCAAAAACATTCAAATAACCAAATTTTTCAAAAACATCCACATAATCAAAAATCAAAAAAAAAATTGAATAAAAGTTTTTATAAAACCATGTGATTAACATCTTCTTGACTAAATTTTCAGATACTTATGCTCGATGAATGTTCTCAGTTATATTGATTCTAAATTAAAGAGAAGGTTCAAATTTCAAACATTTTTGTCATGTGCATTCTTCTATTCCCTTTGAATTTATTTCAATTATAACGATTTTATCTGTAAAGGGACATAAGATCAGGAGATTCAGATGAAAACCAAACCCATGTGAGAAATTGTGCCTCGTCTTTAACTGCTAAGTGGAATTCATTTCTGTGAGCAAAGGTGTTTTCATTATGACTTATAGGATTTATACTCTTATACCGTGATGCTAGTCTCATTTTTGCTTAGATATCAAGATGACCAGGGACGATACAATCATTTTCTTATATATTAGACAAACTGTCTTTTATATCACCTATCCCTATCCTCAATCAAGCCACTTCAAGAAAAGATATTTCATCTTGCATAGCAAGTCTGACAATTGGAGAAACGACAAAGATGTATCCAAGAAAACCAAAAGAAAACTCAAAATCTCAAAACGCAAATGATATCAACAGATCACAACTGGTAAACACATCAGATATCTTTTCACAAATAAAGAAAAGATAAAGACAAAGGTGAACACCTCACCAAAGAAAAGGAAGATTTACAAACAACAATCCATCAAGACAGACATCTCTCAAAATTTTCCAAACAACAGTTTCTCAAAAGCTTTATCAAAATAGCTGTCAAAACCAAAGATTTACCGGGATACTGTAGCCTTCATAATTGAATACTCTTAGTTGCAAACTGCACTATGAATATTTCTAAACCCCTCTACATGTATTTCCTGACGGTGAGAGAGTGAACATCAATGGCATGAATGAAGAAACCCTCTGAGTAATGCCGAAATCAGTCTTATGTGATTGATTATCTAATATGAAGACCAAGTGACTAAAGTATATAGGTATAAATCCACATTAAGCATAAGTCAACACCTTCAAACTGAGAGATATCACTCATCTTTAGTGATTATACACCCGTTCTGTACCCAGAACAAACAAACACCTCAGTCAAGTGTGAGCTATACCTATGAGCATTCATCTGAATCGACCTATTAAGATCACTTGTCGTCTTTATAAATGCTATAAAATCTTAAGGAATATTATGAAAATACATATACAAAAACCTTTTGATAATCGAACTCGAGACTTTGATTCAGAAACAAATATTCTTGACAAACATTTTTCAAAACATAAGTAAAATCTAGTCACACTCTTTCAAAACAAGTGATATGGTTTTATAAATGTCTTATCCAAATTTCAAGAATTTCAATCAAACATTTTACTCCTCATTTCATTAATGATCACATAGGGGGAAATTGTTGAATAATGTTTTTATGTTTTTATGTGACCATCACTGAAATAAGTCGAAATGTTTTTTAACAAATATTATCAGTATTTCAGGTTGCATGAATTCAAGATCAAAAACAAGAATAAATCAAGACCCGAGAAACTTTCAGAAAACATCCAAACCTGAGAAAGTAACGCTACAAACCAAAGAGCAAAATACAAAATATCAAACTGCTACAGCAATCACGACGCGACAGACATAGTGGTCGCGACGTGAAGAGAAGAAGCAAAGCAGAAGTCCAAAATCGCCCAGCGATCGCGACGCGACGGCCAGCATGGTCGCGACGCGAAGCCCCATCGCAACCCCGACAGCACATTTGTCGACACGTGAAGAGAAGCAAGACAGAAGACCAAAAACCTTCAGTGATCGCGACGCGACGAAGGAGGTGGTCGCGACGCGAAGGACCCAACGCGACACCACCAACTTCTTGATCGCGAGACTACCAACCCAACGCACTAACCAGTGGCCGACCAAAAGCAACCCGACACACGCACCTTCGCGACGCGACGGCATGACCGGTCGCGACGCGAGCACTGTTCTTCAGCCACTATAAATTGAAGCTCAAGCTCTTGCCATTCTTTACAACACATAACACAAGTACACACACATATTATCCAAGCTCCATACACTCTAATCCACGACCAAACAGCTCAAAATTCTGATATTTCTGCATTTGGCAACGAGGATAAAACCGCAAAACCGCAAGAAACAAAACCTCCACCCGACTCCAAACCTCAAAACCTCCAAACAACCCATACCCGACACCAAACTCCAAATCTCTAAACAACCTCTACCCGACACCAAAAATCACCAAAACCTCATCTTACCGTGAAGAACAAGAAATCGACATATCAAGAAAAACGCTATCTTCCGCAACTATCGATAAGTTCTTTTAAAATTATATGTGTCGTTATTGATTTATTTAAACTGTAATAAATCAACTGTACCAAACTTCCAATACACCCGAATTGAACCGTGACAACGAAAACATATGTGGACTGTATTTAACCGAGACATTTAACTTCTAACTTTTTTACTTATTGTAAAAACACGTTATCGTTGATAATGGCGTTTATTACATTTAACATCTAATTCCTAACTTCTAACTTCTAACTTTTAACCTTTTTATTTATTGTAAAAACACGTTATCGTTGATAATGGCGTTTATTACATCTAACTTCTAACTTCTAACTTTTACTTTATTTACCGCTTTCTGTCTATTTAAATACTGTCTAGCTTAGATTGACCGCTTTATCTTATTCCGCAATTTCTTTATTCCGCATATATAATACATATCTGTCACACGGTAATAGGCTTAAAAACCTTGTTCGTGGAGATCAGTTATCGTAATTTTCAACAGTTTTGTTTTGCAATTTTTTTACTAACTTTATTAATAGTAAATAAAATATCATACCAAATTATCATACCATGTAAAATTTCATATTTTCCTATAGTTTTAACTTAACTTTTAGCTTCACTTTTTGACTTTGCATCATCACATAATTTACTTAAGGCTATCAATGCTTTTTTATTTGAGGAGCTTGAAATCTAATAGCTTTGACACTTTTTATTCGACTAACCTAACGTCTATTAGATAAATATTTTATGGTTAAATTAGGAACTTTATCAAGTAATATTGCCCATATTTTGGTAGAACTAGAAAATAATACAAATATACGTTGCAAAACTTCAAAAAAAAGAAATAACTTTAACACAAGAATGAGCCATATCACTAACGGTTATGTTAAGACTATGACAAACACATGTCATATATAATGTTTTGGGATTAATTTCAAGTAATCGTTTTTGAACCCCTTCATGTTTTTCTTTCATGTTAGAACTATTATCATAACCTTGTCCTATTAAATTATCAATATTAAGACCAAATGTTTTAATTACATTTAATAACACATTAAAAAGTCCTAAACCGGAAGTATCATCTACTTTTAAAAATTCAAGAAAATATTCTTCAGTTTTTATTTTGTTATTAGACATGTTTAGACATCGAATAATAAGAGTTATTTGTTACTGATGACAAACATCCGGGGTACAATCAAGAATAATAGACAAATACTTTGCATCTTTAATAATTATAATTATAGAATTTCTAACGTTGAAAGCTAAAATAGAAATTAATTCATTTTGACTTTTATGGCCTAAATAATGATGATGAATTTCATGATTTTCTATACGTCTAACGTGGTCTTCCACTATAAAATCAAATTTTGTCATTATTTGAATTTCTCCCAAAAATTACCATTAGAATGTTGAAAAAGTTTTTCAGTACAACCTCGAAATGACAAATTATATTTTGATAAATATTTGACAGCAACAATTATTTTTTTTAAATCTTGTCTCCAACGTTCTTTCTGTTTTGAATTTTTTTGTTGTAAATCTTCATCAATTTATTATTATTATTATTCAATCTTAGTTTTAATTCATTCCAAGAATTCATGTAAATAAGATGTTGATAACTATTTTCATATTTTTTAAGTCTATCAAAAAAGGTGTTTCCAATCATTAAATCCATCATTCACTTGAGAAATTTTATTGTTATAATTATTTGGTTTGAACAATTTACAACAAAAACAATACACTTTATCAACTTGCTTTGAGTAAATTAGCCATTTTCGATCGCTCATCTTCCCGTTGCTTAACTTTCTAGTGTAAGAAGCATAAGAAAAATGTCTAGATGTTTTATTTTTAGGATACACAAAATTTGATTAACTTATTGGCCCTTTTCAATCAAAATATCTCTTAACTTATTGTCAAGATTATCCCAATTTCTAGGATCATAAATATCAAAAAGGTGGAATAAATTGTTCATTGTTTTCATTTGGGCCATTTTCTTGCTCATTTGAAACATATTCATGTCTAGCATTATCTTGCTCATTTAAAACATTTTCATTGGTGATATTCTCTTGCTCATTTGAAACATTTTCATTTGTAACATTATCTTGCTCATTTGAAACATTTTAATGTGTGATATTTTCTTGTTCATTAGAAAAATTGGTTTTTTTTTTCAAAAACTTATTCATTGATCCTATTTGAGTTTTTATTCAATTTTTTGTTTTTGTTTTTTTTTTTCTTTTTTCACTCCCGGACAAATGTTTTCGAGGCAACATTTGTAACAAATAAGTAAATAACAAACAAACAACCACATAATAACGAAATAACAAAAGAGAAAACAGGGATTGCGAGACTACCTTCTAGGTCGATACCAAAATCCCAACAAATATGAAGTTTCTCAATGACAAAATCCCAACAAATCTGAATTTTGAAACTGTATATATTAAGCACTACAAATAAAAAGGCGAAATGCATAACAAGAATTCAGAAATCAGAAATCAGAAGGAATAAAGAAGTAAATATTGCAAAGAATAACAAATTAATCCGGAAAAAATAAAAAATTGCTAACATACATACCCTTTAGAATTTCAGAAAGATAACCAAGTACCCAACTATCAAAGAATCCAAGAATCCAAACGTGTTGACAATTAGCCTGAAATTAGAACCGTGAAATCAAATTTCAGAAACTCACAAACCTGTGAAATCATAATTGTAGTATGTGATTTCAGAAGAATAAAATAAGAAATTAGAAAGAAACGTGAAATCAAAAATACACAAACGTGGAATCTGCCAATATGCTAACCGTGAACCCAATTTCAGATTTTAGAAATTAGAACGATGAAAGAACCAACTTTAGAAATCATGATTCGTGAACCCAACTTCAGAATAATCAGAAATTAGAATCGTGAAGCTAACAAGTACAATTTCAAAATTTCTTGAACAGTGAACCACAGAACCAATTTCATAATTCTAAAATCGGACCCAATTCCTAATCGAGAATTATGGTGACGTCTCACGATTGGAATCAACAAAGTGAACCCAAATAATTGAAACTGTGAAAGATTTAAGAAGTAAGAACTGTGGATTGTACTCGTGAAACTGTGATTCTATGAAAAAATTAAGAATTGAAACTATATATGATAACTGTGAACGGTGAACAATGACAATTGATGTAATACCGTGTTTTTAAATTATAGAGATTTTGAGTTAATCTTGGTGTGATTAAGATTAATTAGGTTGTTGTATGAGGTTGATTAAGATTAATTACGTTGTTGTATGAGTTTGGGTGATTAGAAACCCAATTGAGTAAAGTTTGGAGTTGAAATATACCAAAGCAGGCTACACGGGTCGTGTATGGTCACACGGGTCGTGTAACATTCCTTAAGAAAGCATGCAGTAAGCCTTTTAGACCTATATGGGGCGTGTGAGCCTACACGGGGCGTGTAGGATTTGTTCAAGAAGCAGTCCGTGGGCAAAAACAGACCTACACGGGTCGTGTAGGTCTACACGGGTCGTGTAGGCCTGACAGCACTATATAATGTGCAGAAAATGCTCATTTCGGGAAATATACACCTAAATTCGATTTCAGAGCATTCTAAGGCGATTTTCCGCCAAATTGAGCCAGGAGATGCGTAAGGAAGAGTAGGGAGACTTCAATCTAACCCCGTAAATGTGCTCTTGATTCCTAAATCATCAAGGTGAGTAATTTCTTGATTTTGGGGTTTTGAAACCCTAACTTTCAATTTCATGATTTTGCCATATATTATTATATATGTTGTTAGTAGATTGTTAGTAGATGCCTTTGGAGAGATTTGTGAGATTATTGTCGAGTTTCTATGGTGAATTAGTAGAACCGCGAATTTGGGGGTTTCGGTAAATATTGAGTTAATATTACCGTTTATACTCTTTTGTTTCCTCTTTTGATTTATATATCTTTGAGATAGATATAATTGAGATGATTGTGGATATTGGAGAATTGATTTAGACTATGGTGAAATAACCAAGTCTAGCGAACAGGAGCCCGGTACGCGTAATTCGGGGGTTCCAAACACTAAGTTGTTATCAGATGAGTACTCTTACGTACTTGAGTAGAATTCTACCTTGTGGTAAACTGAATATATATATATATATATATATATATATATATATATATATATATATATATATATATATATATATATATATATATGTTAGGTTGTTATTGTCGTAATCAAATTGTGGAGTAAATTGTTATCTGTGAATAACAACAACCGAGTTGAACATACATATTGATTGTATAAACTGAGTAGATGTTAGTGTAGTCACATTAAAGAGTTTTGAGTCAAATTGCATAGCCATGAGGGCTATTGAGCTGGAGTAGAGTTGGAGTGATTATCTTATCTATGGATAACAAGAGATGAGTTGCAACCTATATTGAGTATAACAGTAGAGTATGTGATAAATTGGTTGAGTTAAAGAGTCTTTGAGTTTAATTGTTATAGGCATGAGAATTGCTATGATTGAGTATAAGTTGTTTGTTAAAAATGAATATATGTGAGAATGTGGTCGAGTTACAAGTAGTATTAAGTGTGATATTTTTATTGAATTGATGTTATTAAATATTAGCTGGTATTTGTAAAGCTAATATGTTTACAGATTTCAGAGTTAAGAGAAAGTGGATAATTGCTAATGAGATTAGCAAAAGAGAATGATAAAGATATTTACTGAGAGGGATTACTGGAGTGTAATTGAAATTACTCACTAAGCTTTATAAGCTTACACTTGAGTTGTATGTTGTTTTGCAGGTATCTGTAGCTGTGATAGGGGAAGGCATGTGATAAAGAGAGACAGACGACTTAGAGCCTGTCATTTAGTTGTAATAGATTTATTTGTAATGCCTGGTCAAATTTGTAAGGACCTTTTTGTGTAATTAATTATGTTGATAACATCTTGTTTCCATGGTTTGAGTACAAGTATGCCCATTTTGATGTGTTATTGTTTGAAAATGTTTGGGTGTACTTTGTATGAGAAACCGGGCGTTACAATTGAGGAAATCGATGTTTCTCACGGTCTTCTTTAGCGTCCCTTCGATCTCCGTACTCGTGAGTGGTGAGCGATCATCTCCCTTGGAAACTAGAGCCGCATCATTAAGGTGGAACTTGAACACGTTACCGTTTAGAAATTGTGATCCCCAGATCTGCTTCCGTCTTCCTGATTATGGATTGGACACAGTTAGGCTTAGCTTAAAAGTATTGCGCTAATGTTAAAAAATGGACTAGAACTATAAACACCCATTATAAATTAGGAGCCCTTTAGCGTTTGGGGGACCCGGGGCGGGTCCCTATACCAGACCCATGGGCGGGCCGTAGCCGCACCCGCACCCCTGGACTTGTTTCCTTTGACTATATCTTTAATCAATTATAATCCAGTCCTTTTAATTGATTCCAAATTAATTCTAGATTAATATATCAATTAAATTATTCTTTAGTTTCTAATTAATTTTTTTTCAATACATTAATAAACTAAATAACCTTTCCTTTATTTTGACTCTGAATGTTTTTCTGGGTTCTAAGGGCAACCCAAAAGGACCCTACCTTTTATCAGAAGTATCACAACAAGTTGATGACCTTGGACATTATTCCAACAATAAAGTCATTGACTTTGTGTATGCAATTAAATCACAGAGATTATGTATGCAATTAAGTCACTAACATTGTTTATAGAATCAAGTCACTTATATATGCATGCAATTAAGTCAATGGTATTGTTTATTAAGTCATGAAAAAACAATTCCATTCCAAAGTAGATTAAAGACAAAGAAAAATTCATTCCAGAAGCAATTCTATTTCAGTTAAGTCAAAATACAACTCCATTACAATCACACTGAATACATCAAAAGATTAAAGACAAAGAAAACAAACAAAACAAAAAGATCATTAATTTGTGATGGGACAACTTCCATTTCAACAACTCTAATTGGTGGTCCATCTTCAACTTGTACATGTTTAACGCATATTTTAAATAAACAACTTTTAGTGTAAGATGATATGCTTCAGTTTCAACAATCTTCCTTGACTTTAGGTTCCCTTTTGAATCTTTTTTATCCACCCACTCTCAGAAGTCATATTTTCCTCCTTCAGACTAATACAAAAGGTTATATAAGAACACAAAAAATCGAATATCAAACATTACTTAGGAATTAGGCCACACTTTGAATTTGGTATTCTGTCGTCCGGGATGTCTTAACACGAGATGGTAACCCACATTTGCAAGGCTTTGATATTTGAATATGGTGATTTCGTGAGGAGGAAGAAGAAGAAGGCATCATCATTGAAGAGGCTAGAATTAGGGCTTAAATGAGTAAGCAACCGAAGAATACAACTTCTACTAATAACTGTTACCCTCAAAAGCCACGTAGATGCCATCTATATTCCACGTAGATGCCAATTAGGCTGCAACATGCTATTCCCGGTCATAAGGATGTATCATGAACAAAATAAATAGTTTAATGACAAATAAAGGACGAAAAAAGTAAAGTGACCAAACATGAACAAAAAAATAATTAGTTACCTTTCTAAGTCATTATTCCTTTAAAAGATGATATTCAACTTCGGTCTATTAAACCCTATTCTAGTTCTAGGCTAATTTTATGGTTTAATGATTAGATCTATCTTAATTATTACATTAAATTTATTATTATATTATCATTACATTATTGGATAAAAAATAAACAAATAAATTGGATTACAAAACAATTATAGATAAAAATAAACAAATTCTTACTACCTTATTTTTCTTTCACGGGAATGGGCTGTCGGCCCATGTTATAATTTAAATGGATTTTTAGGGTTACTTATTACACTAAAATTAATCACGGTCACAAGAAAACAATAAAGTTGGAAAACTAAATTAGAGAAGAAATGGAAACAGCACAAGCCACCGCCGATGATGGCAAGATGGTGGTGTACGACGGTGATAAGTGTGCGCAATGAGGAAGGCTTAATATGCGACGGGGAGGAAGGCTTAACAACCACCTGATGCAAGCTGTCGGTTTCTGCACATGGGGAAGGCGAGGATGTCCAGCCATGGCGACCATCCGACGAACACCAACCTTTTCCTGCTCCGGCGAATAATGGCTTTCTTCGACGAACAACAACCTCTGGCTTTCAACGGCTCCGAAGAGCCTCCGGTGTGCCTCCGACAAGCCTCCCCGCGTGCCTCACTGAGATAAAAAAAAGACTATAAACTGATGAGTTGTATATTGGTATGTTGTTATTTCTTCGTCTCTTCTATTCATTAATAAATTTTTTACATACTTTTCCAAAGTTAAATGTATGTGTAAAGGGATTTATAATCTCTTTTTGTTAGGTTTTAAATCTATAAATTAAATGGTATTGTTATTGTAATTTGTGGGATATATTATATTCTGTATGTTTGCCTACAAGTTATTGGAATTTGCAAATGATATTTTCTAGAAAGATGTAATAGTTTTTGGAAAATAAAAAAGAACAACTGACCACCAACAAAAATTATCAAACATAGGGCGGAGTGTAGATATAAAATAGGGTGGAATGTATAAATAAAAACCTTATTCTACTCAGGTTGTTTTTTGTCATTTGAATCGGTAGCGTTAAAGGAAGTGGTGTCTCTCAAGTGTGGAATGTCAGTATGTCACTAACCAGCCGTTCTAAAAAAAACTTATGTACTACCTCAGCTACCACCATTTATTGTTTTTTTTGGAACAAAAAACCTACACTACTCTTAAATAACCACCTATTTCCCTTAACGATAACTGAACCCTCAATATACCTAACATTAAGGTTATAGAGCGATGCCTTGGCCAAGAGGCAATTTGGCAACACCATTTATGGCTATTCTATGCTTTTATCACATAGATGTCATCTAAGTCATCATCACTTATTGCTATTCTATGTTTTTATTAACAAGTGATGCCTACAACATTTTTTTAAATAAATTAATTTCATTAATTTTAATAAAAAACATCCATCTTGATTTAAATCAGAACATAATATTTCATTAAGTAAAAATAAAAATTACGTAAAACTTAGAAATTAAAATAACATAATAACATAATTATGAAATTAACGACTATAAATAATACTTTGCTTGGATTTGTGATTTCATCGTCACAGTCGTTGCGTAATTTTCAATGGAAATTGACTCACGTCTTGCATTAACAATTGTATTTCTGCGAGTTGGGTTTTTTTTGCCATATGCTTATCCAAAGTTGTTCATAAACCTAACTCTGTCCGCATTTTTCGAAGTTGGAACGAAAGGGTGCTAATCGAGGAAGTTGAGGAAGTCGCTTTCCCATTTCGTTTTGTCCGGTCTCTACCCATTGGATGAGAAGGTGCTTCAACTTCTTCTACATTGTCATTGTCATCGTTAAGGTCGACTCCGACACGACCATGTGAGGAGTGAGGACACTTGATAGGAGCCATAATACGTTGTTTTGCTTCGTTTGGAAGCCGTATACATATTCTCCATTGATGCAACTAGCTTCCAGTTTTGGCTATGTCTTATGATAATCTTTTGATAAACTTGTTATGCTTTTATGTTTTGGAAATGGAAGTTTTTGGGTGTAGTTTATATGTGAACCGGGCGTTACAATTCGTGGAGATAAGTAATTTATTTATATGTAGTCAATCATTTTCTATTTTAGTTATATCATAAGCATAATTAGTTTCAGGAATATTAAATAAATTAAGTAAGAAGATATATGTTCATGTATAGTCAGTCATGAAGCTGATGCAGCACTTGAGCTCTTATTTGTTAAACAGAAAATTTAATACACCTTTTCTTGCTTCTGCTTTCCTATCTCCAATACTATTTCCATCAATTTCTCCTTCATCATCACTAGCATGACTTAGACTATGAATCATCAACACGACATCATGGGATGGCTTGCTCATTTCATCGTCACTTGATCCAGAATATTGGACTTTATAGCTTCCATCGTAAATATCGTAAGTTACAACGAGTGATAAATCATGTGCGTTCAACTTCTCTTTCTTCACCTTTTGTTTCTTAAGCATATAGTATCTCAATAGGTGATATTTTCTATTACAATAATTACAATCATATCCGAATCACCAATTAACTTCTTCTCATGCTTTGATTCAAATATCAACTTAGACTTTCCTATCGGTTTAGTAGTTTTGTGAATGATTTCGAAGATTTATTGCGATAGTTTCCTGCATCAACACATGGTTTCTTGTAAGATTTCTTTGCTTAATTGTTATTTGTGTACAGGGCAACAACTTCTCCATCAATGTTATACTACTCAACTTCCTTTTCTTCAACCTCTTCATTAGATTCAACACCCTCCGATTGAACAGTCCCTGATAATAAAGCAATCGGCCCTCCATAAGGTTTATCTTCCATTAACTCTTGTACATCGTCTTTATGAGATTTTATCAAATTGAACAACTCACTCAAGGAATACGTATCCATGTGCTGATGAGTTTTTAGCATAACAGTGATGCTTCTCCACTCATTCCTCAAGCATTTCATGAATTTTATGTTGATCTTGTGAGTACTTTTGTCGACTTTGTACTTTTCAAGTTTGTAGATTAACATGCAGAATCATTTGTATGTTTGATCAATGGATTCACCGTCTTTTTGCTTCAATTCGCTGAATTCATAAAGAGTATTGATAATTACACTCTTTTTTAGCTTTTCAGTCCCCTCATATCAGATCCTAAGCTTATCTCGAATCTCCTTAGCCGATTACAGCCTCGAACATGTGCATAAACATTCCGCGATAGTCCTTCTCACAACTCACACATGCATCTCTTATCGTTTTTCAAATTTCTTTTTGTTTGCAACAATCATCACTTCAACATAAGTTCCTAGACCAAAACAACCTTCCACATTTGCGAATGGACCTTTGATAATGGACTCTTCAAAGGTCTTCATCAAGTCGGGTGAGATAATCTTCCATTCTGCCAGTTCATTGGTTGTAGTGTTCTGACAGGAGCATCAGAGCTTCAGTTGTAGAGCCAAGGACAATGACATAGTTAATCATCATTGCATTGTTATGGAGATTTACCATTGAATAGTTGAAAAACATGATCAAATTGGCCAAGAGACCGAAGAATTGAGAACTCCAACTTGAATTTTGTTGTTTGATCCCCATCACTTATGTTATTACGAATTGTACAATTATGATTCATTAAACATATAATAAACATCTTTTTTTTATGTATACCAGGTTACTATGTTTTCCGGTGTTGGAGAATTGCAGTTACGATAAAATAGAACAACAAAGGAAATGCAAATGGAGTAGTTTAATATATTTCATTCTTGTCACCGACATGTTTTGTGTTTGACTATATATATTTTATGGTTATCGTTTTGAGTTTGGACATGTGTATCAAATTACATTATGAAATTGATAGTCGAAACTTGAAATTGATAGTCGAAACTTGATTTGGTTGATTGTTGTTGTCGACACTCGATACTTGTCACTTGAATCTTGGGAATGGTAAATCGATTGTGAGCTTCCGACGTGGGTTAGCAAGACATCGTGACTGAGAAGTGAGAACGACGAATCGGTCGTGACTTGGTAAGTGAGAGAACAAGAATCAGTTCATAGTTGCGACTTGTGACTTGCCAGATGCGAGAATGAGGGAAACGAGAATCGCCTCATCGCCTGACGATTGGATTTGGATTTTAAAGTCTGTAAACGTAATGCGCGATTTGCGACTCATCAGATGTAACCAGAAGGAGTAAAGATTATAGAGGTAATTTAATAATCAATATATTTTATTTATATTTAATATAATAACTCTTAAACGGTTTTCGGGCAGGCACCGTTTAATTTTTCCCAAACCGCAAACCGAACCCATAAACCGCTTAAACAAACCACTTAACCCGTTAATCGAATCGTTAACCGTTTAACCCGAAACCGTAAACCGCATAAGGTTCGGTTCGGCGGTTTTGTGGTTTAATTCGAATAACGCTCACCCCTAAGGGCAATATGGTAAATCCAAAACGTTTTGTTACTTAAGGGTAAAATAGTCTATCTCTTTCTTTTATTTAAATTACAATGATTATATAATATGGAAAATGATTATAAATTATAAAAAATATTTAAAATAAATCTTTGTGCATATATGATATTTTGTAAGTTAAAAAGGGTAAATACGAAATTTAGATTTTAGGCCGGACAAATACGATATTTTACTGTTTAACGAGGGTATATACGAAATTCACCCAAAAATAAATTTCATAGCTGTACTAGTTTCGTAACAAAATTCCGTTGCTAAATTTCTATAAAAACAAGTTCTATAGCTAAATATCTAAGGAAATAAAGGACGTAACAAAATCCGTAACAAGGGTACCAACGTATATTGATTCCATTGCAAAACAGCTACCGACCACAATTCCGTAGAACATTTCCGTAGCTACTTATCTACGGAAATTCATTTCATAGCAAATTAGCTATGGAAATTAATTCCGTAGCAAAATAACAACGGGTTATAATTCCATAGCAAAATAACTACGGATTGTATTTTCGTAGCAAAATAAGCACGGATTGTATTTTCGTAGCTAAATAGCAACGAAAATCTAGTCCATAGCAAAATCGGTAGCAATATAGCAACGAAATTTGATTTCGTGACAAAAACCGTAGTTATTCTTGTTTTCGCTACGGAATTTTCATTTCGTGACAAATGTCGTAGTAAATTTCCTACGGAAAGTTATTCTGTGGCATATACCGTAGCAATTTGGCTACGGAAAAGTCTTCCGTAGCACATTTCTGTTGCTATTTGGCTGTTTTCTTGTAGTGGATCTGTAAAACAAAATGAATGAAAATTCTCAAAACGGTTGACGAATTCCTAATACCCCTTGAAGAGTCAAGATCTCAATAACAAGCACTACGAAAATAAAATATGAACACAACAATATAATATTAACTATGAAGCAATTTGATTAATCTCATACCAATTACAAGAATAAGCTCAATTGATAGTGTATAAAGAGCTATGACAAAAACCGCAACTAATCTAAAGACAAACACCATATATATACTTACAAGGGTCGGTGTTGTACTGACTAATCGATACATTACACATAGACATTACATTGAGATGTAACATTATGCTCACACTAACTTACGCATATGGTTAGGAACACATTAGTCCACATATACAAAATACACATATCACCTAAGGAGCTTCACAAGCTCTCCAGACATCATTAACAAAACTATCACTTCGGTAGATAGGCTCTTCGGTAATGTTGACTTCGGTAGCTCCCTTCAACATAAGAGAATATTACAACAAAGTTGTACTCTACAAAATGTTTGAGAAATGAAAAAGGTTCTTTTGAAAACGACTTTCTACTACCTAAAAAAGAGTTTTTAAAAGGGGCTTATCAACTTATATATCTCATTGCCACCACTTAAGGCAGTCTAAATATTTTTTTGGATACTTATTTTGTTGTCACCACATAAACTAGTAAGCACTTTTATCAAAAAGTGTTTATTGAGTTAAATAAACAATGTAAAACACCCAAAAACGGTAGAAGATATATTAACAATAGTTTCATATTTTTAATCATTTTATTACACATGTCAGACCAAATGCTATATAAAATATTAAGGTTTAAACATTATATTACTCTATTAGTTACCGTTTAAAATTATTTTTAAGTATATAAACAAAAATATGGAATATTACTCAAATTATTATTATCAAAGAAAATTGTTTGGTATAACCTATTGTTAAAGAAAATGTTTTATTGTCAAAATTAGGGCCGAAAAATATGTACCACAGAAAACCAACCAACATGTTACTAACCGAACCAATAAAATTGGTAGCCAATATGTTTGACAGTCAACATGTTTGGTTGGTAGTACCATACCAATTAAGTAATCATGGTACCGTAATGGTATAAAATCGTAGATACCACGGTAGTACCGTACCAACCAAATTCATATATATATATATATATATATATATATATATATATATATATATATATATATATATATTGAAAACATATTTCAATTGTCATGTGGTTCAGTGTTTACAACTTTAAAAGAATGAGTATTAGTCATTTAGCCACAATAGTCGATAGTTATTACCATATTAAATTCAGAAATTAAAAATTAACAACAATATTACTTCAATAAAAGTGTTTAATAAATGAAAATAATCACATAGCTAATTACTTGGTATATACCATTACCAACTTATACCGACCAAACTTGATGGTAACCAAACAAGTTGATACCAAGTATAATTGGTATGATATTGGTAGCAAAATTTTTGTACCAACTATAGTTGGTACGGTACACGGTTTAGAGAAAAACGAATTGGTACCGTACCAATTCCACCCCTAGTCAAAATTATTTGTAACAGATATTGTTAACCAAGTATACGGTTTCATTCGATACTAGCCAGTTAGTTCATAAAGTTATCTCGCACCGGGCTTAACTCGTCCTTGTATAGGACATATCTACACTAACGGGTATGGTCATGGCTTTAAAAACCTGAAGCACTATAAACTAGGTTTAGGGAATATTCACTCGTTAACTAAAGATAACTGCTAATCTGTTAATTTTTTTTAATTTATCAATTTGCCCACGAAACAAATCAGAAAATTTCGATATAAAACTCGGTCCATTTCTATAATTTACTCAATTTTGTTATCGTTTTAGATCAATTTTCTTGTCTCAGCTCTATCGGCCGGTCTTTTATCTTTTCTAGCAACTGTCCCGCTTCCTTCTTACCCTTTTAATTTCTGATGTCTGACATCGTAATGCCATATGTTTCCCTCAAAATTGCTTCTGCATTCTTTTTGTTGTACTCGGATCCCCACTTAATAACCATAAACAGAAGGGGCTTAACCTCTGCTTGACCTATAGCAAATTTCCCTTCCTCGTCAGTTGAAAGTATTGCGAGAATGGCTAATGCTTCATTCTTCAACACACCCAATGGTTCCTTAAATAGCTCCATCAAAATGGGGATCACACCCGCCCTCACCGCCCTTCTTTTGTTACCATGATCTAAACATAAACTAAATAAAGCAGTAACCGAGTCCTTCTTTCCTCTCTGAGTACCTTCAGTCAACAGTAACATTAGAGGTGGTATCGCTCCTGCAGCACCGATGGTTACCTTGTTTTCGTCAACTACACTGAGGGTGAAAAGGATTGCCGCTGCATTCTCCCGTGCTTTCATGCTACCTTCCTTCAACACATGAATGATCCCTGGGACTGAAGAATATGTCTTCAAAATTCAACAATATTTTATTCAAAGGCTGCAACACTTATTTTCAAATGGCTGCTAAAGATGATATTCAAAGATGTGGCTGCAACACTTATTTTCAAATGGCTGCTAAAACAAACTTCAAAGATGGCATGTAGAATTTTTTAAATGAGCCATTTTTTTTTTCTTTAAGTGGCATGCAAAGTTTTTAGTATAAATAGGTTAGAAACCATCTCAAACAAAACACACCAAAACATCTTCTCTTCTTATTCATCTTCTTATTAATACAAAAGAGTTATAAACTCTTTGTATTTTTGTATTCTCCCAAACATTTTGTAAACACTACAAAATATAGTGAATTGGTTCTCGGCTTCCTCCGCCCGTGGTTTTTCCCGATTTGGGTTTTCCACGTAAATCCTCGTGTCTCTATTTTATTTACTTCATTCGTATTTTCCGTTGTGATTATTATCGTTTGATAATTTTGATCCTATTCCGCATTGAGCTAATATTGTCTAAAGTCAATTCGGATCCGTCGTATTTTACAACAATTGGTATCAGAGCGTCCGGGTTTTGATATTAGCTTGTTGGGATCATTTTATCAAGTAATAAATCATGTCTTCGGTGAAATACGATATTCCGCTGCTGGATCGGAATACCCGATTTCCGCTGTGGCAAGTAAAGATGAGAGATATTCTCATTCAGATGGATTTACACAAGGCGCTCTTGGGCTTCGAAAGGATGCCCAATACATGGACCGAAGAAGAAAAAGAGATGAAAGATCTGAAGGCTTTATCCCAGATTCGTTTGCACTTGTCAAACGATGTTTTACAAGATGTTCTAAAAGAAACGTCGGCGGCTGCTTTGTGGCTGAAGTTGGAGCAGTTATTGATGACAAAGAGCTTACCGAACAAGTTGCATCTAAAGCAACGGCTGTTCAATCTCAAGATGATTGAAGGAGGCTCATTAGCTGAACATTTGTCCACATTCAAAGAGTTAATAAATAACTTGGAGAATATGGATGTTCAGTATGAAGATGAAGACTTAGCTTTATTTTTGCTGTCATCGTTGCCCGAATCCTACAGCCATTTTCGTGATACGATCATCTACAGCCGTGACACTCTTGTTTTAGATGAAGTCTTTACAGCTTTGGATTCTAAAGAGAAGATGAAGCATATTACCGATGGTGGTTCAGGTGATGCTAAAGCCGAAGGTTTGAATGCCAGAGGAAGAACAACAGAGAGAAGTAGAACTTCTCAATCTTCCAACAGAACCAGATCTAAGTCAAAAGGCAAACGAAAGTTTTGCAACTATTGTCACAAGAAGGGACATGTGTTTGAAGAATGTTTCAAGTTGAAGAATAAAGAAAAAGAGAAGGCGGCAGCAAATGGTAAACAAGCTAGCACTTCGGGTGAAGCCGATGTAGCAGAGGTCGAATGTATTGGAGAACTCTTGACAGTTTATTCAGATAAACTGGATTCCACTGGTGATTGGATACTCGACTCTGGTTGTACTTTTCATATGTGTCACAACAAAAGTTGGTTTTACACATTTGAAAAGGTTAACCAGGGCTATGTGTTGATGGGTAACAATACTACATGTCCAGTTCTTGGACATGGTTCAGTCAGAATCCGTATGTTTGATGGCGTTATCCGAACCATTGGGGATATTAGATATGTCCCTGATCTCAGAAGAAACTTGTTATCTCTAAGTTCCTTTGATAAAAAGGGATACGAGTTTGCCGGTAAAGGTGGAGTTCTCAGGGTGTTCAAAGATGGTTCCGACAAACTGAGAGCCAATCGAAAAACCTCCGACCTCTACTTTCTTGACGGGCAAACAATTTCGAGTGATGCTGCTGTTGTTTCAAAGTCTCTTTCTGATCCAGATCAGTCCCGTCTTTGGCACCTTCGACTCGGCCATATGAGTTTTCAAGGCATGTCAGAATTGAGTCGAAGAGGTTTACTTGGTCAACAAAAGATTGTTGATTTGGATTTCTGTGAAGACTGTGTATATGGCAAGGCAAAACGAGTGAGGTTTGCAAGTGGTATCCATACAACAAAAGGACCACTCGACTATGTCCACTCGGATTTATGGGGACCAGCTCGAGTTGCTTCTAAAGGTGGAGCTAACTATATGCTCACTATCATTGACGATTTCTCCAGGAAGGTGTGGTGTTTCTTCTTAAAACATAAAGGAGATGTTTTCTCTACCTTCAGAGACTGGAAAGTTCAGGTTGAAAAGCAATCAGGATTGGTGGTAAAGTATCTTCGTATGGATAATGGACTAGAGTTTTGCTCAGAAGAGTTTAATGCCTATTGCCGAAAGGAAGGCATTACTCGACATCGCACGGTAGTCCATACGCCTCAACAAAATGGTGTAGCCGAAAGAATGAATCGCACCATTATGGAGAAGGTCCGGTGTATGCTTTCTAATTCCAACTTGCCAAAGTCCTTTTGGGCGGAGGCTGCTTCTACTGCTTGCTATGTTATCAACCGATCACCGTCACGAGCAATAGAAAAGAAAACTCCGTATGAGTTATGGTCCGGGAAACCTGCCGATTATACACATCTGAAACCTTTCGGATGTCCAGCTTATGCACGAGTTGACAATGGGAAGTTAGAACCGAGAGCACTTAAATGTGTCTTTCTTGGTTATAATCTAGGAGTTAAAGGTTACAAGTTATGGAGCAATGATCTAAATAAAATCATCATCTCAAGAGATGTTACTTTTGATGAGTCTGTTATGATTCATCAAACTTCCGACTCTACAGAAGATACAGTCGCATCATCAAAAGCAAATGAAGAGAAAGCTCAAATGGAGGTGGAGTTTCCTACTTCACCTGTCAACATTCCGAGTCCAGTTGAGCAACCAGAGTCTTCCTCGCCAAATAAGCATGTAGTTGTTGAAGAAACAACAACTTCACAACCACAAGCTACTACTCGAAGCATTGCAAGAGATAGGCCAAGAAGACAAATTGTTCCTCCAAAGAGGTATGCTGAAGCTGAACTTGTTGCTTATGCTTTTATTGTTGCTAATGATATTGAGTCGGAAACGGAGCCTCTAAATTATGATGAGGCTATCAAATCTAAAGACTCAAGTGATTGGATGATTGCTATGCATAATGAGATGGAATCCTTGCAAAGAAATGGTACTTGGGATTTAGTTCCTATTCCAAAAGGGAAAAAGCCAGTTAAATGCAAGTGGGTCTACAAGCTCAAAGAACCTGTTAACCCGAATGAGAAACCAAGATATAAAGCTCGGTTGGTAGCTAAAGGCTACAGTCAAATTGCAGGCATTGACTATACTGACATCTATTCCCCAGTAGTCAAACATACTTCTATTCGTGCATTGTTGGGGTTAGTTGCTTCAAATGATTATGAGTTGGAGCAACTAGATGTTACTACAGCTTTCCTAAATGGTGAGCTTGAGGAAGAGATTTTCATGCAACAACCTGAAGGTTTTGTAGTTCCTGGCAAGGAGGACTACGTATGTAAATTGAAGAAATCTCTCTATGGCCTCAAGCAGTCTCCTAGACAATGGTACAAGAGGTTTGATTCTTTCATGACCAGTCACAAATTCAGCAGGTGCACCTATGATAGCTGCGTTTATTTCAAGAAAGGTGACGATGGTTCAAAGATCTACTTACTCTTGTACGTGGATGACATGTTGATTGCAGCAAAAGATATGAAGGAGATTCAGAAGTTAAAAGACCAGTTGAAAGCTGATTTTGAAATGAAGGACTTAGGAGCTGCCAAGAAAATTTTAGGTATGGAAATTGTTCGTGACAGGAAGTCTAGGATCTTGCATCTTTCTCAAAAAGGTTACATTGAGAAAGTCCTAAGACGTTTTAATATGCATGAAGCAAAGCCTGTCAACACACCTTTTGCAGCTCATTTCAAGTTATCATCCGCTTTAAGTCCTACTACTGAGACTGATATGGAGTACATGGCACGCGTACCATACTCTAGTGCTGTTGGATCTTTGATGTATGCTATGATCTGCACACGCCCTGATTTGGCTTATGCAGTTATCATGGTTAGTAGATATATGGCGAACCCGGGAAGAGAACACTGGAAAGCAGTACAGTGGATCTTACGTTATCTACGCGGTACGTCTTCTATGTGTCTACGCTATGGACAATCTAACACTGGGGTGGTTGGATATGTTGATTCAGATTTTGGCAAAGACTTGGATAAACGAAGATCCATTACAGGGTATGCGTTTACACTGAATGGTTGTGCTATTAGTTGGAAAGCCCAGTTACAGTCTACAGTTGCACTGTCTTCTACAGAGGCAGAGTATATGGCGATTACAGAAGCAGTTAAGGAAGATATTTGGTTAAAGGGATTATTTAGAGAACTCGATGATAGAATAAAGGTTACCACAATATTCTGTGATAATCAAAGTGCTATCTTCTTGAGTAAAGATCAGATGTTTCATGACCGTACGAAGCACATTGATATTCGTTATCATTTTGTGCGTGATATCATTGAAAAAGGTGATTGTGTCATAGAAAAGATCGATACAGATTATAATCCCGCTGATGTGTTCACTAAAAGTCTTCCAATAGCCAAGTTCAAACTATGTTTGGACTTAATGGGTATTTCTGATCGCAGTTGAGCCTGATTAGGCTCGTGGTGGAGGAAGTATTTCATTTTTCAGGATCAATTTTTCTCTATATGGTGATTGCAATTTATTATGGAGTTTTGAAGTTTGAAGAGTTGTTGGTTTTACCAAATTGGTATACAAGTTTTGTTCCATTTTGAAGTCAAGGTGGAGATTGAAGAATATGTCTTCAAAATTCAACAATATTTTATTCAAAGGCTGCAACACTTATTTTCAAATGGCTGCTAAAGATGATATTCAAAGATGTGGCTGCAACACTTATTTTCAAATGGCTGCTAAAACAAACTTCAAAGATGGCATGTAGAATTTTTTAAATGAGCCATTTTTTTTTTCTTTAAGTGGCATGCAAAGTTTTTAGTATAAATAGGTTAGAAACCATCTCAAACAAAACACACCAAAACATCTTCTCTTCTTATTCATCTTCTTATTAATACAAAAGAGTTATAAACTCTTTGTATTTTTGTATTCTCCCAAACATTTTGTAAACACTACAAAATATAGTGAATTGGTTCTCGGCTTCCTCCGCCCGTGGTTTTTCCCGATTTGGGTTTTCCACGTAAATCCTCGTGTCTCTATTTTATTTACTTCATTCGTATTTTCCGTTGTGATTATTATCGTTTGATAATTTTGATCCTATTCCGCATTGAGCTAATATTGTCTAAAGTCAATTCGGATCCGTCGTATTTTACAACAGGGACAGCACCGAATAACACTATGCTGCCTTTGTTGTCTTTAGAAATTGAGAGGTTAAGAAGCGTTGTCACTACGTGTTCCTGTGTACGGGAATCAGGTGCTGTCAGGAGGTTTGTGAGTAGAGGGATGGCCCCAGCCTGGACAAAGATGATATGGTTATCGTCATTTAATGTTGAAAGGAGACGAATGGCACCGGCGGCAGTCCGCTGATCGTACGGAATTTCGGAATTAAGCTTACAAATTATACTCTCTATCATGGAACGTTCTGCAGGAGTGGTGATCGAACGCCTGGTTATCTACAATGTACAAATGCACGAGTATTTAATAAACCTGGTGCTTCTTCTAATATATAAATGATTATTCGGTCTGGTTAGTCACATTATGACATTTGTTATTTAAGGTTGCATGAAAGTATTCTAACATACATACATACATACATACATACATACATACATACACACACACACACACACACATATACACAAAAACATACATAGATAAATAGATATCTACATACATACATACACTAAAAGTTTGTCCAACCCACCTCTATTTATAAGTTTTACTCTTTTTAAAACTATTTGTTCGACCCCAACTTCATAACCCACTCTATTTTTTGGTAAATGAATTGTATTATTTCAAATATGAGTAATACTATTAATTTTGCACAAAAATAGAGAAGAAGTTTCATCTGTCATTTTTAGTCCCCCTTCTTTTGTTTTTATACATTTGTAGTTATAATTTAAATATAATAATAGATATTTACAACCATGTTATATATTAAATAAAATTAATTAATCCTATTTATAAAACTGAATAATTATGCATGGAATTCATATAAAAGTCTTTATATATTTAAAAATAAGAAAGCATGGTAACATATTTTATAAAAAAATTTACAGAACAATATTATCGAATATTATCCAATACGGATAACATGATATAGAGTATTGTTACAATAAAAAGATAGAATAATTATTGGAGTATTTTTAAACTAACATATAGAAGAGTTGATTTTAACAATTTTGGTAAACCAAAGAAAAATAATATACTAGTAATATACGTTCTGAGTTAAAAATAGTGTGAAAAACATAGATGAGTTCGATATATATCATATTTTACTCAAAAGTACAATAAGAAATTGGAGGTGGGTTGGAGATGTTGAAACCTTTTTGTTTTTTGTATTTATAATAGGTTGTCATTTTATAGTTGTTCTCTCTGTCAGTGAAAAGTTCAAACAATTTATTTAGCCACCAATCACATTAAGAAGGCAGTTTGTGAAGCTGCGACGTCAACAGTTTGGCTGTTTATAATAAATAGAAAAGGAGAGTTCCTACTCAATCTTATCGAAGCGAACGTTTGATAGGACAAAATTTGTACACGGGTAACCCGAAGGTACCGTACATGCCATTCCATCCGTATGACGAATGCACAACAATTAAACCAAAACAATTTTTTAACTTTTAGAGAAAAATATAATTGACACAAATCCTTTTAGTTATGTGGTCATGCATGTCTAATGATTATTTCGTGTAAAGCCAAAACCTACCCCGGAAAAGATTACGTCTATTTATCACGCATTCTAGGATCCATATGTTAGATTTGATAATTGCATATGAAACTACATTTACATATTCACTTCAAAGGAATTAAAAGTAAAGACTTACTTGAATAGTTAATGCTTCAACAATCTTCATAATGACAGTGTCCAGGGTGGGGCGTTCCATCAAATTGAGACTAATGCACTCATATGCTATTTCTTTGAAAGTGTTAAATGAATGACTGTCAATTTGATCTCTTATAGCGGGATCAATTACCTTGTCTGGTTCCTTCTGGTATCGTCGGACTGAAGTCATTAGAAATTCTTGTTCATCCCCAATGCTCCTTTCAGTATAGACCAGCATCCCACTCAGGATTTCAAAGAGAACCACTCCAAACGAGTATACGTCTGATTCTTTCCGGAGGATGCGGCTTTCATGGTAGGTAGGATCCATGTAATGCTGGGTACCGGCAACCTTTGTATAGAGTTGGGTATCTTTCTCATTTCTGAGACCCGATTTCGACAAACCAAAATCACAAATTTTAGCCGCGAAGTTGCTATCTAACAATATATTAGCACTCTTGACATCTCTATGTATTACTCTCTTGTGCTCCCCAAGACCCGAGTGAAGGTAATTGAGTCCTCTTGCTGCCCCTATGCAAATCTTCAGGCGTTGTATCCATGTCATGCAACACATTTGATTTGGGTCACCAAGATGATAATCAAGGCTTTCATTGGTAGCATATTCATATGCTATAATCATCTCATTGCGTTCATCACAGTAGCCAATGAAAGAGATGATGTTCTCATGGTTGAATCTGGAAATCATCTCAACCTCGTTGTGGAACTCATGCTCTCCTTGGCAGCTATCTTTTGCCAGACGTTTGATAGCTGCTGTCCGGTTTTCCCAGCGTTCAGAGAGTTGACCTTTGTAGACTGCACCAAATCCACCGCCTCCGATACATCTTTGCTTACCGAAGTTTTCGGTTGCACGGATAATCTCCTCTAGTGGAATTAGATAATTTTCAAGGTTTACTCTTGAAGAAGACATGGATTTAGATATTCTTGGAAGATTTTGGTAAAGATGTATTGATATGGTACTGCCAGGGGTGACGAACAGGGCAGGGTCTGGCCTTGAAGTATGACACAAAGATTGGACACAGAACAAGTCACGGTCGTGGCAATGGGAGGAGGTAGCAGATGGTCGTTTATGCAGATGGTGGAAGAAGGTAAACCTTATAATTGAGTATTAGAGTGAAAATATATATTTTTTCTATTTAATTCAAGGTTTAGATTACAACATGTATCATTGGCTCCTAAGGAATATTCATAAATTATAAATACAAAAGATAATCTTAATCTTATATATACAATGACAGGTAGAGAATCACCCAAGTGGTTGTGAATAAACACAGAAGGGAATTTGCCTTGAGGTGATGCATAGCCTAAAAGAAATTTAAATTCCTTAAGAACTAATTCGCGGTACCTACTTCAAATGTTACTATTCTTTTGATATTTTTTGTAAGACATAAAATAGATGCAAGAATCCTTAGGAGAATTATAACCATGTAGATAATCCCGACTAATTTTTTATAGCAAATTTATACGATTAGTGGGTAGAACTTAGGTTTCAGCACACTAGTTTTCAGATGATGTTTACGTAATATTGTTGCAAACTAATCTGCTTGTATAATGTCAACATAGGCACATTATTACAAGAAGGGGTGATTGTAACCCTGAAGTAATCTGTCAAATCAAAATATATTAATATTAAGGGCAAAAAATCAATGATAGGTACCTGCTAATAACTACATCGTCATAATCACCACATTTATGATAACTTATCTGTGCGAGTTGTTATTCTAAATATTTTAAAGGAACCCAAAGCATTGACTTTATTAGGTGCATCACATGTAATGTAGATGTTTCAATATTTGTTAATAAGATAGATACTTTCTTTCAGGCATATTGCATTTTATATATTCTTTCTGTTATATCTCGAAATGCAAACAACAGGCTTTTTGGTAATTAATTAAGGCCTGCACATTCACATTTGAAATTTCTATATTTTAAACTGAAACATTACTACCAATAAGCCAATGGGCCTTAGATCTCAGTTTACAGGTTTTACTTCATTTATTGTCATTAGACTCTCACTGTAAGTATATAGTAGTATTGTATTAGATGTATTAGCTTAAACGATTGTTAAATTTCATTACTCATGATACACACTTATATGAAGACGTACACGGTATATACGACCCGGTTGTTTGAGAAAAGCAGGTTATGTCAACTAGATTCCGGGTCTTATAAAGAAGAGGATTTTTAACTCGTACCTAGATTAACATTCTTGCAGCCCCAGTATTCAGTTTATTTTGTAATCCAAACGTCCAACATCTATACAAAGGCTCCAAGTTATACTTTTCCAGCATCAAAATTTTGTTGTTTAATGTTTATGTCTCCATTGACATAAACATAACCAACTCAGAGTAAAATGTTAATTCCATTTGTGAACGAAAAAATTCAATTAATACAAAGCTAAGAAAGCTTCCATATTGTAGGTCCCAATACTAATCCTAGAACGGTATCAATCCAATCAATCACACAATAAGATCACCTTCAATGCACACGATATCATTAATCAATCGTCAAGTACATAAGATGTGTAGATGCTTGAACAAGAATTTTTTCTATGATTGCTAAATGCTCCAAAACAATTAACTAGCCTAATGTAGGCTAAACAAATGTATTTATACCTAAGCTACACAAACCAATGACCTAAAGCCCACAGACCACAAACAAGACCGAAATGGTCAGGCTAGGCCCACCGAAAACCTTAGGTTTTCGGTCATCATGACGGAAATCCTGGGAGATTTCGGTCCCTGGCTGAAATCCTCAAACAGCCTTCAAACTTTGATGTATTCCATTTTAGTCCTTGTAAAATGTAAAGATTAAACCAAATAAATTTGTCTTAACAATCTCCCCCTTGGTTTAATACTTTCATTTAATCTTCAAGCTTCTCTTGGATTTGATTTCAGTTGAACACTGCAGAACATTTCAACAATCTCCCCCTTAACATGGCAATCTTCCCCTTAGCAGGTGACTGGGTATAGATGTTGATAAAATTTAGCACATTTGCAGCGAGAATTTCATCTTTGGATACAATGGTCTTTAGATTTGACTTTTAAAATTCATTGGGCAATCAGTCTTCAGTGAGTGTCTTGAATCGGACATCCAACTTTTGATTTGACTTTGACTTTGACTGGAGTCTGACTCATTATATCTTCTCTTGATCACATTCAGGTGTAAATGTAGTAACAAAATTGACTGAGGAAGAATTCAAACAACTTGTTACATAGAATTTTGGCTTCACCTTTTTCGGGAACAAACTTAGAGTCGAAACTTTTGAACTTTGCTTTTGACTGGCAAATCCTGTGGGTCACAGAGTTATAAACTCTCACCACAGTTGTTCAAGGATTCATCCTTGGCTCAGAATGAGACTCCTCGCAGTATCTGTGTAAACCTGAGGGAACGCACTGCGATTGTTTGAGTATCGGTGAACTACTCGTGGCCGTTTTGATTTTGGCCCCTGCATATCCTTGATCAAAGATCTCAATGCAGTTGACAAGTCAACAAGTTGACTTGGCCCTTGGCGAGACGTTCAATGGTATCCAAACTCTGCGGAGTGTATCATCCTAGTGCCAATTTGAATCCGGTGAAGTTGTTGAGGTCTCACAGCTATTGTGGTAAACAACAACGATCACTGACCCAGAGTTTTGATGTTTCATCAATGCGAGGTAAGATCACATTGAATCACAAACATCTTAATTAGAAGAAAGTTAAGGTTAAGAGTGGTATGAGCGTGTAATATGTCTTGGTTACTAGACATACCCATCGGCTAGACTTTCGAATTGTAATCAGTGTATGGTTTGTTACACTAAGTCATCCAACTATTGAATTTAGAAGCTTTGTAGGTAGGAATGGTTGTTGATGCCTCACATCTACTACTTGTGTTGTAGCAGAGATCACTAGCATAGAGTTTCGAAATATCATCACCACTTGGCTTTGAACGGTGAGTCGTCTATTTCTTGAAACAGAAAGATAGAGGTGGTTAAGAATGGATTTGTGCGTATGATAGATTACGGTAAGCAATCTAACCATCGGCACAGATTTTGTAACTCTCGACTCTGAGTGGTTTTACTCAAAGTGTCTAGAAGTTTGTGTTACAGAAGAAACATTCAGATTTGGTTAAGAAAGGTTGTCAGTGCTTCAAACTTACTATGATGTAAAAGTAAGAATCACTAGCATTAAAGTGTTTCCTCAGCAGTGAGTGGTATTACTCGGTGCATCATCGGTAGGTAAAGAATGTCTTAGTGAGTCACGGTAATAGTGAGTCACATCTTTGACATGAAGTTTTGATCTGTATTCTTGATTGGTATTTATCAAGAACATTGACAATCATGCAAATTGTATAAAATATATTTGGATTTATAATTTTCTGAAAAGAAAGACATGAAATGAAAAACATATTTTGGAATTTTAAGTTTAAAACGAAAAGTAAAGACATAAAAAATAGAAGACATATTTTTGTATTTTTAAAGTTTTGTAATTTTTGTTTTGTTTTTAATTCCCCCCCTAAATTTGTGCATGGAAGAGAATTGCAGAAGTAAAAACCATGAACAAATTTAACTAAACAAAAATAAAGTAAAATATTTACAGAACCGATTTAATAATCAGTGAAACGTATCATTTTCAACATTTCGACCAGCACATTGAATAGAGCTTTTGCAACAGGCTTTGTGAACAAGTCCGCCACATTGTTATCTGTGTGGACTTTTTCCAAATGAATTAATTTGCGCTCGTAGTAATCTCTAATGAAATGAATTTTTATGTCAATGTGCTTAGTCTTAGAATGCTGGACCATGTTTTTCACGATTTGGATAGCAGCTTCATTGTCGTAGAATATAGGAGTAACAAGAAAATTCATACCATAATCAAGGAGTTGATGCTGCATCTAGATAACCTGAGAACAATAGGCCGAGGCAGCAACATATTTGGCTTCAGCTGTACAAGTTGACACGGTTTGTTGCTTTCTGCATTGCCAAGAAATTAGCCTGTCTCCTAGAAACTGACATCCAGCGCTGGTGGATTTTCTGTCAATTTTGCACCCACCATAGTTGCTATCTGAAAAGGCATATAAATCAAATTCACGGTTCTTTGGATACCAGAGACCATATTTAGGTCTTCCTGTTAGATATCTAAAAATCCATTTGACAGCATCAAGGTGAGGAGGTTTAGGATTGGCCTGATATCGAGCACATTGGCAAGCTGCAAAAAAGACATCCGGTCTGCTAGCAATCAGATACATCATCGAACGATAGTATGTTTGATCGACAGATTGGTTATCCGAGTCTGAAGATAGCAGGGGTCGCTCAGCCATTGGAGTGTTAGCCTCTTTAGCATCATTGAAACCGAACTTTGCAAGAATATCCTCCACATACTTCGCTTGATGAATTAGAATACCCGTTGAACTTTGTTTAACTTGTAACCCAAGGAACATCGTCATCTCACCTAACGAACTCATCTCGAATCGTTTCTTCATTACCAGCTCAAACTCTTTGCACAGAACTTCACTTGTAGAACCAAAGATGAGGTCATCCACATAAATCTGGACAACAATTTGATCTGTATCTTGGCACTTGATGAACAAAGTCTGGTCAATTGTGTCGCGAGTATAACCATGCTGCAACAGATGTATAGTCAAAGTAGCATACCAAGCACGAGGAGCTTGATGAAGACCATAGAGAGCCTTATCAAGCTTGTAGACGTGATTCAGAAACTTGGAGTTGACAAAACCTGGAGGTTGATCAACATATATTTCCTCTTTCACCTCATCGTACAAGAAAGCATTCTTGACGTCCATCTGGTAGACTGTAAAGTTCATATATGAAGCGTAGGCAAGCAAAATCCGAATCGCTTCAAGTCGTGCCACCGGAGCATAAACTTCCGTATAATCAAGTCTTTCAATCTGACGAAAACCACGAACCACCAAGCGTGCCTTGTTGTGCGCAATTACTCCAGAGTCATCTTGCTTGTTGCGAAACACCCATCTTGTGTCTAGAGCCTTTTTACCTTTGGGTAGTTCCACCAGTTGCCACACGTTCAGCTTCTCGAACTGATTGAGCTCTTTATGCATGACATCCACCCAACTTGGTTCATTTAGCGCCATCTCTACGTTCTTCGGCTCAATTTGAGATATAAAGCATGAACAGAGACACTCGTTGACTTGACCACTTTGACTTCTGGTCTGAACACCATCATCCAAAGGTCCAATAACATTATCAATTGGGTGGTCCCGTTGAATTCTTGAAGGAATAGCATGTCGAAGCGAAGCGGTAGAAACTGGAAGATTTGTTATGTTCTCAACTCTGTCTGAGCCTGAAACACCTCTGTCAGAATCTCTGAAATCATGGGAGGTACTTGCAATGTACTCGTCAGGAATTCTTTCAGGAAAGAGAGAATCATGAGAGTAGAATCAAAAGGATCAACAGATACAGAGTGAATAACATCTTCATGAGCAGCTGATTGTTCAACAACTGGGGTATCGCCAACAACTTGGGATGAGTCTGCAGGAGCAGCTTCAGTTACTGTAGTAGAAACAGGCGATGCATCGTCATTAGGAATGGGATCTTCAAGAATGACTGACGGAGTGATAAGATCAGGAATGAATTCTTCAGCATCATCTCTGTTAATTCCACTAGGACCTTGTTGTGTTCCTGAAACAACATCAAAAAGCACATAAAATGGTTTAAACAATTCAGCATAATCAAACAACCAATTGGGTCCAATACGGGCATCAGTCGGATTCTCCTCTAGCCAGCGCACATCATATGATTCCACAATCTGCTTTGTCGCCTTATTATACACCCGATACACAGTTTTACTTGCATATCCAATAAAGTAGCAATCATCTGCTTTGGAGTTGAACTTCGGAGTAGCTTCAAGATGAAGAAGAGTGCAAGGACAGCTAAAAGTACGGAAATGTGAAACATTAGGTTTGTGATCATAGAGAATCTCATATGGAGTTTTCATTTGAGATTTGTTGATGATGACCCGATTTTGAACATAACAGGCTGTGTTGATTGCTTCAGCCCAAAATATCACCGGTAGTCTAGAATCACACAACATGGTACGTGCAGCGTCAATAAGAGTTTTGTTCCGACGCTCAGTGACACCATTTTGTTGTGGAGTAGGAGCAGCACTATACTGACGGAGGATACCTTTATCTGCACAAAATTTGTTCAGTACTGCATTCTTGAATTCAGTTCCATTGTCACATCTAAGAGCTTTCAGCTACTGATTCGTTTGATTTTCAATAAGCTTGATGAACCTCATGACCAGTTCTGCAGTTTCAATTTTGTTCTTTAAGAAGAAAACCCAAGTAAAATGTGAGTAATCATCAATAATAATTAAACAATAAGAACTTCGGTTGAGACTAAGAACATTAACCGGGCTGAAGAGATCCATGTGAATCAGCTGAAGTAACGAATCAATGGAATTGATCAATTTAGGCTTGTGTGGCTTTCGATGATGTTTTCCTTGAGCACAAGCAATACACTTTTCAAAGGTGATAAAGTCCTTGATTGGAAGTCCTAGATTGGAAGTCCTTGAACCATATTGTTCTTTGCAAGATGATTCAGATTCTTTGCGTTGGCATGACCGAGACGTTTATGCCATAACATAGCACTTTGTTCAGATGCCTTTGAGAATAAACAGGTAACGTTTTCCAGAGTGTTGTGATTAATGTTGATGATGTATGCATTGCCTTTTCGTTCCGATCGAACAAGAATCCACTCCGCTGGAATGCCTATGCCGGGCTTGAGAATCAAACATTCCTTCTTTGTGAAATGGGTTGAAAATCCCTTGTCGTAGATTTGAGAAACGCTCAGCAAACCGTGCTTGAGCTCAGGTACAAATTTAACGTTCTCTAATTTCAACGCACCATTCGATACCGTCCCTTTTTGAGTAATCATCCCTTTTTCACCTCCCGCAAAGCAAACACATCCACCGTTAAAATTTTCAATGTCGTGTAGTTGGGACATGTCTCCTGTCATGTGCCGAGAACAGCCACTATCAACATACCAAGGTCTGCTGATATTCCTCCGTAACTGTTCCTGCACAAGTCACGTGATCAATTAGATTTAGGCACCCAGTCCATACGGAAATTGGGTTTACCTTTACTATCAATACATTTAATTGATTCAAAACTCATATCACGTTGATCAAGTAATGGTGAAATGTTAGAAGACGTTTTAACACTGCCTTTAGGAACCCATTTAAAGTGTGATTAAATTGTTTATCTTCTGACCAAATGGGAACGTTTACATTTGATGTAGAATCAGAACTACTAGAAGTTGATTCTTGAAATGACTTTGACCTTACAAAGTTTGGTAAGACATAAATACTTCCAGAAACTGACCGTTTGTATATATTAGTTCGATTCCAGGCATTTGTGTTATTTTGATTTTTCTTTCTTGAATGTAGCCTTGAGGGTTTTCTTTTGTGAGATTTCCCTTTTTGCACGTTCTGCCAAACCTGTTCATTTTGAGAAGCATACAAGTGTCAGGGACAATTTTTGGCTATATGACCAGCAATTCCACATTTAAAACAAGTCTGTCTTTTCAAAGGGGTATTGGAATTCTGTCCAGGTCCAGATATATGAAAATTATGTCCACACACACACACAAGCATGCAATAGATTTATCAACCAAAACATTTGTCCTTGATTTTTTGAAAACAACATCACAATATTTTTCAAAAACAGCAGAAGTTTTAATGTTAGGTTTCACATCTTCACACAGACCAAAAGTATTAAATTTCAAACAATTTTTTTATCAAAACTAAAAACAGGCGAATCTTCCACGTCCTCAATCTTCGATTTTAATTTATCTGCACATGAGCAAAGTGAGCTCTACCATCTCTGTTCAGATTCAAGTCCTGCAATTGATTTTCCCACGTGAATTGTTGAGCCACCATTGCTCTTTCTGTATTATGAGGTTGATCAGCTTCACGGTTTGTTCCAACTGGTACGAAGGTTCTGTTTATATTCTCCATTCTAGGCTTGGTGCATTCCCGAGCGAAATGAGCAGGCTCATTGCAATTGAAACACCGGAGATTTGCTTTGCTGAAACCCACCTTTGTATTTCCTTTGTTGTTCACCCAGTTGTTCCTGCCAGTCCATTGAGTAAATTTCTTGGCCCTATGAACTGCCATGGCAATGTGCCAAGAAATGTCCATTTCTTCAAGATCATCAGGGTTGATTTGATCAAAGTCTCCCACATGCATAGGTTGGACCAATTCACCAGCCCCAAGTGCATTGTAGCAATTCAGGAGACTAGCCATCATGCCCAGATTCTCTTCAGCTCCTTTTGGAAGAACTTGAGCAAGAGTTGTTGTCTTGACAGTAGAGGTAGAAGTAGATGAAGCTTGAGGCACCACTGGAGATGAAACGAGTTGGTATTAAGCTTGAATTTGAGTAGTAGTTTGACCAGCAGCTTGAGCTGAGAAAGCACTATTTGTTGAAGTTCCAATGTTAGCAGACTGGTATGAGCTGACATGATTCATCTCTCTCTGTTTGTCGTCCATATCACAAGATTTGATAATAGCCATAATCTCAGAAAATGAGAGTCTAGCTAAATCTTTGGTTTTTTTATCACTGCCACATTCATATCCCAACTTCTAGGAAGAGAGTTCAGAAGCTTCTTGTTGACATTATCCTTGGAAAATTGATTCCAGCAGTGGTCAACTCAGTGTTTAGAGTAATGAAACGCTGTAACTGGGCTTCAAGAGATTCTCCTAGCACATGATTAAATATATTGAATATTTGACGGAGCATATCCTGCATGCTTTGCTTCATATCATCATTTCCCTCATAAGCCTTAATTAAAGCTTCCCATAGAGACTTAGCAGTCTTGTACTCACGAAAGCCTTGAGTAATTTCAGGTGAGAGTGCCATTGATAGAGTAGCAAGAGCTTTCTGGTCAAGTTTGACTTTCTTAAAATCTAAGTCAGAATATTCTTCAAAAGGTTTGTTAATCACAACATTGTCTCTCGTCATAGTAATTCTGACCGGTGGTCATAAATAGCTTCTCCATAGCTTAACATCCTTTATTTGATGTACTGTTCAAATCTATACTTCCACTCAGTGAAACCTTCAATTTTGATCAATTGGGGAATACGGGTAACAGTACCCATAACTGAGTCAAGATCATTGTTAACACTCGAAATGGCAGAATCCATCGGAAATGAGCTTTGGAAAACACCGAAAATCAACAAAACTTAAATTTTAACTAGACCGAAAACCTTGAATCACATCGAAATCCAACAATGAAAAGCTAATTGAATTGAAATACTGCACCGAAAACCTGTCAAATGAAATCCCGGGGCAAAAAACTTTCTGACTGAAATCCTCCACCAATTGAAATCCTCCACCAACCGAAATCCAAGTAACCCTAATGTGACACCGAAAAGCTCTTAATGGGCTCACCGAAAAGCACTTAACGGACCGAAAAACCTTCAAACCCTAACCAAAAAGCTTTGTCAAATTATGCCGCCACCGAAAAGGTCTGGGAGCGTGACCGAAAAACCTTTTCAGATCTAGATCTCGCACAAACAGTTACAAAAACGCCATTTTGGATCAAAAACACTGTTTTTGATGATTTTTGCTTGAAGATTGCCAAGAACACGAAGAACACTAAGAACAAAAACACCAAAAACTCGATTAAACAGTCCAAAATAGTCCGAAAACCTTCAACATTCCAAGATCTAAGCAAAGGAAAGATGAGATTGATACCAAAACACTGAAAAACGTGGTTTTCAAGCTCTGATACCAATTGTAGGTCCCAATACTAATCCTAGAACGGTATCAATCAAATCAATCACACAATAAGATCACCTTCAATGCACACGATATCATTAATCAATTGTCAAGTACATAAGATGTATAGTTGCTTGAACAAGAAATTTTTCTATGATTGTTAAATGCTCCAAAACAACTAACTAGCCTAATGTAGGCTAAACAAATGTATTTATACCTAAGCTACATAAACCGATGACCTAAAGCCCACAGACCACGAACCAGACCGAAATGGTCAGGCCAGGCCCACCGAAAACCTTAGGTTTTCGGTCATCATGACCGTAATCCTGGGAGATTTCGGTCCCTGGCCGAAATCCTCAAACAACCTTCAAACTTTGATGTATTCCATTTTAGTCCTTGTTGTTGTTTTAATTATTCATCCCATTCACTTTTCTAATCAATTTGAACACTAATTCATTGAAAAATCAAGAAACACTTACTTGATGGTGTGATTGTAGAGTTTGAAGGAGTAGAAGAAGATGATGCCATGATGAAAACTTGTTGGTTATTGAAGGATACACCCTCTAATAATGGACTAAACAATTGATTTCATCAATTGTTGAATGTTATGGTTGGTGTTCTTGAGAGAAACGAATTGCAGAGAAGAAAAGCGCTTATCCGTTTCCTTTTCACGCTTAGTTATATAGGTGTATCAAAAAACAACCGTTTAGCCCCTTATGTAATTCTTATGTCACCCACATCCATCATATGTCAACATTACATAATTAAAGGGACCAAAATTGTCATAATGGCAATCAGGGATATAAATACATATTTATAAATATACCCTTAATAATATAAAACTGTACATAAATGGTCAAAGGATATTTGCTAGAAAATATATTCTAACATTCTCCCACTTGGCCTTGAGAACATTTATATAAGTTTATTTAGTTAATTTGGCCAAATACTTCATTTTACTCTATAACCACAACAAAGCAAAGAGATACAGCCTCACGGATTGCATTTAACCTGGGACCCCCATCAATTATACTTTGATACAGTTAAAGAGTAGAACGATTAAATTAAGCCAATATGACACTTAGCTTAGGGTTTTTATGTTTGTCAATAAGATAACTTAGTGTGCACTAATAATATTAGACAAAAAAACTTAGGGAGGAATATTTAAGTCAAGTACTTGAACTTATATTAATAGTAACAATAAGGAAATAAGGCATTATGCTAAAAATTACTAAAAGTAAGTCTTGAATTAAACCCATATTAGTGACATGTCAATAAAAATATTGGGTTGAAGACTTCAATGAGATAATTAATTAGCATATTGTTAGAGCTAACGTTTTCAATACAAATGTCGTTTTCCTCCATTCTTTCTTAAACGAGCGTATACTTTGTATCGACATTTCAATCAAGCTCCACTCGAACTATCATTAATCGAGAAGCTAACAATTGCAAAATTATTGCAATAAAATTTAACGACCTTGATTCATGTGACAATTCTAAGTCACTACTTGGTAATAGGATGTCATCGACATGTAATACCTATATAGTAAACTTGCTCCCACTCATTTTGAGGTTTATACATTAGTCTACTAGAATCCTTTTGGAGTCATTTAAATTTAAGATGCGACTCCCACTAATTTTCAAGATATCTAAAAGAAACAACTTACAATTCTCAAAACAAGTTTCATAAAAGTAAGGATTGTAAACTTTTCCTCCAGCTACAATGGAATTTAAGCAACTAGTGACTTTATTATGTTCATAGTAAATGAAAAGCCACAAGCATTTAGTTTAAGTACAGTACATACATTAAGTCATGAGTAATATTATATACATAAAGAGCTTAACGAAGAGTAAGTAAAGAGCCACTCTCTAATACAAATGTGAGAGTTTAACGACCTTCACTTCTAAGTCTTCACCATAGCTCGCCTTAATTACCCTTTGCTTTCTTCCCACCACCTGGATTGTATGGAATCCCTGTAATATGTTGGATACATGATGCATTCAACCATAATCAAATCACCAAGAATTAGTGGAACGGTCATGCTAAGAGATTCATGAATAACATTAACAACAATATTATGTTTCTTGGTCAGCCACTCCTTGAACTTAGGACACTCCCTTTGATAATGCCATTTCTTTCGGCAAAACTTACAATAGGGACTGCTTGAAGAAGTGTTTGAACTCGAATCTGCACCCGTCTTAGGGGCCTTAGAAGAGTCACTTTTCCTTTTCTTGGAGCTTGAAGTGGTGAGGTGAGGAACATCAGGTTTCTCAATCTTTAGCCTCTCTTCTTCTTGGACACACATTGCAATCACCTCGCTCATTGTCCACTTCTCTTTCTGTGTATTGTAATTGATCTTGAATGGACCATATTGCACATGTAGAGAAGTCATAATGAAATGAACAAGAAACCCATCGCTTATTGACATGTCCATTCCTTTGAGTTTATTGGCCATGTCGGACATCATCATGATGTGCTCACGGACACCGCTTATCCTATCATATTTAGTTGTCAGCATTTTGAGTATAAGGGTACTTGCATGAGCCTTAGAAGTACATTTGAACTGCTCTTCGACATGGCTTAGGTAGGTCTTCGCGTTATCAGAGTCAAGAATAGCTCCACGAATCGCTACAGAGATGGAATTCTTGATTATCATGAGGGACATACGGTTAGACTTGTCCCATTGCTCATAGACCCGCTTCTGTTCCATAGTGCTCGTATTAGGAAGAGCAGCTGGTGGATCGGTTTTAAGTGCACAATCAAGGTCCATCATGCTGGGCATCAGTTTAATAGACTCTTTCCATGATGAGAAGTTATTACCCGTTAGTGTTTCAGTCCCATAATTATAAGGGGTAAGGGTAAGCCCTAAAAATAAGGATTTTAGTAGAAGTATTTGTATAAACTAATTAGTAATTTTCGCGTTGGCTATAACCAACAACCAAACATGACGTCAAAATTAACATTTAAAATTCGCTACATAAACATCACATAACACCTTTGGGTAGGAATGTAAAGTTTATGAGAATTAGGCTAATAATTGATCGTAGATACTATCAAACAACTAGCCGTTGGGTTCGTTGTTTAAAATACATATAATTATAAAAATGGTATTGTTTATACATCAAAACCGACTTAAATAATATACCGTTGGGTTAATCATCTAAGACGGTATTGAAGTTACCATTTTATTTTAAATAATCAATAAAAAAATATAAAATTTATGTGAATAATGTCACATTATAAATCGCGCAGGAGGCACGAGATAAGGGCACACAAAGAAATACATATGGGCCATCAATTAAGACTTTGGGCTTAAAACAAAAAATGTTGGATCAAGATTTCTATTTATTCTATGATTCCAACGTATGTTGGAAATAGAATCATGAAACGGGAAAATATAAATAAGCCCAATAATTTGATCGTCAAAGGGGAAAAATGCCGATGATCTTGTTGCGCAGAGAAGAATGCCGTCCACGGCATCAAATCACATACCATCAACAAATTTGTTTTTTTTTTTTTGGGACTCGATTCGATGAAGCCCCAAACAATCCCACATCACCCCGATTGAAAAATAAGTCAAAAATCAATGACGTCGGTGATCGGAATCGTGAACAGGGACGCACAAGCGACAATTTGACGTATTGGAGGATATCAAAATTTTAAGTGATTTCGACATAAATGTAAGTTTTTATTTCAGGATTAACAACTAATTTCATACAACCATCACCTAATTTCAAGTTTTCAAATCTCATTCGTGAATTGTTTTCCAAACAGAGAATCACAATTTTCGTTTCACTCTTTAATGGTTTAAATTGATTAAGAACAACCGGTGCTCTGATACCACATGTTATTTTAATTATTCATCCCATTCACTTTTCTAATCAATTTGAACACTAATTCACTGAAAAATCAAGAAACACTTACTTGATGGTGTGATTGCAGAGTTTGAAGGAGTAGAAGAAGATGATGCCATGATGAAAACTTGTTGGTTCTTTAAGGATACGCCCTCTAATAATAGAGTAAACAATTGATGAAATCAATTGTTGAATGTTATGGTTGGTGTTCTTGAGAGAAACGGATTGCAGAGAAGAAAAGTGCTCATCCGTTTCCTTTTCACGCTTAGTTATAGGTGTATCAGAAAACAACCGTTTAGCCCCTTATGTAATTCTTACTAGGTTACAAACCCGTGTGTTACACGGTTAACAATTAAAAAACTTATATAATAAAAAGCATTTTATTTAATCATATAATTTGATTTAATAAAGAGATAGGTGTTTTAATACATTAAACCATCTTTTTTGGCTTAACTCATTAAGTCATTATATTCATATTAAGTAAAAAATAAACAACAACCCTTGATGCTCTCATTCTACAAAAATAAGTACCAAATAACAATAAAAACAACCACTATAAAAAACATAACTTCTTTTCTATCCATTTGTTACGCATGACATGACACAAAACAACATGTAACTTCTTTTATGTCATTTGTTACGCATGACATGACATAAAACAACATGTCGTCGTCCTGCATTTATTAGACCATGTGAATGAGGACAAAATTTGCAATTTTTTTCATATCTTTGAAACGCGTCAATGCCCTTCTAATATGAAAGCCTTTGAGAGTCAGGGATGTATACATTTTTTACCACAATTTCAATAACATCAGTGACCTTTTCGACTTTTTTTGGGGGCTAATTCATCAGTTTTGGCTCCAAATTCCAGAACAGTTTTCCCTTCATAAGGTGGGAGTAGTGACGGTACCTAATAAAAGAGTAGTGAGTATAAATGAGTACAAATTCATGACAAAGAGACAAAAAGAAAATGAAATCAATAAGCGGAAAGTACAAAGAGCTTAATGCGGTTATATGCAGAAAATTCATTAAAACATGTAGGAAAGTTACCATTTATCATGAATTAAAAAACGCATGAGAGATGATACAAATGGTTTTTTCTATTAAGAATATTGCCATAGTGATATTTTGGTATATAGAATGTAAAGTTTGTTATGTTTCTTATCAGGAAACTTGTATGTATGTCTTCCAATTTGTATTTGATACAAATCTGAAAGTTTATAGGCTAAATTAAAAAAAAACAACATTGTACTTTCTTTTTTTCAATTAAACCAAAAAATCGATGAAAATACATTGGTTTTTCTCAATTGACCTAAAAATAAAAATGATTGTACAATGCTATAATTAGGTAATATTTTAAAACTGCGATGCTTTAATAAGATAAAAACTAAATTATATTTATTTTTTCCTTATTAAAGTATTGTAGTTGGAAAATATTACCCATTTATAGCATTGTAAAATCATTTTATATTTTAGGCTCAATTGAGAAAAAAGCAACAAACTTTTATTGATTTTTAAGGGTTAAAGAACATGAAGCAACTGTTCAGATACAAATTTTGTATCAGAATAACAGCATTACACTTGTTATTTCCCAATATAGAATACAAACAAAAGTTTAGATTCAATATCCTTTTTTAGGTATTTAGATTCGTAAAACCAAATAACATAATCAAGAAACAACAACTTACCTAAGAAAGTTGAAGGTTACATATTCAACCCAACTTTTTTTTATGCATCAAAAAATAACATAGCACTCAAAAATCAATTTTTCTGTGCAAGAACTTAAACCTTTAAACAGAAAAATCAAACACGTTATCCACCAGAAAAACAAAAACTACAAACAAAATACAGAAAAATCAAACCTTTAAATTTGTAGAGTTCGCAAATGACCATGGTGCCCAAAAACTAAAATTGAACCTTTTAACCCATGAAACCAAAAATAGAACCTGTGAAAACCAAAACCATAAATTGATGGCTGTAAAACCAAAAAATGAAGTTTGACTTTTTCAGTCAAACTTTATACATCTTTTTGCCCCTGTTAACAATTGACTGACCCTATACCCAATGTTATATTTTCATATGTGAATTGTGAACCATCTCCAACATTCTTCCAGCCGATCCTCCATTAATCTTTTTGCAACTGAAACAATGATTTTACTTCTAAAATTTAGAAAATATGTACATACTTTACGCTAGAAAACTTTGATCCCTCTTTAGTTTTTAAGTTAAGCTGACATTCACCAGATCGACACAACTTTGCTCTCTATGAAAGGCTGGATCAAACTCCAAGAAATTATTCTCAACTTTGCAAATATTTCCTTGGTTTTATGTGCATATCAAAGAAAGTATATAATTGGTTAAATAGATCAATTACTGATGGAAGTCCCTTGTGTTAACAACAAACCAAATATAAGAAAAATTATCTCGCAAAGTCATATAGGATTACACATGTGTACCTTGTCAAAGCTCCGATGGAAATCTGTAATGATTTTCTTAAAGGATGTTTGAGTGGCAGAGACCAATATTAAATAAAAACAAAACTTCAAACGTAAATTAGTACCTCAAATTCTTCATCTCGGTGTGCGTTCACAGAGGTCTATGAAGACGATGAGACGGTGGTTCGTCTGTACAAAATATAGTAGTCGAGGAGTGCTACTTCCATGGAGTTGAAAGACATCAACCGAGGGTTTCTTCGAGCATTGCGAATGCTGAAAGGAGTTCGGTAATGGTGATTATCAAACAAAACTAATGAGTAGTTAGGATTAGGACCATCGAGGCTATAAAGAGTCAAACCAAATCAAAATTTGGAACCGAAGGAACCAATCTGAATGCAATACATGAAAAAATCGATCAACCCTAAACTAAAATCGACCATGGAGAAACCCTGCAACAAAGACACTGCAAAAAACCTTATTGAAATTGCGATAAAACCAAAATCGACCCTGAGGAAAACCTGTTAACCCCGTCACCCTCCAAAACCCAACGATGAAGACAGTCTGTTGACTCTCAAATTGACCCTGTAGAAAACCCTAAACCAAAATCGGTAGAAAACAAATAAGGAACGACGGTGGAATTTCTCATAGGCGAAGAGATTCAAAACAATTTCAACGTTTATGAAGGGATTCAAAATCCTTATTCAATGAGGATACTTATTGCTGATTTGATTTCCAAAGGAAAATGCAAAACTGAGGGAGCGGTGATTGAGGGAATCATGAATGAGATAGTAAGATATCGTGAGATTCAAATTCCAAACCTAAATTCCCGTAAATTTCTCCTACATTTAATAGGAGAGATATCAATTATGCGAAAAAAAAGGAACCGAGAAAAGTAGTTCTAGGCGGGAAAAAAATATTAAGACTGCATAATAGAAAGACACGTGGCAAAATAGGCTATAGAAAACTGCCATGTGACATCTACAGGCTTTCTTTATTAGAAGAGATAGATGTCACCCACATCCATCATATGTCAACATTACATAATTATAGGGACCAAAATTGTCATAATGGCAATCAGAGATATAAATACATATTTATAAATATACGCTTAACAATATAAAACTGTACATAAATGGTCCAAGGACATTTACTAGAAAATATATTCTAACACTTGTAAAATGTAAAGATTAAACCAAATAAATTTGTCCTAACACATCTGTCCCAACATCAATGAAGAGCATGGACCAACAGTCCAACGTTCTTCCAGGTTCAAATTAATACTTTCCAAGTTTCCACTAAAAATACTCCAACATATTCCACCCCTTGCAAATTGTGAACTGTAAAGTATAGCAAGTTTGTAACTTTGTAGACATGCAGACATTAACTTATAATTAACATTATCTTCTAACTAATTAACAAAAACTAACTAAATATGCATATGACTTCTAAAATTGGACATGAACTAAATGTATACAGAAACTAAATATGCATATGGATTCTCTAAGAACTTTAATCCAAGTTAAAATACTTAAGTTTATAAGCTAGAAAATGTAGAAATTTGAATGCAAGCGTTGAAAAAAGGGAGTCTATGTCTATAGTATCTCACTTCATTTTGTGAAGACCTTGTTCCATGACTTAAACAAGTAACCCTCTGGTTAGAAAGAATAAAATGGGTATAATTAAGAGGTTTTTGGATATCTTACCTTGTGTAGTTTAGTATCCCCTAACCTTCTTTATTGTATCTTATATCACTTAGATAATGAAACAGAGTTGCAAATGTCTCAATCACAAAGAAGCACTTTTATTGAAGAGATAAAAAGAAGCCCATATGTAAGTATAATGAGATAGTACGCCACAAGGAATTCGTGAAATCAAGACGTTAAGAAGAAATGAGAAGATTACATACATCAGTATGTGTGTGCCTTCTATGTTGAACATGAATCCTTCTTGATGTCTTTTGGTTTTGGCATAAGCTCCCAAGTTTGATTCTGCTCCAAGGCTGTAATTTCTTCTTCCATAGCCTTTTACCAAACTTTGTTTTGTGATGCTTCTTCATATGTCTCTGGCTCTTTAACACCATCATCTAAAATGGCCGCATTAGCATACTTGGGATTTGGCTTTGGGATTCTTTCTGACCTTCTCAGTTGTGTAGGTGGTGTTTCCGTCTCAGTAACGTCGTATGGTTGCGTTACTTCTTGCTCACTATTATCAGTGCCACTTTGGTCTTCGGGCGCATCAACACTTGACCAAATGTGTGTAGTTTGCTCCCCTATCTTCCGTTATAGAGTTTCTTCAATGTCTTTTGAGTCAGGTAAGACTTTCTTCTTCGAGGACCACCATGAAGATGCTTCATCAAATACTACATCTCTTGAGGTATAACATCTTCCATTTGTTGGATCACAGCACTTCCACCCTTTTCTTTGATTGTCGTATCCAACAATTATACACCTGACTGCTTTCTTGTCGAACTTGCTACGTAAATGACTAGGCACAAATACGTAGCAAACGCATCCAAATACTCGGAAGTAGCTAATTGTAGGTTTCATGTTCCATAGTGTCTCAAATGGTGAGATGAAACCTAACCTTGGTTGGGGAAGTTTGTTGATCACATAGGCAGTAGTTCGCATTGCTTCAGCCCAAAATCTTCCTGGGACATTTTTTGCGTGTAGCATGCTTCGATAAATTTCTGCAAGATGTCGATTCTTTTTCTCCGCTACACAATTTTGTTGGGGTGTGTTGGCACATGTGTACTGATGACGTATTCCACATTCTTTCAGATACTGCTTAAATTCTTCTGAGGTGTATTCTCCCCCGTTATCCGAGCGTAAACATCGGATCTTCATTCCCACTTCTCCTTCAACCGTTGTCTTGAATTCTTTAAACTTTGAGAATGTGTCAGACTTTTCTTTCATGAAGAAAACCCATACATATCTCGAGTGGTCATCAATAAATGTCAACATGTACCGCATCCCACTGACCGATGTTTGCTTGATTAGGCCGAACACATCCGAGTGAATTAACTCTAGCGGCTTCTTTGCTCTGAACTTTGACTCCTTGTATGGTAATTGATGAGCTTTACCATACTGGCATCCAGCACAGACAATCGGTCTTTTGAGTTCTCCATGGTTGTGTGGTTCTTTGATGACATTTTTCTTTGTCGGTATTTTTGTATCCACCTTTAACAATCGGCTTGAAATTTCTCCGACTTTTACTTGTGTAGAGCGCTTCATCTTCACTCTTCAACGTGATGTTGCCCATTTGCTTAGCCATGGCTTCTTGACTAGCTAGCAAGTTCTCAAATTCTACAAGAGATGGTTGAACGGGCCATCCTTGTACAGCAATAACGAAGCTTCTGTATTCCGGCCTCAGTCCATGGATGATGATCCTATTCATTCGAGATTCTCCGATGACAAAATTTGGATCTAGTTCAGTAATCACCCAACATATAGATTTGAACTTGTGGAAATACTGAGCAATCGTCATGTCATGTTGTGAGATTGATAATAGCTCGTTCTCCAAAAGTTGTAGTCTCGTATCATTCTTCTTTGAGAAAAGTGTCACAAACGTGTCCCATGCTTCTTTCGGTGTCTTCATGTCCCGAATATGTTCCAACATCTCTTCTTCGACTGTGGTCTTCAAGGAAAACATTGCTTTTCCTGCTCCGATTCTCCATTTGCGCAATGCGCCATTAACATCTTCTACCGGCGGCATAGTTTCGCTTCCGCCAACGACCTCCCAAAGGTCTTGTCCTTGTAAGTACGACATCATGCATGTTGCCCACGTGTTGTAGTTGTTGTTGTTGTTGAGTTTCTTGATTCCTCCCACAACTTGGAGAACACCCATCGTGTTGGTAGTACCTCAGTAATACCAAACAAGCTTGTTTTGATACCAAACTTGCAATGTCACAGGCTACTCACGACAAGAAGAAACACTTACTAACAATATCAAAAAAACCTTGCTCTGATACCAGATTGTTGAACACGAATCCTTCTTGTGGGAAACAAAAACACTTTTATTAAGACCACTTAAGAAGATTTTACACTTTTTGAGAGACTACTACACTTTGCTTTCTTGGAGTGTTTCTTGGATTCTTGGATTTGTTGGGGATGGTTTGGAGGAAATGAGTTCCACCCCTATTTATAGGTGTTTCCACCTCCTCTTAGGAACTCTCTAGAAATTTCTACATACTTAGTATTTACAAGATCATTCTAGAACTATCTATCATAGGTTATATCTATTACTAGCTTCCATATGCTTCTAGAACGTTCTACCATGTTCTAGAGTAGTCTAGGATGTTCCAGTGTCTTCTAGGATCTTCTAGAAGGTTCCGCAACCTTCTAGGGTCTTCCATGCCTTTCTAGAATATTCTAGATTCTTCTGGTACGTTCTAGATTCTTCCACAATGTTCTAGAATCTTCTAGAACATTCCAACTTCTTCTAGATATTGGGCTAAACTTGTTGGGCTTGTCTTGTTTGGGCTAGTGATGATAATTCAACATTCTATTCGTTAAAAAACAAAACAAAACTTATAACGGTTTAAGATATAGGAAATACAAGTATATGACTACATCCATGTAATTTGCAAGCATCGTAAAACATGAATCTTTTGACAACAGACATACAACTCAAAAAAAGCCAGTACTACTGCAGGCGAAGACAATCGGCAACGAGCAGAGACAGGGCTAGCACAAACAAATTTCTTATAAAAATAAAATATACAAAACACGAATATGATAAAAATGTAACAAGGGGATCCACCTCTGGTGGTTGTGTACTACTAAAAAACCAGGTAAATATATTACAAACATCAATAACAAAACTATATATCACTTCGGTAGATAGGCTCTTCGGTAATGTTGACTTCGGTAGCTACCTTCAGCGGAAGACAATATTACAACAAAGCTGTACTCTACAAAATGTTTGATAAATGAAAATTGTTCTTTTGAAAACCGCTTTCTACTATCCATAAAAGTGTTTTTAGATGGGGCTTATATATCTTATTGCCACCACATAAGGCAATCCAAACATTCTTTTAGAAACTTTTTTGTTGTCACCGCATAAACTAGTAAGCACTTTAATTTATCAAAAAGTGTTTATTAAATTAAATAAACAATGTGAAACACCCAAAAAATGAAGAAGATATATCAACAATAGTTTCCGATTTTTATTCATTTTATTACACATGTAGATTAAAAGATGTTTGACAAATATTTAAATGCAATATAAACTAGTAATATTCAAACATTATATTACTCTATTAGTTACCGTGTAAAAATATCTTTAAGTACATAAACAAAAATATGGAATATTACTTAACTTATTATTATCAGATAAAATTGTTTTGTATAACCTAGTTTAAAGAAGAAGTTTTATCGTCAAAATTATTTGTAACAGATATTGTTAACCAAGTATACGTACGGTTTGATTCGATACTAGCCAGTTAGTTCATTAAGTTACCTCGGACCGGGCGTAACTCGTCCTTGTATAGGACATATCTACACCAACTGGTATGGTCATGGCTTAAAAAACCTAAAGCGATGTAAACTAGGTTTAGGGAATATATTCACTCGTTAATGCTAACTTCTAATTTGTTAAGTGTTAATTATTTTTTAATCTACGAATTTGTCCTTGAAACAAATCTGAAAAATACAATATAACACTCCGTCCATTTCTATATAAGTTTACTTAATTTTGTTATCTTTTCAGATCAATTTTCTTATCGATATCGTTTCATCAATGCCTTGGCTCTGCTGGCTGGTTTCACCCTGTGAACCGCCACACGACATCGTCCCCGGAGCGTCAACCTAATGAAATGTTGAAAGCGTTCTATCTTTTCTAGATATTTCGGTGAACTGAATTGAGTAGCGAGCTGATTATCATTGAATTGACTCTATACCTGTTGGCATACAAAGAGGAATCGATAGCTGGTTTTGAAATTCTACCATCAACAAAAGAGAGTTTATTCTTCGTATATAAAGCAATGATCATGGATCGTTTCCAAGCCGATAAACTAGAATATTTGAAACTAGAATTGCACTTGGATTATCAAAGGATCCAAGGTAGAAAGGACTAGAAATATCAATCATCGAAGAGTGAACATCTGTGCTATCAGAACCAAACTTGATTGAAATCGTGAAAGGAAAAACTTGAAAGAACGAGTTACACTGACACAAAATTGATCGAGAATTGAAGAAGAGATGACTGATGCGGAAATCAAGGATCCAAATGAAGCTGATACCATGTTGTAATTGAAAATGATGAACACCATACAGAAGAGTTTGAATCTTGGAGAGATTTTTATTAGATTGAAAAGATGATGTAGAACGGGAAGCCCTTGAATTTGAAGAGAGTTTGGATAGGAGCAGGAATGCTCAAAGATAAGAATGATCCAAGCAGGAAGATAAGGATGATCCACTTTTAATTAGGCGTTTGAAAGTTTCTTTTGAATTTTGATATTATCTAGTTTTTGAAATTAGGAGTTATCGTGTTTCTTTTTCATTAACTTAGGAGCTAGTATATAAGGCTCATTAGACTTTTTTTATAGCATGCTTTTTATTATTTTTGAAGATTCTATTTAATAGATTGGGTTTGTTCATACAGGTGGATTCCAACGTTCAATTCAAGAGTTCTTTAATATTCTTGAGTAATAGCCATTCCGTGTTGCGTCAAGTGGTACCAGAGCAAGGAATTTGCCTTGTTCAATGGCATCGGGAAACACAATTGGAGAAAGTTCCGAGAATGTTGATCACAGGGATCCTAACACGTTAGCAATTGAGGAGATGAGGCGATCGATGGCTAGATTGGAGACAATGTTCCAACAACCGTTCCAAAATCAGAAAAATCAAAATGCCAACGTTAATCAACCTCGAGCAACAACCAACAAGAGTTAACAATATTGATGACCTTACCAGTGAAGACTCTGAGGACGAAGCAATCAAAGAAGAGGGTACGGAAAACAACCAAACTTGTAGTGACTACAGGATCCGTGCTGATATCCCGTTATTCCATGGGAGGTTACATATTGAAGATTTCTTGGACTGGATCTTCGAAGTTGAACGCTTCTTTGAGTTCACCGAAGTTGCTGACCATAAGCTGGTAAAATTGGTGGCCTATAAGTTAAGGATCGGTGCTGCTGTTTGGTGGGAGAAGCTACAAACTGATAGGAGACGTCAAGGCAAAACATCGATACAATCATGGAAAAGATGAAACAGATGATGATGAGTAGATTTTTACCACCCGATTATGAACAGTTTATTTTTCAGAGCTACCAAGATTGTACTCAAGGAAGTTGAGCGGTAACGGAATATACAGAAGAGTGGTACAGGCTGTCAGTTCGCAATAACCTTAACGAGACGGATTCACAGCATGTTGCGACGTATCTTGGGGGTTTAAAACCTGCCATTCGAAAGAAAATAGGATTACAAGTGGTCTGGACGGTCGATGAGGTACAAAATCTAGCATTAAAGGCAGAGATGATGGAAAAAGTGACACACAAGTTTCCAAATCCTAAAAGGAAATATCACTAATGCAACTACTTCTAGTTCTAACACTAATAATACACGCCCAAACAACTCCCAGACATATGCTAACACTACACCTACCGGTCAACAAACCCAAAACAATCCCACCATCAGTTCTTCACATATTGCAACTAACCCCTATGCCAAGTCAGGAGGTCTCAAATGTTACAGGTGCGGTCAACCGGGTCATCGTTCGAATGAGTGCCCTCTGAGAAAGAATGTAAACCTCATTGAAACCAATGATGAGGAGGTATTTGAACTTGATTGGCCAGACACCAACTTAGGAGAACTCGCAGGAGCTGAAGTCGCCAAAGAGGAGGGAGAAAGGGTTAATTGTGTGATCCAACGTGTTATGTGCTCTACAAAAATCGAAGATTTTTCTCAAAGGAATAATATTTTCAAATCTTCTTGTTGCATCAAGTGTCACACCCCCAAACCGTATTGGCGGAAACGTTTGAGGGTGGATGACTTCATGAACAATATCATAACAATGTCGAATAATAGTGATTCCAAGCAACACAACCATCATAAATAATTGCAAAGGTTACATAGTTCAATGTTTCATGTTTCGATTACAATTAATAGATGATTCAAAAGTACACAAAAATGACGTCGTAACGTCCCTTCATCAACGCTCGTAGTTTACCTTATCAGTTTCCTGATAATACAAGTAGTTGAAAAAGTATCAACAATTAAGTTGGTGAGTTCATAAGTATTTTGTATGAGAAAAATCATTTTGTTTGTAAACGATAGTATTGAAGTCCAAGAAAATCCAATATTTTCTTATAAAAATGTCCAAGTATTTTTAAAAACCCAGACTAAAATGTATTGTGTAGTTTGTAGTATAAAACCGGTAAAATGTATATTTCCACGTAAACAATTTATATAGTTGATTATTTTCCATGCGAGACATCCTATAACCATACTGTAACCATGTAGGCCTGCTTTGATGTTCTTCAAGCGTCAGATTGTTAGACATTTGTCACCTTCGACCTGCCAGGTGCGGGGTTGTCAATCCCGCATAGATCTATACACAAATATCGCACTCTCTTACCGAGACTCTGGTTATAAATTTCAGGACTTTGGTGTACGTACTTATATAAGTACAGTGAAGACCCGTCTCACAAAATGTATATATATATATATATATATCAACTCGTTTACGTATATTTGTTATGAAACCTTTGTTTTTGCCGTTATCATATTTCCCATAATAACATTGTAATGTATAATTATATATATATATATATATATATATATATATATATATATCTATACCATACTATAAACCATATATAAATTACAACCCCTCTAAGCATATTAGTCTTAATTTTTAAGACAGTACAAGTATCCAATACATTCCTTCTATACCCGTATGTTTTTGCGTTTGACACGTAACTCCACAAAATACAACCCACACGGATTGCCAGCATGTCATTGTTTATTTCTGTATAATCCAACGAATGAAATGAACTTGGTATGAATCCAACGGACATAAAAATTTGCGATAAAGGGACTTATCCCTCTTTCCCATCTAATTTCTTTAATTTGTTTTAAAATATCATAAAAGTAGAACCCGTCTTTTAAAAAGCCAGGTCTTTCGGCTTTTCTCATACCACCAGTCTTTTAAAAAGCCAGGTCTTCCGGCATTTATCATACCCACGCGGATAAAGTTTTTGTTTTCTATGTTTTAAAACGAAAAGCATTCGGAAAAGCTACAAGCCGTCTTTCGCTATGAAGCCGGATCATACCCGCAAGCTAATAATGAAACCCCTCTTTCGGAAAAGCTAGAAGCCGTCTCATACCCACAAGGAAAATGAAGAAGGCGGTGCTACTCTTGATCGGGATCGCTATGAAGCTCCGGCGGTGCTACTCTTGATCGGAATCGCTATGAAGCTCCGCCGTTTTCTCCTCCTTCTTCCCCCTTCAACCACTGTAATATGTGTCCGTGATTTCTCCTTCTTCCGTCTTCAACCACGATTCCTCAAACCGTATTCGTGCCGATGTATGATTCCCACTTGATTTTCTGATTTGGTACTCTGTTTCAATCGGGGGCGGGACCGGCCTCCTCCATCGCCAGTTCCACTCTCTTCTATCGGTGAGAAACATCCAGTGCCACTCTCTTCTATCAGTAAATGAAGCGATAGTTTGATAACTGATATTTGCTGATGCCTAACAGGTGCTTGATGAAATGCCTAAGTGGGATCATGTTGGCATGGAGCTAAGGTTATCTGAACAAGAAGATACATGTATCTGGTAGTTTTCTTATTTAAATCCATCATGAAAGTTGGTAAGGCAATAATAGCACTCTCTCATGTAGTTGTTGATAGAGCATTTCCTTCCAAACTGGTGACATAAACCATTTCAGGTTTGGGATTTTTCTACATAGAACATAAATGTTGTAGTTTTATTTTTGTAGAGATATTCCGACTGTTTAGCTTTCTTGTGATCGCAGAATCTACATCCAATGGTGCGCCGATTGATCTCTTTTTATTCCACATTTTGATCATCTGTGGAACAGAGGTTGGAACCTAAACCATGGACCCCACACCAATGAGGTTGGACTGCAATGGTATACTTTCTAAAAAATCATCATCGATACCAATCCCGACATTGGTATACTTTGTTTATTCGTTACTCATATGTATTTGCAATTTGATTTAGCTCAATTATATGCTTGATGAAGTTTAATGTTGAAGTTGAATCTGCTTTAGTTTTATTCAGTTTAGTCTAGCTTACACCAAGTTCATAATATAATTCTACTACTGATTAAACCAAGGTGTGTTTTAATGACAACAGCAGCTTAATCAACAATAATTAATTTCACAGTGATTCTTCTACAAATGCTAAACATTAACAGGCCAAGAACTCAACCAAAGCCTAACAGGTAATCTTATTAACAAATTCACTATAAAATCTAACTTTTACAGTATTTGAAGTTGTTTTTCGTTTTTATCCTTACAGGTGTGGATCATACAGAGCCAAACAAGAAGAAAGACTTTTGTAAAAAAGATATTTTTTGCTTCATGCCTCATAATATTAATGCATTTTCATGCTCAAAACAATCCCCATCTTTCAGAGGCCATAGCCCAGTAAGTAAATATTCCCTTTTCGTTTATTAATATGTATTTCTTTATTTTTTGAGTTAATTTTAATTTCTGCTTTGAAGTTCTTTATGCACAAAACACAAGTTACTCATGTCTTAGTAACCGGAGGTGCCGGCTATATTGGTTCTCATGCTACATTACGCCTACTGAAAGACTCTTATTGTATAACTATATTGGTATATGTTATATAATATATGATCTCTCTCATTCGGTAGGAGGTTTAATTGGTATTATTAAGGTAATTGGTATCTTTTTGGAAAAAATTGTTATATTAAAGCTACCATCTCTAAGGAATGTATTTTCATTTTTTATTATTACAACTTCTTGTTAAAACGTTGATAGTAATTTCATTTTTATTATTTAACTTTTGGTTAAAACATTGATAGTATGTTGCTATAGCTCGAATATTTGATGAAGTATGTTTCTATTAGACAGACTTTTCTTAGTATAACTTCTGGTTAAATTGTTTATTGTAATTTCATTTTTTATTATTACAACTTCCAGGTTGTATTTGTCTTTCATGTTGGTAAAACGCTGATTTAGGAGTGGTGGGGGCGGTGATGAAAGTGGATGACTTGGCTGAAGATATCAAAATTGTTAAAAGAGTTATTTGTTATTATGTTATTCTTTTCGGTAAATTACACTTTGATTATTCTACTAAACCTCTCTTTTACAGTCACATTTAAGATTTATGGTTCTGGTGGCAATGATTTTGAAAATTTTCGAAATTTGAAAAGTTTGTAAATTTGAATAATTTATAAAGTTTTAAAATTGAATAATTTTAAAAGTTTAAATTTTTTAATAATTTTAAAAGTTTGTAAAGTTTGAAAATTTGAATGATTTTTAAAAGGCTGAAAAGTTTGAATAATTCAAAATTTGAAATTTTCAAAATTTTTAATAATATGAATAATTTGAAATATTTAAAAATTTGAAAAGTTTTAAAATTGAATAACTTTAACATTTTAAAAAGTTTTAAAATTGAATAATATTAAAAGTTTGAAAAGTCTAAATGTTTGAATGATTTTTAAAAAGTCTGAAAATTTGAATAATTTTAAAATTTGAATAATTAGTTTATTTCGATTTTGAATGAAATTCAAATTTGAATGATTTTAAAATTCAAATTTGATAAATTTGAAAATTTGAATGATTTTGAAATTATAAATTTGAATAATTAGTTTATTTCAATTTGAATAATCTGAATAAACCACCAGCTGCTTCCTTAGCTCGGGGGTATTTTTGACAGAACTACTCCAAAAAGTCAATGTCAGCACTTATATACGAGCCCAAAAACCCAATCTTAATCCAGGGGTAAATCCGTCCATAAACCACAAATAGAGGAATACGTCTCCCAATTGCCAAGTCTTGGTCTATATGTATCTGTGTGTGCAAGCTTATGAATCTCTGTTTGTATTTTAGGGAAAGCTGAAAACAGTAGCTGCGAAATACCTAGAAGTGAAGTAAGAGTACTGTCAATAATTATAGAGTTTAGAATTATAGTTGTCTGAGCTAAAAGCAAATGTGGTGTATAGTTGAGCATTATTTTTAAAATAATGGTTTAAGTTATTGTAATCTCTATTATTATATACTATAGTTGAGCATTATTTTTAAAATAATGGTTTAAGTTATTGTAATCTCTATTATTCTATAAGTAAAGGATCCCTTTTACTTTTTAGAATATGTCATTTGATTTGTTTTGTAATAAAATATGGTTGATTTGTTTTGTAGACAATTTTGAATTTATTTGGGTGTTTTTGTGTTGATGATTTTTTTATAGATCCGACAATCCGTGACGAACATATGCCATCCTCATATTAATTTTGAAAATTTTAAATAATTTAAAATTTTAAAAATTATAAAATTTGAAATTTTTTGAATTTTAAAAATTTTAAAATTGAATAATTTTAAAAATTTGAAAAGTCTGAAAATTTGAATGATTTTAAAATGTTTGAATAATTTAAAATTTTCCAAATTTGAAAATTTTCAAATTTTCGAAATTTGAAAATTTTGAATAATTTGAAAATTTTCAAAATGACTGGTTAGATGCCTACGTGGACTCGAGGTCAGCTTCAAATTGCAAATAAGAAGGATAAAATCGTTATTTATCAAAGTCACAAATATAAGCTGTAATCCCAAAAAGGTAGTAAACCCTAACCCTCCAACTCGAAGACTTCAAACAGAAAACCCTCTGAATCGGCGTCAACTTGTTCATAAGTAGTTGTAACGTACATTGCCTTTTATCTATATTTTGTCAAAGAATGTAATATTGCAGCTTAATGTAATGTTCCAATGGCTTTTTTTATATATTTTGGTTCAGAATGTAAGTAATATTCCATTTCATTGCAGCTTAATGTAATGCTCCAATGCCTTTTATCTAATGTAATATTCCATTTCATTGCCAATTATAGCATATGACGAAATCGCGAGGAGACAATGAAAGTTTACAATCAGATTATTTTTTTATAATCAAATATATTCATATAATTTGTTTAAATTGTTTCTATTATACAGTGGTTTTTATGATTGTAGGTGTCCACGTGGATCACCTGTAGATCACACCGATATGTGCAGTATAGCATTCTACTTCTATTATTGTTGTTATTATAACATTGTACTTTCCTTAAATGAGAGTTCTGCCCAAACAAAGCATTTACTTTGCTATTTATGTGATGGATTCTTTCACTTTTTCATTTTTTTACAATTTATTACACTGGAAATGTTTACTTTGGCAGATTATGGCATTGCATTTTATTTAAATGCGAGTTCTCCCCAAACGAAATGTTTACTTTGTCTATTTTTTTGGGATTATAACATTGCACTTCTATTATTGTTGTTATTATTGCATTGTACTTTCCTCTCGGGTATTTACCACCCCCTATATCGTTGGAAAGGTAATCAATCGCCCGAAAAGAAATTAATCACTCTCATATTCGCCAACTCTCCCTCTCATCTGCAACCTAAAACCTAAAAAGTAATTGCCGAAACAAAACTATTTGCCGCCGCCGCATTGCGCGGGTACGCAGCTAGTATATATATATATATATATATATATATATATATATATATATATATATATATATATATATATATATATATATATATATATATATATATATATATATATATATATATTGTCTTGTCCAAAATGTCATAATAACCCATGTAACTATAAACTATTCCTATAATAGTCTATTTTTAGTATTCCGTCGTAATAAACATATTTTTACGAACATATACGAAATAACTTATTTAGATGATTATAAACAACCTCTTTTAAGATATTTCCACAAAATGGTGTAATAACTTGGTTATAACCATTTTTGCTAGAAAAGTCGTATTTCCGGTCACAAAAACGTAGTTTTTACTAGTTTTCGTTCTTGTGACTTTTATATTAAAGATCTAGCAGTTTTACATAATATGTTTATAGTTTTGTAACTTTTACACAAACATAATACATCATAATGTTCACAATACATAGATCTAACCATATTTCATGTCAAAAACGTTTTTACACAAAAATTCGTTTATAAACTAGTGTAAATCGTCATTGATAGCATATAAACATGTATTCTCCCCCTAAAAGTTTGGAAAAGATGAGAATGAGGGGTATGAACTCACCCTTGACGCGTGCTTTAGTTAGAAACAGTGTTGTTCTTGCGGGATTTACGGTAGGAACCAAGATCTAAGCTTTGTAGCTCGAAGGACCCTTGGACAAACCTATTACCCAATGGTTTTACATAGATGTTGGTGTGGTGGTTTTTTTTTATAAATAATGCATTTTACTTATAAAAATAGGTGATTTTTATAAAATCGTAAAAGGTTTTAGCGTAATTTTAGCCGTTTTTGAAAAAATGAAGTTCTAAATAAATATTTTGTATAAAAACATTGTTAAACATTTATTTAGATTGAGTCGTAGCTCGTTAAACGATGAAATACGCGTTTAAGCGCAGTATTCTTTCGATTACGCGATTTTCGGCATTTTACCGAAAATTGTATTTGGCTTTGAAATTAAATATTAGGTAGTATTACGTTCCATAATATATGATTTGTTATTCCATATTTGATGTTTAAGGCACCACGTTTTGTATTTTGAGTCTAAACCCTGTGTATATTTATTCATTCACAGCGGTTAGTTGTTGTAGCTTCCACATACGAACTCCCTTGTCGACGTTCTATATGTTCGTATTTACGAATACATCGTTTTATGAATAATATTATTCTAAAAATAATAATTGTATGATTATCGAATTTTTACGCTATAGTAGTTTATTAAACGTATTTTCGGCGTTTACTCGATAATTGTTTTGAATTAGCGTACGTAGTATCATAATATCTAATAATACATCGTAAATTTATGGAAAAATTACTTTTCAACATATGGATTAACGTACACTTTGTTTGACTACATTTTACTTTTGTTGACCAAAATTTACAATTGTCACATCAATGGTCGAGTTTGCGATTTGATTATCGATAGTGGTAGTTGTGAAAACTTTGTTTCCAAGAAAGTGGTGGAGCACCTTGGTTTAAAGTCTAAAAAACATCCTAAACCGTATGTTATTGGGTGGATTAGAAGAGTTCGATGGTTAATATGAACGAGATATGCAGGTTTCCAATTTCAATTGGAAAATACTATCATCAAGAGGTGATTTGTGATGTTATTGACATGGATGTGAGTCATGTCTTACTAGGACAATTGTGGTAGCTTGACGTCGATATCATGTACAAAGGGAGAAAGAACGTGTACCTCTTTGATTGGGGTGGTAGAAAAATTGCAATTTTCCGAAAAAATGACCAGATCTCAACATTAACTAGTGGTGAAACGGTGAAACAACCGTTAGTATCACTAGTAGTTTCAGAGAATGAATTAGAGACTGACATTAAGGCAGCCAAAGCAGTGCACATGGTGGTAATACGAGCATTAGTAGTATAAGGGAAAGGATAAGAGAAAGATACGGCCCCTAAGATATACAATCACTTCTTGAGGAGTTTCAAGAAATACTGGCTGATGACTTACCAAGTGAGCATCCTCCATAGCGCAATATCCAACATCACATAGACTTGGTTCCTGGATCTAGCCTATTGAATATACCCCATTACAGAATGAGTTCGAAAGAAAATCAAATTTTGCAAGGGAAGGTGGAAGAGTTGCTACGAAAGGGTTTTATTCATAAGAGCATGAGCCCATGTGCGGTTCCTGCATTATTGGTACCTAAGAAAGACGGGAGTTGGAGGACGTGTGTCGATAGTCGAGATATAAATAAGATCACAGTAAGATACAACTTTCCTATTCCATAATTAGATGATATGTTAGACATGTTGGAAGGTCCAAGATATTTTCAAAAATAGACTTGCGAAGTGGGTATAATCAGATTCGAGTAAAATCAGGAGATGAATGGAAGACAGCTTTTAAAATAAAAGACAAGTTGTATGAATGGATGGTGATGCCATTCAGACTATGCAATGCCCCTAGCACTTTTATGAGGATTGTGAACCAGGTACTACGACCTTTTATCGGTAAATTCGTTGTAGTATATCTTGATGATATATTGGTTTATAGTCGTTGTGAAAGGGATCATGTCGGGCATTTAAGGCATATTTTTGAAGTGTTGAATAAAAATAAGTTGTTTATTAATCTTAAAAAGTGTGATAGGGTGACAGAGTTGTTTATGTTTTTGGGGTATGTTATAAGCTCCGAAGGAATTCTTGTTGATGAGAATAAAATCAGAGCAATCAAAGATTTGATTGGCCTGCACCCAAAACGGTTTCGGAAGTCAGGAGTTTCCATGGGTTGGTGACATTCTATCGTTGTTTCATTAGAGATTTCAGTAGCATAGTTGCACCCATTACTGAATGTTGAAAAAACGAAAAGTTTGAATGCGGAAAGGAGGCCGATATCGCGTTTACTCTAGTTAAGGAGAAATTATGCACTATGCCGGTCTTAGCATTACCAAATTTTGATAAACTGTTTGAAGTAGAGTGCGACGGAAGTGGGGTTGGTATTGGGGCTGTCTTGTCTTAAGAAAAGAGGCCAATTGCATTTTTTAGCGAAAAACTTAGTGATGCATGCCAAAAATGGAGCACTTATGAAAAGGAGTTTTATGCAGTTTTTAGAGCTTTGAAGCATTAGTAACATTACCTCTTTCAGAAGCAATTCTTGTTACACACTAATCATCAAGAATTGAAATACTTAAACAACCAGAAACATATGAGTAACATGCATTTGCGATGGTCAAATTACATTAAAAAATTTTCGTTTGTTCTAAACTATAAACCAGGCACGCTAAACAAGGTGGAGGATGCGCTAAGTCGTCGAGCTCATTTATTAGTAGTTATGCAGCAAGAAGTTGTGGGTTTCAAGTTCCTAAAAGAGTTATATGCTGCTGATGATGATTTTAGTGACATATGGGAACAATGTGTGATAAAACGAGTTAACGGTGAATACCATGTCACTAATGGATTTCTATTCAGGGGTAATCAGTTATGTATTCCTAAGAGTTCATTACAGGAGAAGTGAATTAGATATCTCCATAGTGATGGGTTATGTGGGCACCTAGGGCGTGTTAAGACGATAGAAGGGGTGGAAGCTAGGTTTTATTGGTCTCAAATAAAACGAGATGTAGGAAAATTCGTTCCTAAGTGCTATGTGTGTCAAACAGCAAACGAACAAGCACAAACATCGAGCTCTATATGCCATTACTAGTACCAAACGCCATATGGGAGGATCTCACTATGGATTTTGTATTAGGTATCCCCCGTACTTGACATCACAGTGGTCGTCATGCGGTCAAAAATAGTAAAATAACCTCACTCTCACTTAGCACAGTGGAAGTCAGGGTCGATCCACAGGAGTTACGTGGTCGAGATAGATGACAGATTACCAACTGCAGTGTCACGCTACAGTCAGAGGACCTAGTTCCTAGCTTTTGACTATCAATCCCAAAGAGCCTAAACTAAACTAAAACTATCAACCAAACCTAGTCACTTGCTGAAATCAGAAGTACATCTCCAATTCAGAAGCAAACAAAGGCAATTCCAACATCAAACACAAACAAAGCATAAACTAAACCAATAACTAAAGTCCAAATGAACAGTCACCGGCTAAGTTCAAACTAAAAAGCTAACCCTAGTTGGTCACTGAAATCAGCAAGGGAAATCAGTCCAATCAAGGTCAACATCCAAACACAAAACAAACATTCACAATCCAATAACAAGCATAAATACCGAAAAGAAGCAATTACTTGTAACCAAATGATTCATTAACTTAAACTCAGATCCAGTGATACAAATCAGTAACCAAAAAGTCTAAAACCAAAAACTAGAACTAAATATCAATGGTTGTCACTCCCAAAGATACTAGCCAATGATTCCTAGGTACTAAACTAAAGGAAAATTAAAGATAAAAACGTAGAAATACCAAAAGATGGTTCTTGAAGCTGAATCTCGGAGTCAAAGAGCCTTAGGGGTCGATTTTACACCAGGTCTTCGCTTGTTTTTTGACCTAAAAGCCTCTATTTATAGTTGCAAAAATCTCGAGACCGCGCCGCGCATAAGTGAATCCCGCGTCGCGCGTGCTGGCTTATCCCCGTTTTTTCGGCATTTGAATGTTTTCCACCTCCTCATAACCGTGTCGCGCCTTTGTTGTTTCTGCGGCGCGCGTACGTATTTTCCTGATTTTCCTTGATCTTCACACTTCTTCCAAATTGCACGCTTTTGGTCCCTGTTTTCATTATTTCTTTCCAAACAAGTGCTGGCACGAAAAGTGAGTAATAACAGTAGATATGTGATATAATTTCACTAAGAATAGGGCTCAACAATGACTAAAATATGTGATATTACTAGGCGTTGTCAAACACCCCACACTTGTGCCTTGCTTGTCCCCAAGCAAGAGAGTTTTTAATAGATTTCAACTAAGACTCAAACAAATTTTGACTGTGTTTAGTTTCAAAGCTTATTGCCTTATGAGTTAGAGTGAAATAGTTCGTGAAAACATAATCGGAATGTTCTTTGGAATTCATGGCTTTCTAGAGAACCCTTGATTACAAATTTTCTGTCCACAATGAAGTGTACGTACTCATTCAGATTCTAAAGGCCATTAAAGAATTGTCCATAATTTTCGATGTTGTCCGTGTAACGAGCTTTCAGAAATACCATCCCAGACCAGACGATCTTAGGTGGCAAGGTGCATAAGGCCCACCCATTTTAGACCTACCGGCTCGAACAACAAAGGCCACTGATTAATAATTCCTTCTTAAATTCCAATCCTAAAACAGTCCAATCTTCTAACTCCTAAAACTCAACTTATTTGACTCAACGAATAGCATGATCACAACTACATAGTATTTCTCGAAAAATACTAATGCTATAAACAATCACAAACTATTCATTTCAAAATTATAATGTAATAAAATATTTTGAAAAAGTTTCTAAAATTTTGAAAATCGGTCATTTCTGCAAAAATTTCAAAAAACTACTCTTTCGACCGTCCACACCCCACACTTAAAATCGTACAACGTCCCTGTTGTACAAAAATTATTTAGAACAAGGGAGAAAGAGTTACCCTTTTGGACGGTAGATCGCTTGGTTGGTGCTCAGTATCACAGGTACAAATATGAACAAAAAGGTCCTTGATTTCGCGTTCTGGAGTTGTAGCGCAACAGTGAACACGCCAGTAGTTAAGGCAAGTGGAGGGGGCACGGGGACCCCACACTTGCTTCAAACAACTCCCCCCAATTTTGGTATAACATGCATGACTCAACAAAAAGACAATTAAACGCAAACAGAATAAACAACTAAAATACAAACAACTAAAAGATAGTAGTGTCATAGGTACAGTACATATATCAAAAAAAGAAAAGAAAATACATCAATCGCCACCTGGTGGCCTGGAAGAACCAGCCTCATGATCATGTGCTCAGGCTAGGAATGGTCGGGGGTGCTGTCCCTGCTGTGTGGCTAACTCCAAAAGTACCTCCCCGATCTACTCCAGCTGGTCCTCCATCTTGGCGACTCGATCCTGTAGTCGCCTCATCTCTGTCACCTCCTCCTGCTGTGGCTGTGGTGGTGCTGGATCTGCTGGTGCTGCGGCTGTCGGTCTCCGTCGTCTCCTCCCCGGCTAGGCATATGCTGGCTGGGGGTCCTGGGCAGCCTCGGTCGCCACCCACACATACTGACCCGGCCGCTGCTGCTCAATAAGGCCCATATTCTCCAGAGCCCGCGCTGTGGTGCGGACCGGAGGTAGGGCAGTCAAAGATGCCACGGTGGCAGCGGTAAGGATCCGGTATGAACGGGCCAACCGGGTGATGTAGTGCCCGCAGGCCAGTGGACTGCTAGATGATGCACACGTCGCACGGGTAGAGAGAGAGACAGCTAGGGTGAATGGGAGGTGAAGGAACCTGGAGGGGTCAAGGAGCACCCAGAGATATCTCATGTCCTCATCGGACACCTTCTCGCCCCCCTCCCTGTGCATGATGGAGGTGGAGACGATCCGGTGCATGAGCCGGTGAAGCGGGTCGCGGAGCTGGCTCTCCCTGGCCGACCCTGCCTCGTAGAATATGTTAGACAAAGGTGTCCAAATCTCTGCGTTGGCGGCCCTCTCGGGCTGCCCCTGAATGCACGCCGTAAGGAACTGCGTGAAATGGCGGTGCTGGAGGTCCGCCTCCGTGTAGATGCCAGTACGCCTCCCGAACTCCCGGAGGTTGCACTCCCTGTGCACGCCTCCCAATCTAAACCATACGAGCCTGGAACGGGCCTCCTGAGAACCCAGTGCGTAGCGCACAGTGGATAGAAACTCCAACAAAAGCTCAGTATATACTGTATCATCCTGGGTAGCCATGAGCCTGTCCCAGCCTCGGCACGTGAATCTGGCCTCTCCATCGACCCATGTACGGTGAAAAAAATGGCTCGATCTCGCCTAAGAGCCCAGCGTCTCGCAGAATGTCCCGATCGATGATCGTCGCCTCGAGAACCCGGCGACCGATGAGGGCGTCCCTCCGTGAAATATACTCGGCTGAACTATCTAGCTCAGCGGGGAACTGAAGAAACTAGTGGTCTAATCTGAACGACATCTGCACAAAAGAAGAAAAAAAATTTGCAATTTAGTCCTTTTTCTTCCCCATCGCACCGCGGCGCGGCCCAAGAACCATGCGCGTCGCGCCGAGCGGCTGTTCCGAAATCCAAACTCAAATCCACGATCTAGCCTGTTTAAACTCAATCCAAATACTCTACAAGGTAGCCTAAGTGCCGACTAACTCATCTAGGGTCATTATTTGGCAAAATAAACACCCTACGAGTTAGCATTGGCGATTTCTAAGTTTTTGAGTTTTTGGAGAAATCAACCAAATTAACTGCCTAATCACTAGTTTTAACAAGTAAAAGCTAGTTAGAATGACGTACCTTGGTAGTAGGAATGAAATGAGCAAGAAAAAACACGAGAAATTTTCGATGATCAGAGCTCCGAGGTGTGGTGTGTGTGAATAGTGTCGCAGTTTACCTTAATATCGAAGAATTCCGACCGATCCATTCCCGCGATGCGGATAAGAGCAGACCGCGACGCGCGTGTTCCCAAATCAACCCCTGCGCATCGGGTCGGTTTACGATCCCGCGGCACGCCATTTGCTTGACCACGACGCGGTCATCAAAATTCCATTTTTCTTCAATTCAACCCCACACTTGCCTTGGACCAATAATACCTACAATTGACGATGATATAATTTCCTAATTACTCCTAAGAATACAGTACCTAACCTATGAAAAGATGGGTTGCCTCCCAACAAGCGCTAAGTTTAACGTCTTCAGCCAGACGTGTTGTTCCTTGTCCTATTCGTCTTGAATTCCTGATGGCATCTCCTTGTGATTTGGTGCAAAATTATGGGCCATCATTGACATCAACGAAGTGAGCTGAGTCATCCTGTCACTAACCCCGCTAATCCATTGTTGCTGGGCTTCCAAGAGCTGAAAGACCTTTGCTTCTCTTTCCCTTGCATCCTTCTCATACTGTTGGTGTCTTGCTTCCAACATCTCCATCATATCCAGCAACTGCTCCTTGTCAATAGTGGACAACGGATGCTCCTTTGTGTCCTTCAAGACTTTCTCTTTTCCTCCTTCTCCCAGCCGCGTCCATATTGTTCTTTTGTCCTTAACCCCAGGCTCTATCAGCAAATTGCTGTCTAAATTCTTATCGTCATACCCTTGAGGTAGAGATATGGGACTTCCAAACATATTTAACCTTCTTTTTCTCAACCCAAAGAAGATGTCCAAATCTCCTGTTTTGCAGTCAATAACAGCGCCGGCTGTAGCCAAGAACGGGCGTCCTAATATCAATGCGGGCGCGTCCTCCTGACTCCATACTCCATGACTAAAAAGTCCACTAGGTAAAAGAAATCCCCAACTTTCACTATGACATTAGTAAGCTTACCTCGGGATACTCTAGTTGACTGATCAGCCAGCTGTAACACAGTCTTTGCCGGCTCTAATTCCTCATTCTTGTATTTATCATACAAGTATCCCGATAGCACATTTACACTTGCTCCCAAATCGAGCAAGGTGTTCCTAATAACCACATCTCCTACAGTAGCAGTGATCAGTGGTGACCCAGGATTCTTTTCTTTCTTGGGCATTGTTCCCAACAGTGCCTCACTAGCCTTAATGGTCAACCTCACAGTGTCAGGTGTGGGAATCTTACTTTTTCCATTTTTCTCACACATTTCCCGAAGAATTCTTGTATCCTCGGGAGCGTTCTTAAGTTTATCCCACAAAGGTTGGTTCATCGATGGTCCCGTCAATTTGGGCGCTTCCTACGTTTTCTTCCCCTTCTTGTCCTTCTTTCTTTGTTTAATCCCAGCTATGATCGGTTGCTTCTCCTCCTGGACATCCTTGTCCTCCTTTGGTTGAGTTTCCTTCTCAACAAGAATTTCCTTTAATTCCTCGTCTTCCCTATTTTCCTTTTCAATATCAACCTCTTCCTTAACTTCTTCTTCTTTACTCTCTGCCTCACTTTCAGATTCAAGCAGATCTTCTAGGGTGACTTTCCTCCATTCGGCATCGACAGTGTTGACATGTTCCTTCCCGGCCCGCTGACCATGGGTCGGATTGACTTCGGTGGTACTTGGCAGCTTCCTATTATCTCTTTTCCGTTGGTCTTCAACCATTTGGGCGATTTGCCTTTCCATATTGACAATGGCTTTTGCATTGGCCTGTGACTGCTTCTGTGTTGTATTGAACATTTCATACATTTTTGCGACCAGATCCTCCTGTGTCCCTGGGGCATTGTTGACGAAGTTATTGGGCCCCCTATTGTCGCTACTACCATTTCCATTGGCATTACCATTATTGTTCACCGGTTGATGCTGCCTGGGCGGGTTGGATGATTGCCCTTGGTAGTTATTTTGCCTCTGGTTATTGAAATTCTGCTGACCTTGATTATATGGCCTGTAGGGTCGTCCATTGCCATATTGTCCTTGACCCTGGCCATAGACTTGACTTACTTCTTGAGTCTTTGGTCCTCCTTGACCTCCTTGTGGCTGACTCTGAGGTCCATCCTGCAGAGTAGACACGAGCCTATCAAATTTCCTATTGAGCTCACTTATCTCCTTCTTTACATCCTTTTTCCAGTCGGCATCGGCTCCTATTGTTGCGGCCGTGCCTACCGTCTTTCTTGTAGAAAAATTCGCCTTGGAGCCATTACTTATGTAAGAACCCGCGAAAAAGTTGTAAAAGGGTAAAAACAGTCTTTTTACACGTTATAAGACTATTATGTAAAACAATATGTATTTGTAAAATAATATAACAAGAAATAAAAGTTTATGTGAAATTTGAAGTTTTACCGTGTGAATAGTGAAGTTTGGCCAAAAAGGGTAAAACGGTCATTTGACATGAAAATGACCAAAAATGTTAAGAAAATGTCAAGTTGGAAGTTAATGGAACATTGTTGCAAGATTTTGGGTCTTAGGACCACTTTTGTAAAGAAATTGGAAGGCTAAGGACCAAAATGCAATTATTTTATAAAACTAAAAATATAAATAAGAGAGAATTATCACTCTCATTCTCCATAACATCATAGAAGATTTCAGAAGACTCGGGAGAGAACGAGAGAGAGCTAGAGAAGAGAGGAGCACGAGAAGATTAAGAAGAAGGGTGAGAATTTAGCTTCAAGTTTGGAGATTCTAGTTCCAAGAGGTAAGGTTTCATGTTCTAAGCTTCAAATTCTAGAACGGGAATCAAGTTTGATTTCTGATTTTTCCAGAAATCATGGTTCCAAAGTTATCATCTTATCCATCTTGTTCAAAATCACCATTTAAGCATGTTCTAGTCATGGAATATGTAGAGATCAAGAAAAATGGTAATTTTGCTCAAGAACCCTAATTCACGGGTTTGAAAGTTCAGGTGGATTAGATGAACCTAACATGTTAGAAATGATGAAATGAACATGTAATGGTTATCAAATTGATAAAAATGAAGCTTTGATGCAACAATTGTGAAAATGGGTTTTTAATCTCAAGAACCCTAGAAATGGGTAAAAGAGATGAAACTGATTTTATATGTTTCTTATAGTCTTGTTAAGTCAAACATGGTATAAGTAATGCAAGAAATCAGTTTCAAGCTTGAAAATCCAACAAAACGATTTTTAGTGAAAAAGTTGTGTTTTCGGAAGAACTTTCAAGAATTCAAAGAAGATTTGATGTTTTTGTGGATCAAAATTAGATATAAGTTGGTATTTAGGGCCTGGAAATGACCCTAAACCAATTAAGTTAAGTATTAAGAGCTTAATGGGGCAAATAGTGAAACTGCAGTTTGAAAAATCGTCAAGAATAGCATTCTACTCAGTGATCGCGACGCGACGACCACCCTGGTCGCGACGCGACCTCGAGGCAGAAAGCCTGCTCGCTTCTGTCCAATTTTTGAGTTTTGAACTCGATGCTAGGCTTGTCCGTTTGGTCTGTAACTTTTACCATAGCCTTAAAATGGTATGAAAACATGTGGGAAATTGTTAAATTCGTAATCCGAACTTGCGGAAAAACCACTGTAGCGGCAGTGGCCAAACATCAAGTTATTGTTAAAACTTGATTTTTGGAATTTGAGCTAGACTTGTCCAATTAACTCCAAATTTGAAACACAAGTCTAATATAACATAAGACTTCATGGGAAAGTGTCAGAACTGAAATACGACCCCTCGGGGGTACTGTAGCCAAATACGCGTATTTCGGAGAAAACTATAAAATGAGTTCATTAATGGTTATCTATTTAGTATGACCTGAAGTTGAGTCGTATGGGACCTTAGAACTATAAAGTTAGTTGTATTATGTCTTTATATACATGCTACTTGTATAGGTGGTGCTTCGAACGTTGTTGAGCACGGAAAAGGGAAGGGTGTACGAGAAGCTTGAGTGACCCGTAGTTACACCAAGGTGAGTTTTATGAGGATTTCTCTAGTACATAGCAACATTATATTTTCAGAAAATGAGATTTCCATATACTTTTAAATACTAAAGTTGGAAACAGTTTTAAAATAGCTCTATACAAGGGCTAAGTGTTTTAAAGTAGATTTTAAAGCAGTGTAGTTTACAAAGTATTTTGAAAGTAGTTCCGCATGTGAGCTAAAGATGTTGTAGTTAGTTTTGATAGTATTTTTGATAAAGAGTTATAAAGTTTATGAGTTTGAGTTTATTACAAATTGTGTCCCTTTTTGACCAATTTGAGATGTAATGAAGAAAGTAATGAGATAAGAACCAAAGTAAAGAAAGAAATAAGAGTCAGTTGTCCGGACTAGGATCGCCCACATAATCGGGAGATCTGAAGACACTACTGGGGTGGTACCTCCCGTCGCGAAGTAGTTGTCTAGCTTAGCATACCCTTTGTGTTTGGATCTGTTCCAAGTCAAAGGGGAGACAGAGATAGCCTAACCTTGCGGATGGATCCGTTCTGTCCCGCGAGGGGAGTTAGTAAAATGAATTAAACTAAACTAATTCATGAGTTTCAGTTGGTCATAAGAAAGAAAGAAGAAAGCAGTTTTAAAGAAATAAATCAGTTTTAAGAAAGTGAACAGTTTTGAGAAAAGAAGCAGTTTTTAAGAAAGAAAGTATTTTGAGATTTAATATGAGAATAAATTTTTAAGCAGTTTACTTGTTTTTATTTCAAGTTTTGAGCAGAAAAGTTTTGGGTCTAAAACCCATATTACTCACGAGGCTTTATGTCTCACGTATTAGTTTTGTTTTAAATGCTATGTACTTAGGTGAAAGGAGCAGGAGATGAAGTTGGGACCAGTGTAAGATACAGATAAGTTTGAATTATGGTTTCTGTATTAAGTCTGTAATAACCCCTTGAGAATAAAGTTTGTAAAAAAAATATTTAAGTGACTTTTAATAGTCACAAGTTGTAAGATATTTGTATTATAAACCGTTTTGAAATTTGGTTTGAGAAACGGGTGTTACAACTTAGCTGCTCCAAAAACCGCCAAGCCTCCTCCGGGACTTGCATCATAATAGTGCCACTAGATGACGTGTTAATCATGGCTTGGTTCGTCTCACTTGCTCCTTCAAAGAATACCTTGACCAGTTGCCACTTGGGAATATCGTGATGAGGGCATGACCTCATCAGCTCCTTTAGACGGTCCCATGCTTCATGAAAAGCTTCTCCAGGCTTCTGCTGGAAATCCTGAATAGCCCTCCTGATTTCCGTCGTCTTGCTTGCCGGATAAAATTCTGGTAAGAACTTAGCTTTGAGTTGATCCATGTAGTGATGCTATCCGAGGGTAAGGATGTAAACCAATATTTGGCTTTGTCTTTAAGAGTGAATGGGAACAATCTTAGTCTAAAAAGGTTCTTATTAGTATTCCTAGGGGTGTTAGCATTGGCTATGGCTATAAACTCATACAAGTGATTGTATGGGTTATCCTGTTTGTACCCCCTAAATTCCGGTAATATCCCTAACAACTGAGGCCTAATTTCTACTTGAGATTCAATGTCCTCAAGAATGTAAATGGGTGACGAGTCATCGTACTCCCGTGGCTGGAAGTGCGATGCAACCAATTGCCCTCTCGGTTGTGCAAAATACAAGGGTTGAGCAGGATTACCGTAAAAGTGATGATCATTATATCTCTGCTGACCTTGTGGTGGTTGATACTGCTGTGCTCTTCTTGGAGGTCCTCGACCTCGGTTCCATGGTTGCTGTGGTGCTGGGGGAACCCATCCTTCGTCTTCTTCATCATATCTCTCCTCAGCCTCTTGATACTGGTACTGTTGCTGCTGAGGTGGTTACTGGTATTGTTGTTGCGGTGGTATAGGTTGGAATGTGGTTTGGGGTTTAAAAAGTACTGGTGCTGGTTGAGAAGTGGGTTGGGAGATAGCTGTCTGCTGTCTAGATACTGGGGTGCCATCACGGATTGGCGCTCCCCAAGACATGGCAGATGTAAATGGGTTTGTGGATTGAGGTTGGGATAAGGGTTGAAATGGTGGAATCGACGGCGGAGTGCATGAAGGTATAGGTGCAGGGGATGAAACTGCACCACCAGTAGCACTCGTGCTCCCAATGTGAAATTCTGAAACCGGGGGAATAAATGACATCCCCGTTGCCTCACCCGAGGGTTCCTGGGCAACACTTAACATACTACTACTGACATTACTGAAACTCATTGTATTCAAACGCCTACGTGCACGGATTTTACGCGCAGTTCGCTCAATCTCTGTGTCAAAATGCAAAGGGGATAATTGCTCACCCCTACGGGTACGCATGCACGAATGCAACACGCCCGAAAGACCAAAAATCAAAAATTACTAACCAACTAAAAAGAAACTAAGCTGACAAGTCCTACAAATCACCTATGCTCGAGCTCACAACTCCCCGGCAACGACGCCAAATTTTGACATCATAGTGGTCGTCATGCGGTCAAAAATAGTAAAATAACCTCACTCTCACTTAGCACAGTGGAAGTCAGGGTCGATCCACAGGAGTTACGTGGTCGAGATAGATGACAGATTACCAACTGCAGTGTCACGCTACAGTCAAAGGACTTAGTTCCTAGCTTTTGACTATCAATCCCAAAGAGCCTAAATGAAACTAAAACTATCAACCAAACCTAGTCACTTGCTGAAAGCAGAAGTACATCTCCAATTCAGAAGCAAAGAAAGGCAATTCCAACATCAAACACAAACAAAGCATAAACTAAACCAATAACTAAAGTCCAAATGAACAGTCACTGGCTAAGTTCAAACTAAAAAGCTAACCCTAGTTGGTCACTGAAATCAGCAAGGGAAATCAGTCCAATCAAGGTCATTCAAACATCCAAACACAAAACAAACATTCACAATCCAATAACAAGCATAAATACCGAAAAGAAGCAATTACTTGTAACCAAATGATTCATTAACTTAAACTCAGATCCAGTGATACAAATCAGTAACCAAAAAGTCTAAAAACAAAAACTAGAACTAAATATCAATGGTTGTCACTCCCAAAGATACTAGCCAATGATTTCTAACTACTAAACTAAAGAAAAATTAAAGATAAAAACATAGAAATACCAAAAGATGGTTCTTGAAGCCGAATCTCGGAGCCAAAGAGCCTTGGGGATCGATTTTACACCAGGTCTTCGCTTGTTTTTTGACCTAAAAGCCTCTATTTATAGTTGCAAAAATCTCGAGACCGCGCCGCGCATAAGTGAATCCCGCGTCGCGCGTGCTGGCTTATCCCTGTTTTTTCGGCATTTGAATGTTTTCCACCGCCTCATAACCGCGTCGCGCCTTTGTTGTTTCCGCAGCACGCGTACGTATTTTCCTGATTTTCCTTGATCTTCACACTTCTTCCAAATTGCACGCTTTTGGTCCCTGTTTTCATTATTTCTTTCCAAACAAGTGCTGGCACGAAAAGTGAGTAATACCAGTAGATATGTGATATAATTTCACTAAGAATAGGGCTCAAAAATGACTAAAATATGTGATATTACTAGGCGTTGTCAGCACTCAATGCGGTGTGGACTCTGTTTTTGTTCTGGTTGATAGGTTCTCTAAAATGGGACATTTCATCCCATGCAAAAAGACCTCTGATGCATCACATGTGGCACAATTATTCCTTCATGAAGTGGTTCGTTTGCATGGAGTACCAAAGTCGATTATATCTAACGGAGATTCTAAGTTTCTAAGTCATTTCTGGATCACTTTATGGAAGCGAATGGATACGAGCTTGAACTTCAGTAGTACGACACATCCTCAAACCAATGGGCAGACAGAGAACCTTAACCGGACACTGTGTAATTTAATTCGTAGAATTTGTGGAAACAAGATAAAGAAATGGGACGTAGAACTCACACAAGCGGAATTTGCATACAATAATGTAGTTCATTCTGCAACTGGGCAGTCGCCTTTCTCCTTAGTGTACAGGCAAGCCGCAAGGCATGCTGTGGATTTAGCAAGGTTACCCAAGGTTGGTATGAACACAGCCACGTAAAAACTAGCATCTCAAGTACATGATGTGCAAGCGGAAGTTAAATCCAAGCTCGAGGCAAGGAATGAAGAACTGACACCCAAAACCTCTTAGTTGTGTGTGGCCGTGTCAACAATCTTGTTAATGACAGTGTCCAAGGTGGGGCGTTCCATCAAATTTATCACGTTCTTGGATCCATATATGTTTTAATTATTGCATATGAAACTACATTTATAGAGTTACTTCAAACGAACAAAATGTAAATACTTACTTGAATAGTTAATGCTTCAACAATCTTGGTAATGACAGTGTCCAAGGTGGGGCGTTCCGTCAAATTTAAACTAATGTACTGATATGCTATTTCTTTGAAAGTATTAAAAGAATAACCGTCAATTTGATCTCTTATAGTGGGATCAATTACCTTGTCTGGTTCCTCCTGTTCGTTTCGTCGGACAAAAGTCATTAGTAACCACCAGTAGTACTGATCTGGAGACTCTTTATCTATTCTCTTTCACATGTGCTTCCGTCTACTTCCATGCATAGTTAGCCAAATCTTTGACGATTGTTCGTTTTTCCACTTTCTTTCTGAGAATATAGTCCTGAGCCAGATGATTCTTTCCTGAACAGTAATTACAATCAAAGCCACTTTCCCTAGATACTTGGTTTTCAGACTTGGGGGTTTAGAGGATTCATCTCTTGAACTTGTGAAATCAGGCTTTCTTTAATGACTCGAAGTGCGTGTTTGGTTGGTGTCGATCCTCCACTCGAAGGTGGTTTTTGGTAAAAAAAATTATTGGATCGCTTGTTGGCAACCAAATCCACATAACTTTTAGAATCACTATGTCCACTACTATTCTCATCACTTAAATGTTTGGAAACATGTTTTGAAATAGGTCTTGGTTTGTCTTCATTAGAAACAAGGGCTAGGGGACCACGAGCCATTTTCTTCCGTATTTTATCTTCTAACACATATTTATGGTTCTTCAAGTAATGGTGGATTTCATAGAGAGAATATGAATCTAACTATTCATGGCCTCGAAGCATTATAGTGACTTTTTTTCATTCCTTTCTAAGGCAAAGGATAAACTTCAAAGTGATTTTTAGTGTGATTTATCTTGCTTAAGCCTTTTTCGTTTGTTAATGACTTTTTCATAGCAAAAAAATGTGGCCCCAAGACATTCATTTCCTCTTTGTTTAAACTCTCGATATTGTACCAAAACGTTTTTGATTATGTTCTTTTTATGCTTTTCGTAATAGATGTCGAAGCATATCCTAGATCTCCTTAGTCGTGGAGTAGTCTTGGATATGATCGAACACGGTAAAGGGTAGGCCATACTTGAGTTCCTGTTTTGTACGAGCATCATTCTTCACTTTATCAGCTTCAATGGAGCGTAAGAAGCCTAATTCGTCTTCAAGATTCGAAATAAAAGCCATTGCTGAGACGTTCTCTGCAGACCTTGTGTCATATATCCCTTCAGTGATAGATCTTCATAGATCGTCTAAGCCGGTTAGCTAGTCTTCCATACTGAGCTTCCAGTGTCCATATTCCTCAGGATGGCTCTGATACCATTTGATATGATTGAAGGGTAAAGAAACAACAAAGCTAATCTTGACTCAAAGATAGATAGTTTATTCAAGTGTGTTCCTAACAATATACATATATGGAAGTAAACAAAATCAGAGATACCAAATATTCATGCATTCCATTGATTGATTAAAAGAAGGGTACACCTCAAATACTACATAGAATTGATTATACGAACAATGAAACCCTAATTTCTACCTTGCTTATACAAAATGTCTTAATACAAAGAAGATCGACACTATCTATTTTACAATACATAAACGTGGGATAGTGGATCTGAGGATCAATCAATTTATTCTACATGTTCCTTTACTAGGATATAGGCATGCATAATGGCAGTCAACATTGTTGCAGGAGTTGTACTAGACCACGTGGATTCAGTCCGATGAGGACACTGAGGATCACCAATATGCGCATAGCATTATCCTTGAATCCTACTAGACCACGTGGATTCAGTCGAATAGCTTCGACTTCGACTGACAAAACTATTTTAATAAAAATACTCGAAGTGCATCCTAGATTCCTTGGTATTCTGTGACAATTATAAAATCTGACACCCAAATGACGCCCTGAACACGTAATAACGACCAACATAATATATAAGGTATTGTTTTAACGATCAATTTATCATATTAGTGTTATGATAAGTTAAACAAATACTACTCGAAAAAGCGAACAATTTGACATAAAGAACGTCAAAAATGGATATCGTATGACAAAGTTATACTTATCCGAAAACGACAAATCAGTATTTTCCTAAAATGTTATATTATATATATATATATATATATATATATATATATATATATATATATATATATATATATATATATATATATATATAATAAATTCAATTAAAGGATATGCGACAACCGGGAGTCGTAAACGCAAAAATTTTACATCAAATCGAACGTTGTAATATTACGCACGTTTTAGTGTCAACAAAACTTTCGTACGAGTCTCCAACGGCACAAATACCGAGAATGCGGACACAAATGCGCCACATGGAGCAACGCATGTGTGCGATGTGTCACGACGCATGTGCAACACCTACTCACTGCATGTCGCGACGCATGCTATCAGACGATGCATGCGCGACACACCGGCACGAGGTGCCGACACGTTTTTCGAGGTCAGGATTTGGAACTAGTATAAATAGGATGGAGGAGGAGACTACTCCATCATCACCACCACTCTCTCCTCTACTTTCAATCACCACCACCGCTTGCCGCCGCCGTCCGCCGCCGTCGACCGCCGCTTCGCTTTTTCGGAAAAATTCTGCGAACACCCTACGGTGAGTTTACGGCCCCTCGTTTTTATCGCTTTTATTATTTTCAAATATAAGGGGGGAAATACATGTCAAAATAAGATATATTTGTTTTTAATTAAGTTTATTATAAGTGGAGGGTATCATCTCTAAAGCATGCAATATTACAATATATGTTGATAAAAATAATGAAATAATATTATTGTTATTATAGAAGATAATAATAATAATATTATTATGATGAATTACGAAAAGTAAACATATTGTTACGATATGTTAACACTAAAAATAAATACTTTGATACACTTTTAATTAAGTGATACGCGATATATATATCTTTTATATAAGGTATACTTTGTTTATAAAACAAATATACAAAAATTACTTATACGTGAATAACATAAGCTCATTGCGGTACTAGAGTTATTGCCATAAGTCCCCTAGACTTATAACCGTTAACCTTCTGAAGGAATGGCTAGAGAGGTGAGGTATACGTATACGGTTAGGCAAACTCACCCATGTGGTCGATATATACGACTCTTCTGAACTGTCTTGGGTGTTGACATCTCGAGTACACTATCGACGTCTGGCAAAACGTCAAGAGGGGCCATTTTACGCCTGGATAGCTCGGTTATAAGGCTCTAAGTAGCACTGTTGCTCGGTTCGTGGGAAATACCATAAATTAATATATAAATATCGACAGTTTTATAAAAAGGTAAAAATGTTTTTAAACAGCGGAGATACCCGAATTTTTCATCAAAACCTGTAAACTCACCAACTTTACGTTGACTTTTCAAAGTGATATTGTGTTCCCAGGAAACAATTAAAGATGCGAAGGGTTTTGAGCAAATGGAACTGTAGGAACTTTTTGGTTTGAGCAATAAATCGGATAGCTTTATGTATTAAAATAATCGGGCAACGTTTTTGTCAAACATTGATCACAATGTAATATTACTCTGATATATATATAAAAAGTTTGTTTAGTATTGAAATTGTGCAATGGTTGTGATAACAAACTGTTTACCGTCATTACCGCTCGGTGATTCCGCCACTGGCCGGGGCTATGACAGATTGGTATTAGAGCCATTGACTATAGAGAACTAAGTAAACCATAGGGTACTACAACTATAGTCATAGGTTCTATAAAGCTAAAATATATATATTATAATACTTGACGTCAGTAGTCAGATCATGACTAGGCCCATCCATTCTTATTTTGCTCTAAAGAGGTATAGGAGGGTCCTTAATGTTCCCTAAGGGGGCCGGTTGTTAAAGAGCCTAGCGCCTAGCATCCCCCCCGCCTCTTTCGTACATTACGGAATGGAGTTACCGAAAGGGTCTGACAAAATGATGTCGCAAACCAATAAGGAAATAATCAATACCCTTAGAAATTTTAAATTTTAGGAATGTCATAAATAGGATGCATATACACATACGAATGATTATGCGTATTACGCTATCCGCGACTTTCCTTAGTTATTTCCAAAAATTTTGAAAAAAAAATATATTTTTTCATAAGCACCCATGGATCCAATCGAACACGACGACTTCATAATACCTTAGGAAGCTAACTCGGCAATATCATACAATGCGTACGTACCCTCAGCAGACTACACGTCAAGGAACCCTCTACGACTATTCCCACTTCCTCTAGCAGCAAGCTTTAACTATAGCGCGGATATGTAAAAATAAAAGTAGGCGTAATCGAAGTAGTGGATGGATGAATGTAAGATAATGGGTAACAATTATCGGATAACTATGTTTGTAGAATGATGTACAAAATTATGACACACACACACACACACACACACACACATATATATATATATATATATATATATATATATATATATATATAAAATATTATTATTAAGTGTTTTGCATAAATTAAATTTTAAACATTTAAATCTTATATTATCTACCAAAAACAGAAACATGCCTCCTCGACGCAGTACCCGAAATCGTCCGGTTTCCCAAGCGAAACCTGAATCTGTACCAAATAGGCAATCACGAACCACTCCGAGTCGTTTCCGACGAATTCCAAGTCCAACCCCACCAACTACAAATCCAGTCCCACCAATAGGAGTAAACACCCCTTTATTCAATTCTGCAGCAGCCGAGGCAATTTTTGCAAAAAGAGTTGCCTTAGCTTTAGCCAATCAAGAAGCTAATAGGAACACCACTCCCCAACAAAGTGGTGAACTCGGGGGAAGTGCCATACACAAAGACGGCAATCGGGTATGCATTTACAAGGACTTCTTGAACTGTGCCCTTCTCTGGGAAGGAAGGAGTCGTTGGCTTGACTCGATGGATTAAAAAGATGGAATCTGTATTCCACATTAGCAATTGCCACATCAACAACCAAGTCAAGTATGCAACCTGCACCTTCGTCGATGCAGCCCTTAGCTGGTGGAACGATCAAATGGAACGATCAAATGGGAATGCACCCAAGTGTAATAAATGCAATCTACATCATGTAGGATTTTGCAAAAACTATTACTGTAACTGTAACACCCCATTTTTTTAGGAACGTATTTTGACGAGTTAGTTATTTTTTATGGAAAATAAATTATATATAATAGATAAATTTATAATAACAATCATATAGGGACTTAGCAATTAATTTATTAGTTGGGGTAGTTTATGACAACTTTGAGAACTTAATAAGTGAAGTGTTTTGATTTTGGGATAAAAGAAATTAAACTTCAAAAGATGATGACCATTATTGCCAATCGGCAATAGTACATGATTTATCAATTTGGAATTGAGCGGATAGTGGAAATGATTGTGGGACCATTTTTGTCAAAGTTGGATAGTTGCATGAGATTTTTTTTTTGGTTGGGTCACTTTCTCCTGTGCACTACGTGATTGCTCCTTGTCTGATTTCTCCTTGTCCAATTGTGAAACCGTGACTAGATACAAAGTAGGAATTCTTTTCTTTGCAATCTTATTCTATCTGTGAACTTCTCTCCTACGGGTTCTCTTTTTTTTTTTTTTCTGTCAAACCGTGAACAAAAGAGATGGTTGCATATAAGACTCTTGCTTGGTGAACGAAGGAAGAAGGTGACACCAAATAGCTTGAAAACATCTTGGGGTACCTGCTCTTTCCCTTGTCTTTCTTATAGTCGTAGTCTTGTCTCTGTGTGTGTTTATGTTGGGTGCGGCTCAAGCTAAAGTATTCTACCCAAAGTTTCTGATGTCGGGATGTTCATGAGCTTATTTCAGACCCTAGAGGTCTTAATTTATATCCTTAATGATTTTAGGAGTTGAAATCCTAAACCTTAGCATCATGTTTAAGATTTTAGTTTTTTATCAGTTTTGGTCCTGTTCTTGGAAAATTCATATAAAATCGTATGTTTGGCCATTTGGGGTGAATCATATCTTTCTAGAATGGCCGACATGTGTAGTTTCTTGTTCCAGAAGGCCTTGGTCTAATTAAGATCCTAAATTGTGTGGAATTGCCAATTTCCACTGACTTGTCCAAGTTCTGTCAGATTTGGTCCTCTGTATTGATAAATTCATTGTAAAAGGTACAAAAATCGTTTGAGGGCAAGGCCAGTGGAATTTGTTCACTTTTTAAGTCTAGTTTGTCCTTTCAAAATTTCAGAGTTCAGTTCTTAACCCATTTTGATCGATTAATATTTCTTTAAGGTGTGGTTCAGTAGGTGGACTGATTGCATCAGTCAACTTTGGAGATTTTTCATTTATTCTTGAAAGGTGCAAATGACATGAGGTCAGGCCCTGTGACATTTTCCTTGGGTCTAGTTTACCCATGAGTTTTATTGGATTTTATTTTCAATCTTTCCTTGGCGTAATATCGCAAATCGTGTTGAGGGTCCAGAAATCAGCCTTGTTGTTGGTTCCTTCTTTTGTGATAATCGTCTTAGGTTTTGGTTTTGGGTGTCATGGTGTGGGTTTGGGTTTACTTAAAACTAATTGAATCATATAATAACTTATTTTTTTGATTAAAAGTGAATAAAAGGGGGTGGGGGTATATGTCGAAACACGCTGCATGTCGAAAGTTATAAACATTTAAACTATAAGCAACGCTATAAGTATCTATTTATAGTAACGTTAATTAGTGTATTTGGTAATAATTAACTTAATATGCCTTATAGGAGTATAAGGTGTGCGGTTTTAAGCTTGGTTGGATTTGCGGAGTTGCCGCACAGATTTCTACATTGCCGACTTGAGGTGAGTACATGCAGTATTTTTACCCATTCTGGGGTACATGGCAACTAAGTATTTTCAAGATATCTTATAAAATTTCTATATGTGAAATTATATGCAAGAGTTTTATTTCTAACTTGTTTGTGAAAGTATAATGCTATAATTGAAGCTATGTTTTGAACTATAAGTCAAATTAAGTGAAAGTATATATTGGCTTATGAGCCAATTATGTGAAAGTATATTTCGATTACAAGTTATATATGTTTTCAAATATGAATGGCATATAGCCACAAGGTGATTAAGAAGTATGTTATGGTTACAAACTGTATATGTTTTCAAGTATGAATGGCATATAGTAATAAGATGTTGGAAAGTATGATTTGGTATAAAGCTTAGAATGTTATAAAAACATATTTTACATATGTGATGAAAGTTATAAATTTGGCATCTAGCCATAAAGACAGAAAATAATGAAGTTTGGCACTTAGCCACAAGTTATATGTATGTAAGTAATGTTCAAGCAAGCAGAAAATGTTTTGTATGACTGGTAATTGTAGCAAGCAGCGTTAGTAAAGGAACTATGTTCCAACCTTCCCGGGTTAGGTAAGGGGTCTACTGGGGAAAAAGCCCCATCGCGAAGTAGATTGCCTCAGCACTTCTATGGTGAGGATTGATCCGTTCTTTCTAGCCATAGAGACTTGGGGTATCACTTATTGTGATTAAAGCCCTAAGTATAAAAATCCAGCAAACTTATAAAATCAGTCAAAGAAAGTAAGAAAGATGTTATTTTTTTGCAAAGTATATTATGAAGTGATTTTTAAAAAGTAAAAAGTTATATTATGTTGCTATTATAAAGTTTTGAAAGAAGATAATTATGCAAGGTATGATATGTAATGATTTTGAAAAGAATAAAGAGCTATGTATGATAATAATTTAAAACTTTGAAAGATGTTTTATGTCATAAGTTTTATATAAAGGTTGGAAAAGAAGTTTAAGGTTTGAGTCTAAAACTCATGTAACTCACGAGACAATTTTTGTCTTACGTATTCTATGTTTTGCCATGTATTCCAGGTTAAAATAAGTTGCTATAAATGGGATGAAGTTTAGCTGGAGTGGAGCTTGAGTTAGCTCCTAATTTGGATGCAAGGTTTAATCCTCTTCTTGCTTACTATAGTTAGATTTGGTATGGATTTGTAACACCCACAGTTTTAAAAATGTAAATTATCGGTTTTTGATAAACCGTATTTTTGTATTCATGTATTTATACGAAAAACCATAGTATTTGAAAATGGTAGAAATGGGGTGTCACAGTAACCGCTGCAATATGAGAGGCCATACTGAACAATATTGCCGACGCCCACCATCAACCCGGGGTCCGGATCTGGAAAGGATAAAACTTGTTACGGATGTGGAAGAAAAGGCAACATAAGGAGAGACTGCACGAAACCCAGAAACCAAGAAGGAGTCACTAGAGGTCGAGCCTTTGTGATTGGAAAGAATGAAGCTCGCCAGGAACCAGGAGTGGTAACTGGTACGTTCCTTATCAATCACTTGTATGCAACTATACTATTCGATTCTGGCTCTGACATGAGCTACGTATCTCCAAAGTTTAAAAATCTTTTAAATCACAAAGCCATTAAACTGAACGAACCATACAAGGTAGAAATGGCCAACGGTCAAACCGACCATATTTATGAAAAATTAATAGATTGTAACCTAACCCTAAATGACCATGTCTTCCGTGTCGACCTGATGCCAATGACTATCGGGAGTTTCGATGTCATAATTGGTATGGATTGGATGTCCCTACATCATGCGGAGCTTATGTGTTACGAGAAAGCCATTCGATTACCCCTACCAAACAATGAAACTCTCATCATCTACGGAGACAAACGAGGAAAGAATCTACAACTTATCTCTTGCATTAAAGCCCATAAATATCTCCACAAAAAGTATTGTGCCTTTCTAGCACACGTGGTAGATAAAAGTAAAGAGGGCAAAAAGATCGACGATATTCCTGAGGTATGCGACTTCCCATAAGTATTTCCAGAAGATTTACCTGGACTACCTCCACCCAGACAGGTCGAATTCTGAATTGACCTTGTTCCTGGGGCAAGCCCAGTAGCCAAATCCCCTTATAGACTGGCACCATCAGAAATGCAAGAACTGTCCAGCCAACTACAAGAACTTCTTGACAAAGGTTTCATTAGACCAAGCTTCTCACCCTGGGGAGCTCCAGTTCTATTTGTCAAGAAGCAAGATGGTAGTTTTCGAATGTGTATCGATTATCGTGAGTTGAATAAGATAACCATCAAGAACCGGTATCCTCTCCCGAGGATTGATGATCTATTTGACCAACTCCAAGGTTCAAAGTACTACTCAAAGATCGACTTGAGATCAAGATACCATCAGTTAAGAGTGCAAGAAGAAGATATTCCAAAGACTGCATTTAGAACTCGATATGGTCACTATGAGTTCCTAGTTATGCCATTTGGATTAACTAATGCACCAGCAGTATTCATGGATCTCATGAACCGTGTCTGCAAGCCCTACTTGGATAAATTCGTGATCGTGTTTATCGATGATATATTGATATACTCACGAACCAAGGAAGAACACGGCCAACATCTACGTATCATCTTGGAATTGCTACGCCAAGAGAAGTTGTACGCCAATTTCTCAAAATGTGAATTCTGGATAAGAAAAGTACAATTCCTTTGTCATGTGGTAAACAATAAGGGTATTCACGTTGACCCTTCCAAGATAGATGCAATTAAGAACTGGGAAACACCAAAGACCCCAACTGAGATACGCCAATTTTTAGGTTTAGCCGGCTATTATAGAAGATTTATTGAGAATTTCTCTAAAATAGCCAAACCTCTATCCACCTTAACACAAAAAGACAAAACGTTTGTGTGGGAAGAGCAACAAGAAACTGCATTCCAACGACTAAAGCAGATGTTGTGTCAGGCACCGATACTATCCCATCCTGAAGGAATAAATGACTTTGTTGTATACTGCGACGCGTCACATCAAGGATTGGGATGTGTATTAATGTAGAGAGAGAAAGTTATTACCTACGCTTCCAGACAATTGAAACCCCATGAGAACAATTAAACCACTCATGATCTGGAACTGGGAGCAATAGTCTTTGCTTTGAAGATCTGGAGGCATTACCTATACGGTACCAAGAGTACCATATTCACAGATCACAAGAGTCTTCAGCACATCTTCGATCAAAAAGAACTCAATATGAGGCAACGAAGATGGATAGAATTGTTGAACGACTATGATTGTGAAATTCGCTATCATCAAGGCAAGGCAAATGTAGTAGCGGATGCCTTAAGCAGAAAGGTACTAACCAAGCCACTACGCATTCGAGCACTCACAATGACCATTCGCTCAAATCTTGCCAATCAAATCCGAGATGCTCAGATAGAGGCATTACGAGCAAAAAACATCGTTAATGAATCCCTACAGGGCATGGATAAACAATTCGAAATCAAGAGCAATGGCACTCGGTACTTCATGAACAGAATCTTGACACCAATGTTCGGAGGCTTTAGAAAACTAGTCATGGATGAAGCTCATAAATCAAGATATTCGATTCATCCTGGCTCAGACAAGATGTACCTAGACTTGAAAAAATTATACTGGTGGCCGAATATGAAAGCTGAAATTTCCACCTACGTCAGTAAATGCTTGACTTGCTCTAAAGTCAAGGCAGAATATCAGAAACCTTCCGGGTTACTTCAACAACTAGAAATACCCAAATGGAAATGGGAACAAATCTCCATGGATTTCATCACAAAATTACCCAGAATTCAAGTGGTTGTGACACCATTTGGGTGATTGTCGACCGCCTGATGAAAGCCGCCCATTTTCTACCTATCAATGAGACTGATAAAATGGAGAAACTGACAAAAATCTATCTTAAAGAGATTGTGAGGATGCACGGAGTACCTATGTCCATCATCTCTGATAGAGATAGTAGATTCACCTCGCGATTCTGGAAATCATTACAAAAAGCCTTAGGAACACGTTTGAATATGAGCACAGCTTACCACCCTCAAACCGATGGTCAAAGTGAAAGAACCATTCAAACTCTGGAAGATATGCTCCGTGCATGCATAATCGATTTTGGTAACGCATGGGATTCTCACCTACCTTTGGCTGAGTTGTCTTACAACAACAGTTACCATACCAGCATCAAGGCTGCGCCTTTCGAGGCTTTATACGGACGCAAATGTCGATCATCGGTATGCTGGGCAAAAATTGGTGATAGTCAAATTACCGGCCCAGAAATCATACAAGAAACCACGGAAAAAGTAATACAAATCAGGGATAGACTAAAAGCTGCACGCGACCGTCAGAAAAGCTATTCTGATGTCAGACGAAAACCTCTGGAATTCCAAGTTGGAGATAAAGTCATGTTAAAAGTCTCCCCGTGGAAAGGCGTAATACGGTTCGGAAAAAGAGGAAAGCTCAATCCACGATACATAGGACCTTTCGAAATCCTCACAAGGATTAGTCCTGTCGCTTACAAACTTAAGCTATCTCAAGAACTAGAGCAAGTACACGATGTTTTCCACGTATCAAACCTCAAAAAGTGCTTATCCGATGATACTTTCATCATACCCCTAGACGAAATCCAAGTTAATGATAACTAAATTTCATCGAAGAACCTATCGAAATCATGGATCGGGAAGTCAAGAAACTTAAACAAAGCCGTATCCCTATAGTAAAAGTTCGATGGGACTCTAGACGAGGTCCAAAATTTACCAGGGAACGAGAAGATCAAATGAAGCAAAAGTACCCACACTTATTCATCGATGCCACTTCAACCAGTAGAGCAAGCTAAATTTCGGGACGAAATTTCTGTTAACGGGGGGAGGATGTGACAATTATAAACTCTGACACCCAAACGACGCCCTGAACACGTAATAACGACCAACAGAATATATAAGGTATTTTTTTAACGATAAATATATCGTATTAGTGTTATGATAAGTTAAACAAATACTACTCGAAAAAGCGAACAATTTGACATAAAGAATGTCAAAAATGGATATCGTATGACAAAGTTATACTTATCCGAAAACGACAAATCAGTATTTTCTTAAAACGTTATATTATATATATATATATATATATATATATATATATATATATATATATATATATATATATATATATATATATATAAAATAAATTCAATTAAAATATATGCGACAACCGGGAGTGGTAAATGCAAAAATTTTATATCAAATCGAACGTCGTAAAATTACGCATGTTTTAGTGTCAACAAAACTTTCGTACGAGTCTCCAATGGCACAAATACCGAGAATATGGACACAAATGTGCCACATGGAGCAACGCATGTGTGCCATGTGTCAGGACGCATGTGCAACACCTACTCACTGCATGTCGCGACGCATGCCATCAGACGATGCATGCGCGACACACCGGCACGAGGTGGCGACACGTTTTTCGAGGTCAGGATTTGGAACTAGTATAAATAGGATGGAGGAGGAGACTTCTCCATCATCACCACCACTCTCTCCTCTACTTTCAATCACCACCTCCCTTCGCCGCCGCTAGCCGCCGCCGTCAACCGCCGCTTCGCTTTTTCGGAAAAATTCTGCGAACACCCTACGGTGAGTTAACGGCCCCTCATTTTTATCGCTTTTATTATTTTCAAATATAGGGGGGAATACATGTCAAAATAAGATATATTTGTTTTTAATTAAGTTTATTATAAGTGGAGGGTATCATCTCTAAAGCATGCAATATTACAATATATGTTGATAAAAATAATGAAATAATACTATTGTTATTATAGAAGATAAGAATAATATTATTATGATGAATTACGAAAAGTAAACATATTGTTACGATATGTTAACACTAAAAATAAATACTTTGATACACTTTTAATTAAGTGATACGCGATATATATATCTTTTATATAAGGTATACTTTGTTTATAAAACAAATATACAAAAATTACTTATACGCGAACAACATAAGCTCATTGCGGTACTATAGTTATTGTCATAAGTCCCCTAGACTTATAACCGTTAACCTTCTGAAGGAAGGGCTAGAGAGGTTAGGTATACGTATACAGTTAGGAAAACTCACCCATGTGGTCGATATATACGACTCTTCTGAACTGTCTTGGGTGTTGACATCTCGAGTACACTGTCGACGTCAGGCAAAACGTCAAGAGGGGCCATTTTACGCCTGGATAGCTCGGTTATAAGGCTCTAAGTAGCACTGTTGCTCTATTCATGGGAAATACCATAAATTAATATATAAATATCGACAGTTTTATAAAAAGGTAAAAATGTTTTTAAACAGCGGAGATACCCGAATTTTTCATCAAAACCTGTAAACTCACCAACTTTACGTTGACTTTTCAAAGTGATATTGTGTTCCCAGGAAACAATTAAAGATGCGGAGGGTTTTGAGCAAATGGAACTGTAGGAACTTTTTGGTTTGCGCAATAAATCGGATAGCTTTATGTATTAAAATAATCGGGCAACGTTTTTGTCAAACGTTGATCACAATGTAATATTACTCTGATATATATATATATATATATATATATATATATATATATATGTATATATATATATATATGTATATATATATATATATGTATATATATATATGTATATATATATATATATATGTATATATATATATATATATATATATATATAAAGTTTGTTTAATATTGAGATTGTGCAATGGTTGTGATAACAAACTGTTTACCGTCATTACCGCTCGGTGATTCCGCCACTGGCCGGGGGTGTGACATATTCGACGCAAACATAAAGTGTGATGTCTATGTTGTGTGCTGATAACAAAATATACACAACTCTTACCCCCAATTCATAGGTCAAAACTTGGCAATTGTATTCAAAACTAAATGTAATAAGAATCTTGATGTCAAAGCTTCAAGCTTTATGAAATCAAAGGTCGCAAACACTAATAGAAAACATAATATATAATAAAGGTTGGAACTTTATGACAATGTTTACAGAATTCATATAAAATTATAAAAAGCTCATATGACAGCGTCTCACTACTACAAAACACGTTATAGGACCCGGTTAAATCAATTATATAACCCGGTTTTCAACCGGGTTTTATGTCTGGCGAGTTCTATGTGAAAAATGAAATATAACCCGGTTTTCAAACCGGGTCCTATTATTCTTAAAAGAACTCGGTTTTGATCAAAAAACCGGGACATATAAGGTTCTTTTAAAACTCAGTTTTGATCACAAAACCGGGACATATAATGATCTTTTTAAAACTCAGTTTTGATCAAAAAACCGTGTCATATAAGGTGTTTCTAAGTACTCTATTTTAATCTAAAAACCGAGACATATGAAGATTAAATTAACACCGCTTACATACAAAATTACACTACGTTACAATTGACCAATTATAAAAGCATGCACAAACTAATAATTAGATCACCAAAAAACACATTCAATACAAAGAGCATGAATTAATGAATAGGTTCTATTAACATAGACAAACTAAATAACCAACCACTAAAGTCATTGACAAAAACATGTCTTAAGTATCACAAAAAAAAACCTCCTTGATTTGGTCATTTCTTACCACATAAAACATAAATAAAGATTATCAAAAAAAACAAATTGCTATCGCATTGGAGATGGATTGTTCCATAATGAAGTATAGTAGCTATCCTCCATCCTAACTGAAAATAAACACAAGAGATAATTAGTTTTTTCTAACATTTCAATACAATTAAAGGTGATCAATTTCAAAAAAAAACTTTTTATTCAACATGAAATTACATTATAATTATAATGGTGTGTTGAGGCAATGACAACCTTGTTACCAAAAGATAATAAGACTATTGTTAAGGGGGTGGATGCAAATAAGGAAGAACATCAACAAACAAATCATTAAACTAAAAGTAGTATCTTATGAATATTAATAACTAACCTTATATGCATCTTTAAACAACCACATCGTTCATATAATTATTCAGAATTTCTCTAGCCCAGGTACGAGCAATCTCAGGGAACTCATTTTCCTCAAAGGGAGTTTTGTCTTTCCAAAGGGTATCAACCTATATCAAATATAAAATTAATACCATCAATAACAAAACACATAGTTTCTTGCTACATACGAAATGAATAATAATTTAAAAAGTACTTACGATAGTCGGGAATCCATATTGTCTAGACAACACAAAATCAAGCATCCACTTCATTACATAGTGCCCACTCAGCTCACTCCCAGATACACCAACTTGGTTGCACTAAAATTGTAATAAAAAGTAAACATAAATCAGACAAACGAGACTACATCATTTAATTGTTGGATAAGTTATAAGATAAATTACCTCGGCGAGCATCCATACAATTGGAGTTGTCTTTTTTTCATACCTTGCAAAAGCCCTACAAATAAACAATGAATAGAGTTGTCTTCAAGTTTATAGAAAGTGTTATTCTCATGTCATTTTTATAAATGTCTTACATCTCCACATGTTTGAGCAAGTAGTAGGCGTCAACAGGATTTTGCACGGGCTTCATCAAAGAATCCAAAATGTACACGACGCGTTTTGAAGGGCAAATCACCAAGAGGACCCAATGCATACTAGTATTGTTTAACAATTTTAGTATAAATGATAAAAAAACAAACAAATATTAATAGAGATAGCAAGTTATGGTACTTTTGTAGATATGGCGCGACAAGAAACGATGCTCCATGATGAAGACGCATTGCATCAATGAGATAAGTGACAACATCTAGAGGAGTTTCCAGGCAAGCTTTCCCAAGAATCTTATACGGGTTTAGGAAAGCACATTTGTTCGTACATGCCCGAGCCATTGAGCGTAGAATACTACAAAAGTATAACAAAACATTTTACAATCAAGTAATAACTTATGAGTAGCCTAAAAACAAAATATTATGTCAATAAATAATAGTAAATTTTGAATGCACTTACATCTGCCAAGCTGTTATAATGGACAAATCTGCTGTTTGTTTTCTCAAGAAACGTAAATATTCTTCATATGTAACAGAAAAAGCATACTTCCCAGCTTCTAAATGCCCAGCATCAGCTACAACATTCACCACTAGGTTGGTCTTCAAAAGCACACGAAGTGAATCTATCGGCTTTTTTTTTGTTCATCTTTTGGATAGGCGTGTTTTTTTCCATAACAACCTTTGCGGTTCTTGGCATCGGACTCGTGATCGGAATTTGTTGTGTTGGTTGTTCCTACATTAGTTACACATTTTAAGTTGATGTATATATAATACATAAAAAAGTAAAGGATAATGAAGATGTACCTTAATGAGAACAATTGCATTCCTCGGCCACTGAATTATAGTGCCAAGTGCATCTTGTAGGGTTGCAACTTCATTTGTCTTCACGGGAACAAAAATACCTTTCAAACTTTCATCTATGTCGTCTACCGTAACCTTCAGGTGATTTTTATGTAGAGGAAGTGAGTGTATTAACCCATCATTATATGGAAATACCATCCCTGTGGCACATTTTTGGTTCATATCGCCGTATGGTAACACCAAATCACAACGTGTAATAGCCTACATTCATATAGCATGTAGTGTATTTCATGTCAATATGTTAGAAAATTTGATATATCAAATAATTTGGCAGCAAAGTTCAAAGTAAATTAGGGACCATTTCGGTAAATCATGACCACTTTTGTAGCTCTACCAATTTGGACATCGCTTTATAGGAAAAAGGTGAAAAAGAATGCTATGATAAAGAATTACCTTTATAGCATCTAAAGGATCCAATGTCGACGACGAGCCACAATTATTTTTTTGAACACCTGAGCATACATCATTCAGAACTTGGCTCCTGGACTCTTGCATCGCAACCTTTTCTTGTAGCTCTGCCAATGTGGACATCGTTTGATCTAACGTTGCCTGTATCTTACTAAGAGCTTCTTTGTCATGGTTTTTTCTCTTTTTTTATCAATGCCATGCATCCCCTTTCTCAAGCCAACATATTCACCAACTGCCCTGGTGCGACCAGGGTGCTCCGGTCCTATCACCATGGTCAACAAATCCTCTCCAGGACCCGGCACCAAATTTCCTTTGGATATTTCAGTTTGTACATCTATCTGTTAATGCAAACAACATAAATTTCAAAACAATTGCATAGGAAAAAAGGATAACTAAAACTAAGAACAATCTTACCATCTTCTTCACTACGGGCTCCATGTTAGCTGGTATTATTTTTGACCCAGACTCATTTTTAGATCTTCTACCCATGACATAATCTCTTGAACGCTCACTTTTTAACTCATACAACGGTGGCGCTAGCTGACCCGATGCCATCTCTTGTTCCCACTTAGGTTTGTTGCCCCGATAACCATGTGGGCCTAGTCGGGCTGGATTCGTATTAAATGTTGAACTCTTCTTCGCTTTCTCACTCATTACCTGCCAATAGAAGTAACAAACACAATTATGAAAAATACAACATAATAATTAATACTATTAAGATACATTAAAGTCCAACAAACCTGAAATTCCTTTGATAATATTCTTTCCTTAAAATTTTCCAATGTAGACTTCTCCAAAAATGAGTACATCCGAAGTGGATCTCGCTTATTGGCCAATATAATCTTTTTAAGCCTCTTCTTGAATGCTCTCCACTTAGAGCTGCAACTCTTAAGCACATTTTTTTTACGATTATCATCACGAATATTCCAGCGGTTCTGTTTTTGTTTTAAAAGAAGAATAATTATTAGTAACATATATTAATCAAATGAAAGCACAAGACATGGGTGTTACATAACAAACCTTGATAGCCAACCATAAGTTATCTTTTGCACTATTTGGCACTTTCTTCCAATTTAGATATCCGATAGAAATTAACTCTCTCGTAAGAACGCCACAGTCGGTAGCGAACTTATTTTGTTTATCGCCACAGTGCTGACCAAATTTGTTGAATTGAACTTCTTGTGGCTCTGTTATTTCCATTCGACGTGTGCCTGATCTTTTTTTCCTTGGTTGTTGCGGCTCTAGTAGTGGTGGTTGTTCCGGTAGATCATCCATCATGGTGATTTGTCTTTCAATCAACAATCAATTTCCTGATAAAGAGTAACAAAAAATATTCATTAAGCCGGTGTATTTAATTTTCAAAACGGCCCCACATAAAACACATATAACATTTAAATTTTCACAACATCATAACCCACAATTAGCAAACCATCTATTTTTAGAACAGCACTACAAGACGAAGACAAATGGGGATTTCTTTTATACAAAAGGAAAAGCTACTGTGACTTTTCACGTGAATATGTCAAGAAAAAACTTTACCCTACAATTACCAACCCAATGTGGGTTTCTTTTACATTTTGGTCAACAAAAAAGGAAAACAAGGATAATAAATAGTAGCATTATTCACATGAGCCATGTCAGGAAACCATAAACAAACGATAGGTGTAATAAATTGACATCTGCTATAGAATTGCACATAAAAATAATTTCGAGCAGAGTAGGATTGGCCGTATGCTTGACTTTCAAACGAAGTAAACCCAATTTCACCATCTGTTTTGACAGGGATATAAACCGTAGTAAGTACTAGTCGGATTTCTAATATTAAGAACGATCAGAAGCAGTGAAGCACACTAAGACACTCGACTAATTAAATATCGTAATTATGACACCGTAGTAAGTACTAGTCGGATTTCTAAAATTATCACAGACGTGAAGGGGAAAGAGAGGACTGAGTGAATAACAAAAAAGGATTAACATACCTGTAAAGCTTAGAATCGCACCAGTGTAAAACCCTAGAACCTCACCACTATTGTGGATCGACTATCGCAGACGATGGAGCAGTTCCGATGAGTTAGTTCTGACTGTACATGTTGAAAATTTTTCTTTTTCCCTCTTCCGATGAGCCGAGTTCCTAATGGCGGGGATTCAAAACTTTTTGACATTTTCACTTGCCTCCAAAAAATAAAGGGTATAGATAATTTTTGCTTTTTATTAAAATTTAAATAAAAAGAAACTATAGTAACTGTTACAAAATACGCATTAGCAGACATTGCTTTTACAAAACGCAAAATGTGTATACAATGTGTTTGATGACAATTCCAATTATCTATATTTCAAAATAAAGTTACGAAATTATATCTCATACCTATTTTTCTATTTTAAATTTTGACATGGTTATATTGTAACATTTTAGATTCACAACTACAACATATAATTCAATGACATTGGCGTATAATTAATCATCTGAAACATTAGCGGGGGATTTACAAATTTTGACATTTACTTGCCCCCTTAAAATTGCTTCATAAACCGTTACCATAATAACTTTGAAACATTATTTTTGTTAAAAACACGACATTAATTTATATCATTATAAGTGATTGTCATTGTTAGAACAATTTTATTTTGTTAGAGATGCAAACAAACAATATCGCATCGAAAGTCTTACTATACCCGAACTAAAAATGTCAATATACGACGATATTGCATCAAAAGTATTACAAACTAGCAAATTTAAAAAATAAAACTAAAATTTTCTAAACAAACTGATTAGATTAACACATATTGTTACGCCTCTTTGTTATTTGTTATTGTAACGTATCTCGTTGTCGTATGTCCTACAAACAAAATAACACATGTTAATACATTGCTCATACTAGATTACTGCAAACTACAATCAACTCGGTGTGTTTCATATCGAAAAATTTGATTATTACCTTCTAAATTACATGGTTTTATGAAATCCATATTCCTTCATTGTGATCTGATCGTAAGTAAGCAGCATCATCAATCGCTTTATTTGAAGATGGAATGCCGACAGAAAATGGGGGTAGCTCATCAAACTGATTGTATTCCTCCTCGTCCACGACATTATCAACACCAAGTATATGTCGTTTACCATGCATGACGATGTGGCAACTCGAATCCTTCGGGTCCTTGACAAAGAATACTTGAGTAGCTTGTTTGGCTAAAATAAATGGTTCGGATGGGTAGCCATTTGTGGAAAGGTCAACAATTGTAAAACCATCATTGTCAACCTTAACACCTCGTTGATTGTTGACCCATTTGCACTCGAACATGGGTATAATGATGGAATCATATTTCAATTCCCATATTTCTTGAATGACACCATAATATGATTCTTTGGCAATCCTTGACCTTCCACCATGATTATCCCTGGAGAATTCAGCAGTAGATGCTATCAATGTCACTCCGCTATTTTGAAGCGTACTCTTTCCATCCTGACGATTAGTGTAAAATGTATATCCGTTAATGTCGTATCCTTGGTATGTTGCCACAAGATGTTCCGGACCATTCCCTAACTGTGCTACAACTTGATCGACATTTTCTACATCGTTATCTGCTTTCACTCTGTCTTTCAACCACTGGGAAAATGTTTTGTTATGTTCGGTTGCCAACCATCTTTTGCTCTTATTACCATTATTCATTGCTAGCATTCTTTTGTGTTCATTTATATATGGAGCAATGATTGTCATGTGTTGTAGGACTGTAAAATGTGCAAGCTGGAATTCCTCTCGATCTGGAACGACCTTTTTCAATCCAAGTGTCCCGATCCCTACAAGTCTACCCTCGTGTCGAGATCTCGGAATGCCAATATTCGTGACACCTTGTAGATAGTCGGTACAATCTTCAATTATTTCCTCTGAAGCATATCCTTCAATAATACTTCCCTCTGGTCGAAATCGATTCCTTACATACCCTTTCAAGACGCTCATATATCTTTCAAACGGATACATGTACCGCAAGAATATCGGGCCACAATACTTTATTTCTTTTACAATATGACATATTAGATGAACCATGATATCAAAAAATGAAGGTGGAAAATACATCTCGAGCTGACATATAGTGATGATAATATCACTTTGCCATGAATCCAACACCTCCGGGTTAATAACTTTTGAGTGAATCATGTTGAAAAACAAGCATAGTTTTGTGATTGTGTGTCGGATGCGGTCCGGCAGTATTCCACGAATTGTAATGGGAATCATATGTGCCATCAGAACATGACAATTGTGGGACTTCATACCAAGCAATTTTAGTTCATTCATCGACACCAACTTTTTAATGTTAGCCGAATATCCAGATGGAACCTTCACACCATGTAAACATTGACAAAAATTTGTTTTCTCGGCCTTCGACATAGTATAACAAGCTACTGGCAGGAATGTGCGCTTTCCAGGATTCTCGATAGGAGCAAGTTCCGGTCGAATTCCCATTTTGACCATGTCTTTTCGAACACTAATCCCATCTTTCGACTTTCCCTTAATGTTCAATAATAAGCCTAATAAGCTTTCACAAACATTTTTTTCGATATGCATGACGTCAAGACAATGTCGGACGTGTAAGTGCTTCCAGTATGGTAAATCCCAAAATATAGATCTCTTTTTCCAGATATTCTTGGGTGGATTTGTATCTTTACCTTCACCTTCACCTTCACCATCTCCTTCACCTTCACATTCACCTTCACGTCTACGTTTACCTTTACTTTTACCTTTACCTTTACCTTTACCTTTACCTTTACCTTTACTTTTGTATTTTCCAAACGTAACGTTTATATTTTCAACTTGAGAAAATACGGTTTCTCCTCGGAAAGGTGGCCTTGCAATCCTGTTCTCAGTTTTGCCATTAAAAACCTTTTTTTTCTTACGATAAGGGTGATTTCCTGGAAGAAATCTTCGATGATCCATGTATACATTTTTCTTACAATTTGTCAACCATAACGACTGTGTGTCATCTTCACAAACAGGGCATGCCTTTGCTCCTTTTGTACTATATCCTGATAAATTTCCATATGCCGGAAAATCACTTATGGTGCAATAAATCATGGCTCGAAGTTGGAAATTTTCGTCCGCTAATGCATCATACACTTCCACGCCTGGACTCCATAACCTCTTCATGTCCTCGATTAATGGAGCTAAGTACACATCGATATCATTTCCAGGTTGTTTTGGACCTTGAATTAGCAATGACATCATAATGTATCTTCTTTTCATGCATAACCATGGTGGAAGATTGTAGATGCAAAGAAGAACTGGCCACGTACTATGGCGACTGCTTAGGTTTCCAAATGGATTAATCCCATCAGAACTAAGTCCGAACCGAATATTTCTTATCTCCTGACCAAATTCTTTAAAACGAGAATCTATATTTCTCCATTGACGAGAATCTGCCACATGCCTTATTTTTCCGTCTTTTTTACGTTCTTCGCCATGCCATCGCATCAATTTTGCATCTTTTGCGTTTGCAAATAATCGTTTTAATCTTGGAATAATAGGCAAATACCATAATACTTTAGCAGGCGGGCCGTTCTTTCTAACATTACTGCTTTCTTCTGTATGATTTTTCTGCTTATACCTTGATATACCACATGTAATACATTTATCTAGTTCCGCATACTGATTTCTGTATAGCATACAATCATTTGGACATGCATGTATCCTTTCAACTTCCATTCCCATTGGACACATTAATTTTTTTCCTTGGTATGTTGAAACATGTAGCTCGTTATCTTCGGGAAGCATCTCATGAAAAATCTTTAAAAGACTTGTGAAACTTGTATCACTCCAACCATTGTTTTCTTTTAAATTAAACAATTTCAACACAGCAGATAATTTGGTAAATTTTGTACATCCAGTATAGAGCGGTTTTTCAGATTCGTCAAATAATTGTTGAAAATTTTCATAATTATTTCCAGCAACATTATCCTCACAATCATGTAACATTCCAGATAAGTTATCATAGTTGTCATTGTGTGGATCATCAATATCATCATTGAACTCTGAAACAACCGTGTTACCATCAACCAATATCTCACCATGTCGTGACCAACACGTATAATCTCTCATAAACCCACGAATTACTAAATGCTCTTCTATTATGGCAGAATCGGTGTACGTATGATAATTCTGACAATCTATACAAGGGTACCGTATGTAGCTTTCACCTTTGTTCAATCGATTTTCCTCTGCAGCCTTAAGAAAACCACCCAAATATGTCAAATATTCATCGTCTGAGCGTTTGATTCTATATATCCAATAACTACGATCTATCTGCAATTTCATAAACTATATATTAATAACATGAATGTAGGACGAAATATCCATTTAAAGGCTTATTAAATGTAAGCAAATACTTAATTAATATTGGAAGAATATAACTGAATGCTTGAAAGTAAAAAAAAATACCTTCTTCCACTGGTTAGACAAAATGAGCTGTCTTGTTATGATTCAATCGATTTCAACAAACATTCCTGTAACATGCAAATTAGCAATACACAAAATAATATAATTAATTTTTCACATTATCATTCGTAGAAAGGACAAAAGCCATTTAAACAGTAAAAACAAAATTAATTAGGTAAGTGACACAAAAATTTGATATTAATTTATTATATTTTGAATAGACTTTAACAATAAAACACATTATTTGTTTATATTATTTTGTATGTGAACAACTAAAAACAAACTTAAATTTTATTATTAACATTGATATAAACATAAATACCCTCATAATAATATTACATATAAATATAATTACAACATTAATATAAAAAAACTTTTAATTAGAAAATATTCACAAATTCACATTTATCAAAATATTAAAAAAAAATTAATAAAAGGACTGATACTGAAAAATAAAAAATTAATTAGCGGGAATATTTTTTCACTCCCCGCCTAAATCCAATTTTCTCCCCATACATATACACCTTTTACGGATGGTGTTCCTGCAACTCCAATTCTCTCTTCCCCGACTTCTAAACTTCCCAAATCACGACTTCTAAACTTCCCAAATCACAGTGAGTGCCCTAGATACCGATTGAGATAAAGAAATCGAGGGGAACACCCGGTCATTTGTACTCACCCCCAACTCTCTCTTCCCCCACTTCAAGGTTCCTCCAGCACAATCACTTCATTCAGAGCCACCATCGCTGCCCTTTATTGAGCCACCATCCCTAACGCTCGATACGCTACTACCGCTCGTACAAGTCAAGGGCACCGATTGGAAAACTACACTCCTCCATTCCATTATGTCGCGCAGGAAATCAATCGCGCCGAAGGTTGTCGCCTATCGGGTGGAGGAATGCCTAATGGGAATCGGAATCTTTGGGTTGTAGTTCATGGCTATGCCATTTGAGCCAAATCCACAGCCATCTAGTCCACATAATGAGGGCAGGCTTCCGGTCCAACCTAGTAAACATCAGGCGACAAAAGGTTCTGACTTCAGTCTTCACTTCTCGGTCTCCAGGAAGCAGCGATGGTGGCTCAATACCACCCAATGCCTTCCAATTTGGTTGCCGACTATAATCTTTAAGGTATTGTATCAAAACCTAAGTATTTTGAAATCTGGGCATTTTAGATTTCTTGTGAAATTTGGTCTAAAGTCAATTAAAGAATACAAGTAAAGTAACGTTTCTGATTACCTCAATGAATGTGACTGGAACTTCTTGATTGCTTTTGTTATTGATATCATTAGTTGAAATTTGGTCTAAAGTCAATTAAAGAATACAAGTAACGTTTCTGATTACCTCAATGAATGTGACTGGAACTTCTTGATTGCTTTTGTTATTGATCGGATATTCTTGATTCCTTTTGCTTTTCTGTCTATGATGGCGTTTTTGGCTATCTGTGTTATTACTGGATGAATCAATGGGTATAAATAAACTAAATGATCTCAGGAATTAGTGGTTGTTATCCTCAAAATTAAAATTGTATAATTATCTAATAGAATTTTAACTAATGATATCTTAAGCTTTGAAAGTAATTTTTAAATTTGGTAATTATCGGCTTATATAATTGTTAGTTTCCTTAATTTATTTGTATATAGAAATTTCAATAGGCTTATCTAATTGTTAGTTTCCTAAATTGCAGGAACTATATTGCCCTTATTCAAGAGAATGTCAGGAGTGGGATTAACTGGTTTCGGGATTACATGAGTCGCCATCTGCCCATCTGATGATTTTTTCTCCAATCTTCCAATCAGTCGTATGTATATGACCTCGTGTAGTGATTTGGTTAGTCAAGTTTAATATATATAAAAGTTGACACTGATATATTCACATTCTTAATTATCCTTTGTATTTTTCAATGACAGCCACGTCAATTATCATCATTGGTTGATCAACAACTACTTGAGGGAAAATCACGAATTGAGAATGCTGCCTTCACGAACAATGATTCAGAACTCTACGCCCCTAATTATCGGAATATTTCGATGTTTAAAAGGTACCCGTATTACATCTATTCAAATACCTTTGCTTTTGATTAATTTACGGCCTGTTTCCTTATGACTGAATGGTTTAAGCATTTAATATGGACAACTTAACATGACTGTTTCTTTTTTACTCAATCTAGACAAAATGACTTAATGGGTTAAGACAAAAAACTTGGCTTAACATATTAAGACACCAACTCTTTACCTATTTTTCATTCTTTTTATTTCCTCCCAAGTCCCAACTCCTCACACGTTGATGGATTTGTCAAATTTGTTTTTTAGAATGTAAGGGTAAAATGTTCATTTAGTCTCATTGAGACGGTTAACGGACCTTCTGTATAAATATATTTATCCAGACATACATGAACATCATTACCATTCAGTCACTTTACCCATACAGTATTCTCAATTGCAAGTTGATTTTTCACGCTTTGGACGGTTTTGCCCTTTGGGTGCTTTTGGAGTTCTTGCTGCAGACTTTGTGTTTTGAGTCTGCATTTTGTTTTAAATATATGTTATGTATGTCCATTTATTTTGAGCTGTGTTTGTTTGTATTCAGTTACGGTTTTGCCAGCATCCCGTTGGCCTTTTCTAATAAAATTGCTGTTAAAAAAAACATGGTTTCATGAATGGTAAGGTAGGAGAGTATATAATAAAATAATTAAGGGCATTAAATGTAATTTGGCACTATCTAATGGTTTCGAGCATCTTATTTTCAGGATAGTTTTGGGAGACTACATGAATGGGGGAAGGAGGTTCCCAAGGCCACTAAGCTTTTAACCAGATTTTTTCTAATAAAGTAGCCATTCACATGCCTCAAGATGAGAACCTCCTTGCTAGTTGGATTTGATTGCTTATCCGATAGCTAGATAAGTACTAATACTATAGTTGGATAAGCACTTGAATATAGGATAAGTATTTGTTTTCCTTAGTTTACGTAACTTTGTTATTTACGAACAACAAGAACTGGATACGAATTGTATCAGTTATACCCTTTTCTCAATTTCTTTATGTTATTTTTTGTTCTACAAATTTGGTTGCTAGATTGTCCAATTGATTAATTGGTAATATAATTATATTTAAGAGTTCTTTTTCATTTAAGAATTTTGGAAATTTGTGTCCAATTGCTTTTCAGAAACAAATAATATGCTTTTTTTAGATTTGCTCAAAATTTAGTTTTAGGCGAAAATGAAGCGTCATTATTTACTTGTGGGATGGATTTATCATTTTTCATAATGAAAGAACGCGGTTGTATTCTAGAAACCGGGTCATATAGCTCTACAGCTAAAAGGCTCGGTTGCTGCATCAGAACCGGGTTGTTTAAGCATAACATAAATCCCGGTTTTTGGTTTAAGCCGGGTCATATAATCTTCCCCGCTATAGAACCCGGTTTTCCTATAATATAACCCGGCTTTTACAAAAACCGGGTTCTATAAGGCGAGTCCTATTTAGCTTTTTGTAGTAGTGTTTGGGTATCAGATTATACATTCTTGTTCCGGGAAAGGGGAGCAAGAGGGTATCAGATTATGTGTTGTTGTTTGTGGAAAGAGGAGAAAGAGGGTGTCCGATTAGGTGTTATTGTTCCGAGAAGGTGGAGCAAATGATATCAGATTATATGTTCTTGTTACCAAAGGGGATCAAGAGGGTATTAGATTTTATGATTATGTGTATTATGCTTGCGTGACATATAGTGGAATACGTAGATTTTAGAAAATACCAGGAGTATTTTTGAAAAATACCAAGATCTGACTGTCTCGCACTTCTGCAAGATTTTAGAGTCATGAATTTTAAAGTATTCCACTTTATAATGATTATTGGATTATATGTTTCGGTGATACCTAGTACTCTCATATACATTTTATTCAATTGTTTTTTTTAAGTTTTCGATAAAGCAAGATATTAGTTTTTAAACGTTTTATTATTATTATTATAAAAGAGTTAGAGTGTTACAAAATGCCATTGATCTTTGTTTGTTTATTCTTTAAAATTTTCAGAAAGTAGTATCCCACACTCGCTATCTGTTATTTCACTACATCATAAGAAACAATCTTAATAAAACATGGATGATGCACCCATTAAACAAATATAAAAACCGAACAAAGTCACAAAATGACATAACCAAATAGTCCCAATCATCAAAACAAGTAAACAACTAAACATTGTATTTTGGTTTAACTTTCAACATCCCTTTTCAATTCTACTTTTATACATCATGTGTTGTCAAATTAGAGGTTCAAGAATCAAGAGTAAGGCTTGAACTTTAAGTACAAACATTATTACAATATTCAATTGACAAAGTGAAGATTAATTAACAGTCTATTTTTTCCTCACCGCTTGAGCCTTACAATAAGTAACATTTACCTAGAAAATCAGATATTGGCTTCACTAAAACTTTGAAATCAAGAAAAAAGTTAGAAATTGAGATTTTCGGAAATAGAAAAAGGCTAGAACATAAGAAATAAAACTACAACTTAAGACCAAAATCGAGAAATCAATGAAATTTCAAATCGAATTTAAGATCAAAATCGAGAAATCAGTGAAACTTACACAAACACACTGATCGGTAAACTTCAACAATCAGCAGCATTCATCCAAAATCCCACCATATTTGAGTCGTGACAATAAACACAGAAATCATAAAGAGAATCTTGAGTCTTGACAATAAACATCAAAGTTTAAAAAGTGGGAACGAAAACGGATTTTCAAAGTCGTTTAATTGATGGCATTTAACAATATCATAAATCTTGAGTAGAGTCCAATCGAGAAAGGGATAAAGAAATTAGATTATCAGAGTCCTTTAATGGAGAAATTACGTGCCTTAAGTATTGAAAGAATAAACAATCGAAAGCATTTTAAGGCTGAACGGTGTAGAGGGTTTTTTCACCGGTTGCAGCTTATGTGGCACTGTTTGCCGGCAGCAAACACCGCCCCTGTTGGCGGCAAGCACGAGCGGCGAACCTCAACGGCAGAAACTCATCGACGATCTCTCCTCTCTCTCACTCTAGTTCTCCCCCTCTCCCTCAAAAATGTTTCTCTCTTGCCGCTAAACACCCCTCAACAGCAGGCATTTGGCGGCGGGTTTATTTTTGGTCGGATATTTGCTAATGTGGAGGAGGTATGGAGTGCCTGCTTGCGGCACCACACCGCATAGTCTAAGAGACCGACGAGTCAATTTTTCAAAATCTTAGGCAGTGTTTGATAGCCACTTAACACCTCTTAATCTGAGTGGTTAAGAGCTCTCAACCATTCACACTGTTTGATACCCTCTTATGTTTTGCCACTTAATTAAAAAATACCCTCTTAACGGACCAGACATAAAAAGCATCTCTAAAAAAAAGTCCCACAATCCCGCTTTTGCCCTAGCCTGTATCCCGCTTCAAAAACATATACGCCTCCCTCCTCTCTTTCTCCAAGGAATGCAACATAGACCACCGTCTCTCATCTCCGACAGCACCATTTGACTTTGTAAGCAAAGGACATCCCGAATCAGATTGAAGCGCCGTTCAATAGCTATTGCAGATTGAGGCACCGTTCGATTTTATATCTTCTATTCAAGTCGAGGTTCGATTTTATATCTTTGATATACGTCGATTGCAGATTGAATCGCCATCTTGATTCGTTCATTTAAACCCGATTGCAGCTCCTAGTTGAAGCTTCATATTGAAGGCTGATTGAAGTCAGTTATGCTTTCAATTGAAGTCGATTGCAAGAACCTTCAAGGCTTCCTATTGAAATTGATTGCTTTTGATTAAAGTCGATTGTAGGAACCATTGAGGCTTCCAATCAGACATTAGATCTCTGATATGAAATTCTAATTTTATGAAGTGTTTGCTTTTGAAAGTCAGTTGCTTTTGAAAATAATTAGTTCTTTGATTGCTTTTGATTGAAGTCGATTGCTTCTGAAAGTAATTAGTTCTTTGAAATTGTTGCTGAATTTTGGAAATTCTTTTACGTTCATGATATGAAATTCTAATTTTATGAAGTGTTTGCTGATACTTGAAATTTGATTTGTGTTTGTTGATTTTTGGAATCGGATTTTGGAATGAACGTGATGTTTTGGAATGTTACATTATTTTATGTCATTATTCAGCAAAAAAATATATAAAGGGTAAAATGATCATTTTTACCATTCAGTATAATAATTGAAAAGTTCCAACCAAACATCATGTTAAAAATTGAGATCCTAAAAATACAGACCCTCTTAGAAATTAATACCTCATAAAAATTAAGACCTTAAAAATTAAGATCCTGCCAAACACAGCCTTAGTCGATGTTGGATTAGGTCTCAAACCAGGAAGTTGCTTATTCCTCTTTTGTCGCCTAATTTGGTGATTGTATTTAGGCCTTTTTTACATATTAACCTAGAAAACATGGGGTATAAAACTCTTAACCCCATATAACAGCTTTATAATTTAGGCCAATAGGCATTTAGGGGCCGAGGCGGTTGGAGGAAAACAGAATGGACAAAAGTGGTTTTGCCGTCAAATGATTATATGGTTAAAAGTAGGGGTGAGCATTTGGTCCTCGGAACCGAGCCCAAGCCCGAGAACCGAGGGAACCGAACCGAAAATAGGAACCGAGTACATGTCAAGGTCGGTTCTCGGTACCAAGATTTTGCTTAGGTCGGGTTCGGTACACTCGGGTTTGGTACGGTGGGTTTGGTCGGTTTTCGCGTTTTAGGACCGAGTATCCATGGAATTTTAAAAGCCCACATGTATTATACCAAAAAAAAAGCGTATCCTAGTTGGACCCGACGTTTCACAGTCGATAACGGCAATCTCATGCATTCAATTTTCACGTCTCCACCTTCCCTCCTCGTCGAAGTTCGTTCCTCCCCTGACATTGTTGAAGTCGATCACACTAAAACTCACCAACTTTTTTGTGAATAGTTTTGCACAAGATTTAAAGTTAGAACCATTCAATTTTCAAGAAACAATGACAAATTGGGTTCCATCTCAAGATGATACTCAAGTAAGTTTTTTAAGTTTTTTGTGAATAGTTTTGCATTCTTTTACTTGTAATCAATAATACTTTGTTATGTTTGATTAGAAAATTTGTAATGTACTAGGTTTTGCAATGTTTCAATGGAAAGTTTGACTAATGTTCATTGAAATCAAGAATTGTTATGTTCATTGAAACCTTTGTATGATAGTATGATACTAGGGTTTGAATGCTCATTGGAAAGTCTTTAATGTCATTGGAAACTTTGTATGAAATCAAGATTGTATTACACTAGGTTTCATTTTTCCAAATTAAGATGATTTTTGGTTTTTTGACAACGTACTTTTGTATTGTATTAGGTTATTGGTAATGAACTTTTGTTTTTTTTACAATGTATTGTACTATGTTATTTGTATTGTACTAGGTTATTGTTAATGATAATTGGTTTTGAATAATGATTGCATTGTGTTTATGTGTTGTAGACGGAGGAAGATGAGTTCATTCCATCTACACAAGAACCACCACAACCACCACAACCTTCACAAACACGACAAAAAAGGAAAAGGGCGACAAATTCAACAAAAGGAAAAACCTTCTCGATTTATTGGCAATTTTTTTCAAAAGAGATGGCCGATGTGAAAGGTGTACCAACTAGACATGGAAATTGCAACTTTTGTTCAAGCATGATTAGGGCCGATCCCGTTAAAAACAGTACATCTAGCTTAAAAAACACTATGAAGGTTGGCTTGAAAACCCGGAAAACTAAAAAGAAAAAAACCAAACGACACTACAATTTAAAAAAGAAGGGGCCGGGGAGGGTAGTGTAGGTGTATGGAAGCATGATGAAAAACGAATAAAAAAAGCATTGTTGAATTTGTTTGTCGTTGGTGAATTGCCTTTTCAATATGTTGAAAACGAGACATTCATCGAATTTACAAATTCATTAAACAGGAAAGTCGTGTTACCTTCACGGCATACAATTTCCCGACAAGTTGGAGATTACTTCCTTGAGGAAAGAAACAAGATATTACATTTTTAAGTAACCCTTTGAATGTGGTCCATTTGACCACCGACATGTGGACTAACTCTTGTCAAAGAATTAATTATATGGTTTTGACCGCCCATTTTATTTTATTGATGAAAATTGGGTTATGCACAAACGAATAATTAACTTTAGGTCAATAGATAGTCATAGGGGCAAGGATATAGGTAACGAGATTGTTGATTGTATCCAAGGATGAGGGATAAAAAATGTCATGACAATCACCGTAGACAATGCCACATCCAATGACAAGGCGGTACACTATTTAAGGGAAATGTTACCAAATTTGTATGATGATGGCAAACATCTACACATTAGATGTATAACTCACATATTAAACTTAATCGTTAAAGATGGGCTTAGTGTGTGTCAAAGTAGTGTCAACCTCATCACAAGAGCGGTACGTTATATTAGAAATTCAATGCAACGAATTGCGCGATTCAAGGAATGCATGAAAGATAAAGGCGTGGAATCCAACAAGTTCTTTTGCAAAGATTTACCCACCCGTTGGGACACAACTTATGAGCTACTCAAAAGGGCGGTTGACTTGGAAGAATCTTTCACGGCATACTCGGTTTGTGGTAAGTTATTTCACTCGTTATTTTCTGTTTTTGCTATAATTTTACATGGTTTTGTAATTGTTGTCACGACTTCATACGAAGTTGGTTTGATCTGAAACTTTTGCAGCTTAATATTCATGAGTAGTAGTCCATTTTAGGCTCTGGAATTGCTGCAATCGGTTTTATATTGACTGTTTTACAGCCCCCCGAACACAGCCTGTCAAGGCTGTTTTGTGCAGTCTTATTTTGACTTTTCTGCATTTGTCCCGATTTTGAAACTATCGTCACGACTTCGTACAAAGTCGGATTGATCTGAAATTTTTTCAACATAAAGTTTATGAGTAGTAGTTAATTTTAGGCTTTGGAATCACTTAAATAGAGTTTATATTGACAGTTTTACAGGCCTCGGAAAATGGGATATCAAAGTCGAAAATTTGTATCACTAAGTTTGTTTTTATATTGTAGATTCTTCTTACCGACGAGATGTGTTACCTCCCAATTCCAAAGACTTCGAGATATGTAGAGAGGTGGTGACATTTTTGGAGAAATTCAAGACCAAGACGGACATCATGTCGTCAAGTACCGAACCGTTGTCAAATCGGTTTTTCCGGGAAACATGCGATGTTTACAAACACATCATGGATTGGTCATTGAAACCAACATTTTGCCAAATGGGGGTTGAGATGGAAGAGAAATTCAACAAGTATTTGGGTGATTTAGATAAACTCAACGTGTATATGTACTTTGCGGCTGTCTTGGATCCGCAACAAAAGATTGACTTTCTCCGTCACGCATTTGACAAAATGATTAAACTCACAATATCGGAAACAAATCCTATGTCTAATTCCGATGTTTTTTTGAAGGTGTTGTCATTAGTACGCAATGTTGAAAGAAAGCTTGAGAAATATTATGACATGTACAAAGAAAGAATAGAGAAGGCGTCATCCAAAGTGCATTCTCAAAGTCATGGAAATGAAGATGTACAACACGTAGTTGACGATGATAACGATTTTTTTGGTGACTTTTTGTCCGAAATGGGGAACAACTCGGCTTCACCGGAATCAGAGTTGTGTAGATATTTGGCTGAAAAAAGAGAACCGTACAACAAGTCATTTGATATACTTGCATGGTGGAAAGCTAATGAATCTCGGTACCCGATACTTTCCCGCATGGCCAAAGGTACAATTCTAATATATTTTTATAAGTTATTTAATATGGTTTTTTAAATACGTGACTTGTTTATTTTAACATTTTAGATCTATTGGAGATTCAAATATCAATGGTGGCATCGGAGTCCGCTTTTAGTACCAGTTGACGAATTTTAGACCCGTACCGAACTAACGTGGCGACACCTATCGTAGAAGCTTTGGTTTGCATCCAAGATTGGGTGAGGAAATCACGCAAGCCAATAGTTGACGATATTGATCAACTTTTAAAGGATGACGAGGTCGCCAAAAGGTAGCATTTTTTGTTTTGTAAATTATTTTAATTGACATATTGCTACATACTAACTATAAGTTGTCTTATACTCTTGTTTTTACTAAGAATTGAAGACGCAATACGGAATAGAAGACACGGCAAAGGGAAGACTCATTTAGAGATAATAGATGAGTAGGAGAATTTGATGATTTTGATGGTGAACTAAAAAATTTATGTTTGGTTTTGTTAAATTGTGTTGAACACTTGAATGTTTTTAATATGTTTGGTTTGTTTATGTTTGCTTGGAATTACAATTCATTCCAAATCTTATAAACAAACATTTCATTTATTTAAAAATGTTATTAAAAAACGGCTCATTTATAAACTTGTCAATTTATGTAAAAAGATATCAAACGTCTCATTTAAGCAAAATAAAATTATGAAGGTTGGTCACGCTCGGTTCTCTCGGTCTCAAAACCAAACCCGGAACCAAAATTAATTACTTGGTCCTCTCGGTTCTCTCGGTCCCAAGACCAAACCCGATACCAAGACAAAACCCGGTACCAAGACCAAAACCGGACCCAAAAACAAACTCTTGGTCCCGCTCGGGTAATACCCGACCGAACCCATGCAAAACCGACCCCGACCCCAAGACCAAGTACACATCTTTGGTCGGTCCTCGGTTCCGGATTTCCCTTACGCTTGGTCTCGGTCCTGCTCGGGTCGGTTCCAGGGCCAAGCTCATCCCTAGTTAAAAGCTAACAAAATCTATCCCGAACAGATTACGACAATTTATCATTTTCTAGAATGAGGCCTGGCCCAAGACAGGTTCAGCGCGAGCGATGGAACACGGCCCAAAATTTTGAGGGCACCAAAATGTCGTTCATGCATCGTTAGCGCCTAGCGGTGAGTAATCTATAGATCAGAGCAAAGGGCGATCACAGAGACCGGTAAATCACGAAAGAAATCATCATCTTCACTATTCCTTCTATTCTCCTCCTTCCAAGAACAAACACTATGGTGCATCTGATTTGGCAATTGCCGTATAGGACGTCTTTTGACCTATATAATTATTCTTATGAGCATCTTTTATGGGTTTAAAGGGTTATAATGGTCAGTGGATGAAAAATAATAGAAAACAAGTTTATCTTTATTTGGCTATCCGATTCATAGATACTGAAGGTAAATAAAAACAATTAATATTTTTTTTATCTTGGAGGAATTTGTATTCATTTTGTTCTCTATGTGTTCGTTGAAATGTTCCAATGAGAATATGAATAATGTATTAAGAAGTTCACACACACATAAACCTTGAGATTGTGCGAAAGTAAAAGTGTTATGGAGGTTGGCATGAAACATTGGTCATTTTCCTACTACAACATTTTCTTGGTTAGCTTCAAAAATTGTTACAAATTTGAGTAAAAAGGATAGGCACTAAAGGGAAGCATGACCCATTTTTTTTAAAAAAAAACCATAATGGAATGAAGATTCTGTTGCGCTTTGCCCTAATAACAAGAGCGAAAAAAGCATAAACTGTAAAATGATAGCCTTTTCAAAAGCAAAGTTAAAAGAAAACATGTGGGCCCCACATGAATAGTAATCAACCTCAAATGCAAATTGAATTTGAACGTGGAATTTTGAACGTTCAACAAACGCAGAATACGGCGCTCACACTTTCTTTTAGACTTTCACGGCAAAGTTTTTTCAGCAATTCATCCCTATATATAGGGATGATCATTTCCAAATGAAGATGTCCAAAAACAAGAGAGTGATATATATATATACATAGATATATATTGTGAGGCTCTGTGTATTAAAGAAAAGAGAGATATATATTTTTCAGTTCCAAATCTTGTAACCTCCTCATTTTTCTCATATAGTGATTATCATCGGTTGTGCCCGTGGTTTTTTCCCGAAACGGTTTTTCCACGTTAAATCCTTGTGTCCGCATTTATTTTTTCTTTATCGTATTATTATTTTATTTTATTGTCGATATTATTTATTCATAACAAGTGGTATCAGAGCCACGTTGTTTTCTATACTCATTCTCAATTTATTGAGTATTATATCGACATGGCTACTTTGAAATACGATATTCCATTGTTGGATCGAGATACAAGATTTTCATTATGGCAAGTAAAAATGCGAGCTGTATTGGCTCAGTTGGACCTTGATGATGCTCTGTTAGGCCGAGACAAAATGCCTGCGTCTTGGTCAGATGAAGAAAAGGATCGTAAAGATCGTAAGGCTCTCTCTCATATCCATCTTCATTTATCTAACAATATTTTGCAGGAAGTTTTGAAAGAAACTACTGCAGCCTCTTTATGGCTAAAATTAGAACAAATTTGCATGACCAAAGATCTCACAAGTAAGATGCACCTTAAACAAAAATTATTTTCACTTAAGATGCAAGAAGGTGGATCGTTGTTGGATCATCTTTCGACATTTAAAGAGATCATTACTGATGTTGAAGCTATGGAGGTAAAATATGATGAAGAGGATTTGGGTTTAATTCTTTTATGTTCTTTGCCTAGTTATTATTCAGCTTTTAGAGATACCATATTATATAGTCGTGATACTTTAACACTTCAAGAAGTTTATGAAGCTTTGCATGCCAAAGAAAAGATGAAAGATATGGTATCCACTGAAGGTTCAAGTTCTAAAGGAGAAAGTCTGGCAGTTCGTGGCAGACCAACAGATAAGAATGATTCCAAAGGCAAGAACAAAAGAAATTCTAGAAGCAAATCTAGATCCAGACGTTCCAAGTCATGCAACTATTGCAAAAAGGAAGGACATGATATCTCTGAATGTTACAAGTTGAAAAACAAGGAGAAAAGAGCTTCTAATCAAAATCACAAACCAAATCAAGATGATGAAGGAAAAGCTACTTATGCTGCTGAAAATAATTCTAATGGTGATATTCTTGTAGCTTTTGCAGGAATCCTAAAAACCAATGATGAATGGATTCTTGACTCAGCTTGTACTTTTCATATGAGTCCAAACAGAAGCTGGTTTACAAATTATCAACCTATAGAAGGCGGCTCCGTATTGATGGGTGATAATGCACCATATAAAGTCACTGGAATCGGTTCAATTCAAATCAAGATGTTTGATGGTGTTGTCAGAACTTTGTATGATGTTCGACACGTTCCAGGTTTGAAAAGAAACCTTATTTCTTTAAGTACTCTTGACCTTAAAGGGTACAAATATTCTGGTGAAGGTGGAGTTTTAAAGGTTTCTAAAGGAGCTTTGATTGTGATGAAAGCTGATATTAAATCTGCAAACCTCTATCATCTACAAGGTAGTACAGTAACAGGTAATTCTAATGTTACTTCAAATTCATCTACTGATACTACTAACCTGTGGCATATGCGTCTTGGGCATATGAGTGAACTTGGTTTGACAGCATTAAGCAAAAGAGGATTGCTTGATGGCCAATGCGTTGGCAAACTGGAATTCTGTGAACACTGCATATTTGGCAAACATAAGAGGGTGAAATTCAACACCTTGATACATACTACAAAAGGCATTTTGGAGTATGTACATGCTGATTTATGGGGACCATCTCAAGAAGCATCACTAGGAGGTGCTCGTTATATGTTGACAATTATTGATGATTATTCAAGAAGAGTTTGGCCATATTTCTTGAAGCTTAAATCTGAAGCATTCTCTGCATTCAAAGAATGGAAAGCCATGGTGGAAAACCAAACTGGTAAGAAGGTCAAAAAGCTTCGCACAGATAATGGTATGGAGTTTTGTTCAAATGAATTTAATTCATATTGTAAACTAGAAGGAATTGTTAGACACTACACCGTTTCTCACACACCTCAACAAAATGGTGTAGCTGAACGTATGAACAGAACCATTATTTCAAAAGCCCGTTGTATGTTATCTAACGCAGGATTATCTAAGCGTTTTTGGGCAGAAGCTGCTTCTACTGCATGTTATTTAATTAACATGTCACCTTCTATTCCACTTGATAAAAAGACTCCTATTGAGGTATGGTCTGGCTCCCCAGCAAACTATTCAGATTTAAGAATTTTTCATTGCCCTGCTTATGCTCATGTTGATAATGGAAAATTAGAGCCTAGGGCAATTAAATGTATCTTTCTTGGTTACAAGTCTGGTGTGAAAGGATATAAGTTATGGTGTCCTGAAACTAAAAAGATCGTAATTAGTAGAAATGTAGTATTTAATGAATCAGCTATGCTACATAAAGATTCTCCTACTAATATTCCTGTTGAGAGTCAACAAAAGACAAGTGTGCAGGTGGAGCAATCTGTTGACTCAGAACATACACCAGAAAAAGAAAACTCTATTGATCAAAATCAATCAGTTGAGCAAGAGTCTTCTACTCCTACTCCTACTCACCAACCACAACGTTCTATAGCAACTGATAGACCTAGGAGGGTCATTCATCCTCCCAAGAGACTGATAGAAGAAGCAAACATTGTTGCTTATGCTTTAAACGTTGCTGAAGAAATTGAAGGTATCAAAGAACCTTCAACTTACACGAAAGCCATTACTTCAGAACATTGCAACAAATGGATAACTGCCATGCATGATGAAATGGAATCTCTTGAAAAGAATGGAACTTGGGAGTTGGTGAAATTACCAAAAGAAAAGAAGCCTATCCGCTGCAAATGGATTTTTAAAAGAAAAGAAGGTATTACTCCTAATGAGGAAGCAAGATTTAAAGCAAGGTTAGTTGCTAAAGGCTATAGCCAAATTCCAGGCATTGATTTTACTGATGTCTTCTCTCCTGTTGTTAAGCATAGCTCAATTCGTACTTTACTTAGTATTGTTGCCATGCATAACTATGAGCTTGAGCAGTTAGATGTCAAAACTGCATTTTTACTTGGTGAATTGGAGGAAGATATTTATATGGAGCAACCTGAAGGCTTCATTATCCCTGGAAAAGAGAACTTGGTATGTAGATTGAAGAAATCTCTTTATGGATTAAAGCAATCCCCAAGGCAATGGTATAAGAGGTTTGACTCTTTTATGCTATCTCAGAATTTTAAAAGATCAGATTATGATAGTTGTGTTTATTTTAAGTCAGTCAATGGTTCATCAATATATCTGCTTCTTTATGTTGATGATATGTTGATTGCTGCGAAAGATAAACTAGAGATAGCAAAACTGAAAACACAACTAAGCAATGAGTTTGAAATGACGGACTTAGGTACAGCCAAGAAAATTCTTGGTATGGAAATTACTCGTAACAGACAGCATGGAAAACTATACCTAAGTCAAAAGAGGTATATTGAGAAAGTTCTTCAAAGATTAAACATGCATAAAGCCAAGCCAGTGAGTACTCCGTTAGCTGCACATTTCAAACTATCTTCAGCATATTGTCCAAAGACATATGATGAAATTAACCACATGGCGAAAGTTCCGTATTCTAGTGCAGTTGGTTCTCTAATGTATGCCATGGTATGTTCTCGCCCTGATTTATCTCACGCTTTAAGTGTTGTTAGCAGATATATGGCTAACCCAGGAAAAGAGCATTGGAAAGCCGTTCAATGGATTCTTAGATATTTATGCGGTACTTCCAATGCATGTTTACAATTTGGAAGTTCTGGTGAAGGACTGGTGGGCTATGTAGATTCTGATTATGCTGGAGATTTAGATAAAAGATGATCTTTGACAGGTTATGTCTTTACAATTGGTGGATGTGCTGTGAGTTGGAAGGCAAGTCTACAGACAACTGTTGCCTTATCCACAACTGAAGCAGAATATATGGCAATTTCTGAAGCTTGTAAGGAAGCTATTTGGTTAAGAAATTTATATGGTGAACTTTGTGGAGACACATCTTCCACAAAGATTTTTTGTGATAGTCAAAGTGCTATTTATCTCACAAAAGATCAAATGTTTCATGAGAGGACGAAACATATTGATGTACGTTATCACTTTATTCGAGATGTTATTTCCAAAGGTGATATTCAAGTTCAAAAGATTAGCACTCATGACAATCCGGCGGATATGATGACGAAGCCGGTTCCAGCAACTAAGTTTGAGCTTTGCTCAAGCTTGGTTGGTATGACAATCTAATTCCAATGATTGTCGGCACACGATGATTTTATAATGAGGAGTTCTACAAATGGAAATTCGTCTCAAGGTGGAGTTTGATTACTTATTGCTTTTAAAGTCAAGGTGGAGATTGTAAAATGATGCCTTTTCAAAAGCAAAGTCAAAAGAAAACATGTGGGCCCCACATGAATAGTAATCAACCTCAAATGCAAATTGAATTTGAACGTGGAATTTTGAACGTTCAACAAACGCAGAATACGGCGCTCACACTTTCTTTTAGACTTTCACGGCAAAGTTTTTTCAGCAATTCATCCCTATATATAGGGATGATCATTTCCAAATGAAGATGTCCAAAAACAAGAGAGTGATATATATATATATATATATATATATATATATATATATATATATATATATATATATATATATATATATATATATATATACATAGATATATATTGTGAGGCTCTGTGTATTAAAGAAAAGAGAGATATATATTTTTCAGTTCCAAATCTTGTAACCTCCTCATTTTTCTCATATAGTGATTATCATCGGTTGTGCCCGTGGTTTTTTCCCGAAAGGGTTTTTCCACGTTAAATCCTTGTGTCCGCATTTATTTTTTCTTTATCGTATTATTATTTTATTTTATTGTCGATATTATTTATTCATAACATAAACCTCAGCATTAGCATGGTCGCGTCGTATGCATCCGTGTAAATTTCCGCAGTCATTTGTTTCTGTTAGCCGGTCCTACACCATGGACATCATTTCCAGCAAATCATGGGCTGCACTCTTTTCGCTTTCTGTACCATGTTGTAGCATATCCATCAGTTTCCCCGTAACTCCATGTTCTTGAGCTTCAACCAAGTACTTTTGATCTAGAGAACCAAGTTCAACCAAAACTTTAGCTGCATTCTCTTTGCTTTTTGAGGATCCACTCCCAATAGCCTCAACCAGAAAGGGGACAACCTCTGCTTCACCTATAGCCACCTTTCCATCTGGATAGAGTGAGAGTGTTTCTAGAAAGTCAATCGCTAATTCCTGGATGTCACTTTGTGGCTCTGCGGGAGTATAGCCAATCCCAATAGCCTCAACCAGAATGCGGACAACCTCCGCTTTACGTATAGCCACAAGTCCTTCCCGGCAGAGTGAGATTAAGCATAGAAATTTAATCACTGCTATACCTATATCAATGCACCCTTGTCGCTCTTTAAGAAGCTCTATCAACATGTGAACTGCACCCGCCCTCACCGCCCTTGTTCTGTTACCTTCATATACGCATAAAGAACACAATACATTAAGAATGGACTCCTTCTCCGACGAAGTACCTTCATTTAATAGTAACAAGAGTGGTGGGATCGCTCCGACAGCACCGATGTCTGCCCTGTTTTCATCCAGTACACTGAGGTTTAAAAGAGTATTCGCTGCTTTCTCCCGTGCTTTCATGCTACCTTCCTTCAACACTTGAACAATACCCGGGAGAGCCCCAAAGGACACTATGATGCCTATGTTTTCGTCAGGAATAGAGAGCCAATAAAGAGCTGCCAATGCCTGTTCCTGTGTCCGGGAATCTGCTACTGTCAGAAGGTCTGTGAGAAGAGGGATGGCCCCGGCCTTGGCAAAGATGATACGGTTATCGATATTGTAACATGAAAGGAGACTGATTTCACGAGCGGCGGTTCGCTGGTAGTAAGGAATGCCAGATTTAAGCTTATGCATGAGAAGTTCGATCATGGAACTGTCTGCAGCGGTGGAGGTGGAGCGCACAGAAATCTGCACAAATGCAAGAATTTTTAATAAACCTCAACTTTACAATACGGACAAGAAGGCGAGCCTGTTGTGTGCTATGTGGTACGGTTGGTAACATTATAAGAAAACTTGTTGTTTTGGGTTCATTGAACCCAATTACAACTTTGGTGATTGGATGATGCACCATGCATTTGAGACTACATACATACATACGGGATTCGATTCATGTACACACAAACACTAACCTTTTTTCTCTTTCTATTTTTAAGTTTCTTCTAAATCAATGAAATTCAAACAATCAACTGTATGGCTGTATATAATAAATGGAAATGGAACTTTGCTACTTAGCCTTCTTGAAAACAAAGTTTGATAGACAAATTTTGGCACTGGTAACCATACCCACAGGTCAAAATTTCATCCTAGGACAAACGTACAAAAATAATTAAAGGAAAACAACTGTCCTATTTTTGGAGAAAAACACAAACAATTTTTTAATTATATCATGCACGGTGTTAAATGATTATTTGCTTAAAAGAATACAATAACGATCACCAGAAAGAATACGGCAATTTATCATGTTCTAGGACAAACAAACAAATATATAAAGGAGACCGACTTTGCAAATTTTGGAGAAAACCACAAAAAATCATTTAAATCAAATCACGATGTCAGATGATTATCTGCTTAAAAGAATACAAAATCCGTCACCTGGAAGATTAGGGCAATTTATCTTTCTTATGAAACTAGATTTACTGTTCGAATGGAATGAAAATACTTACTAGAACAGTTAACGCTTCTTCGATTTTCTCAATGACCGTGTCCAACGAAGGTCGTTCCTCTAAATTTAAACTAAAGCATTGAAATGCAATTTTTTTGAATATGTCCAAAGAACAACAGCTAATTTCATCTATTATATCAGGATCAATTATCTTTTCGGGATCGTTCAGATAGTATCGTCGGACTGAATGCATCAGAAACTGTCGCTCATCCCCAATGCTCCTTTGACGATAGGCCACCTTCCCACTCAGGATTTCAAAGAGAACCACTCCAAACGAGTATACGTCTGATTCTTTTCGGAGGACGTGGCTTTCCTGGTAGCTGGGATCCATGTAAAACTGGGTACCCGCAACCTTTGTATACAGTTCGGTATTTGGCTGATTCCTGGGACCCAATTTTGATAACCCAAAATCACAAATTTTTGCAACCAAATTGCTATCTAACAATATGTTCCCACTCTTAACGTCTCTGTGTATTACTCTTTGGTGCTCCCCAAGACCCGAGTGAAGGTAATTGAGTCCTTTTGTGGCCCCTATGCAAATCATCAGGCGTTGTGGCCATGTTATGCAACGCATCCTCTCTGGGTCTTGGAGATGATGATCAAGGCTTCCGTTCATAGCATAATGATAGACTATAATCATTTCACCCTTTTCATCACAGTAACCCATGAAAGAGATAATGTTTTCGTGCTGGAATCTAGAAATCATCTCTAGCTCGTTGTAGAACTCGCGCTCCCCTTGGTAGCTATCCCGACTGAGGCGTTTGATAGCAGCTGTGCAGTTTTCCCAGCGTTCAGAAAGTTGACCTTTGTAGACAGCACCAAATCCACCGTCTCCAATACGTGTTTCCTCACTGAATTTTTGTGTTGCACGGTTGATCTCTTCCAATGGAATTAGATATTTTTCAAGGTTTACCCGTGAAGAAGACATCGTCTTTCGACAGATATGAATTATGGATATTGTACTATTGTAGTGTTAGTGAGCGATGGTGAAACCTCGTGTTGGCAGAGGGTGTATATTTTAAAGATAAGGAAGCGTCAGTAGGCCAACGAGAGGACAGGGGCTGGGCATGAGTTGCGAAGCTGGGTCGTCGTCGATTTTGTCTAGAAGATATTCAACAGGACAGAGAGGGTCTCGCCAGCGGGGAAGAGAAGAGTAGAAGATGGTGGCAATGGGTGGTGGTCGATAAAATTTATAGCCGAGTTTTACATTAAACTATTATACAATCAAGTTGTTGGGCATTGTATTTTAAAAAATATTTGAAAGACTTTGTTTTTTTAAATATGGTTTTTCTATACAATATAATTTTATAGTTTGTGTTCACAATCTACCGTTTCTTTATTGATATTTTTCCACCATTCAAATGGACCTATTCTTCAGCCCAATTTAATGATAAAATAAACCACAAGATTTGCCGATGTTAATTCATCTAGAAGAGTCATCACTTGCGTTGTACAATATTCATACCAACCTCACATCAACAAATTTTAAATAACCTTCAAATTAATCATCTCAAACCATACATGATCGAAACCTACTCTAGCTGACTAGCTTTCGTGTTCACACAAATGATGAGAAATTAACTAGCTCTACGTCAAAACAAGAGTTTTTTTGTAAAGGTTGGTTGATTTTCAGAACAAGAGTTTTTTTGAAAAAGTGGGTTGATTTTCAAAACGCTTCGCAAAAATGGGTTGATTTTTAAAAGGTTTGTAAAAATGGGTTGTTTTTAAGAAATCAGATTTTGTAATTTACATTTTGACCCCTATCAATGTTTCATATTATAAATTAACCCCTCTAACTATTATATTATTTACTTTTTACATCGTATATGTTAAAAAACTTATTTTTTGTTATAGAAAGTTATATATTTGACAATTGTGATTTATAATGTGTCTCTTTTTATATAATGTCGTAATTACATCTTTTATTTTTTAAACTTTATTATTTTACATTTATTACATATAATATATATAATTGGTTATTAAGAATATTAATTTGAAATCTATTTACCATTTTAAACAACTAATAATATTACAAAATGAAAAGCATGAGTTGTCACTTCATCTTGAAAATGTAGATATATCAGCTTTTACTTTCACTATTTACCTGAAAAAGAAAAAGCATGAGTTGTCATTTTCATTTGAAAGTATGACAAGTAAAATAAAAAAATAGAATAATTTACTCTCAATTCGATTTTTGCATTATAAATTCAGTTTACTGATTTCAACTTCCATCATCATTCTTTCATAAACAAACATTTCTATCAAATTTACAATATCAGTTTCTCTTTAATGTCCGTTTACATGTCCAACTTCCATACGTTTAGAGATGAAGTTGTCTATATAATTTTCGTTTTACGTTACAGAATAAAGCATTAATGTGGTTTTCTGATAATGTATTCCTGATATTGTTGCAATCTAATCTATTTGTAATATTGAAAAACCGGCACACACACACACACACACACACACACACACACACACATATATATATATATATATATATATATATATATATATATACTCATCGACTAGACTATCGAATTGTCATCAATGTATGGTATAGTAAACTGAATCATCCAACTCTTAAATTAGAAGACGTGTAGGTAAGAATGGTTGTAGATGCCTCACATTTACTACTGGTGTTATAGAAAAGATCATTGGCATAGAGTTTCAAAATATCATCACCATTTGGTTTTAAATGATGAACCATCTATTTCTAGCATCAGAAAGATAAAGAGTGGATAAGAATGGATTGGTACGCATGATAAACTACGGTACGTAATCTAACTATCAACACAGAGTTTGTAACTCTCGACTCTGAGTGGCTTAACTCAAAGTGTCTAGAAGTTGAATTTCATAATATTTTGAGGTTAGGTTAAGAAAGGTTGTTAGTGCTTCAAACTCATTGTGGTGTATCAATGAGAATCATCAGCACAAGTTGTTTTGTCTCAGCAGTGAGTGGTATAGCTCAGTGCGTCGTCGACCAGTAAGGAATGTCTTAGTGAATCACGGTAATAATGAAACACATCTTTGACATGAGATTTGGATATGTATTCCTGATTGGTATGGATCAGGAACATTGACGATCGTGCAAATTGTGTAATTAAGACATATTTTTGGATTTTTTTAATTTTGAAAAGGAAAGACATAAAAGTAAGACATATTTTTGGATTTTTGAATTTTGTAATTTTTTTGTTGTTTTTAATTCTCCCCTTAAATTTGTGCATGGAAGAGAATAGCGAAAATAAAAACATGAACAAATTTAACTACAAAAAATTGTGTAGTATACAAAAATTGAATTTTCATTTAGTTATCCAAACTGATCATTTTCAATTTCGGAACGAAGTTACCTTTTCAAACACACCGTTAGGCACGATCCCCACATGATCTTTCTTTTCTCCCCTACTGCAAAGGACACATACTCTCCATTAATGATTTGAATGTTGTGCAATTAAGAGATATCTCCAGTCATGTGCCTGGAACAACCACTATCAACAAACCAAGGTTTTGCTGATATTCCTCCATAGCTGCTCCTGCACAAAATGCAGGATTAGTTGGATTTGGGAACCCAGTCCATTTTAAAATTAGGTTGACCATTTGCATCGAAACTCTCTACTCTTTCCCTATGACATATCATGTTTATCAGATAAGAATGAAGAGTTAGCAGGACATTTTGAAGAATTTGAATTTTGGCCTTTGGGTACCCATCTGTAGTTTAATTTAAGTCTCTTGAAGTTTGACCAGATGGGTGAATCAACACTCGATTTTGAAGCAGGACTCCTCCTTGATTTGTGCTTATGTTGCTAGTGTGAGCTCGAGGACGATCCTTTAGATGAGTTCAACCTTACCGACTTTGATTTGGCAGAGTCATCTCTCGAATCGGTCTTCTTGTCCTTGGGGGCCTTATTCTTGGCCTTTGCAACATTTCAATCGCCATTTCTTGAACGTGACCTAGAGGGCTTTCTTTTACAAGATCTCCCTCTTGGCACATTCTGCCAGCATTGTGCATAGTAGGGAATATATGGACGATGTGGACAATTTCGAGCTATATGACTTGCAATACCACAGTTAAAGCACGTTTGCCTCTTCAAATAAATGAGATTGTAACTTGGTCCTTGTCCAAATGAGTTTTTCAAAAAGTTACCTTAAGTACAATCCCAATCACATTTATTAGGACGTGGTCTTGGTCCAAAAGGAATTTCACCTTCTTTCATGAATTTTTGTGGCTTGAATTTTGCTATATTTGGATTTTTGGAATTTAGAACATCACCACAAGTTTTAAAAGAAACACACGCAACAGTTTTAGTGTTTTGGCTCACGCAATTATCAGACACAGCAGAAACTGAAGTATTAGTATTTGACGAGTGTTTAACAGAACTAGGATCATTTTTATTATCCTCATTTGCATCTTTCACTATTACTTCATCTGCACATAAAACAGAACCATTAGTCTGATCGGACAATTTTGGTTTAACGCAATACGTGATTAACATGATAAACTAAGCTTTGTTTAACCAAGAATGGCCCTACTTTTGATGGAATTGAGTGAAATACATGCAGGGATTGAAAAATGGGAATTTTGGGTGAAAACCACGCATCAAACGGACACCGGAAGCGGGAGAAAAAGCTCAGCGTCTTAACAGCGTCCCAGACGCTAACCTGAAACTCTGACCCATTTTGAAGAGAAAAAGCAAGCCAAATGCGCGAGGAAGCCCGTCAGCGTCCTAGGTGGCGTCTGGGACGCTGGCCTAGGACGCCCAGCGTTTTTGGAGCGTCTCGTTATGGGACGTTGCTTGTCGTAAAAGTCTGAAGAAAACACACAGCGTCCCAGTTGGCCTAGGACGCTGCCGCCTAAAATGCCCTAAATTGCCTTATTTAAGCCACTCTATTTAATGGAACTTTTTCCCCTCGACCCAAGGCAGCCTCCAGACGATTTTCACAGGGTTTTGTCAGTTTTTCAAGGCCTATAACATCCCTAAATCACATTCCAATAATCCTAAACTCAAATCAAATCTCTTTTGCATCAAGATCAAGCCACAGTTTCTAAAGTTCTGAAGATCCAGTCATGTTCAACATCTCCAGCACAAAGTTTGCATCAGTTCCAGTTATGAGTAGCTAAATCATCCCGTGATCACAACCGGGAGTAGGTTTTGATTTCTTATCTAGTATTGTATTATATTTGAACCTTTTAGATTCATGAACACAATATTTGGTTTGTTTGTTTTTCAATCATATGACTAGATTCCGTTGCTTGTTCTTAAATTGTTGCTTGATTGAGAGTAAGACAATTGTATTGTGATCTTCCCCAGCGTGCCAAATCATCCACAGTGGTGTGTAGGATGGAGGGTGCATATTTTACATAGTTTGATCCCAGATTTAGTCAGTAGCAGTACGGTTATGTCTATGTAATTCGAATGAACGCAAAATTAGTAGAATCTGATATAATACATTGTTTAGGAATCAAAACTAAAACCGGAAGTGATCACCTCATTTTATTATTGAATTAAACCTTGCAATATTCGTTTTCTGAATTACTTTACTTTTAAATCTGTTAGAACTAGATTGTTAACCATAAGCTCCTCGTGGGTTCGACCCTTACTTGCCCTAGCTATTTAGTGCGTTTAAGGTTTATTTTTTATTGGATCAACGACTGCGATCATAGTCGCATTCACCTTAACACTATCAGTGGAGCTGGATTGATTAGCCTAACGGAAACAGTTTCAGTGGACAACTCTGTCTCTTTGGTTTCAAGGGGTGGGGTGTAATTATCATTATAAGGGGGTGGAACGATTTTATACCCGATACCCTCACCATACTTATCAGTCCACTTCGTTTGGTGTTCAATTATTGATTCGACCATCACGCTTGACACATCAAATTTTCTGAAATTAAACTCAGCATCTTGAAATTTGGTTGTCAATGTGTCAAGCTCAGCAGTCAAACCTAATTATGAAGGAATGAGAACCATGGGATGTCTCACCTATTACCACATTACGGTGACAGGGGGAGACAAATTTGAACCGAGCGGTAGACCAGGAGTTTTCATTGGTTATCCTGGTGGCACCAAAGGGTACAAAGTTTACGATATGGAACATGGAAAGATCATAGTCTCGCGTGACGTTCGTTTTTTTGAAAAGGTTTTTCCCTACATGAAGCTGAAGAAAGAGAGTTACTGACAACGCCTAGTAATATCAAGTATTTTAGTCGTTGTCGAGCCCTATTCTTGGTGAAAATATGTCATATATGCATTGGTATTCTCACTTTTTGTATCAGTGATTGTTTGCAAAGAAAAGTTATAAACAGGGGTTAAAAGCGGACAAATGAAGAAGTTTTGAAGATAAAGTCAATTTCAGTCGTCTGAATACGCGCGCCGCTGGTATGCACCGTTACAATCAAGATTTCTTTGACGTTCCTACATGGTATGAAGATACTGTTGAAAATGGTTATGGTGAAGTGGGTTCTCAAGTTGATGGGAAAACACATCCTTCAACCGATTTGCCAAGGCAAACTATTGAAGATGAGAGCGGAGTACATTACTTGTCCGAACCTCCGAGCTCGGTTACGCAAGTCATACCTGAAGAGGAACCGATTACTTCACCCATCGACAATGAAGATCAACCGGCTAGAGCGAAAAGAAACAAAAGTCAACCAGCACGCTTGTGTTATTCTTATCACACGCAAACCGCTCCTGATTAGCCTTCTTTGACGGTATATCCCCTTGCTAACTATGTTTCATATGATGCTTTTTCTGACTCTCATAAAGCTTACTTGGTGGCCATTACAAAAATAATGAGCCCAAAACTTTTTATCAAGCCATACATGATGCAAAGTGGCGAAAAGCCATGCAAAATGAGATTGAAGCTATTGAACAAAATGATACGTGGTTCTTAGAGAACCTGTCGGAAGGAAAACATGCTATTGAATCTAAATGAGTTTACAAGATTAAATACAAGCCTAATGGCGACATCAAAAGATATAAAGCGCGTTCAGTAGCAAAGGGTTTCACCCAAATTGAAGGTGTTGATTATCACGATACATTCGCCCCCGTTGCTAAGCTCATCACAGTTCGTTGTTTTTTAACAGTCGCTATCAAAAGGAATTGGAACTTACATCAATTGGATGTTAATAACACATTTCTACATGGAGAATTGGAAGAAGAGGTTTATAAGAAGATCCTACAAGGGGTTTCAAAACGGGATGACACTCGTGTCTGCAAGTTGAAGAAGTCCCTATATGGTTTAAAGCAGGCCTCGCACACATGGTACCAAAAGTTCACTAATGCTTTAGTTAATTTTTACAAGTAGTCACGAGCTGACCACTCTCTTTATACGATTCAAGAGGGTGATTTATTTGCGGCAATTCTTATTTATGTTGATGACGTTATCATCATGGGAAACCATGTTTCCCAGATCGATTATACCAAACAACATCTCGACACAATCTTTAGCATCAAGGATTTGGGTCCTCTCAAATATTTTCTTGGAATTGAAGTAGCGAAAACTTTACATGGGCTCGTCATGAGCCAACGAAAATATACCATTCATATTCTTGAAGATTGTGGTCTTCTTGGCAGTCGCCCTAGCACTTTTCCCATGGAGCAAAACGCGAAGATTGACAAATTTCCCGAAAGTCCCCAAACTGATGCCAAGCAATATCAACGTATCATTGGTCGTTTGTTGTATTTGCAAGCTACTAGACCGGATATCACATAATCTATTAACATTTATGTCAGTTCATTTCTGATCCTTGCGAGGAACACATGAAGGCAGTTACTAGAATTTTGCGCTACCTCAAAGCTTCTCTTGGTCAAGGAATTTTCATTCCCAAACATGGAGATTTTCATCTTGCTGCTTATTGTGATGCCGACTGCCTCGGCTGCATCAATACACGCAGATCTCGTACCGGATACGTTTTACTCTTAGGAGGCTCCCCATTATCATGGAAGACAAATAAGCAGTCTGTGGTTTCGTGTTCCTCCGCAGAAGCGGAATATATGGCCATGACAACGACTGTTAGTGAAGTCCTTTGGCTAAGATGGCTGTTACAAGACTTCAACATTTATATAGTCGACCCTACTCCTTTGTTTTGTGACAATTAAGTTGCGCGCCACATAGCAAACAACCCCGTCTTCCACGAACGAACGAAACATGTTGAGATGGATTGCTATTTTGTGCGCAAACGTGTGGTTTCCTGTGACATTTTAAGCCATTACACATTGAATCAAAACACCAAATTGCCGATCTCCTTACAAGCCCTTGGGTGCCGAACGACTCCAATTCTTACTTAACAAGCTGGGTATTCGTGATCTTCATGCTCCAGCTTGAGAGGGAGTGTTGAAATTAATTATTCTCCTTATCTCCTTATCTCTTCTTTACGTATTTATGTTTTCCTATGTATTAGGTAGATAGTTGTTTCACTCCTTCTTTTCAGGAGATCTCAATGTATTTATTTCTCAACTTCAATGATTTTATATTGCTCGGCTTTGATACAAAATTCTTCACTTTGGTCATTTTCCTACTACATCATTTTCTTGGTTAGGTTTAAAAATTGTTACAAATATTAGTAAAAAGGATAGGCAACAAAAGGAAAACATGAGACCCATTTTAATAAAAACCATAATGGAATGAACATTCTGTTGCATCTTTAACAAGGCTAATGTGAATTTCACCAAAACTGTTCTATTATCATGGTCGCACGTATGCATCTGTGTCATTTGTTTCTGTTAGCGAGGGTCCTGCACCATGAACATCTTTTTCAGCAAGTCTAGGGCTGAACTCTTTTCGCTATCCGTACCATGTTGTAGCATATCCATCACTTTCCCCGTAACTCAATGTTCTTGAGCTTCCACAAAGTACTTTTGATATCGAGAACCCAGTGCAACCAAAACTTTAGCTGCATTCTGTTTGCTATATGGGGATCCACTCCCAATAGCCTCAACCAAAATGGGGACAACCTATGCTTCACCTATAGCCACATTTCCTGTGGATAGATTGATATCCAATTGCTACAGTTGTATTTTTCTGATCAGGTATTTTACGATGTTCCAATTTTTATTAGAGTAGTTAATCAGAGGTTTGACTTTTCTATGTTTGCCGTGCTTTTGAGTTTGATTAGAGCTCTGATTTTTCTATTCAGGTATTTTTCGGTTTTAATTTTTATTACAGTACTTATTCAGTAGTTGCTCAGAAGTTTGATTTTTCTTATTTATCCTGTTGTTTTAAATGACACAGGGCTAATTATACGTTGGGCTTGTTCATTGGTTTAAAACTACAATTAGCATGTTTAAAGCTAGAGTCAAATGATGTGTCAACAATTTCAATACATTCAAGAAAAAGGATCTTCATGATTTCATCTTAAATGAACTGTCATTGTTATACTCCTCTAAGTCACTCCTCGTTGTTCCTTATTATGTCCGCATAACTCCCTTGTATATACATGGAAGAGCACATAACGTACAAAATGAAATCCAAGAAATTGAGAAATTATCTTCAGGACATTTATGACAGGCCCAAAATGCAACTATTGAGAAATTTAGGTGAAAATTATCTTCCGAACAATTGCAATCCACTTTAATGTACTATTAGAAACTGTACGTGATATTTGTATAATTCCAATTGTTAGCCTATTAAGGATTTTTATGTTTGGGCATTATTTAGCCCATTAGTCTTAATTTAGCCCTTTGGCCCATTTGTATTTAAGTGTAGCTCTCTTTGTTCATTTGCTATGAACTCACATTTTACAGTCAATGAAAGCTCTCTCAAACCCTAGCCTCTCTTCTCTCTATTCTCTTTGAACTTGATCTTTGATAGTTAACATGGTATCAGAGCTAGATTGTTAAGGGGTTTTGTAGCAGGCACGACGATGCGCGGATCGAACTCACCGCGGTGAGTTCGCTGGGGGTACGGGGGCAGCGCGCCCCGTTTTCGGAGATTTCGGCACTTTTGGTATGATTTTCTGCTTCGTTTATGTGTTCCGATTGGTATTTTCGGCTCGATTTGGTCGATTTCAAGAAGGTTATTTTTACTGTTAGTTTGTTTGCTCGATTTGGTTTTCTGATTCGCTTAGTATTCTGGGTTGCTACTGTTTTCTTGAGAAGCTGCTATTCTGGGTTGGTTTTTTGATATTGAGGGTTTTAATTGTTGCTGCTATTATTGGCTTGTTTGTTCATCTGCATAAGGACGATTTGGTATATTTGCTTGACTGTTTATTGACATTATGGCTCCAAGAGATGACTCTCTTCAGTCCATTAGTACACAACTAGATGGTAAAAACTATGCGCATTGGAGTTATGTAATGAAGAATTTTTTACGGGGCAAGGCTATGTGGGGGATTGTTACAGGTCTAAAGGGAAAACCAACAGATGACAAAGCTGAAAATTTTGCTATTTTATTGGACTCTTGGGAGACTGATAATTCCAAAATTATTACATGGATTAATAATTCTGTTATCCAGTCAATTGGCACCCAATTAGCAAAGTATGACACAGCAAAAGAAGTTTGGGACCATTTGGAAAGGCTGTATACTCAATCTAATTTTGCAAAACAGTATCAGCTAGAATTTGATATCCGAGCCCTCCAACAAAACAGTCTAAGTATTCAGGATTTTTATGCTTCTATGTCTGATTTGTGGGATCAATTAGCTCTCACTGAATCTGCAGAACTAAAGGCTTTCAAGCCTTACATTGCCAGAAGGGAAGAGCAGAGATTGGTCCAGTTTTTGATGGAATTAAGGTCTGACTTTGAAGGCTTACGTGGGACAATCCTTCATCGTACTCCTCTTCCCACAGTGGATTCAGTTGTTCATGAGTTGATTGCCGAGGAAACCCGTATCAAGTCCCAATCTGATAAAGGGTCTAAGGCAGTAGCCACACCTACTGTCTTTGCTGTTCAAAACCAAACAAGACCATCTGGACAGTTTAAGCCGAAAGTTGCATTTGATGAGTGTGCATTTTGTAAAAAGAAAAATCATTGGAAGTCTCAATGTCCATTGCTGTTGGGGAAGGGAAATTATCAAAACCAAACAAGACCATCTGGACAGTTTCAGACTCCACAGTTCAACAGGCCTTCTGGACAGTTTCAACAACGTCCATCATTTCCACCATTTCGTCCTCCACAGTTCACTGCTGCTGCTACTGTACCTTCTACAGAGAACGATTTGAATATGACACCACCATCAGCTTTGGATCCACAGGTTTTTGAGCAGTTTCGCCAGTTCATTGCTTCCAATCCTACTGCCATGTCAACATCTATGTCTCACACAGGTCTATCAGCATCTAGTCCTTCAGGTATTCCTTCATCCTTATGGATATTGGATTCTGGTGCATCTCATCGTATGTCACCACATTTGTCATCCTTTTCTTCGTTATCAGCTAGTCCTCATGTTTCTGTTATGTCAGCTAGTGCTACACCTATGCCAGTTGAGGGTATTGGTCCTGTTGTTACCCCCCATATCTCTCTCACTAATGTCTATTATATTCCCACACTTGCTTTGAATCTTGTTTCGGTCAGTCAGTTGTGTAAATCTGGTTATTGGGTCTTCTTTTCTGATTCTCTTTGTTGTGTACAGGACCCACAGTCTCGGAGGGTGACTGGGATCGGCCGTAAACTTGGGGAGCTTTATGTTTTGGAGCAGCTCCAAGTTTCTGATATTGCGGCCTCTAGTGTTGATTTGTCGTCTTTTCGTTTAAGTCATTCGTCTTCAAATTTTTATCTTTGGCACTCTCGTTTGGGTCATGTTTCAGCTTCACGTTTACAGTTTTTATCCTCTACTGGTGTGTTAGGTCGTTTGAACAATGTTGACATTTCTGATTGTTGTGGTTGTAAACTGGCAAAGTTCTCTGCCTTACCTTTTAATAATAGTGTCACTCGTTCGTTTGCTCCTTTTGATCTTGTGCATTCTGATGTGTGGGGTCTTTCCCCAATAACCTCCAAAGGAGGATCGCCTTATTATGTTTCGTTCATTGATGATTATACTCGTTATACATGGGTTTATCTTATGAAGCGCAGGTCAGATTTCTTTGTCATTTATAGCAATTTCAGAGCTCTTGTGAAGACCCAACACTCTGCTCTCATAAAATGCTTCCGGTGTGATTTAGGAGGGGAATATACTTCTAATGATTTTACTCAGTTACTAGCATTTGATGGGACTGTTCACCAATCATCATGTACTGATACTCCTCAACAGAATGGTATAGCAGAACGAAAACATCGACACCTTGTAGAAACGGCACGGTCTTTGTTATTATCTTCTGATGTTCCTAGTGTCTTTTGGGGAGAAGCTATCCTTACTGCTGCGTATGTGATTAATCGCATCCCTACTCGCCACAACTCCGGAATGTCTCCTTATGAAAAGTTGTATGGTCAATTACCTGATTATTCATCTTTACGGGTATTTGGGTGCACCTGCTTTGTCTTACGACCTCATGTAGAACGAAACAAGTTGTCTCCAAAGTCGGCCCTTTGTGTATTCTTGGGATATGGTATTGGTCAGAAAGGATATCGGTGTTATGACCCGACGAGTCAGAAATTGTATGTCTCTCGACATGTTACCTTTTTGGAGCACATTCCTTACTATGCTATCCCTGTACAGTCTCACAACATGACTCGGTCAGAACTTCAAAATATTGATCCTTTTACCATTGATAGTGATGACACTACATCTAGTGCCCCAGTTGATGATGCTTCCATAGCTCCAGACAACCCTCCTGCTCCGTCTGCAACTGCTCCCATTCCTGTTGTCGCTCAAGAAAATCATTCACCACCATCGAGACCTGTACGTACTCATAAGACTACTAAACTGCCAGATTTTGTATATTCTTCTTATTCGCCAACATTTGCATCTTTTATTGCAAATATACATCGGCTTTCTGAACCAGACTCGTACAAAGAAGCTGTTTCTGATCCTCGTTGGCAGAATGCTATGGCGGAAGAGCTTACAGCTCTTTATCAGACTCATACGTGGGATCTTGTACAGCTTCCTCATGGAAAACGTACAATTGGTTGTCATTGGGTATATAAGATCAAAACCAAGTCTGATGGCTCAATTGAAAGATATAAGGCAAGGCTGGTTGCAAAAGGATACTCGCAGCAATATGGTATGGATTATGAGGAGACTTTTGCCCCGGTGGCAAAAATGACTACTGTCCGCACTGTGATCGCAGTTTCTTCTATTCGTCAATGGAAGATTTTCCAAATGGATGTCAAGAATGCATTCTTGAACGGTGAACTTCATGAGGAAGTTTACATGTCTCCTCCTCCAGGTATTGCTCACCAACCAGGTGAAGTTTGTCGACTTCGGAAAGCCTTGTATGGTCTCAAACAAGCCCCTCGTGCTTGGTTTGAGAAATTCTCTACTGTAATTACTTCTCTCGGTTTTACTCCTAGTAATCATGATTCAGCATTATTCGTTAGATACACGAATGCAGGTCGGATCCTCCTATCCTTGTATGTTGATGACATGATCATTACTGGTGATGATCATGATGGTATAGAATCTTTGAAGCGTGATTTGGCTTACCGCTTTGCTATGAAAGACTTGGGATTGCTACGTTATTTCTTAGGGATTGAAGTTGCACAATCTTCAAAAGGTTATCTTTTATCTCAGACAAAGTATATTTCTGACCTATTTGAACGTGCTCGACTCTCTGACAACAGGACAGTTGATACTCCCCTGGAGACTAATGCCAGGTATTCTCCAACAGACGGTGTCCCCTTGTCAGATCCAAGCTTATATCGAACTATTGTGGGAAGTCTGGTTTATCTCACTGTTACTCGACCAGACATATCTCATGCAGTTCATGTGGTTAGCCAGTTTGTTACCGCTCCTACTACTGTTCATTGGGGAGCTGTTCTTCGTATCTTGAGATATCTTCGGGGCACTCAATTCCAAACCCTTGTGTTTCCTTCCACGTCCTCACTCAACTTGTGTGCATATAGCGATGCTGATTGGGATAGCGATCCTCATGATCGAAAATCCACCACTGGTTTTTGCATCTTCCTTGGAGACTCATTGATTTCATGGAAGAGTAAGAAACAAGATGTTGTCTCTCGATCCTCTACTGAAGCTGAGTATCGAGCTATGGCTGTCGCCACTTGTGAGATTGTTTGGCTACGTTGGCTTCTTGCTGATATGGGAGTTGACGCTTCTCATCCTACTCCCTTGCACTGTGACAACAACAGTGCAATACAGATTGCCAAGAATTCGGTTTTTCATGAACGGACAAAACATATAGAAATTGATTGTCATTTCACTCGTCATCATCTTCAACTTGGGAACATCACTTTGCCACATGTTCCATCAACCCTACAGATTGCTGATATGTTTACGAAGGCATTTTCTGGTTCTCGATTTCGTTTTTTGTGTGACAAACTCTCAATGCTTATAACTATAGCATTGTGAGTTTGAGAGGGGATGTTAGCCTATTAAGGATTTTTATGTTTGGGCATTATTTAGCCCATTAGTCTTAATTTAGCCCTTTGGCCCATTTGTATTTAAGTGTAGCTCTCTTTGTTCATTTGCTATGAACTCACATTTTACAGTCAATGAAAGCTCTCTCAAACCCTAGCCTCTCTTCTCTCTATTCTCTTTGAACTTGATCTTTGATAGTTAACACCAATGACAAATAGAAGTTTTGTGTCCAAGAAAATCAATTATCAATCAATGGAATATTTGTTGTATCCTTAATTTGGTTTACCAAAGATCGGGTTCACTTACTTTTGAAGCTAGCTAGTTTTAAAACTCTTGGTTGCAATTGAGTGATGATGACTTCTACAAAATAGATAATAAGACCCTCTATATTATACAAAACCTAGTAATAAAAGATTCCGGGTTGCCCTTTTATTTACTCTAACGCATTTTTTAAAAGTATATAGCGGGTTTTTTAATTAGTAAACCAGGTCCAATAAGAAAATCTATTAAAAACCCACATTCCTTATATTTAACTAGACCTGGCAATTTGAGACACAAATACACGAGTCTGTGAGAGACATGACACGACACGAATACACGACACGAATACATTTTAAAAATGGAGATAAAGCTTATTTCTCTTTGTGTATTCGTATACTGTGAAATTCGTGTGTGACACGAATTTACGACACGAATACACGAATCGCTAGGTCTATATTTAACCGGGATTCCTTAATCTCCCTAAATTTCCATTCCCGCTCCCCCTAAAATTTTCATTCCCGGTACGTTAAATTTGCATTCACCGGTATACATATGATACTCTAATGTATCTCTTGAATGGAAAATGCTACCCGATTTCATCTACCAGGAGAAAGGGAGAAACAAAATCGCCTTTGCCCAATCAGGAAATCATAGCATCAATATCGAAGAAGTTGTCCTTAGAGTAGAAGCCTTCAAGTTGTAACGTATGTATTTGATTGCTCTCTGTTTTTCCTAGAGGTTGTGAGTGTAAACACAAACTTGGTCTCACCAACCATTGCAGCCACCAACCCACTTACCCACAATTGTTGAAGAACCAACCCACCATTGTTGAAGAAGGTGGCAAACTTTGTTTTCTCTTGTTTAAATTCATTGAACGTAGTTGTTGTTTTTAGTCTTTGCTTAGCTATAAATAGAGGTTATAGCTTCATTATACTGTACCACCACAAAAAACATAGAGAGTGTTTTAGAGTTAGTAGTTCTTTCTTATATTTCAGTTTTTGTTCTGAATAAAAGAACATTTGAGTTCCATCAAGTGGTATCAGAGATTGGTTAAGCTCCCGGGGTAATTCTCTAAACACCCTCATTTTTTTTGGTCGAAATTGTTTTGTCTCAAAATCGATTTCCGGGCACACCATTGTAAAGTTCGCATTCCCACAATTCCGAATATATATTTTTCGGAATTTTTTGACCACCGGAAGACCTCCAAAAGTCCGGTCAAAGGTTCGCCGGAATAGTTGTCGGAAAAACCTGTTCGCCGGAGATCTCGCCGGAGAAGACGACCGGAGAAGACGACACTGTAGCGTCACTGTAGCGACACTGTAGCAGGTTTCAGAAAATTACAATTTGGTCCCTGAAGTTTCGAAAAGTTACGTTTTCGTCCCTGTATTTCCGAAAAATTTCAGATTGGTCCCTATTTTTCAGAAAAACTTCAGAATAGCCCCAATACTTCAAAAGTTTCAAACAAGCCCCTGAACTTCTGAAAATTACATTTAATCCTTGTAATTTTCATAAATTACACGTAGTTTTTATAAATTACACGTAATTTTCGTACACGCCAAGAATGTCCACACCAAGCTCGACGTCTCATCCCGAAGTTGAGAACGTCCAAAGGACGGGGAAGGAAGGAAGTGTGACGTTACACTATCCACTACTTACAAAGTCCAATTATTCGGTGTGGGCTTTAAAAATGCAGGTAAATATGCAAGCGCAAGGAGTATGGGAAGCGGTGCAAAGTCAAGAAGTCGAAGAACGTTTGGATCGCATGGCATTGGCTGCGATTTACGAAGCAGTTCCGGAGGACGTGTTGCTCATGTTAGCAGAGAAGGATACGGCAAAAGAGGCGTGGGAGACGCTTCGAACAATGTATATGGGTGCCGAACGCGTCAAGGATGCGAAAGTTCAAACCTTGAAAACTGAATTCGAGGTGATTCGCATGAAGGATAGCGAATCAATTGATGAGTTCGCCATGCAATTGACAACAATCGTTACCGGCATTCGCTCACTTGGAGAAAAAATCGATGAAACTTCGGTGGTGAAAAAGTTTCTTCGAGCTGTTCCGATACGATTCATGCAAATCGTAACCTCTATCGAGCAATTCGGTGATCTGAAGAACATGTCGATTGAAGAAGTCGTAGGCCGACTCAAGGCCCACGAAGAAAGACTTCGCGGATATGGAGAGAAAGACAGAGAGCAAGGGTTATTGCTCACACATGCCGAGTGGGTGTCCCGCTCGAAACAACACAATGGGAAAGAATCATCCTCTAGCTCGAAAGGAAGAGGTGGAGGCCATGCCGGGAGAGGGCGTGGTAGAGGTCGAGGTCAAGGACGCGGCCGAGGAAGAGATTCAAATCAGCCCCGAAATGAATCTAACAAGCCGAAAAAGGATAAAAGCAAGGTAAAATGTTATTCTTGTGATGAATTTGGTCATTATGCATCGGAATGCCCCAAAAAGAACCATGGTGAGGAGGCAAACCTCACTCAAGCCAATGAAGAAGAGCCTATCTTGATGATGGCAATCTCACAAGAAGTCACATCCGGAAAGGTATCGCTGGAAGAGAATATTTGTGTTAATCTTCTTACATCGGGAGAAAATCGAGTGAATTCCGAGGTATGGTATCTCGACAATGGTGCTAGCAACCATATGACCGAAGACCGCTTAAAGTTTCATGAGCTAGATGAAAACATTACCGGTCACGTGAGATTTGGCGATGGTTCAAGGGTCGCTATTTTAGGAAGAGGGTCGATTTTATTCGATTGCAAAAATGGTGATCAGAGACTCCTTAACGATGTATATTTCATTCCAAGTCTTAAAAATAACATTATTAGTCTTGGACAAATGACGGAAGAAGGGAGTCAAGTCATTATGGATGGATCAATTCTATCATTGTTTGATAGAAACAAAACTCTACTTTTGAGAGTTAAAAGATCTCCAAACCGGTTATATAAAACTCTTTTAAAAACCGGTAGAGCAATTTGTCTTTTAGCAACAAAAGATGAACCAGCTTGGACCTGGCACTCTAGACTTGGTCACGTTAACTTTCCTGCCTTAAAAAAGATGTCAGAAAAGAATATGGCAACCGGAGTACCGAAGATTGAACACCCAAATCAAGTGTGTGAAGGGTGTGTTATTGCCAAACAAACTAGAACTTCGTTCCTGAACCAGGCGGTTTTTCGGGCTCAAAAACCGCTACAACTTGTTCATGCGGACTTATATGGTCCGATTACACCCACCTCTATTGGAGGAAGCAAGTATTTTCTTCTTCTGATAGATGACTTTAGTCGGTGGATGTGGGTGTACACGTTATCCGAGAAACTTGAAGCATTTAGTGTTTTCAAACGCTTCAAATTGATGGTTGAGAAAAGTTCGGGTTATAAAATAAAGACACTTCGTACAGATCGGGGAGGAGAGTTCACTTCTAAAGACTTCACAAGTTTTTGTGAAGAAAATGGCGTTAAAAGGCATCTAACGACACCATATTCGCCTCAACAAAATGGAGTTGTAGAGAGGCAAAATCGAACCGTTATGGACATGGCAATGAGTCTTCTTAAAGGAAGAAATGTCCCCGGGGAGTTTTGGGGAGAAGCCGTTAGACATGCCGTTTATTTGCTCAACCGCCTACCAACAAAAGCACTTCCCGACATCACGCCTTATGAAGCCTAGTTTGGCAAAAAGACAAGCCTTGGACACCTAAAGGTATTTGGGTGTATTGCTTTTTCTAAAATTGTAGGTGGTCACCTGAAAAAGCTTGATGATCGAAGCAAAAAGATGGTGTATTTAGGTGTGGAGGATGGAACGAAAGGCAACCGTTTATTTGATCCGCAAGATCGAAAGCTGCAAATTAGTCGAGATGTTGTCTTTGATGAAGAAGAAGGATGGAATTGGTACAAAAACAAGGAAGAAGAAAAGGTGACTCCTAAAACCTTTACCATCATTGAACCACAGACCCAAATACATCCTGAAACACCCCAAACCATCCCTGAAATCAACCCAGATCAATTAGAAAACCCAGATTTTGAACCTATTCAGTCTGAAACAACCCCATACACTCCAATTTCTTTAAACTCATCCGATACAGAAAGTAATCCAAACAAAGTTGGGCCTCAAGGATATCGTTCGCTAGCTGATGTGTATGAAAATGCTGAAAGTGTGATCCTTGAGCCTGGAGAATTGTTGATGATAGCTGCAGATCAACCCTTGAATTTCAAAGAGGCGATAACCTCTAAAGCATGGCAGGAGGCTATGCAGACAGAGTTGGATGCTATCAAGAAAAACAAGACGTGGCAACTCAGTGATTTGCCGCCGGGTCATAAAGCAATCGGTTTGAAATGGGTATTCAAAGTGAAGAAAGACAACTTTGGAAACGTGGTGAAACATAAAGCTAGACTCGTCGCAAAAGGCTTTGTGCAAAAGCAAGGAATCGACTTTGATGAAGTTTTTGCACCGGTAGCACGACTTGAGACCATAAGGCTTATCCTTGCCTTAGCAGCTCAACATGGGTGGGTTGTCCACCACCTTGATGTCAAGTCAGCCTTTCTCAATGGAGATCTCAAGGAGGAGGTCTATGTCACCCAACCGGAAGGATATGTTGATAAAATTCATAGTCACAAGGTGTACAAGCTCTTTAAAGCTCTATATGGTTTAAGACAAGCTCCACGAGCATGGAACATTCGCTTAGATAAAAGCTTAAAAGGGCTCGGTTTTTCAAAATGTTCACAAGACTCGGCGGTTTACATAAGGAAAACAAATGGCAAAACTCTTATTGTTGGTGTCTATGTTGATGACTTAATCATCACCAGGTCGAACACCGAAGACATTGTCAAATTCAAAGATCAAATGAAAAAAGAATTTGAAATGAGTGACTTGGGTTTGCTTTCTTACTACCTTGGAATCAAAGTATCGCAGGAGAAGTGTGAATATCTTTGCGACAAATGGCTTATGCAAAGAAGATTTTAGAGCAATTTGGAATGCTAGATTGCAACCCAGCAAAATCACCAATGGAACCAAAGTTGAAGGTCAAAAAGGATGAAGATGGTGAAAAAGTTGACCCAACCGAATACAGGAGAGTAGTGGGATGTTTAAGGTACTTAACACACACTCGACCAGACTTATCATATTCGGTTGGAATTGCAAGTCGTTTCATGGAAAAACCAACAACTTTGCACTTCCAAGTAGTAAAGCATATTTTACGGTATGTAAAAGGAACCGTCGATTATGGACTCAACTATGGAAAGGGTCGTGAAATTGAAGACTTGGTTGGGTTCACCGATAGTGATCTCGGAGGTGACACTGTTGATAGCAAAAGCACGAGTGGGATGGTTTTCTATCTTGGTAGAAATGTAGTAACTTGGCAATCTCAAAAGCAAAAGACTGTTGCTTTATCCACATGTGAAGCGGAGTTCATGGCAGCCACGGCGGCAGCATGTCAAGCTATTTGGCTTGCAAATCTCATGAAGGAACTCACCGGACATCATGTCATGCCTATCACTTTGTATGTCGATAACAAATCAGCTATTGCCTTGATGAAAAACCCTGTGTTTCATGGTCGAAGCAAACACATTGATATTCGTTTTCACTTCATACGAGAATGTGTTGAGCATGGGCAAATTATGGTGGAATATGTAGCCTCGAAGGATCAAAGGGCGGACATCTTTACCAAGGCTTTGACATATGTGAGGCACATTGAAATGCGTAACCTGATCGGCGTAACGAATCTGAAGCCAAGTTTGGTTTAAGGGGGAGAATGTGAGTGTAAACACAAACTTGGTCTCACCAACCATTGCAGCCACCAACCCACTTACCCACCATTGTTGAAGAACCAACCCACCATTGTTGAAGAAGGTGGCAAACTTTCTTTTCTCTTGTTTAAATTCATTGAACGTAGTTGTTGTTTTTAGTCTTTGCTTGGCTATAAATAGAGGTTATAGCTTCATTGTAATGTACCACCACAAAAAACATAGAGAGTGTTTTAGAGTTAGTAGTTCTTTCTTATATTTCAGTTTGAGTTCTAAATAAAAGAACATTTGAGTTCCAACAGAGGTTGTTTTTATTTTGCAAATTGGATGCTATTAAACTGATTATCTTTATAAATTACAGCAATCGGTAGATAAATGATTATAATTAGCTTGTTGGATATAGGGTTTCATATGAATTTGATGTTTTGGTTGAATTTGCCTTTCTTATTAATTGTTGATAAATTGGTGAGAATGATGAAACATTAGCATCTACATTTACATGGTCGGATGATATATCCTATTCGTCTTGCCATGCTACTAAGGATGAAAATGAGACATGCGTATGAAATTGGATCCAATAATTATCATAAAGGCTGTTATTTTCATCCTTTATGTTTTGAACAGAAGTTAAAAAGTAGTTTTGGACTGGCCAATAAACTATCAATATTTACATAAAACATAAGTTTAACTATTGTATAAATAGTTTGTAGCTATATTACATTACAACATATACTTAAAGCAGAACATAAAGGGTTGCAGAGTCTCAAAGTCAAACAATATATATATATATATATATATATATATATATATATATATATATATATATATATATATATATATATATATATATATATATATATATATATATATATATATATATATATATATATATATATATACTAGTTGTAAGACCCGTGTATTACACGGGATAATATAAATAAAAGGTTAAATAACATATGCAATTGAAATCCATATGACATTAATCTTATTATTCAATATTATTTTAGGTTTATTGCATAAATCCATACTATATGCAATGAACATCATATTGAGATTATTCTTGTAAACCACATAACTGATTGCAATGAGCATCATATCCCCACTTACGGAAGCCAGTGTTTTAGGCAAAATACAGTCAAAAGTAAATGCAGTCAACCGGTAGAAAAATCAATAACATAATCTATAACTATTTATATCTTCCAAATTATAGTTTTTTTAATAATGTATGCCAGCCCAATGAGGCCCTCAATTCAGAGCAGGCACAATTTCTTCCAAGCTAGGATTAGCCATTGTTCACCACATCTGAATATAAGATATCTTCTACAAGTCTTGTTGGATTACTACAATAATTTCATAAATCAATAATAATAACTCAAACTTTTAATTTAATGAATAAACAACCTGAAAAATTCAATAAAAGATTACACTAACCGAAAATTACAATACGAGTTACACTAAAATTTAATCTACTACAAGTCGATAAAAGATAATACACATTAATGTTGATTGTTTTTGTGATAACATTCCTGAATATGCTTTCATAAGATCACATCAAAGACCATCTGGAGGAGCATCTAAGACAGTTACTCCACTGACTCCAAGTTCTTCAACAGACTCATCAGGTGCAAACTTAATTCCTAAAATAGGTCTTGTAACCTTCCCAAATTGCACCAACTCGTCAACAATTCCACCAACCTAAAAAATGATTTAATAAGATAAAATTAATTACAAGGCTTAACAACCCTACATGAGATTGGTCTTAATTTATCTTTTGGTGCATTGATACGCACTACTGCAACATCCTAATTTTGGTCAAAGTCAACCACTTTTTCATTATATGTGGTCTGATCAGCAAGACTTACCTGAGTATACATAAATCAAGTCATTTTCAGCAAAGAAAAAAAATATAAAGATACCATAGGCATTTCTAAGTTCTAACATATACAATTTACAGTTTATTCTTTACCATTAATGACATCCCGAAAGCCAAAAAAGCTTCCTTCAAAGAGTGGTTATCGGTCTGTTAAGAATGACCTGCAAAGATTGAAAGAATATAGATCCATGATCAGATCCAAACAAATACATATAAACACATAAAGTCGACACAAAAATAAAAAAAAATCGTTTTCACTAGAGAAGAAAGAAACAAACCAAAGGCCAAGAAAGAGACAGAGATAGAAAGGAGAGATGGTGATGACAGGCATAGGATTTACCTGCAGTGATGAGTGGTGTTGTTGATGGTGTATGTTTATATTACTGGTAGTCTATGGTGGTGGAAACAATCGTTATTTTGCAGTTGGACTGTGGGTGCGGCCGTGAGGCTATGAAGTGTCACACCCGTTGCCCTGTTGAGGCTACCAAGCATGCCAGATGGTGCATACGTGGAATTTGGTAGTCTTCCTGAACATGATAATGTCCTAAAATCTCCAAGTCCTTCAAGAGAACTCATCCGCTATCGCATATAAGAAGATGCATATTTGCTTCCCCCAAATGCTACCACCATATCAACTTGATGACTGATCCTCTTTAGCTAAAGCCTTTATTTCTGTAAAAAAAAAAAGATATCTAATTAGCATAATTTGATTGTTTACCCCCTAAAGATTTCCTCTTGATAATCCCCTGAATATGTATATTGAAAGATATAACAATCTCCAGATGAGAATTTTGACTGTTGAGTTTCTGGTAAAAGAGTCTCCTCTTTTCCATTCACATGCCACACCTACATGACCATTTTGGGAATACATTAATCAGAAATTTTGCCAAATTGGGGAAAAAATAACACTTGTAAAAATAATGAATGTAAAAAAGTAACTGAACTTCCCTGAGTATTTTATTGGTAGGAATCCTAAATGTTTTGCATACAAGTTCAAGGACGAATCAGAAGTAGATTATAGTTATATTTATCATGAAAGTAAGTGATTTGTTGTTGTAAAAAAGTACCTGGACTTCCCTGCAAATTTCATTGAAATTGTAGAACCTCTAGCCCGACACGTGTAAGAACTCACCGAACTCCTCATCGGTACCGTTAGGCTTTCGTTTGTCTGAATGAGCTGAAGAACAAGAGGTCGGCGAGTGCAGAACTGCAGATGTCGGATCCACTGGGCAAGAAGTCACGACCAACGAAGGAGAGACAGGAAGATAGAAAGAAGAGATAGAGACAGTGAGATGAGAGATGACGGTGAAGGTGTAGCACGGGATGAACTGGTTGGATATCCTTATTGATTGTAGATTCTCATCTGGAGATTAACTTCTAGCTTTAGGGTTTACTGTCTACCACCATGAAATGGGTCTTCATCGGGACCATAAAAGCGGCGAATTTAAGTTCAAACGCTGCCATTACCGGTGATAGTGAGTTCTAGGTAGAGGGAGGCATTTCCGGCGGGCGACAGAGGTGAAGAAAGATTTGAAGCGAAAGAGAGTAGAGGGTAGAGAAAAGAGAAAGCGAAAGAGAAGGCGAAGAAGAAGGAAACGCTGTTCAAAAATTTAATAATGAATACCAAAATTTAGGGGATTGAAAACATAACTGTCGAATAAAATTTATATTTAAAAAAATCAAAATTCTATTATAATGACATGTGTCCAAATCAATGTGGTGATGACAAGTGTACAAGAGTTACTTATTTATTAGGATATATATATATATATATATATATATATATATATATATATATATATATATATATATATATATATATATATATATATATATATATATATATATATATATATATATATATATATATATATATATATATATATATATATATATATATATAACTAGTTGTAAAACCCGTGTATTACACGGGATGATACAAAAAAATTATTAATTAAGAATATCTAAACATTAATAATTTTACATAAGAATTTTGTTTGTGTATCGTGACATTTTGCCTTTGATTTTTACTATTACGACTTTGTATTTTGATAAATATAATTGATTATGAGAATATCATCGATACTAAAATCAAATTCACTATTATGATTAGAATCGTTCTTTAAAATATTATGACGTCAATTGTCTCTTTATTGTCTCCCAAATTATTTTACACATTAAAAAATAATATGATATTAAAAAACAATTACTTTTGAAATTGAATGATAACAATTAATTTTGAAATTAAATGATAATTAAACCGATCATTAATGAGTTAGAAACGTTTCAAACCAATTAGTTTTTTTTAAGAAATTTAAAATTATGAGAAAATGACATGTGGCAAAATGAATATGGTGATGACATGTGGCATTGAGTTACTTATTTATTAGGATAAGATATATATATATATATATATATATATATATATATATATATATATATATATATATATATATATATATATATATATATATATATATATAACTAGTTGTAAAACCCGTGTATTACACGGGATGATACAAAAAAATTATTAATTAAGAATATCTAAACATTAATAATTTTACATAAGAATTTTGTTTGTGTATCGTGACATTTTGCCTTTGATTTTTACTATTACGACTTTGTATTTTGATAAATATAATTGATTATGAGAATATCATCGATACTAAAATCAAATTCACTATTATGATCAGAATCGTTCTTTAAAATATTATGACGTCAATTGTCTCTTTATTGTCTCCCAAATTATTTTACACATTAAAAAATAATATGATATTAAAAAACAATTACTTTTGAAATTGAATGATAACAATTAATTTTGAAATTAAATGATAATTAAACCGATCATTAATGAGTTAGAAACATTTCAAACCAATTAGTTTTTTTTAAGAAATTTAAAATTATGAGAAAATGACATGTGGCAAAATGAATATGGTGATGACATGTGGCATTGAGTTACTTATTTATTAGGATAAGATTAACTAGGAGATATTCAAAAGTTCATCGTGTGTGTTTTATTTTCTTTTCTTAATTGCAGGAAAAAGTTGAAAAGTTTGGCAGTGGAAGGTGGTCATTGTTGGGGAAATATGTCACATAATAACTTGGATGCGAGAACTTTGGAAAAATGTGTAAATTCTGTAATGAAGCTTAATATTATAATTGAGGTTTGAATGTTAGAATGATAGAACTTATGCTATAATGGAAAATCATTTTAATGTAGTTTGCAAGTGGAAGGTGGTCATTGTTGGGGAAATATTAGCAGTTTTGAATATGACCTGCCTGCATCAAACCCGATTGCAAAAACCCGTTAATAAAATACATTTTACCGGGTTATTTAACCCATATCGTAGTAGTGGATCTAGAGACAAGTTTTGTATTTCAGTCGATTATAAATTCTAGTAAAAAGGATCGACACCAAAAAGAAAAAATCAGATCCATTTGAGTAAGAACCATCATGGAATGAACATTCTGTTGCATATCTTTAACAATGAAGATGTGAATTTCACCAAAACTGTTAAGCTCTTGGTACTTGATAGCTTTTCCTTTTATGAACAAGGGACAACAAAGCATAAACCTCAGCATCGATTCCCATGTCATTTCTTTCTGTTGGTGTGTGGTTCTCCACATGCGTCATCATTTTCAGCATGTTGCAATGGTCTGTGGATGACAAATAATTGAAAACAGCTTGCTCGTTGTTTGGCTATCCCATTCATGGATACGGAAGGTAAATAAAAACAATGAAGATATATATCTTTTTTATCTTGGAGGAAGTTGTAATCATTTTGTTCTCAATGTGTTCGCTGAAATGTTCCAATGAGAATATGAATTTTTTTGGAACCAGCGAATAGATATGGTTTCACCTGTGGGTAATCAGTCCCGCAACCCAGGGCATGGCAATCACCCCAGGCGCAAAGGCCTTTCCCCTCACCTAATTCGCCTTCCAGGAAAATCCCCCACATGGGGTTAGTCGGAGTCGAACTCCAGACCTCCCACCACATGGGTATATAACCCGGTGCATCCACCCAGCTAAGCTAGGCTTCACTTGCAGAATATGAATAATGTATTAAAAGGTTGGCACGCACATAAATGTAAACTACAACAAAGAATTTTCGGGTAAAGTTTTTTATTTCCAAATGAAGTTCGCTTGTTCTTTCACTCACCATTAGTGCATTTTTGTCTGGACAATCCCTACCTTCTACAACTATCATAAATCTTGAGATTGTGCTAAAGAAAAAGTGTTAAGGGGGTTGGCATGGAACTTTGGTCATTTACCTACCACATCATTTTTTTGATTAGGTTTAAAAATTGTTATAAATTTTAGTAAAAAGGATAGGCACCAAAGGGAAACATTAGACCCATTTTAATAAAAACCATAATGGAATGAACATTCTGTTGCATCTTTAACAATGTTGATGTAAATTTCACCAAAACTGTTCTTCTATTGGTAGTTGATAGCTTTGCCCTTATAACAAGAGCCGCACCAAGGGCATCAGTCTCAGCAAATCTCTGGCTCTACGCTTTTCCGAAGATATACCATGTTGTAGCATATCCATCAGTTTCCCAATAACTCCATGTTCTTGAGCTTCAACCAAGTACTTTTGATCTCGAGAACCAAGGTTAACCAACACTTCAGCTGCATTCTTTTTGCTTTCTGAGGATCCACTCCCAATAACCTCAACCAGAAAGGGGACAACCTCTGCTTCACCTACAGCCACATTTCCTTCTGGATAGAGTGAGAGTGTGACTAGAAAGTAAGTCGCTAATTCCAGGATCTCACTTTGTGGCTCTTCGAGAGTATAGCCAGTCCCAATAGCCTCAACCAGAATGCGGACAACCTCCGCTTTACATATAGCCACACGTGCTTCCCGAGAGGATGAGAATGAACTTAGAATGTTAATCACTGTTTTATGTATAACAATGCACCCTTGTCGTTCTTTAACAAGCTCTACCAATATGGGAACTGCACCTACAATACCGATGACATCCCTGTTTTCCTTCTTTAAACTGAGGTTTAAAATAGTACCCGCTGCATTCTCCCGTGCTTCCAGGCCACCTTCCTTCAACACTTGAACAATACCCGGGAGAGCCCCAGACCACACTATGCTGACTGTGTTTTCTTCAGAAAAAGAGAGGTGAAAAAGAGCTGCCACTGCCTGTTCCTGTGTCCGGGAATCTGCTTCTGTCAGGAGGTCTGTGAGAAGAGGGATGGCCCCGGCCTTGGCAAAGATGATGCGGTTATCGTCATTTTCATATGAACGGAAACTGATTTCACGAGCGGCGGTTCGCTGGTAGTAAGGAATGCCAGATTTAAGCTTATGCATGAGAAGTTCGATCATGGAACTGTCTTCAGGGGTGAGGGTGGAGCGCAACAAAATCTGCACAAATGCAAGAATTTTTAATAAACCTCAATTTTACAATACGAAAAAGAAGGCGAGCCTGTTGTGTGCTATGTGGTAAGTTTGGTAACATTATAAGAAAAATTGTTGTTTTGGGTTCATTGAACCCAATTACAACTTTGGTGACTGGATGATGCACCATGCATTTGAGACTACATATACATACATACCGGATTACGATTCATTTACACACGAACACTTACCTTTTTTCTCTTTCTATTTTTAAGTTTCTTCTGAGTCAATGAAACTCAAACAATCAACTCTATGGCGGTATATAATAAATGGAAATGGAACTTTGCTACTTAGCCTTAATTGTCGAAAACAAAGTTTGATGGACAAACGTTGTGCATGGGTAACGATACCCCCATGAATTTTTTTAATTATATCATGCACGATGTTAAATGATTATTAGCTTAAAAGAATATAATAACCATCACCAAAAAGAATAAGGCAATTTATCATGTTCTAGGACAAACAAATATATAAAGGAGACCGACTTTGCATATTGTGGAGAATTAAACCCACAAAAAATCATTTAAATCAAATCACGATGTCAGATGATTATCTGCTTAAAAGCATACAACATCCATCACCGGAAAGATTAGGGCAATTTATCTTTCTTATGAAACTAGATTTAATGTTCGAATTGAATGAAAATGCTTACTTGAACAGTTAACGCTTCTTCTATCTTTTCAATGACTGTGTCTAACGAAGGTCGTTCCTCTAAATTTAAACTAATGCATTGAAATGCTATGTTTTTTAATATGTCCAAAGAACAACAGCTAATTTCATCTATTATATCAGGATCAATTATCTTTTCCGGATCGTTCAGATGGTATCGTCGGACTGAATGCATCAGAAACTGTAGCTCATCCCCAATGCTCCTTTGACGGTAGGCCACCTTCCCACTCAGGATTTCAAAGAGAACAACTCCAAACGAGTATACGTCTGATTCTTTTTTGAGGATGCGGCTTTCCTGGTAGCTGGGATCCATGTAAAACTGGGTACCCGCAACCTTTGTATACAGTTGGGTGTCTGGCTGATTTCTGGGACCCAATTTTGACAACCCAAAATCACAAATTTTTGCAACCAAATTGCTATCTAACAATATGTTCGCACTTTTAACGTCTCTGTGTATTACTCTCTGGTGCTCCCCAAGACCCGAGTGAAGGTGATTGAGTCCTTTGGCTGCCCCTATGCAAATCATCAGGCGTTGTGGCCATGTTATGCAACGCATCCTATTTGGGTCTTGGAGATGATGATCAAGGCTTCCCTTCATAGCATAATGATAGACTATAATCATCTCACCTTTTTCATCACAGTAACCCATGAAAGAGATGATGTTTTCATGGTGGATTCTAGAAATCATCTCTAGCTCGTTGTAGAACTCACGCTCCCCTTGGTAGCTGTCCTGACTGAGGCGTTTGATGGCAGCTGTGCGGCTTTCCCAGCGTTCAGAGAGTTGACCTTTGTAGACAACACCAAATCCTCCGTCTCCAATACGTCTTTCTTTGCTGAAGTTTTGTGTGGCACGGTTGATCTCCTCCAGTGGAATTAGATATTTTTGAAGGTTTACTCTTGAAGAAGACATCGCCTTTCCTTTCGACAGGTGATGAATTATGGATATTGTAGTGTTAGTGAGCGATCGTGAAACCTCGTGTTGGCAGAGGGTGTATATTTTAAAGATAACGAAGCGTCAGTAGGCCAACGAGAGGACAGGGGCTGGGCTTGAGTTGCGAAGCTGGGTCGTCGTCGATTTTGTCTAGAAGATATTCAACAGGACAGAGAGGTCTCGGCAGCAGCGAAGAGAAGACTGAATATGGTGGTATTGGGTGGTGGTCGATAAAATATATATAGAAGACTTCTTTTATTTAAATATGTTAATTCAATATATAATATAATATAATCAGAATCTTAATAGATATTTTTCCACACATGGTTTTTATCCGTCCACAGAAAAATTTACATATTGACACTTATGCCCTCCTGTTAAATTAGAGAGATTTAAAAAAGATATATTGTTTCCAAATTTTCCTCCATGGTTTTTATCCGTCCACACATGGTTTTTATCCATCCACAGAAAAATTTACATATTGACACTTATGCCCTCCTGTTAAATTAGAGAGATTTAAAAAAGATATATTGTTTCCAAATTTTCCTCCATTGTTAGAATCTTTTTCGATAACCCACTTCACTCCCATCATTACTCCCCTCATATTTTCTCATAGTCATTCCTCTTCATCTTCCTTCTTAATCAAATGCTCCAATATTGGTAGCTTTCTCCTTTCAACATTGGAATCAATAGCTGCGTAGAACCCATTGCCATATGTGCAAATCACACACCTCTCTTGTTTTCACTTGCCTGTGATACCTTGGAAATATTGAAACAATTAAACTGAAGTACAAAAACGCGACATGTTTATAAAAAAGAATGATAAGAGATATTGCTAAAAAAACAGGGGAATATCTCTTTGTTATTATTTATTTGACTAAGTCTTCAAATACTCGTCAAATCTTGGCTTTAAACCAGATCATCGCACAGCTTTCATTTTTCTTCCACGTGCAGACATGCTACTGATTTAAATCAACTTCTAACAGTTCTTGGTGGCCTTGTAATCGGTTTTTTTACTGCTTTGGAAAAGTCATATGTTAGCCGGTTTACACTGCCTTCGCTTGGATTCAACGTATGTCGTCTTCGTCAAACCAACAATACGCAGGTTCTGATTTCACGATAATTAAATACCGCTGTGAGTTCGAAAACCAGTAAAATTAGTCGTCGTGTGATTTATAGTTTCCATCTGAACGTCTCGCAGATCAGATTTGACTGTGGAATAGTGGTAAATTGGATCATCAGCAGCCGAAGCAGGAAGAAGAAGGGTTGTTGTTCGTGCGTTATTAGAAAATAAATTCTCTTCAATATCTCTAATTTAAAAAGAAGGGCATAAATGTCAATGTGTAAAATTTTCAGTGGATGAATAAAAATCATCCGTGGAAAAACCAGTCCCCTTTATTTGAATATGTTAATTCAATGTAATATAATACCGTGTCTTATTAGATATTTTTCCACCATTCAAATGGATATATTCTTCTTTCTTTTCTTTAAAGCACATGATTTGCCGATGATAGCTATAAGTCATCACTCGCGTTCTACAATATTCAAACGAACCTCAAAGTCATCAGTTGCGTTCTACAATATTCAACCAACCTCACATTAACAAATTTTAAATAACCTTCAAATAATCTCAAACCATATATCACAGAAGCCTATCCTAGCTGACCAGCTTTTTTGTTCACGAAAAGGATGAGAAATTAACTAGCTCCACGTCAAAACAAGGTCTAATTGCATATCTTTATGCTTCATTCACATAGTAATAAGGAACATAAAGCTGTCTAAAAAGTTTAGTTACGTAATAACTATTAATTCACAGTTTAAAAATATTTTATTTTTTATTTTTAACACTTGTTTTTTATCAAAATAAAATTACCAAACACATAAAAATGTATAATTATCCTTCTTTTGCTATTAGATATCAATATTGATATGTTTTAAAGAAAAAAAATTTACGTTATCGTTTTCACAGTTTAATAACTAGAAATTTTATTATATTGTGAATATTGTAAAATGTATTAAAAATAAGGAGATTTATTAAGTTTTATGTATTTTCTCAAAATAAACAAGTGTGATAAAACAAAAAAAATGAAAAAAACATGATTATTAAAATGTGAATATCGGTTCTTACGGTTCTTAACATTTTAGCGGTTCTCATTTGAACCCATTCATATATATATATATATATATATATATATATATATATATATATATATATATATATATATATATATATATAGTTAGGTTTTTTTGAGAACTCAAAAAATCCTGAGATCTTGAGAACCAAATCTAGTCCACATGATCAAAAAATTAAAAGGCTAATATGAAACGTGGCACTATCGTAAATAATAGCAAACTCAATGATAAATATGTCATTTATAATATGCTGATCGGGGCATTCTTGGAATGAAAAAACTACAATTAAACCGATCACTAAAAATCAGCTATCAATACACTCTCTCTCCTATATCTCTCGTCGGCTCTCTTTTTCCTCTCCCCCTTTCTCTCCCTCATCTTCTACATAATCTCCGCTACCCTCTTGTATGCAAGAACCTGCAAAACGCATCGCAATTAGTGACTTCATCATCATCATACCTCTTGCATAGTCATTTGTAGTATTGAAGATTCTGATTATTTACGAGAAAAGATACCCACAGGAATTTCGGATGATACACTGGTCTTCTCTTACGATCGGCGGCAACACCTCGTCCATTTGCAGCAAGAATTATTCCCCTCTCTTTTCTGTACGATCAGCCTTCTCTTCCGGTAGACAACATCCTCTCGACAGCAGGTATTATCCATTCTTTATTTCTGCGGATTTGGGTTCTTTTTTGTGATTATGATTTTAGATTTGTTTCTGATTCTTGATTTCTTATGAAATGGTAAGCTGTGATTCTTGATTTCCGATGATTCTGATTTTAGATTTGTTTCTGATTCTCGATCTGAATATGGATTGAAATTTGTATTCTTTTTCGTGCCCTTCAATCAGACGGAGCCTTTTGCTGCGACAGCCTTGGGATGTGGAGTTGGTGCCGCTACGATTGGTAATTCCGACGATCCCACCACCTCCCTAAAGTTCTGCACCGACATCCCTCACCGCTGCAACAATTGCCTTCGGTACGCTTAATTAATTTCATAGTTCATTTAAAAATCTTAATTTTACAATTCTCAAGTACGACAATGTCAAAGTAAGCTCTAACTCCTTTTTTCTGTTTTCTGATCTGAGCAATTGACCACAATTGTTGTTAAAGAGGATAACAACCTGTCTCTATTGGATTTTTATTCGTTTTATGATTGTTCTTGTAGATGTATATGTATGTATGATTTTCTTTTCATGTTTTTTAATATGCACTTTTTTTCGTTTTATGAATGTTCTTGTAGATGTATGTTCATATTGATGGCAGAATAACCTTGGTACTTTCATTTTTTTATGAGTTATAGAATTCTACTTTGAATTATTTCTATTATAGCATTCTTCTTCTAACGTTTTGGCAAGGTGGAGAAGGGTATTTAAAAACAATGTACACATTGTCCACCGAACCCCACAGTGATTCTGATTTCCGACATCATTGCAAAATTTCCGATCATGCCCTCTACAGCTTATTAGAAAGTGTTAAAATCGGAAAATGCAACATATGCATGTGAACAACATATACGTAATTTTACCAATTTGAGAATTAGAAAGTGTTAAAATCGGAAAATGCAACATATGCACATATGTACACATGTACACGTGCATGTATGCAGCACATGTGTATATGTGCATATGTGCACAAACACACATGCATATATGTGGATATGGACATATGTGAATATGTCCATATACACATGCACATATTCATATATGCATATGTGAATATGCATATATACACATGCACATATGCATATATGCATAAGTGAATATGTGTATATATGTGCACATACGTGGTTACGCAAATAAACATATGTATGCGTACTTGCATATGTACAAAAATATATGTGCTGATATGCACATGTGCATATGTACATATGCACATATATGTTTATTTGTTTAAATTCATGGTATACGTACATTTGTTGCGTATGTGCATAAATGTATGTATGCATAAATGTATTTTTGAAAATGGTACATATGTGCATAAGTGTGTGTCCGTATTTGCATATATGCATACATATATGTGCTTATGTGCATATGCGTATATGCATGAAAGTATTTTTTTATATTTTTAATATGTATTTTTATTAATGTTCTTGCAGGTTTTAAAATTTTATCAAGCAAATTGAAGAAGTGAAAAACGATAAAATGAAGAAACATGACAGTCAAGGAATAAACAATCGAGATATTATGAATTTTTGTTGTATTTTTTATATTTTACGTATGTATCATTCAAAACAATTGTACATTATTGTTTTTAATAAATTAGTTTGTTTATTATTTGTATTCAATTATTATACATAATAATATGTTTATATGAATTTTATTTAAAAATATGCACATATGCACCTCGTACATGAACATATATGTGTTTTTTCTAATCTAAAATTTGATTTTTTTTCTTGAATTTAAATGTTTTATGTTTTTTTTTTAATTTCGAAAAATCTCATATTAAAAAAAACGAAAATCATGTATATTTTAAATTCAAATTTTGAATTTGATTATGCTTGTTTTTAGGAATTGTTATTTTGTTGCCAAAAATAAAAAATATTAAAATTAAATGAGAATGGTAAAATGTCAATCATGCCCTTTTGTGATCTGACCAATCAGAATGAGTTCTGAAGATCTCATTGTTTTTTGAGTTCTCAAAAGACCCCAACCCTATATATATATATATATATATATATATATATATATATATATATATATATATATATATATATATATATATATATATATATATATATATATATATATATATATATATATATATATATATATATATATATATATATATATATATATATATATATATATATATATAGGGGAGGGTTCCATTAAGAATGGAAAAGAGATTGAGAATGCGAGAATGAATCTGGGCCATTAGATGTACCAGCGCTGACGCGCCGCTCTCCGACGACGAGATGGGTTTAATTTTCCGTATATTATTTATTCATATATGAATGTGTATATTCATATATATGAATGCGAGAATGAATCTGGGTCACTAGATGCGTCAGCGCTGACGCGTCGTTCTATGATGACGAGATGTGTTTAATTTTTCGTATATGATTTATTCATATATTAATGTGTATATTCATATATGATTATTCATATATCATATATGAATAATCATATATGATTATTCATATTCATATATGAATAAACGTATATGAATAATCATTTTTGAAATATGGTTGTGGTGGTCGGAATGGTGGTAGATGGTGGCGATGATGATGTTGATGGCGATAGAGGGTGGCGATGATGGTGGTGATGGTGGCGGCGATGTTAGTGGGGTGGTGGTGTTGGTGGAGATGGGTGGTGAGGAAGGTGGTGGTGGTAGCGGCTGTGATGGAGGTGGAGGTGGTGGTGGTGGCGGTGGGTGGTAGTAGCAGTGGTAGAGGTGGTGGTAAAAGTGGTAGCGGCGGTGGTGGTCGAGATGGTGATAAAGGTGGTAGAGTTGGCAGTAGCGGTGGTGATGGTTGGTGGCGGTGGTGGTGGCGGCAGCGGTAGCGGTGGGGGAGGTGGCGGCAGCAGCGGTGGTGGTGGCGGCGACGACGGTGGTGGTGGTGTCGCAGGTGGTGCAGGTGGAAGTGGTGGTGAAAATCATATGTGCCAATCACTAGAGCGGCAAGATAAAAATATGTGGCCCATATTCATTCTCACATTCTCAACCTTATTTTCATTCTCAATGGGATATATATATATATATATATATATATATATATATATATATATATATATATATATATATATATATATATATATATATATATATATATATATATATATATATATATATATATATATATATATGTATATATATATATATATATATATATATATATATATATATATATATATATATATATATATATATATATATAGGGAATGGTTCAAATGAGAATCATTAAAAAGTTGAGAACCGTGAGAACCAATCTCGGCCCTTGACGCAATTCATCGGAGGGTTGTATATATATAAGGGATTTAAACAATGTGAATGCGTCGTAGACGATCAAACACCGCAACCTTTGGATCAATCTCTTATACATATATATATATATATATATATATATATATATATATATATATATATATATATATATATATATATATATATATATATATATATATATATATATATATATATATATATACATATATATATATATATATATATATATATATATACATATATATATATATATATATATATATATATATATATATATATATATATATATATATACATATATATATATATATATATATATATATATATATATATATATATATATATATATATATATATATATACATATATATATATATATATATATATATATATATATATACACATACATACATACATACGTACGTACGTACGTACATACATACATACATACATACATACATACATACATACATACATACATACATACATACATACATACATACATACATACATACATACATACATACATACATACATACATATATATATATATATATATATATATATATATATATATATATATACATACATACATACATACATACATACATACATACATACATATATATATATATATATATATATATATATATATATATATATATATACAGGCTTAGGTTCATATAAGAATTAATTAATTTGTGTAAAGTTGTGAAGTATATCCATCCATTAGATTTCATATATCAATGATCGAGATTAATCTAGGGATTCCGAAAATTTAAATGATTAATAATTAAGAAACTTAATTATAAACACGGGTAAGTAAATACTATATTTTCTAATTATTCTCAAAATTTGAAATCGAATTAAACGAAACTACATTAATCGGGAATCTAACAATTCAAAATTTTCCAAAAATTTGAAAATCATCTTCAACATAAACATTCAAGACCAAAGAATGTAAATGAGTTTACCAAGAAGAAGTGCAAGAAAGCAACTTGAAGGGTTTAGAACAATTTCAAGAACAATCGTTCTTCTCCAATAATTCTTGATGAAGATGACGATGATTTTGTTAACCTAACGACTTCAAGCGGTTACTTCTGTTTTTTTATTCAGATATACATAAATTAAATAGCTATTCATGCATGATTTGATGTTCATATCGAAATACAAAAACCAATTGATGTTTATATCAAAATACAACAGTTATTCATGCTTGAATTGTTGTTCATATCCAAATACTATTTAATTTAAATTATTCAAAATCTTGATATATTGATGTACTTAAGTACGCGGAACCTTGTGAGTTAGATTAAAGTTGATAGTATTCTTTGTTGATAGCATATGAACATATTATATTGATCTGAATAAATCTTTAAGCCATCTGTAATGTATTATGAATCTTATTGTGTAAATCAGTTCATGTTTGTATACATTTTTAACATATACACATATATTCTAGATAGAATAACTTGGATGTTTCATCATATTAAGTTTAATAGAATTTGCAATCTTTAAGAATCTTGATATATTGATGTACTTAAGTACTCAGAACCTTGTGAGTTAGCTTTATGTTGATCGTATTCTTCGTTGATAACATATGAACACATTATATTGATCTAAATAAATCATTAAGGCATCTGGATTCTATTCTGATTGTTATTATGTAAATCAGTTCAGGTTCAAATACAGTTTCAACATATACGAATGTATTCTAGATAATTAGTGCGATGTTTATAGGATGAGTCTTTTTTTATTAGGGTAGTTTAATCCGGTTAGGGGGTTTGATCTCTTTTTTGATTTGGTAAGTTTTACTTTCTACTTTATTTTTTATATGTTAATAGTAATTGTCTGTTTTATATTTCTAATCTTGTTATATATGAAATATATAATATAAGTTATTATAGTTTATGTTTGTCTATGAAAATTTATTAGTTCCTCATCCTTTGATACATATTATGATTGATCTTACATCTGTCTTTATTGAATATTCAAACACTATAAATTAAGTGTTGAACATAGGTAAAATGAAAGTGTTATATCTAAAAATATATAATCTACATACATCATAAAGAAAGAATAGAAAAACACTCCATACTACATTATAACAATGACAAATGTATTAAACAAATACATATAAGACAGTGTTTCCTTAGTTTTTGAGAGGACGTATATATCATCTCCATACAATATCAACAAACAATATAAAAAAAACTTCAAACTACATTATAATATTCTGAATTGTATCAAACAAATATCTATGAATACTTATGTCTGTTCTTTTTTAGAGGACAATTTCTAGAATCATGATATGCATATTCACCACAACAACTACATTTATTTTTTCCGTAGAAGTCTTATTAACTAATATTTCTTTAGAATTTTTCAAACGTTTTCGAGATACACGTCCTTTATTCCTGATAATTGATGGATTCTCAACTTCAATAATGGTTGGAGATGTCACACCAAGTAAAGCATCAAGCTCATCACTCTTATTAAGTTCTTCAGTAGCAATTTTATCACCAATAAACCTTTCCTCCAATTCTTTCATAGCCAACAGGTATTCTTGAACTTTCGAGGGGTCTTTTGAAATATGTTTTAAAGTTTTCTCCACAGAAGAAAAAAGGTCAATGGCAAGGGTATCAGTACTCTTGTCCATATCAGAAAACCTAAACATTTTCCTAAGCATATCAATACGAATTATACCCCTCCTCCATCTTCTAAGAATATACTTCTATGGAATCTCATTAACATTAAAAAATCTAAATACACAAAAAATGTGTCTGCAAAGTATACCATGTTGCTCAAATAACATGCATTCACAATTGAAGTGTTGACAATCTTTATTATACGACACCTGTAGAGAAAAAATTTCAAAAATATTAATACAAAACTATCTAAATACATAAACAGAAGCATCATAATTAAATTCTTTATCTCTCAGTTATGCGTCATAATCATCAATTGTATCATTCTCATCAATTATCTTTTGTTTATTCTTAAGAGGACACGAGTCCTTCTCATCCATTACAATGAATGTGTCGGATCCATCTAAAGTAGTTTTACTTATTTGAAAGCATGACACCACTGATTCCTTTACTTCCCTTTGTACATCTATGAATACCCTACGACTGTACACCTTATATGCATGAACTTCAATATTCAATAAAGATGGGGTTCTTGGGTATGTATCTTCATCTTTAAAATCCAATACACTTTACTTGTGTCTTTGTTTCTCCATTGATGACTCAAATGCAATCATAAAATTTACCAGAAAAGTGTTAGCATTTGTGTTGGTCTGAAATGAAGCATTTGAATCATCTGAACGAGATGTGGTACACATCAAGCCAGATATTGGAACATGCGTAAAGTAAGCCGGAATCCATTGACGTCTTAAGGTAAACATGTCATTGAACCATCTAATCTCGTCAAGATTATACTCTGTCACAAATATCTTCCAACCATCCTAAACTGCTCCTCCTCTATTCTAGCATTCCACATCAAAGAATTGAATTTTCTTTTAAATTCAGAATTATTTTACAATTCAGAACAAACCTGTTAATACATATGCAAATCAATCCAATCTATTTATATATAAAGAAATGTCATACTTTAACATATTACAACATTAAACATATGTATGAACAAAAAATTAATACCTTCTGTTGAATTTTGGATGTAATATGCCACATACATAGACAATGACTAGACTTGTCAAACAGTTCTTGAATAGCCCTCTTCATAGCCGGATCTTGATCAAAAAACCAATATAGGTTGCTTCTTAAATGCCTTCATAAAAGATTCTAGCAACCATACAAATGATTCAATGTTTTCATGGCTAATTAAACCATTTCCAAATGTAACACATCTTTTATGGTTGTCAATACTAGTAAACAGAACAAAAATCATGTTATACCTGGAAATTATCAATAATCATTAACATACACACGTGTAAGCACAAATAAAAAAATATAAACCACATGACATACATACTTGTTGGTTCTGAATGTCGCATCAAATGATATAATATCACCTAATCTTTGTAGTGTAGCTTGGAACTTTTATCAGCCCAAAACAAACAATCAAGCTTCTTGTCAATGATTTTATATTCAAATGAGAAGTTAGGAATATGTTTCACTCGATCGTTCAACTTGTTGATAAAAAACTGAGCATCAGATTCACCAAGGTGGCAATTCAAATCCCGAGAAAAATTCTTAAAATCATCAACATTTCCACCTCCATAAGTATAACCTCCACTAACTGCACAAAGAAGTCTATGAGAAATAGTAGGACCAACACCTTGGCTTCTCATCTTAAATATAAAAGACTTCTGGTATAAGTCCAATTTCCTTTTAGTTTTAGACAAATGCATATTCTTCTTTGTACACAAAGGATGATTATGCTTCTCCTCTACTTCATATAAAATAAACTCATTTGATCTAGGGATAAGTGCACATTTTATACCTGACATTCTGATCGAATCAAATTGCAATTCTTTTTAGATCGACTTTTACCATCCAATGTGTCAACTTCAGAAGTGTTAGGAACACCTTATCGATTACACACAAAATATCTCCTTGTTTTCGTTCCATTATCTTTCTTAACAGTGGCTTTCCTAACATCAAAACCACTCTCTACTGCATAAAAATAATACCTTGCTTCGACATGCTCATAAGAAGAAAATGTAGAATCAGATGCATGTCTAATATCCTCAGAAACATTTGGAATCCAATACAAAGTACCACCAGGGGAATAAACTTCATTGCTTTGGACCGACGCCTTTACATATGAACCATCTTAGATGTAAACATAAACTAATAAACATATAGAAAAAAAGGTGAACTGAAATATGAAATTACCGGATTTGTTTTGGTCATTCTGCTCATATGAAAAGAGATCTTCTGATTGATAATTAGGGAATGAATGGGAGGTAGATGTTGAAGCATCGTGACCAGGCCAAATATCACCTAATTCAACAACGTGGTCTTCATTAACATATTCACAAGCCTGACGAATTACAACAGGAGACTTATTCCATGTAACACCTGACACCTCGCAGTCGTTGATGCGGTCAAAAATACTAAACTTATACCTTACAGCTCACTAGCTAGCGGCAAGTAAGGGTCGAACCATGGAGTCCGTGGTTGGCACTTTGTGTCAAAACTTGACCAATCTATAGTGTTACTCTATTGACGATTCCGGTCATACACTTAGAAAAATCGAAAGAACTAGAAACATGCAAATCTAACCAACGGTCTATGTCTCAACAATGAATCACAATCAATCAATCTAAACCAATATGATCTCGAGATTCAACTTGGAAAATCAAAAACTAACAATCAGAATAATCAAACCAAATGACAACGATTATCAAAACCGAAATTATAAATGAACATCACATAACATCAAATCAAACTTGCATTAAACTAAACCCAAATCAGAGTCGAATGCTTCTGAAAACATGAACCAATCCATATCCATGCGGTTAACGGTGCTCTACAATCCAGAACCCTTGATTACACGGGACAAAATGAAATCGAAAAACGATAAAAACAACTAAACTAACCAAACTACCAAGTATGAATCACAAAGCCACGAAATCTGAGTCAAAGATGCCTGAGTTCCACTCAAAGGTTGGATCTTTGCTCCCGAATCATGATTTGGGACCCTCTATTTATAGTTGCAGATTTTGCCTTTACGCGTCGCGGCATAGCCTTCTACGCGGCGCGAGTCAACCTTATTCCCCCGATGTTCGGACTTTCAATTTTGAATCTTCACCCGGTGAAACAGCTCATCGCATCGCATCACTCCTTGGGTACGTGGCGCACGTGTTACTTCGACTTGAATCTAGCTTGCTTCCAAACTTTGCCAAAATGTACACTTTTTGCCCTTTATTATTCACAAAACACCACACAGGCCCTCGACACGAAAGTGAGTAATATTAGTCATTTCAGGAGTATATTTCATGTAAAACCTTACTCAAATAACGACTATAATGCTTGACATTACTAGGCGTTATCAACACCATCCAAAATGCATATCACAACAAGCATATAAATTTACTTGAAATAAAACATAATTTATTCAACGTAAAAATCATTGTCGACGTACATAGGAGTAGAGTGTTGATAACATCATGATTTTATAAAATCATGACATGTTTAAAACAAACTAAAAACAAATAACAATAACTTCTTAAACTAATTCGTAACTTCAAATACCCCTACACTTCTCATGAATTATGATATTCTTCTTGGGACAATTCCAAGAATCGTGATACCCTAACTCGCCACATGCACCACACTTCTGAGGAGGACGACGATTGATGCTCGGTTGTGAAAGAATGATATATTGATCTTAAATTTCAGAATTCCCGATCGATTGAGACATTTTGTTATTGAACAATAAAAGTATGTAGAATAAACTATGATCTTGAATCTTTAGTAAAAACCTTTGCAACAATGGGATGAATAAATACAGAAACTAAATGATTTTGACCAGTAAACCACAATCACATACGTTTCCGGAATTCATGGGATTTGATAGCTATTTACTTAATTAAAAAAATGAAATTACCTAATTAACCCTACTTAATATCGGTAGTAAAAAAACCGGTTTTTAAATATATATATATATATATATATATATATATATATATATATATATATATATATATATATATATATATATATATATATATATATATATATATATAGATATAGATATAGATATATATATATATATATATATATATATATATATATATATATATATATATATATATATATATATATATATATTAGTATGAAGAAGTGTCTTGATTGCAAGTCTGACATGCTTTCTAACCTTGTCCTCTCCAACCTGATAAACTACTACGAGCTAGATAGTCGTTTATCATCCATAACAATGCTCTGTTCATTGTGAAGAACGAGTTTGTCGCTGCATCGTTAGTACGCACGCCTGACTGCTTAAGCTCTTCCACCAGTGGCCTAAGAAAAACACCCATGTCCTTCCCGGGTGATTTAGGGCCAGGAATCTACAAGGATAACATGAATGAGGTCTCTTTCTTTTATAGTCAAGGAGGCAGATTGTATGTGGTGACTAAAACCGTCAGCTGCAAGCCCTAGGCGAATATTTCAAGGTTCTCTCGAGAAGTTAGGGTACTTTATATCAAATTCTTTCCACGAAGACCCATCAACAAATAACCCATCGTACCCTCTTCTGAACGTCCGGTACCATTCCAAATCATATCTTTTGTCGTGTACCTTGAATAATATAAAAGTCGTAGTCCAGGGGTCACTGGAAAGTAATGACACGCCTAGGTCGTTATGCGGTCAAAAATAGAAAATAAAACCTCGCCCGCAAAACTAGTACAGTAGCAGCAAGGGTCGATCCGTGGGAGTCTCGTGGTTGGCGCTCTGTGATAAACCGATCTATAATGTCACTCTATAGATGGCGGATCAATAACATGTGGACACACACACAAAAACTCAAACAAAAACCGAACAAAGCTTAGATATGGATGCAGATTGAGAAAACGATAAATAAACGAACAATAACCAAATAATTACTTTATAATAATAAAACCAAACATCAAACCAATATCCAAACACTCAAATCTAGATCTACTAACAACTGAAATCAGAAACTATAACTCCAGACAAACATCGAGTAATCGACGGAAATCCCGATTGCGGAACACATTGATACTGAGTTGATAAAACGATAGAAAAACTAAATATAAACCAAACCTACTGATTACCACTGAAAAACTGATGAAATTGTGCCTTCGGATCCCTCCTTCGCGTCCCTGGATCCTCTAAAAGTCGGACGGGACTCCGGTATTTATAGTTGTGCAAAAACAGCGCTCCCGCGCCGCGGCATAGCCTTTTACACGACGCGCGCATCTTCCCGAGCCCGATATTTCGGATTTTGAAATTCAAAAATGGAGATTTTATCCTTTTTGGACATTAGCGTCGCTAATATATAAATTAGCGTCGCTAATATTGGATCTAGAATATCCCAATTTGAATCTGAAGATTTCCCTCCAGGCGAACATTAGCGATGCTAACATTAATGTTAGCGACGGTAATGTCTGCTTACTCTTATTATATATTTTTCTCATCAATGTAGAGAATTCGAATCCGAACATCCTTGAAATGATATTAAAACCAATTTTCCTAATTGGTTTCTTTAAAAGGTCTACTCGATGAAAACAGAAAATCCCCCGGAATTCCACGAAGAGTTGTCAGCTCTTTCAATGGGTGTGGGAATAAATGCCTCTACTTACTCTGCTTGCATAGTCAATGGTGTTAGGTTTATGGTACTTGATCGTGACACACAACAAAGAACGCAAAATTTTGTGGTGCTAGCGGTCGGCGAGAACGGTGAAAAATATAATGGCCAATTAGAAGAAATTATTGAGGTGCAATATACGTATGAGTTATCGGCTGTACTATTTCGCTGCAAGTGGTTTGATACTCGAACAGAAAATAATATCACCAGTATCAACACAGAGCATGAAATATACAAAAATGAACAACTCATATTTGCATCCCAAGCCAAACAAGTATTTTTTATCCGAGAACCTTCTCGAAGAAACCAAAACAATCATCCTTGGTGGGTCGTCGAGGAGGTCAACCATCGAAAAATTTGGGATGTTCACACCGGCGTCCCAAATGATGACATCGTCTTAGCCGAAAGTGTCGATGTCGTTCATAACCTCTCTTCATCTAATTGTGGTATTGTAATCGATTTGTGTCAATACTTTCAAAACATTCCTAATTATGATACCAGTGACGACTCTGATACTGAAGTTGATCCGCCAACGGTTACCGTCAATAGAGTGATTGATTGCGAGTTTGATGATGCTGATACTGATTATGATACTGATTATGATATAGTGTCTGCTTATGACACTGAAGTATCCGAGGGTGAAGAAGATCATTAAAACAATTGTAATTTATTTATGTTTTAGGAGATGACATCGTTTTGGATGATGCTACTTTATATCATGGCCGATGTGATGGGCCATGGTGGAGATGGGGCCGGGGATCCACCACTTCCGCCTTGGAGAGGCGCGGGTCTACATGAGATGGATGGTAAGTGTTATTATAATTTTTTAATTTATTGTATTTATTAATTTATTATAACAATCGTGACTAATATTTTTAAATTTATATTGTAGGTGTACCGGCGAGAAGAAAAATGAGAGGCAAAGCTAAAAACCTTGAACTGCAACGACAACGCGATAAGACAGGGCAAAAATTGACATTGGAGTTTGATAGAGCGACTACGTATACCCCGGTTGGTAGACCGTATGACCTCTTTGTTCGTGAGGTGGGGATATACATGTGGAATAACATGCCCTTTGATCGAAAAGATTGGAAAAGTGTTACCAAAGCCGAGAAGGATGCGTTAATACAACATCTCAAGGTAAATTATTTATATAACTTTATTTTTGTAAGTTATTTATTTATTTATTTTTACTTGACTAAGTTATTTTCAATTTGTAGAGGAACTTCGATTTTGATGCGATTGAGGATGATTGCGAGCGTATGCATTTGAAGGGTGGTATTGATGCGGTGCTGATGAAGCGGTATAGGGACCGAAAAAGTGATGCAAAAAATGAGTTTGATGACGTAGGAGGATATAAGGATATAGACAGGGCTAGAACTCACCCCCCCCCCCCCCCCCCCCCGAGGGTATGCCTCTTCAAAATTGGAACAAAGCTATAGACTTTTTCTACACACCAGAATATCGAAAACGTTCTGATGCTAACAAAGGAACCCGTCAAAAACAACAATACACCAACCGTGGGGGGACAAGCACATATAACAACGCTTGTTTCAAATCGGTAATGCTTTGTATATATATTACCGCTTGTTTCAAATCGATAATGCTTTGTTTCAAATTTAATTTTTTATTGTTAAACAGGGTAGAAAGAAAATCGAACAATTCAAGAATGCTCACACCCGCAAAGATGGGACATGGGACAGTGACCTGGCTTATCAACAATATGTAAGTGTTTATACAAAAAAAATTAGTTCAACATCATTATTATATTTAATATATGTAAAATGCTAACTTTTTATTTATTTATGTAAAATGCAGATTGAGTTGGAACGTGAGTTTGAGTTATTAAATGATCCCTCCCCGGAACCCGCGAAGGAAGTTGGGATATTTGAAAAGGTGTTGGGTTCTCGCCGTAGACATTACAAAGGGATTGGCCGTAAACCTCCTGTGACTGCGACAATACCGCCTCATTTTGATGTAGGTCAACCTTCCCAAGAAGCACCTACAAAGGGAAATATTAATTGTTAACTACTTCATTGTTAAATACTTAATTTGTTTTTAACTAATCATATACATTTTTATTTTTTTGAAGGTTGCGCTTGCACAAATGCTTGAGGATCCAAGACATAGAGATGCGTTGGCAGAATTTTTACGTACGTATACGCCAGGACACGGTGGTGGAACGAGCAAGGGTGCCGGGGATACCCAAGGTGATGGAGGCGATCAAGATGATCAAGATGTTCAAGACGACGACTTAGAGTAGTTTCTTATTTTTGTTGTGTGACTATTTTAATTTGTGTAAAGAATATTATGTTTTAAATATTAGTATTTGTTTGGAATTGTTTATCTCGTATGTTGCTTCATTTATTACAATTTTGGTTTTATATTAAAAATATTCATAATTCTAAAAAATATAATAATAATAATAATAATAATAATTAAAAAAAATAATTTAAAAACCCTTTAGCGGCGACACCTTGTAACCTTTAGCGGCGACACCATCTCCGGTGACACGTCATCACCAGAAACTGAGGCAACCATTAGCAGGGACATCTTTAGCGGCGACGTCAGTCTTCAGTGGCGACAGGTATTACCGGCGACACATTAGCGGCGATTTTAAGCATTAACAACACACTATTTGCGGCAACGCATTAGCGGCGATTTGTCGCCGATAAAGGTATTAGCGGCGACTTTGACAGTCTTTAGCGGCGATATTTGTCGCCGGTAATAACCCCGATCCTTGTAGTGTACCCCTCCCCCCCCCCCCTTGTTCACTTTCACTCAACAATGGAGCTATAATGTGTTTTCATTAGTTTCAGGTAAGGTCGGACATACACCCTACCACACAAGATCCAAAAACCAAGACAAATAGAACAAAAGAGGAAACCGACAGCAAAGCTGATTTCTGACTCACGTACAAGATTTGCAATCACTAGCTAGGAAGGGGCCTAAAATAAAATTTAAGAAAAATCAGAAAAATACTAGACCCAAGGATAAGGTCATAGGGCCTAACCTCAGGTCATATGCATTACCCAATATTAAATGATAAATCCCCAATGTTGACTAATATGAGCAGTCCATTCCCTGGACCAGTCCATTCCCTGGACCAGTCCATTCCCTGGACCACCCTTAAATGGTAGAACCAAAACACAAAATGTACAGGGAGTTGAATTCTGATTTTTGTTATGAGGAAACTAGACACCTAACATGAACTTTTCCCACTAGTCTTTCCCCCAAAGAATATTTGTACATTTAATAGTGAATTTATCAAGGCAGAATTCACTATTAGTCGGCCCTGGACCAGTTAGTGAAGATTACAACTTCTACATGACTTAGGGCTCGAATTAGGCCAAGGACTTCTGAAAAAAGAAACTACACTCATATACCACCCCAAGAATATAAAGTTCACCCCAAATAGTGAAGTCTATGAATTTATACGAATTTTATAAGATGAAGCTAAAACAGTGAAATTGCAAAAATTCATAAACATCACTAGGGTTTAGGGTTTCAACTCCCAAACCCGTTAAGACTTAGATTAAGACCTCTAGGGTCCGAATTAAGTTCAAAAGCATTTGAATCCAGAGAAATTGGAGTAGGATACCATGGCATGGATTGTACACAACATAAACACACACTTGCATTCATAAAGGTGTGTGTGTATGTAAAAGAAGCTTAAACAAACACTTAGAATACAAGAATCTATTTCATGAGACTTGGAAACACATCCATTGGAGTACCAAAATCAGATAGAACACAAGAGATAACATCATTCACACACCAACACACATCTCACTATAGAGATGTGGTGGTGATGATGGCCACGGTCTTGACAAGAGGGAAAGAAAAACTCATAACTCAAGAATGAAACATGTAACTCTTTCTTCTTGGTCTTCACTAGCACACACCCATTGATCCACACCACAACCCACGGTTACCAACCTTCTCCCTTGAACTCGACTTGGCAGCAGCAAAACGAGGTGAGGGAACGAGAAACACGGCACACACAATGGTAGTATTATAGCTTCACTCGATCTCTTCCAGACTTACAGCGGCATCCGAAGGAGAGAAAGAAAACCAGAACGGCGAGAGAGACACAAGTGAAAGAGACTTACTAGGGTTTCGTAGCTTAAATATGTGACTTAATATCAGCCCTAGACTCACCCTCGGCCGCACGATGCTACGACATGGTCGCACATTAAGTCTCAAAGGCTAACACTCGGCCGCATGGTTCCATTCTCGATCGCACAAAGAAACGCCGCACGTAGGTCAAAAGATGCAAAACATGCACTCTCACAAATTGTCGCACAAAGCAACTCGGTCGAACACTCCTACAAACGGCCGCACAATGAAAAAAAAGGTTTGAGCCATGCAACTTTGGTTGCATGGCGAGTTTAGTCCTTGAACTTTTGTGCACTATTTTTAAAGATCCCTAACATTTATTTCAAGATTCTCTAAATGACATAACACCCCCTTTAATGTAATTTATTTGGTTTTTATTTTTATTTGTTATTAAATATGAAATATTTTAAATAATTAGCGTTAAAATAATTAAAATCAGAATTTCGAATGTACCCGCAGAAAATTTGATACATCAAATAATTTGGCAACAAAGTTTAAAGTAAATTAGGGACCATTTATCTAAACAGGGACCACTTCTATAACTTTTTTCTAAACAGGGACCATTTCTATAATAGTTTATTACAAGGAGATTTGCAAAATAGTTTACAATGACCATTGTTGACGATGAATAGGTTCATTACATTATGTACTTTGTATAGAAAGAAAACACTCTCACTCTATGATATAGTTACACTGCTTTTCTGTCAAAGTATAATGTCATGATAGGAAAAAGTGAAAAAGAATGCTATAATAAAGAATTACCTTTATAGCATCTAAAGCATCTAATGTCGACGACGAGCCACATATTATTTTTTTGAACACCGAAGCATACCTCATTCAGAACTTGGTTCCTAGACTCTTGCATCTTGTAGCTCTGCCAATTTGGACATCGCTTGATCTAACGTCGCATGTATCTTGGATCTTACTAACAGATTCTTTGTCATGGCTTTTCATCTTTTTCTATCAATTTCATGCATCCCCTTTCTCAAGCCAACATCTTCACCAACCGCCTTGGTGTGACCAAGGTGCTCCGGTCCTATCGCCATGGTCAACAAAACCTCTCTGGGACCCGGCACCAAATCTCCTTTAGTTATTTCGGTTTGTACATCTATATGTTAATGCAAACAATATAATTTTCAGGGCAATTACTTAGTAAAAAAATTAAGAACAATCTTACAAGCTTCTTCATTACGGTTCCATGTTAGGTGGACTTATTTTTACCCAGACTCGTTTTTAGGTGGACTTATTTTTGACCCGGTCTCATTTTTAAATCTTCTACCCATGACTAATCTCTTAAATGCTCACTTTTTAACTCATACAATTGTGGTGTTAGCTAACCTGATTCCATCTCTTGATCCCACTTAGATTTGTTGCCCCGATAACCATGTAGGCCTAATCGGGTTGGAATCGTATTAAACTTTGAACTCTTTTTCTCTTTCTCTTTCTCACTGTTACCTCCAATAGAAGTAATAAACACAATTATGAAAGTACAACATAATAATTAATACTATCAAGATACATTAAAGCCCACCAAACCTAGAATTCCTTTGATAATATCCTTCCCTTAAAATTTTCCAATAGAGGCTTCTCCAGAAATGCAATATAAGCTTTTTAAGCCTCTTCTTGAATGATCTCCACCTATAGCTGCAATTCTAAGCACATTTATTTTGCGTTTATCATCACTTTGTTTTAAAAGAAGAATAATTATTAGTAACATATATTAATTAAATGAAAGCACAATAAATGGGAATTAGATAACAAACCTTGATAGCCAACCATAAGTTATCTTTTGCACTATTTGGCACTTCTTCCAATTTAGATACTCCATAGAAATTAACTCTCTCGTAAGAATGTCGCAGTCGGTAGCTAACTTATTTTGTTTATCGCGACAGTGCTGACCAAGATTGTTGAATTCAACTTCTTGTGGCTCTGTAATTTCGCTTCAACGTGTGCCTAATCTTTTTTCCTTGATTGTGGTTGTGGCTATGGTAGTGGTTGCATCTCTGGTAGTGGTGGTTGTTGCAGTAGATCATTCATCATGTTTATTTGTCTTTCAATCACCGATCAATTTCCTGATATAGAGTAACAAAAAATATTCATTAAGCCGGTGAAGTATGATATTTTTCATATGATATTGTATTCAATTTATGCATTGATTTTTAGAGTAAATCCTAGATAAAGGAATTCACTTTGTTGCAGAAATTGGTTAAAAAGTGTAACTTTTTTTGCATAAATGAGTGATTAAATCTCTAATTGTATAGGTCTAATTTTAAGTAACATCTATATTTTTTTTCAGTTTCAATTTCATCATTACACATAACATTTTCATCTGAAATTGAACGGAATGCACTGAAAGGCAAAGGTGATGAAATTAAACAGAATGCACTGAAAGCCAAAGGTTTTCTACAAAGGACTGGTATGCAGTATAACTAGAAAGAACGGCAACTACAAACAGTAATAAAAACATTGAGTTTGACTATTTTAGGTTATTTACCATATTTTAAATTTCAATCTTGACTTTAACCATAAAAAAACTATCTTTTATGCAAGTTTTAGTCGTATTGTTGGTTTGCTACCTGATGATGTTAGTCAAGATGGTAAGTTGCTTTCCCTACTTTATTTGGTTTTTTTTTTGCAACCAGATCTTGGAACTGAAGCACCTCATTAGACTCGATAGTTCTTGAATTAATTTACTACAAGATGTTGTTCTCAATTTCCAGAGCTTGTATGAAGCGATTAATGGTTATAATGGCGTTTTCTATTAATTTCACATCTTATTTTCTACGTATATATTTTTCTGCTTGTTTTTGTATTTGTATGTGTGGTTTGAATAAAAAAAGCATTGGTTTCTTCAACTTTTTGATGATTTGAAAGTTTGTTTTATCTATTTGGATGCTTGGTTGTTGTACAGAATGGATGCAGGGATTTCAAAAGGAGCACCCAAGTTGGTTTCTTTAAGTTTAGTTAGTTCTTAGACACCATGCAGTTTTTTATCTATTTGGTTTCTTTAAGTTTTCTGCTACTGGTCATTTTACTAAGGTGGTGTTTTTTTTTACTTAATGGACTTAATACATAAAACTTAATGGATCAGCTATATATGTTTGTTTCCTTTTTTACTTAACGCTAACAAAATGTCTTAGTGGGTTAAGTTAGGAAATATGTGTACTTAACATTAAGTCATGTTTTATATTTATTTTTTCCAAATTCCCTTTATTTCCCCAATGAAAATTATATTTTATATAATGAATTATGAGTAATTTCATACTTATATATTGGTCATTTGTTATTCAGAAAGTTTGTAATGGTAAAATAGTTATTTATTCGGATTCAGACAGTTCATTCTGTACAAAAAAAAAACATTATATATATATATATATATATATATATATATATATATATATATATATATCAGCAATAGTATATCTATTCAGATACCGTTACCCATTCAGCAACATGTATCAATTCAACACTTAATATGAGAAAAAAAAGAAACACGGCCTAAGCCTGATATAGATAATCATAAAGAGTCACAAGAAGAAATCTTGTGTTCTTCATAGAGTAGCACTCAGAAAGATTACATACTATGATCCTTGGCCTTTTATATTACATTGTAGGGGAATTGATGAGTTTACCCTTGTGTTAATAGTTTGTCGCCTCAATTTGAAAACAGGGGACCGTGTAATTGATTAATTGGAACAGCAACAAGGCATACATCCAATCCAAATATTCGTTAATGAAAATCCAGCTTTTAATCCCTACCGACACCTGTAGCTCAGTCCGAACCCATGAACCATTCGACAATTCTTCATCGGAAAAATAAAGAACAATTGACGTAGGTACATTAGCTATAACACACATGACAACTATGTTTAAGACTGATTCGAAGCTTACTCTGAAAGATAAAGAACAATTGGCATAAAAAACGGCTCAGAATCCATATCAGGTATGAACCCTAGAATCACAGAATCACAGAGGAGAGGGGAAAAGAGAAGTGACTGAACAGAAACGGTGAACATACCTGTTAAAACATAAAATCGCACCAGTGTATGAACCGTAGAACCTCACCACTCGAGCATCGCACAGTATGTTATTTCTTTTCTTATATCAAAATTGATTAGCCTTAATATATATATAATACTAAATGGTATAAAATTTTCTTTTTAGAAATCATTAAAATATATTTGATCAAACTAAAAATGTCGATAAACTACAATATTGGATCAAAAGTCTACTGCAATATTGGATCAAAAGTCTTATAGCACTGGAATTAGAAAATTGAAAAAAAAAGTAAAAATTTCGAAACAAACTGATTAGACTAGCACATATTGTTACATCTATTTGTTATTTATTATTGTCATGTATCTCGTTGTCGTATGTCCTACGAACAAAACAACCCATGTTAATACATTGACTATACTTAAATACTGCAAAAATACAATCAACTTGGTATGTTTCACATCGGAAAAATTAATCATTACCTTTAAAATTACGTGGTTCTATGAAATCCATAATATTCCTGGTATGATCGTAAGTAAGTTGCGTCATCAATCGCTTTATTTGAATATGGAATGTCGACAGAAAATGGGGGTAACTCACCAAACTGATCGTATTCCTCCTCGTCCACAACACCAAGTATATGTCGTTTACTATGTATGACTATGTGGCAACTCGAGTCCTTCGGGTTCTTGACAAAGAATACTTGAGTAGCTTGCTTGGCTAAAATGAATGGTTCGGATGCGTAGCAGTTCGTGGAAATGTCAACAATTGTAAAACCATCATTGTCAACTTTAACACCTCGTTGATTATCGTCCCATTTGCACTTGAACATGGGTATAATGATGGAATCATATTTCAATTCCCATATTTCTTGAATGACATCATAATATGACTCTTTGGCAATCCTTGACCTGTCACGATGATTATCCCTTGAGAATAGCATCATTCCAATATTTTGAAGTGTACTCTTTCTATCCTGACGATGAGTTTAAAATGTATATCCGTTAATGTCGTATCATTAGTATGTTGCCACAAGATGTTCCGGACCATCCCATAAATGTGCTATAACTTAATCGACACTTTCTACACCATTACCTGTTGTAACTCTGTCTTTCAACATTGGGAAAATGTTTTGTTATGTCGATCGATTGCCAACCATCTTTTGCTCTTATTACCATTCGTGATTTCTAGCAATCTTTTGTGTTCATTTATATATGGAGCAATAATGGTCATGTGTTGTAAGACTATAAAATATGCAAGCTGGAATTCCTCTCGATCTGGAACGACCTTTTTCAATCCAAGTGTCTCGATCCCTACAAGTCTACCGTGAGATCTCGGAATGCCAATATTGTGACACCTTGTAGATAGGCCGTACAATATTCGATTATTTCCTCTGAAGCATATCCTTCAATAATACTTCCCTCCGGTCGAAATCAATTCCTTACATACCCTTTTAAGATGCTCATATATCTCTCAAATGGATATATGTACCGCAAGAATATCGAGCCACAATACTTTATTTTTTTTACAATATGACATATTAGATGAACCATGACATCAAAAAATGAAGGTGGAAAATAGATCTCGAGCTGGAATATAGTGATGATAATATCACTTTGCCATGAATCCAACACCTCCGATCAATGACTTTTGAGTGAATCATGTTGAAAAATAAGCATATTTTTGTGATTGTGTGTCGGATGCGGTCAGGTAGTATTCCACGAATTGCAATGGGTATCATATGTGCCATTAGAACATGAAAATCATGGGACTTTCATGCTTTTACTGCTATCAAAGTATAGAATGAAAAGCGTCCCGATTGTTGATTTAGGAGACAAAAAGATCGAAAATATCATCACTCAATCTTTAATGTTTCATATGTTGAAAGAATGCGCTAATCTTCAATGGTTCAAAAGTTGGGGATCAAAAAAGGATAAAGATTGAAGGCTCGGTCCCTTAGATGTTTATAAATTGCAATTATGCTCGCAAATCATCAAAGGTTTGTATTGACTCGTCATCTCCATTCATTTACCAAAAACTCCAAGACAAAAGTGCATCCAACCAATATGAGAGTAGCAATTCAAAGAAGATGGTGGCAAAGATGGAACAGGACAGTGGTGGTCACGAAGTTTTTTCGATGAAGATTATGAGAGAGAAAGCGACTGAGTGAGAGAGAGAGGGTTTTTTAATAAATAAGTTAAAGAGTAACTTACGGTTTTGGTCCCTGTGGTTTGGGCAGTTTTCACATTGGTCCAAAAATAGAAAATGCAACTTTTCCGCCCCTGTGGTTTTCATTCACTAACAAGTTTGGTCCCTTCCTCCATTAAAAGTTAAAATTTTCTGTTAAATGAGGATACAATGACTATTTTACCCTTGTTTTTTAATTTATTTATTAAAAAAGAAAAAAAAAAGTCTCTCTCTCTCAACATATTAAAAACCCTTTGTCGTCAAACATGAAATCTAGCCCCTCTCGGCCTCTCCTGTAACCTTGTCGTTGTATGCCTTCTGATGCCCCTCTTTGTGTCTTCTCTTTATCGGGATGGGTTTGTACATCTCAAAATTAGTGCCCAAGAACAAATCAGAATAAATGAGATAAAGAGTGACGACTATGGAGGGTGGATTCGATGGCCCTCTCCGAGACCAAGTTCTGGTGATGAAAAAAAAAACAATAGTAACCTAACATAGATCGTGTAGGAGTTTCAATTCAATATGCCCCTTTTTGGTGTTTATTAATATCGTTCAACTGGAGAATAAGGAAGCTAATGTTGACGATGATGAAGTGAAGAGAAGAATATCCGATGATATTTTTGTGGTGTTCTGAAGGGGTGGTGTCGACCAATGAGGCAGTTTCTTTGTTGCTCTATCTCACAAGTGTTTTCGGATAGATAGTCTTATCACAGACTCCGGTGAGATGAGACGGGTTCCTGCAAATTGTTCCGACAACAACGATGTAGTTTTAGAGTTTTCTAGCGAAACCAGAAAAACAAACCTAACATGGATCCTGTACGAGTTTCAATTCTATGTGCCCCTTTTTGCTGTTTATTAATATCGTTCAACTGGAGAATAAGGAATCTAATGTTGACGATGATGAAGTGATGCGAAGAATATCCGATGATATTTTTGTGTTGTTCTAAAGGGGTGGTGTCGACCAATGAGGCAGTTTCTTTGTTGCTCTATCTCACAAGTCTTTCCGGCAAGATAGTCTTATACTCTTATCTCAGATTCCGACGAGAAAGGGACGGGTTCCTGCCAATTGTTCCGACAACAATGACGTAGCTTAAGAGTTTTCCGACGAAACCAATGAGGATGAGAAGAGAGTATTTAAATAGGCAAAGGCAGGAAAAATGAAGGGAAGTGATTAATAAGGGTTTTGGGGAGAATTGACCGAATTATGGAACATACTTTCAACCGGTGACTTTCTTCGTTTTGATTCGACATGGAACAAATACACTAAACCCAACTGGGTTTTGAACGAACCCAACTTCTTTGATAACAATACTAAAATTATGTGTAAATGAACCGGGGAGAGTTCCATCATGTAATTGGTTCTCAATCGGGATATCAAATTTCATCCATTACAACTTGCGATTACCGATTAGGGCTAGTTGGTTGCACTTTTCTCAAAGGAACCCACAACAATGGAGGTGGGCACCATAGAGAGAGTGAGAAAGATTTTTTTGTTTAATAAATAAATTAAAAAAATCAAGGGTATAATAGTCATTGTATACTCAACAGAAAAATTTAACCTTTAACGGACCGTTAAAGGGACCAAACCTGTTAGTGAATGGAAACCACAGGGGCGAAAAAGTTGAATTTTCCATTTTTGGACCAATGTGAAAACTGGCCCAAGCCACAGTGACCAAAACAGTAATTTACTCTAAATTAAAATGAAGTGCAATATAGTCACTTTACCCTCACTTAACAGAAAATTTTTACCCATAACGGAAGGAGGGACCAAATATGTTAGTAAATACAAACCACATGGGCGAAAAAGTGGGAATTCCCATTTTTGGATCAATGCAAAAAGAGCGACCAAAACTGTAATTTACTCTAAACAATAAAATGTATTACTGATACATACTTGGCGGTTGCCTTTTGGCTCCTCTGATATCCTGCGTGAATGAATAATGTAGGAATAATGTTCACAATTGTCTTCTAGTTTCTCTGATATCCTGTTGTACGCACAATATATATAGCAATAATCATATGATTTCATAAGCTTTATGAAGTTCTAAATTTTGTATCTGAGATAATCTTATTCATTTTTATGTGATAATCTTATTAGTTTTTTTTTTTTTTTTTTTGGTGATGATCTTATATGTAGCTTTTAAAATATTTATTTTGTTATGATATTATTATTATTTTTTTTTTGCATATCTTGATCTGATTACTTTAAACTGTTAAGTTTTTTTTCCGATGAGTTTAATTGGTTGACATAGGTTCAGATGTTACAAGGGCATAGGCGTGATCAGTTAAGCTTCAAGAAACCCGATTTTGATCCAAAAAACAGGGTCATATGGCTTTATGCTAAAAGCCCCTGTTAGCAAAAGAAACCGGGCTATTTAATTTTAGAATCTACCCCGGTTTGTTACTATAAACTGAATCGTATTTCATAAACCTGATTTTTGCATAATAGAACCTGGGTTTTTCAAAAACCGGACCTTATTAGCAATAAATTGCATGAACTCCAATTAAATAGAATGCATATTATAATGGTGATTACACAATAAAGTATGGTGATATGATTTATAGACTACATTTGACATCATAGACGTCGTGCTTTCAAAATGGATGACAAATTATAGAAAACATAACAACTTTTAGACAACTCTATTTATATAACATATCCCATATAATATAAAGTTTACAATCTCAAATACCAACAACAATCCAACATATCATTTATAAAAGCTTATACCAATAACATTAAAAAAAAACTATGACAAAACTATAAAAATGGTCCCCGTGGTTTGCAGTTTTTTGGGGTTAAGGTCCAAAAAACTTTTAATTTTCAAAAATAGTCCTTTTGGCAGGGTTTGATTGTAGATTTGGTCCTTCACATTCGTATCCGTTTGTTTTAAGCTATTAAATATGCTGAAATGTCCATTTTGCCATTCTTTTTTAACTTTGTTGAATTGTTAATTGATATTATTCCCAGTCCCTCTTTCTCGTTGTATCTTCTCCCTCCCCCCACACCCTACTTTCCCCATCACAACACAGCCGCCAACACCATCGCATCAGCTTCTAATCTACAGACTCGAGCTTTTCTGCGACAATTAAATAATTGACACTCTCATATATGATATACTTCAATAGTATTTTCAGTTTGATCGACAACAATGAAGACACCATTCTGATCTCCATATCAAAATTGTATGTTCATCACCTTTCAAACCCAAAATATCTTTCACAACCACACATCTACGCCGCCCTCCGTCACGCCTGATTCAACACATACGCCTTCATAAGAAGAACTGACAAAAACTGCCATTATGCAGCTAAAGAGCACCGATGTTTAAGCGAGTCCAATCTCCATCAGCAACATTTCTCTCTACCCCCTCAATTTCTTGCTAAAATTGCTCATCACTTTGAAACTTCAAGCAAAGCTCTTAAATTTTTCCATTTCATTCATGACAACCCATATTAGCCTCTTTCTCCACTACCGTTACCTTACATATTCAAACTGTTCTCGAGATTTCAATGCGCAAAGAAGATTCTTGACCCCTTGTTGATCTATTCAACCTTTACACGAAAGTAAAGGTTCCCCTCACTCCTAACTCAGCGATCCTATTAGTAAGATACTTTTTCTGTGTAAAAAAGGTTAAAGAAACTTTGCAATTGTATAATGCATTTGACCCATATGCCAAAAAAACCAATATGAAAAGCACATTACTAGGTTTGTTATTGAGATCTAACAATTTTGAGGATGCACGCAAGCTGCTCGACGAAATGATCCAAGCATATACCAAGTTTCCACGAACGAAACCACAATGAGCATTGTTTTTTTAGTGCCGCTGAGATGGAATTGGGGTAAAGAGGATGAAAAAACCATTGGTTAATGGAGATGATGATGGTGGGAAGGGTGAAGATAAATACAAAAAATACATAAATAATGGCCCAAAAAAATCCATAAATAAAGGTAAAATAGTAATTTGCCAAGGACTTAACGGACTCTGGTTAGTGGTGTTAAGTTTAGGGATCAAATCTACAACCAAACCATGCCAAAAGGACTATTTTTGCAAGTTCAAGGATTTTTGGATTTTAGTCACAAAAAACTGTAAACCACATGGACTAAATTTGCAGTTTTGTCAAAAGCTATTTATCATAGAAAAATATGAGACAGCGAAATTATAATTTAACATTAAATGGTTTCATGAGACGTATGAAGTTTATGTTTTCACTAAATGTGATTATTTTTAATATTAATTAAAAAAGTGATTAGCTATACCGTGTGCGATTGTAGTTTTCACACATCGTATTGTTTGATTTGAACTTTGGGGCCTTAAAAATACCAAATTCAACAATATTTTTTATATCACCATTAAATGAACCATTATATTTTTCATTTGAACTTTGGTGCCTTGCAAATATCAAATTCTATAAATTTTTTTATATCACCACTAAATGAACCATTATATTTATTGTATGAGTTGTATAGTTGTTATCTTACCAACAGTACAAATAAATGTGTATCTCGTCCTTTAAGTGGAAGAATCATTCTGAATACAAACCCATTGAGATAAATAATTTGAATATGAAACTAATTTAAAGATTTTAGTATAGCTCAAGTATTAGGATATGAATGTCTACTCAACTTAACATTGATGACACCTACTACCACCATAACCTTCTCATTCTACCTCTCTATCTTCCTCCTGTGCCATCTCATTACTAAACAAGTAGTGAACATCATCCCCCTTTCAAAAATCTACTAACCACGGCGGATCTTCATGGTCTTCCGGTGTACCATCACCGCTTGAAAGACCCTACCAACTTCAAGAATCCACCTAGCGAGTACACTATTGATTAGATAAAACAAAAATAAAAAACAGAGAAGAAGAAATAGATGTACGATGCTATAATAAAAAAAATTAATGAAAGTATGTTGCTATTTCTTACATATAACCTAAATAAATATCAACCTTTTATTTTTTTCACACACACAAACGTTGAAACACAGCACACACACATTTATATATGTTGCATTAATAAATAATAATCAGAAGTACATTACCATTTCTGACATTTAGGCCTTAATGGGTTTTAAATGGCATTTTGGTAATATGCAAAAAATAACAACATGTTCTCATTTATGTGTTTATTAGCGCTAACTACTTTTTTTATAATACAAAGAATGAAAGTAGGTTGCTATAAGAAAGAAAAAATAAAAGGTGAAAACATGGATATGGGCGATGATGACACAAATGGAAGTGAAAAGAAGGCCAAAAGGGACCTGTGAATAACAGTGATTCATATTGTATGACTTGAATATATGACATCTTCATAAATTTCTCGAACAAAAACTCCATCAATCTTTTTTTGCAACTTCAATTTCATTTTCAACTTAAGAGCCTGTGTAGATTCTTACCCTCATGTTCAAATCACTGGTATAATTAAGTTATTACTTTTTTTCTAAAATTTTCATAAAAATGCATATCTTTTCATTAATTTTTGTGCCGAGAATGTGATTAACGAACCTTATCCACAACTTACAGAAAGGGAGGACCAGCTTCAAAAGAGGTAAAAGGTTGCAAGCGGTTCTGATATTTATGAACCAAACACACTTCTTGCAGTTGTCTCACCATTCTTTGCACCCTTCATGGAAGTATGTTAAATTTTTAAGAAATTATATAAAAATTAAGTAAATGAAAAACAAAACATACCGTAGCAAGCGAATCCATAAGTACTTTTTGAGTTTGGATTCTCATTGACTTCATTTGCTTCGCATTCTAACCTCTCATAAATAGTATGGTGCGTCGAAGCTTTTAGAAGTGTTGTTTTTGTGCTTGAACCTGCTTCCAAAAAAATTTAATAACAGTAATTTAGTTATTTCATTTTCCACCTCTGTATTCAAAACCATGTGTCAAAAGGGTAGGAGGTTTATTTAAATAGAATATAAGGAGAAGAATTATGCTTACCGAATAGTGAATCGGAAAAATGAAGGCACGAGGGAAGGAATATATGTGGCTAAAAATGAAGGTAAAAAGATTAGTTAATTTTAATTTACAACAACCATTGTTATTGGATTGAACCAACAACTCAATAAAATTAATATGGATTGGTACCTTTGTTGGCTTACAGTTCCCGACTGTTGGCTTCTTAGACGGTAGGATCGCCGAGTTTTGAGAGATAGAGAGAGGAGATGATATGTTTAGGGTTTCTAGTTGCGGATGTCTGGATGAAATAATGAGGTATAGAGGATGGAATTCTAATTTTAAAATTTGAATCCCGGTATCAAATTTGGTAAGAGAAAGAGAGGAGAGGATATGCTTACTGTTTACGCTTCCTTCAATCCAACAACATCTAAATCCAATCTCATCTTCGTTAGTGGTTCAAATTTGAAGCTTTACAACAAATCCGAAAAACAAAAAACAAAAATTGGAATAAAAAATAAAAAACACAGAATTTGACCTTACTTTAAGAAGAAACAAAAAACAAAGTAGATCTTGGAATCAATATTCGAAAATGATGTCTAGATGCAAGATAATACGAAGCTGGACATCAGGGTAATTTCAACACCATATAACAAACATACCAAAATACCTAAAACATTTGAGAGAACTGCAAAACAGAAAGAAATTTAAGAGAAGCATAAGCGATACCTTAAACCTAGACCTTTGTGGGAACCTGCGTGGTTAGGGCTTTTGAAGGGCGGCGACTTATGCGTTAGTGAGGTTAGGAACACCGGAGATGGTAGCGGTTTAGCAGTGGTGTTGATGTGCCGGTGAGCTTAGGATTTTTATAGAATGGCGACGGGAAAAAACTGCCATTCGATATGCACCGTTGACAGAGTTGAGGTGGGCAGTTGTTAAGAGAAGGGAGGAATGAGAAACCGGAGCAAGGTGGTTGCCAAGAGTGAGGAGGAAAACGTACCGACATTAATGTGTTAAACAGTTGTTGAACGGTTTACGAAAATAAGGCTAATCAACCGCCTAAGGGAGGACCAAGGAAACTATTTAAATTTATTATCTCAATTCAAATTCTGATTTTGATATCTATATTGTACATCGAGAAATACGGATTAAGTATAGTTAGGTGGGAAAATAAATTCTGTGTTAATGTGGGATGGCCACGTGTCAAAAAGACTGTTTAGAAAAATGCCAAGTGGCACTAAAATGATTATTTTATTAGTAAGTATATATATATATATATATATATATATATATATATATATATATATATATATACATATATATATATATATATATATATATCACATGTATCTCAACATATATTAAATATATATATCTACTCAAGTACGAGAGAGTACTCACATGGTGGTAGATCCAGACGTATTACACCCGAGCTTCTCATATTAGACCCCTTCCTAATTGTATTAGCTCATGGATTAATGGATCAAGAACATAATTATGATGTTAGACCCAAGTCTCTTATGTTTCTCTACGAATCTCCCGACTCAATTTGACATAAAATCGCCCTACTATGTTATATAATTCAATTTGGGTGTTTTTGGTTCGAAATACACATTTCAGCACATATCTGGAGTCCGCACGCAAGTTAGCGGCGCTAACCTCAACAATTAGCGTCACTAACTGTTAAAGGACGACCCGTTTCGTGTTACACGCCCCATTTCGACCCATGGGTTGCCCCCTTTGCAATCTCTACACGACTCGTGCAGGTCTATTAGGGTTTCGGATCAGTTTCTAAGGCCTTTTTGCATGACACGTGTGACTCTACACGACCGGTGTGACTTCTTTTTGGCATTTTCCAAGCTCAATCTCATTCTAAAAGGTTCTCTAATCACACTAACACATATACAAACCTAACTAATCTTAATCGCACAAAGATTAGTACATAAGTAATACTTCAACATCTTCCTACTCGTCAAACAACTCAAAACTCGATGGCAATCACAAAAGATCGCCTCACCCTTACCGTAAGCAACTCATAGTTAAAACCACACTAGTATAAGCTAATAACTCAACTTACCTTAATAAGCATCTCCAGAGGAAAATGGGTCTTACACTCGTCCTTTAAGTGGGAGAATCATTCTGAATGTAAACCCATTAAGATAAAGAATTCGAATATGAAACTAATTTAAATATTTTTAGTATAACTCAAGTATTAGGATATGAATGTTTTACTCAACTTAACATTGATGACACCTACTGCCATCATAACCGTCTCATTCTACCTCTCTATCTTCCTCCCCTCCCATCTCATTACTAAACAAATAATGAATATCATGCCCCCTTTAAAAATTTAGTAACAACGGCGGATCTTCATGGTCTTCGGGTGTACCATAACCGCTAGAAAGACCCTACCAACTTCAAGAATCCACCTAGCAAGTACATTATTGATTAGATAAAAAACAGAGAAGAATAAATAAATGTACGATAATATAATAAAAAATTAACGAAAGTATGTTGCTATTTCTTGCATATAACCCAAAGAAACATTAATCTTTTATTTTTTTCACACACACAAACATTGAAACACAACACACACATTTATAATTAACACTTTTAAAATTATTAAAACCGGGAAAATATAGAATACTTTCAAAACTTCACTTTGTTAGATAATAAAATATAAATAAATTTATATTTATTAAGAAATAGTTTAATGATTCATTATGAGTAACTAAAAATCTTGGTAACTGTGGTATGCTATTTTCTAATTTTGACTTGAGGACAAAATGTTCATTTCAAATTTCTATAACTCACTCTAATATACAACTATTGGCATTTGATTTTACCTCACTACAGTATATGAAAGGTTTCACCAAATGAACACATAAGTATTAGGTTTCAGGATTACTTATTTAACCCATTAAGCACTTTTGAGCAAAAGTGTTTATTAGGTTATGACTTTTCAACAAGGAGATTTTAAAAAGAGTTTGGATTAGCTTATGTGGTGGCAAGAAGCTATAAGTAGATAGGTTGTTTTTAAAAAGTCTTCGCATAAATAAATGAGGGCGTTTTGTCTAAAAAGGACTTCTAGCTTTTTCAAAAATTAATAAGTTACATCCTCCTTAGTTCTAACATATTGACTTATCAAGGGTTTCAAAAAGGAGGGTTTAAAAGCACTTATTTGTTTTCTAAACATTTTTCTGATATTGACTTTTCAAAAAGTCATCAAATCAATATGTTATTTATGTCGTATTAAGGGGTATGTAATGCAGACTTTTCATCCATCTTATTACAAATTACTTAGTTACCTTATTAACAAATACAGTAAGAAACTACAATATGAACACATTATTATTAAATGGGGTACACAATTCAGACTATAGGAATTGTATGTTGGTCGCTTTTTGCCCAAGGTCCCGAACTCCTGATCAATAGGATTGAAAGATTAATTGGGACTTCTAAACTTCCTGGTCATGGTTTTATTACTAAAAAACCCGGTTTTGAGGCTGATAACCGGTTTACCCGATAACCGAAATTGATGTTTTGTGGTGACCGGACTACAATACCGCTATCCAGTTCTAACCGATTCAGTATTCGATCAAAACAGTCTCCCTACAAGCCACTTAATTCATTTAGTTATCTCGGGCTCGGATTGGGCTAAGTAACTCGTCCTTATTTAGGTCTTATTTGCACTAATAGGACATGTTCACTGAACTTATGTAAAGTAGGTTTAGGCTATGTTTGACAGACTAACTGAAAAACTAGATGCTAGCTAAAAAACTAGCGGTAGCTAGAAAAGTAGCGACTAACTGAAAAACTAGCTGATAATAAATGACGTTTGGTAAAAACTAACTAATAAATCTAGCTGAAAATCGTAAAATGATGTAAAAGGACATGCACAAAATTAATCCAATATTATAAGAAAAATCATAATACATTAAATTAAATTAAAGTAAATACTAAATAAAATATTGCATATTTTAAAATAAATTTCTTACATCCCATATCATATTCGTAATATCATCACGAAGTTTTCGCATCTCGTGACATGACTCTCGAATGTTCGCATGATTAGATATTAAATGGTTGTTTTGTTCTTCTGAACAAAATGTTGTTCAACGATGTTAAAAATCATATCCGTCGAGTCATTCCTTCGAATATAGTTATGAAGGGTAAATGAAGCGTAGATATATGTCAATTTGGGATAAAGAAAGCGTATATAATAATTGGGATAAAGGAAGCGTAGATAATTTGGGATAAATGAAGCATATCTCCTGCAAGGGTAAAATGGGAACATTTTTAAACCGCTACTCAAAACATTACTATTAGTAGCGTTTAAAAAACCTAGCTTATTAGCTAGCTTATAAGTTTGTTTTTGGATTCCCAAACATGTCAAACTAAAAAAGCTCGAAAAAAACGTTCGTTTATATGCTAGCTGTAATTGGAGGTAATTTATGACCTATTAATTTTTTTAAATTACCAATTTGCTCCTGAATAAATAAAAAAACTAAAATATAACACACATGCCATATATATATATATATATATATATATATATATATATATATATATATATATATATATATATATATATATATATATATATATATATATATACTAGCTGCGTACCCGCGCAATGCGGCGGCGGCAAATAGTTTCTTTTCGGCAATTACTTTTTTGGTTTTAGGTTGCAGATGGGAGGGGGAGTTGGCAAATACGATAGTGATTAATTTCTTTTCGGGCAATTGATTACCTTTCCAACAATACTGGGGACGATAAATATCATAGGGTGTGGGTGGAGAGGGGCGTCGTTGAATAGTTTTTCTTTTTTCATGGTATATTCCGTTGGATAAGAAAACTGATTCGTTTTTTTTTTTTTTTTTTTTTTTTTTTTTTTGAAAAGTGGTTAAAAGACTGACGTTTTAGGTTAAAGTAGATGTACGTTATTGTTTTTGTTAAAAATAATTAAATATATGTTTTTGTTTTGGTTTAAAAATACAAATACGTTGTTGTTTTTCCTTAAAAGTTAAAGTATGTTGTTGTTTTGAATATGAACTTGAAATGCTTGATAGCCCATCAATAAATTAAAAGTTATTTAATGTGTATCCTAAGGCGGGTGTTGATTATGGACGAAATTGCCCCTGCAATTAAAGCCTTTGGGGATATCTAAGACTTTGTGGTTTAGACAATTATACCCCTGACATAATATTCATAAGAATTTCGATGCTTGGCTTTGAATTACCTTCGGACAAAATTACCCCTGGTTTAGACATTACAGTTAGACATTAGAGTTAGCAGGTGATTTGGTTTTCATTTGGCTGATTCGGCTTTGAAGCAAGTGGGAGTTGGCGGTGCAATTGAAGATTTCTCATTGGAATAGATTGTTACTTTCATTGTTTTGTTAATAATATAAACCCATACTTACAACTGAAACCCATACTCTATTAATAATATACTACCAAAGAAACCCATTATTTGTACGTTTTTGACATGCAGTTGCACAAAAACACTTCTTTAATGGGATATTTATCAAAGTTCATTCTCTTAATATAATAATAATAAGCAACTTTAGAGAGCATGCGTAACTCACTAAAGCAATATACTTAAAGAAGAGCTTTTCACAAAAAAAAAAAATTATTTACTGGTTTATAATAGCTTTAAAAATGTTTACAAAAAGATAATGAAAAGAGTTTTATATATGTGTTATATAAGGTATATATATATATATATTTGTTAGTGTTTTTATTATATAGTTTTTATTTTTGCACCAGGTATTCACCTATTAACAAATAATTAATAGAATTACAACATAAATGATTAGAAAAAACTATGAAAAGCGATACATTATTAATCTCCATTGAATGTGTCAAAGAAAAAACAATATTAAGAAAACTACCAAAATAAATTATAAATAAAGTTGGATTTGTTCTCGGTACAGATTAAAATTAATATCAAAGCAAAGCAAAGAAACGAACTTCAAATAGGAACCTAAAATAGGTTCATACTTTTATTTTATTGTCCATATCTAAAATACTTGGTATGGGTTTTTATGGATATTTGTATCCAAGTGGATATAGTTTTAGCAAAAAGGAAAACCAATCCTCACTAATCAAACTCAAAGCATGATCTTAAAGGAGTTGCACGTTGTCAAAGATTACAATAATTAAATAAAGTTCTAGTACCAAAAAAGAAAAGCCACGTATCACTTTTCTAGTCACACAGGTTTGTATTATTTGCAACTAAAATCAAAACTTAAACCAGAGTACACACTGCACACACAGGTTTGTATTATTTGCAACTAAAGTCAAATATAGAGAACCAACAATTGGTTTTAAGTCCCCTTCCAAATAATAGCAGCAAACTTTAGTACACATACTTATTAATGTCAAACGTCCTCAGTCCGTAAATTAAAAGCAACAAACTTTATGGCCCTCCCAATTAATGGCAAAAATCTTTTATATTCACAGTTAATATCAACCAACATTAACCAGGTTCTAGTTTTCAGCTTCATGATTACAATTCGGCGTATCTAATATACCTTCTGACTTGTGAGACTTCCAATCCAACAGCAAACCATGCTTGAATTCTGATTTTACACATCGAGAGTAAAGCATAAACAGGAGCAACATTAGTAACACAACTATAAAATGAAACAAATATTCAGAAAGAAAATATATAAAGGTTAAAATAGTCACGTCATTTAGGAAAAGGACCAAAATGATTATTAAACATCAAAATGAGGGACCATTACAAGGATATATCTGTCCATATTTGTGAGTACACCATTTTAAGGAGTCACCGGTCCAATAATTGCAGTTGTCTAGGGGTAAAATGTCAAAATTATCAATCTATTGTGCAGGGATAAAGATTACCATTTACTGCACTTAAACAAAGTACATTGCTATTTTTTGTATAAAATTTATTCTTAATAAATAAAAAATAAAAAGGAATAGAAATCAAACTAAGATGCTATATTAGACTATAAAATGAAAATGAATTGCTATTTATGAATTCAGATTTAGCTTTTTAAGATAACAGAATGTCAAAAAAAGTCACCAGCCCAGGATATTGCAAATTGTAGATTTAGCTTTTGAATACCATGTAATCACCTTCAATACATCCCCTGCAAAAGTACAATTTGGAAATTACGGTTTTTCCCTAAATATGACCATTGTATATTGTTGTTAAGTTCAAGTTAACCTAATAAATTGAAGCTCAATAAGGATGGCTGTGATTGTACTTACCATACCACTTGGCAAGCTCGCTGGAAGTCAGGGTGATCACATCGGGATTAGAATGTATATGAGCCTTTGAGCCTCTCAATTCCTGTTGCAACCACCAAATCTCTCGATACGAGCTGCAATTCCCTCTTTCTCCCTGCTATTGCAGATCCACATTTCAATATCGAGATTCGGGTTTGTCAGCTTATCTCATTACCTGTTTGTGTTTGATTACAAATGAAAACAATTATATGTTCACCTTCATCAAATGTAACCATTAATGCAAATATCATTCTAATACAACGCCAAGCAAGTTTAATTACAAATGAAAAAGCAAGTAACATCATAACAGTCTCTTCCCTTAGGCGTGGTACTGCTCTGATTGTACCAATTGTCCCTAACATCCTATATGAATAGAAAAAAACCATGACAACCTGGATTAAGATACGACAACACTTAAACCAAATTTACATACCTTCCAGACCTAAAACAGAAAACAGAGTAATCAGTAGCATATTGAAATTGTTAGGGCTCATAAAGTTGTAACAGATCTCAAACCACTGAATGTATACAAATATTAAATAAGCAAACCAAATACAATACTATTACCGTTAATGGAACTATAGAAGAAACAAATTATGTTATTACCAAAACAAAATAAAGAAACAAAGTATAGGTTAAAATATATAAGTCAGATACTCCATGTTGAAGTAAAAATAGCACTTTGCAGCCCAACCAATACTGAAATGCCAGATACACACACATGAACACACATAAAAAAAATATAACATGTTAGGGATCCAATAGAAAAATCAAAAAAGAAAATGGTAAGAAAAAATATAGAATCATAGCTTAAGACATTGGGAGGGAGGTAAGTTTCAAAAAGTTCAAAGTTTCAAAAATTTCAAAGTTTTCAAAGTTTTCAAATTTTGAAAATCCGAAAAACTTGGGCGGGAGCTAAGTTTCAAAAATTTCAAAATTTTCAAATTTTGAAAATACGAAAAACTTGGGCGGGAGCTAAGTTTCAAAAATTTCAAAGTTTTCAAATTTTGAAAATCCGAAAAACTTGGGCGGGAGCTAAGTTTCAAAAAAATCAAAGTTTTCAAATTTTGAAAATCCAAAAAGTTATGGCGGGAGCTAAGTTTCAAAGTTTTCAAATTTTGAAAATCCGAAAAACTTGGGCGGGAGCTAAGTTTCAAAAATTTCAAATTTTTCAAATTTTGAAAATCCGAAAAATTTGGGCGGGAGCTAAGTTTCAAAAATTTCAAAGTTTTCAAATTTTGAAAATCCGAAAAACTTGGGCGGGAGCTAGGTTTCAAAAATTTCAAAGTTTTCAAATTTTGAAAATCCGAAAAACTTGGGCGGGAGCTAGGTTTCAAAAATTTCAAAGATTTCAAATTTTGAAAATCCGAAAAACTTGGGCGGGAGCTAGGTTTCAAAAATTTCATGTCATATTTTTTGCTAGAATTCTAATAAACAAGTGATAATGAATTATTAAAAAATATAATTTTACATATGAACCTGGTATATAAGGGTAGAGGTAACCAAGTAAATCAGAGGAGTTTAAGTCAAAAACAGAAAAAAGCTCCCCATCACTGTGCCAGACTTCTACATCAACAACCTTTTCAAATCTTAAGCCTGCAAAATTGAATTTGAAATGTGTGAGTTTAATATTATTTTGATAATTCAAAAAGATCTTTGCACACTTTAAAAATCCCTGAGCAGAGAAGTTAATATCTGACAAATAAGGAGTGGTAGTGACAATTTCTTTACATTTTTGGTCCCACTTACACAAAAGTGGATTGGTGTTTCCATAGTTCTTGTCTTGAAACGAAAAAAAATACAAAAGTGAGTGCACATCTGACAAAAAAATAAATAAAATGAAAGTAGGTTGTTATTATTTCAGGTTTCTGGTTTTTACAGTGATTAGTCCATGTTCTTTCTGATTCCGGTTCAGGTTGTGTGGCTGAAAGTGGTTACCAGGGTCCTGAAGCTCGTCCTAACTGCCCACGTCCGATGATGTGTCACCAAGGTCAACCCCGGGTCTTGACTTAGGTGTCCAAAGGTGTTGCAATGCGACAAAAAGACACAAATGCCCTCCTCATCTTAAAATTTGAAAAAAGGCCGAGGAAGCTCGTCCAGTCCAATCAAGTGTCACAAAAGCACCAGGAATAAAAAAATACCTTGGACAGAGCTTGGCTAATCGAGATTCATCAGGTGGCGGATCAAGATTCATCAGGTGTCGGATCGAGATTCATCAGGTGTCGGATCGAGATCCAAACCAAAGCCGATCTTTAGGTGGAGGCGATTGGTCAGACTCCGATCAATGGCGGATTTAGGGATTCACACCATATGCAAGATGGGACGAAACTGGATACTATTATCTCCACTTGCATTCTCTCACACCATATTCCGCCGGTACCACCACGATCCACCACCATCCTTTCTGAAAATGAAACCTAAACCTAATTTGAATATCAAACCGAAATCTGAATATCAAATCTAAAGCTTAATCAGAAAATCAAACCCAAATCTAAACTCAAAAGCAAACAGAAATCGCTGAAACAAAAATCTGAAACACAAATCTTAAAAATCAAACCTGAAATGTAATCTGAATATCAAACCTAAACCCAAATTTGAAAAACAGTGCGATCCATATCAGGTGCAGTGCGATCCATACCAAATCAGGTGCAGTGCGATCCATTTCAGGTGTACAACAGGACCTTTGGTGCAGTGCGATGTTGGAGAGACGGCGGTTGGTGGTGGCGAGCAGATCCGTGTGGTTTCCAGCCAAGCGACCCGATCCAGCCAAGCGAGCAGATCCGTGAGACGGCGATTGTGCTTTAATCGGTGAATATCAGTTTGCATTTTGGTGGACTATGGACGTGAGGTTTCCAGCCAAGCGAGGAGATCCGGTGGTGGGCTGGAGCTTTTGGACGGTGAAGAGAGAATAGAGGGTGAGAGAGGATATTGTCTAGGTTTGTATTTTGCTGATGGTTCTTTGAAAGTGAACGGTGGGGGAGAGAAAAAGAGCGAGAGAGAGAATAAAAAAGAGAGAGGTACTTATTTTTTAGAATAGGTAGGGTGCAACCAGGCTGGCAATCCAGGGTCATACGCGTGAACTGTATTTCCTCACCCGGCTAAGAAAGAATATGTGCATTAAATTGTTGTACTGTCTTAAAAATTAAGACTTTTGTGTTGAAAGGGGTTGTAATTTATATATGGTTTATAGTATAGTATATATATATATATATATATATATATATATATATATATATATATATATATATATATATATATATACTAGGTTATAAGCCCGTGTTAAACACGGGGTGGCAACTTAAAATTTTTTTGTGTGAAAGAGAAATTAAATTTGATTTTTTGGTTGAGTTTCGCATATTTATAATATGGTAATTCATTTTGATTTATTGCGGTTAATAGTAACCTTTTTTGGTTTTGAATATCAAATGGAAATGTACTTTGATTTTGTTCATATTAAAATAGTATTGTACTTCTTGATATTTTATTTAAGTTTATAGTTAGTTAGCATAATTGATCGCTACTTTTACAAATATGAATAAATGGTAATTTGTTTTGTTATAATTAAAAAATCAATGGTAATTTGTTTCAATACAAAATCTTAAGCACCTATATATATTCATCTATTTATTTTTGTATATAATTTTTATTAATTGTTGGATGGTATTAAGGGGTTACAAATAATATGTGGTTAAATTGGCATTAATTTTTGTTTATGACTTTCACTTTAACACCAAGACACAAATTCCTAAGGAAGACATAATTTTTGTGTATAACATATATACTTCAGTTGATTCTTCCATCTAATGAACACTTTCAATAACATACATAATATATTTTCCATACAACATTTAATGGACTATTTTGCCATCAATTAGTGTCTATATGAAATACAGAATATACAACTAATATATTAAAAGCTTAAGAAACGTTAAAAGTAAATAAGTAGAATTATATATGTATTCATTTATTTGTGAATATTTTCTATTTACTTTAAATTTGAATTAGAAGTATTAAACTTGCCTTTATTTTTCTTTATCCTTATTTACTATTGCAATCCTTTCACACTTTCATTTAAAAGCAAATAAAACATTTTTCGCTGCAAAACGTAAAGTGATTAATTCTTATTTCACATGTGATATTTTTTACATTTTAAATTTGAATTAAACACACTTTGATCCCTAACTATTTTTTTCTTTATTGTCAAACTGCACACGTGAAAAAAAAAGATAAAAATTAATCATGTTGACTATTCTCTGCTGCTCCACGAACATCAAAAAATTTATCAGTTATCACATTTGTAAACAAACTTTGTACTCGATCAATAAAATTTTAGTGATGTGCTTTCCCTGCATCTAAACACATAGCATGCACAAAAAAAATTAGAAACAACAATTGAATTCAATCTCATTGCGAAATACCTTACGTACAATTATAGCATAATTACATTAAAGCCAATTATAATTATTAAACATCCTAGCCCAAATAAATACAAAACTGGTTCATCATTTTCACAAATGAAATTACAGAAAATGAAATTACAATGTTCTATCCGATGGCCATGAGCATTGAAAGTACAACCCTAAATAAGATAATAGTACAATGGGTAGGATAAATAGTACAATGCTATATTATGCAATCATCTTTAAACTAAAAGATTGTCATAAGCTTCTTTGAACAAAAAGATGACACCTGCATTCACTTCACTGTTTATATGTATCTCAACCAAAGTACAAAATCAGCCTTTTGATGCAACAGAACTTACATGAAATTTACAACCTACAATGCACAATGTACTAACAAATAGAGCACAAAGCAAGATGGCACATGTGTCATCGAAGAGCAGGCAATAGGGTCAAAGTCATAACACAGTGCCATTTAAGCAACCAAAAGAAATTTATATCCAAGTCATCACCAAGTGAAATTTCACATCAAGAGTCTGAGTGTGTTCGTGGACTTCAATTTGACAAAAGTTGTGTATGATTCCACCATCATCAGTGCTTACATACATAGAGGAATATAATGAAATGTAAATACCTGGATAGAACTTCTAACAAAAGAAAAGAGGAAGTCATATATATATATATATATATATATATATATATATATATATATATATATATATATATATATATATATATATATATATATATATATATATCCTAAAATAGTCATAAAATATCTAATTTACCCAAATTCTAATTTTTAACATTTGTTTATATATTATAATATTTCTTATATTGTAAAAACAAAAGAATTGAAGAACGTAAATAAACGACAATATTGCCCTTATCCTAAACTTCTTAACCGAAAAGGCCAAACCAAATCTTCATCAACAGCAATCATCCTCCATCAACGACAACATCATCTCACCTCCTCCTTCTTGTCCTCTAGAACTCTCGTCGGTGTTAATTTTGTTGGATTAGGTGTCTAAGCCATGACTAATAATTAGTATGTATCTAATTAATAGTAGCATAATCCATTTGAGTTGCCCTCATAACTAGAGGTTTGGCAGAAAGACCAGGAGAGAGAAAGATTGATTTATTATATGATTAATAAATCAATAGAAATTAAATAAATAGTTTATTAATATATTAAAGTGATAATATATTAATTAGAAACTATATTAATTAATTAGAAATTAATCTGGAATTAATTAGAATTAATTTGGTGATTAATTTAATTAATTAAAGGTGCATGGGCTAAATAGTAATTATTCAATAGTTGAGTAGTGACAATTGAGGAAGGTTAGTGATTTTCGAAATCTATATATAGATATATATAATTTCGAAATTCATATATATAAGAGATAAATGTTTGAATTGATAAGATAAAGGTTTATCTTGATTTGAATTCAAAAAATGTTTATCTCTAAGGTTTATCTGGTTATCATTTGAAACCTATAAATATGGAGCCCCATAGCCCGAAATTTCGTGATTCTCTCTTCCCCATCTCTCTCTGGATTTCGCCAACTTCATAGCCTGGGTGTGACTTCATTTGAGGCAGGACACTTGTGCTGCTTTGCTTCCAAGAAATCCTAAAAGGTTAGTTTTTCTGTTTTATTTCTTTTAGTTATTTTCTTGTGGCCTTTAGGAATTTATTATATGTTCAATTAGAAGAAAACATAGATCCTTATAGGTTGCATGTGAACTTAGGGTTTTAGTTCATAGATTTGCATAAAACCCTTCAGTGGTATCAGAGCTTTTGTTTGTTTTCTTATTGAATTGCTGTAATAGTTTTTCCTAAAATTTAGGGTTTATTGTTTCTAAACCCTAATTGAGGCCAATCGATTTTAGGGTTAGGGTTTTTGAAACCCTAGCCCCTCCCCATATAATTTTCGAAAATAGCCTAGGGTTTTAGAAGGTTTTCTATTGTTTGGTAACTTTAAATTATTTAATAATTAGATAACCTTAAACCCATTATTTGATTTTCGATTTTTAGGGGGTTTAAGATAGGTTTAAATTAATTTGATTAACTTGTAATACCTATCTAAATTTAATTAATTTAATTAATTGTTTAATTAAAGGATAATTAAAGATTTAATTTAATTTAAATTTAATAGCCTTAAATTTCGAAAAATTAAAGGATAAATCTAGGAATATTTTAAAAGTCTAAAATATCCAAATTTAATTAATTGTTTAATTAAAAGACAATTTAAAGGTTTAATTTAATTTTAAGTTTAATAGTTTAAATTCCAATAAATTAAAGGATAAACCAGAAACATTTTAAAAGGTTTAAAATTCATCTTATATATTATAATTAAAAGTTAATATTATATGTATAAGATTTAATGGTTAGTCAAATCAATAGTAGGCCTCATTTACGAAGCTGATCTATAAAGTGGGTATAAGGAGACTGCCTATAAAATGGCAGTCTAATGGGTGTCCACTCTCACCCACAGCTCGCCTGATTAGTGGAGGGTCGTTTGCCGAACGGGTTTGATAGGACTGCCTAATCTCATTAAAAGTAGAATGATATTATTCAAAGTACTGGAACAACTTAATAAAACCCAAATCTAGTTACTTTAGGAAAAATGTGAATTGGTGCTAATCCATGAAATTGCACATTGCGCTTTATGAAACATTGGTGGAGCGTGTGTGGTTTACCGGCACACCAGTAGGGGTTCATAAAGAGTTGCAATGGGTTTCTCGAGTGTTATAATTGTTGATGGAGCGTGTGTGGTTTACCGGCACATCAATTAGAGATGGTAATTGACCCGAGAGTACCAAGCTAATTTGCATGGTTATTCACATCTAGTTTGTGATCCTCGGCATCCCAGTCACAAACAGTGGAGCACATCCGAGATTAAACATGCCATTGAAAAGTTCAATGAATCTCAACAGATCTAGGAATTTCATAAGATAAAATTGATAAGTGTTTATCTACCTTAATGACCATTATGTTGTGATTACGGCATCCCTCTTCACACCATAGTTGGGGTATTTTGGATCCTAGCCTTAATAAATAATAAATTAGGTAATTATTTAAAAGGACCAATTAAACTAATAAATTATGTTTCTTTTATAGATGTCAAGTGTCAATTCTCCTCCTTCTCCTCCTTCACCCATTTCTGAAAGCATTAGAATGCATCTGCTGAATATGGAAAGGCTTACTGGACTCAACTGTAAGGAATGGCTTTGCAATTGGAGACTGGTTCTCGTCATTGCTGGCAAGCTTCATCTCACCAAGTATCCGATCCCGGTTCCACCGGAACAAGTCATTATAAAAGGTTCTTATGATAAACATAACTTATTAGTTGATGAATCCAAAAAGATTCGTGACCTCATGCTATTAACCATTGACCCCGAGTTCCGCAAGGATTTTGAATCCTTGGGGCCATATGAGTTAATGCAACTGGTTGAGGAAAAGTTCCAAAAACCAGTTGAAGAGGAATGAGCTAGGATCTTCAAAAGACTTGCAGAGTGCAAGCTAAAAGAAGGAAGTAGTGTCAATTCGCATGTTCTTCAGATTGAAGCGTACATAGGCGAATTGTACAAACTTGGTTATTCCATGAGTCAGGAGATGAGTGTTAACATTCTACTCGCTTCGCTGACTAGTGAGTACGATCTGTTCATTCAGACGTATAGAAAGGAAGACCAGAAAAAGGCCTTCATGGAAATGCGTCCACTGTTGACTTTATACGAGTCAGTCTTGGACAGGCATAGCTCCAATGGCTCAGCTACTTCTGTATTAAGTCCAGTGAAGAGACGTAACAAGAAACGGTCGAGATCGTCTGGACATGTCTCAAACTGGGAATCCACTAAATCGGATACAGTCACGAAAAGATTGGAAGACACTCCAAATCTTTTGAAAGCTCAGGTATATCTAAAAACCTCAAAACTCCTGTTCCAAGATTTCTTGATACATAATGTGATAGTCACATTTTGGTTTGTATGCAGGGAATAAATAAGGCACGGGACTCTGGCGCATAGGAGCACATTTGGATCGGATCTCCAGCTCGTGCAGTTTTGAAGTTTAGATAGATATTAAAATATTGTTATTAGTCTTTAGATGCGTTTTGACATTGTCTGTCATATATTACATTGTTCAAGGATTTTTGTTTTTAATAAAATTGTCAATTTTCTTTTAACACCTGTAGTCTGAAATTGTCCTTGAAATGTTATATGAATGTGTTGAATGTATGATTGGTAATAACTTGAATGTTGATGCATCCAAAGTGTTTGGATTCAAGAATTGTGTCATTTATGATTGTTAATACAAATGTTATAAGAATCAATTCAACCAAAGGTCCAGTTGGACATGGCTTTGGAATCATTTGGCTTAAAGTTACTTGATGAATTGAGTTCTAAATGTGTCAAGAAATGAATCACCCAAAGATCCAGTTGGACAGGATTTTGGAATCATTTGACTTAGAGTCACATGATGATTAAGTTCTTCATGAAGCACATATGGCAAGAAATGAATCACCCAAAGATCCAAAGGATAGGATTTTGGAATCAGTTGACCTAGAATCAAATGATGATTGCAAGTCTTGAACAAAATTAGAAAAGTCATAAAATTTACATAGAGATGTAAAAGACGTCAAGACCATGAGCAACGGACACATCAATTGATGTGTATTGCCCTAATCTTCAAATACAACACAATTGTTTATACTTCACGATATTTATCATTCAGTATGACGAATATGACTTCGCTTATCGGGATAAGCGATTGAATTGAAACCTTGAACAGTTCAAGGACTTCAAAGGAAGTACAAGTTCCACATAACCTGAGAGATGACATAAACTGAGAAAAATGTTTCACAATTCATTCTTTTCCAAGAACATCAATAGTTATAATGTGTCTTAGGGAAGATGATGGAGCATTGGTCGAAATAGTTCGCTCCTCGATGTATGAGATACATTGCCAATTAGTTTCCAATAAGTTGAATATTATACCAGTCAGTCCTGAATGAGTTCAGGATTAGCCAAGTGAAAGAACCTTTAGTCATCACTAGGCTTGGAGCAGAAATCAGATTCCTGTTTTACAACTGACATAATCTCCTCTTGCCTAGTAGTATTGATCACCATCATAAGTAGTTATGATAAGGGTGACATACCAATTGGTGGTAAAACACTATAGTTGGTACGAATTTACAATCCGACAACTTGGAAGCATTGGTGAGCCCGGTTGCTGCCAAACAAGAGAACATTAAGGCGAGACACAGTCTATGTGAAACTTTGATTGATTTTACACCTGGTCTAAAAACCAGTGCGAGTAACTGAATCATCAAAAGAAAGCAACATGGACAGATACATACCTTCAGAATATCTGGTTGAGTGAGACGATACTCAGAGTCAAGTAATTGATTCCGGGAGAAGCACTCTCAATAGAAGATGAAATCTGAAAGGATACTGCATGGCACATTTTGAATCGTTAGTAGAGCACGTGTGGATCACCGGCACACTAATAGAGGCTCACAAAGAGTGTCCTAGTATAGAGGTACATGATCCCGGGATTACCCCACGGGCATCTCGCAAGAAAGGACATTCAGATTCTAAAAAATATGCCAAAGGACTGTTTTGAGAAAGAACTGAAAGAGTTCCATTAAGATGTCAGAAAGTTTTGGATTCTCAAAATGTGCCAAAGGTCCTGGATTTTGTGAATAGTCCATAACCGTGTCAAAGCCAGTGGGAGTGTTGCTATTTTCTATCTCCATATGTGGATTACATACTGTTTCTAGGAAACGTCTCTTTTCATTACAAAGTGTAATGACTTGGTGTTAGGAGACGGATCGCTATGAAAGACTTAATAGAAATACGGCATACTCAGGTGGTTGTAAACGTCTATGAGATAGATCCAAACTCTGCCAAGATGATCTTGATGAGATTCAAAATGCATAGCCCTAGGAAAGGGTTTTCCTATAATTGCAAAGTGTTATGACTTGGCATGAAAGAAATAAAGAAGGTGCAACATACTAACGTAATTCACAGACATCTATTGGATAGATGAAATCACCAGCATAGACCTAGCCATTGTAAGCATGATCTTGATAAGATTCAATATGCATGAGAAGAGTCTCCGAAAGGAAATTGTTTTTCGAAAATCATGACACAAGGATTATAAATAATCTTTGGATTCCAAAAGGGTTTGGAATAAGATTAGATCGAGTTCCACAAGTTTCTTGGATAGATCAGAATGTCATGAACATATCTTGATGACTTGATGTTTAGGGCATAGTAAGTTGGATTCAGGACATAGTCTGGCTGAGAATACTGGATGGATTGTTTGAACTCACGTGAGAATTCATTGGGAAATGATTGGGGTGAAAGTAATAGTAATAATTTGAAAGATTTTTCAAAGTGGTAATCATTAACATCAGGACATGATGTTAAAGGACTTCATGGTTAAAGAATCTCGTTGGTATTCTGATGGAGTGTGTGTGGCTCACCGGCACATCATAGCACCTCGAAATAGTCTTAGGGTGCAGTCAAGTAGACTAAAGACACCAGAACAATAGGAAATCACAGTACACATTACCAGAATGGAGTTAGGAGAGAAATAGACATGATAACATATTGAGATGTTATCGGAAGAGAATCCAATTGGATCATCTGCAATAAAGTGTATAAAGATACTTTGGATACATAGAAAGAGTGAAAGGTTCATAAAGACATAGCTATAAAATTAGAATTGAAAGTTTAAAAGAAATCTTGAAACCGATAATAGTTTATGACAAGGTCCGACTTGGTGATTACCTAGTGGAGACTTGGTAATAAGCAGGAGTAGCTGCCAGTCAGATCCTTATGTTTTGCTTTCGCATCTTTTACTTCCCGAATAATTTAATTATTCAGAAAGGTCTACAGTCGCTCATACTTTGGAAGTGAGTATTGAATCAAGACTGTCATGAATTGGTTGTAGACTGTCTAAGGAGTTAGACATAGCAATAGGATTGCTACAACATTCATGAGTACTTAGAAATAGAGATTTGAGTATTGGATAAACCCACGCTCAATAGATTGCTTCATGGATTATATCACAAGCAATGTTGAGACGATAATATCTTATGATCTTGAAGTGGAGAGATATGAGTTATAATTTACAAATGCAGTTGTTCATTGATAATACGAAAACGCATCGGTAACTCGATGTTATAAAACGTGTTGTTGAGAATGATTTGATTGGTGAAAGATATAAGCATATGAGTCGAAGCTTATTCGTTCCTTGGGCCGGATGGGAAACAGATATCTGTAGGCCTCTCGATGATTTTGAAGTTGACTAAAGTGCTGGCCAGCCTGGACTAAATTGATGTGTTCAATTAGAAGTCCTAAAGTCATAAGCAGAATCGAATATTGGGAAACAGAGTATCAGACAGAGATTGATCTCAATCCATGTCTCGTGTCTGAAAAATATCTTGTTGGACGAAGAATCATATGATCACTTATCTATGGACAGAACTGACTGGGTCAGAGTTCGGCAGCAGTTTCTAGGAAGCTACAGTTTGCTGATTAATTAGAGGTTAAATTAGTAATTATAGTCATAGACTTATCCAAGTGGGAGACTGTTGGATTAGGTGTCTAAGCCATGACTAATAATTAGTATTTATCTAATTAATAGTAGGATAGTCCATTTGGGTTGCCCTCATAGCTAGAGGTTTGGCAAAAAGTCCAGGAGAGTGAAATATTGATTTATTATATGATTAATAAATCAATAGAAATTAAATAAATAGTTTATTAATATATTAAAGTGATAATATATTAATTATAAACTATATTAATTAATTAGAAATTAATCTGGAATTAATTGGAATTAATTTGGTGATTAATTTAATTAATTAAAGGGGCAGGGGCTAAATTGTAATTATTCAATAGTTGAGTAGTGACAATTGAGGAAGGTTAGTGATTTTCGAAAACTATATATAGATATATATATATATAATTTCGAAATTCATATATATAAGAGATAAATAGGTTTGAATTGATAAGATAAAGGTTTATCTTGATTTGAATTCAAAAAAGGTTTATCTCTAAGGTTTATCTGGTTATCATTTGAAACCTATAAATAGGGAGCCCCATAGCCCCAAATTTCGTGATTCTCTCCTCCCCATCTCTCTCTGGATTTCGCCAACTTCATAGCTTGGGTGTGACTTCATTTGAGGCATGACACTTGTGCTGCTTTGCTTCCAAGAAATCCTAAACGGTTAGTTTTTCTGTTTTATTTCTTTTAGTTATTTTCTTGTGGCCTTTATGAATTTATTATATGTTCAATTAGAAGAAAAAATAGATCCTTATAGGTTGCATGTGAACTTAGGGTTTTAGTTCATAGATTTGCATAAAACCCTTCAAATTTGTTGGTCACATTATTTCCCCCTTCTTCCTTCTTCACCTTCCGCCATCCGCCAATCTATTCCACTCTCTGCTTCCGGTACCCTAGCCGACGACCTCCAACACCACCACCGTTTAATGATGAATACTAACCTTACCCTCCCCTTCGGCGACCTCTACTTCCGTGTTTTTCTCACTACGTGTCACAGGTTTTGAGAAACATGGAAATAAATTGAAGGTGGTCTGAATCGAATTAAACCATAGAGGAGGCTAACATGCGTGTAGATCAATCTATGAGTTTTATTGGACATAGATGCAGTTACCCTTCGTGCCAAACTGATTGCGCCTGCATTTATTCTTCTAATTCTTAATTCAAAATCCTAGCTTTAAAAATCATGGCGGAAATGTTAAATCTTATATCAATGAAATATCCGAATTACATGATATCTTTTAAATTTTTGTCTTTTAATTTCCGCACTCGTCTTTATAATTTATTTATATTCTGCAATTTGACATTTCAAGTAATTTATATTTTTCGTATCGTTCCTTTACATTTTCACACTTTATTTTTATATATTCGTTTATTGTTGAGGGAAAGATCCCCGACCCCAAACTTTCGAGTTTTCTTTTTAATTTCCAATAGGTTTTAGACCCAACATGTTTAAACGATTTAAATAACATTAGTACTATAAAACCAGGAAATCATTACTTCCTTTTCAAATCATGAAAAACATAATTCACGATTTATTTCTTATCAATAATTGGATTTATACGGGTTTCCCCGTATCCCTTTCCTTACCCGGAATATAACCAATCTTTTCGTGAGGGAGTGCTAGTTCCCTCTCCCTTCATGGAGTAGAACACATTTATCCATAAGGGCGTACTGACGACAACTACTTCGTGACGGGAGGTACGATCCCAGTAGTGTCTTTTGACCCCCTTCTCGCGGGTAAGGTCCTAGTCTGGACATCATTCTCTAACACATTATTTCCTTCACACTCATCACTAGCTAAACACATAGTAGTCATCCAATACTCATATCAAGCATCATGCAACATTTAAGGATATTCATAGTTCACACAAAACATCATTCACAATAAAAGTTCTAGAATTCATTAAATAACTCATTTAAACAAAAAAACTTGGTTGTTGTGTACCTTGGAAAAATCCACATGTACTCAACTCGGTAGCTAGGTATGTCTAGCAACATTAATCCAGTAACTCTTGTCTTTATTTACTTCCAAAATGTCCTTCAATCTCTATTAATTTAATAAAAGATTAGAACTTATTACACAACTAAAAATACCAAATTGGTTTAAACGTTCTCAAACTACTTCTAAGTACATCTTATTCCATTCCAACGATTAAACATGCTTTACAAAAACTTTAAGCTCAATTTTACCAATTTTACCCTTTTTGTCCCAAATTGACTAAATGTGAAATTCTTTGGTTTAACAAGTAATTCAAGCTATATCATAGTTGTAACATGCTTATAAAACAATACCAATTGCTTAGATGTCAAAACATCTCCCGTTGATCTCTTTTATATCATTTTGACTAATCTAAGCCACTGAAGTTTCTAAAAATAGTAACCATTGTGAAATATGATATCTTCCGTTCATTTGAAACCAATACATTCCCAACACTTAATAAAATCACTCCAATTAGATTCTACGTTCTCAGTAGTGTTATTATTTTTTTGCAAATACCAAATTGTCCCCAAAAAGGTGGGAATCCACAATTCTATTCCAAAACCAATATACGTAATAAACTTCTAAATCACCTTTATAAATCACAATAATTTGTATAATTACCATAATATGTTCCAATGGTAGATTTTGATAAAATCCCCCTTCTCTTTTAACTTAAAGCATGAATTCCAAGATTAATATTTACTTTTTATTGTATATGAAGTTCATATAATGCAAATTACAAGATAGTATCATCAAATCACTTGTATTAGAACAATCTTTATCATTTTTAAGCATACTCTTATTAAGAACTAACCTCTCATAACCTTGTGTATCATGTATTTTCACATTACAAATCATAACATCAAGAATTCATCCTCTTTCTTTCATGCACCCATATCCCTATATTAAACAACGATAAATATCATCCTTTTTTTTCTAACATACGAACATCCAATTTCATCTCAATGCAACATTTTGACCAACAAAAAAGTCAACTCAGTGACATTCAACCAAAAACAATAATTATTTGTGTGTTTGATGCATGCATTAGCTTTCTAAAATCAATTATAACAATCATCTCAACCAAATTTCAATATGCAAATGAAATCCTAAGCAAATTTCAGACTCTAAGATCATATTTTAAAAATTAGCTTCAGCTTTGTTCCAAATCTGAAATTGAAGTGTTTAGGGCTATTGGTGAAAGAAGTTAGACCTTAAAACCTTCCTTGACCACCAACACCACTGTCGGAACTCGCTGCCGCTGCCGGTCGCCGACGTATCACCGTCATTTCCTTCCGACAGCAGCCTGTTGTCGCTGCTCCAATACCTTTCGATTTAACTTTTTCTCTTATTCTTTTCCCTTTCTGAATATCGATGTTTCTCTGATTCTTTCGGTCTCTCTCTCTCTTTCCCAATTTCCAATCTCACGAATCGCTCTTCTCTCTCGTTGCATACGACGAACATGCACACACACATCGGTGAGATGTGTGTGTCGCACCCTGTTTTCCAATCCTTTTCCCGAAACTTCATTTTGACGGTAATTTTCTTTTGAAGCATATCAGACCAAATGGGAAATGGATTAAAATCAGATTTTTGACATATTTTAAAAATTAGCTTCAGCTTTGTTCCAAATCTGAAACATTGGTGCCATATGCGATACACTCCACCCCCTCATCTTCTCCTATAACCTGAGAAACATTTAAACTGAAACAGTAAGCACAAAGCTTAGTGAGTTCCCCAAGATACCATATGATCTATCAAACATCAGACAACAAGAAATGGCCCATAGGATTTCCCTTGAGCATTTGACTCCTGAAATCTGAACACCCACCAAGCTCCTAACTTAGTACTCCTGCAGATCACCTATGTACGACTTACGGGCAGACCGTGTACCGTCGATCCTGCTAGTCATAAGAACGCATCCTATGACTGCAATCAACAAGCAGACTCGCATATACCAACACACACTCTTAATCTATCAGGTATCATACACATGCAACCTAATATAATGTGTAGACTCTTAATCTAGGGTTTTGTGTACATAAATAGGGTCTATGGCTCAAGATTCTAGGGTTTTGCAAAAGCGGCGATTAGCGGTACTAACTGCAACTTTCTCGTGCACAACTTAAGTCAGAATAACGACGCTAACTTCCTTAGCTAGAGCTGCTATCTTCTGAGTTTAATGGGAAAAGGAGATGGGAGGGTAACAAAGTTTCATAATTGTTTAAAAAACATCATTCAACGTTGTTTAGTACATAAAATACCAATAATCTATAACATATGTGATATGTACACATATGACCATTAAAGTTATCATTTTGTTAAGAAAAACATTTTTGCATATTTGAACATAGTAGGTTTTAGTCCAGTTTTACTCCGTCCATAACTTATAATTAAGGAAAATAACTTAGGAGGATAACAAAAGTTTCAATTGTACAAAAACACCATTTAATTTTGTTTAGTATAAAAATACCAACAAACTATAACATTTGTACACACATATCAGGATTAAAGATACAAAAAAACAACCTTTATATCATCGGCTATTATATCATCAACTATAGTAGGTTTTAGTCCAATTTCCTGTTCAAACTAAAAATCATGGATAAATATCATTTACATGAATTTTAAGGGTTTATCACATGGCTTCTCCCTAACTTACCCCGATTGGAAGACTTGCACATGAAATTGGGGTTTGTCGGTTTTCATGTTCGAATCAAACACCATGATAATGGCAGGTGCACTGAATGAAAAGTTCCTCAATGTTGATCTTTACCACAAAGGGCCATTTTCCCCTCAATCCCATATGTAATTCGAGTCCACCCACAAACGTTTGTTATTGAAGTATATTTTAGAAGCATGGGTTTCAAGGAGTTTATCTATTACCTTCACAAATTGGCTAGGGATATGTGTACCAATGTCTAGTGGCAGTATTGGAAAATCGATCCCTCAGAGATTGTTTGAGAAAAGTTAGAGATGATAATGATTTTATAAGGTTTCTTGATTTTGGCTATGATAATGGTGTAATAATTAGTATGTACATTGATCGAAACAAAGAACCATGAAGACAATGCCGCGGTTATTCCAATAATGATGTTGTGATAATGATGTAGACCTGGTCATTTCAAATGAATTATTAACAGATCATGAAGATGACGACGATGTTATACCAATAAAGAATTTTGGTGATCCATTTTAGAGCCATAAAAATGTTATTATAGCAAGAGGTAAGGGTGCTTTTTTGAGCAAAATGATAAATGGTCATATGTATACACATGTTATCGTTTGTGGGTATTTTTTTACTAAACAAAGTTGAATGGTGTTTTTTGTTAATTTTGAAACTTTGTTACCCTCACTTGTCATATTCTCTAATTATAGATTATTGACCGCCAAATTGGACTAAAACCCACTATATCCGGTCATGTAATTGTGTTTTTCGAACAAAATAATAACTTTAATGGTCTTATGTGTACAAACCTTATAGATTGTTGGGTTTTTTGGGCTCAAGAAAAGTGAATAGTGCTTTTTATACAAATTTGAAACTTTGTTATCCTGTGGAGTTATTTTCTCAGAGTTTCATTATATGAGTACGGATATCATTGATTTGGATACATGTTACTTACGGGTATTGGTAAAAAAACCCCATGTGATGTGACATGTGTGTGTGAGAGTCAACTCACACAACACACTCACCTACACACATTGAGGGGGTTTTTTTAAGATCACCCGTTACTAAATGGGAAGAAATCAAGTGTTTGACTTTGTGGATATACACCCAAACTTATTATTGTCTAAATTGATCTTCCATTTGGGCTTTTTTATGATGTAAATGTGATTATCAACACATATCTACGAAGGAATGAAAAAGTTATTACAAAATTTATTATCTTGGAAGAAGATTGTCTGAAAAGACAAAAGTTTCAACAAAGTTGGTTACATGTATGAGTAAAAGTCAATAAAGTATTAACCTGTACTAGGACTAATGCCACGGCCATGTCGTTCCAACGTATTAGTAAAAAGCTGATTTACTTCAGCCACTAGATCTTCTTGAGGGCAAACTAGTAATCTTTCCATCCTTTTAGCCCCAAAAGTAAATGCACTGCGTATTCTGTAAAAATTACCTGGAAACAAGATATTACATATGTATCATAAAACATGGCAACAAGACTTTATGGAAACTATTGGCATATATAATAACAAGAAAAAATTAAGTATAAATACCTTTACTGATACTTCGGCATAGATTATTGGTCGCACGGAACGGATCAATAACATTAAAATGTTGGCGATCAAAAATTTCCTGTCGGTTGTCCTGACCATCAGGAAAAAGTGCATCAGACACAGAGTTACAAGTAGTAAGAAATACTTCTTTAAGAAGCAACTCTCCACTGTCCAAACGAGGAGGCTCCGCTACGATTTCATTAAAAATCTCGGCATCAGCAGAAAGTCCAACATTGATTAAATCTCTCAATAATATTATTGAGTAGAAGCTAGAAAAATCATACACTATTTATTACCTGTCACATCTGGAAGTGAGAAAATTGACACAGGACCCCATAGGCTAACACAATAACAGTCCCAATTGAATATACTAAACAACTCCAGAAAACGGTAAAGTACCTGTGCAAATGCAATGACAACTTTCATTGTTAAAAACAGATCCAAGTATGTATGTATGCATGAAGGGTAGGTTTGTAAATTGTAAATTAGACAACCTCAAGAGGACCAGCAAAATGATTGTTGTAAAGATGGAATATGTATACAACCAATATCCCAAGGGCATAAGCTGATATGAGCTCATTATGACTACCGAGTCTCGACTCATAGTAACACCAGGCTTTGATCAGTATAATGCTACGCTTAAACAAACCGTTCTGGTTTATCAGAATATCAGCCTCCTCAAGAAAGCAAAGATTGCATAATCCTCCAAACTGATTAAAGGCTATATTTACCGCAATGTTGTCAACAACACATTTTATTATCTTCTCCTGTAGTTTTTACACACGTAAGGAAATTAGCCTGTATAAAAGTCAAAGAAGAAGATTAAATCAAGGTAAAAAGTAGCATACTTCTGCTTGAATGTACTGAACCTCCTTCACAAGAAATTCGGCATTCTGATTATTCTCCTCGGTCTCCAACATATCACGGACCTCACTAGGCAACGACTCTCTCAAGTTTGAACTTTTACTGATGACTGTTAAGTTAATATCTCCATCAGGTAGATACGTCTTAAGGGGGAAAGACCCAAAAGTAAAAACCTGCAACACAGAAAGGAATCAGAGGGACAGAAATATATACTCCTAAAAATCATGAAAACACGATTAGAAGAACCGGCCACCTGGCAGGTGAAGGAATTCGTAATATGTTTTTGTACATAATCAGCAACAGCATTCCTGCGTTCTTCTGATGCCTGATTGGGTTGTATGCAGGCGATAAGCTCTGTGGTTCTCTCCTCCGCCTTTAACCATCTATCTGAGTTCAAACTGTCTATCAATGGACGTGGACGGGTAACTAGCCCATTTGGCAATACGTCGCCCATGGTACTCCACTACACTGGTGAGTGGATCACCGAGTCAAAGTTCCAACTTGTTAATGTTCCCCAAAATGTTGACTGCAAAAACGAATCAGTTTTCGGATCAGAAAGCATGTAATTGCATGGACATAAAGAGTAAAGACGCACTAAAAGTGTAGGAGCAACCCGTAACAGATTATGCACTAAAGGTGGGAACTTTGATTTGAAATAAAGAAGGTTTGTGAAGGGCGAATCTTTTGTCAAACGCAGAAACAATTTCTTTCCGGAACAAAGGTATAAGCAACACTTCGAGCACAAACTACTCGGGAAGCTCAAACGATATACAGAAAATATGATCACAGAGATCGGTAAAAGGATGGTCAACAAAACCGTAAACACCAAACGGGATATATTTGATGCCAATCAATCTGAGAGTCAACGAGAAATCTCAAACAAATATATTGGATAAGAACTGAACTAAGAAACAATCAATGTGGCGGTGTGTTTGGTGGGACCGGGAGTACCAATTGTGGGAGGTTTTGCACAGATTGACGTTGCCAATTTTATGACGTTTTTAAGGTATTTGAGATTGTGTAGGAATTAACTTAGGCTGCAGGGAGTGGTGACCAATGGCTAAAGGATAGCCAAGAGGTTTTTGTGGCCCAGCCTATGATTGACAGGTATTGACCATTTTGTAGGCAGTGGTTGCCAATGGCCAACGAAATTTTTTTTAATTAACTTAATTAAAATTAAATTAAAATTAATCATAAATATTTTATTTAAATAGAAACGTTACTAGACACGACAAATAAACTAATAATTAACTTAATTAAAACTTAAAAAGACTTAAACAAACCACTTAAAATAACTAAAAATTACTAAAACACCAAATAAAATAACTAGATATGATCATCATCAGAAAATTCATCGTCGTGTATGACGGGCGGTGGCACATTCAGATCAAGATGATTTAGCGTCCAAAGATGATCGATTAAATGGCGACGAAGATCCCCATGAATTGTGGAATCGTGCACTATTTGAACCCTTTGACGGTATCCTGGAGTCCCAGGTGCATGTGCTTGTCTCGGGGGTATGATCTCGTTTTCATCGTATTGGCATATCGCGCGTCCTTCGTGTTCAATTATCATATTATGCAAGATCATACATGTATACATCACCTTCTACATAGTTGATTTATGACGAAAGAGTGCTGGTTTTGAAATTATATGGAAACGTTTCTTCAATACACCAAACGCTCGCTCGATATCCTTCCGTGCTCTTTCTTGAGCTCTTTTAAACCTTTGCCTTTGAGGGTCACTCGGACAAGTCAACGTCTTAACGAGAACTGAATGCTCAGGATAGATCCCGTCCACAAGATAATAGCCATATCGATATTCTGTTCCTCGGAGGATAAATGAAGAGTCGGGAGCGGTTCCTTTATATAAATCATCGTAAAGATCAGAACTATTGAGAACATTGATGTCGTTATTCGACCCGGGCTCACCAAAATATGAATGCCAAAACCACAGATCCTGTGAGGCTGCAGCTTGAAGCACGACAGTTGGGTATCCGTAATTACCCTTTGTGTATTGTCCGTGCCACGCATTTGGACACATATCCCATCTCCAGTGCATGCAATCTACACTTCCCAACATACCAGGAAAGCCATGCACTTGTCCATGATGGGCATACAACTGTCGGATGTCATTGGGAGTAGGTGCACGCATATAGCGTCCTTGGTACAAATGAATGACAGTCTCGCAAAAATACTGAAGGGTTTCACGACTAGTACGTTCGGCCATCCTAATACTTTCGTCTAGTGCATCAGCGTTGGTGCCATATGCTAATATACGAAGTGCAGCAGTACATTTTTGAATAGGATGAAAGCCTAAGGTACCTACTGCGTTCGGGCGTTGCTTGAAGTAAACGTTCGCTGCTTCCACGTCTCCAACAATCTTCAAAAACAACGATTTGTGCATTCGAAAACGACGACGAAATTGATAATCGCCATATGTTGAATTATCGATAAAATAATCTTTGAAGAGCCGTTGTTGTGCTGCATCACGTTCTCGTTCAATAAATCTCCTCGTATGACCACCGGTATTACTTGATTCCCCGCTATCAAGTTCTTCAATTATCCGCTGCCTGATGCTGATGGCTAAATCTATCGCTTAATCGAGACCGTCGTCCGATGACGACATTTTCGTATAAAATTTAAGTGTATTGAGAATATGTGAGAGAGATTAATTTGAAAGGTTGAAAATATTGTGTGAAATAAGTGTAAATATGTTGGTTTATATAGGTAAGAAATTAATTATTTTTGAATTAAAAAAAAATAATAAAGGAAAATGGCCGTTGGCATCTCGCCAACGGCTTGGCGTTTGAGTTTGGCGAGCAAGATGGCGATCGATGGCGGAGTGGTCTTGGCGATGGAGATTGGCTCGCCAAGGGGCTTGGCGTCCCCCTTGGCGTCCATTACTCCGTGAAGCCATTGATTTATTGTGTTTTTGAAAACTCAATACCTCAAAAAAAATGTTTATGAAACAAATAAATACTTTTAGAACCTCACTTAAAACTAGAATTTAAAAGAAAAGTATTAAATTTGGTCAAATAATGACCTTTGATGATTTGAATCCGGAAAAAAAAAATTCAATTATACAAAGGGAAAATATTTTAAAGGTCATGACATATATAATGAATGGTGATATTAATAAAACTAACCGTCAAGAACGATGTTGTCACCGTAAGTTTTTATGTATTGTAAACATGACCATTTTTTCGGGAGTAATTATTCGATCTACACTCACAACAACATACTTTTTCTGAGGACAAGTTAGCTTCCGGATCATTCGAGGTCGCAGACAAGGAAAAAATGTTTATTTCGGAATTTCAAGAAAATTTCTAAAATCCGATAAACAATTTCGGAATTTCGAGAAAATGTTTCAATTTTCACTCAAATATACAAAAAAATTAAAGAAACGTAATTAATGGGAAGTAGATATGATATAAGGACTTCCAATGTGACATTAGATTAGAAAACAGTGATATTAGACCATTCAAAGTGGGTATTCTGGACATGATAAGCACGATTTTATTGAAATATATTTTTGATGAAAATAAGAAAAAAAAAAGTTTATATTATATATTTTGGATCAGTGCCGAACTACCCATTGGTCTTACAATTAAAATAATCCTAGAAATCTTCTAATTTTTTAAGTGTAAATAATGAAATCTCATGAATATTTTTTCGGATATATATGCTCTCAATTTCTTTTGGTGGGGTGGGTAAGAATTGATTCATGTATTTTGTTCCTATAACAAAGTAACAAAAGCAACTCATTTTATACTACATCCTCGTATCTTGCGAATAAACATGGTAAGATTAACGTAAACACTTAATGAATAGTTGATGTCCTTGACATACCTTGATTTCCAATTCAATAATGCTTTACTAATTATTACGAAAGGAAGTACCTTAATTGCTGAAATAAATATCTGAATAATTTCATTGGACACATGGGTTTTTTCAACATCAAAACATTTCCATTGGAGAAGGCATTTGTATAGAGTTTGGCATTGGGCTGATTTGGAGGAAATGATTTTAACAAGCCAAAATCACATTTTTTTGCAACCGCATTGCGGTCTAACAAATATTCAGGCGTGTCTCCACGTTATGCAACTATTTTATTTGGGTCTACAAGATGATGTTTGAGGTTTTCATTGGGAGCATACTCATATACAATAATCATCTATTGTCTTCATCACAATAACGAATGAGAAAGATGATGATTTCAATATGTGGTAGAATCTTGAAATCATCTAAAGCTCGTTGCGCAACTCATGCTGCTATCTCGACGTAGTCTGTTTGACAACTCAATAAGCCAGATTAATCTTCAACCACTAAGCTCACATCAAAGACATAGTTCAAATAACAATTTTTATGAACTGTTTTTTCTTTTACTTGTAGATAGAATAACATTTATATAATCCCAAACCATACCAAAAGGTGCTCTAGCTTTCTTGTTGGCACGAAGGATTAATGGGGAATTGGCTCGTCTAGTTATGTACGGTAATAAAGAAGGTAATACATAATAGAAAGTGTGAATGGGTTTAATATTGTTGCAAACTAATCTATTTGATACGTACAATACCAGAATCAGCACTTATATTACCAAAAGCTGCTCTAGCTTTCTTGTTATGTTCTTTTTGTATTTAACATATATAGTTACAAATGAATATTATAATTAAAAAAATTATTTAACAAAATACAGGAACGAATTAATCTATATTGTATCAAATTAAAATATATGTATTATTGCATCCAAAAAGTCAACGATAGGTGCCTGCAAACAACTTCATTAAAATAATCACCAAATTCATAATAAATTATGTTTGCAATATTTTATTTGAAATATTTTAAGGGAACCCAAAGCGTTGACGTTAGATACCAGTAGAGCGGGATCACATATTAGATTCATTTTTGTTGAAAATAGATATTTATTTTGTTAATAAGATCAGGTACTTCATCATGCATATTGCATTTATTCTTTTTGTTATATTTCGAAATGCAAACAATTATGTTCTATGACAAGACTTGCAACAATAACGTTGAGATTTATAATTTAAGATTTTCTATAAACTGAAACGTTAAGTAAACCATCAGGCCTTTGATTTCATTTCACAGGTTTCGCTTCATTTACTAAATTAGCATTTAATACTCTCACCGTTAGATTTAGGCTGTGTTTGATAGCTTCTTAATCTAAATGATTAAGAGGCTCTGAACGAATAAGAGCGTTTGATTCGTAAATTTATCACATCTGAATGAGTAAGAGCCTCTTAATGACCTCTGAACCATTAAGGGTTAGGGACAAGTCTGAATGAGTAAAAGCTTCTAAATGATTCAGACCTCTGAATGGTTCAGATCAGAATGATTCAGATGCTACCAAACACAGCCTTACTCATACACAATGTATACATTCATTTACACTACCATGTTTGATTTAGTAACCAATGCATCAGAAGCAATAGATTTCTTCCGCACATTATACAAAACGTTTTTTGTACTTACAATGAATAAATGACAATAAAATCCCGTACACATGAGACACGGTATATAAGGTGGTTCGGTCAATGTGACCTACGTCCACACTACACGATGGATTGTTGTTATTCTTGAGTTTGAAAGACGAGTGCAATTGAAAAGCAAGCTAGCAGCCTTTATTTAATAATCGAACATTGTAAAGCCTAAACTCCAGCTACTCCACCCTTCCTTTTATCTTAAAGAGTACCTGAAACCATTTAGCTTGAGAGAGTAAGCACAATGCTTAGCGAGTTCCCTAAAATATGACATATTCCACTACATAACAAATACACCATACAATGCTATCCTAGCGGGCACTAGGCATTGTCCAACCCTAATGGGCATCAGACACATTCCGACCTTACTAGGTACCAACTAAAGTCCAACTCTGTCGTGCATCTGGCATAGTCCAACCCTAACCGGCATCAAACATGGCCCAACCCTATGAGCATTAGGCATTGCAATCACAAATGAGTCCTAACAATATCAATCATCTAGCAAATCTACCTAATAAGCATACACTACAGTCCAACTCTATCGAACATCAGGCATAGTCCAACCCTAACAGGCATCAGGCATGGTCTAACCCTAAGAGCATCAGGCACTGCAGTCACGAACAAATCACACCACTAACTATCAACAAATACGACTACACTAGTATAAGCATACTGTAAGACCCGTATCCTGATTAAAACGTATACTTAAAATAACAGTGTTAGGAATTATATGATGTTGGTAGTTATAAAGCTAAGAAAAACTTTAGTTACAATTTCATATGAAAATCAGCATTTTGTGTCATTTTTAGAAAAATCATAATTAATTCTAGGAAACTCGTTTGGACCTCAAACCAATGCACAAAGTTTACAAATTGAGTCTAGTATAATTACCAAAAATAATAGTAAGCTTGAAAATGACATTATCTATGGTAAAAAAATGCAATCTTTACTGATTAGTTCGGAATTGACAGATTAGATAGTTTGTTTTCAAAAATTCATAATAAATCATAGAAAAATCATATAAATACGTAAAATACATCCCTGGAAAGTATTGAGATAAATTTATGGAATATCAAATAAAAACGTGAATTTCATGGGTTTAAAGTCGGCTAAACCAGTATTGAACAGACTGATTCTAGAATGTATTAATTTCAACAAAGTTATATTATTAAAATCTTTTGTCAAAAGTGTCATGCCATTTTTTATTCAAGAATTCAAGTATAAATACCCCTCAAAACATCTCATAAACCACACAACTAAATCTCAATCCAATATATAGAGGTTTCTAAGCACTAGAGTGTAAGCAAGTGAGCGGAAGGAAGCTCAAAAGCCTAACGAATGAGTTATAGATCTCGACGACTGGTCATAAGGTAACTACAAACCTTTCTATAGCTTAATTAGGTATTGTAAAATAGTTTTTGTTAAGAAGTAGAATATTTAATAAGTATAACATATGTTATACTCATTTCTAACAATAGTAAACAAAAACCTTAAAATGTCGTTATTATAACAATTCGTAATTTCCGAAAATAATACCGATTGATTTACTTACGAGGACGGTGACTAGGCCGATTACTTGGGATCTGGTTGTTGGATTTTTCGAAAGGCTAAAATGCTGAAAGGATCCTGCCACCCCATCTAATCTTCTACCTGACCGTTCTTTACTTGATAAATCATGGAGTATCATATTGGAATTATTGAAGGGTTTAATGATGCGACTATAATATAGTTAAGGATTAAGAAATGATAGATTTCTTATTATGTTAACAGTTAAAGTTGAAGGAAATACAAAGCCGAGAAAGATAAACGATATAGTCAACTATAATCAGGTGAGTCTTCTCACTATACTATAGGTGATATTGCATGCATAGGAAGGAAGATATGTTAGACTAAGGTGATCTTACATGTTATGGTAATTGTATGAATGATTGCTATGATAATGATTGTTTGTGGACGGAACGGGATAGCCCGCGAGCCAATAGGCGGAACGGGAATAGCCTGCGAGTCATTAGACGGAACGGAAAAGCCTGCGAGCGATAAGACAGAACAGGAACTGCCCGTGAGTCTTCAGCGGAACAGGGATAGCCCGCGAGTCTCACAGACATATGAATGGTTATGATGTGTTGTATGTTATATGTGATGGATCGTATGGTATTTTGAGGAACTCACCAAGCTCCGTGCTTACCCTTTCCCTATATAAACTACTGTTTCAGGTACATCAGGTACCATGGATGGCAAGGCGTGACGTGTATACACTGTGCTGCTTCATTGGAGGACTGTTTTTGAAAGGATGTTCCATTATGTTGTGATTTCATTAACTTTTGTTAATCCTGGGATATTTTCATTAAACTTATAAGTTATGGAATTTTGTCAAAATTAATTAAGTGGCTTTTCTTATATTAAAGTGTTCGTTTAAATTTTTTTTAATTTTACCCTAAAATTTTGGGATGTTACACATACAGTCCTACCCTAAGGGGTCTTAGGCTACCTATGCATGTAACATGACACATAGTATACTGAAGAGACTCACCTGAGTCGCAAGTCCTAACGTACACACTAATCGTCCCGTGACACCCAGCAACCCGAACCACCTAAATCAACATTAGGTATAACTTAGTTACCTGAACCGATAAAAGGTCAACCCTTAGCATTGCTACGGAACGCGTTCCAGAATTGGGCATTGCAAAAGATAGTGTCATTATCCACTGATGTTAGCGGTGCTACCAACTTTCATTTAAACACTCAATCCATTAAGTTATAGACTAGGGTCCTTCAAAATTCATCCTTTGAGCCTATTAACTAGTGAAATGAGAACTTTATGGACATGTATGTCCAATACATGTCCAATTCCAAAACTAGATCAAAAAGGATATCTAAATCACCTTAGAGGTTCATTAATTGCTTCACGAGGGTTTGTGCTTACCCTCTTGTTGGTTCAATGCTCCAATAATGATCAAAAAATGAGTTGCTAACCTGGAGTTTCCCCAAATTCCAGAAACACTTCATACTTGGACCAAAACACCATAAAGCACTCTTGAGTCTTAAAAATAAACATAAAAGGAATTAAAAAAAATCTTCTTACCTATAGGAGTCGAAAATGAGAAAGAGAATTACCTCCTTGCATCACCTCTTCTTTTTTCTTTTTCAAGCCACACCTCCAAGCAAGAATGGAGCTAGAAAACACACGCAATTGGCAAATAATCGATCTAGGGTTTATAGAGGGGAAAATTGATGAAAAGGGGCCAGTCGAGCATTTGATGTCTTATATAAGGTTCAAAACTCGAGATGTATGGTTTCAGCCATATCAGTTGATAGCACCGCTATATACAGCGTGTCGCGTCTCGAAGCTGTTCTTCAAGTATCATTGAAAACCCTCCATTCACCACCAAATCATTCACACAGGTTTTTATCATCATTCACACAGGTTTTTATCAAGGAAGTATGAGGCTCTATGGGTTTCTTGTCTCAATCGTATTGGATTGGGACGATATCTTTATTAGGAAATTCTGGCAGGAGTAATTTAGGCTACTTGACCCGTTTTTTAAAAGAAGCATTGCCTAGCACCCGCAAACTGACGAGTAATCGGAAGTAGTGAACAAATCAGTAGAAATGTATGTGCGATGTTTTAATCAGGGGCATCCCAAAGAATGCGCACGTTGGTATCCAATACACGCTTACCAAAGAACTATATGAATGGGACACCCCAGAAGATTCTCAGATACGAAGCAGGCTTTACGGCGGTTGCTTTGTGAAAAAGAGTTAATGGAACACGATGCTATTTTAGACGAGTTAAAGTTTCATTTTTACGGGCTCGTCAACGAATGAAAAATATGTAAGACAAACATCGAAAAGAAGTAACAAACAACGTTGGGGATGAAGTGTAATTAAAATTACAACCCAATCGCCTGAAATATGTAGCTAAATGACCCGTTGCGAAATTAGCATCACGTTTTTACAGGCCATTCAACACCAGTTAACGACGCGCGTATCCACTAGGTATTCTATGTGTCCCAGCTGAAGTTTTCGATAGATGAAGAGGTACGAACGCCAAATCACGATGCATTGTTCGCCGTTGATGAAGGTAAGAGCTTTCGGATAGAAGAAGAAGAAGATGAGGATTCAAACGACAGTGCTTCTGACGAAGAGATGTGCCTGATGGCAAGAGATGTTGGGGCTTCTGGCAAGTCTCTTCCATCCATTCCGGAACAGGTATCAAACTTACTTTCTTCTTTAAAAATACCTAAATCACATTATTATTCTGATATTGCTGAAATAACCAATGATAGCATGCTTATGAATAACATGCTTATGGATGCTAACAGTAGGGCACATAATAGTGAAGCATAAATACTTAAGTTGCAAGGGAGAATAGAAGGCTTGAAAAGAGCTTTAGAAAAGGCCAACTCAATAATTTCTTTTTTAGAGGAATGTAGGGATAAATATTTAATTTATGGCGATGTACTCCTAAAACAACGTAATATTTTTTGTGTGTCCAAAGAACAACATAGGAAATTATTGTCATTTATTGAGTTTGATCTTAAGAATGTCGATGATATCTCGTATAAATGTGAATCCATAGTATTCAATGCTGAGGTGATCAATACAACCTATACTCATGGTTTAGTTCCGGTTGAAAAATATTTTCCTGTTAATGATTTATTGAAACTATTACCTAATGATGTGCCAATCCTAAATAAGTCTCTTCCCTTGATTAAAAATGAATTTGTTGATGTTTGTGATTCCGAATCGAATTCAGATATGGAGGAAATTGATTGTGCTTCTTTATCTCTTGTGAAATCTTCCTCCATATCTAAATCAGTTCCCGAAGCTATCTCACAATTGCCTTCGGAAAACAAAGGAAAAACCAAGATTGTTGATCGTGAACAAACTGCATCTTTGAAAACCATCTCTTCAAACAACAAAATTGAATATAAAGAAAATGTTAAACCAAAAATTTATGTTTTAGAGTAATGTATTTCTTATGAAGATTATTCTAAGAGTAGTTCTAAAAGACTAGTCAAAGTTGCATTTGTCTATCCGAATGTTGCCTATTTTAAGAACTCAATTTAAGTAACACCAGGTGCTTTGTTGTTTGTTAACAATGATTTGGGAAAAATTGTTGAACATGATAATTCCACAGTAACTGAGGAAAGATTCTATTCATAAGCCAAAATGTTGGAAAGTAACATGAACGAACACATGGAGGTTAAAATTAATATCCGAAAACAAGAATTGTATGGTCATAACATTTACAATCGTTTGTATTATGGAAAAGACAAAAAGCCATACTCTCAAATCTCTCAAAAACAACATAATCAAAGGAATTACAAACAAATTCAACTTTACCATGTAAATCCTCAAAGAATTGTTGATCTCTTAAAACGATCAAATCAAAAGAATTTTTTTCTAAAAATCTTCAAAATGAGGCTTCAACATCAAAAACCAAATTACAGAAACCAATCAATTTGAAAATTCTTCATAATAAGGCATCCACTTCAAAAACAAAACTGTTGTTTCAAAACCAAAACAAACCATTTCCAATACGAAAGTGTCAACTTCAAAAACAGATGAATTTCAGTATTCAAAACCCACCACCGTACCCACAAAATCAAAATTTTCCAAATCCGAAGTTTCAAAAAACATCAAAGTCTAATTTCACTAAAGGAAAAAATCTAATAGACACATTAGCATTCAACAACATTAAGAAAAATTCAGATTTGGGTTTTGAAAATTTCAAGACAAAATCATTCAAAAACATTAAACATATTTGGGTTCTGAAAATTTCATCCATTTCAATTTGTACATCTTAAAACTCATCAATGATCTAAAAATACTAAGGATTCTTTTTCAAGTTCTGAAAATTCCTCATGTGAAACATCAGAGAATATGATCACCTTTTCATGTGATAAAAATCCGAAGATGCAATAATTGACAGGCAATAAGTTCTTTGATATGGACTTCAAAGGGCGGTTTCCCACTGAACTGATAAAAGACATCATTGCCCGCACCTTTGCATGTCTGAAGAACACCTCTGGGGAGAGGAAGAAGATAAACGAACACTTGGACCGGTGGATAGCAGTTAGACGCTGCATGATAGATCCTCACCAACATCTATAGCTTCGGATGTCACACTTCACACAAAGGGGGAGATTTTTGAAGATCATTTTGATGTGATGAAGTGTAATGATCTGATTCGAAGACCACCGTCCGAAGATTTTGAAGTCTAAAGATCTAAAGGTTGTATGCAAGAAGATCCGAAGATTTATCTTAACAATTTTTATGTAAATCTTTTGTGTACACGTTGTAGTGTCAGGTCTATACCTGACACTCAACGTTTTCTATTGGATAGTACATATTACGTTTTAGTGGGAAATCCTCTGTGTACTATTCCATTACTTTTGTACGATTTGTCTCCTTGGTCATGTATAAATACCAAGGATGACTACTTGGGTCGAATGCGAGTTTCATACTGCCATATTGTAAAACCCTAATGCATCAATCAAAAGCATTCGACACCCTATTCATGAAATTCAATCTGATCATTATTTTCTTACTTACTATTTGCTTGATATATATATCTTGATTCAAATTCAATTCTCTACACGTGGTATCTTAGCTAAGGTCATGGGTTCGATTCTCTTATGGAGCAATTACTGAGGGGGGATTATTGAGTGCAGAAATGGCTCAGTCCTTGCAGCGACGTAGCCATGTGCCAAGTCACATTCGGATGCCATGGCCCTAGAGGGCTAAATGCGGTATATGGTGAGGGTATGCACATTTCTTGAAACCAATTGGTTTTGGGAGAGTTGGTAGCGCCTAGATCCAACAAGGATTCATCGGTTACGTAAGCCACGTGGGAGGACATGACCACCATTCGTTATCTTTTTTCGCCCTTCCACCTTGAGGACAAGGTGGTTAATTAGGGCGGGAGAATTGCTAAACCCCTATTGCGTTTTACTTATACCAGGAGGGGTAAAAGGGGAAAAACAACATAATAAGTAATTGTTGTTAGTAAGGGTAATTAACTAATTTATTGGTCCTGCGACTAGCTAGTTTGTTAAATGGTAGTGGAACGTAGGGTGAGGGCATCTTTTCTTTTATTGAAGTTCTTTCCTTTGGAGATCGCTGGTGTCTCAGATTACTAGTCACTATCCCCTTGAATGAACCATTTGGTTATTTTCATTCTGTATTCAATTATGTTTTTAATCGTTGCTTGAAGTTTTATCTCTCTCAGTGAAAGCTTAGCACTTTGTTACCCTCATTAGTCATATTCACTAATTATAAATTATTGACTGGGAAATTAGACTAAAATTCAATATATCCTGTGATATAATTATGTTTTTTTGAACAAAATAATAACTTTAATGTCATATCTGTACAAACCCCATAGATTGTTGGTTTTTTTGTGCTAAATAAAAATAAATAGTGCTTTTTATATGTTTGATCATAATTTATTTGGCTTAATATTTACATTGTAAAAAGATAATTACGCAATTTAAGTGTCAATGTAGAGTTTTCGGTTTGGACCGAAAACCCCACGATTTCGTTGGTGGCTTGACCGAAATTACTTGATTTCGGTGGGTTGGGCTTGGTGTTCTCGGTTGGGCTTAGTGTCTATGGGCTTAGGGTTTTTCATAGGTATATATTTTATTTTAGCCGTCATTAGTTTGGTTGGTCGAATTGGGGAGCTTATGCAAAAGAGAGAATTAGTGTTCATTCGATCATCATCAAGTCTTATGTACCAGTCGATTATTGAATATTATCGAGTACATTGAAGAGTGAATGTTGTGTTCTTATTTGTTTCATTGTTATTACTTTATTGGATTCCGCACAATCAAGTGATTGATTGATACCATTGATAGATCTAGAACGTTTGGGACTTACAAGTGGTATTAGAGCCTAAAAAATTCAATTTTTGGGTGTTTTGGTATCAATCTTTTCGAAATTTGTGCTTGGATCTTGCTGCTTTTAGAGGTTCTTGGACTGATTTTGATGTTTTGGGCGTTTGGTGTTCTTCATGTTCTTCATCTTTCTTGAAAAACCAATTTTTGGATCCTTAAAATTCAATTTTTTTTCGCACAAAAACGTGTTTTTCAGATCTGAAAAAGGGTGTGTGGCGGCTGTAGTGAGATTTTGGTTAGGTTTTCTTCTTTTTCAGTGGTTTTCGGTGGCGGCTACCTGTTTTCGGTTAGGGTTAGGTGTTTTTAGTGGTGGCTGGTCGAATTCGGCTAAGGTTTGTAGTGTTTTCGGTCCAAAGTTGAGATTTCAGCAGCAATCCTTGTTTTCGGTCACTGTTTTCGGTTTGTGAAGGTTTTCGGTCCGAATTCGTGGATTTCGGTCTGGTGTTTTCGGTTCAATCTGAATTAGTTTTTGTGTTGTTCGGTCAAGGCTTTCATCGTTTTTTGGTTATGAACCTTGAAATTTTTCTTAGTCTTCGGTATTCAATGAAATTGACTACAGCCATGCATTCTAATTTGGATTTCATCATGGGAACTGCAACTCGAATTCCTCGGCTTCTGTCTGCTGAAGGGTTTCCCGAATGGAAATTTAGGTTTGAACAATATGTTAAAATGAAAGATGTTAAATTGTGGAAAAGCATTGTACGAGGTCTAATTAGAATTACAACTACTGTAGAACGCACTGCGACTGTGATAGATAAACCTATCGCCACTTACACGAATGAGGATTTTGAAAAGGTTGAGAACGATGATAAGGCTCTCGCTACTCTCACCATGACACTATCTCCTGACATTGCTCAGGGTTTTAGAGAGTACATGTGACAACCTAAATTTTAATATATGAAATAAGGAGTTTGAGTTAAATATTTTGATGCTAAGAGGTTTGATGTCCAAACAAGTTAAATGTATGTGGAAGGGTAAAATGGTCAAATAATGCAAAAATATGGAAACTTGGGTTTTAAGACCTTTTATAAAGTCATAATGAAGTATTATTTCATTTGAAAATATGATTTAAAGACCCGAGGGCTAAAATGGAAATTTGGGACTAAAAGTGAAAAGAATAATTGTAAATCTTCAAAATTTTATATCTAAAAATCTATAAGGATTTGGGAATAAGTCATCAAGGAGACTTTTGTAGATTTTAATGTAATAAAAATATAGAAAAAAGATTCGGATCGTTTGGAGTTATAACGAAGAAGATATGAAAGATTAAAGATGACCAAAAGTGGCAAAAATGGCTAAGTGTGTCCATGTTTAAGGGAATGTAACGGAAAATCTAGTAATATTCAGACTGAAGCCAATAGAAGAAAGTTGTAACGCTTATTAAGGTATAAGGTTTGTAAAATTCAGATGTCGCATGTAGAAGTTACGACCTTGGGAAAATCAGGAAATATTCTTGAGTGTTGCTGAAATTTTCTAAGGCATGAACTAGCAAGGGTATTTTCGGTATTCTACAATGTACCAAGTTAAATATCAGATTTCCTTTTCTTTTTCTTGGGTTACGTTATTAGAAAATGGGAAAAAGAGTATGAGAGGATCGATTTCCTCTTTTGGCCAAAAATCAGAACAAAACGCACACTTAGTGTGCGATTCTAGAGGATCGAGTAAAGAAGAAGCAAAAATCGAGACTGGAGATGATCTTTGTGGGGTGCGATTCATAGCATATCAGGTTAAGGATGAGAAATTGGTACTGTAAGGGTGCTGCTGGAGGTCGAAGTAGCCACAGAACCACCGGCGGGAGTGTTTTCCGGCGGCTGGGTGGTCCGACTGCGGTAATGCTGTCGAGGGTGGAGGGTTGTGGTCCGATTTCACTCAAGGAACAACCCATTAGGTCCGAATTCTATTAAATTGATCAGAAAACACCTTTGAAATCAGATATGACAGCAATATGAATGTATTCTTTTGACCTAACTTCATATTATGAACTCGAATTGAAAATTCTTGAATGCATGTCCAATTTGGCAAGTTAATGTTGATGAGAATCTCCTACAGGTCCGATTTTCATAACAATAGTCAAGAACACTTTTGATTTTCTGATTTGGGGCAAATTCAAAAGGTAACTTCAGAAACCTAACTTTAATGGTTGAAATTACTTGAAATTCTTAGTTGCATGTTAAGGAATCAGTTCAAGGATGATGATATTGTGATATTAAACTTGAATTGCACATGAATTGGTAAAAGTAGTCAAATGCAAGGGTTTTGATGCTAGAATCATGTGGTTTACATCTTATGAAGTATAAGGCAAAGGAATGGAATTGAATGGTAAAAGACTAGAATATAACTTCCGATGGAATTGGTAATTGAGTCTTTGTTTGGCATGTATGTATGAGTTGAATTATACTAGTTTAAGACTCTTCTTGATAAAAATTTCAAGAATGGGTACACTTGGATTTTTATAAACACCGGAAACAAATTGGAGTTAGTAATATGTCTAAAAGATATAAAAATCATGAAATACAAACAAAAGCTACTCTTGAAGAAAATGGTAAAGTGTTGGAATGGAATTGGACATTCCAACCCTTTACATAAAATTTTTGATATTTTTGCAAAAATGACGCAAATGAGAGCATGGAATTTAATTGAAATGACTTTTATGAAGTATTGGTAATACATTGGAGTCAAGCTATGGAGAAATAACGTGTTTTACAAAAACTCCTATTTACATAAACTTTATTGGTGTATAATTGTCAAAATGGCATAAATGAGTGAAATAATAGATGTTTTGACATCTAAGCAATTAGTAGTGTTTTATAAGTATGTTGGAATTATAAAGTTATTTAAATTACATATTAAACCCAAGAAATGCTATAATTAGTCCAGGTGGGACGAAAAAGGGATAAAAGTGTTTAATATGATTATTATATCTTATGAATCATACCTAATAATTGAAATGGAGTTAAAGGATGGTTAGAAAGAATTCATGTATTATTTGATAAAGATTATGTGTCTAGTTGTGTAATATATACTAACCTCTTATTAAATTAATAGAGGTTGTAGGATGTTTGGAAGCAGTAAAAGCTTAGAGCTAGTGGATTATTGTGGCTAGACATACCTAGCTACCGAGGTGAGTACATGAGGACTTTTCTGGGTATATAGCAACAATTTTTGTTTTTATGCAAATTGTTTTATAATTAATAGTTGAACAAATGATTTTCAAAAGTTATGTTAAAGGTTCATGAATAATGGTTTTGAAGTGGTTTTAAAGCTTAAATTATGTTGACGAATTGAAATGGTTTGCAGATGATTCTAAAGTTTAAAGTTTTAAAAGTTGTTTTATGCAAAGGTTATGATGATTTCTATATGATTTAATGATGTTTATGATCGAGACCAACATGTAATGAAATGATAAATGAGATATGAACTAAATGTAAGAAATATGAAAGACGTCCGGACAAGGATCTCACCCTAATGAGGGGAGGTCAAAAGACACTACTAGGATCGTACCTCCCGTCGCGAAGTAGTTGTCTCAGCACGCCCTTATGGATAGATTTGTTCTATTTCATGAAGGGAAAGGGAACTAGCACGCCCTCACGGATAGATTGGTTCTATTCCGGGGAGGGAAAGGGATACGGGGAAACCCTTATAAAGCCAAATGATACTAAATTAATCATGAATTACAGTTGGTCTATGCTTGTTAAGAAAGTACATGATTTATGTTTGCTTATAATGAATTTGCTTACTTGACATTTCAAGCTAAAGTATTTGAAGTTTTAACAATGAGCTTTTGTTTGGATGATAAGTAATGATTTATGTATTAATGATTATAGCAATGAACTTTTGTTCTATTGTTTTGACATAACAGTGGAGTTTGCAGGTTTTGAAAAGAAGGGAAAGGTTTTCTTTATTTGATAATAGCTAATGATATTCAAATTGTTTTAAACTTATTGAGTCTAAAACCCATGTATCTCACGAGACATTTATGTCTTACGTATTTTTGTTTTAAAATGATATGTACTCAGGAACAGGATGCTAGTTAGCAGATGATAGAAGGAAAAGACTTAGAAGCTGATATGAGGAATGTAGATAGAAGGGATGTTCAGAAGATAGAGTATCTGAATTGCGGTATAGTATGTCATGAAATTGAGAGATGTATGATTATGGTTTAGAATTCCCTTGTAGTTGTATAGTAAAGTCGTGTTATGTCTCGTACTGTTTTTGGGTTGTTTTATTGAGTCGGTCAGTATGGATTTGTCCATATTGCCTAAAGGTCATGCCGAATTTTCGGTAGAAATGTTAGTTTAATACGGGACATAGCTTTGAGTTGTTTAAAATCTTTACTATGGTTGGTTTGATATGAGTTTGTAACCCCCAAAGTTGTTTAATTACTTTTAGACCTACTGTTTTATTGGGACCAAATGTTTCAAATGCTGATTTTAAAAATTAAAAGAAAACTTTTTGTAAGAACGAAATTTTTATTCTTAGTGTTTTATAATTATTACACCAAATTAAGGTGTATGAAAGATGGGGTGTTACAATTTGGTATCAGAGCCATAGTTTAAGCGAATTAGGTGTCAAGACTCGAACCTAGGCTTAAACTGTGTAAGTATGAAGTGAGAATACGGACTTAAGATAAGACTGTAAGCACGAAAGTAAGGGTTATGATACGATGTATCGTAAGATAGGTTGCATAGCTATAGGATGGTTAAGCCGATTAGTCTAAGATAAGTCAAGAGTGATAGAGAGTTATAAGTTAACCTGAACCAGTGGACCAGGAGACCTAGTGGTGATACCATAAACAAATATGTATAGGTGGTTATAATAATATGGGCCCGTACTATCATAACCACAGGATATGCATTTGAGTTTGGTTGAATCATGGGAATCTGGTAAAGGATGCATGTAGGGAGTAGGGAAAGAAGAAAGAATGATTAAATGACATAGGATTGATATGCCTATGTAATAAAATCAAGTATAATTGAAAATATTAAAGTATGACTGAAAGTAATAAAGATAAGATTATAAGTATGTATCATGGAGTTTGGAAAACTCAAAATGAGTCGGGCAAAGACGACTGAGATATATTATATAAATTGACTATCACTATAAGGTATATGTATGAGAACAAGGTGAAGTATGAGGGAAACATCTAAGAAAAGTATGATCAATATGTAATATGCCGATCAGTTGGGGAAATATGAAACCAAAGAAATTATAAGTATGTTATACAAAACTTCCAAGTTTGTGTGACTAAAGATTTCGTTGTCTAACGGGAAGAAATTAAGAATATGGAATAAAAAACTAATTCATGTCACTATGATGACTGAAGTAAAACAAGATTGGAAAGTACACATGATCTATCATCCAAGGACAACCAGGGAATAAATATGGTTATTAAAAGTATGATTAGATATATTGAATAGAAAGTGAAAGTATGTTATTAAAATGGAAATTATTGAAAATAAGAATAAGAAGAAAGAAATATAACAAGCAAAGACATCTAATGGTTGGAGCCAATGGCTAAGTTATAAGTATAATGTTATAACGAGTAATATAACAAAGTAAGTTACCCAAATGGGAAAGAAATGAAAAGTAGAAAAGTGTTAAAGATTATGAGATCTTAAGTATTTTGCCTAGTTATAAAGTGACTATAAGAACATAAAATAAGGAAAATTTATAAAAGTTGTCAAATCTTGATTAAAGATTTGAATTATAAATTGAAGATCACGAAGCGAGGCATAGTATGTTGAGGTTCTTTCTTTTTATTGTGTTTAAGCATGATCACTGGATTCTGAGGATCAAGAAGGGAATTGAGACATGTGAAGATTTCAGAACAAGTTAAAGTAATGAAGGTATGTCATTCTTTCCATGTAGTATTTTGAGACAATGAAGTTGTCATAAACTGTTAGTTCTACAAGTTTATACTAGCAGCGCAGCTAATGGTCATTGTTGGCGGGTGTATATTATGTTGTTAAGACATAATGACATGTATACTTAATAGTTGAAGAAAACTGTTCAAGATGTAAGTTGTTAATTCACAACTTATCAAGCTAATTATGAGAGCATGTTATAATCATTTTTGGGTTAGTAAGATTGTCTTGTTAGTAAGCTAGAACTAATACCAGGATGAAGATAACTTGTAAGGGCTTTCATGAACTGTGATGAAGTTAACAGTTTCTCACCATATGATTATCTTAAAGATGATGCAGCAATTGACAAGATGGTTTATACGTATAATGACGAACAACATGGTAATTTGGTTACGTCACGGATGGAACTGGTCAAGGGTGAATGGAAAACAATAATTTGATAGTATCTAAAGAAATGAGTTAGTAAAAGTAAATTAAGAAAAATAAAGTATGGTTATGTAGAAATCATGTGGAGGAAATTGGACCTTAAAAGAAAATTGATTGTCATTTTCTTTTAAGGGGTAGATGAGAAGATTACTTGCTTGGCCCTATGATGATTATATTTGTAGAATGGTGCGAGTATAAGTTTTAAGACATGATGATTTGAGTTAAGCAAAGAGCTCAAGAGGTGTCTAAGGATATTGTATGATACTTGAAAGGTAGTTCTCAGTAAAGAATTTGTACCAAAGGTTAGAATTCTAATGTTGTGGTAAAGTGTTGCAAAAACAAAGACAATATATAGTGATTGGATTGTGGTACATGTGAACTGAAAAGAAATAGAAGAATCTCTAATCATATGTAGTAGTATCAATGTGACATTGGTGGGTTCATTGTGATAGAATTGAATGGTCAATAAGGTTTAGAGCTTAGTAAGATTCAGGACTAAAGAGATAAATGATGGAAAATGTCTAGTTGACAAGTGTATGCGGGTATATTGTTATTATGGAATGGTAAATAATATAGTCAAGTTGACTATAGTGGGAGAATGAAAAGTAAAGAAAGACTCATTGAGATAAAGTCTAATGATTGGAAGTTATGTATGACTTGTAAAGTAGAATGCTATTTTGGATAAATAGTCCAAAACTCTATTATGTGAATACTAGTGAACTCGATTAGTGGAAAGCAAGACTGTTGAAGAATTTAACATGTTTGAGTACTAATTAGTGAGGAGAAAGTAATGGAATTGCATGTTGATTTTGAAAAGTCAAAGTTACGATGAAAAGTAATTAAGGAATTTATCTAGGTTTCAAATGGAATAGATCTTAGAGATTATGAGCTAAGCAAGGTGTAACACCCGACTTATTAACAAAAACACCCCAAAAATTTTCGTTTTTCAAACCAAATATTTTACAAATAAATCATAAGTAAGGGGTATCAGTTAATACAACGCGAGTACAAGAGTATCACGAAGTACAATATATAAAATATTATACATTCTTAAGCCGGGTCGTCACTTCAACATTAAGTCCTCAGTCACGGACTTTATCTTTTCCTTTAGCAGGGTCACGCTCACCTGCAGGGACATATCAACAAACTGTGAGCTATAAAGCCCAATGAGTAATCAAGCAATCAAATACACATATACAAGAGAATAACAACAATTAAACTCTTAAACAATTTCTGTCCCAAAATTCATGGTCATCATTGACCGCACCGTAATCATAGCCATAAAGGCCGCACCAAATATCATAGCCCGAAGGCCGCACCAAAATCATAGCCCGAAGGCCGCACCAAAATCATGGTCCTAAGACCGCACCATTTAATGTCAAAGATAGTAATCTTAGCCAACAAGGCTGCACCAATATATCATACTAGATATAATCAAGATTACTCACCTGAAGGATTGCTACAACTAGCTTTTGTTGTTCCTTGCTTTCCAATGTGATCCGTAGAATTTTGTCCCGTACCTATAATTCCATTTATTATCAAAATGATTATAGGTTAATAACCATTCAAATTAACTCTAATACAATAGAGTTCAATATAATATCGTTATGAACAATGCCTAGTTAATAAACTTTCCGTTTACTAACTTTATATGAATTTTACTATTCACCGAGGCATTCGGATCGGTCTACAGTGCCACCGAGGGGTCGAAAACTCGATATAAAAATTTTCCCAAACTTTTCAGACCATAATGAGCCTATGGTTCGAATTTGAGCTAAATCGGACAAGCCAAGCAAAAGTTAGCGTTTTTGATCCCCTGCCTGGCCTCTGCTCAAAGGCGCACTGCGCCTAGGGGAGGGCGCACTGCGCCTGGGCGCACCCCGCCTGGCTTCTGGGCGCACTGCGCCTAGCGGCAGTGCAGGTCCCCTGGCCAGTCGCGATTTATGCACTGTAGCTTGCAGATTTGGTCCATTAAGTCCTTATTTCTGTTCTTAATCACTTGGGGTTTGTTCCTAGGCTAAAACCTTACATTTTAACAAGGTTTTTAACCCCCAACACCCTCAATCAATCATATGAAGAATTAGGGTTCTTAGTTCTAACAACCCCAAATCTTCAATTTCATCCAAAATAACAACCTACTTCCATTTTCTTTGGTTAAGTCTTTATTATAATGACTTAATTGAAATATCTAACCATCTTAACCACACAATTATAACTGCAATTGCAGTTTTTGAGTTCTATAAAACTCATCAAGAACAAACAATCAAGAGCTTGGAGTATTTACCTCAAAAGCTTCCAATACTACCCTTTTTAAACCAATGATCAAATTCCAAGCTTCAAACCTTCAAGAATCCTTCAATCCTCTGCAGAAATCAACTCCTAGAACTCTCCCGTAACTCCCAAAATTCTGCACAAGTCATTTCTTTTATACCCCCAATATTTGCAATTTGGTCCTTGAAGTTGCATTTCTCAAACTTTTGCCACAATTTACAAATTAAATGACAAAATCACATTTTTATAACATTTTAAGTCCAAGACTCAAAATATTATTACCAAACAAGTCCTTTTCTGTCCAAAAGACCAAATTACCCTTTTGAGGTAAAATGACCATTTTTCCCTTTTTATTATAATTATATAATAAACATGTTTTTGGCGTTACAAATTCTCCCCTCCTTTAAGAGATTTCGTCCCCGAAATCATACAAAAAGTTGAGGGTATTTCTCCCTCATTTCACTTTCAGTCTCCCATGTCATGTCGGAACCTTTGTGATGACGCCAAAGTACTTTCACCATGCTGATCTTCTTATTTCGCAGCTGTCTTATCTTTCGGTCTAGCACCCTCTCGGGTTGTTTCGGGTATCTCAACTTTTCATCTACCTCAATTTCAGCAAGGGGTATGTGTTGAGACTTATCAAACAAAGTTTTCCTCAAATGGGACACATGGAATACATCATGTATACCATGAAGTTCATCAGGTAATTCCAATCGATACGCTACGGCTCCAACCCTTTGGGATATACGGAAGGGTCCAATGAAACGAGGACTCAACTTCCCTTTCTTCCCAAAACGAATTAAGCCTTTCCAAGGGGATACTTTGAGCATTACCATGTCTCCAATTTGGAATTCTATAGGTTTCACCCGTTTGTCCGCATACTGTTTCTGTCTATTCTGAGCTACCTTCAAATTTTCGCATATCAGTTTGATCTTTTCTTCAGTCTGTGCTACAATTTCGGGTCCAGCCAACGGCTTTTCCCTAACTTCTGTCCAGCAGGTCGGAGTACGGCACGGTGCTCCATACAAGGCTTCATACAGGGCCATCTGAATGCTGGAATGATAGCTGTTATTGTACGCGAATTCCACTAAAGGCAAATGATCTTCCCAGCTTCCACCGAAGTCTATGACACAAGTTCTCAACATATCTTCCAAAGTTTGGATCGTTCTTTCACTTTGGCCATCGGTCTGCGGGTGGTATGCGGTACTCATAAGTACTTCTGTACCCAATTGCTTTTGAAGACTCTGCCAAAAATGAGAAGTAAACCTACTATCTCGGTCCGATACAATCGATGCAGGTAATCCATGTCGACAAATTACCTCATCAATGTAGATTTTTGCCAATTGATCTACTCTGTACTTTTCTTTATATGGTATAAATTGTGCCGATTTGGTCAATCGATCCACAATCACCCATATAGAATCATAACCTCGCGGTGTCCGCGGCAACTTTGTTACAAAATCCATGGTAATATGGTCCCATTTCTTCTCTGGAATCGGCAATGGTTGTATTTCCCCGTACGGTTTCTGATGGTTCGACTTAACTTGCAGACAAGTCAAACATCTTTCCACATATCTTCCAATGTCCCTCTTCATTCCAGGCCACCAATACATCGGTTTTAACATCCGATACATCTTGGTACTGCCCGGATGAACTGCATATCGGCTATAATGGGCATCTTCTAGAAGTAAATTCCGCGCTTCTCCTTGCTTTGGAACCCATATTCGACCTCCGAAGGTCTTCAATTTCTGAGCATTTTCTTCCAGATGCTTCAAATATCCAACCATTCTTTCGCTTTTTACATTCGCCGGCTTACACGCTTCTTCTTGTGCTGAACAAATCAATTCTGGTAAGCGGCTTGCTACACCCATACACGCGGATGTAACTTTCAGAGGAGCTTCTTTTCTGCTTAGAGCATCTGCCACCACATTCGCCTTGCCAGGGTGGTACTGAATTTCACAATCAAAGTCTTTAAGCAGATCCATCCACCTTTGCTGTCTCATACTAAGCTCTTTCTGGTCGAAGAGGTACTTCAAGCTCTTGTGATCCGTGTAAATAACAAACTTTACACCGTATAAATAATGCCTCCATAATTTCAATGCTAGAACCACCGCAGCTAATTCCAGATCATGAACTGGATACTTCTTCTCGACATCTTTTAATTGGCGGGACGCATAGGCTATAACCCGACCTTTCTGCATTAGCACACACCCAAGACCAATTCTTGAAGCATCGCTGTAGATCACGTATTCTTCTCCGCTTTGCGGTAGTACTAACACCGGTGCTTCACATAAAGCTTGTTTCAACTTCTGAAATGCTTCTTGCTGCTTCTCGGTCCACATGAACTTTTCACCTTTCTTGGTCAACTTGGTCAACGGGACAGCTATCGAAGAGAAATTCTCGACAAATCTTCTGTAATAGCCTGCCAAACCAAGAAAACTTCGTACCTCAGTGGGACTTCTAGGCGGTTCCCACTTCATCACGGCCTCAATCTTTGCTGGATCAACTTTCACTCATTCGGCATTGATTACATGGCCAAGAAATTGGACTTCTCTTAACCAAAATTCACACTTGGAGAATTTTGCATACAACTTCTCCCGGCGAAGCAACTCCAACACTTGTCGCAAATGCACTTCATGTTCGGCTTGGCTTCGCGAATACACCAAGATGTCATCAATAAACACTATTACCGAGGTATCAAGGAACGGTCGACACACCCGGTTAATAAGATCCATGAATACGGCTGGAGCATTGGTTAACCCAAAAGGCATCACTAAAAACTCATAATGACCGTATCGTGTACGAAAAGCTGTCTTTGGAACGTCAGACTCCCGTATCTTCAACTGGTGGTATCCTGACCTCAGATCAATTTTTGAAAAGTATGATGCCCCTTGTAGCTGGTCGAATAAGTCATCAATTCGTGGGAGTGGATACTTGTTCTTCACCGTGATCTTGTTTAGTTCCCGATAGTCAATACACATGCGCATTGACCCATCTTTCTTTTTGACAAATAGAATAGGGGCTCCCCAAGGCGATGTACTCGGTCTGATGAAACCCCTGTCTAACAGTTCTTCCAGTTGCTTCCGCAGTTCCACCATCTCTGAAGGTGCTAGATGGTATGGAGCTCGAGCAACAGGAGCAGCTCCCAGAATCAGTTCAATCGTGAACTCAACCTGTCGATCTGGTGGCAACCCTGGAAGTTCGTCTGGAAACACATCTGGGAACTCATTCACCACATTCACATTCGCTACCCCCATTTTAATTGGTTGAGCTACCGTTACATAAGCCAAATAGGACATCCCTCCTTTACTGACACAGCTTCGGGCTTGAGCAAAGGAGATAACTGGCATTCTTAACCGAGGTCGTTCACCCTGAATCTTCATCCATTCTCCTTCCGGTGATAATACCGTGATGTTTTTGTTTCTACAATCCATGTTAGCATAATTTGTTCCCAACCAATCCATACCCACAATGACACCAAATTCGTTGGTAGTTATCGGCTTCAAATCTATAGGGAAAGTGGTCCCGTAGATTTTTAAGCTGACAACCTTCCAAGTGTTCAGAAACCCAAACATATCTGCCTCCGCTATAGCCACTTCTAAGCTTTCATCCATTGGTGTTAACGGTACATTCAGGCGAGGCAGCAAGGACTCCGATACAAAACAGTGTGTTGCTCCTGGATCAAATATAACATATACATGTATGGTATTGAGAGTAAAAATACCTGTAATCACATCCGTCTTCTCACGGGCTTCCTCCACAGTCATCTGGAAAGCTCGCGAGGTCACCGGTCGTCCCCTGTTCTTTGGCTCTTCTTTCTTCCCGCCTTGATCTATCCTGGGTCTATCACTGATTGTTCCAGATTTCAACTCGGGACAGTTCAGGCGAAGATGATCCGTAGCTCCACATTGGAAACACCTACGTTCCGCCCGACAGTTGTTAGCATCATGTCCCGGTTTTCCACAATTTCGACAACTTGTGGATGTAATGTTGACTCGACAATTCCCGGAGTGCCATTTTCTGCATTTTTCACACCACTTTCTATCGTCTCTTTGACCTTTACCCTTAGACCCGGATTGTTGCGACTTTTTCTGAGGCGTCCAAACTTGGTCTTCCGCCTTTCGTTTCGTTTCCAAAACTTTCTTTTCATCTTCCTGTCGCTTCAGTTCTGTTTCTCTTTCCGTGGCTCGATCTACCACTTGCCGGAAAGTAGTTAGTTTCAACGGTTGCACAATCTCTCTAATTCGGGTTGTCAACCCCCGGACATACTTGTCGATCTTTCTCTTTTCGGTGTAGATATGGTGTTCCGCAAACCTAGCTTTCTCCAGAAAGCTAAGAGTATATTCCTGAACAGATCGGGAACCCTGTTCCAAATGCAGGAATTCATCCTCCAACTTCTGAATAGCTACTACCGAGCAGTATTCTTCATTAAACTTTGTCTTGAATTGCTCCCAATGTATCGATTAGGATGAATCAAGATCCAGTGATTTGTAGTAGGTTTGCCACCAATGTAATGCACCGCTTGTAAGTTGGTTCGTGGCAAATTCCACTTTATCATCATCCGCACACTTGCTTACTCGGAACACTTTCTCAATATGCATGATCCATTCCATAGCTTTGACTGGATCATCTGTCCCCGAGAATTCCTTTGGTTTACAACCAAGGAAGGATTTATACGTACACCCAACTTTCTTTATCGAGGCTTCCCCACCTTGAGTTTCTTTTATTGCCCGGGCCCGACTTTCTCCCTGGCTTTCATTTTCTGGCTGCCCGTCATGAACACTTTTTGCAGCCTCATCGGTAGGAATTGGATTTGCACTCGGATTAGGATTGCTGCTCAGGTTGGGGTTATTTGTTAACGCAGGCATCATCTGCCTAACCACTTCTTCCACAATAGCTCGTATATCAGGTGGATTTTGTCCCACCGGTTCCCTCGCTGGTGCTCTTCGCCCAACAGAGCCGCGTGACCTAGCTAGTCCACTTCTTGCAGTTCCACGCGAATTCGCACCGGTAGGATTGCTTCGTGTATTTCTCATACTTCAAAATTTCAGTAAACCGTTAGATTACATATATAATAACAAACTTATATATATCTAACAGTCCATTATCTATTCCTCTCTCAAGGTTTAAGTCCAGGAATCTAATCTAAGACACCTAGTTCACTTAAACCTCGGCTCTGATACCAACTTGTAACACCCGACTTATTAACAAAAACACCCCAAAAATTTTCGTTTTTCAAACCAAATATTTTACAAATAAATCATAAGTAAGGGGTATCAGTTAATACAACGCGAGTACAAGAGTATCACGAAGTACAATATATAAAATATTATACATTCTTAAGCCGGGTTGTCACTTCAACATTAAGTCCTCAGTCACGGACTTTATCTTTTCCTTTAGCAGGGTCACGCTCACCTGCAGGGACATATCAACAAACTGTGAGCTATAAAGCTCAATGAGTAATCAAGCAATCAAATACACATATACAAGAGAATAACAACAATTAAACTCTTAAACAATTTCTGTCCCAAAATTCATGGTCATCATTGACCGCACCGTAATCATAGCCATAAAGGCCGCACCAAATATCATAGCCCGAAGGCCGCACCAAAATCATAGCCCGAAGGCCGCACCAAAATCATAGCCCGAAGGCCACACCAAAAATCATAGCCCGAAGGCCGCACCAAAAATCATAGCCCGAAGGCCGCACCAAAATCATGGTCCTAAGACCGCACCATTTAATGTCAAAGATAGTAATCTTAGCCAACAAGGCTGCACCAATATATCATACTAGATATAATCAAGATTACTCACCTGAAGGATTGCTACAACTAGCTTTTGTTGTTCCTTGCTTTCCAATGTGATCCGTAGAATTTTGTCCCGTACCTATAATTCCATTTATTATCAAAATGATTATAGGTTAATAACCATTCAAATTAACTCTAATACAATAGAGTTCAATATAATATCGTTATGAACAATGCCTAGTTAATAAACTTTCTGTTTACTAACTTTATATGAATTTTACTATTCACCGAGGCATTCGGATCGGTCTACAGTGCCCCCGAGGGGTCGAAAACTCGATATAAAAATTTTCCCAAACTTTTCAGACCATAATGAGCCTATGGTTCGAATTTGAGCTAAATCGGACAAGCCAAGCAAAAGTTAGCGTTTTTGATCCCCTGCCTGGCCTCTGCTCAGAGGCGCACTGCGCCTAGGGGAGGGCGCACTGCGCCTGGGCGCACCCCGCCTGGCTTCTGGGTGCACTGCGCCTAGCGGCAGTGCAGGTCCCCTGGCCAGTCGCGATTTATGCACTGTAGCTTGCAGATTTGGTCCATTAAGTCCTTATTTCTGTTCTTAATCACTTGGGGTTTGTTCCTAGGCTAAAACCTTACATTTTAACAAGGTTTTTAACCCCCAACACCCTCAATCAATCATATGAAGAATTAGGGTTCTTAGTTCTAACAACCCCAAATCTTCAATTTCATCCAAAATAACAACCTACTTCCATTTTCTTTGGTTAAGTCTTTATTATAATGACTTAATGGAAATATCTAACCATCTTAACCACACAATTATAACTGCAATTGCAGTTTTTGAGTTCTATAAAACTCATCAAGAACAAACAATCAAGAGCTTGGAGTATTTACCTCAAAAGCTTCCAATACTACCCTTTTTAAACCAATGATCAAATTCCAAGCTTCAAACCTTCAAGAATCCTTCAATCCTCTGCAGAAATCAGCTCCTAGAACTCTCCCGTAACTCCCAAAATTCTGCACAAGTCATTTCTTTTATACCCCCAATATTTGCAATTTGGTCCTTGAAGTTGCATTTCTCAAACTTTTGCCACAATTTACAAATTAAATGACAAAATCACATTTTTATAACATTTTAAGTCCAAGACTCAAAATATTATTACCAAACAAGTCATTTTCTGTCCAAAAGACCAAATTACCCTTTTGAGGTAAAATGACCATTTTGCCCTTTTTATTATAATTATATAATAAACATGTTTTTGGCGTTACACAAGGAGACTCGATAAATGAAGGTGAATAATATCAAAAGGAATGATTATGAAAAGAATTGCATAAGGCAATGAGAATTTGAGATAAGAGTTTTATTGTAAAGACTTAGTAACAGATTAGATTCAACTAGAGCTATGTTGTAAGTTAATTCCCTTTCCGTATAGTGATTCCAAGGACGGAATCCATTTAAGGGGTAGATAATTGTGACAACCTAAATTTTAATATATGAAATAAGGAGTTTGAGTTAAATATTTTGATGCTAAAAGGTTTGATGTCCAAACAAGTTAAATTTATGTGGAAGGACAAAATGGTCAAATAATGCAAAAATATGGAAACTTGGGTTTTAGGACCTTTTATAAAGTCATAATGAAGTATTATTTCATTTGGAAATTTGATTTAAAGTCCCGAGGGCTAAAATGGAAATTATGTCTATATGACCTTTCACTCTTTCTATGCATCAAAATGTCTTACATTGATACACTTTATCCAATCAGACATTCTTCCAATGATATTTCAATTTAGTCATACTGTCATTCTCACTTACATCTCCATTCTGGTGATGTGTACTGTGACTTCCCATGGTTCTTGGGATCTTTATTCCACATGACTACACCCTAAGACTATTTCGAGGTGTTACGATGTGCCGGTGACCCACACGCGCTCCATCGGATTACCAACGAAACTCTTTAACCATTAACTCCTTTTACTTATTTGAAACTCTTTTCAAATTACTATTAACATTCACCCCAATCATTTCCCAATGATTTCTCACGTATGTACAGAATCCATTAAGTGTTCCCAGCCAGGTCATATCCTGAATCTGACTTACTATGCTTTAAGCATTAAGTCATCAGGACATGTTCATGACACTTCTGATCGATCCAAGAAGCTCGATCTAATCTTATTCCAGACCCTTTTGGAATCTTAAGATTACTTATAATCCTTGTGTCACGACTTTTAATAACCATTTCATCTTGGAGACTTTTTCTCATGCATCTTGAATCTTACCAGGATCATGCTTACTATGGCTAGGTCTATACTGATGATAACATCTATCCGATAGATGTCTATGGATTATGTGAGTATGTTGCACCTTCTTTATATCTCTCACGCCAAATCATCACACTTTGCAATGATAGGAAAACCCTTTCCTGGGGCTATGCATCTTGAATCTCATCAAGATCATATTGGCAGAGGTTTTGATCTATCTCATAGATGTTCACAACCACCTGAGTATGCTGTATCTTTATTAAGTCTTTCATAGCGATCCGTCTCTTAACACCAAGTCATTACACTTTGTAATGAAAATAGACGTTTCCTAGAAACAGTATGTAACCCACATATAGTTATAGTAGATAACAGCGACACTCCCACTGGCTTTAACACGGTTATGGACTATTCACAAAATCCAGAACTTTTGGCACATTTTGAGAATCTGAAATCCAAACCTTTCTGACAACTTAATGGAAATCTTTCAGGCTATTCACAAAATCCAATCCTTTAGCATATTTTGAGAATCTGAATATACTTTCTTGCGAGATGCCCGTGGGGTAATCCCGGGCCCATGTACCTTTGTATTGGGACACTCTTTGTGAGTCCCTATTAGTGTGTCGGTGATCCACACGCGCTCCACCAATGACTCACAATGTGCCATGCAATATCCTTTCGGAGTTCATCTTCTATTGAGAATGCTTCTCCCGGAATCAATTACTTGAGTCTGAGTATCTGTCTCACTTAACCAGATGTTCTGAAGGTACACTTCTATCCATGTTGCTTCCATTTGATGATTCAAATACTCCTACTGGTTTTTAGACCAGGTGTAAAATCAATCAAACTTTTACATAGACTGTGTCTCGCCCTAAGGTTCTCTTATTTGGCAGCAATCAGGCTCACCAATGCTTCCAAGTAGTCGAATTGTTAATCCGTACCAACTATAGTGTTTTACCACCAAATGGTATGTCACCTTGATCATAACTACTTATGATGGTGATCAAAACTACTGGTCAAGAGAAGATCATGTCAGTATTGAAACAGAAATCTGATTTCTGCTATAAGCCTAGTGATGACTAAAGGTTCTTTCACTTGGCTAATCCTGAACTCATTCAGGATTGTCCCAACTCCCACAGTTTCCTTAGAACTTGAGTTCTTTCTAAAAGAACTCTTCTTTTACTGGTACAGTGGGATAGCCAGTGAAACGACATTGCTGATCAGGTTCAGGCTAGTCATGAGGTTCGGACGAACGCTACACGACCCTGGACTTTCTATGTGTAAGTTGGATAATCTCAGCTTTACATTTCAGACAGTGTCTGCAGGACCTACTTAGTCTAGGATGTGGTTGGAATATGGTTTATATGTTCTGACTAGATTAGTATTCAATTTATCAGAAACTAATTGATGATGTATCTCATACATCGAGGATCAAACTATCTCGACCAACGATCAATCATCTTCCTTAAGACACATTATAACATTTAATGTTATTGGAAGAGAATAGACTATGAAACATTTTCTCAGTTTGTGATGTCACTCAGTTTCTGTTGATCTTATACTTCCTTTGAAGTCCTTGAACTGTTCAAGGTTTCAATTCAATCGCTTATTCTGATAAGCGAAGCCATATTCATCATACTGATTGACAAATATCGTGAAGTATAAACGATTGTGTTCTATTCGAAGATTTGAGCATACACATGGACGTGTCCGTTGCTCATGATCTTGACATCTTTTACATCTCAATGTAAATTTATGACTTTGTTAATTTCAGTCCAATGAAATTCCTAGATCTGTGAGATTCATTGAGGTAGATAGACACTTATCAATTTCAGTCCAATGAAATTCCTAGATATGTGAGATTCATTGAACTGTTCAATGGCATGTTTAATCTTGGATATGCCCCACTGTTTGTGACTGGGTTGCCGAGGATCACAAACCGGGTGTGAATAACCATGCAAGTTAGCTTGGTACTCTCGAAGTCAATTACCATCTCTAATTGACGTGCCGGTTAACCACACACGCTCCATCAACAATGGTAAGATCGAGAAACCCATTGCAACTCTTTGTGAACCCCTATTGGTGTGCCGGTTAACCACACACGCTCCACCAATGTTTCACAAAGTGCAATGTGCAACTTCATGGATTAGCATCAATTCACATTTTTTCTAAAGTAACTAGATTTGGGGTTTTTAAGAATTGTTCTAGTACTTTTAATTACAGCATTATACTTTTAATGAGAATTAAGCGGTCCTATCAAACCCGTTCGGCTAACGACACTTGACTGACCAGGAGAGCGGTGGGTGAGAGTGGACACCCATTAGACTACCATTTTATAGGCAGTCACCTTATACCCTCTTTATAGGACAGTTTTGTGAATGAGGCCTACTAACGGTAAGACTAAACAATTTTATCTTATATATAAATATTAACTATTAATCATATAATATATAAGATGTATTTTAAACCTTTTAAAATATTTTAGATTTAAACTTTTAATTTTCTAAAATTAACTCTTTAATTTAAAATTAAATTTAAATCTTTAAATGATTTAATTTATCTTTTAATTAAACAATTAATTAAATTGATTAAATCTAGATAGGCATCACAAATTAATCACATTAATTTAATCGTATCTAATCCCTAACTTTCGAAAAGGCAAGCAATGGGATTACGTTTTCCATTTATTAAATTGATCACAATTACCAAAAATAAGAAACCTACTTTCCAATCATGCAAAAATCGCCAAATAAGGGGTGGAGGCTAGGGTTTTCAAAACCCTAGCCACCAAAAAAGGAAAATGACCTCCCAAGGGTTAATATTTTGCAAAAACGCTTGACCAAAAATCAATTATAGCAATTCACATAGAAAAACAGCCAAGGCTCTGATACCACTGAAAGGTTTTAAGCAAACTATGAACTAATAAACCTAAGTTCACATGCAACCTAATAAAAGATCTATGTTTTTCTATCAATGAACATATAATAAAACCTAGAGGTCAAAAATAATTTCTAAAGATCAAAACTAAGAAAAACCAACCTTTGATTATTCTTCTTGAAGCTAGCAGCAAAAATATTCTGCTTCAAATGGAGTCACACCAAAGCAATGGAGGAGAAAACAGCAGAGTTCCAGAGAGACAGATAAATGTCATAGATAATTAGGGTTCCAGAAGGTTCCTTTTATAGCCTCCAAGGGTTACAGTCAAAACCCTAGAGGAGCCTCCTTAATGGGCAAGCCTGTTGACCATTTGGACCAAGGCTTCTAAACTCTAATTAGGGTTTCGAGATTTAGAGTGTGTCCACTCTAATTCTCGCCAACTATGGTCCCTCCCACTGGTTGGCCAGTTATTCAACTATTGAATAAATACAAACCGGTCCCTGCACTTTTAATTAATTAAATTAATCACTAAATTAATTCCAATTAATTCTATATTAATTTCAAATTAATTAATATAGTTTTTAATTAATATATTATCACTCTAATATATTAATAAACTATTTATTTTATTTCTATTGATTTATTAAACAATTAATAAATCAACCTTTCTCTGTACTGACTTCTACATCAATCCTCCTGCTATGAGGGCAACCCAAATGGACTTTGCTTCAATTAATAAGATAAATAGAAATATAATGTCATGACTTAGACACCTAATCCAACAGTTTAGACATAGATAGAGAGAGATAGAGAGAGAGACATAGAGGGTGGTGGGTGGGGTGTAATTTTTTTTTTAATAAAATAAATAATAAATTCAAAGAAAAAGAAATAAAAAAGGTATTTTAGTTTTTTTTTTACCTGATCCTGGGACCGATTGTAGCGTTTCACAATCCTTAGGGACCTCCAATGTGATTTTTTAATACTTGGGACCAATCTGATAGGTTTGACATACCAGAGGGATCAAAACTGTAATAATAATAATAATAGTAATAATAATAATAACATTAATAATAATAATAATAATAATATTAATAATAATAGTAAATCTAGAAGCAAACAAATCATAAGTTGGAGGGGCAAAATAGTTTTTAGTAGAAAACTTGTATTGAAAATACATGGGATTAATGTCTAAAAGAAAGTAATAGAGGATAGTTGAGGTACCGTTATTGCCAATCAACAATAGTGCATGATTTTTAAATTTGGAATTGTGTGGGTTGTGGATCTCCTTGTGCGGTCGAAGTCTTTCTTGTGAGGACGAGTAATACTTTTGCAATCGTGGGATTTGTAGCTTGCGTACATCAGATTTATTTGAGTGTCGTATTCGTATCTCACAAAACCTAAGCTTCCCATTGAGCGTTGAGACCGAGGAAAGGTTGTGGAGCATGGATTGTAGGAGCAAGTCGAAGGCAGCGTGTGGTCGAGTGGATGTAATTGTGCTACACCTGTTATGTCTGCCGAGTGACAAGGTATCCCACCATTTGTGCGGGCCGAGTGACAAGCCTTTCATAACCTATGCATGTGATCGAGTGATTTATGTTCTTATGCATATTGTGCGGCTATGTAAGACATTTATCGTCACTTCTATACGGCCGATTAACCACCATTCTACCATTTCATGTGGCCGCACAATTCTATAATTAATATACACATGTGAGATCGAGAAAGAAAGAGTGTGAAGCATAAGTGGGCGGGAAAGATGAAAGAGGTATAACATGTGTAGTGGTGAGTAATCTAGAAAGGGAAGGTTGGAAAGGGTTGATCGATGGCATTGCTATGTGAGTAATTCGAATTTCTTTCTTTCTTGCTCTGAATCGTGATGTGTGTGTGAGTGTGAGTGAATGTGTATGTGTGTGTGTGTGTGTTTATGTCTGTGTATAAGTTTTGATATAGAAAGTTGAATTGTATCTTTGATCTTAGTGTCCCTTTTGAAGTAAATTCAGACCCTTGAGGGTCTTAAGGGATGTCTTGATGGGTTAGGTGGGTGCAAACCCTAACCCTAATGGTTATTTCATATAAATCAAATTTCACTGATTTTGGGTCAGTTTGTAAAATTCATATGAAATCGTGTGTGTGTCCATTTGGGTCGATTCTTATATCCCTAGAATTTTCCTTCAGTCTAGTTTCTTCATCCAGAAGGCCTTGTCCTAATCAAGCCATAGGTTTGGTGAATATCGCAATATTAACTGTCTGGTCCAAGTTCTTTAATATTTGGTTTTATGTCTTTAAAAATTCATAATCAATTGTACAAAAAAGTTTTGGGGCAAGGCCAATGGGAAAAGTTTAAGATGAGAGTCTAGTTTGCTCACACCAAAAATCCAAACCTAACTCCCTGTACATATTGTGATTTGGTTGCATCTTTGGAGTGTGGTCCTGTGAGTGAACGGATCAAGTTAGTCAACTTTCGAGATGTATCGTTTGTTACTGGAAGATGAAAACGACCTGACGTCAGGCCATGTGATCTTTCCCTTAGGTCTACTATTTGCATGATTTTTCTTAGGTTTTATCTTAAACCACTCATTGGTAAAATATTGAAAATCTTGCAAGTCGGTCAGAAATCAGCTTTGCTGTCAAAAGTAGAAACATTTAAATTATAAGTAACGCTATAAGCATCTATTTATAGTAAGGCTAATGCGTATATGTAAGTCCCAAATCCTGCGGATCTAACACGGTATCAATCCAATTACAAGATTAAGGCAGAATCCTAATCAAGTAACGAATACGAAACAATGAATGATAAAAGTCAAGAGCACGATTAATCTTCAATGCACACACTTATATTAATAATTTTCAAATACATAAGATGCTATGAATTCTCTCTTGGCCAATCTATCTCTCTGTTGGCTCTCTCTATTCTCGACTCACGTAATGATCGACTAACTCACTAAAATTCACCGTAATATACACATTATATATTAAACCCAATACATAAGCCCACCAAAATCTCTAGCCCAAGCATAAGGCCCACCGAAATCACTTGGAGATTTCGGTCCAAGTCCACCGAGAACTCAGGGTTTTCGGTCCTAACCGAAAATGCCTCTTTGTCTTCTAAAAGCGAATTAAGCCTTTCTAAATGCAAAGCATAAACCACAAATTATGTCCCAACAATCTCCCCCTTGGTTTATTGCTTTCTTTTCTCTTCAAATTTCCCTTTGTTCTTGGCTTTCTGTTCTTTCCTCGATCTCTTTACCATTTGACTACGAGATGTACATATGAATCTTCTGCAGGTACAAATTCATCTTCAGTAGTTGGAATTTCTTCAAAATTTGACTTTGAACGCTCATTGGGCGTAGATGCTTCTTGTATTAGTTTGTTAAATCAGCACTTCCAGCTTTCGAATTTCTATTTTGACAAATATGTGGAGAGTGATTCTTCTTGATCACTTCAGCAGGTTCATAGATAGCAACAAAATTAATCGAGGAGGCTTTAACGCAATTCATCACAAAACTTCAGTTATAGCTTCACCTTGCTTCGGGGTTTAAATATTGTGTTGAAAGATAATATTAACTTCTTGTTCCATTACTTGATTGTCTTCATTTGATTGGCTTCGTCTATTACAAGCGCTTCTTGAAAAGTAACTATGATTAAAAAGTCCCTATAGGTCAAAGATTCATAAAGACCCTTCTCGCCACAGTTGTTCAAGGACCCAACCTTGGCTCAGGAGAAGACTACTCGCTTTATCTGTGTGAAACGGAGGAACGCACTGCGATTTGTTGAGTATCGGAGAACTACTCGTGACTATTTTGATTTTAGCCCCTACACATCCTTGATCAAAGATCTCAATGCAGTTAACAAGTTAACAGGTTAACTTGGCCCTAGGCAAGACGTCCAATGGTATCTGTATCTCTGTGGAGTGTACCATCCTGGTGCCAGTGAGAGTTCCAGTGGTATGTAACGGTCTCACAGCTATTGTGGTTGTCAATAGCGATCATTGACACAGAGTTTCGATGTTTTCATCAATAGCGATCATTGACACAGTTGTTAGAATAATATTGGGGTTAAGAATGGTATGAGCGTGTAATATATCTCAGTACCAGATATTTCCATCGACTAGAGTTGCGACTTGTCATCAATGTATGGTATAATACAGTGAATTATCCAATTCTAAGTTAGAAAATTTGTAGGTAAGAAAGGTTGTTGATCCCTTAATTTTACTACTGGTGTTGTAGCAAAGATCATAGGCATAGTGTTTCGAAATATCATCAACATTTGGTTTTAAATGGTGAATCGTCTATTTCTTATATTAGAACATAGAGTGGGTAAGAATGGATTGGTGCGTGGGATAGACTACGATACGTAATATAACCATCGGCACAGAATTTCTAACTCTCGACAATGAGTGGTTCGACTCAAAGTGTCCTTAAGTTATGTTTTAGAAGTCTTGAGGTTAAGATAGGTTGTTAGTGCTTCATACTCATTGTGGTATACCAATGAGAATCCTCAGCACATGATATTTATCTCAACAGTGAGTGGGATAACTCGGTGCGTCCTCGATAGATAGGGTAGGACAATGTCTTAGTGAATCACGGTGATATTGAGACACATCATTGACATAAGGGATTGGTTCTGTATTCCTGATTGGTATAAATCAAGAACATTGACGATCGTGCTAGATTTGTGCATATTTTTTAATTTTAATTTTTTTGAACAAAATTAAAAACTAACTAAAATAATTTACAAGAAAAACATATTTTTGGAATTTTGAAATTTTATAATTTTTTGTTTGGTTTTAATTATCTCCTTACGGCTTTACATCATTGAAACAAGTATACTGAGATAGGGTTTGGTCTCGATGCGAGTTGCTCGCTTAGCAGGGTAGGCTTGCTTTTCGTTCTTTAGAGAACTCAAGAAGTTGGAGACGGTAGTGAAGTATGTGTCATTAGACGTTATTGGAGCTTCGAGGCAATTATCATGTTTAATATGAATATGGGAGCCGGTCAAGTCAACATGTGTGACTGTAAGAAGTGGATTGGGGATTTGGCACCCCTAGAGTAGTTATAAGAGAGAGGTGTGGTGTGAATGAAATTAGAAGAGCCTTGATCGTTGTTGAAAGGGTATGTGGCATGTAGCTGAAGAGATCGGTAATAAGATCCAGTTCAAACCCAAGTGGGGTAGAACTAATCACTTATGGCGATAGAAGACCCTTGAATGACGAGTGGGTGGAATGAAGTATGACTCCAGTTCAGTTAGAAACTAGAGTCAGGGGCTGAAGATAGTTCAATAGACCATATGTGAAACGAGTGGATAGGCTAAAACCACGAATGACAGTATGAATGGGAATGACTAAAGTAGGAGGTGTTATCGATAATCGTTACAGACCGTACGGTGAGTGGATAAGGGAGAGTCAGAAATATGAATGCATTCTTGAACCTATTAACCTTGGATGACGAATTTAGTGCTTATGCTGACTGAGAAGTGAGATTTGACATGCATTACGAATTCATGTTAAGAGGATCTACAATCTTATGGGATTGTGGACCGTTGGAAGCGGTTATGGGTCGTTCGGATTACTAAAGATATGCCTTATAATAAGTTAGAAGTTTGTGTGGGCTTATGTGTGAGGATGCTAGTGCGAGCTTTTTGTGACAGCAGACTCAATAGGTCGTTGGACGGATCAGGGTATGACTTGTGAATTCCTCCGTGGATCAGGATACAACACGAGAGTCCCTAGCTGATGGTAGGATGGGGATAGTCTGTTAGTCAACTGATTGGAATGTTAATGTAAGTCGTTATTTGATGTGTATTATGTGATGAATCGTGGGGTATGTCTATTAAGTGTTTTTCTTTTATGATTAGATTGGATGGACGCGGTTGATGCGAAGATTGGTTGATGTCGCAACATTTCCTAATCTGAACTAAAGTAGGAAGGACCATTAGTACAGGGTAACACCCAAACGTAGCTCGACGATACGTTCTTCCATGAAAACTTGGAGGTTCTTATAGCATGGTGGCATCCAGTGTTTGGAATAGGTGGATGCACGTGTTGATGGGGAGAAGTAAGCTACTGAGGGCACTTAGAGAAGGAGAGGATGTAGGGAATAGCTCAACCTGGTGCCAGACCATGAAGAGTGTGGTTAAATGTGTAAATATAGGTTGTGCTAGTGTGTTGTTAGTACAAGACGGGTCTAGGTCTAGTATGTAGATGTTACGGGCTCGATATACTGAGCAATATAGGGTTACTCGACGTACTGAGCAATGTGGGCGGCTTGACGCACCGAGCAACGTAGTACAGTGCAGGAATGTCTGACAAGACACATTGAGTGGATACGCATTGCTCGACATACAGAGTATGCGCGACTCGGAGTGTTGAGCGGTGGAGCATGGCTCAATTTACATAGTGATGTAGGTTGTTGATTGTTGTGGTGTGCAAATATCTGATAGAAGGTTATTGCTGGTCAGGGATGTAGTTGGAGTAACAAGTTGCATGAAGTAGAGCTTTGGACTTTTGGATTTTCAGTTGTCAGATGTTGTGTGTAATGAGATGTCGGACCCCAATCAGTTGGGGTAAGAGGGAACCGTTTCAAATTTAAGAATCTTTGTACGAGTCATGGCGTTTGACCGAGTAGGGTTAGAGGTGAATTTCGATGATGAAATTCTAATAAGTGGAAGAGATTTGTAACACCCCGTTTTTTGGAACTTAGTAATTCGCAGGTTTAGTATTTAAATAATAGTAATAATAATAATAATAGTAATAAATCTTAAAAAATCATAAGTTGGAGGGCCTACATAGTTGTTAGTTGAAACTTGTATTGTAACTACATGGGGTTAATGTCTAAAAGAAAATAATGGAGGATAGTTGATGGACCATTATTGCCAATCGGCAATAGTGCATGATTCTTATATTTGTAATTTTGCGGGCTGTGGATCTCCTTTTGCGGTCGAACTCTTTCTCGTAAGGCCGGGTAATACTTGTGCAATCATGGGCTTTGTAGCTTGCGTATGTAAGATTTATTGGAGTGTCATATTCATATCTCACAAACCCTAAGCTTCCCATTGAGCCGTGAGATCGAGGAAAGTTTATGGAGCTTGGATTCTAGCAGCAACTCGAAGGTAGCGTGCGGCTTGAGTGGATGTAATTGTTGGATTAGGTGTCTAAGCCATGACTTTACAACTATGTTTATCTTATTGATTGAAGCAAAGTCCATTTGGGTTGCCCTCATAGCTGGAGGTCAGGATAGAGTTCAGTAGAGTAAAAGGTTGATTTATTAATTGTGTAATAAATCAATAGAATTAATTAAATGGTTTATTAATATATTTAAGTGTTAATATATTAATTAGAAACTATAATAATTAATTGAGATTTAATCAAGAATTAATTGGATTTAATTTAGTGATTAAATTAATTAATTAAAAGTGCAGGGACTGGTTTTGTAATTATTCAATAGTTGAATAATTGGCTGGCCAGTGGATAGGGGTTAAAGGTGGCGAGATTTGTGGTACCACCACAAGGATCTCGAAACCCTAATTAGGGTTAAGGAAAGCCTTGTCCAAATGGTCAGCAGGCTTGCCCATTTGGAGGCTCCTTAGGGTTTCAGCTGTAACCCTTGGAGGCTATAAAAGGAGGCACCTGGCCACCCTAAAACCTGCGCCATTTACATCAAGATAAACTCTGCTGAACTGTCTTCTCCATTGCTGTGGGTATGACTTGCATCTGAGGCAGGACACTTGTGCTGCTAGCTTCAAGAACAAGATTCAAAGGTTGGTAATTCTTGTTTTAATCTTTAGAATTTATTGTTGGCCTTTAGGTTATAGTTTATTATCTTCATAGAAGAAAACATAGATCTTTCTAGGGTTGCATGTGAACCATAGGATTATTTGTGTTCATTGTTTGCTAGAAAACCCTTCAGTGGTATCAGAGCTTAGACTGTTTTCTTGTGATTGATATAAACTGCATAAATTGTTTGTGTCTTGAGTGTTTTTGCGAAAAACACTCCTTGGAATGTTTTTTGGTCGAAATCTAGGCTAGGGTTTCCTAACCCTAGCCGCCACCCTTTGTTTCCCCTTTGATTTGCTTGCCTTGTTTAGTTGGTTGTTATTTTTGGTAGTTTACTAAATTGAATAACTGGAACCCTAATTGCCTTGCATGCAAATTTCGACCAACTAGGGTTATTAGATAGAAAATTAATTTGATTAATTTATAATATCTATCTTAGATTTAATCAATTTAATTAATTGTTAATTAAAAGATAAATTAAATCAGCTTAAAGGATTAATTTAAAATTTTCGAAAAATTAGAATAAATTAGCGAAAATTCTGAATAAATTAATTCTAAAATATTTTAATAAGATTAAAATATATCTTATATATTTATGATTAAAAGTTAATTATTTATATATAAGAAAATTGGTTAGTCTTACCGCAAGTAGGCCTCATTCACAAAACTGTCCTATAAAGAGGGTATAAGGCGACTGACTATAAAATGTTAGTCTAATGGGTATCCACTCTTACCCACCGCTCTCCTGGTCAGTCGAGTGTCGTTAGCCGAACGGGTTTGATAGAACCGTTAAGCCTCTTAAAAGTATAATGCTATAATTGAAAGTACTAGAACCTTGAACAAAACCCAATCTAGTTACTTTAGGATAAAAAAATGTGAATTTGATGCTAACCCATGAAATTGCACATTGCACTTTATGAAACGTTGGTGGAGCGTGTGTGGGTTACCGGCACACCAATGGGGGTTCATAAAGAGTGGCAATGGGTTTCTCGGGTGTTATCATTGTTGATGAAGCGTGTGTGGTTAACCGGCACATCAATTTGAGATGATAATGGACCCCGAGAGTACCAAGCTAATTTGCATGGTTATTCACACCCGGTTTGTGATCCTCGGCATCCCAGTCACAAACGGTGGGGCATATCCGAGATTAAACATGCCATTGAATAGTTCAATGAGTCTCACAGATCTAGGAATTTCATAAGACTGAAATTGATAAAAGTTATCTACCTTAATGACCACTGTGTTGTGACTACGACATCCCTCTTCACAGCATAGTTGGGGTATTTTGGGTCCTAGCCTTGTTAAATAATAAATTGGGTAATTATTTAAAAGGATTAATTAAACTAATAAATTCTATTTCCTTTTTTAGATGTCTGAATCGAGTGTCTATTCTCATCCTCCTCCTCATTCACCCATTTCTGAGGGCATCAGAAAGCGCCTGCTAAATATGGAAAGGCTGACTGGCCTTAACTATGTGGAATGGCTTCGCAATTGGAGAATGGTTCTTGTTATTGCTGGAAAGCTACACCTCATTGAGTACCCGATCCCAGTCCCACCAAAACATGTCATCACAAAAGGTCTTTATGATGAGCATGACCTATTATTTGATGAATCCGAGGAAGTTCGTGACCTCATGCTATTGACCATTGAGCCCGAGTTCCGCAGGGATTTTGGATCCCTAGGGCCGTATGAGTTAATACAACTGGTTGAGGAAAAGTTCCAAGAACCGGTTGAAGAGGAACGAGCTAGGATCTTCAAAAGACTTGCAGAGTGCAAGCTAAAAGAAGGAAGTAGCATCGATTCGCATGTTCTCAAGTTTGAGAGATACATAGGCGAATTGTACAAACTTGGTCATCCAATTAGTCAGGAAATGAGTGTTAAGATCCTGCTTGATTCGCTGACTAATAGGTACGATCTGTTCATTCAGACGTATAGAAAGGAAGGCCGGAAAAAGACTTTTGTGGAAATGCGTTCTCTGTTGACCCTATACGAGTCACTCATGGACAGGCATTGCTCCACTGGTTCAGCTACTTCTGGATTGAGTCCAGTGAAGAGACACAGCAAGAAACGTTCCAGATCGTCTGGCCATGTTCTGAGATGTCTTAGACTGGGAATCCATAGGATCGGATACAGTCACGGAAAGATTGGAAAATGCTCCAAGGTAAAATCTCTAGAAACTCAGGTTTATCTAAAAACTTCGAAACTCCTGATCCATAATTCCTTGATACATAATGTGATAGTCACGTTTGGTTTGTATGCAGGGAATCAGTAGGGTACAGGACTTTGACGCATAGGAGCACTTTTGGATTGGATCTCCAGCTCATGCAGTTTTGAAGTTTAGTTAGATATTACAATCTTGTTATTAGATTATTAGATGCAAATGACATTGTTTTCACACAGTACATTGTTTGAGGGTTTTTGTGTTTTAATAAAATGTTGATTTTCTTTTGATTGTTTTAATTATCCTCGAAATGTTTGTGTGAATGTGTTAATGGCATAAATGGTAATAACTTGAATGTTGATACATCCAATGGGATTGGATTTATGAATTGTGTTCCTTATGATTGTTAAAGTGAATTTTATGAGAATCACTTCAACCAAAGGTCCAGTTGGACAGGACTTTGGAATCATTTGACTTAGAGTCACATGATGAATTGAGTGCTTAATAAAATTAATTGTGGCAAGAAAGGAATCGCCCAAAGATCCAATGGATAGGATTTTGGAATCAGTTGACTTGGAGTCAGGTGATGATTGCATGTCTTGAACAATATTAACAAAGTCATAAATTTACATGGAACTGTAAAGGTATTAAGATTTTGAGCAACAGACACATAAGTTACTGTGTATTGCTCGAATCTTCGAACAGATCACAATTAGTTATGCTTCATGATATTTGCCAAATGGTTTGACAAATATGGCTTCGCTTATCGGAATAAGCGATTGATTGGAACCTTGAAGTGTTCAAGGATTTCAAAGGAAGTATAAGATCAAAAGAACCTGAGTAACAACATAGACTGAGAAAAAGTTTCGCAGTTTATCCTCTTCCAAGAACACTAATGGTTATAATGTGTCTTAGGGAAGATGATGGAGCATTGATCAAAATAGTTTTGATCCTCGGTGTATAAGATACACTGGATACATTTCCGACCAATATTTCAATGAATTGAATGTTCAACTAGTCAGACCGCAGAAACCATATTCCGACCACATCTTAGACTAAGTAGGTTATGTTAACACTGTCTGAAATGTAAAGCTGGGATCATCCCACTAGTACATAGAAAGTCCAGGGTCATGTAGCATTCGTCTGAATATCATGACAAGCCTGAAACTAATCAGCAATGTCGTTTCATTGGCCACTCCGGTTATCCTTTGAAAGAAGAGTACTTTTAGAAAGAACTCAAGTTCTAAGGAAACAGTGGGAGTAAGAATAATTTTGAATGAGTTCAGGGCTTAGCCAAGTGAAAGAACCATTAGTCACCACTGGGACTTGACCAGGAATTAGATTCCTGTTAAACCTGACATACCCTCTCTTCGCTTCACCAGTAGTTATTGTCACTGTCATAAGGAGTTATGAATTGGGTGATATAACGGGTAGTGGTAAAACACTAAAGATGGTACGGATAAGTAATCCGACTGCTGGAAGCATTGGTGAGCCCAGTTGCTGCCAAATAAGAGAACCTTACCGCGAGACACAGTCTATGTGACAGTTTGATTGATCTTTACAACTGGTCTAGGAACCAGTGGGAGTAATTGAATCATCAAAAGAAGGAAACATAGAAATGTACTTACAGAACATCTGGTTGAATGAGTCATCACTTAGAGTCAAGCAATTGATTCTGAGAAAGGCACTCTCAATAGAAGATGTAATCCGAGAGGATTCTGCGTGGCATAGTGTGAGTCGTTAGTGGAGCGTGTGTGGTTTACCGGCACACTAATATGGACTCACATAGAGCATGCCATTACAAAAGGTACATGGCCCCGGGATTCGTCCCATGGGCATCTCGCAAGAAAGGATATTCAGATTCTCAAATAGGCCAAAAGGTTTGGATTTTGTGAATAGCGTGAAAGATTTCCTTTAATATGTCGGAAAGGTTTGGATTTCGGTTTCGCAAAATGTGCCATAAGTTCTGGATTTTATAAATAGTCCGAAAGAGTCATATGACAGTGTCAAAGCCAGTGGGAGTATCGTTGTTATCTGCTATCATTGTATGTGGGTTACATACTAGTTCTAGGAAACGTCTCTTATCATTACAAAGTGTAATGACTTGGTGTTAAGAAACGGTTCGCTATGAAAGACTTTAAGAGATACAACATACTCAGGTGGTTGTGAACATCTATTAGATAGATCAGAATTCTGCCAATGTGATCTTGATGAGATTCAAGATGCATAACCCAAGGAATGGAGTTTCCTGTCATTGCAAAGTGTAATGAATTGGCATGAAAGGAACAAAGAAGGTGCAGCATGCTCACGTAGTTCATAGACATCTATCAGATAGATGAGACTGACAGTATTATCTTAGCCGTTAAGAATATGATCTTGATGGGATTCAAGATGCATAAGAAAAATTCACCGAAAGGAAATGGTTTCCGGAAATCATGACACAAGGATTATTGGTAATCTTAGGATTCCGAAAGGGCTTGGAATAAGATTACATCAGGTTCCTCGAGCCTCTTGAACAAATCAGAAGTGTTATGAACACATCCTGATGACTTAATGCTTAGAGCATTGTATGTTGGATTCAGGATATTGCCTGGCTGAAAATACTGAATGGATTTTTGAACAGACGTGAGAAATCATTGGGAAATGATTAGGGTGATTGATTTGAAAGGGTTTTCAAATCGGTAATTGTTTACACCAAAACGTGGTGCTATAGGACTTCATGGTTAAAGAATTTCGTTGGTTTCTGATGGAGGGCGTGTGGTTCACCGGCACATCATGACACCTCGAAATTGTCTTAGGGTGTAGTCATGTAAACTAAAGACCCGAGAACCATGGGCAGTCACAGTACACATCACCGGAATGGAGTTGTGAGAGAAAATGACAGAATGACAAAATGACAAATTGAGATATCATCGGAAGAGTATCCGATAGGATCATCTGCAATAAAGTGTATAAGTGTTAGACACTTGGATACATAGAAAGAGTGAAAAGGTCATAGACATAGATATAAAAGGCTTGAATTGAGAGTTTAAAAGAGAATAAGAAACCGATAATAGTTATGATAAATCCGACTTGGTGATTACCTCGTGGAGACTTGGTAATTAGCAGGAGTAGCTGCCAGTCAGATTTTATGTTTCGCTTTTGCATGTTTACTTCCTGAATAATTGGATTATTCAAACATCCACAGTCGTTCATACTCTTAGGGAGTAAGTATGAAGGAAGACTGTCATGAATTGGTTTGTAGATTGTCTAAGGAGTTAGACATAGCAATAAGATTGCTGCAACGTTCATGAGTACTTGGAAATGGAGATTTGAGTATTGGATAAACCCGCGCTCAATGGATTGCTTCATGGATTATATCACGAGCAATGTTGAGACGATAATATCTTTTGGTCTTAAAGTGGAGAGATATGAGTTATAATTTGCAAGGCGGTTGTTCATTGATAGTACGAAAACGCATCGGTAACTCGATGTTATAAAACGTGCTGTTGTGAGTGATTTGTCGGGTAAAAGATATAACATATTAGTCAAAGCTTATTCGTCCCTTGACCCAGATGGGAAACAGATATCTGTTGGCCACTCGATGATTTTGAAGTTGACTGAAGCGCTGGCCAGCCAGGACTGAATTGATTCGTTCAATTAGAAGTCTAAAAGTCATAAGCAAAATCGGAAATCGGGAAACAGTGTGTCAGACAGAGATTGATCTCAATCCATGTCTCATGTCTGAAAAATATCTTGTTGGACGGAGGATCATCTGATCACTTATCTTTGGACGGAACTGACTAGGTCAGAGTTCTGCAGCAGTTTCTAGGAAGCTGCAGGTTGTTTATTAATCAGAAGATAAATTAAAGTCATAGACTTATCCAAGTGGGAGACTGTTGGATTAGGTGTCTAAGCCATGACTTTACAACTATGTTTATCTTATTGATTGAAGCAAAGTCCATTTGGGTTGCCCTCATAGCTGGAGGTCAGGATAGAGTTCAGTAGAGTAAAAGGTTGATTTATTAATTGTGTAATAAATCAATAGAATTAATTAAATGGTTTATTAATATATTTAAGTGTTAATATATTAATTAGAAACTATAATAATTAATTGAGATTTAATCAAGAATTAATTGGATTTAATTTAGTGATTAAATTAATTAATTAAAAGTGCAGGGACTGGTTTTGTAATTATTCAATAGTTGAATAATTGGCTGGCCAGTGGATAGGGGTTAAAGGTGGCGAGATTTGTGGTACCACCACAAGGATCTCGAAACCCTAATTAGGGTTAAGGAAAGCCTTGTCCAAATGGTCAGCAGGCTTGCCCATTTGGAGGCTCCTTAGGGTTTCAGCTGTAACCCTTGGAGGCTATAAAAGGAGGCACCTGGCCACCCTAAAACCTGCGCCATTTACATCAAGATAAACTCTGCTGAACTGTCTTCTCCATTGCTGTGGGTATGCCTTGCATCTGAGGCAGGACACTTGTGCTGCTAGCTTCAAGAACAAGATTCAAAGGTTGGTAATTCTTGTTTTAATCTTTAGAATTTATTGTTGGCCTTTAGGTTATAGTTTATTATCTTCATAGAAGAAAACATAGATCTTTCTAGGGTTGCATGTGAACCATAGGATTATTTGTGTTCATTGTTTGCTAGAAAACCCTTCAGTAATTGTGCTACACCTATTTTGTGGGCCGAGTGACAAGGGATCACACCTTTTGTGTGGGCCAAGTGACAAGACTTTCATAACCCATGCATGCGATCGAGTGCTCTTATGTTCTTATGCATATTGTGCGGTTATGTAAGACGTTCACCATCACTTCCATGCAGCCGATTAACCACCATTCTACCATTTAATGCGGCCGCACACTTCTATAATTATACACATGTGAGATCGAGAAAGAAAGACTATGAAGCGTAAGTGGGCGGGAAAGAAGAAGAAGGAGGTATAGCATGTGTTGTGGTGAGTAATCAAGAATGGGAACGTTGGAAAGAGTTAAATCGGTGGCATTGCTAGATGATAATTCTCCTTTCTTTCTTTCTTGCTCTCAATCGTGAGGTGTGTGTGTGAGTGTGAGTGAATGTATATGTATAGGTGTGTGTGTGTGTGTTTATGTTCGTGCTTGAGTATTGGTTTAGAAAGTTGGATAGGATCTTTGAACTTAGTGTGCCTTTTGAAGTAAATTTAGACCCTTGAGGGTCTTAATGGATGTCTTGATGGGTTAGGTGGGTGCAAACCCTAACCCTAGTAGTTATTTCATATGAATCAAATTTCACTGATTTTGGGTCAGTTTGTAAAATTCATATCAAATCGTGTAGGTGTCCATTTGGGTTGATTCTTATATCCCTTGAATGTTCTTAGTTTCTACATCCAGAATTCCTTGTAATAATTCAAGCCTTGTCATAATTCATTGAGAGTCTAGTCTGCTCACACCAAAAATTAGAACCTAACTCCCTGTATATTTTGTGATTTTGTAGTATATTTGGTGTGTGGTCCTTTAAGTGACTAATCAAGTTAGCCAACTTTGGGGATTTATCATTTGTTATTGGAAGATGCAAATGATCTGAGGTTAGGTGACAACGCCTAGTGATATCAAGTATTTTAGGCGTTGTTGAGCCCTGTTCTTGATGAAATTATATCATATATATCTTGGTATTCTCACTTTTCGTGCCAGGACTTGTTTGGAAGAAACGAATGAAAACAGGGACTAAAAGCGTGCAAATTGGAAAAGTTTGGAAAGGAATGAAAAATCAAGGAAATACGTACGCACGCCGCGGGAATTAACAACGCGCGACGTGGGTCAAAGGCGGTGAACCAAATTCAAAGGCCGAGAAAACGGGATCTGATAAGTACGCGCGCCGCGGGATCCTCATATGCGCGGCGCGACTGCGGTAAATTTCAACTATAAATAGAGGCATTTATAGCCGAAAACCCGAGCAAAGACTGGGTGTAAAATCGACCTTGAAGCTCTTTGACTCCAAGATTTCGTTTCAGCAACTTCTCAATTGGTATTTTTATGTTTTGGATTTTATTTTCAATTAGTTAGTTAGTATTAAGCATTGGGTAGTATATTTGGGAGTGACACCCACTGATATTGAGCTTTAGTTTCTGTTTTAGCAACATTTGGTTACTGCTTGGATGTTTGGAATTGAGTTTGAGTAATGAGAAGCATTTGGTTATAAGCAATATTGGGTTTTCGGTGTTTTTATGCTTGTTTTGGTTTTTGAGTATTTGAATTGAGTTTGGATGTATTGTGACCTTGTTTGGAACTGCTTCTCTTTGCTGATTTCAGTAGTCAACTAGGTTAGTTTTAGGGTTTGAATTTAACTAGTAACTGTTCAGTCAGAACCTTAGTTATTGGTTAGTTTATTCCTTGTTTGATTTGGATGTTTTGGATGCCTTTGATTGCTTCTGATTCAGAGATGCACTTCTGATTTCAGAAAGTAACTAGGCTTGTTTGAGTTGAGTTTAGCTTATGCTTGGCTTGACTTTGTTTGATCATTGCTTTGGGTACTTAGAAACTAGGTCCTCCGACTGTAGCGTGACACTACAAGTTGGTAATCTGTCATCTGGTCTAACCACGAAGCTCCTGCGGATCGACCCTGACTACTACTGTGCTAGTGTGTGTTAGGTTTCTCTTTATTTTTGACCGCACGACGACCTAGGCGTGTCATTAGGCCTTGTGATATGGTCATTGGTTCTAGTGTTTGCATTAATTTTGATTTTATCATGAACCCTTCCTTGGTTAAATATTTCAAATCTTGCAAGTGGGTTAGAAATCGGCTTTGTTGTCGAAAGTAGAAACATTTAAATTATAAGTAAACTATAAGTATCTATCTATAGTAAGGCTAGTGCGTATACCTGGTAGTAATTGACTTAAAATGACTTATAGGAGTATAAGGTGCTCGAGTGGAGCTCAGGGGACTTGCAACAATTGTTGCATGGATTGTTTCTGGTGTTGTTTCAAGGTGGGTTCTTCACTACACTGTGGAAATTGTACATCCTTTGATGTAGACCGTGTGTGATATTACGATGTAAATGGGTAGTACTAGGCTAAGGGAATGTCTAATAGATTTGGTTGTGTACCATGATTGAGCTGAGTGCCATGATTATGTTGTACTATGTTGGTATGTGGTGTACCTTGATTGAGGTGAATGTCATGATCATGTTGTACTATGTAGGTATGTGGTGTACCATGATTGAGGTGAGTGCCATGATCGTCTGTATTATGTAGTTATGCTGAGTACTATGATTGAGCTAAGTGCCATGATCATGTTGTACTCTGTAGTTATGTTGTCTACCATGGTTGAGCTGAGTGACATGATCATGTTGTACGTTGTAGGATATGTTGTGTGTCTTGTTTGTGTTGTCCGCCTTACTATGTTGTATGACTATGTTAGGGGTAAATATGTGTGATGGATATGCCATATTGTGCTAAATTCACCAAGCTTTTTGCTTACCGTTTCCCTTTTAAACTACTATTTTCAGGTACTTCGGGTACAAAGAATGACAAGGCTTGACGTGTACACACTGTTGTTGTTTCTTTGGAGTTTGGTTTTAGAATTGTTCTTAATTGGACCTTGTTTTCCGCTGTTGGTTCATTAAGATTGGTGTTATAATGTTTTCGATGATTGGAAAGTGTTAAGATTTAAATAATGGGATTTTATTTAATGATAGTGTTTTAAAAATAAAATTTAAATTTACCCTAAATTTTGGGATATTACATAACAACCCTGCTTTGTTGTCTCTTCGAATCTACATCCCCAATATCTTCTTTGTTGCACCTGAATCCTTCATTTTAAACTCACTTTCCAAAGGTTTCTTCAAGTTATTAATTTCAGCCATCTCCTTAATGAGCATATCATCACCATATAGGAACAGATAAACAAAGGACCCATTGGACAACTGCTTGAAGTAGACACAATTATCAAACTGATTCCAAATATAGCCATGAGAAGTCATAAAACGTATGAACTATCTTGTACCACTGTCTAGGAGACTGCTTCAAACCATAAAGACATTTCTTCAACAGACACAGATGATCATCATTAGGACCCAGAAAACCTTCAGGTTATGACATATATATATTCTCCTCCAACCTTCCATGAAGAATTGCAGTTTTGACATCTAGCTGCTCAAGCTCTAAATTAAACGCACTAACCATATGCAAAAGAACCCCAGTTGACTTATGTTTCACCACTGGTGAGAAAACCTCGTAATAGTCGATTCCTTCTTTATGAGAAAAATCCATTCGACACCGGTTGTGCCTTGAACCTTGTGGGTTCAACTCTTGGAATTCCTTATTTCTTCTTAAAGACCCATTTGCATCCAACTGATTTTTCTCCTTTCGGTAATGGAAGAAGATCCCATGTTTCATTCTTCTCAAGAGATTGCATCGCCTCATTCCTTGTTATCAACCAACTTGATCCTTCTATACTAGCCACTGCCACTTTGTAAGAAGGAGGCTCATCAGTATCAATGTTTTCACCAACAGCTAGTGCATACGCAGCATAACCCATTTCACTATTAGTGACACATGTAGCAACATAGCTGGATTTTTCGTGATCCTTTTCTCTCTTCTCTTTGCTATAGGTTCATCCTCATTATTCTCTCCATCGGCCTAAGCATCGCTAGACTGATCCTTATTAGGCTGTTCATGAGTTTCATCATGTCTATGCTGATCATCACCATCATGTTGCTCATTTATCTATCTGGAATTTGTGTAACAAACGCCACCTTCTGGTTAGCACCCTGCATGACTTGTATCACCTCTTGTTTGGTTCACCATAACAGACTCATCAAAGGTCACATCTCTGCTATTAATCATTTTTTAGTTCTTCCTTCTTCTGTATACCAGAGACGATAACCTTACACTCCATGTGCATACCCTAATAATATGCATTTTATTGGCCTCGCCTCAAGTTTGCCATAATTAACATGAGTGTAAGCAAGACAACCATATATATGTAAACCAGAATAATCATAGGGTTTTCCAAACGATACCTCTTAAGGAGTCTTAAAGTCGGTTGCAGTTGATGGTGATCTGTTCACCAGATAGCAAGCAAAATTAACCGTTTCTTCCCGAAATTTCTTCGATAAATCAGCATATAACTGGATGTCTCTAGCACGCGCCAACAGTGTTTGGTTCATCCGTTCCGCCACTCTATTATGATGTGGTGTGTTTTATATAGTGTAGTGCCTCACTATACCTTCTTCCTTGTAGAACTTCTCAAACTGGGCATTCCAGAACTCTAACCTATTATCAGTTCTGAGTGTCTTGAAGGATTTTCCGGTCCATTTTTCAGTCATCGTCTTCCACTCCATGAACTTCCCAAAAACATCCTCTTTAGTCTTCATAAAAAATATCCAAACCTTCATTGAGTAGTCATCAATGAAAGTAAAAAAGTATCGGTGACCTTTATGAGACTCGACCGGAGAGGGACCCCACAAATCTGAGTGAATGTACTTCATCATTTCCTTGCTTGTGTACGTACCTGAACTAAACTTCATCCTACGTTGCTTGCTTTTGAGACAAGCTTCACAAAACTTGAATTTTCCTATTAGCTCACCACCAAACAGAGCTTTTTACTCAGAACTGGCATACCCTTCTCACTCATATATCCAAACCTTCTATGACATACCTCTGCCTTATCATTACTACTCTCTAAAGATTGAGTAACTGCCACTGTTCCCCTACCTGAATTTCATTCTAAGACAGGAACCCCATTCTGCAGGTTTCCTTTCATAACTACTACAGAACCCTTGGTGACGTTCACCCAGTCTTTGCTAAACCAGTAAGAGAAATCAGGTTCTGATGAAGATCCAGAAAATACCAGCAATCTAGCTTCCTGACCATACCATCGTGCATCCTAATCTGTACCGTATCACTTCCTTTGACATGAGCAACCCAATCATCACCCATCTTCATCCTTCATTTCAAGTCTTGAAAATATTCAAACCAATCACGATTAAATGTCAGATGATAAGATGCCCTAGTACCAAGACCCATGTATCAAGAGAACTCGATGTACAAACAGTCAACACATCACCTGTGTCCTCTTCATCAGAACCATCATGAAGAATAGTCGCACTACCAGTGTTGCAATTTTATCCCTTCCCCCTTTCAGCAATGGACAATATCCCTTGAAGTGACCCTTCTCCTTGCAATTAGAACATTTGAATTCTGCAGAAACATTCGATTTTGAGTTCCTTGGACACTAGAGAATCCTTCACATCATTCACAGTAATTGTTGTTCTTCCATACAACATCGTATCAACAAAATTTTCATGTGAATTGGGCAGTGAATATAAAACAATAAGGGCTTGATCTTCATCGTCAATATTTATTCCTACTCCTTGAAGATCTAGAATAATACGATTGAAAGAATCAAGATGGTCTTTTACTTGAGTACCTTTTGTCATCTGGAAAGTGTACAATCGTTTCTTTTGATACAACCTATTTTTCAAAGAACCGTTCTGATACGTATCACGGAGCTTCTTCTAAATACCAAAAGCATTGAGTTAATCAACAACTTCGCTCAAGACCTTATCCGTCAAGAATAGCACTATGTGCTTTCCCCTCGATCTCCTGCATCATCATATCTGTCGTGTCCTTTGCATATTCTCCTTCCGCTGCAACTGTGCATCCTTGTAGAACCAGAAGAGCCATGATCTTCACCTTTCACAAAGTGAAATCGTTCGAGCCATTGAACTTCTCCAAATCAAAGTTTTGAGATGACATCTTCAATCAACCGATCGTTATAGTATTTGATAAACTTGTGTAAAACCGAATCTATTTACTGCTCAAGAAAGCACGGCGCGTTCTTCATAGGACACGATACGTTCTTCAAATGGCACGACGTGTTCTTCCATTGGCGCAACGCGTTCAACCGGTACGGAGCGTTCTTCCAATGGCGCGACGCCTTCAGCCGTAAACCCTATACACTGTAAACACGAGAGTGTTCACCATCTCCAATCAACCATAACTACAACCAGTTCTAATAACGCAAATCTAAAAAAACCGCATATAACCACAGATCTAACACTGCAGAGTTTACACCACAGCTCTAATACCATGACTAATAAAGAGAATATGTATAAGGAAATATAAACACAAAGTAATGACACATATTTATGTGGTTCGGTACAGGGTGACCTACGTCCACGGTGAAGAGAGTATTCTTTATTCAATAGCTAAATACAGGTGTTACAAAGAGTACATAAATAGATAATTTTGGCCTCCACTGACTTAAGACTTTTCTAACCCTATTGACCAGCCTTTATATTTATAAGCTTTATAAATAGACGCAAAATAAGGAAACGGTAACCCTAGCCGTGGCGGACCGAAACCCTAGCCGTCACGGCATGTTGACAGTTGGTCGCGTCGCGACTAAACCCAAGACAGAATCTCAAGTCATTATTTAACGAATTAGCTCCATGTGATAATGAGGTCTGGTTACGTATGGTAATAAAGAAGGTAATAACATAATAGAAACTGTGAATGGGTTTAATATTGTTGCAAACTAATCTATTCGATACAATACCAGATTGAGCACTTGCATTATTTAAATTACATAAAGAAATGGAATTAGCTCCATGTGATAATGAGGTCTAATTACGTACTGTTATGTTCTTTTTGTATTTAACATATATAGTTACAAATGAGTATTATAATTAAAAAAATTATTTAACAAAATAAAGAAATGGAACGAATTAATCTATACTCTATCAAATTAAAGTATATGTATATTGAATCCAAAAGGTCAACGATAGGTGCCTCCAAACAACTTCATTAAATAATCATCAAATTCATTATAAATTATCTTTGCAAGTTGTTATTTGAAATATTTTAAGGGAACCAAAGCATTGACCTTATATACCAGTAGACCGGGATCACATGTTAGATTCATTTTAGTTTTTTTTCTTAACCGGCAAACCAAATATATATATAACAACAAAAACAGGAACAATGTATAGAAACAAAAAGCGATCAGTGAGATGCCGGATCGAGCCATAAATTAAAATGAAAAAAAAAAAAAGACTATATACAAATAAGAGGAACAAAATTCCACCAGACCCAATCCAAGTTGCTTTTATTGCTCCTGTGTTTGACCCACATAAAAACCACGACTTTGATTTGTTCTAACACCCATTGCGGAGAAGCCTGCTTCTGCCCAAATACCAATTCATTTCTTGCATTCCACAAATTTCACAATGCCCCGTCACGGCCGTACCAAACAGATTTGGGGCCCGGGGCAAAAATAAAAAACGAGGCACTTTACAATATTTTTTTTTTGTTAAAGGAGGACGATACCTCCGAAATAGCAGGCTGAGAACTCTCCACCTATGCAAAGGAAAAACCCCTAGGACAGGCCCTGAAGCCAAACAACCGAACAACTATATATTACAAAACTAATAAAGGAAACTAAAAAAATTTACATTTACGAGCTTTTTTAGAGGCGAAGTCATTAATAATAGTGTCAAACTGTCAATGTCAATATTGTCCAAAAGATCTTTCTCTATGCATAACATGGCCAAACATTCAATCTTTCTTGTGACATTGATTATCTCAAATAGTTTTTTAATAACTTCAATTTTGAAAAGCTTTTTTCCGCTGATGCTACAGTAACAGCTAGAGGTAATAAAATTCGATAAGTGATTAAAACATTTGGATAAAGAGAATATTAAAGATGGAAATGGAGGAGTTATTTGTTCTACTAACCAATTTAATGTTTTTAATCATTTTAAAGACATGGAAAGTGGTGATTCCCGAGTTGATGAAGACAATTGTGAAGAAGTGGATGAGTTGGAGAATCATGTTGGTGATGATTTGGTTAGAAAAGAGATTTCGGTTTCTGGTTTGGATAGCACTTTGGGTGAAGTGGTGATGAACACCCATCAAAGATCTTTAGTTTCAACAAGAGAGTTTTGTAGGTTTGTACTTTTCCTTCCATATTCAAGAATTGAATGGATATGGTCACTCTTGGTTGCTCTTGGCTTCTCAAATGTTGGATTGAAGAAGTTTTAGGATTGTTTTTAATTGTTGGATTGGATTGTAATGGAAAAATTTGGTTCCATTCTATTGAATGGAATTGAATTTGGGTTTGGATAGGTTGCTAAGTCTTGATTAGGAGTAGTTGGGGTTATCTTTTTATTTTCTAGATGTTAGCTTTTTTGGGTTCATGACCCTCTTTTTCTTGTAATTTCCCTTTTAATCAATAAAATTTGCAAGAGGGAAACCTCTATATAAAAAAACCCTAAACCCTAAACCCTAACCCTATACCCTAAACCCTAAACCTTAAATCATAAACTCTAAACCCATGACACTGAAGTATGAGAGGGAGCGGCTGATCGTTAAAACACTTGTAATTTCTTCTTATGTCAGGAGATGATATCAATCTGGATGTTATTGCTATACATCATGGCCGATGTGATGGTGCATGGTGGAGATGGAGACGGAGATCCACCACCTCCGCCCTCGGGAGTCCTAGGTGGCCATCAGATGGATGGTAAGTCTTATCATACTTTCTATTCACTATATTTATTCATTTATTATAACAATCATGACTAATATTTTTAAATTTACATTGCAGTTGTACCTCCAAGCAGAAGAACAAGAGGGAATTTTGAAGTCATTTTTGTGCTGAAGTGTATCTGACCATCCGAAGGACCATGCAAAGTGAAGCATTAAAGAATAAGTCTGAAGGTCCGAAGGTCTTGAGCTGGAGGATCCGAAGACTTATGTAACAAAAAACCTTATCCCTGCAGCACGATGGAATGTCAGGCTCTGGGTTGCACGTTGCTGCTTTCTAATTGGCTAGTACTAATGTAGAATATTCCTTTTGTATTATTGAGTCTTTATGTACTATCGATATCCTGATCAGGTATAAATATCAGGATATCGTGTTCGGGTCGAGTGTGGTTGATATCACCATCATTATAAAACCTCTCAAAGGTAAATCAAATCATTCCAAACAATGTTTCCAAATTCATATGTTCTTCTTTATTATTGTTTATGTGTTTGTTGGTTGAATCATTCTTAGTATTTCTTAATCTTATATCTTAGATCGAATTTATTACTCAACAAATTGTATTAAATAGCTCGAAAAATTGTTATTGAAATTTTGTTCTTCTTACAGTTTCTAGATCTAGGTTTCCGCAAATTGTATTCAAAATTTCTTACCAGATTTTCTGTAAAGATCCATTCAAGAAATTCCATCACAATGGCTGATTCAACTACAACCTACGCCAACATGCTAAACTATGCTAATCTGATTGGATCATTATACAAAGTACCTGTAGTCATATCAACCTTCTATGAGTACTGGGTTGATCGCATGGAAGATTATCTTATAGGTTTGGATGAAGAGCTATGGAGATCTGTAACCGACGAACCTCATGTTGATATAGGTGCTCGTTTTATTCTTGCTGAAGGTGAAAACGCTAAAGTTGTTACTGGTGCAAATCTAAAGAAAATTGCAAACGATCAAAGAGCCATGAGGGAACTGAGAAGTGGCTAAGATCCTGATGTCAAATCATATCCAAGGATCTAAAACTGTGAAAGAAAATGAATATTTGTTGGTAAAACTACTCTTCAATCAAGTATAGTCACCGAAGTTCTCGTAGATTTTGGAAGCTTCCAACAGCAAGAAAATGAATCCCTCGAACAAGCTTATGAACGTTATTGTAAAATGGTATATACTCTCGAGAAGCATGGTGAACTTCGGAGCCAGCAAGAAGTAAATATCAAATTTTTGTACAGTCTAAGGAAAGAATGGCGACCAATCATTATAATGGTCAAATCACATGAGAACATCAAAACATACAAACTAGCTCATATGTACAACTTATGAAATCCCATGAACCAGACATTGTGGGAAGAAGAAGTGAAGCGGAAAGTGATGGATCATTAGCACTTTTGTCAAATGTTGAAGATGAAGAAACCGAAGACGAACATGATGGGTATATGGTCAATGATACTGGTGATACGGTTGGTTTGTATACTACAAACAATCGTAGATTCAAAAAGACATTTGTCAATAGGCAAGGTTCAGGAAAACCTTTCGTAAAGAACTTCAACAAACCTTCGTATAATCCTAAACCCAAAACTGAAATCTATACTCCAAAAGAAGAGAACTCTTCGACTTCGAAGCCTTCAGCTCCAAAGGCTTCAAATAATCAACAAGCAAACAAAGTGAAGAGTGAGGAGAAGGTGGTTGGAGATTCTAGTTATGACTGCAACTATTGCCATGGAAAAACCACTTCGCTAAAGATTGCATGCTCCACAAGAAGAACGAAAAGAAAGCCCCGGTAAAAGATGAAGCCTATTACGCCATGAAAATGAATGAAGTGAGAGAGAAAACAAAAGATCTAGCACTGGTGGCTTTGGAAGGCATTCAAGGAACTTATCAAGTATGGTCTTCTGATTCGGATGATGATGAAGTAAGAAAGCCAACTCACAGCGCATTCATAGCTGTTGATGAAGGTAAGAGCTTGCTGAAAGGTGCTTTGGACGATGATGAAGATGGTGATGATGAAGCATAAGACTGGTTGGTGAAGAATTTGGACGATGCTTCGGATGGAACTTCGGATGCAAATGACTTCTGCTTGATGGCAAGGGATGCTCGTCCAACCATACCCAACATGTATCAAATCCACTCTCTTCTTTTAACAATCCTCCTTCTAAATATTCCTATGATATTGCTAAAATTACACGTGATTGCTCTATAATGAATAAAATACTAATTGATGTTAATACTAGGGCAAATCTCAGTGAGGAGGAGATTTTTCGATTGAGGGGGAGAGTTGAGACTTTGAAGCTATCCTTAGAAAATGCCAATCTTAGAATCTCAGTGTTAGGGGAGTGTAGAAATAAATACTTAAACTTTGGTGATGTAATTTTAAAACAGAAAAACATTTTTTGTGAAACTGCTAAACGTTTGTACTCTCATATCACTAGGATTTATCATTATGCTGATGTTTGCACTGATTAACATAGAAAATTGTTGCCTTTTATTGAATTTGATCTGAAAAATGTTGATGATATTTCTTATGAATGCAAATCTATAATTTCTAAATCTGAGGTACCTAATACTTCGTATAATCATGGATTAGTCTCTGTAGAAAAATTCTTGACTTCAAATGATTTGTTCAAATTGTTACCAAACAAAGTGCCACTTCTTAAAAAAACAATCTCTCAAATTGAAAATACACAAGAAAATGTTGATGAAACTGAAGCTGATACTGATTCGGATATGGAGGAAATTGATTGTTCGTCTTTGACTATATTAAAGTCGTCCCCTGTATCCGCATCACCCTCCGAAGGTATCCTGACACGCCTAGGTCGTCGTGCGGTCAAAAATAGTAAAAACCTCACTCTCACTACTACAGTGGTAGTCAGGGTCGATCCACAGGAGTTTCGTGGTCAAGATAGGTGATAGATTACCAGTTGCAGTGTCACGCTACAACCAGAGGGATTAATCTTTACTTTCCCAAAAACAGTCCAAAAACCAAAATCCAAATAAAGTCCAAAACAAAGCATAAACTTAAATGGAACTTAAACTAAAACCTAACCTAGCTTGCTTACTGAAATCAGAAGTATGAACCAAATCCAGAAACAAACAAGATCAATCCAAAAGCATAAAGCATTCAAACACATCCAAAGCAATAAAAAGGTAAAAAGAGAAAATAAACATTAACCGAATGATTAACTTGCATAAACTCAAATCCAAAGCATCCAAAACAGTGAACAACGAAAATAAGAAACTTTAACCTAATGCTAATGGTTGTCACACCCAAAAAACACTAAGCTATAAGCTTTAAACAACTAACTAATAATGAAATTAAATGAAGAAACATAAAATACCACAATGCGTTGCAGAAATCCGAAACTTGGAGTCAAAGAAGCCTTAAGTCCACATTATGGGTCGTTCCTTGCCTCCTAATTTAGACCTAATGGCCTCCATTTATAGTTGTGGAAAATAAGTGACCGCGTCGCGGGACTCTGATATCCACGGCGCGCGTGTAGGTTTATCCCCGTTTTTCGTCATTTGAATTCTTCCCACCGCCTCATCGTTAACTCAGCGTGGCTCGCCCATATGCATCTCCGCGGCGTGCGTATTCAGACGACTGTTTTTGTCTTTATCTCCAAACTTCTTCCATTTTGTACACATTTAACCCCTGTTTGTAACTTTTATTTCCAAACAAGCACTAACACAAAAAGTGAGAATACCATAGCATATATGATATAAAATCATCAAGAATAGGGCTCATCAACGACTAAAATACATGATATTACTAGGCATTGTCAAACACCCCACACTTGTGCCTTGCTTGTCCCCAAGCAAGAGAGTTTTTAATAGATTCTAATTAAGACTCAAACAATTTTTGAATGTGTTCAATTTCAAAGCTTATTGTCCCAAGAGTTAGAGTGAAATAGTTTGTGAAAACATAACCAGAATATTCTTTGGAATTCATGACTTTCTAAAGAACCCTTTGTTGAAAAATAACGATAACTGATCTCCACGAACAAGGTTTTTTAAGCCTATTACCGTGTGACAGATATGTATTTTATCTATACTATGCGGAATAAATAAGAGTTGCGGAATAAAATAAAGCGGTAAATCTAAGCTAGACAGTATTTAAATAGACAGAAAGCGGTAAATAAAGTAAAAGTTAGAAGTTAGAAGTTAGATGTAATAAACGCCATTATCAACGATAACGTGTTTTTACAATAAATAAAAAGGTTAAAAGTTAGAAGTTAGAAGTTAGGAATTAGATGTTAAATGTAATAAACGCCATTATCAACGATAACGTGTTTTTACAATAAGTAAAAAAGTTAGAAGTTAAATGTCTCGGTTAAATACAGTCCACATATGTTTTCGTTGTCACGGTTCAATTCGGGTGTATTGGAAGTTTGGTACAGTTGATTTATTACAGTTTAAATAAATCAATAACGACACATATAATTTTAAAAGAACTTATCGATAGTTGCGGAAGATAGCGTTTTTCTTGATATGTAGATTTCTTGTTCTTCACGGTAAGATGAGGTTTTGGTGATTTTTGGTGTCGGGTAAGGGTTGTTTAGAGGTTTGGAGTTTGGTGTCGGGTAAGGGTTGTTTGGAGGTTTGAGGTTTGGTGTCGGGAGGAGGTTTTGTTTCTTGCGGTTTTGCGGTTTGATCCTCGTTGCCAAATGCAGAGATTATAGAATTTTTAGGCTTCTGGTCGTGAGTATTCTTGAGGATAGTAAGTGTATGTTGTATATGTTGTGTAGAAATCAGCAAGATGAAGCATCTATTTATAGTCTGTTCCAGCGGAGATCGGGTCGCGATCGACCATAGGATCGGGTCGCGATCTTGAGTGGTTCCCGCTTTTGTGCTGGCCACTACCCGACTCGGTGGAGTTGGTCGCTGGGTAGGGTCGCGATCGGTCGCTGGGTAGGGTCTCGATTATAAGCAGATCGGGTCGCGATATGGTCGGGTCGCGATGGGGAGGAAGATCGGGTCGCGATCTCGTAGAGTTGCCATCGGCTCGCGATCTTTTGTCAGCAAAGCGTCACGTGTTTGTCACTTGGATCGGGTCGCGATCTGGCTTGGGATCGGGTCGCGATCCATGCTGTTTCAGCCTTTTTCTTCTTTTGTTTTGATTTTCTTCATTTTGCGACACATGAGCTGTTGGGTCGCGATTGCTGTCGCTGGGTGACATTTTTGCTCTTTGGTTCATAGCGTCATTTTCTTCCGGTTTGGTTGATCTTGAGTTTATGCAATCTGAAATAAACTGTTAATAAAAACATTTCGACTTATTTCAGTGATGGTCACATAAAAACATAAAAAACATTATTCAACAATTTCCCCCTATGTGATCATTAATGAAATGAGGAGTAAAATGTTTGATTGAAATTCTTGAAATTTGGACAAGATGTTTATAAAACCATATCACTTGTTTTGAAAGAGTGTGACTAGATTTTACTTATGTTTTGAAAAATGTTTGTCAAGAATATTTGTTTCTGAATCAAAGTCTCGAGTTCGATTATCAAAAGGTTTTTGTATATGTATTTTCATAATATTCCTTAAGATTTTATAGCATTTATAAAGACGACAAGAGATCTTAATAGGTCGATTCAGATGAACGCTCATAGGTATAGCTCACACTTGACTGAGGTGTTTGTTTGTTCTGGGTGCAGAACGGGTGTATAATCACTAAAGATGAGTGATATCTCTCAGTTTGAAGGTGTTGACTTATGCTTAATATGGATTTATACCTATATACTTTAGTCACTTGGTCTTCATATTAGATAATCAATCACATAAGACTGGTTTCGGCATTACTCTGAGGGTTTCTTCATTCATGCCATTGATGTTCACTCTCTCTCCGTCGGGAAATACATGTAGAGGGGTTTAGAAATATTCATAGTGCAGTTTGCAACTAAGAATATCCAATTATGAAGGCTACAGTATCCCGGTAAGTCTTCGGTTTTGACAGCTATATTTGATAAAGCTTTTGAGAATTCGTTGTTTGAGAGATGTCTGTCTTTATGGATTTTTGTAATAACTCTTCTTTTGCTTTGGTGAAGTGTTCACCTTTGTCTTTATCTTTTCTTGATTTGTTCGAATACCTTTTGTGTAAAAGATATCTGATGTGGTTACCAGTTGTGATTTGTTGACAGCATTTGTTGTACATGACTTTGTCGTTTCTTCATTTGTCAGATTTGTTATGCCAGATGATCAGTCTTTTCTTTGAAGTGGTTTGATTGAGGATAGGGATAGGTGATATATTAGACAGTTTGTCTAATATATAAGAAAATGAAAGTATCGTCCCTGGTCATTTTGATATCTAAGCAAAAATGAGACTAGCATCACGGTATAAGAGTATAAATCCTATAAGTCATAATAAAAACACCTTTGCACACAGAAATGAATTCCACTTGGCAGTTAAAGACGAGGCACAATTTCTCACATGGGTTTGGTTTTCATCTGAATCTCCTGATCTTATGTCCCTTTACAGATAAAATCGTTATAATTGAAATAAATTCAAAGGGAATAGGAGAATATACTTAACAAAAATGTTTGAAATTTGAACCTTCTCTTTAATTAAGAATCAATATTACTGAGAGCATTCATCGAGCATAAGTATCTGAAAATTTAGTCAAGAAGATGTTAATCACATGGTTTTATAAAGATTTTAAAAAGATAAAACTTTATCCTAATTTTTTTGTGATTTTTGATTATGTGGATGTTTTTGGAAAATTTGGTTATTTGAATGTTTTTGGAAAATTTTGATTATAAAAGTAAACACTCTTTTGTACAAACAAAAAGTAAGAGATTAGGGATGGATGTTATCTGGATTCAACATTCCTAGACGGCCTAGGAAGTATTGAAACTTGGTTTCGTCTAGAGCCTTAGTAAAGACATCGGCAATTTGATCTTCTGTGTTTATGAAGTGCAATTCGATATGACCTTTTTGTATGTTGTCTTTGAGGAAATGATATCGAATATCAATGTGCTTTGTCATGGAATGGTGCACTGGATTGTGAGAAATGGCAATTGCGCTGGTTGAGTCACAAAATATTGGTATTTGTGAGACTTTGTAGCCATAGTCACGTAATTGGGTTTGCATCCACATGACTTGTGAACAGCAGCTTGCGGCAGCTACATATTCAGCTTCTGCGGTTGAAGTGGACACGCATGATTGTTTCTTTGAAGTCCAACTTACGAGTCTGCCTCCTAGAAATTGACAAGAACCAGATGTGCTTTTCCTGTCTAGTCTGCATCCTCCATAGTCGGAGTCTGTGAAGGCGTTAAGCTGAAAATCAGAGTTAGCAGGATACCATAAGCCAAGAGATGGAGTTCCTTTAAGATATTTAAAAATTCTTTTCACAGCTATAGCATGAGATTCCATAGGATTGGCTTGGTATCTGGCACAGACACATGTAGAAAACATGATGTCGGGTCTGCTGGCTGTGAGGTATAGGAGTGATCCTATCATTCCTCGATATTTCTTTTGATCAACAGGCTTGCCATTTAAGTCTGCATCCAATTTGTAACCAAGGGCCATTGGGGTTTTTGCTGTATTTGATTTGTCAAGAGAAAAACGAGTTAGAAGATTTTTAACATAATTTTCTTGATTGATGAAAATTCCATCTGATGATTGTTTGACTTGTAGTCCAAGAAAAGTAGTCATTTCTCCTATCATGCTCATCTCAAATTTGCTCTTCATCAAATCTGCAAACTTGATACTCAAGGATTCATCAGTAGAACCGAAAATAATGTCATCGACATATATTTGAACGATTAACAGATGTTTATTAAAAATTTTACGAAAGAGAGTTTGATCAATTGAACCTCTTTTGAATCCTGATTCTTCTAGAAATGTTGACAATGTTGAATACCAGGCTCGAGGTGCTTGTTTTAAGCCATAAACTGCTTTTTGTAACTTAAAACTGTGATTTGGGAATTGTGGATCTTCAAAACCTGGAGGTTGTTGAATATACACATCACGATCAATTTCTCCATGTAAAAATGCACATTTTACATCCATTTGGTAAACTTTGAAGTTCTTGTGTGCTGCATATGCTAGAAAGATACGAATGGCTTCGAGTCTTGCAACTGGAGCATAAGTTTCGTCGTAATCGATTCCTTCTTGTTGTGAATAGCCCTTGACGACAAGTCTTGCTTTGTTTCGACAGACTATGCCTTGATCATCAGTTTTGTTTCTGAAAACCCATCTTGAACCTACTACAGTAACATCAGGAGGAGTAGGAACAAGATCCCATACTTGGTTTCTTTCGAATTCAGCTAGTTCTTCTTGCATGGCTTTGACCCAGTCTGGATCTTTGAGAGCTGAATGGATGGTTTTGGGTTCTGTCATGGACAAGAATGCTCCGTATAAACATTCATTTGAGGAAGCGGCTCTTGTTTGAATACCAGAATTGGGATCTCCTATAATTTGTTCTGCAGGATGATTTCTGGTCCATTTATTTAGGCGAGTTTTTTCAGGTATTTCGATTGATGTTTCTATGTCCCATTGTTCTTCTTGGTCAGGTGATTCTGTTGGGAATAGATTTTGGTTGTTGTCAGATATGTCTTTTTGGATTATAGGATGAGAATGAGGTAAAGAAGGTTCCCCCATAGATGATGCACTGGGATCATTTTGAACAGGTGGATTGGGAGTGTTCAAAGAGGAATTTAGTGTTGGTAATTCCCCCTCGACTTGATCTGTATTTTCTTGGTTTGATTGTGAAATTTCTGCATCGGAGGTTCCTGTAGGAATTGTAGAAGATGTTAGAAATTCAGAACTATAAGCGGTTTTGGGTTGTTCAAAAAGTAAATCAAGATCAATTTCTATGTCCATGTCAGGAGATGGTGTTTGTGGAATTGGATTTTGAAAAATAGTATCTATCATTTGTGAACCAAAATGTTCACGATCCAATTTTCTGACATAAAATTCATCGAAGTGGACATCGGTACTTTCTTCAATTACTCTTGTACGTTTGTTCAGTACTCGATAAGCAGCTGAGGTAAAAGAGTAACCAAGGAAAATTCCTTCGTCTGATCTTGATTCAAATTTTGAAAGGTGATCTTTGTTATTCTTTATGAAGCATCGACAACCAAAAATATGAAAGAATTTGATGTTTGGTTTTCGGTTGTTAATGACTTCATATGGTGTTTTATGAAGTTGTTTGTGGATTAAAGAACGATTTTGAGTATAGCAAGCTGTGGCTATTGCTTCTGCCCAGAAGTATTGTGGCAGATCAGCAAAGATGAGCATTGATCTTGCAGCTTCGCACAGAGTTCGGTTCTTTCTTTCAACAACGCCGTTTTGTTGAGGGGTGTAAGGGGCTGAGAAGTTGTGTTCGATGCCTTTGTTTTTGAGAAATGAGTCTAGAGTTATGTTTTTGAACTCTAAACCATTATCACTTCGGATTCTTCGAACTGGTCGTTTGAGCTTTAATTCAATCTGTTTGATGAAGTTGATTATTTCTTCAGGTGCTTCTGACTTTAGCCTTAAAAAGAAAACCCAAGTAAAACGTGAGTAATCATCAATAATAACAAGGATGTATTTCTTCCCTTTTATGCTTTGGGTTTTTGCAGGGCCGCAAAGGTCAATGTGCAGTAATTCTAGTGGTTCGGATACACTAGATTCAGAAATGCTTTTATGAGCGGATTTGGACAGTTTTCCTCCTTCACAAGCTGCACAAAGAGTTTCATTATCAAGTTTCAGAAGTGGCAGTCCGCGAACAAGATCATTTGCAATCAACTTGTTGATGTAGCCGAAGTTGAGATGGGAAAGACGACGATGCCACAACCAACTAATATCAGCAGAAGCTTTGGACAAGAGACAGATGTCTGGTTTTCCATAGATAAGGTCCATATCTAGTGGATACATGTTGCCTAGACGATCAGAATTAACTAGAATGGCTTTGGTCTTGGCATCTGTGATTATGCTTCGTTGTTTGGTGAAAAGAACTTCATGATTGTTGTCACAAAGTTGTGATACGCTGATTAGGTTGTGTTTCAGGCCGTCGACGTAGGCTACTTTCTTGATGGTGAAGTGACCATTTGTTATGTTTCCATAACCTTTGATTCTTGCAGTCATGTTGTTTCCAAAAGTAACATCTTGTTTGGATTCTGTGGGTTTGAAATCTCGTAGAAATCTTTGGTTTCCTGTCATATGCTTGGAGCAGCCACTATCGATATACCATGTGCCATCCTTGGGCTCTCCAGCACAAAGTGCCTGCAATTAGACAGAAATTTTAGGTACCCAAACCAAGGTGGGTCCTGATTTGTTAATGGTTTTTGATAACTTGGAATCATTGTAATATTTGTTGATTGGACGGAACGGTTGAGGCTTAAGTTGATTTATTAGGTTTTCCCAAAGTGAGATTTGTTTTTGAAAACCTGTCATTTGAGATGATTTCTGATTTTGTGAAAAGTATCCAATATGTGAAGATCTGTTTGATAACCTTTCTCTGTATCTGGGATCTGAATGGTTTTGGAAAACACTTTGATGATGGAATGGAATTTGGTGAAATGATGGTTTCTGAAAGTTCCTTGAGAGATTAAAGTTTATCTCTTGAAAGTGATTTTGAATTGGTTTTTGAAACGGTTTTTGTTTTGGATTAAAGGTTTGTTTTTGTGGCACAGCGCTTGGTTTCAAAGGTTTTTCTTTGAAAACAAAGGGCCTGCTTTGTTCTATTGGTTTACTGACAGCTTGAATGGTTTGTTTATTTGTCTGTTGTTTCTTTGAATACTTTTGTCCCAGATTGTTCTTTCCAATAAAGGTTGAATTTAAAGAGGGAAAAACAGTTGGAGCAGAAGTACTGCCATTTTGATGATCAGAATTTTCTCCATTTAAGAAATTTTCAAGTTTGATTGTGCCATCATTCATTGTTAGTTTAGTAGATCTCAATTGATGAGTTACTGAACTAGCAGAGTCTGATTCGGATTTTAAAACTCTTTTGAAAGACTTTTTGGAAACAGTGAAAGCAGTATCATCTGGGCTACAGTTGATAACTGTTTCGTCATCTGAATCGTCTTCATTAGCAGATAAGAAAAAATCTGGTAGAGGCGATTTAGAGTTTTCACAAATTTTCCCATTTTTCTTTTCAGTCTCTTCATTTTCAAAAGATTCTCTTCCAATTCCCGGTTTATAATTCGTATCAATTTTGCCAGTTCCTAAGTTATTTGCTTTAGTGAAAACATCATCACTCAATTTTCTGGCAATATTGATAGAGTCCAGTTTTCCTTGAAATCTTTGATTTTCGGATTCAAGAAATTTGATTTTCTTTGAAGAATCATCTAGTTTTAGAATTAAACTAGTATTTTTGTCAGTTAAATCTTGAACCTTTTGTTTTAACTGAAGGACTTCCTTTTCTAAGATATCTTTTATTTCAGATGAAATAACAGATTGATTTTTTATTTCTAAGTCCCTTTTTTGTTTTAGAGCTTCATTTAATTGTTCTAGGATGTGATTATTTTCTTCAGATTTTCGTTCAATGTCTCTTTCAAGTTTGTCTCTAGTCCTTGTAGATTCTCCAAATATGAGTTGCAATGTTTGTAATTCAGATTTGTAGATATCAGATTTGACTATTGTGTCATGATACAGTCTGAGATCAGCTTTTAGACTGTTCTCAATCTTAGTCATGTGGGACTCAAATGGTGTTCTTGAAAGACCGAGATCTGAGATCATAGACCATACCTGATCGATGACATATGGAGCTCTTGTGGTTGGTTCGTTGTCAGCCATGAAGCAGAAGTTTGACTGAGCTGGTTCAGTGTCGGTTTCATCATCAGAAGTTGGCCAGTATTCCACGCTAGGTTCGTGGAATGCCATCAAAGCTTTTTGCTTTGCTTTCTGTTCTTGTTTCTTCAGTTCTTCGGCTTTTTGAGCATAATAGGCTGAGTCTTTGACTTTGACTTTGGCTCGACAATCTCGGGCATAATGATTTAGTCCTTTGCATTTGTGACAAATGATTACTTCATCATCATCATCGTTATTGTCAGCCTTTTGGCTCTTAACGGGAGGTCTTTCGGGTGTTTGAGTTTGTTTCTGTTGAGATGGTTTTGAATAATTTTGCTGAAATCCAGAATTTTGGTTATTTTGAAAACCATTGCTTTGATTGTAAGAGTTGTTATTATTTTGAAAACCACGATTCTGAAAGTTTTGTCCAAAAGTGGATCTTTGTTGAAAGTTTGGTCTATGATGTGGCAAAAATCTTTCGAGATTAGTGTTTGCTACCAAAGCACACAATTGATGGTAGTCGGCTTCATTATTTGGATCGGACAAGTCACAAGGATTACTTAAGAAAGCTTGGTTTTGATTTAAATCATTTTGACTTTGATCAGGAAAATGTGTTTGGTTTTGAGAGGATGTTGACAAAAGAGCAAGCGGTCCTCCAAAAGAAGTAGACGTTGGTGGGTCAATCGAGGATTCATACGATTGTAATTCTCCGTACAGATTGTACAAAGATTCAGTATGAATTGCCGGATTTCCCTGGATGATGAGTTTGACCATTTTCCAGCTTTCATAAAGGTTGTTTAAAAATTTGAGGTTTATTTCATGCTGTGACTTTTTGATGCCTAAATTATTCATTTTGATGGTAATGAGATTGAATCTGTCATGAGCATCATGGATGGTCTCATGTGAAAACATTTTGAAGTTGTCAAATTCGTTTAAAACAGATGTTTTCTTGTTTCCAATGATTCTCTCATTTCCTTCAAAACGATTTTTCAAAGTTTGCCAAATTTGGTTTGCGGTTAAAAGAATTATATCATTCATTTGGCTTAGAATACTGTGGGGTATTCCAGACACAAGTTCCTTTTTGGCTTGAAGTTCGAGTTTCTTCCTTTCATTCAGTATATCCAAGTTACTCGTAAGAGAGGTCATGTTATCTGGTAGAGATCCGTCTACACATTTCCACACGTCTTCACTTATAGAGTTGAGATGAAGATTCATACGACCTACCCATGATTTATATTCTTCGGGAATAAGAATGGGTGCTCGAGTACCTGAACCTATACTGTTAGCAATAGATACAGAATTTATGTTTGAGTAGTTTGCGGAAGACATTTTTGGTTTTTTTTTTTTTTTTTTTTTTTTTTTTGTTAACGAAAATGTGATGTTAAAATGAAAATTTTTAAAGGAAACTTATTGGTGGTTTATAAAAACGCTACACAACAGTTCTCGACAAAAATTTTCAAAATAAATCACACAAGTAATTTTTAAATGTTTTTTTTTTTTTTTGTTTTTTTTTTTGTTTTTGAACAAGTGATATTAATATGAAATTTTCAAAGGAAACTTATTGGTGGTTTATAAAAACGCTACACAAAAGTTCTCGACAAAAATTTCAGATTAAATCACACAAGCTCTGATACCAATTGTTGAAAAATAACGATAACTGATCTCCACGAACAAGGTTTTTTAAGCCTATTACCGTGTGACAGATATGTATTTTATCTATACTATGCGGAATAAATAAGAGTTGCGGAATAAAATAAAGCGGTAAATCTAAGCTAGACAGTATTTAAATAGACAGAAAGCGGTAAATAAAGTAAAAGTTAGAAGTTAGAAGTTAGATGTAATAAACGCCATTATCAACGATAACGTGTTTTTACAATAAATAAAAAGGTTAAAAGTTAGAAGTTAGAAGTTAGGAATTAGATGTTAAATGTAATAAACGCCATTATCAACGATAACGTGTTTTTACAATAAGTAAAAAAGTTAGAAGTTAAATGTCTCGGTTAAATACAGTCCACATATGTTTTCGTTGTCACGGTTCAATTCGGGTGTATTGGAAGTTTGGTACAGTTGATTTATTACAGTTTAAATAAATCAATAACGACACATATAATTTTAAAAGAACTTATCGATAGTTGCGGAAGATAGCGTTTTTCTTGATATGTAGATTTCTTGTTCTTCACGGTAAGATGAGGTTTTGGTGATTTTTGGTGTCGGGTAAGGGTTGTTTAGAGGTTTGGAGTTTGGTGTCGGGTAAGGGTTGTTTGGAGGTTTGAGGTTTGGTGTCGGGAGGAGGTTTTGTTTCTTGCGGTTTTGCGGTTTGATCCTCGTTGCCAAATGCAGAGATTATAGAATTTTTAGGCTTCTGGTCGTGAGTATTCTTGAGGATAGTAAGTGTATGTTGTATATGTTGTGTAGAAATCAGCAAGATGAAGCATCTATTTATAGTCTGTTCCAGCGGAGATCGGGTCGCGATCGACCATAGGATCGGGTCGCGATCTTGAGTGGTTCCCGCTTTTGTGCTGGCCACTACCCGACTCGGTGGAGTTGGTCGCTGGGTAGGGTCGCGATCGGTCGCTGGGTAGGGTCTCGATTATAAGCAGATCGGGTCGCGATATGGTCGGGTCGCGATGGGGAGGAAGATCGGGTCGCGATCTCGTAGAGTTGCCATCGGCTCGCGATCTTTTGTCAGCAAAGCGTCACGTGTTTGTCACTTGGATCGGGTCGCGATCTGGCTTGGGATCGGGTCGCGATCCATGCTGTTTCAGCCTTTTTCTTCTTTTGTTTTGATTTTCTTCATTTTGCGACACATGAGCTGTTGGGTCGCGATTGCTGTCGCTGGGTGACATTTTTGCTCTTTGGTTCATAGCGTCATTTTCTTCCGGTTTGGTTGATCTTGAGTTTATGCAATCTGAAATAAACTGTTAATAAAAACATTTCGACTTATTTCAGTGATGGTCACATAAAAACATAAAAAACATTATTCAACACCCTTGATTACAAATTTTCTGTCATAATGAAGTGTACGTACTCATTCAGATTCTAAAGGTCATAAAAGACTATCCATGACTTTTGATGTTGTCCGTGTAACGAGCTTTCAGAAATACCATCGCCAATTTACCAATGTATTTTTGGGCCGAATCTATTTCAACAGCATGCTTCACTCAAAATCAATCCTACATCCATAAGTTATTCAACATCACTCCATATGAAGTACTCAACCGAAGAAAACCCAATGTCAAATTTCTTCATATCTTCGGTTGTAGGTGCTTCATTCTAAATCTGAAAGATCACTTGGCAAAATTCACTGACAAGACAGACGAAGGCGTATTTCTGGGATATTCTTTGAATTCAAAGGCTTATAGGGTCATGAACAAAAGGACAAGAAAATTTAAAGAAACTTTTAATCTTTCGTTCGATGAGTACTATATAAAGAAGTCTCAAATTGCCTTTACAATGTCGTCTATTCCAGATTCCGCTTCGGATGTATTGCCACTCCTGTCTTTTAATGCTGATTTTCATCTTCTCTTTGATCCACCTATTCGAGCTGTGGATGCTGAAACGAAGGCAACAGACAATCAAGTGTCCGAATTATCCAAGCTCTCTGATGGTCCTGAAGTTTCTCCATCAAGCAGCATTCAAAAACCCTCTTCGGTTGAGGGGGAGTCTTCGAATGGGTCAGAAGATAATTCTGGTTTTGAGGGGGAGCTCAACAATTCGAATATCAACAACCCTTCGCATGAAACTTCATACATCAAAGTAGGCATCTTTGAGAGCTTTGAATTCAGGAGGGTCAGATGGCTTTATCGGTGAATACTTGAGCTCATCATCTCCATCATGGGTTTTCAGAGATTTGGGAGGAGATGGAATTTTCTTTGGAGAAGGAGTCTTTTTCAGTGAGGAAGAGGTAGTTTTATCATCTTTTGGAGTTTTTGGTGAATGGGGAGGAGTTAGGATTTTCTCGTCCTTTTTCGGTATGTCACCGGAATTTTCGTCACTTTCCTGTTCAGACACCTCATCATCATTTTCATCATTATCACCATCATCATCATCTTCTTTGTCATCACCAAAAGGGCTTGTTGGTGGCACCATTCCCCCTCCTGGGGCTCTTTCAGCAGTTGAAGGGGTCATAGGTTGGGGCTCCTTCAGCAGTTGAAGGGGTCATAGGTAGGTGCTTGCTGATGTTTTCTAATTTTTCAAACACTTTCTCGGCAATATCCTTTAGCTCTGCCAAGATGGAAACAGTGGTCTTGGAAGATAGTTGATCCAGCTTCGGAATGAGGTCATCAATCCGGTCAGCAGCGAGATTGAGATTGTTGACCGGACTACGAACCGAATCAGAAATATTCCAAAGTGTGACGGACAACAATCGAATAAGAAAAATGTTTATGTCGTGGGGAGATTGATTATCAGAAAATACCCCATCGATGTGTTTCTTGTCCTTATCAAATAATGTTACAAACTTCTTGGAAATTGCGGAGTTGTAGGTCTTTACCTGATCAAACAGTTTGAAGGTCGCGTTCATTGTCTTTTCAGCCTCTGTAAGCAACACTTTGCCAGCAGATTCCCTTTCAGCATCAATCTTTTTAAGGCCTTCCAAAATCGCTTTTTGAACATTGGAGTGGGAACACTTTGCCAGCCTCTCGACCTTCTTTCTAGGATCGGTAATTTCTTTGAGGACAGCGTCATTGGAGTGGGAAGAATTGAGTGCTTTTACCATAGAAAGAAGGGAGTCCAACTTGGCATTCACATCGGTGGTGTTTGTTTTCGAAGAAGGTGGAGCTTCGGTCTCATCACATCGTTCCGAAGTGGAATTGGATTCTCCAATATGAATGTCTAACTTGGTGAATATTGGACGATTCACCTCTTGCTCTTCTCCAAATGGAGGGATGGTTTTGGATCTTGTTTCTGAGAAGATAATTTTGGAGCCGGAGTAGACTTGAAGAGATTCTTCTGCATGAGGAGGGGATTTAGGAGGAGGAGAAAGATCCTTAGTGAGTTTCGACTTGTTTCTTTCATTTTATCGTGCAACGAAAGCTTCATACGTGAGTGGCACAATGTGTGGGCAATATTTTCCCACAACTTCTCGGTTGGGTCAAAAATGAATTCAGGCGCAGTCATCTTTGATACTTCAAATCCAATGAACAGGTTGATTGCATCTATTTTGATTTGAAGTTCCGCCCTTCGTGTTTCGACAGTTTCGGTGTCATCATCCTTTAGGTCACCCATGGCTCGCAATATCATCGATTTAGTTTGTCGGACACTAGATCTCTATTGCATTTTGGCTATCATTTGTTTCTGATGACCAATAGCAGTTTTAAATTTCATCTCGTGGAAGGAACTGGGAATTGGTACTTTTTCTTTGTGTGCCTCTATTTCTTTTTCGACATCTTTTTCTGTATCACCCTCGTTCTGTTTTCGGGTTTTCTTTTGTTTTCTAGGCATGTTCTGTTTTTCAGCCTCTTCTTCGGTATGATGCAACTCCCAATCGGTGAGAGTCTGAAAATATTTTAAGATATTAGTAATTTCAAAAGGTAACGCATAACAAAGATAACATAAACCTGGGGAGAACAGAATTTGGCTAATCACACAGATGCAAAATTCGTGACCAAAATCTTATTTTGGATTCCCAAAAATCATGGATTTTTGTTACGCAAATTGTAAAGAATTAGAAGTTTAAACAATTTAACCAAATGAACAACTGGATTTCCAAAATTCCAATAACGATAATAAACTAGTTGATAACAGGGCATTTTGTTGTGACTTATCAGAAAATAAGTAAGGAAGGATATCGAAAATCAATTTTCATGGTGTGATTCCGAAATTTGAGTTTGAGATGATGATACCGAAATTTAAATATGCAGTTTGTGGTACCGAATTTTTGTTTGTTGCAGTCATACCGAAAGATAAGATCAACTAGCTTGTACTGCAAATTAACAATGTGTTTGGTGATACCGAAAATTAGTTTTGGTTAGGATTTACCGAAATTTGAACATGGAGAGAATTATACTGAAAATCTCTTTCAAGTTGATTGATACCGAAAATTAATATCAACAGAGACTTAGAAAAAGAAATACAAAGAAATGTTTAGAAAATGTGTACCTTTGATTTCTTTTGCTTCTTTGATCGAGGACGTTTGGTTGGTTAGCTTTCAGCCTTCTTTTTGCCCTTTTTGGGGGATGATTCTTCTTTCAAGGGCCGTGGAGGGTAAGGTTCCACATTTTCGGTAAGTGTCTTGTGTTTGGTGATAAAGACGCTCGAAGAGTCACCGAGATTCAAGAAGACTTCTGGTAATCTTCTGACCATAACGAAAACAGGATCGTACCTTGGTGCATATGTTTTAACCGGGGGCATGTTCAGCAGAACATCATTAGTAGCTACTAGGATCAGAACCTTGTAGAATGCATACAGCTGATCAATACACATTACCCAAAAACGACCAGAGTGGATTTTTGTTGGAATTTTCTGAGAGGCTGGGAGATAAGACATAAAGTCTTCAAAAAGGATCGCAGCAAGGTCAACTTGTCTTCCTGTATACAGACTCTACGGTAGCTCAATCATCCTCTTGCTCATTTGATCTATGCCACCAGTCTAGTCTTTCCTGTTAAACTCCTTATGCAAAAATGCACTACACAGTGCCATAAGGGTGATATGAAACCCTTTTTAAATTGATAAAGATTTTCTAGTTTGTATTCATAACCCATTCGATAGATCATTGTTATGAGTTCGGTTTGGCTTGCATTATCGAACTGGGTAATATGGAACGGGAGTTCAAGGGCTGATGCGAAAATGTTTTTGTCCAAGATCACCTCTACGTCGTTGGCGAGATTAATCAAAAGGTGGTTATCGTACTTCTTGGCAGTGGCCATGGTTTGTTCTAAAAGAGATAGTGGAATAGAAGGGGGTGCAGCAAAGAAGGCTCGAGATAATTGATGTCGGTTCAAAATGTGGATCACCACCTATAAATGGTCCTTAAATGTGCCTTAAATGTGGTTGGGTCACTAGGAGCGGGATAATTACAAGATGCAATCATGACAGATGGTTCATCGGCGGCTGAGCTGGTAGCACTTTTAGAAGATGTGGCCATAACACTAATATACCAAAATCACAAGGCAAAATATAGTAAGAAATCGGGAAATCACCAAGAACACGTTGAAGGCAGATAACAACAGTAAGAAGGAGAGTGAAGAGATTTACCTCACGCAGCAGTGTCATGATCGGGAGGAAGACGAAGAAGAAAAAGAACAACCTTTAAGTGGACTTCGACCGGGGGGAAGCAGAGAATCAGAAAAGACAGAAGTAACCAGCGGTGGCGTTGTGCGAGGGAAACCCTAGAGGTCGTCGGAGAAGATGAACCAGCAGCGTCGCACTAAGAACGGCGACAGGAGAAGAAACCCTAAGAGTCGTTTATTCGTAGAGTGAAAAGGAAAGGGGGTTTTGATTGTAGAGAATATGAGTAGAAAGAAGGAATGAAGGTGAAGAAGATGAAGAAAGTGGGGGAGGGAACGGTTTATATTCAATTTGAAATTCCTCAAACCGTTGGATGGGATGTGAGATGTGGCATGTCAGAAAAAGGTGTAGCTTGGCATTTAATGCCAAGCCATGATGAAAGAGAAACGTTCAATCGGAACTCGACACGTCAGATGCGATTAACGACACATTAAAAATATTCTAAGAAATTAATTGCTCGTTATTGGTTATTTAATGTAACGTTATTTAATTCACATTCTCAACATTAAATTGGTCGTTTTTAGTTTTGAGACAGTGGGAAAGTGTACCTTGATAGCTGTATTTGTACCGAATTTTTTTTGTGCCTTCCAAAATTTTTTTCTAAACGATGCACTTCTGAAATTGTTGAGTGTGACCGAAAATCATTAGATGCCGAAGTTTTACTCGAGACAAGGTTGTACCGAAAATTTGGTCACGCCGAAAATTGAATCATACCGAAGTTTGATTTTGAACGAGGTTGATCAGAAGATCTTGAGGTACCAAAAATCAATATCAAACGAGGTTCCCCATAAAATCTTTAAAATACCGAAAATTACATTTAAGCGAGGTTCCACCGAAAATCATTGAAATACCAAAAATTATTTTTTAAACGAGGTTCTTCCAAAAATCATGTTGACCGAGAATTTTGAATGAATCGAAATTTGATTTTAAACGAGGTTGTTCTGAAAATCCATTTTGGAGTACCGGAAATCATATTCAAATGAGGTTGATCCGAAAATCTTTTGAAGTACCGAAAATGACTCTTTTTGGAACCGAAATTTGCTTAAGATGATGTTTCGAAAATTAGGTTGTACCGAAATTTAGCTTTGATTTTTGTGGTACTAAAATTTAATTTGAAATAAACAGTCTTGAAAAGTAGAAGATATTGGACTGAGAAAGGAAGAATCCAAACATTTGGATTGGGCCGAAGATAATGATGAAACGATCTTCATCAGAGATTGTCAAGATGAGCCGAAATTTACAATGACACAGAATCCACAAATTTTATGATAAGATAAGAAAAATTAAGTGCTTGAAATATTGAAATGAACTGAAATTACACAACTGAATAACGGATAGACATGTTTTTGTGATTGAAAGGCAAGGATTTGAACATGATAAAGTTGAACCAAATGTACTTAATTAAGTTAGGTCTTGAAGAATCCTGGATCATGATTCATCATACCTAGCATTTCCAAAAAGTTAGGAAATTTGGTTGTGTCCAAGATTTTTGTTAAAATGTCAGCTACCTGTTCTTCAATAGGTATAAAATAAAGTTCAATGTTACCTTGAAGGATCTGATCCTTGATGAAGTGGTATCGAAGATCAATGTGCTTTGTCATTGAATGTTGAATTGGAATATGCGACATGGAAATGGCACTCTTGGAGTCGCAATAGATCGGGACTTGAAAAAAAAGATATCCATAATTCAGCAATTGGGTCTTCATCCAAAGAACTTGTGAGCAGCAGCTAGAAGCTGCAACATATTATGCTTCTGTTGAAGAGAGAGCAACACAGTTTTGTTTCTTTGAAGACCAGCGCACATGTCTTCCACCTAGAAACTGACAACTTCCAGAGGTGCTTTTTCTGTCCGAACAGCATCCAGCATGATCAGCACCAGTAAATGATTGAAGCTTGAAGCCATCACCAATCGGGTACCAGAGACCCATTGCTTTGGTGCCTTTGCGATATTTGAATATTTGGTTTACAGTAGTCAAATGTGACAATTTCGGAGCTGCTTGATGTCTCGCACATATACAAGTTGTGAAATTTTGTGATTGGTTGACATGGGCACTTTAAACATGGAGGAATTCTCAAAAGAAAATTTCTTTAACAGCTCGTTGGTGTATTTCTCGTGATGAATCAATATTCTTTTACTTGTCTACTTGATTTGAAGACCAAGGAAAAAATTAATTTCCCTATTCAAGCTCATGTGGAATTTGTGAGTCATGTAGGATCAATTGTTCCTCTTCTATAACCAGGATTTACCAAGAAGGAAGAAAGTGTGTCATACCAAGCCCTTGGGGATTGTTTGAGACCATACAGAGCATTGTTTAGACATGATTGGGGAGAGATAAATCCTCAAAACTAGGTGGTTGTTGAAGATAGACAACTTCATTAAGATCGCCTGTAGAAATGCACTCTTGACGTCCATTTGATGGACGATTATGTTCTTGTGAGCAGCGTAGGCCAAGAAAATTCGGATAGCTTCTAGGCGAGCTACTGGTGCATAAGTTTCATCATAGTCTATACCTTCTATTTGACTATAGCCTTTAGCTACCAGTCGAGCTTTGTTTCGAACCACAGTTCCCATGTCATCCAGTTTGTTACGAAAGACCCATCTTGTCCAAACAATGGTTTGATTGGCCGGAGGAGGCACAAGATCCCAAACTTTATTTCTTTTAAATTCTTCAAGTTCTTCTTGCATGGCATTGATCCAATCGTTATCATCTAAGGCATCAACAATTGATTTTGGTTCAAACTTGCTGATGTAGGCTGCGTGAAGACATTCATCTTGAATGGACTTTTGGAACGGGTTTGAGTTGATTCGGTGAAGGACTTTTGGAATGGGTTTGGTTCAAACTCAGGAGTGATGTTTTGGACATTTGAACAGTCAGTAGAAATTTCCTTATCAGCATCGAAGGTAAATATTGGAATGTCATTTGATGCATTTGCTAAAGTATGGATTCTCTGATCATCTCCTTGATGTTGATGGTCCCCCTCAGCTTGAGGAATTCCATCAACATGAGTTGGGAGCGGGAACTCCCTTTGGACATGTGCGGGGGAGTGACTCCCCCTGAACCTGTGATGGGAGCAAAGGCTCCCCCTCAAATATTGCATTAGAGTACGAAATTCTTACATCTGAATATGTGGAAGGAGATGGAGCTGATGTTGCTGAGACTTGTTGAATGGCTTCAGGAGATTGAAGTATTTCAGTATTAATGGTTGTTTCTCTGGGATCGAAGAGAAGATCATAATTAACTTCAACTGCTCGGATTGGTTGATGATCAGTTGGCATGTCACCTTCCATCACATAGAGAATTCCCTAAGCTGGTTTCCTCCATTGGTATTGATAATCAAATTCAATGTCAAATCTTTCTTCAATTACTCTCGTTCTCGTGTTTAGAACATGATAAGAAACTGACTTAGATGAATAACCCATAAAAATTGCTTCATCACTTTTGGGCACAAATTTTTCCAAGTGATCTCTATTATTTTTAATGAAGCATCGGCAACCAAAAATATGGAAAAATTTAACATTGGGTTTTCGTCCATTTAACACTTCGTATGGAGTCATCATTAGTCTTTTGTTAATGATTGAGCGATTTTGTACAAAACATGCGGTCGCAACTGCTTCTGCCCAGAAGGATAGAGGCAGATTGGCAAAATTCAACATGAAACGAGCACCTTCAACAACGGTTCTATTACTTCTTTCAAAAACACCATTCTATTGAGGTGTGTAAGGAGCAGAGAAGTTGTGTTCAATTCCTTTTGTGATAAGGAATTCTTCTAGCTGGCGATTGTTGAATTCAGTTCCGTTGTCACTTCTGATTCTTCGGACCGGCAATTGAACCTTCAGTTCTATAGAAGTAATAAACTCTTTGAGTTCCAAGAATGTTTCCGATTTCAGTCTTAGAAAGAAGACCCAACTGAAGCATGAGAAATCGTCCACAATGACTACGATGTACTTATTGTCATTTAAGCTTGCAACTGTTGATGGTCCACAAAGATCAATATGTAGGAGTTTTAAAGGATGTGTGATGCGAGAGTCTGACATGGACTTATGCGGCTTCTTCTTTTGCTTCCCCAGTGCGCATGCAGCACACAGATTCTCGTTGTCGAACTTCAGAAGAGGAATTCAACATAGCATTTCTCCTGTGACCAGCTGATTCATGTACCGAAAATTGAGATGAGCCAATTTTCGGTGCCATAACCAACTTACCTCATAATAAGCTTTTAAAAGTAGACACAATCGAGGTTTTCCTAAAAAGAGAGAAATGTTCAGTGGAAACATGGTATTGCGCCTCGGGGACTTCACATGGCACTTGTCTCTGATTTTTGTCATTATATAACTGAATTCATCATCGAATTCCACTCGAAGACCAGCACATACTAGTTGCCCTACGCTTACCAGATTATGCTTTAAACCTAGTATGTAGGCTACTTTCTGAATGGTGAAGTTTCCATTTGTGAGAACTCCATATCCTTTTATGATCCCATTTTCGTCATTTCCAAACTTCACGAATCCTCCACTATTGACTGCACGGTAGTCTCTTAAAAATTCCAATATTCCGGTCATGTGCATGGAACAGGCGCTGTCGATTAACCATTCATCGTCCAGCTCCTCCTCACTTAAAGCCTGAAAATTACAAGGTTAGCTTTGGCACCCACACTTGCTTGGGGCCGTTGGATTTTCCAGAAAGATTCGTGAAGCATTTAACTATCTTTTTAGAGGACTTGTTAACAGAAGTGTCAATTTATGTTTTGTGGACTAATGATTCGGATGGAATTTGAGATTCAGAAAGTGAAGTTTTAACTACACATTGCTGAACAATTTTCTTTGTGATTTGAAGTTTGAAGAAGTTGCTGCTGAAAGAGTTTTTAAAATTGTTTTACAACAATTACAGCAAACAGTACTTTGATCTCTTTTCAGCATTTTCGCTATAGGTGATCCGAAATTTGAAGATGTTGTATAAACATTTTGAGAAATCAGAGGAGTCTTTTCTGTGCGTAAAGTGTTTTGAGAAGATTTGGGACACATTTTGTGCAACACTTGTGGATTTAAAAATGTTTTGTTGCTGTGAATCTCTTTTGGGTGAGACAACAGACTTTGCTGTTTTCTCAACTTTGCTGATTTTGGGAAAGTCCGAGAAGTAGTCCAAACAGTTGGTGGTCTGTTTATAATGAATAAAATCTCTTCGATCTTCTATCATGTATTGGGCTTGACCAGTAGCACGACATTTCATTATTGGTCTCGGAAGTAAACCTTTGTGAATGTACTTTGGAGTGTATACAGAACTGACTTTTTCAAGAGTGTTAGACTTGGAGATGATAGATGAAGTGAATTCGTTTGATTTTCTATGTGTTCGTTGATTTTTATATTGTGTGTGAAAGTAATTTTTCTTTTCCTCTCTAGCGTGTGACCTAGGCGATCGAACATCTTTTCTATTTAACACAGGTTTTTCGCCATTTTTGGTTAAGTTTTGTCCTTTTCCCTTTTGAAAACATTCTCTTGGTGAGGAAGATTCAGATAAAGAATCATTTAACTTTTGTTTTCTTCCTGAGTTGGTTTTACATTTTTGATGGTTGTGATTTTGTTTGAATCATCAGTCGTTTGCGGATTTTTTTTGGATTTTTCGGAATAGTTTGCTGTATAGCATCCACGTATGATTTGGTTTTTGAGTCAGAAGATTTCGCAGTCATATTCGGTGATATAACAGCTATTGGACTCTTGATGATTATCTTTTTAAACTCAGTTTTAGTTATCTTTTGATTTTTGGGACATGCTTCCATCTCAATCTCCTCATCAATTTTCTCTATGGTAGAGTCGTCCTCCACATTAGTTTGACATGGATCAAACTCTTTGGCGACGCAGCTGCCTTTTAGTTTTGAAAAGAAAGAACATTGATGAGAAGTTGAGGGACAATCAGTAGGGACCGAGGTCATATGTCTTGGCAGAAATGGGACCAAAGAACAGATTGATTATTGGTCTCTGAACAATACGAGAAGGGTATTGTTACTCCTTTATTTGATTCCGAGGTTTCAACCTCGGAGTTATTTGAATGAGTTTCTGTCAGAGTTTGAGTCATATCTAAGTCGGTCTTGTCGTCATTTGAATTTGTGGGATAATTAAAGAAAGGACTCTGTTTTGAATGTATTGGGTAATTTTTGTTTTTGGATGTTCTAGCCCATCCCCAATTATACATGTTTTCTGAAGAATTAGTGTTTGCTGGAGATTTAAAAACTTCAGTTGCTTTATACAACTGATCAATTAACTAATTTCAGCGAAGATTGTCACTCCGGGCTAAGTCCCTTTGTGACGACAAAAGCTTATTAGACTTCTCAGTCATCATCCTAGAAGTTCTTTCAATTTTTAAATCTGACTCTAACTTACCACACATTAGTTTTCTATCTTCTAATCGACTTTTTAACTTCACTATGACATCAAATCCATCATCCCGCTCGTCCAGAACCCTTGTGTCACTAATGCATCTGCACAAGTATTAGATATCCTTTCCAAAGACTGTTCCAGATTAGTAGAATAAATATTATTTGAATGTAACGTGTCACGTACCTGTTCTATGATGCCGACCCCATTCTCGCTTTTGATGACCAGAAAGCATAGTTATTGGGACTTGAGGTATCTTCCATGCCATGTATTTTAACAGCTTTACCAACTCCTGGAATGGATATTCAAGAAGATTCACGCACCATCATGCACTCGGTTGTTGCTTTTCCTCTTTTTCGTTTGTTTTAATACGTCTCTTCTTCATCTCCGGAAGACCACACTTCAACGTTTCCACCAGTTGCTACAAAAGCCTTTACTTTCTCCTCTTCTTTTTCCCTACCATAGTTTCTTGGAGCCCTGCAGTCTGCGGCATACTGCCATAGACCAGCAAAAGTTGTGGCATTTAATCACCTCTGTTTCGTTTTTTTTAGAGCTCTAGATGGAGTGTGGGTGGCAGCAGGCTCAACCAAGTTCTTGGGTTTTTCGGAATGGTGATTTTCAGCAGTGGGCTGGTAGTGGCTTTGCATGGGTGGTTTGTAGTGATTTCTTGGTTGATTATAGTTTCTGGGTTGATAACTCAGCCGATGCCGATGGTGGCTGGGTCGGAAATTCTTTTTTGGACTGCTGAAGGAAGGGATCCTGTTGAATTTTTGACTCATGAGAGCAATTTCATGCTGATATACAGCTTCTTCTTCATTGTCAAAATTAGAATAATATGATTTAGAAGGAGCTGGAAGTGCCAGGGTAGGTGGTTTGATTTGATTGATACGAAGGTTGAGAAGTTGGAGCTGGGGTTTGGGATGGTTGGTGATAAGTGGATAAGTGATCTGTTGCGCTGGTGGTTGAAAAGAGATCTGCTGAACATGTAGTGGTTGATAGGAATATTGACTTATCTCCTGTGAAACACTTTGGTTGGTAGGAAGGTAAGTTGGGTTGCAAAACAGCCTGTTGGTACATTGCTGACTGTACCAGCTGTTGAGGAGAGTTACCCAACATTGGAAGCTTGCGCTCTACTACCAAGGCCAAAGGCCCACCAAGCTGCGTTTGACTGCACTTCACGTCATCCTCTTGACCTAGCAGATTGTTATACATGCAATACATGTTAATGGTTTTCATTTTCCCGAATCTTGTAAGATCATCTCCACCATTATCCATTCTTTTCCCAGTCCTTCAAGAAATCTAAGATTTATTTCTTGATTAGACCTTGCAGCTCCTGTACTTAGGAGATGTGTAATAATAAGGGAAAACGAGTGAACGAGTCGCTTAGACTTTCGCCAGGGATAGCTGAAAACTTGTTATATTCGTTAAGGCTCGCCGTCTACTTCTTGTCCTTTCCCTCCTCTGTACCGAGGAACATTTTTTGCAAAAGTATCCAGATCTGCTGAGCAGTGGTATAGTTTTGAATGAGATCAAAAACTTCTAGCGGGATTCCACAAGAAATTTTGGTGAAAGCAATTTGATCATTATCCATCTTTTCGATGTCCAGAGGTGAAAATCGTGCTTGAGGAACTCCACCAAAAGCACCTTCTACGGTGTCATTTCTTGGGGTAAGTATAGGAACATGAGGTCCTTCCTCCACAGACCTCCAGACATCTTTTCCTTGTCGTCTAAGATAGTTTTACATACGAGTTGCCCAACCGTTGTATTCTGTTGGTATTAAAATTAGAGCTCTTGTAGAGCTACCAACACTGTTGGCAACATTGAGTGAGTAATTCATTTGCATTTTTGAAAAGTCTTTGAGAGAACTTGTTTGAAAATTTTGAGTTAAAGATGTGAGCTCTGTAGCATACAAAAGATTTATAGCGGGTTCAGCGGTTGCCACGAAAGCCAAAGCTTAGGTAGAAGTTGCAACGATAACCTTATAAACAGCTACAATGGCTCTGATACCAATTGTTGAAAGTAAGGAGTGAGGACAAGTTCGAAAACTTGATTAAGTCTTAGTAAGATCGATGCTCAACGATAAATAATACAAACAAGTATTTGTGCGGAATAAGTAAATACTTTAGACGAAATGCAAGAATTAAACGTAGCAAAGGAAGAATATGAACATAAAGATTAAGAACAATAGTTTAATGGAATGGAAGATTTGTGTATCATTGCGAAAGAGTTACATATGAGTTTTCTAAACCATGAAGATAAGCGTTGGTGGAACTCTCACTTTATAGTCCTAACGGTAGAATGAACTATAGACCAGTTTATTGTGTATTACTCTAAGGTTAATAGTACAAAGTCACACTAGGTTGTCCTAAGATTGATTGTTCTCTATCTAAACAGTACATGTGCCATTTGACTTTAGGGAACAAGAAGTAACTAGCCTAACTGTACTATACAAATGGATCTTATTATCTTTGTCTTTATCTTCAATTTCCTTGAACTGTTATCATGATACACACTTCTGAATGGAACCGAAGATTAGGGACAATCTTCGGTATGAGAGTTGCCGAACCTTACGATCTTCTGATGTTTACATGAACTACTGAACGAAGTCTTCAATACTGAAATTCATTGAGAACTTGGGTGTCTTCTTAATTATCACTTTTGAATCTTTGTAATTCTTCTAATTGTGAAACTTCTGTTGCTTGAATCGAAATTCAAGTGTGAATATCGGTGTCTGAATGTTCGGATTCACATTGACATTATAAACACAACTATTGATGATAAAGTATGTTCATTGATAACTAAAAGTCATTCAGCAGTTACAAAAGAACATACATCAAAAGATAACCAGAATATTGTTTATCAGAAATACATCAACAAAACCACGAGTTGGTCAATGACTCTTTAACGTTAACATTTTTTAGCCATGAGTGGCTAAAAACCTTTCTTTTCCGGTTTGTTATTCAACTTTCCACTATATGGGGTGGATTTCACCGTATTGATGTGTTAGACTTATTTTTAATATAGCCATTTATGTTTTGCTTCTAGTAACATTATTGAATTTACATTTTTCTATAGATACCCCTTGAATTTAGTTTAATTTCAGTATTGTTAGTTAATTTATGAAATTCGTAATTGTTTTTGTAGAGTAAATTACAGATTTGGTCCCTTAGGTTTACCCATGTTTTCACTTTTAGTCCAACCTTTTTTGTCTCTTTTATGGTCCCTGTCGTGGCCGAAATCTTGCACTTTTGGTCTCTTGGCCTGTAAATACCAATTTACCCTTTTTATTTCTTTTTCATTTTTATTATAATGTATTATTTATTAACTCAATTAAGAAAGAAAAATAAAACAAACCCCACCCCCACCCACTATCCAGTCTCTCTCTGTCTCTCATTCTCTCACTCTCTCTTATATTATGCGTCCCCAACACAAATTCAGGAACACACCCACACTAGCAGCATGTTCTTGGGCACTCTGATGATCACAAGATCCTGCCACGGTGTTTCAAGGCGACGCTGAAATGGGTTCCGATGAACCCGGCTGCTCTGGTCACCAAAACGGAGAATCATTTCTTGACTGGATCCTAACAGAGGATCCGAAACCGTTTTTCCCAAGTGAGACCACCCATGAACCGCCAGTAGCTCCCTATTTCCATCATGCTGTTTATGAATCTAACTGTGCAAAGAACATGAAACCTAATTTCCTTTTGGAACTTAGATCCGGGTAACTAAATAACCAATTCCAGCTTGTTAAATCGGGGATTCACAATTCCAAGCCATCGTAATCTTCCTAGAATTCATTCCTTTCTGGCTCATTCCAAATTTGGTTCTCAATATGAAACTGAATAGGTCTTCTTGGGAGTGTGGCAAGAGTTGCAGGCTTTGATGGAATAATTACTTGACGCCTAATTTGGAACGAGGCACATTAAGATAATGTCTTTCAAAGATACGGTCTACAACATTAGAAATATTTTTTATATCATAAAATCATGAACTTGAGAAGCGGGAACGGGGGCAGCTCGTATATCGGGATCTGAATTTGCAAAGTAGATGAGAAACCCAAGATGTTCAAATTTTCTCCATTGATAAAACCTGTAAAACTTTGAAGCAACATCGATGAAGAACATACGATTTTGCAATATTTTTTGTGTTTAATTGGGATGATTGACAAACCGGTGAATCTTCGCCTTCGACTTCTAAAGAGTCGGCTAATAGAGAGATTATGTTGCCAAGATGTTTAGTTAGGGTAGTGGGGTGGGTGTAGGGTGTTTTTTATTTTTATTTTGTTTTTAATCAATGAAAAACTATTACAAACCAAGAAGAAAAGATATATTTAGATTTAAACAAATTCAAACTTGAACACAAAGTGTGGTCTTTGCAAGTCGATGAATAGATGAACAGTTTTGCGGCACCATCGAGCATCAAGAACACGTATCGAGTTCACCGGAGAAAGAGAGAGAGAGAGAGAGAGAGAGAGAGAGAGAGAGAGAGAGAGAGAAAAAGAAAGTGTTACGCCATAATTTATGTTGGTTTAAGCTTTGCATTTAATCGGACCAAATCCAAGAGTTCTGGGCTAAAACTGAAGACAAATTGGGCCTGATAGACGATTTCGGTCTGGGACCGAAATCCCCACGATTTCGGTCGTGATGACCGAAAACCTTATGGTTTTCGGTGGGCCAGGATTGAGTTTTCGGTGGGCTTGCTGTGTTGTGGGCTTAGGTTTAGGCATTAGTATAAATACTATTGTTTAGTCTTCATTATCGTTGTTGGTCGAATTAGAGGAGCACTCACATAGAGATTAATTGTCATTCGATCAAGGAACCTTATGTACTAGACTATTATCAATATAGTGTGCATTGAAGGTTTGTAGTAATCTGTGTTCTTAATTATTATCGGTTTCGGATTGATTACTCGTTGGGTTTCCGTACCAATCGAGTGATTTCATTGATACAAAGCTGATCTAGGACTGTTTGGGACATACAAGTGGTATCAGAGCCTAAAAACTCATTTTTGAGTGTTTTGGTATCAACTATTCCAAACATTTGCTTGGATATAGTGTTTTTGGCAATTTTTGGAAGATTTCTTGCTGCTTTTGACGTTTTGGATCTTGGTGTTATTCGTGTTTATAGTTTTTCTGGGCAAAAATCGAGTATTTGATCTTCACATTCAACTTTTTTTCTCAAAAAATGGCGTTTTTCCAGATCTTATTGGAGGATTTCGGTCTGCTACAGTGATTTCGGTGGCGGCTACAGTGATTTCGGTGGCAGCTACAGTGATTTCGGCTAGGGTTTGGCATTTTCGGTCAGCCCAACAGTGATTTCGGTCAGCCTATCTCGAGTTTTCGGTGAAGCATTAGGGTTTTGGCGATTTCGGTCAGATTTGAAGATTTCGGTCAAGATTTTACCTGTTTTCGGTAAAGGCTCGTAGTGTTCGGTTCAGGGTTTTCGGTCTGAGGTGTTTTCGGTCCACTGGATTTCCGTCAAAAAGGGGGTCAAAAAAATTTCGAAAGTTTTCGTGATGGTCAAATTTTGGGTTTTCGGCAGTTTTTTTTTTGGGGTTTTCGATCAACATTTTGGCATTTTAAAGGCTTTTCGGTCAACTTAAACCTTTAAAATGGCTACCACGACAGTGGACGTTTTCAAAAAAACATGCACTCCTGAATGCGAAAAAATAATTTCCAAACTTCGCGAACAGAACGATAATTTAGTTAGAGAAATGTTTGAAATGGAAAATCTCGTCTATAGACATAAAAAGAAACTGAAACCTCTCCAATAAGCATTAGAAGCTGACATCGCAGCGGTCGTCGTGCGGTCAAAAATAAGAGAAAATACCTAACACACACTAGTATAGCGGTAGTCAGGGTCGATCCACAGGAGCTTCGTGGTTAGACTAGATGAGATATTACCAACTAATAGTGTCACGGCTATAGTCGGAGGATCTGGTTTCTATTTTCCTATCACTAACAAATGAGACAATGATCAAACACTCAAGCCAAGTTAAGCTATGTCCAAATGACCTAGTCACTTTCTGAAATTAGAAGTACATCTCTGACTCAGAAGCAATCAAAGGCATCCAAACTAACCAAACCAAGCAAAGCATAAACTAACCACTAGTTAAAGTCCTATTGAACAGTTACTAGCCAAGGTTTAATGCTTACCAAATAACCTAATTAGCTACTGATTTCAGCTAAGGAAAACAGTCCTAACAAGGTCCAAAACAACATCCAAAACACAATCAATCAATCAAACCAAACACAAACATCCAAAACACCGAAAAGCTAAGATTAAATGTAACCAAATGCTTTTCATTCACCAAATCTGAATTCTAATCACAAAACAATAACCAAATGTTTCTAAAATCAGAAACCTAAGTGCTCAAAGTTAGTGGTTGTCACTCCCAAAGACTTTAGCAACAAAACTACTTACTACTAAAAAGAAATTAAATCCAAAAACATAAAATACCAATTGTGAGCTTGCTGAAATGAAATCCTGGAGTCAAAGAGCTTCAAGGTCGATTCGGTCTTTGCTAGGGTTTTCGGCTTGAAATGCATCTATTTATACTTGCAAATTTCCCGCAACCGCGCCGCGCAGAAGTGAAATCCGCGGCGCGCGTACTTATCTTTTCCCGTTTCTTCGGCATTTGAATGTGTTCCACCGCCTTAAGCCCGCGTCGCGCAGATGAGATATCCGCGGCGCGCGTACGAGTTCTCTTGATTTTTCATTCCTTCCCAACTTCTTCCTTTTGCACGCTTTTAGTCCCTGTTTCTATTCCTTTTCTCCAAACAAGTCCTGGCACGAGAAGTGAGAATACCCAGACATATTTGATATAATTTTATCAAGAACAGGGCTCAACAACGCCTAAAATACTTGATATCACTAGGCGTTGTCAAACACCCCACACTTGTGCCTTGCTTGTCCCGAAGCAAGAGAGTTTTTAACAAATTATAATAAAGAATCAAACAATTTTTGACTGTGTTCAGTTTCAAAGTTTATTGCTCTTTTGAGTTAGAGTGGAATAGTTCGCGAAAACATAATTGAGTTGTTCCTTGGAATTCATGGCTTTCTAGAGAACCCTTGATTACAAACTTTCTGTCCACAATGAAGTGTACTTACTCATTCAGATTCTAAAGGCCATTAAGGAATTGTCCATGACTTTCGATGTTGTCCGTGTAGCGAGCTTTCAGAAATACCATCCCAGACCAGACGATCTTAGGTGGTAAGGTGCATAAGGCCCACCCATTTTAGACCTACCGGCTCGAACAACAAAGGCCACAGATTGACTTTTCCTTCCTAAATTCCAATCCTAAAACAGCTCAATCTTCTAAACTCATAAAACTCAACTTATTTGACTAACTAATAGCATGATCACAAATAAACAGTATTTCTTGAAAAATACTAATGCTATCACAATCACAAACCATTCGTTTCAAAATTGCAATTCATTAAAAATTTTGAAAAATATTGCTAAAAATTTGAAAAATTGATCATTTCTGCAAAAATTTCAAAAATTCTCTTTCGACCGTCCACACCCCACACTTAAAACCGTACAACGTCCCCGTTGTACAAAATTATTTCAAAATAAGGGAGAAAGAGTTACCCCTTTTTGGACGATAGACTGCTTGGTGCTCAATATCACAGGTATAATTGCGTACAAACGGATCCTCGATTTCGTATTCTGGAGTTGTAGCGCTACAGTGAACATGTCGGTGGTCGAGACAAGTGGAGGGGGCACGGTGACCCCACACTTGTCTGAGACAACTCCTTCTCAAATTGGTATATCATGCATAACTTAACAAACAAATTAAAAACATACATGACAGAAATAAAACATGAACAGAAATATACAAATAGAGTGTCATAAGTTTGTACATATATTCCAAAACTAAAAATAAAGAAAGAAAAAGATACATCAATCACTGCCAGGCGGCCTGGAGGGTCCGGCCAGTAAGGATGGCATAGGAACGGGCCAGGCGGGTGATGAAATACCCCCTGGCTAATGGGCTGCTGGTGGAGGCGCCGATAGCGTGGGTGGAGAGGGCAACTGTGAGAGCGAATGGGAGGTGGAGGAATCTGGATGGGTCGAGGAGGACCCACAAGAAGGTCATGTCGTCGCCCGACACCTTCTCGCCTCCCTCCCGCTGCATGATGGAGGTGGAGACGATCCGGTGCATGAGGCGGTGAAGTGGGTCCCGAAGATGACTCTCCCTGGAAGCTCCCGCCTCGTATCTGACGTTGGACAGCGATGCCCAAACCTCCATGTTGGGAGCCCTGTCCGGTTCCCCCTGAATGCAGGACCCGAAGAACCGGGTGAAGTAGCGATGCTGGAGGTCCGCTGGAGTGTATAACCCCACTCGCCTCCCGAACTCCCGGAGGTTGCACTCCCTGTGCTCACCTCCAAAACGAAATCGTACCAGCCTGGAGCGCGGGTCTCCCGCCCGAGGTGCGAACTGGATGGTGGATATGAACTCCAGCAGCAACTCCGTGTAGACCACGTCCTCGTCTATGGCCATGATCCTATCCCAGCCATGGCATGTAAATGATGCCTCCTCGTGGGTCCAGGTGCGATGTAGGAATGGCTCAATCGCGCCCCAGAGCCCAGCGTCCCTCAGAATGTCTCGATCGATGACTGTCGCCTCAAGGACCCGGCGACGAGTCAATGCGTCTCTCCGTGAAGTGTACTCCACTGAACTGGCAAGCTCTGCGGGGAACTGGAGGAAGGGGTGGTCCAGTCTGAACATCATTTGCAAAAGAAAACACATAGCACAAAACAAAAATTTTTGCAAAATCAGTCCTTTTCTTCCCCACCGCACCGCGGCGCGGCCCAAGAGCAAAGGCGCGGCGCGGCGTACGGCTGTTTCCAAACCCTGATCCTATTTCTCAATTTAACCTACTACAATTCAATCCAATCACACCACAAGGTAGCCTAGGTGCCGACTAGCTCATCTAGGGTCTCCATTTGGCAAAACAAACACCCTATGAGCTAGCATTAGCGATTCTAAGTTTTGAACTATTTTGGGCAAATTACTAAAATTAACTACCTAATCGCTAGTTTTAACGAGCAATAGATAGTTAGAATGGCATACCTTGGTAGTAGAAACACAATAAGCAAGAAAAATCGCAAGAAAATTTCAATAACCAGAGCTCCGAGTCGCGTGTGGGTTATGCGAGCCGCGGTTTACCTTATAAAGGAGAAAACCGACTGATCGTTTACCGCGTCGCGGGTTTGCTCCTTGCGCGTCGCGCGTGTCCAAATCAACCCCTGCGCATCGGGTTGGTTTACGATCCCGCGTCGCGTAATTCCAATACCCGCGGCGCGGACTTCAAAAATTTCAAAACTTCTCAAATGACCCCACACTTATTTCAAGCCACTAGTACCTGCAAAAAGATTGATGTATTTTTTTATTTTATTTTTAAGAGATATATCCTAACTTATGACACGATGGGTTGCCTCCCAACAAGCGCTAAGTTTAACGCCTTCAGCCAGACGTGGTACTCCTTCTACAGCTACGGTGGATCGTATGCCTTCTTCCTTCGCTGATTTTCAGTCACCACCGTCCCTTTACTGACCCACTGTTCCTCAAACTTTCCTAGGTCGAATGGCTTGCTGGTTCTCCTACTGCTGCCCAGTGGCTGCTTTCTGATTAATTCTCGTGAATGCTTGGAGGTAACTTTGAACCTCCAAGCTCGATCCTTCCTTCTGTATCTCTTCAAAGTCAGAGGCTTGACATGATGCGTGCCCAGTGTCGCTTCCAGTAGTTGTGTTGTGCCTCGTTTGTTGCTCTCATATTGCGTGTTATCTTCAGGTTACAATTTTGGCTTGCAGTACCAATAAAAATTTTCCAATCGAATGGGATCGGAAGGCGACATATTAGGATGCTTCCATACGTCCTCATCGATGGTATTTATCACATCTAATTTTCCATTCATGAACAGATCATGAGTGGTGCTAAAATCATGTTTATTGTTTTCAAATATCAATTCGTCAGCATCAACTTCTTGATCATCGTCTAACAGGTGGATCGGGACCAAGAGTGAGTGACTGGTTCACCCATCATCAGGTCCTTATTTTCAAATTTCTCAAAATTTTCAAAAATTATAGGGTCAGGGGTAATATTGGCATCTACACCCCCTTCCTCAATAATATCAAAAACTTCAACAATTTCGGGAGTCGTTGGGCTAGGGTCTGTACTGTCACTTACAGCCCCCTCCTCAACATCCTCATCAACCAAATTATCTGGTGATGTGTGGGTTCACACATCACCAGATCAACATTATTAACATTTTCAAAAACATCAAACATATCAAAAGCTGTTGAGTCAGAGGTAGCATTGTCACCTACAACCTCTTCCTCAATAACATTTTCGACCATCTCAGTGGTCTCTTGACTTTCCCACGGTGTATGCCCTTCCATCACATATTCAGGTGATGCAAGTTCACACACATTATCATTGGTATGAAAATCACTCGCCACCGGTTCTGGCGAAGGTGGTGAACAATTCCAACTTTCCTCTAACTTATCTAAAGAAGCTTGCAATTTTTCAAGAGCTTCAGCCTGATCCTTCTGCTCTTGGTGATTGTTATACAAGAGTACCCAAAGTTGGGCCCAAGTTACAGAATTCTCAGGCTGAGATGACTCCTCGGTCTGCCATCCATTGTCATCGAATGATCCATTATAACAATCATCCTCGTAATAGGTGTCGGCCGGATTTTCATAATCTTCATAATACTGATCCGGGTACATGTAATCACCCATTATAAGGATGTACACATGCCAAAAATTAGCAAACTAAAATCAACATCAAAATCAGAAACTAAATCCTACAAATCACCTAATCTAAGCGCACAGCTCCCCGGCAATGGCGCCAAAATTTGACATCGCAGCGGTCGTCGTGCGGTCAAAAATAAGAGAAAATACCTAACACACACTAGTATAGCGGTAGTCAGGGTCGATCCATAGGAGCTTCATGGTTAGACTAGATGAGAGATTACCAACTAATAGTGTCACAGCTATAGTCGGAGGATCTGGTTTCTATTTTCCTATCACTAACAAATGAGACAATGATCAAACACTCAAGCCAAGTGTAACGCCCGGTTTTTCAGCCTGGAGTTTACAAGATAATATCACCAGGGATCGTCCCATGATCCAAGCCAAGCGTTACCTATCCTGCAAAACCACATAAAACAACAGGGTAAGCTATAAAGCTTAGTGAGTAATCTAATCACAGTATGACCTATATGGTCACACACACGTTACAGGATCACCGTCCCTGTCAGCTTCACAGTCCTATCCGACTCGTAATTCACACTGTGAAACTACCGTATTACCCGACGTCGCTCGCCATACATTATCACCCATTTATACTTACTATTAGACTGTCCCACACAGTCTTATCTTACATCGTCACAACTCACTTCTTTAGCTCCTGTCTCCTCTTTTTATTTATTTGGTATTTGGTTTTCGCGAATTCTTATACCGTTTCACGGTATACCCACTCACTTAACGGATTTCTCATACAGGTATGGTCATAGTACATCTATGATTACCTCGTGTTTTATTAGTATATGGTAAATCATGCCATCCCCTGACATGTATTATATATAATTACTTATTCACTCTGCTCAGTATCATCTTGTGATACTTTCGGGCGTATAACTCGAACTCATCCTCACGATAACACGACTGTTTCCCACCCAAGTATTGTTATAACACTTTAATTATACTGCTTTGTATTTTCCTTCAATAATTCCAACATGATGCTCCATGATTTATCAAGTAAAGAACGGCCAGGTAGAAGATTAGTTGGGGTGGCAGGATCCTTTCAGCATTTTAGCCTTTCGGAAAATCCAACAACCAGATCCCAAGTAATCGGCCTAGACACCGTCCTCGTAAGTAAATCAATCTGCATTACTTTTGGAATTATGAATTATAGGAAATAGTTTATTACATCCCTCGTATTTTATAGTTTAACACATATAAACTATTAGGGAGATACGGTAGCGATTACTCACCTGAGATTGGCGTTTTCTCGGAGTCCTATCGTATTTTCTGTTCCGAACCGCTGACAGTTCCCGAGCACCTCGTTGTTAGCTACCGCTCGTTTCTCACCTCCCATCATCCTCCCTCAACGTATTTTCCTTACCAAAACACTCCTCTATATCGTATATGTGTTTGGTGTGTGTTGTGCCTCAAAATGAGGCTTGGAGCACCTATATATAGGCCTCTGGACCCTCTTCGCGTCGCGACGGACCCCCCGGTCGCGTCGTGACCATTACGTAAGCACTTACCTCATCGCGCACCTCTCTAGAAGCCTCTGCAGGCCTCGCGTCGCGAGCACTATTCACGTCGCGTCGCGAGCACTATTCACGCCGCCGAGTCACTATTCTTTTTTTTTTTTTTTTTTTTTTTTTTGAAAAACGGTTGTTACAAGTTCTCCCCCCCTTTATAAGATTCCGTCCCCGGAATCTCCAACGTTGACATACACTTATTCTTCCACTCAATCATTCTCTATTTCAACACGATACAGTTGTATTAGTAAACCCAAAGGGTATTACAACACTGGCACATTAACCCCCTCTAATCAACTAGGTCAACCTATTGAGACTAATAAGTACTCTTTATGTAATCTCATATACTCACAATACTGACATCATGGATGGATGCAAGGTACTTGTTATGCATCGTATAATCATAATCACATGTTCTCCACATCATATCGCAACCCCTGCTATTCACAACCTCAACAGCTCAGCTATTCACCAGACACCTGACTCTATGTGTGTTAGAACTGCCAGCCAATAAAGCCATCACAACACTTGTATGTGGTCCCACCACAATTACTGCTCATAAGATCCACAACACATATGTGGTCTTACCAAATGTGGCCCCACTGAATAAGTGGTCACAACCACAAGTACTATTTATCCCAGAATAAATGGTCACAACTACAAGTTACCAGTGGCCCCACGGAATAAGTGGTCCCAACCACAAGTACAAGTAGCCCCATAGCATAAGTGGTCCCAACCACAATACTAGTAGCCCCACCAAATAAGTGGTCCCAACTACAAGTATAAGTGGCCCCACAAAATAAACAGCTTTTCGCTCTAAAGGCTTAACAGCTAACACATACAACTACACAGCTCTGCAACCAACCTCATGACAACAAGAATCCTTATATCAGCTTAGCCTCTACAAAATCTCCACCCACAATATGATACCATATCCATAGTTATCATCACCTAATACTCACGTATTCGTCCCCTTCTGAACCTTCTACGATATCGAGTCCTAAAGACTCAACGTACACCCTAGAACTGCCGACCGATTAGGTCATCTCAATACTTACTAAATTTGTATATACTTAATTACTTCTCTGAGTAACTACTCACACTTCTCTTTTTAAACAGATGCTTTTTATTTAAAAACATTTACTCTTTTTGATTTCCATTAGTCATAACAATGACTTCTTTAGTCGTAAAATGACTCTTTTTAAAGGATTATTCCTTTCACACTTTAGTCATAAAATAACTTTTTCAGCAAAATAACTCTTTCTTTGAAATATCTTTCTACTTGTAAAATTATGGTCATAAAATAACCTTTACATCAGTAGAAAAGTCAACTATGTTTTGGAAAAATACCCCATTACATTCTTTGGTTATAACCTCACCTTTATTTGTTTAGTGATGATTGGATGGTCCCTGGTACTTAGACATAGTACCCTTAATTCTTCTAGAATGGAAGGAATAAATCAATTAGTCTTATGTTTACTCAGGACATCTACCAGCCTTACTTCTTTTATGTCTCCGGTGAATTTTCCACATAATCTACTCTACCAGTATCTCAAGTTATACTCTCCTGCTTAATATTCTGAGCCGCGTATACTCAGTACGTCGAGTCATACGTATCTACTCACTAAACTCCCCTACTCAGCACTCAGAGCCGCGCATACTCTGTACGTCGAGTTATGCGTATCTGCTCAACCACTCAGCATTTAGAGCCGCGCATACTCAGTACGTCGAGTCATGCATATCTGCTCAAACTCCACCGCTCAGCACTCGGAGCCGCGCATATCCTGTACGTCGGATCATGCGTATCTGCTCAGTGCATCTTGCGAACATCTCTGTATTGCTCAGTACGTCGAGCCACTCTTTATCTCTCAATTCCTCAACCCCATATTATCCACATGCTAGACTTAGACATGTTTAGTACTACCACATACCTCAACACTTGTCTCATTTAGAGATTGTATAACTCCTCACGAACTCATTTCTTATAGTTCTTACCATCTCACATTCAATCATCACATATATTTATCACTTTTTCTTTGCTATGGCTGTCGCCATATATTTTTATAAATCCACCCACCAACTTGTACTTTTAGATTTTTTTATTTCAACTTATACTTTTTCAAATTTCCCAAAATTTTTCTTTCGAATCAACTTTCAAAACTCTCTTATTTGACAAAATTTGCATCTGGATTTACTTTTAACACCTTTCCCGTATTTGGGAAATACCACACAAACTCACCCATTTTGTCTAGTTCTTTCTATCTCTGAAAGAGTTTACTAACATTTTTATTATCATGTTAGAATAACTGCTTTACCTACGTTCGACATTTATCACAATATGTTTGTGATTTTTTTTTTATATATTTTAGCGCACAATTCTCTTGTATCTACTAATTTGAGTCTAGGGATCTTATCCTAGTTCACTCAAATCTTGGCTCTGATACCAACTTGTAACGCCCGGTTTTTCAGCCTGGAGTTTACAAGATAATATCACCAGGGATCGTCCCATGATCCAAGCCAAGCGTTACCTATCCTGCAAAACCACATAAAACAACAGGGTAAGCTATAAAGCTTAGTGAGTAATCTAATCACAGTATGACCTATATGGTCACACACACGTTACAGGATCACCGTCCCTGTCAGCTTCACAGTCCTATCCGACTCGTAATTCACACTGTGAAACTACCGTATTACCCGACGTCGCTCGCCATACATTATCACCCATTTATACTTACTATTAGACTGTCCCACACAGTCTTATCTTACATCGTCACAACTCACTTCTTTAGCTCCTGTCTCCTCTTTTTATTTATTTGGTATTTGGTTTTCGCGAATTCTTATACCGTTTCACGGTATACCCACTCACTTAACGGATTTCTCATACAGGTATGGTCATAGTACATCTATGATTACCTCGTGTTTTATTAGTATATGGTAAATCATGCCATCTCCTGACATGTATTATATATAATTATTTATTCACTCTGCTCAGTATCATCTTGTGATACTTTCGGGCGTATAACTCGAACTCATCCTCACGATAACACGACTGTTTCCCACCCAAGTATTGTTATAACACTTTAATTATACTGCTTTGTATTTTCCTTCAATAATTCCAACATGATGCTCCATGATTTATCAAGTAAAGAACGGCCAGGTAGAAGATTAGTTGGGGTGGCAGGATCCTTTCAGCATTTTAGCCTTTCGGAAAATCCAACAACCAGATCCCAAGTAATCGGCCTAGACACCGTCCTCGTAAGTAAATCAATCTGCATTACTTTTGGAATTATGAATTATAGGAAATAGTTTATTACATCCCTCGTATTTTATAGTTTAACACATATAAACTATTAGGGAGATACGGTAGCGATTACTCACCTGAGATTGGCGTTTTCTCGGAGTCCTATCGTATTTTCTGTTCCGAACCGCTGACAGTTCCCGAGCACCTCGTTGTTAGCTACCGCTCGTTTCTCACCTCCCATCATCCTCCCTCAACGTATTTTCCTTACCAAAACACTCCTCTATATCGTATATGTGTTTGGTGTGTGTTGTGCCTCAAAATGAGGCTTGGAGCACCTATATATAGGCCTCTGGACCCTCTTCGCGTCGCGACGGACCCCCCGGTCGCGTCGTGACCATTACGTAAGCACTTACCTCATCGCGCACCTCTCTAGAAGCCTCTGCAGGCCTCGCGTCGCCGAGTCACTATTCATTTTTTTTTTTTTTTTTTTTTTTTTTTGAAAAACGGTTGTTACACCAAGTTAAGCTATGTCCAAATGACCTAGTCACTTTCCGAAATCAGAAGTACATCTCTGACTCAGAAGCAATCAAAGGCATCCAAACTAACCAAACCAAGCAAAGCATAAACTAACCACTAGTTAAAGTCCTATTGAACAGTTACTAGCCAAGGTTTAATGCTTACCAAATAACCTAATTAGCTACTGATTTCAGCTAAGGAAAACAGTCCTAACAAGGTCCAAAACAACATCCAAAACACAATCAATCAATCAAACCAAACACAAACATCCAAAACACCGAAAAGCTAAGATTAAATGTAACCAAATGCTTTTCATTCACCAAATCTGAATTTGAATCACAAAACAGTAACCAAATGTTTCTAAAATCAGAAACCTAAGTGCTCAAAATCAGTGGTTGTCACTCCCAAAGACTTTAGCAACAAAACTACTTACTACTAAAAAGAAATTAAATCCAAAAACATAAAATACCAATTGTGAGCTTGTTGAAATGAAATCCTGGAGTCAAAGAGCTTCAAGGTCGATTTTACACCCGGTCTTTGCTAGGGTTTTCGGCTGGATATGCATCTATTTATACTTCCAAATTTCCCGCAACCGCGCCGCGTAGAAGTGAAATCCGCGGCGCGCGTACTTATCTTTTCCCGTTTCTTCGGCATTTGAATGTGTTCCACCGCCTTAAGCCCGCGTCGCGCAGATGAGATATCCGCAGCGCGCGTACGAGTTCTCTTGATTTTTCATTCCTTCCCAACTTCTTCCTTTTGCACGCTTTTAGTCCCTGTTTCTATTCTTTTTCTCCAAACAAGTCCTGGCACGAAAAGTGAGAATACCCAGACATATTTGATATAATTTTATCAAGAACAGGGCACAACAACGCCTAAAATACTTGATATCACTAGGCATTGTCAGAAGCTAAAAAGAGCGATTTTAACAAATTGCATGAAGAATACAGCATAAAGAGTTGTCATCTCAGATTTGCTAATGAGGAGATCGTCAAATTAACTGCTGAGCGTGACTCTTTGAAAGCTAAAATTCAAGATGCTGACTTTGTTTTCAAAAGGTTCGAAGGGTCAAGCTCGATAGTCAAATCGATGATCGAGAAACAACTTAAATGGGATGAAAACCAGGGTCTGGGGTACAAGAGTGTTCCACCTCCTTTCAACAACAATTTTACCCCACCCCTTGGAACCGAAGAGTCAGAAGAGTGCTATCTTTCAAATTTCATTCAAAATGATCAATTTGGCATCGCTGAGAGTACTAAAATGAACTCTACTGATGTTTATGTTCAGTGTGTAGATAAAACTGAGAAAGACAATGACGAGTCCAGTCCTGAAAAGAAATCTTCAAATACTTCATCTACAGTTACTTCTGATGAACGTGTGGACCAAGACGCTTCAACTTCTGATCGTCCAAAAACTTGTGGTGTTGCTTTGAATTCTAAAAATCAAAATGCTAAAAAATTCATGCCACAAAAGTTTGTGAAAGAGGGTGACATTCCCTGTGGACCAAGACCTAGTCCCAATAAATGTGGTTGTACTTGTACTTGTGGTAACTCTTTGAAAAACTCAAAAGGAGAAGGACCAAGTCACAATCTCATTTACTTAAAAAGACAAAGATGCTTTGACTGTGGGATTGCAGGTCACATAGCTCGAAACTGTCCACATCACCCATTCTATGCACAATGCTGGCAGAATGTGCCAAGATGGAGTTCTTGCAAAAGAAAACCCTCAAGGTCACGATCAAGCGACGGTGATTGGAACGCAGCAAAGGCCAAGAAGCAGGCCCCCAAGGACAACAAGACCGATTCAAGAGATGACTCTGCCAAATCAAAATCGGTAAGGTCGAGCTCATCTCAAGGATCGTCCTCGAGTCCACACTGGCAACATAAGCACAAGTCAAGGGGGAGTTCTACTTCAAACTCAAGTGTTGATACACCCATCCGGTCAAACCACAAAAGACCCAAACCAAACTACCGATGGGTACCAAAAGGCATCATTTCTAATTCACCTAACTGTCCTGCTAACTCTTCATGTTCTTTATCTGATAAACAGGACATGTAATGGGAAAGAGTCAAGTGTGTGGATAGCAATAAAAGACCCAGTTTAAAAATGGACTGGGTTCCCAAAAAGAACTAATCCCACAACTTTTATAGGAGCAGCTATGGAGTAATATCATCAGACTTCAGTTCGTTGATAGTAGCTCTTCCAGACACATGATTGGAGACATCTCTCAATTGTACAACACTCAAATCATTAATGGAGAGTATGTGTCCGTTGCGGGAAAGGTGAAAGGAAGGATCACATGGGGTTCGGGTCTAACGATATGTTAAAAACTGAAAAGGTAACTTCGTCCTGAACTGATTTGATTCGCTTTGATGACTAATAGTTCAATTTTGTATATTTTATACATTTTGTTTCAGTTAAATTTATTCATTCTCTCCATGCACAAATTTAGGGGGAGAACTAAAAAAACAAAAAATATAAAATTCAAAAATACAAAAATATGTCTTTACTTTTCAGAAAACTTAAAAATCCAAAAATATGTTTTTCATTTCATGTCTTTCCTTTCAGAAAATTACAAAACTCAAAAATATTGTTCTTTTACATATTTTACACGAGCGTCAATGTTCCTGATCAAGACCAATCAGGAATACAGATCAAAACTTCATGTCAAAGATGTGACTCACTATTACAGTGACTCTCTAAGACATCCCTTATCTACCGACGACGCACCTAGTAATACCACACACTGTTGAGGTAACACTAAGTGCTTATGATTCTTGCTGTTACACCATAGTAAGTTTGAAGCACTGACAACCTTTATTGACCCAATCTAAAAGGTATCTCTGCAACACAAACTTCTAGACACTTTGAGTAAAGTCACTTAGAGTCGAGAGTTACAAAGTCTGTGCCGATGGTTAGATTGCATACCGTCATCTATCACACGCACCAATCCATTCTCAACCACCTCTATCTTTCTGTTGCAAGAAATAGACGACTCACCATTCAAAACCAAAGGATGATGATATTTCGAAACTCTATGCCAGTGATCTGTGCTACAACACTAGTAGTAGATGTGAGGCATCGACAACCCTTCTTACCTACAAAGCTTCTAATTCAAGAGTTGGATGACTCAATGTAATAAACCATACACTGATAACAATTCGAAAGTCTAGCTGATGGGTATGTCAAGTAACCAAGAAATATTACACGCTCATACCACTCTTGACTTATACTTCTTCTAATAAAGATGTTCATGACTCAATGTGATTTTACCTCATATTGATGAAACATCGAAACTCTGGGTCAGTGATCGTTGTTGTTTACCACAATAGCTATGAGACTCCAACAACTTCACCGGATTCAAATTGGCACTAGGATGGTACACTCCGTAGAGTTTGGATACCATTGAATGTCTCGCCAAGAGCCAAGTCAACTTGTTGACTTGTCAACTGCATTGAGATCTTTGATCAAGGATATGCAGGGGCCTAAATCAAATCGGGCACGAGTAGTTCTCCGATACTCAAACAATCGTAGTGCGTTCCCCAGGGTTTACACAGATACTGCGAGTAGTCTCATTCTAAGCCAAGGATGAATCCTTGAACAACTGTGGTGAGAGTTTTATGACTCTGTGACCCACAGGATTGTTGGTCATCATTACACACTGGTTATAGTAGAAGACAATCCAGTGAAGTCTTTCAAGTGATGGAGCCAGAAGTGAAGTTTGAAGTTTTCAACACAATCATTTCAACCCGAGAGAAAGGTGAAGCACAACTCCATGTGACAAGCTGTGTTGATTTCCTCCTCAATCAGTTCGTTGCTATATTTGCACCTTCAAGTGCTCAAGAAGAAGACGTGAAGAGTCAGACTCCAGAAAAAGTCAAAGTCAAATCAAAAGCTGGATGTGCTGATTCAAGACCTATACTGAAGCGCAATGTGCGTTCAAAGTCAAATCTAAAGACATTATAATACCGAAGACGAATTTGTCTCTGCAACGTGCTAAAAGTTATCAGCATCTACTCCCGTCACTCGTTAAGGGAGAGATTGTTAAAATGTTGTTGCAGTGTACAACTGAGGCCAAGATCAAGACAGAGCTCGAAGAAAAATGAAACCATTAAACCAAAGGGGAGATTGTTAGGCCATAATTTATGTTGGTTTAAGCTTTGCATTTAATCAGACCAAATCCAAGAGTTCTGAGCTAAAACTGAAGACAAATTGGGCCTGACAGACGATTTCGGTCTAGGACCGAAATCTCCATGATTTCCGTTGTGATCACTCGATTGGTGTGTTGTGGGCTTAGGTTTAGGCATTAGTATAAACACTTTTGTTTAGTCTTCATTATCGTTGTTGGTCGAATTAGAGGAGCACTCACATAGAGATTAATTGTCATTCGATCAAGGAACCTTATGTACTAGACTATTATCAATATAGTGTGCATTGAAGGTTTGTAGTAATCCGTGTTCTTAATTATTATGTGTTTCAAAATGATTACCCGTTGGGTTTCCGCACCAATCAAGTGATTTCATTGATACCAGATCTAGGACTGTTTGGGACTTACAGAAAGGGGTTTTGTTTATTTTTATTTATTTTATTAATTTAATAAATTATACATTAAAAGAAAAATGTAAAAATTAAAAAAGGGCATTTTAGTCTTTTTACTTGGCCATGGAACCACCACTCTAAACTTTATACAACCTTAAGGACCTTCAACGTTAAATTTCAAAAGTTTGACTAAAATGAAAAAACTGTAAACCTCAAGGACCAAAACTGTAATTTACTCTTCTTTGTATTACCTTCGGTAAAAAAACAACAATTGATTCATTATTTAGGATTTAATTCGGTGTAAACATAAAACCACATGCTTTTACACTTTCGAGCTTATGAGAAGTATTATATATTATTGAGAATACTTGTATTGAATTTATTGCAACTTTTCAATCTTATTCTATGAGGATATTTGGAATAGGGCTAGAGAAGTTATGTGTAATTAAGGAACTTGTCTTGACAAGATATTTTGACAAGTAAAGTGATATTTGAGTTTTTTAATATTACTTAGTACCCACTTTGGTTAAAACAGTTTAAACATCAATTCAAAATCAATTACATACAGTTGAATAGAACAAAAAAATTTCTCTATTCCGTTTTTCTTTAAAATTTTATAGTTAGTTTATTTAATTACACGAAAAATTGTTGTTTCTCTTCTAGTAATTAACTACTCCTCTCTTTTTACTTTTTACTCTACTTGTTGTTTTACAGTGTTAAAGAACTATGCGTTGTGCAAAGAGTTATTTTGTAGTTGTTTCTATGTCCAAAAGGATTCGACCCTTGCTTCAGCTATGCTACCCCTTGGTATAACTAGCAATATTTTTATGCCCCAATATATTTGCTGGTGACACACTAAAAGAGAACAAAAACAACTTGAAAAAAAGATAAAAGAACAACTTGCAATCATCACCTACTTCTTTGCTTGTGACATAACTTCAACAATAGTTTATTGCAATGCATTTCTTGACCTTAACAATTCTGGAATAATATACATCATCCTACCACACAAATGTGGGGTTGATCTATCCAAAAAATAGGACCCTGGAGTTGGTCTTCGAATAACCCCACAACCGATGACCAAGGTTAGTGTTGGTCCATGGGGAGGTGAGAATAATCATAAGTCATCCACAACTACATATGAGCACTCTTGTCTTTGAACGAGGGGAAAACCAGGAAGAAAAACCCAAGTACAGTTGAAGAAAGGAAAAAGCCTGCAAGAACACGGGCTCAATGAAAGAGAAAGATCTTACACTAACCAAATTTTATTCTCCCTAAAACATTTCACACTAAGACTGAGAGGAGTGGTAACCCCTCACCCCAAGGGGTTGGGGTGCCACGTAGGCGCTACCTCACCTTCCCCTCACTAACCCCTCACCTTGGAAATGGTATTCCCTCACTACCCCTCACTTATATATATATATATATATATATATATATATATATATATATATATATATATATATATATATATATATATATATACATACATATATATATATATATATATATATATATATATATATATATATATATATGTGTGTGTGTGTGTGTGTGTACATCAAAGAGAAACAGAGATGAGAAAGTACGGGGTTGGAACCCCTTGATCACCATCCCCTTACCTTCACCACACCAACCGGGGTGGTGTTCCCGTGCGGTGTGGTGAAGACACATCGGACCCCGCATTGGTTCCCCTCTCCCACACCTCTTGGTCTAAACAGTTACAAAGGAAAAGTCGGAAAAGCCTATGGTGTGCCAACATGTGAGGAGGCTTAATGAGCTAGGTTTGTCGACATTCCCTCTTATTATTTTTATTTATTTATTATTATTTTTAGAACGTCAAATCTATCATACTCATACTCTTATTTATGATTATTTTTTAAAACGGCAAATCTATTATATTACTACTCCTGAATCCACTTATATATGTCTCTAGCGAGACTTGAACCCCCAACCTCAAAAAGGGAGGGCGACGCCTTTACCACTTGACCTAGAGGCCTCAAAGACATTCCCACTTATTGATGATAATTTCAGAGCTGCACATCGGATGGATATCGTTTAATTATATCTTTAGTGAACTAACGAGTCTCATAAACAAAAAAAAAAAAATTTGGTTGAAGTATGTGCACCATTTTTCTCTTCAAGAATTTTATTTTGCATCCATTAATTTGTTATTAACTTAGCATTTTAAATACTTGTTACAATAATAAATTCAACTTTTATGTTTTGAAGATTTCAATGTATTTTTGATAATGAAAAATATATGAGTTTGTCTTCAGGATTTTAAGTTTAAAATCAATTATATTGTAAAGTTAATAGATCGATAAAATGACGAATAAGCATCAAAGTATGTATGCGATTTTCTACTCGCAATAAATGATCCACAATAATATGCTTCATGCATGTAAGCTTTATATTATTATTAGTTTGTTTTGTTTTCTCTTTTATTTTAGATTTTGAGGTAATTTATATAGATATTTCTCTAAATATTTTAATGTTGAGGTAAGTATATATAATGCATAGATATTGTTGAATTTTGCGTTGGTGCTAGTTAAATTAATATAACGAAAACGTTAGAAATACTTTGAAACTAAAGTTATGATTGGGTTCAAAGATGTGATATGGTATTCGGTTCGAGTTTTCAATTCTAACGAAAACCTTATTATTGATGTATAATATGAATTACCTATGATGACAAGTTTCTAATTAAGTTGACACCTTTAGACGAAAATGTTTGAAGTTTATGTTTGATTTGTCGATACTTTTTTGTTATATATTTTTAGTTTTGCACAACGTGGACATTACATACATAACACTGCAAAACATGTATATAATATGATTTTAGACAAGACGTCTCAGATTATTAAATAGAAAATATCTTTTCCTAAATTACTTGCGTTTCAAATAGAGTTCCTTGAAAATAGTTAAATGTTACAAAAGAAACATAGCCGTTGAAAATCAAATTAGTGCTCGGTTGGTTTGATATAGCCATAATGCTAAATCATGCAAGTTTTCCTTCTCGTGTTTCAAATAGAGTACCTATTAAAACAATTATATAGAAGTTCTTGCTTGAAAATCAATTGCATCGTCAATCGCATCGATGATTGTATCCATTGTGGGGCGTTCCCGTGAATTGTAGCTTATGCACTGATATGCGATTTCTTTAAACGTATGGAAACAACGGCTGTCAATTTGATCCCTTATAAGGGGATCAATTAATTTCTCGGGTCCATCATTATGGTAGCGTCGGGCAAGATTTATCAGAGGCTGTGGGTTACCATCTACAAAGCTCGTTGGACGGTAAGCCGGATTCCCACTCAATAGTTCAAACAAAACAACCCCAAATGAATACACGTCAGACTCTTTACTGAGGATGCCGCTTTCATGGTATACAGGATCCAAGTAGAAGTTTGTACCGGCAACTTTTGTATAGAGTTGGGTACGTTGTTGATTTCTGGGGCCTTCTTTTGACAAACCAAAATCACAAATTTTGGCTTCCATATTTTCATCTAAGAGTATATTGCCACTCTTAACGTCTCTGTGTATTACCCTCTTGTCATTCCCTAGACCTGTGTGAAGGTAGTCCAGTCCTTTGGCTGCCCCTAAGCAAATCTTGAGGCGTTGTGCCCATGTTAGGTTACGCCTTTTCTCGGAGTTTTCGAGATGATAATCAAGGCTACCATTGCTAGCATACTCATACACAGTAATCATCTCATCACCTTCGTCACAGTATCCAACTAAAGGGATGATGTTTGGATGGTGGAATTTGGAAATCAACTTCAGCTCTGTAAGGAACTCGTTCTTTCCTTGGTGACCTGTGCGATCAAGGCGTTTGATGGCAACCATGCAGTTTTGCCGGCTTTGATGAGAGAGTTGTCCTCTATAGACCATACCAAATCCACCGTCTCCAATCTGCATTTCAGGACTGAAGTCTTGGGTTACTAAGCTGATATCCTTGAGTGGAATTAGATAACTTTCTAACTTTTGATGGCGGTGGCTTGGTGTGGTAATGGTTGAAGTTGATCCCTGGAGCTGTGAATATAAACAGAACCATATTTGTTAGAGACGGCCTCCAATTTTTTCCCTTAGCAGAACAATCAACAAAAATAAATCAAGAATAGAGTACTTCAACCTCTAACCCTACTACTTTACATATTACATATCTTCTTTTTACTTTTCTGAAAAGATAATTACTTAAGGTGCAAAAAGATAAAAGATGCTTTTAAACAAATTTTTAGCAAAAGTACCTACAACGCAAGTTGTTATATATAGACTTGCATGCTTCTTTGTTCCTGAATCATTGAACTGACCATCCATTTACAAATTGATATTTATCTTTTTTTCATCATATTTTAAATGAGTAGGTTTTATAAAATAATTTAGATAGATTAGTTTATTTAAAAAATAAACTTTTTAAAGTTAATAATTTGAGAAGGTTTTGATTATTGTTTTTTTTTCTTTTTTATATAATGTTACGGAAATATGTTGTGTCAAACAAGCAATGCAAGGATAGACCGGATGCTCTTATTTTTCTATATAATTGTATATTTCTTAGATATATCTTCTATGTGTTTTATTGATATTATAATTTAATTTAATTATAAAATTATTATATTATATAAATAAAACTTCATTTTCTAATTTACTTGTTTTGAAATATTCAAGGTGATGATGTGGCAATTCCTACGCAATTGTCTTTGGAAAAATTTTCGTAGGAACTTAATTACTTATACATTTTCTAAAGAATTATTCCTATTAATACCGTTCCTTTGGAAATCTTTCGAAAGTTACTACAATTTCGTAGGGAATTCCTAACAAATGTTTTCCTCCAGAAGTTCCTACACATTTCTGAGGGATATTTGAATTATATTTTTGTAAAAATGTGTTTTTTTCACATTTTTAAATTCTAAATTAATAAAGAGAAAAATAAATCATCTGTTTTTTATATAGGTTAAGGACTATCGAGGTAACAAATGAAAATGTTAGTTATCGTATTAGAGAAAAAAAAAACCCCTCTAAGTGGGACTCAGGCAAACACATAAACTATTGATGTAATTTACTGTACAATTTATTAAATATTATGAATGCAATTTTATCACATATTCTAAATTAATTAATTTTTTTTAAACACTAACACACACTTTCTCTAGTTTACTTTTTTTTTTTTTTTTGGAAACGGCGCGGGAGTCGAACACCTTGTGACGGGTTTTCAACCGTCCCTCATTGTTTGACACTCCAAAGTGTCAACCCCCCACCTCACCTGGGAAAATCCCCCACAGGGGCTTGGAACCGGGATCGAACCCGGAACCTCCCCCCACATGCGTATATAACCCGATGCATCACTACCAGCTAGGCTGGAGATCACTTGCTTCTCTAGTTTACTTGAGCTGCCTTTGGACTACAAGCCGTGTGGTTCTAAATAAATTTTAATTGATTAACAAAATATGCTAAACATACAAAAAAACAAAGTTTTAAAAAAGAGTGTTGTTTGTTAGGTAGATAGTTAGACTGTGGCCTTTTTTTCAAAAACAAACTCACTTTGCTCTTGTCAGGCCAATTTTCCCGAAGGATTAGTGGACACATTTCTACAAATCACTCCATACTTTCCCCTGCTTATTAAACTTGATTTATTTGTAAATATACATAATTAAAAATACTTACTTGAAAATCTAGTGCTTCCTCCATTCTCTTGATGATCCTTTTCATTGATGGGCGATCGTATAAGTTCAAACTGATGCATCGATAAGCAATTTTCTTGAATACACGCAACGAATTAATATTAATATAATTTCTGATGTCATAGTCGATTAAGATATTTGATTCGTCATCATAGTAGCGTCTGACCAAACTTATGAGTGTTTCTGGCTGATCACCCCCAACGCTCTTTCTCTTATCCGCCAACATGCCACTCAACATTTCAAACAACACTACCCCAAAAGAGTATATGTCTACCTCGTTGTTGACGACGCCACTTTCATTATAAACCGGATCCAAGTAATATTGGTTACCCAAAACACCGACATCTTCTTGTGGCTTATTTCGGTCGACTAATATTGACAAACCAAAACTGGAAATTTTGGCTTCCAGATTCCGATCTAACAATATATTTGCGCTCCGTATGTCCGTGTGAATTACTCTGCCGGCCTCCCCTTCACCCGAGTGAAGGTAATTGAGTGCTTTTGCTACCCCTATGCAAATCTTCAGGCGCAGTGCCCATGTTAGAAAACGCCTCTTTGAGTGGTTTTTGAGAAAATCATGAAGGCTTCCATTCATAGCAAATTCTGAAACTATGATCATCTCATTGTTTTCATCACAAAAACCAATGAATGCGATTATGTTTTCATGGTTGAAGTTGGGCATCATCTGAAGGTGATTAGTGAAGTCATGCTTTGCATCTATGCTTTCATGTTGGAGGCTCGAAATCAACATAATCTTTGCAAGGAACTTGTTTTCTTCTCGATGACCAAAGCATTTGATGGCAACTTCTCTTTGCGAGAGTAGAGACAGTCGTGCTTTGTACACCACACCATGTCCAGCAACCGCAATTCGAGTTTCAGGACTGAAGTCTCTTGTTGCAGATTTGATCATCCGTAGTGGAATTCGAAAACTTTCTAGGTTTGGAGGTTGGTGGCTTCGTATGATAGATGTTGTTTCTTGGAACTGCTAATATAAACATAACCGAGTTGATTAGAGACGCCTACCTTCAGAAATATTATAATAACCGGTAAATGTTCAAATAAAAACCGTAAAAAACAAAAAATTTGTGAGAACTCACAATATTTCACTGTTTAATAACTTTATTAATTTTTTAACATTTTTCTATTGTCCGAAAAAATAATCAAACATATCAAAGTTAATATTTTATTATTTCTAATAATTATATATGAGTACCAATAAATTTTAAATTGTAGAAATAAAGAATTTTTTTGTTTTTTTGTTTTTAAACATTAAACAAGTGACAAAAATAGATGCCAAGGTGTGAACGGAGAAATCATCATATGCAATATGCACATTGTAGTGACAAAGGGTAATGTTAAACATACCTCCAAATAACGTGATATATGTGTAGGTCTGTATGTGTGTGTGTTTGACTTTAAACACACATGTCTCATAAGATGGGTTTTTTTTACCAACATCCAACAAAAATTGTAAAAAACTATCATTTTATCTGAACATTATTATAAATGCGTAAATTTAAAAACGATTATCTCATTATAGTCTTACGAACTTTTCGGTTTTTGTTTAAATGATCCTAATGTTAATTTATTTTTATTTTCTAGGGGCTCAAACTGTACATTTATCTGATATTCAAGTCCCTATTACCGGTAATAGAAGGTAATGGAGACTTGAATAGCAATTTATCTTCGGTTCACGTAAACAACTGATCATATCACCAAAACAAATTAAAAAATTAGAGCAATTTATCTTGTTCTATAATTAATCTTGCATATAAACTAGAGTTCCTCATTAAATTATATTTTAATGAGAAGACTTACTTCAATATCCAGTGCCTGCTTAATTCCTTTGATAATCATGTTCATCGTAGGGCGATTCCCTAAGTTCCAACTAATGCATTGACAAGCAATGTCTTTGAACGAGCGGAAAGAACCAATATTAATGCCATCTCTTATATAAGGATCAATTATGACCTCCAGTCCTTCATCATAATAGCGTCGGACAAGACTTAACAATGATTGTGGCTGATTATCACCAATGCTCCTTTTTTCATAAGCCAGCATTCCACTCAACATTTCAAACATTACAACCCCAAATGAAAACACGTCTGATTCGATCCTGACGATGCCACTTTGATTGTAAACGGGATCCAAGTTGAAGTTGGTACCCCCAGCTGCACGTTCGTACACTTGTGGCTTATTTTGGTCAACTAATAATGACAAACCAAAACCGGAAATTTTGGCTTCCAGATTTTGATCTAACAATATCTTTGCGCTCTTGATATCTCTGTGAATTACTAGGCTATGCTCCCCAAGACCCGAGTGAAGGTACTCGAGTCCTGTTGCGGCCTCTATGCAAATCATGAGTCGTTTTGCCCATGTTAGGGAACGCCTCTTATTGGGATCTTTGAGATAAAGATCAAGGCTTCCATTTATAGGGTACTCAGAAACCATAATCTTCTCATTTCCATCATCGCAGTAGCCAATGAAAGCGGTAATTTTTTCATGGTTGAGGTTGGAGCTCATCTCCACTTCAGTAAGGAACGTGTCTTTTCCTCCAGGACCAATGGGATCAAAGCGTTTGAAGGCAGCCATGCGATTTTGCCAATGTTCCGAGAGTTGTCCTATGTAGATTGCACCAAAACCATCATATCCCATGCGACTCTTATGACTGAATTTTTGGGTGGCCAAGTGGATCTCCTTCAGTGGAATTACAAACCTATCTAGATTAACCCCTGAAGAAGACATTTTCTTCTGATACAGGTGACAATGTATAGTTATGATTTAATGAAAATAGAAAGAATCGAGTTTGCTTTGAGATGATTAGATCTGTGCCTGCGTCTCTACTTATATCGCCTTTGGCTTTGAAAAAATATCATCCACCATTTGCTGCTATCTAGTTGGTGAAAAATTTAATCCCACTAATTCACATTTTATCATTAATTTAAATGTTAAGACTTTTTTTTGTAAGGGTTAAAATAATCCTATTGATCCCGCCTAAGTCTTTGGATTTTATATTGTGTAGTTGTGATTTCTTTTATTCTGTATTATTGGTTATAAATTAAATATGTGATGAAGGTCGTACCTGTGTAGGTCTCTTTCGCTTTTATGAAAAATATAATATTGTGAAAGAGAAACCAACAACTTAACTTGCAACTAGTTTATTTATTTATTATATTATTCTTTGAATATTTCGCTGAAATCTAAGATTATTATCTTTCAATATGAAATATTTTATAGCTTCCAAGTTTAGGCTAATATCATTATTTGGCTAGCGAAAGTAAAGCAAATATACAGAAGGAATGGTAAATTTCATGCGATGGAATCGTATCCGATGCTTTTTAGGGGTGTTCGTTTGGATAAATCAAACACCTATCCGATCAAGCAATTTTAGTTTATCCAAATAAATGAAGCAAATAGTACAATTTTTAACAATTTAGAAAGCGAGATTCAGTCCATGTTTTAATTTGATTGATCTTACATCTGTCCTAAAACCAGTGGGAGTAATTGGAACTTCAAAAGAAGAACAGCACGGATAGGAATGTACACACATTCGAAGCAAAATTGGTTGAAAATCGGTTATATGCAGACTCAAGAAATTGATTATAAGGAAACCCTCTCACCAACAGCTGAATGAGTCTATAGGATATTGTTTGCCACATCTGCACCTTGTGAGACATGACAAAATGGATGTTTGAGACCGCTTTCCTTAAATGGAAAACAAAGGGGTTGCACGTATGGCACAACCGGAAGGGTTTGAACAAGCCAAATATCCAAATAGAATGCACAAGGCTTCAAAGTTTCATCTGTGGAATCGAACAAGCATCTCGCAGTTGGAATCTTTGCGGTCTGTTTATGTCAAAGCTAGTGGAAATATTATTGTAGTCTGCCTGATAATATATGTAGATAACATACAGCTTATAAGAAACGATTTTCGATTGTTTCAAAGTGTAATGACTTGGCTTTAAGAATGTTTGAATAAAGGGACTAAGGAGATACAATATACATATGTGGTATAAGGATCTATAGAGATAGATCAAACTGTCTAAAAGCACTTAGCCAAAGTACATATTCGAGTATGATCTTGAAGAGATTCGAGATGCATGACTGCAAGAAAGGGTTTCTATACATGGCATAAGATTGATTGGAGAATCAATGCCCGAGTACTAGAGAAGAACTGGATAGAATGAGTCGAATCCCATACAGTTTATGTTATAGGATCGATCATGTATGTCATGACATGTACTTGACCTGACATCCCATGTGCATAGAGCATATTGAGTCAATTTTAGGACAAACCTGACAAAAGTCATTGGACAGCAGTGAAAGACAGTCTTAGAGTATCGTAGGAGAACAAGAAATTTGTTCTTCGTTTATAGAGGAAAAGGAAGAGCTAAGAGTAACTGCTCATAGTGATGTCAGAGATGACTCTTGTTCACTATCAGGATAGGTATTCCTATTAAAAGAAGAGTAATAACATGGAAAAGTTACAAGTTGAAATCAATGCAAGTCTGAGTATATAACAGCTAGTGATGTTGTAAAGGAGACTACATGGTTGAAGGATTTCGTTGGTAATATTTTTGTTGTCGTCAACATTAATGATCCCCTTAAAATCTTCTTACCGAGGGTGCAGTCTCCTTGACTAAGGAACCCAAGGACCATGAGAAGTCGGAGCATATACTCAGGTATTTCTGCTGTGTTTAGAAACCGAGTTGAGACATCATAGTGAATAGGGACTCATCGAAAGAGTATCCGACTGATCGTTTCACGAAGGCATTAACGTGGACCAAGCATGAAGGTGATACTAGGGTCCATAGGCGTTAGATTTTGTGAGCAATACGACATAATTGTTTTAGTTGTTAGTTTGATAATTTGAAACATATAGCAGTATAAAATTTTATTTGTTTTGGTGATTATCATGTGGAGACTAGATAATAAGTTGGATTGCTACCATTTACATTAATTTAATATTGTGTTTCACTTTAGCATGTTTAGAACACGCTTCCCTGGTATTAATTTACTGAAACTTCGAAGCAAGTAGTGATTTAATACTGTCATGGAGTATTAGTAGATTGTATATAGTGATTAGACATAGCATGGAGATTGCGAATAACACTCACGAGTACTTGATAGAGATTCAAGTATTGGAACAACTTGCACTTAGAGATTGTTTAATGGATTAAGTCACAAGTAATTATAAAATGATAATATCTCTTATTCTTCAAACCGAGATGCATGAGGATTTGCACTATGATTATGTTATGCATTGGTCTGTGATAATGCCTAGTAATATCAAGTATTCTATATGCTATTGAGCCTTGTTTTGAGTGAAATATATATCTTAAATCACGATATTACTCACGTTTTGTGCCAAGTGTGGTTTGTGCAAGTTATGTGAAATACAGGGTGAAAAGCGTACAAAATGGCAAAGTTATGGAAAAAAGCTACTTAATGTCGAAGTCATACGCGCGTCGCATGCCCAGAGGAGCTCCACGATGCGGTGAGCTGTGTCACCGGATGAGATTTGAATTTTCAAAATGCGAAGAATCGGGGTTTTTGGATAAGCCATGCCGCGGATAAGCCCTTCACACGGCGTGGGAAGGCATTTTCAGCAACTATAAATAAAGACCCCCGGTTCGTGATTCGGGAGCGAAGAATTCGACCTTTGAGGGGAACTCAGGCTTCTTCGACTCAGATTTTCGTAGCATAGTGGTTTTTACTTGGTAGTTTGATAGTTTAGTTATTATTTCTCAATTTTCGGTTTTTGTTCTTTCGTGTGTTCAAGGATTCTGACTTGTAGAATTCCGTTGACCACAAGGATTTGGATCTCACCCTTAAGTCAGAAGCATTCGGATTTGGTTTTGGGTTTACTGTTAATGCAAGTTTCGTTTTGATTATATTTGATGTTTATTCGCGATTTCGGTCTAATAATTGTTGTCGTGTTGATTGAGGAAGTAAGATTGATTTCCTGATTTCTGAGTTGCATCTCGGAATCAGATTGGTTTGGTTTTGATTGATTGAGATTTGAATGCAAGTTGGATCAATAATTATAATTGAACATTTTTTATATTTCCGATTGTTTCCACATGTATGGATGAAAACCGTCTATAGAGTGACACTATAGACTGGTCGAGTTCTTGACACAGAATATTGTCCACTTACTCTACGGTTCGACACTTACTTGCCGCTAGCTAGTAAGCTGTATGGTATAAATCTTGTATTTTTGACCGCATCGACGACTGCGACATGTCAGTCTACTAAAACGCTATCTATAACTGGTAGTTATAAAGTGTATGTTCATGTATGACATGATGAACTAGATAGAGACTATGTAGTCAAAGTTTATTTGTTCCTTCTGCCCTAACAAGGAGAAGCGACATTTGTGGGGCCCTCGATGATTTGATGTTGACATTGAAATGCTCGGTCGGGCTCTGACTAAATTGATGTGTTCAATTGAGTAATCTGATTTGGCCATCATAAATCTCTATCGGGAAACAGAATTTGAACTTTCGGGAATTGACCTTATCCATGTCCCAGGTTTATACGATATCTTGTAGAACAAAGAAATAATTGATCACTTATCTAAGGGTCGTCTTGTGATCTTGATCATAGTTCGACAGTTGCATTGGATGTTACACTCTATGCTGATTATCTGAAAGTATCAAACCACACATAGTTGATGACATGTCCAAGTAGGAGACTATTGGAAATAGTGTTCAAGATCATTAACTTGTGGTGATATTTCTAATAATAGCATGGTTCTTTTTGGTTGCCCTCATTACCCAGTAACACAAACAATAGCAGAAAAATAAAGAGGAATGATTAGTTTATTAATTTATTGAGAAATAAATTAATTAGACTCTGAATCAAAAATTAATTGATAAATTAATATGGAATTAATATATATATAAATTAATTAGAAAGACTGGATTGTAATTAATTAAAGGTTTAATTAATAGAAACAAGTCCAGGTGTGCGGCGGCCAGAAGACTCCTTAAGTTTGGAACCCTAGGAGCCCTACTGTATAAATAAAGGCTTATGGGTAAAACCCTAAGCATCCCTTTTGGCCTCCTCTGAGCCGCCAACACCTTCCTTCTCCCATTCTTTGGCTTTTGGTGATTTACTTAATCCTTCAAGGTTTCTGGATCTTGTTCTTCAACATAGAAGAAGTTCGGTTTGTTTTTTCTTTTGGTGTTCTTGGGTGTGAATCATTAGAGGGATTCTGGTTTGGGTCCTTATATTCAAACTGAGGTATTAATTTCTAATTCATCTTTAGTTGCAGCAATTGTTATGAACTGCATGATCTTGGTTATGAACATGATGGCCCATGCTTGATTTAATTATGAACTTTCGATTTGATCTTGTTAAATCTTCCGCTGCACAAACTATCTTGTTATTATGATCAAATCCCAAAAATAATATCTTTTTGTTCTTGTGGATACTTATCGATGAAGTCTTATCATCAAATGTTTAACTTCAGACGTTATCAGAAAATAATCAGTCTATCTGAAGGCAATCACATTCAATTAAACTCAAGGGTTACATCTTTTGGGTATCGTCATTGACATGTCAGTCAATATCAATTCTACTCTGTAGTCAGAAATCATTTACACTCGTACACGAAACGGATATAGCCACACAAAAAACTGTGACTATATGTCTTTAGTCACAAGATATATTTTCATCCGAAATGTGACCAAACGTCGCGCTATTTTAGATATCCTACGGTGACATTATTTTTTTGTGGCTGTATCAAGATCTAGTCTAAGTAGGCTAGTGATATGCATGTAATTTTGTAATAGTTTATTAATATTAGTTGTACTTGAGATTGTTAGAATATGGAGGCTTTGTCAACAAAGGGGTGAAGAATTTTTCTCAAGGTTTGGTAGCCTATTTTGTTGAAGGCAAAGCTTCTTTGTTTCACATTGATTTGTTCACACACACTCACATGCCTATATAAAGGGCAGCATAGCATCAAACCAAATGTACCACACAACACAAAAACACAGATCAATAAAACATTCCTAGTTATCCGCCGTGGACGTAGGTCATTTTTGGACCGAACCACGTTAAATTCTTGTGTTCTTAATTTGAGAGTTGAGTGTGTGAGTTTAGTGTTCGTATGCTAAGTGTCTCGATCCTAACAAGTGGTATCAGAGCCTTGGTAAAGCTCCAGAGAGTGATTTTCTGTTTTTGGGTCGAAAATTTTTTGTCTCAAAAACGATTTTGGTTTACGCCGTTGGAAAGGTCTCGTTCCGCAGATTCCGAAAATATATTTTTTCGAATTTTTTGAGCACCGGAAGACCTCCAAATCGCCGGTCAAAGTTGGTCAAACCTCGCCGGAAAATTGGCCGGAAAAACCAGTTCGCCGGAGAAGACGACACTGTAGCACCGGAGTTTCGCCGGAGAAGACGACACTGTAGCGGTACTGTAGCATTTGCAAAACAGGTCCCTGAAGTTTCAGAATTTGCAAAACAGGTCCCTGAGGTTCCAGAAGTTGCAAAACAGGTCCTTGAAGTTCCAGAATTTGCAAAACAGGTCCCTGAAGTACCAGAATTTGCAAAACAGGTCCCTGAAGTTCCAGAATTTGCAAAACCGGTCCCTGAACTTTCAGAAAATTGCATTCAGGTCCCTGAACTTTCTGAAAATTGCAGTTTAGCCCCCGAACTTTCAGAAAATTGCATTTTAGCCCCTAAACCTTCTGAAAATTGCAGTTTAGCCCCCGAACTTTCAGAAAATTACAGTTTAGCCCCTGAATTTCAGAAAAATTGCATTTTTCACCCTTAATTTCTGAAAGAAAAGTGCATTTTGTCCGTTAAAATGGCAGAAGACGGTAAAATTAAAATTGAGAAGTTTGATGGTACCGATTATGGCTTTTGGAAAATGCAAATTGAAGATATGCTGTATCAGAAAAGTTTGCATTTGCCTATGTTGGGCGTACAACCAGATGACATGTATGATGAAGATTGGAAGTTGTTGGATCGACAAGCCTTGGGCGTAGTTAGGCTTTCATTGGCGAAGAGTGTTGCGTATAACATTGTCAATGAAACAACTACTTATGGAGTATTTAAGGCTTTGTCCAACATGTACGAGAAGCCGTCCGCTTCCAACAAAGTGTTCCTCATCAAACAATTGGTTAACACCAAGATGAAGGAAGGCATGTCAGTTACCGCTCACATAAACGAGTTTAACTCAATTATCTCTCGTTTAGCCTCAGTTGCAATAAAGTTTGAAGATGAAGTACAAGCGCTCCTCCTTTTATCATCTTTACCCGACAGTTGGTCAGGCACAGTCACAGCTGTTAGTAGTGCATCTGGCACTACCAAACTCACTTTCGAGAGTATTCGTGACTTGATTGTAAATGAAGATATCAGACGGAGAAGCAATGGTGAGACTTCTAGTTCTAGTTCTATATTGCATACAGAAAGTAGAGGAAGAAAAAATGAAAGAGGACGTGGTCGAGGCAGATCAAAGTCCAGAAAAAGGGGACAGTCAAAAACCAGAAAAGACATTGAATGCTGGAATTGCAAAGAAAAAGGTCACTTTAGAAGCCAATGCCCAAAACCACAAGCTGAAAAGAAAGAAGTAAACAATGTATCCTCTGAAGATTCGGAAGATTATCTCATATGTTGCGTTGAGAATTCGGCAGAATCCTGGATTATGGATTCAGGTGCTTCTTTCCATGCCGTCTCATGCCCAGATATGGTCAAGAACCTACAAACAGGTGCTCTTGGAAAAGTTCGTTTGGCTGATGATCAAGTGCTTGATATTACGGGTATGGGAGACGTAGATTTGAAGACCTCCTTAGGAACCACGTGGACATTAAAAGATGTCAGGGTTATTCCAAACTTAAGGAGAAAGTTGATCTCAGTTGGTAAGTTGGATGATGAAGGGTTTGATGTTCACTTTGGGGGTGGACAATGGAAAGTGATCAAAGGCAACTTGGTGATTGCCAAAGGAAAGAAGAAAGGCACTTTATACATGGTAGAGATACCTAGTGATGGTGTTCATGCCGTAACCACAAATCCGAGTCCATCTAATTTATGGCACCAACGACTCGGACACATGAGCAATAAGGGATTGAAGATGTTGGCTCAGAAAGGGAAGTTTCCAGACTTGAAGAAAGTTGAAACAGAATTCTGTGAATCTTGTGTCCTCGGGAAACAAAAGCGGGTTACTTTTGTAAAGACGAGGAAGACACCGAAAGCTCAGAAGTTGGAGCTTGTTCACTCTGATGTATTTGGACCAACACCAGTTTCATCCCTAGGAGAAAAAAACTACTATGTAACCTTTATTGATGATTCAACACGCAAGGTATGGGTCTATTTTCTTAAAAATAAATCTGATGTATTTGATACTTTTAAGATATGGAAATCTGCTGTTGAAAATGAAACTGATTTGAAGGTAAAATGCCTGAAGTCGGATAATGGTGGTGAATACATAAGCAAGGAGTTTGTTGACTACTGTGCCAAGCAAGGGATAAAGATGATCAAGACGGTCCCAGGAACCCCTCAGCAGAATGGTGTAGCTGAGAGAATGAATAGAACTTTGAATGAAAGGGCTAGAAGCATGAGGTTGAATGCTGGTTTACCAAAGACATTCTGGGCCGATGCAGTTAACACTGCAGCCTACTTGATTAACCGTTCACCGTGTGTTCCTTTGGATTTTAAATTGCCGGAAGAAATGTGGCAAGAGAAGGAAGTAAGTCTCAAACACCTGAAAGTATTTGGTTGTACTGCTTACAGTTTGTTAAAAGATGGTGACAGGGATAAACTTGATTCAAAGACCAAGAAGTGCACATTCATTGGTTATGGGTCAGATGAAATGGGTTATAGGCTTTGGGATAGTGAAAGCAGAAAGATAATCCGAAGCAAGAATGTCACCTTTAACGAAGCTGAGTTATACAAAGACAGGAACAACAAAAGTCCAGAAGTCCAGAAGGAGTACGTTGAATATGAAAGTGGTGAAAAGAAGAAAGAAGCTTCAGTTGAAATCCCTGAATCTGGGGATGATTCAACTGACAGTGGGAGCTCAGAGGATGATTCCAGAAATGACTCTGAAGATGAAGAAACCATCCCTCCAGCTCCAGAGTCCCCAGCCACACCTCAAGTTCAACCAAGAAGATCTTCCAGAGTCATCAGACCACCACAAAGATACTCACCATCTGTCAACTACATTCTTTTGACAGAAAATGGTGAACCCCAGTGTTACTCTGAAGCTAAGAGGTTGAAAGATTCATTGCAGTGGGAGCTAGCAATGAAAGATGAAATGAAGTCGCTTGAGAAGAACAAGACCTGGTTTCTAACGAAGCTTCCATCCGGGAAGAAGGCTCTTCAAAACAAATGGGTTTTCAGGGTCAAGGATGAACATGATGGTACCAAACGGTACAAAGCAAGATTAGTAGTCAAGGGCTTTCAACAGAAAGAGGGAATCGATTTCAATGAAATATTCTCTCCAGTAGTGAAGATGACCACTATCAGACTTGTTCTCAGCATTGTAGCAGCAGAAGGTTTGCATCTAGAGCAGCTAGATGTCAAGACAGCTTTTCTACATGGTGACCTAGATGAAGAAATTTACATGACACAACCAGAGGGTTTTCAGATTAAAGGCAAAGAAAACTTGGTGTGTAAATTGAAGAAGAGCTTGTATGGTCTGAAACAAGCACCCAGACAATGGTATTTGAAGTTTGATAACTTCATGAGAAGAGCTGGTTACAAGAGATGTGACAATGACCATTGTTGTTACATCAAGAAGTTTAAGGGTTCTTATATCATTCTACTACTCTATGTAGATGATATGTTGATTGCAGGCTCAGACATGATAGAGATTAAGAAGTTAAAGAAGCAAATGTCTGAAGAATTCGAGATGAAAGACTTGGGAGCTGCAAACCAAATACTCGGGATGAGTATTTTCAGAAACAAAGAAGATGGCTCTTTGACACTCTCTCAAGAGAAGTACATTGAGAAAGTGTTAGAGAAATTCAGCCTTAAAGATGCCAAGATCAGAAGCACACCTTTGGGAAGTCACTTTAAGCTTTCTAAAGTTCAGTCACCCAAATCAGATGAAGACAAGAAAGAAATGGCTAAAGTACCTTATGCATCTGCAGTTGGTAGTCTCATGTATGCAATGGTATGCACGAGACCAGATATTGCACATGCAGTGGGAGTTGTTAGTCGATTTATGTCCAATCCGGGGAGAGAACATTGGGAAGCAGTTAAATGGCTGCTAAGATATTTGAAGGGGACTTCAAAAGTGGCATTGCATTTTAAAGGGAAAGATGTCATTCTGAAGGGTTTTGCAGATGCAGACCTTGGTGGTTGCAAAGACTCATACAAAAGCACTACCGGGTATGTCTTTACAGTAGGAGGCACTGCAGTGAGTTGGATGTCTAAACTCCAGAAAAGTGTTGCCCTTTCAACCACAGAAGCAGAGTATATGGCAGTTGCTGAAGCAAGTAAAGAGCTTATATGGTTGAAGAACTTTCTCGAAGAACTTGGCAAGAAACAAGTTGATTGTGCACTGTTTTGTGATAATCAAAGTGCAATACACCTTGCAAAGAATCCTGTCTTCCATTCGAAGACAAAGCACATACAGCTGAGATATCACTTCATCAGAGAAAGAATTAATGATGGTACTCTGAAGTTGAAGAAGATCAAAGGAACTGAAAATCCAGCTGATATGTTGACTAAGGTTGTTACCTTAGAGAAGTTGAAGCTCTGCATAGCTTCAACTGGCCTTCAGGATAATTGAAGAGAAGGCCAGGGTAACTAGGAAGGAGCTAAGATCAAAAGTGTTTTTTAATAGACAGTTGAAGCACAGGTGAAGATTGTTCCGTGGCTTCAAGTGAGAGAGAATGTGTGTTTAAGGATCAAGATTTGGATGGCAGAGAAAGACTAAGTTGTTCAAGCCTCCAAGTGGGAGATTGTTAGAATATGGAGGCTTTGTCAACAAAGGGGTGAAGAATTTTTCTCAAGGTTTGGTAGCCTATTTTGTTGAAGGCAAAGCTTCTTTGTTTCACATTGATTTGTTCACACACACTCACATGCCTATATAAAGGGCAGCATAGCATCAAACCAAATGTACCACACAACACAAAAACACAGATCAATAAAACATTCCTTGTTATCCGCCGTGGACGTAGGTCATTTTTGGACCGAACCACGTTAAATTCTTGTGTTCTTAATTTGAGAGTTGAGTGTGTGAGTTTAGTGTTCGTATGCTAAGTGTCTCGATCCTAACAGAGATCGGTTAGAGATCTTCTCCTCCTATAAATAGGAAGTTTGGGTCATGAAGAAAGTGTAGAGACATAGAGAGATTCTGGAGAAATTGTGTGAAAACTATTACTCCAATGTAGTATAACGGAACTGGAGGAGTGGCTGGAGAATTCTCTCCAGCCATCTCAAGAACATCAAGAACATCATATCTCCTCTTCTTTTATCCACTCTAGATCTCCATGTAATTCATCTTAGACTACAAAGTGTGTTTGAGCCAAACTTTTAATATGTAACACCTTTCGTTTATCAATGAAAAATACAAATTACATCATATCGTTTAATTATTGTCTTTTAATTTCCGCACTTGCTCTTTACAACTTATTTAATATTCCGCAACTCTATATTTCAAGTCATTTATATTTTCGCATCGCTTCTTTACATTTTAGAACTTAATTTCTTTATATCACTACCAAAAAAAAGCCTTTTTAATGACTGACATTGTCAGTCATTAAGTCAGTCATTAAAGGGTATAGATGATACACAAATGTCTGTCATTGAAAACCCAGTTAAATGAAAGATGACCGACATTTGTCTGTCATAAATTTACGACATACATTTATGACAAACAATTATGACATACAATTACGACAAACATTTACGACTAACAATTTGTAAGTCGTAATTGCTTTTTAATTTATAAATAAATTATTGTTTGACATTTTGCATCTCAAGAATTTATGTTTTTTTTTTAATTGCATATTCTTCTAAATATACTAACATTTAAATAAATGACATTAAATTTGGCATGATAAAAATATATCATATATAGAAAAAACCCCATTACAAAAAGAGTATAGCTTGTCAATTACATAATGATGATCATCAAAATTAAAAGACTAGTGATATTCATTTTCCTTATGTCGACAAGTTTGTTCACTTCAACACCAAAGAGTTTTCTCATTGTATGAGTTTTACATGAAAAGAAAGCTTCCCAACCACGGGACATACCTGAAAAAAAATTCACGTATGAGTTTTACATGAAAAGAAAGCTTCCCAACCACGGGACATACCTGAAAAAAAATTCACAAACAAGAAACAGGTTAACATGTTGGAAACAAGATAACATTGAACCTCTATTCAAAAATTCAAAACACACACCACTCATAGATTGTACCCTTTATTTCAGTAGAAGATATGGTAGATGATGGAGTTGGAGAAATTGCATTCAATGATGGATATGAAAATAACACCGCTTGCCGAAGAAATGAAAATTGCCACAGAAAAAAGAGTAGATACAATTACGAACAATCCTTCATAATGACCACAAAATGCTAAAATTGCCTGAACACATATATATAAAAATTAAAATATAAAAATATATCGTACCTTATTTAATTAATTAGAAAGAACTTTCTCAACACTTCCAAAAGGTAAACACACTGAAGTAGGAATCCCAACCCATGACGGTACTTTTCCTTTAAGGTATGCAATGTTACGCGATTTAGCTCCAACCTTAAAATAAATCAATAAAAAATATTAATTAAAATCAAACATTATATTTTGAAAATTAAACCACAATATTACAACCTAAACCTCACCATTTCACTTGTGAACTCATCAACCGACAAAAAATTTACCCGAAAACTCCTTTTTAACCAATTTTATACTTGGTGGTAAACCAACTTCTTCCAAGTTATCAAACAGTTCAAATCTCCTTCTTGCACTTCATTAAAATCATCCAGACACAAATCGAGTATGTTCTTGAAATACAACATGAAATTTCAAGATTCATTTAAAATGATAAACCACTTTAGTAATCCTAGGACAGGGTATTTTGGAATTTCAAGATTCATGAAAAACAGAGCACATAAACCATTTCAAGATTCATTTAAAATCATGAAATTTCAAGATTCATGAAAACAGAGCACATAACACACAAAGGGCAAAACCGAAAATATGATTTACCTCTAGCTTGGCATTGTTCAAATCTTCATAGCTTCTTTCAATGGCTGTCCTTACAGTATAATAAAGGGCAATGTCCAAACGTGCCACCGAATGGAACTGCGAATTCCAATTCCGGCGGAATCGAGTAAACGAACAAATATTGAAGAGTGAAAGGAAAGCTTTGAGTACCTCAAGAAGGGTTTCCACGTTCCTATCTTCCACATGATTTAAAACAAATTGAAGCAGTTCCTGTTTGAAATTTGTGAGTTGTAAACAAATCATGGAGTTCAAGAAATTCCTTCCTAAATAAATGACATCAATAATGGTTATCAGAAACCCAGATGGCAGACCAGAAACAAGAGTCATTATTCATATGAAATTGAATTACGTGAAAGAGGTAAGAAGGATATGTCAGGAAGATGTCTATGATTTCAGGTTCTTCAGCTAATGCCCGCAGTGCATCGATGTCATCTTGACTATAAGTTTCATAGAGTAGACCACTTGGTGATTGCCTACCAGACAAGTAGGCCACAGATAAACCTAGATACGGATACAGTAATCAGCTGTATATTTCTATTGCATTATTGTACATTCCAACAATCGAAAACTTAAAGTGAAATCTGAAGGTTTTTATATGAAACTTACTATTAAACCCTTGATTACCAGACTCCTTCGCAGCCGCTGATAGAACCTTGGCGGCTCCAGCTCCATAATAGCTGATGAAGTAGGTAAGTAACGAGATATTTTTCCGACCTTCCATGTACTCAGTCAGCTCCTCCAAATGCTGGGACGAGTCCGGGAAGAACTGGCCTACACATCAAAGCCATCAAATGGACCGGTTGATTTATTAACCTAAAGCCATAAAACAAACAAACATTGGGCACCATCTTCAGTATAACTTCTGGATCAAGTAGAGATAATCCAACTTACTCGTATTCAAATTCGGACCATGGAATGTCGTTTGTGTGCTTCCGCTACTCCCCCCTATCGCCCTTCGTCACCAATTACTCGATCCCCCTCCCCTGGCCCCCTTTGTCTAAAATTGGTAAGCCAAGAACACGAGAGCACCATGATAAATGTAGGCAAGAATATATGGATTAATTGAATTCTAGTGTCGAATTGAGCTTAAAAAAATTTGTTGATTCCTTGAAGGTTGATCCGTTGAGGTATCAGTAGGCTCTTAGTGTGCGTTTGCTACGATTGAACGGGAGGTGGAATGAAATGGATGATTTCATTCCATTTCAAAAAAGCTGTTTGGTTGTGATTAAGGAAAGTAATGAGGGATTACCTAAGGAATCGCATTCCCTCTAAATGCGGCTGTTTCATTCCTCCCTCCCCCCTGGTTTTTTTTTTCATTCCTTTCCCCTTTTGAAACGTAAATTCCAAATTTGCCCTTGATCCCAAGAAAAGCGCAAAGCAGATTAGCACGTATCCTCCAAATCAGCGATGAAATCAAATTAAAATCTTACACAAATCGGTTTTAGTCGGTTCACGTATCCTCCAAATCAGCGACGAAATCAAATTAAAATCTTACACAAATCGGTTTTAGTCGATTTCTATAAACCGCGTGGCTCCAAGAATCTCTATCAACGCTCTTGTTTTAATTCAGTTTTAGTAAGTCGGTGGTCAATTGATTTGCAGATTAGAGATTTACATTGAATTTTCGTTCTCAATTTCATCGTGGATCGTGAACTTCATGTATGTGGTGTCTTGGTTTGTTTATCTTTTGTTCATGTGTCTCTATATAAAATCTGACACTATATTCACTATCATTAATCACATATGTGACTCGTCTAAATTTACTGCGTATTCATCTTAATTTCGCTAATTCGTTCCAACCATGTGACTTTGCAATCTTGTGTCATATCTAATATTTCTGGGCACAACAACTTATTTATCTTAATTGTTATAAGGTTTTTTATTTTTATTTTGGTTGAATTGTTAATCGAATAACAGCTTATATTAAGCTTTTTGATATTGGGTGAATAGTTTTGCTTTGTAGTATGTAGCAACAAGAGGATGAATAAACTTATTGCTTTTAGGTGTTAAATTTCCATTATCAATTGTATTTTAACAAGTCGTCGAGGCGGTGGAATAGGTGTTTGTTTTTTTTTGTAGTGTCATTTCTTTGGAGGTGTGCAAGATGACTTATGTAATACTTTAGTTATAAATTTTATGTATTTTGTGTCAAGGGTATTTTTGTCATTATGTATGAATTTTATATGAATTTTATTTCATTCCTTTGTATATCCCTCGCTACCAAACAACATGGATGAATGGTTCATTTCATTCCAATAGACTAACCAAACATGGCAATGGAATGATAATGATCCATTTCATTACCTCCTTCATTCCATTACCTCTCCCATTCCATTTTTTTGTCATTCCTTTCCATCACACCAAACAAACCCTTAAGTAGATAAAACCCTAAATCGTTGAGAGAGGAAAAATGCGGTATGTTTGAATATAAATGAAAAATGACGTGGGGATAAAAAAGCGTGTTTTTAAGGTTATCGGGTGTGCAAGGCTTCCCAAGACAGTCGTCATGTCAGCATTATGTCACCAGGACAACCACAGGACACACCTAGGAAATGCAAGACAACATGACTTCTGTTTTATTTTCCATGTCACATTTTTATTTTATGTTTTTTTAATTAAAACCAAACATTAAATTAAATTAAATTAAAAACATTATATTAATTAAAAACCTTAATATTAAAATAAAAATAAAAAGACATTAATTAAATTAAAAAACATTAAAAAAAATTAAACATTTCCTAAATTAATTTAAAATAAAAAGTATTTCCTAATTATCGTCGTCGGTTTCGTTGTTGCGATTAGCGTAGACGTACTCGGTCAAATCGTGCCGGAGATTGGCATTCGCTTCCGTACTGTGTATTTTTAGTACGCGCGAATAGTATTGCTCGCTACCTGGAACAAATTGTGTCGGCATCTGTGTCATATGATGAGGTTGATAGATGCAAATATTCCAACCTTTTTCTTCAATTATCATATTGTGTAATATGATACAACCATACATTACTTTGCATATGTTCTCGAGGTGTCATGCTCGTGACGGGTTTTGCACTATATGTCATTTCTTTTTTAGGACACCGAATGCACGTTCCACATTTTTTCATGCCAACTCTTGAACTTGTGTGAATAGTACCCGTTTCTCGTCAATCGGATGTTGGTACGTCTTTACAAATGTGGAATAATTTTGATATATACCGTCGGTGAGTAAATACCTACGTGGGTATTCGGAGCCGTTCACTACAAATGGAACGTCGCCCGACTTGCCTAGTAGGATTATTAGCATGTATTATGTAGTATTGTATATTGGCATGTGTGTATAGTCTAGCCCGCTAGTTTTGTATGTATCCGGCCCATGCATTATGTATTTATACTCTCGTTGATGTTCAATGCAAGGCATGAGGTTTTCCCTCTATTATGGTATCAGGGCAGTGTTCAAAAATAGCTCATTGATTCTCTCCTTCCGTTTCTGTCCTTCTCTCTCAATCCCTCCTACAGTCGGCCCTAATCGACATCACCTCTCTACTCCAACCATGCCTCCTGTCACAGTTACTGACAAAGATGCTCTTGAAAAACTGTTTGGCATCACCAATGTTCGAGCCTGTGTTTCGCTCACGCTCGATCTGAACGAGTTTAATTACGATGCTTGGCGAGAGCTGTTTGAAGCTCTGTGCCTTAGTTTTGGTGTGAAACATCACCTTGATGAAGCTTCTCGCCACACCTTCACCCAAATGGGAGAAAATGGATGCCATGGTCAAGTTATGGCTTTACGGTACTCCGCACCCTTCTCTTCTTCAAATGATACTCAAGAAAGGAGGTACTACACACATGGTTTGGTCCAGCCTTGAAAGCCTCTTCCGTGACAACAAACACGCTCGTGCTATTGAACTCGAGAACGACCTCCACTCCATTGAAATCGATGACATGAATGTGTCTACCTACTGTCAGAAGATCAAAGTAATCGCAGACTTACTTGCCAACATTGATCAACCGGTCCCGGAGAAGACCTTGGTCACGTACATGCTCAATGCACTCGGTGAAAATTTTGATCAGGTCGCTGGAATTATCCGGCATCAAGAACCTATTCCGACATTCCTCAAGGCTCGATCGATGCTCATCCTTGAAGAATCTCACCTTTCTCGACATCTCCCCTCTCACAACACTCACTGGGATAATAATTCGTCTCCGGCTGCCCTTATCACTGGGTCTGGAAGCAATCCGATGCAGTCCAACAGTGAATATCGTGGAAATCAGCAACGTCGCAATGGAGGTGGAGGTGGTGAGCGGCGCCAGCAACAGCGTCGTGGCAGTGGCGGCAACGGTAACGGCGTAGGGAATAGTAGCGGGGGAACGGCGGTAGACGCTGGAACAATACGATTGCGCCTCCTCCTTAGGTAACGTGTGCACCGTTTCTCCCTGGACTAACTCCAATCAAGGGACTCCACCTTGGGCTCAACAATCTCAACAGCCCAACCAAGGGCATGGATTTCCTTATGTGCCCTCACGAACACAGCAACACCCATAGGCCCAACCGGCAGCTTTCACCTCCTCTTGGTCCAACAGTGGGTCCACCAATGATGACCAGCCCACTTCACTTCCCCAAGCTTTTTCAACCATGAATCTTCAAGACCCGAGCAATGTGGAATGGTTCATGGACACGGGTGCTACAAATCATTTATCGGCAGGTACGAGAAACTTACATATGGTTTTTAATAAACGTTTATACTTGTCAATTCTTGTGGGTGACGGATCGCAAATTCCGGTCACTAACACGAGACATAGCATTTTACCCACTCCTTATCGCACTCTCCATTTACATAATGTTCTTGTCACTCCTAACATCATCAAAAACCTTATTTCTGTTCACAAGTTTACTCGTGATAATGATTGTTCTATCGAATTTGACAAATCTGGCTTTTCTGTAAAGGACCCCAAGACCAAACAAACTTTTCTCCCATGTGGTAGCTCGGGAGAACTCTATCCATTCCATTGCCTCAAGACACGCCCTCAAGCCTTCCTTTCCTCAAATCCTTCCATTTGGCACCAAAGACTCGGGCACCCCGGGAATGAAGTGCTTTGTTTTTTAATTTCTAGTCGTTCAATTTCATGTAATAAACAGTTTTCTACTTTTCTTTGTAATGCGTGTCAATTGGGAAAACATATTTGTCTACCGTTTTAGAATTCAAATAAAACGGTCTATGCACCTTTTGATTTAGTTCACTCTGATTTATAGACCTCCCCTATTGAAAGCAATAGTGGCCTCAAATACTATATCATCTTTCTAGATCATTTTTCACATTACCTATGGGTCTACCCTTTGCGCAGAAAATGTGATGCTATCTCCAAATTTCTACATTTTCGGGCCTATGTGCGCACCCAATTTGATAAAGAAATATGTGAATTTCAATGTGACCACGGGGGAGAATTTGACAATTCTACCCTTCGTTCCCTCTTCGACACCAATGGCATTCATTTTCGTTTTTCTTGTCCCAAAATATCTCAACAAAATGGAAAGTCGGAACGAATGATACGCACAATAAATAACCTTATCCGATCTTTATTGTTCCAATCCCATCTTCTACCCACATATTGGGTCGAAGCTCTTCTCATGGCATCCCATCTCTTGAATCGCCTCCCCTCAAAATCGATAGACAATCACACACCCCACTTCAAACTCCTTAACGTCAAGCTGTCATACGATCATCTTCGTATCTTTGGATGCCTTTGCTACCCACACCTATACCCCACCCACAAACTTGCTCCTCGGTCCACCCCGTGTGTCTTCCTCGGTTATCCCGACAACCATCGTGGGTATCGGTGCCTTCACCTTCACACAAAAAGGTCATCCTTTCTAGGCATGTCACTTTTGATGAAAATGTTTTCCCTTTTGCCTCTATGACACCCAACAACTCACCCTCCTACACCTTCCTTGACTCAAATAGTGACCCCAATCCGGTTTCATTTTGCCTCTTACTCTCACCGAACCCGTCCACAACCACCACCCAAAACATCGGCCTATCTACGCCAGCCCCCACTCACACTGATGCACCATCCTCATCAACCTCCACTACCTCCACATACCCGCCCAACACCACAAACCACCCGCCCCAGCTTCATCCCTCCCATCCTATGACCACTAGATCCCGTCATGACATTTCAAAACCCGTTCAGCGGTGGAATCTTCACACTTCCACTCTATCTCCAATTCCAAAATCTCACATTCACGCCCTCTAAGACCCCAACTAGAAAACTGCTATGCATGACGAGTTTGACACTCTTATTAAAAATCAGACGTGGACTCTCGTACCCCGCCCGGAGGGGGTCAGTTATTTAAACATAAATTTAATGCTGACGGTTCCCTTAGCAGGTACAAAGCTCGTCTGGTGGCAAATGGTAAAAGCCAACAACCCGGTGTCGACTGTCACGAAACATTTAGTCTAGTTGTAAAACCAGCCACTATCCGTACGGTCCTTAGCATCGCTGTCTCTCGTCACTGGCCCGTACACCAACTCGACGTCAAAAATGCTTTTCTTCATGGCAATCTATCTGAGACAGTCTACATGCATCAGCCACCGGGTTTCACCGACCCTAATGCCCCTCGACACGTTTTCCGCGTCCAGAAATCTTTATATGGGTTGAGACAGGCTCCCCGGGCTTGGTTTCAGCGATTTGCCTCATATGCGGTCCGTCTCGGTTCCCAACATAGTAAAACAGACTCGTCTTTATTTATCTTGCGACGACCCACCGACACTGCCTATGCTACTGTACGTCGATGGCATCATTCTGACGGCATCCTCCCCAGATTTGATGCGTCAACTCATTCACTCGCTCAGCCGCGAGATCGCCATGACCGACCTTGGTGATCTGAACTACTTTCTCGGGATCTCCGTCTCTCGATCTCCCACTGGCATGTTCATCTCTCAAAAGAAATAACCCACCGAGATCCCTCAACGCGCCCATATGTCTTACTGCAACCCATGTCGAACACCAATCGATCCGGTATCCAAACTATCTGCCACCGATGACCCGGTCTCTAATCCATCGACATTCTGTAGTCTTGCGGGGGCATTACAGTACCTAACATTTACTCGGCCGGATATTACCTTCGCAGTTCAACAGATATATTTGTACATGCACGAACCACGAGAATCACACTTACAGGCCCTCAAACGCATACTTCGGTACATTCGCAGCACTTTAGACCATGGGCTACAACTTCACACATCACGAGCAATGTTGAGACGATAATATATTTTGATCTTTAAGCTAAGACATATGAGTTATGATTTACTAAGCGATTGTTCATTGATAATACGAAAACGCATCGGTAACTCGGTGTTATAAAACGTATTGCTGTGAGTGATTTGTCTGGTAAAAGACATAAGTATATGAGTCGAAGCTTATTAGTCCCTTGACCCTAATGGGGAACAGATATCTGTAGGCCTCTCGATGAATTTGAAGTTGACTAAAATGGTTGGCCAACCGGGACTAAATTGGTAGTCTAAGAGTCATATGCAAATCGGAAATCGAGGAACAGTGAATCAGACCGGGATTGACCTTAATCCATGTCTTGAGTCTGAAAAATATCTTGTTGGACGGAGGATCATCTGATCACTTATCTATGGACAGAACTGATTGGATCAGAGTTTGGCAGCGGTTTCTAGGAAGCTAAAGGTGCTGGTTAATTAGAGGTTAAATTGGTAATTATAGTCATAGACTGTTGGATTAGGTGTCTAAGCCATGACTAATAATTAGTATTTACCTAATTAATAGTAGCACAGTCCATTTGGGTTGCCCTCATGGCTGGAGGTTTGTTGGAAAGTTAAGTAGAGAGAAAGGGTTGATTTATTATATGACTAATAAATCAAGATATTGTTTGTTAATATATTATGGAGATAATATATTAATAAGAAATAATATTATTTGATTAATAATTAATCAGAAATTAATTGGATTAATTTTTGTGGCATTAATTAGATTAATCAGGAGGTCAGGGATTAAAGTCGTACAAATTCAATAGTTGAATTGCGGCGCACGGCGCGCAAACGACTTGGCCGCGGCGCGCGTACAGATAATCCGGAAAATGGGCTGCGGCTAGGGTTTCTAGCTTTGTCACTTGGTTCCCTATAAATAGGGACCCCTAGACCTCATTATCAGTTGCTCATTCTATTATTTCTCTCTGGAATTTCGATCCATAAACCTCCTAGCTTGGGTGTGATCTCATTTGAGGCAGGATATTTTTGCTGCTCAGCTTCTATAAAATTCTAAAAGGTTGGTTTTTCTAATTTTATTCTTTTAGTTAATTTTCTTATGGCCTTTAGGTTTTGTTATATGTTCAATTAGAAGAAAACATAGATCCTCATAGGTTGCATGTGAACTTAGGTTATTTAGTTCATGGTTTGCAGAAAACCTTTCAGTGGTATCAGAGCCTGTTTTGTTTTCTTGTTGAATTGCTATAACTGTTTTAGGGTTTAAAGCTTCTAAACCCTATTATTGTTTGGATTGACTTTCTAGGATTAGGGTTTTGGAAACCCTAACCCCCCCCCCCTTGCTATTTTCGAAATTGATATTAGGGTTTTAGGAGGTTTTCTATTTTTGGTAACTTTATTTGTTAATTAAATGGATAACCTTAAACCCCATTATTTGAATTCGAAATCTAGGGGGTTTAGGATTGGTTTTAATTAATTTGATTAATTTGGATAAACCTATCTTCATTGAATTAATTTAATTAATTGTTAATTAAAAGATAATTCAAAATGAATTTATTTAATTTTAAATTATCGAAAATTAATGGAAAAATCCGGAAAAATTATTTTAAAATGTTTAAAATATTTAGATTTAATTAATTTAATTAATTGGGTAATTAAAATTGATTAAATCGATTATAAGGTTTAATTTAATTTAAAATTTAATTGTTAAATTTGGTAAAATTAAAAGATAAACCTTGAATATTTTAAAGGGTTTTTAAAATACATCTTATATATGTTATTAAAAGTTAATACTATATATATGAGATAAATTTGGTTAGTCAAATCAATAGTAGGCCTCATTCACGAAGCTGGTCTTTAAAGTGGGTATAAGGAGACTGCCTATAAAATGGGAGTCTAATGGGTGAACACTCTCACCCACCGCTCATCTGATCAGTGGAGGGTCGTTAGTCGAACGGGTTTGATAGAACCGCTTAATCATTAAAAGTATACTGATCAAAGTACTAGAACTATTTACAAAAATCCCAATCTAGTTACTTTAGGGAAAAATGTGAATTTGTAGCTAACCCATGAAATTGCATATTGCACTTTATGAAACGTTGGTGGAGCGTGTGTGGTTTACCGGCACACCAATAGGGGTTCATAAAGAGTGGCAATGGGTGTCTCGGGTGTTATCATTGTTGATGGAGCGTGTGTGGTTTATCGGCACATCAATTTGAGATGATAATGGACCCCGAGAGTACCAAGCTAATTTGCATGGTTATTCACACCCGGTTTGTGATCCTCGGCATCCCAGTCACAAACGGTGGGGCATATCCGAGATTAAACATGCTATTGAACAGTTCAATAAATCTCAAAAGAAACTAGGAATTCCATTTATAATAAGATTATTTTTCCGCGGTGGAATTGGCTGAATCGTCATTCGCCTACCTTTATAAAATTTGCTTATAGATTACGGCATCCCTCTTCTATGTCGCAAATTGTTATAGTTGGATCCTAGCCTTATTTTATATTGGGTTATTATAAGGACCGACATGTATCTAATTAAACTTACATTCTTTTATAGATGTCTTCTGCTGATCAATCCGCTCCCCAATCAAACTCCAGTGTTCCCTCTATCCTCTCACTGTGTTCCAAGGTTCAATTGAACGGGACAAACTACAATGACTGGATTAGAAATATCAAGATGGCTCTGAGGTACGAGAACAAAGAGTATGTCCTCGAGACCGAGCTTGTCGATATTGACCCTGAAACTGCTACTCCCGAGGAGATTGCCTCGTACAAAAAACATTCTGATGATGCGACCAAAGTGGCCTGCATCATGATCGCCACAATGAACCCCGAATTGCAAAGGATATACGAAGACTACTGGACCTTTGAGATGCACAAGGAGCTTGCAGAAAAGTTCCGCAAGCAAGAGCGCATCGAAAGGTGCGAGGTGGTCAAGGACTTCACGAACAGCAAACCTAAAGATGGAGAGTCCATCTGCGCTCATGTGCAAAGAATGCAAGGTTACGTGGAGCGGCTTAGAAAGCTTACGATGCCTGTACCTGAGGAGTTGGCCGTTGACATAGTGCTTAACTCCTTACCGAGTTCTTATGACCAGTTCAGGCTGGCTTATCATTTGAACAACAATCAGGCTAACCTGACTGAGTTGCATCGCATGCTTCGAGTTGCTGAGGACGGGATGAAGGGTAAAAGTGTACCCTCGGTTAATCAGCCCGTCCTAGCCATTGGAAGTGGCAAAGGAAAGAAGAGGAAGGGCCCTCCTAAGCAAAATTGGAGGGAAAAGGTTCAGGTCGGGTCGTCAAGCAATGGCTCGAGAAACAAGTCTTCCCAGATTCCTTGTGTGGCCAACCCCGATGAAGCCAACTGTTTTTACTGCAAAGAGAAAGGCCATTGGAAGAGAAGCTGCCCCAAATAGTTGCAGGATGTCAAGGATGGGAAAGTAAAGCCATCGACAGCAGGTATATACACTATCTCTAAAAACTCATCATCTTCTAATTCTTGGGTCCTTGATACAGGATGTGGTTTTCACATTTGTTCTGATCTGCAGGGCCTAAAGGAAAGCAGGGTGGTGGAGCACGGTAGACTGAACTTGATCATGGGCAATAGGAGATCGTCTCCTGTTACCAAGATTGGCGTTTAAAGTTTAGTGCTTAGTAGTGATGTTAGTATAGAGTTATTTAATTGTTGCTATTCGCCAGAAATGGCAAGAAACATTATTTCATTTCACGCATTGTTCAGACAAGGATTTCAATTTTCTTTTGATAATAAAATTGGTTCGATTTCTGTTTTCAAAAATGGTATTTTGATTTTTACTGCTTATCCTTATGATGGTGTGTATGAAACTGTTGAATATGTTGACAATTTAGGACATAGTGTAAATTATATTGATTCTACTAGTGGTGTAGAAAAGGCATGTCTGTGGCATAGTCGGCTTGGGCACATCAGCAAGAAACGCATCGCCCAACTCCAAAAGGATGGAGTGTTGGAATCATTCGACCTCAGGTCGGATGATGTATGCGAATCTTGTCTGTTGGGCAAGATGACTAAATCACCTTTCAAAGGGTCTTTTGAAATAAGTGAGGGTCTGCTGGACATCATTCACATGGATGTGTGTGGTCCATTCAGATCAACCACAAAGGATGGCACGCGGTTCTACGTGACCTTTACCGACGATTTCAGTAGATACGGTTATATCTACTTGATCAAGCACAAGTCGGACACGTTTGAAAAGTTCAAAGAGTTTAAGAACGAGGTAGAGAATCAATTAGGCAGGAAGATAAAGATGCTCAGGTCCGACAGAGGCGGAGAGTATCTAAGTATCGAGTTCCTAGACTATCTAAAGGAATGCGGAATAGTTTCGCAGTTGACACCTCCCAGGACACCACAGTTGAACGGTGTTGCGGAGAGGTGCAACCGAACCCTGTTGGACATGGTTCGTTCCATGATGAGTCGAGCTTTACTTCCCATTCACTTCTGGGGGTATGCCTTAGAGACTGCCGCCCATATCCTCAATCTTGTCCCTACTAAAAAGGTTGCTAAAACACCTCATGAAATGTGGACGGGGAAAGTTCCCTCGTTGGCACATATCAAAGTCATGGGTTGTGAGGCTTTCATTAGACGAGAGACTCAAGACAAACTCGCAGAAAGAAGCGAAAGGTGTTTCTTCCTTGGTTTTCCTAAACAGTCCTTTGGATATCTATTCTACAGACCGAGCGAGGAGGTGGTCTTTGTAGCTAGACGAGCGGTCTTTCGAGAGAGAGAGCTCATATTCAAAGAGGATAGTGGGAGTACCATTGATCTGGAAGAAATTCAAGAGTCATCAGATGACGCAACCTTAGGAGAAACTAGCAACCAACATGAGGAAGAAGTTCCTGTTGGTCCGACAGATGTATCCTTACCTCTTAGGCGTTCCGGTAGGGTTAGCATGCCACCCGAGTTTTATGGGTTCCATATAACTTCAGATGGGGACACGTTTGTCAGTGATAGGACACTGATAAATTTGGATGAACCAGCTAACTACCAAGAAGCAGTGGCGGGCCCTGAGTCGGCCAAGTGGAAAGAGGCCATGGATAGCGAGATCAAGTCCATGTAGGACAATCAAGTTTGGAACTTGGTTGACAACGTACCGGGTCGAAAGACAGTCGGGTGCAAATGGATCTTCAAGAAGAAGACCGACATGGACGGAAAGGTACAAACTTTCAAGGCAAGACTAGTTGCGAAGGGCTTTACTCAAACCCCACGGGTTGACTATGACGAGACCTTCTCACCAGTAGCCAAGATAAAGTCTATTAGGATTATGCTGGCCATAGCTGCATTTCATGACTATGAAATTTGGCAGATGGACGTCAAAACCGCTTTCCTTAATAGGAAGTTGACTGAGGATGTTTACATGAATTAGCCAGAGGGTTTTGTCGATGCAAAGTATCCTAATAAGGTGTGTAAGCTTGAGAGATCAATCTACGGATTGAAGCAAGCTTCTCGCAGCTGGAATCTTTGTTTCCATGAGAAAGTCAAAGAGTTTGGCTTCTCTAGGAGCGAGGATGAGTCCTGCGTATATGTCAAGGCTAGTGGGAGTATAGTCACCTTTCTGGTGCTGTATGTCGATGACATACTGCTCATGGGAAACGATATTCCAACCTTGCAAGATGTCAAGGCTTGGCTTGGGAAATGTTTCGCCATGAAGGACCTAGGAGAGGCTGCCTATATTCTCGGGATAAGAATATTGAGAGATAGGAAGAAGAGACTAATTGGACTTAGTCAGGGTATATACTTGGAAAAGGTACTGAAAAGGTTTAGTATGGAAAATATGGAAAATTCCAAGAAGGGAGAGCTACCTATCCAAAGTAATGCAAAATTGAGTAAGACTCAAAGTCCGAGTACAGACGAAGAAATAGCTGAAATGAGTCGGGTACCTTACGCTTCAGCTGTAGGATCGATCATGTACGCTATGACGTGTACTCGCCCTGACGTGGCCTTTGCTTTAAGCATGGTCAGTCGGTACCAGGGTAACCCTGGAAGGGCGCATTGGATAGCCGTAAAGAACATACTCAAGTATCTGTGAAGAACAAAGGACATGGTGTTAGTCCTTGGAGGCAGTGATACCTTGAGAATTGAAGGATATACGGATGCCAGTTTTCAGACGGATAGAGACAGTGGTCGGTCTCAGTCTGGCTGGGTATTCCTTCTGAACGGAGGAGCGGTAACTTGGAAAAGTTCCAAGCAAGATACGGTGGCTGATTCTACTTGTGAATCAGAGTATATAGCAGCAAGTGAAGCGTCAAAGGAAGCGGCTTGGCTGAAGAACTTCATCGGTGACCTTGGAGTAGTCCCGAGTATTCAGGAGCCCGTGGAACTGTTCTGCGATAACGAAGGTGCGGTCGCCTTGACAAAAGAACCGCGAGACCATGGAAAGTCCAGACATATCGACAGAAAGTACCACTACATAAGGCATAAGGTAGAAGAAGGTCACCTCGTGGTAAAGAGGGTATCATCGGAAGATAATCCTGCAGATCCCTTGACAAAGGCTCTGAGTAGGGTTAAGCATAATCAGCATGCTAGGAGCATTGGATTAAGAGATGATATAAAGTTTATGTAAATTAGATAGTTTTCGAAACTTGTAACAATGTATTGTATTTGACTCTTGTGATTTAATAATAGAAATTTATTAATGAGTAATGGCTTACTACTTTTTTCAATACTTTATCATTGTGTTTCATTTTGCATGTTTTACTTCCTGAATAATTGGATTATTCAAACATACACAGTCGATTACACTTTTGGGAGTAAGTGTGAAGTAAGACTGTCATGAATTGGTAATAGATTGTCTAAGGAGTTAGACATTGCAATTGGATTGCTGCACCATTCGTGAGTACTTGGAAATGGAGATTTGAGTATTGGATAAACACGCGCTCAATGGATTGCTTCATGGATTTCATCACGAGCAATGTTGAGACGATAATATCTTTTGATCTTTAAGCTAAGACATATGAGTTATGATTTACTAAGCGATTGTTCATTGATAATACGAAAACACATTGGTAACTCGGTGTTATAAAACGTATTGTTGTGAGTGATTTGTCTGGTAAAAGACATAAGTATATGAGTCGAAGCTTATTCGTCCCTTGACCCTAATGGGGAACAGATATCTGTAGGCCTCTCGATGAATTTGAAGTTGACTAAAATGGTTGGCCAACCGGGACTAAATTAGTAGTCTAAGAGTCATATGTAAATCGGAAATCGAGGAACAGTGAATCAGACCGGGATTGACCTTAATCCATGTCTTGAGTCTGAAAAATATCTTGTTGGACGGAGGATCATCTGATCACTTATCTATGGACAGAACTGATTGGATCAGAGTTTGGCAGCGGTTTCTAGGAAGCTAAAGGTGCTGGTTAATTAGAGGTTAAATTGGTAATTATAGTCATAGACTTATCCAAGTGGGAGACTGTTGGATTAGGTGTCTAAGCCATGACTAATAATTAGTATTTACCTAATTAATAGTAGCACAATCCATTTAGGTTGCCCTCATGGCTGGAGGTTTGTTGGAAAGTTAAGTAGAGAGAAAGGGTTGATTTATTATATGACTAATAAATCAAGATATTGTTTGTTAATATATTATGGAGATAACATATTAATAAGAAATAATATTATTTGATTAATAATTAATCAGAAATTAATTGGATTAATTTTTGTGGCATTAATTAGATTAATCAGGAGGTCGGGGATTAAAGTCGTACAAATTCAATAGTTGAATTGCGGCGCGCGGCGCGCGTACAGATAATCCGGAAAATGGGCTGCGGCTAGGGTTTCTAGCTTTGTCACTTGGTTCCCTATAAATAGGGACCCCTAGACCTCATTATCAGTTGCTCATTCTATTATTTCTCTCTGGAATTTCGATCCATAAACCTCCTAGCTTGGGTGTGATCTCATTTGAGGCAGGATATTTTTGCTGCTCAGCTTCCAGAAAATTCTAAAAGGTTGGTTTTTCTAATTTTATTCTTTTAGTTAATTTTCTTATGGCCTTTAGGTTTTGTTATATGTTCAATTAGAAGAAAACATAGATCCTCATAGGTTGCATGTGAACTTAGGTTATTTAGTTCATGGTTTGCAGAAAACCTTTCAACATTTTCACTAAAGGCCTCCCGTCGGTGAGTAAATACCCACGTGGATATTCAGAGCCGTTCACTACAAATGGAACGTCGGCCGACTTGCCTAGTAGGATATCATTGAATAACGGCGAGGAATCTAGAACGTTTATGTCGTTGTTCGACCTCGGAACTCCTAAGTACGCATGTCAAATCCATAAATCTTGTGAGGCCAGCGCTTCTAGTATTAGGGAAAGTTTGCCGTGAAGACCGCCAGTGTATTTTCCTTTCCACGCGTTTGGACAATTTTCTCAATCTCCATGCGTACACTCTATGCTCCCAAACATACCCGGTAGACCATGTGACTCGTGATGTGCTGCATATAGTTCTTCAACATCGTTTTGTGTGGGTTTTTGCAAATAAATATTACCGTAAAGCTCATAAATATATTCACAAAAAATACATACTTTCCCGGGAGGTTCTTGCCGACATCCGCAAGTATTCGTCCACGGCGTCAAAGAGTATCCATAACCCATAAGACGAAGAGCCGCTCCACATTTTTGGTATAGCGTAAAACCCCTTTTGCCTCGTCTGTCGTATCGCAATTGAAAATTTTCGTAGTTGGCTTCCAAATCGTGCGCGATGCGTAGAAACATTGCTCGGCTAAAACGAAACCGGGTTTTGAAATCCGTGTCGTTATACACGCAATCGTCGGCAAAATAGTCTTGAACAAAATTTTGGTTTCCTTCTTCGCGGTTTCTATTTTTTGCCTTTACTCGCCGCCTTTTTTCCGAACTTTCGGCTTTGTTGGTGAGAATATTTGCGACTTCCATCATTGCCGCGAAGACCATCGAAGAACCACCGAGTCATCTGAATCCGAATCGTGATCCATAAGAATATATATATATATGTATTGAGAGAAAATGTAGTTTTGTATGTATTGTGTGTGATTTATATGTGTGTTTGATATGTATATATATAGTGTTTAAAAAAAACTGTTTTTTTAATTTTCCAACGGGTAGAAACGGCTACATTTTCTAAAAGGAGGAAGTCTTCACTCGTGAAAGGCTGAACATCCCAAGGACGCCGGTCATGTAGAACGTGAGGGGGGGGGGGTCCGCCACACCCTACACTCTAAGATGACTTACAAAAATCGCAAAAGGTTCCCGTCTTTTTTTTATCTGAAAAAAGATGATGTTAATTTATGACAAACATTTATGTTTGTCATTAATCTTTAAAATTTTATATAAGATGACATAATTTTTATGACAGACAATTTTGTGAGTCATAAAAAATTGTATGTCGTTGTTTGTCGGTCATTAAAAGTTATTTTTCTAGTAGTGATCCCAAAGCCACAAAACAGAACTAAAATGGTTGGTCACATCCTTCTTGATGTGTGTAATGATATCTAGATTGCATCTTCCAAGATTATGAAAGAAAGCAGGGAGATTTACAAAGCTTTCATCATGAATTGCACTTGAAGCACTCATTTTCAAGTTCAATTAGAAAATCCAAACTAGTTAAAAGTACAATGACCACAAACATAGTTTAAAGAAACTTATTTATAGCCTAAGTTAACGTAGCACACAAGCATTTTAGTCATATGACATTACATAAAGTCATGTAGACAAGACAATACAAAACTCCCATAACAAAGGTCTAAAAAATAGGTTGTGGAAATGACCATTCAATGAACTTCGTAGTCAAAGAGTGTAATTTCGTACTTAAGGAAGCATAAGGGCATTCTAGTCATATCACATTACAAAAAGTTGTCTTTCACAATTACTATGTGATAAGATAATGAATTTTCATAAATAGTAATATGTCTTGTTGATTTGGTATATTTTTATGTTTAACTTATATGAATTAGAATTTGATATTTTGTGTTTAATAATATAACGTGAATGGAATATTACAAATATTGTGTGCTAACCACTCTTAGTAGTAAAACTGTTAAACATTACAATTTTACACAAACTTTTGCAAAATCTTTACCGATAAACCTAAATTACTAGGACAAAAGTATAAAAGAAACAACTCAAAATTTAATATATAAGTATTTTCTTACATACACAACAACATTTCCAACTAAATAAAAATTATATTTATTATTCGGGAACAACTCACGTAAATATTAGTTTTTCACACACTTCCATTTGAGTTGTTAGCAAACTAAGAAATATTGTTTCCATTATTCAATAATTTACATACAATTATTCCTTAGAACATTTAAACTATAAATTTTCCTCCATTATAAAACAACACCACAACCCAAAGTTTTCGATACACTTCCACTTAAACACCAAAAACTGTTTGGAGCCATCTACCAAACAACCTCACGTTTCTAGGACATCCCACTTAAACATTCGAAGTGTACGAATCACCATCTAGAATCAATTTTTTATTGGTTTGCTAACAAGTCTTATCATCTAAATTTGTAGAACAACATTCATAAGTTAGCCATCAACGGTAATGCGTTGATTTAATAGAATAAATAAATATTCACAGAGAATATAGATTTTTTTTTCATATATGCCATAGCCCATAAGTGACATGCGAAAATCTACTACATACAACTATACGTCACATTAACTACCTTAAAATGAGACTTCTCTAACAAACTCGATGTTTTACATGTAAACATATGTGTAGAATAACATTACAGATAAATAATGTTTAAAGACAATTATGATATACATTTTCTCTATACTAAAAAAAAACTAGAATGTTGAGCTATTCATAGAGCCTTTCAACTTTTTCGCAGATCATATGGGTTTTTCATAAACAACATGGTTTTTTGTAGGCCTGTTGAATCAAAATGACATCACTTTGTGCAACCAGCATATTTTCACAGACCGAGAGAGAATTTTGCATGCCATGCCATGCGAAATTCCTAACTATTTATGTCAACTAGTTTTTGTCTATTTTTTTGGGAACCCCCTTAATAAATTAGTTTAATTTGTGTTTTTCTCTTAATAGATCAGTACATTGTTGTATATTTTTTTCAAGGGTATGAACAATTGTGATGCTAGCGGTGACAACCCAACCTAACCCAAAATTTATATTAAAAATTTACTAATATAAAGTTTAAGAAAAAAATTTTAAAAATTTTAAAAAAGAAGAACAGAAAGAGACCAATCTAGTTTGGCAACCTCGGTTGTTACGGTGGCTTACGTCATAAAATCCTTTAAAAAATTAGTTACATTTTTGGTAAGGCATAACGTTGGAGCCACAAATTAAAGTACTCTTAGACTATCCCCATTAGCAACCTAACCCAACCCATCTTTTTTATTAAAAAACTAATTTCTCACTCTTCCACCTACACAACCCAACCCAACCCAACTCATTTTTTCACACCCATTAGCAATCCAACCTAACTCAAAATTTTATTAATAAATATAATTAATTACCGATATTTATTCTATTAAAATTATTACAAAAAATTATTTTATTTAAAAAAAATTCTAACTTTTAATATAAAATTAAAAACATAACATTAACATTAATTATAAAATTAAAGACATTACAAACATAACATTAATTATAAAATTAAAGACAAAAGATACAAACTATATAATTAATCATCACTGTGGAATTTTTGCCATATATGTTCAACCAAATATTTTTTTAAAGCGTTATGAGTTTCTCTATTCCAAAGTTGTGCGCTGTTTGTCATACAATTTGATAGACTTGCAATTCGTTCAATGGAGTATTGCAAATGTTGCTCCTCATCTTTAGCAGAGCTTCCTGGTTGTCGATTTCTAGGTATGTCATTTAGAAATTCTGATGGATCATAATAGTTAAGGTATGTGTCTCGTTCATCCTCGACAATCATATTATGAATGACAATACATGCAATCATGACCCGACCCATCATATCATTTTCCCAAACAAGACATGGGTGTCGAATAAATGCAAAGCGGGCTTGTAGAACTCAAATGCTCGTTCAACATCTTTTCTAGCCGCCTCTTGATGTTAAGCAAATAACTTGTGTTTTTGAAGTAATGGAGAAGTTATTGACTTCACAAAGACCACCCATGAAGGATATATGCTGTCAGTGAGATAATATGCCCTATTGTATTCCCGACCATTAACATTGTAAACTAACATTTGGTGCTCGGCATGCTAATACATCACTAAAAATAGGAGATCTATGAAGTACATTAATGTCATTACACGAACCTTGTGTTCCGAAAAATGCATGCCCTATCCATAAGTCATACGATGCAACAACTTCCAAAATAATTGTTGGTTTTTCGCTTCTTCCTGCATATTGCCACGCCCAAGCTGTGGGGCAATTTTTCCATATCCAGTGCATACAATCAATGCTACCTATCATACCTGGAAATCCACGTTCTTCCCCTACATGGAGTAATTTTGCCAAATCAATTTCATTCGGACTTCGGAGGTACTCTGCCCCGAAACATGTAATAACACCTTTTACCAACCAAAGTCCACACATCTCTATTTTCTTAATTTATGTTTGTTGCTAGAGTAAATTGCACGGTTGGTCCTTGTGGTTTGGTGGTATTTACGCATTTGGTCTCTAACTCATATTTTGAACTCGGAAAGTCCCTATGTTTCTATTTGGTTGCACGCTTGGTCCGTAGCTGACATAAAAAGACTCTTATACCCTCTCTTAATTTCTTTTAAGTTTTTCTTTAATTTTAAAATAAAATAAATACAAATCAGCCCCACCGATTCAAACCAATAAGATAGTTTTTTTCTCTCTCTTTCTCTCCCTTCTGCGTAAATCAAATCCATCGTTCTCTTCTCTATCAACCTAAATCAGATCCAGAAAAAAACCTATTGATTTCAACCCTCGATTAAACACAAGTGAAGCGTACAGATGAAGCTTTGGCCTTAAATGCACATTCCGTGACTGGATTGTCGAATGCAAATTCTTATTACATATCTCTTTCTCTCTTCTCTCATATCAGACATCAAGAAACCAAAACGGACCATCATCCTTAGCCCAGAGTCATCGGACCACGGTCAGTAACTATTCGATCGCCGACAAAAAACGCTTACACCCCATATTTCTTCCCTTCTCCTTTTTTTATGGAAAGAGTCGATGGGGCAATCAAGCTTAAAGGTGTCGGTTTCAACAACCCTTCGAGATCAGAGATTTTAGTTTTCAAGGATTTCAATTTCAAAGTTCAAGTAGGGAAGGGCATCAAGAAGATAAAAGGTGTCGATTTCAGCAATCTCTGTTGTTCCTTTTTTCTCTTATGTTTCTTTTTTCTCTTATGTTCCCTACCGAATGCAGCCAAAACTGAAAACAACCTCAATCGTTCTTTAGTGGGTTCGATTTTTGTTAATCAATTTGCATACGAGATCATATTTGGGGATTTTGCGTATGGGATAGAGTTCGTAGATTGGGATGTTGCTTTTGGGTATTAGTTTGAGTTGTAGATTAGATTTCTGATTTGGATATGAAGGCGGGGATTTTCATTGCGGATTCAATTTTGGTTTGGATTTGTGTTGCAGGTTCTATTTTAGAGGTATTTCAGATTTATGGTTGAACATTAGTCACCTTTGTGTTGAGTTTGGGTGAAATCTGTGGTACTCTAGCTATGGCCGGAAATGATGGTCGGAGTTGGTTTCGGGAATTGGGTAATCTACGTGCATTTGGGGAAGGAAGAAGAGTAGGATGGGGTGGATCTGATTTCAAACAATATACTGCTAATTTGCTTTATTTAATGATAATTGAAATAATAAAAAAAGAATTAACAAAATAAAAATATAAATTATTATCCAATAATAAATTAACTAAAAAATTATAATGGTAATATAGTCATTTTAAGTAAGTAGGGGACCAAGCGTGCAACAAAATCAAAACATAGGACTGTCCGAGTTAAAAAAATAAGTTAGAGATCAAACGTGCAAATAATACCAAACCACAAGGACCAACCGTGTAATTTACTCATGTTTCTATAGTGCTTTATGAAAAAAAAAAAAATACATGGGGCCACCGCTAGTTCTACATAGGAAAAGAAACGACCTGGGTTGTCCATTAAGCAAAACCGACAAGCCATAACTTCAAAGTTCGTAAACTGCTAAAATGGTCCGGTAAAAAATACATCTAACGGTTCCAATTATGGTATGGATTCGTAAAAATAGTCTTTCAAAAAGGTGTCAAAATGTGTTGGGTCTTTCTTTGAAATATTGTATACTTAATAGCAAATATACTAATAAATCTTTAAGAAGAATATAATTCAAAAATCTATAAACCAATATTGTATAGGAAACTCTTATAGAAAGTAAAGAACACACTTACAAACCAACGGCGTTCATCGTTGACAACAATATGGACTCAACCATAAAATAACTTGTAAGCAAATCAAAAACTTTTGCAAGAATCATAAACCAAGAGGAAAGAAATATATGTTTCTAGCACAAAATGACCATCGTCCCCATTAGCTGCGTACATCTCCAAGTCATCATCTTCTCATATTTTTACACTTTATTTTCCTGTAATAAAACAAACAAAAAGAATTTATTTATCTAAAAATTTTCTTAGGCTAATTGAAAATTGAACACCCTAACATAAATATAACTTCTTTCCTTCTCATTTGGCTTTTGAAAGAAAGAAGGAGAGGGGTACAAAATTTAATTATTGACCAGTAAATACATGACCCAAAACTTTAATATCATAACAAACTTAATTAGGGAGCACTTTCCAGCCACGTATTATCAGATAGACAAGGAAAAATAAAGCGATTTTATCAAGCGTTTTTTAATAATCAACTTCGAATGTTAGAAAAGTAACATAAGTGTTGAACATGAATTTAGTCATCGAAGTTCTAAATAGTTATCGTATTGTAAGAAAAATTGTATTCGCCACCCAATTATCATGTTCTATAATCCATGCCAGTGTACATTCTTGCGTTTATAAATAGAGTTACTTCAAAATAGTTAAATATAAGGACTTACTTGAAAATCAATTGCATCCTCAATCTTGTCGATGATCATTTCCATTGTGGGACGTTCACGAGAAATGAAGCTTATGCACTGATATGCAACTTCTTTAAACGTGTGAAAACTACGATTATCAATCTCATCTCTTATATCCGGATCAATAAATTTCTCGGGTCCGTTTTCATAGTAGTATCGGACCAGATTTATCAGATATTGTGGGTTACCATCTACAAAAGTTGTTTGCTTATAAGCCAACCTCCCACTCAACATTTCAAACAACACAACGCCGAATGAGTATACGTCCGACTCTTTACCAAGAACGCCGCTTGCATTATAAATGGGATCCATGTAGAAGTTAGTACCAGCAGCTTTTGTAAAAATTTGGCTGCTTTCCTGATTTCTAGGGCCTTCCGTTGACAAACCAAAATCACAGATTTTAGCATCCAAATTTTCGTCCAACAGAATGTTCCCACTCTTGACATCCCTGTGTATGACTCTGTCATCTTTCTTTAGACCACCAGAGTGAAGGTACTCGAGTCCTTTTGCTGCGCCTAAGCAAATTTTGAGGCGTTGTGCCCATGTTAGGGAACGCATCTTATTCCGATTTTCAAGATAACGATCAAGACTTCCATTCACAGCATATTGGTAAACTATAATCATCTGATCTTGTTCATCACAGTAGCCAACGAAAGGGATGATGTTTGGGTGGTGGAATCTTGAAATCAGCTTAAGCTCGTTATCGAACTCCTTCTTCCCTTGGTGACCGCCTTGATTAAGACGTTTGATGGCAACTGGCCAGTTTTGCCAGCTTTGAGATGGTTCCCCTTTGTAAACAAAACCAAATCCACCGTCCCCGATCAAAGTGCTGAAACTTCCAGATGCCGAGTTGATCTCCTTTAGTGGAATTAAATAACTTTCTAGGCTTCTTGACGTAATGCTATAAGGCGTTCCGTGTTTCTGTGAATATAGACAAAAAAAAATTAGCTTAGAGATGTAGTGCCGATTTTTTATTTTTACTATACATCGACATCAAGACATTTAATTAATCCCATATTTTCCTTACGGTTTTAGAATGGGCCATCTTTACAATCTATTCCCTTAGGAAACTAAATGTTTATCTTAAAGTTAAAGGAAAAGAACTTACTTGAAAATCCAGTGCATCCTCAATCCTCTTGAGGATCCTCTTCATAGTTGGGCGGTCTTTTATGTTCATGCTAAGGCATCGATAGGCGATCTTCTTAAATGTATACAAAGAATGGGTATTAATCTCATCTCTTATATCAGGATCAATGAGCTTGTCCAGTCCGTTATCATAGTAGCGTTCAACCAGATTTAAGAGTTTTTGTGGCTGATCATCATCAATACTCCTTTCATGATAAGCGAGCATCCCAATCAACATTTCAAACAGAACCAACCCAAATGAGTAAACGTCCGAATCGGTGTGGACTATTCCACTTTCTTTGTAAATGGGATCAATGTAGAAAGGGGTACCGGCAGCAGCTTCATAGACTTGTGGCTCATTTCGATCGATTAACAGCGACAAGCCAAAACCGCAAATTTTGGCGTCCAGATTGTCATCTAATAATATACTCGAGCTCTTCATGTCTCTGTGAATTACTGCCCTGTTCTCCCCAAGACCCGAGTGAAGGTACTCGAGTGCTCTTGCTGCCCCCATGCAAATCTTCATGCGATGTACCCATGTCAGGCAAGAACGCTTACTGGAGTCTCGCAGATGACGATCAACGCCAAGATTGCTTGCGAATTCCAAAACTATAATCTTTTCATCTTGTTCATCACAGTAGCCAATGAATGGGATGATGTTTTCCTGTTTGAAGTTGGATATCATCTTAAGTTCAGTAAGGAACTCATCTTTTCCGTTGTACCGTTTGAACACAGCTGTGCGGTTTTGCCATTGTTTAGAGAGTTGTCCCTGGTAGACAATACAAAATCCACCACGGTCGATACGATTTTCTGAACTGAAGTGTCTGGTGGCCAAGCTGATCTCCTCTAGTGGAATTAAAAGATTTTCTAGATTTTCATATTGAAGGCTGTGTATGGTGACGGTTGAAGAAGCACGGTGGTTCTGTGAATACAAACGGAAACAACTTTTGCTTAGAGGCATGTACTGATTCTGCCACTTACGTAAAGAATATTATAAAAACTGACTGCAAGAATCCCTAAAGAAACTAAATCCCAGTACTTCCCTTTGCTTAAAGAAACTAAATCCCTTAGAGGCACGTACTAATTATTCCAATTGTGTAAAGAAATAGAATCCCAGTACTTACCATGTTATTATTTATTGTTTATCTTTTTTTAGCAAGACATAATTGGTAGGGTTTTGAAAATGTAATTTAACAGTTTTCTAATTCACCTCTGTTTTTGTTCATATGAAGAACAGATTGATTTCAGTTCAATTTGCTTAGTTATGAAAATAGTGGTCAACTGAAAACATAAATCCATCCATGAAGTTTAGGAAACTCGGTTTCAGCATGACACTTTTTTCAATTTAGACTATATGCAGGAAATTTATTGAGTTTGTTGGTCCTAATTCACATGATCAGGTGGTAATGTTAGCTTGTAATTCACACAATTTTATAACCAATAGTATGGTTTTGCTTCAGTAACAAACCCATTACAATTCTATTTTCTTGACAGAATTAATTGATTGATGATGGTTTACTAAATCTTTGAAAAAATAAAGGTGGTGGACTATGGTTATTTTTTTTTATAACCATAGTACCTATTCTATGAAATCCTGGATCCATGTCTTTGGTTAACGTGGCTCGTGATAAGTTGAAAAAAAAAAACAGTTACAACGGCTCTGTTCCCAAAGCCCTTCAATATAAATCCACCCAAATCAGAAATTCGAACCAGATTCTCCAGGAGGCAGAGGGAGTTATGCCAGGATCCAGTGGCGGATCCAGATCCAGAAAATTAATTAAGCGGTGTCACTGGAAAAAACATTGGTGTTATTTTTATTTTTTCTTAATAGTTTTAAAATTTTCAACTAAAATATAGTGATAAAGACCAAACCCAGTGGTGTCCTATCCCCCCTCTCATTTCTATATAGATTCGCCCCTGATCAGAACTGATGACTCATGATTTGTTGGTTGTCATGAAAAAACAATTGCCGAGCCCCCAAAATTTTACCTAATCACTTTGTCTTTCTCTAGTCTAGAGACTAGAGCTGTATTTTGTTAGTATGACGTAGCTCTTTTTCTAGATTTCTATCTATCATGTACCCATAAATTTAAAATAAAAGGAGAGACCAAAATTCATAAATTTGGGAAGTTTGACAAGATAATGGATGGTTTTTACCTACTACATATAAATTCTTTTAAACCAAGTGGTATATAAATTCTTTTAAACCAAGTGGTTATACGCTTGAGACTAGTCAAAAACAGAGTCGTATAAGACAAAAGAGAAAAATGTAAGGGAACCAAGTTACTACGAGTTTATCTTGTTGTGAGTTATTTATTAGCTTTCAATGAGACAACACGCATCACCAAAACAAAATAAGAAATTGGAGCAATATATCGTGGTGTATTATTTTTTCCATTTTTTATTCTTGCGTACGAAACTGGATTTGATTTAATACAACTAAATATGAAGACTTACTTGAAAATCCAGTGCTTTCTCAATTCTCTTGATGATCATGTGCATCTTAGGGCGAGCCTTTGAGTTCCAACTAATGCATTGATAAGCAGTTTCCCTAAACATATTGAAAGAACGTGCAGTAATTTGATCTCTTATAAGAGGATCTATTAAGTTGTGGGGTCCCTCAAGATAGTGGCGTCTGACCAAATTTATGAGGATTTGTGGCTGTTCACCATTAATGCTCCTTTTATGATGAGCTAGCATCCCGCTCAGCATTTCAAACAGAACAACCCCGAATGAGTAGACGTCTAATGATGTGCTGACAACGCCACGTTGTTCGTAAATGGGATCCAAGTAAAATGGGGTACCCGCATAAGGTATATTGGCTTGTGGCTGGTTTGGGTCAACTAATATTGACAAACAAAAATTACAAACTTTTGCTTCCAAATTGGCATCTAACAGTATATTTGCGCTCTTGACATCTCTATGAATTACTATGCTGTCTTCCCCAATACCCGAGTGAAGATACTCGAGTCCTCTTGCTGCCCCTATGCAAATCTTGAGGCGATCCACCCATGTTAATGAACTTAATTTATCAGGGTCTTCAAGATGTACGTCAAGGCTTTGGTTCACAGCATATTCGGATACTGTAATCATTTCATCGCCTTCATGATAGTACCCAATGAAAGGGATGATATTTTGATGGTGGAATGCGGAAATAATCTTGAGCTCGTCACGGAACTCGAGATCTCCTAGGTTAGCCTGCGGATCACGGCGGTCAATGGCGACTCTGCGGTTTTCCAGTTGTCCCCTATAGACCACACCGAATCCACCTTTGCTGATCTGAGTTTCCGGACTAAAGATTTGGGTAGCTAAGACGATCTCGTCTAGTGGAATTACAAACTTTTCTAGGTGAACGCCTGAAGTAGACATTGTTTTATGATATTAATTGGTGGCTTCGTGTGTGTATGGTTCTGTGAAACAAGAACTGTGTTTTCTTGGAGATGAATAGATCCACCCTTGCGTCTTAATTTATATTAATGCTGGCATAAAAGTATATCATAAAAAGTTGACTAGAACCAAGTCCGGTGAATAATAAAATCCTAGTGGTACGTCAAATGTTATTATATGTTACAATGCCTATCACCCACCTAACCCTTTTGAATCTGCTCTTTTCTGATTGTTATTTCTTTAATTGTTGATTATAACCTTGTTTATTCGTATTACCATACATGAGATGCAAGTCATACCAATTGGTGTAGTGTTCTGTCCAGTTGCTCACCTTTCGCTTTAGCTCCAAAGTGTTTTATTTGCACTATTTGGACATCCTCAACCCAACTCCAATTTTACACATCCATAATATGTTATGAATAATATTATGTTGAAAAGTATCCAATTCTCTGTTCAAACTTAACAACATGAGTAAGTTATTATTATCTAACTCATTGTGTTTATTGCAGGATTGTACAACGATTGCTGTTCGGAACAGATGGAATTTGGAGGATTAATCTTGTACAGCAGGAAAGGATTGCTGAAGGACTGAAGCTGAAAACCAGGAAAAGCTGAAGGACTGGGGCTCGTTTCTTCAGAAGATTCAAAAGACATAAACATGCGGACTTTCTTCTACCCATGGACCATCCATGGGTTAACCCGGAAATATAAATACTTGATTGTGTGCGTTTCAGCTCATCTAGACGTGATATTTTCTGTATAAGCTTACTCGTATGTACTCCATGTATCAAGTGTTTTCTGATTTTGAGTGTAGATTAGGAATTTTGTAGTGAGTTTTGCTTTGTAATAGTTTTATAAGATATTTTCCAGTAAAGTTTCTTTTGGTTTAAAGAGTTTTAACATGATACTTCAAATTTAAAGTGTTACCATTTGTTTACACAAAAAAAAAATGGTGTTCAGGGTTCAGTATGACATTGACCCTTCAAGTTAAAGTTTATCTATATCTACTTATTTAATTTGTTTCAACTTTAAGATTATATATTTAAAGTTAATTGAACTATGTCATTATATTTTATATGTAATAATCATTTTAAATCTATTTAAATATCAAATAAAAACTAAATATTGACATACAAGTAAAATTTTTGTTTTATTAAATATTTGATTTAATAATATCACAATCAACGATTTCAATTACTTATAAATTTACTATTTGTTTGGTTATATTTAATTAATAACTAGTATTCGGACTGTCCGCGCGATGCTGCGGAAGCCCGATATATTAAAAAACGCAGCTCGACAAAGACACATTACGTAAGGGACAAAAAATGTAACTTTAAAATATAATAAGAGACTGTAATCATAACTTACGAAATACCAATAATATAACTTTATAATAAATAGAGATGAAAACAAATAATTCGAAATTAGTTGAGGGGAAAAAACGTAAATATAAAAGTTTGCTATAATAAGAATCAAAATTGTTATTTCTAAATAGAAACTTATTTGCAATTTGTATCCTATGTTTTACCAATTATAATATGAGCTGAATTTAGTAGTTATGGTTCTGGAAATAACAAACCAAAATGAATAGTAAATTACACTCACATACTAACATTTGGTAATATATATATATATATATATATATATATATATATATATATATATATATATATATATATATATATATATATATATATATATATATATATATATATATGGGTTAATAACATAAAAACCACTGTAATTTACTCAAAATTCCGGTTTAACCACTATATTTTTTTTTGTTCCATAAAAACCACCCATACTTTTAAAAAATTCCATATTGACCACTGTTCATTTTATTTTATAACTTTTAATGATTATTTTCATCGAAATATTATGTGAAAAGTTTCATATCGATATTTGAAGCAAATATTGGAACTTCATTGCAGCGAAAATGATACATAAAGTTTTCTACATGTGATTTTGGTCTTCATAAGCGCAACTTTTCGGCCACGTTGTGATTGCATAGGGAGTCCAAGTGAATCCACTAAAATTTGAATGCGACAGGGGTAAAAAGTATTCCGAGTTGGCGGCATAAAATCTTGACTTTTATTTGTTATAGTGGTCACAATGTTTTTTTTTTTGAAAATATTTGTGGTTTTTACGAATTTTATTGAAAGTATGAGTGGTTTTTTTAGAACAAAAAAAATATAGTGCTTAAACCGGATTTTGGTCTAACTACAGTGGTTTTTATGTTATTAGCCATATATATATATATATATATATATATATATATATATATATATATATATATATATATATATATATATATATATAATATAATTTCTAAAGCTATTGAGACAAAGTGATTTAAGAAAAATTTGTAAAAAGCAAATATATAGAAGGGTGTTTATGAAATTTTAAAAAATTAAAATAAACAAGTTTACTTGGAATATGTTTTTGATGTAAAAATGAGGTAAATTGTGGAGTAGGATTGAAGATGAATCTCTATTTGCACCGATTACACCATATTTGTAAAGAGTTTGTTACTACTTTCGTGATTTCTGAGGCCTTATGTTCGGAAACCAAAATCATAAAGTTTAGCTTCAAGATTTTCGTCTACCAATATGTTCACATTCTTGACGTCCTTATCTATTGCTTTGTGATTCCCTGTGTGAACGTATTTTGCTACACCTAAGCAAATATTGAGGCATTGTATCCATGTTAGCGATAGCATCTTAATATGGTTTTCAAGACACTACTAGAAATATTAGAATCAACGACAGATTTAGCGAGGGATTCAATTAGTCGCTAAAAATTGTTAAAAAGGCACGGATTATAAAGTGATTAGCAAGGGATTTTGATAAGTCTCCAACTGAGTGCAAGTTGTATCCCATTTCCATCGCTACTTTAATATTACGGTCGTTGATTTTATTTCTGTCCACACTTTTCATTTTCATTTCCCCACGACTCCTTCCCCGTTCCCCATTTCTCTTTTCCTTTCCCCCAATATCCCTCCCATTTGCGTTTTACCTTTTTCGTTTCCACCCAATTTCCTCCCCATTAACCTTTTCAATTTTATTTTTCCCCCAAACAAAGATATTCACCTTCACTGCTACTATTTACATTTGATACGATGTTTCTCCAACACACATCTGCCATCGCCTCACTTTTCCTTATCCTCTGCCTTTTGGGTAAGCGTTTTTGTTTCTCCGTAGACCCTCGCATTGTATTTTTATATTCCTCATAAATTTATTCCTCACAAATGTACTTTTACAAATGTATTCTTCACAAATATATGTTTACAATAATTTGGAATACTTGAGCCTTTGTGTAAAAGATTTAATCAATATAGAGTTATAGCTTCTTATGTGGAATATTTAATAAATAGAAGACTTCTTATAATTCTTGAAATGAGCTTCGTGTACTTTGATATGTTGTAAAAAAGTTCTTGTTTATTTAGAAATGAGCTAGAATTCAATGCACGTTAAGTGTTTGATGCAATATCTTAGATATGTTTTGAATAGTACATATTAAACAACATCAGGAGGATTGTTAGAGATAAGGTATATTGAAGGTAATGCATGCTTTTGATTTCAGAATTATTATTGTTAGTTTTGAATGTTACAAATGTTTACGATATTTCTAGGTGCATTTAGGAAATATTTGTCAATTTTTTCGTTTATAAATCATCGAGAACTATTATTTGACAGGATGGTTTGCATTTCAGCAGCATACAAGTGTATGTAATTGCAATGAAAATAAAGGGAATACAATAGGGCTTTTTAGAGTTTTAGGCCTTGATGTGAAGTAATATAATGGTATTTATACAAATACTGATTTTGATAGATACAAAATGAATAATCATTTATTGCAAGATGGAATCATGCATAGGAAGCCTATAACATTGTTAATGAAAAACAATAAACATATACTTCCAACAATGGGAGATACTCTTAGAGGCTTAATTGTAACATCCAAAAGTGTGGATGTTTATAAGTTAAGAAGTAAGTGAATAGTTAGAAGTGTAATTATTCAAATAAATGGTATTTGTAATAACCAAAAATTTTGTGTATGTATGAACTTGAGATATTTAAATTTGAATAGCAATATCAATTAAAGAGGTAAATTGACCAAAAGGGTAATTTGCTCATTTAATAAGAAATTGATCTTGAATTTAGTTTATGATATTTAAATAAGTTTTTATATGTTAAACATATGTGTTTTGATCAATGTATATGAGTTTTGGTTAAAAGGATAATTAATTGGGAAAACTAAAGTTGGAAAATTTGTCAAAATGGAAAGTTTAATTGTCGAGCTTACGCGATGCGTGGAAATAAGGTTACGAGACGCGTTCATAGTAATTGCTATAATGACGATATATACTAAAGTATGTTTCCGTAAATGTTATACACGATGTAGAGACATGTGACACATGATTTTTTCAGAGCTGGAGAAAAAGGGACTACAAGAAGACACAATGCGTGCAACGGTATACGTGATATGCTCATTTAAAAAGGAAACTGTATAAAAACGATATTCGTTAGGTAACAAGATGCGTAAAGTATAGACCACACGCCACGTTGAGTAACGTGACGCATCCTCATGTTGGCTGTTATGCGTTCGTATGTTGGTTTCGACACATTATACACAAATGTGGACAACTGTCGTATTCTCATATGACTACTTGCCCATTTAAAGAGTTTGACTAATGTTGACCTCATGTTATTAGAAGGAAGGGGAGAAAACATGAAACTAAAGCTTATTTTCGGAAAAAGAACATTTCATTTCTCTCTCAAACCTTAAGGGTATGTTTGGTATGGAGAATTTGATTTGAAGTGGAGAATAGAAATAGAGAGAGAAAGAGAATTAAACCGGAGAAAAAGAATTTATTCTGCTGTTTGGTACCATAGAGAATTCACCTGAGAAATATATTTGAGAATCAATGATCTTATGATGGTGGTAGCAATGGTGTTAGATGATGGATGGTGGCAACAATGGTGGTGGGTGGTAGCGGTAGTTAACGATATAGGTGGAGGTGGTCACAATGGTGATGTTTGGTGGTGGTAGGGGAGGTGGTGGTAGAGGGTGATGATGGTGGTAGGTGATAGTGATGGGTAACAATGTAAGGGTGGTCGTGAGTAGTGGTAGCAATGGAGGTAGTGGTGGTGGGTGATGGCAGTGGTGGTGGTGATTGGTGGCGGTGACGGTGGAGGTGATGGTCGCGCGTGTTAGCTGTACTGGTGTTGGGTGACTGTGGCGGCGGGTGGTGATCTCTGGAATAAAAATCATATTTCTCACTATTTCTCTACTAAAAGTAGGGAAATGGAATTAGATTTTTTCTCTATTGCTTATTCTCAAGATTAAACATGATCAATCATATTTCTGACTATTTCTCTACTAAAAGTAGAGAATTAAAACAAGGGAAATGGAATCAAATTTTTTTCTCCATTGCTTATTATCAAGATTAAATAAAACAATGGAAATGGAATCAATTCCATTTCTATGATACCATTCCCTGTACCAAACATGCCCTAGGGGTGTGTGTGTGTTCATGGTGGAAATAGTTTGTGTGCTGAAATCTTGAAGATTTGAAGGTTGTATCAACGGGATATTAAGTGCAAAGTTATATATTCAAGGTAATTACTTATCATATATCTTTGGTTTGAATTAGTGTGATATTATAAGGAAGAACCATTAACCCTAGAATGTAGGTTTGGAATAACATGATGAAATTGTTAGTGGATAATTGCTCTTTGATGATGTTTAAACTCATCACGAATGAAGATTAGTGTTTGAGACATGATATGGTAAACATGGCATGTTATTAGATGAATGAAAATAGTGACAACTTTTTTGAATGTAAATCATGGTATGTTTGGGTAATTGTTATTGAACTAGTAAAATTAACACTAAGTTTATGTTCTGTTTAAGACATAACCAAGGTTGGCTAGCAAGTTCTTTATGAATGAAATAAGGAATTATTATGAAAACATAATGAGATATTTGAAACAAGGACAAGACATCTCTATTTCGAATATCGTGATAGATAATATTTCCAAAATAAGAGACAAGTTATTAGATAATTGGAATTATCTTAAAATTTGGAATAATTGTTAAGGCTATATTAAGAAATAATCATATGATGCTAGTTCTAGCAAAATTATGATGTGAATGAATGTTGTTGGAATTTGTAGGTGTTGAAGTTTCAAGGAAAGGACTAAAGAATAGAAATTCTAGTTAGACCTTTCTAACTAACCAATGTGAGTACATATATATGGATTTTTGAATATGATATATGGCAAGAAATTACATGTTTTATGATATGAAATGAATGTTTTCACTATATGTGTTTTCTAAATGTCTTTTTGTGTTAGGATCCAAATGGAACTTCAATCAAATAATTATGTTATGTTTACATGTTCTCTTACAAATGACGAAGCATGATTCTAAAGAAATTTTGATGTACTAAAATGATATTGCTAAGCAATAGCTATGTTTTATAAATGTCTTTAACCATTACACCTTAATTGACGCATAGCATAGCATCATATATGTGTGAGAATTTGAACAAAATAAAAATGGTGAAGCATGCATAGATGGAATGAATTGCATGTGAGTCAAGTACGGTCTATGCAATATCGCGGTCATATACCTAATAGCGGTCACATATCGATATTTGATTTAGCAATTATCGTAGTGGTATAATAGCTTTTTTTCATATTGTACTGCGTAGAACTAATATCAAAAAAGTTAATATCACAAAAAGTTAAATAAAAAATGTCACATAAAATATGGGTAGTATTCTAATATGAAAAAGTGTCAAAGTGTCAAACATAAATCTAATCGCAATGCACGGGTTCAACATCCGAGTCAACATCGTCTAATGCATTCACATCTTCATGAAGCTCTTCCACTACATCTCCAATCTCATCATCATTATCTTTATAATGAACCCTTTTGATCCTTTTACGTGGCCCATCATCATCTCTATAACGATCCCTTTTGCTCCTTGTACTCCCACCACATATCTTGATTTGTGTACACGTAATCATCCATTTGAGAACGTTCATGTACAAAAACTTAAAAAATAACAAAAATTGAAATCAAATTGACACAATGTGTCAAGTGCACAACTCCCGACAATGACGCCAATATTTGACACGTCGCAGTCTGATGCAGTCAAAAATAATAAATAAAACCTCACTATCCACTAGTTAGGGTAAGTAAGGGTCGAACCAAGGAGTTTGTGGTTGTCATTTTTTGTCGATAAAAGCCTAGCTATAGTGTCACTCTATAGCATGAAGATTATTAACAATTGAACTCAAATCAAACTCAAACAAACCAATTGTAAAGCAATCAAACACATATCTGATCATAGGAGCTGAATAATTAATCCTGAGTCTAAACCCAACATCTATTAATCAGAGAAATTTCTGAATTTGAAATACCCCAACACCAAGTTGATATAAAACTTGAAAACCATTTTATCAAACCCAAAACTACCAAATGGAACTGAAAAGAAACGAAAAACAAGCCTTTCGATCCCTTGATGATGGGATTCCCCAAAAGTCGTCCTTGAACTCGGTATTTATAGCTGAAAATCCTGGAGATAGCGTCACTATCTATGGAAGATAACGGCGCTAACTCTTGCATATCCCCCATATCTCGCATTTTGAAATTTGAATCGAAGTGAGATTACGACTCTATCTGTAGTAGCAACGCTATCTCATAGAGATAGCGACACTAACTGCTACAATCCTTATCTTTTGGGTCTGTAGATAGCGACGCTATCCTTAAGAAATAGTGGTGCTATCTCCTGCTCATCGTATCTTTTCGTCTTTTGCTGATCTTATCTTTTCGTCTTTCGTTCTTATCTGGTTCCATTTTTCACTTTAAACCATATACTTTAGTACAAATTCCACACAAAGCAACTTCCAACAAAAGGAGCGTATCTAGTCCTTTTATAAAGATAAAACAACCAAGACATAGGGGTAAGCAACGGGCGGTTTTGCGGTTTCGCGGGTTAGGCGGTTCGGGTTAGGCGGTTTGGGATAGAAGACCAAACCGACCGTAAACCGGACCGTTTAAAAACGGTTTAGGCGGTTTGCGGTTTGGGCGGGTTTCGGTTTAGACGGTTCGGTTTGGTTTAACCCATTTAAGCAAAGTCTATCTAAATTGTGTCAAATTTTAAATCATTTTATAACTATTTTTACTTGATGGTACTAAAGTAATTTTTCATCCTTAAACTTCGTGAGAACATGAACAGAAACTATTAACATTAATTTAACGTTCAAAACGTAGGTTTTGCAAACAACATTTGAATGGAAGTTAAGTTACCGTCATTTTATTAAACTTAACAAACAAAATGACTAACCACGTAGAAGCATTTTTAGGTTTTTCTTATGCTAAATCTTACAAAAAGATTAACCATGTAGGCTTGACTTAAAGGGTGAACGATCGTGTTTCCAGCTTACATTACTAAAACAGAATTGCAAGAATATTTAATGAAGCAGATTAGTGAACATCTCGCCAGTCCAAAAAGAAATTGAATGTAGAAATATAGATGAATGCTAACATTCTAACCATGTTACCATACCAATATTTTGCTGAATTTAATTAATATATATATATATATATATATATATATATATATATATATATATATATATATATATATATATATATATATATATATATATATATATATATAACTGTTTACCGACTCTTTGTAGTTTCGTTCAAGTAACTAATTTGCTAGAGCTCGACCAATATCTGTTCACAGGAGACAATGTATTGTTTTTAAATTGGACATTAAAAACCCATATGTTAGAATAATTTTTAGGTAATTTAATATTTAATATATTTTATAAATATTTATTATTAATATATTTAAACGGTTTTCGGGCGGGCACCGTATTATTTTTATCAAACCGTAAACCGAACCGCAAACCGCCTAACCATACCAATTAACCCGTTAACCGAACCGTTAACCGTTTAACCCGAACCCGCAAACCGTATAAGGTTCGGTTTGGGCGGTTTCGCGGTTTAATTCGATTAACGCTCACCCCTACCAAGACATGTAAAATAACATGTAAATAAAATAATATAAAAACGTGTTATCATGGGTCATTTTATTTGAGAAAGGTTTTGGAAAAAGGAAAAATGATTTTAAGTAATTTTTCAATTAAAAGAAAATATTTTTATTTATTAAATATATTTTGGGTGTAAATCCGATGTACTCACATGACATTTCAATGTCTTACGTATTGTTTTTAAATGATATGTGTTCCAATTACTCGGTTAGATCAAAGTCATCATGATAGATAGATTTCGTGACTATGTAGTTGTCGGGGATTGGCAAGAGAGAAGCAATAAATTAGATGTTAATGTTATAACGTTTATATAATCTTATTTAGTGCTTCTATTGTTTCTAATTGTAATCCCCATTAGTTGTATTGTGCTATAATTTTAAAAGAGAAAAATTGTGGAACGTATTCCCGCTGGTGATTGACATCACGACTAATGATGTCTTATTTTTGCTAATTTTTGCTAATTCCACTCCTGTAAGTTGAGATGTTACAAATTCAAAGGGCCAAATATATCTGACAATGCATCTGACCAGTCGAGATGAAAAAGGCAACTTTCTTGAGATCGCCCTGATTCCTAAGTTGGTGAAGTATAGTTATAGTGAATGTCTTGAAATTTCTAGCATCATTAAAAATCACAAGGGCCGTCACTCTCAGGAGTTAAGGATGGAAATGGACCTATGATTCATAAAAAATGAAATTTGAATCTTGTTCCTACTATTCCATCAACAACTACTTCCCCAAGACCATCTTCCTGAGCTCCAATGAAAAGAACAAGGAACGCCCAGACCAGACATCTCCTACCTTTTGGGTCCTTTGTTATCAACAATTCACTGCCTCATGGGGTGGAGCCTGAAGTGTTCAAATTGGTTTGTAAACTAGTGCATGGTATGCTCTATCAAGATGGTAGTGATGTTATGTGGTTTATGTGCACTAGTGACATGCCACTCGTTTCCACTGGTTATCTTTTCCACTTAAGGTGTGAGTGCATGAAGGTGCAATCCGCTAAAAGCTTATACTATCTTCTGTCTTTTGAACTTAAGAAGAGAAGGAAAGAGCTCGTGCATGACGACTACAAGTGGATCAAGCCTAAGATTATAGAAGAAGTTGAACTGGTCAAATATCATAGGAATCAAACGTTTGTATAAAGTTTTGACATCGTCGGATTGGGGGAGATTGTTAGACCTACCCATAGAATGTAATGAGCCTAAAAAAGGTCTTCATGCTGATAATTATAGCAACGTGTATCGTGCTGATTGTTCTTCAGCAGAGCGTGAAGGTCTGTTTTGTTGCAGATCCGTAATCTTGGTGATTAGGATCTTATCCTTGTAAAGAATTTGTATATATCCTTTATATGTACGGATTTACCATAGATATAGCTTTTACATAGTATATATATGCTATATACGGTTCCATTGTATGTATACTTTCATTGTAATTCTGTTTCTGAGAAATTAATCGAAACACCTTAATCATAATTGGTTATTGATTAAGATTTGAAATATTGTGTTATTCATTGTCGATTTACATTTACAATCTTAAAGACTTTTAAACTTTCTGGTCCCGGTTTTATTACTGAAAAAAAGTTTTTTTGGGCTCGATAACTTGTTTACCCGATCACCAGAATTGACGCTTTGTGGTAACCGGACCAAACTACCCCTATCCGGTTCTAACTAGTATAATTTTAGGTCGAAACAATCATCCCTACTGGCCATTTAGTTCATTTAGTTATCTCAGATCGGGCTAATTAATTCGTCCTTCTTTAGGTCATAGCTGCATTAACCAGACATGGCCATGTCTTAGAAATGTGAAGGACTAACTATAATCTAGTTTTAGGGCATAATTTCACTTAATAGAGCTAATTTTTAAAATTACCAATTTGCTCTCGAAACAAATCAAGATCAAATTATTGCCAACCGTTTCAACTCTTTGGAGTTCAAAACATTCGTAGCATCGACGAACCAAAATCAAATTATTGCCAACTGGTTTCACGCTGTGCATAGCACTGTCATAGGCTTGCATTAGATGTGTCATAGGCTCGCATTAGATGTCCAAAGTGATTTTAACATATTCCTCCTATTCCGACTTCACGCTGTCGCATCGTGGAACACCTTTCTGGTCAAATTACACAGGTTTTAACTTCATCAATTTAGTAATAAGGGTGGGGGGAGTAGTTCCCTCCCATCCTACCGAACCCACTCGCTACGTAAGCTTTTCTCTCTACTCTCACTTCTATCTTTCCACATCTTTCCCCATCTTTCACCCATGGAAGCAGTTCCCACTGAACCTACCGAACCCACGATGCCACATCATATTTTTTATTTTTAAATTCATTTGTTAATTTAAAAAATGAATTTAACATTTAATTTAAAATTATAAATAATAATAAAATGCAACTAATAAAATAAAAATCACAAATAACGTTAAATTAAAAACCAACACCATTACGAAAATTAAAAAAAAAAACTAATTACTGGAAATGAAATCCTAAAACGGAATATTAAAGCCTACATATTGGAAATGAAATCCTAAATACGTTAAAAAACCTAGTGATCCAAGGTAGACATATAGGTACGCTCGATGTGGTCTACAAGATCCGAAAGAAGTCTTTGCTGAATTCATTGGTTGCGTATTTCGAGAATCATATCATCGCTAACTTCTACTTCGGTTGGGAGATCAGGATCATGTAATGGACATATAGCCTTACCTTCATCCTGGAGGATCATGTTGTGTAATATGAGGCAAGCGTACATGATATCTTTACATCGATCGAGTTCGATGGACCGTGCAGGCTGTCTGATAATAGCCCATCTTTTTAGTACGTTAAACGCTCATTCAACGTCCTTTCTTGCCGCTTCTAGGGCCGCCTTGAAATGCTTCTTTTTTGGGGTAACCGGGTGTGAAAATGATTTCACAAATGTTGCCAGTTAGGGTATATCCCATTGGCAAGATGGTACCCATGCTTATATTGTCCCCCCTCCAAAACAAATGAACATGATGGTGTTGTACCAAGAATGATATCATTGAATAGCGGTGATTGGTACAAAACATTTAGATCGTTGTTGCCCCTAACGACACCAAAATGTGAATGTCATATCCACAAATCATATGACGCTACTGCTTCAAGTATAATTGTAGGATGCTTGTGATCACCTCTGATGTGTACTGGCCTCGTAGATGCGTTGTACAACTACGCCAATCCCAATGTGTACAATCAATGCTACCCAGCATACCAGGAAATCCATGTTTGCCTTCGTGTGCAGCGTACAACAATTGAATGTCGCTGGATGTTGGTCTATGAATTCTGCACCATATAATTGAACAACACTATAGCAAAAGTTGTAGAGGCTTTCACGAGATGTTCGTTTTGACATATTCAAGTACTCATCAAGTGAATTGGGGGTGCTCTCTCCCCCTAATTGGCGGATGCATTTCTGCAATGCAGTGAAACCTTTAACTCCACCGGCATGATAAGATTTCTGAAAATATGAAAAATTCCTTTCCACGTCTTCAACAATCCGCACAAACAGTGTTCTACTCATCTGAAACCTATTTATGAAATTAGCATCCCCAAACTTTGAATTAGGGACAAAGTAATCTTCAATGAGCTACTTTTCAGCAGTTTCTCGATCTCTGTGGAGGTAAGTTCTAGAACGAGGAGTGCTAGAACTTGTCGTATTGTGGAACAAAAAGTGCAGCTTTAGCAACAGTCGTGATCGTATTGGCATCGGTTGATGAATCAGACGATGACGATACGTACCGCGTAGGTTCATCAAGTAGTTTGCTGCGAACGAACATACTTATCGGAAGAACCAGAAGAATCGGAAGAACTCATTTTAACTTAAAATAAAATTGAAATTGGGATAAAAATGAGGTCTTTTCTTTTTTGGGAATGGGTAAAAGAGAGTGAATGTTGAGAGTAAGAAAATAGGATGGATGTGTTATTTTTTAAGGAGTGAAGAGGTGGTATTTATAGAGATGAGGGGAGGTAATTTTTTAGATAATAAAAAGTTTTTTTTATTAAAGGTGTGGGTTCACCCGGTTTCATCACCCCACACCCGAACCCGATTGGCACCATTTTTGGCGAGCCCGATCCCACGGGGCAGCGGTACCGCCTAAGCCCGAGGCTGAACCACTCGATCCTGCTTATTACTCTGTCCACCCTAAAGAAGATGAAGTTGTCTAATTTAATTTAACGTTAAAAAATAAAAAACGCGAACAAGGTTTTCTTATAATGTATTCCTGATATTGTTGCAATCTAATCTACTTGTTAAATTGAAAAGCCAGCTCCCATATATGTAAGAATGTTTGATGGTAAACATTATAGTAGTTCACTCACAAAATAACTGTTAAAACATATAAAACTTCTTTCTTTGGTGTAATTCTATGTTTTATGTGTTAAAAAACAATTCAGCTACAAATACAATTATTAAAAATTAATCAACCAGATAAAGATATCAACGTCAAATTAACGTACCAAATTAAAAAAATATCAATACTAAACCCCAAAAGTCAATGATAGGTGCTTGGGAACAACTACATCAAAATAATCACCACGTTATTTGAAGGTATCTATTGAAGCTCTAAGTTGAATATTGAAATATTTTAAAGAAACTCAAGCGTTGACTCTACACACAGACCTTAGACTCGATCATATACATTGTTTTTAAGTTTTTAACCTAAAAATAGTTTTTATAAAACTTAAACACTAAATGCTTGTACTTTAAACTTTATTTACCAAATGATGGTAAAATTTCCTATGAACCCATTTTATTTACATTAGTGATAGTTGTTGACCGTGTGTCCGGGAAGGCGGGAATTCACGACTGTCAGGTCCGACAAGGGCCGGCCCAATACTTGGTTAGCTGGGTGCTGGGCGAAGGCCGAGGGCAACGGAAAAAAGAAGGGGGAGGGGAATATGTTTTAGTCCATTGTGTATGCTTATATATTTTTCACCAAAAAAATTAGCCCAATCTGTCGACAGAACAACGCAATGCCGTAAAGGTTGGGACTTGGGCGGGAAATTATTCAACACGCAGTCACGGTTCTTTGAGAGCTGGAATCGTGGCATTGAAAAACGAAAACATAAAGATCGCCGGAGTCGACTGAAGCGAGAAACAAAAACGGTTCTAAGTCTGATTTCGTATACCTATTCGAACAATCAAACTCCAGTCACGGTGTTCTGATTTCTCATTCTCATTCTATGTTGTCTGATTTCTCTTTCTCTTTAAACTGTCTTATTAGGTTTCCAAGTGACTGAGATTTCCGATTTCTATGAACGATGAACAATATATCGAGTGAGTGTTTCTCTTTCTGTTTGAGTGATTGTTTCTAATTCAAATGACTGTTTTTGTTTGAGTTGGAGTTTTCGAATGACTGTTTTGTTTGAGTTGGATTTTGAATCCAAGATTCAAGATTGATTCCTGTAGTCCGAGTTGTTTCAGAGGTCTGAGTTAGAGTTGAAAGCATGCTCACTGATTTCGGATTCGATTTTTCTGATCATGTATTTTTGGATGTCCTGATTTTGATTATATCAGTTAATCAGAGATTTGATTTTTCTGTGCTTGCGGTGGTATTGAGTTTAATTTGAGGTCTGGTTTTTGAGTTTTTCTGATCCGGTAGTTTCTTGTTCTAATTTTTATTACCTTACTTAATCAGTCATTAATCAGAGGTCAGTTTGAAAAGCTTATCTAGACACCCCCTTAATTGGTTTAAAACTACAATTAGCATACAAATGATGTATCCACAATTTCAATAAATTCAACAAAAGGGATCTTCTTCATTTCCTCTTAAATGAACTGTCATTTAGTCATCTTAAGTCATCCTTGTTGTTCCTTATTAAGTCAACATGACTCCCCTGGATATATATGGAAGAGCACATAACATACAATCTACTAAGAGCTAGTAAAGGCTTCTGGTACTTGGTTGTTTTGACAGAAGTTGAGAGTACTATTGAAAACAACTTCTTGAAACTTGATTCACATTTAAGTTTACGTCTTTCTTTCTTAAAAATGCAATTGACAATGCTATATAGGTCACTCTTTATACTACTCTTTATGTTATTCTGAGGCACGAGCAACCACATCGTTTCTGTGAAAATATATGACATGCAAGTATAAATATACACAACACGAGAAATGTAAGAATAAATGGATTACCCCTTCTTTTTCCTTTCAAAACCGTAGCTTCAACTAGATCTGCTAACCGATTTTCATAAATTTCCAGGTAAATACGTAGGTACAAAACTATGGGCATAGAAGAAGACTATAGAATGTGAGTAATCCGAAATGACATTTATGATAGGGAACCAGAAAATGAAATCTAAGAAATTGAGCAAATATCTTCCGGAGTCCGGACAATTATGACAGGGCCCAAAATGCAACTATCGAGAAATTTTGTTGTAAATTATCTTCCGAGCAATTGCAAACCACTTCAATGTACTATTAGAATGTTTACGTGATATTTGTATAATTCTAGTGACAAGTAGAATCTTCGTATCGGAGCCAATCAGTCATTGGAATATATGCTATTTCCATTATTTGGTCCGCCAAAGTGTGAATTCACTTACTTTTGAAGCTAATTTTTAAAACACTTGGTTGCTATTTGAGTGATGATCTTGGGACAAGCTCTGTATTTCAGTAGAACATAAAGTCTAGTAAAAAGGCTTTACACCAAAAACGAAAAAATCAGACCCATTTGAATAACGACCATTATGAAATGAACATTTTGTTGCATCTTTAACAATGAAGATGTAAATTTCACCATAACAGTTTACTATTAGTAGTTGATAGCTTTGACCTAGAACACGAGACAACAAAACATAAACCTCACCATTAGAATGATCGCACGAATGCATCTGTGTCATTTCCCAGGTCATATTGCAAGCAAGAATGACCTTGGAACTTTCTACAATGGGGGAGATGGTACGGCCGGTAGTCTACACAAATGCGAAAAATTTTAATAAACCTCAATTGTAAAATATGAAAAAGATGACGGGCCTGTTGTGTGCTATGTGGTCTGGTTCGTAACATTATAATAGAACTTCTTGTTTAGGGGTTTTTAAATAGATTGTCCAATTCGGTTCATGTCTTGTTAATCTGATCCCTAGTCGATTATATTTGCATTTTCTTACTTGCAAAGTGGGATTTGTCGAGATTTCTATGTTGCATTTAGCTTTTAATTACTCCAGTCCTGTAAGAAAGATGTACAACAACTGAAACATGAAAATTTCATCATCATCGTCTTCATCTATTGTTCCAACTACGTTTAAGAGGCGCGGTGAAAACCCAATTTAGTTGTGAAATTTTATCGGGTGTGTTCTTGAATGTTTTGAAAACCCAGAGTGTGACGCTGCGATCCAAATCCTATATGCGTGTGAAGGCTCTGTCAAACAATAGCTTTGATGAAGGATGCATTGGAAAAGGACTGTCAATGGGGGTTGATGGCCTGAACGAAGCAGATGAACGCTTGTAACTTGTATTTTCTCTTTCCTCACCAATAATATCAACAACTAATGTTTTAGGGTCCGTTTGATAGCCTCTTAATTAGAAAATTAAGAGGCAGTCACTTAAAGTTTAAGATTAAGATCGTTTGCTAACCTCTTATTTTTTTCCTCTTAATTAAAAAAGTGCCTCTTTATGGATCAGATATAGAAGCATGTTTGAGCATGTCTGATTAAAAAAATAAAAGAGATTTCACGGTTTTACCCTAGCTCTATCCCGCCTACACCTCCCTTCTCCCTCTACGATCGCGACACAAACTCCTTCTCCATCCTCTCTTACGATCGTGACACCACCGTCCTAGACCAGACCGATTATACTGCAGTTAATGTAATTCTCAAATTGGTTAATGGAAAATTGCAAAATCTGGTTCAAGGAAGTACAATGCTATTAATTTCAAAGTACAATGCTATTATGAGTTGATTTTCAAAGTACAATGCTCCTGGAACTTGTTGAAGTTGGCATCCTAACAGAAAATGACATTGATTAGGCCACAACTTTATTGATTAGGCCACAACTTTAGTTTTTATTCCTGCAGATAGCATCCAATTTGTAGCTATCTTTCAGCAAAACTCTTATTGGTTTATTTAAACTCAAAACATCCTTTTGATTTTTAATTTTCAGAACACATGTGAATTCGAGAAGAAGCGCGAGATGTGGGTTTAAACATTCTTAACCTTGGTCGAGTAGTGTTTCAGGTTCAGTTCAATTCTTTAAGAATTTTGTTCCTTTGTTGTCCCCCGGGACATACGTTAATCTTGCTAAAAAAGCATTGTAGTTTAGAAATTATTTAACTTTTCTTACTTTTGGCCGTATGTAATGAATTTTTAAATTTTTTGGATGTTTTATTGTATTTGTTATGAATTTTAAAGAGAAGGGTAAAATGGTCATTGTTTACATTCAGCACAGCAGTTAAGAGGTTCCAACCAAACAACATGTTAACATTTCAGCTCTTAACAATACAGACCCTCTTAAAATATCAGACCTCTTAGTGAAGAGGATTTCTCAGCACACACAGGAAAAATAAAAAAATATGTTTATGTGGTTATAGTTTAGGTTAGATGAAGAAGATGTAGATAAGGGTGGGGCATTTCTTTTTTAGTTTGAGAGAGAGAGAGTCAGGTGGGTATGGTGGTGGGGTGGGGTGGGTTTAATTTTTTTATTGTTATTTATTAAAAATATAAATAGGTGAAAAGAAAAACAAAAAAGAAATTAAAAAGAGTAATAATGTCTTTTTTTTATGGACGATTGACCTCTCATGTTTGTTTTGGAAATCACAAGGACTATTCATATCAATTTTTCAATACGTGGACCAAAAAGGCAAACCACAGGACTAATGATGTAATTTACTTTATATTTTAAGTTATATGTAATCATTGTTAAAGATCATGGACTATTTTTTAAAGTTCATAAATCAATTAAACTTTAAAAAAAAAGTTAATTGCATTTTTGGTTCAAAAAGTTTTGAACTAACATCACTGATCAAACAAAAAAAAAAACTTTATTGCAGTTTTGGTCCAACTTTTTAAAAAATATATAGAATGAAAAATTTTCCTTTTTCTTTTGTTTTTCTATTTTTTAATTTATTTTACTAATTTCTAATATAAAAAAACAAAAAAAAAAAATAATCCCCCTCCCCTAAACTCGTCCCCCTTCTTATCTCTCCTTTCTCTCCCTCTATGTCTATTTCTCTCTTCTTCTGTCCCCTCTTTCTCATAAAGAAACGGATGAAACCTGACGCAAAAAGCCACCACCACCTCCCGACGAAAAAAAAATCAGAAAGCCACCACCACCACCTGAATGTCAAAGCCGGAAAAATCAGAAAGCCACCACTACCACTAGACTTCAAATATGGAAAAATCAAAAAGCCACCACCACCACCGACGAGCCAAAGATCTTGGTTACTACTCCGCTTTCGTCTCTATGTCCTCCTCCTTAAGCCGCCTGCAATCTTCGATGTCTCTCCACCTGCACCATCTCGCTGTCACTCCGGCGAGTTGTACAGATCCGTGCTCTAGATCTCAGCCTGCCATCAGATAGAACCAAGTCGATCAGAAGATGAAGAAGATTCCAGGTGGTGGCAGTAGCAACGTTGGTTAGGGTTTTCAGTTGGTGGTGGTGGTCTATGTTCTTGACAATGGTGGATTCATTACCAGAGTGCCAGCAAAGCTAGGATAGGAGAAGAAGAAGATGAAGACGATGGTGGATTCAGATTTCACTATGTGTGTTTGCAGGATTACGGTTATTTTATTTAATTTTTTACAATTTTTTATGTTCTAGGGTTTTGTGGGTTTGATGTTATCATCAGAACTAAGTTTGTGGTTTTGATGTTTTTATCAAACGTAATTTTCTTGTATGAGATTTTGTTGGATTAGGTGTCTAATCCATGACTAATAATTTGTATTTACCTAATTGAGAGTAGCAAAGTCCATTTGGGTTGCCCTCATGGCTAGAGGTTTAGCAGAAAATCCAGGTGAGAGAAATATTGATTTATTATATGATTAATAAATCAATAGAAATAAAATAAATAGTTTATTAATATATTATGGTGATAATATATTAATTAGAAACTATATTAATTAATTATAAATTAATCTGGAATTAATTGGAATTAATTTGGTGATTAATTTGATTAATTAAAGGTGCAGGGGCTGAATTGTAATTATTCAATAGTTGAGTAAGTGACAATTATGGTAGTTTAAGTAGCCAACGAAATTATGGAGGGATAATCCATAATTTCGATTATTATATGTTAGGATAAATATATTTGAATTGATAGATAAAGGTTTATCTTATTTGAATTCAGAAAAGGTTTATCTCTAAAGGCTTATCTGGTGGCCACTTGGAAACTATAAATAGAGACCCCTAGGAACCATAAAAGCCACAAAATTTTTCTCTCTTCCCTCTCTCTGGAACTTTCGAAAACCCTAGTCTTGGGTGTGACTTCATTTGAGGCAAGGCACTTACGTTGCTTAGCTTGCAAGAAACAACTAAAAGGTTAGTTTTCTTATTTATTTATTTTAGCAATTTTTTTGTTTGGCCTTTAGGAATTATTTACATGTTCAAAGATATAAAACATAGATCCAATCTAGGTTGCATGTGAACTTAGGATTTAGTTCATAGATTTGCATAAAACCTTTCAGTGGTATCAGAGCTATTGGTTGTTTACTTATTGAATTGTTGTAATTGTTTTTCCTAAAATTTAGGGTTTATTGTTTATAAACCCTAAGTAGGGCCAATAGACTTTTAGGGTTAGGGTTTTAGAAACCCTAGCCCCTCCTCTATTATTTTCGTTTTTTAAGCATTAGGGTTTTAGAAGGCTTTTTCTATTTTTTGGGTAACTGTGATTATTTAATAAATGGATCACCTTAAACCCATTATTTGCTATATTTCGAAATTAGGGGTTTAAGATAGGTTTAAATTAATTTGATTAATTTGTGATACCTATCTGGATTTAATTAATTTAATTAAATTGTTTAATTAAAAGATAAATTAAATCATTTAAATGTTTAAATTTAATTTTTAATTAATTGTTTAATTTCGAAAAAATAAATAGATAAACCAGGAATATTTTAAAAGGTTTAAAATACATCTTATACCTATATAGATTTAATTAATTTAATTAATTGTTTAATTAAAAGATAAATTAAATCATTTAAAGGTTTTAATTTAATTTTTTAATTAATTGTTTAATTTCGAAAAATTAAATAGATAAACCAAAAATATTTTAAAAGGTTTAAAAATACATATTATATATATATATATATATATATATATATATATATATATATATATATATATATATATATATATATATATATATATTATAATTAAAAGTTAATAATATATGTATAAGATAATTGGTCAATTAAATCAATAGTAGGCCTCATTCACGAAACTGGTCTATAAGGAGGGTATAAGGAAACTGCCTATAAAATGGCAGTTGAATGGGTGTCCACTCTCACCCACCGCTCTCTTGATCAGTGGAGGGTCGTTAGCCGAACGGGTTTGATAGGACAACTTAATCTCATTAAAAGTATAATGTTATTAATCAAAGTACTAGAACAGCTATATAAAATCCCAAATCTAGTTACTTTAGGAAAAATGTGAAAAGATGCTAACCCATGAAATTGCACATTGCACTTTATGAGACATTAGTGGAGCGTGTGTGGTTTACCGGAACACTAATAGAGGCTCATAAAGAGTGGCAATGGGTATCTCAATCTTATCATTGTTGATGGAGCGTGTGTGGTTAACCAGCACATCAATTAAAGATGATAATTGACTTTGAGGTTACCAAGCTAATTTGCATGGTTATTCACATCTACTTTGTGATCCTCGGCATCCCAGTCACAAACAGTAGAGCATATCCGAGATTAAACATGCTATTGAACAGTTCAATAAATCTCAAAGATCTAGCAATTTCATAAGACTGAAATTGATAAATGTTTATCTACCTTAATGACCATTATGTTGTGATTGCGGCATCCCTCTTCACACCATAGTTGGGGTATTTTGGATCCTAGCCTTGTTAAATAATATATTAGGTAATTGTTTAAGAAGGATTAAAATTAAACTAACAAATTCAAATTTTATAAATGTCTAAAGATAGTGTCAGTTCTCCTCCTTCACCCATTTCTGAGAGTTTCAGAAAGCACCTGTTACATATGGTAAGGTTGACTGGCCTGAACTATGTGGTATGGCTTTACAAATAGAGAATGGTTCTTAGTTTTGCTGGCAAGCCATATCTTATTGAGTGTCCGCTCCCCAAAGCATGGCATCACACAGCAGCTTGTGATGAGCATGACCCTTGACCATTAAGTCCAAGGAAGTTTGTTGCCTCATGCTATTGATCATTGACCCCAAGTTCCGCAAGGATTTAGAATTCCTCGGGTCAGATAAGTTAGCACAGCTGGTTGAGGAAAGGTTTTGAGAACCGGTTGAAAAAGGACGAGCTAAGATCTTCAAAGAGCTTGAAGTGTGCAGAAAGTAGCACCAGTTCACATGTTCTCAAGATTGAGAGACACATAGGTGAACTGTATAAATTTGGTCACCTTTAATCGGGAGTTGAGCATTAACTCGACTCGCTAGTATGTTCATCCAGATGTACATGAAGGGTAACCAGATAAGACAATCATGGAAATGCATTCAATGTTGACTCTGTATGAGTCGTTCATGGAGAAGCATAGTTCCATTAATTCAGATGCTTCAGGATTGAGTCCAGTAATAGGGCGCATCAAGAAATGATCCAGATCGTCTGGACCGGTTCTTCGATGTCTCAACCTAGGAATCCACAGGGTGGGACACAGTCACAGAAAGATTGGAAGAATGCTCTAAATCCAAACAGTTTGGCAACTCAGTAATATCTTAAAAACTCAGAACTCCTTATCCTTATTTTCCTTGATACAGGATGTGTTTCTCATATTTGCTCTGTATCCATGGACTCTGTAAGATGCAGGATATTGTTGCATAGGTGCATATTCGGATTGGATCTGAAGTTCATGTAGTTTTGGAGTTTAGTTCGATATTATGATCTTGTTATTAGCTTATTAGATGCGTGCGACATTGTCTGTCATATAGTACATTGTTTAAGGATATTTTTTTTGATAAAATGTTGATTTTCTTTTAATACATGTTTGTTTAAATTATCCTTGAAATTTGTATGAATGTGTTAATTGCATGAATGGCAATAACTTGAATGTTGATACATCCAAAGTGTTTGGTTTCATGAATTATGTCCTCTATGATTGTTAAAGAAAATTTTATAAGGATCAATTCAACCAAAGGTCCAGTTGGACAGGACTTTGGAATCATTTGACTTAGAGTCACATGATGAATTGAGTTCTTAATAAAATCATTTGTGGTGAGAAATGAATCACCCAAAGATCCAGATGATAGGATTTTGGAATCAGTTGACTTAGAGTCAGGTGATGATTGCATATCTTGAACAAAATTAACAAAGTCATAAATTTACATAGAGATGTAAAGGATGTTAAGATTATGAGCAACATACACACTAGTTACTATGTATTGCTTGAGTCTTTGAACAAAACACAATTAGTTATACTTCATAATATTTGCCAACTAGTTTGACAAATATGGCTTCGCTTATCAGAATAAGCGATTGATTGAAACATTGAACTGTTCAAGGTCTTCAAAGGAAGTATAAGATCAACAGAACCTGAGTGACAGCATAAACTGAGAAAATGTTTCACAGTTTATCCTCTTCCAAGAACATTAATGGTTATAATGTGTCTTAGGGAAGATGATGGAGCATTGATCGAAATAGTTCGATCCTCAATGTATAAGATACACCTCCAATTAGTTTTCGAAGAATTGAATATTCAACCAGACAGACCATAGAAACCATATTCCGACCACACCTTAGACTAAGTAGGTTTGCAGAAACTGTCTGAAATGTAAAGCTAGGATTGTCCCACTTGTACATAGAAAGTCCAGGGTCATGTAGCGTTCGTCCGAACCTCATGACTAGCCTAAAACTATTCAGCAATGTCATTTCATTGGCCATCCTAGTTGTACCCATGAAAGAAGAGTTCTTTTGGAAAGGACTCGTATTCTTAGGAAACGGTGGGAGTAAGAATAATCCTGAATGAGTTCAGGGATTAGACAAGTGAAAGAACCTCTAGTCATCACTGGGCCTTGACCAGGAATCAGATTCTTGTTAAACCTGACATCCTCTTCTCTTGACCAGTAGTATTGGTCACCGTCATAAGGAGTTATGATCTAGGTGACATACCGATTAGTAGTAAAACACTAAAGATGGTACGGATAAGCAATCCGACTACTTGGAAGCATTGGTGAGCCTGGTTGCTGCCAAATAAGAGAACCTTAGGGCGAGACACAGTCTATGTAACATTTTGATTGATTTTTACACCTAGTCTAACAACCAGTAGGAGTAATTGAATCATCAAAAGAAAGCAACATAGATATAAATGTACTTACAGAACATCTGGTTGAGTGAGACGATACTCAGGGTCAAGCAATTGATTCCGAGAGAAGCACTCTCAATAGAAGATGAAATCTGAAAAGATAATGTGTGGCACATTCTGAGTCGTTAGTTGAGCGTGTGTGGATTACCAACACACTAATAGGGACTCACAAAGAGCATGCCAATACAAAAGGTACATGGTCCCAGGATTCATCCCACGGGCATCTCGCAAGAAAGGATATTCGGATTCTCAAAATATGCAAAAAAGTTTGGATTTTGTGAATAGCCTGAAAGATTCCCATAACTATGTCAGAAAGGTTTGGACTTCGGATTCCCAAAATGTGCCAAAAGGTTTGGATTTTGTGAATAGTCTGAAACAGTCAAATAACTGTGCCAAAGCCAGTGGGAGTATCGTTGTTATCTGCCTATCACTGTATGTTGGTTACATACTGTTTCTAGGAAACATCTCTTATCATTACAAAGTGTAGTGACCTAGATTTAAGAGATGGTTTGCTATGAAAGACTTTAAGAGATACAACACACTCAGGTGGTTGCAAACATTTATTAGATAGATCGAAATTCTGCCAATATGATCTTGATGAGATTCAAGATGCATAACCCCAGGAAAGGAGTTTCCTATCATTACAAAGTGTGATGACTTGGCATGAAAGAAATAAAGAAGGTGCAACATACTCACGTAGTTCACGGACATCCATCGGATAAATGAAATCGTCAGTATAGACCTAGCCATTGTAAGCATGATCTTGATAAGATTCAAGATGCATGAGAAAGAGTCTCTAAAAGGAAATAGTTTTCGAAAGTCATGGCACAGGGATTATAAGTAATCTTTGGATTCCGAAAAGGTTTGGAATAAGATTAGATCGGATTCCACGAGCTTCTTGGATCGATCAGAAGTGTCATGAACATGCTCTGATGACTTGATGCTTGGAGCATAGTAAGTTGGATTCAGGACATGGCCTCGCTGAGAATACTGAATGGATTATTTGAACATACGTGAGAAGTCATTGGGAAATGATTGGGGTGAATGTTAGTAACAATTTGAAAAGAGTTTCAAATCGGTAATTATTTACATCAGAGCATGATGCTGTAGGACTTCATGTTTAAAGAGTTTCGTTGGTATTCTGATGGAGCGCGTGTGGTTCACCTACACATCATAACACCTCGAAATAGTCTTAGGGTGCAGTCATGTAGACTAAAGACCCCGAGAACCATGGATAGTCACAATACACATCACTGGAATGGAGTTGTGAGTGAGAAAGACAGAATGACAAATTGAGATATCATCGGAAGAGTGTCCGATTGGATTATCTGAAATGAAGTGTATTAGTGTAAGACACTTGGATACATAGAAAGAGTGAAAAAGGTAATTTAGTTAATATAGACATAGATATAAAACTTGAATTGAAAGTTTAAAAAGAAAACAAGAAACCGATAATAGTATTATGAAAGATCAGACTTGGTGATTACCTCGTGGAGACTTGGTAATAATCAAGAGTAGCTGCCAGTCAGATCTTATGTTTCACCTTCGCATGTTTTACTTCTCGAATAATTTGATTATTCGAAAGGTCCACAGTCGCTCATACTTTGGGAAGTAAGTATCGAATCAAGACTGTCATGAATTGGTTTGTAGACTGTCTAAGGAGTTAGATATAGCAATAGGATTGCTACAACATTCATGAGTACTTAGAAATAGAGATTTCAGTATTGGATAAACCTACGCTCAAAGAATTGCTTCATGGATTACATCACGAGCAATATTGAGACAATAATATCTTATGGTCTTAAAGCGGAGACATATGAGTTGAAATTTGCAAGTCGGTTGTGCATTGATAGTGCGTAAACGCATCGGTAACTTGATGTTATAAAATGTATTGTTGTGCGCGATTTTGATGAGTAAAAGACACAAGCATATGAGTCGAAACTTATTCGTTCCTTGACCCTGATGGGAAACATATATATGTAGGCCTCTCGATGATTTTGAAGTTGACTAAACTGCTGGCCAGCCAGGACTGAATTGATGTGTTCAATTAGAAGTCTTATGTCATATGCAAATCAGAAATCGGGAAACAGAGTACCGGACATAGATTGATCTCAATCCATGTCTCATGTCCGGAAATATCTTGTTGGACGGAGGATCATATGATCACTTATCTATGGACAGAACTGACTGGGTCAGAGTTCGGCAGCAGTTTCTAGGAAGCTATAGTTTGCTGATCAATTAGAGGATAAATTAGTAATTATAGTCATAGACTTATCCAAGTGGGAGACTGTTGGATTAGGTGTCTAAGCCATGACTAATAATTTGTATTTACCTAATTGAGATTAGCAAAGTCCATTTGGGTTGCCCTCATGGCTAGAGGTTTAGCAGAAAATCCAGGAGAGAAAAACATTGATTTATTATATGATTAATAAATCAATATAAATAAAATAAATAGTTTATTAATATATTATGGTGATAATATATTAATTAGAAACTATATTAATTAATTAGGAATTAATCTGGAATTAATTGGAATTAATTTGGTGATTAATTTGATTAATTAAAGGTGCAGGGGCTGAATTGTAATTATTCAATAGTTGAGTAAGTGACAATTATGGTAGTTTAAGTAGCCAACGAAATTATGGAGGGATAATCCATAATTTTGATTATTATATGTTAGGATAAATAGATTTGAATTGATAGATAAATGTTTATCTTATTTAAATTCAAAAAAAAGTTTATCTCTAAAGGCTTATCTGGTGGCCACTTGGAAACTATAAATAGAGACCCCTAGGCACCATAAAAGCTACAAATTTTTTTCTCTCTTCCCTCTCTCTGGAACTTTTGAAAACCCTAGTCTTGGGTGTGACTTCATTTGAGGCAAGGCATTTGCGTTGCTTAGCTTGCAAGAAACAACTAAAAGGCTAGTTTTCTTATTTATTTCTTTTAGCAATTTTTTTGTTTGGCATTTAGGAATTATTTACATGTTCAAAGATAGAAAACATAGATCCAATCTAGGTTGCATGTGAACTTAGGATTTAGTTCATAGATTTGCATAAAACCTTTCAGATTTATCATCAAAATCAATATGTATTCATGTGGTTCATTCCATTGGTTCATCAATGTATGTATGTGTGTGATTAATCAGAAAGAAAGAGAGACGGGGGAGGTTGTAGCAAAGAAAGGGGGATGGTGGGTGTTACCGATGGGGGAGAGTGTGTGTGTGGGTGGGGGGCGGGGGACGGGAACGGGTAGGGGTTTTAATTTTTTTTATTTGTTTTAAATCAAAAAGTCGTAAAATAAATTTAAAAAAGAAAAAAGAAAAAAGTAAGGGTAAAATCGACATTCTAAGTATTTTTTAAAAAATTGGACTAAACTCGCAAATAATTCAATTTTTTGGACCTGTGATGTTAGCCTATAACTTTTTGGACAAAAGTAGCAATTTTTGGGAAACCAGAGTGACCAAAAATGCATTTAACTCATTAAAACATGATTAGAGATGTAGAAGACACCAACATGTGTCTCGGACAATACGCAAATGGCTTAAAGTGTTTGCACCTAAGCAGTCAACTAAAATACAATTAATCATTTTCTTCTCCCAATTAATTACTTCACTCAACCGGGTTTTTGGTAATCGATCTAGTCCTACTTTAGACATTGACCTCATCCTCCCTACCTTTATTTTTTCCGAAACATTGGTTATCACTCTGTAGATTTAAAGTATAATGAAAATAAATACTATAATACAAAGGTATAATTTTCAAAGTACAACCTCTTAATAAGGAAAATTCTTAACCACACAGTTGTAATAGAAAAATAAAAATAAGAGGATACAGTAAAGAAAATTTAATTACATTGTTATTATTGTGCAAAACTTCGTAACCTAACACTATGTTCTCAAGTTTTTAAATGAATGGAGAGGGATGGAAAGAAATGGAAGAAAAGGGAAGGGAAGTAAATAAAATAGAAATATAAAAGTGAATACTCTGGGCAAATAGGTAATAAATTGAATTTACGTTTTGGTGAAAGGTGAATTTACGTTTTGCTGAAGGTTGAAACTTGATGAAAGTGAATACTAAGGGCAAATACATAATAAATTGTGAGTCTTCCCTTAACCCTTCCAAAAGTGGGCCGGTGAAAAATAACATCTTTTTACTTTCATCCCATCTGCATCCCCCTTTTAAAAAAAATCTTGAGTACACGCAGCTGGTACCCTTCCAAATACTTCCATTCCATTAGTTAAGTGAACTCAAGAACATAGCATAAAAGTATTTGAAATTGAACATTATGGTGTTTTGGAACATCTGTTCATATTTTTAGTACTTTGGAGATTCGGAAAACTCAATAAGTTGACATTGTTGTTGCTAGATTGGCGGCCCCTAAAACCCAGTCATTACTTCTAGACCCTATCATAAAATGATAAAAATTGCCACACTTTCATAGTTAGACACGTTATCAAGCAACGACGGGGGTAAACTAAAGAGAGTATTAGTAAATGTAGGTAACAAACAAATTAAGTAAGTGTACCAAGTTTTACGTTAATTTAAAACTAAAAAAAAAAAAAATTAGACTCTAAAGAACAAAAAAACACCATTTCATGAAATAGTTTCAATCATGATAAATTGCTTCTTCATCACACATAAATATGTTGACAAACTGAAAAATCACATGATAGAATTGTACTTTACACTAGTAGAAAAATGATTTTCCACGACAGACAAACAATGTCAGACATTGTTTTATGACAGAAAAAAACGTATGTCCTAAGAATTATGTCATCTGCGTGTAAAATTTAAACATTTACGACAGACATAATGTCTGTCATAAAATTATGTCATCCTTTATGAAAATTCATGACATACATATTTGTATGTCTTGTATGTCATATGTACATGTCATGAAATCAAAATAAACAAAAACACGGGGTACATATTCTAAATGTCTGTCATCTTAAATTTTTTTATGTCGTTTTATTTTTTTCCTCTTTCCCTCTATTTTCCCCATTTCCCTGTGATGCATCCCGTTTTCGTCGACGCTAGCTGAAGTATCCCATTGCTCGACCACAGGCGATTTGTAACAACAAAGGATCAAACCTCCACTGTGCCGTCACCTTCGACAACATCCACCACTTTAGAGCCATATATGCAGAATCGATTGCATAATTGAAAATCATTGATGGCGTATTTATTGGAGATAAAATTAAACTGATTGACAAATTGCCTAAAATAATGGAATATGATTGATAAATTTCCATAAAATCAACGATGATGAATTCTACCGAAAGAGCTCTAATTTGAGTGGGATAATAAGGTCGAGGTTGAATCAGATATGAGATAACCAAATCGAAAATACCACTTGTCCGCAACAAAACTCGAAAATAGCAAATCCATTACTTAATATATGAACCAGAGATGAGAGAACATAATCAATTACACTCATTTACTTGGTGCCGTTTAGTGGAGACGGGACAATAGAGATACAAATCACGATGCTAAAATTTAAACAGGGGGTTTGAAATTTGGGATATATTCCGATGCTGAAATTGAAAAACACGTTTACACGGTATAATTTTTTTCATTTCAAACGGAATGGTAACGCAAAACCCTAAAACATGGGTTAGTTTGAGAGAAATATGCATAAAATTAAATCAAATAAGTTGTTTGTGAAATTTAACTTTCCTTTGGGGTGAAAACAGAGGTGAACGTGCTCGTGAAAAAGACGCAGAAGCACAAATCTGGTACATACCCCAAGAGAAAATCCCAAAAGCGGCAAGCAAGATGGCGACAACGCTAGTTGGAGTGCAGCAAATGACGGTGAAGAAGATCACACAGGTACTTTGACTGCAGTAAAGAAGTAGGAGAATAATAGTTGTGTTCGTACATTTTCAAATGGAGTGAGATGCTTGTTGTAGTGGAGAAGCGACCACAGTGAAGATGCGATGGCGGTGACAGTGTTTTGATGTGCCTTTAGCTACAGGGAAGGTGCGATGGCGGTGACAGTGTAGCAGTACCGGTGGTGGTCTAGGGATATGGAGATGGTGCGATGGTGGCGATCCAGGTCGTATAGGTACCAGTTGGTATGCTTGAATGAATAATAGGGTTTTTCTAAAGAAGGTGAGAGATGGGCTGTAAAGAGGAAGAGAGAAATTTTTGGAAATGATATATGCATGCCTTCTTTACCATCGATCCTGTTCCTTGATTAGACGTTACGAACATTAAAAAGGAGCATTACGAACGAGTGAGGTTGAAGAGCGGGAAAATAAGCCTGAGGGTTATTAAAAAGTGACACGTGGCATACACAATAGTGCTTTATTAGAATACTAGGTTAATACCCGTGTATTACACGGGTTAGTTAGAAAAACATATTAAATAAGAAACATTTAAGGATAAATGGAAAAATAAGTTTTTTAATTGTCTACCGTGCACGAATCACTAACTTAGCATTGTCATAAAAAGAACTTTCATTTCCTAATATATAAATAGCTCTTATTGTCCGTAAAGAGGTTTCTAATACGACCTTACTTGAAAATCGTATACAAATGTCAATATTTATTTTCAACGACTTGTTTTTGTCTTATGTCAAAGTTTCATATGTCCATAAACGATATACTTACATTATAAATAATTTTTAAAATCGCTAATAACATGGGTGTACTCTATATAAAATTGCACATTTTGATTTGTATGTGAAAGAAATGAGATTGCTCAAACTCAATTATCTTTTGTCATTCAAACAAATTATGAAAATATAATTAGATATTGATGAAATATTCTATAATATTTCTCACAATAATATAAATTGTATAAAAAATCTACAAAAACTAAGACAATTAATTGTTATAATTTTATAAAATATAGACATCTCAAAATATGATATAGCCAACGGTTTAACACATATAATGGATAAACATCTCAAAATTTGGCATACATTTCAAATGAGGCATCTGGTCAAGCATCTTTAGCATCAACCACCCCACCCCACACCTATACATATATCTTTTGGAGAAATTTAGCATACATAATTGTTACAAATCTGTAAGGAACACAATTAAAATGGTTCAGTTAACTTCCATGACTAATAACTTCAAATTTGATAAAGATTGCAAAATGAAATCCAACACCAAAAATTTCTCCTTTAAAAAGAGATATTACCCTGTAACATTCACTTGACTTGATAGAACTCTAAAAATGAAGCATACCGATTCTTAATAGTTCCGAGATTGAAAGTTAGTTAGTTTCACTAAAAAGCCAAAGTCTTATCAAATCATGTCATTTGACTTCTAGGGTCAAACGTATGACTTCAACCAATTTAAGAATATCAAAACATTATAATCAAATCTAAAACCAAAATTTTATCGATTAAAATATACAAAATTCTACACAAAAAAGTGGAAGAATTCGATTTTGAAACTAAAAATTTTGTTTTACTCAAATGTCAAAGTTTGGACAGGAAACTTGAGAAACCAAAAAGAGCTAAAAAAGCTTAATATCACCAAAACAGGATATTTACACTTGCAAAACCCAATAAGAGCTACCAGAAACATAAGGGTAGCGATATTATTAAAAGAAGCTGATGTCCCTTGTGTACTTGTACAGAGTTCAAAAGATATTGTATTTATTTATGTTTGTTTGGATGTATCCTCCAACTTTATTTAGCATTTTATCGACATTGTTAATGTTCTTAATATTCCAAGGTTAAGATTACTTGATCTATGATCTATATGATCCCATTACTGTAGCAAAAGTATCTAATGCATTATTGAGTATAATCATGGTGCATTTGTTTACAGGACCTGGAATATTTGTAGTCATGGTACGACATCCAGCACAATCTAACCCATTAGCAGATCAATAATACTATATGAGTACCTTCTCATGTTAAAAATATCAAAAGCTACATCATTACATTTTAATTTAACCAAAAAAGATAGGATACTAAAGGCTGCAATCTCTATAAAAGCATTTCATTTTAGCAATAAACACGATCAAATTGCAATCACTATCAATTTTTAACAAATAATCTTACATGATAATTCGCAGGATGGTCCAATTGTGTGTTTGATCGATCACTTTCATGTTTGGATTAAATTTCACCATATAAGCATCGACATGTCGCTTGTACATCATAAAACATACATCGGAAGTAAATTATTCAAAATAATTACTTTTGAGTCATTTTAACAAACAACTTACTTGCTTACCAGAATAAGTAGTGCACCTTTTTCTCAAGATAACTTGAATCCATGTCAAGTCCTAGTTATTGGCTTGTCAATTTTATTTGCTTAATCGACAGAGAAATAACATTATCCAGTGAAGGATCGTCTATCACACGCAAGCATTAAGCAAACGAATTAATTTCAAACAATTACATGGAAAGAGATGAAAAAGGGACCTGTCAGCCTTGGAAATATAAAACGATACAAATGAACTTATGCAAAATCTAGTTATTGGGTTTGCAAGAACCCTAGATTTAATTGAGATGGAGAAAGAAAGCTAACGATAGAGATGAGGCAGAAAGAGTCCCTGTTGCGCATATCAAAATCAGCTTGTTGTTGTACATCACCTCGCTTCTCTTCATTCTCTCCCCCTCTCTCTTGATTTTCATGGTATAATATCATCATGATTCTGAATGCTCTGTTTATATATAATGATTCTGAATGCTCAATTTCTCAAAAAAATTAGTCCTAGAAATGCTCTGGTTATATATAATGATTCCAAATGCTCAATTTTATCAAAAAAAAATTAGTCCTAGAAATCATGATGATATTATGCCATGAAAATCAAGAGAGAGAGAGAGAGAGAATGAAGAGAAGCGAGGTGATGTACTACAGCAAGTCGATTTTGATATACGCAACATGACATCAAATCCCAACTATACCAGCAAGTTGTTTGTATAGTAATTCGTATCTTAAACCTAATATACGTAAACCATATTAGTAAAATGTCTCCATGCCTGTCCAATAGATTTGGTGCCTGTTATCACAATGTAATTTAAACCTAATATGAAGGAAAGTGCTTCATATCACAGCATAGAGTAGGATTTAGAAACCATAAGTGAAACAACTTAATGGATATCAATTTGGAAACCTAAAGGACTAAATCGAAATTGAGTTTAGAGAGTTCCAAAAAGGGCGATCAATTTGAAGGGGTATGGAACCACTTGGATCAAATTACACGAAAAACTTTTCTAACTCTTTAACAACCTTTTCTAATTCTTTAACAACCATCTATTGAGCTTTTGATGATAATATGATCCAATTATTCATTTACTTGTCTATATGAAGTTTAAGTCTCCAGAGATCACCAACATTATGAAGGATTTTGACGAACCTGGATCTTGCTCTTACTGGTCTATTTCTTGGTGGGGAAAAGTACATGGTAATCCAAGGTGAACCTGGTGCTGGGATTCGTGGAAAAAAGGTAATATGTGATCTCTGTTAGTTGTTTTTGGTAGTTTTATGAACAACAGTTTTTCTACGATTACTATGATCCTTTATAACATCAAATCTCAATAATTTCCAATCAAGTTACACGAAAACCAGATCAAATTTCACAAATTTATGAAATATAGAAGCAGACCTGTTCCATGGTGATTTGTGCAGTGGCCATGAATTGGTTTGCAATCCCTAACTTGCGGTGTGTACGAACAATTACTATGGAAAAGCGGTGGTGTTAGGGTTATTCGAGAAACGAACACTATCATAATATTCAATTGTAGTTATTAATTTGCAGAATCAAATCCCTGATTTTTCTCTCTTCGGTAGAAATTAACGGAATGGATTGAGATTGAGTTGATATAATGGAATTAAACTCTTTATTTATTGTAACAATTTCCTGAATTAATGCTCAATACATAAGAAAATGCCATATGACATTCTTATACTTACCGGTTCAGTTCAGAATTTCTTCTCAAAACTTCAACTCAAACTAACCTTTGTAAAATATGACGGAAAATAAAAACAGAGTTGAACCTTTCATATTACCACTTCATCATTGCCGGAGACGGTGCTAGAAATTCATTACTCTACGTTGTCACCAGAGACGGTAGTGGGGTAATCAATGGTAGTGAAGGATCGGATTTATGATGGAATAATATAAATTAAGAGAACATCTGGTGGAATTCAAATTTCAAAATTTGAATCATTATAGCAAAGTTGGAAAGAATTGTGCGAGATTGGGGGAAATCACACAATTTACGGCGTGTGATTTGGAGAAGGTATCGTGTTTTGCCGTTTTTATTAAGAGCAAAACAATAAGCGGGAAAACTAAGAAGAAGCATTCTCATAAGTTGCCACGTGTTATATAAGTAGTCTAAAAATTTGACATGTGGCATATTTTGGATTGCTTTATTAGTATGTATAGATAATCACGGGTTGACAACTTAAAATGTACTCAATAAATAATTTAATTTAATTATATAAAGCATTTTGCATTTTATATATAATCGATGAAATTAAAAGTACACGAAAAAATTATAGCATAAAAAAGTTGTAATACTTAGACCCTTTTAAAAGCCTAATTACAAAAGGATATAACCTTTAACGTCTAAATTATTAACTTCACACCCGAAAATAATACTAAACACCCTTTTGTAGCCTAAAGTCCATAAATTTGCTTTAGTAACTTTGATTGCGGTCCAAATATATGAGCATGTTCTTACATTTGTTTTAGTTTTTTTTTTTCTTTCAAATGTTGATAACCACCCCTTGACATTTAGTAACTCTAGTTGTTATCTAAAAGTTGATAAAACTTTTTGAGCCACAAAAATAGCATTCTTTTGATTAGTGAACCTTGACGTTCCATTAACATCTGATATTGACAAATTTGAAAACGAAATATTATTGATTCCATTATATTCTTCTTCTCCAATAACATTGAAATCAGGAGTTATGTGATCATGTAATTTGAAGCTGAAAAAACGTATTTGTAATATGCATCCTAGTCACATATTCAGAATACACTTTTCAATAAAAAATTATAAGAAAAAAATCACAATAATAATCCATAAAAAGAAACCTGAAGAGATTGTTGAAAAAGATTCATAGAAACCTTAAAGATGACTTTTTTTATCAGTTCTGCTCTAAAGAAAGCTCAAATAATCACACTCAAAAAAATGGAACCGTTAATCACGTAAACTGTCCACAGTTTAGGAAATTGTGTATTGAATATTAACCGCAAACAAATAATCTAAAACTATTTACGGAATCCTAATCATAACAGAAATGCAAAATTAACCACACTTTTTGCACATTGTTGATCGATAAAGTCAATTCATACATAAATCAAAAAGTATATTTCATATATCAAATCACAAGTTAAAATTTCCAAAACACAAGTTCGAATTTTAGGAAAAGAAAGAAAAACAAAACCTTTGGAGGAACAGATGGTTAGAAAGAATTCAGTGCGATGTTTGGAGGTAAACGCGACTCTGGGAAGCTGAAAACACTTGGGTATGTGATCAATTTATCGAGTTGTGTCCGTCTTTTTCTTTTTGTGATACATCTTGGCCTCCATTTCATTGAATAATATTTGAAAAGGAAATCAAGATATTTACCGTATAACCTTTTGAAGATCTTCGATCAAGATCCAGTTCCTACAATAGCGAGGATGTGTTCATCGGATCCAGACCTACAAACAACAATCGATGTATGTGTGTCAATGAGCAAAACCAGAAAGCGATAAAAGAGTGGTGCTGTCGTGAGAGACACAGGGAAAGAGAGAAAGATGGTCGGTCGTGATGGCAGTGTTGGAAGTTGCTGGTGGCAATTGCAAATAATGGTGGTGAAAGTGGTGGTCGTGGCAGCACAACGTAGCGATGGTGGCAACGGTTAGCTTTGCAAATAATGGTGGTGAAAGTGGTGGTCGTGGCAGCACAACGTAGCGATGGTGGTAACGGTTAGCTTAGGGTTTTTAGAGAGCGAAGGCGTTGTAGAGGAGAATCCATATGAAAACAAAATCGATTAATTGGAGAAGATATAAATTGACGATTAACCTTGTAATAGATGGAATGATTGAAGCGTTTGCCTAAATTAAAATATGGAATTGATATCAATGGCATAAAATCAGGAATATCTATCTCTTTTAATAAATCCCTGATTTCTCGTTCTCTTCGGTAGAAAGCATATCATTCCAAAGTTGTTCAATAAAATCAAAGAGCGGGAAAAACAGAAATAGGGTGCTAGAAAATGGACACGTGGCAAAATTGAAGTACAAGAAAAGGACATGTGGCAGTTTAGGTCTCTTTTATATATATATATATATATATATATATATATATATATATATATATATATATATATATATATATATATATATATATATATATATATATATATATATATATATATATATATATATATATATATATATATATATATATATATATATATATGTAGGTTCATATGTGGAGACTAAATATTGTGTGAGTGTGTGAGACAATATCAGCCAATCATTTATAAGGGTATAATAGTAAATTAATATAAATATTAATTAAGTAAATTTTAATTATATCCATTAATTTAGGAAACTTTCCCTAATTATCTCCTAGGTTTGTTTTTTTTCTCTCTCTTAATTCTCTTCTTATACGGATGCCTTCCTCCATTGCCTCCCTATACCACCGATGAGTATGCTTTTGCAATCAAAGGGTCTAACTTCGGAACCCTAATCATGATTGTCGTCTCCCCTTCTTCCAGAATCTTGAATCCCGACCAAAAATGGGCTCTGTTTCACAAAAAATCGGTGACGGAACAACAATGTTCAAGAGCGCCACACGACTCCAGAAACGAGGACACACTAAACCGCTTGCACTCCTAGTCCTTGTCGCTGTCGATTAGCAGTAGCAACGTCGCCGAAAAGTCGCCTACAACCATAGCTTAGCAGCCTGTCGCTGTCGATTTCTTTGCTCCAATGGCAATTGATGTTGCTGCCTCTTTGAATCTTAATCTGATGAAAATCGCAAACCACAGAGGCCTTCCTCCGCCTCCCCTTTTACTGTCGGCGCACCGCTCTACAGCCGCCGCCAATCGCCTCCGTCGGCGGCTTGACGCCGTCTCTTTTTCCTCCAGCAGCGGGAGTCGCTGCTGCTGAAGCTCCTCCCAATCTTCTTTCTGCTTGGAATCACACCCAGGTCCACATGTTTCCTCACTCTCGATCACGAAATCACACAATATTTTTTATTGCGATGGTAGTCCTTTTGAATGTGTTTTTCCACCAATTGTGCCTCCATCTTTTTATATGTATGTGTGCAATACGGTAAGCAAAAGTTCACATGGGTATTATTGGTTTGATAGCCATTTAGGATGATAAGTGTTGCAGGGGTGAGAAAAATTACGGACTAAAGAAATCGATGGTGAAGGTGTGTGTGATTTTGTTCTTTTCGTGCTCCACCCACATCTAAAAGGGTTTTTTTTATTGCTTTTTGCTAATATAGATGAATTTCCTTTTTATGGATGTTGTTTTGTATTCTGCAGGGGAGAACGATAAGAAGACAAATGCAGTTAGTATTGAAGAAGCATAATTATGGATTGGTGTTCGGTTTTCTTTTGCAGTCATACATACATATTCTTTAAGAATATTTGCAGACATCCTAATATATTTTCTTCTTTCACACATTCTTTAAGAATGTTATGTATATTCTTTAAGAATTTTTTATATAATATTGTGTTTTAGTAAAGAATGTTATATAGTATAGAATGTTGTGTATTTTCTTATTCTTTAAGAATTATCCTTTAAGAATATCAGTTTTGCACTTGTAATTCATTTATAATTTTTTGAGAATGAAAATTGTAATAATGGAATTTGAATTTTATCGTTAAAAAGAGTTCAAATTCATGTATAATTCTTCAAGAATAAAAATGGTAATAATAAAACTCGAATTTTATCAATGAAAATAGTTCAAACTAATATCCAGGAAAATAGACAACAAATATGAATTTCAAAAACGTAAATTTTAAATTTTAAATTTTAATTTTTGATTACAAAATTTCCCTGAAATTTGGTTTATATATCCTAAAATTCCGAAATTTCCTTATATAGTTTTCAACAAAATGTCCAATTTACCCTTTTTGATTTAATTTAATTAAAAATAATTATTTTTTTTCAATTAATTACGATTATGTCATCATCATCTTAACCATTCATTTTTTTCATCTAATGGTTGATATTGTCTCACACATTCACACAATATTTATGTTCCACATTTGATCCTAACTCTATATATATATATATATATATATATATATATATATATATATATATATATATATATATATATATATATATATATATATATATATACATATATATATATATATATATATATATATATATATATATATATATATATATATATATATATATACATATATATATATATATATATATATATATATATATATATATATACTCTATATATATATATATATATATATATATATATATATATATATATATATATATATATATATATATATATATATATGGTCGAGTTATAGGGTAAACCTAAAAAAGTTAGAAAACCTAGGAACTTTTTTTCTATACAATATTTTTCAAAAAAAATTGCACCCAATTTTTTTTTAAATGCTACGACTAAGAGATTTTAAAAAAAATTAAAAAAATAGTTTATTTATATTTATATGCATATACTTATAAAATTCAATGTATGCATATATGCGTATATAAATATTTTTTTTCATAGTGACGTATATAAAACGTCTAAAACTTTTAAAAAAAATTTCAAAAAAAATCATTTTTTTCATATGTATATGACTGTCCATATGCATACGTATATGCATACATGCATATATAGTTTTTTTTTTTCAATTTTTTTCAATGTGACGTATATAGAACGTCTAATAGATTTAAAAAAATTACAATTTAAATATGCATATGAAAATGCATATGCATATGAAAAAAATGATTTTTTTGAATTTTTTTAAATCTTCTATTTGCGTGGTATAAAAAATTTGGGTATATATATTTGTTTTATAAATATTGTATAGAAAAAAATTTCATAAAATGGGTTTTTAGGTTTCTAAGCTCTTTTAGTTCTCAATTGAACATTACACTATATATATATATATATATATATATATATATATATATATATATATATATATATATATATATATATATATATATATATATATATATATATATATATATATATATAGAAGTTCAAATGAAACCATGTAACTTTTGTGAGACGAGGAGACGCAATTCTAGCCACTCATTTTGGAGATCAAAAAAAATTTAATAGGCTAAAAAAATGTGAATTTTTAAAAAAAATAATTTAATAAGCTAAAAAAATTTAATAGGCTAAAAAAATTTAATAGACTAAAATAATCGAAATAAAACCTGGAAAAATCGAAAAAATATTCGAGTGAAATGTTGTTGGATGTCTAATATTCTAATAGAATATTACACAGAATAGTGTAATATTCTTCTGGAATATGAAAAAAAACGTTAATACAATGTCACCAGATCAAGGAAAGGCCAAATCTGCACAGAACTTTACACAAAATAGTGTAATATTTTAATAGAATATTACAATATATATATATATATATATATATATATATATATATATATATATATATATATATATATATATATATATATATATATATATATATATATATATATATATATATACTAGCAGCGTACCCGCACGATGCGGCGGTGACGAATCCAAGGTGCGGTGAATAGTTTCTGTCATGGAATTCGGCCGACGACAAATATTTCCTTTCAGCAAATACTCCGACCACGTGCGATGCGACAGTAACGATAATTCGTTTTGATGTATTGTTTCCAAGCGGCAATTTGTTTATTTAACGAATAGATTTCGTTCAGTAAATTATTTCCTTTCTGTTAATGACTTAATGCTTAAGTTTTTGTTTATACGGTTGTTGGGGTTTCGGTTCACAATGACGCGCATCCGGCAATCGGGAAAATTTTTATAAATAGATTGAATAATTTAAATTTGATATATTTTACTATTGTTTTAAAATTGGCTTATAACATACGATTTTAAAAAAAAATATTTAATAACAAATTATATTAAGAATTAACAAAATATTATTAATGTTCATTTTATTTATAATATTCATTGTTTTTAAAAAATTAAAATCCAAAAGTTTTGTTTAAACCTTTTTGGTCAACTCAATATATATTTATCTATTTGTTTCTATATAATCAATAAATATTAAAAATTAAAATCGTTACAATAATATAATACACGCAATTGACTAATTTAAATTTGATATATTTTACTATTGTTTTAAAATTGGCTTATAACATACGATTTTAAAAAATTTTATTTAATAACAAATTATATTAAGAATTAACAAAATATTATTAATGTTCATTTTATTTATAATATTCATTGTGTTTAAAAAATTAAAATCCAAAAGTTTTGTTTAAACCTTTTTGGTCAACTCAATATATATTTATCTACTTGTTTCTATATAATCAATAAATATTAAAAATGAAAATCGTTACAATAATATAATACACGCAATTGACTAATTTAAATTTAATATATTTTACTATTGTTTTAAAATTGGCTTATAACATACGATTTTAAAAAAAAAATTATTTAATAACAAATTATATTAAGAATTAACAAAATATTATTAATGTTCATTTTATTTATAATATTCATTGTGTTTAAAAAATTAAAATCCAAAAGTTTTGTTTAAACCTTTTTGGTCAACTCAATATATATTTATCTACTTGTTTCTATATAATCAATAAATATTAAAAATGAAAATCGTTACAATAATATAATACACGCAATTGACTAATTTAAATTTGATATATTTTACTATTGTTTTAAAATTGGCTTATAACATACGATTTTAAAAAATTTTATTTAATAACAAATTATATTAAGAATTAACAAAATATTATTAATGGTCATTTTATTTATAATATTCATTGTGTTTAAAAAATTAAAATCCAAAAGTTTTGTTTAAACCTTTTTGGTCAACTCAATATATATTTATCTACTTGTTTCTATATAATCAATAAATATTAAAAATGAAAATCGTTACAATAATATAATACACGCAATGCTTCAATAATTTGTTTCATCACATCGAATACTTTCTTTCAAACAATTAGGTTCGTCGGTTAGGTTTCTTTGGGATTACTACAGATAATTCCATTTCATTTATTAGTTTCCTATCTGAAACATGACATGGGGTGATGGAGTTAAGTAGGTATTTTGATTATTAGTTTCCTTTCAACGATCAATTGTTAGTTTTCTTTTGGTTGGAAATTTCTTTCAACAATTAGTGTCCTTTAAGAAATATGCCATATTACAAGAATACATGTCAATGATTAATTTTATTTCACAAAATGAAATATTTAATAATGGGTTTTTAAGGGTGCGTTTAGTTGCGGAAAACTGCTCTGTTTTCCAGAAAACTTTTCCAAGAAAAATGAGAAATCGGAAAACGCGTTTAGTTCGTCAAATTTTCCAAAGTTTTCCAAGAAAATGAAAATTTTTTATTTTCCAAAAATTACAAAGAATTTGGAAAATTTTGGAAAACCCAAATTGATTGTTTTCTAAATTTTTCTATTTCCAAAATTTTTCTAAAATATACAAAAACACACACACACACACACACACACACACTCATTCTCACCTACACCCCTAAAATTACATCTACACCCACCCCCACCCCACCACTCTACCCACCCTACCCACCCTACCCTACCACCACGCACCCCCACCCCACCTACCACCACCCACCCCCACCCACCCACCTCCACCCACACCCACCCCACCCAACCCATCTCCACCTACCCCCCACCACCCCCACCCCACCCCACCCAACCTTCACCCACCTCCACCTCCTACCTCCACCCCACCCACCCACCACCCACCCTACCCAACCCTCACCCACCACCACCCACCCGCACCTCACTCCACCTCCACCTCCTACCCCCACCCCACCCACCCACCTCCACCTACCCCACCTACCACCCACCCTACCCAACCCTCACCCACCACCACCCACCCCAACCTCACTCCACCTCCACCTCCTACACCCACCCCACCCACCTACTTCCACCTACCCCCACCACCCACCCTACCCAACCCTCACCCACCTCCCCCACCTCACTCCACCACCACCACCACCTCCACCTACCCCCCATCCCACCCACCTCCACCCAACCCTCACCCACCAACCACCCACCCCCACCTCACTCCACCTCCACCTCCACCTCCACCTCCACCTACCCCCACCTCCATACACCCACCCTACCCACTTACCCGCACAACCCCAAATCAAAAATTGGAAAATGAAAATTGATAGAAAATAGATATCTAAACACGTTTTCTGTTTTTCTAAAATAAAAAATGAAAACGGAATCGGTTTTATCTAAACGCGTTTTCTAAATTTTCAATAGAAAACCGAAAATGAAAACTCATTTCGTTTTTCTGAAAATGAAAAATAGAAAACGGAAAACAGTTTTCCGCAACTAAACGCACCCTAAATAATTGTTGCATTCTTACCGAGATTGGTTTATGAATAATGCATGGGCTGGATTTTTTTTAATCCTTTCAGTTTGTTCGAGCTTAGTGCAAAAGCAAAAGTACAAAATGTAGAATAAAATCACTCACAAGTCACATGTGCATACCCACATGTTTATTGAATAGATAAATAAACATAATTGTATCTCTAATAAGACGTATGCTATTGATGATTAATAAAAACTAGTTGAGGCTTCGTGCTACGCACGTGCGGCTTGGGACCTCTATAAAGTAATTTTTTTATTTTACGTATACATACCTGTATGTGCATCATAATGAAATAACATCTACAGGAGCTAAAATGTCACCCTGTTGGCGGGTTAGTGGGGGTCCTCGGCTAAGATGGAATCTTCACCTTAGCTATCTTATAGCAGACATCATCATACGTCTTAATCTCTGTCTAAGTGTGCCCAGAAAAAGATTATATCTCCTTAATGTTTCTGTTGTACTGTTCCTTCTAGAACCCTTTCGGCTTTTGAGGACAAAGATACTTTAAACAAATAATTGGAAATTATTTGGTCAGCGGAATTTGAAGGAATCTGACAGAATTGAATTCGGTCCATTTGGCAACCAGATACACAACAGAATGGAATCTCAAATTCCAATTCTGTTGGACACACTAAAACCCCACAACAATTTGTATAACCTACCTTCCTTGCAGCAGCACGCCATGATTGAAATCCAATCCAAGGTCGTTTATGAACATTATCCACCCTATTTGCAATTGAAAACATGCCACCCATCTCAAGTAAAATATCTCGATAATAACTCTCATTCAAAATAGAAAGCCTCCCAACTGCATCCACATCATCCGATCTCAATCTTCGAGATTTTGTAGACTGAACAATTACAAAACAAAAACCATAAATAGATCATAAAATAAAATCCAAATAAAGGGAAAAGGCTCTTAATAAATAACTTACTACACTTAGCCCACGGTACAAAGAACCATGGTGCAAAAAAGGCCAAGCCCCGACTCCATTGTAGATCTCATATATGCATAAAGGTTGACCGGTCCTCTCTAACTCCCTTTCATCCCTTTCATTTGCTTTAGATTTTAATCTTTCTGCTTTTTTAGCATCGCGCTATAATCCTCCCATACACCATAGCTTTTATCTGTTTCTCCCTCAATCTACATGAAAATAAAAGAGACACCTTGTTTAGATATAAAAGAAAATAAGTGGCTGTTTCTTTTTTACTTAATGGGCTTAATGGATTAAGCCCTTAATCTGGACAAATTATACGATGTTTCTTTTTGACTTAATCTGACCTCACGGGTTAATCGAAATAACTTGGCTTAATATAATTGATAAACGTTGTGAGAAATGTTTGTTGGAATGCAAGGTGAAAATGGTCATTTAGTCAAATTCGCACGATTTATTCGGTCTAGAAAAGAAACAAAACAGACCTTATGTAAAATACCACTTTATCTAGACAGAGATCATGCCATTCAACCATTTTAACAATAGAGGACTTAATGAGAAAAAACGAAATTATGTTTTTAAATAAGGGGCGTACCTCTTCCAATTCTAGTCTTTCAACTTCTTCTGAACTATCGATTTCACTTAAAACAACCCAGTGAAGTTCAATTGGAATATCTTCTACCATTATCTCGGGTTCATTCTGTGAGTTTCTTGAATCCATTACTAAAGTCATGTATTCCTCAATGTCATAAACTACACCTGTACTTGTTGTATCATTTTTTATATAATATGCAACGTTATCTGTTTCTCCAGAGAACCAAATCCCATTCCCATTCTCCTGGTAATTGGGAAATAGAAACTGGCAACATGGAATCTGATGGATGTATAAGAACATTGTTGAGAAGTTTTATATAACCTGAAACACATTCAAAACAATAAGAAGCTTGAACGATTAAATCCACTATCCGTGAAAACTTTTGTTATCTTATCCACATAATTAAATACACTAAAACTTCGGACATATATTCTCAAAAGAAACAATGTGAAGAAGCAATTATGCTAGACAAAAAGTGAAGCCCTAACAAATCACTGAGTATATATTCACAAAACCCCACTGTATTTATCTTTCGCAAATTCTACCCGAATAATCCTACCCATTAATTCCTAAATTAACGTAATTAGGTTACAAAACTGATAATTCAGATACATTTCGGTATTAATTGGAATCTGCGGGAAGAATCTAGAATTCGATTGTCCTTAGTTTCTTCAGGGGAGAACGATCTTCCGGTAGCGGAATGTTAGGGTTCCGTTTTTTAAAGCAATCAGAAACGGTCCCTGCTCTTACAATTCCAACAACACCTAAAATCATAAATTAGATCAAATACAATACTATGATTTGCCTAACATCAACTGTGAAAAATAAAAATTACCTTCATCACTCACTCAATCAAACGATCAAACAGGTGGTGGGCATACGAAAATCCAACAACAACTGCAAAAGGTATGAAGTCGATGCAATTGAAGGACTACGAAGGCATGAATTCAATGAAAACCAAACCGGGAAAGAAGAAAACGAACAGAAATTTTTTACTCAGATGCTATTTTTTTATTAATTAGAGGCTATTATACCTCTTTGTGTGAAAACCATCATCATCTCCGTGGGTTTCTTCGAATTTGGAACCTGTAACCCTAATCGACCACATCATCAAATCCTAATACACCACTGCATGTCTCCGGCCTATGCATAACTTCGCTCCATTGATGAACACAAAACCTCTATCCCAATTTTGTCTGTCAATCAAACGGAGAAAGAAATTAGAGAAGAAATCGAGAAAGAAAGAAACGGAAGAAATTCATGGAGATAGAAATCAATTTGTTGAAGAACGAAACAGGATAAGAAGGAACAACGAAGCAGGAGAAGAAAGAAGGGGAAGAAAGACACCTGTGTAACAGATGGCAATAGGAGATCGGAAGAAAAGAGGCACCCCGCTAAAAATTCTGAAACCCCCCCACCCCCCACAATTCCTTCTAGAAAACATTGTGTTTTAATATATATACTAATGAATTGTTTTTTAAAACAAATCTCCATACAGGCATACCTGCAAACCAACTTTTTGGTTCTATAGCTACAAACTAGAGCGCCATGTGATCTTTAAAGATGTAAAAAGTCTATAAAGTACAGGGTTAAGTTTGTAATTTACACAACGTAATATTTAACCTTACGACATTTGTAGTAACCCTAAACCTTATATGGTTTTCTCTTCTACTAACCATACCCGCCTCCATTTTTTACTTCATCCGTCTCCGGACCGTCGGTTCCATCCACACCTCCTACCAGCGATGATATTACACCTCTGACCAGTGCCTTCTCCTTCCATTACAACACTACAAGTAGGCAGCACGAATCCGAGCACTCCGGCAACACGAATCCGATCCGACGGAAGCCTTCTTCTCCGGATTAGTTAGTGATTTGTTCTCCGGATTAGTTACTGATTTCTTCTCCGGAAGCCTTCTTCTCCGGATTAGTTACTGATTCTAAAATTTAGGTTTATTTCTCTATCCTGACCCTTCATCATGCATCAAGTTTTGGTTCTATTTGGTTTGTAGGCAAAATTCGACAACACACAACACGGATTAGATCTATACACTGCTAGAGTTTGGGATTCTCGACCATTACCGATTCAAACCATCCACAGTTCAAGAGTTTTTTTACTATTAATAATTAACAATTTTATGAAATTGATTTTGAAATTTTACAGAAATTAGTGAAGCTAGGCTAATCGGTTTGTGATATTGCTTTTGAAATTGTTTCTATTTTTGCTTATCAGTGAAGCGTATATGGCCATCTTGAATTTTACTTATCAGTTTTCTGATTTTGCTATTTAATTTAAAGTATCTGATTTATCTTCAACTTTAGTAAGAGATTTTCTGCTTTTGCTACTGAAATTGTTCTACTGCAGTTTTCTCTGACATTTCTTTTCAATTTGTTTTAGTTTTCATATGGTCTAAGAGTTATAAATCAGAAATTTGTTCTTTGCTTCTGAAATTGTTTCATAGCCGTATCCGGGTATTGTTCTGAGACCTACACACTCCCATATGTTGTGCTGATATTGTTTTAGTAAAATAAATTTTGATTTTGTTTTAGTTGAATATGTATTTCTCGAAAAATAATTATGCCGTTTAGATTTGTTTGATGTGTGTATGCTTGTTTATCATAGGAAAATCAAGATACTTGTGGTCTTTATTGCTCAATTTAAGATAAATGAGATATATTGTAAAGTCCAAATATTTAAAAAATTACAAAACCCAAAACTCTTGGAAATTTCAAACTCATATTTTTTCAAAAGCAGCAAAGTAAAAAGGTACTATTTTCATTTTCTGTGTCTTTTTTTGTTGAAAGGCACCTATTTTCTTTCTGTAAATGAGAAAAGACACCAATAATCACAAAAATGAAATTTGAAATACGAATTCAGTTTTTCTATTGATAACAGATCCAGGTTCTGATATTTAGCCTCCTCCCGATTAGTTGGTGATATGTACTCACGGCAATGGAATGCTATATTAGCATTCCATTGCCGTGAGTACATATCACCAACTAATCGGGAGGAGGCTAAATATCAGAACCTGGATCTGTTATCAATAGAAAAACTGACAAGAAACAAAATATCAGAACAGTCAAAATACATAAAAATCAAAACTGAAAATAAAAATCAAAATCAAGGATATTGAAAGGTTAAATCGGAAATACAATCTAAAAATCAGATCTATCAAATCTAGAAAACAATTATCGGAAACCTGATAAAACCAAATTCAGAATCAAGAAATTATTTTCATATACACTAGGAATGGAACCGGATCGACGGGTTGTTTGAAACGATTCTGAACACCTACTGCAGTGGATCGGGGAGCAAAGCAATGGAGGCGGCGATTATCACCTCAAGGTGGTGGCGATTTTGTGGATGGAGGCTGCGGTTTGATCGGAGGACTATGGAGACGGGAGGAGAAGGTGGCGTCGATCATCGGAGGACCATAGAGACGCGAATCTTGGCAGATCGGAAGAGATGGTAGAATGGGTTAAGACGGAGGTCGACTGGTTGCAGCGGAATCCCTCCAGTCGAGTGTAGATTCAACAATAGTTCACCTGGTCGGAGGGGAGGTCGACGGGACTTCACCTGGTCGGAGGGGAGGTCGACTGGATCGGCAGCAGATCGGAAGAGATGGGTTAGGAGGAATTAGAAGGGAGCCGAAGAAGGTGGAATGAAGGAGGCGAAATGAAGGAGTACCCGGCTCCTAACAAAATACCTTTTAATTATGATTCTTTTGTCATAGAAAATGGTAAAAGTAATACTTAAAGTTAGCAAAAATACTTTTACTTTTCTTGTAATACAATAAGTCATACTACACGACACAAGAACTTATAATCTATAGCTTTAAAAATACTTTTCATAGTTCAACCAAAGCAAAAAGAAAAAGCAGGATGGTGGAGATGCTCAATGTCCCTTAAGAGTTATCACAATTGTATTAGTCAGTTGGAAAAAATTGTCTCACGTGAGTGTTCTTTTGACATTCAATTTGGCAAAAAAAAATTTCTTAAATGATTTAAAATAAGAAAATTTTTTATGTTAATTTTGTGAAATATAAAATCATGTATTAAATCTTAACAAACAAATGCAAGATGGACAGTGGTGGTCTATCAGGTACCGCCATATTATGCGGGTAACCAAAAAACACAAAACTAGGGACCATTATATATAATTACTCTTTAATCGTCGAAACACAAAAAAATAAAATTCGCAACACGTTTTAACCTAAAATGACAACACAATTTTATTTAGTGTCATCAACAATTATTTCTCGAAAAAAACCGAACGTCGCCGCCGCAACGCGCGGGTACGCACCTCTCCCCACCCCCCAACCAAACTGATGCCGCCGCATCGCGCGGGTCGCCTGCTAGTATATATATATATATATATATATATATATATATATATATATATATATATATATATATATATATATATATATATATATATATATATATATATATACTAGCGGCATACCCGCGCGATGCGGCGGGCTGCAATTAGTTTTTTCGCAATTACTTGTGTTTTGACGATTAGTATCTTTCGGCAGACAGCGAATCGTTAATTTCAATGAATAGCTTTTTTTCTATGATTAATATGTGTGCAATTTAGAGCACCAACTCTTTAATAAAATTGAAAATGACATGTTTTATATAAATAAGATATTGTGTGCGATTTAAAATCCATATTATTAATAGAAAGCATTCATATTATTTTGAAATAACTTTCAACTCTGTTATTAATTGTTTTATTTTTAGTTAAGTTATAAAATTTTACCCATGTGACGTCTTTGAAGTAAACAAAATAAAAAGACAAATCAATAATTCTTAGTGGATGAGTCTAGATCGTTGTTTTATAGGGTAAAAATTGTTACTTAAACTAAAGGTGCAAAATGCAACGCAAGTCGGACCACATGGGCACATGGTTACAAATGGACTAAATAGATGGCATACACGTATAGTTAGGGGTGTTCAAAAATATCCGTATCCGAATATCCGATCCGAAAATCCGAAAATCCGATGCTAAATTATCCGAAAAATCGGATATCCGAATTTTCGGATATCCGAAATTCGGATATCCGAATTTTCGGATATCCGAATTTTCGGATTCGGATTCGGATAGTGATTTTACAAAATTTCGGATATTTCGGATATCCGATATCCGAATTCGAAAAAATATATTTTCTTTTTTTATATATATTACTATGTTTCGTCAATTAATCTCATACTTTTTTTCCTTCGTTTGGTTTTGAATATCATAATGTAATATCGAATATGTTTATTTTAATATATTTATTGGATAAATGAATTTTTTAGGCTAATTTAATTAAATTTGAATTTTTTTTTATTAAAATCGGATATCCGAATTGATATCCGAATCCGTATCCGAAATTTCGGATATCCGAAATTCGGATATCCGAAATTTCGGATACGGATTCGGATATTAATATTCACTATCCGAAATTTTCGGATATCCGAAATTCGGATATCCGAATTTCCGGATATCCGAATTTGAACACCCCTACGTATAGTAATGATGTTTCAGACTTTTCGCAAATTGGATAAACCATGTAAAATCATTTGGCATTTCATCCTCCTTATATTGTTAAGGAAGACGACAGGTATTTAAGGCAATTTTAATTAATTATCTTCTTACATAGTTTGTATATTGATGACTATAAGATTCTAAAAATATCATGAAATTGTAAATTAGGGATGAAATGCAATAGATATAACTCTATACAAAATCCAAAAACGTTGATATATCATGGACTAAAAGTACAACTTGGTAATAACAAAAAAAATTTCACTATTAGTTGTTTCAATACTCCGAACAGTAGAAAAGAAAATGTTAGTACCATAACTGGCCTTCATTCTTAAAGTAAATGGTATTCCTACGACATATGTGAAGAACTTATAACTAAATCCATCACCTATAACAATGCAAAGCAGGAATACATCAAAAGGACTGTAAAAAAATTGAATAATAGAGGATACAAAATGGAAGTACAATGTTAGAACATGCTATAATTTACAAAGCACAGCACGTTAATAAGATAAAAAGAAATTACAATGACATTACAAAATGAAATAAATTGGAAGGACAATGCTATAGTATTCTTCCTCCAAGTCTTTTCCTTCACTTCATTTCCAGATACAACTACTCCATTGGGTCTCATAAGTCATAACAAAGTGTTCACAAAGCTGCAACTTCTATAGAGAAAAAGATAATGACGTTAATAAACAAAAAATAATAATAATAAAGCCAGACTTTCTACAAGCACAAATTGATTCAAAAACTTTAGCCTAAATATATATTTCCCTGCATTTTTCATTTTTGACCAAAATGCCCATTTCATCCAAAAGTATCCAGAACCACATCATTGTAACAGCAAGTATATCCCAGTTAACCCATTTAGATACAAAATCCCAGTTCTAAAAATCATAACCGCAAAGTAAATCCAAGGTAATTTAGATTTTCCAAATATCATAACAGCAAAATAAATAGTTTAAATTCCTACTCAGTTATCCCATTTTTTTATGACCAGATTACCATTTGCCTTACAAGTTAATTTAGATTTTCCAAATCCAAGTTAATTTAGATTTTCACACTCCAAAGCTCCTTTTGACACTCAACATGCATCAACTTATACAAAGACTTGTAGACATTTTGCCCCCACATGCATGCATCATCGTAAATGCCCACTGTAAGCACAAACACAAACACAGTAGACAAATTAGAATACTAATACAGAATAAGGTAGACATGAGGACTTGTGAATGTAGTAATGGTCGGCTTGCCTGTTTTTATTTTGGGTTCATTTTGCTAACCCACCATGTGGAAACATGTGGTCTCCTCTTTTTCACCTTTTGCAGTTCTAAAATGTTATGGTGATGACACATTTAAACCTGCATTCAACAGGTAAGACATGTAAGCAACAAAACAATAAAGAAAAAGAGTAATTAATCAAAAAACATGATCTGAAAAGCTTCAATCAAAAAACAATCCTCTTTTTCCCCTATTCTCTCATCGATCTGAAAAGCTTCAATCAAAAAACACATTAGCAACTTTATATGTTGGTTAGGCACCGGATCCGGTGAGTAAATCTATATATTGAAGAATCTAAAAAAAGCAACACAACTTCATGCGAATCATCAAATCATCCATCATATACTAATACATATTGAAAGCAGAAAAAGAAAAAGGGCAATTGATCACTGAACCACATTACAGGACGATTGGAGGTTTTTTTAGAGAGATACCAAAGCCGATGATGGTGTTGGACATCATTTTAGAGCGGGGAAGACGAATGAGGCGGATCTCCTGGTTTTGGGGGATTCATAGATGTTGGTGGCGGCAGACAGTGAGGTGAGTGGTGGTGATTATAGAGAGGGGGTGGTAGCCATAATCTAGTAGTGGTGGAAAAGCAACAGATTTGTTGGTGGTTCTTCCACAATATGAACGACAAAGATGGGTGAGACAGAGCATTCTTGGTTACACGCCTAAGAAATGAAAAAAACACGAAAAGCTTTGCAGAAAAACAAATATCAGAGATCAAAAAATTAAAATCATAATTCAACAATCAAAACCAAAACCAAACCGCAAAAGGATTTCCAAAAATTCGATTACCTTGTTCATCGCTAAGTTTTTTTACATTTAGGTGTGGTGGAGACTGCTACGGATCTTGAGATATGGGTTTAGGGTTTTCAAAGGGAACAACAACATTGATGCATATGAAGATGTGTGAAGATGTGTGAAGTTATTTGGGGGAGAATAACCACCCGACAAAGATGTTCCCGGGATGTGGAAGAGAGAGAGAGAGAGAGAGAGAAAAAAAAATGGTAAATTTAAGAGACGGGATGAGAGAGGCATTTGTAGCCAGCTAGGTGTATAAGAGATAGTCGCAATCACTCCGTGTAATACGGGATTTTGAAATTTCAAAATTCAAACAGCCACCAAATTTCAAACAACCGCGTAAAGTATATCAAAATTTTAAAAATCTGATTATACGTATGCATGATGTCAGCAAAGCTTTAAAAGTGGTATCTCTTAAAATTTTAAAATATTGATGCAATAAATAATTGTACATATATGTGTGTGTGTCAAACTATAGAACAGGTGATGCGGCTTAAAGTGGTTTGGCATTTTGCACAACCAATACAATGTCAATCAAGGAAAGGCCAAATCTGCACAACCTATGAATAGACCAAATGGCACATTATCAAATATACAATATAGTGCTGATGGATTTTATCTTCATCTTCTTTCTTTCTTGTTTTTGAAAAAACCTATGTGTACTTCGTATTAGAAGTCAAACTACAAGTATGCAAATGCTTCTTAATTAATAGGACATGTGGAAGCCTCCAAGTTTAGGATCTAGGATCGTGTAGCGGTAAATGTAGAGCTATTTATAATTTAATTTATTTCCTTATTAAGAAACACTATTTTATACATATACAACTATAATTGTTTTTGGAAAACCCTGTGTACTTAGAAGTCAAACTACAAGTACGCATATGGTCGTTAATTAATAGGACATGCGGAACCCTCCAAGTTTAGGAACTAGGATCGTTTAGCGGTAAATGTACAACTATTTATAATTTAAAATACATACACAACTATATATGATTGTAATTTTGGTTTGTTTGTTATGAATATATTATATTCCGAAAGAAAAAAATAAATATATTGCTATGACAAGAAAACAACATTGTTGAAAACTAAAAAGAAAACTCGACGGTTTTCTTATATTGCTATATATGTTTTCCGGTTCGAGATTTTTCACTCAACAATAAATGAATATATGAAGATATAAAGTTAAAGTGCTAAAATGTAAAGAAACAATGCGGAAATATAAAGTTACAGAATATTAAATAAATTGTGAAGAACAAATGCGAAAATTAAAAGCCAATAATTTGAACGATATAATATAATTCGTATTTTCCATTGATAAAAGAAAGGTGTTACAAATTTATCATTTGACTCAAACACTCTTTCTAGTCTAAGATAAATTACATGGAGATCTGCAATGATTAAAAAGGAAAGTAGATAGGATGTTCTTGAAGTTCATGTGGTAGTTGGAGAGAATTCTACAGCCACTCCTCAAATTCCTTTATACTATATTGGAGTGATAGTTTCTCCTAATCTCTTAGTTGATCTCTTTGTGAACCTTTCCATGTCTTCATGACCCAAGGCTCCTATTTATAGGAGGGGAAGATATCTCTTCCAGATCTCAAGTATAAAGGTAATTATAAACTAATGCTAGACCAGTATGACATTAATTGCTGCGCAAATCAGAGATTTGGTGGTTCAACAATTTCTGTTCATGAGATCTTCGGTTTGCAACTCAATACATTCTGATTGCATCCTTCGGCTTGGCTGCTTGACTTCGGTGCACAACAGTTTCGGTGTACAAGATCTTCGATGCAGCTTGGCTTAGCTGCTTGACTTCGGTGCACAAGAGTTTCAGTACACAAGATCTTCGGTGCAGCTTGGCTTGGCTGCTTGACTTCAGTGCACAAGAGTTTCGGTGTAGCTTGGCTTGGCTGCTTGACTTCGGTGCACAAGATCTTCGGTGCACATGAACTTCGGTGCATCTTGACTTGGCTGCTTGACTTCGGTGCACAAGAGTTTTGTTGCACAAGATCTTCGGTGCACAATATATTTGGTTACCCAAACTTAGATTCTCCAAGTTTAGTTCTCAGCATCTGTAAGCACCTCAACTTCTATTAAGCACCTCAACTTCTGATAAAGTTCCTAAACTCCTCAATTCTTGATGAAGTTCCTTATCTCCTCAAATCTTCTACATCTTCGGCATTTACACTAACAATATCCCCCTAATGGTGATAGATGTTGAATGTTCTTTATGTGACACCGGTGATTTTTTCGATTGGTCCCTTTTTAAAACATTGTCACATGTAACGAAAATCCGGGAAGTCACAAACTGAATATCAATACAACCATAGCAATGAGCCGGGATTACACATAATATAATGATTGAATACAATTACATTAAGTTTCTTAATTACTTCATTCTACTTCATCTTCTTTAGTCTTGATGCCGACATTTATCATACATCACATATTGACAGTCTGGAATTGTTTTTCTTTATATCATTTAAAAATATAGGTTTTTATCCTTTATATCGTATTTTTTTTCGTATTATACGTTATATACAATTGTTGCTCTCTAGTTTTAATTTGTATAATTACAATTTTAGTCCTATAGTCTTTAATTTGTATTAATTACATCTTTGGTCCCTATAGTTTTTGTTGCCAGTTTAGCATTATTACAGTTTTGATCCCTATGGTTTTAATTTGTGTAATTACTGTTTTAGTCCATATAGTATTTAATTTGTATTAATTACAGTTTTGGTCCCTATATTTTTTAATGTATGATAATTACATTTTTTATCCGCGTATTTTTTAATTTTCTCTAACTACAGTTTTGGTCCCCATACTTTTCTATTTCAATAATTTCAGTTTTGGTCCCTGTAGTTTTTAATTTGCATTAATTATAGTTTTAGTCCCTGTAGGTTTTAAGTTAGGATAATTACAGTTTTGTTCCTTGTATATATACATTTGTCGCCACTTATAATGTGCCGATTACTGTTCATTTGTGGGTTTTGCTAACCCGCACCCATTTTTTATTTAAAATTGTTTGTTTGCAAAATTGATAAAAAAAGTATTTGTTGTACTGGTTTGGAATTTTTGCATAGAAATTTATCCACAGCAACACGCGGAAAAATTACCCTAGTTTCATACAATTGAAATACGAGAGTCTACATATGTTTAAATCCACATGAAATTTAGTAAACTGCATGTCATTTTCTACCAAAACTATTACCGGCCCTAAATATAATCTGATTCCCAAATTAATTACATTATTATATCCATGGTGGTGAAACCTTTGTTTACAACATGGTAGAATCATATGTTATGAGATTTTAATTGCTCAATAGTGCGTGTGAACTCATTGCATAATTTACAAGTTTTAAAACATTATCATTTAGGACTTCACTATTTTGAATATAAGTGACAAATGATTTATTTTATGAAAAGCAGATTTTTAATTGCTCAAAAGTGCGTGTGAACTCATTAATAAGTGGCGCCAAAAACTAACAGCAAAATTCAATTGGAGAAGAGAGGAAAAACATGTGTTGTTGGTGGTGGATCCTCCAAAGTCCATTTTTGTTTTCTTCCCAAAAGCCAACATTCATAAAAAAAATGACCAACTTCCTCAATTTCTCCTCTTCTGATTCCCATTCCTTCCCTCTCTCTTCTGTCTCATTGTGTTCTCCAATTGTTGTAATCGATACAATGTCTCTCTCTATCCTCTCTCGACATCTATATATCATTCTAAACTTTCAGCTTCTTAGCGCTACTCTCAGTTCCTCGTTTATCTCCAGCTGTGCTCAGATCCTCCTTACCAGGATCATCGACGACGGGGGATAGCAGTGTCCAAGTTTTGATATTATAACTTGCTCTTAAACGTCTACAACAGGTGAACACCAGGTGTTTGATATTTTTGTCTCAGTGAAAAATGATATACAGATGTTGGGGGCATAAGTCTTTAAAATTGTGTTGCGATGATTTTGATATACTTATATATTATTAATTCTCTTTTTAATGGGAATTTAATATTAATTGTTTTGCTTAGTGGTGATTTAATATAACATAAATATGTTAAAAAGGTTAAACGACATCATAGAACTAACATTTTATTTGAGAAAACCCTTGCTTGCAACTCGATATTCTCACCCACGCAAATTCGGGATTATTATTTATTTGGGATTCCCTATGATATTTAGTATGCATCAAATTTAATCAGTCAAATAAATAATAAATATATTACAATATATATGGTGATATTGAAGTTATCCACTTGCATATAGATACTCTTTTGAAGTTCTTGGCACGTCATGTTTAGTAGGCATGCTAAAAAAAACCGGTCGGACCGGACCGAACCGGCTTTTGTTCGATCCGGCTCTTTGTTGGTCTGGTTCCCGGGCTTACGTTTTGGGCTTCGGCGGTTTCCCGTTCCACCCGGTTTCTTAAAAATAACCGGATCCGGACCGGTTTTACGTTTTCGGATTTAAGTTATTTTGTATTTTTGTGACAAATATAGACTTTTTAGTCTTTTCTCACATATTAAAAGTCTTTTAATATACACAAAAAACTCTTATAAACATGTTGGTTAATATGTGAGAAAAAATTGAATGGATCACGAGACATTTAAACGTCTTTTAATTAACTCTTAATGACTTATTATTTTTTTACAACAAAATTTGAAATGTATTTATTTCTGTCGACGTTATCTTATTAGACAAATGACTAAATTATATTATATAAACATATGACAATTTTTTCTGGTATGTCTTAATAGACATAAAATTGCTTAACGGGTAAAACGGCTTTGGAATCGGTGAATCGAAACCGGAACCGGAACCGGCTAAGGACCAAACCGGTAACAGTAGTTAACGGTCCGGTTTCCGGTTTTGCTTTCAACCTTTCGACGGTCCTCGGTTCTACCGGTTCGGAACCGACGATCATCCCTACTCTTTACTTATGATATATATATATATATATATATATATATATATATATATATATATATATATATATATATATATATATATATATATATATATATAAACTAATATATATATATATATATATATATATATATATATATATATATATATATATATATATATATATATATATATATATATATATATATATTAGTTTTTATAATTATTTTAATAATACTTTTTTCTTAATATCATTTTAATATTATTGTTTTGTAATTATTTTAAATTGCTTAAGTTGATATGCTGTCATATGTCAAATATAACATATTTTCGTTCTTTAAATCCGTTTTCCTTTATAACTCACGTTTCCACTTTATTCTTAAGAAATGTCTTTTTGTGTAACACTCGGTATAAATCCAAATATATCATAACACTATCTCAAGTTATCTATTTAATAATAATAATAATAATAATTTATTTTGATTAGACATATATTAGTCATCTTATTTTCAGTTTGGAATTATCCGTTTTTCCTTTATATCATTATTTGATACGTTTTTTTATATTGTTATAAAATATGTTTCTCGTATTAATTTAATTCAGTATAAACCCGAATATATCATTGAACGAGTCTCAGTTTTATGTAAATATTTATATGAATTTGTTTCGATGCGGACATACATCATACATGACATATTGACCGTCTGGAATTTTTCTAATGATATCATTAATAAGTGATTCACATATGTTGGAGGCTTCGGTCTTTAAGATTGTGTTGCGATGATTTATATATATACTTATATAGACGCTAAATGAATGTTTTCTCCCTTTTGATACTTTTTTAATATTGTAATAAAATATGTTTCTCGTATTAATTTAATTCGATATAAACCTGAATATATCATTGAGTCGGTCTCATTTTTATGTAAATATTTATATGAATTTGTCTCGATACCGACATATATCATACATGACATATTGACAGTCTGGAATTTTTTTAATAATATCATTAAAAATTATTCCCATATGTTGGGGGGCTTCAGTCTTTAAGATTGTGTTGCGATGATTTGGATATACTTATGTAAATGCTAAATGAATGTTTTCTCCCTTTGCATACTTTTTGAATGTATTTATCTTTAGTATTCCTGGAAAGACGCTTTTTATTTCAAATGAGAATACCGACTTAGTTTCTTTTGTTAGTTTCTCATTGGGTGTGCTGAGATGATAGACCACCAATGAAATTGTCATTCAAGTAGATTGATTTTTGTTCATTGGTGTGGTCATTAGTTCCGATAATCAGAAAATAACAAGAATGCAATAGAATACCTATGAAATGCATAAATAATTTGATAACAGCTACCAAATGGCATAATAAAGTGATGTCACATCAAAATTTTGATATTTCAGGCTCTTTAAGCAAAACGGATCGTGATTGAAGCACAAAAAGGGCATTCATGGACCAGGACAAGACAACTGCTCTTGAGGCAATCAACAAAGAAGCTGTTGATTTGGTACTGTTTCTTCTTTGCATTGGATCCTTACAGTTACTTGATTATACCAAGTTGCTATGACAGTTCGCCCTTTTATGTTATTGTTTGTTTGGTTAAAAATTACACGAGATCTCGTGTTTTATGGACATATTACTGGTAAACTATTTGACTTGACTAAACAACTACTGTTTATGCTCTAGATGTAGCTTTGCTCTTCTTTGTTTTTGGTTTTTTGTCACACCCCTAATAGCAACTGATGAGATCTAAAGCTCATTATTATATCAGATAAGTGGATTGCAGGTAACAATTATCTGTAAATCACACAAGAAATCAACAGAAATGCATATTTAGAAACAATATAATTGACATTTTTGACAAACTTATGTGCCTTTGTATATGTATGTAGTGAAAATTTTTAATTGTAAGTCTACGCATAAAAAGAGCATGTTAAGTTAGTAGCTTCAGTTGTTATGATATCTTTCAATGTATTTTGCTACATGCTTGTTGGGGGTTGGTCATGTTTTATACGCTCAAAAGTTTCTAAAATAGCTTCCTTCAGCAAATGATCTTGGAAATTATGAGCGGGTCATTAGCAAAATAACTACTAAGCATACACAAACTAAGAACAAAACATGTTCGCCTTGATGGCAAATTGTTTTTGGGCTAAACACGAGAAATAGCAATGTACTTTCATTCATTTGTATTTGAAATCATGGTTTCATTTCTTTCTATATATTACAACACTTTCCTTAAAATAATAATTAATATTAAGGCATTGGATATTGAAAAATCTATCTAGTTATAATATTCCAATATATACTGATCTTATACTTTGAAGAAATATGGCTAATTATAACGGCAAAAGTTTTTTTTCAATTGCATTTCCTTTCTATAATAAGTTAGATTTTTCAAAGTACGTGCCATGATAAGAAGATATGATAGTAGGATGCTATAAGAAACAAATCAATAAAACTATGTTGCTATTTCTTGCATATAAACATTTTTGGTTATAAAAAATACATATTTAGAACAAAAAAGTGCCAATGTTTGCAATCAATTATGTTATCAAGGGGTTATATCCTAGTTAAGGAAGTTTTATTTTGGCAGGAAAACATACCGGTGGAAGAAGTATTTGAAAAGTTAAAATGCACGAAAGTAGGACTCAGCTCTGATGAGGTTGAAAAGCGTTTGAATATGTTTGGGTACAATAAGTTGGAAGAAAAAAAGGTTTGGTTTGGTTTATCATCGTATTCTCTCGTATGTTTTCAATCTATTGTGTTATTCAAGAATTATATATACAAATGTTTTTTTAACAGGAAAATAAAATACTAAAGTTTTTGGGGTTTATGTGGAATCCGCTATCATGGGTAATGGAAGCAGCGGCAATAATGGCCATCGCTATGGCACGAGGAGGGGTTAGTCCATATGTGTATTTTGAATTTGTCTGTTATACGGGACAAGCTTTTTTTGATGATGAGTGTATTCTTAAATGTTTGTATACGTATTACAAATAAGGACTTAAATGTTAGTGTATCCCACATTGGTGCGACACGGTCCTATAAGTTTGTATATATATTGGAGTCTCCCCTCTCTCCACAAGGGCTCTTTTGGAGAGACACTCTTGGACTCCACAAATATTTACATGGTATCAGAGCCGGTGTCTCGCACCCCTGTAACCTCATCGAGCCTACGTCTCTGAGGGGGAGTGTTAGTGTATCCCACATTGGTGCGACACGGTCCTATAAGTTTGTATATATATTGGAGTCTCCCCTCTCTCCACAAGGGCTCTTTTGGAGAGACACTCTTGGACTCCACATATATTTACATTAAAGAGTATTACAAATAAGGACTTAAAGAGTGTATGTTTGATTAACATATGAGTATGAAAGCTATATCTTTCTTTTTCAGGATGAACCGGCTGACTACCATGATTTTGGGGGCATATTGACACTTCTGCTTATTAATTCAACAATAAGTTTCATAGAGGAGAATAACGCTGGGAATGCAGCTGCAGCCCTCATGGCTCGGTTGGCTCCAAGAGCTAAGGTACATACGCCCACCCACCTAACAGAATCCCAACAAAAAACATGACAAAATGAAAGTGCTTCATTATAAATAAATCCAAACTCTCAGTCTACTTGTAGTATTAGGTAGTGAATGTTAGGTTTTGATGGAATTAATGTTAGGTTTTGCGCGATGGAAAATGGAACGAAGAGGATGCGTCTGTTTTGGTACCAGGAGATATCATCAGTATTAAGTTAGGAGACATTATTCCTGCTGATGCACGTTTACTTCAAGGAGATCCTTTAAAGATTGATCAAGTAATAGACAACTTTCTCTTTATAGAAAAAATGAATGTGCTTTAATAATCACAAGCCTACTTTTTCAGTCGGCTCTTACAGGAGAATCTCTCCCAGTATCCAAGAATCCAGGTGATGGGGTATACTCAGGCTCAACATGTAAGCAAGGTGAAATTGAGGCTGTTGTCATTGCTACGGGAGTCCATACGTTTTTTGGCAAGGCGGCTCATCTTGTTGACAACACTACACATGTCGGCCATTTTCAACAGGTTTCTTTCTATTTTATTAACTTTGATGTTTAAATTATATTTCAGAATTTTGAACTTAGAGAGCCTCATTTCCCCCTTATTTTTTCTTAAAGTAGAAAAGACTCTATATATAGCTTACCAGTCTGTCCCTACTAAGTCCATTAAGTAAAAAAGAAACAGAATATTTGAAAATTTAACACCTGGAAATGAAAGGAAAAAATCAGTGAGGGAAATTTTTTGAAAGGGTTTAGGACTTATTAATGGGGGTAAAGCCTCATTTCTCTTTCTCTATGAAGTCACTTTTTTTCTGGATTAAGTCGAAAAGAGACATCCATATATAGCTTTTTACCAAATTAAGTCTTGTCCCTATTGATTGAAAATAAGAAACATTACCTTAGCTCAGTTAGTTAGTTGGTAGACTCGATGCTCACATGTTGGTTCGTAAATTGATGCATCAGCCTGAAAGGCTTCTTTGTATTCAGAAAATAATTGGGACATAATACGTTTATATATAATGTTTGCATATATAATGGACAGGTTTTGACTTCAATTGGGAACTTTTGTATATGCTCAATCGCCATCGGCATGTTTATTGAATTGATCGTAATCTATGCTATTCAAAAGAGGGACTACCGTGAAGGCATTGATAACCTTCTTGTGATACTCATTGGTGGTATCCCAATTGCAATGCCCACGGTTCTATCTGTCACAATGGCCATTGGTTCCCATCGCTTATCTCAACAGGTTTGTCAATGTTGTAATTTTCATTCTCGTCTTCTCTAACAAAACAAAGATACAAACACATTTTAGATTTATTTTCTATTTTGATCGATAAGAGAAACAAACTGACCATATATAAATGCTCAAATATATGCCAACTTGACATATAGAACAATACTCTAGAAGGTATCTTAATGGTTAGTAATAAGACTTGAGTATCTGATCGATCAATTCAGGGTGCCATAACAAAGAGAATGACAGCAATTGAGGAAATGGCAGGGATGGATGTGTTATGTAGTGATAAAACCGGCACCCTAACTCTCAACAAACTTTCGGTGGACAAAAATTTGGTTGAGGTAACTCATGCAAAACTTACTTAAATTTGCTTTTATAAAATTACATATTATCTATGCAGAAAGGGTGTGCTCGTAAGATTTACGTTTCCTCAGGGGTGAATAATACATATTCATGGATGTATTGATGCAGGTTTTCGCCACTGGTGTTGACAAAGATACCGTTGTGTTGATGGCTGCTAGAGCTTCAAGGTTGGAAAACCAGGATGCCATCGATACTGCTATTGTCTCCATGCTTGCTGATCCTAAGGAGGTATTTATCATCTCTTATTCTCCATCTACCACAAAACAATGTAGAATACTTTTTGATCAACTCATCTCTTTCTTACAACTATCATTCATCAATGTTTTTTTCTTTTATGTAAAGAAGGCGGTACCTTTTTTTTTATATATATAAATAGGAAATGTGTGTGGAGTCTCTCACAGTGCCTCTAAAGTTGAAACTAGACCAATAGGCATGTTTGTACTAACTCCTTAAGCAAATAAGTAGCATATAGGATATGTATTGAATGTTGAAGCTTGAAAAATCTATGACTTTGGGTTTTGCAAGGCACGATATGGGATTACAGAAGTTCATTTCCTTCCGTTTAATCCGACGGATAAGAGGACAGCTTTGACATACATTGATGGTGCTGGCAAGATGCATAGAGTCAGCAAAGGTGCACCAGAGCAGGTGGAAACTCATTATAACCCGTATTTGCTTTCTGAATTCCAACTAATTTAATTAAAGAACATAAAAGGTTTTTAGCTATTATTTGATTCTTATCATTTCAATTCCCATGACACATTATAATTGATGTCAATTGTTAGATTTTGAATATGGCGAAGAACAAATCTGAGATCGAAAATAGGGTACACTCGGTTATCGATAAGTTTGCTGAACGTGGGCTTCGATCTCTTGGAGTAGCTCGTCAGGTAACAAAAAAATAACTAATTTTAATTAGAATCAAAAGTTAAATTTAATTCATTAATTATATGGATACAGGAAGTACCCACAAATAGCAAGGATAGTCCTGGTGGTCCTTGGGAATTTGTAGGCCTTCTTCCCCTTTTCGATCCACCTCGCCATGACAGTGCTGAGACAATTAGAAGAGCTTTAGATCTTGGAGTCAGTGTTAAGATGATCACAGGTATATTGAATTGATTCTAGTAAGCTATACATGGATGTTTCTTTATAGGAAAAATGTGGCATTCTCGTAATTTTTTATTATTATGTTCTATTTAATGTGCTGTCATTTCCTCGTACCGAAAAGACTAAAAATAAACGAAGTTAATTTATGTTATGATGTATATATGTTAGAATGTTGTGTATGTGACTGGTTAAATAAATATTTTCTATTATGTTCTATTCAGGTGACCAATTGGCGATAGCAAAGGAGACGGGTAGACGGCTGGGAATGGGGGTTAATATGTACCCATCATCATCATTATTGGGTGATCATAAAGACCAGTTAGTTGCGGCTCTACCAATCGATGAACTGATTGAGAAAGCAGACGGTTTTGCTGGCGTTTTTCCAGGTATGTAGATTTTAGATAACCACAACTAACTAATTCGGATAAATTGATGAAAATAACATAGTATTACTATACTAGAGCACAAGTATGAGATAGTGAAGATTCTACAAAGCAAGAAGCACATATGCGGGATGACTGGGGATGGCGTGAACGATGCACCTGCTTTAAAAATAGCAGATATCGGAATCGCGGTGGATGATGCCACAGATGCAGCTCGAAGTGCTTCTGATATCGTTCTCACTGAGCCTGGTCTAAGTGTCATCATAAGCGCTGTCTTAACAAGCCGTGCCATCTTCCAAAGAATGAAAAACTACACCGTAACTCTCCACCCGAATCCTTTCTTTTCACTTGATATATATATACACACACAAACACATACATATATATATATATTTCCATCTCTCAAAACATTACCTTTCTTTGTTCCTACAGATATATGCGGTTTCAATCACTATACGTATCGTCGTAAGTTTTAATCCCTACAAACCAATCTCATTATTTTTATTTTTTAATCTAATTTAATCACTATACATATGGTTTTGTTGCAGTTGGGATTTTTGTTGCTCACCGCGTTTTATAAATTCAATTTCCCTCCTCTTTTAGTTCTTGTCATCGCTATTCTCAATGACGGTACTATAATGACTATCTCTAAAGATAGAGTGAAGCCATCTCCGAGCCCGGATAGCTGGAAGCTGAGTGAAATTTTTGCAACGGGAGTCGTGATAGGCACTTACCTTGCTCTAATGACCGTCATATTCTTCCATTTGGCTAGTCGTACCAGCTTTTTTGCGGTAATTACCCTCCCTAGCACTTAAATTTAGGTTACATGGCAACTTTATGATGCTAAGCAGTTGCGCTGAATTTTTCGTTCTACAGAATACTTTTGGTGTGATAGATTTCAATAAGCATGAAGCGCGTTTCCCGGAGGAGATTTTGAATGCAAAGCTAGCTTCGGCTGTATATCTTCAAGTCAGCACAATCAGCCAAGCGTTAATATTTGTGACACGCTCCAGGGGTTGGTCTTTCATGGAAAGACCAGGTCTTCTACTGGTTGCAGCCTTCATTCTAGCTCAATTGGTAACCACCCTATCGTAAACTTGTCTAGTCTTTGGTATTCTATTAGAATGAAAATAAGCTTTCCGTATAGATTTTTTAACCCCATCTTAAAAGAAAAAATTGCAATATAACCCATTTTTATTTACCACACAGATCTGTTACACTGAATTTTAGGATATTAATTAAATCATAATTTTTTTTTCAATATAACCAAAAAATATATATCTTTTTATACTCTTGATCGTGTAATAAATGAGCCTCTGTTGTTTTTTTATTTTTTTATATAGCAATGTAATTTATTATACTTAAATATCATATAGAATGTAGTTGAAATTATACATTGTGATTGTGCTCACAAAAATCATATTCAACAAAACATTGTTATAAAATCTAATAACTCATTCCACTAACCTGCGTGTTTCATGCTTTGGTCATTTTATTCCATTTGGTCCAACCAAACAAACATTGTTTCCTTTAGATTAACGGACGGTTCTAATGCTTACTTTCAAACTTTTGAATGCAAAATGTTTCCAGTTTGCGACGATGATGTCAGCAATGTTGACATGGAAGTTTGCCAAGATTGGGGAGATTGGTTGGGGCTGGACAGGTGTTATATGGTTGTATAATATCTTGAGCTACTTGTTGCTTGATCCTATAAAATTCGCGGTAAGATATGGACTTAGTGGGAGAGCATGGGGCCATGTTATCAACCGTAAGGTTAGCAAACTTGCCATTCACTTGTCTACTTAATGGAAAACTCTAAACGAGTAATAGAAAGAAATATTTCACACTGCATGCAACTTATATCCCATTAACATGAGTCCTAACCATAGTGATTTGTACACATTGGCAGACGGCGTTCACCACACAAAAGGACTTCGGTAGGGAAGCTCGCGCGGCAGCTTGGGCAACCGAACAACGGACACTTCATGGCCTTGACACATCTGAAGCAAAGGTTTTCGCTGAAAACTACACTTTTAGAGACATAAACATGATGGCAGAAGAGGCAAAACGTCGTGCAGAGATAGCAAGGTCAACATTTTCATTTTTATTTGCAAGAAATAGCAACCTACTTTCATATATACCACCCCCACCTTCCAGATTTTACTATTACAACATTTTACTTTGAATAATCCAACCAATTATACCAATGTTCTCCGGTCAAAAAACAATTGCACCATTATAACAATTGGCTAGATTTTTCAAAACTACAATGTATTTAGCGTGTCAAAGAAACAACATACATGAATTTTAACTTTTGCAATTCTTACCTACAGGTTAAGGGAAATTCATACACTAAAGGGGAAAGTAGAATCTTTTGCGAAGCTAAGAGGATTAGATATCGATGTCAATCCACATTACACTGTCTGATCATGCCATTTTTGTGGTTCTTGGGGTCGAATTTGATTGTGCAAAGCTCATTCAAATGCACAAACTTACCAATAATAGCAGTTTCTTTTTACTTCCATAATTGTATCATCAATCCAACTACTTGTACTAAGGTTTTACTGCTAAAAAATGTTTCATCATGTAAGAGTTATGTATCAATTACAAATACAAGTGAAGATATTCTCATAATTACATATACATTGGTTGATACATTTGGTAATAAATGTCGATGTAAACCACATAAATCTATGAGACATGGATTAATTGATTTTCTATAAAAATGGTTCTTGCATAGATAGGGGAGAGAGAGAGAGGATACTGCAACATATATAGAGGTGGATTAGGCCGTGTATAAGATATAGGACTCCACCAACCCCTTAAATGACATGCTGGTTTGTGTGTGTTCAGCCAAGGAGGCTAATACCATAGGATGCGATATGTGGAATGTAACACCCTAATTTTAGGGCCAACTAAATATTAATTAACTATATATTAAAATAAATAGATAAATGATAACATAATTAAAGTGAATAAATATTAATGAAATTACAGAATTACGAGGTTATTAGGAAGTTAATTATACATTGAAGTAAAAAAGTTAAGATACATGGACTAAATTGTCAATTTTGTGAGAGTTGCTTTGACCTTGCCTTCACTTGGCTAAGCTACTAACGTGTCTAAGAATTAGTTGGATGGGGTTAAATTAGTAAGTTTATAAGTTAGTTTTTGGATGCTAGTTGTAGTTAAAAAGAAATAAAAGAGAGGTGTGAAGTGTTAGGAGAGCGATAGCTATGAACATACGCTCCATGTTCCCCTATTTGATAAGGCAAGCCGTGTTTTAAGAACTAGATTAGAATTGGAAATTTGAGCTTAAGGAAATTATTTGAGAGTGTTTCGAGCTTGTTAGGAAGATAATTATATGTTCAAGTAAAAAAGTTAAGATACACGGATTAAAACTGTCAATTTTGTGAGACTTGCTTTTACAATGCCTTGACTTGGCTACGCAACTAAACTGCCCAACAATTAGTTGGGTGAGGTTAAATTAGTAAGTTTAGAAGTGTAATGATCCAATTTGTTTCTAAATAAATATCAAATTACATTTTATTAAAATTCTAAAACATATTAGAATACATTAAAAAGTTTAAATGTACACAAATATATGGAAGTCTTAACCCAGGTTACAAAAATCATATTGTCATAAGTAAAAATCTGCATTAGGTAATGCGAACGCCGTCTACATTGACGCCGAATACTTACCCTTTGCCACCTTGGTGGGCTCTAAATATTAATAAATAGCTTAAGCAAAGTTTAATGAACACACAACAACTACATATCACATTAGCATAAAACCCATAATTTGAATACATAACAAATAATCTGGGCACCCCTACTCCCCTTTCGGGAACAAGAGCCGTAATGTATGACTCCCTCTTGCTCCACCTTCTGGGTACAAGAGTCATAAAGTCGGGTGCCTCCTCTCTCCCCTTCTAGGAGCAAGAGTCACAAAATCTTATACATACTTACGAGCCTGCACCACATAACACATAATGTCACGTATAGAGTAGCGAGAGTCACATGATAATGATAACAAACTATCTGAGCAATAGAACTGAGCAATACAACATGTGTGAGCTAGGATGAACTTCTACGATTGACCAACCTACATACAGTTCGAATAGTCACTACCTATATCACACTTCAACTGTTACTTAATAACACATATATAGTATTTACTTTTAGCTTTAGTTTTGGAATATCGGTCTATTCATGGACTGTCATCCCCCTTATACCAATAGTCTTAACAATATTATTAACTAATGTAAAAATACACTCTTTTAGATTTCAACGGATATAAGGTACAATCTCATAGGTTCTTTGGTTGATTTATTACAAATTTTACAATTTAACTATTGAAATCAGTCAACTTTCTTGAGCAGTCTGAAAAGATAACAACTTTCACTATACTTAAAATTGACATTGGGTTAAGATCTTTGGAGGGAAGAAACTAGACATTCATACCAAGCTACATTCCACGACCTCATATCATTTGTATATATATATATATATATATATATATATATATATATATATATATATATATATATATATATATATATATATATATATATTTATATATATATAATTACTTATGAATTTTTCTTATTGTTGTATACATATTTGTTAACATATTTAAGTTTCATTTGCAGTCAAAATTTGTTATGCATCCAACTGAAACAAGTTCTATAAAAAATGGATACTTTTTAACATGGGAAATGGAGGCATTGGAAAGGTTCATTAAAAGCACGTGCGTATGATCCAAGCCTTACTATTGATGCAATTGTGGCAAAAGAAATAGATAATGATAGTCGAGTGAACCCTGATCAATTTAAAGAAGTGGTGGCTCGTTGGTTCACTCCGGAATATTAGGTATCATTGTTGTTAACTTATATTTATCGGTCAGTAAAAAAACATTGTTTTATCTAATGTATTAATATTTGTAATTACAAAGAGGACATGTGATGCAAAAAGAATGAGCCGCTCGAAGATGCAAGAGCCTCATGTCACGGGTACAAAATCATTTGCCCGACTTGCTCAAGAAGAGGTATTATTCTTGCTATGCCATCATATATGTATAGTTTATTTCTTAACCAATAATTATTTGCTGGACATGACATACAATTAATCCTTATTGTAGGAAACGAAAAATAATGGTGCATACCAAACAAGAGGAGAAATATACCAAATAAGTCATACTCGTAAAAATGGAAGTGTTATTAAATACAATGTCGCTCAAATTATGGTAATGTGTTTTATTAGCATTAATAACTTTGTATACTCGTAATAATGTTCGTGATAACTTGTTTTGTTATGTAGTCATCCCTACAAGCTATTTCAAGTGGCTCCTCAAACACACTAGAGACTGAATACGATTATTCAAATGATGACTACTCTAAAGTTAAGGGTCTAGAGAAGTCGGGATACATTAGATGTGTAGGAAAGATGCTGCCCGTAAAAGAAAATGGTGCTTCATGTTCTACCGAGCCACGAACTGTTCAGCAACTAAAGGATTGGTTGGCTCATACACAAAATGCATTAAGTGCTCTCTTCAACATCGTCAAGGATCATATTCCAAATGCAAACTTATCTGGAGTGCTTAACAATTTGAACTTACAGGTAATTAGATATAAATTAATAATTCTAAGTATTTCATTATGTACTAGTGACAATATTATATATTTTACATTTGTTTAAGGTCCCCGATAACTTTTCTATGGCTTCAAATAATTCTCATGTAGGAAATCAAAGATCCCAATCTGAAAGTTGTCATAAGACTAGTAATTACTTTCAACTTGGATAACCAAGTAATCGATGCTTTTTTGTGTGATGTTTATTAGTGATATTCTTACATGTTTTGCATTATGTTTTATGGTTATATGATAGGCAATTGGTCGTAACTTGGATAAACAAGAGGATCGGTTATGCAAAGTTCATTTGCAATCAAGTTTCATGTTACTAGCCAAACAAATATTTAGTTTGATAGTTTTATGTTTTGAGTGTTACTTGCACAACATTTGCTAAAACTATGAAGACATTTGTATTTTGAATATTTAGAATATTGTTGTTAAACAAGTTTAGTTTTAATTTTAGTAATGACATTGTGTTTTTACATTATCTTAATTGTCTTGTTAGTAATTCATATGCCATTAAATTTAAAAAAATGACTTATTTTTTAATGTAATTTTTTAGTAATAAATGTGAAAAATGACATTATTTTAGCAAATATATAGTGGCATAAAAAGTATACCACTAAAACCCAAAAGTGTTTTAGTGGCATAACAGGAAAGTGCCACTAAAACCCAAATCATCAACCGCGACACAATGAAAAAGTGCCACTAAAACCCAAAACGTCAACCGCGGCACAATGAAAAAGTGACACTAAAAGCCAAAATGTCAACTGCGGCACAATGAAAAAGTGCGACCGAAGACTTTTAGTGGCACTTTTTTTGTGCCGTGGATTGCCATATGGGCCTTTAGTGGCACTTTTTGGGTTCTTAGTGGCACTTTTTTGTGCCACTAAGGTCATTTTATTTGTAGTGAATAAGATACTACAATACTTCGTGGAAAGTAGAAAAGAAATAACATGAAAAAAGGAATAGACTTATTAGACAAGCATGTTGTTTATTTATGAACATGTGTTCATAAATGAACATAATTTATATTTCTCAAATCTCAGTCCTCTAAATTAGAGCATCTGCATCTTCCAGCAGATTGAGATCAACACCCAAAAGGTAATATGGGTGGTAGAAAGCCAGGGTAAGGTGTTGATCAATGGGGATGACGGTAAGGAAACAACGACATGTTAAACCCCATTATGGTTGTGTGTGATTCTCATGTAATTTTCATGTTGTCATTTTTTTATCTAATCCATTGATATAAGGATCTGATGGTTATAAGGGTGCTTATACGGTTAGGCAATTTTATTTGGTTCTGTATACAATAAATGAAACGAGCTATACATACAGGTTCGGCCAAACTAATACATCGTGTATAATAAATAAAAGCACACATACAAATGTACTATATACATATATGTTAACATATTCTAGTTAGTCATTTACTTATTTAATATGTGTTTATTGCAATATAGCATATAAAATATATTTTATGTTATGTTATATGTTTTTTCATTAATGGGGTATTTGTATCATTGTCGATTAATTTCTCACCATATAAACAATAACATATGCTAATTGAGGATTAATTTCATTATAATAGAGTAACTACAAAGGAATGATAAAGACAAGTTGATTCCATTAACGTGTCTATTTTAATTATTATCATTAAATTTCATCAAACCAAACAAGCCCTTAAAAATGAGGACTATAATAAATAACGTTATTCATCGCATGTATCCCGATAATCCATTCTTAAAATAAAATTCTTATAAGTTGGTAGAGTTTATCATAAGTTTCATTACAAGAACTAGAAATGAAGTTCAAGTTTTGACGATAGCACTTTTACTTTTCTCCAAACTTACATGAAAAGTTTATAATGTACCTTGTCAAGACAAAATATGTTGAGGACCGATATTTAACTAGTTGCACAAAAATTGGAAGGCTGGATGCTTGGAAAGTTGTGCAGCAGGCTTAACATTTTCAAAATCTTTTACTTGCAAGGAAGTAGAGAGGTCATCGACAGAAAAGGGCATGCTGCATTGGAAAACACAGATTGCTAATTAGGAATGTAGTTGCATTTACGATGAATGAGTAGGATAATGTCAAGGATGGAAGTAAAATGGACGATTATAGGAACTTCCATGGACTTGCAATCAAAATAAAGTTGAAGATAACTCCAATCAACTCAAAATTTTATGATATTTGGCATATGTATTATGTGAGTAAGGGTTTCATTGAATTAGTAACATATCAAGATAACAAGAATATATTAAGTTAAACAAGCATACCATCATTAAGAGAAAGAATCCTATGATTAACTGTAACTAATTGTATTCATCTATGTTAAGAGAACACGAAGCATTATACCTGAAACTATCTTCTAGTAAAAAGGAATTACTGCTAGCATTACTAGATTCTTCGGTCATCAGTATCCTTATGATTGAAATAACCTAGTGAAGATAACAAAATGACAAGTTAATTTGTATACCAAATTACATGAACACTTTTACTTCCTTAAAAATGGAATATCACATGTAACACTTACATCTGTGGAAACATGTGGAGTATTGCCATTGTCATCCCAATAAAGAGTGCATATTCTATATAATTGTTGGAGACTTAGAATCTGTAAATAAGGGGAGTGTCATATCAGATAATCAGAGTATGAGAGAGCACATATGCTTGCTGATGGCGGTAGTGGATTTTGATGAATGGTGATGCCCCTAAGGGGCTATTTTGCTTTGTTTTACATAGGATTTGTCAAACAATGACCATGTTATAGTTTACAGAATCCGATTTGCTTGTGAAATTGGTGTAATGTTATTTTTTGGCCAAAGTGACGATGTATCTTAACCAACTTTGAATCACGTCTTAGGCCTTAAGAAGCGTGAGGAAGAACGGTGAAACATAATGAAATGTTAGGATACAAGTCTTAGTTTCCGGTTGTAAGAATTGGGCAAGTTAGTAATTTGGAAAACAAGTTTTAGACATTCCAAATGGATAATGTTCTTTCAAACATTTGAAATTAAATTAAGGAATATATAATTTCAAAAACAAAGCATATGTAAAAGGCTTTGAAATGGTGAAAGTCTTTCTGGACCTTACTTCACGAATAACCTTATATCCGCAGAAGACAAATTTGTTAACCATGGTGAACTAGGCTGAGCCGCCGAGGCTCAACAGTGATTCCAACATTTTGTTTTGGTAAGAATGACATTTTGTTTTAGGGCATCAAAATGATATTTTACACCACATTTGGTGTATAGTTGGTCCAACCCAACACCATTTCTTACATCATCATGAGGTTGGTGAATAATAAAACACACAATATGGTGTTATATTATCCACGCGCGGATCCACCCACGCAAAATTTGGTTTTAAACTCCTACTTACACAATCCATTCCCTCAACTTTTTATGCTATGCATTGCCAATAGACAAATACGGTATGATGTTTAGCAAGTGCTTTTATAATTCTGCTATGGTCTATATCTACTTGTTATTCCTATTATCTTTACTGTTGCAAGTAGTTGGTGTTAAACCAAGTGTCCAACAAGAAACTTGGTGTGATTGCACTTGCGTATATGTCAATACTCAACATATTCAAACGTTCATACATCATTTTTTGTCTTTTAAAATGGAATTCATTTTAATATCGACTAAAAATCAGTCTCATATACAACTTATGATCTCATATCATGTGAGAAAAAGAAAGACTTACTGGGCATAGATTGTCGGTGATGTCCTGATATGGTATCCTGTCTTTTTGATGCAATGTCTAAAGGTCATAAAGATATTGAACAAAGTTAAAACAGAAAAAGGAGCCATTAAATTAATATTTAATTTGAAATTAGGCAAAAGAAAAAAATCGGTTTATTGCCGAGAGAAGCAACGTCCAAGTAAGAACGTCAAAAGTGCAACTTTTAGTTGGAAGAAACATACCAAGAACCGAGTACACTGTCTAACATGCTGAAGTTCATCCCAAGCTGAGCCTGCATACTATAATATAAAAAATACTTTTCAGATCCTACAGTAGCCAAATAAAGCTTAGATTAAAGGTGGTCCTATTTTAGATGTATATAGAAATCTACAAAGAAAGTTGAAAAGAGAGACTCTAACACTTCTTCAACTTCAAAAGAAGACACCAAACTTTCTAATACAGATTTATGTTTTCTTGTTCTTTTTTATTATCTTTTCTTTAAAGGGCAATTGCTAATACCTAGATAATATTTTACCCCATATAAAATTTCCCTAAGTTATTCAGAACCACCAGCAACTACATTCATTAAATTCTATCAAAATATGTTGCATGCAAGTATAAATATACACAACATAAGAAGGTAAGAAAATATCATTACCTCTTTGTTTGCGTGAGAACACCATAGCTCCAACTCTGCTAAACCCGCTTTCACATATTCCCCATTTCTGAAGGAACAACACTCCCGACGAAGAACAAGACTGTAGAGTGGAGATAAATGCAAAAGAATATATTTTATAGGAAACCAAGAAAATGACCCTGAGAAAAACCAAGGTTGAGTAACGAAATACCTATTAAACATCTTCACATTGATATATGAGAAAATTCTAGCAAATATCTTCTGAACAATTTTTTGAGGCACCTGAAATGCATCCAAAATTTGGCAAAAAACATATTCATTAACAACTGCAGTCCACTTTGATGCAATATCAAAAGTTTAGGCGCAGTTTGTATACTTTTAGTGACTATTGGAATATTGTATCAATGTTGTATAAATTAATGAATAATTTTTTTCTTCACAAAAGAACATCATTTATAAATATCCAAGCAGGATAGACATGAGGCCTTGGATAATGGACTTACAAAATTCTCTTTTAGTGTGTTGAGAAGAGTCTTGAGGCAATCAACAATGCCTTGCCAGTGATTGGATTGAGAATCTTTTCCATGGGAACGCTCGGATATTAGTACTCCTTCTGATGTTGGTGGAGCCTGAATTTCAACAATTATATGTTGAAATTAGGAATATGAACGTTTAGTTACACTAAAAAATGTGGTGAGATTTATTATATGTGATGATGAATTGAAATTTAACTACCTGAATACTTGACACAAGTAATGATCCCAACTCTTTTTTCATGTTTTCACAAATAACGCCATACATTTTCTCTACATTTGCTATTAGTCGCTTCTTAAAAAGCAAAGCCGGGTATTTAAGTTGTACTATCTCATGTGCATCCTCAGTCTCAGCAAGGTCACTAGAAGGACCCTGAATATATAATTACAAAACCATATGATGGAACATGTACATATAAGCTGAAAAGATAAAATAATCAATATTAAGGTTAAAAATCTTTGAGCCGTTAAAAAAAAGTCAATACCATAGCTATTCTTCCATTTCGCCAACTTCGAGGTGGTGGCCTCTTTAGACTTTCTTGGATTAAGAATAGCAAAGTAGATGCATTTGATAACCAATACGCCATTTGATTGTTATTATCTCCATCCTTTAATAAGGTGAACCGTCATTACAATTGAAATAATCCGATAAATTTTAATTTTTTGACACTCTAAGATGCAAATCAAAGGAATGAACACCAAGAGGACATAAAATGAGGATCGGCCAGTTGAAGAAATCTTAGTACAGTTTTAATTTTACTCCTTTACCGAAAAACACAAACATGACTGACACCCTTTAATGCAGATATGAATGTAATGGTTGTATTTTGTTCTTAGTTTATAACATTGAAGGAATTACCTCAATTGCTGAAATAATAATGTGAATAAGCTGATCAAAAACTGAGGTTCTTTCAGCTTCAAGACATTTCCAATGGAGAAGGCATTTGTATATGGTAAAGGCTGCAACAGGTTTCCCATCACTGAATCCGGTGTCTTTCTTAACACACTCAATAAGGGCAGTAACATCCTCCTCTATCTGCAATGAAACTCATGTCAACAAGCCATTTTTCATTTGAACACTTCTTCTCAGTCATATAATTCAAACTATTGATTGAACTATTAATGTTTAGCTTTTAAGTTGACGCCAAATTATCATAAAAGCAAATCATACCCATCATGGAAAAGATTAGGGCAATTTATCATGTTTTGTGACCTATGATAGTTTTCATTCTTGCATATGAAACTCGATTGTTATCAAAACCATTAAAAGAAAAAGACTTACTTGAATATCCAATGCTTCCCCAATCCTCTCAATAACCTTGTCCATTGTAGGGCGTTCCTTAAAATTGAAACTAATGCATTGATATGCAAGTTTTACAAAAGTAGCAAAAGAACGACTACCAATTTGGTCTCTTATATTGGGATCAGTTAACATGTCAAATCCATCTTCAAAGTATTTTCGGACTAAATATATCATACGTTTTGGCCTCTTGCCATCAACGCTCCTTTCTCGGTAAACCAGCATACCACTCAGCATTTCAAACAAGACGATGCCAAATGAGTATAGGTCTGATTCTTTTGTTAAGATTCCACTTTCATGGTAGATTGGATCCAAGTAAAACATGGTACCGGCAACGGTTGTATCGATTTCAGTATCTGGCTCATTTCTCTGATCAAAAATTGATAAGCCAAAATCACAAAGTCTTGCGACCAAATGGTCATCTAACAATATATTACCACTCTTTATGTCTCTGTGTATTACTCTGTAATGCTCCCCAAGACCGGAATGAAGGTAATTAAGTCCTTTTGCTGCTCCTATGCAAATCTGCAGGCGCTGTGTCCATGTCATGTATTGGCTTTTATTTGATTCTTGTAGATGATGATCAAGGCTTCCATACGTAGCATACTCATAAATTAAAATCATCTCATTGTCTTCGTCACAGTAACCAATTAGAGAGATTAGGTTTTTATGGCCGCAGTTGGGAATCATCTGAACCTCATTGTAGAACTCCTGCTCTCCTTGAAAGCTATCAGGAACTTTGCGTTTGATGGCAGCCAGGCGGTGTTGCCAGCGTTCTGAGAGCTGTCCTATGTAAACATTACCAAATCCACCCCCACCAATATATCTATTTTGACTGAAGTTTTCTGTGGCACGGAGGATCTCCTCGAGTGGAATTAAATAATTTTCATGGCCTGCCTCTGAAGAAGATATTGTCGTTTGAGATTGGGGGCTCTGAACAAACACAAATGCGAATATGCTTAGATACAAGAGTGGGAACAAATTTCAATAGGAAAGTTTTTAACATAAAATACTTCCCGGCTATTAAACAGGTGCACTAGACTAGTTCTTGACAACTAGGAAATGATACATTGATACTTATCGGTATGAAAAAATTTATGCTTCTTATCTAGCAACAGTGGCGGATCCGGTATAGAGCAAGGAGGAGGCCGTGCACCGGCTCAACTTTTGCGGGCCTTTGTAAAAAAAAAAAAAAAAATTCTAGTACGTTGCACCCCCTCGGAAAAAAAATGACACCCACTAATTAACTTAAACTTTGGATTTTGATCAATTACACACAAAAGTGCACCCTTTTTTCTATAAGTGCACCATTTACATTCCGGGAAATTTTTTTTCGCACCCCCTAGTGATAATTCCTGGATCCGCCACTGTCTAGCAATGGGGTTAAACTAGCAGGATAATTCAAATTGGTGACGCAGAGAAATAATTTACGTAATATCTTCCGATTTTTGACATAACTAAACAGGGGTTTTTTATGACGATTTAACATCTATATATTTTTATATGGTTAAGATGTCTAAATGATTAGAATACAAAGCAAAATCTATTAAACGTCAAGACTTACTTGAATATTCAATGCTTCTTCAATCTTCTCGATGACCCTCTTCATCGTGGGACGTTTTGTTACGTCAAGGTTAATGCACTCATATGCAATTTCGTTAAAGATATGAAAAGACGCCATATCAATATGACCTCTTATGATAGGATCAATTAACTTGTTTAGTCCGTCATCTTCGTGCTCGTCATAGTAGCATCGGACTAGGTCCAGCAGATATTGTTCCTTAGCATCTCCAAAGCGTGTTGGAGTATAACACATCATACCACTTGACATTTCAAACAGCACCACTCCAAAGGAGTATACGTCTGACTCTTTTGAGAGCCTGCCTCTTTGAACATAGACTGGATCGATGTAATAATTTGTACCCGCAGCCTTTGTAACGAGTTTTGTATGTTGCTGATTTCGTGGACCATATTTTGACAAACCAAAATCACAAATTTTAGCTTCCAATTTGTCATCTAGTAGTATATTTGCACTCTTCACGTCTCTGTGAATTACTCTTCTGTCCTCTCCAATAGCGGAGTGAAGGTACTCGAGTCCTTTTGCAGCCCCTAAGCATATCTTGAGCCGTTTTGGCCATGTCATGCCGAGCCTTTTAACCGGATCTTGGATATGACGATCGAGGCTTCCATTTGCAGCATATTCATAAACTATAATCATCTCATCGGCCTCATCACAGTAACCAATGAAAGAGATTATGTTTGGATTATTGAAACTGGGAACCATCTCGAGTTCTTTATGGAACTCGTCGCTTCCCTGATGACCATGTTTATTAAGGCGTTTGATGGCTACATCTCGTTCTTCTGAGTGTATTGACAATTGTCCTACGTAGACAATGCCATAACCACCGTCTCCGATCTCATATTTTGAATCGAAACTATTTGTGGCCCGATGAATATCGGCCAGTGGAATTTGATACTTTTGTAGGTTTACTCCTGAGGAAGACATTGTTTTTTTTTCTTTGATATGGGTAGTTATCTATGGTTATTGTTGAAGCAGCTTTGTGGTTCTCTTTAAATAAACAGATTAGAGTTCGCTTAGAAACACCTACCAATTTGCCCTTCGCTTAAACAATATTATAACCGTCGACTAGAATCAAGTCTTTCGAAAACCTGACCCCACTAGTGCATATGATGCAGTTGCTTGCTTACTTTATATTGGGAAGAGTGAAGACAATAGATTGATGCAAAGAGTCGGAATCAAACTGATGATTATAATAAAATAGATGATCTCTCCTGTATATTTTATCATAATATATAGACGCAACAGTTGTCTTTGGGGCAAAAATATAATTAAACAATACTTAATATTATTTGAGATCAACGGATACGTATGGTACTTAATTATAAATACACTTTTGTTTTCGGTTTTGGCTCTTATAAATCTTATAAAATTGTCTCCAATTTATTTTTTTCGGCAAGTTCTTTTTTGAAATATAGAACCGGTGAGTAATAAGCAATAAGAAACTATAAATTTTAGATTATACAAATAATTAATAGACAACAAATAATAAACTTATCAATAATAATAAGTTATGGTCTGTCAAATGTCAATTCCATCACATATTGGGAAGAGTGAAGACAACAGATTGATGCAAAGAGTCGGAATCAAACTGATGATTATAATAAAATAGATGATCTCTCCTGTATATTTTATCATAATATATAGACGCAACAGTTGTCTTTGGGGCAAAAATATAATTAAACAATACTTAATATTATTTGAGATCAACGGATACGTATGGTACTTAATTATAAATACACTTTTGTTTTCGGTTTTGGCTCTTTTAAATCTTATAAAATTGTCTCCAATTTATTTTTTTCGGCAAGTTCTTTTTTGAAATATAGAACCGATGAGTAATAAGCAATAAGCAACTATAAATTTTAGATTATACAAATAATTAATAGACAACAAATAATAAACGGCAGATTTTATCCGCACTAAAAAAATTTTATATACACTAACTAATGATTATATATTCATGATTATATAATCATTATGCGCTTGAAAGTCGTAATACGTACAACGAATTAATATTTTTTTAATATAGTTTTTTTTGTTTATCATTTCATTTGATGCTTCGTAATTCTTTTTATATATATATATATATATATATATATATATATATATATATATATATATATATATATAATCCGGATCAAATAAGAAACAAAATTTTGTGTTATAGTATATTGAGAATTTTAGAAAATCACGAATTTCAAGAATAAATTTGAAGCATATATTTTTTTTTCTTGTCGTTCCAATGCTTCAGCACATCCGGAACGTTGACGTTTTAACGACGAGACTGTACATTATTATTCATATATGATTGTTACCTCTTCCACCTCCCCCACGACCTCCACCACCTAAACACCACTGCCACCACCGCTGCCGCCACTATCACTGTGGTCGCCATTGCCATCTTTTTTAAGTTTTTATATTTTTGTTATGTTTGATTTTAATAAACATTTTTCTTGTTATATTATAGAGAGGTTGAGTTTACGATCTCGCTTGTTGTTTACCCAATATATTATTGGTTCAATATTCCGTAATTACTTTATGCTATTTTGATTTCGGTATTTTCGATAACAATACTGACTTGGTCCGATTCCGATACCATACTCATCCCTAGTTTAAACATACGTGAATCTCTATTTATTAAAATATAAAATAAAAATTTTATAATGTAGAATAAAATACAAATAATATAGGTTATATATATATATATATATATATATATATATATATATATATATATATATATATATATATATATATATAATGATATTTAATTTGAAAAAAATTCAAAGTTAAATTTGAAAACTAATTTAATTGTAAGGATATTTAATACAAATTTATAAATGCCGCCTTCTAACTAAACGTCAATATCGTAACTAAGTAATAGATAAATCAAATTTTGACATAATACAATTATAACATGATACTACAATGCTTCCTTATTTGCTTATTCCTACTTTCTCATAATTTTTATTTTACTTTTAATATGATACTACAATAAAAATTCAAAGTTAAATTTGAAAACTAATTTAATTGTAAGGATATTTAATACAAATTTATAAATGCCGCCTTCTAACTAAACGTCAATATCGTAACTAAGTAATAGATAAATCAAATTTTGACATAATACAATTATAACATGATACTACAATGCTTCCTTATTTGCTTATTCCTACTTTCTCATAATTTTTATTTTACTTTTAATATGATACTACAATGCGGTTCAATTAGTAAATCGGTTTGCAGTTCGGTTCCTAAAAGCCATGCGGTTAAGTTTTTTAAAAATTAGGAACTATACCGCACAAAAAATTCGATTTTTGCAAAATAACAACCACATGTTCGGTTTTTGTTTCGGTTTCGATTAATAGGGTTCTTTTTGGGGTTTTTTTACGGTACGGTTTTTGCTTATCCCTAAATCTTTTATATATATATATATATATATATATATATATATATATATATATATATATATATATATATATATATATATATATATATATATATATATATATATATATACTATAAACCATATATAAATTACAACCCTTTAAAGCACAGAAGTCTTAAAATTAAGATAGTACAACCCTTTGATGCACCCAAAGTCGGATTACCACGTGTCTACTGCTATTTACTGAACTCTTGACCTAATGTGAATATATAAAAGCAAAAAAAAAACCCTACACATAACACATTTTGAGCCGTCATGCCCAATTTGCTCCACCTCCCCCAATCCTCATCATCGGTTCTACTTCTCCTCCACCATCATCCGTACACGCCATCATCCGTAGCACCACAACCATCCTAGCTGTTACCGTTCACGAACGAGGAAGCCTTGAGGTTTTCACTGGAGTTACCGTCATCGGCGCTTCCTCTTCTTCCTCCATGCGCTTCCTCTTCCGCCTTCAACCACGATCCCTCAACAACCATTGGTGCCGATCGGCTTTGGTTTGGATCTCGATCCGCCACCTGATGAATCTCGATCGGCTATGGTATGGATCTTCACCGGATTTGATTTTGATCTACACTAGCTTTGGTTTGGATCTCCACCGGATTTGGTTTGAATTTGGTTTAGATCTCCACCGGCTTTCGTTTGGATCTCCACCGAATTTTCTTTCAATAATCTTAATTCCATGTTTTATCTACACCGGAAACGCATATGAAACGGCCGGAATAAATGAAATATAAAAACGCTTTTCGGAATAAATCTCGTTAGGTTGTTACATATAAATACCAATTACACGTTATCTATATTAAAAGTTGCCATGTTAATCGGATTCTATATTTAAAGTTGTCATTTTAATCGGATTCTATTTAATAATTAATTAATCATAAAAAAATGCAATATTCGAAAATACCCTTGATAAATGATTGGCTGAAAATGTCTCATACACTCACACAATATTTAGGCTCCACATATAAACCTACATCTATATATATATATATATATATATATATATATATATATATATATATATATATATATATATATATATATATATATATATATATATATATATATATATATATATATATATATATATATATATATATATATATATATATATATATATATATATATATATAAATGAAAAGTGACGTATGATGTGAAAAGTGGGATGATATCCTTCAAACAAAAGAGAAAGAAAAACGTCAACTCACTTCTTTTGATGATTAGGTTTACACGAATTTTTCGTGCAAATAGTAACACCCTAAACTTATCAATAATAATAAGTTATGGTCTGTCAAATGTCAATTCCATCACATGGGAGGCTTCATTTATCATTGGATAATGTCAGATGTTAGAAAATAAAAATTTGTGGCCATCGCCTCCCCTGATCCCTAAGACGGTCCCCACTGGTCCCGTTATTTATCATATTTGCCGTTCAAATAAAATTATAAATACACAAACTGTCTTCATCATGATTATCAAAATTAGTCTTGCGTTTTGTGGTGTTCAAATGATTTTTTTCCCATCTTGGTGAATTTAGTATATTATTAGTGTCATCAATGAATCATTTTATGTGAAGAATTGACAATTAATAAATACATCCTAGTCTACGTCATTGGTATAACTCATTAAAAGTTATTGGCGACTAATTTTGAATGACTGAAGCCCGCAATATCTTATTGAAGCCATTTTACTAAGTGGATAAAGCCTTTTACCCGGAGAATAAAGTCTTTATTTTTTTGTTACATTGCTTAACCCGCAAATCTTTTGGTCTTGGACTCAATACCGCAATTTTTGTTTGCGAAACAGCAATTTAAGTCTAGGCTACTGCATATCTTTACGACTAGTGGTTAAAGATTTTAGCCAACAATTAAATATTTTAGCTTTTCCTTAGTTGCTTTACCTCGCAGAATTTTGCTCGACCATGCAAAATCTCTACGACCATAATGCAAAATCTTAGCACCGCTACTTTTTTCCCGGACCAACACATCCCAATTGCTACCCAAGAGCTTCAAAGGCTTCATTTTCCTAGATACCACAAATTTTTATTTTCTAACATCGACATTATCCAATGATTATTCACTTTACATTGCAGATATTTTGACTTTACATTGAAAATCTAGTGCTCTGCTTAAACAATTTCTAAGACCGTATGGAAATGTTTAGGGGAGTCAGGGTTTAAAAATAGTCAAAATTTCTTTTATTCAAGCATATTGGTTTCCAGAATGTTAACTCACCGTTATAAGGAGTCCTTTTTACTTTTTTTTTTTTTTTTTTTATCTAAGAGACTCATTTTATACTCTCTTAATGTTAACCCACCCATCGTAGAGCGGCGCGACAGTATTGACATATCTAGTGACCCAGATTTATTTTTGCGTTGTTTACATTCTTAATGGAACATTCCACCCCCCCCCTGTGTGTGTGTGTGTATGTATATATATATATATATATATATATATATATATATATATATATATATATATATATATATATATATATATATATATATATATATATACTACCTTAAAAAGGAAAAATGGTTTCTAAAAATGGAAACTCTTAACATTAAGAGATCCAATTGATTGTGCATAATGTACAAGTTTTCAAGCATACTCTTATTTGAATACTGTTAATCTCGCACTTAAATTCAAGAAACGATAAGATTTACAAACAGATATTTGAAAAACCTATTGCCTAACGCTTCGTTCGGGCCTCACCGTTTAAAGCTGAAACCTTGCAACCAATTCACTACAGATAATCAGTTCACTCCCACTTTTCTCTAAAACCCTAAACTCACTAGAAGCCAACCACAAATCCTTCGATCGCCTCCCTCTTTCCTCTCTCTCTCTCTCTCTCTCTCTCTCTAAGAACATTGAACTCACTATCCACCATTGCACCTCCGCCATCCACATCCCTTCAGCATACCACCGAATTCAGGTCCAGTCCCTTTCTCAATCACAACACCGTCACCCCACCAGTGTACCTCTAGAAACCATAACCGTCACCACCATCGCACCTCCAGGAAACCTAGCCGGCAACCATCAAACGCCTCTGTTATTTTGATATATTTGTTTCTCATCTTTGCCGCTCCTACACCTTCCACACCACTCCAATCCGCTGCAATCGCCAGTGTATCCCGTATTTCACTCTTCCTCTATTTATATATCTATCTGTGTGCGTGTGCTTATATGACTCTTTGTGTATGTATGCTTATATGAAGAAATTATAGCAAGACATGCAAATAAATCAAGCTTCTTAAGTCAACAAGCATCGAGCCAAGAGGATCATGTAAGCATTTCACAAGATTCAAAATTCCTACGTGCACATGAGAATAAAAAGTCAAAGCTTCTATTAATCTGATTAATATGGTAAACCCAATTTGTCTCGCTGAATTCATGTGCCATTTTTGTTATGTAACACCCCTTTCTCAAACCATATTTTCATAATTTTTAATTCAAAACATTTTAGAACATGTGACTACTAAAAGTCACTAAATTTTTTTTTACACGTTCTATACTGAAAGGGTATTACAGACTCAATACAGAAACCATAATTTAAACTTATCTGTAATTTACGCAGTCTCAGCTTCAAGGCACAATAAGTAACCTAGCTCCTGCTCCACTCACCTAAGTACATAGCATTTAAAAAAAACAAGTAGTACGTGAGACATAAAGTCTCGTGAGTAATATGGGTTTTAGACCCAAAACTTTTCCAAAACTTTTCTGCTCAAACTTGATTTATAAACAAATAAACTACAAGAACATATTTCTCATAACATATCTCAAATCTCTTTTCTGGTATATCATTAAAACTTACAAGCATTTTTCACAAAATTACTTCTTTTCTTAAAACTGCTTTCTTTATTTAAAACAGTTTTCTTTCTTTTAAAATACTTTCTCTATTCAAAAATACTTTCTTTCTCTTTTACTTGTGACCAACTAAAACTCATGAATTAATTTATTTTAATTCATTATACTAGCTCACCTTGCGGGACAGAACAGATCCATCCGCTAGGTTTGCTCATTCTGTCTCCCCTTTGTAACTTGGAACGAATTCAAGTACAAGGGTATACTAAGCTAGACAACTCCTTCGCGACGGGAGGTACCATCCCAGTAGTGTCTTCTGATCCCCCGATTATGAGGGTGATCCTAGTCCGGACAACTAGCTCTTACTCAACTAGCTCTTACTTCTTATCTCGTTACTTTCTTTATTTTGCTTCTTGAATTGGTCAAAGTGGGACACAATTTATTTTAAACTCAAACTCATAAACTCTTTTAACTTATGATCAAAATACTTTCAAACTAGCTTCAACATCTTTATCTCACTTGTGAAGCTTCTTTCAAAATAACTTTATAACTAAACTTCTTTAAAATCTGTTTAAAACACTTAGCTCATATATATAAAGAGCTACTCTCAAAACTGTTTCCAAACGTCAACATTTTAAATAACGGAAAATCTTATTTTCTGAAAATCATAACTTTGCTATGTACTATAGAAATCCTCATATACTCACCTTGGTTTAGATATAAACCACTATGCTTCTTATGCGCCTTCTCCCTTTTCGTGCTCTCTAGTATTTGAAGCCTCTCCTATACATATATCACATATATATATATTTAATAAATATATGTTACAACTGACTCTACAGTGCTAAGGTCTCATATGACCCAACTTCAAGTCATAACAAGTATATGACTACTAGCAATCATCTTTTCATGAATTATACACCTTTCAATATACCCGTATTCTACTACAGTACCCCCGAGGGGTCGTATTTTGAATTTAACAATTTTCCACATGGTTTCATACCATTTTAAGGCTATGGTATGAGTTATAGACCAAATGGACATGTCTAGAAGCAAGTTCAAATCTCAAAATTGGACAGAAGTGCTGCCCAGCAAGAGCACGACTCGTGCTCTTTTTGTGCTTAGGGAAGCACGACTCGTGCCAATAGTACATAGCTATTTCTTGGCTCTATAGTGGAGCACGACTCGTGCACTTCATAGACTAAAAAGGCACGACTCGTGCCACACCTGCAGACTCCATTTTAAGTCCGATTTTTGAGCTGCAGACCTCTGTTTTGACCCATTAAGTGCTTAATACTTATCTTAATCATTTTACTATCATTCCATGACTAAAACCCTTGCTTTACATCAGGTTTTAAGCCATGGAATCACTGATTCCAATTCTAATTCTTTGAAAACCCGTTTTTTATGATTTTCACTAAAAATCCAAATTTTTGAAATTAACCACTTAGGAGTGTCTTAATACATCCTAAGTGATCATTTGGACTCAACAAAACCATAAAAAACTGACTTTGATCTTACAAACCCGTGAATTAGGGTTCTTGAGCAAAATTCATCTTTTTCTTAATTTCAACAACACCTTATAATTGAAGTGTGTTTACTTGATGTTTTAGTGTAACTAGATAGGGATGAATTTCTGGAAGCATCTCATGAAGTTCATGATCCATATTTCCAGATTTCAACCCGAGAAGATGATGAATAGTAGGTGTTATTACCTCAAATGCTTGGAAACTTCAATTCCATCTTCTATTTCTTGCAAATTCTTCCAGAACTCTTTCTCCCCTCTTGCTCTCTCTAACTCTCTCTCGATTCTTCCACTGCTTTCTGGAGAATGAGAGCTAAATATTCATATATATATATATATATATATATATATATATATATATATATATATATAGGGGAAGGTTAAAATGAGAATGATAAAAAGGTTGAGAATGTGAGAATGATTCTGGACCAATGAAATCATAAGGGTATATTAGTAATTATATATTTTAATTAAATTATAACAAAATAACAATTAATCTAACTTCCTAAAATTTAGGATTTAGATTGATAGTTACCTAAAATAAATAAATTAACTGATTTTTTTGTTATTCTATTAATTAAAAAAATTATTTTTATTATTTATTTTTCCAAAATTCAAAAATTTAATAGTTTTTTCTTTTTTTTTTCACGGTTTCATTCATTCATGAATAGAAAAAATATAGTTTTATGATTTTATTGATTTAATTTTTTACAGTATTTTTATAGATATTTTTATTTATTAAAATATCGTTTTTCTGCTCGTTTTTTATCGAAATATCGTTTTTCAAGAGAAGGTTCATAAAAATTACCGAATACACATCTAATCATAAATGAATAAACCTGTAATCATAAATGAATATGCATGCAATGATATGTAAATATATACATATAATCATAAGTGAATACACATCTAATCATAAAATGAATACATCTTTAATCATACGTGAATACACCATTGTTCTTACATAAATACACATTAAATCATAAAATTAATTCGCCAATATTGTAGCCTTGATCGTTATTCTTGTTGCTACCATCACACATAAATAACAAAGATGGGGCACCCATGAATATGATAATTATTGTTTTTGCATTCATACCTGCAAAATAAAGTTCAAAGATATCAAAAAATGATTATGCCCATGATAAATCTATCTACAGTTATAATCACATATGATTATAACTTAATTGATATTTTAATCATTTATGTAATTATAATCATATATGATTTATGACCATATTAAACCTATCCTAAGTTATAACTGATGTTCTAATCATTTAGACTATTATAACTATAATCATCTATGATTATATCTATAATCATCAATGGTTACTGATGATTTAATCGCGGATGTAAACTAACTCAATAACCATTGATGATTTAATCACGAATGATTAAATGGTTTAATCATACATACCGAAGATAATTACATCTTTGGCTCTTAATCTCATTTATAACCTCATTTAGCTTCTTTAACAAAGGATTATCATATTGTTGCAACAAAAAAAGTTTATTAGAGTTTAAATAAAAGTTTTACCTTGAATTTACACCAACAACGATGATTCTAGTTGTCAATGGCCGCATAGTTATTCCTGCGTTTTCAATGAAAAGCTTTATCAATGAAAAGTTGGATTTAACATATAGAATAATTATGCTTGTCGCAAGTAACACCATCAATATTTACAAATTGTATAGAAGATTCTGAAGCAAACTCTATGTACCAAAATCAATTGTCGTAAAAGCAAAATGAATGATGAAGAATCAAAAAGCTTCCTCTGTTGTAAAAAAGTGCAATACTTGGACTTTAATATAAAATAAGTATTTTTTAAATGCAGCAAACCCCACATGGATTTCTTACAAAATTGACATAAATCTCATGTAATAGTTGTTATCAATAAATCGCATAAACAACTCAGACGACAATCGATTAAAAACACAATCAAAATTCAATTAATTAATCAAAATCATGTAATTGAAATTTCTTTACAGTAAAATTAGAAACAATAAACAATAAACTATTTGAAAACAAAAGGAATTAAAAAAATTGTATGTAAAAGCAATACATATCATGAAAGCATACGAAACAGTAGGTTACATTTACTTCCACATGTTTGTGAAAAATGTGAACAAATTAACATAAATTGAATCTTATTATCGACTAAGAAGAAAACAATTTACCATTATTTTGTGCCCGCTTAGCCAAAGCATTTGGTAAAAATTTTCACAAAGTGTTTCCAAGAAAACTTTTCAAAAAGTGTTTCCAAGAAAATTGAAATCGATGTACCTGCATCACTTTGCGGTGCTGAATTTGTTGCCGATTGTTGGAGACTCCAATGGCGGCTGTGATTCATCTATTCGGGAGAGGGTTTTAAGGGGGTGACGAAGGTTGAAGAAGATGGTGGAGGTGGTGCGGTGGTCGATGTGCAATGTATTTAGGGCTGCAATTTGAAAAACGGATGTGGGAAGATGGAAGTTACCTGATTTAAAGAGAGGATACTTGATTTTAGGAATCACCATAATTAGGATAATTGTAATGACCCTAATGCCCTTTAGGTTATATTTAATATAAATTAATTGATTTAAAATTTATAGTAATTACAAAATCAGCATTTAATTATAGCCTTTGATCTGAGAATTTAAATGGTCCAGATTCTTTCTCATTTTCTCAACCTTTTAACCCTTCTCATTTTATCCTACCTCTATATATATATATATATATATATATATATATATATATATATATATATATATATATATATATATATATATATATATATATATATATATATATATATATATATATATATTGTTATATAAGATATTTACACTCTAGACCCTCTCTTCTTTCCTTTTGTTCAAAACTAGTCCCAAGGTTCAAATCTTTTCAAATCAAGTTCCATTTGACACCAACTTAACTTCTTAATGAAATTTCTTAACAAAATGATCATTTTTGTGTCAAATGACCAATTTGCCCTTTTTGGTCAAATCTCACTATTCACACGGTAAAACTCCAAATTTTTCATAATATTTTATTTCTTATAATATTATTCTGCAAATTACATATTATTTTACATAATGGTCTTACAATGTGCCAAAAGACCATTTTACCCTTTTTCAACTTTTTCGCGGGTTCTTACAGTCACCCCTCCTTAAGCGGATTCCGTCCTCGGAATCTTTTCGTAATCTGTGAAATTCGGATATCTTCTCTTTATTTCTTCTAGCGTCTCCCAAGTTAGGTTTGACCCTAACGGGTGCTTCCACTTGACTAGTACAAGGTCAATCTCCTTGTTCCTTAGCTTCTTAGTCTGCATTTCTAGAATCGCTTCAGGTTCTTCAATCATTCTGCTAGGAGTCTCCACCTTCAAGTCTGTATACGGTATCACTAACTCCTGTTTTCCAAAGTACTTCTTCAGGTTGTAACTTTAGCTTGAACGCTTGTAATTTAACTCTCTTCAAGATTCTAAAAGGTCCAATATATTTTGGACTCAGCTTTCCTCTCTTACCAAATCTGACTACACTCTTTCATGGCGACACTTTTATCATCACTAAATTACTTTCTTGTTACTCATACAGTCTGTTTTTTTTTTTAAATTGGAGTAACTCTTCTGTCGGTCTTGTGCTGCTTTCATGTTAATCTGAATCATTCCAATATTCTCATTGGTCATTCTACCAATTTCTGGTCCTGACAAATTAGTCTCACCCGCCTCCAATCAACATAAAGGAGTTCTACACTTTCTACCATACAATGCCTCAAAGGGTGGCATTTTAATGCTATAATGGTAGCTATTGTTATATGCAAACTCTACTAAGGGCAGGTGTTCATCCCAACTGCCTCCAAAATCCATCATGCATGATCGTAGCATGTCTTCTACTGTCTGTATTCGTTCGTTCGCTCTGACCATCTGTTTGTGGGTGATACGATGTGCTTAGCTGAATTCTCGTCCCCAATTTCTCTTGTAAAGCTCTCCAAAAGTTAGGGGTAAATCTAGGGTCTCTGTCTGACACGATGGACAACGGTGCACCATATCTTCTTAACACTTCATCTGTATACAACTGGTCTAACTGCTCCAATGGAGTAGTTTCTTTTATGGCTAGAAATAGTGCACTCTTGGTCAACCGGTCCACTATGACCCATATATTAATACTATCATAACCTCTTCTCGTTTTCGGTAACCCGACAATAAAGTCCATGGTTATGTCTTCCCACTTTCCGGCTGGAATGTGCAATGACTGAGCATCCTCATGCGGGACCTGATGTTCCGCCTTGACTTGTGCACAAATGACACACTTAGAGATGTACTTAGCTATCCTCTTCTTCATTCCAGGCCACCAGTACTGTCTTTTAAGATCTTGGTAAGTCTTGGTATTCCCTAGATGTATGGAATACTTTGACTTATGCGACTCTTCTAAAATCAGCTTCCTCAAACCTCCTACTTCCGGTACCCAATTGCGGGTTCTAGAAGTCTTTAGCTCTTGTCTACTTATCTCAAACTGCATGTCTTCCTCGTTTCTCATCTCCCAAGTCTATACTTTTTCCAACTTTTTGTTGGACTGCTTTAATCTGTTCTATAATACTGGACACTAGTTATATGCGTATCAATCTTGCATTGATTCTTTTCTCTGGAACTTTTCTACTCAATGCATCTGCTGCTACACTTGCTTGCCTGAATGGTATACAATCTCACAAACATAATCACTGATCACTTTAACTATCTTTTCTGTCTTATGTTCAACTCTATTTGAGTGAACACATACTGCAAACTCTTGTGATCAATGAATAGCTTGCGCTTTGTTCCATACAGGTAATGCCTCTAAATTTTTAAGGCAAATACTATTGCTACTACCTCTATATCATAAGTAATATACTTTGTTTCTAGGGCTTTCAATTATCTGGGAACATATGCTACACTCTTACTCCTTTGCATCTACACACAGCTGAGCCCTCTATGTGAGGTATTGCTGTATACTTCAAAATCTTCTGTCCCATCTGGTAATATAAGGACAGACGCATTACTCAACTGCTCTTTTAATGTAATAAAAGCTTTTACTTATTCTTCTTACTTGAGTAAATTTCATATTTTAAATTTTACTTTCTCTCTCTTATTTTAGAAGCTCTATTACTTCATACTTTATTATAGAAAATTGACTTTCCAACAGTCAATCTACATTTCTAATTACTTCTTTCTTGTCATTAGACTTATATATCATATTATCTTTATATAATTCCTTTAGAAGTTTTTATAACTTCTTATATTTATATATACTAGAAGTATTGACTCTTCAAAAGTCAATCGTTGTTCTTGCTTCTTTTGTCTTATCTTTCATCTTTAATTCTCAAGAATTTTCTATCTTTTTTTTTTAAGCAAAACCTTTTGTATCCAAGGTGTTACTATATTTACTACTAAACTTTTCTTTGTCTTTACTACTAGTTTTCATACATTCTCATAAGGTTATTACCTTCATCATCTTGTTACTTGCATGTATTACTTTTATAATTACATGTCTTATATCACTCTTTACTTATATCATTTTCACCTTTTGACATATTAACAATCTATATACCTCTTTCATTTTCCTTTATAATTTAGGAGATTTCAATCTCTTTTACTCATTATTCTTTCTGATATAATATTGTCCATTTCATTTCTCAGCTTTCTTGCTGTACCCTTATGAGTACACTTCTTATCTTCTTAAGTACCCCATGTACCATTCTCATCTTATTACTTATGTTTTCATATTTTCGTGTAGTTCTTATTTCTCACACTAATGCTTAGTTTAGCATTCTATCTTTTGCTTACTCTTTACTTGCTATGGCTAACGCCAAAAATAACTTTTATTTCTCTTTTTATCCTGACTTCATTTTAACCATACTTCACTAAAGATTGGCGTTTCTGACTCAACAATTTCTTGTTTTAACTCATTTTACTTATTAAACATACACTACTTTCATAATCATATAGATTACCACCATTTTTATAAACATTTAGTCTCTATGTCTTATATATTTTAATCATATACTTTCTAGGTTTGATACCCAAAATTTCTTTTATTATTCTTTTTACCATTGCACTCTATGTGTCATAAGGCTATATGCCCAACACATTACATTGTTCTTTCCTTTAAGCTTCTTTTCTTTACTCTCTTTATTTATGTATATCTTAAAGCGATATACGCAATACACTTTCTTACGTTCCATAACTACTAGTCATGTACCGACCATTTTTTTTCCTAATCTTTGGCTACTTTTACCCGTTACTTCCGCTTAGAGGTAGTAACTTCCTGTCTCTTTATTTTAGTTCTTATTTCATATTTGACTCTTTGTCTAAGACTTATCTGGATATTCACTTTTACTCTTTATCTCGTGTTATTTATGACTTTTAGTCATTTTTCTCACATTCTTTTGGTTATCCTTTTATCATTCTCAATTCTTCTTATTTCATATTTATATGGTCACTAAATCTGATTTCAAATGACCATTTCTTTAATAACTGTCTTTATATTTTTCTCATTATCATCATTATCTGTCTTATCTTTAACTTTTCGCCCAACGCTTGATTAGGCATTAAATCTTTATCTTTCAACTCATTCTTGTGCATTATAACAATGCATCTTGCTCATAGTCTTTAACTATTTTTTTTAGGTAGCCTACTTTGTTATATTACTCATTATAGAACTATACTTACGACTTATTTATTTATTCCAATCATTGGATATCATTTATTGTCATACTTCTTTCGAGTTTGGAAGTCACAACTTCCCATTTCTTACGCTTTCTTTTCTGTCTTTGATTCCTCTTCTAATACTTGATTAAGTATTTTGCTTTCATTTTATACTATCTTATTTACTCATAGCTTTTATTTATATATTGAAGGGTTTCTATGCAATCAATGAACACAAAATAACCTAAGGTTCACATGCAACCCTAATATTGATCTATGTTTTCTTCTATGAAGATTAGAACTAAGAACCTAAAGGATACAATTTAATTCTAAAGAAGAATCAAGAAAACCAACCTTTGATCTTATGATCCTTTTAAGCAGCAGCAAAATTATCCTGCCTCAGATGAAAGTCACACCCAGGGGATGGAAGAATCAGTCCAGCAGAGTAAATCCAGAGAGAGGTGGCGTAAAGAATGAGGTGCCAGGGGGTTCCTTTTATAGCCTCCAAGGGTTACACCTGAAACCCTAAGGAGCCTCCAATTGGACAAGGCTTTTGACCACTTGGACCAGGCTTACCAAAACCCTAATTAGGGTTTCGCCAAACCCTTGGAGAAGCCTCCAAGGTGGCGCCACTTTTGGTCCCTGGTTCTCCTGGCCAGTTATTCAACTATTGAATAAATACCAAACCAGTCCCTGCACCTTTTAATTAATTAATTTAATCTCCAAATTAAATCCAATTAATTCTAGATTAAATCTCAATTAATTAATATAGTTTCTAATTAATATATTAGTACTTAAATATATTAATAAACCATATATGTATTTTCTATTGATTTATTATACAATTAATAAATCAACTATTCTCTCTACTGAACTATCTTTCCTCCATCCATGAGGGCAACCCAAATGGACTTTGCTTTTAACCATAAGATAAAAGTTCAATTACAAGTCATGGCTTAGACACCTAATCCAACAGTCTCCCACTTGGATAAGTCTATGACTTTAATTGTCTGAACTCTGACCCAGTCAGTTCTGTCCAAAGATAAGTGATCAGATGATCCTCCGTCCAACAAGATATTTTCAGACTCAAGACATGGATAAAATCAATCTGGTCTGATTCACTGTTCCTCGATTTCCGATTTGCATATGACTCTTAGACTACCAATTTAGTCCCGGTTGGCCAACCATTTTAGTCAACTTCAAAATCATCGAGAGGCCTACAGATATCTGTTTCCCGTTAGAGTCAAGGGACGAATAAACTTCGACTCATATACTTATGTCTTTTACCAGACAAATCACTCACAACAATACGTTTTATAACACCGAGTTACCGATGCGTTTTCATATTATCAATGAACAACCGTCTAATAAATCATAACTCATATGTCTTAGCTTAAAGATCAAAAGATATTATCGTCTCAACATTGCTCGTGATGTAATCCATGAAGCAATCCATTGAGCGCGGGTTTATCCAATACTCAAATCTCCATTTCCAAGTACTCACGAATGGTTCAGCAATCCAATTGCAATGTCTAACTCCTTAGACAATCTATTACCAATTCATGACAGTCTTACTTCACACTTACTCCCTTAAAGTGTAATCGACTGTGGATATTTGAATAATCCAATTATTCAGGAAGTAAAACATGCAAAATGAAACACAATGATAAAGTACTGACAAGAGTAGTGAACCATAATAAATCTCTATTATTAAATCACAAGAGTCAAATACAATACATTGTTACAAGTTTCGAACCTATCTAATTACTAAAACTTATATCATCTCTTAATCCAATGCTCCTAGCATGCTGATTATGCTTAATCCTACTCAGAGCCTTTGTCAAGGGATCTGCAGGATTATCTTCCGATGATACCCTCTTTACAAGGAGGTGACCTTCTTCTACCCTATGCCTGATGTAGTGGTACTTTCTGTCGATATGTCTGGACTTTCCATGATCTCGCGGTTCCTTTGTCAAGGCGACCGCACCTTCATTATCGCAGAACAGTTCCAAGGGCTCCTGAATACTCGGGACTACTCCAAGGTCACCGATAAAGTTCTTCAGCCAAGCCGCTTCCTTTGACGCTTCACTTGCTGCTATGTACTCTGATTCGCACGTAGAATCAGCCACCGTTTCTTGCTTGGAACTTTTCCAAGTCACTGCTCCACCGTTCAAAAGGAATACCCAGCCCGACTGAGACCGACCACTGTCTCTATCCGTCTGAAAGCTGGCATCTGTATATCCTTCAACTCTCAAGGTATCACTGCCACCGAGGACTAACACCATGTTCTTGGTCCTTCGCAGATACTTGAGTATATTTTTCACAGCTATCCAATGCGCCCTTCCAGGGTTACCCTGGTACCGACTGACCATGCTTAAAGCAAAAGCCACGTCAGGGCGAGTACACGTCATAGCGTACATGATCGATCCCACAGCCGAAGCGTATGGTACTCGACTCATCTCAGCTATTTCCTCGTCTGTACTCGGACTTTGAGTCTTACTCAATTTTGCATTACTTTGGATAGGCAGCTCTCCCTTCTTGGAATTTTCCATACTAAACCTCTTTAGTACCTTATCCAAGTATGTACCCTGACTGAGTCCAATCAGTCTCTTCTTCCTATCTCTCAATATTCTAATCCCAAGAATATAGGCAGCCTCTCCTAGGTCCTTCATGGCGAAACATTTCCCAAGCCAAGCCTTAACATCTTGTAAGGTTGGAATATCGTTTCCCATGAGCAGTATGTCATCGACATACAGCACCAGAAAGGTGACTATACTCCCACTAGCCTTGACATATACGCAGGACTCATCCTCGCTCCTAGAGAAGCCAAACTCTTTGACTTTCTCATGGAAACAAAGATTCCAGCTGCGAGAAGCTTGCTTCAATCCGTAGATTGATCTCTCAAGCTTACACACCTTATTAGGATACTTTGCATCGACAAAACCCTCTGGCTGATTCATGTAAACATCCTCAGTCAGCTTCCCATTAAGGAAAGCGGTTTTGACGTCCATCTGCCAAATTTCATAGTCATGAAATGCAGCTATGGCCAGCATAATCCTAATAGACTTTATCTTAGCTACTGGTGAGAAGGTCTCGTCATAGTCAACCCCTGGGGTTTGAGTAAAGCCCTTCGCAACCAGTCTTGCCTTAAAAGTGTGTACCTTTCCGTCCATGTCGGTCTTCTTCTTGAAGATCCATTTGCATCCGACTGTCTTTCGACCCGGTACATTGTCAACCAAGTTCCAAACTTGATTGTCATACATGGACTTTATCTCGCTATCCATGGCCTCTTTCCACTTGGCAGACTCAGGGCCCGCCACTGCTTCCTGGTAGTTAGCTGGTTCATCCAAATTTATCAGTGTCCTATCACTGACAAACGTGTCCCCATCCGAAGTTATATGGAACCCATAAAACTCGGGTGGCATGCTAACCCTACCGGAACGCCTAAGAGGTAAGGATACATCTGTCGGTCCAACAGGAACTTCATCCTCATGTTGGTTGCTAGTTTCTCCTAAGGTTGCGTCATCTGATGACTCTTGAATTTCTTCCAGATTAATGGTACTCCCACTGTCCTCTTTGAATACGAGCTCTCTCTCTCGAAAGACTGCTCGTCTAGCTACAAAGACCACGTCCTCGCTCGGTCTATAGAATAGATATCCAAAGGACTGTTTGGGATAACCAATGAAGAAACACCTTTCGCTTCTGTCTGCGAGTTTGTCTTGAGTCTCTCGTCTAACGAAAGCCTCACAACCCCAGACCTTGATATGTGCCAACGAGGGAGCTTTCCCCGTCCACATCTCATGAGGTGTTTTTGCAACCTTCTTAGTTGGGACAAGATTGAGGATATGGGCGGCAGTCTCTAAGGCATACCCCCAGAAGTGAATGGGAAGTGAAGCTCGACTCATCATGGAGCGAACCATGTCCAACAGGGTTCGGTTGCGCCTCTCTGCAACACCGTTCAACTGTGGTGTCCTGGGAGGTGTCAACTGCGAAACTATTCCGCATTCCTTTAGATAGTCTAGGAACTCGATACTTAGATACTCTCCGCCTCTGTCGGATCTGAGCATCTTTATCTTCCTGCCTAATTGATTCTCTACTTCGTTCTTAAACTCTTTGAACTTTTCAAAGGTGTCCGACTTGTGCTTGATCAAGTAGATGTAACCGTATCTACTAAAATCGTCGGTAAAAGTCACGTAGAACCGCGTGCCATCCTTTGTGGTTGATCTGAATGGACCACACACATCCGTGTGAATAATGTCCAATAGACCCTCACCTCTTTCAAAAGACCCTTTGAAAGGTGATTTAGTCATCTTGCCCAACAGACAAGATTCGCATACATCATCCGACTTGAGGTCGAATGATTCCAACACTCCATCCTTTTGGAGTTGGGCGATGCGTTTCTTGCTGATGTGCCCGAGCCGACTATGCCACAGACATGCCTTTTCCACGTCACTAGTAGAATCAATATAATTTACACTTTGTCCTAGATTGTCAACACATTTCACAGTTTCATACACACCATTACAAGGATAAGCAGTAAAATTCAAAATACCATTTTTGAAAACAGAAATAGATCCAATATTATTATCAAAAGAAAAATGAAATCCTTGTCTGAATAATGCGTGAAATGAAATAATATTTCTTGCCATTTCTGGCGAATAGCAACAATCTAATAAATCTAAGCAAACTTCACTACTAAGCACTAAACTATAAACTCCAATCTTGGTAACAGGGGACGATCTCCTATTGCCCATGATCAAGTTCAGTCTACCGTGCTCCACCTCCCTGCTTTCCCTTAGGCCCTGCATATCAGAACAAATGTGAAAACCACATCCTGTATCAAGGACCCAAGAATTAGAAGATGGTGAGTTTTTAGAGATAGTGTATATACCTGCTGTCGATGGCTTTACTTTCCCATCCTTGACATCCTGCAAGTATTTGGGGCAGCTTCTCTTCCAATGGCCCTTCTCTTTGCAGTAAAAACAGTTTGCTTCATCGGGGTTGGCCACACAAGGAATTTGGGAAGTCTTGGTTCTCGAGCCATTACTGGATGACCCGGCCTGAACCTTTTCCCTCCAATTTTGCTTAGGAGGGCCCTTCCTTTTCTTTCCTTTGCCACTTCCAATGGCTAGAACGGGCTGATTAACCGAGGGTACACTTTTACCCTTCATCCCGTCTTCAGCTACTCGAAGCATGCGATGCAACTCAGTCATATTAGCCTGATTGTTGTTCAAATGATAAGCCAGCCTGAACTGGTCATAAGAACTCGGCAATGAGTTAAGCACTATGTCAACGGCCAACTGTTCCGGTACAGGCATCGCAAGCTTTCTAAGCCGCTCCACGTAACCTTGCATTCTTTGCACATGAGCGCAGATGGACTCTCCATCTTTGGGTTTGCTGTTCGTGAAGTCCTTGACCACTTCGCACCTCTCGATGCGCTCTTGCTTGCGGAACTTTTCCGCAAGCTCCTTGTGCATCTCATAGGGCCAGTAGTCTTCGTATATTCTCTGCAATTCGGGGTTCATTGTGGCGATCATGATGCAGGCCACTTTGGTTGCATCATCAGTATGTTTTTGGTACGAGGCAATTTCCTCGGGAGTAGCAGTTTCGGGGTCGACATCGACAAGCTCGGTCTCGAGAACATACTCTTTGTTCTCATACCTCAGAGCCATCTTGATGTTTCTAATCCAGTCATTATAGTTTGTCCCGTTCAATTGAACCCTGGAACATAGTGAGAGGATTGAGGGGACACTGGAGTTTGATTGGGGAGCGGATTGATCAGCAGAAGACATCTATAAAAGAAGGTAAGTTTAATTAGATACTTGTCGGTCCTTATATTAACCCAATATAAAATAAGGCTAGGATCCAACTATAACAATTTGCAACATAGAAGAGGGATGCCGTAATCTATAAGCAAATTTTATAAAGGTAGGCGAATGACGATTCAGCCGATTCCACCGCGGAAAAATAATCTTATTATAAATGGAATTCCTAGTTTCTTATGAGATTTATTGAACTGTTCAATAGCATGTTTAATCTCGGATATGCCCCACCGTTTGTGACTGGGATGCCGAAGATCACAAACCGGGTGTGAATAACCATGCAAATTAGCTTGGTGCTCTCGGGATCCATTATCATCTCAAATTGATGTGCCGGTAAACCACACACGCTCCATCAACAATGATAACACCCGAGACACCCATTGCCACTCTTTATGAACCCCTATTGGTGTGCCGGTAAACCACACACGCTCCACCAACGTTTCATAAAGTGCAATGTGCAATTTCATGGGGTAGCATCAAATTCACATTTTCCTAAAGTAACTAGATTGGGATTTGTTTTAGGGTTCTAGTACTTTCAATTATAGCATTATACTTTTAAGAGGCTTAGCGGTTCTATCATACCCGTTCAGCTAACGACACTCGACTGACCAGGAGAGCGGTGGGTAAGAGTAGATACCCATTAGACTAACATTTTATAGTCAGTCGCCTTATACCCTCTTTATAGGACAGTTTTGTGAATGAGGCTTACTAGCGGTAGACTAACCAATTTTCTTATACATATTAAATTAACTTTTAATTTTAAATATATATAAGATATATTTTAATCTCATTAAAATATCTTAGAATTAATTAAATTCTAATTTTCTCAAATTATTCTAATTTTCTTGAAAATTTTAATTAATTCTTAAAGCAGATTTAATTTGCCTTTAATTAATCAATTAATTAAATTAATTAAATCTAATGTAGATATTACCAAATTAATCAAATTAATTTATCTACAATGGTCCTAGTGATTCTCGAAATCAACAAGCCAGGCAAGCAAAGTTCAGGTTATTTTATAAGATCTTATTACCAAAAATAACAACATACTATTATGGCAAGTAAATCAAGCAATCAAGGGGGACCATTAGGGCATGGCGGCTAGGGTTAGGAAACCCTAGCCAAGCCGTCAACATTCAAGGCCACCAAGGGTGGATTTTCGCAAAAAACACCAAGGCCAAGATCATGCAAGCAGTTCATAATCAATCACAAGAAAACAAGCTAGCTCTGATACCACTGAAGGGTTTCTATGCAATCAATGAACACAAAATAACCTAAGGTTCACATGCAACCCTAATATTGATCTATGTTTTCTTCTATGAAGATTAGAACTAAGAACCTAAAGGATACAATTTAATTCTAAAGAAGAATCAAGAAAACCAACCTTTGATCTTATGATCCTTTTAAGCAGCAGCAAAATTATCCTGCCTCAGATGAAAGTCACACCCAGGGGATGGAAGAATCAGTCCAGCAGAGTAAATCCAGAGAGAGGTGGCGTAAAGAATGAGGTGCCAGGGGGTTCCTTTTATAGCCTCCAAGGGTTACACCTGAAACCCTAAGGAGCCTCCAATTGGACAAGGCTTTTGACCACTTGGACCAGGCTTACCAAAACCCTAATTAGGGTTTCGCCAAACCCTTGGAGAAGCCTCCAAGGTGGCGCCACTTTTGGTCCCTGGTTCTCCTGGCCAGTTATTCAACTATTGAATAAATACCAAACCAGTCCCTGCACCTTTTAATTAATTAATTTAATCTCCAAATTAAATCCAATTAATTCTAGATTAAATCTCAATTAATTAATATAGTTTCTAATTAATATATTAGTACTTAAATATATTAATAAACCATATATGTATTTTCTATTGATTTATTATACAATTAATAAATCAACTATTCTCTCTACTGAACTATCTTTCCTCCATCCATGAGGGCAACCCAAATGGACTTTGCTTTTAACCATAAGATAAAAGTTCAATTACAAGTCATGGCTTAGACACCTAATCCAACATATATATATATATATATATATATATATATATATATATATATATATATATATACTTTAATCTCTTGGTTGTTCATAAACAACACATCATACTACTTCTCATTATGTATTATTTACTCTTTTATACCTCTTTTGGGTTTGTCTACAATTGCAAACCTAGCTCATTTCCTTTTTACTCGTTTTACTTAAAGGTTTTCATTCTTCTTTCTTATATGAATTTCATTCATATATCTGTATTCAATTTCTTTTCCAATCTTTCTTTCTTTGGTCACTGTAGTGACATTACTCTTATTTTTATTCCGTAATCATAATTTGTTTCCGTTAAACAACAGAATTTTTTTTTATTTATACTCTTTCTTTTATAATTGTACTATATACTCCATTACTTCTATTAACATTTTCAATACATTATACGGTGGTTATCTTAACCACAAAATTAAACCTTTCTCTTTCATTACTTTGCATTCTTTTCATCTTATTTTCAGTGCTTTTTACTCATACTTTCTTATGTTTATTACATATACTTTATACTGGTTCATATAGGGTATGGGGTTTTTTTTATAAATCTCATATTTTCTACTTCATCTTTAACACTTTTTCTTTTATACTTTAGTATTTCCAGTCATACTGGATTTTCTTCCATAGGTATACTGAGTTTATACCCCTCAAACCTCTTACACTTATCTCTTACAGCTTCACATGATTCTTGTGTGGTTCCACCAAACTCAAATGTATATCCTGTGATTATGATAGTACGGGCCCATATTATTATAACCACTTATACACATTTGCTTCCAGTTTACCACCAGGACTCATGTTCCACTGTTATGAATTTACTTCTATCTCTACTTACTTTCTACATCGTACTCAAGTATGTACTCTACTTAACTCTCACATAGTTTAAGTCTAGGTCCAAGTACTGACAGCTAGTTCGCTTAAACTATGGCTCTGATACCAAAACTGTAACACCCCTTTCTCAAACCATATTTTCATAATTTTTAATTCAAAACATTTTAGAACATGTGACTATTAAAAGTCACTAAATTTTTTTTTACACGTTCTATACTGAAAGGGTATTACAGACTCAATACAGAAACCATAATTTAAACTTATCTGTAATTTACGCAGTCTCAGCTTCAAGGCACAATAAGTAACCTAGCTCCTGCTCCACTCACCTAAGTACATAGCATTTAGAAAAAAACAAGTAGTACGTGAGACATAAAGTCTCGTGAGTAATATGGGTTTTAGACCCAAAACTTTTCCAAAACTTTTCTGCTCAAACTTGATTTATAAATAAATAAACTACAAGAACATATTTCTCATAACATATCTCAAATCTCTTTTCTGGTATATCATTAAAACTTACAAGCATTTTTCACAAAATTACTTCTTTTCTTAAAACTGCTTTCTTTATTTAAAACAGATTTCTTTCTTTTAAAATACTTTCTCTATTCAAAAATACTTTCTTTCTCTTTTACTTGTGACCAACTAAAACTCATGAATTAATTTATTTTAATTCATTATACTAGCTCACCTTGCGGGACAGAACAGATCCATCCGCTAGGTTTGCTCATTCTGTCTCCCCTTTGTAACTTGGAACGAATTCAAGTACAAGGGTATACTAAGCTAGACAACTCCTTCGCGACGGGAGGTACCATCGCAGTAGTGTCTTCTGATCCCCCGATTATGTGGGTGATCCTAGTCCGGACAACTAGCTCTTACTCAACTAGCTCTTACTTCTTATCTCGTTACTTTCTTTATTTTGCTTCTTGAATTGGTCAAAGTGGGACACAATTTATTTTAAACTCAAACTCATAAACTCTTTTAACTTATGATCAAAATACTTTCAAACTAGCTTCAACATCTTTATCTCACTTGTGAAGCTTCTTTCAAAATAACTTTATAACTAAACTTCTTTAAAATCTGTTTAAAACACTTAGCTCATATATATAAAGAGCTACTCTCAAAACTGTTTCCAAACGTCAACATTTTAAATAACGGAAAATCTTATTTTCTGAAAATCATAACTTTGCTATGTACTATAGAAATCCTCATATACTCACCTTGGTTTAGATATAAACCACTATGCTTCTTATGCGCCTTCTCCCTTTCCGTGCTCTCTAGTATTTGAAGCCTCTCCTATACATATATCACATATATATATTTAATAAATATATGTTACAACTGACTCTACAATGCTAAGGTCTCATATGACCCAACTTCAAGTCATAACAAGTATATGACTACTAGCAATCATCTTTTCATGAATTATACACCTTTCAATATACCCGTATTCTACTACAGTACCCCCGAGGGGTCGTATTTTGAATTTAACAATTTTCCACATGGTTTCATACCATTTTAAGGCTATGGTATGAGTTATAGACCAAATGGACATGTCTAGAAGCAAGTTCAAATCTCAAAATTGGACAGAAGTGCTGCCCAGCAAGAGCACGACTCGTGCTCTTTTTGTGCTTAGGGAAGCACGACTCTTGCCAATAGTACATAGCTATTTCTTGGCTCTACAGTGGAGCACGACTCGTGCACTTCATAGACTAAAAAGGCACGACTCGTGCCACACCTGCAGACTCCATTTTAAGTCCGATTTTTGAGCTGCAGACCTCTGTTTTGACCCATTAAGTGCTTAATACTTATCTTAATCATTTTACTATCATTCCATGACTAAAACCCTTGCTTTACATCAGGTTTTAAGCCATGGAATCACTGATTCCAATTCTAATTCTTTGAAAACCCGTTTTTTATGATTCTCACTAAAAATCCAAATTTTTGAAATTAACCACTTAGGAGTGTCTTAATACATCCTAAGTGATCATTTGGACTCAACAAAACCATAAAAAACTGACTTTGATCTTACAAACCCGTGAATTAGGGTTCTTGAGCAAAATTCATCTTTTTCTTAATTTCAACAACACCTTATAATTGAAGTGTGTTTACTTGATGTTTTAGTGTAACTAGATGGGGATGAATTTCTGGAAGCATCTCATGAAGTTCATGATCCATTTTTCCAGATTTCAACCCGAGAAGATGATGAATAGTAGGTGTTCTTACCTCAAATGCTTGGAAACTTCAATTCCATCTTCTATTTCTTGCAAATTCTTCCAGAACTCTTTCTCCCCTCTTGCTCTCTCTAACTCTCTCTCGATTCTTCCACTGCTTTCTGGAGAATGAGAGCTAAATATTCATATATATATATATATATATATATATATATATATATATATATATATATATATATATATATATATATATTTATTTATTGTTATATAAGATATTTACACTCTAGACCCTCTCTTCTTTCCTTTTGTTCAAAACTAGTCCCAAGGTTCAAATCTTTTCAAATCAAGTTCCACTTGACACCAACTTAACTTCTTAATGAAATTTCTTAACAAAATGATCATTTTTGTGTCAAATGACCAATTTGCCCTTTTTGGTCAAATCTCACTATTCGCGCGGTAAAACTCCAAATTTTTCATAATATTTTATTTCTTATAATATTATTCTGCAAATTACATATTATTTTACATAATGGTCTTACAATATGCCAAAAGACCATTTTACCATTTTTCAACTTTTTCGCGGGTTCTTACATGTTATGTATGTTGATTAAGGAAGAAAGCGTTCTTTCAAATGTTGTATACTTTCTGTGAATGGGGTTTCCACTTTTGAGTTCTTTCACACCCTTTTGGTTTAGAGCACTAGAATAAGTTTCTTTTTCGTAAATTTGTTTTCCATTCGGTATAAAGAAGGGAAGAGAGTCAAGAAATCGGTGGTATGAATATGATATGTATTACAAATATCTTTCTGCTATCTCTCTTTAACTCGACATCAATGTGCTATTGGAACAATGCCTGTTATGAGGTTGCTTTCATTAAATAAAAAGAGGTAAAAGTGTAAAAAAGAGACGAAGATACATCAAGAAATCGAGAAAACTTATTTTCCAATAACTTTTTCTTCTTTGATTTCCAAGGTTGATTTGTTTTTTGATTTGCATCTTTAAGTGTATTTCTTATTTCCATCTTAGTTTATGTATTTTTAATATTTTTTATTCATTTTGGCTAGGTTAAAGAAGTGATTTGCTGAAGAATGTATTATCATGTCTATCTTTTAGGTAAGCAAGACAACAGGGTTTTAAAGGACCTACCTATGTTGATAGCTTTATGAAAGCTTCATTTGTTCTGTAAACTCTGCATCTCACTCTTAGTTATTTTTCCTCTTTGGTTGCTTACTCTCACCGATTTTAGTAATTAATCCTTCATGGCCTATCAAAAGGGGCGATTTGCTCAGAGAAAACAAAGTTTCACATATGAAAATAGCAGTAGCGGATTTTGGATCTTCTAGCAGTAAGTACCTGATTTATTAGGTACAACTTTATAATTTTGTTTTTTTATTCATATCTGGATTTTAATTACATGACTGTTAGATTTTGCTTGAATAATTGAACTTGCAAATGAAGATGAAGAAAAAAAGGAGATGGTGATTTATATGAGCATGGAGTGGAACCCAAAATCGACCCCTAGGCTTGAAGAGGTAAATTACTCTTTTCTTTACAATTTTACATGAATTTGACTTCAAGAGGTAAATTAGTGTTCATGTGGAACTTGAAGATTGGGCTCGATCCTCATGTGTTACTTGGAAGATTTCCCTTTAAAATCATTTATTGTGTCTATTTTTTAATAGGACAGATTCTGAATGCTCTTTGGATCATACGTAAGATTTTTTTGTTCTTATCTATTGTTTATTGTCATGAGTTTTATGATTATGATTTCATGATTCTCATTAGTAGGTTTGGGTATTACTAATTTTGATTTTTTAATGGTGTTAACTGTATTTATTAATATCATTGTGTTAAGAGTTGCAAAAATTGGTAATATCACACCCTGTCTGCTGATCTATGTATATGAGTGGCTGTGTGTTCTCAAAAAAAATTATAAAAAAGTATGTAAGAACACTTTAAATCTTTCTTCTTGTATTGGAGAGAAATGAAAGAAAATGTTGTTATAATCAGATCAAAAATAACCAGGGATATGTTGAATAAATGGATTTTATTATGATATATCATTCTTTATATATACATCGAATGCAGAGACGAACTTAAATTTGCATTATAGGTTGCAAAATTTGGTATGTTACAGAGGCATGGATTTCAAATTTAACAAATGGTTCTCAAGGTATAAATTTTTTTCATGTTGACATATTTTATGTCTTTATATAAATGTTGACGGACATTGCTCATATGTGCAGTCCTAAGTTTGGTAAAATAATACTATCAACTTACTTGATGGACATTGATCATGTGTGTGTTTTACTAATGTTTTCTGCTATCAGATAAAGAATGTGGATTTGGAACTAAAGTGGCTGGTGTAACATAGCAAGCAGAGGTAGAAAATATAAAATATAAATCAAAACTATCATTTACAAGCCTAATCTACTTATGGATCATTCTTTGGCCCCGAATGTTAAATCATTGATGTATTTCCCCTATCTTTTTGGAAATGGAACTAGGACTTTCTATTTTAGATTTGTTTGTTTTCCTAGGCCTTTCTCAAAAATATAATAAATGGAACTATTGAGGTAAAATAAGCTATTAGTGGCATAGTTGGTGAGTAGATCGCTTGCATGCCTCTCGCTCTTGCTTTTGCGGCAGGGCCATTTGCATATTTGAGATTAAATATGCTAATGATAATTCAAGTGTAATGTTGCCTCCTGTTTTATGGCTTTATTATTAGTTTTAACTTTTGTATTTTCTTCCTAGCTTGTTGTCTTTGTTCTAATGTTCGTTAATTACCATATTATTCGTTGTTGATAATTATATAATAATGGATGCCTACCATTTAATGGTAAATCATATTTATCAATGTTTTGCATATTTTTTAATATAAAATGTTTCCCGAAAACCGAAAAAACTTTATACCCAAAATAAACTAACATTGGAAAAAAAAACCAATCACAGAAATAAACCCCCCCCTCTCCTCCTATTAGTCCCGCCGCATTGCGCGGGTACACCACTAGTATATATATATATATATATATATATCGGCTGACTTTGTAAAATATGATAAACGATTGATAATAACTTTAGTTTTTTAATCCCCTTACTTGACATGTTAATATTGGTTATCCTTGTTAAAATAATACATAAAATAAATTCAATAAAGGTGGCTAGAGCACCTACCTTGGATCCGTTATTTTCAACTTTTTTATTTGTTTTATGATGTGATATTTAGTCTTACTATATTAGCATTAGGTGTTGGTGTGCTATCATGTTGGTCGCATTTCGCTATTATTATTCTATATTTTAAATTGCGTTCTTTTTAAAAACGTTTCATGTGACTTTTTTTTTTTAGGTTTTGTCACGCGGATCTTTCCCGGATCCGGGTCGGTCGGTAGATCTGGCTAAATCCACCGCTAAAATAGAAGTTTCTTCTCGAACTCCATCGATGTTGGATCTTCCTTCGTTGCAGAACTTCCCTGACCATCGCCGTTGAATTCCCATCTTTCAGGAAGATCTCTTCTCCGATGCTTGGCGTTTCATCTTCCTTTCTTCGTAGTTCGCTTTCCTCCTGCGCCGCTGTGATAAATTTGCGTCGGTAGTGGGTTCTTCCATCGGCTGAGCTTCTTTCTCTTCTTTGCATGTGGGTGTTTTGGTCTTTTCTTTCATCAGCGTTGTTTGCGCAGGTTAGGTTTTTAAAGAACTCCACCGCTTGACCTTTAGACCTCAAAAGGGGGAAAGAAGAAGGGGAGACGGGAGACACGAGATCGACACACACAGTCGTGCATGTGGGACTGCGACCAGGAGGGAGAAGGGGGTTCTGCCACCGGTTCTGAGCAGCCGAGGAAGGAGAAGAAGCCGCGCAGCAGCGGTGCCTTCGTCTGCAATAGCTTTCGTACGCCTTCTCCACCACTGCACCAGCTTACCAGCGTACTACCGCCACCGTCATGTAAAGCTATCACAACACCATCGGTACTAAACTGTTAAATACCTAGACCTCGCTGAAAAATATGTTGAGATTTCTTTATTTCGCAGGTTTACGAGGGTTTGTGTTGGTTTTTGAAAGCTAAGAAAACGGATGGACCTGAAATCCAGATCCAAAAGATGTGAAAAACTCTAATCCTCTCAATCTCTCATTGAAGCCCTAATTGAATCTCTTTCCCAGCCACAACCACTAAACTGTCGCACCACCACCGTGTCAACATTACACCTCAACATCTACACCAGACTACAACACCCGTGCAGCACCAAAGCGCCACCGATGTAGCCACTGCCACCTCTCATCCTCTCCATCTTTTCTCTAAGTCATAAATGTGTTTCAACATTATCGAGGTCTGTCTGTTTACAAGTGTGTGTATCTGTATAACAGTGTATTTGTGTCTGTCTGTGGATTTCATGCAAGTGCCTCATGTTAACCTTTAAGGTTTTCAGATTCTGAATTTTGGTTATTTTCTTTATTTGTTATTTGATTCTTGCAGGTTAAGGATGAAGAGAGCAACACACCTTCGTTATTTGATGTAGATAAGGATGGTAGAAACCTCACTAATATTGATTTATTTTTGTAATTTTACAAAAATATTTCAGTTTTGTATGAACTTAACAGCTTGGATGTGTGTGTTTTTTTATCACAAATCCGTAGATATGGTTTATGACAACAATCAAAATCAATTTCTGGTTAATTTTTCCCAAATCAATGATGTTTTGTTTCTTATGTTCTTAGCTATGGGTTTTCATCTCAGCGTTTATTTTGTCCGATTTCAAGAAGTTATCCAATCTTCTTTTTGTAGGAAACGTCACCGAAAGGTAAGTGCGAAGAAAGGTTATTCAATGGTTCTCCAGGAACAGGAAAACCATGGCTACCCAAGGGCTTGCCCAATATTCTAAAAGACTCAAAATATTTCTATCCAAATATTATTATTTTTACATGTTTTTAGTATTTGTTACATCGTTGACTGAGATGAAGCTTATCAGGGTTGCCTAAAATGAAATTCATTGCTGCTACCGTCGGTGTCAACGATGGAACATAGGAAACGATATAGCTTCAAGATATATGCATATCATTTATAATATTTAATCGAGCTTTGGTGATATATTTATTCCCAGTTTTACCCCTTTATGTAATTGTCCCCTTTTTACCTAAATGCATATAGCTATTTGTTGTTTTGTAGGTAAGAGGTGATACTACCCACTATGATGTTGTTGCTAATTCAGCTACATCTGGGTCCTTTCTGCTGGCCTTAATTCAAGTTATTTATTTATTTTTTATATTTTAAGTTTATATTTGAAGCCAATTACCAAATACCATGGTAGATTGATATATCATAATTACATATTGTTACTACAGGTGTTCCTTGCATATTTGAAGTCTTAACATGTGAAGACATGGATCAGGTATATTTATAATTATGGTAACCATCACATATGTTTTTTTATATCTTTTTTTTCAAGATTTTGAGATATCAAAATACCACCTTAAAAAATTATCACTCTTTAAAGTTGTTGTAAAACATTGTATTGTTACAGGCCTTGAATCGTGCTGGTGGTAAAGCAGGAAATAAGGGCTCTGACGCAGCTTTCACTGCTGTAAGCTGCTTTGACTTTTTTTTTTGTGAAATAAAAAGTTCAAATTTTGTTAACTGAAATCCTTTAAATGTAACTGCAGATTGAAATGGCATCTCTTTTTGAGCATCATCTGAAGGATTGATGGTTATCATTGCAGCGAAATATTGTCTTGAAGGAAATTCTGTTGTTTGAATAACTAGAAGACTCAAATCTTTTTCTATTTTTTTGTGTAATTTGCAGGGAAAATTGGTGTTTTTTTTAAGTAAATGTTTACATGATACTGGTGAGTGTGAAATGGAAAAAGAAGCTGAGATTGGATCTTTGATTTAACCATTACAGGTAAAAGCTAATTTTGTTATAACTTATTACATGTTAGGTGTTTTAAGTTTGCGTAAAATCATAAAATGCATGTAACAAAAATGTATTTACCATGTATATGAGCCTATTAAATCACATAAACTCGCCTCTTTATATGAGCCTAATATTGAGGGCAAATGAGATAAACTTTCCCATACTTGCTGCTTTACTAGCATTCTTTCTTTCTCTTGTGGTTTTCATGTTATTGCGCGCTTGAGTCAAACAAGTATTCCTTTAGACTTCAATCATTAAAGGGCTACAATACCCCCCAATTATCTTTTAACCTTTTTTTCTCAGGACACCAGGGCAAAAGGCAAAGGGAAAATTGCGCGATGATACGCCTGGAAGTTCAAGCAGGTGGGGCCAGGTGTATCGGAGGAGAAAATAAAATTATTTTATTCCAGTTTGGTATTTTTGGTATTTATTTGTTACTTGGGGGATAAGATATTATCCTTCCTTTTATCTTTCCTATTATTTAGGATCTGAGTTTACAGAACCTTATAAGTATTATTGTTTCTAGTTTTGAGGACATCGTTTAATAAGAATTAAACCTTAGGGTTTTCTGGAGTTTTTCCTGTTCTCGAATTCAGGACCTATCATCTTGGTATCAGAGCTCCGGTTCTGATGGCCGATAAGCTAGAAGGGAAAGGGACCAATGCCGAAAGGTTGGGCTCTTTGGAAACCACTGTCAATCGGATCCTGGATGCGGCTGAGGCGCATAAAGAGGAGGTAACAACAAAGATGGATGAGCTGACTAGGGCTATTTCCGATTTGTCCGTGGCCATAAAAAAACCGGTCAAAAAACATAGAAAAGGGGATGTTAGTTCTTCAGCAGAGTCACAGAGCGACACCACCAGCGACAGTGAAGATTCGGACGTTTCACAGGGCTCCAAGAAATTCAAAAAAAAAGAGAAAAAGAAGAGTACCGGGCAAGAGTATCGAAAACTGAAGATCCCGATTTTCAGTGGGGAAGACGTGCAGGGCTGGGTTTACCGTATCGAAAGGTACTTTGAGGTCCAGGAGGTCAAACGGAAGGAACGACTTAAAGTGGTAGCGGTTTGTCTGGAGGGACCACCTCTCTCGTGGTATCGTTGGCAAGACTCCAAGAAACCATTCAGCTCGTGGAGTAAGTTCAAAACCAAGCTGTTAGATCGTTTTCAATCATCTCGGGAAGGTAGTAGGCTGGAGCAATTCTTAGCTCTCCAACAAGATGGCACTGTTAGAGATTATGTGGATCGTTTCGAAAGCTTCGCGGGCCAAGTAAGTGGTGTCTCTGAATCTGTCCAGGAAAGTACTTTTATAAAAGGCCTTAAGCCAAGTGTTCGTTCCGCTGTACGAATTGCTGAACCGGAATCGTTGTCACAAGCCATCCGCAACAAGGGGCAGGGAGAGGTTAAGGCGGGTGGGTATGGTACGAATAGGTGGAGCAACAATGGTGCCGCCAAGACAATTGCCACCCACACTCCGACCGGTACTATACCAGAAAAGAAGACGAGCTCGAACAACGGGGGTGGTACTTTCAAAAGACTGACACCGACCGAGTTAGCAGAAAAAAAAGCTAAGGGTATTTGTTTTCGTTGTGATGGCAAATATTCTCCGGGTCACCGCTGCCCTAGCAAGGCGTTGCAAGTGTTGTTGGTTGATGAAGAGGACACCACGGAGGGAGAAGACGATGGAGACCACCCGCATTTGGAGGCGATTGAAGTGTCCTTAAATTCTGTTTCCGGTCTTACCCCTCCGCGCACGATGAAGGTACGGGCAAACATTCAGGGGGCCCCGGTGGTGGTATTAATCGACTGCGGAGCCACCCACTCATTCGTCTCTAACCGGGTAATCGAGATTTTGGGGTTATCGGTTACTGATACGGGATCGGTGGGGGTCGTATTGGGCAACGGGAGGAAAGATAAGACCCGGGGTATTTGCAAGGCAGTAACTCTAGATTTGCAGGGGTGTAGCGTGGTGGAAGATTTTATTCCATTGGATTTGGGAAGTTCAGATCTGATTCTGGGCATCACTTGGTTGCAAACGTTGGGTGATGTCACATCGAATTGGAGGGAGTTGTGGATGAGTTTTTGGGTTGACAGTCGATTGATCACCATACGCGGGGACCCGAGCCTCTCCAAATCCCTTATGTCGTGTAAGGCGTTGGGAAAATTGTTGCAAAAGGAGGGTGAGGGATTCGTCATCCACGTGGGTACTATCGAAGACGGAGGCGATTTGGGTCAGAACGCGGAAACTATCCAGGCCATATTGGACAATTTCGGGGAGGTTTTTAACATGCCGGAGGGGTTACCACCACCACGAAGCCACGAACACGCCATTAATTTACGTGAGGGAACGGGCCCGATCAGTGTCAGACCGTATCGCTACCTACATGTGCAAAAAGACGAAATTGAGAGGTTAGTGAAAGAAATGTTAGAGGCGGGAGTGATTCAGCCAAGTACTAGCCCGTTTTCGAGCCCGGTGTTGCTAGTCAAGAAAAAAGATGGTAGTTGGCGGTTTTGTGTTGACTACCGGGCCCTCAACAAAGCAACGGTACTCGACAAATTTCCGATTCCGGTCATAGATGAGTTGTTGGACGAGCTTCACGGGGCGGCGGTTTTCTCCAAATTGGACCTTAAGTCGGGGTACCATCAGATTCGCATGAAGACGGAGGATATCCCGAAAACCGCGTTTCGGACACATGAGGGCCACTACGAGTTCTTGGTAATGCCGTTTGGATTGACTAACGCCCCGGCTACTTTTCAGTCGCTTATGAACAAGGTATTTAGACCTTTTTTACGTAAATTCGTGCTGGTGTTTTTTGATGATATACTAGTGTACAGCAAAACCGAGCACGAACACCTGGATCATCTTTCGACGGTCCTTCGAGTTTTGCAACAAAATCGTCTTTATGCAAACAAAAAAAATGTTATTTCAATCAAAAACAGGTGGAGTACCTCGGTCATATTGTGTCAAAAGACGGGGTTGCGGCTGATTCGAGCAAGGTTTCTGCCATGTTGCAATGGCCACTGCCCAAAACCTTGAAGGCGTTGCGTGGGTTTCTGGGTTTAACGGGATACTACCGGAAGTTTGTTAAGGATTATGGGAAGATTTCATGGCCTTTAACCGAACAATTAAAGAAGGATAACTTTAAGTGGAACGATGAGGCTACCGAGGCGTTTAAGAAATTGCAACTAGCGATGACTCAGCTCCCGGTTTTAGCTCTTCCGGATTTTTCGAAGGAGTTTGTATTCGAAACGGATGCCTCAGGGTATGGTCTGGGGGCGGTTCTCATGCAAGACGGGAGGCCGGTGGCTTATTTCAGTCAAGTGCTGGGGGCTCGGGCCCGACTGAAATCGGTCTATGAGCGTGAGCTCATGGCCATTGTGCTGGCCATTCAAAAATGGAAGCCGTATTTATCGGGTCGGAAGTTCACTGTTCGAACCGATCAGCGTAGTCTAAAATTTTTACTCGAACAACGTGGGGTTACGGAAGATCACCAAAAGTGGTTATCAAAAATTATGGGGTTTAATTTTGATATTATTTATAAGCCGGGCTGCGAGAATCGGGCAGCGGATGCGCTGTCGCGTATCGAACGAGAGGTGGGATTGACCGCGATTACGACTGGTGGTGTGGATTGGGGAGAGCTGTGGTCAGACTTGGACGCTGATCCGGAGATGGCGGCAATTAAAAAACGTGTTCGGGATGGGTTGGCTCCGGTGGGGTATTCGATCAGCCGTGATCGGGTTGTGTTTGACGGTCGGCTGGTCGTTTCGAAGGGGTCGCGTTGGGTGTCGGTTCTTTGCAAGGAATTCCATGAAGGCACTGTCGGGGGTCATTCTGGGGTGCAAAAGACTTACCAGCGGCTTGCAAGAGAGGTCTATTGGGTGGGAATGAAGGGCGATGTGGCTAGGTGGGTGGCGGAGTGTGACACATGCCAAAGGCATAAGTATTCGACTATGTCACCTAGTGGGTTGCTTCAGCCACTTGAATTACCGTCGACGGTCTGGTCGGAGCTCACGATGTACTTTATTGATGGTTTGCCAAGATCGGAGGGTAATACCGTCATTTTCGTGGTGGTGGATCGTTTGAGCAAGTATGCCCATTTCCTGCCTCTCAAACACCCGTACACGGCCAGCACGGTAGCGAATGTGTTTCTACGGGAGATTGTTCGTCTTCACGGGGTGCCGGAGTCCATTGTATCGGACCGGGACAAGGTGTTTCTTAGCAAGTTTTGGAAGGAGCTTTTCCGGATGATGGGTACTAAGTTGCGGAGGAGTACGGCTTACCACCCGCAAACCGATGGGCAAACCGAAGTGGTGAACCGGTGTTTGGAGACTTACCTCCGGTGTTTTACGGCTGAATCACCGTCTCGATGGGTTTCTTAGCTACCGTGGGCAGAATATTGGTATAACACTTCCTTCCATACCTCCGCGAAAACAACACCTTTCCGGGTCTTATATGGACGGGACCCGCCTCACTTGGTTTATTATGGTAAGGTGAAGACGGTGGTGGGTACGGTAGAGCAATACTTGGAAGAAAGGGATCGGATGTTGCATGAGCTGAAAGGACACTTGCTCAAAGCCCAACAACAAATGAAAAAGCATGCGGATGGGCATCGACGGGACGAGAACTTTGTTGTGGGAGATCGTGTGTACTTAAAATTACGGCCCTACCGGCAGCGCACTGTGGCGAGACGGGTAAACGAGAAGCTGGCACCCCGATACTTTGGTCCTTTCGAAGTCTTGGAAAAAATTGGACTCGTGGCATACAGGTTGTTGCTGCCCGATACAGCTCGAATCCACAATGTTTTTCATGTGTCTCAGCTTAAACGTGCTATCGGTAATCGGGTGGCTACTCCCAACTTACCGGCTACCTTGACAGAAGAAATGGAGGTTTTGTTGCAGCCAGAGGCGGTGGAGGGTGTTCGCGAGGGGGCCAGGGACAGGGAAGTTTTAATTCGTTGGCAAGGTCTGCCAGAGTATGAAGCAACATGGGAGGAGTTTGCTGTTTTGAAGGGCCAGTTCCCTGACTTCAACCTTGAGGACAAGGTTCAAAATTGGGCGCGGAGTGATGATACGCCTGGAAGTTCAAGCAGGTGGGGCCAGGTGTATCGGAGGAGAAAATAAAATTATTTTATTCCAGTTTGGTATTTTTGGTATTTATTTGTTACTTGGGGGATAAGATATTATCCTTCCTTTTATCTTTCCTATTATTTAGGATCTGAGTTTACAGAACCTTATAAGTATTATTGTTTCTAGTTTTGAGGACATCGTTTAATAAGAATTAAACCTTAGGGTTTTCTGGAGTTTTTCCTGTTCTCGAATTCAGGACCTATCACGCGAGTGCAAAGAAGGCTATTAATTGTTGAAGTTGAGAAGAAAATCGTTCAGTCTAAAAATTGCATTGATCAGGGGCTGGTAAAAATTAAAAAAAGATTATGTTTTTTTATTATTCTTTTACTAATATAAGTAGAATAATTTTTAAATTTAGGATCTTATATTATTATTTTTTGAAGGAGAAAGATGCGCAGCGTATGTATGCATTGATTTTGTATACTTTGGACCGGCTTTACAGAGCCGTGGAGAGGCATGCAAAGGCAACCGGCGATTGGCAAAGGTTAGTTTAATCTTTTTTTTATTTTTTTTATTTTTTTATATCATTTTGTTATATTACTAAATTGCAATTTTATTGAATGAAAAGAAAAAGTCATCGCTTCAAGCAACCGATGGACACACTTGATGAGGATGGAAAGACGATAATGAAGAAGTTTACACAGGTTTAGAACTAGAAATGCCTCATTTAAATTTCTCTATTCATAAACTCTAAAACTTACAACTTTTCAAGTAATATGTCTAAGGGTAAAGCTCATGAAATGACAACGAACTGTTCCATTTTTGACATCCCAAGTCAGTAAACTAAAAATCAAATCAAAGTCTAGAAATTAACCAAAATCAACCTAAAATTCAAAACAAACTGAAACTTTTATATTTGCTTATATATCTTTTTGGATAAACTTAGTTTTTATTTTCTTCGGTATTTTAGTTTTACTATTCAATATGTTTCGACTATTTCTTCGTTTTTGATGGTTAACTGTTCAAACCAACAGACGCGTTATCTTTCTCTTCTAAGGACGTTGTTGGTTCGTCGCCTGGCAGCTATGTTTTTTCTTAGTGCGAAGTTTTTGGTTAACTCTTTTCTCCAGTATTCTGGACCACTGCAAAACACCTAAATGGTAAACCTGTCTCTTATGTTTTTGCACAACCTATCGGGTTTTTTTTCTTAGGGTTTGTATGCATTGTTGATTGTTTCCATACTCATGTTTCACAAATTCATTGCTTCTGTAAGTTTTTAGGTTTTTTGGGTTTTGGGTTTTGGGTTTTCGATTTACCTTTATCCTTTATCGGTCCTTAAAAAGTTCACACCAAAAAAATCATACAACAGAAAAGAGGGTAGAAGGAGGCATAGAAAGCAACAAAAGTAGAAGTGTTATGTGGTTCCGGCGTTCCTAACAAAGATTTAGGTAAGACGTAACGGTAAAAGCTGACCATTTTTTATCTTTACGTCCTATGTATTTAGATTCTTACAGTTTTGGTTAGGTTATGAGACTTTAAACACTTGCACTGTCATAACACATCACTGGGTATTTTCAATAATATGTGGGATGTAACCCACTTAAACTGAGTTATTAAAATACATAACATGGATTCAGAATTATCTACCTTTCGGTTGAGCGATTTTTTAAAGAAATTGTTTATTATCTTTCAAACTAATACTATATTTATACTACTTTTGATTATTTAGGTATTAATAAAGAAAGTTTTTAACACAGTGTTGAGGTTGGTACAAAGAAGAAGCCCTTAACTACGCCTAAATGGATGAAGGAATCGATCCCCGGTGGGGAAAAGTCCCCGCATATTAAAAAGAAGGTTAGGGAATTGAAGCTTCATACGGTTTGTGAAGAAGCCAAAGGCTCCAATTTGGGGGAGTATTGGTCCGGTGGTGAAAGCAGACGAAGCCACATCAACCTTAAACAAACAAAAACTACTCAATCCGATTATCGACTGTCACAACAAGGCAAGTAATTTTAGTATTTTAGACAATTCTATTACACCATTGTACTTTCACCTCATTTACAGATTACACCTCTAACTCTACAACATTTTCACTCATTACAGGATTCTTCTTTAGAATCTTCTACGGATATTCTCTCTCAAGTTTCACATACACATGATGCCATCATGTAACTTTCTTCTTTCACTTATTATTTACATTTCACAAAACTACAAAGTTTATATCAATATTAATTTGTATAAAACTTTCAGGACACTTGACAGAACAATATCTTCACTAGAAACACAACTTGCTTCAACTAGATTGGCTAAAAGACCTGCAATAAATGCGCGCCAAAAGTTTTTCTTTGTTATGGGAATCATGACAGCTTTTAGCAGTAGAAAAAGAAGAGAATCCATTAGAGAAACATGGATGCCTCAAGGTTATTGATTTTTTTTTGTTTTGGTGTTTATTTTTAGTAGAATTTATTGTTTTTGTTGTGTTCAGGAAAGGATTTATTGAGGTTGGAGAAAAAGAAAGGGATTATGATATGATTTGTCATTGGACAGCTTTTAGCAGTAGAAAAAGAAGAGAATCCATTAGAGAAACATGGATGCCTCAAGGTTATTATTTTTTTTTTGTTTTGGTGTTTATTTTTAGTAGAATTTATTGTTTTTGTTGTGTTCAGGAAAGGATTTATTGAGGTTGGAGAAAAATAAAGGGATTATGATACGATTTGTCATTGGACACAGGTGTGTATTAATTATTATAGCATCGTACTTTTGTTTCTTTTTTATTACGTCATGTACTTTCACCTTTTTTTTCTTATGAAGGTGTTGTACTTTGAAAAAACGATCTATTATAGCATCATACTTTTTTTTCTTATTAGGACTTTATGTTTCTTTCTATAACAACATTTTACTTTCAGGTTTTTTATTTTAGGGCATTTGTGCTTCGAAAATCTACCCAATTATTAAGGCACTATACTTAGAAGAATCCACCCAATAATAGCATTTTACTTTCAACTTATTTCTTATTAGAATATTATACTTTTTAGTTTTATTACAACATTCTACTTCAAAGATTTTTCTCATTAAGGCATTGTACTTCCAAGAATCTAACCGATTATACATTCATTTTTTTCTTATTAGTAAATTATACTTAATATTCTTTCTAATTCCATTACAATATTGTACTTCCATTTTTTTTTTGTTTCTACTTTGGCAACATAATATCAATGCACTTATAATTACTTACTCATAATGGCAACATACTTCCATTTCTTTATTGATAATAGTAGTATGTAACAAAGTACATGCTCATATTGGTAAGTAAATGTAAGTATTTTTTTATAATATGTAAAAGATAAAGTACATTGTTATTATAGGTAAAGAAATGTAAGCATGTTGCTATTGTGGGTACAATATAAAGTACACTGCTATTCCTCCCATTACTTTTTCTTACCCATTTTTAGGGTCTACTTTTTTTCAAACTATAAGTATAATTTCTTATTTTCTAACAATAATTATTTCTTTTTATTAATGCATTGTACTTTTGAAATTCTAACCCATCGACCCGTGCAACGCACGGGTCACCCGCTAGTTATTTGTTAAATACAATTTTGTTAGAGTTCATGATATCAAACTTTTATAATTTACGGATCAGTTTCTAATTTATTTTAGCTTTTTTGTTATTAATTAGTCATAAGTTTTTTCAAAACGTTCTGTCTTTCAACTTTTAAAATGTAAATAGCAGGTAAGGTAACCGCTGAACGTGCCGTTAATACTGGCGTGTCATGACGACTTGCTAATCACGTCAATTTAAAGCTCGATAATACTATTGTGTCATGACGACTTGATGACAACTTTTTATTTCTTTTATGACGACGACTTGATAGTCACTTTATCATGTCATGTCAGCGCCATGACAATAAAAAAACTAACATGTCACGATGCCGCGTCAGCAGATAACCTGGTTGACCGGTCAAATTGTTAAAATTGCAACGAATTGGAAAATTTAATAACTTAGTTGCAAAAAGAATAACACAATGTCAAAACCAAGATTTTTTGTAATCTTAGGTAGCGTTTGGTTTGCTAGAATTCGAAGGAATTCAAGAGAATTGGAATCCAATTCCTTCAAAATGTTGTGTTTGGTTCAAGTTTTACTAGGGACTTGAAATCCTTTAAAGGGGTAAAATTCCATCAAAGCAGTGGGAATTAATTCCATCGATATCTTGAATGAATTAAATGCCATGGAAAGGAGAATGTGGTTTTTACTTTGTGCCCCCTAAAAACCTTTCTCTTTTAAACCTATCTCCTAACGTGAATCATAATTCGGACGTATCACACATTCGCACCCCGCCTCCATCACAGTTGAGATCGGTTTCTTCCTCCGTTGCCCCCCTCTCTATCACTATCTCGTTATGTCTGTATCTAGCTCTTTGTGTCTCTCACGCACCCCGTAATCTTGCTCTCTCTATTTCTCTCTCTCTCTCTCTCTCTCTCTCTCTCTCTCTCTCGGACCCTGTAATCTTGCTTGGTTAACTGACCGCTGATTTCAGACGTATCACACATCGGCTCCATCGTGTTCGTAAATTCTAATCGGAAGAGGTGAGTTTTGTTGGTGGAAATTGACCCCTTAGGGTTATGTATATTCCATTCGGTATAAATAGTACATAACGTATACCAAAGTTACAGCAAGACCCCTATACTATATAGCAATATAAAATATACCTACGCTATAAAATAAATTCGATTAACACACCCCCTCAGTTTGAGCAGGAGGTTCCCAAATGTTTAAACTGTGTCTGAAATCAAGAAATAATTATGTCTGCAAACCGGTAAGCTGAAGGAACATGCAAAACACGCACCTGACCAATGGCAACGTGTTCCCTAACAAAATGCAAATCTATTTCCACATGTTTGGTTCTTTGGTGCTGAACATGGTTAAAAGTTAAATACATAGCACTCACGTTGTCACAAAACACAACAGTAATACGAGATAATGGACATGATAGCTCAAGAAGAAGATTATGCAACCATACTGCTTCAGCAACAACATTAGCAACCCCCTGGTACTCGGCTTCGGCACTAGACCTGGATACGACATGTTAACGTTTTGATGACCAAGAGACAAGATTTTCACCAAGATAGACACAAAACCCAAATGTGGAGCGGCGTGTGTCGGGACAGCCGGTCCAATCAGCATCAGTATATGAAACCAAACGATCGATAGATGACCGACGGATATGAAGACCATGACTGATAGTGCCCCGAAGATAATGTAAAATACGTTTGAAGGCAAGAAAGTGATATCAGGACGAGTAAAGGTCAAATATTGGAGAACCCCATCCAGACTACGATACAAGGTCAGATCAGAAACTGGATTCCCATTAGAGGACAGTTTCGATTTGGTATCCGTAGGAGTGCTACACGGATTGTATGAAGTCATATCTGCACTAGATAGAATTTCTTCTGCAAACAATGTTTGAGAAAGAAATAACATAGTAGCAGAGCGAGTAGCAGCGATACCTAGGAAAAAATACAAGGCATCGAGATCCGTCATCGAGAACTCATATGAGAGTCGAGAAATGACATGTCGAATGAGAGAGGGACTCGAGGCAATGAGAATGATATCATCTACGTAAGGGAAAAGGTAGATGGTCTCGGATCCACAATGAAAGGTGAATAAGGAGCTGTCAGACATACTGCTCGAGAAACCGATAGAATACTGCTCGAGAAAACCGATGGAATACTGCTCGAGAAACCGACGGAAGAAACATAGACGACAAAGCATTGATACCAAGCCCTAGGTGCCTGTTTCAAACCATAGAGAGCTTTGCGCAGATGACAAACATGTGTTGGGCGTTGCGGGTCAACGTAGCCAGGAGGTTGTTTCATGTAAACCTCTTCGAATAGGTTGCCGTGAAGGAAAGCATTTTTAACATCAAGCTGATGAATAGGCCAATGACGAGATATGGCAATGCTGAGAACAGTGCGGATGGTTGCAGGTTTAACAACCGGACTAAATGTGTCATCAAAATCAAAACCCAGTCGTTGAGAAAACCCTTGAGCAACAAGGCGACCTTTGTAGCGCTCTAGGTGACCTTTCAAGTCAAACTTGTGACGATATAACCAATGACACCTAACAATGTTAGTGTTTGGAGGGCGAGGAACGAGACATCTCCATATCCATGGCAGATTTCAAGTATGGATCGCACATGGCTTGAACCGTGGAATGAGGGACAGGAGAGATGTCAGTAGAAACAGATAGATTCAGGAGTTGGAGAGGCTTAAGAGAGCCCTTCTGGGACCGAGTGGTAATAGGGTGACTGGGTAGGGGGCCGAGGCCATGGTCGTAGAGGGAGAAGAGGCGGGGATAGTCGTAGGGCCCGAAGTGGAAGGAGGGACAGAAACCGAGGGCGGAGGCATGTTGGACGTCAAAAGAAGCGAGAGAGACGGGGACTCATCATCATGAAGAAAAGACTAATACTCGGTTTGTGGAGGTGGGGTATGGAAATCTTTGAAAGGAAAATGATATTTATCAAAGATAACGTGTCTGGAGATGAGGTATACACACACGGTTGATCTAGGATAAAGTTTGTTTAAAGAAATGGAAGACGTGTTAGGATAACAAAAGCACCCGAAGACGCGAAGATGATCATATTTGGGAAAGAAGCCAAATAAAACTTCAAAAGATGTCTTATAAGAAAGCGTGGTGGTGGAAAGTAGATTAAGAGTATGAATAGGGGTTAAGAGAACTTCCGTCCAGAAGCTAGTAAGAAGAGATGCTTGAAAGAGAAATGTGTGAATGACGTTTTTAATTGTACGAATAGCGCGTTCGGCTTTGCCGTTTTGCTGAGACGTATACGTACACGAAAAGCGATTAGTGATACCTTAACTACGAAAGTATTGAAGGAGAATATGGTTGTCGAACTCATGCCCATTATCACACTGAAAGGTTTGAATGTCCGTTTTAAACAGTTTTTTGACATACATTCGAAAATTGCAAATAATGATGTAAACGTCTAATTTTGCACGTAAAGGACAAACCCACAAAAAATGAGAAAAATCATCAAGAAATAATATGTAATATTTAAAACCACTCAAACTTGTAACAGGCGAGGTCCATAAATCAGAATGAACAAGTTCAAACACACGAGTAGTTTTCGTCATAGACGAAGAAAAAGATCAACGACAATGTTTTCCAATCTGACAAGCATGACAAAAGTTTATTCTTATTACTAGAAATAAATTAATGAGTCTGTAAAAAAATGAAGAACGGGAGAGCCAGTATGAGCAAGACAACGGTGTCATGTAAAAAGAGACACCACCGCAAAGGCTTTAGCAGGAACGAAAGAAGGAAGGCACGGATACAAGTCATCACCACTATCGCATATTTGAAGAAGCGCGTCCGACTTAAGATCCTTTATAGAAAAACCAAAAGGTTCAAAAGAAACAACAACATTATTGTCAGTGGTGAACTTATGAACGGAAAATAAATTTTTAATCATTTTACTGGACGCGAGAACATTGTTTAGACTTTAGAGAAAAACGATGTTGAGAGCAAGGAAGGGTAGTGTGACCAACGTGAGTAACCGGAACAATATCACCATTACCAAACATTATGGATTTAGAACTACAAGGTGTAAGAGATAGCATTTTACCTTGGTTAAATGACATGTGTGCACTTGCGTCGGTATCCATATAGTAGTTGTTGTCGGGCGGAGCTTGAATGGACATTGCTTGAAACACGGAGGAGAGATCGGTGGGCTATTGAGAAGCGCTGGGCTAGACCGAAGGAGGCATACCTACAAAATTTCTACAGGGCTGCCAAAACTGTGAGCTGGTGGGCCGAGGCTGGAGCACAAAGTGCTGCTGTAGGTGGGCCGGCCCCCTTGCTGTTGGTGGAGGTAGGCGTGGGCTAGCTGCTGTTGGGCCGAGTAGCCGGGTGGACCAGGCGCAAACGAAGGCTGCAGTGCCATCAATTGAGAGCCGATGGTGGGATTTTAAGCACCAAAAAAATTTCCTGCCATATTAGAGTTAGGAAAAAATATGGTGCTTATGAATTTGCGTTGTTTGGTGTATGAGCACTCGAATTAGGCCCCATAATTCCTGCAAATTGAGAGTGTTGACTCGAGTTTGTACATGTAAATTGGTTAGTACCGGTAGGTAAGCTAGAATTACCTGACAACACCTAGTAATATCAAATATTTTAGTCGTTGTTGAACCCTATTCTTGGTGATTTTATATCATATATGTTGTGGTATTTTCACTTTTTGTGTCAGTGTTTGTTTGGAAAGAAAAGTTACAATCAGGGGTTAAATACGTACAAAATGAAAGAAGTTTGAAGATAAAGACAAAAACAGTCGCCTGAACACGCGCGCCGCAGATAAGCATGTAGGTGCGTTGTGCTGAGTCAACGATGAGGCGGTGAGAAGAATTCAAATGACGAAAAACGGGGATAACCCTACACGCGCGCCGCAAATATGAGATACGCACGACGCGGTCACTTATTTTCCACAACTATAAATAGAGGCCATTAGGTCGAAATTAAAAGGCAAGGAACGACCCACAAGGTGGATACAAGGCTTCTTTGACTCCAAGTTTCGGTTTTTTTTTTTTTTTTTTTTTTTTTTTTTTTTTTTTTTTTTTTTTTTGGTAACCGAGGACCCCACCCGACCCATCCTTTGGATGACCCTGATGAAGCAACCTCGGGGCCCACGCACACCTGGCAGCAGGGTGGTCCGGGTCAATCACCTACGGGGGTAGAGAGGTGGCCAGTGGCCATCCCCTGATTGAAACCTAACACTCCCTATGGGGAAAGGGAGGGAGTGGGATTAGAACTTGGAACCTCTTTATGGGGGAAGAGAAAGAGTCCTAAGCCTTATCCACTAGGCCATCAGGGTGATGGTTAAAAAGTTACGGTTTTTCAGTCGCCATTCGTGGTATTTATGTTTCTTCACTTAGTTTTATATTAGTTTAGTTGTTTTAGTAATTTAGCTTGGTCTTTTTGGGTGTGACAACCATTAGCATTAGCTTTAAGTTTTCTGATTTTCATTGTTTACTGTTTTGGATACTTTGGGTCTGAGTTTATACAAGTTAATCATTCGGTTAATGTTGGTTTGCTCATTTTAGCTTTATTTTATGCTTTATTGTTTTGGATGTGTTTGGATTGTTCTTATTGTTTCTGGATCTGGATTATACTTTCTGATTTCAGTAAACAACTTTGGTTTAGGAATTGATTTGGTTTGGTTTGGTTAATGCTAGATTTAGTTTATGGCAATTGTTGGATTTTGGATTTTTGAACTGTTTTTGGGAAAGTAGAGATTAGCCCCTCTGGTTGTAGCGTGACACTGCAGCTGGTAATCTATCACCTATATTGACCACAAAACTCATGTGGATCGACCCTGACTACCACTGTACTAAGTGAGAGTGAGGTTTTTATTATTTTTGACCGCATGACGACCGCTGTGATGTCATTACCCCTGGAAGTACCCCTATTGTTATTCCGGTTTTTGTTCCATTTATTTTTAGATTTTTCGGATTGTTTGGAATAAAGGGCGGTAGTGATGGGAGAGGGTTCGAGCGTGTGGTCATGATTTTCATCACGAGACTCATGCACAAGGAGCATGTTTTTCGCTTCCAAGAAGGACGGAAACTGTTTTGTGTTGGTGATGACATCAACAATGCTTTGATATAACGGAGGTAAACCCCGGAGAATTTGCATGACAAGTTCAAGTTTGGTGATTGTGGAGTCTATATCATGAAGGGTATCGACTAGATGTTTAAGATTATGACAATACTCCGTGATAGATGAGGCACCTTTTTTCGTTATGGAATTGTTCTTGAAGTTGTAGCATTCGAGGCATTTTGCTATTGAGAAAAAATTCATGTAAATTATCTCACAAGCCTTTAGCTGTACATGATATCGCGTAACTTATACATATTTTACGGGCGATATCAGTGTCATTTTAGTTTAGTTTCATACATGTTATGAACTAAAGATACCTAATATGCTTAAATATTCATTTTGAAGCTAAAAAGACGCGTTTGGAGCAAAGGAACGGATTACACAAAGATTTGAGCTTAAAAAGAAACTAAGTGCAAAACTGGCCACAGCTTGGGCGCACTGCGCCCATAAAGATTCCAGAATCGTTTTTTTTTTGTCCGACTTTTGAATAATATATTCACGCGTGCGATCATCCAATGATTCAACGGACCTGCCAAGCATGTGCATGGGAGCACCCCGCCTACCTTTGGGCGCACCGCGCCTCAGATCCGACATTAAAAGTGAGACACACGTGCTTCTTCCAGCGATAAAGGTGGCCAACGTGCTGAGATTCCCAACATATCTCTACACCTCCACAACACCAAACTCGGCATTTTGCCTACTGCATCTGCCAGAAGGCTTGTAGAATCAAGGGGGAGATGGTACGGAACGTATGGAATCGATAGCTTGAAGAATGTTCGGCCGGGACTCCATTCGGTTTGCTTTATATTTGTTTAGCATTCTACTATGATTTCCTAGGCCGTATTCTTCAGATCATGTTATCTGCATTATTCATTACTTAGATTTGAATACTATCTAGTTATGATTTGATTGTTATTTATCGGATATTTTATATTTTATCTTGCATAATTCGTTTGACTATCATATATGTTAAGGAACCTTCCTTTTGGACTTATTGCTGAGTTATTTTAGTCTAGAGGACCAATCTGACTATATGACTTTTATCATAACTGTGCTATGACCATTAGGCAGATATGACTAGTGATGGACCAAATCCTAGGGTTAAGTCACGAAGGTAGAAACTTATATGTGTATGGAAAGTTTGTACTAGAGGACCAATCTGTACATACCATTTTGATTTTCATGACCATTGAGGTCAAAAACTCGAATGAACCTTGTATGATACGAACCAATACGTGATTATTTGGAATATATAATTGCATGACCATTGCCATTAATGACCTTATAATCATAGGATTAGGTAGTTGGACCAAAACATCTAATCACTTTAGAAATCGATATTTAACGTTCAATATCCATTGCACTAATAGCATATCAAACATAACTAGATTGTTCATTCGAATCTAAGTATTAATGTTTACTTTTATGTTTTGTAATTTATATTTCCCGTAGCTTTTGCCTAGGTGATGTTGATTCATTAATATAAATATGTGTTGATCTAGTTTTTGATTCGAGTTTAACATCGGTTAGGATATATAACTTGCATGCTATACATATTAAAAGTGATTAAAGTTTGTATTCTTGATAGCCGTCTTCATATGATTAAGTTTATTGGCCATTTAAACGTATTGATCATATGAACCATTGTGATGTGTAATTGACAACTATATATCCTTGGACTAGTTATTGACCATTTAACTAGGGAAGTTATCTAAGTTATAAACTTGATTAGTGAAATAAGACTTATATCACATTTAGTTGCAACTCATGACCATTGATTGTATGAACATATCACTATGACCATTAGGATATGGGCTATGTTTGCATGCTAGATTGTATTAATACTTGATGATTATAAGTTATTTAGTTGTATGACCATTGTGCTATATTAACTTAGAAGTCATAGAATTGGTGACTTGACCATATGATCCTACCACTTAATGCAACCTATTTTAACTCATTGCACATAATCAAAACTAGTCAACATAGGTTTATATGAATCAACAAATCCTAGACGAAAGTTTCCCTTGTTATTTTTGTTATGATCATTTTAATTTATTATTTCGTCATTTATTTTATAATCAAAGTTTTACGAGTTTTCATTAAAACTCGCCTCTGAGTGTTTGCTTGAATAATTATTAATTTATTATTTCGTCATTTATTTTATAATCGACTAGGTACACTTGCCTATTGTGTTGTTCTATTCATACATGGTATTTCCCTGTTTAAAAATGTAAAACTAATGTGAAAATCATTTTCGAAAATCATATATACGCTCGTAAGACATCAAGTTTATTGGTGCCGTTTCTGGGTGTTTCATATGTATGTTTGAAAACACAACAGTACATGACTCGCTAGTAATGACTTGTAAGACCGTGGGATCACATGTGGAATAAAACCAGGATTTCACACGAGCATCAATGGAATCCCAGTCTTCATCTTTTTCACTATTAGGTTTGGATTCGCCATTAATATGACCGAGTACCTTAGCACCTTTACAAATATCTTGAAAGATTCTATACCAGAGCTTGTATTTGGAACCGTCAGAGTTGAGTTTGAAGCTAAACCGATTATAGACATTGGTTACAGCGTATACAAGTTGTTGGGAGGTTGGGACAGAGGTGGTGGAGGTGGCGGGTATGGTCATGGGTGATCCAAAATAAACCAAAAAAGTAATGAAGACGAAAAAACAAAATAACAATTAGAACACTTAACTGTAGGTAGAAGGATCGTAGCAAACGTACCATACTCTTGAAGGTAGGGCAAAGTGAGCAACGGAAGCGAATTAGATCGTAGAAGAAAGCAGCAAACCGTGAAGTGGGGCGGCAAGAAGCAAGTGGCAATCGTTTGTTGTGGAGGAATGTACACGAATGGGTGATCGAGGAGAACGGTGGCGAGGGGAGGCAGCGGGAAAGAAAAAATCGATCGGATCTTGCTTAGGCGCCGTACCCTAGGTTTGATACCATGTTGGTGGAAATTGACCCCTTAGGGTTTACGTATATTCCATTAAGTATAAATAGTACAGAATGTATACCAAAGTTACATCAGGACCCATATACTATACAGCAATATAAAATATACATACGTTATACAATAAATTCGATTAACAAGTTTGATTTGTTCATCCATCGTGTTCGTCGCTGGTCTCAATTCCTCCATAGAAAATCATTGCGGGTGTGATTATCATTAAGTTGCTGTGAATAATTTTATTTAAAAAATATATTTACAGCTATCATTTACTACTAAAGTGTGCCTATAAGGTATGTACACCTTTATTACATTAGACGAATAGTTACTTTAGAGTATAACGTTTATATTGCTGGTTTTGGGTTGAAGACTTGACATATAGAGTTTAGGGATAAGTTTGGTGTGACCCAATTACCAATTCATGTTGCTCGCTGACTTGCTTTCATGATTTACATGTATCAAAAACATTCTTTTATAACAATAATGACATAAAATACTTACATAATACATTAACATTTCTCATAACAATTAACATACATGAAAAGTTTTCGTATAATATTTGACAAAAATTACTTATATAGGTAGGTCAGCAGTTAAGGTCTTGAGGTTAAGCCATGGGTTAATCAAAATATTTCTAATGTATAGCGATTAAGATATCATATGATGGTACTGGAAATGATTCGGTGTGGCCATCTATAAGATGTGGTTTATCCTTTTTTTTAATTGCCTATATATACTTAATTTAATTTTGGAAAGTAAAGCTTTAAAATGCATCTTATAACAAATTCATAATTAAAAGTATTTGAACGGTCTAATGGATGTTCTATATTAACTATCTGACATTTAAATTATTTATTTTCAGTTATTTTACTTTACTAATTAATAAGATATATATATATATATAATATATTATATATATTTTTAACTATATTATTATATTAAACAAAATGTTTTATTCAAACAAACTAACGAAATGACTTTGATTAAAAAATCAACATTTTTGTTTAAAAAGCAGATTTTTAGTTTTTTTCAATTGTATACAGTTCAACCTAATTGTCAATTCAAAAATTTAAAGTTGAGTTTGTTTATTGTATCATTGTTATACATGATATATAATTTATAACGGTCCATCGTTATGTAAACAATTTGAAATTGATTATTTATAGTTTTTTAATTATCAATAAAGGAATTCATTTGAAGTTTTATAAAAAAAATATGGTTCAACAACAAAATAAATATAATACATTATAATATTGCCAATATTTCAAACGGTTACTTATGAATAACAATGATTTGCTGTTAGAAAAAAAAATTAGGCATGTATAAGTTTATGTAAAACATAATTTTTATTTCATTTTTACAACAATTACACTAAGTATTTACGTCATAACGATATCATTAGTAATTTTGGTTTTAAAATTTTATTAGTTAAGATTATTTTAATATACATCGAGTTGACTATATGACACATTACAATCAATCATTTATCAAAAATATAAAGAAAATAATATTATTACAAGTATATATGCTAGATCATGCAAACTATTTATATTTAAAGTAATGAATTACAGTAAAATTAATAGATTAAAATTATAACCATATAAACCAAAAACTTTAAAAGCAAAATATGATAAATTAATATTTTATATAAGGTTTAATTAATAGTGTATTGGAAATTACGTTAATATGAGAGGAAATACATAATCGCTAATAATGCAAACGTGAAAGGATAAAATAAAAAAAAAAAAGCAAATGACCATGATTTTTATAGATAGTAAAGTCTTTAGAGTAATTATTGTTTGATACATAAATCATGAAATCGAACGTATACTTCGATGATTGATTCGAAACCGGAATTTTAAATATATTCGTCCTCAAAAAAAAAATTGAAACAACACTAATATTTACAAAAGTTTGAACAACATAAATATCTAAGAAAAATCAAGTAGGGCTGGCACAAAATACAAAGTTGAAGTAAAGATAAAATCAATGCATTTTTAACGCTAATAATGCTAAAACCACACCTACATATATTAGACCAATAGGAGACTTGAAGCAGGAACAACCAAAGTGCCTCATTTAGTCACCGAATTAGAACTGTACTACTTGAAATACGTACCCATTCTGAAAGAAGCAAGAAAAACACATGCCAAAAATCCCCAAAATCAATTTACACAAAAGAAGAGAATCTCGATGTTTAGTAAAAGATAACCTCTTCAATAACAAATAACACATACCTAACACAGAATCTCATTTCGAAATAGAAATGACACAGTATAAAAATGGCCATAGAAAATAATTAAACATGCTAATATTTATCAACTACCTGCATCTGTATAGAGAACCAAAATTGATAAAAGCGTATTTCAAAAATAGAGTTGTCAATAATAGCATAAACATCATATCCAAGGAAATTGCTTATGTAGGATCAAAACACCTCGTTTGAGTTCTTCATGTGTGGAATCAAATAAATCTTTTTTGTTCTTCCTTTACCTGGTCTCGTCTGTCTCTCTTCTAGTATGCGGACCATTATAAATCCAAATAATGAAACAAATAACTAATTCTAAATTATTTCAATTCCAAAATCTTAAAATTTTAAATCTTTGACAAATTTCAGATTATATAGAAACAATATTTCATTCAAAAAGCCCGCAAGTATTTACCATACACACTAGATTTAATTACTAAATTCTCAAACCAAATTACCTCAAACGAGCATATTTACTTATTTTGGGGTTTTTTTTGGTTTCTCCTCATGTGAAGTCCTCTTTAACTTTTCTCACTTCTAAAGCTCCATACTCACATCTCCAAAAACTTACATCTTCACAGCTTCACTTCAGAAATCAGCCCTTCGATTAAGAAATCAACCCTTCAATTCAGAAATCAGAAATCAGAAACTTCAATTCAGAAATCAACGATTCAATGTAGAAATCAGAAACTTGTTGAATAAAAAGAAAAAATCATAAATCAGAAACTTATATGAACCTCATGGCTTCACGTCAAAAATCAAAAAGCATCCTTTGTTGGCGAATTGGTTGTTTGGCCATGGGCTTTAACCCGTGGGTCAACCCAAGGGTATTTTGGAGTGGTGCCCAAGATACGTGTTATATGGAAAGTCTTCTTATTCTGAGGATAACGATAGAATAGGAGTTGTAATCCAAGTCAAACGTCTTTATCTATATATGTATGCGTGAGTTCTTAGATAGAGATAGGACAATTGTTAGAGTTTTGGCGAAACCGATTTCTCTGTTTTAATCAAAGTGATAGTTTGATTATTTGTTCTTGATAGTTGTGCTCTGTTTCTATTTCTGTTTCAATTCTTCAATTGGTATCAGAGCTTGCAATTCCAATCGTGCAGCGGGAAGAACGATAATCGTTTCTCTGTGTAGCACCGTTTTATTAATTGGAGTGTTGTTTCCTGTTTTTGGAGGTTTGTAGTACAATCGAAGCAACACAAGTTGATAAGGAAAATCAGTCCAATTAAAGCAATCTTTGGTTTTAATTCTGCACGTTGATCAAGGAGGGAATTAATCAAATGACTGTGAAACACGTTTTTTTCTCTTTTCTTCCAGCAATAAAAGAAACCAATCAGGTGTATTCGCTTTTGATTGCATGTGTTCGCTTTTGATTGCTCATGACAGGAGGTGAAGCGAATCTGCCCACGAAGGGCGCACTCGATCTCTTTTCAATTTCCGTAGTTGACGTCATTGAACTACACGATATGGCACATGCGTATGAAAGTTTACTCGGCATTATGGCGTGTGGGACGTGGTTGATCCAGGTTCAACGGATGCAAAGAAAAACAACATCGTGATGGGATTGTTGTTTCAATCGATACCGGAAGATTTAATCTTGCAAATCGGGAATCTCACGACCGCAAAGGAGATGTGGGATGCAATCAAAACTCGGAACATGGGTGCGGATCGAGTGAAGGAAGCACGTTTGCAAACATTGACTTCGGAATTCGAGAGCTTGAAGATGAAAGATACGAACACGATTGATGAATTCTCTTCAAAACTATCGGGCATTGCGACCGTTTCAGCGACACTTGGTGGAACTATCTCGCAAGAGAAGTTAGTGAAGAAATTCCTTATGAGTCTTCCTAGTCGATTCATTCACATCGTAGCGGCACTCGAGCAAGTTTTTGATTTAAAAACCATTACTTTTGAAGATGTAGTTGGACGATTGAAAGCTTACGAGGAGCGAACTAAAGAAACTGACAAAGCATCTGATTCCGGAGAAAAGCTACTTTATGCCAAAACAGAAAACTCAAATCGAAACCAAGACTCAAGCCTTGGTAGAGGGAGTGGTGCAAACCGGGGGGGACGAGGCCGTGGACGTGGTCGTGGTAGGGGTAACACCCAAAACCATGATCAAAAGGCTTCGGGAAAAAACCGAGATGATGAAAAGAAAAAAGGTAATAATAATGAGAAGCGAGACATGTCAAACATTAAATGTTACCGTTGCGATAAATATGGACACTTTGTGTCAAGATGTCCGGATCGATGGCGCAACCATGAGGCAAACCTGAATGATGCACAAGAAGAGGCAAATCACGAGGAAGGAACATTTTTTATGATGAAAGAAGAGACGGTGTTTTTAAATGAAGATAAATATGTTCCTCCCAAAGTCGAACCAAACCAAGACGAAGATGATGTTTGGTATCTCGACAATGGCGCAAGCAATCATATGACCGGTAAGTATTCTTACTTTTCAGAACTAAATGAACGATAACCGGAAGAGTTAGATTTGGAGATGGCTCGTGCGTACGGATTGAAGGGAAGGGAACAATTACGTTCGAAGGTAAAAATGGTAAACAAAAAATAATGAAAGATATTTATTATATTCCATCACTTCAAAGCAATGTGATAAGCCTCGGTCAAACTACGCTATCCGGATGTGATATCCGACTTTACGGTGATTTCTTGACTATGAAAGATCGGAATGGAAGGTTGCTCATGAAGGTTCCGCGGAGTGAAAATCGTCTTTATAAAACCCGACTTAAAGTTGGAAAGCCCCACTGTTTGCAAGCGAAAATTGAAGATGAGTGGTGGTTGTGGCACGCGCGACTTGGCCATATCAACTTTGGTACGGTGAATATGATGCACAAGTTGACTATCGGAGTACCGGTTCTAAAACATCAAGATCAAGTATGTGAAGTTTGTGTGATAGACAAACAAAATATGCATACGTTCCCGAAGAAAGCGAATTATAAGTCTAAAAATATTCTCGAGATGTTACACGGAGATATTTGCGGACCTGTTGATCCTCCCACTCTAGCCGGTAATATTTATATATTAGTTCTTATTGATGACTTGTCTAGATACATGTGGTCTTTTTTGTTGAAGCACAAGAACGATGCGACGAATGTAATAAAAGGTTTTAAAAAGTCAATCGAAACCCGTACCGGCAAAGTGATAAAAACGTTTCACACGGATAGAGGCGGTGAATTTACATCAAACGACTTTAATCGCTTTTGGAGCGAAGAAGGTGTTGCTAGAATGTTAACGGCTCCGTACTCACCCCAACAAAACGGCATAGTAGAACGATGAAATCGGACGTTAATCGAGATGACGCGATGTCTAATGAAAGCAAAGAATGTTCCAAATCATTTTTGGGGTGAAGCCGTTCGACATGCAACTTATATAATTAATCGTACTCCCACGCGAGCATTGCTAGGAGTCACACCTTACGAAAAAATCTATGGTCAAAAACCGAATCTTGAAGACTTGAAAGTGTTCGGATGTGTCGCGTATGAAAGGATTGTTTCGAAACACCTAAAGAAGCTAGATGATAGATCAAGACCATTGGTTTATTTTGGAAAGGAACCGGGCTCGGGAGGTGCCCGCTTATTTAATCCGGCTGAAAATAAAATAATAATAAGTGCAAATGTGCTATATGATGAAAAAGGGACGTGGAATTGGCATGAAAATACTAAGAACATGGAAGCATCAAAACCAAAAGCTGCTGGAACATTTGAAATTACGTGGCCCACCATTGGGACTGATCAGGAAAGCACAACAGTAAACGAAAATGGGCAGCCCACCTCTCCGATGCACCAAACACACTTGAACGGACCTGCAGCGAGTCCAGAAGCAACCGCGACCAGCAACGTCGACGAGCACAATGAAGGCAATACAGCTCCCCTACGTAGCTCGAGTCGTATATCCGTGCTGCCAACGAGGTTAAACGACTATGAGTTAAAAATTCATGAATTGATGCTAACATTTGACGAGGAGCCAAGGAACTTTGATGAGGCAAAAACGAAACGCGAATGGCTTAAAGCGATGAAATCCGAAATAGACTCAATCGAGAAGAATAATACTTGGAAACTTGTACCTCTACCTAAAGACGTTAAACCTATCGGGTTAAAGTGGTTGTACAAAATCAAGCGAAATGCAGACGGATCGATATCATGGTACAAAGCGCGGTTAGTTGCGAAAGGCTATGTACAAGAACCCGGCATTGATTTTGATGAAGTATTCGCACCGGTAGCCCGACTCGAGACGATACGATTATTGATTGCTCTTGCAGGCGGGACGGGATGGAAAATCTACCACTTAGACGTGAAAACGGACTTCTTACACGGTGAATTGAAAGAAGAAGTGTACGTACGTCAACCGGAAGGCTTTGAAAAACGAGGAGAGGAAGGAAAAGTTTACAAATTAACAAAAGCCTTATATGGGCTAAGACAAGCACCAAGAGCGTGGAACATAAAACTTGATGGCATCTTACGAGGAATGGGTTTTAAACGATGTTTGCAAGAAACGGCGGTTTATAAAAAGGTCTCAAAAGGCGAATATATCATTGTGGCGGTGTACGTAGATGACTTATTCGTAACAGGAACGTGTCATGAAATAACAAGCGAATTCAAAATCATGATGTCTTCAAAGTTTGAAATGTCGGATCTTGGCTTGTTGACTTATTACTTGGGCATTGAGGTTTCTCAAGAAAAGGGTTGTGTTACTATAAAGCAAGAGAGCTATGCTATGAAGATCTTGAAAGAGGCGGGCATGGAAGATTGTAATGCTACACAATGTCCGATGGAACCGGGACTAAAATTATCGAAAGGCGAGCATGAACCAGAAGTTGAAGCCACTCATTATCGGAGGGTTGTAGGATGTTTGCGCTATCTCCTTCACACCCATCCGGACTTATCTTACTCAGTCGGGGTGGTAAGTCGTTATATGCAAAGTCCGAGGGAATCTCATGCGCGCGCGATCAAGCAAATTCTTCGCTACCTTCGCGGTACAATTTCACGTGGAATTAGATACGAGAGATGTGACGAGTTGAAACTTTTGGGGTATAGCAACAGTAGTCATAATGTAGACGCGGATGATGGTCGGAGTGCTACTGGTCATATCTTCTTTCTTGGTAAATCCCGTATCACGTGGTGTTCGCAAAAGCAAGATACCGTGGCTTTATCTTCATGTGAAGCCGAATTCATGGCAGCTACTTCGTCAGCATGTCAAGCAATTTGGCTAAGGGAGTTACTCGCGGAGGTGATCGGAGAAGAGAAGCAAAAGGTGTTGATCCGTATAGACAACAAGTCGGCAATTGCGTTGTCTAAAAATCCGGTGTTTCACGGGAGGAGCAAACACATTCACACTCGCTTCCACTTCATTCGAGAGCGTGTGGAAAATGAGCAAGTTGAAGTCGAACACGTGGCTGGAAATGAACAAGTGGCGGATCCCCTAACAAAGGCCTTAGCGCGAGTAAGGTTCGGTGAAATGAGATCGTTGCTCGGTGTGTGCGAGTTGCCGTCTCAACCATTCAGGGGGTGATTGTTGGCGAATTGATTGTTTGGCCATGGGCTTTAAGCCGTGGGTCAACCCAAGGGTATTTTGGAGTGGTGCCCAAGATACGTCTTATATGGAAAGTCTTCTTATTCTGAGGATAACGATAGAATAGGAGTTGTAATCCAAGTCAAACGTCTTTATCTATATATGTATGTGTGAGTTCTTAGATAGAGATGGGACAATTGTTAGAGTTTTGGCTGTTGGAAAATACCACATAAATATGACCTTAGGACTATATTGTATTGTTTATTATATGACATTCAGTACCGCAACGTTTGCCAAAATGACAACTCAATCCCTAGACTTAAAAATATATAGTATGATGGATATGACATATGTCTTTAACTCAAGGGACTATATTTGTGTGGTTTCAATTTCTTTTCCATAAGGTGTAAATTGATGAATTGTTAATGCTAAGAATATGAAACGATCAATGGGGAGAAATGAAGAGTCTCACAAAGATCTGAAGAGTCTTAAAACCCCTATATAACACCAAGATCAAACATGTTATCAGCATCTCAATCTCTCCATCAGAAAATCAATAAAACACCATTATGGGAAGAAAGTGAACCAAACTATGGCTTCATATTCATCAACGATAACACTTCCAAGTAAGCATGATTTTATTTCTGTTGAAGCTTTGCATGATTTTTGATCTTGATTATATACCTGTGAATTTCTACATGTGGTATCAGAGCAAGGTTTAATACACATATTGTGCACTGATTTCAAACTTCAAGTTTTGTTTGCTAACCCTACATGACTGAATTCACATGTTATCTTTTATTCTATTTAGTATAACTTTGTTCATCACTGAGACTGAGATAGATGAATCGTATTCATCATTTATTTTGAGTTTGATTTCTGATTATAATGGCAATTGAAATTCAACAATATATATATATATATATATATATATATATATATATATATATATATATATATATATATATATATATATATATATATATAAATTTACGTACCTTGGTGAAAACAACAAAAAAAACGTCTATGGCTGCGTCAAAAATAAATTTTCAATTTACAAAAGGTCTTCGGTTGCACTTCTGACTGCGATTGAATCTGCAAGCGTGAACTGCTATTGCCCATTAATAAGCTGGCTCATGCCTAGGATTCTTTACGAAATAAGTTTCAATTTTTTTTTATATGGTCTTAATTCTAAAGCTGGCCCGCCACTTTGGTGAGTTTGGTCTACCATCCTTTTCAATGGGCCTTATATGTTTCTGATTTATTTTGTTTTGAATTATAATAAAATATTCAAGTGAATGATATATAAATATGATAATTATATGGTTGGTAGACTTTTCAAACATAGATTATATGTTTATCACTTTATAAATTATCAAAACATCTAATTTAATGTTTAGTCTCTCAATTGCTCAAACGTATGGACAGTCAATGGAATTAGTATTTTGGTTCTATTTGACCATTGTCATGTTTTGCTTTTCTGCGGCAATTATGCCCTTTCTTATTTAAAGTGCTTTTGATTTTTGAGTAATCAGTACATATCTTGGTTTGGCCACTAGTTGGATGAGATTCTTTTTCATTAGTATTTATAGTGGAAATAGATAAAGCAAATTATTTAATAAAAAAGAAAACCATATACTGTGAATCTTTATATGTTTTGGATTGGACACAAATTAGTTTCCCTTCACTTTGTATTAAAAGACAAAATGAAATTTCACAGAGCATGAAAGTCACAATTTAATATCACCATTTTTCACCGTAAGAAATTGAGCAATTTAATTGTTTTATAGAATAATACTTCTGATTTTATCAAATTAACGAATCATTCTTTATAGATTTAATAATTAAGAACTTTTATAGTTCCAATTGATAAGTGATAACTTTTATGTTAGTCTTAAGTGACTGGACCAAAGAAAGGTTGCTTAAGTTTGTCATTTTAATTTATTAAACACCACATTAAGAAACTATTTGAGTTGTTTTTTAAGGATCCCAAAGGCTGATTAAACGATGACTCAATTAGTGAATTTCAAGTGTAAAATGCATAAATGTTGCATTCTGCCCAAAGGTGATTGCAATATTTGTGTTGCGTAGGATTAAATTAAAGACGTCATAATATTCAATTATTGGTCTAGCAATATTTGTGCTGCGTAGGATTAAATTAAAGACGTCATAATATTCAATTATTGGTCTAGCCAAAGCGAAACTAATAATTGGGTAAGACTGTCTATTCGACCTATTATTTTGGTGTTAATAATAGGTATACTAACATGATTGTTTTGATTATCCCATAATTCACTTCGGTATCTTCTTCGCATATATTAAACAATAATCTTATTTCAGCATCTACTATCTCACCAAGTCACATAATCGAAACATTGACTGGGACTAACTTTGCGACATGGAGGGATTCTCTGAAATTGGCACTTGGAGTAATGGAGCTCGATCATGCTTTGCGTTTTGACCCTCCTGAAGCTCTTAATGAAAAGAGTACTGCTGAACAAAAACAATTTCACGACAAATGGGAAAGGTCAAATCGCATGTCACTTATGATCATAAAGAACTCCATTTCAATGGCCATTCGTGGAGCCATTCCTGACTCCGAAAATGCAAAGACCTACCTGGAATCTGTAGAGGAACAATTTCGAGGTACATCAAAAGCTCATGCTAGTACCCTCATCCTCAAAATGTTGACGACAAAGTATGACGGATCGAGTGGTGTACGTGAACATATTATGATGATGAGTGACATGGCAAACAAATTGAAAAGTATGGAAATGGAAATCAGTGAAGGTTTCCTCGTTCACTTCATCATGACATCCCTTCCTGCTCAGTTTGGTCCGTTCAAGATCAACTATAACACACAACGGGAAAAGTGGAAGATGAGTGAGCTAATAGCCATGTGTGTCCAAGAAGAAGAACGACTCAAAGTTGAAAAGCCTGATGTCGTTTATGTCACTACAACCACAAAATCTCGATAAAAAGAAAGGTAAAGCTCATAGTAGGGAGAAAGGGGGTCCTAGCAAGGTCCAAACCGCAGGTACAAGTGCCCGTAAGTTTGACAGTAAGCCTCGTTGCAAATTCTGTCATAAGAAGGGACACTCTCAGCGAGATTGCCCCAAGTTTAAAGAGTGGTTAGATAAGAAAGGTAACACTGATGCTTTTATGATTTATGAGTCATTAAATATAAATGTCCCTTTTAATTCATGGTGGATTGACTCTGGTTCCATGGTACACGTATCTAACTCATTGCAGGGATTCCATACAATCCAGAAGCTGGAAAAAAGGCAAAGAACAATTAAAGTTGGGAACGGAGAAGACTTAAATGTGGAAGCTGTTGGATCGCTTCCTTTACTTTTGGAAAGTGCTTTTACTTTAAGTCTTAATAATACTCTTTATGTACCGGGTATTACCCGTAACTTGATATCAGTATCTAAATTGGCAAAAGAAGGCTTTACTCTTACTTTTGGATATGATGATGTTATTATTAGTTCCGGTTCCCAAATTGTTGGCCATGGTTGCTTAGACGGAAGTCTCTATAGATTACGTTTGGACAATCACTTTATGGAATCTTTAGTATCGTTTAATATTAACGAGAACTTAAGTAAAAGAAAACGAGAAGTGGAAACTTCATCCATGTTATGGCATCAACGCTTAGGCCATATTTCACGAGATAGAATGCTAAGACTCGTGAAGGATGAAGTATTGCCAAACCTTAACTTCTCTGACTTTGATAAATGTGTTAAGTGTATGAAAGGGAAGATGACCAAAACCAATAAGAAAGGGTCCACAAGAAGTTCAGGTTTACTTGAACTCATTCATACCGACATTTGTGGACCTTTTCCTATGGGCATAAGTGGACATAAATCATTCATTACTTTCATTGATGATCACTCTCGTTACATGTATCTGTACTTGATAAATGAAAAATCTGAATCTCTAGAAATGTTTAAAACTTTTAAGGCTGAAGTTGAAAATCAACTCGACCATAAAATAAAAGTGGTGAGATCGGATAGGGGTGGTGAGTATTACGGCAGACATACAGATGTTGGTCAAGCACCCGGCCCTTTCTTTGAATTTTGTAAGGATAATGGGATTGTTAACCAATACACCATGCCTGGTACTCCTCAACAAAACGGCGTTGCCGAGGGGAGGAATAGGACTCTAATGGACATGGTGCGAAGTATGCTTGCAAACACAAGCTTGCCCCAATTTCTATGGACCGAGGCATTAAAAACGGCAGTCCTTCAAAGTCTGTCCCTAAAACTCCTTTTGAGATCTGGACAGGAAGGAAACCAAGTTTAAGATATTTAAAGGTGTGGGGTTGTCCGGCCGAAGCAAAACTATATAACCCTCAATCACAAAAACTCGACATGAAAACCATAAGTTGTTTCTTCATCGGGTATCCTGATAAATCAAAGGGTTACCGATTTTATGCTCCGTCACATAGTACACGAATTGTAGAAATGAAGCATGCTGATTTTCTTGAAAATGTCAACATCAGTGGGAGTGGTTTATCAAGCGACTTTGATCTCCAAGAGATTAACGAAGAGGCACCTATTATTCAAGTGCCTGCTTCAATTAATACCTCCTTAGGAGATTCAAGTCATCACAACATGCCTCACGAAAATGATTCTTCGAACGTAGAGGCAAATGAAACACCACAAAATGAACCCATTCAAGAAGTTGACACTGAAAGACAAGAAATTCAACAGCCTATAAGACGATCTCAACGATCTAGGCGACCCACAAATTTTGACAACTATATCACATATTTAAATGAGGTCGATCTTGACATAGGGAAGGAAAGTGACCCCATTACGTATAGTGATGCCATAAATTGTGATCAATCAAACAATTGGAATGAAGCTATGACTGATGAGCTCAATTCCATGAAAAAGAATGATGTTTGGGAACTTGTTGAATTACCAATGGGTTGCAAACTTGTTGGATGCAAGTGGGTCTTCAAGACCAAATTGGACCCGAATGGAAACATTGAGCGATATAAGGCTCGATTGGTCGCTAACGGGTATACACAAAAGGAGGGTATCGATTACCAAGAAACTTTCTCACGTGTTTCTCGAAAGGACTCCCTTAGGATCGTAATGGCCCTTGTAGCTCATTTTGATTTAGAGTTGCATCAAATGGACGTCAAAACAGCTTTTCTTAATGGAGATTTACACGAGGATGTTTATATGACCCAACCTGAAGGTTTTATTCCTAATGGTCAAGAACATCTTGTGTGTAAACTCAAGAAATCAATATATGGGTTGAAACAAGCTTCGCGTCAATGGTATTTGAAGTTCGATGAAGTCATGAAGAAAAATGACTTCATTAAGAACCAGGTAGATCAATGCATATACTTCAAGATGAGTGGGAGGAATTTCATGATACTTGTCCTTTACGTAGATGACATTCTCTTGGCAAGTAACAATATTGATTTGTTGCATGAATCAAAATGTTTATTGTCGCATCATTTCGATATGAAAGATCTCGGTGAGGCCTCTTATGTAATAGGCATAGAAATACACCAAGATAGAGCCCAAGGGACTTTAGGATTGTCCCAAAAGGCATATATCGAATGCGTACTTAATCGATACATGACAACGCCTAGTGATATCAAGTATTTTAGGCGTTGTTGAGCCCTGTTCTTGATGAAATTATATCAGATATATCTTGGTATTCTCACTTTTCGTGCCAGGACTTGTTTGGAGAAAAAGAATGGAAACAGGGACTAAAAGCGTGCAAAAGGAAGAAGTTTGGAAAAGAATGAAAAATCAAGGAAACTCGTACGCGCGCCGCGGATCTATGATACGCGCAACGCGGGCTTAAGGCGGTGGAACACATTCAAATACCGAAGAAACGGGAAAAGATTAGTACGCGCGCCGCGGATTCTTCATCTGCACGGCGCGGCTGCGGGAAATTTGCAAATATAAATAGATGCAATTTCAGCCGAAAACCCTAGCAAAGACCGGGTGTAAAATCGACCTTGAAGCTCTTTGACTCCAAGAATTCGTTCCAGCAACATCTCAAGTGGTATTTTTATGTTTTGGATTTTTATTCCATTTAGTTAGATATTTTTAAGCTTAGTTTGTATCCTTGGGAGTGACAACCATTGATACCAAGCTTTAGGTTTCTGTTTTATGACATTTTGTTACTGTTTGGATGTTTGGAAGTTGATTTGATTAATGAGAAGCATTTGGTTACAAGTAATCTTAGCTTTTCGGTGTTTTTATGCTTGTGTTTGGTTTTGGATGTTTGATTCGTGTTGGATATTGTTTTAACCTTTTTGGGACTGTTTTCCCTTGCTGAAATCAGTAGCTAATTAGGTTAATTTTTAGGCATTAAACATAGGCTAGTAACTGTTCAGTAGAACTTTAGTTAGTGGCTAGTTTATGCTTTGCTTGGTTTTGCTTAGTTTGGATGCCTTTGATTGCTTCTGATTCAGAGATGCACTTCTGATTTCAGAAAGTGACTAGGTTCATTTGAGCTTAGCTTAGCTTGGCTTGAGTTTGATCATTGCTTTAGAGTGTTAGTGATTGAGAAGATAGAAACTGATTCCTCCGACTGTAGCGTGACACTACTAGTTGGTAATCTTTCATTTAGTCTAACCACGAAGCTCCTGCGGATCGACCCTGACTGCCACTGTACTAGTGTGTGTTAGGTTTTTCTCTATTTTTGACCGCACGACGACCGCTGCGTTGTCAAATTTTGGCGCCGTTGCCGGGGAGCTATGAGCTTAGATTAGGTGATTAGTAGGAGCTTGTTTCTTGTTTTTGGAAATTTCATTTGGTTAGTTTAGTTTTTGATTTTTTGTGGGCGTGTTGCACTAGTGCATGCGTACCCGTAGGGGTAAGCAATTATCCCCATTGTAGTTTGATTCTGAGATTGAGCGTACTGCGCGCAAAATCCGTGCCCGTAGGCGTTTAAATATCATGAATTTTAGTCAGGTTAGTAGTAATCCAGTAATTGTTGCTCAGGAACCATCAGGCGAGGCAACGGGGGTATTTTCTATTCCCCCACTGTCAGAGTTTCAGTTCGGGAGCACGAGTGCTTCTGGTGGTGCAGTTTCAGCCCCTGCACCCATACCATCATGCACTCCACCATCTGTTCCACCATTTACACCCGCTTCACAACCACAATCTACCAATCCATTTACATCTGCAATGTCTTGGGGAGAGCCGACCCGTGATGGCACCCCAGTTTCTCGACAGCAGACACCAACCTCTCAACCACAACACGTTCTTTTTAAACCTCAACCCACATTCCAACCTACACAACCGATACACTATCAACAACCTCCTCAGCCACAATACCATTATCCAGAGACAGAGGAGGGATATGACGAGGAAGACGAGGGATGGGTGCCACCAGCACCACAACCACAGTGGAACCGAGGTCGGGGACCTCCCAGAAGAGCACCACAGTATCAACCACTAGGTCAGCGGGAATATAACGATCATCTTTACGGTCCCGCCCAACCTTTACATTTCGCACAACCGAGACGGCAATTGGTTGCATCACATTTCCAACCGCGGGAATATGATGATTCAACGCCAATCTATATTCCTGATAACATTGATTCTCAAGTAGAAATAAGACCTCAGTTATTAGGAATATTGCCAGAGTTTAGAGGGTATAAGCAAGACGATCCTTATAATCATCTATATGAATTCTTAGCGATTGCTAATGCTAATAACCCTAGGAACACCAACAGAAACATTTTCAGGCTTAGACTGTTTCCATTCACTCTTAAGGATAAGGCCAAATATTGGTTTACATCTTTGCCATCGAACAGCATTACCACATGGGATCAGCTTAAGGCAAAGTTCCTTCAGGAATTTTATCCAGCAAGTAAGACAACTGAAATCAGAAGGGTTATCCAGGACTTCCAGCAAAAGCCAGGAGAGGCTTTCCACGAAGCCTTTGATAGATTGAAAGAGTTGTTACGATCCTGCCCGCATCACGAAATTCCTAGGTGGCAGTTAGTTAAGTTATTCTTCGAAGGAGTCAGTGAGACGCATCAGGCCATGATAAATACCTCATCAAGTGGGACATTTATGTGGCAGGACCCAGAGGAAGCTTGGCAGTTCTTGGAGCAATTAAGCAATGGTTCCAAGGCAAACTTTTCTACCAGGAAGACTGTAGGTATGGCGGCAGCAGTGGGAGCCGACGCTGACTGGAAGAAGGAAGTGAAGAAGGAAATTAGTGAACTGAATAAGAAGTTTGACAGGCTCATGTCAACACTGCAGAATGAACCGCAAAATCCACCGCAAGGATGTCAAGGAGGACCTAAGACTCAAGAGGCGAATCAAGTTTATGGCCAGGGTCAAAGCCAGCATAATAATGGACGACCCTACAGGCCATATAACCAAGGACAGCAGCAGAATTTTAGGCAGAACAATTACCAAAGTCAACCGACCAATCAGCCTAGAACACATCAGCCTGCAAATAACAACAACCACAATGGAAATACAAATGGAAATAGCAGCAATAACAACAACAGGGGGCCCAATAATGTTACCAACAACGCCCTAAGAACTCAAGAAGAAATGATTGCCAAGATGTACGATATGGTCACTGCTACGCAACAACAATCTCAAGCAAATGCAAAAGCCATTGCAAACATGGAACGACAAATAGGTCAAATGGCTGCAGATCAGCAAAAGAGAGATAGTGGAAAATTGCCAAGTGCTACAGAGGTCAACCCTACTTATAATCAGCGACCAGGAAAAGAGCAAGTGAACACTGTCGAATCTAGATGGCGAAAAGTCACTTTGGAAGACTTGTTTGAAGTAGGAAGTGAAGTGAAACTGGGGGAAGAAAAGAAAGTTCTGGGAAGTGAGGAAGGTAAGGAAGAAGGAATTCCTGTTGAGAAGGAAACTCAACCAGAAATAGATAAAGAGGTCCAGAAGGAGGAGCAACCAACGATAGCGGGAATCAAGCAGAAAAAGAAGAATAAGAAAGGGAAGAAGAAGCAGGAAGCACCCAATTCAATGGGGCCCTTAATGAAACAGCCCCTGTGGGATGAGCTTAAGGATGCCCCTGAAGATACCAGGATTCTGCAAGAAATGTGTGAACAAAATGGGAAGAGCAAAGCACCTACACCAAAAACTGTGAAAGCAAGTGAGGCGTTATTGGGAACACTGCCCAAAAATGAAAAGGACCCTGGATCACCATTGATCACTACTACTGTAGGGGATGTGGTTATTCGGAACACCTTGTTAGATTTGGGAGCAAGTATCAATATCCTGCCAGGATACCTGTACGATAAGTACAAAAATGAAGAAATAGAGCCAGCAGAAGTTGTATTGCAGCTGGCTGATCAATCGACAAAGGTATCTCGGGGAAAACTGACGAATGTCATAGTCAAAGTTGGGGCCTTTTTCTATCCTGTGGATTTTCTGGTTATGGAATATGAAAGCTTGGACGATGCGCCTGCACTCATCTTAGGACGCCCATTCTTAGCTACTGCTAGTTCAGTGATTGATTGCAAGACAGGAGACATGGACATTTTCTTTGGGACAAGGAAAAGAAGATTGAACATGTTCGGAAATCCTGTATCATTACCTTCAGAAGAAAATGGCAAACAAATGGACAGAAGGATATCAATGGAGCCTGGGATCAAGAGTAAGGAAAAGATTTGGACACATACGAGAGAAGGAGGAAAAGAAGAGATTTTAAAAGAGACCAAGGACCACCCATTGTCCACCATCGATAAGGAGAAGCTGCTGGACATGATAGAGATGATGGAAGCAAGGCACCAGCAATATGAAAAGGAATCAAGAGAACGAGAGGCAAAAGTTTTTAAGCTCCTAGAATCTCAGCAACAGTGGATTAGCGGTGTGAGCGATCGAATGACCCAACTCACATCTCTCATGTCAATGATGGCCAACAACTTCATGCCAGGATTCAAGCAGATGTCATCAAGGGTTCAAGAAGAAAATTCGGCATAGGAGTAGTACGTCTGGCTGAAGACGTTAAACTTAGCGCTTGTTGGGAGGCAACCCATCGTGTCATAAGTTAGGATCTATATTTCTTTGAATTAATTAGGAAAATACATCAATCTTTTTGCAGGTATTAGTGGTCTAAAATAAGTGTGGGGTCATGTGAGAAGTTTTTGAAATTTTTGATGACCGCGCCGCGGGTTTTTGAATTACGCGACGCGGGATCGTAAACCAACCCGATGCGCAGGGGTTGATTTGGTGACACGCGCGACGCGCAAAGGGAAAAGGCGCGATGCGGTAAACGATCATACGGTTTTCTCCTATATAAGGTAAGCCACGGCTCACATATCCATCACACGACTCGGAGCTCTGATTGACGAAATTCTCTTGCAATTTTTCTTGCTCATTTTATTTCCACTGCCAAGGTACGCTATTCTAACTATCTATTAGCTGTTAAAACTAGCAATTAGGTAGTTAATTTTAGTGATTTGCTCAAAATAGTTCAAAACTTAGAATCGTTAATGCTAACTCATAGGGTGTTTGTTTTGCCAAATGGAGACCCTAGATGAGTTAGTCGGCACTTAGGCTACCTTGTGTTATGATTGAATCGAATTTTAGCAGGTTAAATCACGAGTTTGAATCGGGGTTTAGAAACAGCCGCACGCCGCGCCGCGCCCTTGCTCTTGGGCCGCGCCGCGGTGCAGTGGGGAAGAAGGGACTAATTTTGCAAATTTTTTCTGTTTTGTGGCCATATGTTTGTTTTGCAGAGGATGTTCAGATTGGAGCACGCTTTCCTCCAGTTCCCCGAGGGACTGGCTAGTTAGACAGAGTACATTTCGCGGAGGGACGCGTTGACGGTTCGCCGGGTTCACGAGGCGACGGTCATCGACAGAGACATACTAAGGGATGCTGGGCTCTGGGTGCGATCGATCCATTCTTACATCGCACCTGGACCCATGAGGAGGCATCATTCACCTGCCGTGGATGGGACAGGATCATGGCCACTGACGAGGACGTGGTCTACACCGAGCTATTGTTGGAGTTTCTCTCCACGATCTATTTCGCTCCTCGGGCGTCGGACCCACGATCCAGGATCATCCGCTTTCGACTGGGAGGTGCAGAGGGAGTGCAACCTCGGGGAGTTCGGGAGGCGCATCGGCATCTACACGCCGGTGGATCTTCAGCACCGCCACTTCACTCAGTTTTTTGGGGCGTGCATCCAGGGGCAGCCGGACCGAGCTGCCAACATGGAGATTTGGACACCACTGTCCAACGTTATGTACGAGGTAGGGACCTCGAGGGAGAGCCACCTCCGCGACCCACTTCACCGCCTCATGCACCGTATCGTCTCCACCTCCATCATGCAGCGGGAGGGGGGCGAGAAGGTGTCTAGGGAGGACATGACATTCCTGTGGGCTCTCCTCGACCCATCCCGATTCCTCCATCTCCCCTTCGCCCTCGCGGTCGCCCTCTCCACCCACTCGACGGGAGCTTCCACCAGCAGTCCATTAGCCAGGCGGTATTTCATTACCTGCCTGGCCCGCTCATATGGGATCCTCACTGCCCCCGTGGTTGCCTCCTTGACCGCTCTGCCTCCATCCCGCACTACAGCATGCACTTTGGAGAGGATGAGGCTCATTGAGCAACAGCGTCTGGGGCAGTTCATCCGGGCACCGACAGAGCCACCTCAGGCACCGCAGCCCGCGTACGCTCAGCCGGGCCGGAGACGACAGAGGCGGGAGCCACCCGCCGAGCCAACACCACAGCCACACCTGGCAGCCAGGGTTGCCAGGATCGAGGACCAGTTGGCATGGATCGGGGAGGTACTTCTGGATTTGGCCACTCGGCAGGGCCGGCGCCCCCGACCATTCCCAACCAGGGCCCACGATCACGAGGCTGGACCCTCCAGGCCACTTGGTGATGATTGATGTACTTTTTTTTTTCTTACTTTTTCTTTTTATATTTGTAGGGATATATGTACAAAGCTTATGACACATCTATCTGTATATTTTGTTCATATTTTATATTTTGTTATGTTTGCTTTTAATTTGTTTGTTGAGTTATGCATGATGCACCAATTGAGAAGGAGTTGTTTCAGACAAGTGTGGGGTCACCGTGCCCCCTCCACTTGTCTCGACCACCGACGTGTTCACTGTAGCGCTACAACTCCGGAATACGAAATCAAGGATCCGTTTGTTCACAATTATACCTGTGATATTGAGCACCAAGCAGTCTATCGTCCAAAAAGGGGTAACTCTTTCTCCTTTGTTTTGAAATAATTTTTTGTACAACGGGGACGTTGTACGGTTTTAAGTGTGGGGTGTGGACGGTCGAAAGAGAAAATTTTTTGAAATTTTTGCGGAAATGATCAATTTTTCAATTTTTAGCAATATTTTTCAAAAATTTTAATAAATTGCAATTTTGAAATTTATGGTTTGTGATTGTGATAGCACTAGTATTTTTCAATAAATACTGTTTATTTGTGATCATGCTATTAGTTAGTCAAATAAGTTGAGTTTTACGAGTTTAGAAGATTGAGCTGTTTTAGTATTGGAATTTAGGAAGGAAAAGTCAATCTGTGGCCGTTGTTGTTCGAGCCAGTAAGTCTAAAATGGGTGGGATTTATGCACCTTACCACCTAAGATCGTCTGGTCTGGGATGGTATTTCTGAAAGCTCGCTACACGAACAACATCGAAAGTCATGGACAATTCCTTAATGGCCTTTAGAATCTGAATGAGTAAGTACACTTCATTGTGGACAGAAAGTTTGTAATCAAGGGTTCTTTAGAAAGCCATGAATTCCAAAGAGCAATTCAATTATGTCTTCGCGAACTATTCCACTCTAACTCAAAAAGCAATAAACTTTGAAACTGAACACAGTCAAAAATTGTTTGATTCCTTATTATAATTTGTTAAAAACTCTCTTGCTTGGGGACAAGCAAGGCACAAGTGTGGGGTGTTTGACAACGCCTAGTGATATCAAGTATTTTAGGCGTTGTTGAGCCCTGTTCTTGATGAAATTATATCAGATATATCTTGGTATTCTCACTTTTCGTGCCAGGACTTGTTTGGAGAAAAAGAATGGAAACAGGGACTAAAAGCGTACAAAAGGAAGAAGTTTGGAAAAGAATGAAAAATCAAGGAAACTCGTACGCGCGCCGCGGATCTATGATACGCGCGACGCAGGCTTAAGGCGGTGGAACACATTCAAATACCAAAGAAACGGGAAAAGATTAGTACGCGCGCCGCGGATTCTTCATCTGCACGGCACGGCTGCGGGAAATTTGCAAATATAAATAGATACAATTTCAGCCGAAAACCCTAGCAAAGACCGGGTGTAAAATCGACCTTGAAGCTCTTTGACTCCAAGAATTCGTTCCAGTAATATCTCAAGTGGTATTTTTATGTTTTGGATTTTTATTTCATTTAGTTAGATATTTGTAAGCTTAGTTTGTATCCTTGGGAGTGACAATCATTGATACCAAGCTTTAGGTTTCTGTTTTATGACATTTTGTTACTGTTTGGATGTTTGGAAGTTGTATTTGATTAATGAGAAGCATTTGGTTACAAGTAATCTTAGCTTTTCGGTGTTTTTATGCTTGTGTTTGGTTTTGGATGTTTGATTCGTGTTGGATATTGTTTTGACCTTGTTGGGACTGTTTTCCCTTGCTGAAATCAGTAGCTAATTAGGTTAATTTTTAGGCATTAAACATAGGCTAGTAACTGTTCAGTAAAACTTTAGTTAGTGGCTAGTTTATGCTTTGCTTGGTTTTGCTTAGTTTGGATGCCTTTGATTGCTTCTGATTCAGAGTGCACTTCTGATTTCAGAAAGTGACTAGGTTCATTTGAGCTTAGCTTAGCTTGGCTTGAGTTTGATCATTGCTTTAGAGTGTTAGTGATTGAGAAGATAGAAACTGATTCCTCCGACTGTAGCGTGACACTACTAGTTGGTAATCTTTCATTTAGTCTAACCACGAAGCTCCTGCGGATCGACCCTGACTGCCACTGTACTAGTGTGTGTTAGGTTTTTCTCTATTTTTGACCGCATGACGACCGCTGCGTTGTCAATACAACATGCAACAATGCTCCCCCTCAGTTGCTCCCGTAGTTAAAGGGGATGTTTTTGGTTTATCTCAATGCCCAAAAACAGAGGTAGAACGAGAACAAATGAAGTTAATCCCCTATGCTTCGGTGGTTGGAAGCTTAATGTATGCCCAAGTTTGTACCCGTCCCGACATCGCTTATGTTACTGGCATGCTAGGTCGTTATCAATCCAATCCCGGCCTAGATCACTGGAAAGCTGTCAAGAAAGTCTTGCGATACTTACAAGGGACGAAAGAACACAAACTTGTTTACAAAAGAAGTGATAATTTGGAAGTGATAGGTTATTCAGACTCTGACTTTGCCAAGTGCAAGGATGACAAAAAGTCAACTTCGGGATACATCTTTATGTTATCAGGAGGGCCAATATCTTGGAGGAGTCATAAGCAAAAGTTGACGACAACATCAACAATGATGGCCGAGTATGTTGCTATTTATAATGCAACTTGTCATGGAATGCTGTTGAGAAATTTGATGAAAGGGCTCATGATTGTCAATTCCATAGAAAGGCCATTAAAAATCTATTGTGATAATTCAGCCGCCGTAAGCTTTTCAAATAAGAATAGCTCAAGTGGGGCTGGCTTATACCTCGATACAAAATACTTGTTCGTGCGTGAACGAGTGGAGGAGAATGACATTTGTATCAAGCATATTAGCACCAGTAAAATGCTAGCGGATCCAATGACGAAAGGTCTACCACCCAAAGTATTCCAACAACATGTCGTCAATATGGGCTTAAGGGTAGACCTAGTATGAAGTAATTATAGCATATTGTTTTACTGGAAATTTTGAATCTTAATTATCAAGTACTTGATTATAACTCCTCTATTATATGCGTTTTGTCTATATTAATAACTTGTGCACACTTACTTTCTATATAGACAAATGTATTGCATTACCACTTAATTCTAAAGTCATTTGGTGTAAATTAATCGTAAGTTTCATATGAAGTACCATTGTATGATTTGTGGGGGTCCCGTATCTTGAGACGATGCGTCAGACTGTACTTTTCTGCCTTGGTATTAATATGAAACATGATGAACTAATCTTGGCCAAGTAATGAAACGTGTATACAAAATAGTCACTCGGTCAAGTGGGAGAATATTAGAAAATACCACATAAATATGACCTTAGGACTATATTGTATTGTTTATTATATGACATTCTGTACCGCAACGTTTGCCAAAATGACAACTCAATCCCTAGACTTAAAAATATGTAGTATGATGGATATGACATATGTCTTTAACTCAAGGGACTATATTTGTGTGGTTTGAATTTCTTTTCCATAAGGTGTAAATTGATGAATTGTTAATGCTAAGAATATGAAACGATCAATGGGGAGAAATGAAGAGTCTCACAGAGAAAATGAAGAGTCTTAAAACCCCTATATAACACCAAGATCAAACATGTTATCAGCATCTCAATCTCTCCATCAGAAAATCAATAAAACACTATTACAGGAAGAAAGTGAACCAAACTATGGCTTCATCTTCATCAACGATAACACTTCCAAGTAAGCATGATTTTATTTCTGTTGAAGCTTTGCATGATTTTTGATCTTGATTATATACCTGTGAATTTCTACATTGGCGAAACCGATTTCTCTGTTTTAATCAAAGTGATAGTTTGATTATTTGTTCTTGATAGTTGTGCTCAGTTTCTGTTTCTGTTTCAATTCTTCATCCTTCATTACAGAAATTAGAAATCAGGAAGCTTCTTCAATCGTCACGCTAGAAAATAGGAATCAAAAAGCTTTTCTCTTTTTGTATATTAAAATAGAATAACAATTCACATGTAGCTGGTGGCAAAAAGATTACAGGGATCACAATAAAGAGGGATTAATCAGCATAGGAAATTAGAAAAGAAGTCAAAGAACAACTCCAGAAAACCGAAATCAAAATCGTAAACGTAGATAAGATAATAAGAAAAAGAAATTGATTTACCATAGGAATCATTAGCAAATGGTCATCTTAAAAAAACCCCCTCATAATGATTCTATGATGTCCCATCAATTGGGGTTTTGTTTTAATATTTACTTTATATATATATATATATATATATATATATATATATATATATATATATATATATATATATATATATATATATATATATATATATATATATATATAGACGTGTTATTTTGTCGATTAAATCGGGTTCCCGTTAAGTCGTTTTTCTAATTTTTCCAAATTAATCGTAACCAAACCAAATAATGTTCGGTTAATCGTTTTCAGTTTAATTTGTTTCGATTTATTCGGTTTGGTTAAACGGTTTCGGTTTAATTTAACCAAACCAAATAAGGTTCGGTTAAATCGGTTTCGGTTTATTCGATTTGGTTAATCGGTTTAGGTTTATTCGGTTTCGGTTAATGGAATAAACCAAACCGATTAACCAAACCGAATAAACCGAAACCAAAACTGAATAAACCTAAACCGATTAACCAAATCAAATAAACCGAAACCGATTTAACCGATCTTATTTGGTTTGGTTAAATTAAACCGAAACCGCTTAACCAAATCGAATAAATCGAAACAAATTAAACTGAAATCGATTAACCGAACATTATTTGGTTTGGTTAAATTAAACCAAAATCGATTTAACCAAACCGAAACCAACTAAACCGAAACCGATTTAACCGAACATTATTTGGTTTGGTTACGATTAATTTGGAAAAATTAAAAAAACGACTTAACCGCCCGATCGACAAAATAACACGTCTATATATATATATATATATATATATATATATATATATATATATATATATATATATATATATATTAAAAGAAAACCCCAATTGATGGGACATCATAAAATCATGATGAGGGGGTTTTTTTACCAATACCCATAAAACGGTAAAGCGTGACTGGAGTTTTTAGATATCGTGAAGATTGTAATATTCCCGCTTCTGTTTTTAGGTTGCCACTCAGATTGATACCGATCTAAGTTTATCACCCAAAAAAACGTTGGCCCAAAGAATATGTGTAAACTACAGCCCAACAAAGTTGCTGCCCTGGGCCGTCGGCCAGCTAGCCCTGGGCTAGGGCTAGCCCTGAGTATGCCCTTCAAGTTGAAATCTACGCTACGAAATATGGTCAACCAACTAATGTAATAGTTGATCATATTCTGAGAGGTATGTCCGCTTCATCTTCATCGGGAAGAAACGTTAACATAAATCTTTATAACACTTTGATGGAGGATGCCTCAAAACGCCAACGTACTTCCGCCCCAAGTAGCGAATTGGGCAATTATATGGCCTCAAACTTTTTAGCCCAATTTACCGTCGAAGAATTTCAAAACTTTGACATTTTGGCTTGGTGGAAAGAAAAGGAACCGCAATTCTCGATTCTAGCCGCCATGGCCCGCGATTTATTAACCGTCCAAGCTTCCACGGTAGCTTCGAAATCCGATTTTTCTTTTAGTGGCAGGGTCATCATGGAAAGAAGGTCCAAACTCACGGCCGAATCGATGGAAGTATGCGTTTGCTTGAAGGACTACTTGGATGGCGTCGAAAGGATACAACATTGCGTTTCGCTCGAAAGGCCGCTTTTACCGCCGGTGGAAGTGTATATCCACGAAGAAGAATTTGCAATGGGGATATCACCTCCAATTACCGAAGTTGACGAGGGTGACATTGAAGAATTTTCGGATTAAAAGCGTGGGCGATGCTTGAAGATTTGAAGACGACAAAGTTGAAGACTATAATTCCTACTATTATTATTATTGACGTTTATGTAATTTGAAGTTTAAAACTTTGCTATTTCTAGATGAAGACTATAATTCCTAGTTTATGTAATGTGTTGGAGATTGACCTAGGTTATTCGATGTTGAACCTAGGTTATTCGAAAACTATAATTCCTAGTTTTTTATATTTACGTAATTGGTCGTCGACGTTTGTTTTTTTCATTTGAAGTTCAATCAATGTTATTCAAGTTCAAACAATGTTGTTTCTTATTTTATATCATAACCAAAGACAATAGAAATTTTTATGTATTTTTATAGTATTTTTTTAGAATTAAAAAAAAAAAACTAAAAATCCGGTTTTTCTACTGGTTTAACCGGAACCGGTTATTTAAAAACCCGTTTTAACCGGAACCGGTTATACCTTCCGCATACAAAAGACCGGCCAAAACCGGTCCGGTTTAAACCGAAACCGGTCAAGACAAAACCGATTATTCTAAAAACCGGTTATCAAAATAACCGAAACCGGTTAAAACCGGCCCATGTGCACCTCTACCTTCAACATATGCATTGCGTTCTTTCTCATCTTAAGTTTAAGATGCACAAATCAGAAATTCACATTTAAAATCTAAGTAATAGCGTCATCGAATGCTTTCAAATAAAAAACAAATAAACCCTTTATAATCAACTAATAAAATCAAAATTAGTAAAACATAAAATTACATATATTTCAAAAAAAAAAAAATGCACGATTAAATAGGTACAACTTCACATTGTAAGTAGCATGATTCACATGAAAAAAATTAAACACCATATAGAATATGCAAGCGTAGTGATCCACTACCACATTATTTATAATAACCTTTCAAGAACTAAACAAAAATTAAGAAGAACAGAGGAGGGAGCGATTTGACAGAGATGTGGCTTACCTGATTTTTCGATGGTAGTGACCAATCAAGAAGTACTAAGTCGTGTTCAATTGCTCCGCGGGTGCTTTCAATTTAGGTAACGGGAATACGTAAAACGTTATCAGGTATGCTACGTGCGTGTGTGTGACTTTCCTTCTACCAGTCAAGCGAATTGCTGCTTCTGCCTTGATATATTTCCATAATCGAATTGCTTCTTTTATCGCAATTGACTACTCTAATGCGAAATGGTACTTGTAAGCATGATTTCTACTTCCCCTACTCTCTCTCAGTCGAATTGTTACTTTTGTGTGTGCGTAGGTGCTTTTGACATTCATAATATTCAATTTTTTCTTATTAATCATATCATGGCATTTGTTTCTGGTAACTATCGGTCGTGTTGCTAGTGTATGTGTTCAATTGATTGGGCAATCGTGTTGCTGTTGTGGGTATTCAATTATTTTATCTCATAGTTTGTGCTTTTTGGAATGCCTAATAGGTGTTTAATGAAACGCCTAAATGAAAGGTAAGTTACAGAAACCGTAGGTTTTGGTCTTTTGTGACCAATTGTTATTGTTAGCCGTTGCTGTTATAATTTGATTATGAAATATTTTAAAATCTAAGTGTTATTTATCAAAATGGAGTGATATTGTCTTATTTTTAAAGACCCTTTGTATGGATCCACTAACAACAATGTCATGTGCATTCACAGTTACAAAAAGAACTACATTGTCATGTGCATTCAACTAGTCTGACCCAAAAAGCTACATGTTCACTTTCCAAATATACTCCTATTATATCTTATTGTTTTTCATTTTATAATTTTATTTGTATGTACTTAGGGTGAAGAACAATATATCATGAATGATGATCCAAGTAAAAACGATAAAGGTTCCCGATGAGATTGATGACGTTGAATATATAAATGTAGACAAAGGCAAATCGTTTTCTGAACCAAATGGATTTGAACATGTATATATAGCAACGTACTTATTTGGTCGTAATTGTATTTTTTTTAAAACATAAATAGCCGAGTGCTTTCCTTTGTATCTTGAAATAACAACGTACTCATTTGGTCTTTCAGTTACCTTATATCAAATGTAAGTAGCATCAACGTACTCATTTATATGTATACGAAGTTATGGAAACTATATTAAAAATCTACAAACCACGTTGACCCGGTGGTTAACTAACACTTTAAATTTTCATTTGTCGGACCAACTAGAAGTTGCAAGGTTGTGTAAGTTGTGAAGATTCATGGAAATTCAAGAAAACAAATGAGAAGGAATTGCACATGGAAGAAAGCACATTAGCAGTTACAAATACATTTTTTTTTCCTAAATGTCAAATTAATAAGAGATCATTCATTTTGCTTTTTTAGATCATATATATGTTTTGTGTTCACTCTTTAAATGTCAATAAAATATAGTTTTTTAGTTACTGTGTGTGATGTAAATAAGGACAAAGTTGGAATTTGTCCGTACTTTCATATTAAGCCACAAATAGCATCGTAATAATGATTTTTTTCACAAAATAACAAGTAAATGATTTTCGTGAATATTAATAACCACATACTCTTCATTGTTGTTCGAAATAGCAACGTACTTTCATATTAAGCCATAAATAGCATCCTACTAATGATTTTTCACAAAAATAACAAATCCATTATTTGACAAAACCAATGCATCTATATAAAATAGAAAAAATGCAATTCTCTAAAATAGAACCATTCTTATTTCTTCAGGGAATAACAAATCTCACTATTGTTTCTCTTGCAACGACTAATCTACCTGATACAACAAAAAATAAATAATTAATATACTTATTAGACTTGTAAATAAGTACAAAAATAAAATAATATTCTCACTACCTTTCTTTTGGAACAACTAGTGGCGTAATGACTCAATCCTTGACACTAAGAGCATTTTCTTTTTTGGGCACCTCTAATGCATAGGACGCCCTCCCAGATAACTAACTAACTGAGGCATCATATCTACTTGTGAAATTCCCCCCCCCCTCGAAAAAGGGTTAATGTCACTGTACACCAATATGAACTTTCTATTTTTGTTTGATTTGGTCACTGAAGTTTTTTTAAGCTTTATAACTCCTTAACCATTCAAAATTATGTCAAATAAGTCACTTTTGGAATTTTGAAAGAGTCATCCGGTTACACATGCCACATGGCATGTAATTTGGCACCTTGGTCAACAGGTTTGGTCCACATGTTGCTGATGTGGATTCCATATAGACTTTTTGTTAAAATTTGATTGTTTTTTATTTTCTTGTTATTCTTTCGTATTCATAAATTAATCTTTAAAAAAATTCTTATATGCTAGACATCTTCATGTTTATCGAAGAAGATGGGATTATCACCACCATCCTACAACCTGGAACACCAACCACCATCATCGACAGTCATCACTAACCACCACCATCAACCACCAAGTAAAAAATCCAAATTTTGAACCATCAAAGTGTTCCTGGTAGAGATAAAACTCAAACACAAATCCAACCAAATCTGGAACACAAACATAGATCTGTAGAATTGAAATCTAACTGCAAACACTCAAAAAATAAATCTGGAGAATCAAAATCAAACGCTAAATACTCAAAAATAAATCTTCAAAATCGAAATCGAACCCCAATTACGCAAAAATAAATCTGGAAAATGGAAATCGAAAACGAATCTGGAAAAATCGAAATGAAAAACAAATATAGAAAATCAAAACCAGAAACTCAAAAATAATTCTGGAAACCGTCTAGGATCTATTCGAGATTGAAATCAGAAAAAAAATGATTGGAACAAAACCTTTTGGAATCGATTTGATATTGAAATCGGATCTAGAACAAAACCAAAACCTTTTGGAATCGACTATGAAGATGGCCGGAGTCTTTGATCAAAAGCGATATTTGGAGAAGATGAAGATGATCTATTTCCCTTTTTCTTTGACAATCAGATCTGGAACAAAACCAAAACCAAAACTAAAACCAAAACCTTTTGAAATCGACGATGAAGATGGCCGAATTCTTTGATCAGAAGCAATATTTGGAGAAGATAAAGATTATCCATTTGCTTTTTTCTTTGACCAAACGAAAGGACGTCTAAATGAAGATTGAGATGACGGAAGTTACGTAATTTTTTGGGGAGGACTCTTTTTATTTTCTTGTTGATTTGAAGATTTGCTTTTCATCCATTTATTTGTATTATTTAATTAAATAGTAATAATAATATTTATTATAATTTTAAACATCTAAAATATAAATTATAAATTATAAATTATAAAGCCACGTGGCTGTTGACATGGCATCAATATGCCACATATGCAGTCCAAGTCACACCTTCAACCGGTAAACTGGGAGAAAATCTCTTCATGCCCATATTTAACAGGTCAAATATAAGTTAAATGATTTATAAGACCAAAAATAAATATTAGGGACCAAATAGAATCAAACTCGATAATTCGTTGGTTATCAGTGACATTTTCTCTAGAAAAAAGTATGAATTAGTGGGACTACTGCTACCAAGATGATCAACATGTAATCGAATATCACAATCAATGTAGTGAAGATACTAAATCGGTATGAGTTATCTCGTGATCAACCAATAAAAAGTCCAAAAAGATGAAATTCTAGACCCTTGTTATCGACAGCAGCAATTGATTCAGAATACAATCAGCAATTCAGCAATTGATTCAAACCAGTAATTAATTGAATCAATTCACGTACGGTTTATAAAATCGTGAAATCAAGATGCAGCGTGTTGAGCAAGTCGGTGGACTGTTGCCAAAAGGTACTGCATTCACGAAAAATCATGTATGATTAAACAAGCCTGATGGAAACAAATCAGCAATTCAACTTGAGAGGGGTGCAATCGCATACGTGCGAAAGAATTGAAGAATGTATAATTTTAATTATCGACAACAGCAATTGATTTAGAATACGATCAACAATTGATTCAAACCAATAATTGATTCAATAATCAACTAGTCGAGGCGTTCTTCATGCACATAGCATACCTGATAGACATTTTACGTATTCCCGTTGCAAAAATTGAAAGCACCCGAGGAGCAATTGAAATGCACAATAATGTAGAAAATTGATTGAACGACGACAAAATGTAACGTCCCAATTTTCATTCAAAAATTTTCTTTAAAAATGTAAGTAAAAACATAGATAATCTTATTAACATGCTTAAGCGGTGTTCATCAAAACTATTATCAGAGTGTATACGTCCCATAATTATATAAATATTATTTAATAATATAACTGCAAATCATAAATGTGCGATGCGCCGCCGTCACGCCGAGCTCACCCCTTTATCAACTAAAGTACCTGAAAATGTTTTAAAATCAACGGGTAAGCATAAAGTTTAGTGAGTTCCACAAATTACCATACATGCCCACACATTAAACAACCTGTCCTCGAGAACGACCCGACCCTACCCGCCATACAACAGCTACGGGCGTCCATCATACAACAGCTATAGACACGAGAAGGTTCTACCCATCATACAACATCTATGGGTTCCCGGTTATGGCCCAGCCCATCATACAACAGCTATGGGACAAGGCAATAGTCCAACTCGCCATACAACAGCTACGAGGGGACACGCATCAGTACTGAGCCCAACAACAAATAACCACAGATATAGAGCAAATCATATAACTGTAAACAACACACAAGATGCCTAACATGCAACATCATATAGTAAGGTGAGGATACTCTCCTGATTCGAAACCACACAGATATACTTTAATATTGTGACAATTGTAAATTTTGGTCAACAAAAGTCAACTGTAGTCAAACGAAGCATATGTTAATCTATATGTTGAAAAGTTGTTTTCCATAACTTTTGCATTGAATTATTAATATTATAGTATTACGTATGCTAAATCAAAACAATTATCGGTTAAAAATCGAAAATACGGACAGCAGACTACTGTAGCGTAGAAATTCGATAATCGTACAATTATTATTTTGAGAATAATAATATTCATAAAACGATCCACTCGTAAATACGAAACTGTGGATATATAGAACGTCGAAAACGGAGTTCGTATGAGGAAGTTACAACCATTAAATCGCTGTGAACGGATAAATGTACACAGGGTTTGGACTCAAAATACAAAATGTGGTGCCTTAAACATCAAATATGAAATAAAAATTCATATGATAAGTAACGTAATAGTATCTAGTATTTAATTTCAAAGCTAGATGCGATTTCCGGTAAAACGTCAAAAATCGCGAAAACGGAAGAATACCGCGCTTAAACGCGTATTCCGACACCCAACGAATTATAATTCAATCAAAATAAATGATTGGCAATGTTTTTATACAAAATAATTATTTAGAACTTCGTTTCGTCAAAAACGCATAAAAATTCACTAAAACGTCTTACTATTTTATAAAAATTTCACATTTTTATAAATACATTACTATTTTTATAAAAACCAACCCCACCCCACCCCCTACCCCATACCCATCGGCTGATCATCACATATTCCCCATGAAAATCACAAGTCTCAAAGCCTAAAGTGGATTTGAAAGCCTATACATCAAAAGTCAAACTCTAAAATTTAAATATGTAAACTAGTTAAGGAACAAAAGACTTCATTTATCCAAATCACCCAAACTTTTCTTCTCCCTCTCTTCTTTGCTCTCGGCCAAGATCATCATCTTCACCATCTTCATCTTCAAACTCCATTTTCAAGCTTATTTCACAAGGTTAAGAGGTAAGCTTCACATATCTTTTGATTTTAAACAACATAACACAAGTTTACACCTTTTACACACACTAACATCCATCCATATCCATTGGATATTAGATTTGTCCAAGGGTCTTTAAGCTCCAAACTTCATCATCTTCAAAGATCTTGCAAGTATCCTTGGTAAGTTATGATCATCTAGTGATTTAAGTTCTAAATACCTTCATATACTCTTTTATACACACATACTCACGGAAATCCATTGGATAATAGCTTTGTCCAAGGGTCCTTCGGGTCTTAGAACCAAAGTCTTCATTCTTCTTCCAAGGAATCTTAAGATCCACACTCAATGTGAGTTCATACCCCACATTTTTATCTTTTCAAACCTTTTTGTGGGAGAATACAAGTTCTTTAACTATATATGTTGTTTATTCAAGTTTATATATGTTTAAATGATATATATGTTGGTTACACAAGTTTATAAAGTTAGTATTTGGATAAAAATACATTGATATGATATATGGATAGATCCTTGTAAGATATTCACTATAATACATGATACTAAGTTGTGTAAAAGTTACTAAACTACAAATAAAGTGTACAAAGATGCTAGATCTTGAATAAAAATGTTATAAAAACGAAAACTAGTAAAAACTACGTTTTTATAAATAAAGACACTATTTTCTAGCAAAAATGGTTATAATCAAGCTATTATATTATTTTTGTGTGAAATATCTCAAAAGATAATATTTATAATCTTTGAACAAGTTATTTCGCTATTATTCACAAAAATAAGGTTATTACGACGCAATTACTAAAAATAGACTATTATTGGAATAGTTTATGAACAAGAGGTTACTATGACATTCAAACATGATAAAAATAATTATATAAAAATATATAATTATGATACTATACTATATTATCATGGAAAAAATGATAATGGATGATTACAATAGTTTTTATATACAAATCGTACGTAAACAAGTTGATTTGAAATACATACATTTTTGTGAGATGAATCTTCACAGTACTTTTATAAGTACCTACTATAAGTCCTGAACATTTATATAACCAGAGTCTCGGTAAGAGAGCGTGATATTTGAGTATAGATCTATACGGGATTGACAACCCCGCACCTGAGCTGCTAGCTACAGCTTGACCGGCAGGTATGAGGTGTCCAAATGTCTAACAGTTCCGACGCCTGAAGAACGTCGCAGCAGGCCAACTAGTCACAGTATGGTTATATGGTATCTCACATGGGAAAATAATCAACTTAATATTTTTATAAATTGTTTACGTGGATACACACATTTCAAAGAAAGTACACTACAGTTTACATATTACATTTTAGTATTTGGGATTTAAAGACTTGGAACATTTTATAATAAAATATTGGATTTTCTTGGTTTTCAACACTATCGTTTACAAACAAAGGACGTTTCTTATACAAAAATCTTATGAACTCACCAACTTAATTGTTGACACTTTTTCAACTACTTGTATTCTCAGGAAACCGATTTGGTAAATAAAGCGCTACAAGAAAGGACGTTACGACGTCATTTTTGCCTATTTTGATATCATTATAATTGTATTTGAAACATGATACAGTTAAACTATGTAACATTTGCAATTATGTAATGATGGTTGTTTGCTTGGTTTTCACTATTGTGCAACTTTGTTATGATATTGTTCATGAAGTCATCCACCCTTAAACTATTCCGCGAATACGGTTTGAGGGTGTGACAGATTGGTATCAGAGCATTGTTTATAGTTAACTAAGTATATCAATCCATTTAAAGATATACAACTATAAATACAATGGGACTAAAACTCTCGAAAACATTTTTGTACCAGTATACTTTTAAAATTACAACGATAATTTTTATAAAAGTATAAGTACATACATACATACTAGAACGATATCATAACGAAAACATACAAAAGTGGTAAGATGAGTTGAACGCTACGGATAGGCCTAAGTGTTTGGTAATGATGTCTTGGATAAATAGAGCCTGATCAACTGTATTGATCCAAGATATGATTAACGTATACTTAGGAATAATCGTGGTGAACAACAAGTCTGAACACTTACCAATAACCAAATGAACTAAACAAAAAATTTAAAATACTATAGGAGTATTTTATGACGCTATAGAACTAAACATGAAGTTAAAATACTATATGAGTATTTTGTGTACATTACTTAGTCATATATATGTGTGTATTTAAGAATCCCCTTATATATACTTCTTACACCCCAATCCTCGTACAGACGCTATGGCAGGATTCCACTTGCCAGGAGACCCATATTTCCCCGAGGAGGGAAATGGGGGATGGCTGAATGAAGAACCAGAGGAGGAACCCGAAGAGGTTCCGGAAGAGGAACCGGAGGAAGCTTCGGAAGAAGAAGAACAGTGGGACGAGGAAGAGTCTGAAGATGAGCCGGAAGTCATCGACCCTCGACACCCAGTCCGCAGCCTACACGCGCCACCGCCCCCACCACTATTTCAGGTATATCGCCACCCTGGTGGCCTGTTATGGATGCGTACACCTCGAAAGAGGGTACTTCCCATTCACCGTCCCTTACTAATAGGGGAACCTCTTCAGGGCCCGACACCAGATTAGGCAGAGCAGATACGAGTCTGGAGCCGCGAGCAGGACTTGCGACCCCCATATCACCTATTCTACGATCACTACGACCTCAGTAGGGGGGTTACGCAGACCGAGGTCTACCCACCATGGTCGGATGCATCAGGCGCCATGAGGAGCAGATTAGGGCGACCACCAGTCAGATTATGGACGTGGGGGCCGTCGCCGAGGTCAACTCAGCTCGCCTCCGACGTTTAGACGAGACTCGCGGCCATACCGCTCGACGACTCGACACCCTCGAGGAGGACGTACAGACAGCCTTGGGGATGTGGCGTGAGGCGATTGTCCGAATATCCAAATCCGAGGAAAGGATTCGTGAGGTAGAGCGGAGGGCCGAAGAGGCCGAGCGCGAGGCTGCTGAGCTCAGGGCGCAAGTGGACGCACTACGCAGGGCTGGGGGATCCAGTTCGTCTTGAGTAGTAGTTATACTACTCAAATTTTGATATAGACTAGGACATCTACGAGTACGCGTTATGTGCGGCTCACTATTGTATATAGGCGCGGTTCTACAATCAAGTGACTACACTTTTTGTAAGCCGTTACGCTGTTTATCATTATCACTCTGTAGGCCTCTGCGAAGGCCAAATTTTCATTTCAAAATTTATGTAACACTCCGTATTATTATGAATATGAAGAATATGTTTGATTTATAAATGATGTATGTGTGAATGATCAGTATGTTTGATATCAGATCATAGATACAACTTACGAAACGAAGGAAACAAGATAACAATAAGATACAAGTACTACATTCTAATGATGACATAATCATAACAATTCTTCCAAAAACTAACCAACGTCGATCTTAAATCCTTGTGGCAGAATCATGCCACCTCGCCGAAGAAATAACAGACGCACACCCATCGAAACCCCTGAAGCGCCTATCATGGACTCGGCGACATTTCAAGCCGCTGTCATTGCAGCCGTGACCGCAGCTGTCGCCCATATTAACACCAACGGGGTAAATGGAAACGGAAGTGGAAACGGCACCAACGATTCCACCAATGGGGAAACATCAACCCATTCTCGAGTGTGTACTTACAAAGATTTTGTCAGTTGCAAGCCGATAACTTTCCATGGCACCGGTGGTGTCCATAACCTCACAAGGTGGATCGAGAAAACTGAGTCGATCTTCGATATCACTGCGTGTCCAGAAGAAATGAAAGTAAAGTTCGCTGCCTGCACTTTCGCTGAGACGGCTATGTCTTGGTGGAAGGGCCATGTCAAGTCGCTGACACTCCCAGTGGCAAACTCGATGGGCTGGGAGGAATTAAAGACAATGTTGATGAAGGAGTACTGCCCCCGAGGGGAAATCCAGAAGTTGGAACAAGAGCTGTGGAACCTCACAATGAAAGGTTCGGATCTAAACGTTTACACAAACCGATTCAACGACCTGTCAACCCTCTGCCCAGCCATGGTCACACCGGAGTCTGTAAAAGTGGAACGTTACATATGGGGACTATTATCCCAGATCCAAGGGAATGTGGAAGCCGCAAGTCCCGCCACATTTGATAGCGCCAAATGATTGGCCCAACGATTGGTCGACCACGGGGTGCGCCAGGGAACCATGACCCAAAGGACCGAGCAACCAAGAGAAAGGGATAACAAGAGGAAACCCTGGAACAGGGGGAGAAACCAACCAAATCAAGATGGTGCGAAACGACAACAGATTGTGGCAGTACGTGCAGCCACTGTCCCGAACACCCCAACCACCACCAAGCAATACATTGGGACGCTACCGAAGTGCAACAAGTGCAATTTCCACCATACCGGACCCTGTAGAGAAATGCACTGCTTGAACTGTAACAAGAAGGGCCACACCGCCCGATTCTGCAGGACGCCAACCCCACAAGCCACCCAAGCCACTAATGTCGGGGTGAGTCAAGCTTGCTATGGTTGTGGCGAGACGGGGCATTATAAGCGTGATTGCCCGAAGGCCAAGAATGTGGGGAGAAATGGAAGAGTCTTAGCTATGGGACGCACGGAAGCGGTGGAGGATCCTACCGTGGTTACCGGTACGTTCCTCGTCAATAATTCATATGCTTGTGTACTATTCGATAGCGGTGCGGAGAGGAGTTTCGTAAGCCACGAGTTTAAATACTTACTAAAACAAAAACCTCAACCACTCAACGAAACATTTACAGTAGAAATGGCTAATGGCAAAACAGAAAGCACAAACAACATATACGTAGGCTGTACACTTACTCTGGACGATCACTCCTTTCAAATCGACTTAATGCCTGTTAAAATAGGAAGTTTTGACGTGATCGTTGGTATGGATTGGCTAATTCCCCATCATGCCGACATCATGTGTTACAAACGAGGAATCCGACTTCATCTGCCGAATGACAAGACCATTGTTGTCTACGGTGATAAACCCAGTACCAGCCTCCGAATCGTGTCATGCATCAAAGCCCGAAAATACCTACAGAAAAGATACCATGCCTTCCTAGCCCACGTTGTTGACGAAAAGAAAGAAGTAAAGAACATCAAAGAAATCCCCGAAGTCTGCAACTTTCCCGACGTATTCCCAGAAGACCTTCCAGGAGTTCCACCCGCACGACAAGTCGAGTTCAGAATCGATTTGATCCCAGGAGCCACTCCAGTAGCAAAAGCACCATATCGGTTAGCCCCGGCAGAAATGCAAGAATTATCCAGCCAACTAAACGAACTGCTAAGTAAAGGGTTCATCAGGCCGAGCTTCTCACCTTGGGGAGCGCCGGTCTTGTTCGTGAAGAAGAAGGATGGATCATTCCGTATGTGCATTGACTATCGGGAGTTGAACAAGCTCACTATCAAAAATCGATACCCGCTACCCCGAATTGACGACCTGTTCGATCAACTCCAAGGAGCGAGTTATTTCTCAAAAATCGATCTGAGGTCGGGATATCACCAACTCAAGGTTCAAGAAGAAGATGTTCCTAAAACGGCATTCAAAACTCGCTACGGCCATTATGAATTCGTTGTGATGCCCTTCGGATTAACCAATGCGCCCGCAGTGTTCATGGATCTGATGAACCGAGTATGCCGACCTTACCTGGATAAATTCGTGATAGTATTCATTGACGACATACTTATTTATTCACGAAGCAAGGAGGAACATAGCCAACACTTACGACAAGTTTTGGAGATGTTAAGAGCGGAAAAGCTGTATGCGAAGTTTTCGAAATGCGAATTTTGGCTTCGAAAAGTGGACTTCCTAGGCCACGTAGTCAGCAAAGAAGGGATACATGTGGATCCCTCCAAAATCAAAGCCATCGAAAGCTGGAAAGCGCCAAGAACTCCGACAGAAATCCGTCAGTTTTTGGGCCTTGCTGGCTATTACCGAAGATTCATACAGAATTTCTCCAAAATTGCAAAGCCACTTACCACCCTGACACAGAAGGGTATGACATTCAAGTGGGGAGATAACCAAGACGCCGCCTTCCAGACCCTAAAGAAAGCTTTATGCAGCGCTCCTATTCTGTCCCTTCTAGAAGGAACAGAAGACTTTGTGGTCTATTGCGACGCATCGAACCAGGGTCTGGGCTGTGTACTCATGCAGAGAGGAAAGGTCATTGCTTACGCTTCAAGGCAGCTTAAAACTCACGAGGTCAACTACACTACACATAACCTCGAGTTGGGAGCAGTAGTGTTCGCATTGAAAATCTGGAGACACTACCTGTACGGCACAAAATGTACGGTATACACCGACCATAAGAGTCTCCAGCATATCCTCAACCAAAAAGAACTCAATATGAGGCAACGACGATGGGTGGAGCTACTAAGTGACTATGAATGTGAAATTCGTTATCACCCAGGGAAGGCCAACGTGGTAGCTGATGCCCTCAGTCGAAAGGAGTACACGGGCCGCCGAGTGAAATCATTAACAATGACGATCCATTCCCATTTACCCACTCAGATTAAAGAGGCGCAGCTAGAAGCCTTAAAACCTGAAAACGTCGCAAATGAAGCCTTGCGAGGGATGGATAAAAACCTTGAAGTTAAGGATGACGGAGCTCGCTACCTCATGAACCGAATTTGGACACCGAAATTCGGCGGATATAGAGACATTATCATGAATGAAGCTCACAAGACTAGATACTCCGTTCATCCCGGGTCTGACAAAATGTACCTGGACCTCAAGAAACTGTGTTGGTGGCCAAACATGAAGGAAAAAATCGCTACTTACGTGGGCAAGTGCCTGACTTGCGCCAAAGTTAAAGTAGAATACCAAAAGCCCTCGGGTTTGCTAGTTCAACCACCAATATCCGAGTGGAAGTGGGAGCGGATAACAATGGACTTCATAACCAAATTACCAAAGACAACCGGTGGGTTAGATACTATATGGGTAATTGTCGATAGGTTAACCAAATCCGCTCACTTCCTGCCAATCAAGGAGAGTGATAGGACGGATAAGCTAGCAAGGCTTTACCTCAAGGAGATTGTAAAATTACACGGTGTGCCGAGATCAATCATCTCGGATAGAGATAGCCGGTTCACTTCAAACTTTTGGCAATCATTACAAAAGGCTATGGGAACCAGGCTTGACATGAGCACAGCTTACCATCCACAGACGGATGGCCAAAGTGAAAGAACCATCCAAACGCTGGAAGATATGTTGAGAGCCTGTGTGATAGACTTCGGTAAGGCATGGGACACCCACTTACCGCTCATTGAATTCTCATACAACAACAGCTACCACACTAGCATCAAAGCTGCTCCATTTGAAGCTTTTTATGGACGCAAGTATAGATCCCCTCTGTGCTGGGCCGAAGTGGGTGATACTCAACTAGCCAGAGGCCAAACACCTAACAGCGCTCTCACCGGTCCGGAAATCATACGAGAGACAACTGAGAAAATCGTTCAGATCCGTGAACGATTGAAAGCATCTCGTGACCGACAAAAGAGCTACGCAGACAAGCGACGCAAGCCTTTGGAATTCCAGGTTGGTGACCGAGTGTTGTTGAAGGTCTCGCCATGGAAGGGAATGATACGCTTTGGAAAGCGTGGGAAGCTGAACCCCAGATACATTGGGCCCTTTGAGATCCTTGCTAGGATCGGCCCAGTAGCCTACAGACTTCGATTACCGCAGGAGCTCAGCAATGTCCATCCCACCTTTCACGTGTCCAACTTAAAGAAATGTCTGTCCGATGAAACTCTTGTCATTCCGCTCGACGAGATCGAGGTGAACGGGAACCTTCTTTTTGTGGAAGAACCCGTAGAGATCATGGACAGAGAAATCAAGAGGACGAAACAAAGCCGCATTCTGATAGTTAAGGTCCGTTGGAGGGCCAAGCGCAGACCAGAATTTACTTGGGAGCGCGAAGACTAGATGAAGCAGAAGTATCCACATCTCTTCCCAAACCCTTGAGGATCCACTCAAGAGTTAAATTTCGGGACGAAATTCTCTCTAACGGGTAGATGATGTGACAATTGTAAATTTTGGTCAACAAAAGTCAACTGTAGTCAAACGAAGCATATGTTAATCTATATGTTGAAAAGTTGTTTTCCATAACTTTTGCATTGAATTATTAATATTATAGTATTACGTATGCTCAATCAAAACAATTATCGGTTAAAAATCGAAAATACGGACAGCAGACTACTGTAGCGTAGAAATTCGATAATCGTACAATTATTATTTTGAGAATAATAATATTCATAAAACGATCCACTCGTAAATACGAAACTGTGGATATATAGAACGTCGAAAACGGAGTTCGTATGAGGAAGTTACAACCATTAAATCGCTGTGAACGGATAAATGTACACAGGGTTTGGACTCAAAATACAAAATGTGGTGCCTTAAACATCAAATATGAAATAAAAATTCATATGATAAGTAACGTAATAGTATCTAGTATTTAATTTCAAAGCTAGATGCGATTTCCGGTAAAACGTCAAAAATCGCGAAAACGGAAGAATACCGCGCTTAAACGCGTATTTCGACACCCAACGAATTATAATTCAATCAAAATAAATGATTGGCAATGTTTTTATACAAAATAATTATTTAGAACTTCGTTTCGTCAAAAACGCATAAAAATTCACTAAAACGTCTTACTATTTTATAAAAATTTCACATTTTTATAAATACATTACTATTTTTATAAAACCAACCCCACCCCACCCCCTACCCCATACCCATCGGCTGATCATCACATATTCCCCATGAAAATCACAAGTCTCAAAGCCTAAAGTGGATTTGAAAGCCTATACATCAAAAGTCAAACTCTAAAATTTAAATATGTAAACTAGTTAAGGAACAAAAGACTTCATTTATCCAAATCACCCAAACTTTTCTTCTCCCTCTCTTCTTTGCTCTCGGCCAAGATCATCATCTTCACCATCTTCATCTTCAAACTCCATTTTCAAGCTTATTTCACAAGGTTAAGAGGTAAGCTTCACATATCTTTTGATTTTAAACAACATAACACAAGTTTACACCTTTTACACACACTAACATCCATCCATATCCATTGGATATTAGATTTGTCCAAGGGTCTTTAAGCTCCAAACTTCATCATCTTCAAAGATCTTGCAAGTATCCTTGGTAAGTTATGATCATCTAGTGATTTAAGTTCTAAATACCTTCATATACTCTTTTATACACACATACTCACGGAAATCCATTGGATAATAGCTTTGTTCAAGGGTCATTCGGGTCTTAGAACCAAAGTCTTCATTCTTCTTCCAAGGAATCTTAAGATCCACACTCAATGTGAGTTCATACCCCACATTTTTATCTTTTCAAACCTTTTTGTGGGAGAATACAAGTTCTTTAACTATATATGTTGTTTATTCAAGTTTATATATGTTTAAATGATATATATGTTGGTTACACAAGTTTATAAAGTTAGTATTTGGATAAAAATACCTTGATAAGATATATGGATAGATCCTTGTAAGATATTCACTATAATACATGATACTAAGTTGTGTAAAAGTTACTAAACTACAAATAAAGTGTACAAAGATGCTAGATCTTGAATAAAAATGTTATAAAAACGAAAACTAGTAAAAACTACGTTTTTATAAATAAAGACACTATTTTCTAGCAAAAATGGTTATAATCAAGCTATTATATTATTTTTGTGTGAAATATCTCAAAAGATAATATTTATAATCTTTGAACAAGTTATTTCGCTATTATTCACAAAAATAAGGTTATTACGACGCAATTACTAAAAATAGACTATTATTGGAATAGTTTATGAACAAGAGGTTACTATGACATTCAAACATGATAAAAATAATTATATAAAAATATATAATTATGATACTATACTATATTATCATGGGAAAAATGATAATGGATGATTACAATAGTTTTTATATACAAATCGTACGTAAACAAGTTGATTTGAAATATATACATTTTTGTGAGATGAATCTTCACAGTACTTTTATAAGTACCTACTATAAGTCCTGAACATTTATATAACCAGAGTCTCGGTAAGAGAGCGTGATATTTGAGTATAGATCTATACGGGATTGACAACCCCGCACCTGAGCTGCTAGCTACAGCTTGACCGGCAGGTATGAGGTGTCCAAATGTCTAACAGTTCCGACGCCTGAAGAACGTCGCAGCAGGCCAACTAGTCACAGTATGGTTATATGGTATCTCACATGGGAAAATAATCAACTTAATATTTTTATAAATTGTTTACGTGGATACACACATTTCAAAGAAAGTACACTACAGTTTACATATTACATTTTAGTCTTTGAGATTTAAAGACTTGGAACATTTTATAATAAAATATTGGATTTTCTTGGTTTTCAACACTATCGTTTACAAACAAAGGACGTTTCTTATACAAAAATCTTATGAACTCACCAACTTAATTGTTGACACTTTTTCAACTACTTGTATTCTCAGGAAACCGATTTGGTAAATCAAGCGCTACAAGAAAGGACGTTACGACGTCATTTTTGCCTATTTTGATATCATTATAATTGTATTTGAAACATGATACAGTTAAACTATGTAACATTTGCAATTATGTAATGATGGTTGTTTGCTTGGTTTTCACTATTGTGCAACTTTGTTATGATATTGTTTATGAAGTCATCCACCCTTAAACTATTCCGCCAATACGGTTTGAGGGTGTGACAAATATCTCCACTAGCTCGTCCATATACCTATATCCCACATATACAACTTGTCAAGTACTGACTAAACTTCTATAGACTTGCCTAAAGGTCAGACCCAACGTTTACCATCAAACCAGGGTCAAAACCAAACCTTAGGGTCAAACAGTCGCTCGCCGTGGCATGGCTCCTCAACCTACGCGCCGCGGCTACCATCGCATAATTACGGGGGTTCAGCCGAGTCCGCGCCGCTGATATAGCCGGTCCGCGTCGCGGCTCGTAACATTCCAAAATGTTATTAGCGCTTAACAGTACATCAACCGGCTAGGGTTCCTTTCTAAACCCTTCCTGGGATCAGAAACTACCCTAAGGTCACTTCCTTATGGACATGCAAGTCCATGCATGTCCTTGGTCCAAACCCTAAGTGTTACAAGTCATCTAAGGCTACAAACCAATGGGTAATACCCCATGACGAGATAAAAAGAAAGTCAGAAAGGTAAATCTTCTTACCTTACTTCTGAAAAGCGGAGTGATGCCCACGATCCGTCGCAAGCCTTCTCTCGCGTTGGATCTCCCTCTTCTAATCTCCCAAAACCTTCAAAGCCTCGAGACCAAAGGGTATCTGCCGAAACCAGACGCCTCTACTCCAGAAAACTCCCAAAAACATGAACCCTAGGGCTGGGTCCCTTTATATAGGCGTTTAAATCCGAATTAGGGTTTTTCACTTTAGAGGCGCACCGCGTCGCGGGTTCTTTAGAACCGCGCCGCGCGTACATATCGTACGCGATTCTAGATTCTTCCTAAAGTCGCGTCGCGGATTCATCCGGGCCGCGCCTCGGCGGAACGGGTCTTACAATTCTCCCCCACTTGAATGGATTTCGTCCCCGAAATCCGTGCCTGAAAACAACTCGGGGTAATGCCTTCGCATTTCTTCCTCGAATTCCCAAGTCCATTCAGACCCCTTACAATGCTGCCACAGCACGTTAACTACCCCTATCATCTTATTTCGTAAAGTCTTTATTTTCCCTTTCTTTGATAGCAGCCGGTTGCTCCACATAATTCAAGCGTTCGTCAATTTGGATACCCTCCAAGGGCACAATTGAAGTTTCATAGGTAATACACTTCCTGAGTCGGGAAACGTGGAACGGTCGTGAATCTGGCTAAGCTACTCGGGCAGCTTCAATCGGTAGGCTACCTTACCTACTTGTGAGATGATTCGATATGGTCCAATATACCTAGAGCCAGGTTTTCCTCGATTCCTAATAACCCCCTCCCAAGGCGACACCTTAAGAAGAACAAAACTTCCAACCTGGAACTCGAGATCGGACCATCGTCTCGCAATTTCTCTCCCAATTGCACACTACAGAATGCGTCGCATTGCACAGCCTTAACTAAGAAATCTAGAAGTTACTACAAGCCTGATTGAGCCATAGATTCTATCTACTACACTAACAACAATCTGGTATACCCGGGGTCCAACTTTCCAGTACATCGGTACCTTAACGACAAAACTCCGACTGATAAACTCAGGTCCTATCACTGCATATTATCATGATTCTTCTTCCGGCTGAAATCAGTCTACAATCTCTTCCTGAACACATAGAAATCCTGACACCCTCTTCCGTACGACTTCTTGCACAAGAGACCATTTCTCGTGTGCTAACCATTATCATAAAGGACTCTACCAACGTTACATAAGAAACTACAACTCCCACCAAACTAAGAACGTAATCCCGAAGGAACTCCTTCAAGCGTCTACATTGATCTCCCCATACAGCCATCCTTCTAAGGGTGATGCACAATACTGAAACAAAGTTGAGTGTCGCAACTTTACGAACCTTCTCCTAAACTCCTGGGTGAGCTGTACCTCCTTACCTGATATCACCATCCAGAGAACCATATCAGGGTACCTTCTCCCGAGCCTTAACATCATCCACCCTTCATAGACCAGCATACTATAATAGACTTAAAGCGAGCACTCCTACTCCATCGATCTACGACATCCTTGATTTTATCAACACACTGAGGGGTTCCTTGGTACTTCCACGATGAACCCATACATGCATACCTCCAAATTCTACCTCAGAATTCCTCGGAGACCAAATCAGCTACCTATCTCTTGATGATTGGCCTTGACCTTTCCACCGATCAAACCTCTCTCCTCTTAACCATTCCCCACTTCCTTACCAGCCAGATTACCCGTAATCCTCTCCAATATCATACACATCCGTGTTGCCCCTCGGGCAACGAAAAACTTGACACAAACTTCTTCATTTATCACCGTACAAAAGCTCCGTCTATATCTAACATCCAAGGCGACCATAATGGGTTAGCCATCCTCCGCTAACCCTACCCCACAACCTTCATTTACCCGAACTGTCTCACCCAAAGGCGTTCCCTTCCACGGTTTCCCATCTAAATCCTTATCTTGAATCCAATCCGCCCAGTCTTCATGTCGCCCTGATCCGCCCTTGGTTTTCATTCTCACCAGCTAAACAGCCATCAGCAAAACCAAGGTAGTCTTCACCTCAACTACTCCGGCAAATGCGATCATGGAAGGATCCATAATCATCTCTCATCCCACTGAACAATCCTAAGGGTACTAATCCTCGGCACCCAGATAACCATTATCTCTTCCTGCACAGAAATCATCTGCCCCACAACCCAATCTGACCAATCAGCCTGCTAAAACCATATCTCGTACTCGAGGGAACACGACACAGTATTGCTACAATAAAGCACCCGGCACTCCCGATCAGCACGAAGTATTCACCAGAACACAGCACAGTACCACCTCAACATAGCACACTCCATCCGACAACACCTTATCTCTCACCGAGGCATGAGAGGGCACAACCTCGAACAAGGCATAGTACCCCGGTACCCAAGTGAGATACCAATCCTCCAGGACGTAAAATCCTCAATCGATCACTACATCAATACGACCCAATGCTCCTGGCCAACGCTTATCCTTGTTCCTAGCATCGCTTAGCATAACCCTCGTCCTGTCTTCATATTATCGTTGCTTAATATGTTGCTTCCGCGCTGACCCTTCCCGATTGATACACAATCTCACTAAAACGTTTCCTTAAAACCTCGCTCCGACCCCTTCCTAACTTCGCCCTGCCTTTCCTGCCTGGGAAGGATTCTCGGCTCGCGATACTTTCATTCCTTGAAACTATTGACTAGCGCTCCTGAGATGAGCTGTCACATATGACACATTCCTTATTTCGAAAATGTTTGTCCTACATGCATAACTCTTGCTGAAGCCTGAAGTAGATTCCCGGTCTCTGAATAATTTCTCTGCGTCAATCCTTCTGAGTATCAGTCCATGCAAACAGAACCCTTGTGTCCCAAGTCACCATAGCGTGCGTAATCTTGCAGTCGACCCAACAGGTCGAGTTGTCTCCTCAGTCCGGCGTCTCACCTTCCATGCTCTGCCCTTTTTATACTAAAACTCGACTCTCTCGCCCCTACTGCTGTCCAGGTCCTGAGTTGAAACGAAATATAATCGTCCAACGTTCTCCACGCCTTAATGGAAATAATCAAAACTCCCATGGAAGTGACCACGCATCCCTAGCATGGCCAAGATCCTTGCCTCTTCGCAATGCATACAACCTCCAACCGCTTCCTTGAATTTGCAGAATTCCCTTTACTCAAAGCTATTCCAAACACCTTTACCTTAAGGTGAAAAGCTACTCGATGCACCAATAACCACTTGCTAGCTCCAGCACGCAATGACACTCCCATCTTCCTCCTCCAAGCTACAACTTTCCCTTTTCAAGGCCTTAGCCCCTGCCGGCGAGTTCCCTGCCTTGTTAGATCGCGGGTATCCATCCCCACGCCGTCTCCCTCATTTCCATGAGACTTCCATCCTTAATGGTCGGTTAAGTCACACTGGGAACCCTTCTTCCCTTTCCGCTTCAACCCTCTACTTGTGGCTATTTGTCCAAGGAGCCATCTTTTGTGGGTCTTTATCCAATAAGTCACACACTACTCGCATTTTTCGTCATACCTTGTACGTAGTCTCCAATTACTCTAACTTCAGCTGGGTAGCAGGAGTCAAGGTCCATCAGCTTCAGCAGCTGGACGGGCCCTTCCTGCTCTTCGAGTGACACAAGTCGGCATAATGTCGGCACTTAAATCAATCTGGATTCTAGTCCATTCCCTAAAGGAGTACCTAGTAATCCTCTGGAACCTATCTGCAGATTCCCAGGCCACAGTTTCCAACAAGCTGCCAATCCCTTCTCTCTCTATCATCATAACCCAAGTTAACGCTTGATAATTCGTAATGCAAGTACTCCCATATTCCAGTAGCTGAGCTATACACGCATTAAGCTTCATTTATTCTCTTAGAACACCAACTCTCCCCCACTTGGAATCTGTGCCAATACCTAGTGCTGATCGCGATCGATCAGCGCCTCGAACCTTTGTAACAAATCCAATCCTCATACCATGCCGTTAGTCCATTAAACATGAATAAGGTCTATCGGGATTCATATCCATAGACCTTTGAAACATCGACATGCAAAACCCAGATGCATCAGCTAGCAACCCGGATGCATCGCCTAACCCATTGCTATCAATCATAACCCTCGTTGATACCTCAACTGCGATAAATTTCTGCACCTATGATCCATCACGATCTACCTTAATCGGTTACACCCGAAACTACTCCCAATCCACTCTTCATTACCGAACATCGCCACGATGAAGACGTGTGCTTCCTTTTCGCCACTAACCCATAATGTGAATCATACCTGATTCTCTACCCTACCCGGTTCCTTAGAATTTTGGGTAACTCTTCCTGACTCATGTATGAATCCTGTGCTTTCGGTAGTACGGGCCCTGTACTACCTTCCACACCTATTCGTACTTGTTCCAGAATTTGTCCCCCAATACTCTAATTCACCACTCACTCATCTATTTGACATTGGTATTCATACTGTCTCGCACCCAAGTGCCTAACACTTATCCTAGGCTACCTAGGATCTCACACCCCACCCATGTCTAAAAGAACTTCTGCTAACACCATCGAGTCGCCTCACGGACACACAGTCGTACACAATCGAGAATAAGATAGACATTAAAATAAATGATCCTACCCCAAAGTCACAACCAAACAAGGAACAACCAGTAAGGCTAGACCAAGAATTCTTAAGCTATCTTATCCTAATTATATATAACCCAATAGCATTCACTAAGCAACCTAATAGTGTTAGCATAGATTCTAAAGCAGCACAAATAACAAACAACAGGCAGAAGGCATCCTAATCCAAGCATTTCTAGCATGCATTTCCTAACTAAATTCCACGCCTATTTTCTAGCATACATATATCATCACATAACACAAACTTGGCATGGGTAATTGGGAATCACAAAAACTTACTTGAGCTCGGTTGACGGTTCGCATCGCATCTCATTCTTTTCGAAACTCATTATCCGTTAAAAATCATAAGTCAGGTGTGCATACCATGTTTCAAACCCCCAAGCAACAATCAAACAAGAACATGCAAGGGAATCTTCCACATGTTATTCAACCCAGCTACTTAAAACTTTTATAGAGAAACATTATTTCTTTAACGAAAAGCTCTCAGTCCTAAGTTTGAGTTTGGATTCCCAATACAGTTCATCCAAATCCCTCAAACCAAGGCTCTGATACCAATTTGTAACGTCCCAATTTTCATTCAAAAATTTTCTTTAAAAATGTAAGTAAAAACATAGATAATCTTATTAACATGCTTAAGCGGTGTTCATCAAAACTATTATCAGAGTGTATACGTCCCATAATTATATAAATATTATTTAATAATATAACTGCAAATCATAAATGTGCAATGCGCCGCAGTCACGCCGAGCTCACCCCTTTATCAACTGAAGTACCTGAAAATGTTTTAAAATCAACGGGTAAGCATAAAGCTTAGTGAGTTCCACAAATTACCATACATGCCCATACATTAAACAACCTGTCCTCAAGAACGACCCGACCCTACCCGCCATACAACAGCTACGGGCGTCCATTATACAACAGCTATGGACACGGGAAGGTTCTACCCATCATACAACAGCTATGGGTTCCCGGTTATGGCCCAGCCCATCATACAACAGCTATGGGACAAGGCAATAGTCTAACTCGCCATACAACAGCTACGAGGGGACACACATCAGTACTGAGCCCAACAACAAATAACCACATATATAGAGCAAATTATATAACTGTAAACAACACACAAGATGCCTAACATGCAACATCATATAGTAAGGTGAGGATACTCACCTGATTCGAAACCGCACAGATATACTTTAATATCTCCACTAGCTCGTCCACACACCTATATCCCACATATACAACTTGTCAAGCACTGACTAAACTTCTATAGACTTGCCTAAAGGTCAGACCTAACGTTTACCATCAAACCAGGGTCAAAACCAAACCTTAGGGTCAAACAGTTGCTCGCCGCGGCGTGGCTCCTCAACCTACGCGCCGCGGCTACCATCGCATAATTACGGGGGTTCAGCCGAGTCCGCGCCGCTGATATAGCCGGTCCGCGTCGCGGCTCGTAACATTCCAAAATGTTATTAGCGCTTAACAGTACATCAACCGGCTAGGGTTCCTTTCTAAACCCTTCCTGGGATCAGAAACTACCCTAAGGTCACTTCCTTATAGACATGCAAGTCCATGCATGTCCTTGGTCCAAACCCTAAGTGTTACAAGTCATCTAAGGCTACAAACCAATGGGTAATACCCCATGACGAGATAAAAAGAAAGTCAGAAAGGTAAATCTTCTTACCTTACTTCTGAAAAGCGGAGTGATGCCCACGATCCGTCGCAAGCCTTCTCTCGCGTTGGATCTCCCTCTTCTAATCTCCCAAAACCTTCAAAGCCTCGAGACCAAAGGGTATCTGCCGAAACCAGACGCCTCTACTCCAGAAAACTCCCAAAAACATGAACCCTAGGGCTGGGTCCCTTTATATAGGCGTTTAAATCCGAATTAGGGTTTTTCACTTTAGAGGCGCACCGCGTCGCGGGTTCTTTAGAACCGCGCCGCGCGTACATATCGTACGCGATTCTAGATTCTTCCTAAAGTCGCGTCGCGGATTCATCCGGGCCGCGCCTCGGCGGAACGGGTCTTACAATTCTCCCCCACTTGAATGGATTTCGTCCCCGAAATCCGTGCCTGAAAACAACTCGGGGTAATGCCTTCGCATTTCTTCCTCGAATTCCCAAGTCCATTCAGACCCCTTACAATGCTGCCACAGCACGTTAACTACCCCTATCATCTTATTTCGTAAAGTCTTTATTTTCCCTTTCTTTGATAGCAGCCGGTTGCTCCACATAATTCAAGCGTTCGTCAATTTGGATACCCTCCAAGGGCACAATTGAAGTTTCATAGGTAATACACTTCCTGAGTCGGGAAACGTGGAACGGTCGTGAATCTGGCTAAGCTACTCGGGCAGCTTCAATCGGTAGGCTACCTTACCTACTTGTGAGATGATTCGATATGGTCCAATATACCTAGAGCCAGGTTTTCCTCGATTCCTAATAACCCCCTCCCAAGGCGACACCTTAAGAAGAACAAAACTTCCAACCTGGAACTCGAGATCGGACCATCGTCTCGCAATTTCTCTCCCAATTGCACACTACAGAATGCGTCGCATTGCACAGCCTTAACTAAGAAATCTAGAAGTTACTACAAGCCTGATTGAGCCATAGATTCTATCTACTACACTAACAACAATCTGGTATACCCGGGGTCCAACTTTCCAGTACATCGGTACCTTAACGACAAAACTCCGACTGATAAACTCAGGTCCTATCACTGCATATTATCATGATTCTTCTTCCGGCTCAAATCAGTCTACAATCTCTTCCTGAACACATAGAAATCCTGACACCCTCTTCCGTACGACTTCTTGCACAAGAGACCATTTCTCGTGTGCTAACCATTATCATAAAGGACTCTACCAACGTTACATAAGAAACTACAACTCCCACCAAACTAAGAACGTAATCCCGAAGGAACTCCTTCAAGCGTCTACATTGATCTCCCCATACAGCCATCCTTCTAAGGGTGATGCACAATACTGAAACAAAGTTGAGTGTCGCAACTTTACGAACCTTCTCCTAAACTCCTGGGTGAGCTGTACCTCCTTACCTGATATCACCATCCAGAGCACCATATCAGGGTACCTTCTCCCGAGCCTTAACATCATCCACCCTTCATAGACCAGCATACTATAATAGACTTAAAGCGAGCACTCCTACTCCATCGATCTACGACATCCTTGATTTTATCAACACACTGAGGGGTTCCTTGGTACTTCCACGATGAACCCATACATTCATACCTCCAAATTCTACCTCAGAATTCCTCGGAGACCAAATCAGCTACCTATCTCTTGATGATTGGCCTTGACCTTTCCACCGATCAAACCTCTCTCCTCTTAACCATTCCCCACTTCCTTACCAGCCAGATTACCCGTAATCCTCTCCAATATCATACACATCCGTGTTGCCCCTCGGGCAACGAAAAACTTGACACAAACTTCTTCATTTATCACCGTACAAAAGCTCCGTCTATATCTAACATCCAAGGCGACCATAATGGGTTAGCCATCCTCCGCTAACCCTACCCCACAACCTTCATTTACCCGAACTGTCTCACCCAAAGGCGTTCCCTTCCACGGTTTCCCATCTAAATCCTTATCTTGAATCCAATCCGCCCAGTCTTCATGTCGCCCTGATCCGCCCTTGGTTTTCATTCTCACCAGCTAAACAGCCATCAGCAAAACCAAGGTAGTCTTCACCTCAACTACTCCGGCAAATGCGATCATGGAAGGATCCATAATCATCTCTCATCCCACTGAACAATCCTAAGGGTACTAATCCTCGGCACCCAGATAACCATTATCTCTTCCTGCACAGAAATCATCTGCCCCACAACCCAATCTGACCAATCAGCCTGCTAAAACCATATCTCGTACTCGAGGGAACACGACACAGTATTGCTACAATAAAGCACCCGGCACTCCCGATCAGCACGAAGTATTCACCAGAACACAGCACAGTACCACCTCAACATAGCACACTCCATCCGACAACACCTTATCTCTCACCGAGGCATGAGAGGGCACAACCTCGAACAAGGCATAGTACCCCGGTACCCAAGTGAGATACCAATCCTCCAGGACGTAAAATCCTCAATCGATCACTACATCAATACGACCCAATGCTCCTGGCCAACGCTTATCCTTGTTCCTAGCATCGCTTAGCATAACCCTCGTCCTGTCTTCATATTATCGTTGCTTAATATGTTGCTTCCGCGCTGACCCTTCCCGATTGATACACAATCTCACTAAAACGTTTCCTTAAAACCTCGCTCCGACCCCTTCCTAACTTCGCCCTGCCTTTCCTGCCTGGGAAGGATTCTCGGCTCGCGATACTTTCATTCCTTGAAACTATTGACTAGCGCTCCTGAGATGAGCTGTCACATATGACACATTCCTTATTTCGAAAAAGTTTGTCCTACATGCATAACTCTTGCTGAAGCCTGAAGTAGATTCCCGGTCTCTGAATAATTTCTCTGCGTCAATCCTTCTGAGTATCAGTCCATGCAAACAGAACCCTTGTGTCCCAAGTCACCATAGCGTGCGTAATCTTGCAGTCGACCCAACAGGTCGAGTTGTCTCCTCAGTCCGGCGTCTCACCTTCCATGCTCTGCCCTTTTTATACTAAAACTCGACTCTCTCGCCCCTACTGCTGTCCAGGTCCTGAGTTGAAACGAAATATAATCGTCCAACGTTCTCCACGCCTTAATGGAAATAATCAAAACTCCCATGGAAGTGACCACGCATCCCTAGCATGGCCAAGATCCTTGCCTCTTCGCAATGCATACAACCTCCAACCGCTTCCTTGAATTTGCAGAATTCCCTTTACTCAAAGCTATTCCAAACACCTTTACCTTAAGGTGAAAAGCTACTCGATGCACCAATAACCACTTGCTAGCTCCAGCACGCAATGACACTCCCATCTTCCTCCTCCAAGCTACAACTTTCCCTTTTCAAGGCCTTAGCCCCTGCCGGCGAGTTCCCTGCCTTGTTAGATCGCGTGTATCCATCCCCACGCCGTCTCCCTCATTTCCATGAGACTTCCATCCTTAATGGTCGGTTAAGTCACACTGGGAACCCTTCTTCCCTTTCCGCTTCAACCCTCTACTTGTGGCTATTTGTCCAAGGAGCCATCTTTTGTGGGTCTTTATCCAATAAGTCACACACTACTCGCATTTTTCGTCATACCTTGTACGTAGTCTCCAATTACTCTAACTTCAGCTGGGTAGCAGGAGTCAAGGTCCATCAGCTTCAGCAGCTGGACGGGCCCTTCCTGCTCTTCGAGTGACACAAGTCGGCATAATGTCGGCACTTAAATCAATCTGGATTCTAGTCCATTCCCTAAAGGAGTACCTAGTAATCCTCTGGAACCTATCTGCAGATTCCCAGGCCACAGTTTCCAACAAGCTGCCAATCCCTTCTCTCTCTATCATCATAACCCAAGTTAACGCTTGATAATTCGTAATGCAAGTACTCCCATATTCCAGTAGCTGAGCTATACACGCATTAAGCTTCATTTATTCTCTTAGAACACCAACTCTCCCCCACTTGGAATCTGTGCCAATACCTAGTGCTGATCGCGATCGATCAGCGCCTCGAACCTTTGTAACAAATCCAATCCTCATACCATGCCGTTAGTCCATTAAACATGAATAAGGTCTATCGGGATTCATATCCATAGACCTTTGAAACATCGACATGCAAAACCCAGATGCATCAGCTAGCAACCCGGATGCATCGCCTAACCCATTGCTATCAATCATAACCCTCGTTGATACCTCAACTGCGATAAATTTCTGCACCTATGATCCATCACGATCTACCTTAATCGGTTACACCCGAAACTACTCCCAATCCACTCTTCATTACCGAACATCGCCACGATGAAGACGTGTGCTTCCTTTTCGCCACTAACCCATAATGTGAATCATACCTGATTCTCTACCCTACCCGGTTCCTTAGAATTTTGGGTAACTCTTCCTGACTCATGTATGAATCCTGTGCTTTCGGTAGTACGGGCCCTGTACTACCTTCCACACCTATTCGTACTTGTTCCAGAATTTGTCCCCCAATACTCTAATTCACCACTCACTCATCTATTTGACATTGGTATTCATACTGTCTCGCACCCAAGTGCCTAACACTTATCCTAGGCTACCTAGGATCTCACACCCCACCCATGTCTAAAAGAACTTCTGCTAACACCATCGAGTCGCCTCACGGACACACAGTCGTACACAATCGAGAATAAGATAGACATTAAAATAAATGATCCTACCCCAAAGTCACAACCAAACAAGGAACAACCAGTAAGGCTAGACCAAGAATTCTTAAGCTATCTTATCCTAATTATATATAACCCAATAGCATTCACTAAGCAACCTAATAGTGTTAGCATAGATTCTAAAGCAGCACAAATAACAAACAACAGGCAGAAGGCATCCTAATCCAAGCATTTCTAGCATGCATTTCCTAACTAAATTCCACGCCTATTTTCTAGCATACATATATCATCACATAACACAAACTTGGCATGGGTAATTGGGAATCACAAAAACTTACTTGAGCTCGGTTGACGGTTCGCATCGCATCTCATTCTTTTCGAAACTCATTATCCGTTAAAAATCATAAGTCAGGTGTGCATACCATGTTTCAAACCCCCAAGCAACAATCAAACAAGAACATGCAAGGGAATCTTCCACATGTTATTCAACCCAGCTACTTAAAACTTTTATAGAGAAACATTATTTCTTTAACGAAAAGCTCTCAGTCCTAAGTTTGAGTTTGGATTCCCAATACAGTTCATCCAAATCCCTCAAACCAAGGCTCTGATACCAATTTGTAACGTCCCAATTTTCATTCAAAAATTTTCTTTAAAAATGTAAGTAAAAACATAGATAATCTTATTAACATGCTTAAGCGGTGTTCATCAAAACTATTATCAGAGTGTATACGTCCCATAATTATATAAATATTATTTAATAATATAACTGCAAATCATAAATGTGCAATGCGCCGCAGTCACGCCGAGCTCACCCCTTTATCAACTGAAGTACCTGAAAATGTTTTAAAATCAACGGGTAAGCATAAAGCTTAGTGAGTTCCACAAATTACCATACATGCCCATACATTAAACAACCTGTCCTCAAGAACGACCCGACCCTACCCGCCATACAACAGCTACGGGCGTCCATTATACAACAGCTATGGACACGGGAAGGTTCTACCCATCATACAACAGCTATGGGTTCCCGGTTATGGCCCAGCCCATCATACAACAGCTATGGGACAAGGCAATAGTCTAACTCGCCATACAACAGCTACGAGGGGACACACATCAGTACTGAGCCCAACAACAAATAACCACATATATAGAGCAAATTATATAACTGTAAACAACACACAAGATGCCTAACATGCAACATCATATAGTAAGGTGAGGATACTCACCTGATTCGAAACCGCACACATATACTTTAATATCTCCACTAGCTCGTCCACACACCTATATCCCACATATACAACTTGTCAAGCACTGACTAAACTTCTATAGACTTGCCTAAAGGTCAGACCTAACGTTTACCATCAAACCAGGGTCAAAACCAAACCTTAGGGTCAAACAGTTGCTCGCCGCGGCGTGGCTCCTCAACCTACGCGCCGCGGCTACCATCGCATAATTACGGGGGTTCAGCCGAGTCCGCGCCGCTGATATAGCCGGTCCGCGTCGCGGCTCGTAACATTCCAAAATGTTATTAGCGCTTAACAGTACATCAACCGGCTAGGGTTCCTTTCTAAACCCTTCCTGGGATCAGAAACTACCCTAAGGTCACTTCCTTATAGACATGCAAGTCCATGCATGTCCTTGGTCCAAACCCTAAGTGTTACAAGTCATCTAAGGCTACAAACCAATGGGTAATACCCCATGACGAGATAAAAAGAAAGTCAGAAAGGTAAATCTTCTTACCTTACTTCTGAAAAGCGGAGTGATGCCCACGATCCGTCGCAAGCCTTCTCTCGCGTTGGATCTCCCTCTTCTAATCTCCCAAAACCTTCAAAGCCTCGAGACCAAAGGGTATCTGCCGAAACCAGACGCCTTTACTCCAGAAAACTCCCAAAAACACGAACCCTAGGGCTGGGTCCCTTTATATAGGCATTTAAATCCGAATTAGGGTTTTTCACTTTAGTGGCGCATCGCGTCGCGGGTTCTTTAGAACCGCGCCGCGCGTACAAATCGTACGCGATTCTAGATTCTTCCTAAAGTCGCGCCGCGGTTTCATCCGGGCCGCGCCTCGGCGGAACGGGTCTTACACAAAAGTAGGAGTAGCAATTTACTTTTGAAATCGCGATCAGTTGTTTATGTAAGCAGTGGTTTTTATTTTTCGAAGTTTTGTGTATTTTTTGCGAGGAAGAAGGGGTTAGACAAAAACATATTTTCCAGCCAAAACAACATGGTTTTCAGGGTTCTACACCTAACATTATATGTGGTTGTTATATATATATATATATATATATATATATATATATATATATATATATATATATATATATATATATATATATATATATATATATATATATATATATATATATATATATATATATATATATATATATAACCAAAAAATTAATTTAATAATAATTAACTGTTTAAAAAATTAAAAAACAATTTTTAATTCTATTTTTATAGTTTCAAAAACTAATTAAATTGTGACATTATCATACTATGATTGTCCCAAATTTTACAAATATATCAGTTGTTACCCACAATACAACCCACGGTTGATCACCGTTTCGCTCAATACACACCTAATCGACAATCGTTGATAAACAGTTCATCGGATTTGTGCCAAAATTGTTCTGGAATCTATAGATACTTGTAGAGTTCACCAATTCGATCAGACTTGTTGGGTTCGAATGGAAGATTGGGTTTGGACTTGGGTGATCAAAGTTGAATATCTCGTGATCACTTGTTTAAGCATGAAGGAGTTGTCGATTATGGTAAGATTTTATTGGGATATTTTAGTAACTTGGATTTAATCTAATTTAAAAAACCGATTTTTTAATTGTTTTAAAGATTAATTATTATTAAATTAATTTTTTGGATATGTATGCGAGTTTTTAGGGTTTCGAAAGATATATACGTAATTTCAAAAAAATCAAACAAAAATCACTTTTTCTTTTTGCATTCTAATATGCATAGGACTATGCATATATGCATAGTCTTATACATATGTAAAAGAAAACTTACTTTTCGGTGTTTTTTTTTCATAGAATCTACAAAACACAGCCTTTATAATATTTACAAAGCTTTTGATTCGAAAAAAAAAGATTATATATATATATATATATATATATATATATATATATATATATATATATATATATATATATATATATATATATATATATATATATATGTTGTAAAAATCGTTTGATGGTAGCTTGAAGCTCGAGTGGGGTTAAGAGATTAACAAATTAATCGGGGAATAGTCATGGATTAATCAAACACCCTAAATTATAAAGGAATTCATTTAAAAATATGTAAATCTAATCAAAATAGCAAAGTTTGATTCATTTTATTCCAAAATACACATTAAATATTACATATTTGCTTATTTTTATTCTTTAATACTGATTTTTTCAATTTTCTTGAGTTATTAGCGAGTGTTTGTGTGGTCAATTAAAAATAAAAAATACATAATAAATTAAAAAATAAAAAAATGAAAAATGACCGCCGAGACCGATTAATTGGCCGCCAAGGCCTATATTTGACCGATTTTTACAGCAAACCGTCAAGTTCATCGTCAAGTTCACCGATTTTTACAGCAAACCGTCAAGTTCACCGATTATATATATAGGGAAATGTTATAGAGTACCAATAAAATGTGGAGAACTGTAGACCCATTCTGGACCAATCATTTCATAAGGGCACATTAGTAATTATGTATTTTAGTTAAATTATAATAGAATAAATTAATTGATAATTTCTTAAAATCAAGGGTTTTGATTAATAGTTACCTAAAATCTAGGGATTTGATTAATAGTTATCTAAAATCTAGGGATTTGATTAGTAGTAGAATAAATTATCATTTAATAGGATTTTTTATTCAAAAAAACGTTTTTTTTTTTATAATTCAACGTATTAGTGATTTTTTATTCAAAAAAATGTTTGTAATCATGAATGAATAAATTATAATATAGATATAAAAAATGAAATACATGTGTAATTATAAATGAATACAGGACAATGTATATGTACAAAAAAGTTAACTACATTTATAATCATGAATGATTATAGAACACAAAAACGGGAAAAATACAATATAGTTTTAGACTTAAATAATTAAAAACAATACAACTTTAATCACAAATGATTAAAGAACAATGTTGTTGTGCTAAATTTTTTTGACTTGAAATAGACTGCTTCGACTTCTCATTCATGCAACTCTAATATTCTGAAAAATCTACATTCAAAATGCATAAAAATCATGTCAATAAACAAATGATAAATGCATAAGATGACCCATAATCATCAATGAATAATACTAATAATCATTAATAAATAACACGTATAATCATCAATGAATATAACCAGACTGTCCATTTAATCATATTCATTAATGAATAAGAATTATGCAGTCATACATAAACATTGACAAATATAACCAGGCTGTCCATATAATCATATTTATTAGAGCTGTTTATATAATCATATTCATAAATGATTAGAGCTGTTTATATAATCATATTCATAAATGATTAGAACTGATTTGTGATCATAAATGAATATGCCTATAATCATAAATAATTATACCTGTAATCATAAATGATTAGAACTGATTTATGATTTTCTTGTAATCATAAATGATATGCCTTCATTATAAATGATTACATTGCAAAACAAAATTTCCAAATGAAAATAAAAAATCTGTGAAGACAAAGACGAATTCCAAAATCTTCGATATTATGTTATGATTCAAAGATGCATAGATGGTTTACAATACAACAAAACCTTAAATCTTGATAATACCCAATTACCCATCATGATGAATCAATCAAGAATTAAACGGAGCATATATAACCCAATTACCAATTAAGAAAAAATTATTACTAAATTGTGGGTCATCCTAACAAAGATTGAATATTATATATTTGATTAAAGTAATAAAAATAATGCGTAGTTGGCTGGAAACGCAAACATAAAAGTTTTGATCTTCGTGTTTTACTTTTCATATTTTTTTAAAGAAATATCGATCTTGACGGCATTGCAAGCCATGTCTTTGTGTCCATGTATCACATGAATCTCAACAATGGCCTGACAAAAAAAATGTCAGCAATTAGAATTTAAGAAATCTAGTGTTTGACATTAAAATTCAATAAATTTACCTGGTTTGGGAAAGCCGCAAATCATCGGCAAGCCATCTCTTTCCCTTGAATTTGAACTCGATGTGTCAAAAGAATTCGCCGGCAAATCATCGGCAATTCTCAACGCCCTCGTGATATCAATCGGTTGTTGCAAATTTTTCGATCTCGCCGTTGGACAATCTCCACCTTGATTAATCGGAACCTCCGCCCTATAGAAAAGAATGTATATAGTTCTCCTTCTTCTTTTTAATTCACATGTCTCTGGAACTTGTTTTCCTCTTTCACGCAACCTTGACGATGGAGATGAGAAGAGGACATGTCTCTGGAACTTGTTTTCCTTTTTAATATTTTCTTACCAAAATACCCTTTTGTTATATTTAATTTAAATATATTAATAATTATAATTTTTACAATTAATCATAACCCTAGATCTAAACAAATAAATGGCTGAGATCGGGTCTCCAGTTCTCTACATTTTCTGAGGTCTCCATTTCGCACGCACGCACGCACACACACACACATGAGAACACTAACAATGTTGAAAACGTGATAACAATTCTGAACCAATCAATATATAAAGGCATATTAGTACACACACATACATACATATGAGAACACTAACAAGGTTGAAAACGTGATAACAATTCTAAACCAATCAATATATAAAGGCATATTAGTAATGGTATATTTTAATTAAATTAAAACATAATTAAATAAAATCACAATTCCTTAAAATTTAGGGATTTGATTGGTAATTACCTAAACAAATGAATTAATCATTTTCTTATTAATAAATGTTGAAAATTTTTTAAGCGATTTTCTTTTAAAATTTAAAAATCATTATTTTTCTTATATTTGATTATATTCATTAACGAATAAAAAATAAATTATTAATCAACCATGAATATAGTAACGATTGCAAAATTATATTCGTAAATGAATATGTCAAGACCGAGTTCATACATTTAGATAATTATAATAATAAATGAATATAACAATACTAGTTTCATACATTTATACAGTTATATTCATAAACGATTAAAACATTTAAAATAAGCAAAAAATACAAAGAAAATTCAAGTTACATATTCATATACAACATTTATATTCATAAATGATTAAGGCATTTCAAAGAAAAATAAAAATTTATTCATTATTATCCTCAATAACGATTAAATTATTTCAAAGGAAAGAAGTTACAAAATTCATCCCGATGTCGGCATTTTTCTTGAAGCAATCACAATCCTTTTATTCATGTTGCTACCATCACACACAAAAACAAATAGTGGGCACTTGTGATCATTGTTATCCGTGGATTCACACATGTAAAATCGAGTTTAATGATATTTAAAAAAAATACATACTATAATGTTATGAATACATATTCATCATCAATGATTAATAGTGTCGATTATCAATGATTAACACTACTAATCATCGATGATTATTATTACAATAATAAATTAAATAGAACGTGTTCATTACAGTGTCAATCATCAATGATTAACACTACTCATCATCGATGATTATTTTCAAACATAAATCATTTTTAAGTATTAATAATTGATGATTAACGATATAATTTATATACTCATATTTTAATGATTAATAGAAAGTGGATGCACAGTGTTTAACGCTGTAAATTATTATCATACAATCAGATTATTGCCTTAATCAGATTTACATAAAATGAAGATTGACAATTAAATGAGAATAAAAGCAAACACATAAATATACATTGAGAATCGAAGCAAACTCACTAACGTACATAAACTTTATGGTCTTTCTCGATCATTAGTGAGAAGTGACAAATCATCTTTTTCCAGAAATCATTATAACCTTAGGGAATCTAAATATCATAATGAAAGATATTAATGATGGTTAGACATTTTCTTACATTTAGTCAAAAACTTTCATTGGCTGTTTCGATTTTTTTCCCGGAGAGAATATAGGTGATTACGGATTAGCAAGACTAGTAATAGATATGATCGGATACCCCCAAAATCTATAATCCAGGGGTATAAATTCAAGGAACAGGAGATAACATTAATAAGATTTTTACATTATTGTTCAATCCAAACCCTAAAAGTATAATGTGATAATTAGTTAGAAGTTTTGTACCTTATTGCTCTTTATTAAACTAGTACATAGTGGTGCCAGATTTATCATATTTTCTGCTACCTTTCAATACGCAGGTCTACCAAGGAGATACTGAAGCAATTTTCTTTTGAATGTTTTTTGGGGATTGTACACACATCTCTTGAGATGAGAGCCTCTCCGCCTTCAAATCCAATTTTTTGCTTGAACTACAGATCGCACAGATTAGGGCATGATACGCTCCTGAATGATAAAATGTACCCAATGAAATTGATTAAGATAAATATTTAAGTAGGTTATCACCTCAACCCTAGGGGCAATAGAGCTTTCCTAAATATTTCTTGTGACATGTCGGTGATTTTGCGTCAACCCGTTGTCGATCTGGCCATAAGTTTGCATCAATCCGTCGTTGATGTAGATATAGAAATGTTTTGAAGAGCGGTTGAATATGTGGTGTGAAGATCAGGCCGTATGACCGGTGGTTTGGCGGTTGAATAGGTGGTGTAAAGATGATATAATAGTGTTTTGAAGAGCGGTTGGAAGATGGTGGCTTGGAGGTGTAGGCGGGGTCTAGCAATGGAGAACAGATGCTGATTTAGGGTTCCTGGTACATGGAAATCACGATTGAAATCAAATGGAGGGTAAAATCTATATATATCTATTAAAAGAGGCAAAAATACTTCAACCACGTTCATTTGAAACTCCAATGACTTTTCAAATGCATTTTAATAATGATATTGTCATACTACTTATGATAATTTATTCTACATATTAATCACTACAAGTGAAAAGTTTTTTTAACTTATGGGTAGTAAGTAGTAATTATTAATGTATTTAATTGGTTAGTTGGTTTATATAGATATATAAATGGTGAGAAAATAATTATTTGAGAACACATAAAACTCTTATTGGAGTTCATGTAAAATTTTGGAAGAGGAAGAAAAAGATAAAATTTAAGAAGATGGAATTCTATACAAGTAATATCAACTCGACGTTTACTATATTTGGTTCCTTGAAAGTTACATCCGAGAGAGATTTCATATATTCTTATTGAATGATGAAGAAGAAGATAAAAATTTGGAAGATACAATTCTATACAAGCAAGATCAATTTGACGTCCACCATATTCGTTTCCTTGAAAGTAACACTCAAGGGACTAATAAGTCAAACAATATTATATTTATTTTCATTTCATATCAAAAGTTGATGTTTTTTTATAATATATGTTGATTTTTAAATTTTTTTTCTTTTACAAAAATTTGATATGGTATAGCATGTAACTAAATAAACTAAAAAGACGATGCATATTTTAAAATAGATATTATGATTACATCATTATATAAATCGATATCATATGTGTATTACGAACGAGATAGACATATCTAAAATATTATGTAAAGTATTTCGATTCGCGATATTCTCTATATTGTTTTAGTTTCTTGAATTTTATATTATTTAAAATAAAACATGTTGTCTTAAAGTTAGCTATTAAGTAACAAACTTTTGTTGCAAAAAAAGTAATGATCACATGTATAAAAAAGTTGTGTATTAAAACTTACTAACAATATAATAATTATAAATTGAAATGACGAATACATAAAATAGTTTTAGTTATTAAATCTCATCACATAAAATATCATTTTTCTCAAGAAATTTCATTATTGTTATTATTTTGAACAATCTGATAATAAAACTCGCGTTTATCATGAAATTTCTTGAGAAAAATGATATTTTATGTGATGAGATTTAATAACTAAAACTATTTTATGTATTCGTCATTTCAATTTATGATTATTATATTGTTAGTAAGTTTTAATACACAACTTTTTTATACATGTGATCATTACTTTTTTTGCAACAAACGTTTGTTACTTAATAGCTAACTTTAGGACAACATGTTTTATTTTAAATAATATAAAATTCAAGAAACTAAAACAATATAGAGAATATCGCGAATCGAAATACTTTACATAATATTTTAGATATGTTTATCTCGTTCGTAATACACATATGATATCGATTTATATAATGATGTAATCATAATATCTATTTTAAAATATGCATCGTCTTTTTAGTTTATTTAGTTACATGCTATACCATATCAAATTTTTGTAAAAGAAAAAAAAATTAAAAATCAACATATATTATAAAAAAAACATCAACTTTTGATATGAAATGAAAATAAATATAATCTTGTTTGACTTATTAGTCCCTTGAGTGTTACTTTCAAGGAAACGAATATGGTGGACGTCAAATTGATCTTGCTTGTATAGAATTGCATCTTCCAAATTTTTATTTTCTTCTTCATCATTCAATAAGAATATATGAAATCTCTCTCGGGTGTAACTTTCAAGGAACCAAATATAGTAAACGTCGAGTTGATCTTACTTGTATAAAATTCCATCTTCCAAAATTTTATCTTTTTCTTCCTCTTCCAAAATTTTACATGAACTCCAATAAGAGTTTTATGTGTTCTCAAATAATTATTTTCTCACCATTTATATATCTATATAAACCAACTAACCAATTAAATACATTAATAATTACTACTTACTACCCATAAGTTAAAAAAACTTTTCACTTGTAGTGATTAATATGTAGAATAAATTACCATAAGTAGTATGACAATATCATTATTAAAATGCATTTGAAAAGTCATTGAAGTTTCAAATGAATGTGGTTGAAGTATTTTTGCCTCCTTTAATAGATATACTAGGCGTATTCCCGCGCGTTGCGCAGGAGTAAATTTATATAGTAAAATATATTGGCTGATCAAATATAAACATAAATATATTAGATCTAATCGAAATATGAAAAAATAAAAAAATCAATCATATAACATATTGTATTAATAATAATTTTTCATCCAAACATCGAAAAAAACATAGTCATCTTTTTGGAGTCAATTATTATAAATGATCAAACGTTAAAAGTATTATAGAAATATATTTACATAAATTATCTCAAATTTAAAATAAATATAAAATAAAACGAACTAATAATAACATAAAAATAGTCTATGAGAAATATATTGGTGTGGGTCATTTTCCTTTAGAGTTGTATGTGTAAATAATACTTCAATAATATTAACTAAAATAATATTATATATTTTTAAATAAAAACTTTTTAACAGATAAAATTTAATACAAATATATGAATATGATTCTATTAGACTTATTATTTAAAACATATTTTCAATCAGTTTTGAATCCCTTATTCACTTTCATTTATAAAAAAATTACTTCTATTAGAAAGTTAAATATTGTCATAACTTTTAGTTTCATTTGATTAAAAAAGTAAACATTCATTGCTTCTGGTCTACTTATCAGTCTGTTATATTATTTTTAGAAAAAATATTACTAAATAGTAATCAAGTTTTACGTTTATTAATCTTATTATCTAAATATTTTAAGACTGTTTACCACAAAGTTTCATTTTTGTTGTATTTATAAATAAAATCTAAAATTTTAAATCTTTAACAACCGACTTAACAACAACCTCACAAATTTATATTATTTTTGTTATTAAATAATGTTAATCCCAAAAGTACGAATGTTTGGGGTAGAACTAAGCATGCAACAGGTCTATTGTCTTGCGACTTGTAATTTCTTTTAGCTTATTTATCTTCGTCTTTTCTAGTTTAATATAAATAAATAGTCGTCTCTAAAGTAAATATTCTGTGTTGTCAAGTCATGTTTTCCTCCATCTTATTTTCCAAACTACAGCAACATAAGCTACCAATGTGAAGTATATATATCTTTATATTAACCAATGTGTCATAAGTAGCAATTAAGTACCATAAGTTCAAAAACTTTTAGGTTGTAGTTTTTAATTGGTTGAAAGGTGAAGAGATTTAGTATTAAAATAAATTAATGGAATGACTAATATTAAGAAGATGAAGAGTTGAAACTTTCAAATACATATGGTTCATGTTGAGTGTCGTAACCAACAAAATAAAAGAGTTGAAATATGGTTTTGGAATGATTTGTTAATTTACCAATATTTCGTGATTACACTACTTGTTATAAATACTAACTATGTAGTATAAATGGCAAGTAGGGTCGATCCACAGGGAGCGATGGTCTAATGGATTATACCTTGATTTCACGAGATTTAAACTTGTAAAGAAAGTAACAAAAAGGGGGGTTTTGATGTTTAGTTGGAACACGATTGTATAAATGACTTGAGACAAAATATAGAAAAATTGCTTTTGTATTTTATAATTTGGGGACAAATTCTGGTTTTGTATTTTTAGTCATATGATTGGAAATAACAATAAGAATGATGTTTTATAACTTTAATCTTTCTAAATTGGTACTTTGTGTATGCCGAAAGCTCGCACATACACCATTCACCTAATGTACCTTAGTCAAGAGAAGCTCGTTAACTAAGACTAATCTTACTAATCAAATCTAGATTAGTCAAGTGTATGTCGAAAGCTCGTACATACATCATCGTAGAATTTGAATGAAAGATTGCATTATGTTTTATGTGAATGTTCCCAACAATGTTCAATACTCCTAAACAAGCGTTGAAGCGTTAAAACATGAGATATGATTTTCACCTAGTTAAAGATGATTATCACAAATAACATTTTATAAAACAATTACGGATTTTATAATTTGCATGACTAGATTGGTTGATATTTAAGATCAAATGGCCAATATGAAATAATTAAAAACCAAACACTTGTTAAATCTCAAAATCATATCACTAGAAAGATATAAAATCAAACATCAAACTTTATATTAAATCACAATCATAATCCTTAATACAAAACCAGAAAATAAAGTTACTAGCCACTCATGACTAGTGAAAGAGAAATAAACTTACAAGATGAAGATAATCCACACTTGAAGTTGCACACAAATACAAACACAATGTATCTAGAGAGTATTGAAGATAGGAGATGGTTCTAAGGCTAACCAAACACATCTATTTATACTAACACACCAAGGGTAAAATGGTAATTTGAACAATGGCAAACATCATCATTTCAAGACCCACTTCCTTCATCACATGGCTTCAAATCCAGATGGGATCTGGATCTGGTCGTGTAGCATGAGGATGACAGCACAAGAGGGAATAAACAACTCAAAGTGGGCTAAAAAGTAGATCTGGTCACCAGGAAAAGTTACACGGCCGTGTAACTTTTAGTACAAAAATTACACGGCCGTGTAATATTACACGGCCAAGTTACACGGCCGTGTAATTCTGCAACACTTTCTGGACAACTTCCTGAGCCTACTTGGCATCCACGTGGCAAAATAAACTTCCTGAGCCGTGTAACTTTTAGGCCTAAAGTTACACGGTCGTGTAATACACTGTTTTGTCTTCGGGTCGTTTATTTCACAACTCTTCCGTTTGTGATCCGTTTCTTCTGAAATTTGACGTGCAGCTTCCTAATGATATATAATTAATGTTCCAAGTCTCAAAATACCTGCAAAACATACCATTTTACCCAAACAAATGGTATTACTCCGAAATCAACACATTAGTACGAAAACATGCATATAGCATGCTTTTATTGGCGAAATACGATGTCAAATGAAGTAAATAAACGTGATAAAAGGTGTATATTAATACACCTATCAAATATCCACAAGCTTAAATTCTTCTTTGTCCTCAAAGAAAACAAGAAAGAACTAGACTAATGGGTAAAAAGAAGGAAATAAAAAGAAGTGAATCCTTTTGAGTTAAATCGCGTCAACATCATCACTAGCAATTATATGGTTAGCATATCGTCCCTGTATTCGCCTAAAATCTCACAATTGTGAAACAATCGATTGTACTAAGAAACAAATACACGTTAAACAATAGCATAGCCACGATATATCGATTATAAAAACACTACCACGACTTTCACTGCCTTTAGCAAGGACGACACAATACAAAGTTAGTGCTCACAATTGTTCGCTCTCCTCATATATGCACACAATTCGCTGATTGCGACTCACAAATGTCTTCCGCCACTCATATGGAAATAGGGTGGTGTTTACACTCGGATATCGTACTTGGACTCGTGTTAATATGACTTTGCCTCAATTATCATACCGTTCACGTTTGTCATAACTTGTCAAGAATGATCTTCCCGGAATTAAAGTACAAGAATGAAATTACAACTCGATAAATAGAATACAAGTACAAAAGAAAATAAATACTCTATTTTGGATTTTCTTTCAAATGAGTAAAACAATTCTCTATATGGAAAGAATTGTAAAAAAAAATCGTAAGATATTTCATTTGATGACTTTTGAACAAGCAATGTGCTTTATTCTATTTTTTTTTTGGAATTTAATTTCTTTAAACACACATGTTTGGTTCTTGGTTTTCTTTTTTTTTTTTTTTATATATATATATTTTTTAATAAACCATTTTTTTTTAGAACCAAACAAAATATTTCTGGAATTTCACCATTTATTGGACTCAAAATACAAATATATTTTTTTTATTTAAAAATGACCAAAATGGTCAAAAACCAAAAATGGGAATATCGGGTAATTGACGTGTTATGAACAAATGTATTGGCCAATATATGATTACGAAGGCAAAACCTGTAACATTAACCAAGCCGATTGCACACATTGAAGTTCTCACAGGGTAGCTGCACTTTGTATTGCTGTACTTGCTAAAAATAGATTCGGTTAAAATATATGTCTTATAAACTCATCATACGTGCGTATGCTAAGTAAATTTAACAAAAAAAATGTCTTTTAATTCAATCTAGAATTTCACAATGTGAAAATATTTTTGAATACAAGGAAAATAAGCAACTATAATATTGAAAATAAAGATGTAGCATGTTTTAACAATTAAAAGATTTCACAAAAGATAAGAAAAAAAAATGCAAGATATAACAAATGTTTTAAACAATTTTTTTTTTCAAGATTTTCGGTAAAAATAAAGAAAAATAACATAAAAAGAAAAATGCGATGATACCGGACATCGTATACCTCCACAAGCTTAAATGTAAGCGTCGTCCTCGATGCTTGCGGAAGGTCTAATGCGGACCCGGATGTGGTTTTGCATTTCGAACACATCCAAACACTTTAAAAAAAAAATCAAATGAAACACAAAACTTAAACATACAAATACCATAAAATCAAAAACCATAAAATCAAAACTAAATCGGTTTGTCTCTTTAGAGGCGCACTTGTTAGGCAAAAGATTTTTTTTTTTTTTTTTTTTTAAGTTTTTTTTTTTTTTTTTTTTACCACATTTTCAAGTTACACGGCCAAGTTACACGGCCGGGCCAAAAGTTACACGGCCGTGTAACTTAAAAACGATTTTTTTTTTAAGTTACAAACGAATTTTTTTTTTTTTTTTTTTTTTTTTTTTTTTTTTTGACCATATTTTCAAGTTACACGGCCAAGTTACACGGCCGGGCCAAAAGTTACACGGGCCGTGTAACACACTGTCCCGTTTTTTCGTTTTTCGTATCTTGAGCCTCGGTTGTCCGTTTTTAGTTCCGATCGTTTCTACACGTTGGTAATTGAAAGTTACACACAGAAAAATTATAAAAACACAAAAATTCACACTTTCAAAATTTGACTAAAATACCCCCGGGTTGCCTCCCGGTTAGCGCACTTGTTTAACGTCGTTGGCTCGACGTATGGCCCTTTTTGGTTTGGTTGTTTTTTTTTTTTTTTTTTAACTTCTTACTCGCTCTCTAGAGGTGTACCTGTATGTGAAGATCTTGGTATAAAATATTAGTAATACCGTGCTCCCCGGCAACGGCGCCAATTTGTTGAGTGTCGTAACCAACAAAATAAAAGAGTTGAAATATGGTTTTGGAATGATTTGTTAATTTACCAATATTTCGTGATTACACTACTTGTTATAAATACTAACTATGTAGTATAAATGGCAAGTAGGGTCGATCCACAGGGAGCGATGGTCTAATGGATTATACCTTGATTTCACGAGATTTAAACTTGTAAAGAAAGTAACAAAAAGGGGGGTTTTGATGTTTAGTTGGAACACGATTGTATAAATGACTTGAGACAAAATATAGAAAAATTGCTTTTGTATTTTATAATTTGGGGACAAATTCTGGTTTTGTATTTTTAGTCATATGATTGGAAATAACAATAAGAATGATGTTTTATAACTTTAATCTTTCTAAATTGGTACTTTGTGTATGCCGAAAGCTCGCACATACACCATTCACCTAATGTACCTTAGTCAAGAGAAGCTCGTTAACTAAGACTAATCTTACTAATCAAATCTAGATTAGTCAAGTGTATGTCGAAAGCTCGTACATACATCATCGTAGAATTTGAATGAAAGATTGCATTATGTTTTATGTGAATGTTCCCAACAATGTTCAATACTCCTAAACAAGCGTTGAAGCGTTAAAACATGAGATATGATTTTCACCTAGTTAAAGATGATTATCACAAATAACATTTTATAAAACAATTACGGATTTTATAATTTGCATGACTAGATTGGTTGATATTTAAGATCAAATGGCCAATATGAAATAATTAAAAACCAAACACTTGTTAAATCTCAAAATCATATCACTAGAAAGATATAAAATCAAACATCAAACTTTATATTAAATCACAATCATAATCCTTAATACAAAACCAGAAAATAAAGTTACTAGCCACTCATGACTAGTGAAAGAGAAATAAACTTACAAGATGAAGATAATCCACACTTGAAGTTGCACACAAATACAAACACAATGAATCTAGAGAGTATTGAAGATAGGAGATGGTTCTAAGGCTAACCAAACACATCTATTTATACTAACACACCAAGGGTAAAATGGTAATTTGAACAATGGCAAACATCATCATTTCAAGACCCACTTCCTTCATCACATGGCTTCAAATCCAGATGGGATCTGGATCTGGTCGTGTAGCATGAGGATGACAGCACAAGAGGGAATAAACAACTCAAAGTGGGCTAAAAAGTAGATCTGGTCACCAGGAAAAGTTACACGGCCGTGTAACTTTTAGTACAAAAATTACACGGCCGTGTAATATTACACGGCCAAGTTACACGGCCGTGTAATTCTGCAACACTTTCTGGACAACTTCCTGAGCCTACTTGGCATCCACGTGGCAAAATAAAGTTACACGGCCGTGTAACTTTTAGGCCTAAAGTTACACGGTCGTGTAATACACTGTTTTGTCTTCGGGTCGTTTATTTCACAACTCTTCCGTTTGTGATCCGTTTCTTCTGAAATTTGACGTGCAGCTTCCTAATGATATATAATTAATGTTCCAAGTCTCAAAATACCTGCAAAACATACCATTTTACCCAAACAAATGGTATTACTCCGAAATCAACACATTAGTACGAAAACATGCATATAGCATGCTTTTATTGGCGAAATACGATGTCAAATGAAGTAAATAAACGTGATAAAAGGTGTATATTAATACACCTATCAGTTCAATATAGATATTATATCTTGAAATTAATGTAATAAAATCTTGTTAATTGTATCGAAGAATATATTAATACTGCAACTCTTAAAATTCTTTGCAATTGTTATATAACATTAAACAACTATAACTCAAAAGTCTTTTTATATATGGTACTTAATTGATATTTATGGAATCAATTAAAAATGATTGAAATATTTAAAGTTTTTTTAACTAACTGAATAATGTCAATATGAAAATTTATGTCAACCACTTGAAACACATGAATTTAATAAAAATTAGTTAATTGCATTAAAGTTTTATTTAAACACTATAACTCTCCAAATTCTATGTAACAGTTATATATCATTACACCATAAGTAAATCATTTTAATTGAAATAGCACTTGCAATTGATACAAAATATTTACACTTTCGTCAATATCTAATTTGTCATACTCTTTCCTTTTCAGTCGATTTATTTTATACGTTAACATTAAAAATTCATTTAATAAAGACGTACACATTCTAACTTTAAAAATTGATATCAAGTGAGACTGGAAATAATAACGGATACATATGGTTTCGTTTAAACAATTTTTTTAGTTTGTTTAATAAATATAATATTATTTAAATTGTATGAAAACAAATTCAATGAAAAAACTAAAAATATTTACTTCTTTATTTGTTTACTTCTTCATCTTCATAATTAATCTCATAGATATTTTAAATCTACAATTTAATTTATATTATAAATAACAAATGGTTATTTTTGGAAATTGATAAAAATGATAGTTCGTTGTATGATGTCTAATTTTACATTTGTTATTATCATTTTCGTAATGATATATATCTCTATTGTTTTGAGTTTCATCTTCTTAAAAAAATTATTAAAGCCATAAAACCTAAAGCAATCAAAAGCAAACTTGACTTTAAAGCAATTGCTAGTTATACTAAGAACTATTAGAAACATTAGCGATTTATCTAAAAACAATTATAAAAGAACGACAAAACTTACAATATGAATAAAAAATTATGGGATCGACTGTGATGATATCTTAGTGAAGAAATAATACAACGAAAACCAATTAACTTGTAATGCAAAACATCAACGTATTTGACATTAATGTTATCCTTTAAATATTTGAAAGAGCTGAAGATCGTATTCCGCTACATATTTCATAATACTTTTTTCTTTTACACATCAGACAACTACAAACTCCTATATTTTCACCCACTCTACATGAAAATTAGGAGGATAAGAAAAACAAATGAGACTAACCAAACATGGAAAATAAGATTCTTTAAACATATTAACTTGCTTCCTTTCATCAATGCAAATTCTTCAAAAGTGGCAGTGAGACATTTGTAGAGACGTATCACTATGTTTTAAACCAATCAAACAATTCGACCATTCAAATCTTTGATATAGCTAAAGAATAACATATCTCTTGACATATTTCATCGTTGAACTTTTTCTTTTACACATAAGATGACTACGACCTTATACTAAATTTTCATGTACTCTATAAAAAGAAATTGGAAAGAGAATAAAAAAAATTAAGAGTAACCAAACATGGAAAATGATGTTCTTATATAGCCAAAACATTTTATTTAATCAAACCATTAAGTAGAATAAGTTGAAGAGTCTTGGGGGTTTCAAATGAATATGGTGGAAGAATTTGAGTTATCTTGATCCACATTCATTAATGGCCTCTATTATAATAGTTATATAGATATAGATTGTTCAAAATAATAACAATATTTTATTATCTAATAATTATTTTATAGTTAAGTACAAATATTGTATTTACAACAATATATAGTCTAATACAATTTTCAACTTGCATATAACTAATTTACCAAAATTATATTTTAATTTCTGTAAAATTGTACGACGGCCTACAAAGAAAACGGTTATTTGTTACTTTGAACAATATATAATCTTTTAATATATTAATTATGTAATTGTATTCCTGCGCAACGCGCGGGGATTTGCCTAGTCCTAATATAATGTAACACCCGGTCTTTAATAAAACATCTTCATTTAAATAAATATCAATTTATTCAGTAATTAACATTTTGAAGATATTTAGAAATCATTTTAAACATCAATTCACTGCATGAATCCCCAATTAAGCAGCATCAGTGTGTACCCGTCATGCCGGTCCGTCATTTCCACCTGTACAACCTGAAATGACAATTTAAAAGGGAAAGGATAAGCACACGGCTTAGTGAGTTCCAACAACTACACAGCATATCAGCTACACATACTTTACCCCTAACAGGAAAAATACAACCACACGTCACATAATCTGCTCTACCCAGTATATTGGATTATAACCTCCTATATGTATCTGCTCAGTAAATCTAATTCCCTTGCTTAGCACTTAGAGCCGCGCATAACGTCGAGTCATGCGTATCTGCTCAGTGTCTTTTGCTCGTATCTCTATATTACTCAGTACGTCGAGCCCACACACACCATAACCCAACCCATACAATTATAACAGATATATATATATATATATATATATATATATATATATATATATATATATATATATATATATATATATATATATATATATATATATATATATATCAATAATATACACACAACTTGGTACTATTTACCAACATCTTATAAGCACACAAAAATACGGTAAAGGACATATAACGTCCACACAATGTAGTGAGAAACTCACCTGGTTATAGTCGACTACAACATTTATCTCTGCGTCGTATTCACTCTTTAACTGTTAACACAGTAAGGCATTTATCACTCTTTAGTTCTTAACTATCTTATAGTTGCATCATTAAACTCTTCCATAATTCCAACATGATACCTCGTGATTTATCAAGTAAAGAACGGCCAGGTAGAAGATTAGATGGGGTGGCAGGATCCTTTCAGCATTTTAGCCTTTCGGAAAATCCAACAACCAGATCCCAAGTAATCGGCCTAGACACCATCCTCGTAAGTAAATCACTCGGTATTACTTTTGAAATTACGAATAGTATAACCTCTACATATTATAGTTTAACACTTATAAACTACTAGAGAAATACGATAGTGATTACTCACTTAAGATTGGCGTTTTCGCAAAGCCTTGGCACGTTTCCCGTTCCGCTCTTCCAACACTTCCCGAGCACCTCGTTACCAGCTACCGCTCGCTCCTAACTCCTCCCGACCTATTTTCCTCACCAGAACACTCCTCGATATCGTAAGGTTGTTTGGTGTAACACCCGACTTATTAACAAAAACACCCCAAAAAAAAATTATTTTACAAACCATATTTTTACAACAAGAACCATAAGTCTGGGGTATTAGTTAACAAAATACGAGTACAAGTGTATCACGAAGTACAATACATAATATTATACATCTTTAAGCCGGGCTGTCACTTCAAAATCCTAAGTCCTCAGTCACGGACTTTATCCTTTCCCTTCGCAGGGTCACGCTCACCTGCAGGGACATTTCAAATAAACGGTGAGCAAGGGACGAAATCTGCAAGCTACAGTGCTAAAATCGCGACTGTCCAGGAGCTCTGCCCAGGAGCAGGGCGCAGTGCGCCCAGGATCAGGGCGGGGTGCGCCCAGGCGCAGTGCGCCTGATTCCTGGCGCTGTGCGCCTCCAATGCAGTGGCCAGACAGAAACTTTGAAACGCTAACTTTTGCGTTGCTTGTCCGATTAAGCTCAAATTTGAACCATAAGTGCATTATGGTCTGAAAAGTTTGGGAAAATTTTTAGATTGAGTTTCCGACCCCTCGGGAGCACTGTAGACCGGTCCGAATGCCTCGGTGAATAGTAAAATTCACATAAAGTTAGTAAACGGAAAGTTTATTAACTAGGCATCGTTTATAACATTGTTTTATTGAACTCTAGTGTATTAGAGTTAATTGGAATGGTTATTAACCTATAATCATTGTGGAAATAAATGAAATTATAGGTACGGGACAAAATCCTACGGATTTTATTTCAAGGCAAGGGACAACGAACGCTAGCTGTAGTAAACCTTCAGGTGAGTAATCTCACTCGTATTTGATGTGATATATGATTGTTGAGCAGCTGCGAATTGAAAACAGTTTTGGGGACGAAAAATGACAGATATTTGATTTGATATGACGATACCAGATAAGCCGTGAGTCTTTAATAGACAAGAACGGAGCTGTGAGTCAAATCTTTATTGACAAGACCGGGACCAGCCGTGAGTCAATAAAAGGAAATGACAATACCGGAATCAGCCGTGAGTCAATAAAATTTATATAGACAATACCGGAACCAGCCGTGAGTCTAGGCAACAGCGGGCTTACCCGTGAGCCACATATTTTAGGCAACAGCGGAATACCCGTGAGCCATATTGATTTTGTATTGTATGATAATACATGTTTGATTTTGTATAAAGAATTTCATTCTTGTACATGTTGTTTAGATTTGATTACTCATTGGGCTTTATAGCTCACCGTTTATTTGAAATGTCCCTGCAGGTGAGCGTGACCCTGCGAAGGGAAAGGATAAAGTCCGTGACTGAGGACTTAGGATTTTGAAGTGACAGCCCGGCTTAAAGATGTATAATATTATGTATTGTACTTCGTGATACACTTGTACTCGTATTTTGTTAACTAATACCCCAGACTTATGGTTCTTGTTGTAAAAATATGGTTTGTAAAATAATTTTTTTTTGGGGTGTTTTTGTTAATAAGTCGGGTGTTACAAGTTGGTATCAGAGCCGTGGTTTAAGTGAACTAGGTGTCTTAGATTAGATCCCTGGACTTAAACCTGAGAGAAACACAGATAATTAGACTGTTAGTTATATATAAGTTTGTTATTATATATGTAATCTAACGGTTTGTTGAAATCTTGAAGTATGAGAAATACACGAAGCAACCCTACTGGTGTGAATTCACGTGGTGGAAGTGCACGAAGTGGACCAGCAAGAAGTGGACCAGCCCGTTCACGCGGTTCTGCCAGGCGAAGGGCACCAGCAAGGGAACCGATAGGGCAAAATCCACCGGATATTCGGGCCATAGTAGAAGAAGTGGTTAGGCAAATGCTGCCAGCATTATCGAACAATCCTAACCCGAGTGGCAATCCCAACCCGAGTGTACATCCTGATCCTACTGAAGAGGCTGCGAAGAGTGTTCATGACAGACAACCAGAAAACGAAAGCCAGGGAGAAAGCCGTGCCCGGGCAGTGAAAGAAACACAGGGTGGAGAAGCCTCTACTAAGAAAACTGGGTGTACTTACAAATCCTTCCTTGGTTGTAAACCAAAGGAATTTTCAGGGACGGATGATCCAGTCAAAGCCATGGAATGGATCATGCATATGGAGAAGGTCTTCCGGGTGAGCAAGTGTGCGGAAGATGATAAGGTGGAATTTTCCACTAATCAACTTACAAGCGGTGCGCTACATTGGTGGCAAACCTATTACAAATCATTGGATCTTGATTCATCCCAATCGATACCTTGGGAACAATTCAAGATAAAATTTAATGAAGAATACTGCTCAGAAGTGGCTGTTCAGAAGTTGGAGGATGAATTCTTACACCTGGAACAAGGTTCCCGATCTGTCCAGGAATATACACTTAGTTTTCTGGAGAAAGCTAGGTTTGCTGAACACCACATTTACACTGAAAAGAGGAAGATTGACAAGTATGTTCGGGGACTGACAACCCGAATTAGAGAAATTGTGCAGCCGTTGAAACTATCTACTTTCCGACAAGTGGTGGATCGAGCCACAGAAAGGGAGACCGAATTAAAGCGACAAGAAGATGAAAAGAAAGCCGTTGAAACAAAACGAAAGGCGGAAGACCAAAGTTGGACGCCTCAGAAAAAGTCGCAACAATCCGGGTCTAAGGGAAAAAGTCAGAGGGACGAAGGAAAGTGGTGTGAAAAATGCCGAAAACGGCACACGGGTAGTTGTCGCAGTGATACCGGGCCGCTTGTCTGCCGAAATTGTGGAAAAACGGGTCATTCTATACGGGAGTGTCGGGCGGACCGTAGGTGCTTCCAATGCGGGGCTACGGATCATATTCGCCTAAATTGTCCTCAACTGAAATCTGGTGTATACAGCGAAAGGCCCAGGGATGATCAAGTGGGAAAGAAAGAAGAGCCGAAGAACAGGGGACGACCAGTGGCCTCACGAGCGTTTCAGATGACTGTGGAAGAAGCCCGTGAGAAGACGGATGTGGTGACAGGTATTTTTACTCTCAATACTATACCTGTATATGTTATCTTTGATCCGGGAGCCACTCACTGTTTTGTATCGGAATCTTTATTGCCACGCCTGAATGTACCTTTAACCCCGATGGATGAAAGTCTAGAAGTAGCTATAGCGGACGGCCGATATGTCTGGGTTTCTGAACAGGTGGAAGGTTGTCAGCTTAAAATCTACGGGACCGTTTTCCCTATAGATTTGAAGCCGATGACTACCAACGAGTTTGGTGTAATTGTGGGAATGGATTGGTTAGCGACAAATTATGCTAATGTGGATTGCAGAAATAAAAGTATTACAGTGTTATCACCGGAAGGGGAATGGATGAAAATTCAGGGTGAACGACCTCGGTTGAGAATGCCAGTTATCTCCTTTGCTCAAGCCCGAAGCTGTGTTAGTAAAGGAGGGATGTCCTATTTAGCTTATGTGTCGGTAGCTCAACCGATTAAAGTGGGGGTAGCAAATGTGAATGTGGTGAACGAGTTCCCAGATGTGTTTCCAGACGAACTTCCAGGGCTGCCACCAGATCGACAGGTTGAGTTCACGATTGAACTGATTCCGGGAGCTGCCCCTGTTGCTCGAGCTCCATACCGTTTAGCACCTTCAGAGATGGTGGAACTGCGGAAGCAACTGGAAGAATTGTTAGACAGGGGTTTTATCAGACCGAGTACATCGCCTTGGGGAGCCCCTATTTTGTTTGTCAAGAAGAAGGATGGGTCAATGCGTATGTGTATTGACTATCGGGAACTAAACAAGATCACAATAAAGAACAAGTACCCGCTACCCAGAATTGATGACTTGTTTGACCAGCTACAAGGCGCGTCTTACTTTTCCAAGATTGATCTGAGGTCAGGGTACCACCAATTGAAGATAAGGGAGTCAGACATTCCGAAGACAGCTTTCCGAACGAGATACGGTCATTATGAGTTTTTGGTAATGCCTTTCGGGTTAACCAATGCTCCAGCCGTATTTATGGATCTTATGAACCGGGTGTGCCGACCGTTCCTTGATACCTCGGTGATAGTATTTATAGATGACATTTTGGTGTACTCGCGAAGCCAGGCCGAACATGAAGTGCATCTGCGACAAGTATTGGAGTTGCTTCGCCGAGAAAAGCTGTACGCTAAATTCTCCAAGTGTGAATTCTGGTTAAGAGAAGTCCAATTCCTTGGCCATGTAATCAATGCTGAAGGGGTGAAAGTAGATCCAGCAAAGATTGAAGCCGTGATGAAATGGGAACCGCCTAGAAGTCCCACTGAAGTAAGAAGTTTTCTTGGTTTGGCAGGCTATTACAGAAGATTTGTCGAGAACTTCTCCTCGATAGCTGTTCCGTTGACCAAGTTGACTAAGAAAGGTGAGAAATTCACTTGGGCTAAAGAGCAGCAAGAAGCATTCCAGAAACTGAAACAAGCTTTATGTGAAGCGCCGGTGTTAGTACTACCTCAAAGCGGAGAAGAGTATGTGATCTACAGCGATGCTTCTAGAATTGGTCTTGGGTGTGTTCTGATGCAGAAAGGTCGGGTCATAGCTTATGCGTCACGCCAATTAAAAGATGCCGAAAAGAAGTATCCCGTCCATGATCTGGAATTAGCTGCGGTGGTTCTAGCATTGAAGTTGTGGAGACATTATTTATATGGTGTAAAGTTTGTTATTTACACGGATCATAAGAGCCTGAAGTATCTTTTTGACCAGAAAGAGCTTAGCATGAGACAGCAAAGATGGATGGACCTGTTGAAAGACTTTGATTGTGAAATTCAGTACCACCCTGGTAAGGCGAATGTGGTGGCAGATGCTTTAAGCCGAAAAGAAGCTCCTCTGAAAGTTACATCCGCGTGTATGGGTGTAGTGAGCAGGTTACCAGGATTGATTCGTTTGGCACAAGAGGAAGCGTGTAAGCCGGAAAATGTAAAAAGCGAAAGAATGGTTGGATATTTGAAGCATCTGGAAGAAAATTCTCAAAAATTGAAGACCTTCAGAGGCCGTATATGGGTCCCGAAACAAGGAGAAGCACGAAACTTGCTTCTAGAAGATAGCCATTATAGCCGATATGCAGTTCATCCGGGTAGTACCAAGATGTATCGGACGTTAAAACTGATGTATTGGTGGCCTGGAATGAAGAGGGACGTTGGAAGATTTGTGGAAAAATGTTTGACTTGTTTGCAAGTTAAGTCAAACCATCAGAAACCGTATGGAGAAATACAGCCATTGCCGATTCCAGAGAAGAAATGGGACCATATTACCATGGATTTTGTGACAAAGTTGCCGCGGACGCCGCGAGGTTATGATGCTATATGGGTGATTGTGGATCGATTGACCAAATCGGCTCAATTTATACCATATAAGGAAAAGTACAGAGTAGATCAAATGGCGAAAATCTACATTGATGAAGTATTTTGTCGGCATGGAGTACCAGCATCGATTGTGTCGGACAGAGATAGCAGATTTACTTCCCATTTTTGGCAAAGTCTTCAAGAGCAACTGGGTACGAAAGTACTTATGAGTACCGCATATCACCCGCAGACAGATGGCCAAAGTGAAAGAACGATCCGAACTTTGGAAGATATGTTGAGGACTTGTGTCATAGACTTCGGTGGAAGCTGGGAAGATCATTTACCTTTAGTGGAATTCGCGTACAATAACAGCTATCATTCCAGTATTCAGATGGCCCCGTATGAAGCCTTGTATGGAGCACCGTGCCGTACTCCGACCTGCTGGACTGAAGTTGGGGAAAAGCCGTTGGCTGGACCCGAAATTGTTGCCCAGACTGAAGAAAAGATCAAACTGATACGTGAAAACTTGAAGGTAGCTCAGAATAGACAGAAGCAGTACGCAGACAGACGGGTGAAACCAATAGAGTTCCAAGTGGGAGACATGGTTATGCTCAAAGTATCCCCTTGGAAAGGCTTGATTCGTTTTGGGAAGAAAGGAAAGTTGAGTCCTCGCTTCATTGGACCTTTCCGTATATCCCAAAGGGTTGGAGCCGTGGCGTATAGATTGGAGTTACCTGATGAACTTCATGGTATACATGATGTATTCCATGTGTCCCATTTGAGGAAGACGTTATTTGATAAGTCTCAACAAATACCACTTGCCGATATTGAAGTGGATGACAAGTTGAGATACCCGGAACAACCCGAACGGGTGCTAGACCGCAAGATAAGACAGCTTAGAAACAAGAAGATTAGCATGGTGAAAGTACTTTGGCGTCATCACAAAGGTTCCGACATGACGTGGGAAACCGAAAGTGAGATGAGGGAGAAATATCCTCAACTTTTTGTATGATTTCGGGGACGAAATCTCTTAAAGGAGGGGAGAATTTGTAACGCCAAAATGTATTTATTATATAATTATAATAAAAAGGGCAAAATGGTCATTTTACCCCAAAAGGGTAATTTGGTCATTTGGACAGAAAAGGACTTGTTATGTAATAATATTTTAGGTCTTGGACTTAAAATGTTATAAAAGTTGGTTATTTGTCATAAATTGTGTTATTTGTGGCAAAACCTTGAAATATGCAACTTAAAGGACCAAAGTGCAATTTCTAGAAGTATTTAGGCAAGACTTGTGTGCAGAATTTTGGAGTTACGGGAACAAGTCTTGGCTGATTTTCTGCAGAGAATTGGAAGAAGTTTTGAAGGCTTGAAGCTTGCAAATTGGTTCTTAGCATTCAAAGGGTATAATTGGAAGAAATTGAGGTAAGTTTCTTCATATTCTTGATTGTTCTTCTTGTTGGGTTGAGTAGAACTTGCAAACTGAAATTACAGCCATGATCATGGGGTTAAAATGGTTATATACTTCCATTAAGTTCTTATAACAAAGACATAACTCAACAAAATGGAAGTAGGATGCTATAAATGGTAGAATTGATGATTTGGGGTTGTTAGAAATAAGAACCCTAATTCCTTGTGTGATTGATTTAGGATGTTATGGGGGTTAAAAACCTTGTTAGAATGTAAGGTTTTAGCCTAGAAACAAACCCCAAACAACTAAAAACGAAATCAAGGACTTAAGGGACGAAATCTGCAAGCTACAGTGCTAAAATCGCGACTGTCCAGGAGCTCTGCCCAGGAGCAGGGCGCAGTGCGCCCAGGATCAGGGCGGGGTGCGCCCAGGCGCAGTGCGCCTGATTCCTGGCGCAGTGCGCCTCCAATGCAGTGGCCAGACAAAACTTTGAAACGCTAACTTTTGCGTTGCTTGTCCGATTAAGCTCAAATTTGAACCATAAGTGCATTATGGTCTGAAAAGTTTGAGAAAATTTTTAGATTGAGTTTCCGACCCCTCGGGAGCACTGTAGACCGGTCCGAATGCCTCGGTGAATAGTAAAATTCACATAAAGTTAGTAAACGGAAAGTTTATTAACTAGGCATCGTTTATAACATTGTTTTATTGAACTCTAGTGTATTAGAGTTAATTGGAATGGTTATTAACCTATAATCATTGTGGAAATAAATGAAATTATAGGTACGGGACAAAATCCTACGGATTTTATTTCAAGGCAAGGGACAACGAACGCTAGCTGTAGTAAACCTTCAGGTGAGTAATTTCACTCGTATTTGATGTGATATATGATTGTTGAGCAGCTGCGAATTGAAAACAGTTTTGGGGACGAAAAATGACAGATATTTGATTTGATATGACGATACCAGATAAGCCGTGAGTCTTTAATAGACAAGAACGGAGCTGTGAGTCAAATCTTTATTGACAAGACCGGGACCAGCCGTGAGTCAATAAAAGGAAATGACAATACCGGAATCAGCCGTGAGTCAATAAAATTTATATAGACAATACCGGAACCAGCCGTGAGTCTAGGCAACAGCGGGCTTACCCGTGAGCCACATATTTTAGGCAACAGCGGAATACCCGTGAGCCATATTGATTTTGTATTGTATGATAATACATGTTTGATTTTGTATAAAGAATTTCATTCTTGTACATGTTGTTTAGATTTGATTACTCATTGGGCTTTATAGCTCAATGAGTAATCAAATCTAAACAACATGTACAAGAATGAAATTCTTTATACAAAATCAAACATGTATTATCATACAATACAAAATCAATATGGCTCACGGGTATTCCGCTGTTGCCTAAAATATGTGGCTCACGGGTAAGCCCGCTGTTGCCTAGACTCACGGCTGGTTCCGGTATTGTCTATATAAATTTTATTGACTCACGGCTGATTCCGGTATTGTCATTTCCTTTTATTGACTCACGGCTGGTCCCGGTCTTGTCAATAAAGATTTGACTCACAGCTCCGTTCTTGTCTATTAAAGACTCACGGCTTATCTGGTATCGTCATATCAAATCAAATATCTGTCATTTTTCGTCCCCAAAACTGTTTTCAATTCGCAGCTGCTCAACAATCATATATCACATCAAATACGAGTGAGATTACTCACCTGAAGGTTTACTACAGCTAGCGTTCGTTGTCCCTTGCCTTGAAATAAAATCCGTAGGATTTTGTCCCGTACCTATAATTTCATTTATTTCCACAATGATTATAGGTTAATAACCATTCCAATTAACTCTAATACACTAGAGTTCAATAAAACAATGTTATAAACGATGCCTAGTTAATAAACTTTCCGTTTACTAACTTTATGTGAATTTTACTATTCACCGAGGCATTCGGACCGGTCTACAGTGCTCCCGAGGGGTCGGAAACTCAATCTAAAAATTTTCCCAAACTTTTCAGACCATAATGCACTTATGGTTCAAATTTGAGCTTAATCGGACAAGCAACGCAAAAGTTAGCGTTTCAAAGTTTCTGTCTGGCCACTGCATTGGAGGCGCACTGCGCCAGGAATCAGGCGCACTGCGCCTGGGCGCACCCCGCCCTGATCCTGGGCGCACTGCGCCCTGCTCCTGGGCAGAGCTCCTGGACAGTCGCGATTTTAGCACTGTAGCTTGCAGATTTCGTCCCTTAAGTCCTTGATTTCGTTTTTAGTTGTTTGGGGTTTGTTTCTAGGCTAAAACCTTACATTCTAACAAGGTTTTTAACCCCCATAACATCCTAAATCAATCACACAAGGAATTAGGGTTCTTATTTCTAACAACCCCAAATCATCAATTCTACCATTTATAGCATCCTACTTCCATTTTGTTGAGTTATGTCTTTGTTATAAGAACTTAATGGAAGTATATAACCATTTTAACCCCATGATCATGGCTGTAATTTCAGTTTGCAAGTTCTACTCAACCCAACAAGAAGAACAATCAAGAATATGAAGAAACTTACCTCAATTTCTTCCAATTATACCCTTTGAATGCTAAGAACCAATTTGCAAGCTTCAAGCCTTCAAAACTTCTTCCAATTCTCTGCAGAAAATCAGCCAAGACTTGTTCCCGTAACTCCAAAATTCTGCACACAAGTCTTGCCTAAATACTTCTAGAAATTGCACTTTGGTCCTTTAAGTTGCATATTTCAAGGTTTTGCCACAAATAACACAATTTATGACAAATAACCAACTTTTATAACATTTTAAGTCCAAGACCTAAAATATTATTACATAACAAGTCCTTTTCTGTCCAAATGACCAAATTACCCTTTTGGGGTAAAATGACCATTTTGCCCTTTTTATTATAATTATATAATAAATACATTTTGGCGTTACATTTGGTGTTTGTTGTGGGTTAAAATGAAGAAGTTGGGTCTCTATTTATAGGGCTTGAAAACACTATTCACGACGTCATCACGACATCATCGTCGACGTCATCACGACGTCATCACGACATCATCGTCGACGTCATCACGAGGTAAGCGCTTACTTCATTTCTCGAGGTACTATTCACGCCGGAGTTACTATTCATGCCGGAGTTACTATTCACGTCGGAGTTACTATTTACAATTTTTTTTTTGAAAAATCGGTTGTTACAAGTTCTCCCCCCTTTATAAGATTCCGTCCCCGGAATCTCCAGCGTTGACATACACTTATTCTTCCACTCAATTATTCCCTATTTCAACACAATACGGTAGTATTAGTAAATCCAATGGGTATTACCACAATACTGGCACATTAACCACCTCTAATCAACTAGGCCAACCTATTGAGACTACAAAGTACTCGTTATGTAATCTCATAGATTCACAATACAGACATCATAGATGCAAGGTACTTGTTATGCATCGTATAATCACATGTTCACCACATCATATCACAACCCCTGCTCTTCACAACCTCAACAGCTCAGCTATTCACCAAATACCCAACTGTATGTGTGTTAGCACTGCCAGCCAATAAAGCCATCACAACACTTATATGTGGTCCCACCACAATTACTGCTCATAAGATCCACAATACATATGTGGTCCTACCAAATGTGGCCCCACTAAATAAGTAGTCACAACCACAAGTACCATTAATCCCCCAGAATAAATGGTCACAACTACAAGTTACCAGTGGCCCCACGGAATAAGTGGTCCCAACCACAAGTACAAGTAGCCCCACAGCATAAGTGGTCCCAACCACAATACTAGTAGCCCCACCTAATAAGTGGTCCCAACTACAAGTATAAATGGCCCCACAGAATAAACAGCTTTTCGCTCTAAAGGCTTAACAGTTAACACACATATGACTGCACAGCTCTGCAACCAACCATATGACACCAAGAATCCTCATATCAGCTCAGCCTCCACATACAACTACAAAATCTCCACCCACAATATGATACCATATCAATGGTTATCACCACTTAATACTCATGTATTCGTCCGCACAGCTAATATCAACTAGATATTCAACCAGCTACCGACACAGTTTATCCACGGTTACTTGCCTACGGGTTACCTATTTTAAGAGGTATTCACTTAGTCATTTATGAAACATATACACCTAACACATATGCTAACAAGACAGTCATCTTGGTCAGTTAGCAATATTTCCTCAACTCATCATTTTAACAGATTTCAAGTACATGATACATTGGTATGCTACATCTAACTTACTCTGATACACACGTTAGTAGTATTCACTACCTATGTGAATACCCTTACGCCATACCACTATATCATTACTACTCTCACGAGTTGTTATTATATGTCCATTCCGTATACACGTACACCTCTTGTATGGGAATGGATAAGGCTCTAATTCTGCAAACATACGATACCACGTATAAAACCTTATGTTTCTAGCATGTACACGTATATCTGTACGTATATTTTTCACATCTATATACTGCTTTAGTTCACGTATGTATTCTTCCAAATTATGCCATCCAGTTACTGGATCCCAATTTCTACTGATACGCTCATATACATCCTCAGCCTTCATCATTATCGTACTACAGTCATCTGACACACTTCGTATATAAAACTTGTTAACCAGCAACTGTAGATGACCTGGAAGCCTCACATATATCTCCATATCTGGAAATGAAATTTGCGACTTATGCTCTTCTCTAAATAACATTACGTTTATTTATAGTCAATCAAAATCGAGTATTCTAGCAATCAACATCTTCTTTTTATCATCCACTATCTGTGCTTTTCTTAGTAACGAAGAGACTTAACGTGTCACTTTTGCACAGCTCATCTACTATAGTCACATCAACTGTTCATTACTTAATTATTAAGAAATGAAACGTCACTAGATTCTCAATCTCCAGCGTCCTAATTGATCCCAATAAACCTTATGATTGCCAACCAATAGAATGGACAAATACAGTTTATCAGCATATACACCAATTAGTTATACCCTCAATGTATTGGATTCCTTACGACCAACTCCCGATTCGAACGCGGATCCTGTGCTTTCAATAGTAGGAGCTCTACTACTATCTTCCACACCTACCCTCGTTCGTTTCAGAACTTGTCCAGAAGTCCCCAATTCACTTCTCACGATAATTTTACCACCTATACCCCAGGTTGTTTTACGAACATAGTCGTAGAAAATCTTTCAAATAAAAAGGATTTACCTTACGGATATCACCTGACAAAGAACCTGGCCAACTCAAACATTCTAGGACTATTTAGTCCCTACTGCCTACACTTTAATGGTGTTTCTTAAACACCTTATCAACTCTAGCATTTATTCACGACAACAAGCCTTAAGTAATTGTGCACCAATATGGGGTTTTCTAGCAGGCATTTAAGCACAGATATATCATATATTACAGCAATAAAGACTATTAAACCTTTTCCCCACTGACGTTGGTTGACGGTACACACTACTTTTTTGCAACAACGTTCATTCAACCCCTTATTCGAAAAACAACTTTTATTTATTTTTTATTTTTCATAAAAATGTCTTCAAAGAAAACTTTTGAGTTTCAAGCCTGAGATCAAACCCATCAAGTGAGTCTGATTCACTCAAGCTCTGGCTCTGATACCAACTTGTAACACCCGGTCTTTAATAAAACATCTTCATTTAAATAAATATCAATTTATTCAATAATTAACATTTTGAAGATATTTAGAAATCATTTTAAACATCAATTCACTGCATGAATCCCCAATTAAGCAGCATCAGTGTGTACTCGTCATGCCTGTCCGTCATTTCCACCTGTACAACCTGAAATGACAATTTAAAAGGGAAAGGATAAGCACACGGCTTAGTGACTTCCAACAACTACACAGCATATCAGCTACACATACTTTACCCCTAACAGGAAAAATACAACCACACGTCACATAATCTGCTCTACCCAGTATATTGGATTATAACCTCCTATATGTATCTGCTCAGTAAATCTAATTCCCTTGCTCAGCACTTAGAGCCGCGCATAACGTCGAGTCATGCGTATCTGCTCAGTGTCTTTTGCTCGTATCTCTATATTACTCAGTACGTCGAGCCCACACACACCATAACCCAACCCATACAATTATAACAGAAAGATATATATATATATATGTATATATATATATATATATATATATATATATATATATATATATATATATATATATATATATATATATATATATATATATATCAATAATATACACACAACTTGGTACTATTTACCAACATCTTATAAACATCTTATAAGCACACAAAAATACGGTAAAGGACATATAACGTCCACACAATGTAGTGAGAAACTCACCTGGTTATAGTCGACTACAACATTTATCTCTGCGTCGTATTCACTCTTTAACTGTTAACACAGTAAGGCATTTATCACTCTTTAATTCTTAACTATCTTGTAGTTGCATCATTAAACTCTTCCATAATTCCAACATGATACCTCGTGATTTATCACGTAAAGAACGGCCAGGTAGAAGATTAGATGGGATGGCAGGATCCTTTCAGCATTTTAGCCTTTCGGAAAATCTAACAACCAGATCCCAAGTAATCGGCCTAGACACCATCCTCGTAAGTAAATCACTCGGTATTACTTTTGAAATTACGAATAGTATAACCTCTACATATTATAGTTTAACACTTATAAACTACTAGAGAAATACGATAGTGATTACTCACTTAAGATTGGCGTTTTCGCAAAGCCTTGGCACGTTTCCCGTTCCGCTCTTCCAACACTTCCCGAGCACCTCGTTACCAGCTACCGCTCGCTCCTAACTCCTCCCGACCTTTTCCTCACCAGAACACTTCTCGATATTGTAAGGTTGTTTGGTGTTTGTTGTGGGTTGAAATGAAGAAGTTGGGCCTCTATTTATAGGGCTTGAAAACACTATTCACGACGTCATCACGACATCATCGTCGACGTCATCACGACATCATCGTCGACGTCATCACGAGGTAAGCGCTTACTTCATTTCTCGGGTACTATTCACGCCGGAGTTACTATTCATGCCGGAGTTACTATTCACGTCGGAGTTACTATTTACAATTTTTTTTGAAAAATCGGTTGTTACAAGTTCTCCCCCCTTTATAAGATTCCGTCCCCGGAATCTCCAGCGTTGACATACACTTATTCTTCCACTCAATTATTCCCTATTTCAACACAATACGGTAGTATTAGTAAATCCAATGGGTATTACCACAATACTGACACATTAACCACCTCTAATCAACTAGGCCAACCTATTGAGACTACAAAGTACTCGTTATGTAATCTCATAGATTCACAATACAGACATCATAGATGCAAGGTACTTGTTATGCATCGTATAATCACATGTTCACCACATCATATCACAACCCCTGCTCTTCACAACCTCAACAGCTCAGCTATTTACCAAATACCCAACTGTATGTGTGTTAGCACTGCCAGCCAATAAAGCCATCACAACACTTATATGTGGTCCCACCACAATTACTGCTCATAAGATCCACAATACATATGTGGTCCTACCAAATGTGGCCCCACTAAATAAGTAGTCACAACCACAAGTACCATTAATCCTCCAGAATAAATGGTCACAACTACAAGTTACCAGTGGCCCCACGGAATAAGTGGTCACAACCACAAGTACAAGTAGCCCCACAGCATAAGTGGTCCCAACCACAATACTAGTAGCCCCACCTAATAAGTGGTCCCAACTACAAGTATAAGTGGCCCCACAGAATAAACAGCTTTTCGCTCTAAAGGCTTAACAGTTATATATATATATATATATATATATATATATATATATATATATATATATATATATATATATATATATATATATATATATATATATATATATATATATATATATATATTATATAAGGTGTGTATCCTATGAGGACTCAAAAAATGGTGAGGTCTACAAGAATAATTATCCACCATCTATTTCGTTAAGGCAACGAACGTCAAACCTAATAATTTGACAAGACGCGTTCGCATGCTACGCTCATCTGTGGAACATAATATGGACTCGAAGATCTAATCACGTGCGGCGAACGCCCAGAAACGTTATTTAAGTGTGTTTTTCTCTTTAATTTCGTAATATTTTATATTTTTTAAAATGTTTTAAATGCATATATATTCGTTTTTCACTTATTTTATTTTCTTTTTTATAACTTTTCTTATTTTTATTTTATTATTTTATTATTTTTTTTGTTTTTTTTTTCTATTTTTTAATGTTTTTACTACATATTTGAAGTTACTAGTGTTATTTTATTTTTGGTTTTATTTTTTGATTTTTTTATTTTTTATGTTATTGAACTAAATATGGGTTCAAGTTTTTAATGTTTAACAATTATAAAAGTTTTGAATCATAAAAAAATTAAGCATCATAATATTTGCAAGTCATACTAATTTTGGATCATATAATTTTTGGATCATACATTTTTGGATCATAGTATTTTGGATCATATCATATTTAATCAAATGATTTTCGATTAATAATATATTAATTAATTAAAGTTTTTGTTCATAACAAATTTTAGATCATTATATATTTTGAATCATTTAACTTTGAATCATAAAACATATAATTAAGGATCATAAAATATTTGAATCAAAATATTTTTAGATCATAACAAATTAATGATCATAAAATGTTGAATCATAAGTTTTTTAAATCATATATATTTTGAATCATCTCATTTTGGATCGTATTATGTCCAATATTTTTTTAAAAACTTGTAATCTTTTAAAATAAAGTTAAATATCTAAACAACCTTATTTTTTAAATTTTCTTTCCAAGTTGTCCATAATATATGATATATAATAAACTTTAAAAATGATTTTCTATTTGAAGAACAACAATTTTCATGTCCTATTTTTTATAAGAAGGTAGAACCATTTAAACAAAATATTCGTATCCTTAACAATAATATTTTTGAAAATTTTCTTTTACAAACTCATTAAAATAGTATTATAAAAAACTCTATCATTTTCTTTTTTGAAATTGGATAAAAAATTTTACTTGATATTTTATAAAAACAAATGTAACGACCCAAAAATCGTGAATTTATATTCGAGAAAATATATAAGGAAAATATTAAAACATTCTGGAAGTTTTAAAGTAATTTATTTGGAAATGTGGTAAAATACCAAAAGTTTGGAAAAAGATGATGAGAAAGGGCAAAATGGTCATTTGACATCCAAATGACTTTTAAGTAAGGAAAATATGATTTTTTGGAGCTAATATATAATGAAATAAAATTTTTACACCAAATAATGGTGATAAGTATTTGAAAGTTAATTCTAGTAAAAGAGGGTAATTTGGTCATTTTACCATAAAGGGGTAATTTGGTCATTTGCCCATGAATGAGATTTATTATGAAATTATATTTTTAGTTTTTGGACTAAAAATGTAAGAAACTACGTTATATGTAATAAAATTTGATTGTGGTGGCCAAAGTCCAAGAAATGGAAGTCCAGGGACTGAAATGTCATAAAGCCAAAGTTGGAAAAATATATAAATGAAAAATTATGTCATAATCTTCATAAAAACCAGAAATATCTTCTGGGAAATTCTCTCAAGAACCGTGAACGATCTTTCAAGAAGAGGAGCAAGATTAAGATGAAAAAAAAACTAGAGATTTACACTTGGAATTTTGTGATTTCAAACTTCATAAGGTAAGAACTCCCTGATTCTTCAAGTTTTGTTGGATGATCTTCAAATCCAATTTCTGATTTTTATGGGTGAGGATAATCCAACAAATCCATATACTCTAACTAGCTCAAAACATCATAGAAAACAAGTTTTAACCATTGAATATGGTGGAATTCAAAGAAATGGATTTTTAGCTTAAGAACCCTAGAAATGGGTTAATGAGTTGAAACTGATTTCATATAGTTCTAATGGTTTTGTTAAGTCAAACATGACATAAAAGAAGTAAGAAATCAGTTCTTAAGCTTGAAAATCCAATAAAATGATTTTTGGCAAAAAAATGGGGATTTCGGAAGAATTTCCAAATTTATAAAGATGATTAGATGATTTTGAAGTTTAAAGTTAAGTATAAGTTGGTATTTAGCGCCTGGAAATGACCCTAAACTAATTAAGTCAAGTATTAAGAGCTTAATGGGGCGAATAGTGAAACTGCTGTTTGAGAAATCGCCAAATAAGGCAATCTGCTTTGCCTTCGAGTCGCGACCACACCTTGGTCGAGTCGCGAGGCGGCGCCAGCAGCCTTTGAGTCGCGACCACACCCTTGGTCGAGTCGCGAGGCGGCGCCAGCAGAAACATGCAGTGAGTCTCCTGCCAAGTGATTTTGAGTTTTTAGATTTTGACCAATACTTGTCTGTTTGACCCCAAATCATAAAAATGTCTTCAAAGAAAACTTTTGAGTTTCAAGCCTGAGATCAAACCCATCAAGTGAGTCTGATTCACTCAGGCTCTGGCTCTGATACCAACTTGTAACACCCGGTCTTTAATAAAACATCTTCATTTAAATAAATATCAATTTATTCAATAATTAACATTTTGAAGATATTTAGAAATCATTTTAAACATCAATTCACTGCATGAATCCCCAATTAAGCAGCATCAGTGTGTACCCGTCATGCCTGTCCGTCATTTCCACCTGTACAACCTGAAATGACAATTTAAAAGGGAAAGGATAAGCACACGGCTTAGTGACTTCCAACAACTACACAACATATCAGCTACACATACTTTACCCCTAACAGGAAAAATACAACCACACGTCAGATAATCTGCTCTACCCAGTATATTGGATTATAACCTCCTATATGTATCTGCTCAGTAAATCTAATTCCCTTGCTCAGCACTTAGAGCCGCGCATAACGTCGAGTCATGCGTATCTGCTCAGTGTCTTTTGCTCGTATCTCTATATTACTCAGTACGTCGAGCCCACACACACCATAACCCAACCCATACAATTATAACAGAAAGATATATATATATATATATATATGTATATATATATATATATATATATATATATATATATATATATATATATATATATATATATATATATCAATAATATACACACAACTTGGTACTATTTACCAACATCTTATAAACATCTTATAAGCACACAAAAATACGGTAAAGGACATATAACGTCCACACAATGTAGTGAGAAACTCACCTGGTTATAGTCGACTACAACATTTATCTCTGCGTCGTATTCACTCTTTAACTGTTAACACAGTAAGGCATTTATCACTCTTTAATTCTTAACTATCTTATAGTTGCATCATTAAACTCTTCCATAATTCCAACATGATACCTCGTGATTTATCACGTAAAGAACGGCCAGGTAGAAGATTAGATGGGATGGCAGGATCCTTTCAGCATTTTAGCCTTTCGGAAAATCCAACAACCAGATCCCAAGTAATCGGCCTAGACACCATCCTCGTAAGTAAATCACTCGGTATTACTTTTGAAATTACGAATAGTATAACCTCTACATATTATAGTTTAACACTTATAAATTACTAGAGAAATACGATAGTGATTACTCACTTAAGATTGGCGTTTTCGCAAAGCCTTGGCACGTTTCCCGTTCCGCTCTTCCAACACTTCCCGAGCACCTCGTTACCAGCTACCGCTCGCTCCTAACTCCTCCCGACCTATTTTCCTCACCAGAACACTCCTCGATATTGTAAGGTTGTTTGGTGTTTGTTGTGGGTTGAAATGAAGAAGTTGGGCCTCTATTTATAGGGCTTGAAAACACTATTCACGACGTCATCACGACATCATCGTCGACGTCATCACGACATCATCGTCGACGTCATCACGAGGTAAGCGCTTACTTCATTTCTCGGGTACTATTCACGCCGGAGTTACTATTCATGCCGAAGTTACTATTCACGTCGGAGTTACTATTTACAATTTTTTTTTTGAAAAATCGGTTGTTACAAGTTCTCCCCCCTTTATAAGATTCCGTCCCCGGAATCTCCAGCGTTGACATACACTTATTCTTCCACTCAATTATTCCCTATTTCAACACAATACGGTAGTATTAGTAAATCCAATGGGTATTACCACAATACTGGCACATTAACCACCTCTAATCAACTAGGCCAACCTATTGAGACTACAAAGTACTCGTTATGTAATCTCATAGATTCACAATACAGACATCATAGATGCAAGGTACTTGTTATGCATCGTATAATCACATGTTCACCACATCATATCACAACCCCTGCTCTTCACAACCTCAACAGCTCAGCTATTCACCAAATACCCAACTGTATGTGTGTTAGCACTGCCAGCCAATAAAGCCATCACAACACTTATATGTGGTCCCACCACAATTACTGCTCATAAGATCCACAATACATATGTGGTCCTACCAAATGTGGCCCCATTAAATAAGTAGTCACAACCACAAGTACCATTAATCCTCCAGAATAAATGGTCACAACTACAAGTTACCAGTGGCCCCACGGAATAAGTGGTCACAACCACAAGTACAAGTAGCCCCACAGCATAAGTGGTCCCAACCACAATACTAGTAGCCCCACCTAATAAGTGGTCCCAACTACAAGTATAAGTGGCTCCACAGAATAAACAACTTTTCGCTCTAAAGGCTTAACAGTTATATATATATATATATATATATATATATATATATATATATATATATATATATATATATATATATTATATAAGGTGTGGATCCTATGAGGACTCAAAAAATAGTGAGGTCTACAAGAATAATTCTCCACCATCTATTTCGTTAAGGCAACGAACGTCAAACCTAATAATTTGACAAGACGCGTTCGCATGCTACGCTCATCTGTGGAACATAATATGGACTCGAAGATCTAATCACGTGCGGCGAACGCCCAGAAACGTTATTTAAGTGTGTTTTTCTCTTTAATTTCGTAATATTTTATATTTTTTAAAATGTTTTAAATGCATATATATTCGTTTTTCACTTATTTTATTTTCTTTTTTATAACTTTTCTTATTTTTATTTTATTATTTTATTATTTTTTTTGTTTTTTTTCTATTTTTTAATGTTTTTACTACATATTTGAAGTTACTAGTGTTATTTTATTTTTGGTTTTATTTTTTGATTTTTTTATTTTTTTATGTTATTGAACTAAATATGGGTTCAAGTTTTTAATGTTTAACAATTATAAAAGTTTTGAATCATAAAAAAATTAAGCATCATAATATTTGCAAGTCATACTAATTTTGGATCATATAATTTTTGGATCATACATTTTTGGATCATAGTATTTTGGATCATATCATATTTAATCAAATGATTTTCGATTAATAATATATTAATTAATTAAAGTTTTTGTTCATAACAAATTTTAGATCATTATATATTTTGAATCATTTAACTTTGAATCATAAAACATATAATTAAGGATCATAAAATATTTGAATCAAAATATTTTTAGATCATAACAAATTAATGATCATAAAATGTTGAATCATAAGTTTTTTAAATCATATATATTTTGAATCATCTCATTTTGGATCGTATTATGTCCAATATTTTTTTAAAAACTTGTAATCTTTTAAAATAAAGTTAAATATCTAAACAACCTTATTTTTTAAATTTTCTTTCCAAGTTGTCCATAATATATGATATATAATAAACTTTAAAAATGATTTTCTATTTGAAGAACAACAATTTTCATGTCCTATTTTTTATAAGAAGGTAGAACCATTTAAACAAAATATTCGTATCCTTAACAATAATATTTTTGAAAATTTTCTTTTACAAACTCATTAAAATAGTATTATAAAAAACTCTATCATTTTCTTTTTTGAAATTGGATAAAAAATTTTACTTGATATTTTATAAAAACAAATGTAACGACCCAAAAATCGTGAATTTATATTCGAGAAAATATATAAGGAAAATATTAAAACATTCTGGAAGTTTTAAAGTAATTTATTTGGAAATGTGGTAAAATACCAAAAGTTTGGAAAAAGATGATGAGAAAGGGCAAAATGGTCATTTGACATCCAAATGACTTTTAAGTAAGGAAAATATGATTTTTTGGAGCTAATATATAATGAAATAAAATTTTTACACCAAATAATGGTGATAAGTATTTGAAAGTTAATTCTAGTAAAAGAGGGTAATTTGGTCATTTTACCATAAAGGGGTAATTTGGTCATTTGCCCATGAATGAGATTTATTATGAAATTATATTTTTAGTTTTTGGACTAAAAATGTAAGAAACTACGTTATATGTAATAAAATTTGATTGTGGTGGCCAAAGTCCAAGAAATGGAAGTCCAGGGACTGAAATGTCATAAAGCCAAAGTTGGAAAAATATATAAATGAAAAATTATGTCATAATCTTCATAAAAACCAGAAATATCTTCTGGGAAATTCTCTCAAGAACCGTGAACGATCTTTCAAGAAGAGGAGCAAGATTAAGATGAAAAAAAAACTAGAGATTTACACTTGGAATTTTGTGATTTCAAACTTCATAAGGTAAGAACTCCCTGATTCTTCAAGTTTTGTTGGATGATCTTCAAATCCAATTTCTGATTTTTATGGGTGAGGATAATCCAACAAATCCATATACTCTAACTAGCTCAAAACATCATAGAAAACAAGTTTTAACCATTGAATATGGTGGAATTCAAAGAAATGGATTTTTAGCTTAAGAACCCTAGAAATGGGTTAATGAGTTGAAACTGATTTCATATAGTTCTAATGGTTTTGTTAAGTCAAACATGACATAAAAGAAGTAAGAAATCAGTTCTTAAGCTTGAAAATCCAATAAAATGATTTTTGGCAAAAAAAAATGGGGATTTCGGAAGAATTTCCAAATTTATAAAGATGATTTGATGATTTTGAAGTTTAAAGTTAAGTATAAGTTGGTATTTAGCGCTTGGAAATGACCCTAAACTAATTAAGTCAAGTATTAAGACTTAATGGGGCGAATAGTGAAACTGCTGTTTGAGAAATCGCCAAATAAGGCAATCTGCTTTGCCTTCGAGTCGCGACCACACCTTGGTCGAGTCGCGAGGCGGCGCCAGCAGCCTTTGAGTCGCGACCACACCCTTGGTCGAGTCGCGAGGCGGCGCCAGCAGAAACATGCAGTGAGTCTCCTGCCAAGTGATTTTGAGTTTTTAGATTTTGACCAATACTTGTCTATTATGGCCCAAAACTTCATGTAAAATTGTCGGAATAGAAATACGACCCTCCGAGGGTACTGTAGTAAAATACGTATAAAATACGGTTTAACTAAAGTTGGTCATTTAAAAGATATATAAGTGTTATGACCCAAGATAGTATTATAAGGAATCTAATGAGTTATAGAGTCAGTTAGCATTACTGTTAATGTGTAACATGTTAAATAGGTCCATGCCAAGTGACTAATGGATCAAAAGAGTATAAATACAAGGAACATGTAGCCAATTTTCTAGCAATACGTGAGGTGAGTACATGTAGTATTTTTACCCATTCTGGGGTACATGGCAAGTAAGTATTTACAAGATTTCTTATAAATCTCTTTATGTTAAATTATTTGCAAGAGTATTATTTCTAATTTGATGAGAAAGTATGATGCTATATTTGAAGTTATGTTTTGGTCTATGAGCCAATTATGTGAAAGTATGTCTTGGTCTATGAACCAATTATGTGAAAGTATATTTTGAATACAAGTTATACATGTTTGAAATTATGGATAGGCATATAGCCACAATATGTTTAAGAAGTATGTTTTGGTTACAAATTGTATATGTTTTCAAGTACGAACGGACATATAGCCATAAGATGTTTGGAAAGTATGATTTGGCATTAAGCCTAAAATGTTATAAAGACATGTTTTGAACATATGGTTTATGTGAAACAAAAGTTATGAATTTGGCATTCAGCCATAAAGACAAGAAATGGTGAAGTTTGGCAATTAGCCACTATGTAAGTAAGTAATGTTAAAGTATGCAGAAAATGTTTTGTATGACTGGTAATTGTAGCAAGCAGCGTTAGTAAGGGAACTATGTTCCAACCTACTCGGGTTAGGTAAGGGATCTACTGGGGAAAAACCCCATCGCGAAGTAGATTGCCTCAACACTTCTATGGTGAGGATTGATCCGTTCTTTCTAACCATAGAGACTTGGGGTATCACTTATGGTGATTAAAGCCCTAAGTATAAAAATCCAGCAAGCTTATAAAACCAGTCAAAGAAAGTAAGAAAGAAGTTTTTTTTTTGTAAAGTATATTATGAAGTGATTTTTGAAAAGTAAAGAGTTATAGTATGTTACTACTATAAAGTTTTGAAAGATGCTATTTTTCCAAAGTATGATATGAAATGATTTAGAGAAGTAAAAAGTTATAGTATGTTATTACTATAAAGTCTTGACAGAAGTTTTATGATATAAATTTTATAAAAGTTGAAAAAAAAAGTTAAAGGTTTGAGTCTAAAACTCATGTAACTCACGAGACATTTTTGTCTTACGTATTCCATGTTTTGCCATGTATTCCAGGTTAAAATAAATTAATATAAATGGGATGAAGTTTAGCGGAGTGGAACTTGAGTTAGCTCCTATCTTGAACGCAAGGTTTAATCATTTTCTTGCTTACTATGGTTAGATTTGGTATGGATTTGTAACACCCACAGTTTTAAAGATGTAAATAATCGGTTTTTGATAAACCGTATTTTTGTATTCATGTATTTATACTAAAAACCATAGTATTTGCAAACATTAGAAATGGGGTGTCACAACAAATATTTCTTAAAATTAAAAATATGAACACTTCAAAAACTTATTTTAAAAAAAAATTGTTTATAAAGTCACTAGTATAGTGAGTAGAAGTATCCTTTACATTTTCATGATTTTTTTATAGTATTTTTCTGGGTTTTTTTAATAAAAATAAAAAGTTAAAAGAATATTCTTTTTCAGATTTTTAGGATTGTGCTCATTTTATAGAGAATTAAATTTTAAGAACTTTGGTTTTTTTAGAATTTTTTTTTGTAAAGAAAAAAATGTTATAGCCGAAATTCAAAATGGGTGGAAAAAAAAACAACCAATGGTTGGGCAACATGTGATATAGAGAGAGAAAGGAGGGTTGGAGGTGGGTGAGATGCATTATACTTCTGTTTTAGAGTAAATTACACTTTTGGTCCCTGTGGTTGGCAACAAATACCACATAGGTCCTAACTTTCATTTTCAACATTGAATGTCACTAAGGTTTGCGAAAATTACCACATAGAGTCCTGGGACATATAAAAAGACTAAAATGCCCTTTTTATTTCTTATTTCTTTTTCTTTAAATTTGTTATTTATTTTATTAATAAAAAAATACCCCACCCCACCCCTACCTTATCCTACCCCACCCTACTCTCTCTCTCTCTCTCTCACCACCATCTTATACACGTTCTGTTAAGTTTCATCTTCAAACCACAGGACAATGGCGGCCTCGGGAAATAGCTTTGCAGCTTGTTCAATTGATTCCAGAGCAGATTTGTTTGGTGTCTCTGATATGTAAATTTTACACAGGTAAACATCGATTTAAGCATTTCTGTTCACAAAGACAGATCCGAGTATGAGTAAGAAAGAACCGAAATGCTTAATCGATTCCATATTTGAACAAGAGTAATGTAAAAGTTTATAAAAGCCGAACCATTTGTTATCTAGAAATTTTAATTTTATGATAGAAGAATCAATGGAGTGTTTTGGAGCTCGAAACACGACAGCAACAATGGCGTTTTTACGTGCCCTAGATTCAAGGACTGTAATATCAGGCACGAAATTTCGTTGTTGAATCTTGAAACGTTGAAGTAAATCAAGGTTGGGATTTCTGTAAAATTTGTTGGGATTTCACCGGTTAAAATTGACTTATTGTAAGGAAAATCGATTGAACTATAAGCATAAAAAACAGAAAAGATTGCATAAAGATTGAATTGGCCTTTTGATATGATTTAGGGCTTGGACAATTAGGGATGAAGAGGTCGTACGTGTATAGTTAAAACTTAAACGACATGCGCTTCAATAGTGTGAAAGAAATATGGTGTATATTAGTCGCCATTAATGGAATTGATGTGGTCGATACGTGCCTTCTCGGTGCTCCAAATAGTTACTGAAAATCGGTGATGGCGATGATAGGAGTGCCTTTGATTTATCGGACTGGGTTAAAGGGGGAGAAATATTTAGAATGTATAAAATCGTTGAGGATGTGCGAATGTTTCAAGCAAATAGACGTTTGGCAACGATGGACGTGAACGGGTTGTTGTTGCCGGAAGGGAAGGCACGACATGATTGGAGGTCACCGGAGGCGATAATTGTCGGGCCGGTGGGTGGCGGTGGGGTAGGGTAGGGTGGGGGTGGGGTGGGGTATTTTATTTTTTTTATTAATAAAATAAATAACAAATTTAAAGAAAAAGAAAAAAGGAATAAAAAGGGCATTTTAGTCTTTTTATATGCCCCAGGACACTATGTGGTAATTTTCGCAAACCCTAGGTCTCTATGTGGTAATTTTCGCAAACCTTAGTGACCTTCAATGTTGAAAATGGAAAGTTAGGACCTATGTGGTATTTTTTGCCAACCACAGGAACCAAAAGTGTAATTTACTCTCTGTTTTATTATATTTTCTGATTTTCTTTACCATTTTAACCTTTTAAACATTTAAGCTTTTCCAAATTTGTCAAAATCTCGCAAATAATTACCAAAATGTCATATCATCTCGCGAAATTTTGATGATAAATAAAATTAAATCTTATTCACTTATTTTTTTCAATACTAATACTAAAAATTGACCTTGCAGTATATATATATATATATATATATATATATATATATATATATATATATATATATATATATATATATATATATATATATATATATATATATATATATGATTTGGGTCTCTTCTTACATCGCCTTTGACTTTGTAAAATAGAATAAGGGTGATTCTATATTTCTATCCGCACCCTCTCCCCTCCCCTTCCACAAAAGCAACTTACACCTACAAAATTACTTTATGTACCCGATAAATGTGTGTATAAGGGTATTTATAGCAAAACCCTATAATAAACGATTGATTGAAACTTCTTTCTTTTATTTCTACTATTCCACATGTTATTATTGCTTAATAGTTACCCTTGTTCTAACAAGACAAAATAAATTCAATAAAGGTGGCTATAGCACCCACCACAACCTTTGGAGTTTGTATCCGCTGTTTTGCAATTTTCGTTTTTTTTTCTGATGTGTTTTTTAATCATTTTATATCAATAAAGGTGTCGGTATTCTATGTAGGTAGGTCACCTTTCAGTATTATTGATATCAAACTAAAGGGTAATCTTTTAAGTAAACTTTTTTATGTGTATGGATGTATACGTGTATATCGGTTGATTTCTTCACATATATGATATATGCCACATCATAGAGAGTTTTTTTTAGCACACCTCAAGCTAAAATGAGTGGGGTCTCCTGGACTTTTGCAACGTTGAACTTGTGCAACATGGAACATGTGCAATAATCGCTATGGCTAGGGATATGATTTATAGGACAACAAAAGTATACTTATATCAGCGCAATGTAATAAGGACATCTCTATTATTTATTTATGGAAATGGTTACCACTTTAGATTTTGATTAATTTCTAAAAAAATGTTCTTCCCTACCGGGTACAAATTGTTGAGGCGGATGTCGTATATTGTGATGAAGATACATGCAAATAGCATGACCTTTTTCTTCAATTAGCATATTGTGTAATATCATACAAACATACATTACTTTACGTATATTCTTTAGATGCCATGCTCTTGCCGGGTTTTCACTATATTTTATTTTTCTTTAAGGACTCCAAACATACGTTCTACATCCTTCTGTGGTTATTCCTGAGCTTTCTTGAATAATATTCGTGTCTCGTCTACTAGAAGTTGGTGCGCCTTGACAAATGTAGCATATTTAGATATATTCCATCAGTAAGGTAATACCCATGTCTATACTCTATCTCGTTCACTACAAATGGAACTTCAGATGCTTTGCCTTGTAGAATATCGTTAAATAGCGACATATCTAGAACATTGATGTCGTTATTCGAACCCGGAACTCCAAAAAAAAGCATGCTAAATCCACAAATCATGTGAGTCCACGACTTCTAGTATTAGTGACAGTTTGCCATGATCAATGTGTGCGTATTGTCCTTTCCACGCGTTTGATCGTTTTCCGCTTCATGTGTCGCATACAACTCTTCAACATCACTACGCGTAGGTTTCCACAAATATATATCCCCGTAAAGCTCGAAAATATATATAGACAAAATTATATATACTTTCTCATGCAGTCTACTAGACATCCTTAAGTAATTGTCAACTACATCGACCGTGACTCCAAAAGCCATAAGACGAATTACGGCAACATATTTTTTTAATCTCGTGAATCTCCTTTTACCCTTCGTAATGTGTTTCATTTGAAAAAACTCGTACTTAGCTTCTAAGTTGAAATCCGCAAGAAGACATCTCTACTCAAATGGAACCGCTGTTTAAAATAATTATCGTTATATGCATAATTTTTAGCAAATTAAGTAATCTTGAGACAACCGGTTGTGGCCTTCTTCGGGGTCTCTATTTTTTGCTTTAATTCTATGTCTTTTGATAGCGCTTCTCATTTTACTTATTGTTGATGTAACGACCCAAAAATCTCGAATTTATATTCGAGAAAATACGTAAGGAAAAGACCAAAAATATTTTGAAAGTATTAAAATAATTTACTTAGAAATGTGGTAAAATACCAAAAGTTTGGAGAAAGATGATGAAAAAGGGCAAAATGGTCATTTGACATCCAAATGACTTTTAAGTAAGGAAAAAATATGATTTTTGGAGCTAATATGTAATGAAATAAAAATTTTGACACCAAATAATGGTGATAAGTATTTGAAAGTTAATTCTAGTAAAAAGGGTAATTTGGTCAATTTGCCATAAAAGGGTAATTTGGACACTAGACCATGTGAAGGACCAAATATGTAAAAATATTGTTTACTTGTGGCAAAAATATAAGAAAAGAAGGTTTTATGTGATAAAAAATTGATTATAGTGGTCAAAGTCCAAGGAATGAAAGTTCAGGGACTAAAATTGAAAATATGGAAGATATAAAAATGAGAAAATATCTCATTAATCCTCATAAATTCAGAGGAGAGTTCTAGAGGTTACGGGAGAGAGCTTGAAGATCCAATTTCTGCAAACTTACAAGATCGAAGCAAGAATTGAAGTTTCAAAGGTTAGTAATCAAGGTTCTAACTTCAATTCTTGAGTTGGTTCTTCACGGGATGAACTGAAATCTCATTTTCAGTCATGATTCCAAGTGATTAACATGGTTCTTATGTTCTGCACATGATGGTGTGTTAAGAACATACCAATTAATCCAAGAGTTTTGTTGATTTCGTGGATTTGGGGATTCTTGGTTCAAGAACCCTAATTTTTACATTTTGGGATTTGGAATGATTTCATGGATTAAAACTTGTTATAAACTTAAGGTTTTAGTCATGGAATGATTCCATAAGTATTAAGTCAAGTATCAAGTACTTAACAAGCCAAATCAAAAAGTTATAGTGTAAAAATCGGACTGCTACAACGCAAAACCGAAGCAAGAACAAGTTGCCCAGAAAGAGCACGGGTCGTGCTCATTTAGCACGAGTCGTGCTCCCCCTCCACTTCAAAGTAGGTTGCCATTTAATGCATGCACGAGTCGTGCTCCCTCAAGGCTTAATTTTGCACGAGTCGTGTGTTTATTCAGGGACTTTTAAAGTTTGAATTTGATGCTAGACATGTCCAAATGACTTCAAACTTTAACTACAAGTCCATGATGGTATGAAAAGTCCTGGAAAAATATAAAATTTAGAATACGACCCTCTGATGACACTGTAGAGCAATACGTGTACACCGTAGATGTATAAAATGAATATAAAGTTGTTTTTAAGGATTCTATCTAGCCATGATCTATATTGGTATCATAAGGACTCTAATGAGTTGTAGAATCAGTTATAATGAATGTTAATGTATAACATGTAATTATAGGTTCATGACAAATGATCATTGGATCAAAAGAGTATAAATACAAGGAACGTGTAGTCAATCCACTAGCAACACATGAGGTGAGTACATGCAGTATTTTTACCCATTTTGGGGTACATGGCAAGTAAGTATATTCAAGATTTCTTATAAAATCTCTTTATGTGAAATTATATGCAAGAGTATTATTTCTAACTTGTTTGTGAAAGTATAATACTATATTTGAAAGTATGTTTTGGTCTATGAGACAATTATGTGAAAGTATGTTTTGGACTATGAGCCAATTATGCGAAAGTATGTTTTGGTCTATGAACAAATTATGTGAAAGTATATTTTGAATACAAGTTATACATATTTGAAAGTATGGATTTGGCATTAAGCCTAAAATGTTATAAAGACATGTTTTAAACATATGGTTTATGTGAAACAAAAGTTATGAATTCGGCATTCAGCCATAAAGACAAGAAATGGTGAAGTTTGGCAATTAGCCACTATGTAAGTAAGTAATTGTTAAAGTAAGCAGAAAATGTTTTGTATGACTGGTAATTGTAGCAAGCAGCGTTAGTAAGGGAACTATGTTCCAACCTACCCGGGTTAGGTAAGGGGTCTACCGGGGAAAAACCCCATCGCGAAGTAGATTGCCTCAGCACTTCTATGGTGAGGATTGATCCGTTCTTTCTAGCCATAGAGACTTGGGGTATCACTTATGGTGATTAAAGCCCTAAGTATAAAAATCCAGCAAGCTTATAAAACCAGTCAAAGAAAGTAAGAAAGATGTTATTTTTGTAAAGTAAATCATAAAATGATTTTTGAGAAGTAAAGAGTTCTAGCATATTGTCATTATAAAGTTTTGAAAGAAGATATTTTGCAAGGCATGATATGTAATGATTTTGAAAAAGTAAAGAGCTATGGCATGATATTATTATAAAACTTGAAAGATGTTTTATGATATAAGTTTTTATTTAAAGGTTGGAAAAGAAGTTAAAGGTTTGAGTCTAAAACTCATGTAACTCACGAGACAATTTTTGTCTTACGTATTCTATGTTTTGCCATGTATTCCAGGTTTAAATAAGTTGCTATAAAAGGGATGAAGTTTAGCTGGAGTAGAGCTTGAGTTAGCTCCTAACTTGGACACAAGGTTTAATTCTCTTCTTGCTTACTATGGTTAGATTTGTAACACCCACAGTTTTAAAAAAAAATGTAAATTATCGGTTTTTGATAAACCGTATTTTTGTATTTTTATATTTATACAGTATTTGCAAACAGTGAAAATGGGGTGTCACATTTGATAACAACCGATTCCCATAACTTGAACCATTGCCACAAAAAACATGTCATAATCTGACAAACTTAACGAATGTAGATCCCAAGTATTCTCCATACTTCAAATATAGTGTGCGTATTATTTATGTAAAGGTGTAGTACATATTTGAAATGTGTAAATGTGCGTGTGTCTATATATATATATATATATATATATATATATATATATATATATATATATATATATATATATATATATATATATATATATAGAGGTAGGATAAAATGAGGAGGGTCAAAAGGTTGAGAAAGTGAGAAAGAATCTCGACCCTTTAAATCTTCATATCTAAGGCTATATTCAAAGTATAGTTTGTTATATTTAAAAACTCAATATTATTAAAACGTAACTCATAATACACGTTAGGGGTATACTGGGAATTTCAAATTTAGTTATTCCCTAAATTGTGGGTCTCTCATTTATTTGTTACCTAAATATCTGGTATCGTTAAAGACTGAAATTGATTTATATATTAAGAAACAGAACATCAGATGATGAATTTGGCTGCATAAAGAGGGAAAAATACATGGATAACCTACATCATCACCACCGCCAGAGGAGCCGTCGTCGTTTTTCCACCATCACCAGACCTCCATAAAACCAACACCATACAAGTCATGAGTAACACCTCTACACGATTCGTGACCCGCATCAGCACAGCCCGCCGATCTTCTTCATCTTGAGTGTAAGTCTCTAAAACACACGCCGAACACCCTCGACACATTCACCCTTCCGAAATTGAAGCAATCGTCTCCAGGTTAGTTCTCATTATGAATTACAGTACACATTCATCTCATTGAGAAGTAGTATTATCTACTGTTATACCATATCGAGATCAAAAAAAAATTCTGGTTTTTTTTTCTGATTTCTGGACATCTGGGTTGTACATTTAAACAAAAATACTACATTTAACATGAGACTTTGTTAGTTTGATCGTTTTTTGGTATTAAAAACAGTAACCTTTTATAATGAACACAAGGTGTTCGATGAAAGTCCTGAATGAGTGCTACATGCGTTTTGGTTTGAAGATTTTGAAGTGTTGCTGACTGTATGAGGTAATTCTTTCAATTTCTGCTCTCGTTTTGTTGTTTTGCCTGTTTTCCAAGTTGGTGATTTTTTGTAGCCGCATAGACGATCAGATCTCGAGTGGTTAAAAAAAGAAAATTACGACTATTGCAACTACGTGTCATTAATTGATACATCACATGGGAGATGATTGTGAATGTTAATATCAAGAATGTGGAAAGATGTCTAGGTGTAATTACAACAAACAAAAGGGATCATGTACATGTTGTCAATGTCATTTTTACTATATCACGGTCAAAGGTCAAATGGGCACTTTTAATCTCTTATGATTTGAGCAAATGGCTAGTACTCGTTAATCAGGTACCTCATTTTTTTATTAAATGGTTTAGTTAATTAAGATAAATAATTACACAAGTTCATAATATATTTATACTTGTTTATTGGAGTGGAATCAGAAGAATGGTGTTTGATTTTATATTTGTTTAGTCAACTGCAAGATTTTAGGATGCAAATAACAATTAGTTAAATTATAATGCATAAAACAGTTTTTTTTCATTAATCATCAATTTTTTTTGGTTCATTAATCATCGACGATTAACGAATGTTAACAGTGTTATAATTATCAACGATTATCAAATCAAAACAATTTTTTGCTTCAATAATCAACAATGATTATCGAATCAAAACTATTTTTTGTTTGTATTCTAAAGTGTGTTTGCTTCAATAATTATCAATGATTATCGAACACATGTTAATCATGGATGATTATATTACAACTGATAATTTACTATAACTGTAATCATCGATGATTATAACCGTAATCACTGATGATTATAATGTGATCATTGATTATTATAAATATAATCATTTGTGATTATAACTCTAGATTGTTTTATCATGGGCATAATCATTTTTTTATATCTTTGAACTTTATTTTGCAGGTGTGAATGCAAAAACAAGAATGATCATATTCATGGGTGCCCCATCTTTTTTTAGGTATGATGGTAGCAACAAGAATAACGATCAAAACTACAACATCGGCGAATTCATTTTATGATTAAATGTGTATTTATTTAAGAACAATGATGTATTCGCGTATGATTAAATATGTATTCATTTTATAATTAGATGTGTATTCACTTATATTTACATATCATTACATGCTTATTCATTTATGATTACAGGTTTATTTATTTATGATTAGATGCGTATTCGGTAATTCTCAAATATTTCATTTTTATGTATATTTTATTCATTAATGATTACAACGTAATTTTGTATAATCTCTTAAAAAATACTGTTAAAAATTAAATCACTAAAATTATAAAAATATATTTTTTATATTCATCCATGATTGAAACCGTGAAAAAGAATAAAGAAACTATTAAAATTTCGAATTTTGAAAAAAGAATTGATAAAAATATTTTTTTATTTTCAATTAATAAAATAACAAAAAAATCAATTAATTCCTTTATTTTAGGTAACAGCAATCGTAATCTCTATAATCATGGAAACTGAATAAATTAATCCCATGATTATAGGAAAAAATAGTTATTTAGTATTTTTAATTAATTAGTCATATTGTAAAATTACTATAATATCCCTATAAAATGATTGGTCCAGAATCATTCTCACATTCTCAACTTTTTAATTCTTCTTATTTTAACCTCTCCCTATATATATATATATATATATATATATATATATATATATATATATATATATATATATATATATATATATATATATATATATATATATATCGAGAAAATATATGAAAAAGGGAGGACGTGGCCGGCAGAACGTGGGAGGACGTGGAGAGGAGGCGGTGTTTGCGCGTTCCCGAGTGCCAGGTGGTAGCGACGCGGGTGGCATTCTCCTCCCACACCCGAGCCTAAGCATCCACTTTAAGTTGTCATTGTATTTCTTTATCAAAAAGTGGTGCCTCCCGAATTTATACAACTTGCTTAAAATCAAAAATATTACATTAAAAAAAACATTACATTCAAAATAAAAAACATAACATAATATAATTAAATAAAAAATTCTTTCAATCTAAAAAATCTTCGCAATTGTCGAGCAAAGGCATATTGGGATCAATATGATTAATTCCTGAACGTCACGGAATGTAACCTTCTGCAAGTATTTTGGACCGTAAGTTGTAACAATGCATCCGGAGAACTCCTTCAGACTTTTCCATGAGACCTGCTTAGACATATGAAAATATTCATCCTATTATCTGAAACAGTACCGTATACTAAATGACGAATGTGACAACTGTCAAATTAGTCAACGAAAGTCAACTTAAGTCAACCAAAGCGTACGTTAAAGTCAATATGTGAAATGTAAATTTCATAATCTATACGATATATTATTTACGCTAATTCAAATTAATTATACGAGCAAACCCTGCTGAGCTAGATGTTTTTAATATAAAATAAAAAAAAATTACGTCGTGAATAGTATTCGACGTGAATAGTGAACGGTAAAATTTAAAACTCGTCCAAATATTATAAATTTTATATCAAAACGTAGACAAAAATACGACGGTTCCGAATATATATTTATATTTTTACCAAACATTATATATAAAAAGTTATGATAGAAAAACGTATAATTTAACTTGAAAGCGACGTTTAATTATTATAATATATTTAAAAAAATTATTCAATATATGTTTTTTTTTAACGTCTCCACCTACCGGTGGAGACCAAATGCAGATTTGAAACCGTGTATCATTAATATTATTATATAAAGTGGGCCCCACTTTATTATTTAATCAATTTTACACATTTTACACTCAAAGAATTCGTATTTTCATTTCGAACACTACGTATTCAATACGTATTTTTAAGTTTATCAATAATATTATGTTGTTTTATAAAATGGAAAATTTACCGTCAAAACGATGTCGTCAATACGAATAATCTGATGTCAAAATTTAATATTATTGATATGAATTTTATGTTTAATATTTTCTTTTTCTTTAAAATGAAATTATATTTACATTTAAACCCTATATTTTTATTAAACTTACAATTAATACCCTTTCGTTGATTCGTTAAAAACTTTTATTTAAAAAGTTAATATTATTAAACTACGATTTTTGTAGATTACATTTTTATAAACAAAAATCATTTATCTTATATAAAAACTATTAAATCTATTTAAAGAGTATTTCAAGGGTATGTTTTGTCATTAGCAAATCTTAATGACTATAATTGTCAGATATCTGTATCTTGAGGGCCGCTATACGAAAATAAACCTACTATAAATAGAGGCTCAAATCCTCTCATTTTCTCACAACTCATATCTCGATCTCTATATCACTAGATAGTATTGTTAGAAGATTCTTCGATATATATAGAAATATACGAAGAATGAGCGTTAGAAGTAGATATTTCAGTTATAAATATAGAGAGTTTGAGTTAGAAGCAGGAAGAGTCAGACGATCTAACAACAATTGGCGATAAGATTCTAGTCGACATTGAGGTGAGTTCATACCCCTTCTTTTTATCTTTATTCAAGTTTTTAAGGGGGAGAATACAAGTTATACTATAAAAATAGCTATTTATACTCATTTGTAACAATAGTAAACAAAATGTGAATTTTGTAAACATCATTATGACAACAATTCAATTATAGTTCAAAAATATAATATTGAATTATCTACTTACGAGAGCGGTGTCTAGGCCGATCATTTGGGCTAGGTTGCTAGATTTCCGAAAGGCTTATACGCTGAAAGGGTCCTGCATCCCCATTTGATCTTCTACCTGGCCGTTCTTTATATGATAGTCATGAAATATTATATTTGAATTAATAAAGAGTATAACCAAGTTATTACACCACTATTACGGAAAATATCTTAAAAGATGTTGTTTATAACCATTTAAATAAGTTATTTCACATATATTCGTAAATATATGCTTTTCACGACAAGAATACTAAAAATAACTATTATAGGAATAGTTTGTGGTTACAAATGTTACTATAACCGTTAGAACAAGATAATTAATTATATACAAATATATAATTATTATACATTACTATATTATCATGGGAAAAATGATAATGGGCAAATACAAGGGTTTTTCATATACAAACTTTACATAAACAAGTTGAATGATACATACATTTTTGTGAGACGGGTCTTCACAGTGCTTATTTAAGTACATACTATAAGTCCTGAAATTTATAACCAGAGTCTCGGAAAGAGAACGTGATATTTTTGTATAGATCTATACGGGATTGACAACCCCGCACCTGAGCTGCTAGCTACAGCTAGACCGACGGTTCTGAGGTGACAAATGTCATAACAGTCCGACGCCTGAAGAACGTCGAAGCAGGCCTACATGGTCACAGTATGGTTATAGGGAGTCTCACATGGGAAATCAACTTATTAAATTGTTTACGTGGAAATATACATTTTCAATGGCTTTATACTACAAACTATGCTATATATTTTAGTCCTTGGGTTTTATGGATTTTCTCATACAAAAATCTTATGAACTCACCAACGTAATGTTGACACTCTTTCAAACTACTTGTATTCTCAGGAAATTGATAGGGTAACTACAACCTTTGACGATGGGTCGCTATGGCGTCATACTATGTATTTTGATATCATATTGTAATTGTATTCAAAACATACAATCTTTTGAACTATTGTAACATTTACAATTATGTATATGATGGATGTGTTTGCTTTGATCACTATTGTACAAACATTGTTGTGATACTGTTCATGAAGTCATCCACCCTCAGACGTTTCTGCCATAGTGTTTTGGGGGTGTGACAGATTGGTATCAGAGCATTGTTTATAGTGAACTAAGTATATCAATCCATTTAAGATATACAACTATAAATACAATGGGACTAAAACTCTCTAAAACAATCTGTACAAAGTATACTTTAAAATACAATGATATTTTTATAAAGTATAAGTACAAGTACATACATACTAGAACAGTGTCATAACCAGAACAATACAAGAGTAATAAGATGAGTTGAACACTACGAATAGGCCTAGGTAGTTATGTAATCATACCTAGGACAAATAGAGCCTGATCAACTGTATTTGTCCAAGGTATGACTAACATGTACTTAGAAATAGTCGTAGTGAACAACAAGTCTAAAAACTTACCAAGAACCATATACAAAGAAAACACTAAAACAAAATATAAAGCTAAAATACTATAGGAGTATTTTACAATACTATATAACCATACATCTAGACACTTTATGTACCTCTTATACCCATATCCTTACGTAGTAGACCTGGCAATTCAATAATACCTTACCAATAACCATTATCGAAAACCTACCATCATTCCTACCAACAGTTCCATTAAACTAATACTGGTAGAAATTCAATCTGAAAGCCGAAGGCAGGCTAAGTCACCTGCCAAGTCTTCTGGGCCCTCTTCACTTTTGATATTGAGAAAATCATGTTTAAAAATACTCATAGCAGAAACAGAAGGCAGAGATTGCTGTTGTGTATGGGTCCCTGATGAAGCTTCCTCCCTCTTTTGAACCTTTCTTTTCTTGTAAACAGCCTTAAAGGCAGCTTGCCTCAATCTCTTTGTGGTATCAGTTATCTCCGAACTGGAACCCTCGATTATTGCTCTTTTCTCGTTCTCTAGACCAAGTATTACGTCTGCTTTACTAGGATTATTATTCAGTTCCTGTTGCATAAATACTTTCAGTCATTACAACCTTATGGTATTAAAATTTGTAACGCCAAGACACTCTTTTTATGTAAATTTAATAAAAAGGGTAAATTGGTCATTTTACCTTAGAAGGGTAATTTGGTCTTTTGGACAGAAAAGAATTTGGTTTGAAATAATATTTTGAGTTTTGGACTTAAAATGTTATAAAAACTGAAATTGGTCGTTTTACCACAAAAGGGTATTTTGGTCATTTGACCAAGTGAAGGATCAATAATGTAAAAATATTGTTTGCTTGTGACAAAAGCATAAGAAAAGAAAGTTTATTGTGATAAAACTTGATATTGGTGCCAAAAGTTCAAGAAATGGAACTTAGGGACTAAATTTGTAAAAATTGGAAGTATATATAGAAGAGTTGACTCTCTTCTTTGACTGATCATTGTGCAGCAACGGGAGAAGCATTGAAGGTGCGATTTCTGCGGAAGATCATTGAAGCTTGAAGCAAGAACTTGGATCAATTGTTGGAAGATGGTGATTTCCAAGCAAATAAGGTAAGTAGATTGCCTTTTTAGTCAAGTTCTTGAAGAAGTTTTTAATGAGTTTGATAGAAACTGAAATCTGCAAATTGCAGTTATGATTATGTGGTTTGAATGGTTTAATACTTCCATTAAGTCATGCTAAATGGACTTAATTCAAGAAAATGGAAGTAGATTGCTATTATTGATGAATTTGAAGTTTTGGGGTTTTTGGAACTAAGAACCCTAATTCTTCCCTTGATTGATTGAGAGGGTTTTAATGGTTGAAAACCTTGTCTTAATAGAAGGTTTTAGCCTAGGAACAAACCCCATACGATTAAGGATTGGATTGAGGACTTAATGGGCCAAAACTGCGTGCTACAGTGCACAAATCGCGACTGGCCAGGAGACCTGCACTGGCGCCAGGCGCAGTGCGCCCAGGAGCCAGGCGGGGTGCGCCCAGGCGCAGTGCGCCCTGTCCTATGCGCAGTGCGCCTCCAAGCAGGGGCCAGGCAGGGGATCAAAAATGCTAACTTTTGTTTGGCTTGTCCGATTTAGCTCAAACTTGAACCGTAGGCTCGTTATGGTCTGAAAAGTTTGGGAAAATTTTTATATTGAGTTTCCGACCCCTTGGGGGCACTGTAGATCGATTCGAATGCCTCGGTGAATAGTAAAATTCACATAAAGATAGTAAATGCAAAGTTTATTATCTAAGCATTGTTTATAATGATATAATATTGGACTCTTACGTATTAGAGTCAATTTAGATGATTATTAACCTATTATCATTTGGTATATAAATGAATATATAGGTATGAGACAAAATGGTTGTGGTGTACGCAAAGGCAAGAAACAACCGGGATTTAAACGCAACTAGTATCCAGGTGAGTAATCTCACTGATATCATATGTGATATATGATGATTGAATTGTTACAGGTTGAAACAGCTTCGAGGGACGAAAACGACAAGTGTAAAAATATATGTAAAAGACAAGACCAGATAAGCCGTGAGTCATTGCGATGACAAGAACGGAGTTGTGAGTCAATACATATATATATATATATATATATATATATATATATATATATATATATATATATATATATATATATATATATATATATATATATATATATATATATATATATACACTATGATATGACAAGACCAGATAAGCCGTGAGTCTGTTATAAACAAGAACGGAGCTGTGAGTCAATATATCTATCTAAACTTATATAGACAAGACCAGATAAGCCGTGAGTCTTTAATAGACAAGAACGGAGCTATGAGTCAAACTTATATAGACAAGACCGGATAAGCCGTGAGTCTAGGCAACAGCGGGCTAACCCGTGAGCCAAGGCAACAGCGGGCTAACCCGTGAGCCATATTTGATTGTGTATTGTATGATGTTCTGGTGCGGCCTATACGGCTATGATATTGGATGCTATATCCAACCGGTGCGGCCTATACGGCTATGATATTGTTACAGGAACATGGTGCGGCCTTCTGGCTATGATATCGGGTTATTGAACCCAGCTGGTGCGGCCTGCGGGCTATGATTTTTATATTGATAATGTTTTGTTGCAGCTTATATAGCTATGACACAGGGTGCGGCTTACATAGCCATGAAATACGATACGGTCAATTATGACTAAGAAATATGGGACAGAAATGTATGCAAATAACAACTTGTGAGACTATGCGATAGGATATGCAATCCTAAGACATATACGGTTAGCCTGAACAGCTAGGAGTTTGGAACCGATATCCAGACAGAGATATACGGTTAATAGATTTATCATATATAGGAAATTATATATGAATGTATTATTATACGTGTTATTTGCAGATACGATTACTCATTGAGCTTTGTAGCTCATACCGTTTGTTAAATGTCCCTGCAGGTTAGCATGATCCTGATAAGGGAATAGCTAGAGTCCGTGACTCGAGAAGTAGGACTCTTAGATGCTGTCAGTAGCAGCCCGGCTTCAAAGGAGACTACGGTATTTTATACTCTCCTTGATACACTTGTACCCGTGTTTATTAAAATATACCCCTTTGTTTATGGTTTTAAGTACTGAAACCTATGTTTTAAATGAAAAAATTTTCAGGGGTGTTTTGTTTTAAAATCCGGGTGTTACAAGTTGGTATCAGAGCCGTGGTTTAAGTGAACTAGGTGTCTATAGAGTAGATTCCTGGACTTAAACCCTGAGATAGTAGACATGATGCATAGTTAGGTGTATATAGATGTTATTATACATATATAACCTAGCTGTTGCTGACTTCTAACGTATAAGAAGTATGAGCAGCGAATCGTATTTGGAGGAATTTAGGGCGTGCAGCTTTAAGAGGCGAACCAGCCCTTTCTCAAGGCTCCATTGAACGAGGGGCAAAGAGACAAGTAGCAAAGAAAATCCACATGACAAGCAACAGTAGTTGCTGTGGTCAGAAAACGAAAATTGGGTGCTCACCCTGATTGATATCAAGGTGAAAGAAAAGTAGCTGAGACTACAAGAAAAGCTAGAAAACGATTAGTGGACGCTTCAGGAGAAGTTACCACAGACTGGGTCCAACCTTAAAGGGAAGGGACCAAAACAGAGCAGTTATGTAATGTGAGAAGTGCAGGAAGAGCACTCAGGAAATTTGTAGAGTTTTGACTGTACCGTTGACATGCTGAAATTGCAGATGATAGGAGCAGATTGCTCGAGCTTGTTGGATAGATTGGAAGTGTGTCTAGCGCGGAGCTATAGAACACTTTCTTATGAAATACTCACATGCTAAATGTGGAGTAATGGGTGATGAACCCAGGAAAGAACGGGGGGGGGGGGGGGGGAAGAAAGAAGAAACGAATGGTCGAAAAGGACCAGTGATACCATGAGCATTCCAGCGGACTGTGGAAGAAGCTCGTGAGTATAGTCTCAAATATCATTGTCTTGAATATAATCCCCGTATATGTTATATTTGATCTATGAAGCTATGCTTTGGATCGATGACTTTGATGTTTTGTCTGAATATTTCATCAACGATTATGGATGAAATTTTGGAATTGGCTATAGCAAATAGCAAATATGTTCAAGATATTGAACACCTGGAAAGTAGTTTGCCTAGGATTTACGGGATCCTTTTTCCCTATAAATCTGAAGCCGATGACTACCAATGACCTGAAGTAATTGCGTATGAACTGGTTAGCAATGAATGATGCTAACATGAATTGTAGAAATATGAACATTATGGTTCAAAAATCAGAAATGAAATGGATGAAAATCCATGGTAAATGACCGTTGTTGAGAATACCGGTTATTTTCCTTTGCTCAAACTCGGAAAAGAGTTAGTAAAGGAATGATGTTGTAGTTGGCATACGTGGTATGGGCCAAGCTAAATAAAGCGGTGATAGTAGTGTACTACTTTAAATAAATTCTCGGATGTTTCTTTCGAAAAGAACTTCCAAGATTTTTGCCAAATTGGCGAGAAGAGCTTATGATTAAGCTGGACTTGAGAGCCGTTCCTGTTATTTAGGCTCTATATTGATTAGCCTCTGCAGAGATGGCAGAGTGGTAAAACAATTAGAAGAAATTATTTTTGAATTGGGGTCTCATATGGCCGAATGTGTCATCGTGTGGAGCCCTATCTGTTTGAAAAGAAGAAAGATAAGTTAATGTGTATGTACATTGACTACAGAGAATCTGATATTCTCGAAACCAGACTGAATATGGGGTACATTTGTACCAGATATTGGAGTTACTTCACTGAGTTAAGTGATATGTAAAATTCTCCAAGTATGAAAAATTTGGCTAAAAGAATGTTTCATATTCTTTGGGCATGTTATTAATGCCGAAAATGTTAAAGTGGATCCAGTAGAAACGATGCTGTGATAAAACAAAAACCGCCTTGGAATTTGACTGAAATTAGTAGTTCCCTTGGATTGGCGGGTATTATAGGAGAGTTGTAGAAAACTGCTCATTGATTGTTGTTTAGTTGACCAAGAAAAGTGAAATGTTCGAGTGGTAAGAAAGACCACATGTAACTTTTCAAAGGTTGAAACAAACCTTGTGTGAAACTCCGGTGTTAGCATTATTGCTAAGCGGAGAAGATAAATTGTTTTATAGAAATGCATCCAAAGTTGATTTTGGATACATGATATTGCAGTAGCAATTATGATTTTGACATTAAAGCTCTAGAGACACTACTTATGTGGTGTAAAGCTTACTGTTTATACGGATCATATAAGTTTGAAATACTTAATTGATCAAAAAGAAGTTGAATATGAGATAACAAAGATAGATGGGTTACTTAAAGATTTCGGTCATGAAATCTTGTACCATCTCGGAAAGGCGGATGTGATTATAGATGCCTTGAATTAGAAAGAGTATCTTTTGAAAGATACAACCACATGCGTGAGTGTGGCGAATTGATTTCCTGAGTTGATTCAGGTAGCACAAGAAGAAATGTGCAGATTTGAAAACGTGAAGAATGAATGATTAGCTATTGAAAGAAGCTAGTTGGAAACTCACGGCGATTTAAAACCCTTGGTGGTTGTGTATGTGAGTTCCAAAGCAAAACGTGAGGTGAAAATTTACCTTAAAAGATGTATATTTGGGTAGATATGCAAAATGTCCGGGGCAGTACCAAACTGTGTAGGGTGATATAACCTATGCATTGGTGGCCGGGACTAAAGAAAGACATTGAAAGACATGTGAAAAGTGTTTGACTTATGTGTAACTACAGTCAAATCATTAGAAACATACGGAAAATGTAACCGTTGTAGGTCCCAAAGAAGAAATGGGACGAAAATATTATAGACTTGGTGGTAAAGTCTTTGCAAGTACCGCATGGGTATGACACCATATGGGTAATTGCAGGTTGATTGATGAAGCCAATGCAAATTTGTACCGACTAAGGAAGAAATTAAGATCGAAAAGTAGCGAAAAGCTACATAGATAAAGTAAATTGTCGACGTGAGTTATCGGCACGGATTGTATCAGACTGAGATAATAGAATTATTCGTTAAATTTGACATAAATTTCAAGAATAATTAGCTCAAAAGTACTAGAAAGTACTGTAAAAGATTTGCAGATTAATAAACAAGGTGACATAATGACGCAAATTTTAGAAGACATGTCCGAAAGTTCCATAGTAGACCCTGGTGGAAAATGGAAGATTGTCTATCTTTGGTAGAACCCGTAGATAATAATAGTTTTCGTACCAGCATTTAGATGGCCTGTATAATGTATAGTATAGAGTATCGTGTTGCACGCAGACTTACTAGACTGAAGTTGGGGAGAAGCCGTTGGCTGGACCCGAGATTTTACTTCAAAAAGAAAAAAAAGATTAGGCAAATTCGAGAAAACTTGGAAATAGACAAAAATCGACAAAAGTAGTATGCGGATTTCCGAATAAAACCGTTGAAATTCCAAATAAGGAAAGATGACACTACTCAAAATATCCTTTGGAAAGACTAAAAATCTGCTTGGGACGAAAAGAAAGTCAAGTCCTTATTTATTGGACTTTTCCATATGTCCCAAAGAGTAAAAATTGGGATGTATCGATCGAAGATTCTTGATGAACTTCAAGATATTTATAAAGTTTTCTATGGGTCTCATGGTTCTGAGAACATAGATTGATAAATTTCAATGAATACCTCATGTTGAAATTGAGGTAGATGAGAAGTTATGGTGCCCGGGATAACCGGAGGAATGTTCGATGAACAGTTATATAACCGCGAAATACGAAGATTTGAATGGTTAAAGTGCTTTGGCAATACCATAGAGGTTTCCATATGATATGGGAAACCGAAAGTGTAACGAGATAGAAATATTCCCAACAGTTTGTATGATTTCGGGGACGAAATCTTTTGAAGGAGGGGAGAATTTGTAACGCCAAGACACTCTTTTTATGTAAATTTAATAAAAGGGTAAATTGGTCATTTTACCTTAGAAGGGTTATTTGGTTTTTTGGACAGAAAAGAATTTGGTTTGAAATAATATTTTGAGTTTTGGACTTAAAATGTTATAAAAACTGAAATTGGTCGTTTTACCACAAAAGGGTATTTTGGTCATTTGACCAAGTGAAGGATCAATAATGTAAAAATATTGTTTGCTTGTGACGAAAGCATAAGAAAAGAAAGTTTATTGTGATAAAACTTGATATTGGTGCCAAAAGTTCAAGAAATAGAACTTAGGGACTAAATTTGTAAAAATTGGAAGTATATATAGAAGAGTTGACTCTCTTCTTTGACTGATCATTGTGCAGCAACGGGAGAAGCATTGAAGGTGCGATTTCTGCGGAAGATCATTGAAGCTTGAAGCAAGAACTTGGATCAATTGTTGGAAGATGGTGATTTCCAAGCAAATAAGGTAAGTAGATTGCCTTTTTAGTCAAGTTCTTGAAGAAGTTTTTAATGAGTTTGATAGAAACTGAAATCTGCAAATTTCAGTTATGATTATGTGGTTTGAATGGTTTAATACTTCCATTAAGTCATGCTAAATGGACTTAATTCAAGAAAATGGAAGTAGATTGCTATTATTGATGAATTTGAAGTTTTGGGGTTTTTGGAACTAAGAACCCTAATTCTTCCCTTGATTGATTGAGAGGGTTTTAATGGTTGAAAACCTTGTCTTAATAGAAGGTTTTAGCCTAGGAACAAACCCCATACGATTAAGGATTGGATTGAGGACTTAATGGGCCAAAACTGCGTGCTACAGTGCACAAATCGCGACTGGCCAGGAGACCTGCACTGGCGCCAGGCGCAGTGCGCCCAGGAGCCAGGCGGGGTGCGCCCAGGCGCAGTGCGCCCTGTCCTAGGCGCAGTGCGCCTCCAAGCAGGGGCCAGGCAGGGGATCAAAAATGCTAACTTTTGTTTGGCTTGTCCGATTTAGCTCAAACTTGAACCGTAGGCTCGTTATGGTCTGAAAAGTTTGGGAAAATTTTTATATTGAGTTTCCGACCCCTTGGGGGCACTGTAGATCGATTCGAATGCCTCGGTGAATAGTAAAATTCACATAAAGATAGTAAATGCAAAGTTTATTATCTAAGCATTGTTTATAATGATATAATATTGGACTCTTACGTATTAGAGTCAATTTAGATGATTATTAACCTATTATCATTTGGTATATAAATGAATATATAGGTATGAGACAAAATGGTTGTGGTGTACGCAAAGGCAAGAAACAACCGGGATTTAAACGCAACTAGTATCCAGGTGAGTAATCTCACTGATATCATATGTGATATATGATGATTGAATTGTTACAGGTTGAAACAGCTTCGAGGGACGAAAACGACAAGTGTAAAAATATATGTAAAAGACAAGACCAGATAAGCCGTGAGTCATTGCGATGACAAGAACGGAGTTGTGAGTCAATACATATCTATATATATATATATATATATATATATATATATATATATATATATATATATATATATATATATATACACTATGATATGACAAGACCAGATAAGCCGTGAGTCTGTTATAGACAAGAACGGAGCTGTGAGTCAATATATCTATCTAAACTTATATAGACAAGACCAGATAAGCCGTGAGTCTTTAATAGACAAGAACGGAGCTGTGAGTCAAACTTATATAGACAAGACCGGATAAGCCGTGAGTCTAGGCAACAGCGGGCTAACCCGTGAGCCCAGGCAACATCGGGCTAAACCGTGAGCCATATTTGATTGTGTATTGTATGATGTTCTGGTGCGGCCTATACGGCTATGATATTGGATGCTATATCCAACCGGTGCGGCCTATACGGCTATGATATTGTTACAGGAACATGGTGCGGCCTTTTGGCTATGATATCGGGTTATTGAACCCAGCTGGTGCGGCCTGCGGGCTATGATTTTTATATTGATAATGTTTTGTTGCAGCTTATATAGCTATGACACAGGGTGTGGCTTACATAGCCATGAAATACGATACGGTCAATTATGACTAAGAAATATGGGACAGAAATGTATGCAAATAACAACTCGTGAGACTATGCGATAGGATATGCAATCCTAAGACATATACGGTTAGCCTGAACGGCTAGGAGTTTGGAACCGATATCCAGACAGAGATATACGGTTAATAGATTTATCATATATAGGAAATTATATATGAATGTATTATTATACGTGTTATTTGCAGATACGATTACTCATTGAGCTTTGTAGCTCATACCGTTTGTTAAATGTCCCTGCAGGTTAGCATGATCCTGATAAGGGAATAGCTAGAGTCCGTGACTCGAGAAGTAGGACTCTTAGATGCTGTCAGTAGCAGCCCGGCTTCAAAGGAGACTACGGTATTTTATACTCTCCTTGATACACTTGTACCCGTGTTTATTAAAATATACCCCTTTGTTTATGGTTTTAAGTACTGAAACCTATGTTTTAAATGAAAAAATTTTCAGGGGTGTTTTGTTTTAAAAGCCGGGTGTTACAAAATTGGGGAAAGGAAATACAATTCTTAACCTGAGTATGGTTAATAAAAGTTTGTAGACACTTAATCTTTCGTCGAGGACAACTTTTGATGCCTAACTTCCTACAGCGTTGCTTCAACTGTGTTGATCCAACGTTGAGTTCCCTTGCAGCTTGCATAAGTGGCTTGTTAAAGTGCTGAGCTATCGCTTCCTTACTTAATGGCTGTCTAGAACCACTTCCACTGCCAATTACTGTGGTTCTTGGATTCAAAGAATCAAATCTGGTTGTACTATTGTCATTCTGGATCATTCGAGCATGATCCTGATTTGTTAAACCAAAGATAAAATTTGGTGCAATAACATTAGAATCTGCCGTCGACAGTAACTGTTGATTTTCAGCTATGAACCCAGGGTTTTGAAATCCCTCCAGATTCCTTTGAATCATCTGAAGGTGATCCTGGTATTGAAAACCTCCCTCAAACTCGGGATTCATTCCAACACTGTCGTTATGAATCACCTGTAGTTGATCATTGTTCTGCATGCCAGCCATGAATCCTTGATTCATGGGGATAATCTCACTGTTCGTTATGTACTCGTCCATAAATGGATCTTTAAAAACAATGTTAGAAGATAAAAACCAAACTGACATAAAAGTACTAAAATTCAACCTAGAAGTAAGTTTTGAGATTGCTCATAAGCAAAGCCCAAAGATGAAGGTCCTGGATCTTCTGAGATAATACTCATCGGAGGAAGAACTTCAGGTTCATTTTGAAGCTGATCCAGCGGTAATATATCTGGAAAATCTATACCTCACATAATTTAAAATAAAATCAAAATGCTAGAGAAATGAATAAGAAATAAAAGGAGTTAAGGATATTATAATTACCAGACTCCAGTAGAGATATCTGATTAAACGATAGGGAGGTACCCTCTTCCCTTAGGAAATTCCGCTCAGCGTCTGACAAGTTTTCCATATGAGATCTATTTTCCATGCCTCGATTGGAAATCTGAGATTATATAAGAATAAACTAGTAGTAAGAAAGAATGAGACTGAAAAGATCTTAGATACAAATGATGATACATACCCGTTTATATAGCATCTTACAGCAGGAACTGAAAGGACAACTCACGTTCTTAATACCGAAATTCAAAATATCTACAATAGATGCAATCTTTTCAGCACCCTAAGTGATATCTTTTCCAAATTGGCGGGTTGACTCCGATGAGGACGGGATAACGAAAAGACATTATATATATATATATATATATATATATATATATATATATATATATATATATATATATATATATATATCTTCTGATAACGAAAATTGTTCAAAGAATAGTAAATTATACGGTAATCTAATCATAAATAATGAATTAGAACCAACTCATCTAGCATCTGTAGAGCTCGTGGTTCACCTGTATATTACATGTTTCCTTCCATCCTACTAGTATCAACTGTAAAATGACATCACATATCATATCTTAAACATGATTAGGCATCTCCATAATACTTAACTCAAATGATTAAGAAATCAATAGCAAATACAAATCACAATTAGAGAATATCATATGCTATCAACCCGAAACTCCGAATTCCGTGATTTTACCAAATCAACCGTTAGAACATCACGATATTTGCAACAAGTACTCAATACAACACATATTAACAACACATAAGATTAATCAAAGCATACTTTCAGATTTGGACATCTAGGGTTTGAAACCCTAATACCCAAAATCACTAACCTTGTGAATTAAGAACTCGAGAATGCATTTCGGGTATTAAATCCGACCTTCCCAAACTTTTTCTATGCAAAACCCCTGATCAAAATGACAAAATTTCACATCTTTTGCTCTGAAAATCGCCTAGGGGATTTTTGGTTCTCTACCCGAATAACTCCAATGAAGCAGGTTAGCGACATTAACCTTTAAAGTTAGCGTCGTTCACTTTTAAAATCCAACCCATACTCCGAAACCGACCCGTGTAAATCTACTGGATACTACTGGATGTTACGGTAACTAGAACACAAACCGTTTTCATAAACACGACCCGTGTAACTCCTACAATGCCAAAACAGTTTCAATACACTACCCGGGAGGACCCGTGTAACTCCTCTTTGATATCTTTAAGGTTTAAACTCCTTCTAAATGAGTTTCTAATCCTCCTATTCACATAACAATCTAGTAACTATTATTTATAGTAAGATTAACTCAAGTTTAGTTACCAAAAATATTATGACATTAAACTCCAAAATCAAAGCGATGGAAAACTGAAAAGCACCAAGCGTGGTTCTGAATTTACCTAGGAACGTGAGGACCAGATGAAACTCAAATACCCACATCTCTTCCCAAACCGATGAGGATCTATTCAAAGTGCTAAATTTCGGGACGAAATTCCTTCTAACGGGTAGATAATGTGACAACTGTCAAATTAGTCAACGAAAGTCAACTTAAGTCAACCAAAGCGTACGTTAAAGTCAATATGTGAAATATAAATTTCATAATCTATACGATATATTATTTACGCTAATTCAAATTAATTATACGAGCAAATCCTGCTGAGCTAGATGTTTTTAATATAAAATAAAAAAAAATTACGTCGTGAATAGTATCCGACGTGAATAGTGAACGGTAAAATTTAAAACTCGTCCAAATATTATAAATTTTATATCAAAACGTAGACAAAAATACGACGGTTCCGAATATATATTTATATTTTTACCAAACATTATATATAAAAAGTTATGATAGAAAAACGTATAATTTAATTTGAAAGCGACGTTTAATTATTATAATATATTTAAAAAAAATTATTCAATATATTTTTTTTTCAACGTCTCCACCTACCGATGGAGACCAAATGCAGATTTGAAACTGTGTATAATTAATATTATTATATAAAGTGGGCACCACTTCATTATTTAATCAATTTTACACATTTTACCCTCAAAGAATTCGTATTTTCATTTCGAACACTACGTATTCAATACGTATTTTTAAGTTTATCAATAATATTATGTTGTTTATAAAATGGAAAATTTACCGTTAATACGGTGTCGTCAATACGAATAATCTGACGTCAAAATTTAATATTATTGATATGAATTTTATGTTTAATATTTTCTTTTTCTTTAAAATGAAATTGTATTTACATTTAAACCCTATATTTTTATTAAACTTACAATTAATACCCTTTCGTTGATTCGTTAAGAACTTTTATTTAAAAAGTTGATATTATTAAACTACGATTTTTGTAGATTACATTTTTATAAACAAAAATCATTTATCTTATATAAAAACTATTAAATCTATTTAAAGAGTATTTTAAGGGTATGTTTTGTCATTAGCAAATCTTAATGACTATAATTGTCAGATATCTGTATCTTGAGGGCCGCTATACAAAAATAAACCTACTATAAATAGAGGCTCAAATCCTCTCATTTTCTCACAACTCATATCTCGACCTCTATATCACTAGATAGTATTGTTAGAAGATTCTTCGATATATATAGAAATATACGAAGAATGAGCGTTAGAAGTAGATATTTCAGTTATAAATATAGAGAGTTTGAGTTAGAAGCAGGAAGAGTCAGACGATCTAACAACAATTGGCGATAAGATTCTAGTCGACATTGAGGTGAGTTCATACCCCTTCTTTTTATCTTTATTCAAGATTTTAAGGGGGAGAATACAAGTTATACTATAAAAATAGCTATTTATACTCATTTGTAACAATAGTAAACAAAATGTGAATTTTGTAAACATCATTATGACAACAATTCAATTATAGTTCAAAAATATAATACTGAATTATCTACTTACGAGAGCGGTGTCTAGGCTAATCATTTGGGCTAGGTTGCTGGATTTCCGAAAGGCTTATACGCTGAAAGGGTCCTGCCTCCCCATTTGATCTTCTACCTGACCGTTCTTTATTTGATAGTCATGAAATATTATATTTGAATTAATAAAGAGTATAACCAACTTATTACACCACTATTACGGAAAATATCTTAAAAGATGTTGTTTATAACCATTTAAATAAGTTATTTCACATATATTCGTAAATATATGCTTTTCACGACAAGAATACTAAAAATAAACTATTATAGGAATAGTTTGTGGTTACAAATGTTACTATAACCGTTAGAACAAGATAATTAATTATATACAAATATATAATTATTATACATTACTATATTATAATGGGAAAAATGATAATGGGCAAATACAAGGGTTTTTCATATACAAACTTTACATAAACAAGTTGATTGATATATACATTTTTGTGAGACGGGTCTTCACAGTGCTTATTTAAGTACATACTATAAGTCCTGAAATTTATAACCAGAGTCTCAGTAAGAGAACGTGATATTTGTCTATAGATCTATACGGGATTGACAACCCCGCACCTGAGCTGCTAGCTATAGCTAGACCGACGGGTCTGAGGTGACAAATGTCATAACAGTCCGACGCCTGAAGAACGTCGAAGCAGGCCTACATGGTCACAGTATAGTTATAGGGCGTCTCGCATGGAAAATCAACTTATTAAATTGTTTACGTGGAAATATACATTTTCAATGGCTTTATACTACAAACTATGCTATACATTTTAGTCCTTGGGTTTTAAGGACTTGGATACATTCATAAGAAAATATTGGATTTTCTTGGATTACAATACTACATTTTACAAGAAAAGAGATTCCTCATACAAGTTTTATGGTATTAAAACTACATTTTAACAAGTTACAAATATAAGTATGGTTTTACTTATACACACTGATTCTATGGGAATTAAAACTATGTTTTATCAAAGATATAAATATAAGTACGGTTTACTTATACATACGACTTTTGTGGAATTAAATCTACGATTCGACTACCGGTAAACACCTATTTACACGGTTTTATACAAGAATAAAACTACGTAATACTATTTTCAAGTATACAAATACCTATACATTTTCGGTCTTTGGGTTTTAAGACTACTACTCATTTATAAGAAAATATTGGATTTTCTGGTTTCAAACACTATCTTTCTACAAGGAAAAAGGATTATGGATTTTCTCATACAAAAATCTTATGAACTCACCAACGTAATGTTGACACTCTTTCAAACTACTTGTATTCTCAGGAAATTGATAGGGTAACTACAACCTTTGACGATGGGTCGCTATGGCGTCATACTATGTATTTTGATATCATATTGTAATTGTATTCAAAACATACAATCTTTTAAACTATTGTAACATTTACAATTATGTATATGATGGATGTGTTTGCTTTGATCACTATTGTACAAACGTTGTTGTGATATTGTTCATGAAGTCATCCACCCTCAGACGTTTCTGCCATCATGGTTTGGGGATGTGACAGATTGGTATCAGAGCATTGTTTATAGTGAACTAAGTATATCAATCCATTTAAGATATACAACTATAAATACAATGGGACTAAAACTCTGTAAAACAATTTGTACAAAGTATACTTTAAAATACAATGATATTTTTATAAAGTATAAGTACAAGTACATACATACTAAAACAGTGTCATAACCAGAACAATACAAGAGTAATAAGATGAGTTGAACACTACGAATAGGCCTAGGTAGTTATGTAATCATACCTAGGACAAATAGAGCCTGATCAACTGTATTTGTCCAAGGTATGACTAACATGTACTTAGAAATAGTCGTAGTGAACAACAAGTCTAAAAACTTAACAAGAACCATCTACAAAGAAAACACTAAAACAAAATATAAAGCTAAAATACTATAGGAGTATTTTATAATACTATATAACCATACATCTAGACACTTTATGTACCTCTTATACCCATATCCTTACGGAGTAGACCTGGAAATTCAATAATACCTGACCAATAACCATTATCGAAGACCTACCATCATTCCTACCAACAGTTCCATTAAACTAATACTGGTAGAAATTCAATCTGAAAGCCGAAGGCGGGCTAAGTCACCAGCCACGTCTTCTGGGCCCTCTTCACTTTTGATATTGAGAAAATCATGTTTAAAACTACTCATAGCAGAAACAGAAGGCAGAGATTGCTGCTATGTATAGGTCCCTGATGAAGCTTCCTCCCTCTTTTGAACCTTTCTTTTCTTGTAAACAGCCTTAAAGGCAGCTTGCCTCAATCTCTTTGTGGTATCAGTTATCTCCGAACTGGAACCCTCGATTATTGCTCTTTTCTCGTTCTCTAGACCAAGTATTACGTCTGCTTTACTAGGATTATTATTCAATTCCTGTTGCATAAATACTTTCAGTCATTGCAACCTCATGGTATTAAAATTGGGGAAAAGAAATACAATTCTTAACTTGAGTATGGTTAATAAGAGTTTGTAGACTCTTAATCTTTTGTCTAGGCCAACTTTTGATGCCTAACTTCCTACAGCGTTGCTTCAACTGTGTTGATCTAACGTTGAGTTCCCTTGCAGCTTGCATAAGTGGCTTGTTAAAGTGCTGAGCTATCGCTTCCTTACTTAATGGCTGTCTAGAACCACTTCCACTGCCAATTACTGTGGTTCTTGGATTCAAATAATCAAATCTGGTTGTACTATTGTCATTCTGAATCATTTGAGCATGATCCTGATTTGTTAAACCAAAGATAAAATTTGGTGCAATAACATTAGAATCTACCGTCGGCAGTAACTGTTGATTTTCAGCTATGAACCCAGGGTTTTGAAATCCCTCCAGATTCCTTTGAATCATCTGAAGGTGATCCTGGTATTGAAAACCTCCCTCAAACTCGGGATTCATTCCAACACTGTCGTTACGAATCACCTATAGTTGATCATTGTTCTGCATGCCAGCCATGAATCCTTGATTCATGGGGATAATCTCACTGTTCGTTATGTACTCGTCCATAAATGGATCTTTAAAAACAATGTTAGAAGATAAAAACCAAACTGACATAAAAGTACTAAAATTCAACCTAGAAGTAAGTTTTGAGATTGCTCATAAGCAAAGCCCAAAGATGAAATACTCATCGGAGGAAGAACTTCAGGTTCATTTTGAAGCTGATCCAGCGGTAATATATCTGGAAAATCTATACCTCACATAATTTAAAATAAAATCAAAACGCTAGAGAAATGAATAAGAAATAAAAGGAGTTAAGGATATTATAATTACCAGACTCCAGTAGAGATATCTGATTAAACGATAGGGAGGTACCCTCTTCCCTTAGGAAATTCCGCTCAGCGTCTGACAAGTTTTCCATATGAGATCTATTTTCCATGCCTCGATTGGAAATCTGAGATTATATAAGAATAAACTAGTAGTAAGAAAGAATGAGACTGAAAAGATCTTAGATACAAATGATGATACATACCCGTTTATATAGCATCTTACAGCAGGAACTGAAAGGACAACTCACGTTCTTAATACCGAAATTCAAAATATCTACAATAGATGCAATCTTTTCAGCACCCTAAGTGATATCTTTTCCAAATTGGCGGGTTGACTCCGATGAGGACGGGATAACGAAAAGACATTTTTTTAAACATATATATATATATATATATATATATATATATATATATATATATATATATATATATATATATCTTCTGATAACGGAAATAGTTCAAAGAATAGTTTATTATATGGTAATCTAATCATAAATAATGAATTAGAACCTACTCATCTAGCATCTGTAGAGCTCGTGGTTCACCTGTATATTACATGTTTCCTTCTATCCTACTAGTATCAACTGTAAAATGACATCACATATCATATCTTAAACATGCTTAGGCATCTCCATAATACTTAACTCAAATGATTAAGAAATCAATAGCAAATACAAATCACAATTAGAGAATATCATATGCTATCAACCTGAAACTTCGAATTCTGTGATTTTACCAAATCAACCGTTAGAACATCACGATATTTGCAACAAGTACTCAATACAACACATATTAACAATCTATTAACAATACATAAGATGAATCAAAGCATACTTTCAGATTTGGACATCTAGGGTTTGAAACCCTAATACCCAAAATCACTAACCTTGTGAATTAAGAACTCGAGAATGCATTTTGGGTATTAAATCCGACCTTCCCAAACTTTTTCTACGCAAAACCCCTGATCAAAATGACAAAATTTCACATCTTTTGCTTTGAAAATCGCCTAGGAGATTTTTGGTTCTCTGCCCGAATTACTCCAATGAAGCAGGTTAGCGACATTAACCTTTAAAGTTAGCGTCGTTCACTTTTAAAATCCAACCCATACTCCGAAACCGACCCGTGTAAATCTACTGGATACTACTGGATGTTACGGTAACTAGAACACAAACCGTTTTCATAAACACGACCCGTGTAACTCCTACAATGCCAAAACAGTTTCAATACACGACCCGGGAGGACCCGTGTAACTCCTCTTGATATCTTTAAGGTTTAAACTCCTTCTAAATGAGTTTCTAATCCTCCTATTCACATAACAATCTAGTAACTATTATTTATACTAAGATTAACTCAAGTTTAGTTACCAAAAATATTATGACATTAAATTCCAAAATTAAAGCGATGAAAAACTGAAAAGCTCCAAGCGTGGACCTGAATTTACCTAGGAACGTGAAGACCAGATGAAACTCAAATACCCACATCTCTTCCCAAACCGATGAGGATCTATTCAAAGTGCTAAATTTCGGGACGAAATTCCTTCTAACGGGTAGATAATGTGACAACTGTCAAATTAGTCAACGAAAGTCAACTTAAGTCAACCAAAGCGTACGTTAAAGTCAATATGTGAAATATAAATTTCATAATCTATACGATATATTATTTACGCTAATTCAAATTAATTATACGAGCAAACCCTACTGAGCTAGATGTTTTTAATATAAAATAAAAAAAAATTACGTCGTGAATGGTATCCGACGTGAATAGTGAACGGTAAAATTTAAAACTTGTCCAAATATTATAAATTTTATATCAAAACGTAGACAAAAATACGACGGTTCCGAATATATATTTATATTTTTACCAAACATTATATATAAAAAGTTATGATAGAAAAACGTATAATTTAACTTGAAAGCGACGTTTAATTATTATAATATATTTAAAAAAATTATTCAATATATGTTTTTTTTTCAACGTCTCCACCTACCGGTGGAGACCAAATGCAGATTTGAAACCGTGTATAATTAATATTATTATATAAAGTGGGCCCCACTTCAGTATTTAATCAATTTTACACATTTTACCCTCAAAGAATTCATATTTTCATTTCGAACACTACGTATTCAATACGTATTTTTAAGTTTATCAATAATATTATGTTGTTTTATAAAATGGAAAATTTACCGTCAAAATGATTTCGTCGATACGAATAATCTGACGTCAAAATTTAATATTATTGATATGAATTTTATGTTTAATATTTTCTTTTTCTTTAAAATGAAATTGTATTTACATTTAAACCCTATATTTTTATTAAACTTACAATTAATACCCTTTCGTTGATTCGTTAAGAACTTTTATTTAAAAAGTTGATATTATTAAACTACGATTTTTGTAGATTACATTTTTATAAACAAAAATCATTTATCTTATATAAAAACTATTAAATCTATTTAAAGAGTATTTCAAGGGTATGTTTTGTCATTAGCAAATCTTAATGACTATAATTGATATCTGTATCTTGAGGGCCGCTATACGAAAATAAACCTACTATAAATAGAGGCTCAAATCCTCTCATTTTCTCACAACTCATATCTCGATCTCTATATCACTAGATAGTATTGTTAGAAGATTCTTCGATATATATAGAAATATACGAAGAATGAGCGTTAGAAGTAGATATTTCAGTTATAAATATAGAGAGTTTGAGTTAGAAGCAGGAAGAGTCAGACGATCTAACAACAATTGGGGATAAGATTCTAGTCGACATTGAGGTGAGTTCATACCCCTTCTTTTTATCTTTATTCAAGTTTTTAAGGGGGAGAATACAAGTTATACTATAAAAATAGCTATTTATACTCATTTGTAACAATAGTAAACAAAATGTGAATTTTGTAAACATCATTATGACAACAATTCAATTATAGTTCAAAAATATAACATTGAATTATCTACTTACGAGAGCGGTGTCTAGGCCGATCATTTGGGCTAGGTTGCTAGATTTCTGAAAGGCTTATACGCTGAAAGGGTCCTGCCTCCCCATTTGATCATCTACCTGGCCGTTCTTTATATGATAGTCATGAAATATTATATTTGAATTAATAAAGAGTATAACCAAGTTATTACACCACTATTACGGAAAATATCTTAAAAGATGTTGTTTATAACCATTTAAATAAGTTATTTCACATATATTCGTAAATATATGCTTTTCACGACAAGAATACTAAAAATAAACTATTATAGGAATAGTTTATGGTTACAAATGTTACTATAACCGTTAGAACAAGATAATTAATTATATACAAATATATAGTTATTATACATTACTATATTATCATGGGAAAAATGATAATGGGCAAATACAAGGGTTTTTCATATACAAACTTTACATAAACAAGTTGATTGATACATACATTTTTGTGAGACGGGTCTTCACAGTGCTTATTTAAGTACATACTATAAGTCCTAAAATTTATAACCAGAGTCTCGGTAAGAGAACGTGATATTTTTGTATAGATCTATATGAGATTGACAACCCCGCACCTGAGCTGCTAGCTACAGCTAGACCGACGGGTCTGAGGTGACAAATGTCATAACAGTCTGACGCCTGAAGAACGTCGAAGCAGGCCTACATGGTCACAGTATGGTTATAGGGAGTCTCGCATGGGAAATCAACTTATTAAATTGTTTACGTGGAAATATACATTTTCAATGGCTTTATACTATAAACTATGCTATACATTTTAGTCATTGGGTTTTAAGGACTTGGATACATTCATAAGAAAATATTGGATTTTCTTGGATTACAATACTACATTTTACAAGAAAAGAGATTCCTCATACAAGTTTTATGGTATTAAAACTACATTTTAACAAGTTACAAATATAAGTATGGTTTTACTTATACACACTGATTCTATGGGAATTAAAACTATGTTTTATCAAAGATATAAATATAAGTACGGTTTACTTATACATACGACTTTTGTGGAATTAAATCTACGATTCGACTACCGGTAAACACCTATTTACACGGTTTTATACAAGAATAAAACTACGTAATACTATTTTCAAGTATACAAATACCTATACATTTTCGGTCTTTGGGTTTTAAGACTACTACTCATTTATAAGAAAATATTGGATTTTCTGGTTTCAAACACTATCTTTCTACAAGGAAAAAGGATTATGGATTTTCTCATACAAAAATCTTATGAACTCACCAACGTAATGTTGACACTCTTTCAAACTACTTGTATTCTCAGGAAATTGATAGGGTAACTACAACCTTTGACGATGGGTCGCTATGGCGTCATACTATATATTTTGATATCATATTGTAATTGTATTCAAAACATACAATCTTTTGAACTATTGTAACATTTACAATTATGTATATGATGGATGTGTTTGCTTTGATCACTATTGTACAAACGTTGTTGTGATACTGTTCATGAAGTCATCCACCCTCAGACGTTTCCGCCATCATGGTTTGGGGGTGTGACAACGAACTGCAACTACACATTTTTATACCGGAGTAAGTCGTGACATTCTCTAATATGGTTAGACATGTTCGTCAAAGCATCGACTAAACATAAAAATAAATGTTGCTTTATTTGAAACCGTCGCTAAAACCGTCCTCCATAGACAACATCATCATGGCCTTAAATGGAGTTTTGGTAAACAGAAACCTACAACTGGTTTATTTTCTATGTTATTCTTTTAATATTTCATCGAAATCCACGATTATGTTGCTAATGAACCTTTTTATAAATTCCAAGTTTAGTCTAATATCATTGTCATGTAAGGGGAAATAGACTATTTAAATTACTCTTTTGCCCCAATATTTATAAAGATTAGAAGGAAGTTGAGTGAACTCGGTCATCGTAACTCGTACTCTTGCGGTATTAAAATTCTCTCTTATGGCCACATATGATATAGTACTAGCAAAATTTTTTGGGGCTACAAAAGGGTGGGACTTGGCCATAGAACTTTTTGTGGGAATTTTTCTGTTCAATTGCTAATTTGTTATAAGAAGTTGTGTATAATGAACTTGAAGATTAACATCCAAATCGGCTAGAGTTAAATTGATCAAAGAAAAAATATTATAATGAAAGGAATAGAGAAAACAAATAAGAAACCAACTAGGGCAAACTAAGAAAAAATACAACTAATTAATTAAGTGAAATAATAAAATATTAAATATATAATATTTTCCCCGACAAAACTATCAAGAACATAAGACCAAGCGGAGCCGAGACCCCTTGGGGTATGGTGTCCGAGTTGGCGTTCCAAGCCCGCACGGGTACACCACCCTAGTTGGGTGGTGGACTGCGGTGAAGCCAAGAGAATGGGTTCTGACCCCGTCCGATGATATAGCTTATCTGTTGCAGTTTGGCTCCTAGAGTTTGTCAATGGCTCCTTTATGTAGCGGTTAAAAAAACAATTTTTTTAATTTTTACCAAACTATATATACTCTTTATTTACACAAATAAAACCACACTTCTATATACTCTTTTACAACCAACTCTCTTACAAACAATTTCAAAAACAATGTATTCTCAAGATTCTCCAAATAATCAAACCCCACCATTGAATCGAAACTGACAAAATATTATCGGTTTCGATAAATACTACACACCCAACATTTACCGTCCACAAATGGACCAACCGATTTACTCACTCAATGTTTTCCGATATCAAATGTCTGGTTACTAGAAAATACAACCGCAAAATTTATACCATAATTTTCAACCATTTCCCGACACACCAACCCAACTGTAACACCCCTTTTTCAAACCGTAGTTTAGTACAGTTTATATTACAAAATATCTTACGGTTCGTGACTATCAAAAAGTCACTTAAATTTTTTTTTTACAAATTTATTCTCAAGGGTATTACAGACTGAATACAGAAACCATAATTTAAACTTCTTACACTGGTCCCAACTTCAACTCCTGCTCCTTTCACCTAAGTACATAGTATTTTAAAAAAATAATACGTGAGACATAAAGTCTCGTGAGTAATATGGGTTTTAGACCCAAAACTTTTATGCTCAAAACTTGAATTATAAACAAGTAAACTACATAAAACTTATTTTCATAACAAATCTCAAAATACTTTCTTCCTTAAAAACTACTTCTTTTCTGAAACTGTTTTCTTCCTTAAAACTGATTTTTTTTCTTTAAAACTGCTTTCTTTCTTTAAAACTGCTTTTATTTCTTAAAACTGATTTCTTTATTTAAAACTGCTTTCTTTCTTTAAAACTGCTTTTTTTCTTAAAACTGATTTCTTTCTTTAAAACTGCTTTCTTTCTTAAAATTTCTTTCTTTCTCATTTACTTGTGACCAACTGAAACTCATAAATTAGCTTAATATAATTCATTTTACTAACTCCCATTCGCGGGACAGAACAGATCTGCCCGCAAGGTTATGTTATCTCTGTCTCCCCTTCGTGACTTGGAAAGGATCCAATCACAAGTTTATGCTAAGCTAGACAACTACTTCGCGACGGGAGGTACCACCCCAGTAGTGTCTTCAGATCTCCCAATTATGTGGGTGATCCTAGTCCGGACAACTGACTTTCATTACTTTCTTAGCTTTAGTTCTTATCTCATTACTTTCTTCATTTCATCTCAAATTGGTCAAATGGGACACAATTTATAATAAACTCAAACTCATAAACTTTTAAACTCATAATCAAAAATACTTTCAAGTCTAACTTCAATATCTTTAGCTCTCATATGGAGCTTCTTTCAAAACTTTACAAACTATACTTCTTTAAAAACTCTTTTAAACACTTAGCTCTTAGAGTTACTTTCAAAACTGTTTCCAAACTTTAGTATTTGCAAATATTTGGAAATCTCATTTTTCTGAAAGTATTATTTTGCTATGTATTAGAGAAATCCTCATAAAACTCACCCTGGTTCTGCTATGGTTCACTAAACTTCACGTACTCCTTTTTCTTTCCCGTGCTCAATGGTATTTGAAGCACCACCTATACAAGTATTGTAACGACCCAAAAATCTCGAATTTATATTCGAGAAAATACATAAGGAAAAGACCAAAAATATTTTGAAAGTCTTAAAATAATTTACTTAGAAATGTGGTAAAATACCAAAAGCTTGGAGAAAGATGATGAAAAAGGGCAAAATGGTCATTTGACATCCAAATGACTTTTAAGTAAGGAAAATATGATTTTTGGAGCTAATATGTAATGAAATAAAAAAATTTTGACACCAAATAATGGTGATAAGTATTTGAAAGTTAATTCTAGTAAAAAGGGTAATTTAGTCAATTTGCCATAAAAGGGTAATTCGGTCAATTTGCCATAAAAGGGTAATTTGGACACTAGACCATGTGAAGGACCAAATATGTAAAAATATTGTTTACTTATGGCAAAAAAAATAAGAAAAGAAGGTTTTATGTGATAAAAATTGATTATAGTGGTCAAAGTCCAAGGAATGAAAGTTCAGGGACTAAAATTAAAAATATGGAAAATATTAAAAATGAGAAAATATCTCATAAATCCTCATAAATTCAGAGGAGAGTTCTAGAGGTTACGGGAGAGAGCTTAAAGATCTGATTTCTGCAAACTTACAAGATCGAAGCAAGAATTGAAGTTTCAAAGGTTAGTAATCAAGGTTCTAACTTCAATTCTTGAGTTGGTTCTTCACGGGATGAACTGAAATCTCATTTTCAGTCATGATTCCAAGTGATTAACATGGTTCTTATGTTCTGCACATGATGGTGTGTTAAGAACATACCAATTAATCCAAGAGTTTTGTTGATTTCGTGGATTTGGGGATTCTTGGTTCAAGAACCCTAATTTTTACATTTTGGGATTTGGAATGATTTCATGGATTAAAACTTGTTATAAACTGAAGGTTTTAGTCATGGAATGATTCCATAAGTATTAAGTCAAGTATCAAGTACTTAACAAGCCAAATCAAAAAGTTATAGTGTAAAAATCGGACTGCTACAGTGCAAAACCGAAGCAAGAACAAGTTGCCCAGAAAGAGCACGGGTCGTGCTCATTTAGCACGAGTCGTGCTCCCCCTGCACTTCAAAGTAGGTTGCCATTTAATGCATGCATGAGTCGTGCTCCCTCAAGGCTTAATTTTGCACGAGTCGTGTGTTTATTCAGGGACTTTTAAAGTTTGAATTTGATGCTAGACATGTCCAAATGACTTCAAACTTTAAGTACAAGTCCATGATGGTATGAAAAGTCCTGGAAAAATATAAAATTTAGAATACGACCCTCCGACGACACTGTAGAACAATACGTGTACACCGGAGATGTATAAAATGAATATAAAGTTGTTTTTAAGGATTCTATCTAGCTATGATCTATATTGGTATCATAAGGACTCTAATGAGTTGTAGAATCAGTTATAATGAATGTTAATGTATAACATGTAATTATAGGTTCATGAAAAATGATCATTGGATCAAAAGAGTATAAATACAAGGAACGTGTAGTCAATCCACTAGCAACACATGAGGTGAGTACATGCAGTATTTTTACGCATTCTGGGGTACATGGCAAGTAAGTATTTTCAAGATTTCTTATAAAATTTCTATATGTGAAATTATATGCAAGAGTATTATTTCTAACTTGTTTGTGAAAGTATAATACTATATTTGAAAGTATGTTTTGGTCTATGAGACAATTATGTGAAAATATGTTTTGGTCTATGAACCAATTATGTGAAAGTATGTTTTGGTCTATGAACCAATTATGTGAAAGTATATTTAGAATACAAGTTATATATGTTTGGAAGTATGGATAGGCATATAGCCACAATATGTTTAAGAAGTATGTCTTGGTTACAAATTGTATATGTTTTCAAGTATGAAAGGGTATATAGCCATAAGATGTTGGAAAGTATGTTTTGGCATAAAGCTTAGCATGTTAGAAAAATATGTTTTAAACATATGAAAATTATGTGATGAAAGCTATATTTGGCATCTAGCCATAAAGACATAAAATGTTGTAGTTTGGCACCTAGCCACAAGTTATATGTTTATGAGAAATGTTCAAGCAAGCAGCAAGTTTTTGTATGACTGGTAATTGTAGCAAGCAGCGTTAGTAAGGGAACTATGTTCCAACCTACCTGGGTTAGGTAAGGGATCTACTGGGGAAAATCTCCATCGCGAAGTAGATTGTCTCAGCAATTCTATGGTGAGGAATGATCCGTTCTTTCTAGCCATAGAAACTTGGGGTATCACTTATAGTGATTAAAGCCCTAAGTATAAAAATCCAGCAAGCTTATAAAACCAATCAAAGAAAGTAAGAAAGATGTTATTTTTGTAAAGTAAATCATAAAATGATTTTTGAGAAGTAAAGAGTTATATTATACTGTCAATATAAAGTTTTGAAAGAAGATATTTTTGCAAAGCATGATATGTAATGATTTTTGAAAAAGTAAAGAGCTATGGCATGATATTATTATAAAACTTGAAAGATGTTTTATGATATAAGTTTTTATATAAAGGTTGGAAAAGAAGTTAAAGGTTTGAGTCTAAAACTCATGTAACTCACGAGACAATTTTTGTCTTACGTATTCTATGTTTTGCCATGTATTCCAGGTTAAAATAAGTTGCTATAAAAGGGATGAAGTTTAGCTGGAGTGGAGCTTGAGTTAGCTCCTAACTTGGACACAAGGTTTAATCCTCTTCTTGCTTACTATGGTTAGATTTGGTATGGATTTGTAACACCCACAGTTTAAAAAAAATGTAAATTATCGGTTTTTGATAAACCGTATTTTTTGTATTCATGTATTTATACGAAAAACCATGGTATTTGAAGTCAGTAGAAATGGGGTGACACAAGTATCATATATATTTACTCAATTAATACATACTACATCTGACTCTATAACTTAAGAGTCTCATATGACACAACTACAGGTCATAACAAATGTATAACCTTTAATACTCATTTTATAATTTTTCTCCGAAATACGCGTATTTTGCTACAGTGCCCCCGAGGAGTCGTATTCCGAATTTAAAAATTTTCTACGTAGTTTCACACCATTTTAAGCCTATGGTATGAATTTCAGGTCAAACGGACATGTCTAGCAACGAGTTAAAATCTCAAAATTGGATAGAAACTTCTCAGTCTTTCTGCCGGCAGGTCGCGTCGCGACCACCCTTATGGTCGGGTCGCGATCCAAAGTAAATTGCTATGTTTGGCCATTTTTCAAACTACAGTTCCACTTTTCACCCCATTAAGCTCTTAATACTTGACTTAATTAGTTTAGGGTCATTTCCAGGCCCTAAATACCAACTTATACTTGATTTTATATTACAAAATCATCAAATCTTCTTTGAAATCTTAAAATTCTTTCGAAATTCTCATTTTTCACCAAAAATCATTTTATTGGATTTTCAAAGCTTGAAACTGATTTCTTGCATCTTTTGCAACATTTTTGACTTAACAAAACCATTAGAACCTTGTGAAATCAATTTCAACTCATTAACCCATTTCTAGGGTTCTTGAGCTAAAAACCCATTTCATCATTTTTGCATCAAATCTTCAATTCCATGGAATTACTTGTTAATACAAGTTTCTTTCATCATTTCTAACCTATTAGACTCATCAAAACTACTTGTTTATCCCAACCCGTGAATTAGGGTTCTTGAGCCAAAATCATCATTTCTTGATTTTCAACATGTTCAAAGGTTATAACATGCTTACTTGATGATTTTGGGCAAGATAGGTTAGATGATTACATTAGAATCATGATTTCTGGAAAATTCAGAAATCAAGACATAATCCCCGTTCAAGATTTTGAGTTTAAAGCTTAGAATTCTTACTTCTCAAGGCTTGGAATAACTAATTCCAAGTGTTTTGCTTCAATTCCTTTGCAAGATGATCAAATCCTTCGTTCTTCCCGTGCTCTATCTCTGGAGAATTCTAGAGGCTGCTTCCAAGTTCCAGTAAATGAGAGATATAATATCTTCTCATATATATATATATATATATATATATATATATATATATATATATATATATATATATATTTATATATACATATATATATATATATATATATATATATATATATATATATATATATATATATATATATATAATTTTATGAAATATTTTCATTTTAGTCCTTAACTTCCATCTTTTGTTCAAAAATGGTCCTATGACCCAAAATCTTGCAACTCAAGTTCTATTAGTTACCAATTTAGCTCCTTAATACAATTTCTTGACATAATGTTCATTTTCATGACAAATGACCGTTTTACCCTTTTTCGACCAAATTTCACTATTCAAGCGGTAGCACTCCAAATTTATATAATCTTTTATTTCTTATAATATTATTCCACAAATAACATATGATTTTACTTAATGGTCTTATAATGTGTCAAAAGACCATTTTACCCTTTTACAACTTTTGCGGGTTCTTACAGTCACCACTCCTTAAACGGATTTCGTCCTCGGAATCTTTTCGTAATCTGTAAAATCTGGATATCTTCTCTTCATTTCTTCTAACGTCTCCCAAGTTAGGTTCGACCCTAATGGGTGCTTCCGCTTGACTAACACAATGTCAATCTCCTTGTTCCTTAGCTTCTTAGTCTACATTTCTAGAATCGCTTCGGGTTCTTCAACCAGTTTGCTAGGAGTCTCCACTCTCAAGTCTGTATATAGTATAACTAATTCTTCTTTTCCAAAGTATTTCTTCAGGTAGCATACATGAAAGGTATCATGTATTCCACTGAGTTCTGGTGGTAATTCCAGCTTGAATGCCTGCAATCCTACTCTCTTCAGGATTCTAAAAGGTCCAATGTATATTGGACTCAACTTTCCTCTCTTGCCAAATCTGACTATGCCCTTCCACGGTGATACTTTTATCATCACTAAATCACTTCTTACAAATCCTATAGTCTTTTCATCAGGTTCGAGTAACTCTTCTGTCGGTCTTGCACTGCTTTCATGTTGGCTTGAATCACTCCAATCTTCTCATTGGTTACTTTAACAATCTCGGGTCCTGTAAGCTTAGTCTCACCCGCTTCTAACCAGCATAAAGGAGTTCTACATTTTCTACCATACAATGCCTCAAAGGGTGGCATTTTAATGCTAGAATGGTAGCTGTTGTTATATGCAAACTCCACTAAAGGTAGGTGTTCATCCCAACTGCCTCCAAAATCCATCATGCATGATCGTAGCATGTCTTCTACTGTCTGAATTGTGCGCTCACTCTGACCATCCATTTGTGGATGATACGTTGTACTTAGCTGAATTCTCGTCCCCATTTTCTATTGTAAGGCTCTCTAAAAGTTAGAGGTAAATCTGGGGTCTCTGTCTGACACGATGGACAACGGTGCACCATATCGTCTTAACACTTCATCTATGTACAACTGGGCTAACTTCTCCAATGGAGTAGTTTCTTTTATAGCTAGAAATAGTCCACTCTTGGTCAATCGGTCCACTATAACCCATATACTATCATACCCCCTTCTCGTTCTTGGTAACCCACAATGAAATCCATGGTTACATCTTCCCATTTCCCTGCTGGAACGTGTAAGGACTGGGCATCTCCATGCGGGACTTGATGTTCCGCCTTGACTTGTGCACAACTGATACACTTGGAGATATATTTAGCTATTCTCTTCTTCATTCTAGGCTACCAGTACTGTCTTTTAGATCTTTATAAGTCTTGGTACTCCCTGGATATATGGAATACTTTGACTTATGCGACTCTTCTAAAATCAGCTTTCTCAAACCCCCTGCTTTCGGTACCCAAATACGGTTTCTAAAAGTCTTTAACCCTTGACTGTTTATTTCAAATTGCATGTCTTTTCATAGTTTCTCATCTTTCAAATCTCGGTTTTCCTCAACTTTTTGTTGGGCTACTTTAATCTGTTCTATCATACTGAACACTAATTCTATACGCATCGATGACGTGCACGCAGAGGTCGTCATGCGGTCAAAAATAAGAAAAACCTAACATTCACTAGTATAGTGGAGTCAGGGTCGATCCACAGGAGCTACGTGGTCAGCCTAGATGAGAGATTACCAACTAATAGTGTCACAGCTATAGTCGGAGGAATTAATTTCTATCTGTCTAACTCAAAGCAATATTCAAACACCCAAGCCAAGCTTAGCTATGTCCAAATAACCTAGTTACTTTCTGAACTCAGAAGTGCATCTCTGAATCAGGAGCAATTGAAGGCATCCAAACTAGCAAACCGAGCATAACATAAACTAGCTAATAACTAACAGTTCTAAGAGACAGTTAATAGCCAAAGTTTAATGCCTAACCTAACCAAGTTAGCCACTGTTTTCAGCAAGGAAAAACAGTCCCAACCAAGTCACAAACAAGTTCAATCACAATCAACAACCAAATAACAAACTAACATTCAAAACACCGAAAAACCAATATCAACATTAACCTAATGATTGCATTTATCAAAACAAATATCCAAACATCAAAATCAGTAGCTAAGCGCTACTAAAACAGAACCCTAAGCCTGAGATCGATGGTTGTCACACCCAAAGATTCAACTCAAGATTACAGGTGTTTAACTAAAGTGAAATAAAATCTAAAAACATGAAAATACCAAATATGAGCTTGCTGAAATGAATCCTCGAGTCAAAGAGCTTCTAGGTCGATGTTTACACCAAGTCTTTGCTCCCGTTTTCGGCCGGAAATGCCTCTATTTATAGTTGCAAATTTCCCGTGACCGCGCCGCGCAAATGTGAAATCCGCGGCGCGCGTACTTATCCGTTCCCCGTTTCTTCGGCATTTAAATATGTTCCACCGCCTTACATCCGCGTCGCGCAAATCCAAAACCCGCGGCGCGCGTGCGTCTTCTCTTGATTTTTCATTCTTTCCATACTTTTTCCTTTTTGTACACTTTTAGTCCCTGTTTCTGTTCTTTTTCTCCAGACAAGTCCTGACACGAAAAGTGAGAATACCCATGCATATATGATGTAATTTTACCAAGAACAGAGCTCAACAACGCCTAAAATACTTGATATCACTAGGCGTTGTCAAACACCCCACACTTGTGCCTTGCTTGTCCCCAAGCAAGAGAGTTTTTAACAAATTGTAATAGAGACTCGAACAGTTTTTGAATGTGTTTAGTTTCAAAGCTTATTGCTCTTCGAGTTAGAATGGAATAGTTTGTGAAAACATAATTGAGTTGTTCTTTGGAATTCATGGCTTTCTAGAGAACCCTTGACTACAAACTTTCTGTCCACAATGGAGTGTACTTACTCGTTCAGATTCTAAAGGCCATTAAGGAATCGTCCATGACTTTCGATGTTGTCCGTGTAGCGAGCTTTCAGAAATACCATCCCAGACCAGACGATCTTAGGTGGTAAGGTGCATAAGGCCCACCCATTTTAGACCTACCGGCTCGAACAACAAAGGCCACAGATTGACATTTCCTTCCTAAATTCCAATTCTAAAACGGCTCAATCTTCTAAACTCGTAAAACTCAACCTATTTGACTAACTAATAGCATGATCACTACTAAACAGTATTTCTTGAAAAATACTGATGCTATCACAGTCACAAACCCTTCATTTCAAAATTGCAATTCATTAAAAAATTTTGAAAAATATTGCTAAAAATTGAAAAATTGATCAGTTCTGCAAAAATTTTCAAAAATATCTCTTTCGACCGTCCACACCCCACACTTAAAACCGTACAACGTCCCCGTTGTACAAAATTAGTTTCAAAACAAGGGAGAAAGAGTTACCCCTTTTTGGACGATGGACTGCTTGGTGCTCAATATCACAGGTATAATGCATACAAAAAGATCCTCGATTCATCTGCTGGAGTTGTAGCGCTACAGTAGGACACACCGGTGGTCAAGACAAGTGAAGGGGGCACGGTGACCCCACACTTGCCTGAGACAACTCCCTCTCAATTTGATATATCATGCATCACTTAACAAACAAATTAAAACACACATGACAGAAAAAAAATAATATACAGATAGATGTGTCATAAGTTTATACATATATCCTAAAAAATAAAAAGAAAGAAAGAAAAATAAAAAGAAAATAAAAAAAATACATATCAATCACTACCCGGTGGCCTGGAGGATCCAGCCTCATGATCGTGGGCCCTGGCTGGGAATGGTCGGGGGTGCTGACCCTGCGCAGATGCAGTCTGAATAAGTACCTCCCCAATCCACTCGAGCTGGTCCGAGACTCTCGTGAGCTGGCCCTCAATCTGCGTGACTCTGGCCTCCAGCCGGCTGAGGGCTGATGAGTCATCCGGCTGTGGCTGCGGCGCTGGTGCTGGTGGCTCTGGCCTCCGGCGTCTCCTGCCGGGCTGGGCGTATGCAGGCTGAGGTGCCTGAGGAGGCTCGATCGGAGCCCGAATGTACTGCCCTGGTCGCTGCTGCTCAATGAGCAACATCCTCTCCAAAGTGCGTGCTGGCGTGCGCGATGGAGGCAGAGCTGTCAGAGAGGCAGCTACTGGGGCAGTGAGAATGCCATAGGAGCGGGCCAGGCGGGTAATGAAGTACCCCCTGGCTAGAGGGCTGCTGGAGGAGGCGCCGGTCGCGTGGGTAGAAAAGGCAATCGTGAGGGCAAAGGGAAGATGAAGGAATCGGGACGGGTCGAGGAGAACCCATAAGAATGTCATATCATCACCCGACACCTTCTCGCCCCCCTCCCGATGCATGATGGAGGTGGAGACGATACGGTGCATGAGGCGGTGAAGAGGATCACGCAAGTGGCTCTCCCTCGAGGCCCCCGCCTCATACCTGACGTTGGACAGCGGCGCCCAAACCTCCATATTGGGGGGGCGCTCCGGCTCCCCCTGAATGCATGACCCGAAGAACCGGGTGAAGAAACGGTGCTGGAGGTCCGCTGGCGTGTAGATGCCTGTGCGCCTCCCGAACTCCCGGAGGTTGCACTCCCGGTGCACACCCCCCAAGCGAAAACGTACCATCCTGGAGCGCGGATCTCCCGCCCTGGGAGCGAAATGGACAGTGGAGATAAACTCCAGTAGCAGCTCCGTGTAGACCACGTCCTCGTCCGTGGCCATGATCCTGTCCCAGCCACGGCATGTGAATGATGCCTCCTCGTGGGTCCAGGTGCGATGTAAGAATGGCTCAATCGCCTCCCAGAGCCCAGCATCCCTCAGGATGTCCCGATCTATAACAGTTGCCTCAAGGACCCGGCGGTGAATCAAGGCGTCCCTCCGCGAGGTATACTCCACCGAAGTGTCAAGCTCTGCGGGAAACTGAAGGAAGGCATGGTTCAATCTGAACATCATCTGCAAAAGAAAATATAGATACAAAACCAGAATTTTTGCAAAATCAGTCCTTTTCCTTCCCCACCGTACCGCGGCGCGGCCCAAGAGCAAGGGCGCGGCGCGGCGTACGCCTGTTTGAAAACCCGGGATCAAATCCCCATTTTAACCTGCTAAATCTCAATTTAATGATACCACAAGGTAGCCTAGGTTCCGATTAGCTCATCTAGGGTGTCCATTTGGCAAAACAAACACCCTATGGGTTAGCATTAGTGATTCTAAGTTTTTGAACTTTTTTGGACTAAACCCTAAAATTAACTACCTAATAACTAGTTTAAACAGCTAATAGATAGTTAAAAGAGTGTACCTTGGTAGTAGCAACACAATAAGCAAGAAAAAATGCGAGAAATTTTTGATCACCAGAGCTCCGAGTCGTGTGATTTGAGTTGTGAGCCGCGGCTCACCGGATAAAGGCGAAAACCGTCTAATCGTTTCCCGCGGCGCGCATTTCCCTGTTCCGCGGCGCGCGTGTCGCCAATTCAACCCCTGCGCATCGGGTTGAGTTCCGACCCCGCGTCGCGCAATAGAAAAATCCGCGGCGCGGTCTTGAAAATTTCAAAAACCTTGTCACACGACCCCACACTTGCTTCAAACCACTAATACCTGCAACGATTGACGTATTTTCTAAATTAATCCTAAGAACTATAAAACCTACTTATGACATGATGGGTTGCCTCCCAACAAGCGCTAAGTTTAACGTCTTCAGCCAGACGTACTGCTCCTTCTACAGCTACGGTGGATCGTACGCCTTCTTCCTTCGCTGATTTTGCCTTTCCACCGTCCCTTTGCTGACCCACTGCTCCTCAAACTTTCCTGGGTCGAATGGCTTGTCAGTTCTCCTGCTGCTGCACAGTTGCCGTCTCCCAATGATTTCCTGCGAGTGCTTGGAAGTAGCTTTGAACCTCCAAGCTCGGTCCTTTCTTCTGGACCTCTTCAAAGTCAAGGGCTTGACATGAAGCGCGCCTAGTGCTGCTCCCAGTAGTTGTTTTGTAGATTTCATTTTGCCAGTGTACCACGTGCCATCTTCAGTTTGCAATTTTGGCTTGCAATGCCAGTAAAGATTTTCCAATCGACTAGGATTGAAAGGCAACATATCAGTATGCTTCCATATGTCCTCATCGATAGTATTGATTACATCTAATTTTCCATTCATGAATGGATCATGAGTGGTGATAAAATCATGTTTATTATTTTCAAATATTAATTCGTCAGCATCAACTTCTTGATCATCGTCCAACAGGTGGATCGGAACCAAGAGTGAGTGACTTATTTGATCTGATGGTGGTACAAAGTCACCCATCATCGGATCCTTACTTTCAAAATTTTCAAAAATTACAGGGTCGGGGGTAATATTGTCATCTACACCCCCTTTCCCAAAAACATCAACAACTTCAAAAATTTCAGGAATTGTTGGGTTGGAATCTGTACTGTCACTTACAGTCCCCTCCACAACATCCTCATCATCCAAATTTTCTGGTGATTGTATGGATTCACCCATCACCAGATCAACATTATCAATACTTTCAAAAACATCAAAAACTTCACAGGTTGCTGAGTCAGAAGTAACATTGTCACCTACAACCTCTTCCTCAACAACCGTTTCGACCATCTCAATGGTCTCTTGATTTTCCCACGGTGTATGCCCTTCCATCACATATTCAGGTGATGCAAGCTCACACACATTATCATTGGTATAAAAATCACTTGCCTCCGGTTCTGGCGAAGGCGGTGAACATTTCCAACTTTCCTCTAACCTATCTAAAGAAGCTTGCACTTTTTCAAGAGCTTCAGCCTGATCCTTCTGCTCATGGTAGTTGTTATACATGAATACCCAAAGTTGGGCCCAAGTTACAGAATTCTCAGGCTGAGATGACTCCTCAGTCCGCCATCCATTGTCATCGAATGATCCATTATAACAATCATCCTCGTAATAGGTGTCGGCCGGATTTTCATAATATTAATAATACTGATCCGAGTACATGTAATCACCCATTATAAGGATGTACACATACCAAAAATCAGCGAACTAAAATTAAACATCATCAGAAACTAAATCCTACAGCTCCCCGGCAACGGCGCCAAAATTTGACGTGCACGCAGAGGTCGTCATGCGGTCAAAAATAAGAAAAACCTAACATTCACTAGTATAGTGGAGTCAGGGTCGATCCACAGGAGCTACGTGGTCAGCCTAGATGAGAGATTACCAACTAATAGTGTCACAGCTATAGTCGGAGGAATTAATTTCTATCTGTCTAACTCAAAGCAATATTCAAACACCCAAGCCAAGCTTAGCTATGTCCAAATAACCTAGTTACTTTCTGAACTCAGAAGTGCATCTCTGAATCAGGAGCAATTGAAGGCATCCAAACTAGCAAACCGAGCATAACATAAACTAGCTAATAACTAACAGTTCTAAGAGACAGTTAATAGCCAAAGTTTAATGCCTAACCTAACCAAGTTAGCCACTGTTTTCAGCAAGGAAAAACAGTCACAAACAAGTTCAATCACAATCAACAACCAAATAACAAACTAACATTCAAAACACCGAAAAACCAATATCAACATTAACCTAATGATTGCATTTATCAAAACAAATATCCAAACATCAAAATCAGTAGCTAAGCGCTACTAAAACAGAACCCTAAGCCTGAGATCGATGGTTGTCACACCCAAAGATTCAACTCAAGATTACAAGTGTTTAACTAAAGTGAAATAAAATCTAAAAACATGAAAATACCAAATATGAGCTTGCTGAAATGAATCCTCGAGTCAAAGAGCTTCTAGGTCGATGTTTACACCAAGTCTTTGCTCCCGTTTTCGGCCGGAAATGCCTCTATTTATAGTTGCAAATTTCCCGTGACCGCGCCGCGCAAATGTGAAATCCGCGGCGCGCGTACTTATCCGTTCCCCGTTTCTTCGGCATTTAAATATGTTCCACCGCCTTACATCCGCGTCGCGCAAATCCAAAACCCGCGGCGCGCGTGCGTCTTCTCTTGATTTTTCATTCTTTCCATACTTTTTCCTTTTTGTACACTTTTAGTCCCTGTTTCTGTTCTTTTTCTCCAGACAAGTCCTGACACGAAAAGTGAGAATACCCATGCATATATGATGTAATTTTACCAAGAACAGAGCTCAACAACGCCTAAAATACTTGATATCACTAGGCGTTGTCAATCGATCTTGCCTTGATTCTTTTCTCTGGAACTTTTCTACTCAATGCATCTACTACTACATTTACTTTACCTGGATGGTATACAATCTCGCAATCCTAATCGCTGATCAACTCTAGCTATCTTCTCTGTCTCATGTTCAACTCTTTTTTGAGTGAACACATACTGCAAACTCTTGTGATCAGTGAATAGCTTGCACTTTGTACCATACAGGTAATGCCTCCAAATTTTCAAGGCAAATACAATCGCTGCAAGCTCTAAATCATGGGTAGGATACTTTGTTTCTAGGGCTTTCAACTATCTGGAAGCATATGCTATAACCTTCCCTCTCTGCATCAACACACAGCCAAGCCTTCTATGTGAGGCATCGCTGTATACTTCAAAAACTTCTGTCCCACCTGGTAACGTAAGGACAGGCGCATTACATAACTTCTCTTTTAATGTAACAAAAGCTTTTTCTTGTTCTTCTTACTTAAGTAAATTTCATATTTTTAATTTACTTTCTCTCTTTTCTTATAGAAGCTTTGCCACTTCATACTTCATTATAGAAAGTTGACTTTCCAAAAGTCAATCTACATTTTTAATTACTTCTTTCTTGTCATTAGTCTTAAACCTCATATACTATTCTTTTTCTTTTTCTAGTAAACGATAAACATCCAATTTACCTTTATACATTTATTTAGAAGTTTTACAACTTCTTATGTTTACATATACTAGAAGAATTGACTCTTCAAAAGTCAATCATTGTTCTTGCTTCATTTATCTTATCATTCATCTTTAATTCTCAAAGAATTTTCTATCTTTATTATTTTTTTTAGGAACAAAACCTTTTATATCAAAGGTGTTGCTATTATTACTGCTAAAACTCTTCTTTGCCTCTACTACTAGTTTTCATACATTCACATAAGGTTATTACCTTTATCGTTTTGTTACTTACATGTATTACTTTTATAAATACATGTCTCATATCACTCTTTACTTATATTATTTTCACACTTCGACATATTAACGATTTAGATACTTCTTTCATCCTTCTTTATTATTTATGAGATTTCAATCTCATTTACTCATTACACTTACTAATATAATCATGTATTTTTTTTTCATTTCTCAGCTTTCTTACAGTACTCTTATGAGTACACTTCTTATCTTCTTAGGTACCCCATGTACTATTTTCATACTATTTCTTATGTTTTAGTACTTTCTTGTAGTTCCTGTTTCTCACACTAATGCTTAATTTAGCACTTTATCTCTTACTTACTCTTTACTTGCTATGGCTAATGCCAAGAATAACTTTTACTGTTCTTTTTTTATCCTAACTGTATTTTAATAATATTTCAATAAAGATTGGCATTTCTGACTCAACAATTACTTGTTTTATCTCATTATTCTCATTAAACTTACACTACTTTCAAATTCATATAGATTACCCCCATTTTTTTAGACATTCAATCTCTATGTCCCATACATTTTACTTATAAAATTTCTAGGTTTAATACCCAAAATTTCTTTTATTATACTTTTTACCATCTCTCTATGTGTCATAAGGCTATATGCCCAACACATTGCATCGTTTTTTCCATTTATGCTTCATTTCTTTACTCTCTTTACTTTTACATATCTTAAAGCGATATACACTATACTCTTTCTTATGTTCCATGGTTACTAGCCATGTACTGACTATTTTCTCAAATTTTTGGCTACTTTTACCTATCACTTCCGCTTAGAAGTAGTAACTTCCTGTCTCTTTATTTTAGTCCTTATTTCATATTTGACTCTTTGTCTAATACTTATTTGGATATTCGCTTTTATTCTTTATCTCACATTATTTATGACTCTCAGTCATTTTTCTCACATTCTTTCGATTATCCTTTTTATCATTCACAGTTCTTCTTATTTGTAGTTTATATGGTCACTAAATCTGATTTCAAATGACCATTTCTTTGATAATTGTCTTTATATTTTTCTCACTACTATCATTGTCTGTCTTATCTTTAACTTTTCGCCTAACACTTGATTAGGCATTCAATCTCCATTTCTCAACTCATTCTCTTGCATTATAACAATGTAACTTGCTCATAGTCTTTAACGATATTCATTTTTTATTACTTTCTCATTCAGATAACTTACTTTGTTATGTTACTCATTATAGTACACTTCAAACTTAGTTATTTGCTCCAACTATTAGATGTCTTTACTTGTCATATTACTTTCGAGTTTGGAAGTCACGACTTCCCATTTCTTACACTTTAATTTCTGCCCTTGATTCCTTATCTAATACTTGATTAAGTATTTTGCTTTCATTTTTATATTAACATATTTAATCACAACTTTTATATACATATTTTAATCTCTTGGTTGTCCATGAACAACACATCATACTACTTCTCAATATTTACTCTTTATCCTTTTTTTTATACCTCTATTGGGTTTGTCTATAATTACAAACTCAGCTCATTTTTTTTTTACTCTTCCTGCTTAAATGTTTTCATTCTTCTTTCTTATATGAATTTTCATTCATATATCTGTATTCACATTCTTTTCCACTCTTTCTTTCTTTGGTCGCTGCAGTGACATTACTCTTATTTTATTCCATAATCATAATTCGTTTCCGTTAGACAACTGAAATTTTCAGTTATACTCTTTCTTTTATATTTGTACTATATACTTCATTACTCACACAAAAATTTTCAATACATTTACACCTTCTGGCCATGTCTCTTTTACTGGTTCCTTCCATACTTTATTCTGCTTTATTGCATATACTTTATAATAATTCATATAAGGTATGGGGTTTTCCCCACTATATACTTCATATTTGTTACTTCATCTTTAACACTTTTGCTTTATACTTTAACATTTCCAGTCTTACTTGATTTTCTTACATAGGCATACCGAACCTATACCCCTCAAACCTTCTACACTTATCGCTTACAGCTTCACATGATTCCTGTGTGGTTCCACCAAACTAAAATATATATCATGTGATTATGATAGTACGAGCCCATATTATTATAACCACATATACACATTTGCTTCCAGTTTTACCACTAGGACCCATGTTCCACTGTTATGGATTTACTCCCATTTCTACTTACTTTCAACATCATACCCAAGTATGTACTCTACTTAACTCCCACATAGTTTAAGTCTAGGTTCAAGTACTGACACCTAGTTCGCTTAAACTATGGCTCTGATACCAAAACTGTAACACCCCTTTCTCAAACCGTAGTTTAGTACAGTTTATATTACAAAATATCTTACGATTCGTGACTATCAAAAAGTCACTTAAATTTTTTTTACAAATTTATTCTCAAGGGTATTATAGACTGAATACATAAACCATAATTTAAACTTATCTGTATCTTACACTGGTCCCAACTTCAACTCCTGCTCCTTTCACCTAAGTACATAGCATTTTAAAAAAATAATACGTGAGACATAAAGTCTCGTGAGTAATATGGGTTTTAGACCCAAAACTTTTCTGCTCAAAACTTGAATTATAAACAAGTAAACTACTTAAAACTTATTTTCATAACAAATCTCAAAATACTTTCTTCCTTAAAAACTGCTTCTTTTCTCAAACTGTTTTCTTCCTTAAAACTGATTTCTTTCTTTAAAACTGCTTTCTTTCTTTAAAACTGCTTTCTTTCTTAAAACTGATTTCTTTCTTTAAAACTGCTTTCTTTCTTTAAAACTGCTTTCTTTCTTAAAATTGATTTCTTTCTTTAAAACTGCTTTCTTTCTTAAAACTGCTTTCTTTCTCATTTACTTGTGACCAACTGAAACTCATGAATTAGTTTAATATAATTCATTTTACTAACTCCCCTTCGCGGGACAGAACAGATCTGCCCGCAAGGTTATGCTATCTCTGTCTCTCCTTCGTGACTTGGAACGGATCCAATCACAAGGTTATGCTAAGCTAGACAACTACTTCGCGACGGGAGGTACCACCCCAGTAGTGTCTTCAGATCTCCCGATTATGTGGGTGATCCTAGTCCAGACAACTGACTTTCATTACTTTCTTAGCTTTAGTTTTTATCTCATTACTTTCTTCATTTCATCTCAAATTGGTCAAATAGGACACAATTTATAATAAACTCAAACTCATAAACTTTTAAACTCATAATCAAAAATACTTTCAAGTCTAACTTCAATATCTTTAGCTCTCATATGGAGCTTCTTTCAAAACTTTACAAACTATACTTCTTTAAAAACTGAACTTCTTTAAAATCTCTTTTAAACACTTAGCTCTTAGAGTTACTTTCAAAACTGTTTCCAAACTTTAGTATTTGCAAATATTTGGAAATCTCATTTTTTTGAAAATATTATTTTGCTATGTACTAGAGAAATCCTCATAAAACTCACATTGGTTCTGCTATGGTTCACTAAATTTCACGTACTCCTTTTTCTTTCCCGTGCTCAATTGTATTTGAAGCACCACCTATACAAGTATCATATATATTTACTCAATTAATACATACTACATCTGACTCTATAACTTAAGAGTCTCATATGACACAACTACAGGTCATAACAAATGTATAATCTTTAATACTCAAACGGACATGTCTAGCAACGAGTTAAAATCTCAAAATTGGACAGAAACTTTTCAGTCTTTCTGCCGCCAGGTCGCGTCGCGACCACCCCTATGGTCGGGTCACGATCCAAAGTAAATTGCTATATTTGGCGATTTTTCAAACTGCAGTTCCACTATTCACCCCATTAAGCTCTTAATACTTGACTTAATTAGTTTAGGGTCATTTCCAGGCCCTAAATACCAACTTATACTTGATTTTATATTACAAAATCATCAAATCTTCTTTGAAATCTTAAAATTCTTCCGAAATTCCCATTTTTCACCAAAAATCATTTTATTGGATTTTCAAAGCTTGAAACTGATTTCTTGCATCTTTTGCAACATTTTTGACTTAACAAAACCATTAGAACCTTGTGAAATCAATTTCAACTCATTAACCCATTTCTAGGGTTCTTGAGCTAAAAACTCATTTCATCATTTTTGCATCAAATCTTCAATTCCATGGAATTACTTGTTAATACAAGTTTCTTTCATCATTTCTAACCTTTTAGACTCATCAAAACTACTTGTTCATCCCAACCCGTGAATTAGGGTTCTTGAGCCAAAATTATCATTTCTTGATTTTCAACATGTTCAAAGGTTATAACATGCTTACTTGATGATTTTGGGCAAGATAGGTTAGATGATTACATTAGAATCATGATTTCTGGAAAATTCAGAAATCAAGACATAATCCCCGTTCAAGATTTTGAGTTTAAAGCTTAGAATTCTTACTTCTCAAGGCTTGGAATCACTAATTCCAAGTGTTTTGCTTCAATTCCTTTGCAAGATGATCAAATCCTTCGTTCTTCCCGTGCTCTCTCTCTGGAGAATTCTAGAGGCTGCTTCTAAGTTCCAGTAAATGAGAGATATAATATCTTCTCATATATATATATATATATATATATATATATATATATATATATATATATATATATATATATATATATATATATATATATATATATAATTTTATGAAATATTTTCATTTTAGTCATTAACTTCCATCTTTTGTTCAAAAATGGTCCTATGACCCAAAATATTGCAACTCAAGTTCTATTACTTACCAATTTAGCTCCTTAATACAATTTCTTGACATAATGGTCATTTTCATGACAAATGACCGTTTTGCCCTTTTTCGGCCAAATTTCACTATTCAAGCGGTAGCACTCCAAATTTATATAATCTTTTATTTCTTATAATATTATTCCACAAATAACATATTATTTTACTTAATGGACTTATAATGTGTCAAAAGACCATTTTACCCTTTTACAACTTTTGCGGGTTCTTACACCAACAATTCCAAAACCCAATACCTGATTTCGTTCCCGACACACAAGATTCACCGGAACAAGTGCCGAAAACCTAATCGGAAGCCTAACCCATGGTTCAAAAAAGAGGAAAAGCGCAGAGACAACAATGGACGACCGAAGAAGAAATCGCGTTAGCCTATTCGTGGATTAATGTTTTCGAGGATGCGACCGCCGGAAAAGCCCAAGTAGCCGAGCACTTTTAGATGTGGATACGGGAGCGCTTTCACCAAGAGTTACGCCGCGAGCCTTACCGTTCCAAAGACTCGTTGACAACAAAATACAGCGATATAAACCGTGCGGTAATGAAGTTTAACAGATTGTTCCACAATTTACAAACGCATCGGAAGAGCAGCCAAACGGAGCAACATGTTTTCGAGGAAGCATTAAAAATTTACAAGTCCGACAATAATGGAACGTCTTTCCGATACGTTGAGTTTAGGCGGATTATTGAAAGATGAAAAAAAGGACATGATTCAAACGCCGAAAACGACGTTCCGGCCCCGACAAGAAAGCGTTCGAAAACTTCCGAATCAAGCCACCACACTACCTCCTCGGACGCTTGTATCAACATCGATTTAAACGATGACCTCAATGAAGACCCTCTCGAATTTCCCGACTTTCCACCCGCCAATGGGACGAGATGCTACAAAAAGAAAAGAGAGTTAGCGCAGGAGGTGGATCGGAAAGTAGCGAAGACGTGACACTTATGCAGTTGGAATTCGAACGCTACAATTTAAGTATCGTCGAGCGGATTGAGTTGGACAAAAAGCGCTGGAAGACAAACAACGAGCCCGGGAAGAACATATCAAACTCCGCAAAGACAAAGAACGTTTAAAAGATAACATGAGATGATTCTAAAATTAAAAACGTGATATTATGGCAAAATATCGCTCGTAGGGTGTTATTTATTTATTTACGTTTTTCATTTATCGTTTTAGTTGTCTTTTTTTAGTTTGTAGGTTGTGAGTTTATTTGTCGGTTTTGATTTTACGTTTGTCATTTTATTTTACCGTTGTAACTTTTATTTCTTAATTAATGAAATGCTTTAATTTAAAAAATAATGAATTTGAAGTTGGGTTTTATTTTATTTATTTATTTAATTAAAAAAGTGAGTTGTAATGGGGGATAGCGTTTCCTAGAATTGAAGGGGTGAGAGGAAACCCCTTGGGGTGAAGGGTGGCGCCTCCGTGGCAGACAAACCCCTTGGGGTGAAGGGTAACGGCTCCCTTTAGTCTAATAAGTGAAGTTGGTAAGAACGAACACAAAAACATCTAATTCAAATAAAAATACACATGCTATATTTTTGTGGTTCATGATATAAAATGACATTTACAAGGTCATGCCCAAAAGAAAGACCAGTCTGCTATATAAAAAAACGGACTTTATACCTAGTCTTTATCTTTATAACTTTAATAACAAGGATCATACAAATAGATATCTTGAAACATATTTATTAATACAAAATGGGCTAATTGGCCCTAAAAATATATTATATAACCCCTTTTTACAACCTAGTTTTTACAACCTAGTTTGATGATGGCGGTTTATATTTAAACTACTAATAGAACCTGAGTATAAACAGGGTCATATAAGATGTATAGATCCTCGTTCCCATTTGAAAAACAAGTAACTTATTAAAATAACTAATCTACCCCCGATCAGTTAACTTACTAAAACAGCTGTAACAAACTCTAATAAATAGTACGCAAAAAACATAAGAGTAGAAAGTAGAATACCCTGGAGCTAATTGATGAACCAATTAGGTTTCAAGTTAATATTGTAGAATAGCTTTTTAAGAAGTTAATAGGTTAAAAAAAGTGTTTGGGAAACAAATAACTGGATAAGTGTTTTTAAAACCTACTTTTTAAAACCCTTGATAAGTCAATAAGCTAAAAATAAATAAATGTAATTTATCGACTTTTGCAAAAGGTAGAAGCTCTTTTTAGACAAAATACTCTTTACGTTTTTAAAACCTACTTTTTTAAAACCCTTGATAATTCATACTTTCCAAACATATTTTTAAAAACTACTCTTTAAAAAATCATAAATTAATAAACAATTTTCACTAAAAGTGCTTATTAAGGTAAATAAGCAATCCCGAACACTCCGTAAGAAGAAAATTTTTCTTGAATTTTGATGAAAATCAGCAAGACAAAACTTCCTAAATGGTCCCTGTAGTTTTACAAGATATCAACTTTTCTTAACTTTCAAAAACCTCAAGAATCGTCCCTGTGGTTTCATTTTTAGATTAAAAATGGTCACTGAGCCATATTAAATGACTAATTTACCTTTGCTATTTTCTTTTAGCTTTTTTTAATTAAAATTAATTCCATGAAAAAAAGGTAAAACGAAATAAAATAAATATCCACCAACCCCACCCCCACCCGTCCCCCTTCCCCTCTCTCTCTCTCACCTCCGGCTGCCTGACTCGAACTGTTTGGCTCAACCCGACTCGGACCACTTCACCGAGTCGACTCGCCGAGTCAACTCAATGAGTTCGACTGAGTCAACTCAGTGAGTTCGACTGAGTCAACTCAGCCGATGGCAGATCGGAGAAGGTGGTGGGTGGGGTATTCTACGGAAGATCTCTGGAGCTCCGAACCGGTGGTGGAAGGTGGGGAACCGGTGGAAGGTGGAGAAGGTGGTGGGTGGGGTGTCCCACCTCACGAAACAGTGATTGCAATTGAGATATCATCACACACGTTGATTAAAGAAATTGAACTAGAAAAATACCCATATCTATCTCGGAGAATTTGTGGAATTTTGGGTCCGATCCAGAAAAAAAAAAAAAAAAAAAAACCAATCACTACCATCATTTCCAACTTACGAACTGCTTCGCTACTGAATCCCATTCTTAATACCGCAAACCCGTTTCTGTGTATGCCATCTTAAAAATTCACAACCAAAAGCTTACCTGAAGAGAGCACAAAATCAGATTGAGTTTGGGAGAAACAATGAAGAAGAAGAACAGAATAAGTTTCGCGAATTAACTACATACCAGGTATTCAATATTCGAACAAATACAGAATAATCGACCATATCCCAAAACGGATTTTTAATTTCTCTCAGTCTACATAAACCGCTAAATTTTAGTGAAATGAGTTTTAAACTTCTCTCAATATACAATGTAAAATACTGAGAACAATGGAAATTTAAAGTTTTAACAAAAAAGAAACTAACCTTGGACAATCTTCGTCAATCATATTCATGGTTCTGTAATTCGAGCCATAGGAACCATCTTCGCGATTTCGTTTGTTAACGAGAGTAGTAAAATGATGGAGAAAGAGCGGTGTGAGTCGTAATGCACTTTCGTCTACCGATTTTGCCTCCATTTTTATGAAGCGGTGGAGAAGAAGGGTTGGGATATCACTGGAAACAGAGTACGATGGAAATAAGAGAGAGATGGCAGCGGTGGACGGTGGTGGTGGACTGGTGGTCCGTGGTGGTGCTGAGAAAGCCATAAGACTTTGGAAAATCGGATATAAATTGGAAAGGGGGGAAAAGGGGCAGCCGGCAATGGGTACAAGGCCGGTCCAGGAGTACTTGAGGCCCAAAGAAACTATATAGTTTTTCCTTCTCAAACTTTTGTAAGAAGAATTAGTGCATAAAAGAAATCGGTTTTTTATTAACTAGTTTTTCAATAACCGGTTTTCTAATTTATTTTTTATCTCAACCGAACCGGCTTTTTACCCTGGTTAACCGAACCGAACCGAACCGGTTACAAAACTGGAAAAAAAAACGGTTTAGAGCTCAATTTCATTTTAAAAAATCGGGTCAAAACCAGTTAGGTTTTAACTGAAACCGGTTGGACCATAACCGATTTATTAAAAAACCGGTTCAAGGAAAAACCAAACCGATTAAACACGGGTAAATGTGCACCTCTATAACAATAGTTATATAACCTGAGTTTGAGTTTGTCTGGACATAAAAAAACATAAAACCAGCTATAATTTAATTTGTATAATACAAACAAATAAACCAAATAGAAATTAAATTACGAGAAACGTTAACTAGTAATGCATCATAAATCAATTCATAGTTCACAAATGACAATAAACAAATTCACAATTAAATGTTTCAATAGATTTCTAGTTTATATAAGAAAATTTGAATAACAACAAATTTTCATCAACAAACAATTCCCAGTTTATATAAAAGAATTGTTCACGTCTTGGATCAACTATGGCGATTATAATCAACTATAATTGCCGAATCAATTGCAATCAGCTACAACTGTATATTCTGCTTTAAGGTTGCATTTAGCTACAACTAATTAATAATCATCTTTTGAGGGTGCAATCAGCTACACTCATTTATCAACTATTGAGTGTGCAATTAGCTACACTAATTTATATTAGCTATTGGGAGTGCAATCAGCTACACTAATTTATCAGCTATTGGGAGTGCAGTTGTAAGAACCCGTGAAAACTTGTAATAAAATAGGTAAAATAATCGGGCGAAAAGGGCGAAAAGTTGTAAAAGGGTAAAACGGTCTTTTGACACGTTATGAGATTAATATGTAAAATAATATGGATTTGTGAAATAATAATATAAGAAATAAAAGTTTATGTGAAATTTGGAGTGTTTACCGCGTGAATAGTGAAATACGACCAAAAAGGGCAAATTGGTCATTTGACATAGAAATGACCAAAAATGTCAAAACAATGTTAAGTTAAGAGTTAATGGAACTTAGGTTGCAAAGTTATGGTCTTAGGACCATTTTTGTAGAAAAGCTAGAAACCAAGGGACTAAAATGTAAGTGTAATAAATATAAAATAAGAAAAAAAATGATAAGTTTCTCATTCACTGAAAGTTAGAGCAGCTTCTAGAGTTCTGGAGAAGGCTACGAACGATCACGAAGAGCTGCAAATCAAGTTCAAAGAATTGAATTCAAACCTTGGAATTGGTGATTCCAAAGGAAATAAGGTAAGAATTCCTTTGTTTTAACCTAGTTTTTGGGGTGTGTTCTTCAATTGGGTTCTTGTGTGGAATTGAAACTGAAATTTCAGTTAGGAATCATGTGGTTTAAGTGGCTAATGCTTCCAATAAGTCATTAGTCAAGAACTAAACCCAAGAACATGAAAGTAGATCGCTATTTTTGAAAGTTTGCAATTTTGATCAAGCACTGTAATTCCTGTAATTGAGTTATTGAAGTGTTTTTGATGGCTAAAAACCTGTTATTAGTCAAGGGTTTTAGTCCTAGAACAAACCCCAGGTGAATAAGACATAGAATAATAGCTTAATGCCTCAAAACTGCCTGCTACAGTGCCAAATCGCGACTGATCAGGAGCCTGCCCAGGCGCCAGGCGCAGTGCGCCCAGGACCAGGGCGGGGTGCGCCCAGGCGCAGTGCGCCTTCAGTCAGGGGCTGGGCAGGGACCAAAAATGTTAAAATTTTCAAATAACTCAAACGTTAGAAACCATAGCTAGACATGTCCGATTGACCTGAAATTTCAGACATAACCTTAACATGGTATAAGAATATGTCGGGAATGGTCAAATCCGTAATCCGACCTTGCGGAAAAGTTACTGTAGCGGCAGAGGCTAAAAACACTATTCATGCTCATGATTTTTAGAATTTGAGCTAGGCTTGTCCAATGAACTCCAAATTTGAAACACAAGTCTAATATGGCTTAAGATTTCATGGAAAAGAGTCGGAACTGAAATACGACCCCTCGGGGGGTACTGTAGCAGAATACGCGTATTTCGGAAGAAAACCGTTAAACGAATTTATTAATAGTTATACATTTATTATAACCCGTAGTAGCATCGTATGACACTCTTGTGCTGTAAGTTAGTTGTTATATATATGAATTGAATATAAACGTATATCTTGTAAAAATAGGTGGTGGTTCAAATACGGTGAACCGAGCGAAGGAAAAAGAGGTGCAAACGATTAACTGAACCGAGGTGAGTGTTATGTGGATTTTCGAGTACATAGCTAAATAAATTTTATTTAAAGTATTTTGGAGTCAAAATGGTTTATGACTTTAAGAGTATATTATGGAAAGTATAATTATTATGTGAAAGAAATGGACCAGAAATACAGTGGCTAACAATGTAATTGGCTCATGATGATAAGTTGCTTTAGTATCCGGATAAAGACCACGGCCTGCTGCGGTAGGGGTGGCAATAAGACACTACTGGGATGGTACCTCCCGTCGCGAAGTAGTTGTCTTACCTTGATAGATGAATCCGTTTCATGCGATTGGGGATGTAGTTATACGAGTGCGTCTCGTATAAAACCTACGGGTGCGCTCGTAGGAATGTACCATCATGAAATAATGAGTACCTGTGGGTGCGCTCACAGGAAATGTAAAACTTGGAAATTTAAAGGATAATGATATAATTGGTAAATTGTTTCGGGTCTAAACCCATAATGCTCACGAGACATTATGTCTCACGTATTTTCTTTTAAAATGCTATGTACTCAGGTAACAGGAAGGACGTTGAAAGAGTCGGGTGGGACCGTAGCTTCTGATGTATAATAATGTATAATAAACAGGTTTGAACCGTGGTTGTGAAACAAATTCGTGATACCCCGTTTGTAATGTAAATACATGGTTTGTTTTCAAACGTTGCAATAAAGTTTGTAAAAAAAAAAATTGTGTGAAAAATTGGGGTGTTACAATTTGGTATCAGAGCCATGGTTTAAGCGAATTAGGTTGGGTAACCATCCTAGGCTTAAACTAGTGGATTAATAGTAATTAAAGTAGTAGTACTAGGTACTAACTAACGGGGTAGAATCGGTAAAATATAGTGTTGCAATCCACAGAAACCGATGAATTAGGGGATCTTGTGATAACATCAGAGCCAAAGAATATAGGTGGTTAAAGTAATATTGGGCCCGTATTATTATAACCACAGGATATGCTTTGGAAATGGTGAAGTCACTAGGGAACCTGAAGAATTTGGTTGTGGAAATTAGTATAGAGAAACTTGGGAACATGAGTCCCATAGGAATATCACATGCTACTGCTTTCGAGTATATTGATAAATATATATATATATGTGAAGTAACAAAACGTGAATTTTATTATTTTATATAGTAAATGGCGAGCGGTGATCATAGCCTTTCAAGTGGGGGACGGGCAGCAAGTCATACTCCATCTCGTGGGAGTAATCCCGTCAATGATGCGGATAACATGGGTGATATGCCAATCCCAATACCGCAACCTCCACCCGTGACTTTGGAGGCTATTCAAAATCTTATTAGCAATCTAAAGACAGAGATGAGGGAGGATATGCGACAAATGTTGAATACACGGCTAGGGGACCCACAACCTAATCCTTCAGCAGATGATGCTTCTTGGAGACCCACTAATGGAGATTCGGTTACGGATGAGGATAGTGTGGGAACAGAAGATAAGAAGAGATGTTCTTTCAAGACTTTTCTGACATGTAAGCCAACGGAATACTATGGTAGTTACGAGCCTAAGGTTACGATGCGGTGGATACGGGAGACAGAGCAAGTACTGGAGGTCAGCAAGTGTCATGAGAAGGATAAAGTTTATTATGCCTCACGAATGTTGAAAGACGATGCGTTGGTCTGGTGGAACACCTTATATGAACTGGTTGGAAAGGATGTAATTTACAAGTGGTCGTGGACCGAATTCACCACCCGCCTGAAGAATAAATATTGTCCCCTTCGGGACATAGAAAAACTTGAAGATGAGTTCCTTACATTAAAGAAGGGTAATTTGACCGTGGCCGAGTATACGAAAAAGTTCAGTGATATGCTACCATTTGTGGGAAACATTTATACTACGGAGCGGGCACGAATCAACCGTTATGTGAAAGGCCTACCTTGGGAGTATGAATTGGAAGTAAAATGGGCGGTAACCATGGATGCAGCGTTTGAAGCAGCAAGAAATGTCGAAGATGTGTGGAAACGAAGAACAGTGGAAAGGCAAATTTCTGGGGATAAACGTAAATTCAGCGGCGGAAGTAGTAGCTGGAATAAGAAGGGAAAGTCGGTAGTGATGTCAACCAAACAGGGTAGTCGAAAGATGTGTGATAAGTGTGGGAAAGAGCATACAGGCGAATGTAAGATGGGAAGTGCGGCTTGTTTTAATTGCGGAAGAATGGGTCACAAGGCGAGGGAATGTACCTATCCTAAGCTCAGCGAAGTCGAGTGCTTTTCATGTCACGAAAAGGGGCACTATAGCTTTAACTGTCCGAAGAAGGGTGGCGAGACGATGGTATCAACTGCGCAGAAAAAGACGGAGCCCCAAAAGGTGAAGACTCGCGCCTTCCAACTCACCCGAGAAGAAGCAAAGGAGACACAAGACGTGGTCTCAGGTACTCTACTAATTAACCAGATGCCTGCCTATGTATTATTTGATTCTGGTGCTACGTGTTCCTTTGTGTCCTACGGGTTTGGTCAAAAATTCAATACACCGCTAGAACTATTAGACCGTGTATGTGAGGTAGAATTGGCGAGTGGAAAGAAGGTGGAAATAAAACATGTGTACCGTGACTGCGAACTCAGCATAGATGATCAGAAATTTTCGTTGAACCTTCTTCCGATTGGAGTGAAGACTTTTGATGTTGTCATTGGTATGGATTGGCTTGGAGCCAATGATGCAAAAATCGCATGTGGGAAAAAGATAGTGTCGGTAAAAATTCCAGGTGGCAGCAAAGTGTACGTTTACGGTGAAAAACCCAAGAGGATGTCTAATTTGATCAGCACAGCGAAAGTCAGGAGATGTTTGGTGAAGGGATGCTTATCCTATGTGGCGTATGTAATGGTGGAAGATAAAGTGAAGAAAACAGTACATGACATTGATGTGGTGAAAGAATACCCTGAGGTGTTTCCAGATGACTTACCCGGGTTGCCACCAGAGAGACAAGTTGAATTTCGGATTGATCTTATACCCGGAGCTTCTCCTATCGCCCGTGCTCCATATCGCTTAGCCCCGACCGAAATGCGGGAGTTGATGTCCCAATTACAGGAATTGCTTGATAAAGGCTTCATACGCCCCAGTGTGCGCCTTGGGGTGCACCGGTGCTGTTTGTCAAAAAGAAGGATGGCACGATGCGAATGTGCATTGACTATCGCGAGCTCAATAAAATTACCATCAAGAATCGTTACCCGCTACCACGGATAGACGATCTGTTTGATCAGTTGCAAGGCGCTGACTATTTCTCGAAGATTGATCTCCGGTCGGGTTATCACCAGGTGCGGGTAAGAGATGAAGATATTGAGAAGACTGCTTTTCGCACTCGTTACGGGCACTACGAATTTCTGGTCATGCCTTTTGGTCTGACGAATGCCCCGGCAATCTTCATGGATTTGATGAATAGGGTGTGCAAACCGTTCCTTGATAAGTTTGTGATTGTCTTTATTGATGACATTCTTATCTATTCGAAGAATGCAGAAGACCACAGAATCATCTGAGAACGGTGTTGGAAGTTCTAAAGAAAGAGAAGCTATATGCAAAATTTTCGAAGTGCGAATTCTGGCTAAGGGAAGTGCAATTCCTTGGACACGTCGTCTCCATCCAAGGCATTAAAGTAGATCTAGCAAAAGTGGAGGCAGTGATGAAATGGGAAATTCCCAAGACTCCAACGGAAGTGAGAAGTTTTCTTGGACTCGCCGGGTACTACCGACGGTTCATCCAAGATTTTTCATGGATTGCGGTACCTCTGACGAAGCTAACAAGGAAAGGGGTAAAATTTGAATGGGGGGCGGAACAAGAGAAGACCTTTCAGACACTAAAAGAGAAGTTATGCAATGCGCCGGTTCTTACCCTACCAGAGGGAACGGAAGATTTCGTGGTGTATAGTGATGCCTCTAATAAAGGATTGGGTTGTGTACTAATGCAGCGGGGAAAGGTGATAGCATACGCTTCTCGACAATTAAAAGAACCCGAAACTCGATATGCAACGCACGATTTGGAATTGGCAGCAATTGTGTTTGCATTAAAAATTTGGAGGCATTACTTGTACGGAACAAAGTGCACCTTGTATACGGATCATAAAAGCTTGCAGTACGTATTTTCTCAGAAAGATCTCAATATGAGGCAAAGTAGGTGGCTAGAGCTAATAAATGATTATGACTGTGAAATCGCTTACCACCCTGGGAAAGCGAATGTGGTAGCAGATGCCTTAAGCAGGAAGTTTCATGAAAAGAAAAGTCAAGAGAAGTTGATGAAGATCGAATTGAAATCAAGCCTAATAGAAAGCATCAAAGACGCCCAAAAGAAAGTATTAGAAAGAGGTGACTTAAAGAAGGAAAAGCTAGGAAAAGATGTGGTGTTTGGAGAAAATACCCAGGGATTGAAAACAGTCAAAAATCGCATATGGGTACCAAAAGCAGGTGGAATCCGAAAGTTGATACTAGAAGAATCCCATAAATCAAAGTATTCCATTCATCCTGGAAGTACGAAAACTTATCGGGATCTCAAAGAACAGTATTGGTGGCCGGGAATGAAGAAAAGAATTGTCAAATATATTTCTAAATATGCAACCTGTGCACAAGTGAAAGCGGAACACCAAGCCCCATATGGAAATACTCAACCATTGCAAATTCCAGCGGGGAAATGGGAAGACATAACCATGGATTTCATATTTGGATTGCCAAGAACCAGAAGAGGTCATAATGGTATTTGGGTCATTGTTGATCGCTTGACCAAAAGTGTTATGTTTTTGGCGATTAATGAAAATACATAATTGGAAACGTTGGCGCAGATATACAAGGATGAAGTTATACGACTTCATGGAGCTCCCTTGTCAATTGTGTCTGACAGAGACCCACGGTTTACCTCAAAATTGTGGGAGGCACTACAAGAACGTATGGGGACAAAAATTAAAATGAGTACAGCTTATCATCCCCAGACTGACGGGCAAAGTGAACGAACTATTCAGACCGTAGAAGATATGCTACGATCCTGTGCTTTGGATTTTGGTGGAAATTGGGACGAGCACTTGCCGTTGGTGGAATTTTCTTATAACAATAGTTATCATTCCAGTATTGGAATGCCACCATTTGAAGCTTTATATGGCAGAAAGTGTAGAACCCCTTTATGTTGGTTGGAAGCGGGGGAGACCAAAATGACTGGGCCAGAAATTGTGAGAGTAACAAACGAAAAGATTAAAGTAATTCAAGCTAATATGAAAGCCGCTCAAGATAGACAGAAGAGCTATGCAGACTTGATACGATTTAAAGGTAGGTGATCTTGTAATGCTCAAAGTGTCACCGTGGAAAGGTGTGATAAGATTTGGAAAGAAGGGTAAACTGAGTCCAAGATACATTGGACCATTCAAGATTTTGAAAAGAATTGGTGAACAAGCTTTCAAATTAGAATTACCACGTGAATTGAGTGCTATTCATGATACGTTCCATGTGTGTTATTTGAAAAAGTACTTTGGGAAGAGTGAACTTGTTATTCCGTTGGAAGACTTACAAGTAGAGGCCCCGAATAAACTGATAGAAGAACCAGAAGCGATGTTGGAAGTGAGAACTAAAAAGCTAAGGAATAAAGAAATTGATTTAGTTCTGGTCAAATGGAAGCACTCGTCGGGTTCAGATTTGACTTGGGAGACTTTGGAAGACATGAAGAAAAGATACCCGAATTTCACGAATTATGAGAAGATTCCGAGGACGGAATCCTCTTAAGGGGGAGAGGTTGTAAGAACCCGTGAAAACTTGTAATAAAATAGGTAAAATAATCGGGCGAAAAGGGCGAAAAGTTGTAAAAGGGTAAAACGGTCTTTTGACACGTTATGAGATTAATATGTAAAATAATATGGATTTGTGAAATAATAATATAAGAAATAAAAGTTTATATGAAATTTGGAGTGTTTACCGCGTGAATAGTGAAATACGACCAAAAAGGGCAAATTGGTCATTTGACATAGAAATGACCAAAAATGTCAAAACAATGTTAAGTTAAGAGTTAATGGAACTTAGGTTGCAAAGTTATGGTCTTAGGACCATTTTTGTAGAAAAGCTAGAAACCAAGGGACTAAAATGTAAGTGTAATAAATATAAAATAAGAAAAAAAATGATAAGTTTCTCATTCACTGAAAGTTAGAGCAGCTTCTAGAGTTCTGGAGAAGGCTACGAACGATCACGAAGAGCTGCAAATCAAGTTCAAAGAATTGAATTCAAACCTTGGAATTGGTGATTCCAAAGGAAATAAGGTAAGAATTCATTTGTTTTAACCTAGTTTTTGGGCTGTGTTCTTCAATTGGGTTCTTGTGTGGAATTGAAACTGAAATTTCAGTTAGGAATCATGTGGTTTAAGTGGCTAATGCTTCCAATAAGTCATTAGTCAAGAACTAAACCCAAGAACATGAAAGTAGATCGCTATTTTTGAAAGTTTGCAATTTTGATCAAGCACTGTAATTCCTGTAATTGAGTTATTGAAGTGTTTTTGATGGCTAAAAACCTGTTATTAGTCAAGGGTTTTAGTCCTAGAACAAACCCCAGGTGAATAAGACATAGAATAAGAGCTTAATGCCTCAAAACTGCCTGCTACAGTGCCAAATCGCGACTGATCAGGAGCCTACCCAAGCGCCAGGCGCAGTGCGCCCAGGACCAGGGCGGGGTGCGCCCAGGCGCAATGCGCCCCTAGCCAGGCGCAGTGTGCCTTCAGTCAGGGGCTGGGCAGGGACCAAAAATGTTAAAATTTTCAAATAACTCAAACGTTAGAAACCATAGCTAGACATGTCCGATTGACCTGAAATTTCAGACATAACCTTAACATGGTATAAGAATATGTCGGGAATGGTCAAATCCGTAATCCGACCTTGCGGAAAAGTTACTGTAGCGGCAGAGGCTAAAAACACTATTCATGCTCATGATTTTTAGAATTTGAGCTAGGCTTGTCCAATGAACTCCAAATTTGAAACACAAGTCTAATATGGCTTAAGATTTCATGGAAAAGAGTCGGAACTGAAATACGACCCCTCGGGGGGTACTGTAGCAGAATACGCGTATTTCGGAAGAAAACCGTTAAACGAATTTATTAATAGTTATACATTTATTATAACCCGTAGTAGCATCGTATGACACTCTTGTGCTGTAAGTTAGTTGTTATATATATGAATTGAATATAAACGTATATCTTGTAAAAATAGGTGGTGGTTCAAATACGGTGAACCGAGCGAAGGAAAAAGAGGTGCAAACGATTAACTGAACCGAGGTGAGTGTTATGTGGATTTTCGAGTACATAGCTAAATAAATTTTATTTAATGTATTTTGGAGTCAAAATGGTTTATGACTTTAAGAGTATATTATGGAAAGTATAATTATTATGTGAAAGAAATGGAACCAGAAATACAGTGGCTAACAATGTAATTGGCTCATGATGATAAGTTGCTTTAGTATCCGGATAAAGACCACGGCCTGCTGCGGTAGGGGTGGCAATAAGACACTACTGGGATGGTACCTCCCGTCGCGAAGTAGTTGTCTTACCTTGATAGATGAATCCGTTTCATGCGATTGGGGATGTAGTTATACGAGTGCGTCTCGTATAAAACCTACGGGTGCGCTCGTAGGAATGTACCATCATGAAATAATGAGTACCTGTGGGTGCGCTCACAGGAAATGTAAAACTTGGAAATTTAAAGGATAATGATATAATTGGTAAATTGTTTCGGGTCTAAACCCATACTGCTCACGAGACATTATGTCTCACGTATTTTCTTTTAAAATGCTATGTACTCAGGTAACAGGAAGGACGTTGAAAGAGTCGGGTGGGACCGTAGCTTCTGATGTATAATAATGTATAATAAACAGGTTTGAACCGTGGTTGTGAAACAAATTCGTGATACCCCGTTTGTAATGTAAATACATGGTTTGTTTTCAAACGTTGCAATAAAGTTTGTAAAAAAAAAAAAATTGTGTGAAAAATTGGGGTGTTACAATTTGGTATCAGAGCCATGGTTTAAGCGAATTAGGTTGGGTAACCATCCTAGGCTTAAACTAGTGGATTAATAGTAATTAAAGTAGTAGTACTAGGTACTAACTAACGGGGTAGAATCGGTAAAATATAGTGTTGCAATCCACAGAAACCGATGAATTAGGGGATCTTGTGATAACATCAGAGCCAAAGAATATAGGTGGTTAAAGTAATATTGGGCCCGTATTATTATAACCACAGGATATGCTTTGGAAATGGTGAAGTCACTAGGGAACCTGAAGAATTTGGTTGTGGAAATTAGTATAGAGAAACTTGGGAACATGAGTCCCATAGGAAGATCACATGCTACTGCTTTCGAGTATATTGATAAATATATATATATATGTGAAGTAACAAAACGTGAATTTTATTATTTTATATAGTAAATGGCGAGCGGTGATCATAGCCTTTCAAGTGGGGGACGGGCAGCAAGTCATACTCCATCTCGTGGGAGTAATCCCGTCAATGATGCGGATAACATGGGTGATATGCCAATCCCAATACCGCACTAGTAATCATCTAATAAGTAAAAGACTAAAATACCCTCACCTTTCTCTAATTTACATAAAGTAACTAGCAAACATAGGCTTAGTTAACTTACTTAAAACGTCACTGCTAAAGGAAAAGGTATTATGTCTTCAAATGCTTGATTTTACACCTGAAAGGGGGTTTACTGCTTTTAATAGTTAGCGTCGCTAACACTTAGACATAGCATCGCTAACTTATGCCATAGTGATGCTATCTTTACATTCGCGTTGCAATTTCCTATTTTTACCACCATGTATGTTCAATCCAATATTCCAAGCTGATCAAATACTCATATTAAGGGTATTTATCATATTATACTACTTTCCAAAGCTTCTAGTAATCATCTAATAAGTAAAAGACTAAAATACCCTCACCTTTCTCTAATTTACATAAAGTAACTAGCAAACATAGGCTTAGTTAACTTACTTGTATAGAATATAGCTGGTTTGCAAATCAGGTCTCACAAGTCAGACCCATTTTTATGCAATCATGTCTTGTTTTTCCGAGTCATATTTGAGACAAAAAGGAAACTAATTTTGGGCGATTTCATTAAGATCCAAACATATAAGTAAAGGTAAAACAATAGAAAATGAGTGTGATTTACCTAGTACTTTGATGGTAGATGAGGATTTATTTCTTTAAATTTGGAGATAGGTGTTGAATTTTTTGTTTGGGATGGAACAAAACCGAAAACAATTATATTTTTTAAACTGCGTCTATTTTTTCAATCTTCCATCTATCCACGATTTGTTGTATTTTCTCATTCAAGTACACCACTGATGGTGGTCGTTGTCTCAGCCAAAAAGAAACCTCAAAACCACTAGATAACTAGGGTAAGTAAGGGTCGAATCCACGAGGAATCTGTGGTCAAATTTTGTATTATAGTAGTCAATAAAAAAAGACTAATACTTGCAATTGTGAAAAAAAGAGTTTAAAACAAGATTAACTAAAAATTTGAAAATTGTATGTTAAAATGATCACTAAAACAAGAATTAGAAATGAGACTAGTAAGGTACTTGCGGTTTAGTGTTGGATGATTAAGACTCACATGCTCATCTTCCCTTAAGTTCCAACTTGCTTATAAAAACATAACTAAGGTCAAGCACTTTGCAACAAATAAATTTGGGCACACAATATGTTACTCGACTAATTGTCTTACTCCATAAGTCTACTGTCTTACTCCCTAAGCCTACTTGGATTAGGAACAATAAATTATTTACCCATATTGTGTCTTAAACTTACCGATTACAAAGTTTAGCATTCAAAATCACAAGTTGGAATAATGTATGTTTGTGCAACCGATCATCTTAGCTCTTAAACTATGTGAACTCGGAACGATTGGTGAGTGAATAATACGTGATCTTAACTATGAAATCAAACATATTCAAGAAACCCAACTTCAATTATCATCACTAAAAATCATAACTTTAAGAACAAATGATACTAAAATTAATTGGAATAAAATTAATAATCGAAAGACGTTCATCAAATCATCCTAGACATTCCCGAAAGTAACCCTAATGGTTTAGCCTTCCATAATAACTGAAAAACAAACTACATTTATCAAAGTGAAAGAATCTATAGTTAAATCCATAAACAAACTAGAAATCATAAACCAAATGATGTTCAATGATCGATACAGCGTAGAATAACGAAAACTTGATGAAAAAGTAATCAAATTTGGAAATTGACGAAAATGATGATGAAGTGGATGATTCTTCGACTTGAATGTGGAATGGCATGACAAATATTGATGTTAGAAAGTAATTCAGGGGCTTTTGAACACTTAAAAACACCAAGAATGCTCTAAAAATTAATTCACCCCCCTCTAGACTGAGGAAATTCGCTATTTATTATGATTTTAATCAATCTATGATCGCGACGTTGAAGTCTCAGATAGCGACGCTATTGTAACAAACACCCCGAATATACGCGAAAGTTATATTTTACCGCGTGTCGGGATTTCATGCCGATAGCATCGTGATGTCTTCCCATAGAGTCGTTATCCTCAAATAGCCGTGTTGCTAACCTTAGCAATTCAACATTTTTCCTTATGTTCTAATTTTGTTTCATTTTCTGTCATTTTCGCTTAACAATACATGAATCCTGTAAAATCACAACTTAAAAGCATAGTGAGTATTTTTCATTCATTTTATATCAATTTATGCTAAAAAGTAATATGATATCGCCCAACATATATGTACTAGTAACACGATATCAACCACTTCCCAACTTTGGGCATTTGGATCCTCCTGGATGTAACTATCAAAATTCCTATAAAACACAAAAATATAGCTATAAGCAACATATTAAATATAAATAAAACTACCCAACCTACAATTTCGCCAGGGATCACAATTTCACTTGGTACATGCAATAAGCCTTTTAAACCCTAGGGTGCCCCTAGTAGACGAGTGAAGTCTTTTCAGGGTTTGTAGTGAACACATCCATAAAGTTTGGGGTTGCCTCCCGTAAGGCGCTAAGTTTAACTTCTTCAATCGGATAGATACCTGACTGATGGCTCACGGAAGATAATATGTTATTTGAATTTTTTAGGAAGCCAATCATCTTTGCATTTACCTTACTTTTGGTGTTCGAAGGTGAATATGGTGTCATATGATTCTCTTTATCTTCAAATGACTCATATTATTGAGTTTCACCCGGATCAAATCGCATGTCAACTTTGACCTTATTGAATCTCAATATTTTACCTTTAAGTCTTCCAAAAGAGCACTTAAACAGTGTTTTGAAGGGCCATGCATTTCTTTATCTGGTAAAGTTCTTTAACTGAGTCCTGATATCACCGACCACTTTCATCTTTGAATTATGGGAAGGTGTGGTATAATATTTCTTGTTACTTATTCTTTTCTTTGAATGTTGACTCCAAGTGTTATCAATTTCTTTCGACCTAAAAATTATCTCTAAACTGTGGGTTGTGTCGGAGAGCATATATGTGGTACGCTCGTAGACATAATCATCGATATTATTGATGGAGTATTATTAGTAGGTCCAAACGGTAGAAGTCACAATTTTTGAACTCCAAATGTCACATCTATCACACCTTCCTTACAACTAATCATGGCATAAATAGTTTTCAAGAAGGGATGACCACTGACAAATGGCTACTTGTATTTGTATGGTTTTTCTTAATCCATCATAGTAGAATCAACAATAATATGCTTCGTAAGCTTTTCCATAATATTTCGGAAAGGGAGGTATTAGCCTACACAAACACCTCCCCAACTTTAGGTGCTTTCGGTTCATGCAAAGCTTTTTGTACTTTTTCCGATCCAACTTCAAATGTTTCTTTCCCTATTCTCTTTAACTATTTCCAATCCAATATCTTCATCACCAATTAACACATAATCATCCGCCACAACCTCATTCTCTTGCATGGTATCTTAATATTGTTTGGTGGTTGTCGTTTTAGTTGCTCAACAATTTGTTCCAATTGATTTTCAAGTGTTGAAATTTCATTGGAGTTGATTTCCTCTAGTTTGAAGCCTTCCATAAAAATTTCATCATTTGATCCAACATCCCATTGAGTGAAGACTCATATGATCATGCTTGATTAACTTGAAAGTAGGATGACCCATCGTGTTGACTTTGGTATGAATTGTTGTTCTACCACTAATCACTAGCGTATGGATATCTTCGTGTTTGTGGAATATAATAACCTCCATCCATGGCGAGATAATCAACCATTGTTCTTCGTTCACCTATTTATATAAAATGGTCCTTAATTTCGAGTGTGTATACAACTTGTGAAACATGAAAAGAGAAACATGGAACTAACGCTAAAAGTGGTCCTTAGAAGACACCCGAGTGTGGAAGGTGCAAACGGAATTGAGAAAAGTCTTTAAGGTGAAGGGAAACATCACTGAGCCAGACCTAAAAGATTTTAGCTATTTGCAATGAGTAATCAAAGAAAATTTATGGCTTCACCCTCATATACCTTTTTTACTCCTATGTGTATGTCGTGAGCAATGAAAAATAGATGGTTATGAAATACCCGGTAAAATGAAAGTGTTTGTCAATGGATGGGTGTGCTCTACTGATTCTGAATACTGGGAGTTGACCGCAGTCATTGATGCAATAAAAAATAACCTTTAGAGCACTAATAATAGCTAGGGCATGTAAGGGTCGAACTCAGAAAACAGTGTTTGTAAAGGGTTTAACTCAATACGAGAAAGAAGTGATCGTTCACAGTATTAGCTTTGATTCCTAAAAGTTGTATTGTATCGGGTTTTACTAATTTTGCATTCATTCAGGTCATATAGACAACATCGTACTGTTCATGACCAAATCGTGGATTAAACAATGTAAATTTCCACCCTCTATCATACACACCACTGTGTATGATTTGGCAAGGTAGGGAAGATCAAAATAGATTTGTTTTGCACTTAATCAAGCAATTAGTTCAAGAACAAGCCACAGAAACAAAGTCATATGATTGAAAAGCAAAATGACTCGATCAATTTATCCTATTTGGATTTGGTAGGAGAGTGTGCCCAAGCTTAAGTTTTGGTATGGTAGCAACCAAGCTTTTCCTTGCTCAAATGCTATGGTATTTGGATTGGAAACTAACTGATGGAATAAGTATGACAAGTATTAATATGATAGAGACCGAAGGATCATTACTTGGCAAAAAGTTTACTTATATTTGATTCCACAACTTATGTTCCTGAATGATTTTTCAATAAAGCACCCAGACGGAGTTGATGGAGTAGTCTTTCAGTTCTTTCTATAAAATAACGCTAGTGAATAACGCATATGACTTCCGTAATGTTATAGAAAATGTCCATTATGTTATTAATGCTAAACTACTTGTTACTTCCGGCACTAGTATTTTCTTTGTTTCCTTTATTATTTGTTTCAAGTTCACGAGGGAAGAATTTATTTTATTACCTTCATTAGCCAAATATTTTTATATGACTAATTTGTGTTGGATTTAATCTTAAAGGAACACAACTTGGGAACATTTTATAAGTACTACAAACATAACATACGACCACACTTTTTCTAAAACAACCCAGCGACACTTTGAATAATTTCAGTGGCTAAATGTCACTGATAAATTCTATCCTAGTTTTAGCTACATTTTATATCCATCCTCATGACCATTCCAACGTAAATTCAATCCTTGCGCGACGAATTAACATAAGAAATGTGACATTTACTAGTCAAATGTCACCATCTGCCATATATATATGGTCACATGAAGCAATTGTTTATGCGTCTAAAGTATAGCGTGAAATTATACACATTAGTCAAACGTAGCTAAAAGCAAATATATATGACCACATAAATGCTCTTTTTTGTTATAGGGTAACGTTTATTAGTCACATAGTGAAATACGCAAAACAAGTTACTATAAGTTTGTTATGGTCACAGTTGATTTTGTTATATGTGTCTAAAATAAATAATTGCCATGATAAAAAGGAAAAAGTTGTGAATGTAAGTATTTTGTGATCATGTTTTAATTTCTTATGTACGTCTAAAAGTAAATAATATCATAAATTATATATATTTAAATGGATTCCAATGTTTGAAATTCAGTTTATAAAAGATGGATTTAATCCCCTTTTTTGGAATAGATTTTGATGAATTGGTTCACAATAAGGTTCGTTATGGATGCGGATGTGTATTACAATATGTAGAAAAATATAAACGGTAATTTAGAAGAAAAAATAGAAGCTTGGAAAAATCAAAATGGATGGTGAAAAATTCGGGTATAGAAAAACGAAAACCATATTATAGATATGGAATAAGGGCCAAATCAAACCATGTTTGATAGGGAAAAAGGGCGGGTTGGACTCAGGTAAGTACTCAGTCGTCGATGCGGTCAAAAATACTAGATAAATACCTTACAGCTCAGTAGCTAGTGGAAGTAAGAGTCGAACCATGGAGTCGGTGGTTGAAATATGTGTCAAGAAATAACTGATCGATAGTACCGCTGTATAGATGGTGTCGTTCCATACACTCAACGGAATCCAAACAGTATGAAATTGTCGAAAACATAAACTTGCGATTATTAAACTACACAAATCCAATTCTCGATCAAACCAAACCAACACGTTCTGACCCCAAGGTACACTCAGAAAATTAGAATCGCCAAACATGACAAACGATCAAACAAACAAAAAATCGTAAAAACTGAAATCAAAACCGAATAATAAACGTAACAGAATGATTGCATTAAACTAAACCAAACCAGAAGCCGAATGTTTTTGACTTCGGTCAATAATCCAGATCTACGCGGTCCAGCGGGTTCTACAAGTCAGAACCATTGAACACACGCTATAAACAATACCGAAAAACAAGAAATAAATCTGAAACTAACAATCTACCAACTACCGATCGCTGAAATACGAAAATACGAGTCGAAGAAGCCTGAGTTCCACTCAAAGGTCGGGTCTTCGCTCTCGAATCACGAACCGAAGGCCTCTATTTATAGTTGCGGAAATTCCATGGACGCGGCGCGCAGAGGTGAAATCCACGGCGCGTCCTTATCTGTAACCCCGATGTTCGCACTTCAAATTTGAAACTCTGATCCGATACATAGCTATCCCGCAACGTGCATGTCTTCTAGACCGCGGCGTGTGTATGCTTTCGTCTAAAAATGGACTTCATTCCAAACTTCACCATTTTGTACGCTTTTAACCTTTGTATTTCACATAATTCGTGCACAAGCACTAGACACAAAAACGTGAGTAATATAACATTTTATGATATATATTTTACTCAGAACAGTGCTCAACGACGACTAAAATACTTGATATTACTAGGCTTTGTCACCACCTCCACCGCCACCACCCATCACCACCACCACCGCCTCCATCGTCAGCACCACTCACTGGCACCACCATCACATACACCGTTACCCACCGCCACCACTTCCACCACCACCACCTCCACCGCTACCACCACCTGTCGCCACCACCACCACCATCACTCACCACCGCTAACACCACTCGTTGCCACCACCACCACTCACCACCACTACCACCACCCACACCGTTACATACCACCACCAACTCTATCACCATCATTTGCACCACCACCAGCTATATTGTTGGATTATGTGTCTACGCCATGACTATAATTAGTATATATATTTAATTGATAGTAGCAAAGTCCTTTTGGGTTGCCCTCATAGCTGGCAATTTGACAGAATAACCTTAAGAGAAAGAAATTGATTTATTATGTGATTAATAAATCAATATAAATAAAGATAAATGATTTATTAATATATTATGAGGACAATATATTAATTAGAAATATTATTATTTAATTAATAATTAATCAGGAATTATTTGGAATTAATTTGGTGATTAATTGGATTAATTAAAAGTGCAGGGGCTGAATTGTAATTATTCAATAGCTGAGTACTGACAGTTATGGCAGGTATACAGGTGGCGAAATTAAGGTAGGATAATTCATTAATTTCGAAATCTATATATGGATAAATAGGAGTTTGAATTAAATGATAAAATGTTTATCTCGTTTGAATTCAAATAAGGTTTATCCATAAGGCTTATCTGATAAACCCTTGGAACCTATAAATAGGGGTTCCTGGCCACCCCTTTTCAGCGCCAACTATCAAGACTCTCTACTCTCTCTGGTTTTCTTATTGCTTGCTTGGGTGTGAACCATTTGAGGCATGACGCTTGTGGTGCTAGTTTAAGGTTAGTAATTCTTTTTAATTCTTTTAGCAAATTTCGAAATCCTCTAGGTATTAGTTTAAGGTTCAAATAGTGAAAACTTAGATCCAATTAGGTTGCATGTGAACTTACGGGTTAAGTTTATTTGATTTCCATAAAACCTATCATATATCATCATCATTTCCACCACCACCACCACTTACCCACCACAGTTACCCATCGCCTCCACTCACTACCACCACCACCACTCACCGCACCACCGCCATCGTTACCCACCACCACCTCTATTGCCACCACCTCAATCTCTATCACTACCTATCACCACCCCACCACCATTATTACCCTCCACATCCACCTTCATTATCACCAACATTAACCCCACCACTACCACCTACATTGTTACACAATACCACCACCCACCACTGTCAACCACCACCATCATTACCCACCAGCACCACCCATCGCCACCACCACAACCAACTGTACCGTCACCACCACTCACCACCACCAATACTAACCACACTTACATATATATACAAATATGTATATATATCAGTGTTGCAAATGTCACTAGGCGCTACCAGGGCGGGGGACTAGCGAGTAATCGGCTGGACGGGGAGTAAACGGTGAGTACTCGGTGAGTACTGTTCATCACTATATATATATATATATATATATATATATATATATATATATATATATATATATATATATATATATATATATATTAAAAAAGGAAACGAGTCTGGGTACTCATTAACCGAGGTTGACCAGTGAGACCGAGTTCCACCGAGTCAGCCGTGTTAGAGTGAGTAGGACCGAGTCCGAGTTTTATAACCGATTTTTTAAAAATCGACAAGGTATATAACCAAGTCCAAGTACTCGACCGAATCCTCGACTGAGTTGGCTGAGTTTTGCAACAATATATATATATATATATATATATATATATATATATATATATATATATATATATATATATATATATATATATATATATATATATATATATATATATATATATATATATATATATATATATATATATATATATATATATATATATATATATAATGATTGTATAAGAAAGAGAAAAAGAGATGAGAAAGAGAAGGAGGGATGCGGTGTTCCAACCAACCGGGATGTTACCGTGTGGTGTGCTGTTCGGTTTTTATGCTGCATTGTTCAGTTTATAAACCGCAATTGCTACGATTCGGTTTTTACATTGGAGCGATTTTAAAATCGTTAAACTAATGGATTATAATCTATTTTTTGGCTTATAACAAATCGAACACAAATGTAAAACGTCTTTATAACGAGTTAGTTGCTAAAGTGATAATAAAAATAAAACTACGACTAAAACATATTTGAGAAGACTTAAAATAGTATTTACGTGATGAAAATTAAATATTTGAAGTCTTGAAACTAAATCGTCGTCTATGTTAAGGATTTAGATTGAAATTAAATCCGTTTATTAGATTATTTGTAGTCACTTTATTTCAAAAAAAAACTTAAATATACAATATATGTTAATTAAATATTTAAAAGATCATATGACGCGGTTTTAGGGTGCGGTTATTGGTATGCGGTTTTTACGAATGATGCGGTGTGGTTTTTGTGATGCGGTATATAATGCAAAATTGCACCGGAAATAATCGGTTTTTTAAAAATAAAAAACCTCACCATCGGTTTATTTGTTTGGTTTTAGTTTTCCGGTTTAGATTTTACAGTTTTCTACAATTTTTCAGTTTACGGTTTGATATTTACTTACCACTAAAAAACATTACAACTATTTCTATTTTGTTATTTATTATCCTTAAATATTGGAATGTTATAATTAATGTGATTCAATAAGCATCGTACAATTATTAATTGTTTAAAAAATAACACTACAAATAAAATTATATTTAGTGGCACAGAAAAAATGCCACTAAAAACAAGAAAAAAGTGTCACTAAAACCGCTGCCACTAAAGACCTTTAGTGACACTTTTCGGTTGTGCCGCTGCAGCATTATTGAGTTTTAGTGGCACTTTTCTGTTATGCCACTATAACACTTTTAGGTTTTAGTGGCACTATTTTTATGCCACTATTTAATTGCTAAAAAAATATTATTTCATTATTTAATTGAAAAGTTAAATATTATTTCACTACTGCTAAATACAGCACAAACGATATAATATTCCAAAGATATATTATATTCAAATGCAACAATAAACAAAGTAAAAGTACATTGCTATGTTTAACATAAATTAAATCAAGTAAATTACATTATATTCAACATTTCTAAAATACAATTTTTATGTTTATCGCTCATGCTAGATCGCCACCCTAATAGCTCTATCAAGCCTATCAATGAATGTACCCGTTATGATCTAACTGTAAATCATGTACAAATGTTTCAAACGACGAAAAGAAATCAAGAATGCACCAGAACTAATCATATTTGAGAAATTATCAATCATGTATGGCATAAAGCTGCTATCATCATTAGATAAAGGAATCCAAATGGTTCCATACTCACCATGTGGGTTCCTTACAATCTTGTCATCTCTGATTACATCGTCAACATTTTGGACCTCTATCAATATTTTCAAGTAACATTACCAATTGTTCTTGGTGATTTCTTACGTCCCCTTTCCTCATTTCAGAGTTACAAAAGTTCTGCATAATCATATTTGTAAACAATATGTGCAAAGTTAAAAAAAGTGGTTTATGAATACATCAAGTTACCTGAAAACCAAAAATTGATTATAACCACTCGATATTGTCATTAACTGGTTTCTCTCGGTGTCCTACCCTTCTAAAAGATGGAAGGTTAAGCTAAAATAGATATACAAAAATCACCATCGTTAGTAGTTTAGTAAGAATGTAATATGTTTTAGATGTGTAGCTGGTGATTACCTCTGACGATGGTGAGAAGGTAGAGAGGGAGTCGAGAGTAGGGATCGTTATGAATGGATGGTAGAGAAAGGGGAGGTGGAGCTGTGGTTTTGGTCAGTAACGAAGACGATCTGAGTAGGAGGGAGAAGACGGAGGGCGGTCTTCAAGGCTGGAATAGCGATGATGATCTTCAAGGATGGAACCGAATCTTCAAGGCTAGAACCGTGACGGGGCAGGGGCGATCTAGGGCACATCGGTTTAGGAATTGAGCGAATGAGTAGGCGCTGAGTGGTGGAACAAGGGCGCTACAGGAAACACCGAACCAGGGAGGACCGTCTGATGACTGCTCCAGAAATACGAAGAGGGGAATGTGTTATTGTGTGCTATCCTTTTCGACACCTAATTTCATTTAGGAGGAGGATAAACTTTTAGTTTCCCGCTAGCTTTAGGAGGGTAAAGTTCAAATTTTGGTAAAAGTTCCAAATTTTGGTGATACTTGAACAAGCGGGATTTTACAAATATTTTCTAAGTTAATTTCATTTGGTGTTTTACAAAAGATTTAATTAATTGATTTTTTAGTATATAATATATAAAATTACAATGGTGGTATTTTATTTGTATATAGGGGAATTAGTGTCATAAACTAGTGACACTAAAGATAGGGAAATAGTGTCATAAACAGTAAAGCGCTACTATATCTACGCTCAGTTTATACAATCAATATGTATGTTCAACTCGATTATTGTTATTCACAGATAACAATTCACTCCACAATTAGATTACGACAATAACAACCTAACATATATATATATATATATATATATATATATATATATATATATATATATATATATATATATATATATATATATATATATATATATATATATATATATATATATATATATATATATATATATATATATATATATATATATATATACTATACCTAATAAATAAAAATAACTTTTGCCACGTGTCCAATTTTTAAAGCCTATTCTCCATGTGACACGATTAACTGCCAAAGATGGATCCCGTGAAATCCGCGTTCATTCAAACTCCTTCAGTGTAATCTTCAAATAATCTTCAAATGATATCCCTTGAAATCTGCTATCAATTTGTTTTCTTGCTTATTCAACGTCATATATGTATGATTCTAGGGTTCCTTTTCTCTATCCTAAACGGCCACCGGTACCACCATCGACCATCGCCCCTAATCACCCAACCCTTTCAACCACTTCGTTCCCTCAATGTTGTTGATACTCCGTCTCTGTGTCTCACTTTCTACTACAGAATACGGATGTCTCTTCTTTCTCTCTGAAACTCATAACGACCAGCCACTACCACTGCGTCATACCCATTTTTTAATCATATTACACGGGCTGATTTGTGCGTGAGTAGAAATATGCTCATTCGGCTAACCATCTGTTCCACGAAATGCCTCAGAGGTATCCAGAACTGTGGTAAGCAAATCATGATCGCGGTGATCATCTCCGAGTCCATCAATGGCAGGTTTAGCTTCTTTCATGAGCCAATCAATGGCTTTAGTCGGTCGATCATACCCATTCAATTTGAAATCCCTAATTTTTCTTTGTTTTGATTGATTCTGCATGCTATGAACCCTAAATCACATTTCCTTGGCAACGATTTCTGGTTTCATCATGTTTTAAGAGACCTAAATTCGCATTTCTTTGATTAGAGGTCACGAAAACGATAGGTTGAGAACTAATTTTTGTTTTGATTAAGGTTTGTTTCAGGTTTTGATTTTAATGTATACAAGGCGCACAACATGAAAGCCACTGAGCAGTAATCACTTTCTCATCCTTATAAATAGCCATGAATCTGTTATTTATGAAGATATTATAGTTCAATTTTCTCATCAGAGAATATTGTAAGTCGTAAGATGAAAAAAAAGTTTGTAGTCTGGTTTCTTTGATTAATGATTTAAATCCAATTTGTGTTTTGTTAATTGAAGAGATTTCATGTAGAATGAATTGAGTGGGAGTATTTGCTAATTGTGGGTTCCGTTTAGCACATAAACCAATAGCAGCAACAATATCTGCAACAAATCTCTTGTCCGAGTCTTTGGCATAATCCTATAAATGGTTTTAAAGATAATAAATTATACTATATTCGATCCAATTTATTTGAAATTGATGTAAAAAACAACTTCATTCCAGATGCTTTTTATGGGATAAATAATGAAGCAATTATGGACATTGGTGATTCAGGAAGGGAATACTACACCTTCTGGTTTTTCAAAACTTTTTAGTGTAAGCTGCTAAGTGTTTTACTAAATAATTCAGGGTTTTTTTCTCTCTCTCTCTCCCTCTCCCTTTCTATTTGTATGTGTCTCTTCATCTTTATTCATGGATTTTTTTCTCCTCTTGATTTTCGATTATGCTAGCAACACCTGGTGATTATTTACCTAAAGTAGCAACAGGAATGATGAAGGAATAAGATGGACCAACCGTGTGTGTGTGGTTATGTATCTGTGGCAGCGTATTTGTTTTTTTGTGTTCTCTTTAGCATAATGTATATGCAAAATATTCTTGGAAAAAGGGGCAATCACAGGGGCTAAAGAGTCATATGTAAATTAGTTGTTTGACTATATCATACCAACTTTAGTAGAAGCTCTTCACAAGGTTATTTTTTGTCATTATCTCTATGAGTCAATTGACTTCCGGCTCTTCATGAAATGATTATGAATCTTTATTTATTGAATTTTGCTTTTTAGGAACCTGAGACTGAAATTTGCTCAAGTATGCTTGATTCAGTTAAGGAGTGTGTACATATTTGTGGGCCCCTTTTAGATAAAAATCAAGTTAGAAGCATTGTTGAAAAGCTAAACAGGTGATTACCACCAGCTCAGCATGAAGAAACGAGAATGGTGAAAGAGTCAAAGCAGAGGACTTTGGTGCTGAAGAGGGAGAAATGTTGAAGGAAGAAAATGAGCAAGAGGAAGAACTTTTTGATCAAGTATGCTTTAAGTGTTAATCTTACATTATATGAACTCTTATTTAAAAATTCACTATCTTTAAATTAATTAATCCACTTAAATTATTATTTATTTTATTAAACCTAGGTTGGTGATTGTTTGGGTACTCTACTCAAGATTTTCAAGGCTTTATTTTTGCCTCTTTTTGATGAACTATCGCCTTACTTGATGCCATTTTGGGTGAGTAACATCAAATAATTTATCTTTTTAAATAATTGTTTTTTATTTGTTATTCAAATACTGACAGTAACATGTGCCTTTTAAATTTAGGGAGAACCTCCGAGGAGAAAAGAAAAGCAATTTGCATGGATGTGAAGGATGTTCTGGTGATTGTTTTCAATTCTCGCCCATCAAATTTTCAAGAATTCTTCAAGTGGGTTGCTGAAGTTAGGCAAAGAGAAGATTCTGGTCAAACTTTAAAATAAAAAGTGTAAATAAATAAATAGACAGAAAATTTATTATGTAAAATTATTAATGTTTATATCTTCTTATTTACCAAATCACTGTCCCATGCTTTGCTCAATATCCCAAGTTTATCATCTGCAATATTGATATTTTTCATATTATTTTATACATTTTTAATCATCCCGTGTATTACACGGGTTTCTAACCTAGTATATATATATATATATATATATATATATATATATATATATATATATATATATATATATATATATATATATATATATATATATATATATATATATATATATATATAGACTTAGGATCTTTTGAGAACCAACTTCACCCAGAGAACCCGGGAACTCCCAAACCGATATTTTTTTCGAAAAAACCGACCACATAGGCCTCTAAAACGCTCAAATTGGAGCCGGGACGCTGAAAAAAATTTCCGAAAAAACGACTTGTTTTTTTAAAAAAATTTGCACATGTGCAAAAATTTTTTTGCACATGTGTAAACTTTTTTATACGTACATTTTTTTTCAAATTTTTTTTATGGATGTATTTCTAACATATATTTAAGCCGTTCTGTAAAAAAAATTTGAAAAAAAATGTACGTATAAAAAAGTTTGCACATGTGCAAAGTTTTTTTTTTTTGCACATGTACAAATTTTTTTTAAAAAAAAAGTCGTTTTTTTTCGGAATTTTTTTTTCGAAAATTCTTAGATATGTGCGTTTTAGAGGCCTATGTGGTCGGTTTTTTGAAAAAAATATCGGTTTGGGAGTTCTCGGGTTCTCGGGGGACTTGTGGTTCTCAAAAGATCCTAACTCTATATATATATATATATATATATATATATATATATATATATATATATATATATATATATATATATATATATATATATATATATATATATATATATATATCAAAAATGAAAATAAAAAGGTAATAGTCTTTTGGATCTTTAAAGAAAATATTATTCGATGGTGATAAAATAAAAAAGTAGTATATATCAAAATAAGTGCGTAGATTTTCACCACTTGTTATGTTATGAATAAATTATATCGACAATAAAATAAAATAATAATACGATAAAGAAAAATAATGTGGACACAAGGATTTAACGTGGAAAAACCCTTTCGGAAAAAAAACCACGGGCACAACCGATGATAATCACTATATGAGAAAAATGAGGAGGTTACAATATTTGGAACTGAAAAATATATATCTCTCTTTTCTTTTTAATACACAGAGTCTTACAAAATATATCTATGTATATAGATATATATAACACTCTTTTTATCTGGGATGTGTTGAATGCAATATAATCATCCCTATATATAGGGATGAAACAGCCGCAAGATTCCGTAAATGTTGAAGAAAGATAGTAGGCGCCGTAGTTGGAGAATTGAAAAACTAATCGTTCAAACAACGTGCAAAAACTCAATTTGAATATGATGTTGATTACTATTCATGTGGGACCCACATGAAAAATAATTCTACTTTTGCTTTTAGGAATCAATCATTCACAATCTCCACCTTGACTTTAAAAGCAATAAGTAATCAAACAACTCCACCTTGAGACGAAATTCATTTTGTAGAACTCCTCATTATAAAATCATCGTGTGCCGACAATCCTTGGAATTAGATTGTCATACCAACCAAGCTTGAGCAAAGCTCAAACTTAGTTGCTGGAACCGGCTTCGTCATCATATCTGCCGGATTGTCATGAGTGCTAATCTTTTGAACTTGAATATCACCTTTGGAAATAACATCTCGAATAAAGTGATAACGTACATCAATATGTTTCGTCCTCTCATGAAACATTTGATCTTTTGTGAGATAAATAGCACTTTGACTATCACAAAAAATCTTTGTGGGAGATGTGTCTCCACAAAGTTCACCGTATAAATTTCTTAACCAAATAGCTTCTTTGCAAGCTTCAGAAATTGCCATGTACTCTGCTTCAGTTGTGGATAAGGCAACAGTGGTCTGTAGACTTGCCTTCCAACTCACAGCACATCCACCAATGGTAAAGACATAACCTGTCAAATATCTTCTTTTATCTAAATCTCCAGCATAATCAGAATCTACATAGCCCACCAGTCCTTCACCAGAACTTCCAAATTGTAAACATGCATTGGAAGTACCGCATAAATATCTAAGAATCCATTGAACAGCTTTCCAATGCTCTTTTCCTGGGTTAGCCATATATCTGCTAACAACACTTAAAGCGTGAGATAAATCAGGGCGAGAACATACCATGGCATACATTAGAGAACCAACTGCACTAGAATACGGAACTTTCGCCATGTTGTTAATTTCATCATCTGTCTTTGGACAATATGCTGAAGACAGTTTGAAATGTGCAGCTAACGGAGTACTTACTGGCTTGGCTTTATGCATGTTGAATCTTTGAAGAACTTTCTCAATATACCTCTTTTGACTTAGGTATAGTTTTCCATGCTGTCTGTTACGAATAATTTCCATACCAAGAATTTTCTTGGCTGGACCTAAGTCTGTCATTTCAAACTCTTTGCTTAGTTGTGCTTTCAGTTTTGCTATCTCTAGTTTATCTTTTGCCGCAATCAACATATCATCAACATAAAGAAGCAGATATATTGATGAACCATTGACTGACTTAAAATAAACACAACTATCATAATCAGATCTTTTAAAATTCTGAGATAGCATAAAAGAGTCAAACCTCTTATACCATTGCCTTGGGGACTGTTTTAACCCATAAAGAGATTTCTTCAATCTACATACCAAGTTCTCTTTTCCAGGGATAATGAAGCCTTCAGGTTGCTCCATATAAATATCTTCCTCCAATTCACCATGTAAAAATGCAGTTTTGACATCTAACTGCTCAAGCTCATAGTTATGCATGGCAACAATACTAAGTAAAGTACGAATTGAGCTATGCTTAACAACAGGAGAGAAGACATCAGTAAAATCAATTCCTGGAATTTGGCTATAGCCTTTAGCAACTAACCTTGCTTTAAATCTTGCTTCCTCATTAGGAGTAATACCTTCTTTTCTTTTGAAAATCCATTTGCAGCGGATAGGCTTCTTTTCTTTTGGTAATTTCACCAACTCCCAAGTGCCATTCTTTTCAAGAGATTCCATTTCATCATGCATGGCAGTTATCCATTTGTTGCAATGTTCTGAAGTAATGGCTTCCATGTAAGTTGAAGGTTCTTTGATACCTTCAATTTCTTCAGCAACGTTTAAAGCATAAGCAACAATATTTGCTTCTTCTATCAGTCTCTTGGGAGGATGAATGACCCTCCTAGGTCTATCAGTTGTTATAGAACGTTGTGGTTGGTGAGTAGGAGTAGGAGTAGAAGACTCTTGCTCAACTGATTGATTTTGATCAATAGAGTTTTCTTATTCTGGTGTATGTTCTGAGTCAACAGATTGCTCCACCTGCACACTTGTCTTTTGTTGACTCTCAACAGGAATATTAATAGGAGAATCTTTATGTAGCATAACTGATTCATTAAATACTACATTTCTACTAATCACGACCTTTTTAGTTTCAGGACACCATAACTTATATCCTTTCACACCAGATTTGTAACCAAGAAAGATACATTTAATTGCCCTAGGCTCTAATTTTCCATTATCAACATGAGCATAAGCAGGGCAACCAAAAATTCTTAAATCTGAATAGTTTGCTGGGGAGCCAGACCATACCTCAATAGGAGTCTTTTTATCAAGTGGAATAGAAGGTGACATGTTAATTAGATAACATGCAGTAGAAGCAGCTTCTGCCAAAAAACGCTTAGATAATCCTGCGTTAGATAACATACAACGGGCTTTTGAAATAATGGTTCTGTTCATACGTTCAGCTAAACCATTTTGTTGAGGTGTGTGAGAGACGGTGTAGTGTCTAACAATTCCTTCTAGTTTACAATATGAATTAAATTCATTTGAACAAAACTCCATACCATTATCTGTGCGAAGCTTTTTGACCTTCTTACCGGTCTGGTTTTCCACCATGACTTTCCATTCTTTGAATGCAGAGAATGCTTCAGATTTAAGCTAAGAAATATGGCCAAACTCTTCTTGAATAATCATCAATAATTGTCAACATATAACGAGCACCTCCTAGTGATGCTTCTTGAGATGGTCCCCATAAATCAGCATGTACATACTCCAAAATGCCTTTTGTAGTATGTACCGAGGTGTTGAATTTCACCCTCTTGTGTTTGCCAAATATGCAGTGTTCACAGAATTCCAGTTTGCCAACGCATTGACCATCAAGCAATCCTCTTTTGCTTAATGTTGTCAAACCAAGTTTACTCATATGCCCAAGACGCATATGCCACAGGTTAGTAGTATCAGAAATAGAAGATGAATTTGAAGTAACATTTGAATTACCTGTTACTGTTGTACCCCGAAGATGATACAAGTTTGCTGATTTGATATCGGCTTTCATGACAATCATAGCGCCTTTTGAAACCTTTAAAACTCCACCTTCACCGGAATATTTGTACCCTTTAAGGTCAAGAGTACTTAAAGAAATAAGGTTTCTTTTCAAACCTGGAACATGTCGAACATTAGACAAAGTTCTGACAACACCATCAAACATCTTGATTTGAATGGAACCAATTCCAGTGACTTTATATGGTGCATTATCACCCATCAATACGGAGCCGCCTTCTATAGGTTGATAATTTGTAAACCAGCTTCTGTTTGGACTCATGTGAAAAGTACAAGCTGAGTCAAGAATCCATTCATCATTGGTTTTTAGGATTCCTGCAAAAGCTACAAGAACATCACCGTTAGAATTATTTTCAGCAGCATAAGTAGCTTTTCCTTCATCATCTTGATTTGGTTTGTGATTTTGATTAGAAGCTCTTTTCTCCTTGTTTTTCAACTTGTAACATTCAGAGATATCATGTCCTTCCTTTTTGCAATAGTTACATGACTTGGAACGTCTGGATCTAGATTTGCTTCTAGAATTTCTTTTGTTCTTGCCTTTGGAATCATTCTTATCTGTTGGTCTGCCACGAACCATCAGACTTTCTCCTTTAGAGTTTGAACCTTCAGTAGATACCATATCTTTCATCTTTTCTTTGGCATGCAAAGCTTCATAAACTTCTTGAAGTGTTAAAGTATCACGACTATATAATATGGTATCTCTAAAGTTTGAATAAGAACTAGGCAAAGAACATAAAAGAATTAAACCCAAATCCTCTTCATCATATTTTACCTCCATGGCTTCAAGATCAGTGATGATCTCTTTAAATGTCGAAAGATGATCCAGCAACGATCCACCTTCTTGCATCTTAAGCGAAAATAATTTTTGTTTAAGGTGCATCTTACTTGTGAGATCTTTGGTCATGCAAATTTGTTCCAATTTTAGCCATAAAGAGGCTGCAGTAGTTTCTTTCAAAACTTCCTTCAAAATATTGTTAGATAAATGAAGATGGATATGAGAGAGAGCCTTACGATCTTTACGATCCTTTTCTTCATCTGACCAAGACGCAGGCATTTTGTCTCGGCCTAACAGAGCATCATCAAGGTCCAACTGAGCCAATACAGCTCGTATTTTTACTTGCCATAATGAAAATCTTGTATCTCGATCCAACAATGGAATATCGTATTTCAAAGTAGCCATGTCGATATAATACTCAAAAAATTGAGAATGAGTATAGAAAACAACGTAGCTCTGATACCACTTGTTATGAATAAATTATATCGACAATAAAATAAAATAATAATACGATAAAGAAAAATAAATGTGGACACAAGGATTTAACGTGGAAAAACCCTTTCGGGAAAAAAACCACGGGCACAACCGATGATAATCACTATATGAGAAAAATGAGGAGGTTACAAGATTTGGAACTGAAAAATATATATCTCTCTTTTCTTTTTAATACACAGAGTCTTACAAAATATATCTATGTATATAGATATATATAACACTCTTTTTATCTGGGATGTGTTGAATGCAATATAATCATCCCTATATATAAAGATGAAACAGCCGCAAGATTCCGTAAATGTTGAAGAAAGATAGTAGGCGTGGAGAATTGAAAAACTGATCGTTCAAACAACCTGCAAAAACTCAATTTGAATATGATGTTGATTACTATTCATGTGGGACCCACATGAAAAATAATTCTACTTTTGCTTTTAGGAGTCAATCATTCACAAAAAAAAACAATCATTTTCATTATCAACGGAGATCCGACATCAATGAACATGTCAAAGCACAATAAAATAAACTCATTGCATTAAGGCTATATGGAGTAACCGCTCGCCAAGAGGTCGCCAACCCTCTTGGCGACTCGCCATCGTTGGTGCCGACGCCTCGCCAGCCACTCGCCATCTCCTCTTCGCCAACCTATTGGCGAGATGCCAACAGGTGTAAATGTTTTAGAAAATAACAAAAACAGCCCCTTCCTGGCCATTGGCCACCATTCCCTACAAAATGGCCAACGACTGTCAACCCACAAAAATTTGTTGGTCATCCCTTGGCCATTGGCCACCACTCCGTGTAGCCTAATATATTAAAATTTTGGTAATCAGTAATCTATTCTTCCGTTCATTCATCCGCTCCAAGGTTTCAACAATGGACACAGTATCATTTTCTTTGATTGTTTCTTCTCTCATCCTCTTTCTTTACTTTATGCTCAAACGCTCAAAATCATTAAACTTGCCACCAGGGCCACAAAAGCTCCCTCTGATCGGAAACGTGCACCAGTTGGCCGGATTACTCCCACACCGTGCCTTTCGAGAATTGGCACGAAAACATGGCCCCATCATGCACGTCCAACTCGGCCAAATTTCAGCAGTTATTATTTCATCACCTAAACTAGCCAAAGAGGTACTTAAAACCCATGATATTGCCCTTGCAGACCGTCCCACGACTTTTGGGAGTGAGCTTGTACTGTATGGGAACACCGATATAGCCCTCGCTCCATATGGAGAGTATTGGAGACAAATGAAAAAGATTGCCTCCTTGGAACTTCTTAGTGCAAAAAAAGTTCGATCTTTCAGTCGAATCAGAGAGCAAGAACTTGATGGGTTCTTGAAGTTTCTTCGGTCATCTTCTGGGAAACCAATAAACATAAACAGAACCATCACGGAACTGATTAATAATGTTGTTTGCATAGCTTCCTTTGGAAAAAATTGTAAACAGCAACAGGCCCTCCTAGAGTTCCTGGATGAATTTCAAAGGGTAAACACTGGGTTTTATGTGGCGGATCTGTTTCCGGATTTTAAGTTTCTTTACGTGGTTTCTGGACTGAGATCCAAGTTAATGAAACTGCACAAGACTCTAGACAAGATCTTCGACGGCATCTGGGAGGAGCATGAAGGTAGAAAAAGAGATGGCGAGGAACAGGAGGAAGATCTTTTTGAAGTTCTTCTTAGAATAAAAGAGGAAGGAGGTCTTGAGTTTCCCATCACGAACAACAACATTAAAGCAATCTTTGTGGTATGTTCATCGTCTATCAATATGATCTCATTTTTACCATCATATTTGAATTCAAATTTTCAAAAATTTAAATTTCTATTAGCAAAAAATGGTTGGTTATAATATATAACCAAGCGTTTATCTTCCATTATTGTTACATGAATTTAAGAATACACATAACTTTCACCCGGAAAGCATAATAAGCTGCTTAAACTGTTTTCCATACATTCTTAAATAAATCCACATATAAAAGTACTTGATAATTATATAATTAAAGTGTACGTTTGTATCAACAATTTTATAAATTTTCGAGTCCAGCTTCAGGAAGTGTCTTTTATATGTTGGTAAAGTACTCGAAGTGTCTTTTATATGATGTATCATTGATTTTTTAGACAGTTCTTCTATGATAATTGAAGTATTTAAAACCCAGGATTAAATTTTATTTCTCCATTTATATCGATTTTAATCACTGCCATTCTCTTTACTCGTTTTAAAAGCACTCGAACTGAAAACAAAAACTCAGTTGGTGTATTTCGACTACACGAACGGTTAGTATCACAAACTTTTTTCTGATATCAATTTACAATTGAGTACGCCGCATCAAAAAGAATTATGATTACGTTTCATTTGTTATGGTCTGTATAATAGTGTATATCTAATTTACCATACCATTATTAAGGTTAAATAGCTATAATTATACGAAAAATAAGCATGAAAGGGGTAATTTTATATATATATATATATATATATATATATATATATATATATATATATATATATATATATATATATATATATCCTGAGTGTATTATAATTATATTTATTTATTATCCACTCAATTTATTTAGATAAATTAATTTATAACAAAATATTATTAAAAGTACTACATGTCACTATTATCCCAGGACGTCATTGTATGAAAATGAATTTCATGTTTATATAACATTTTATCTTTTTACTTGTTTTTTTTAATCTGTAATGTTTATAAAAAATACCTACCTGTTATTTTTGTAAACTACTATTTTTTAAAAATCTCATAATTTTAAGATTTCAGTTGTAAAAGAAGGGTTATTTTATCTTTATTATTATAAATTTATCTACACTAATTTAGTTTTTTTAATGGTAGAGAGATTCTATAAAAACTAAAGCATCTCTAGCAAGTAGCTAGAGAAAAACAAAATTACAAAACAGTCATAGCATGTTTAGGACTTAACATCCAACAATCTCAATCTAACTTACGATTATTACGTCTATTTCTAATCCAAAAAATAAGAAAGTGACCTAACACCGTCGAAGACCTCGTCCTTGCGAGGTTTAGCCATTCAAAACACGAGTTTATTTCGAAAACTCCACAAGAACCAACATGTAACAATACGGTTACTACAAAAAAAGTACTCTACGTGTTTTGTTAAACATTACGGTTATTTTGAGAAAAAGTACTCTGTGTTTTGTTAAACAATACGGTTACTACAAAAAAGAAACTGCACTGCATATATTTTTAAAGAATACGGTTGTCATTTAAGAAACCGTACTTTATAATAAATATAAAATACGGTTTTGGAAACATACTCTATTAGCTATTCGAATAGAAACCCCTATTATAAAACACTGTTACAAATTACAAAACTGTATTCTATGTTTTATTTTAACAGTATTCTATTTGTCATTTTGTAGTAGTGGACATTCAAATAGATGAAGTGATATAATTTGTAATAAACTAATAATGTCACATCTACACGAATTCATGGGGTACTCCTATTTACACTACTAAATTGTGTGTGTATATTATAATGATGATGTGACTAGATGAGACAACCTATTTTAAACATAGGGAAAATGATTTATAAGGGTAATTATGTTTCAAAACTGTTCAAAAAACACCATCCAAGTTTGGTCTGTTCAAAAAACACCATCCAAGTAAGGCCTTTGTACAAAAAACACCATCGAACTACATGTTTTGTTCAAATTTTACCCGATGGTAACCGGCTCTTGCAGGTTAAAGGATGACTTGGCCTAATACTTGGTGACCGGCCAAGTCATCCTTTAACCTGCAAGAGCCGGTTATCATCGGGTAAAATTTGAACAAAACATGTAGTTCGATGGTGTTTTTTGTACAAAGGCCTTACTTGGATGGTGTTTTTTGTACAAAGGCCTTACTTGGATGGTGTTTTTTGAACAGACCAAACTTGGATGGTGTTTCTTGAACAGTTTTGAAACCTAATTACATTTATAAGTCATTTTCCCTTAAACATATTAATGTCACGTTTCAGGAGAATAAGATTTCAGCTATTTTTATTCAAGACCATTTACTTTACATGCATGTTCAAGTTATCTCCCTAATATTTTAATTTCAATATATGTTAATATCTTTATCATATATTTAAAATATACAAATAATTTAATAAATTACACCATTTGATTTAGATAGTTAAAAGTTTAACTAATTCTTTTAATTTTAATGTACTTTAATACCTTATTATATATTTGGAGTATATATATAAAACTTTGCTAATCTTAAAATTTGAATATTGTGAAAGTTTAATTTATGTTTAAAAACTAAATTTAACGATAGCTTATTGAAGTGATATTTAAGTAAAACTAGGTTTATTTTTTTACAAAAATTTGTCTTTCTGATTAATTAGCGTAACCAAAAAAAATTTATAAATAACCCGTAAATGAAAAATTAATGAATGATCATAAATCAGCATTAATGAACGATCCGTCCATCATCGTAAATGAAAAATTAACAAATATTCCAAGAGTTGATTCATCATTTTGCCTCATTGTAGAAGACTTCAATTTTAATTTCATTGTATTTTAATTCTATTTGGTTATGGAAAATTTTATATTTTTGTAAATTTTTTTTATTATTTTAAAATATATGACGATGTAATTATCATAACATCCGACTTTACAAATGAGCCAACCTAATAAAAATAACATTTACAACTATAATAAATCAAATAGAATAATCATAACAAATCTAATAATAATAATAATAATAATAAATAATAATAATAACAACAACAATAATAATAATAACCACCAAAAAGAATAGTAGTAATAGTAATAATAACAATATTATTAATAGATTTATCTTTTCTTTCCACCGAAATCGACCAAACTGAAGTTTTTTTTAATTTGTCGTTGTTAATAGATCGGTAATCCTTTTAATTTTCTACCATCTATCAACCCCCTAGGATAAATTATTAATTTTTTTAGTTCCTGTCGGTATTCCGTCAAAAATTTCTGACACATTAACAACCACTAAATTTTTGGTTGTCAAACCGTCAATACATCGTCGATAATGTTAGTTTTTCTAATAGTGGTTACTCGATCTTAGTGGAAAATACGATATATTATACATGATAACTACAAAATATTATATTTTCAATAAAAATAGTTTAATTTTTTGTAAAAAAAAAGGCCTTTTGTAAAATCTCATATTAAATGTTATAATAATTTGCTTGCTTTGTATTTTATTTACAAATTAAATATATACAAACTTTATATAAAATTTTGAGAGGCCATATTAAAAAATTAAAATGCAAATTCATTTCCTACGTAGAAGTAATTTATTTGTGGTAAATAAACGCCTAATAAAATAAATAAACAATTTAAACTAACCCATGATATGATCTTTAATAAAAACAATGTGTCACATCATTCACATGTAAATGGGAATTGGTTTCGTGCCTATTCATGATAGGAGCACACAAAAGGGATTTGTCCATATTCAAATCCCACAAATTTCAATCATGGAATGATTTATATAACTATAAAAGATTAATTATTTACCTAACCCAAGAAATTCGTGTGAGGTTTGCAATGAGAGTAGTTCAGCCTAGTCAACTTTCGTTTTCTTTAATGTAGTGATATGTCACATGACGTTGCATAATTTTTTGTGCCAGTCAGAGTTATAAGTATGTACGCGCATTTTGTTTAACTCTTTGTCGTCGAAATGCTAGGGAAGAAGCAGTCGGATCCCTTAAAAATAGGGGAATCAACTTTGTTTTTGCTTAGTCAACTTTCCCATAAAGACAGTTTTTTAATACTTTAGAACCCGTCGGTGGCCTCCTAGCCGAGTTTCAGAAAACACCTAGCTTTCATCCTATTTTTGAATCCTAATTAGTTGTTAAGTAAGTTATGCTCCTTGAGCATAACACTAATTTTTACAAGCTTAAGAAGTTGTAACTGAATTGGAGGCTAGACAACAGCCTTGGCAAGCTGACAAAGTTATCTATGGATAATGGGTGGAATATTGCACCACAGCTAAAGTCAAAGTGCAAGCATTTTGCCAGTCAAAGTTATCGTCACACAATCTATGAAGATGAGAACTCAATAGTCTATGGAATGTACTGCACCTCTCACATTTTACATGTCACCTTCGTCGCCTCATTTTTCGTTTTACCTAGAAATGATCATCTCTCACCCCTCGTCCAGTATATCTATAATTAGTGGGAAAACACATAAAAAAGTGAGATATGTCTACAAAATGACTTATTACATGGTGCATGAGACGTAAAATGATCCTCATGCAATGATGACTTATTAAAACAAACAAAAAAGATATATCTACAAAAGAAGTGCTATGCATGTACATATTGAGTCACCACATTTTAACTTTTTTCTATAATGATGTAGGACATATTTGCTGGAGGTACTGATACATCGTCCATAACAATTGGATGGGCTATGACAGAACTCATAAGACACCCGAGTGTGATGAAGAAGGTGCAAGCTGAATTGAGAAAAGCCTTCAAAGGGAAGGGAAACATCACGGAGTCGGACCTAAAAGGTTTGAGCTATTTGCAATCAGTAATCAAGGAAACTTTACGGCTTCACCCTCCCATCCCTTTGTTACTGCCACGTGTATGTCGTGAGCAATGTAAAATAGCTGGTTATGATATACCCGCCAAAATGAAAGTGTTTGTCAATGGATGGGCGTGCTCTACTGATCCAGATTATTGGGAGGATGCCGATGTCTTCAAGCCAGAAAGGTTTGAAGATACATCAGTCGACTTCATGGGAACCAATTATCACTTTATCCCATTTGGGTCTGGTAGGAGAATGTGCCCAGGAATAACTTTTGGTATGGTAGCAGTGGAGCTTTTCCTTGCTCAAATGTTATACTATTTCGACTGGAAACTACCTGATGGATTAAGTCCTACAGATATTGATATGACAGAGACTGAGGGATCATTAGTGAGCAAAAAATTTCACTTATATTTGATTCCAACAACTTATGCTCCCGACAATTAACAAGACCACTGTATGGATCTTCAATGCAACACACAGACAGAGTTGATGGAGTAGACCTTCAATTCTTTTCATTAGAATAAAGCCAATGAATGCGGCATTTAATTTTTTTTATAGCGAACGTCCATTATGTTATTAACGATAAATTTGTGGTTACTTTTGGTACAAATATTTTCTCGGTTTCTTTTATTATTTGTATCAAGTTCTCATACTTTTTTTTTTTGACAAATTTATGTTAGAGTAAAGGAATAGAACTTGTAGGGACAATATTCTACAAGAATGAGAATGTAAAAGAAACGTTTTCAGAAGAACTAACAATATTTTATCTATTAACTCCACAAAAACCAGAGGGCATATAGCCTAGTGGTATCAAAGAGTGATAATGAGAGTCCCTCAACCCAAGTGGTGAGGGTTCTAGTCCTGTTTTGAGCAAAAATATGTAGAGTAGAAGTAGTTTTGTTTGGCAATAAAAAATTAACTCCACAATTATATATATGTATGTATATATTTATACACAACCTCAAGCGACACAACCCTTCTAACTAGTACATCTCAATTCTCACAGCCATTGCACCTCTTCTCAAACATCACAACTCTTCATAAACTAACACATTCTTTCAATGTTTATAGTTAAGAATAACTAACCAAACTACCTGGAATCAATTATTATAACTAAAACAATGAACTGCCATACTTCCTGACCACTAACTAATAAATATAATTAATAACTAACAATATTCCCCCTTAAGTTAGACCCAAAACCCTTCAAATGATTTCTTCAACTTCTTAAAATCTCTAAATTCCCATTAGAAACTACTTCTTTGACAACAACTCCGCAAATATCAAATCACAAAGTAAAAGGAGTTTATTCCCAAAATCATCAACAATTGCAGATTCCACATATTAGAGGGGAGAATGATTAGGAGAAAGAATAACACCATAAACAAAAAATAATTTTCTTCTTAATATTATTATGCTCAATCTATGTACGATAATTTTTATGTCATTCTTTGGACCATCAAACCAAGCATACTTGATATTATCATTGCCTCCATTTTTTATCCCACTAACTTTTGATATGAGATCTTTCTCAATAATCCAATGCTTTCAACCTTGTACAATTGAACCACTCAATCATGTTGGATTTTAGTGTGTCTGACAATTTGGCTTCCGAAAATACTACATTTCCAACGGGTTTCTTAATTTCTTATTATCCAACAACACAACATTCAGCTCTTCATTAAACACTACATTTCCAACGGGTTTCTTTACAGAACCATCATGCACATCATTATTTTTATTAGGCATACCATGCCGCTCAAAGTCATCATTATCATTATCCGTAATATTTTCTTTTGAATCTACGATCACACAAAAAACAAACTTTAATTTCACCAAGATCTTTTCAACTTGGTCATTGATGATACTTCGTTTGGGGCTTATGTATTTATTTATGTATCTGCTTCAACCTAGGGTAATGTTTATACAAAGAAAAACCGTGAAGCCATATTTCTAGAGGAGACGAATCCCTGAAATACACTCTGACGATCAAGCTAGTAATCAAAATATAAAGATCATTATATATATATATATATATATATATATATATATATATATATATATATATATATATATATATATTACATATAAAAGGAAAAATGGTTTCCAAATAACCAAACTCTTAAAATTAAGAGGTCCAAACCATTAGACACAAAATACAAGTAACCAATACATATACAATTTTGAATCTATTTGGTCTTTGACCTTATCCACAAGCTAATATTATCCCGGTAATCTATTCTATCCTTATAACAACTTCTAACAATTTAATCATATTCTTGAAAGAAATTTCAAATTTCAAATTTTAGAGTCACCTAATTTACAGATCTTAACGATTTGAGAGGTACAACTTTGTTTTTTATCTCCCTAATTGATCTCAACCTTCCCCCGTTTTCCTCTCATCCTGGCACGCCCTATATCTCAGTTTCTCAGCCCTTGGAAAAATGGTTTCCAAATAAGGAAACTCTTAAAATTAAGAGGTCCAAACCATTAGACACAAAATACAAGTAACCAATGCATATACAATTTTGAATCTATTTGGTCTTTGACCTTATCCACAAGCTAATATTATCCCTGTAATCTATTCTATCCTTATAACAACTTCTAACAATTTAATCATATTCTTGAAAGAAATTTCAAATTTCAAATTTTAGAGTCACCTAATTTACAGATCTTAACGATTTGAGAGGTACAACTTTGTTTTTTATCTCCCTAATTGATCTCAACCTTCCCCCGTTTTCCTCTCATCCTGGCACGTCCTATATCTCAGTTTCTCAGCCCTTCCCCCAATTTCAAATGGAATGAAAACAAATAGATTATCAGCAAGCAACTTTTTCAGTGTGGAGGTTAGCGGCTGGTGGGTTCCCGTCTCGGCAACCAGCCCTTTTTTTGCAAGAGACAACTCAATCGGAGTTAAAATCAGGGTAGTTTACCTTTTATGTTTTTTTGCCTAAACTCTTTCGGTAAACGCACTTACGCACAACACCATCTTCTACTCCTTCTCTAACCTAAAACTGCCACTGTCAGTTGACCTTCACCTAAAAAAAACCCTAAACTCACCACACACAGACCGCCATGTTTCTGTCAATCCAACCTACGTTTCTAAACATTAAACGATATACGGTTTTTGATTATAACATGAAACAAATTTTTGGTTTTCTTTTAGACAAGAGACGAATAAACAAATAAACTTTTTAGGAAGAAGAGGGAAGAAACGGAAAAATATTTGGTATGCTTCCTTTCTCTCTGTTAAACGGAAGAGAACAAGATTTCTGAGTAATTCTTCTTAATTCATTCATAATGGAACGTTACATTAAATACACAGGGATTTACCCTTTACAGACATAAAGAGTAGGCTACACTCATTAAGTGGGGAACACAGGAAAGTAAATGTTGGAACAATGATAAACTGTCTCCTTCTTTATAAAAGTGTTTCTTTTAACACTCCCCCTCACGTTGAATGGTGGTATTCCCAAAATTCAACTTGACCAAACAATTGTTGAGAATTTTTCCATTTACGGCTTTCGTCAGAATGTCGGCTACCTGGTCTTCTGATCGAACGAACGGTAGTTCAATGATTCGAGTTTCTAGTTTTTCTTTTATGAAATGTCTATCCACTTCCACATGTTTTGTTCGGTCATGTTGTACAGGGTTTTCTGATATCTGAATAGCAGCTTTATTATCACACATAATTTTAATTGTTTCTTTACGGAAGAGACCAACTTCGGTGAGAAGTTTTCGTATCCATAAAGCTTCTGCGACTCCTCGTGATATTCCTCTGAACTCTGCTTCAGCACTAGAAAGGGATACCACCTTTTGTTTCTTACTTCTCCATGTCACTAAATTTCCGCCAACTAAGGTGAAGTATCCCGAAGTTGATCTTCGATTTCCTTTGTCTCCTGCCCAATCTGCGTCAGTATAGATCTGGGTTTTTAGATGTCCGTTTGCCTTAAACAACACTCCATGCCCTACTGTTCCTTTGAGATATCTGATAATTCTCCATACTGCCTCCATATGAGAAACTTGGGGTTGATGCATGAATTGGCTAACTACCCCCACAGCATATGATATATCAGGACGAGTATGTGAGAGATATATCAATTTTCCTACAATTCGTTGATATCTTTCCTTGTCTGCTGATTTCGCCTTGTTTTCTATACATAGCTTTTGATTTATCATCATGGGAGTCTCTGCCGGTTTGCAATCAATCATTCCAGTTTCTGCTAATAGGTCTAAAACATATTTCTTCTGACAAATAAAGATCCCTTGTTTTGACCTTAAAACTTCAATTCCGAGAAAGTATTTGAGCCTCCCTAGGTCTTTCATTTCGAACTCTTGAAACAAATTCTTCCTTAGTTTTGTTATTTCCTCCTCATCATTGCCTGTAATTATCATGTCATCAACATATATAATTAAACAGGTTATAAGGTTATTTCTTCATTTAAGAAACAAAGTATGATCAGAGTTACTTTGTTTGAAACCATATTTTCTCATAGCTAAAGTGAATCTCCCAAACCAAGCTCTCGGGGATTGTTTTAATCCGTAGAGAGATTTTTTAAGGCGACAAACTTCTCCTGGTTTAAAGTTCTTCGTGAAACCAAGGGGGGCTTCCATATAAACTTCTTCTTTTAGTTCTCCATGTAAAAAGGCATTTTTTACGTCAAACTGGTGTAATGGCCATCCTTCATTTGCAGCAATGGAAAAAAGGACCCTAATTGTATCAATTTTTGCAACCGGAGAGAAAGTTTCAACATAGTCAATACCATAGGTTTGAGTGTAACCTTTGGCTACCAATCGTGCTTTATATCTCTCAACAGTACCATCGGACTTATGTTTTACTGTAAAGACCCATCGACATCCTACCGGTCTCTTTCCAACTGGAATAACACATTTTTCCCATGTGTCATTTTTTAATAGGGCTTTCATTTCATTTTCCATTGCGTCTTTCCAGTTCTTCATATTCAAGGCTTGTTCTATGCTAGTTGGAGTTTCTTCAGAGTATAGTGCAGCATTGAAAGCCCTAGCTTCTTGAGTCAAGTTACCCTTAGCCATATTTGCCATAGGATATCTAGGACCTCGAGACTCTCTTTCTGGAAAATATCTTTTTGGTGGGATCCCTCTGTTAGTTCTTGGTGGTAACATATATCTTCCTGTTGGTTGTTCCTGTATTAGTTCTTCTTGTTCTGTAGCAATTTCATGATCAGTGGTAACAAGTTGTTCTTCTTGTTCTGTGGCAGTTTCATGATCAGATGTAACAAGATCAACATGTTCAGGAGAATCATGAGTATGAGGAGACTGAGTGTTACATACCTCGGATGTCAGGTTGGGAGACTGATCTGGGATGGCACTAGAGTTAGGATTTGTATATTGTGTGGACCTATTGTGTGATTTTTCTTGAGCAGTTTCGTTGGGTGACTCTTGAGTGCTGTGGATATTTTCTTCTGATGTTGCCTGAACATACTCTAACCAACTTAGTGTGTCTGAACACTCTATCTCCCCCTGACCACTATGTTGGGAGGCATAGTAGTATTCTGTTTCAAGAAAATCACAGTTCATAGTGGTGAACATGTGATGAGTCTTGGGATTATAACATCTGTATCCTTTTTGATTCACTCCATATCCAACGAATACACATTTTTCAGCACATGGGTCGAGTTTATTTCGTTGAGACTTAGGTATATGAACAAAGGTAGTGCACCCAAAGATCTTTGGTTCTAGCATAAGAAATGAGGGAAGTTTGACAAATTCTGAAAGGGTTTGTAGTGGAGTTTTAAATTTGAGAATGTTTGTTGGGAGTCGGTTTATAATGTACGTAGCTGTGGCAAGAGCTTCAGGCCAAAAAGATTTTGGAACTTTTGATTCGATTAAAAGAGCTCTAGTTATTTCTAACAAAAAACGGTTTTTTCTTTCGGCTACACCATTTTGTTCTGGGGTATGTGGGCAGGTAGTTTGATGAATTATTCCTTTTGATTGAAAAAATTGTTTCATAGAGGTGTTAACGAATTCCCCTCCATTGTCAGACCGAAAAATTTGAATATTTTTTTGAAATTGGGTTTGAATCATGGTATGAAACATAACGAATTTGTCAAGGACTTCAGATTTATTTTTTAAGAAATAAATCCATGTCATACGAGTGCAGTCATCAATAAACAACACAAAAAAACGAAGATTTTGTCCTCCAATGATTGGCGAGGGACCCCATACATCGGAATGAATTAGTGAGAAATGGACATCAACCCTGGTTTTATTTGGTTTGAATGTTTGTCTATGGCTTTTGGCTAACACACATGTTTCACACAGCGATAAATTTTTTGAAGGAAACAGATTAGGGAATAGAGTATGTAAATAACCCGTAGATGGATGACCCAATCTTCTGTGCCATAACCATGCTTCTCTTTCTGTGGTTCCATGAGCCATCATCACAGTACCATTTTGAGTCACCTCGTCCACATAATACAATCCTTGTTTCTCAGTGCCACGCCCAATGATCGCCCCCGTCCTGATATCCTGTAAGATACAAAAAGTGGGGTGCATTAGAACTGAGCAATTTAGTTCTTTTGTAACATGACTTATTGATAACAGGTTTTGTGATAGAGATGAGACATAGAGGCAATTAGAGAGTTTCAGCATAGGAGAAAATTCTATTGTTCCTCCTTGTTTAACTTCCATTTTTTCACCATTTGCAGTTTGTATCTGTGCTTTCCGAGGTTTGGATAGCGAAATAAGATCTGATATTTCATAAGTCATGGTGTCGGTGGCCCCGCTGTCAAGTATCCAGGTTTTATCTCGTAAATTATCACCAGAAAAAATTATATTTGCATTCCCTCCATTTTGTGGATCATTTCTGCAATTTTTTAAACCTTTATTTATATGGGAAATAAAGGAATAAACTTCAGGGGTAATTTCTGCCATTTCCTTTTCTTCAGGGTCAAAATCAGATTTGATGGTTTTAGGGTTAAAAATTGGGAGTTCTTCATTCCCTACATCTGTGAAAGAAAGAGAGCTCCCCTCTTTTGATCTCGCATCCTCGCCGCCAACCCCATCGGTCCGCAAAGAAAAATCGCCGGCGCCGGTTTTGTTGTTTGGAGCGACATTACTCGATCCCGTATCATCTGATTTCGCCATGTGTATCGGTCTAGTTACTCGATCGAACCCGGATCTGTCTCCATCTTCGTCGATCTTGAAGTTTCCGTCGCCGTTTGGAGCGATGGTTCTGTTGTTCACGGCGGAGATGGAGTGTCGGTTGAGACCTTCCGCATGTTTTTGTTGTTTCGTCGCCGTTGGCGGAGGTGTGGGTCGGAGCTGATATGAATCGGAGATGTGGGTCGAGGTTGTGGGTCGGTTTGTGAATCCCGCTGCTATACCTCCAAGAACTCCATGGAACCGAATTCCATCATCGATGGTGGCTCTGCTGTTTGGGACGGCGGCGGAGGCTTTGCCTTTCTCTCCTCCATTTTCTCCGGTGAGGACTTCACTCTGCCACGGTACAGACCCGTCGATCCAGCCCCTTTTTTGAGATAAATCCGCCTCTAACGGAATCAGAGGTAATTTTGGGTTTTTTAGTTCGAGATTTTTGATCCGATTTGCTAATTGTATAGCCAAACCTGTATTTGGATTATCACCTTCTGTCATTTCATAGCCAGATGGATCTTTGGTAAATGATGTGTTGATTTAGAATCTAACACTGCTCTGATACCATGTTAAACGGAAGAGAACAAGATTTCTGAGTAATTCTTCTTAATTCATTTATAATGGAACGTTACATTAAATACACAGGGATTTTCCCTTTACAGGCATAAAGAGTAGGCTACACTCATTAAGTAGGGAACACAGGAAAGTAAATGTTGGAACAATGATAAACTGTCTCCTTCTTTATAAAAGTGTTTCTTTTAACACTCTCAACTTTTGCATAAATTTTCACCATATTATTCATTTGTTGGTCTGGTTATCATCATTAGAAGGTGAACCTTCAAATTGATGACCCCGTTATTTCCAGGTTCTTGTAATTCAAGTGTTGGTTTTTTTACACAGTTACAACAAGTATATATGATAGAACTTGCAAATAGATCCCATTAAGGACCAAAAAAAAAAAGTTATGAACGTCAAATTAAGCACTAAAATTGAAAATAGGATGTTTAGCAAGTGTATAAAGAATTTTAGAGAATCAAGTATGTACTTCTCTTCCTACCAATGTGAATTTCATAACAGAGACAACAATTTTATGGTTTCTGATTCTCTATTCCTGAAAATGAGTTAACGAATGAAGGTATCTGAGGCCATTGCTACACCAAACTGGCATAAAGTAATTGCTGAAGACCTTGCAAAGCATTTAACAACTTGCGGATTTAATTGTAACCTTACAAGTAAGAATCTTCTATACTGTAAAATTTTGAAATCATGTTATATTATAATTTGTAGTTTGACATTTTTCGTGATTGTCTGTATGATTTTTTAACATGACTATGCTCTATATGCTTGGGGGTTGCTATACTATTTTTTGAATGGGGTGGACGTAATGTGTGTTTGTGTTACGTGTGGTTGTGTGTGTGGCTGTGTGTGCATTTGATTGTGTGCGTGGCTGTGTGTGCATTTGAAATATCAAATACGTGGCTGTGTCTTTTAGTGAATGGAAGTGTGTATATATTCGTGCCTGTGTATGAGTGTTGTGCGTATGCATGTGTGATTTGGGTTATACCTGGAAAAAGTAACAATGAACTTTATGACCTTCTTCATATAATAACAATGAACTTTCAACCTAAAGCAATTGTTGGTTTATGCTAGGAGACAAACAACCAACAAGAAACTTTAAATCACCCACCAAATGTTAACAACCTACTTTTATGTCTCAATCTAGATAACAACAATGAACTAATGCCCACCTCTCCTGATAATAGCTCAAAAAGTATTTTTTTTCTTATACATGATTAAGGGTTATTGGAACTTATTAAAATTAATGGATCATCGAATGAGATGATTACTGGTTTTTAGTCGGTACATCAAATATTTTGAATTTATAATAGAACTGATGGAAACTAAGCATATATAATAAACTCAAATAATCCTAAAAGTGACATGAAGATACAGTGTCCACTAATCTACCAAATGGTTGCGTGGACTATTGTATATTCATTTGAAATTTGTCAATAATACAATTGCATGAGCCTACATAACCTATTTTTCACTTATGCCACTTCTAAACGGTGTCTAAATTGGAAGTATGGGGTTTTTCAAAACTGGACATACTCTAGAAGTTTAGCGTGGATTAGACTATAATATCTACATAACTATTGATGCTTTTATAATTCCTTTTCATAAATTATATGTCTCAACCGAAACATCTTTCTTTGTACGTATTTTATTTTCAATGGCTTTTATTTTGTGTTTTATTTAAAGGCTGACTAACATTGTTATGCATTGATGAAAGTTGGGATGACAAGTCTACCATCCCTTTCTATATATTTGACCTATTGGTTTCAGTTGTTCATTTTTCACGTACTTCTTACTACTTGCAAGTTTACCTTCCTATATTAATGTTTTAATTTTATTTTTAACTGTCATCTTATGTTTGTCGAGACGATTGGTAAGATATTAATGTTTTAATGTAATTTTGACTGTCATCTTATGTTTGTCGAGGCAATTGGTGTGTTGATGTATTTTTATTTAAAATTATATACTTTTTACGTATTCAATCTATTTCTATATAAGTCATCTTATGTTTTATGATGAATAACTCAATTTTAATAGCGTGGAAGAAATACTGAAGCAGAGGTGGAGTTCCATAACTTTAATGACCGACACATGTTAGATCGGCAATGGCAGAGATCTTTGAAAATTGGAAGCACTCCTGGGAAGTTGTAAACAATGTAGTAATTTGTGATTTAAATTTCCATTAGTACCCCTGTCGCTCTCGAAATTAGAGAATAGTCTTCACTTCTCTAATTTAGTAAAGTATAGAGAGTGACAACGGTAATAATCTCTCTCATATTACCCATAAAAAAGCAGAAATCAACATGTTTTTTTTTTTCTTTAGAATAATACGATTATTGAGAGTGACTGCGGTAATAACCCCTTTCGTTCTATGCAAATGTGGTTGCATTGTAAAAAGCTAATTGAGTATTGAGTTGGTGAAAAATAGATACATTGCCTGTGTTGATAAAAATTGATTGTTTGTAAAATGTTTCCTTTTAACATTAAAGGAAATGATAATGATACTTAATGTATAGGTAATCAAAATTTAAAGAGATAGAATCAAAATTAAATATCCAGTAAATTAGAGAGAGACACTGATACGTTATTTCCTTTTGAAATCATGAATCATATTGTGTACCCTTTTAGAAACCCCTAATTTCCCATAAATACAATGCATAATATACGTATATCCTCCTATACAGCATGACCCATATCTTGCTCCTTCCCCTTATTTTTCTCAGTTGAATCCATCAATAATTTATAGGTCTACCATTCTTCGCAGAAAGAGCAACATGTCGTCGTGTTTCCTGGTCAATTTCTACTTATATTCGTCTAGAGTTTATTCCATCTTCGGTAACTAAGAATGCTCTGCCTCACCCACCATCGTCGTCCACCGCCATCATCGCTTTGGTTTATTTCTCTCTCTTAAAAAACCCCTAATCTCCCTCTATTTTGGTTCCAGTGATTAATGACTCTTTTGTTTTTTTTCTGTTTTTGATACGTATTTGTATATGGTGGATCATTTGATGAATATCATGAAGTTGTGTAGCTTTGGGGTAGCAATGTCTTGTCTTTGTTGTTCTTATAGTTGCATGTAACAACAGTTTTATCATAAGCGCGATTTGTCAAGCAGCGATGACATAGTACATGACCAAGTCCATCAGTCTGGGTTGAATGTGGGCTCGAAATCCACACTTTAATCCTAGACTTTATGCTAAAAAAGAGTGAGACAGGTGGCTTCTGTTGATCTGACAAAGTAATGGATGGACCTATAAGACCCTAATCCTGAAATGTCAAGTCTTGAGTTAAAAGAAATCAAATTCTGAGAGAAAAGAGGAATAGCGTCGCTAAGGTGCTTCATAACGTCGGTAATGTGCTTTAACGTCGGTTATGTGCTTTAACGTCGGTAATGTGCTTTAGCGTCACTAATGTGCTTCTGCTGGTCACTGGGTTTGCACGATCTCAGTTAGCAACGCTAACTTAAGAGTTAGCGACGCTAACTGCTGATTTTGGGTCAAAACCCTAGATTTTGAAGTTTGACCCATATTTAAGGGTTAGGAACCCTAGGGGAGCCGCCAACCATCATTTTTCATCCCTCAAGTCGTCCCTTTCTCTCTTGAGACCGGCTTGGATGCGTTTTTGGCATTTTTGGTCTCTTTGGACGGATTTTTGAAGCTTGGATGATGTTAAAGGGTTGATGGTGATGCTAGAAGTTGCTATTTTTGGTTGAGTCTTGAAAGATCTTCATTTTCTCTATTGAAGTTTGCGTTGTCGGATTTGAAGACGCGTGTATGGAGTGCTGTTTGGCTTTGCGGATCAAGTGAGTCTTCTCACTATACTATGGGTGAAGTTACATGCGTAGGTAGCTCAATTATTGTGTGTAGTAATGTGTTTATATGTGCCTTACGAGATTGCCGACGGGTTGGGGCAAGCCAGAGAGTCAAAGAATGAGTTGATAAACAGACGGATCGGGGCAATCTCGAGAGTCCAAAGAATGAGTTGATTCGTTGACGGACGGGACGGGGCAAGCTCGTGTGTTCCTAGCCGATGTGGATTGGGGCAAGCCCGAGAGCCAAGTTCTTCGGGACAAGCTCGAAGACCTTTTGTGATTGTGTGTTATGTGATGAATCGTGTGGTATTTTGGGAACTCACTAAACTATGTGCTTACTCTTTCACCCTAACTGTTTTTCAGGTATTTGCTGAGCAGAGCTTTGAGCACGGCACGACTGTACCGCATCAAAGGTTTTGATAATCAAGTCTTCCGCCGGATAATTTTGCAAATGTTTTGTTAAATACGATTTATATGTTTTAAATATTAAGTTTTAATTTGGATGGTTTTTATTTGACAACACGTTTTATATATGAGAGGTTCTATTTCTTCCTAAAAAATCTTCCTAATTTTCTTCCTAATCACATTATCTAAGACAAGTGTCAAAATCAAAGGAAGACATTAAGAAAGAGAAATAATGGATTCCACATGTCATAATTTAGTAGGTTAGGAGGATGAATTAGGAGGATAAATTAGGAATAAATAGAATTTTCCTTTATATATTCGAACCGTCTTAAAATGAAAATTTTTACTTTGGATTTTGGGCGTTACACCGACTTTTCTTGTGTTGGCTTTCCGTCAAAACATCGTTGCTTTTTGTTGAAGATGTTCCCATCTTTCCTTTTTAAAACTCAACACAATAAACCTTGGATGGTTTTTCCCCTCATTTTTTCTACCACTCGTCTTTTCATTTTTCTATCATCCTTTTTTCATTTTATCTATTTTCTAATTCATGTCATGGAAAGTCTCCTCCATAATCTTGAGTTGCTCAGCCTCAAACTCCCTGACCCGGAACTAGTAGTTCTTCCCTGCCTAGGTTTCGAACCAGAACCTACTGCTTACTTTAGCCACAACTGCTCCAATGGACAATTTAGCCCGTCACTACTCCAATCACGACAGATATCCCCTGGTCATGAGTCCGCCACCCAATGGTAGGTCATATGCTAACTAGCTGCCTCCAACTCCAACTGAATAAAAGGGCGACAAAAACATATTTATGAATACATACCGATTACGTCCGATATGGAGTTTTATCGATAACATTGTTGCGCTTTCTTTTAATTGGTTTGCTATATGAATCTCTAAGAGTAAAAGAATTGAAATACGTGGACGCAAAACTCAATTTTGTGTTGATATTTATTTTTGTTTTGCTAGCGCCACGCTAGTTTCTTTAAAATTTATTGCTGCCTTTCCAAAAAAAATTATTCATGATTGACAAGAAACTTAATGCATGATTGACTTTTTTTTCATACTTCATAATCACAATAACCGTAATTTGAAAATTAATTATTATTTTGTTGAATAATAAAAATAACTATTTTATATATCACATACTAAAAGAATATGTAGTGATTCTTATGATTTTCATAAAAAAATTCATTATTTAATTGACATCTACGCCTCGAATCTATAAACTTCAAAAAATAATAATAATAAAATAAGAAATCTAGAGTTAACCGTTAACGTAGGAAAATGATAATTTAAAAGTGATACTAACTAAACTTTTATCGTCAGGTGGATTTGGTGGTTTAGATTAGAATATATTATAGGTGTATTATTTGCCTGTTCAAAAAAAAAAAAAAACTAAACTTCCATCTCACTCTTAAATCTTAAATGACACTTAATGACATAAATGTCACATTGATATGAAGATTTAAACACACTCTATAATAAGAGAGGTTCTATTTCTTCCTAAAAAATCTTTCTAATTTTCTTCCTAATCACATGATCAAGACAAGTGTAAAAATCAAAAAAAGAAATTAAGAGAGAGAAATAATGGATTTCACATGTCATAATTTAGTAGGTTATGAGGATGAATTAGGAGGATAAATTAGGAAGAAATAGAATTTTCCCTATAATAATGTCACTTAATAACAATAACCAGGAGATGCGCATCTCACGTGTTCGTAATGGATAAAACATAATTTATAAAAACTATGTTTAATTATATATATTACAGTGCATTTTTATTTGTGAAGATAAAATATAATAAATAAGTATTTGCATGTTTTACAAATTGGGAAGATCTAAAAAACAATGTATAAATATGAAAATATTAAAAAAACTATAAACGAATATTTTGTAATATTGTGACAATTGTAAATTTTGATCAAAAAAAGTCAACTGTAGTCAAACGAAGCGTACGTTAACCCATTTGTTGAAAATTAATTTCCCATGATATTACGATGTATTATTAGATATTATAATACTACGTACGCTAGATTCAAAACAATTATCGAGTAAACGCCCAAATACGGATAGTAAACTACTGTAGCGTAAAAATTCGATAATAGTACAATTATTATTTTGAGAATAATAATATTCATAAAACGATGTATTCGTAAATACGAACCTGTGGATATATAAAACGTTGAAAACGGAGTTCGTATATGAAAGTTACAACGATTAAACCGTTGTGAATGGATAAATGTACACAGGGTTTGGACTCAAAATACAAAATGTGGTGCTTTAAACATCAAATATAGAATAACAAATCATATATTATGGAACATAATACCATCTAGTATTTAATTTCATAGCCAAACATATTTTTCGATAAAATGCCGAAAATCGCGTAAACGGAAGAATATTGCGCTTAAACGCGTATTTCATCATCTAACAAGTTATGACTCAATCTAAATAAATGTTTAGCAATGTTTTTATACATAATATTTATTTGTAAGATCAATTCTCCAAAAATATATATAAATGCATCAAACGTTGAACTTATTTTATAAAAATAGTCATTTTTATAAACATATGACATAAATAAAATAAAAAAAATATAATAATAATATATATTTATAAACCACATCAGCAGCCACCCCTTTGAACCAAAACATCACACCAAATCTAAGTGGGTACTATTCCAAAATCTAGGCTAGGTATTAATAAATTCAATAAAATCAATTTTAAATATTTTAAAAATCTAACAAAAGGTTGGGAAATCTTCATTTGAACACATTTCAACCAACATCCTCTCCCTCACTCTCTCAAACTCACGGATTACTCTCATCTCCCCACCACCACCACCTCTTCAATCCTCCACCACCTCAAACCATCCAAAACCACCACCATTTTCCACCATTTCAAGTATTTTTCAAATCTTTTTGGTAAGATAGTTTCCTTTGGTGATTTTAAACATTTCTACACAAATTTATTCCATTTACACACACTAACATTTACGTAAAACCATTGGGTATTAGCTTGGTCCAAAGGTCCTTCGAGCTACGAAGCCTAGATCTTGCTTCCTACCGTAAATCCCGCAAGATCAACCTTATTTTTAAGTAAAGCACGCTTCAAGGGTGAGTTCATACCCCTCATTTTCATCTTTTCTAAACTTTTTTGGGGGAGAATACAAGTTTACATGTTAAAAATAATGATTTACACAAGATTATATGTGTTTGTATGCTATAAATAATGATTTACACAAGTTTATAAAACTAGTAGTTGTGTAAAAACGCTTTTGACATGAAATATAGTTAGATCTATGTATTATAAGCATTGTGATATATTATGTTTGTGTAAAAGTTACAAAACTATAAATAAAGTGTGTAAAAATACTAGATCTTTGATATAAACGTCATAAAAACGAAAACTAGTAAAAACTACGTTTTTGTAACCGGAAATACTACTTTCTAGCAAAAATGGTTATAACCATTACACCCTTTTTGTGGGAAATATCTTAAAAGATGATATTTATAATCGTTTGAATAAGTTATTTCGTTATTATTCGTAAAAATATGATTATTACAACGGTATACTAAAAATAGACTATTATAGGAATAGTTTATGAACACAAGGTTATTATGACATTTTGAACAAGAAAAAAAATAATTATATAAAATTATATAATTATTATATATTACTATATTATCATGGGAAAAATGATAATGGATAATTACAAGAGTTTTCATATACAAATTTTACGTAAACAAGTTGATTGAATACATAAATTTTTGTGAGACGAATCTTCACAGTACTTTTATAAGTACCTACTATAAGTCCTGAATTTATAACCAGAATCTCGGTAAGAGGGCGTGATATTTGAGTATAGATCTATACGAGATTGACAACCCCGCACCTGAGCTGTTAGCTACAGCTCGACCGGCAGGTCTGAGGTGTCAAATGTCTAACATTCCGACGCCTGAATAACATCGCAGCAGGACAACTAGTCACAACATGGTTATAGGGTGTCTCACATGGGAAAATAATCAACTTTATATTTTTCTAAATTGTCTACGTGGAAATATACATTTTATGGATTTTACATTACAAACTATATTATACATTTTAGTCTTTGGACTTTTAAAGACTTGGACATTTTTATAAGAAAATATTGGATATTCTTGGTTTACAACACTATCGTTTACAAACAAAAGGATTTCTCTTATACAAATACTTATGAACTCACCAACTTAATTGTTGACACTTTTTCAACTACTTGTATTCTTAGGAAATTGATAAGGTAAACTACAAGCACTATATGAAGAGAAGTTACAACGTCGTTTTGCTTATTTTTGACATCATTTGTAATTGTATTTGAAACATGCAACTTGAAACTATGTAACATTTGCAATTATTTTATGATGGTTGTTTTACTTGGAATCACTATAATTTCAACATGTTATGATATTGTTCATGAAGTCATCCACCCTTGGACGTTTCCGCCAATACGGTTTGAGGGTGTGACAAATATGATTCCGGTAAAAAAAGTTGTAAAAACTATAAAGGAAATTGTAAATCAAAAATTCCTAGAAAACAAATGAATATATATATATATATATATATATATATATATATATACATATATATATATATATATATATACATACATACACACACACGTTCCATATATATCAAAATTATAAATTATATCACCTAACCATAGAACCACGATCTTAACCGTTAGATTGGATTCCTTCATTAAGGGTATGATAATAAAATGAAAATACTATAAATAAAACCTCCGATAAATACGTCCAGTAAATGAACAAATGTTCATCAATGAACAAACAAACGTTTATCTCCTTCTCTGTATATCCATTCTTTGTAAATGGACATATGTTCATAAATGAACATATGTTCATCAATGAACATGCATTCATCTCCTTATCTGTATATATTCATTCATTGTAAATGAACAAATGTTCATAAATGAACAGGTTCATCAATGAACATACTCATTCTCTGTAATTGAACATATGTTCCTAGATGAAGAAATGTTCATAAATGAACATATGTTCATAGATGAACATATGTTTCAAAAAATCACGTAACATTTGACGCTCCTATATTTTAGGGATGGATAAAAAAACTCAATATGTCATTGCCTGGGTATGATTCTCTACATTAGGTGCATAATTTCTTAATGCGTCCCTTTTAATCTAACCATTGATATAACGATACAAGGGTTATAAGGATGGTTCTATGGTTAGGTGATTTAATTTAGTTCTATATTGAACCTTTCTCTCTCTCTCTTTCTATATATATATATATATATATATATATATATATATATATATATATATATATATATATATATATATATAAAGATTTTTTGACCAAAAATGCAAAATAAAATTGAAAATTGGGCTAAACTCGTAAAACAAAGAAAGCTTTATAAAAAAAGGAATGTATATACAAAAATTTGATCAAATTTGTTGATGAGAATGAAAGTTGGACCAAAATTTAAAAACTATGAAAATGTGTTTGCACCAAAATTGTAAAAAGGAAAGCCGAGAAGAAATTGTAAAAAAAACAATTAATAAAAACTTGATATAAAAATGTAAAAAGAAAAAGAAAACATTAGCTTTAAATTGTACAAGTATATAAATGAGAGGCTAAAACTAGAACATATGTTTAAATATACCTGAATTTAGAAAATTAAGAATAGCTAATAACATAAAACCACTGTAGTTTGGTCAAAATTTCGGTTTAACCACTATATATTTTTCTTTTTGTTCATAAAAACCAATAATGTTTTAAAAAAGCTCCATATTGACCACCATTTATTTTATTTTATAACTTTTAAGAATTATTTTTATAGAAAGATTATGGGAAAAGTTTCATATCGACATTTGATACAAATATTGGAACTCTATTGCAGTGAAAATAATGTATAAATTAGTCTATATGTGATTTTAGTTTTCTTAAGTGCAGCTCTTCAGTCACGTTGTGAATACATATGGTGTTCAAGTAAATCCACTAAACTTTGAATACAACAATGTAAGAAGTGTTTCGTGTTGACGGCATACAATAATGACTTTTATTTGTTATAGTGCTCTCAATGTATCTTTTTGAGAATACGAGTGTTTTTACTAATTTTTTTAAAAGTATGAGTGGTGTTTTTTAAAACGAAAAAAATATAGTGCTTAAACCGAATTTTAACCAAACTACAGTAGTTTTATGTTATTAGCTCAAATAAGAAATAGTATATTTGAACCCGAGTTATATGTACACTTTGTAAATTATATAATATATATAATTCATAATTATTCAATCACAATAATACAAATGGAGCTGGGATATTATTTCCAATAGTAAAATTATGAAAGAGGAGTATAGAGATATACTTATAAAAAAATGAATATCCCAATAGTAAAATAATAAAAGAGGAGTATAAAGATATATAAAGAAAAGATTCGGCTAATGCCCGAAATAGTAAAATTATGAAAGAGGAGTATAAAGCTATATATAAGGAAATTTTGAGCCGTAGGGTAATGTTAATAACCTGTGGACGACCACTTTATTTTTAGTCCCAAAAATATATAAAGAAATTTCTACGGATTTAATATCCATTTCGTCCACTGCAAGGCTGCAACAATGAGCACCGAATTAGCATTCTCTTTGATTGTTTCTTGTCTCATCCTCTTCCTTTACATTTTGCTCAACAAGATAACCAAGCGCCCAAAATCATTAAACTTGCCACCAGGGCCAGCAAAGCTACCTCTCATTGGAAACGTACACCAGTTGGCCGGATTACTTCCACACCGTGCATTTCGAGATCTAGCACGAAAATATGGTCCAATCATGCATATCCAGCTTGGCCAAATTTCAGCAATTATTGTCTCATCACCTCGATTAGTAAAAGAGGTACTCAAAACCCATGATATCTCCTTTGCAGATCGTCCCAAGACTTTTGGGAGTGATCTTGTACTGTATCGGAACACCGATATAGCCCTCACTCCATACGGAGATTATTGGAGACAAATGAAAAAGATTGCGTCCTTGGAACTCCTAAGTGCTAAAAAAGTTCAATCGTTTGGTCCAATCAGAGAGCAAGAACTTCATGGTTTCATGGAGTTTCTCCGACTATCTTCTGGAAAACCGGTAAACGTACACAAAAAGATCACGGAGTTGGTTAATAATGTTGTCTGCAAAGCTTCTTTTGGAAAAAACTGTAAACACCAGCATGCCCTTCTAGAGTTTCTAGATGAGTTTGCAAGAGTAAATAGTGGGTTTTATGTGGCGGATTTGTTTCCCGATTTTAAGTTTCTTTATGTGGTTTCTGGACTGAGATCAAAGTTGATGAAACTGCACAAGACACTTGAGAAGATCTTCGATGACATCTTCGAGGAGCACGAAGGTAGAAAAAGAGAAGGTGAGGAACAGGAGGAAGATCTTCTTGATGTTCTTCTAAGAGTCAAAGAAGAAGGAGGCCATGAGTTCCCCATTACGAACGACAACATTAAAGCGATATTTGTGGTAAGTTCGTCATCTATCATTATGTTATGTCTTTTACTATCATACTTGAACTAAAATTTACAAATACGTTACTCGTACGTATCTCCGGTATTTTATACACGCATCATAAATATGCACAGGACCCCTAGGCCAATGTAATGTAAAGTCTAGAATTGTAAGCTATTTTCTTTTATTAGTACTCACAATGGCCTTGTGTTCACACGCACACACCTGCAATTACTCCTAAGAGTAAGAATGGAACGTTTGAAACCACTGGGATAAAAATCACTAGGGACCAAAACCCCTTTCTTTTAACAGTGTAAATATCAAATATTCCCAGCATAAATTAGTAATCAAATGTTACTTTCTTTTTGAGAACTTTGCATCGTCTGTTATGGTGATTACGATAGTATTTATAATTTATTAGGAATATGTTTTTGTCTACGTACCATGTAGCTATTGCTGTAATCATTGGCGTGAATTATACATGACGTATAATGACCTGAACAACATATACGGATCCCCTCCACCCCTTTTTTTCATTGAGATGTTTTATATCCTCTTAAAAAATCTTATTAATTTTTCTTCCTAATCACATGATCAAGACAAATGTCAAAATCAAGGAAAGAAATTAAGAGTTCATTGAGATGTTTTATATCCTCCTAAAAAATCTTCTTAATTTTTTTTCCTAATCACATGATCAAGACAAATATCACATGTCATAATTTAGTGTATTAGGAGTATGAATTAGGAGCATAAAATAGTGTGTTAGGAGTATGAATTAGGAACATAAAATAGGAAGAAATAGAATTTTTCCTTACTAATCCAATATCCTTCCATTTTTGACTAAAAATGGAGCGAAATGATGTTGTTTTGTTCCTCGGTTGAAAAGAGATATCTTGAGCAATCGGAGAAGCACTTTGATAAACAGATTTTATCTTTTACGGGTCCTACAATTCGCTTTATTATTTAGTGCACCATACATGCACTAGGGAACAAAACTCCTTTTTTCTCAATAATGAAAATATCAAATATAACCAGCATAAAGTATTAATAAAAGGTTACTTTCTTTTTGAGAACTTTGCATCATCTGTTATGGTAATTACGATAGTATTTATAATTTATTAGGAATATTTTTTTGTCTACCATGTATCTATTGCTGTAGTCATTGGTGTGAATTATACATGACATAGTTTACGGGTCCTACGATTCGGCCTATCGCTTTATTATTTACTGCACCTTACAATAAGTAACTAAAAGAGACACTACTAAAATAAATATTAAAAATTATACGAACAATATATTTAGTAATTGAGTAATTAATAAGGTAGGAATAAAATCTTCCTAACGTGATATAATGTCATGTGCGGGTACTTCTTTGAAGCTTTTGTTTTTTTGAAAAGGAAAATGAATTATAAGGGTAATTATGTTTCAAAACTGTTCAAAAAACACCATCCAAGTTTGGTCTGTTCAAAAAACAACATCCAAGTAAGGCCTTTGTACAAAAAACACCATCGAACTACATGTTTTGTTCAAATTTTACCCGATGGTAACCGGCTCTTGCAGGTTAAAGGATGACTTGGCCGGTCACCAAGTATTAGGCCAAGTCATCCTTTAACCTGCAAGAGCCGGTTACCATCAGGTAAAAATTGAACAAAACTTGTAGTTCGATGGTGTTTTTTGTACAAAGGTCTTACTTGGATGGTGTTTTTTGAACAGACCAAACTTGGATGATATTTTTTGAACAATTTTAAAACATAATTACCCTTATAAGTTATTTTGCTTTTTTCAAATATGCGGATGGCATTTATTGTCAGGCCGGCAATAAAATATTCGTGTTTTGTTATTTTTCCCACTTACTCATAAGCAATGATACTATATAGCTTGTCATTTAGTTTAACCAAACCTTATCTCTGTCCTCGTTATCCTGTTTAGTACGTGGACAAAAGTGAAGTATGAGTCATTTCTTCCCAACAGCATGGCCCACAAGAAGTAAAATATCAACACTAATGACCACTTGAAATAAACGTGTGCCAAGCATGTGCGCTTGGTCAAATTCCTAACAATTTAAATTTGTGTAGGACATCTTTGCAGGAGGCACGGATACATCTTCAGTAACTATTGAATGGGCCATGACTGAAATGATGAGACATCCGATAGTTCTTGAAAAGGCGCAAGCAGAAGTGAGAGAAACCTTCAAAGGGAAGAAAAAAATCATGGAGTCAGATTTACAAGGTTTGAGCTATTTGCAATCGGTAATCAAGGAAACTCTAAGGCTTCACCCTCCAATCCCAATGTTACTCCCACATGTATGTAGGGAGCATTGTAAAGTTAATGGTTACGATATACCCGTGAAAATGAAACTTATAATTAATGCATGGGCATGCTCTACCGATCCTGAATATTGGGATGATGCTGAAAGCTTCAAGCCAGAAAGATTTGAGAATAGTTCGGTTGATTTTATGGGAACCGATTATCAATTTATTCCATTTGGGTCTGGAAGGAGAATGTGTCCAGGCATAAATTTTGGTTTGACCACGGTCGAGTTTTTCCTTGCTCAAATGCTATATCACTTCAATTGGGAACTCCCTGATGGATTGAATCCTATAGATGTTGACATGACCGAGACTGAGGGATTACTAGCAGCGAAAAGGGTTCACTTACATTTGATTCCTACTTCTTATGCTTCTTACAGTTGACTAATCTTGTTGAAGGATTTAAGACACTACAAATAAACTTGACCTTTTGTTCCATTAAATAAATAGTGAGAAATTCTATCACGGAGGTCGATTGTATTTATATTGCTTTTTGGTGATTGATTTGCTAAATTCAAATCTTTTATAATTTTTCATATTAATATATCAGTTTTTTTTTTTTCTCTCTGTGATTTGATGCAACCAAAATCGGTTGTAGCAACTGTTTTGGTTCCATGTTTGGCTTCGAGTCACAGGGCCAATAGTTCCATCTACTCTAGTTTGGTTTGAATCCCTAAGGCGAAGGTTCTTCCATCTTTGGCTTTAAGTTTTGACCTGGGTTCAAACTCGGCTGGTTTTGGGCCGTGCGCCTGACACTGCTTATATCGTCAAGTCCCCCAAGTCTAAAATGAAATAGCCTAAGACTTTCACTAATGACTCACTCTATATCTCTTTTTTATGCTCATGGATCCTATCCATCTCTAAATAGAGACGGATTATTGACATATCTCCATGCATTCTAATACCTGATATATAAAGATATTTGTGACAAATAGCGACGTAACATGCCCGTTACTAACTATCACAAACTTTTAAATGATTATGATGGATTAGCGATGGATTTTAATAATTTGTAAAACTACAGCAGACAGTGATAAAAGAATATTTTTTTTGCAAATTAAATGATTCATTGCTAATCCGTGTTTAATTAGCGATGGATATGTAAAAAATCAAAATTAGACGAAATTGCATAATTGGTCTTGTGATTTCCAAAAAGTATTACTTTTACGAAAATTATTGCGACATTACGTTGTTGGTCATTTCAAAACATTGTATGGTTACTATGGCTGATTCCAATAGAAATCACATATCAAGTCCAAGTGAAATGATCAAAATACCCTTTATTTTACTTTTTTTTTATTAACGTATTATTTTAGAGTAAATCATAGGGATCAAAAAAGTAAATAATGAAAAATAAAATTGAGGAAATAGGTCCCCATGGTAACACCCCCTCCTCCGGGCCACCGGCGATTTGTTATTTCTTCTTTCTAAACTCTTGTTCCATTTTATAGCCGCTACTGCCTCTATCTCCGTCCACCTCCATCAAGTCACTGCCTCCTCCACCGTTTATTACCACCACCACCTCCTCTTGAAAATCCTAGCATTTTTGATAAACTAAACATCCAACTTTTTTGACACATAATATGCTCTTAAGACTTCCCATGATGACCCTTTTTGATGTACAAGAAATTTGAAAACATCACAATGGCATGACTACATTCTTGCGAGTATGAGGCATACATTTCAAATACAAGGTTGTTAAGAATACAAACGATAAAGTAAATCACACACACAAGAACATAGTATTTAACATGGTTAAGTTAATATGACCTACATCTACGGGGCAGGAAGGCGTATTCCTATTCGCAAGCTTGAAAACCAATACTACAATTGAAACCCTAGATATTAGTCATATTATATAGGTAAAAAAACTGGGACACTAACTAGACTAGGGTCGGGCCCGACTACACAGATCAATGCATGTCTATACTACAAGGGAGTTCGCCCCCACACCCCCTATGGGATAAGTGTTTTCGTGTATGGCTTCGAGCCTAACAAGTCTCAGTCTACTCTAAATACTTATCTAGTTGAATTTAGGTGTCGGGTTTTCTTAATTTACAACTTTATAGTTTTTGGTTCAAGAAAAAGTCTTAATCACTTAGGATGGGGTTCAATGTGTGTCTTAACAATAATAATCAGACTTTACATCATTAAGAACTTAATGGATATAGTAGTAAATAATTGATTAAGAAACACACTAAAGTTCGTAACAACAAACATCACATAACTTGCAGATTGTTATGGGGAAAATCGAGGTAGAATTAGGTAGACAGGAAATGTAGGAAATCGAGTAGAGTTTCTAGAAAAGTAGAGAACATGCCATTTGGACTTACGATTTAGAATTTATGGATAAAACAACGAACAGTGGTAAAAAAGGACTTAAAATGGAAAATTTTATAGAAAATGGGATTAAGACATTTGTAAAAATTGACTTTCAAGCGATTTTTACAATCTTGGAAAAATTTTAGCTTCACATGTTTCTCATCTGGTTGTGGGATGAATTTGATTGCCTTTGAGATGACAACTTATATGTAACAACATTATTTTTTAATTTTACTTTTTTACATCATTATCTAATCCGTCTATTATTTCTTTATTTTGTTGTAGAGGTGCATTAAAATATAAGAAATCAAATATATCAACTAAAATGAACGATCTTGTGTATATGATGTCGATACCCGATGGTAGGGAGGGATAGGGGTTAGTTATGGACAAGAGCCAGATAAGATGAGGAGGGAAGTGACCACCAGTGGTTGTGTCTTCGACAATGGGGAGGTCACCGGAGATGGAGTATAGAGGAATGAGGAAACCGGTGAATTAGCCTCTCTTTGTTTGTTTCTTGTTTAATCCTTTTCCTTTACTTTATGCTAAAAAAGGCAACCTTATATATGATTGTCTACTATCTCATTCTCGGTAATTTACAATAATTTAAGTTTTAGTGTTAAGGTTTTGGGGGTATACCAACCCTTAAGGCTCACGGGTTTGTGAGACCGACGTGGTCTTGGTGGTGGACCACACCACCATGGCTTTTAGTACGAAGCTCAACTTCACCCAACTCGACCATTAGCCACCACACATTATACACACTTTTCAAAAACAACCGCTTGAACCATAAATATATAAGAATTGTTTTTTTAACTTTGATCACTCTATACAAACTCATATATATTTTACAAACACTCATATAAATCACAACGCTTTCAACCATCTCAACTATCTTAAATCTCTCAACACTTTCAACAATGGATCCAACCCATAACACACCCTACCCCTCTCAAACACACCAAATTCAAATGCAACAACCGCCAATCTTTTCAGTCTAAACATACAACCATAGTACTCACGATAAGAATCTCCAACACAATAATAATTTTTCAGGTAGGAGCAACCCTATCTCATTGTTAAGAAACTTTGTCCTATCATCGTTAAGGAATTAGTACATTAAAAAATTTGCTACAACTTACGATGAGCACTTGAAACTCGAAAAAGAAAAACATATGGATAGGAAAAACCACAAGAAAGAACATGAGTTTCGAATTTTGGGGATGAACACTATAGTTTTACAGAAGAACCTCGTGCCAAGATCCGAGTGATACAATAAATATATATATATATATATATATATATATATATATATATATATATATATATATATATATATATATATATATATATATATATATATATATATATATATAGGGGAGAGATCAACATAGAACCAAAATTAGGCATAGAACCATAGAACCACATGTTCAGTACTGAATATACACTATGTTCAGTACCGAACATACATATGTTCAAAGCTGAACATACGTATATGTTCATTAGTGAACATATATTATATATGTTCACTAATGAACATATACGTATGTTCAGCTCTGAACATATGTATGTTCGGAGCTGAACATAGTGCATGTTTGGTACTGAACATGTGGTTCTATGGTTCTATGGATAAAAAGTGGTTCTATGTTGATCCTGCCCATATATATATATATATATATATATATATATATATATATATATATATATATATATATATATATATATATATATATATATATATATATATATATATATATGGGATAGGTTCAACATAGAACTAAATTAAATTACCTAACCATAGAACCATCCTTATAACCCTTGGATCATTATATTAATGGATTAGATTAAAAGGAACGCATTATAAAATTATGCACCTAATGTAGGGAATCATACCTACGCAAGGGCATATTGAATTTCTTTATCCATCCCTAAAATATAGGAGCGTCAAATGTTACGTGATTTTTTGAAACATATGTTCATCTATGAACATATGTTCATCTATGAACATTTGTTCATCTATGAACATTTGTTCATCTATGAACATATGTTCGTTTACAGAGAATGAGTATGTTCATTGATGAACATTTGTTAATTTTTGAATAAATGTTCATTTATGAACATTTGTTCTTTTATAAGGAATGCATATATACAGATAAGGAGATGAATGCATGTTCATTGATGAACATATGTTCATTTATGAACATATGTCCATTTATAAAGAATGAATATACAGAGAATGTAATTAACCTTTGTTTGTTCATTGATGAATATATATGTTCATTCATGAACATTTGTTCATTGATGAAAGTTTGTTCATTTACCGGACGTATTTATTGGACGTTTTATTTCTAGCATTTCTATTTTACCATCATACCCTTAATGAAGGAATCTAATCTAACGGTTAATATCGTGGTTCTATGGTTAGGTGATGCAATTTGGTTCTATGTTGAACCTATCCCATATATATATATATATATATATATATATATATATATATATATATATATATATATATATATATATATATATATCCTATTCTAATAAATAAGTAACTCAAAGACACATGTCATCTCCTTATTGAATTTGCCATATGTCAATTTATAGTATTTTTGATTTTCTTAAAAAAAATTTGATTGGTTACACATTTGACTCCTTGATTTTCTCTTCGGTTACCACTAATGAGTAATGTTCATGTGGAGTATGAACCGATAGTGAAGTTCTTGTGGTATAAGTGTTGGATTAGGTGTCTAAGCCATGACTAATAATTTGTATTTACCTAATTAATAGAAGCAAAGTCTATTTGGGTTGCCCTCATAGCTGGAGGTTTGGTAGAAAGTTCGGTAGAGAGAAAGGTTGGTTTATTATGGGATTAATAAATCAAATAGAAATAAAAGATATGGCTTGTTAATATATTAAAGTGATAATATATTAATTGGAAACTATGTTGATTGATTAATAATTAATCAGAAATTAATTGAATTAATTTCTGTGACATTAATTGGATTAATCAGGAGGTCAGGGATTAAAGTCGTACGAATTCAATAGTTGAATTGCGGTGCGCGGCGCGCAAATGTAAAAGCTGCGACGCGCGTACATATCCGTACGAATTCAAGGTTTGAATTGAGGCGCGCGGCGCGCCAATGTAAAGGCCGCGGCGCGCGTACACATAATCCGGAAAATGGGCTGCGGCTAGGGTTTCTAGCTTTACCCTTTGGTTCCCTATAAATAGGGAACCCTAGACCTCATTATCAGATGCTCATTCTTCAATTCTCTCTGGAATTTTCGGTCCACCCTCTGGCTCCCTGGGTGTGATCTCATTTAAGGCAAGACACTTGTGCTGCTTAGCTTCAAGATTAAAACTAAAGGTTAGTTTTTCTGATTTATTCTTTTAGTTATTTTTGTTTGGCCTTTAGGAATTAGTTACATGTTCAAAGTAAGAAAACATAGATCTTTTCTAGGTTGCATGTGAACTTAGGTTATTTAGTTCATGGTTGCGGAAAACCTTTCAGTGGTATCAGAGCTTTTGGTTGTTTTCTTATTGAATGGTTGTAATAGTTTTCCTAATTAGGGTTTATTGTTTATAAATCTTTTGGGCCTGATTTCGATTTTGGGGTTTAGGGTTTTTGAAACCCTAGCCCCTTCCCCCTTCCCCCTTCTTTTTCGATTTTCTGCTTAGGGTTTTGGAAGGTTTTCTATTTTTGCTAACTTTAATTGGTTAATTAATTGGATAACCTTAAACCCAGTCTGTTTGAATTCGATAATTAGGGGTTTAAGATAGGTTTAAATTGATTTGATTAATTTGGAAAAACCTATCTATATTTGAATTAATTTAATTAATTGTTTAATTAAAAGATAATTCAAGGGATTTAATTTAATTTTGATTTAATGGTTAAATTTCGAAAATTAAAGGATAAATCCTAAAATATTTTAAAATGTTTAAAATATCTAGATTTAATTAATTTAATTAATAGTTTAATTAAAAGATAAATTAAATCAAATTAAAGGTTTAATTTAATTTGAAATTTAATAGTTAAATTTCAGGAAATTAAAAGATAAGCCAGGAATATTTTAAAAGATTTAAAATACATCTTATATATATTATTAAAGGTTAATACTATATGTATAAGATAAATTGGTTAGTCAAATCATTAGTAGGCCTCATTCACGAAGCTGGTCTATAAAGTGGGTATAAGGAGACTGCCTATATAATGGCGGTCTAATGGGTGTTCACTCTCACCCACCGCTCGCCTGATCAGTGGAGGGTCGTTAGCCGAACAGTTTTGATAGGACCGCTTAATCATTAAAAGTATAATGATCAAAGTACTAGAACCCGTACAAGAATTCCCAATCTAGTTACTTTAGAAAAAATGTGAATTTGATGCTAACCCATGAAATTGCACATTGCACTTTATGAAACGTTGGTGGAGCGTGTGTGGGTTACCGGCACACCAATGGGGGTTCATAAAGAGTGGCAATGGGTTTCTCGGGTGTTATCATTGTTGATGGAGCGTGTGTGGTTAACCGGCACATCAATTTGAGATGATAATAGATCCCGAGAGTACCAAGCTAATTTGCATGGTTATTCACATCCGGTTTGTGATCCTCGGCATCCCAGTCACAAACGGTGGGGCATATCCGAGATTAAACATGCCATTGAACAGTTCAATGAATCTCACAGATCTAGGAATTTCATAAGACTGAAATTGATAAAAGTTATCTACCTTAATGACCACTGTGTTGCAACTACGGCATCCCTCTTCACAGCATAGTTGGGGTATTTTGGATCCTAGCCTTGTTAAATAATATATATTGGGTAATTATTTAAAAGGATTAATTAAACGAATAAATTCAAATTTTATATATGTCTGAAGAAAATGTCATTCTTCTCCTTCTCCTCCTTCACCCGTTTCTGAGAGCATGACTCCTTAACTATTTGAGTCCAAGGAAGTTCTTTGCCTTATGCTATTGATCATTGACCCCGAGTTCCGCAGGGATTTAGAATTCCTGGGGTTTGATAAGTTAGCACAGCTAGTTCAGGAAAGGTTCCGTGAACTGGTTGAATAAAAGGAACGAACTAGGATCTTCAAAGAGCTTGAAGTTGCAAGCTAGAAGGAAGTAGCACCAGTTTGCGTGTTCCCGAGATTGAGGGATACATAGGCGAACAATATAAAACTGGTTTCCCTTTGGGATCGGGAGTTAAGCATTAGCTCAACTCGCTGATCTGTTCATCCAGATGAACAGGAAGGGTAACCGGATAAGATAATCGTGGAAGTGCATTCAATGTCGACTCTGTATGAGTCGTTCATGGAGAAGCATAGTTCCATTAATTCAGCTGCTTCAGGATTGAGTCCAGTATTAAGGTGCATCAAGAGATGATCCAGATCGTCTGGACCGATTGTTCGATGTTTTCAAACTGGGAATCGATAAGATGGGACACAGTCACAGAAAGATTGGAAAAATGCTCCAAAGCCAAACCGTTTGGCAAACTCAGTAATATCTCAAAACTCAGAATACCTGATCCTCATTTCCTTGATACAGGATGTGTTTTCTCACATTTGCTCTGTATGCACGGACTCTGTAGGATGCGGGATGTTGTCGCACAGGAGCATATTCAGATTGGATATGGAGCTCGTGCATTTTTGGGAGTTAAGCTAGATATTTGTTCTTGTTATTGGTTTATAGATACATTTAACATAGATTCGCATTGTACATTGTTCTGAGGATAATTCTGGTTTAATGAAATATTTTTTGAAACATGATTGTTTTAATTATCCTCGAAATGTTGTGTGAATATGTTGATGACGTAAATGGTAATAACTTGAATGTTGATACATCCAATGGGATTGGATTTGAAAATTGTGTTCTTTATGATTGTTAAAGTGAATTTTGTGAGAATCAATTCAACCGGAGGTCCAGTTGGACAGGACTTTGGAATCATTTGACTTAGAGTCACATGATGAATTGAGTACTTAATAAAATTAATTGTGGCAAGTAAGGAATCGCCCAAAGATCCAATGGATAGGATTTTGGAATCAGTTGACTTGGAGTCAGGTGATGATTGCATGTCTTGAACAATATTAACAAAGTCATAAATTTACATGGAACTGTAAAGGTATTAAGATTTTGAGCAACAGACACATAAGTTACTGTGTATTGCTGGAATCTTCGAACAGAACATGATTAGTTATGCTTCATGATATTTGCCAAATGGTTTGACAAATATGGCTTCGTTTATCGGAATAAGCGATTGATTGGAACCTTGAAGTATTCAAGGATTTCAAAGGAAGTATAAGATCAACAGAACCTGAATGACTATATAGACTGAGAAAATGTTTCACAGTTTATCCTCTTCCAAGAACACTAATGGTTATAATGTGTCCTAGGGAAGATGCTGGAGCATTGATCGAAATAGTTTTGATCCTCGATGTATAAGATACATTTCCGATTAGTATTTCAATGAATTAAATATTCAACCAGTCAGACCGCAGAAGCCATATTCCGACCACATCTTAGACTAAGTAGGTTACGTTGACACTGTCTGAAATGTAAAGCTGGGATCGTCCCACTAGTACATAGAAAGTCCAGGGTCATGTAGTATTCGTCTGAATCTCATGATAAGCCTAAAACTGATCAGCAATGTCGTTTCATTGGCCACTCCGGTTATCCTTTGAAAGAAGAGTACTTTTAGAAAGAACTCAAGTTCTAAGGAAACAGTGGGAGTAAGAATAATTCTGAATGAGTTCAGGGATTAGCCAAGTGAAAGAACCTTTAGTCACCACTGGGACTTGACCAGGAATTAGATTCCTGTTTAACCTGACATACCCTCTCTTCGCTTGACCAGTAGTTATTGTCACTGTCATAAGGAGTTATGATTTGGGTGATATACCGGGTAGTGGTAAAACACTAAAGATGGTACGGATAAGTAATCCGACTGCTGGAAGCATTGGTGAGCCCAGTTGCTGCCAAATAAGAGAACCTTACCGCGAGACACATTCCATGTGACAGTTTGATTACAACTGGTCTAGGAACCAGTGGGAGTTATTGAATCATCAAAAGAAGGGAACATAGAAATGTACTTACAGAACATCTGGTTGAATGAGTCATCACTTGGAGTCAAGTAATTGATTCTGAGGGAAGCACTCTCAATAGAAGATGTAATCCGAGAGGATTCTGCGTGGCATAATGTGAGTCGTTAGTGGAGCGTGTGTGGTTTACCGGCACACTAATATGGACTCACATAGAGCATGCCATTACAAAAGGTACATGGCCCCGGGATTCGTCCCATGGGCATCTCGCAAGAAAGGATATTCGGATTCTCAAAATAGGCCAAAATGTTTGGATTTTGTGAATAGCCTGAAATATTTCCTTTTATATGTCGGAAAGGTTTGGATTTCGGTTTCGCAAAATGTGCCATAAGTTCTGGATTTTGTGAATAGTCCGAAAGAGTCATATAACGATGTCAAAGCCAGTGGGAGTATCGTTGTTATCTACTATCATTGTATGTGGGTTACATACTGGTTCTAGGAAACGTATCTTATCATTACAAAGTGTAATGACTTGGTGTTAAGAAACGGTTCGCTATGAAAGACTTTAGGAGATACAACATACTCAGGTGGTTGTGAACATCTATTAGATAGATCAGAATTCTGCCAATATGATCTTGATGAGATTCAAGATGCATAACCCCAGGAATGGAGTTTCCTGTCATTGCAAAGTGTAATGAATTGGCATGAAAGAAACAAAGAAGGTGCAGCATGCTCACGTAGTTCATAGACATCTATCAGATAGATGAGACTGACAGTATTGACTTAGCCGTTGAGAATATGATCTTGATGGGATTCAAGATGCATAAGAAAGAGTCACCGAATGGAAATGGTTTCCGAAAATCATGACACAAGGATTATTGGTAATCTTAGGATTCCGAAAGGGCTTGGAATGAGATTACATCAGGTTCCTCGAGCCTCGTAGACAAATCAGAAGTGTTATGAACATATCCTGATGACTTAATGCTTAGAACATTGTAAGTTGGATTCAGGATATTGCCTGGCTGAGAATACTGAATGGATTTTTGAACAGACGTGAGAGATCATTGTGAAATGATTAGGGTGATTGATTTGAAAGGGTTTTTCAAATCGGTAATTGTTTACACCAGAACGTGGTGCTGTAGGACTTCATGGTTAAAGAATTTCGTTGGTTTCTGATGGAGCGCGTGTGGGTCACCGGCACATCATGACACCTCGAAATTGTCTTAGGGTGTAGTCATGTAGACTAAAGACCCGAGAACCATGGGCAGTCACCGTACACATCACCGGAACGGAGTTGTAAGAGAGAATGACAAAATGACAAATTGAGATATCATCGGAAGAGAATCCGATAGGATCATCTGCAATAAAGTGTATAAGTGTTAGACACTTGGATACATAGAAAGAGTGAAAAGGTCATAGACATAGATATAAAAGGCTTGAATTGAAAGTTTAAAAGAGAATAAGAAACCGATAATAGTTATGATAAATCCGACTTGGTGATTACCTCGTGGAGACTTGGTAATTAGCAGGAGTAGCTGCCAGTCAGATTTTATGTTTCACTTTTGCATGTTTACTTCCTGAATAATTAGATTATTCAAATATCCACAGTCGTTCATACTCTTAGGGAGTAAGTATGAAGGAAGACTGTCATGAATTGGTTTGTAGATTGTCCAAGGAGTTGGACATAGCAATAAGATTGCTGCAACGTTCATGAGTACTTGGAAATGGAGATTTGAGTATTGGATAAACCCGCGCTCAATGGATTGCTTCATGGATTATATCACGAGCAATGTTGAGACGATAATATCTTTTGGTCTTAAAGTGGAGAGATATGAATTATAATTTGCAAGGCGGTTGTTCATTGATAGTACGAAAACGCATCGGTAACTCGATGTTATAAAACGTGCTGTTGTGAGTAATTTGTCGGGTAAAGGATATAACATATTAGTCGAAGCTTATTCGTCCCTTGACCCTGACGGGAAACAGATATCTGTTGGCCACTCGATGATTTTGAAGTTGACTGAAGCGCTGGCCAGCCAGGACTGAATTGATTCGTTCAATTAGAAGTCTAAAAGTTATAAGCAAAATCGGAAATCGGGAAACAGTGTGTCAGACAGAGATTGATCTCAATCCATGTCTCATGTCTGAAAATATCTTGTTGGACGAAGGATCATTTGATCACTTATCTATGGACAGAACTGACTAGGTCAGAGTTCGGCAGCAGTTTCTAGGAAGCTGCAGGTTGCTGATTAATCAGAGGTTAAATTGGTAATTATAGTCATAGACTTATCCAAGTGGGAGACTGTTGGATTAGGTGTCTAAGCCATGACTAATAATTTGTATTTACCTAATTAATAGAAGCAAAGTCCATTTGGGTTGCCCTCATAGCTGGAGGTTTGGTAGAAAGTTCGGTAGAGAGAAAGGTTGGTTTATTATGGGATTAATAAATCAAATAGAAATAAAAGATATGGTTTGTTAATATATTAAAGTGATAATATATTAATTGGAAACTATGTTGATTGATTAATAATTAATCAGAAATTAATTGGATTAATTTCTGTGACATTAATTGGATTAATCAGGAGGTCAGGGATTAAAGTCGTACGAATTCAATAGTTGAATTGCGGCGCGCGGCGCGCAAATGTAAAAGCTGCGACGCGCGTACATATCCGTACGAATTCAAGGTTTGAATTGGGGCGCGCGGCGCGCCAATGTAAAGGCCGCGGCGCGCGTACACATAATCCGGAAAATGGGCTGCGGCTAGGGTTTCTAGCTTTACCCTTTGGTTCCCTATAAATAGGGAACCCTAGACCTCATTATCAGATGCTCATTCTTTAATTATCTCTGGAATTTTCGGTCCACCCTCTGGCTCCCTGGGTGTGATCTCATTTGAGGCAGGACACTTGTGCTGCTTAGCTTCAAGATTAAAACTAAAGGTTAGTTTTTCTGATTTATTCTTTTAGTTATTTTTGTTTGGCCTTTAGGAATTAGTTACATGTTCAAAGTAAGAAAACATAGATCTTTTCTAGGTTGCATGTGAACTTAGGTTATTTAGTTCATGGTTGCGGAAAACCTTTCAATAAGTTCTCATCTCTCTTTCTCACACACGGAGAATGCGTTGAATCGAATTCCATCGACCCATGCTTCCTGATCAACTCCGATGATCCCATGGCCATCATCTTCGTCTTCCCTGTAAGACCTGTAATTAGCCAGGCATCAACTCCGAACCCACTGGTTTTGAAACGATGTACCCCTATCTCCTTCGCCAATATCACAAAAGGGCTTCAAATCAAAGGTATGTTTTTTTATATCCTTGCAAAAACAATTGCAATTTTACAGCTGCTTTGTTATCGACCCGCCCCCATGGTTTTATCTAAAAATCTTCGATTACTCATCTTTCGCCAATTACACCTTTAATGATTATGAAAACTATCAATCTATTCTAATTTTCGATTTTCTCTCCTTCGTAGTAGGAATCTTCAACTATAAATCACAACTTCCATCCACAATCTCCATCGTCAAAAGAGACTCGTAAAAGCCACTACCTCCACCCCCATTCGATTTACTCTAGGTGTTGCCCGTCATTATTTCTCCACCTCCAATTCTTCCTGCAATCACTTTGCTCTATAATCTCTATACCTCCTACTCTTCATGTGATGCTTTATCTCACCCACACAACCATCGCTGCCGTTATTCCAATTAACACGGGCTGAAGGATTGCTTATTCTTATTTCTAATTCACTTTCTGTTGATGTCACCCTTTCAAATTACAAGCCCTACAAACATTTACAAGTAGCCCTGGAACTTTTAAATAAGTTTTGCATTTGGCTTTCTGTAAGTATAGTCGATAATTTCTTAGGTAAGCTGATGGATGTTTTTTTTTATTTGATGGGCTTAAGAACATTATATTTGTTCGTTATTTCTCATGGTACTTACACTAGATTGGCTTACCATTTTATAATGGGTTGATATAACAATGCACCCCAACTGCTCGACAAAATGTCTGAAAGGTAACCTGACTGCTGGAATTCATTATGCAGCCGTAACTGATATTTCAAGGTAAGCGTTGAAAAACTTAATGAGGTTGTTGTTGGTTGCAGGGACAATCATTTAGACTTTCGGTCTCTGCAATTACTGTGTTTGAAGCTTGCAAATTGGATGGTGAAGGTGATGCTACTATCTCCAACGTGCTTACACCGGTAACCCTCTCGGGATTTTGATAAAAGATGATGGAGGATTAGAGGTTTATCGATGAATATTATTTCTATTTTAAAAAAAGATTGAGTTAATATGTTAATTTGCACTGTATTGCATTGTACAAATGTGTTTGGTTATCTAAATTTCACATTGCTTTTGTTTTGAGTTTTGGACATTATTGCAGTAAAATCAGGGCCATACTTAATGTTGCACAATGTATCTAGGCTTTTGATTTTTTGTACATTCTGTTTTGATATTTTGTACATTCTGGTTCCTTTTGTTTTGATGTCTTACTTAATTTGAAGCCTTGCAGGATTTAAACTGACTGCTATCTGCATTTGTAAGGGGTCACTTACCTGGAACAGGACTGAAATGTTACAAGTATTTCAAATAAAGATAGAATTTGTAAAAAGCCAGCTAGATTCAGGTACTAAAATGTAATTTTACTAATGTAATAGTAACAGGCTTTTGAAGCTGCTAAATTTTATTTTTAAATCTCATTTTCTTATGGAATTTACCGGTTAACGAAGTGGATTCATGGAGTCACAGTCGATTAAAAAAAGCCTGAGCAATTTGTTTACCCTTCAAGAGATCGTCATAATATGTATAAAACCAGAAATTAAAATAATAGTCTCAGACGCATGCTATTTCGGTGAGAAGGAGGAGAAATATATGTCTAATGTTTTGTGGAGCATTTCAAGGGAAACATAGTAATTAGTCTGTGTGTGCTTTTGTTGTTGGATTATGAAGGAAGATGACAACAACTGGCCTGAACCAGATTGAGTAGGACGACAAGAGCTTGAGATTGTGATGGGCAATGAACACATCTCCTTTACTACTTCGAAGATTGGGTCACTCGTGGATGTTCAAACCAGTAACGATCCTGAAGGCCTCCGCATCTTCTATTATCTCGATCAGGTATGTAACGAATTTCTGTTGTTAATTTTAACTTTTTAAGCGCAAATGGTTTGGTGCATCTTGTTACCAGTTTCATGCTTCTATTGTTGTTCCCATGGAGAAATCAGTGTGATGCAAATCATTTATCTTTTTTTAAGCTTATATGATCATATTTACTTGCTGCTAGACTTTGTATATGCCCTTATATTGTTTCTAACAGGAATAAGTTTCATTGCAGGATTTGAAATGTTTTGTGTTCTCGCTAATCTCACTTCATTTCAAAATTAAGCCGATTTAAGAAATTCTCACAGTACATCTTGGATGTTGGGACTATGGAATTACCCCATTTGACTTTCATCTTTATGGATTTTTACTTTGTATTCTGGTAGATAAAACTGCTGTTAATTCTTTTGCGGTTGCAATTGAATTTTAATGAAAATTCGAAGTGTAGTTGGTTCCATTGAAGGTTCTTTTTGTTGTTGAATTCAATTGAATTTTAGTTTAAAGTTTCTTATTAGAAAGAAATTGTTGTTTTGTAGTTTTTTTTTTGTAATAATACTTGCTACAGTAATCACAAAATTAGAAAAAGGGACAAGAAAGTGTTAGCGGGTAATCCAATTCAAAATGTTTGAAAATGACCCATTATCTAGCCATTTGTTTAGAGTACAATAGTTTACGTAACATCCAATAATATATAACAACTTTTGTTTTTTGGTGTTAAGTGTTAGTAGGAAGCGTTTTGATTATTAAACCAAATGAAAATTTAAGGTATGAATATATTTGAAGGAATTTTCAAGTTTTGGGTGTGGAATTGGGAAATTGAATAATATGGTGGTCAAAGTTAGAAAAATGAATGTTCAAGAAGTATTAGAAAAATGAATGTTCAAGTCTCATTAGAGGCATTGGTGGAAATTAGGTATAATTTAAGAGTAGGATAGATAATATTATATTTGCCGTTCCAAAAAAAAAAATATTTTATTTCTTCATCTTTTACATTTATTGAGAAATAGAGGGAGAGAGGGAGATATGGTTGGTAGAGAGAAGGGAACAAGTTGTATTAAGGATTCATGGAATTGAAAAAAAAAATTGTGTTCGGCTCAAGATTAGAGTAATTTTAATTAAGTATAGTATGTGTGCAAGTCAATTACATTGCTGCAATTGTAAGCAAAGTGAGTTTTTCTATCTGACCGAATACTTATGCGATTTAATAAAAATCAAAGAAAATAAAATGGTAGATTGTTCTTGTAATGAGGAAAACGGTGTCATTTTTATATATATACCAAGGGACATTTTGTTTACAAAATATTTTAAAGAGTTTACAAAGCAACTAAACTATAAATGAACTTTAATTTTAATTTGTTATTTGTTTGGTTCACATAAAATAAAGTGAAATTCAATCACATCTTTTACTATTTTATGTTTGATTGTAATTTTATCGAAATATTGGAATGTAGATTATGTTTATTCGAGTTTCCTCTTCATTTGGATTCGGATTTCTACTTGAATGCACTAACAAAACAGACCTAAATGTTGGATTGGTATATATATTAGTTTGGGAATCACTAAATAAACACATTTTTTTTACTTGAAATACACCTCTATTCAAAGTCAATTGTTTTTTATTATGGGAAAAATTATGAGATTTAAGGTACCAAGGGGTTCTTAGCATATGTACATGTTACATGATTGTGTTGTTAAGAGCAAATTATTGTTTTGAGTGACACAATCACAACAAACATTGCCTTGTAGCTTAATACAACCCTGCAATTGCAATCGTAATGAGTCATAAATCATTGGTTTTGTATGTAATGATTTTCCAACAAATAAGAACGTGCAGCTTTAGTTCTTCATAAATACGTGTTTCGAAAGGAACTAACTGATCAAAATAAACTAATCGTCGAAAAGAATATAATCTCCTCCACCCACACCCACACAATGGTTTGCTTTGAAACATTAGTAAATTTACATCAAGGAATTCTTTAAAAATTTGTGATTTTTTATAATTATTCAATGTTTATCAACAAATATGTTTTAGTGTGCAATTTAATAACGTATATATCCAACAATTTCGTCAAATCTTGTCGAAATTTTTTGATGTAAAATTATTAATGTTTAGATCTTTTTTAACAATTTTTTGTAGCATCCCGTGTAATACACGGGTCTTACAACTAGTATATATATATATATATATATATATATATATATATATATATATATATATATATATATATATATATATATATACGGACGTATTTATTGGACGTTTTATTTCTAGTATTTCCATTTTACCATCATACCCTTAATGAAGGAATCTAATCTAACGGTTAAGATCGTGGTTCTATGGTTAGGTGATGTAATTTGGTTCTATGTTGAACCTATCCCATATATATATATATATATATATATATATATATATATATATATATATATATATATATATATATATATATATATATATATATATATATATATACCATACTATAAACCATATATAAATTACAATCCCTTTAAGCATATTAGTCTTAATTTTTAAGACAGTACAAGTATCCAATGCATTCCTTCTATACCCGTATGCTTTTGCGTTTGACACGTAACTCCACAAAATACAACCCACACGGATTGCCAGCATGTCATTGTTTATTTCTGTATAATCCAACGAATGAAAAGAACTTGGTATGAATCCAACAGACATAAAAATTTGCGATAAAGAGACTTATCCCTCTTTCCCATCTAATTTCTTTAATTTGTTTTAAAATATCATAAAAGTAGAACCCGTCTTTTAAAAAGCCAGGTCTTCCGGCTTTTCTCATACCACCAGTCTTTTAAAAAGCCAGGTCTTCCGGCTTTTATCATACCCACGCGGATAAAGTTTTTGTTTTCTATGTTTTAAAACGAAAAGCATTCGGAAAAGCTACAAGCCGTCTTTCGCTATGAAGTCGGATCATACCCGCAAGCTAATAATGAAACCCCTCTTTCGGAAAAGCTAGAAGCCGTCTCATACCCACAAGGAAAATGAAGAAGGCGGTGCTACTCTTGATCGGGATCGCTATGAAGCTCCGGTGGTGCTACTCTTGATCGGAATCGCTATGAAGCTCCGCCGTTTTCTCCTCCTTCTTCCCCCTTCAACCACTGTAATCTGTGTCCGTGATTTCTCCTTCTTCCGTCTTCAACCACGATTCCTCAAACCGTATTCGTACCGATGTATGATTCCCACTTGATTTTCTGATTTGGTACTCTGTTTCAATCGGGGGCGGGACCGGCCTCCTCCATCGCCAGTTCCACTCTCTTCTATCGGTGAGAAACATCCAGTGCCACTCTCTTCTATCAGTAAATGAAGCGACAGTTTGATAACTGATATTTGCTGATGCCTAACAGGTGCTTGATGAAATGCCTAAGTGGGATCATGTTGGCATGGAGCTAAGGTTATGTGAACAAGAAGATACATGTATCTGGTAGTTTTCTTATTTAAATCCATCATGAAAGTTGGTAAGGCAATAATAGCACTCTCTCATGTAGTTGTTGATAGAGCATTTCCTTCCAAACTGGTGACATAAACCATTTCAGGTTTGGGATTTTTCTACATAGAACATAAATGTTGTAGTTTTGTTTTTGTAGAGATATTCCGACTGTTTAGCTTTCTTGTGATCGCAGAATCTACATCCAATGGTGCGCCGATTGATCTCTTTTTATTCCACATTTTGATCATCTGTGGAACAGAGGTTGGAACCTAAACCATGGACCCCACACCAATGAGGTTGGACTGCAATGGTATACTTTCTAAAAAATCATCATCGATACCAATCCCGACATTGGTATACTTTGTTTATTCGTTACTCATATGTATTTGCAATTTGATTTAGCTCAATTATATGCTTGATGAAGTTTAATGTTGAAGTTGAATCTGCTTTAGTTTTATTCAGTTTAGTCTAGCTTACACCAAGTTCATAATATAATTCTACTACTGATTAAACCAAGGTGTGTTTTAATGACAACAGCAGCTTAATCAACAATAATTAATTTCACAGTGATTCTTCTACAAATGCTAAACATTAACAGGCCAAGAACTCAACCAAAGCCTAATAGGTAATCTTATTAACAAATTCACTATAAAATCTAACTTTTACAGAATTTGAAGTTGTTTTTCGTTTTTATCCTTACAGGTGTGGATCATACAGAGCCAAACAAGAAGAAAGACTTTTGTAAAAAAGATATTTTTTGCTTCATGCCTCATAATATTAATGCATTTTCATGCTCAAAACAATCCCCATCTTTCAGAGGCCATATCCCAGTAAGTAAATATACCCTTTTCGTTTATTAATATGTATTTCTTTATTTTTTGAGTTAATTTTAATTTCTGCTTTGAAGTTCTTTATGCACAAAACAGAAGTTACTCATGTCTTAGTAACCGGAGGTGCCGGCTATATTGGTTCTCATGCTACATTACGCCTACTGAAAGACTCTTATTGTATAACTATATTGGTATATGTTATATAATATATGATCTCTCTCATTCGGTAGGAGGTTTAATTGGTATTATTAAGGTAATTGGTATCTTTTTGGAAAAAATTGTTATATTAAAGCTACCATCTCTAAGGAATGTATTTTCATTTTTTATTATTACAACTTCTTGTTAAAACGTTGATAGTAATTTCATTTTTATTATTTAACTTTTGGTTAAAACATTGATAGTATGTTGCTATAGCTCGAATATTTGATGAAGTATGTTTCTATTAGACAGACTTTTCTTAGTATAACTTCTGGTTAAATTGTTTATTGTAATTTCATTTTTTATTATTACAACTTCCAGGTTGTATTTGTCTTTCATGTTGGTAAAACGCTGATTTAGGAGTGGTGGGGCGGTGATGAAAGTGGATGACTTGGTTGAAGATATCAAAATTGTTAAAAGAGTTATTTGTTATTATGTTATTCTTTTCGGTAAATTACACTTTGATTATTCTACTAAACCTCTCTTTTACAGTCACATTTAAGATTTATGGTTCTGGTGGCAATGATTTTGAAAATTTTCGAAATTTGAAAAGTTTGTAAATTTGAATAATTTATAAAGTTTTAAAATTGAATAATTTTAAAAGTTTAAATTTTTTAATAATTTTAAAAGTTTGTAAAGTTTGAAAATTTGAATGATTTTTAAAAGGCTGAAAAGTTTGAATAATTCAAAATTTGAAATTTTCAAAATTTTGAATAATATGAATAATTTGAAATATTTAAAAATTTGAAAAGTTTTAAAATTGAATAATTTTAACATTTTAAAAAGTTTTAAAATTGAATAATATTAAAAGTTTGAAAAGTCTAAATGTTTGAATGATTTTTAAAAAGTCTGAAAATTTGAATAATTTTAAAATTTGAATAATTAGTTTATTTCGATTTTGAATGAAATTCAAATTTGAATGATTTTAAAATTCAAATTTGATAAATTTGAAAATTTGAATGATTTTGAAATTTTAAATTTGAATAATTAGTTTATTTCAATTTGAATAATCTGAATAAACCACCAGCTGCTTCCTTAGCTCGGGGGTATTTTTGACAGAACTACTCCAAAAAGTCAGTGTCAGCACTTATATACCAGCCCAAAAACCCAATCTTAATCCAGGGGTAAATCCGTCCATAAACCACAAATAGAGGAATACGTCTCCCAATTGCCAAGTCTTGGTCTATATGTATCTGTGTGTGCAAGCTTATGAATCTCTGTTTGTATTTTAGGGAAAGCTGAAAACAGTAGCTGCGAAATACCTAGAAGTGAAGTAAGAGTGCTGTCAATAATTATAGAGTTTAGAATTATAGTTGTCTGAGCTAAAAGCAAATGTGGTGTATAGTTGAGCATTATTTTTAAAATAATGGTTTAAGTTATTGTAATCTCTATTATTATATACTATAGTTGAGCATTATTTTTAAAATAATGGTTTAAGTTATTGTAATCTCTATTATTCTATACGTAAATGATCCCTTTTACTTTTTAGAATATATGTCATTTGATTTGTTTTGTAATAAAATATGGTTGATTTTTTTGTAGACAATTTTGAATTTATTTGGGTGTTTTTGTGTTGATGATTTTTTTTATAGATCCGACAATCCGTGACGAACATATGCCATCCTCATATTAATTTTGAAAATTTTAAATAATTTAAAATTTTAAAAATTATAAAATTTGAAATTTTTTGATTTTTAAAAATTTTAAAATTGAATACTTTTAAAAGTTTGAAAATTTTGAATAATTTGAAAAGTCTGAAAATTTGAATGATTTTAAAAAGTTTGAATAATTTAAAATTTTCCAAATTTGAAAATTTTCAAATTTTCGAAATTTGAAAATTTTGAATAAGTTGAAAATTTTCAAAATGACTGGTTAGATGCCTACGTGGACTCGAGGTCAGCTTCAAATTGCAAATAAGAAGGATAAAATCGTTATTTATCAAAGTCACAAATATAAGCTGTAATCCCAAAAAGGTAGTAAACCCTAACCCTCCAACTCGAAGACTTCAAACAGAAAACCCTCTGAATCGGCGTCAACTTGTTCATAAGCAGTTGTAACGTACATTGCCTTTTATCTATATTTTGTCAAAGAATGTAATCTTGCAGCTTAATGTAATGTTCCAATGGCTTTTTTTATATATTTTGGTTCAGAATGTAAGTAATATTCCATTTCATTGCAGCTTAATGTAATGCTCCAATGCCTTTTATCTAATGTAATATTCCATTTCATTGCCAATTATAGCATATGACGAAATCGCGAGGAGACAATGAAAGTTTACAATCAGATTATTCTTTTATAATCGAATATATTCATATAATTTGTTTAAATTGTTTATATTATACAGTGGTTTTTATGATTGTAGGTGTCCACGTGGATCACCTGTAGATCACACCGATATGTGCAGTATAGCATTCTACTTCTATTATTGTTGTTATTATAACATTGTACTTTCCTTAAATGAGAGTTCTGCCCAAACAAAGCATTTACTTTGCTTTATTTTTTGCGGATTATAGAATTGTACTTTCCTTTTTCGGTTTAAAAATTCATGAACACACATCCCCTGCACACACATAAACTTTAGTACATTGCTATTTATGTGATGGATTCTTTCACTTTTTCATTTTTTTACAATTTATTACACTGGAAATGTTTACTTTGGCAGATCATGGCATTGCATTTTATTTAAATGCGAGTTCTCCCCAAATGAAATGTTTACTTTGTCTATTTTTTTGGGATTATAACATTGCACTTCTATTATTGTTGTTATTATTGCATTGTACTTTCCTCTCGGGTATTTACCATCCCTATATCGTTGGAAAGGTAATCAATCGCCCGAAAAGAAATTAATCACTCTCATATTCGCCAACTCTCCCTCTCATCTGCAACCTAAAACCTAAAAAGTAATTGCCGAAACAAAACTATTTGCCGCCGCCGCATTGCGCGGGTACGCAGCTAGTATATATATATATATATATATATATATATATATATATATATATATATATATATGTATATATATATATATATATATATATATATATATATATATGTATGTATATATATATATATATATATATATATATATATATATATATATATATATATGTATATATATATATATATATATATATATATATATATATATATATATATATATATATATATATATATATCAGTGTTGTAAAAGTCGGCCTAGGCGGTGCCTAGGCGCTAGGCAGACGGGTTCCGCCAACGCTAACTGGTAGGCGGTCAAATTAGGCGGATTTGGTCAACGGCGGTTAAAATTGGGTTTAGGCGGGTCTAGGCGGCCAAATTTTCAATTTTTCAAAATCCAAAATTTCCAAATTTTCAAAATTTCCAAATTTATCAAAATTAAAAAAAATTAAATTTTTTTATTTTTAAATTTAAATTTAGAAAATTCCAAATTTTCAGAATAATAATATACATTATATATTTTATTATATTAATAATATATATATATATATATATATATATATATATATATATATATATATATATATATTGTTTTATTAGTAATTTCATTTTTTATTATATTTATAAATTATGAAAATCGGTAGCTAAGTTCGATTATTGATGATTAAAATTATCAAAAATATCATTAATTAGTCTAAACTTTCTGATGTTTGATAACCTACATATTTAAACACTTAGATTTGTCAAAATTTTATAATTATTTATTAATTTTGTAGGGATATAGGTAATATTTAAAATTTTAAAAATAAGTTTTATTACAATTAAAACTCCTCGCCTAGGCGCCGACTAGTCCTCGCCTAGACCGACTAGTCCTAGGCCCCAGTCGACCGCCCGCCTACCGCCTAGCGATTTCTACAACCTTGATATATATATATATATATATATATATATATATATATATATATATATATATATATATATATATATATACATATATATATATATATACATATATATATATATATATATATATATATATATATATATATATATATATATATGTGTATATATATATATATATATATAAGGAGGATTGTGTAGGAATCTAAAATCCAGTAAGAACCGTGAGGACAAATCTGGACGTTTAATCTTGAAAAATGGGTGGATAAGATTCAGTGTGAATAAAATGTCACATCTTAAAAGCTTGGGGGCTACTTGTCTAAAAATCAAAACTATTGGGTGGATAATACAAATTAATAAAGGTAATATGGTAATTGAAACGAGACCCCCCACCAGATTGCGACAGTTGTCGCCATATGGTTTGCTGGATTTTTTTTAGAGAAAACTTCATAAATGGTCCCTGTGGTTTCAGAAGATATCGAGTTTGGTCCCTAACTTTCAAAAACCTTAAGGGTAGTCCCTGTGGTTTGAAAACTATTGTTAAATCGTCCCTAAGCCATATAAAATAACTAATGTACCCTTTTTAATTTCTTTTACATTTATTTAACTAAAATTTATTTTTAAAGATAAAAAGAAAAAGAAAAAGAAAATAAAACACACCCTCATCCTCACCCTTCCCCCTCCACTCATTTCTTACCATACCACCACCATCACCGTCCAGCATCACCCCACCTGTGTGTGTGTCTCTCTCTCTCTCCATTTTTTCGCTTATTGTGGTAATCGATTAGCTAGAAAAAGAATTATAGTGAAGCTTCTTCTTCCCTTCTGTCCATTTCGTTCTTTCACGTCTCCCCAATTTCAATTCCATTTTTGGTGTTTCACTAGTCACCGAAGGCAACCACACCCCCGAATCACTTCGTCGTCCATCACATCAAGGTCAAGAACATATACCAGACAAATCCCAATCTCAATCGATTCTTGATTCCAAAAACAGGTGGGATAAACTTCATCACTCAAATCACTCTTGCCAGATTTCATTGAAGCCAAGGGTTGGGTTGCTTCCCCTAAAACACATCTGGCTTCTCTTCTGACTCAATTATTGCATTAATGGTCCCTAAAACACATCTGACTTCGCTTCGGTTTCATCTACCACACCCTGCACCATTGAAAAAGTGGCGTTGACGACATCGAAACCTTTTTCAAGAATCACGGGAATCGTTTCACTGATTGGCGTTGACTACATCGAAGCCTTCTAGGACGGAGAAGTGGAACAAACAATATCGATAAGCTTTTTCCAGTTTTATTTGTAATTTCTTTACATAAATCGTTCCCCTATAAGCATGATAACACATTTTTGTTAATTTTCTTATACGAGAACAAAATTGGTGATTAATTAAGGGGAAATGAAAATTGATTGATGTACCTATACAAAGGAAGCATGTCGGAGGGAATTTGTCGGGCAAGATGAATAAGATTCGATAATTGATTTTGCCCTTTTCAACTTAAGGGAAGAATTTTTCGGGCAAGATGGCCATTTAGCATGATGCACAGTCTTCTTCAAAAGGGTGTTCTGGTTTTAGTTTGTATTTGACGAGTGGAAGCTTCCATAAAGGTAACACGATCTCAAGCTTCCTAAATACCATCGATATTCTTAGACGTTGTTTTTGTTGGATTAGGTGTCTAAGCCATGACTAATAATTTGTATTTACCTAATTAATAGAAGCAAAGTCCATTTGGGTTGCCCTCATAGCTGGAGGTTTGGTAGAAAGTTCGGTAGAGAGAAAGGTTGGTTTATTATGGGATTAATAAATCAATAGAAATAAAAGATATGGTTTGTTAATATATTAAAGTGATAATATATTAATTAGAAACTATGTTGATTGATTAATAATTAATCAGAAATTAATTGGATTAATTTCTGTGGCATTAATTAGATTAATCAGGAGGTCAGGGATTAAAGTCGTACAAATTCAATAGTTGAATTGCGGCGCGCGGCGCGCCAATGTAAAGGCCGCGACGCGCGTACGTATAATCCGGAAAATGGCTGACGGCTAGGGTTTCTTGTTTCCCTATAAATAGGGAACCCTAGGCCTCATTATAAGTGCTCATTCTATTATTCTCTCTGGAATTTTCGTCCACCCTCTGGCTCCCTGGGTGTGATCTCATTTGAGGCAGGACACTTGTGCTGCTTAGCTTCAAGATTAAAACTAAAGGTTAGTTTTTTCTGATTTATTCTTTTAGTTATTTTTGTTTGGCCTTTAGGAATTAGTTACATGTTCAAAGAAAGAAAACATAGATCTTTTCTAGGTTGCATGTGATCTTAGGTTTTTAGTTCATGGTTGCGGAAAACCTTTCAGTGGTATCAGAGCGTTTTGGTTGTTTTCTTATTGAATGGCTGTAATAGTTTTCCTAATTAGGGTTTATCGTTTATAAATCCTTTGGGCCTGATTTCGATTTTGGGGTTTAGGGTTTTTGAAACCCTAGCCCCTTCCCCCTTCTTTTTCGATTTTCTGCTTAGGGTTTTGGAAGGTTTTCTATTTTTGGTAACTTTAATTGGTTAATTAATTGGATAACCTTAAACCCAGTTTGTTTGAATTCGATAATTAGGGGTTTAAGATAGGTTTAAATTGATTTGATTAATTTGGAAAAACCTATCTATATTTGAATTAATTTAATTAATTGTTTAATTAAAAGATAATTCAAGGGATTTAATTTAATTTTAATTTAATGGTTAAATTTCGAAAATTAAAGGATAAATCCTAAAATATTTTAAAAGGTTTAAAATATCTAGATTTAATTAATTTAATTAATAGTTTAATTAAAAGATAAATTAAATCAAATTAAAGGTTTAATTTAATTTGAAATTTAATAGTTAAATTTCAGGAAATTAAAAGATAAACCAGAAATATTTTAAAGAATTTAAAATACATCTTATATATATTATTAAAGGTTAATACTATATGTATAAGATAAATTGGTTAGTCAAATCATTAGTAGGCCTCATTCACGAAGCTGGTCTATAAAGTGGGTATAAGGAGACTGCCTATAAAATGGCGGTCTAATGGGTGTTCACTCTCACCCACCGCTCGCCTGATCAGTGGAGGGTCGTTAGCCGAACAGTTTTGATAGGACCGCTTAATCATTAAAAGTATAATGATCAAAGTACTAGAACTCGTACAAGAATTCCCAATCTAGTTACTTTAGAAAAAAATGTGAATTTGATGCTAACCCATGAAATTGCACATTGCACTTTATGAAACGTTGGTGGAGCGTGTGTGGGTTACCGGCACACCAATGGGGGTTCATAAAGAGTGGCAATGGGTTTCTCGGGTGTTATCATTGTTGATGGAGCGTGTGTGGTTAACCGGCACATCAATTTGAGATGATAATGGACCCCGAGAGTACCAAGCTAATTTGCATGGTTATTCACACCCGGTTTGTGATCCTCGGCATCCCAGTCACAAACGGTAGGGCATATCCGAGATTAAACATGCCATTGAACAGTTCAATGAATCTCACAAATCTAGGAATTTCATAAGACTGAAATTGATAAAAGTTATCTACCTTAATGACCACTGTGTTGTGACTACGGCATCCCTCTTCACAGCATAGTTGGGGTATTTTGGGTCCTAGCCTTGTTAAATAATAAATTGGGTAATTATTTAAAAGGATTAATTAAACGAATAAATTCAAATTTTATATATGTTTGAAGAAAGTGTCATTCTCCTCCTTCTCCTCCTTCACCCATTTCTGAGAGCTTCAGAAAGCACCTGTTTAGTATGGTAAGGCTGACTGGCCTGAACTATATGATATGGTTTTGCAATTAGAGAATAGTTCTTAGTTTTGCTGGCAAACCATATCCGACTGAGTGTCCGCTCCCAAACATGGCATCACACAGCAGCTTGTGATGAGCATGACTCCTTGACTATTGAGTCCAAGGAAGTTCGTTGCTTTATGCTATTGATCATTAACCCCGAGTTCCGCAGGGATTTAGAATTCCTGGGGTCTGATAAGTTAGCATAGCTAGTTCAGGAAAGGTTCCGTGAACTGGTTGAATAAAGAGAATGAACTAGGATCTTCAAAGAGCTTGAAGTTGCAAGCTAGAAGGAAGTAGCACCAGTTTGCGTGTTCCTGAGATTGAGGGATACATAGGCGAACAGTATAAAACTGGTTTCCCTTTGGGATCGGGAGTTAAGCATTAGCTCAACTCGCTGATCTGTTCATCCAGATGAACGGAAAGGGTAACCGGATAAGACAATCGTGGAAGTGCATTCAATGTCGACTCTGTATGAATCGTTCATGAAGAAGCATAGTTCCATTAATTCAGCTGCTTCAGGATTGAGTCCAGTATTAAGGTGCATCAAGAAATGATCCAGATCGTCTGGACCGATTGTTCGATGTTTCAAATTGGGAATCCATAAGGTGGGACACAGTCACAGAAAGATTGGAAAAATGCTCTAAAGCCAAACCGTTTGGCAAACTCAGTAATATCTTAAAACTCAGAATACCTGATCCTCATTTCCTTGATACAGGATGTGTTTCTCACATTTGCTCTGTATGCACGGACTCTGTAGGATGCGGGATGTTGTCGCACAGGGGCATATTCAGATTGGATATGGAGCTCGTGCATTTTTGAAGTTTAGTTAGATATTACAATCTTGTTATTAGATTATTAGATGCAAACGACATTGTTTTCACACAGTACATTGTTCGAGGGTTTTTGTGTTTTAATAAAGTGTTGATTTTCTTTTGATTGTTTTAATTATCCTCGAAATGTTTGTGTGAATGTGTTAATGGCATAAATGGTAATAACTTAAATGTTGATACATCCAATGGTTTTGGATTTATGAATTGTGTTCCTTATGATTGTTAAAGTGAATTTTATGAGAATCACTTCAACCAAAGGTCCAGTTGGACAGGACTTTAGAATCATTTGACTTAGAGTCACATGATGAATTGAGTGCTTAATAAAATTAATTGTGGCAAGAAAGGAATCGCCCAAAGATCCAATGGATAGGATTTTGGAATCAGTTGACTTGGAGTCAGGTGATGATTGCATGTCTTGAACAATATTAACAAAGTCATAAATTTACATGGAACTGTAAAGGTATTAAGATTTTGAGCAACAGACACATAAGTTACTGTGTATTGCTCGAATCTTCGAACAGAACACGATTAGTTATGCTTCATGATATTTGCCAAATAGTTTGACAAATATGGCTTCTCTTATCGGAATAAGCGATTGATTGGAACCTTGAAGTGTTCAAAGATTTCAAAGGAAGCATAAGATCAACAGAACCTGAGTAACAACATAGACTGAGAAAATGTTTCACAGTTTATCCTCTTCCAAGAACACTAATGGTTATAATGTGTCTTAGGGAAGATGATGGAGCATTGATCGAAATAGTTTTGATCCTCGGTGTATAAGATACACTGGATACATTTCCGACTGATATTTCAATGAATTGAATATTCAACCAGTCAGACCGCAGAAGCCATATTCCGACCACATCTTAGACTAAGTAGGTTATGTTGACACTGTCTGAAATGTAAAGCTGGGATCGTCCTACTAGTACATAGAAAGTCCAGGGTCATGTAGCATTCGTCTGAATCTCATGATAAGCCTGAAACTGATCAGCAATGTCGTTTCATTGGCCACTCCGGTTATCCTTTGAAAGAAGAGTACTTTTAGAAAGAACTCAAGTTCTAAGGAAACAGTGGGAGTAAGAATAATTCTGAATGAGTTCAGGGATTAGCCAAGTGAAAGAACCTTTAGTCACCACTGGGACTTGACCAGGAATTAGATTCCTGTTAAACCTGACATACCCTCTCTTCGCTTGACTAGCAGTTATTGTCACTGTCATAAAGAGTTATGATTTGGGTGATATACCGGGTAGTGGTAAAACACTAAAGATGGTACGGATAAGTAATCCGACTGCTGGAAGCATTGGTGAGCCCAGTTGCTGCCAAATAAGAGAACCTTACCGCGAGACACAGTCTATGTGACAGTTTGATTGATCTTTACAACTGGTCTAGGAACCAGTGGGAGTAATTGAATCATCAAAAGAAGGGAACATAGAAATGTACTTACAGAACATCTGGTTGAATGAGTCATCACTTGGAGTCAAGCAATTGATTCTGAGGGAAGCACTCTCAATAGAAGATGTAATCCGAGAGGATTCTGCGTGGCATAGTGTGAGTCGTTAGTAGAGCGTGTGTGGTTTACCGGCACACTAATATGGACTCACATAGAGCATGCCATTACAAAAGGTACATGGCCCCGGGATTCGTCCCATGGGCATCTCGCAAGAAAGGATATTCGGATTCTCAAAATAGGCCAAAAGGTTTGGATTTTGTGAATAGCCTGAAAGATTTCCTTTTATATGTCGGAAAGGTTTGGATTTCGGTTTCGCAAAATGTGCCATAAGTTCTGGATTTTGTGAATAGTCCGAAAGAGTCATATAACGGTGTCAAAGCCAGTGGGAGTATCGTTGTTATCTACTATCATTGTATGTGGGTTACATACTGGTTCTAGGAAACGTATCTTATCATTACAAAGTGTAATGACTTGGTGTTAAGAAACGGTTCGCTATGAAAGACTTTAAGAGATACAACATACTCAGGTGGTTGTGAACATCTATTAGATAGATCAGAATTCTGCCAATATGATCTTGATGAGATTCAAGATGCATAACCCCAGGAATGGAGTTTCCTGTCATTGCAAAGTGTAATGAATTGGCATGAAAGAAACAAAGAAGGTGCAGCATGCTCACGTAGTTCATAGACATCTATCAGATAGATGAGACTGACAGTATTGACTTAGCCGTTGAGAATATGATCTTGATGGGATTCAAGATGCATAAGAAAGAGTCCCTGAAAGGAAATGGTTTCCGGAAATCATGACACAATGATTATTGGTAATCTTAGGATTCCGAAAGGGCTTGGAATGAGATTACATCAGGTTCCTCGAGCCTCTTGGACAAATCAGAAGTGTTATGAACATATCCTGATGACTTAATGCTTAGAGCATTGTAAGTTGGATTCAGGATATTGCCTGGCTGAGAATACTGAATGCATTTTTGAACAAACGTGAGAAATCATTGGGAAATGATTAGGGTGATTGATTTGAAAGGGTTTTTCAAATAGGTAATTGTTTACACCAGAACGTGGTACTGTAGGACTTCATGGTTAAAGAATTTCGTTGGTTTCTGATGGAGCGCGTGTGGGTCACCGGCACATCAAGACACCTCGAAATTGTCTTAGGGTGTAGTCATGTGGACTAAAGACCCGAGAACCATGGGCAGTCACGGTACACATCACCGGAATGGAGTTGTGAGAGAGAATGACAAAATGACAAAAATGACAAATTGAGATATCATCGGAAGAGTATCCGATAGGATCATCTGCAATAAAGTGTATAAGTGTTAGACACTTGGATACATAGAAAGAGTGAAAAGGTCATAGACATAGATATAAAAGGCTTGAATTGAAAGTTTAAAAGAGAATAAGAAACCGATAATAGTTATGATAAATCCGACTTGGTGATTACCTCGTGGAGACTTGGTAATAAGCAGGAGTAGCTGCCAGTCAGATTTTATGTTTCGCTTTTGCATGTTTACTTCCTGAATAATTGGATTATTCAAACATCCACAGTCGTTCATACTCTTAGGGAGTAAGTATGAAGGAAGACTGTCATGAATTGGTTTGTAGATTGTCTAAGGAGTTAGACATAGCAATAAGATTGCTGCAACGTTCATGAGTACTTGGAAATGGAGATTTGAGTATTGGATAAACCCACGCTCAATAGATTGCTTCATGGATTGCATCACGAGCAATGTTGAGACGATAATATCTTATGGTCTTAAAGTGGAGAGATATGAGTTATAATTTGCAAGGCGGTTGTTCATTGATAGTACGAAAACGCATTGGTAACTCGATGTTATAAAACGTGCTGTTGTGAGTGATTTGTCGGGTAAAAGATATAACATATTAGTCGAAGCTTATTTGTCCCTTGACCCAGACGGGAAATAGATATATGTTGGCCACTCGATGATTTTGAAGTTGACTGAAGCGCTGGCCAGCCAGGATTGAATTGATTCGTTCAATTAGAAGTCTAAAAGTCATAAGCAAAATCGGAAATCGGGAAACAGTGTGTCAGACAGAGATTGATCTCAATCCATGTCTCATGTCTGAAAATATCTTGTTGGACGGAGGATCATTTGATCACTTATCTATGGACAGAACTGACTAGGTTAGAGTTCGGCAGCAGTTTCTAGGAAGCTGCAGGTTGCTGATTAATCAGAGGTTAAATTGGTAATTATAGTCATAGACTTATCCAAGTGGGAGACTGTTGGATTAGGTGTCTAAGCCATGACTAATAATTTGCATTTACCTAATTAATAGAAGCAAAGTCCATTTGGGTTGCCCTCATAGCTGGAGGTTTGGTAGAAAGTTCGGTAGAGAGAAAGGTTGGTTTATTATGGGATTAATAAATCAATAGAAATAAAAGATATGGTTTGTTAATATATTAAAGTGATAATATATTAATTAGAAACTATGTTGATTGATTAATAATTAATCAGAAATTAATTGGATTAATTTCTGTGGCATTAATTAGATTAATCAGGAGGTCAGGGATTAAAGTCGTACAAATTCAATAGTTGAATTGCGGCGCGCGGCGCGCCAATGTAAAGGCCGCGACGCGCGTACATATTCGTACGAATTCAATAGTTTAATTGCGGCGCGCGGCGCGCCAATGTAAAGGCCGCGACGCGCGTACGTATAATCCGGAAAATGGCTGACGGCTAGGGTTTCTTGTTTCCCTATAAATAGGGAACCCTAGGCCTCATTATAAGTGCTCATTCTATTATTCCCTCTGGAATTTTCGTCCACCCTCTGGCTCCATGGGTGTGATCTCATTTGAGGCAGGACACTTGTGCTGCTTAGCTTCAAGATTAAAACTAAAGGTTAGTTTTTTCTGATTTATTCTTTTAGTTATTTTTGTTTGGCCTTTAGGAATTAGTTACATGTTCAAAGAAAGAAAACATAGATCTTTTCTAGGTTGCATGTGATCTTAGGTTTTTAGTTCATGGTTGCGGAAAACCTTTCAGTTTTTCACTCCTTGTTACTGCTACTGGGGAGGCGGTTGGAGATTTCCGACGACCGTGGTGGTGGGTTTTAGTGTTGATGGTAGCAGCAACACCATCGAGGCTAGCAAACACGAGCTCAAGCTTCCTAATTTCAACCCTTAATCACAGCAGATAAGAGGGAGAAGGAGGAGAGGGAGAGAGAAAGTGTGAAGTGGGGGTAACCGGGTAAGGGTGGGGAGGGGGTTTAGGGTGGTAATTCTTATTATTTTTCTTTTTCATTGTTGTTTTTAAAAATAAGTTTTAATTAAAGTAAATGTAAAATAAATTAAAAAGGATAGATTAGTCATTTAATATGGCTCAGTGATGATCTATAAAAAGTTTTCAAACCACAGGGACTATCTTTGGGATAAAAAAAGTTAGGGACCAAACTCGACATCCTCTGAAATCACAGGGACCATTTATGAAGTTTTGTCTTTTTTTTATTCCCCCGCTTAGTTTTTAGGCCATAACTTTTTTTTTCTTTGTAAAAAAAATTCTAAAAAAACTAAAGTTCTTAAAATTTAATTCTCTACAAAACAAGCACCATCATGAAAATTTGAAAAAAAAATATATTTTTTTTATTTTATATTTTTATAAATAAATCAAAAAATTAAAAAAATTATCCAAAAATTATGAAAATTTAAGAGATCATTCTAGACATCATATTAATATGTTTTTAAAAACAAAAATTTGAAAAAAAGTTTTTTAAGTGTTCATTTTTATATTTTTAAGTAAAAAACTCATCAAAATAACAAAAAAAATATACATGATCCAAAAATATTAAAACCGAAATATGTTTATGATTCAAAATTTATGATCCAAGATTCAAAAGTCGTTATGATCCAAGATCCAAACCTCGTTATGATCCAAGATCCAAACCTCGTTATGATCCAAAACGAGTTAAAAAAACATACAACGAAAAAATTATTCAAAACTTATGATTCAATATTCAAAATTAGTTATGATCCAATATCCAAAACTCGTTATGATCCAAAATGAGTAAAAAAACATACAACGACAAACGTAAAAAAACTTGAAAATAACGAAAAAAAAACAAAAAAAAAAACTGATAAAAACAAAAAACTGAAAAAATAAAAAAAACTGAAAAAAACAAAAAAAAAAACATTAAAAAAAATAATAAAAACGAAAATAAATAAAAAACTTCGGTTAAATTATGTTGTACGGACGTGAGTAGCATATGGTCGTATCCTCAAGTCCGTATTTCGTACCGTGGACGTGCGTCGCACGTGATTGCGTCACGTTGAAGGAAAACGTGTGACGTTATTGCCCTTAGGAGAGTGATTGAACAAGAAGCGTCCTCACGGTTACTACCGGATTTTGGGTTCCTACCGAATCCTAACATTGATATATATATATATATATATATATATATATATATATATATATATATATATATATATATATATATATATATATATATATATATATATATATATATATACTAGGTACATTTTTAGGGCCGTGCTGACAAGTTAGTTGTTGTATGAAATCGAATGTTGAATGTTATAATTTGGTGGATATTTGAAAGTATAATGTCTTGAGTGACATACTTAGTTACTGTCGAAGGTAATTTGGGTACTTAGTTCACAAATGTGATAGTAATTGGAATTATTTTTTCAAAATGCATTGCTTTACGGAAGTTAATGTAATTGGAAAACATAAGGCTTCCCGATATGCTACTCGGTGCACGGCGCGGGATGAGTTGCTAGTCGGTGGGGAACAATGCCCCCGGTGGTGAACCATGCATCTATGGAAGGTTGTGGGCATAGCAACGATAAAGTGTACAACATTCTTCTTGCCATGCATCGTAATAAAGCTTATAATTCCGTATTGATGGAGTAGAATCATGGATTACCTTAAGTTAAACTATCTTGAACATCAGTAATACAAAGTTTTAAAAATTCAAACCTGATTGACCTTTTATATTGTACAATTTGTGCATAAAGTTTCAATTACGTACAATTTCTAGTAGAATCATGTACCTTAAGCTAAACTATCTTGAACAACATTGTAATAGAAGATGACATAATGTTTATGGGCCGTGCTAAGCACGGCCACGAGCGGTATAAAGTTTTTAGTTAAAGTGAAATTGGCGAGTTGTTTTTTTGTATTTCTTTCATGGATAAAAAAAAAAGATAGGAGAATAAGAATAAAAAGTTTATAGTAGGTGTCATGTTTTTGGCTCTCTTTGCTGATGCATGCTTTTTTGGTTGGTGTTCAAGATGATTTAGTTGGGTCTTCAAACCTAATTTGTTTTGCCTATATTTATTCAGTCTTGTTATAGTCCGTTGCTATTTCTGGGTTCTGGGCAACGTTTTGGCTTAGTGCTTGGTTTGGTTTTCAACTCACAGTGCATAGCTTTGGGTAGTCTGCTAGGTTAGGCTCTTTGTATATTTCTTTCTCTAGCTTCCCGCTGGTTTTTGAATAAATCTTGCCTCCGTTCAAAAAACCTGGTCACGAAACTAATGGAATGGCTCAAAAGCATGCTAAGAAACCTTCCATCAGCCCGCCAAATTATCTACCATTGGTCTCAAATCTTGAAAGCCGGTTTTTCAAAGCTCAATCACTGTCATTTTCGGAACACAATTGAAAATGCATGGCTATAACAGAAAGAATCAAAAGTAAACGTTGCAATAAAAAGAATTGAAAGTAGGAGGCTATGAAAGACGAATAAATGAAAGTATGTTGCTGCTTGCCGTATTTATCGTTTTTACAAATACATAAAATTTTATCAGAAATAACAAATACACGGCAGTCTTTCACATATTGACAGTTGAAGACTACGAGTTTTATATCCATTCTAGCCCGTGGCTTTTCCACGATACTTTCCATATCTTTTATAATAATTTCATAGCTTTACTGTCGATCGCAGCATATTCTACCTTCAGGTAGAATAATGCAAAAACAGAAACAACAACCTAATAATTAATAACAAAGGAGATGAGTGAAAAGTCCATCACATGACCATTTATTGTAGCAAAATGTAGAAAGATGATACTTGAAATGATGTCTCTATGGAATAAATGTGGTTTAATTAATTAAATGCAGAAGAATTCTAAACCAAGTAACCCAATGCACTCCCACTTTGAGCAAGGTTTAGGTAGGCTTCCAATATGAATATAAAACGCAATATTAGAAAGAAATTATATGAAGTTAATAAATAATTCAACTTCACAGTAGACGTAAAAGAGAGGCAAATAAAATCAGAAGGAATTTTTGACCTATTGAAGGGTTGGAGAAATATAAATCTATTCCCATGAATTAAACAACCGACAAATTACAAAAACATGGGTTTTATCGAGACATGATTAACAATCGTTAGGCCCATGAAATTAATCAATCCCCAGGACTACTAAACGCAAGAATATAAAGAATCACAGGAAGAGTTAATGTAGATTTGAACATCACAATACACGTAAAAGAGAGAAAAATGATATCGGAAGAAAAAATTCTGACCTATGTTGGAGATTGAAGACACGATAACGTAATCCAAAGAAGTCTACATTGCACGATTCATGTATGACGCTGATTAGGTTTTTTGTTTGTGGATGGTGTTATATTACGGCGTAATCGGGAGTTGTGCCCTTTTGATTTGTCGGAGTGTTTTTGACGCTCGGGGAGAAATTGAAGCCGAAATGTGTAACGATCTATTGTTGAGACCGGTGATAGCGATGTGGAATATGGCGCGGTGAGTTGCCGCCATATGAGGGTTAAACGTGAAGTTATAGAATACTGGTAAGCCGATTATGTGGGATGTTTGTAATCACGTATGACAAAAGAATGTGCAGAGATGGGGGGATTATGGAGAGATATCGGTGTGAATTGACTTCGTGTTGAGGGTTAGGCGGAGGGTTTGTTGAGTGTGAAGCTATTCTTGTGGTTTGTCAAAGTTGGTGAATGTGAAGAGTTTGAAATTGTTGTTGGTGAAGGATTTTTTTTTTCAAATGGAGTTGGCAGCCCATTTTTGTTGAAGAAAAATTTATTTTGTTCACATTGAAATATTACACACTCAAATGCATATATAAAGGATACATTGGCTAGTTAGAAAATGCACCACACAACACCATGTAACACTGAGAGAGTGCAGAGTAGCACCAAGAAATAAAACTCCTGGTTACCCACCGTGGACGTAGGTTAGTTTTGGACCGAACCACGTTAAATTTTTGTGTTCTTAATTTGTGAGCTGAGTGTGTGAGTTCCGTGTCCGTATGCTAAGTGTCTCTCGATCCTAACAAGTGGTATCAGAGCCTTGGTTTAGCTCCAGAGGGTGATTTTCTGTTTTTGGGTCGAAATTTTTTTGTCTCAAAAACGATTTTGGTTTACGCCGTTGGAAAGGTCTCGATCCGCAGATTCCGAAAATATATTTTTTCGAATTTTTTGAGCATCAGAAGACCTCCACATCACCGGTCAAAGTTGGTCAAAATTTGCCGGAAAGTTGGCCGGAAAAACCAGTTCGCCGGAGAAGACAACACTGTAGCACCGGAGTTTCGCCGGAGAAGACAACACTGTAGCGCCGGAGTCCGCCGGAGAAGACGACACTGTAGCGCCGGAGTATGCCGGAGAAAACGATACTGTAGCAGTTTACTGTAGCGGTTCCTGTAGCAGTACTGTAGCAGAGTTTCAAAAAATTGCAAAACAGGTCCATAAAGTTCCAGAATTTGCAAAACAGGTCCCTGAAGTTCCAGAATTTGCAAAACAGGTCCCTAAAGTTCCAGAATTTGCAAAACAGGTCCCTGAAGTTCCAGAATTTGTAAAACAGGCCCCTGAACTTTCAGGAAAATTGCAGTTTGGTCCCACAACTTTGTCAAAGTCGCAAAACAGTCACTCAAACATTTGTTTTGGGTAGTTTAGCCGAAAATAATTTGGGTGGAGATTATATTTTGCAAATAACGAGCCAAGAACAGTCGTTAAGTTCAGACAAGGCTTCGTTTAGTAAAGATTGAAAAGTTGGTGGAAGATGCAGATTGAGGCATTATGTTTCAGAAAGTTTAAGGTGTGGTATTGGTAAAGGGAGAAAATTAGAGAATTACAGAAGATCAGACGTTCAGACAAATCCAACGATGATCAGAGTTTCACGGGTTCAAGAACAGATCATGGGATGAACAGATCAAGTAATTAAGAGAAAATCCGTTTTCGGTAGATCCAGCAGTGATTAGAAAGTCAGCAGACTTAGGTGTAATCACGGGATCAGAAAGTTCGGTGTTATTCATGACGTTGAGGTGTGGACATTCTTTAGATTCGATGTCTAAATAGAGGAAATTCTGCTTCTGAGAATGTGTCTGGGTTTGATGCATTGGGACTCAGTGGAAGGCAGTGAAGACTCTTGGGTCAAGAATTCTGGTGCTTCATTTCACGCTACCCACAGCAGTGAAGCACTGCAGAATCAGAAAGTTGGAGACTTTGGAAATGTAAGACTTGTGAACGATGAATGTTCGCTGTATATGGTCGGATTACCGTCTGAGGGAGTGACCGTCCCAGTTCAGAAGAGAAACAAAGTCCGGTTCACAGAATATCATGGGCAGAAGAGGGTGACCTTTTGCAAGTAGGAAGCCTAGAGCTACAAGGAAGATTCAGGTTGAACGAGCATGGAAAGGTTCAGAAAAATCAGTCGAAGGATATTGCGGCAATGAGAGCACAGAGTATTGTTTCAGTTGCAGGGTTTTACAACAGTGGGAGCATAGGTCGTTTTTCAATCATAGGTCCAGGACGACAGTAGATTTAGAACCAGTTTTTCAGCTATAAAAGTCTCTCCGGTTTTGATAACTTGCTAAATATGGAGAGTGTTGTTGTTTGTTCTCAGGTTGTTCCAGGATTCGGTAGTTCGTTTTCAGTGGGAGCCGATAGGGACAGAGAACGGGTCAAGGGCAATTTAAGTCATGACGAACATGTTAAAACTTATGGGAGTTTTAACGGGCCTTTCAGGTTAACTGATGAGAAGGCCGTGGTAACTAAGAAGGAGTTTACAGAAATACAGATGCACAGTTGAAGCACAGGTGAAGATTATTCCGTGGCTTCAAGTGGGAGATTGTTGAGTGTGAAGCCACTCTTGTGGTTTGTCAAAGTTGGTGAATGTGAAGAGTTTGAAAGTGTAGTTGGTGAAGGTTTTTTTTTTAAATGGAGTTGGCAGCCCATTTTTGTTGAAGAAAAATTTATTTTGTTCACATTGAAATATTACACACTCAAATGCATATATAAAGGATGCATTGGCTAGTTAGAAAATGCACCACACAACACCATGTAACACTGAGAGAGTGCAGAGTAGCACCAAGAAATAAAACTCCTGGTTACCCACCGTGGACGTAGGTCAGTTTTAGACCGAACCACGTTAAATTCTTGTGTTCTTAATTTGTGAGCTGAGTGTGTGAGTTCCGTGTCCGTATGCTAAGTGTCTCGATCCTAACAGGGTTGTGGTGGGGTGATAAAGGTAATTAATTATATAGGGCTTGTGTAAACCCGTATGGCAAAATGTAATGGATATTATATGGGAGAAACAGAATAGATTTGCAATGAATAGATGTGTCCCTTGCTCCCTTCCATTAAACGTCGAGACGTTCAAATAAGAGGTACGTAGCATGATCAAAACGTGAATTTGAGGTGAATACTGAATGGAGAAAAAAAGCCTTTTTTATATAGTAATGATATATATATATATATATATATATATATATATATATATATATATATATATATATATATATATATATATATATATATATATATATATATTAATGTTTTTTAATTTCATTTTGTATCTTATTTGTTTTAGCCTATTGTCACGTAGTTTTTAAATTACAGATTTATAAAATATTTAAGCTTTGTTATTCTTAGATATATAGTTTTTTATTTATATTTAAATGTTTAAATTGTTAAATATTGTTTATATTTAAAAAATAATAAGGAATTGGTTAAATGTTGAAAAATAGATAGAGAGGAAAGTGGCATGGGCTAACTTCCAAAAGAGTAAAATAGTGAAAGGGGAGCATGGCCGGCCCAGAGAGTGTGTGAGGTGTGCGACGGACGTATAGGCTCATTTCGTCTAGAGAACCCAAAAGAATTACGTTTTGTACATCAGTGGAAATTTCCGTCGCTAATCCGTCACAGTTGTCGCTACCATTTCAATCTGTCACTAATTTGTCGTTGATCCCTAACAATTCATCTCTCTAGCAAAGTTCTGTCGCTAGGAATTTAGGGACCTTTTCTCAGTCTCATAGTATTAATGAGTTTTGTTTACATTTATAAATATTTTTTATTTGGCGCATAACCCTGGAGTATAAAGATATATAAAGAAATTTCGAGCCGAATGTTAATAATCATGCGCCTCCACTTCATTTTGAGCCCCAAAAATATATAAAGAAATTTCTACCAATGTAATATTCATTCATACACTGCAAGACTGCAACAATGACCAACGAAATAGCCTTCTCCTTGATTGTTTCTTGTCTCATCCTCTTCCTTTACTTTTTGCTCAACAAGATAGACAAGCGCTCAAAATCATTAAACTTGCCACCAGGGCCACCAAAGCTACCTCTCATTGGAAACGTACACCAGTTGGCCGGATTACTCCCACACCGTGGATTTCGAGACCTAGCACGAAAATATGGCCCCATCATGCATATCCAACTTGGCCAGATTTCAGCAATTATTGTCTCATCACCTCGACTAGTAAAAGAGGTACTCAAAACCCATGATATCTCCTTTGCAGATCGTCCCAAGACTTTTGGGAGTGATCTTGTACTGTATAGAAACACTGATATAGCCCTCGCTCCATATGGAGAATATTGGAGACAAATGAAAAAGATTGCCTCCTTGGAACTCCTTTGTGCTAAAAAAGTGCAGTCGTTTGGTCCAATCAGAGAGCAAGAACTCCATGGTTTGAGGGAGTTTCTCCGACTATCTTCTGGGAAACCGATCAACATACACAAAAAGATCACGGAGTCGGTTAATAATGTTGTCTGCAAAGCTTCTTTTGGAAAAAACTGTAAACACCAGCATGCCCTCCTAGAGTTCCTAGATGAGTTTGCAAGAGTAAATAGTGGGTTTTATGTGGCGGATTTGTTTCCCGATTTTAAGTTTCTTTATGTGGTTTCTGGACTGAGGTCAAAGTTGATGAAACTGCACAAGACACTTGATAAGATCTTCGATGACATCTTCAAGGAGCACGAAGATAGAAAAAGCGAAGGTGATCAGGCAATGCAGGAGGAAGATCTTCTTGATGTTCTTCTAAGAGTCAAAGAGGAAGGAGGCCTTGAGTTCCCCATTACGAACAACAACATTAAAGCCATATTTGTGGTAAGTTCATCATCTATCAATATGTTATGTCTTTTACCATAATACTTGAACTAAAATTTGCAAATTTCTGACTTTTAAGATAAAAAAAAATATGTAGTAAATTATAGTGCAATTGCTTTTCCCTTTTATGTGAATGTTGTGTTGAATTGAAAATGCAACTCTCAGATTGGGCTTTTGATGTAATTATGGTAATGCGACGATGCTTCTACTTTTACACGTATCACCGGTATTTTATACACGCATCATAAATATTTACAGGACACACCTGCAAGTTTTTTCTTTTATTAGTAGTACTCACCACGACCTTGTGTTCACACACGCACACACCTCAGTCACTCCTAAGAGTAAGAATGGAACGTTAGAAACCACTGGGACAAAATTCACTAGGGACTAAAACCCTTTTTAAAACAATATTGTAAATATCAAGTATTGCTAGCATAAAGGAACTTTGCATCCTATCATGATATATGCATGTCATGTGCAGGTAGTTCTTAGCGGATGGCATTTATTGTTAGACGATAAAATATTCTTGTATTGTTATTTTGCCCACTTTCTCGTAAGCAGTGGTACTATTAATAGCTTGTCATTTAGTTCAACCAAACCTAATCTCTGTACCCGCCGTTATCCTATGTAATACGTGGATAGCCTTAGATGTCAAAAGTGAAGTATGAGTCATTTCTTCCCAACAGCATGGCCCCTCAACAAAATAATGGCGATTTGAAATGAACGTGTGCCAAGCACGTGCGCTTGGTCAAATTTCTAACCATTTTAACTTCTTTTTAAATTTGTATAGGACATATTTGGAGGAGGCACGGATACATCTTCGGTAACTATTGAATGGGCTATGACGGAAATGATGAGACATCCGATAGTTCTTGAAAAGGCGCAATCAGAAGTGAGAGAAACCTTCAAAGGGAATAAAAAAATCATGGAGTCAGATTTACAAGGTTTGAGCTATTTGCAATCAGTAATCAAGGAAACTCTAAGGCTTCACCCTCCAATCCCAATGTTAGTCCCACGTGTATGTAGGGAGCATTGTAAAATTAATGGTTACGATATACCCGTGAAAATGAAACTTATAATTAATGCATGGGCATGCTCTACCGATCCTGAATATTGGGATGATGCTGAGAGCTTCAAGCCAGAGAGATTTGAAAATAGCTCGGTTGATTTTATGGGAACCAACTATCACTTTATCCCATTTGGGTCAGGAAGGAGAATGTGCCCAGGCATAAATTTTGGTTTGACCACAGTCGAGCTTTTCCTTGCTCAAATGCTATATTACTTCAACTGGAAACTACCTGATGGATTGAATCCTAAAGATGTTGACATGATGGAGACCGAGGGAGCAATAGCAGCAAAAAGAGTTCACTTACATTTGATTCCTACTTCTTATGCTTCTTACAATTAACTAATCTCGTTCAAGGATTTAAGAAACTACAAATAAACTTGATCCACTAGGCCCCTTTTGTATCATTTTAATTTAAACAAATAAAATATGGAGACGTTCTATCACGGAGGCCGATTGTATTTATATTGCTTTTTGGTGATTGATTTGTTAAATTCAAAAATTTTATAATTATTTTATATATTAATATATTTGTTTTTCAATCTGTGATTTGTGTTGGATTAGGTGTCTAAGTCATGACTTATAATTGTGTTTATCTTATTAATTGAAGCATAAGTCTATTTGGGTTGCCCTCATAGCTGGAGGTTAGGATAGAGTTCAGTAAAGTAAAATGTTGATTTATTAATTGTTTAATAAATCAATAGAATTAATTAAATGTTTTATTAATATATTTAAGTGTTAATATATTAATTAGAAACTATAATAATTAATTTAGATTTAATCTAGAATTAATTGGATTTAATTTAGTGATTAAATTAATTAATTAAAAGTACAGGGACTGGTTCTGTAATTATTCAATAGTTGAATATTGACTGGTCAGTGTACAAGGGTGGAAAGTGGCGAGTTTATGGTGTGGGCACCATAAATCTCGAAACCCTAATTAGGGTTTAGAGGAAGCCTTGCCCAATTGGTAAAAGGCTTACCAAAGATGGGCTCTAAGGTTTCAAGCTGTACCACCTGAGATCTATAAATAGGGATCCCCTAGGAACCCTAATCCTACGCCAACTCTCACTGAGATTACTCTGCTGGACTGTCTTCTCCATTGCTTTGGGTGTGACTTGTATTTGAGGCGGGATTCATTTGCTGCTTGCTTCAAGATCATAAGATCAAAAGGTTGGTTTACTCTTTATTTGATCTTTAGAATTATTGTTGGCCTTAGGTTTTAGTTTATAATCTTCATAGAAGAAAACATAGATCTTTTAGGGTTGCATGTGAACCATAAGTTTTTATTTGTTCATTGATTGCATAGAAACCCTTCAGTGGTATCAGAGCATAGGCTTGTTTTCTTGTGTTTGATATAAACTGCATGAATTGTTTTGTGCCTTGGTGTTTTTTGCGATGAAAAATACCAAGGAAAACCTTGGATTGACTTTTTTGGCTAGGGTTTCCTAACCCTAGCCGCCACCCATATGGTCCCCTCCCTTAATTGCTTGCCTTTTATAAGTAGGTTGTTATTTTGGTAATTAATTGTATTAATAAAATAACTAGAACTCTTATGTGTTGGCTTGTAATTTTCGAACCATATAGGGGCCAAGATAGAAAAATTAATTTGATTAATTTCATGAAATCTATGTTAGATTTAATTAGTTTAATTAATTGTTAATTAAAAGATCAATTAAATCAGCTTAAAGAATTAATTTAAATTTTCAAAAAAAATAGTTTAAAATTTGCGAAAATTATGATTAAATTAATTCTAAAAATATTTTAATAAGATTAAAATATATCTTATATATTTATGATTAAATGTTAATATTTATGTATAAGAAAATTGGTTAGTCTTACCCTTAGTAGGCCTCATTCACAAAACTGTCCTATAAAGAGGGTATAAGGCGACTGCCTATAAAATGGCAGTCTAATGGGTATCTACTCTTACCCACCGCTCTCCTGGTCAGTCGAGTGTCGTTAGCCGAACGGGTTTGATAGAACCGCTAAGCCTCTTAAAAGTATAATGTTGTAATTGAAAGTACTAGAACTTTTAAACAAATCCCAATCTAGTTACTTTAGGTATAAAAATATGAATTGATGCTAATCCATGAAATTGCACATTGCACTTTGTGGAACGTTGGTGGAGCGTGTGTGGTTTACCGGCATGCCAACTGGGGTTCGCAATGAGTCGCAATGGGTTTCTCGGTTTTGTCATTATTAACGGAGCGTGTGTGGATAACCGGCATTTAATTAGAGATGACAATTGACTTCGAGAGTACCAAGCAATTTGCATGGTTATTCACACCTGGTCTGTGATCCTCGGTATCTCATTCACAAACGAGCGGGGCATTCCCGAGATTAAAACATGCTATCGAACAGTTCGATAAATCTCAAATGAAACTAGGAATTCCATTATAATTAGATTATTTTCCGCGGTGGAATTGGCTGAATCGTCATTCGCCTACCTTATAAAATTTACAATAAAGATTACGGCATCCCTCTTCGATATTGTAGATTATTATTGTAGGATCCTAGCCTTATATTTATTCTTGGGTGAATATAAGGATTATTTAATAAATGTCTAATTAAAACTATCTTCTTCTTATTCAGATGTCTTCTGACCAATCCGTTCCCCACTCTAATCCCGGTAATGTCACCTCGATTCTGTCATTGTGCTCAAAGGTGACGTTGGACGACACCAACTACAATGACTGGATCCGTAACATCAAAATGGCTTTAAGGTTTGAACACAAAGAGTATGTTCTGGAAACCGAGCTAGTTGAGGTTGACCCAGATACCGCTACTCCCGAGGAAGTCGCCGCGTACACCAAACACTCAGATGATGCGACCAAAGTGGCCTACATCATGATCGCTACCATGAACCCTGAACTGCAGCGTATCTATGAGGACTATTGGCCTTATGAGATGCACAAAGAGCTCGCGGAAAACTTCCGCAAGCAAGAGCGCATCGAAAGGCGTGAGGTTGTAAAAGCTTTCACTAACGGCAAACCTAAAGATGGAGAGTCTATCTGCACTCATGTGCAAAGGATACATGGTTACGTGGAGAGGCTTAGGAAGCTGGAAATGCCTGTTCATGAGGATTTAGCTGTTGACATAGTGCTAAACTCCTTGCCTAGTTCTTATGACCAGTTCACACTGGCGTATCATTTGAACAACAATCAGGCGACCCTGGCCGAATTACACCGCATGCTTCGTACTGCCGAAGACGGGATGAAGGGAAAAGGTCTGCTCCCTGTCAACCCGCCTATCCTAGCCATTGGTTCTGGCAAGGGAAAGAAACAGAAGGGCCCTCCGAAGCAAAACTGGAGGGAAAAGACTCATGTCAGGACATCCAGCAGTGCCCCGAGAGCCAAGTCTTCCGGCATTCCGCACGTCACGAATCCCAAAGAGGTTGACTGTTTTTACTGCAAGCAAAAGGGTCACTGGAAGAGAAGCTGCCCCACGTATCTGCAAGACATCAAGGATGGCAAAGTGAAGCCATCACAAGTAGGTACATATTCTATATCTAATAACTCACCTTCTTCCTGTTCTTGGGTCCTTGATACATGATGTGGTTTTCATATATGTTCTGATTTGCAGGGCCTAAAGGAAAGTAAGGAGCTGGAGCACGGTAGATTGAACCTGGTCATGGGCAATAGGCGAACGTCACCTGTTACCAAGATCGGTGTCTATAGATTAGTGCTTAGTAGTGGAGTCTGTTTAGATTTACATAATTGTTGCTATTCGCCTGATATGGCAAAGAACATAATTTCTTTTCATGCATTGTTCAGACAAGGCTTTTATTATGAGTTTAATAAATTGAATGGTTCAATTTCTGTTTTCAAAAATAATATTTTTATATTTAATGCTATGCCTTGTGATGGAGTGTATGAATCTATTATGTGTGTTGATAATTATGGTAAAAATGTCTTAGCTATTGATTCTTCAAGCGGTATAGAAAAGGCGTGTATGTGGCACTGTCGCCTTGGCCATATCAACAAGAAACGCATCGCCCAACTCCAAAAGGATGGAGTGTTGGAATCATTCGACCTCGGGTCGGATGATGTATGCGAATCTTGCTTGCTTGGCAAGATGACAAAATCACCATTCAAAGGTTCCTTTGAAAGAGGTGAAAGTTTGTTGGATATCATACACAAAGATGTGTGTGGTCCCTTCAGAACAACCACAAAAGATGGCATGCGGTTCTATGTGACCTTTACTGATGATTTTAGTAGATATGGGTATATCTACTTAATCAAGAATAAGTCAGATACCTTTGAAAAGTTCAAAGAGTTCAAAAATGAAGCAAAAAATCAATTGGGCAGAAAGATAAAGATGCTTAGATCTGACAGAGGCGGTGAGTATCTTAGTATCGAGTTTCTCGATTACCTCAAGGAATGTGGAATTGTTTCACAGTTGTCGCCTCCAAGAACACCTCAATTGAACAGTGTTGCTGAAAGGCGAAACCGAACCTTGTTGGACATGGTTCGTTCCATGATGAGTCGAGCTTCACTTCCAATCCATTTCTGGGGGTATGCCTTAAAGACTGTCGCCCATATCCTAAATCTTGTCCCAACCAAGAAGGTTGCGAAAACACCACACGAGATGTGGATAGGGAAAGTTCCCTCGTTGGCACACATCAAAGTCTGGGGCTGTGAGGCTTTCGTAAGACGAGAGACTCATGACAAGCTCGCGGAAAGAAGTGAGAGGTGTTTCTTCATCGGATACCCGAAACAGTCATTTGGATACTTGTTCTACAGACCAAGCGAGGATGTGGTCTTTATAGCAAGACGGGGGTTCTTTCGAGAGAGAGAACTAATTTCCAAAGAGGACAGTAGGAGTACGATCGATCTCGAAGAAATTCAGGAGATGGCGATGAAACAACCTTAGAAGAAACTAGCAACCAACATGAGGAAGAAGTTCCTGTTGGACCCACCGACATCTCATTGCCCCTTAGACGTTCGATGTAACACCCGGTTTCTCAATTTAAGGGATACACCAGTTACATTAATCTAACAATATACTATTAGTGGTGTAACCTCAAAAGAGCAACAAGTTTACAAAGTTATATCAAAAGCATAGTTTAAGTATTTACTTATATACAAACAAGTTTCATACTAGTTTACTCAAAACCGGATTTTTACAAAAGACATAGTCCAACACAAGAAAATAAGTAAGTCCAAGTCCAAAGTCCATATCCCATCCAGCTAACCCTCCGTGATGCGTTTCCCACGATCTGTACTTCCAGAACCTAACACAATTTACATTAACAAACAAATTATGAGCTTTGAAAGCTCTGTGAGTAATTAAAGTCTAATTTGACCACAAGTGCCCAACATTTCTTTTTAAATTTACTCAATAAACCATCTTGATCCTTAATTTATACTCATGAAGAGTTTATTACTCCAAACACTCATAATTGGTATTCTCAACCAATTTCAAAACAACTCATATCACACTTCTTCTGCAATAACATTAATACTAATCATGTAATTCATCTATTAATAACTACTCACCTGTTGTAGTATCGGTATGTGGAACTCCTGCACCTCGTGTATGCTCCTGCCTAGCCTTAGCTGTAGCATAACAACTCATTTTCATTACTCAGATGAAAAACAATCTTAACTACACTCAATATTCATCACAATCAAGGAACTTGTATCATTTAAGCAAGTTATAATCAAAGGATAGCAACAATATCAAAGTTGTAGCTTTCAATTTCATCATTTAACCACATGTAACCCTAGAAATGCAACAATCAACATTTCTTTAGCTTGGGTCTCGAATTAGAACTCCATCACACACACTAATCCAAGTAAACTCACTCTAATCCATACTAGTAGCAGGTGATTCATCAAAACCACCTGGAACTATCTCAAAACAAGAAATCTAACCGTCAAAACGAAGTAAAAATCAAGAAGAATTACCTTTCAAGCTCAAGGAACTAATCTCTAGCTTCAATTCGTGATCAATAGGCCTTAAAATCGACTTAGAAGGCTTAGAATCGCTTTTCTAGGGTTTTGGGAGTGTTTTGGTCGAAGTAGAAATATCCCAAAATGAAAAGAAATCGTATTTTAAATCAGGTCTGTGCCGATTACACGACCGTGTTCAATATTACACGGCCCGTGTAATTTGCGGCATAAAAATGAGATTTGGTCTGCAGACTACACGACCCGTGTAGAAAATTACACGACCCGTGCTGCATATCTACACGACCGTGTTGACATTTACACGACCCGTGCTGCACATTTCAGTTTTTAGTTCACAGATTTACACGACCGTGTCAAATATGACACGACCCGTGTAATTCACGGTATGTTCAAAACATCTTCAAGGAACTCCTACACGACCCGTGTAACAACTACACGACCGTGTAACTCCTTTTTAGCATTTTTCAACCTCTAATTTCTACCAATTGGGTTTTTTTTTAACTACCAAACTCATACAATAGTCTAACAAATCTTAATTTCACTAAGATTAACTTAAAATCTCAATAATTCAATAACACGGTATTACAAGTACTTACCCCCTTCAAAAGATTCCGTCCTCGGAATCTCCTAAAATAAAAAGGGATATTTTGACCGCATCTCCTCTTCAGCTTCCCAAGTGACATCTGATCCTCTATGATGTCGCCATTGTACTTTCACTAATCCCACTTCTTTATTTCGTAATTTTCTAACTTTCTTTTCTAGAATTTGCTCTGGCATCTCTTGATACCTTAACTTCTCATCTAGTTGAACTTCAGCCAAGGGTACCCGAGTGGATTGGTCATGCAATGTTTTTCTAAGGTGTGACACATGGAAAACATTGTGGATACCCCGTAACTCCTCTGGAAGCTCAAGTTTATATGCAACTGCTCCAATTCTTTCTAAAACTCGAAAGGGTCCGATAAAGCGTGGGCTTAACTTACCTCTCTTGCCAAATCGAATTACTCCCTTCCATGGGGACACTTTCAACATTACCATGTCCCCAACTTTGAACTCTAAAAACTTTCTTCTTTTATCTGCATATTGCTTTTGGCGGTTTTGGGCTACCCGCATGTGCTCACGGATGCTTTGTATTTTCTCTTCGGTCTCAGCTACAATTTCCGGTCCCGCCAATGGTTTCTCTCCCATCTCTGTCCAGCAAGTTGGTGTTCGGCACGGTGCACCATATAAAGCTTCAAAAGGTGCCATCTGTATACTGGAGTGATAAGTGTTGTTATAGGCAAACTCTACTAAAGGTAGATGATCTTCCCAACTCCCTCCAAAATCAATGATGCAGGCTCGTAGCATATCTTCAAGTGTTTGTATCGTTCTTTCCGACTGTCCATCCGTCTGGGGATGATACGCAGTACTCAATAAAGCTTTTGTACCAAAATGTTTTTGGAAACTTTGCCAGAAATGTGAATTGAAACGACTATCTCTATCAGAAATTATTGAAGTTGGCACTCCATGTCGTTTCACTACTTCTCTCGTATAAATCTCAGCTAGCTTTGATACTTGGAAATCTTCTCGGATTGGAATGAAATGAGCAGATTTTGTTAACCTGTCAACAATCACCCAAATTGAATCATATCCTCGTGGAGTTCGAGGCAGCTTTGTGATGAAATCCATAGTGATTTCATCCCATTTCTTCTTTGGTACTGGTAGTGGTTGCACTGCTCCATAAGGCTTCTGATGATTAGCTTTTACCTGGAGACATGTCAAACAGTTCTCTACAAATCGTCCCACATCTCGCTTCATACCCGGCCACCAATAATACGGTTTTAAGGTATAATACATTCGTGTACTACCAGGATGAACCGAATACCTAGTACAGTGAGCATCCTCTAGCAATAACTGTCTCGCCTCGCCATGTCTCGGAACCCAAACTCGCCCTTGGAAAGTCTTGATTCCTTGTGCATTTTCCACGAGTTTCTCTACATAACCAATCATTCTTTCTTTCTTCAAGTCATTGGCTTCGACTTGACATCTTCGTATCAACTCTGGTAGTCGACTCACAATCCCCATTCGAGCCGATACAACTCGAATAGACGACTCTTTACGGCTTAGTGCATCCGCCACCACATTTGCTTTACCAGGATGGTAAAGTATTTCACAATCATAATCTTTTAGTAGATCCATCCACCGTACTTGCCTCATGTTTAATTCTTTCTGATCAAACAGATATTTCAGACTTTTATGATCTGTATATATTTGAAATCGCACTCCATAAAGATAATGTCGCCATATCTTTAACGCAAAGATTACCGCCGCCAGCTCTAAATCATGTACTGGGTAAGCTTTTTCATGTGGTTTCAATTGTCGAGAGGCATACGCTATCACTCGTCCTTTTTGCATCAACACGCATCCAAGACCACTAAAGGAGGCATCGCTATAAAGAACAAAATCCTCCCCTCCTTGCGGTAAAGCTAACACTGGAGCCTTGCATAAACTATCTCGTAGTTGTTCAAAAGCTGATTGTTGTGCCTCAGTCCAACTAAATTTCTCCGTCTTCTTGGTCAATTTGGTTAAGGGCATAGCTATACGAGAAAAGTTTTCTACAAATCGCCGATAATAGCCTGCTAACCCCAAGAAACTACGAACCTCCATTGGACTCTTTGGCGGCTCCCAGCTCATTACGGCTTCGATCTTTGCTGGATCTACTTTTATACCGTCTTCATTTATCACATGGCCAAGAAATTGTATCTCCCGTAACCAGAACTCGCATTTTGTAAATTTTGCATACAATTTCTCGTCTCGAAGAAGATCTAGCACTTGTTGCAAATGAAATCTGTGCTCATCTCGACTCTTTGAATAAATCAGGATATCGTCGATAAATACAATTACGAATTTATCAAGAAAAGGACGACAAACTCGATTCATCAAATCCATAAAAACAGCAGGAGCATTAGTCAAACCGAATGGCATGACTAAGAACTCGTAATGGCCATACCTCGTACGAAAAGCTGTCTTCGGAATATCAGCTTCTTGTACTCTCAATTGATGATAGCCGGATCTCAAATCAATCTTTGAAAAATACGTGGCCCCTTGCAATTGATCAAATAAGTCGTCGATCCTCGGCAACGGGTAACGATTCTTTATAGTGATTTTGTTGAGCTCCCGATAATCTATACACATTCTCATCGATCCATCTTTCTTTTTCACAAAGAGTATAGGCGCACCCCACGGAGACGAACTCGGACGTATAAACCCAAGTTCCAATAACTCTTGCAATTGTCTCTTTAATTCTTCCATCTCAGATGGTGCTAATCGATAAGGTGGTCGAGCTACCGGCTTCGCCCCCGGTATGACATCGATCACAAACTCAACTTGTCTACTTGGTGGTACGCCTGGAAGAGTTTCGGGAAATACATCGGGATAATCACAAACTACCTCTACTTCTTCTACTTTGGAATGTTTTGACTCGGCACTAATCACATGTGCCATAATTAATTCTCCCCCTCTTTCCATATATCTCCTAGCCGTTGCAAGTGACACTATCGGTACTTTTCGGGAACGTCGTTCACCTCGTATCAACATTCGGGAACCATTCGGTGTCTTTATGGAAAGTGTTTTCTCATGACAATCCATTTGACCCCTATTATCATCCATCCAATCCATCCCGACTATTACATCAAACTCATGATTAGTGATCGGTTTCAGATCTATAGGGTACGCAATCCCATAGATTTCAAGCTGACACTGTTTATAATGACTTTTTACAAAAACACATCTACCATCTGCTACATCTACTATTATTTTCTCATATAATTCAACTAGTGGATTTTCTAGTTTAGAAGCAAAAGACTCTGATATAAAAGACACAGATGCACCTGAATCAAAAAGTACTCTTGCTTGAAAAGAGTTCAAGCTAAAGATACCTGTGATAACATCGGTCCGATCTCTAGCCTCGTCAACAGTCAATTGAAAAGCTCGCGTTCTCACTTGACCGCCACTCTTATCTTTTCGATCATCTCGATCTCGACCTCCTCCTCGTCCAGTCTTTTGAAAATCTCTCTGTGACTCAGATCTCATTTTCGGGCAATTAGGACGAATATGCCCGCTCTCTCCACAATTGAAACAAACGGGGTGACTCTCAGTACACTGGCGAGCCATATGTCCCGTCTTTCCACATTGAAAACAAACTGATGGAGGGTTTCGGGAATCACATTCTCCCGTGTGTTTGCGCCTACACTTCTTACACCATCTCTCCTCATTCTTTTTGATTTCACCACGGACTTGAGAACCCGTAGTAGTGGATCTTTGTGAAGTATCTACAGCTTTACCTTCCCACTTTCTCTTAAATCCTCCAACTTCTCTTTCAGTTCTTCTCTCCTCCTCCTGTCTTTGCAATTCCCTTTCTCTCGATCTTGCTGCCTCAGCCACTTGTTGAAAGGTAGTATATCTGGAACTCGGCAAAAACTCTCGGATCTGGGTTTTTAAACCCCACAAATATCGATCCATCTTACGCTCCTCTGTATCTACTTGATGTTGTGCAAATCTTGCCTTCTCATTAAAATCCAGTGTGTATTGTTGCACTGTTCTCGACCCTTGTTGTAATTTTAAGAATTCTTCCTCTATTCCTTTCATGGCATTATTGGAACAATAATATTCAGTGAACTTCAACTTGAATTGTTCCCAGTTCAGTGTATACGCCAAACTCTCTCCTATCTCCATGCACATATTCTCCCACCAAAATTGTGCATCCTCCTTTAACAAATTCGTTGCAAACTCAACTTTATCCGCCTCATCACATTTACTTGTGCGGAACATCTTTTCAACGTGTGTCAACCAATTCTTGGCTGCTATGGGATCATCTTTCCCATAGAAATCGTACGGTTTGCACTTCTGGAAAACATCATAAGTACACCTCCTTGTCTTCTCAGGTACTCTATCTCTACCCGCTTCAGTATAAACCTCTTCACGATCCTCCCTGTGCTCAGGTTGAACCGGTGGTTGTCCCGAAGGACCTCCAGTTGCAGCTTCCGTCTGAGGCCTCAAATAAGTGGGTAGTAACTCTTTAAGTGCCTTGGTTACCTCAGCCGCAATCATAGCTTGCATATTACTCTGTGTCTCGGGAGGTCGCTCTCCCTCGGGTTGATGCTCTTTACCCGAATCTCGTGATCCCGATTTATCTCTTGCTGGATCACCTCGCTCTTTTTCTTTTCCAGCACTCATTTTAACTGAAAAAGAAAATTAACTCATTTAGTAATCACCACCATAATACTCAATATGGTGTGTAATCAACTCAATTGTATATCACTATAATACTCAATATAGTGTATAATCAACTCAATTATATAGCACTATAATACTCAATATAGTGTATAATCAACTCAATTGTATAGCACTATAATACTCAATATAGTGTATAATCAACTCAATTGTATAGCACTATAATACTCAATATAGTGTATAATCATCTCAATTGTATAGCACTATAATACTCAATATAGTGTATAATCATCTCAATTGTGTTACACCGCGGAGGATAGCTACTCGGGACTCTTAAGGACTTTTCAATCACATTGGTTTAAGTCTAAACCCATCTCAAGGTTTAATTCTCTTAAACCAAGGCTCTGATACCAACTTGTAACACCCGGTTTCTCAATTTAAGGGATACACCAGTTACATTAATCTAACAATATACTATTAGTGGTGTAACCTCAAAAGAGCAACAAGTTTACAAAGTTATATCAAAAGCATAGTTTAAGTATTTACTTATATACAAACAAGTTTCATACTAGTTTACTCAAAACCGGATTTTTACAAAAGACATAGTCCAACACAAGAAAATAAGTAAGTCCAAGTCCAAAGTCCATATCCCATCCAGCTAACCCTCCGTGATGCGTTTCCCACGATCTGTACTTCCAGAACCTAACACAATTTACATTAACAAACAAATTATGAGCTTTGAAAGCTCTGTGAGTAATTAAAGTCTAATTTGACCACAAGTGCCCAACATTTCTTTTTAAATTTACTCAATAAACCATCTTGATCCTTAATTTATACTCATGAAGAGTTTATTACTCCAAACACTCATAATTGGTATTCTCAACCAATTTCAAAACAACTCATATCACACTTCTTCTGCAATAACATTAATACTAATCATGTAATTCATCTATTAATAACTACTCACCTGTTGTAGTATCGGTATGTGGAACTCCTGCACCTCGTGTATGCTCCTGCCTAGCCTTAGCTGTAGCATAACAACTCATTTTCATTACTCAGATGAAAAACAATCTTAACTACACTCAATATTCATCACAATCAAGGAACTTGTATCATTTAAGCAAGTTATAATCAAAGGATAGCAACAATATCAAAGTTGTAGCTTTCAATTTCATCATTTAACCACATGTAACCCTAGAAATGCAACAATCAACATTTCTTTAGCTTGGGTCTCGAATTAGAACTCCATCACACACACTAATCCAAGTAAACTCACTCTAATCCATACTAGTAGCAGGTGATTCATCAAAACCACCTGGAACTATCTCAAAACAAGAAATCTAACCGTCAAAACGAAGTAAAAATCAAGAAGAATTACCTTTCAAGCTCAAGGAACTAATCTCTAGCTTCAATTCGTGATCAATAGGCCTTAAAATCGACTTAGAAGGCTTAGAATCGCTTTTCTAGGGTTTTGGGAGTGTTTTGGTCGAAGTAGAAATATCCCAAAATGAAAAGAAATCGTATTTTAAATCAGGTCTGTGCCGATTACACGACCGTGTTCAATATTACACGGCCCGTGTAATTTGCGGCATAAAAATGAGATTTGGTCTGCAGACTACACGACCCGTGTAGAAAATTACACGACCCGTGCTGCATATCTACACGACCGTGTTGACATTTACACGACCCGTGCTGCACATTTCAGTTTTTAGTTCACAGATTTACACGACCGTGTCAAATATGACACGACCCGTGTAATTCACGGTATGTTCAAAACATCTTCAAGGAACTCCTACACGACCCGTGTAACAACTACACGACCGTGTAACTCCTTTTTAGCATTTTTCAACCTCTAATTTCTACCAATTGGGTTTTTTTTTTAACTACCAAACTCATACAATAGTCTAACAAATCTTAATTTCACTAAGATTAACTTAAAATCTCAATAATTCAATAACACGGTATTACATTCGAGTAGAGTTAGCATGCCGCCCGAGTTTTATGGTTTTCATATCACTTCGGACGGTGACACGTTGGTCAGTGATCGTACATTGACTAATTTAGATGAGCCAGCTAACTACCGTGAAGCAGTGGCGGGCCCCGAGTCTGCCAAATGGAAAGAGGCAATGGACAGCGAGATTAAGTCCATGTATGACAATCAAGTTTGGAACTTGGTTGACAATGTGCCGGGTCGAAAGACAGTCGGGTGCAAGTGGATCTTCAAGAAGAAGACCGACATGGATGGTAAAGTACGTACTTATAAAGCTCGGCTGGTTGCGAAGGGATTCACTCAAACCCCGGGGGTTGACTATGATGAAACCTTCTCATCAGTAGCCAAGATTAAGTCAATCAGGATAATGCTTGTCATAGCTGCGTTTCATGATTATGAAATTTGGCAGATAGATGTCAAAACCGCTTTCCTTAACGGGAAACTGACCGAGGATGTTTACATGAATCAGCCAGAAGGTTTTGTAGACACAAAGCACCCTGATAAATTATGTAAGCTTGAAATATCAATCTACGGATTGAAACAAGCATCTCGCAGCTGGAATCTTTGCTTCCATGAGAAAGTCAAAGAGTTTGGCTTCTCTAGGAGTGAAGATGAGTCCTGTGTATATGTCAAGGCTAGTGGGAGTATAGTCACTTTTCTGGTGCTGTATGTTGATGACATACTGCTCATGGGAAACGACATTCCGACCTTGCAAGATGTCAAGTCTTGGCTCGGGAAGTGTTTCACCATGAAAGACCTTGGAGAAGCTGCCTATATTCTCGGGATAAGAATACTTAGAGATAGAAAAAGAAAAGTAATAGGTCTGAGCCATTGTACATATTTGGAAAAGGTGTTAAAAAGGTTTAACATGGAAAATTCCAAGAAGGGAGAGCTACCAATCCAAAGTAATGCAAAATTGAGTAAGACTCAAAGCCCGAGTACTGATGAGGAAATAGCTGAGATGAGTCGGGTACCTTATGCCTCGGCAGTAGGGTCGATCATGTATGCTATGACATGTACTCGTCCCGACGTATCCTTTGTACTGAGCATGGTTAGTCGGTAACAGGGTAATCCTGGAAAGGCACATTGAATTGCGGTTAAGAACATACTCAAGTATCTGTGAAGGACAAAGAATATGGTATTAATCCTTGGTGGCAATGATGACTTGAAAGTGAGTGGATATACAGATGCCAGCTTCCAGACAGATAGGGACAGTGGTTGGTCCCAGTCGAGTTGGGTATTTCTTTTGAACGGTGGAGAGGTCACTTGGAAAAGTTCCAAGCAAGAAATGGTGGCTGATTCAACGAGCGAATCAGAGTACATTGCAGCGAGTGAAGCGTCTAAAGAAGCGGCTTGGCTGAAGAACTTCATCGGTGACCTTGGAGTTGTCCCGAGCATTCAGGAGCCGGTGGAACTTTTCTGCGATAACGAAGGAGCGGTCGCCTTGAGAAAGGAACCACGAGACAATGGAAAATCTAGACATATCGAAAGAAAGTACCACTATATTCGACATCAAGTAGAAGAAGGTCACTTACTGGTTAAGAGAGTATCATTAGAAGATAATCCTGTAGATCCTTTGACTAAGGCACTGAGTAGGATCAAGCACAATCAGCATGCTCGGAGCATTGGACTGAAGGATGATATTAGTTTTAGTAATTAGATAGAATTTTGAAACTTGTAACAGTATAAATGTAATTGACTTGGTGATTTTATAATAGATATTTATAAATGAGTATTTTTACTACCTTTGTCAATTGTTTATTATTGTGTTTCTATATTTGCATGTTTAACTTCCTAAATAATTAGATTATTTAAATTTCCACAGTCAATCATACTGTTAGGGAGTAAGTGTGAATGAAGACTGTCATGAATCGGTTGTAGATTGTCTAATGAGTTAGACATTGCAGTAAGACTGCTGCAACATTCGTGAGTACCTAGAAAATAGAGATTTGAGTATTGGATAAACCCGCGATTAACAGATTGCTTCATGGACTATATCACGAGCATTGTTAAGTCGATAATATCCTTTGATCTTTAAATGGAGAGATATGGTCTGTAATTTGCTAGTCGGTTGCTCATTGATAGTGCGAAACCGTGCCGGTAACTCGGTGTTATAAAATGCACTGTTGTGAGTATTCTAACTGGTAAAAGATGCAGACATATAAGTTGAAACTTATCCGTCCCCTGACCCGATGAGGAAACAGATATCTGTAAGCCTATCGATGATTTGAAGTTAACTGAAAGTGTTGGCCAACCGGGACTGAATTGATGTGTTCAATTAGCAGTCTTAAAGTCATAAGCAAATCGAAAATCGAGAAACAGAGTATCGGACCAAGATTGATATTAATCCATGTCTTGAGTCTGAATATATCTTGTTGGACGGAGGATCATCTGATCACTTATCTTTGGACAGAACTGACTGGGTCAGAGTTCAGAAACAGTTTCTAGGAAACTGATATTAATCAGAAGGTGAAAGGACAATTAAAGTCATAGACTTATCCAAGTGGGAGACTGTTGGATTAGGTGTCTAAGCCATGACTTATAATTGTGTTTATCTTATTAATTGAAGCATAAGTCCATTTGGGTTGCCCTCACAGCTGGAGGTTAGGATAGAGTTCAGTAGAGTAAAAGGTTGATTTGTTAATTGTTTAATAAATCAATAGAATTAATTAAATGGTTTATTAATATATTTAAGTTTTAATATATTAATTAGAAACTATAATAATTAATTTAGATTTAATCTAGAATTAATTGGATTTAATTTAGTGATTAAATTAATTAATTAAAAGTGCATGGACTGGTTCTGTAATTATTCAATAGTTGAATATTGACTAGCCATTGTACAAGGGTGGAAAGTGGCGAGTTTATGGTGTGGGCACCATAAATCTCGAAACCCTAATTAGGGTTTAGAGGAAGCCTTGCCCAATTGGTAAAAGGCTTACCAAAGATGGGCTCTAAGGTTTCAAGTTGTACCACCTGAGATCTATAAATAGGGATCCCCTGGGAACCCTAATCCTGCGCCAACTCTCACTGAGATTACTCTGCTGGACTGTCTTCTCCATTGCTTTGGGTGTGACTTGCATTTGAGGCAGGATTCCTTTGCTGCTTGCTTCAAGATCATAAGATCAAAAGGTTGGTTTACTCTTTATTTGATCTTTAGAATTATTGTTAGCCTTAGGTTTTAGTTTATAATCTTCATAGAAGAAAACATAGATCTTTTAGGGTTGCATGTGAACCATAAGTTTTTATTTGTTCATTGATTGCATAGAAACCCTTCAATTTGATGCTACCAAAATCGATTGTAGCAACTGTGTTGGTTCCATGTTCCGGCTTTGTGTGGATCCTGATGACTGGTGGCGGATGCAAGTAGAAGAGAATTGGGGGAGAAGTCCTTAATAGATCGGAAATTTTATATATATTTGAATACAAAAAGGATTTTTTCTTTTTTTTCAATTGAAAACCTTTTTGTGCCCCCAAACCAGACAATAATAATCATAAGAAAAGGAAAATCGTTAGTAGTACTCTGGGGCAGACCTGGAAATGTCCTCTGACGGTCAAGTCCCTTTTAGTAATGCTTGGTTAGATGTTATGATGAGTGGGCTATTGCCTTCATCTTATATCTTGTTCATGTAAATGAGTGTGTCCTTGAATCTGGGGTAAGAACATGATGCTACAAGGTAGTGGACCATAATGGTCCATGGTGTATACATGATTGTGGATCTTGTTCGCCATTTGTTCTCATAGCTGTGTCTGAATCCTTACAAAGCTTTGTCCTTAGTTCCAAGTTAGAGGCCCAATAGTTTCATCTACTCTAGCTTGGTCTGAATCCCTAAGGCGAAGGTGAACTTTAACACATCACCTTGGCATGACAACATTCTTGCGAGTATGAGGCACACATTTAAAAAACGGGGTTGTTAAGAATAAACAAGAAAGTAAATCACACACATAAGAACATAGTATTTAACATGGTTTGCTTAATGTAACCTATATTTATGGGACATGAAGGCGTATTCTTCTTCACAAGCTTGGGACCCAATAATACAATTAAAATTGTAGCTATCGGCCGTATCATATAGGTGAAGTTAAAAAATATCACACTAACTAAACTAGGGTCGGGTGTAGCCCGGGCCTGGCTACAGGTCAATGATTGTTTATAATGCGATGGAGTTTGCCCCTCTCCCCCCAGACCCCTATTGGACAAGTGTTTGTTGTGTATGGCTCCAGCCCTAACAACCCTCAGGCCTCAGCCTACTCTAAACACTTATCTTGTTGATTTTGGGTGTCGGGTTTCTTTACTTTTCTCGGGCAGGTGGGTACCTATTCAGGTCGTCAATTCTTAAGTAACATTTAACAATATCCACCTTGACTTGACTATATTCCAAACTCTAAAAACCATAAACTCCCACTCCCTTCTTCCATTTTGCTTTGAAGGGAGTTATTTTGCGTAACCATCTACTATGTCCGCACAATGCTTGCACTTCTTTGTTATTAATGCATTTGTCATCATATTTGTCGGGCTATCATTGGTGTCTATCTATAGAATAGGGAACTTATAGTCTTCTAAAATATTATGAATGACATTCAGCCACAAATCGGTGTGTTTTGCCTTTTTTGCAAGACACAAAGCACTCTAACTATCACAATACAAGTTAGGCTTCTCCATTTTCAACCGAAGACTCTGGATGAGATTGTTTAGCCATATACACTCCTTTATTCCTTCAGCCATTGACTTGTATTCTGCTTCGGTTGTAGACATTGCAATCAGAAGATTCTTGCGTTGACTTCCAACTTATATCACAAGCGAAGAATTTGAAGATAAATCATCTCATTGATATTCTTTTCATGAGATTTTCATGTTGGTTGATGCTTGCATAGCTAACCAACCCTTTTCGTTATCTGTTTGTACCATGAAACACACAAATTTTAGTCGTGCCCTTCAAGTATCATATAATCCACTTGACTGATTCCTAATAAGCCTTTCCTAGATTGCTCATAAATCTACTTATCACACTAACTGCATGAGCCAGATCATGTCTAATACAAACCATAACATACATAAACTGCCAACGGCACTCAAATGTGGTACTCCACTCATGTGCTTATTTCCTTTTCTGTAGTTGGTGTAATGCTCTAGAAGTTTAAAGTGTGCTGCTAAAGGAGTTCCAACTAGTTTTGGACTCATCAATATAAAATGATTGCAAGACTTTCTTAATGTACTTTACTGATAGACATATATCATACCTTTCTTCCTATCCGTCTAAATCTCCATGCCCATTATCTTCTTTTCTGAACCTAAATCCTTCATCTCAAACTCAGTTTTCAATAAAGCTTTCAAGTTATTAATTCTAGCCATATTATTGGTTGTAATAAACATATCATCCACGTATACCAGCAAATATATGTAGGAACTATCATATAGTTCCTTTGAGTAGATATCATTATCAAACTAATTTTGAACATAGTCATGAGAAATCATAATTGAAGGAAACCTCTTGTAGCATTGTCTTAGGGATTGCTTCAAACCATGAAGTTATTCAAGCTCCATAATAACTACACTCACTACAGCTAATAGAACCTGAATCTTTATGCTTTACTACAAATGAGAAAACCTCATGATATTTGATTCTTTCCTTATACTTGAATCGCTATTACACCAGCCTTCCTTTGAACCTTTTTGGTTTAACTCCAACAATTCTTTCTTTCCTTTTGAAAACCCTTATGCATCATTGACACGCCTAGGTCGTCGTGCGGTCAAAAATAAGAGTAAAATACCTAACACACACTAGTACAGTGGTAGTCAGGGTCGATCCGCAGGAGTTACGTGGTTAGGACAAGACGATAGTATACCAACTATAGTGTCACTCTACAGTCAGCGGTATTGCTTCTACTTTTCCAAAAACCAACTAAAAACACAATTCCAAGACCAATGCCAAAAACCAAATCAAACATGAACTAACTAAACCAAACCAAATCCTAGACTAATGTTACTTACTGAAATCAGAAACTAAGTCCAAAATCCAGAAGCAACAAACAATTCCAAACACATCAACAAGCATTCAAACATCCAAAATACAGAAAATTGCAAATAAACCGTAAACCGAATGATTAACTTTTATAAATCCAAATCAAACATCAAACCAATATCTAAACACTCAAATATCAGATCTAAACTATTAACTATTCTACTGAAATCAGAAATTATGAATCCCAACAAACATCGAGTAATCGATGGAAATCCCAATTGTGGAATACCTCGATACTGAGTTGATAAAACAAGAGAAAAACTAAATAACTAACCAAAATGTTGATTCCCACTGAAAAACTGACTAAATAGAGCCTTCGGATCCCTCCTTCGCGTCCCGGGATGAGTGAAAAGTCGGACGGGACTCCTGTATTTATAATAGTGCGAAATTAGGGTTTCCGCGTCGCGGCCAAGCAAAATCCGCGACGCGCGTGTTGCCTTATCCCGCAATCTCGGAATTCAAAAACGAAGATTTTATCCGGTCGCGAGATAGCGGCGCTATCTCAAGAAATAGCGGCTCTATGGTCGATAGCGGCTCTATTGTCGATAGCGGCTCTATCTCAATAGATAGCGCCTCTATTTCTGTCAGGTCCAACTTTTTGCCTTTTTCGCTCCACAACTTCTCTAGAATTGCACTAAAACCCCTGCATCTACACTAAAAACATTTCCAAGCACTTTGACATAAAAGTAAGTGATATTAGCCAATTAATAATGATAAATTAACTAAAACACGGCTCAACAACGCCTAAAATACTTGATATTACTAGGCGTTGTCAAACACCCCACACTTGTGCCTTGCTTGTCCCCAAGCAAGAGAGTTTTTAATAGATTTTAACTAAGACTCAAACAATTCTTGAATGTGTTTAGTTTCAAAGCTTATTGCCCAAGGAGTTAAAGTGGAATAGTTTGTGAAAACATAATCGGAATATTCTTTGAAATTCATGGCTTTCTAGAGAACCCTTGATTACAAATTTTCTGTCCACAATGAAGTGTACGTACTCATTCAGATTCTAAAGGCCATTAAGGAATTGTCCATGACTTTCGATGTTGTCCGTGTAACGAGCTTTCAGAAATACCATCCCAGACCAGACGATCTTATGTGGTAAGGTGCATAAGTCCCACCCATTTTAGACATACCGGCTCGAACAACAAAGGCCACAGATTGATAATTTCTTCCTAAATTCCAAACTTAAAATATTCCAATCTTCTAACTCCTAAAACTCAACTTTTTTGACTAAACAGATAGCATGATAACAACTAAATGATATTTCTTGAAAAATACCAAAGCTATAACATTCACAAACTATTCGTTTCAAAATTACAATCTACTAAAAATTTTGAAAAAATTGCTAAAATTTTGAAAATTGACTCATTTCCCGGAAAAATTTCAAAAATAAACTCTTTCGACCGTCCACACCCCACCCTTAAAACCGTACAACGTCCCCGTTGTACATAAAAATATTTAGAACTAGGGAGAAAGAGTTATCCCTTTTTTGAAACGGCGAATTGCTCGATTGTCGGGATCATACAGTAACAGGGTCGATTGTTCACGTCATTCACGATGAAATCCGGGAGTCGGGGCGCAGCAGTAAACACGCCGGCATACACGAGTGTAGGGGTACGGTGACCCCACACTTGCGTTATGCAACTCCATCAGTTGGTACAGCAATCATGGTTTGGCTGGATACTCTTCACACTAACAAAACACATTAAAAATATAAAAGTTGCAAAACACAAAAGAAGATAATACATTGCGAGTTGATGTCCTTGCTGATTCCTCGTTCCCGCGACGCCGGAGTGTCAAGGCCGCGACGCGTAGACGCTATGAGATCTAGTGTCCATCGATCAAGGTTGAAGGTCCGCGGCACCAAATAAAGTTGTGCCGCGTCGCGAGTATGCGTGAAAAGCCCCTGTACATCGGGTCTCTCCCTGGCCCGCGTCGCGGGTTGGTGATGTTGGCGGCGCGACTCCCGAATTTTCTTTGTTTTCTTTCTATTTACTCACCCTCACCCCTCACTTAGGACATACAGTATTACACTCAACAATAATCATCCTCAATGGTATTTTAACCAAAAATAAAAATAAAAATAAAAGAAAATACTTATCGAAAATCGGGTTGCCTCCCGAAAGCGCTTCTTTGCTCGGTCTTTTAGCTGGACCGTCTTTGTGTGTCTACGGTGGATTGTACGCCATTTTTCTCCACTGAATTTCAGTTACCACCGTCCCTTCGTTGATTCCATACTCCAATTTCCCTGGGTCAAATGGTTTGCCGGTTCTTCTGATGCTGCCCGGTTGCTGTTTTCTGATTATTTCGCTCGAATGCTTAGAAATAGATTTAAACCTCCAAGCTCGGTCCTTCCTTCAGTGTCTCTTCAACATCACCGGCTTAGCATGAAGCGCGTCCAGGGCCGCTCCCAGTAATTGTTTTGCAAAGTCCTTCTTTACATATTGCGTGTCATTTGCAGTTTGTGGTTTTGGCATGCAGTACCAATAAAGGTTTTCCAATCGAATGGGATCGGAAGGCAACATATCGGGATGCTTCCAAATGTCCTCGTCGATGGTATTTATCACATCTAATTTTCCATTCATGAATGGATCATGAGTAGCGATAAAATCATGTTTATTGTTTTCAAAGACCAACTCGTCGGCATCATCTTCTTGATCATCGTCCAACAGGTGGATCGGTACCAAGTGTGAGCGACTAGTTTGATCTAGTGGTGGTACAAAGTCACCCATCACCAGATCCTTACTTTCAAAATGCTCAAAATTTTCAAAATTTTTAGGAATTGTTGGGCTGGGGTCTGTACTGTCACTTACAGCCTCCTCCACAACCTCCTCATCAATCAAATCGTCTGGTGATGGTATGGATTCACTCATCACCAGCTCGACATTATCAACATTTTCAAAAATATCAAAAACATCAAAAGTTGTTGAGTTAGAGGTAGCACTGTCACCTACAACTTCTTCCTCAACAACATTTTCGACCCTCTCAGTGGTCTCTTGACTTTCCCACGGTGTATGCCCTTCCATCACATATTCAGGTGATGCAAGTTCACACACATTATCATTGGTATAAAAATCACTCGCCTCCGGTTCTGGCGAAGGTGGTGAACATTTCCAACTTTCCTCTAATTGATCTAAAGAAGCTTGCAATCTTACGAGAGCATCAGCCTGGTCCTTCTGCACTTGGTAGGTGTTATCCATGAGTACCCAAAGTTGGGCCCAGGTTGTAGAATTTTCAGGTTGAGATGACTCCTCGGTCCGCCATCCGTTGTCATCGGATGATCCATTGTAGCAATCATCCTCGTAATAGGTGTCGGCCGGATTTTCATAATATTCATAATACTGATCCGGGTACATGTAATCGCCCATTATGAAGACGTACACATACCAAAAATCAACAAACTAAAATCAACATCAAAAGAAACAACCCTACTGATCGTCTATCCTAAGCGCACAACTCCCCGGCAACGACGCCAAAATTTGACAACGCAGCGGTCGTCGTGCGGTAAAAAATAAGAGTAAAATACCTAACACACACTAGTACAGTGGTAGTCAGGGTCGATCCGCAGGAGTTACGTGGTTAGGACAAGACGATAGTATACCAACTATAGTGTCACTCTACAGTCAGCGGTATTGCTTCTACTTTTCCAAAAACCAACTAAAAACACAATTCCAAGACCAATGCCAAAAACCAAATCAAACATGAACTAACTAAACCAAACCAAATCCTAGACTAATGTTAGTTACTGAAATCAGAAACTAAGTCCAAAATCCAGAAGCAACAAACAATTCCAAACACATCAACAAGCATTCAAACATCCAAAATACCGAAAATTGCAAATAAACCGTAAACAGAATGATTAACTTTTATAAATCCAAATCAAACATCAAACCAATATCTAAACACTCAAATATCATATCTAAACTATCAACTATTCTACTGAAATCAGAAATTATGAATCCCAACAAACATCGAGTAATCGATGGAAATCCCAATTGTGGAATACCTCGATACCGAGTTGATAAAACAAGAGAAAAACTAAATAAATAACCAAAATGTTGATTCCCACTGAAAAACTGACGAAATAGTGCCTTCGGATCCCTCCTTCGCGTCCCGGGATGAGTGAAAAGTCGGACGGGACTCCGGTATTTATAATAGTGCGAAATTAGGGTTTCCGCGTCGCGGCCAAGCAAAATCTGCGACGCGCGTGTTGCCTTATCCCGCAATCTCGGAATTCAAAAACGAAGATTTTATTCGGTCGCGAGATAGCGGCGCTATCTCAAGAAATAGCGGCTCTATTGTCGATAGCGGCTCTATCTCAAGAGATAGCGCCTCTATTTCTGTCAGGTCCAACTTTTTGCCTTTTTCGCTCCACAACTTCTCCAGAATTACACTAAAACCCCTGCATTTACACTAAAAACATTTCCAAGCACTTTGACACAAAAGTAAGTGATATTAGCCAATTAATAATGATAAATTAACTAAAACACGGCTCAACAATGCCTAAAATACTTGATATTACTAGGCGTTGTCAATCATGCATCTTGATCTACACCATGTCATTCCCCTTGATACAACACATCCTATTATCAGCGACTTCACCATGTCATTCCATTATTTAAAAGATTCTAACAAACCACAATTATAGACCATATGGTGGGATACACACGTGCACAAGTTCCATATTTATTTGGTCAAAAGTTAACATTGGTCCCTTTCGTTAGAGTTTTCATGAACAACAATACTAGTGCCGTTACTTTCTTGATTAACCCTTGAAATTTTTTTCTTTTATTGTGGAAAATCTCTTCTACGGTGCCCTTTTTTCTTTGCAGTTATATAGAAGTTTTATACTTAGAACATGACTTACCATGTTTCCACTATTTATCTCTATTGTTTTCCCTGCCTACAAACAGGCCTAAATCAAAAACATATTCACTAGTAGAAACCTTCTATTTCAGTTTGTTAAATAGCTCATATTCCTTGATGTCGTTAACACTGATATTTGTTCTACCATACAATATTGTATCTACAAAATTCCTACAAATTCTCCAATTTAAAATTTTAGGATGACATCTCGTAAACCACATAACAAATCGTTACTCTAATACCACTTGTAAGGAATAAACAATAAAGCAAATCACACACACAAGAACATGTAGTATTTAATGTGGTAAAGTCAATGTGAGCTACATCTACAAGCCATGAAGAAGTATTCTTATCCACGAGTTCTAAAATCAATAGTATAATTGAAACCCTAGCTTTCAACAGTATTATATATGTAAAGTAAAGAAAATATGACCCTAACTAGACTGGGACTGGCCCAGCTATATCATAGTTGCATTTTATTAATTCCTTTTATAATTAATTTAGCATCATTTTCTTAGTTTTTATTAATTTATAGGCATTATATTGGTTTTATTTGTTTCTCGACTAAATCGGATACTTATGTATTTTTGTGTTTAATTTGTAGGAATTGCAGAAGTGGAGTGGAATGTGGCGGAGGCTTGATGGATCGAGTGGACTAAAGATGATGGCCTTTGACTTCAAGACACATAGGCTATGAGTTTGGTCCAACAAATGTTGAAAATGGGTCAAACCCTGACTTGGAACCGGATTAGACAAGAAAACATCACATCACCAAAAGTTGGAGACACAAGACAAAGGATGGAGGTGTCTGCTCAACTCCGTCCGAGTTTGTTTGGTCCAAGTAGCGAAATGTCATTTTTCATGTTTTTTGGCTGCACTTATCCTAAGGTACTCATTTCAGTTACGAACCAGACCAGGAGAATCGATTTTAGGGCAATATTCAGAGCTTTTGAAGCTTGAAATCATATGTACTTACCATCTGTGTATTTTGTATAATCATGTCACCTTGTATCTTGAATTTGCGTAGTTAGTTTTCTACTATTAAATATTGAGTGAATTTCTTGAATGATTAGTTAGTTTTGTAAGGCCAGTTTCTCAAGATGCGTTTAATTTTAAGCAACCATGTATTAAGCTAAAAGTTATAGGACTCTTACCCTTTGCGGCACAATATATAGGCGGACACAACACGGAGGAGGGTCTAAAACAGTACGCAGAGATCGATCCATCGTGACGCGATGAGGTATAAAGAGCGACGAGATTCTACCAAAATGCTAAACCCTAGATCTCAAGTTTTGAGACTTATGTAAAGGCACCAACTCTAATACATCATCTCTTTTATCAGCCTCCATCGCCAGAGAAACGCCAGCTCAAAACCCTAGCCTCTATTGTTGATATTAGCCTCGTTTCTTGCCTTGGAAGGTTGCTTGAAGAAGAAGAAGAAGAAGAAGAAGAAGAAGAAGAAGAAGGAGGAAGGAAGGAAGGAAGGTGGTGGTGCAAGGGAGCATGCTCCATTCTTGATCCAACATTCTCTCCATGTTCTGGACCTTTGTAACTGTTAAAGTTCTAAACTTGATGTGTTCTTTACATAAATCTAGTAGTTAGAGGTGAATTATGGCATGTTTGGTCCATTCTTGATGTGTTTCTGGAGTTTGGGTAACTCAAGGTTACCAAGTTCGTTTCAAGACCATTTCTAGAGCCTTGAACAGAAAAGAGAGCATGCTCAAGCTCTCTTAAATCCATGCAAGAGTTTTTGGGTGTTTTGGACCTCTTTTTGACCTAGGGTTTTAGTTAGACATGTATTGGACATGTATGTCCATAAAGTTTACATTTTTATCCATCAGTAGCCTTAATGGATGACTTCTAGAGAGTCTTAGCCACTGACTTAACGAAATAACCACTTAATGAAGAAGTTTGAATATTAAAAAATCATGTCGCTACCACCAGGGGTTAGCGACACGACCTCTCGAGGTAAACTATTCTGGATCATGCCCAAGAGCGACGTGATGGGTCTATGAACGCGACGCGATACGCGTGCATTGACTTTGACCATTGACCGTTGACTTTGACCAGTTTGAGTTTGGTTAAACCTTGATAGATTAGAGTGTTGGACTAAACCGACTGATCTTCTAGTGGTTTGGGTCACTAAGCGATCATTAATGATGATTTAGGAGGTTCATGTTGTTGCGTACTTGAGGACCCGTGCATGTGTGCTTCTACTCTACAATTCAGGTGAGTTTTCTCATTATACTATGTGTGACGTTGCATGTGTAGGTGTCATGAGACCTGTTAGGGTAGGACTGTGCGCCTAGAATAGTATATTCTTGTTTCCTGATTAGTTATTCGTATGATTCATTCTTTTAACTATGGGTGCCTTATGCCTGGTAAGGGAGTTCTGGGTCAATACCTGATGCCCGTAGTGATAGGATTAGGATAGGAATGTGGTCGCATGATTCCTGGTAGGGTAGGTTTGTGTTTGGCTAATGCTCGCTATGGTAAGCTTATGATAGGATTGTGGTCGTCGGAAGCCTGCTAGGGTACAACTGTGTTTTCCTGAGGCCCACTAGGGTAAGCCAGTTCTTGATGCCCGCTATGGTAGGCTTATATGGTATGTTTGTTATGTGGTGGAAGGTGTGGTATATTCTGGAACTCACTAAACTTTGTGCTTACTCTCTCAAACTAAATGTTTTAGGAACTTTTTCAGATAAAGGATTAAAGGGGAGGGCGCGACCTATTGGTACCCCCTTCGACATGATCGCATTGAGACTTTCGTTGTTGACATTTTGTCATACGGATTTTATATTACGGTTTTTGGAATGTGATTATTTGACTATTAACAAATGGTTTTCTGATTGTTTAAATGATTTTGATATCTAAACTTTAATTTTAAAATGAAAATTTCGGCAGTGAAATTTGGGATGTTTCAAGTTGGTATCAGAGCCTTGGTTTGAGGGATTTGGATGAATATTCATGTGAGTCCAGACTCAAACTAAGGATTGAAGGATTTTTTTAACTATTCTGAAAGAAAAAGTACTTTCCAAAAAAGTTCACATGAGTTATGTTGAGAACTGTGTGGATGATCCCTTTGCATGTTCTTGTTTGATTGTTGCTTGGGGATTTGAAACACAATATGGATAGGGTGAGGTTTCCTCCCTCTTCCCTTTTTCCATACTGACTTACTATTCTCAATGGTTTTCAAAAACATTTTAAAATAATAAGAGATGTGATATGTACAGTTAGCCAGAGCTCAAGAAGGAAAGTGATTCCTAAAATATCCATTTGTATGTGTTATGTTATAGATAGATGTACATGCTAGTATGTAGGCTTAGTATCTGTTCAAGATTGCATGCTAGAATTTCTTGATTGGTAGGGATGACTTGTTGCCTTAGATGGTATTTTCTATGTGCTACTTGAAATATATGTTGATTAGGGGCGGAACCCATTAGTGGCCCATGGTGGAATGGGCACCTATTCAATTTTTTCCAAGAAGTAGCCCAAATATATGTAAGCCCAAAATTTTGCAATTATTCCAGCCCAATTTGAGGAGTAATACGTAATCATCAATTTAAGATAAGAGGAATTTGTGAATTGCGATCTATTGTTGTCTCCTATTTCCTTTCTTTCGAAATTCAATAAAAAAAGCAAGTCGCTTCTCTTGTTTTCTGCTTTTCCGAAGGTGCCAAGGTGCAAAAAAAAAAAAAAAACCGCAAATTGCACTCTCTCTAAACCGATTTTGAGTTCTCCCAAACCTTAGAATGAAACAAGTAAGTATGTATTTTTTAAGGTTTATGAAATAAGTTGTTTAACAATTGGAATAAAAAAGAGGCATTAAGGATTCATGTGAGAAATATTGATAGTTACACAACAAAGCACGACAAAAGTTGGGATTTCTAATGAAAGAAAAATATTTATTGAAATTTTCAATACGGTTTTGAATATGCAAATTATAGAATTCGGGAAACCGATTTAGTGAAATAAGAACCCAATTACTAGAATACATTGGGGCTTTGAGTCCTTGTGATTCATTTGCTAACTTTGGCAAAACAAAATTGTTCAAGTTGAGTGAGTTTTAAAAAAACGATTTTGATGATTTTGAAAGAATGCAACTCGATTGTGAACTTGAGATATATTACCACTCTTTGCATAATGATGACCGATTTGCTAGTTTGAAGGGAATTGCCGACATTTCTTGTTTGATGATGGCAATGGGGAAATATTGTTTTTATCCTTTGGTTTATAGGTTATTAAAGTTGGCCTTGGTTTTACCCATCACAACCGCAACAGTAGAGAGACGTTTTTCCGTGATGAAGCTCTTGAACACCGACTTGCGTAACAAAAGAGGTGATGACTATATGAATGATGCATTCATTTGTAAGGTTGAAAAGGAAGCCCTTATGGAAGTTAAAATTGAAGAGGTCATGGATCGCTTTCAAAAAAATGTGTACAAGGAGATGTCAACTTTAAAATGTAAGATCTACACTACTTTATTATATTTAATAAAATCGTACTTTTTAACTTTTTAAATCTTATTATATTACATAAAAAATTTTGGTGCCACTACTGCTCTAAATTTCTGGTACTGCCACTGATGCTGATACTGTTAGGTTGTTAAGTGAATGTTTTAGGGTTGTATGCAGTTAGGGTCAAATGATCTTAGAACTCTTGATCTAGCCTTACTAGCTATTCCTCGTTTGGTTGTGACTTTAGGGTAGGGTCGTTTGTTCGACTTCCTATCTTATTCTCGATTACGTATGACTATCCATTCATAAGACGACTCGGCAATATCAATAGAAGTTCTCCCGACATGTGAGGGGTATGGAATCCTAATAAACTTAGGAAGATCTGTACAATGTATATGTGTGGACCTGTATGAATGAGATACGAGCCTCCGATAGTGGATGTAAGGGGATGATTAGGGACTTGAGCGAATTATTGGGCCAAGTACGAATAGGTGCGGAAGGTTGTACAGGGCCCGTACTATTGGAAGCACAAGATTCATACCTGAATTAGGAAAATTCACAAGGATTCTAAGGAGACGGTATATGTGGGGACTGTGTGTGATTCGCCTTAAGGACTCGCTATAACTTGTTCCTTATTATATATTCATCATGGTGGTGATGAGACAGAGAGTGAGCGGTCCAGGATCCGGCTCTGTATCGAGCGGCCAGGGAGGGTCGAATATGGTCGATAAGGATTCTTTTGACTTTACTACGGCCAAGGTGTCGAGGGTGGTACTGCAGACGATCCCATAGATGTTTGGCTCGATTAATACCATGCTGATTGCTATGATTAAGGAGAAGTTCGTTGTTGTTGGTCTGCCAAGGGCTAGAGCTGTGACGTATTGGGATTTTTCCGCTTGCCTGCCTCCTATGTTCGAGGGAGGAAAGGACCCGATTGTCGGTATGAGATGGATATCAAAGGTGGAGGGCGCATTTAGCACATGTCATTCCCAGAAGAGGCAAAGGTTCGGTTCGTTGTGAACCTGTTGCGTGGTTCGGCGAAGTACTCGTGGGGCTTGGTCATTTAGCCCTCCTTCCCAGTGGAGCGTGAGGCGATTACATGGGAGCATTTTACAGTTCGATTCAGGTACGAATATGTTACTCAGGTGGAGATGGAGCAACTAGATCAGGAGCACTTCTGCCTTACTCAGACCACGGAGTCGATGATGGAGATTGATAGGATATGAAAATATTAACAAAATCATATTTGCAGCGGAAGTCTAACAAGATTAAAACATATGTTCATACAAAAACTAGCATGGATCTTATGTGCATAACAATTGTTGCAACTAAAGATGAATTAGGAAACACGTACCTCTTTACATGGATGCAAGGATCCAAACCAGAATCCCCCTTTTGGTTCATACCCAAGACACCAGAAAACAAATGGACTAAATGTTCTTAAGGTTGAAGTGCACAAACCAAAACCCCTTAGGGAAGGGAGAGTTTTCGCCAATTGGGAGGGAAGGGGAGCCTCTAGGTGGCGGCACAAGAGGAGGAAAAAGGAGCATCTAGGGTTTGATCCCTAGCTCTTTATTTATAGGGAAACCCTAGCTTGTTATCAAAGTTACAAGCCTTTTTGCCACTTAGCCCCTAGACTATTTCTATTAATTAAACTCCTTAATTGATTAACATCCAGTCCAGAAATGAGTTATTTCTAATTAATTCCAAATTAGTTTCTTATTAATTTGTCATAAGATGACAAATTAATAAACTATTTTCACAAAATTTATTCTGCCACTAATTTGCTTATCTGGTCTTGAGGCAACCCAAAAGGACCCTGCTATTATTAGAAATATTACCAATAGTTAATGACCTTGGACACTATTTCCAATAGTCTCCCACTTGGACAAGTCATTAACTCTATGTAGTCTAATACTTTCAAATAATCCAATGCAACTACTGAAATCTTAATTAAAATCAAGAAACAGTCCTTAAATTAGTGATCAATCTATTCTACAAGATAATTTTGTGGACCCGAGACATGGATAAGGTCATCCTCAAGGCTTAAAATTTTGTTTCCCGATACAGATTTATGATGACCACATCAGACTACTCAATTGAACACATCAATTTAGTTAGGGCTCTGCCAAGCACTTAATGTGAACATCAAATCATCGAGGGGGCTACAGATATCGCTTCTCCTGTTAAGGTAGAAGGAACCGATAAAATTCAACTACATAGTTTCTATGTACTCATCATGTCATACATGGACATACCCTTTATAACTGCCAGTTACGGACAACGTTGGAGTAAACTGACGGCTGCGCAATCGTTGATGCAGTCAAAAATCAAAAACAAAAATCTTACTGTCCACTAGTAGCGGTAAGTAAGAGTTAAACCAAGGAGTTCGTGATTGGCACTTTGTGTCAAAATATGACCAATCTATAGTGTTGAAAGGTTTTCTGCAACTATGAACTAAAAATCCTAAGTTCACATGCAACCTATATAGATCTAGGTTTTCTTCTAATTAAACATATAACATATCCTAGAATGCCAGAAAAGATTTACTAAAAGAAAGATCAAGAAAAACCAACCTTAAAGTGAATCTTGGAAGCAAAGCAACAGAAGTCTCTTGCCTCAAATGCAGTCACACCCTTAGCTGAGCTCTTGGCCGAAAATTCCTTGGGAGAGAGAGTCAAAAAACGTGGTCTAGGGTTTAGGGAAGCCTCCCTATTTATAGCCTCCATGTGGTGATCAGATAGTCGTTACAGATAAACCTTTTTGAATTCGAATTAAGATAAACTATTATTTTAATCATTCAAACACCATTTATCTGTAGTATATATATATATATATATATATATATATATATATATATATATATATATATATATATATATATATATATTTTCGGCCACCACATGGTCACTCACACTGCCACTTACTCAACTATTGAATAATTACAGTTTTAGTCCCTGCACCTTTAATTAATTGATTTAACTGCCAAATTAATTCTAATTAATTCCAGAAAAATTTCTAATTAATTATTATAGTTTCTAATTAATATATTATCACTTAAATATATTAATAAACTATTTATTTAATTTCTATTGATTTATTAATCACATAATAAATCAATATTTCTCTCTACCGGACTTTCTGCCAATCCTCCAACTATGAGGGCAACCCAAATGGACTATGCTACTATTAATCAAATAAATACTAATTATTAGTCATGGCTAAGACACCTAATCCAACAGTCTCCCACTTGGATAAGTCTATGACTAAAATTACCAATTTACCCTTTAATTAATTTAGCAACTATAGCTTCCTAGAAACCGCTTCCGAACTCTGACCTAGTCAGTTCTGTCCAAAGATAAGTAATCAAATGATCCTTCGTCCAACAAGATATTTTCAGACACGAGACATGGATTGAGATCAATCTCTATCCGATACTCTGTTCCCCGATTTCCGATTCTGCTTATGACTTTAGAACTTCTAATTGAACACATCAATTTAGTCCAGGCTAGCCAGCACTTTAGTCAACTTTAAAATCATCGAGAGGCCTACAGATATTTGTTTCCCATCAGGGTCAAGGAACGAATAAGCTTCGACTCATATGCTTATATCTTTTACCTGTCAAATCATTCACAACAACACGTTTTATAACATCGAGTTACCGATGCGTTTTCGTATTATCAATGAACAACTGCCTTGTAAATTATAACTTATATCTCTCTACTTGAAGATCATAGGATATTATCGTCTCAATATTGCTTATGATATAATCCATGAAGCAATCTATTGAGCGTGGGTTTATCCAATACTCAAATCTCTATTTCTAAGTACTCATGAATGTTGTAGCAATCCTATTGCTATGCCTAACTCCTTAGACAGTCTACAAATCAATTCACGACAGTATTGATTCAATACTTACTTCCCAAAGTATGAGTGACTGTGGACCTTTCTGAATAATTAAATCATTCGGGAAGTAAAACATGCGAAAGCGAAACATAAATATCTGACTGGCAGCTACTCTTGCTTATTACCAAGTCTCTACAAGGTAATCACCAAGTCGGACCTTGTCATAAACTATTATCGGTTTCAGGATTTCTTTTAAACTTTCAATTCTAATTTTACAGCTATGTCTTAATGAACCTTACACTCTTTCTATGTATCCAAAGTATCTTATACTTATACACTTTATTGCAGATGATCCAATCGGATGCTCATCTGATAACATCTCAATAAGTTATCCTGTCAATTTCTCTTCTAACTCCATTCTGGCAATGTGTACTGTGACTTCCTATGGTTCTGGGGTCTTTAGTCTACTTGACTGCACCCTAAGACTATTTCGAGGTGTTATGATGTGCCGGTGAACCACACGCGCTCCATCAGAATAACAACGAGACTCTGTAACCATGAAGTCCTTTAACATCATGTCCTGATGTTAATAATTACCACTTTGAAAATCTTTCAAATTAATACTATCACTTTCACCCTAATCATTTCCTAATGAATTCTCACTTTAGTTCAACCAGTTCATCCAGTATTCCCAGCCAGACAATGTCCTGAATCCAACTTACTATGCCCTAAGCATTAAGTTATCAGGACATGTTCATGACTTTATGATCGATCCAAACTTGTGGAACCCGATCTAATCCTATTCCAAACCCTTTCGGAATCCAAGGATTATTTATAATCCTTTGTGTCATGATTTTCGAAAAACTATTTTCCTTTCGGAGACTTTTCTCGTGCATCTTGAATCTTATCAAGATCATGCTTACAATGGCTAGGTCTATGCTGGTGATTTCATCTTTCCAAAAGATGACTGTGAATTAAATGAGTATGTTGCACCTTCTTTATTTCTTTCATGCCAAGTCATCACACTTTGCAATGACAAGAAAAACTTTTCCTAAGTCTATGCATCTTGAATCTCATCAAGACCATCTTGGCAGAATCTAGATCTATCTCATAGACGTTTACAACCATCTGAGTATGCCGTATTTCTATTAAGGCTTTCATAGCGATCCGTTTCTTAACACCAAGTCATTACACTTCGTAATGAAAAGAGACGTTTCCTAGAACCATTATTTATGCCACATGTGGGGATAGTGGATAACGGCGACTCCCACTGGCTTTGACACAGTTATAGGCTATTCACAAAATCCAAGACTTATGGCACATTTTGAGAATCCAAACCATTCTGACATTTTAATGAAAGTCTTTCAGCCCTTTCTCAAAATCCAATCCCTTGGCTTATTTTGAGAATCTGAATATCCTTTCCTGCGAGATGCCCATGGGGAAATCCCGGGCCTATTCTCCTTTGTACCGGGACTCTCTTTGTGAGTCTCTATTAGTGTGCCGGTGATCCACACGCGCTCCACTAACAATTCACAATGTACCGTACAGTATCCTTTCGGATTCCATCCTCTATTGAGATTACTTCTCCCGGAATCAATTACTTGACTCTGAGTATCGTCTCACTCAACCAGATGTTCTGAAGGTATGTATCTGTCCATGTTGCTTTTTTTTGATGATTCAGTTACTCCCACTGGTTTTTAGACCAGGTGTAAAATCAATCAAATTTTTCACATAGACTGTGTCTCGTCCTAAGGTCCTCTTATTTGGCAGCAGCCGGGCTCACCAATGCTTCCAAGTAGTCGGATTGCAAATCCGTACCAACTGCAGTGTTTTACCACTAATCAGTATGTCATCCCGATCACAACTACTTATGATGGTGATCAATACTACTGGTTAAGAGGAGATTATGTCAGTTGTAAAGCAGAAATCTGATTTCTACTCCAAGCCTAGTGATGACTAAAAGGTTCTTTCATTGCTAATCCTAAACTCATTTAGGACTGTCCCAACTCCCACTGTTTCCTTAGACCATGAGTTCTTTCAAAAGAGCTCTTTAGTTACAGTGGGATAGCTAATGAAACGACAATGCTGATCAAGTTCCGCTGGTCATGAGGTTTAGATGAACACTACAAGACCCTGGACTTTCTATGTACAAGTGGGATAATCCTAGCTTTACATTTCAGGCAGTGTCTGCAAGAACTACTTAGTCTAGGATGTGGTCGGAGTATGGTTTATATGGACTGACTGGTATAGTGTTCATCTTATTGGAAACTAATTGACAATGTATCTCATACACCGAGGATCGAACTGTTTCGACCAATGCTCCATTATCTTCCCTAAGACACATTATAACCATTAATATTCTTGGAAGAGAATGAACTGTGAAATCTTTTTCTCAGTTTATATTATCGCTCAGGTTCTGTGGAACTTGTACTTCCTTTGAAGTCCTTGAACTGTTCGAGGTTTCAATTCAATTGCTTATCCCGATTAGCAATGTCATATTCGTCATACCGAATGATGAATATCGTGAAGTACAAATAATTGTGTTCTATATCAAGATTCTAGCAATACACAACAACAGGTGTGTCCTATGCTCTTAATCTCAATGTCCTTTACATATCTATGTAAACTTATGACTTTGTTCAAGACTTGTAATCTTCAGTTGACTCTAAGTCAACTGATTCCAAAATCCTATCCTCTGGATCTTTGGGTGATTCATTTCTTGCCACATGTGCTTTATAATGAACTTAATCATCATCTGACTCCAAGTCAGATGATTCCAAAGTCCTGTCCAACTGGACCTTTGGTTGATTCATTTCTTGACACATTAAGAAATCAATTCATCAAGTGACTCTAAGTCAAATGATTCCAAGGTCCTGTCCAACTGGACCTATGGTTGAATTGATTCTTATAACATTTGTATTAACAATCATAAATGACACAATTCTTGAATCCAAACACTTTGGATGCATCAACATTCAAGTTATTACTAATCATACATTCAACACATTCATATAACATTTCAAGGATAATTTCAGACAACAGGTGTTAAAAGAAAATATGACAATTTTATTAAAAATAAAATCCTTGAACAATGTAATAGACAATGTCAAAAATGTATCTAAAGACTAATAACAATATTTAATATCTATCTAAACTTCAAAACTGCACGAGCTGGAGATCCAATCCAAATGTGTTCCTATGTGACAGAGTCCTGTGCCTTCTTGATTCCCTGCATGTCAACCAAAATGTGACTATCACATTATATATCAAGAACTCTTGGAACAGGAGTTTTGAGGTTCTTAGATATACCTGAGCTTTCCAAAGAGTTGGAGCGACTTCCAATCTTTCCGTAATTGTATCCGATTTAGTGGATTCCCAGTTTGAGACATGTCCAGATGATCTCGACCGTTTCTTGTTACGTCTCTTCACTGGACTTAATCCAGAAGTAGTTGAGCCATTGGAGCTATGCCTGTCCAAGAGTGACTCGTATAAAGTCAACAGTGGACGCATTTCCATGAGGGTCTTTTCCTGGCCTTCCTTTCTATACGTCTGAATGAACAGATCGTACTCACCAATCAGCGAATCGAGTAGAATGTTAACACTCTTTTCCTGACTCATGGAATAACCAAGTTTGTATAATTCGCCTATGTACGTTTCAATCTGAAGAACATGCGAATTGACGCTACTTCCTGCCTTTAGCTTGCACTCTGCAAGTCTTTTGAAGATCCTAGCTCGTTCCTCTTCAATTGGCTTTTGGAACCTTTCCTCAACCAGTTGCATTAACTCATATGGCCCCAAGGATTCAAAATCCTTGCGGAACTCGGGGTCAATGGTTAATAGCATGAGGTCACGAATCTCTTCGGATTCATCAACTAAGAGGTTATACTTATCATATGGACCTTTTATGATAACTTGTTCCTGTGGGACAGGGATCGGATACTCGGTGAGATGTAGCTTGCCAGCAATGCTGAGAACCAGTCTCCAATTGCGAAGCCATTCCTTACAGTTGAGGCCAGTCAGCCTTTCCATATTTGGCAGGTGCATTCTGATGCTTTCAGAAATGAGTGAAGGAGGAGAAGGAGGAGAATTGACACTTGACATCTATAAAAGAAACAGAATTTATTAGTTTAACTATTCCTTTTAAATAATTACCCAATATATTATTTATTAAGGCTAGGATCCAAAATACCCCAACTATGGTGTGGAGAGGGATGTCGTAATCACAATATAATGGTCATTAAGGTAGATAAACACTTATCAATTTCATCTTATGAAATTCCTAGGTCTGATGAGATTCATTAAACTTTTAAATGGCATGTTTAATCTCGGATGTGCCCCACTGTTTGTGACTAGGATGCCGAGGATCACAAACTGGATGTGAATAACCATGCAAATTAGCTTGGTACTCTCGGGTTAATTATCATCTCTAATTGATGTGCGGGTAAACCACACACGCTCCATCAATAATGATAATACCCGGGAAACCCATTGCAACTCTTTATGAACCCCAATTGGCGTGCCGGTTAACCACACACGCTCCACCAATGTTTCATAAAGTGCAATGTGCAATTTCATGGATTAACATCAATTCACATTTTTCCTAAAGTAACTAGATTGGGATTTTATTAAGTGTTCTAGTACTTTGAATCATTATACTTTTAGTGATTATTAGGCGGTCCTATCAAACCTGTTCGGCTAACGACCCTCCACTGATCAGGCGAGCGGTGGGCGAGAGTGTTCACCCATTAGACCGCCATTTTATAGGCAGTCTCCTTATACCCACTTTATAGACCAGCTTCGTGAATGAGGCATACTAATGATTTGACTAACCATTTAATCTTATACATATAAAAAATAACTTCCTAGTTATAATATATATATAAGATGTAATTTTTTAAACCTTTAAAAATTGTTTCTAGTTTATCTTTTAATTTATTGTCGATTTAAGCTATTAAATTTAAAATTAAATTAAACCACTTAAAGCCGATTTAATTATCTTTTAATTAACCAATTAATTAAATTTGATATTTTAAACCTCTTAAAATATTTATAGATTTAATCTATTAATTTTCGGAATTTAAACCATTTAAATCGAAATTAATTAAATTCTAATAATTATCTTTTAATCAAACAATTAATTTAATTAATTAATTTTGCAGATAGGTGTCACAAAATAATCAAATTAATTTAAACCTATCCTTATCCCCTAATTTTCGAAATTTAGGATAAAGGTTTAAGGTTTTATCTATTTAAACAATTAAAGTTACCAAAAATAGAAAGCCTACTAAACCATTCCCTTTTTCACGCCAAGCAGGGGGGAGGGGCCAGGGTTTTTCAAAACCCTAACCCTAATATTCAAAATGGCCACATTAGGGTTTAGAAACAATAAACCCTAATTTACAGGATACAGTTATAGCAATTTAACAAGAAAACACACCGAATAGCTCTGATACCACTGAAAGGTTTTCTGCAACTATGAACTAAAAATCCTAAGTTCACATGCAACCTATATAGATCTAGGTTTTCTTCTAATTAAACATATAACATATCCTAGAAGGCCAGAAAAGATTTACTAAAAGAAATATCAAGAAAAACCAACCTTAAAGTGAATCTTGGAAGCAAAGCAACAGAAGTCTCTTGCCTCAAATGCAGTCACACCCTTAGCTGAGCTCTTGGCCGAAAATTCCTTGGGAGAGAGAGTCAAAAAACGTGGTCTAGGGTTTAGGGAAGCCTCCCTATTTATAGCCTCCATGTGGTGATCAGATAATCGTTACAGATAAACCTTTTTGAATTCGAATTAAGATAAACTATTATTTTAATCATTCAAACACCATTTATCTATAGTATATATATATATATATATATCTCTCGAATATATATATATATATATATATATATATATATATATATATATATATATATATATATATATATATATATATCTATATATATATATTTTCGGCCACCACATGGTTACTCACACTGCCACTTACTCAACTATTGAATAATTACAGTTTTAGTCCCTGCACCTTTAATTAATTGATATAACTGCCAAATTAATTCCAATTAATTCCAGAAAATTTCTAATTAATCATTATAGTTTCTAATTAATATATTATCACTTAAATATATTAATAAACTATTTATTTAATTTCTATTGATTTATTAATCACATAATAAATCAATATTTCTCTCTACCGGACTTTCTGCCAATCCTCCAACTATGAGGGCAACCCAAATGGACTATGCTACTATTAATCAGATAAATACTAATTATTAGTCATGGCTAAGACACCTAATCCAACAAGTGTTACTTTATAGACGGCTTCTACTTATACACTCGATCCCGAAAACACGAAAACCCAACTATAACTACCAAATTGCAAAGAAACAACAAACCACAACTAAACCAACTAACTAATCTGATTTCGAGGTTGAACTCAGAATATTAGAAGTATCCAAATCAACAACAATGAGACAACGAATTCTATCGATACCGAAAACATAAAATTGCATAAGAAATAGAACCGAACATACACTTGCATTAAACTAAAAACCAACCAGAGCCGGATGCTTCTAGAATCAAATACCAATATTGATCTCTGTAGTCGATGGTGTTCTACAATCCAGAACCCTCGATCGCACAAAACAAAATGAATCGAAAAATGTAAAAACAACTAAAACAAGCCAAACTATCGAATGTAAACTATAAATCTATGAAATTTGAGTCAAAGATGCCTAAGTTCTACTAAAAGGTCTAATCTTCACTCCCAAAATCCGAAGTAGGAGCCTCTATTTATAGTGGTGGAAAATGCCTCTACGCGTCGCGGGTAGGACTTCTACTTGGCGCGGGTCAACCTTATCCCCCGTTTTTCGTACTTTGAAATTGAATTCTCATCCGGGTTAGACACTTGGCCGTGCCGCGGTCTTCCTTCGTATGCGTCGCACGTGTCAGTTCGACTTGATCTCAACTTTAACTTCCAACTTTTCCAATTTTACATAAACTATCCCTGTATTAACACTAAAACACAAAAAAGGTCCTTGGCACAAAATTGAGTAATATCACTTGTATTAGAAATGTAATTCAACTAAAACCCGGCTCAATAACGACTTTAATATCTAACATTCCTAGGCGTTATCATAGCCTTTGCATAAAAGACTTGTAGAGCATAAGCGTCATGTATCTCTGTTTGAATAATAAGAGATATTATCATCTTAGAATTATTGGTGACTTAATACATTACTTAAATCACCATTAAGTACTAATGAGTGTTAGTCGCAATCTCCATGCTATGTCCAATCACTATGGACAATCTACTAATACACCATGACAGTCTTAAATCACCTACTTACTTTCAAGAGTATGACCGACTGTGGAGGTTTAAGTAAAGTAATATTCGGAAAGCGGGTTCCAAACATGCAAAACGAAACACAGTAATAAATTAATGCAAATGGTAGCAATCCGACTTATTATTAAGACACCACAAAACAATCACCAAATCAGATACAATTTATAATGTTATAAGTTTTAAAACATCAAACTAAAAACTAAATCAGATACAAATTTTACTGTTAAAAGTTTTAAAACATCAAACTAAAAACTAAAACATTTGTGTCATTTCGCTCGTAAATCTAACGCCTATGGACCTAGTATGATCATCATGCATGGTCCGAGTCAAAGCCTTCGTGAAGGAATCAGTTGGATACTCTTCCGATGACACCCTACTCACTATGATGTCTCCCTGCTGAACTTGGTTTCGAATGTAGTGGTACCTCCGATGATACCCTACTCACACAAGATTTCAAGGGGTTCATTGATGTTGGGGACAACACCAAGATCTCCTATGAAATTCTTCAACCATGTAGCCTCTTTAGCTGCTTCAGTAGCTGTTATATACTCAGACTCGCACGTTGAGTCTGCCACTAAAGTATCGTTTATCGTGCATTGGGTGGATCTGAATGGTACACACACATCCATGTGGATAAGGTCCAACAAATCCTTTCCTCTTTCACGACTTTCTGTAATGGCGATTTTGTCATCTTTCCAAGTAACCAAGATTCGCATACATCATCGGACTTCAAATCAAATGATTCTGAGATCCCATCTACTTGGAGCCTGGCGATGCATTTCTTGTTTATATGGCCAAGACGACAATGCCACAAACACGATTTATCAAATACACCTTTGGATGAATCAACATGTAAGATTATATTGTTACTCCTACTTATACAAACATCACTTTCATATATGCCATTGCAAGGACTGGTTTGAAACAAAACAGCCATGCTTATAAACCAAGTATCACCATTTTCATTATTAAAAGAAAGACAAAACATCCTTAAACAATGCATATAATGAAATAATGTTTTGTGTCATTTCTGGCGAGTAGCAACAATCTAATAATCTAATTGAAACACCACTAGTTAGCATGAGCTCATAGTCCCTAATCCTTGTAACAGCAGTGGCACTTCTCTTTCCCATGATCAAGTCAAGCTCCTCATGCTTTAGCTTCCTACTTTTCCTTAGACCCTGCATACCGGTGCAAGTATGAGTAACACACGTTGTATTAAGGTCCTAAGAATTGGAAGTTGTTTTACTATGGAGTTCAATCATAAAAAATACATGAGGCATTAGATTGCTTAAATTCCAACTGCTTCTTCTTTGAGCATTCATGCCTTCTGTATCCCATCCTGAGGATTCCAAGTTTGAGGCATTTCAGAATTGGCTTTGAGGTCGCCCTCAACTGTTTCTTCTTGACACATCCTTCCCGACAAGCCATTTTAAGAGTAGCTGCGCTGGAGGATCCATGTATGCCCATGTAAGACTCATACATCTTTAACATGCCACCTCGGTCCAAGTTTATTCTTCCTTGGTCCGAGTGGCCTGTAGTAAAGAAAGTTCATGTTTTTCAACCCCAAACTCAATCCGAGTTGGAATATGACTCCACCCGAGTTCAATACATTTAAGGACTCTACTTTTTAGCACCAGTTATATTCTAACCTATTGTTTATATGCTATGTGCTTAGCGAATACGTGTTTTGTTTGATGATTTTTAGTTTCAATTGATGGTATATTTGTTATATGAATGGGGAGCATGTTAGCATGAATTTAGTTTTGATGGATGTTGTCTTGAATGCCACCTAATGTGTTCATTCTTTTTTCCTTTGTTTGTTTTATAATTCCTGGTTTGTTTGATTATTGTTTTCCTTAATGACAAGAAAAGGGATAAGCTTGGGGTGGTTTGATGATTGCATTTTATTACTTCTTTTTTTATAATTTATTTGGCATAATTTTCTTAGGTTTTATTAAGTTTCTATGCATTATATTAGTTTTATTTGTTTCTCTACTACATTGGATACTTTCATGTTTTTAAGTTTTATTTGTAGGAATTGTGGAAGAGGAGCAAAAAGTGGCGGATGTTTGATGGATCGAGTGGACTAAAGATAATGGGCTTGGACTTCAACTCACATGGGCTATGAGTTTAGGCTAACAAATGTTGAAAATGGGCTAAAAGTGGGCCAAAACCCGACTTGGAACCAGATTGGACAAGAAAACATCGCATGGGCAAAAGTTGGAGACACAAGACAATGCATGGAGCTGTCAGGTCAATTCGGTCTGAGTTGACTTTGACTGGGTCCGAGTTTGACGGGTCAAAGGGGCAAACATGTTTTTAGTTGCATTTATCCTAGGGAACTCATTTCAGCTTTGAACCAGACTAGGAGAAGTGATTTCGGGGTGATTTTCAAAGCTATTTTGAGCTCCTTTGAAGCTTGCAATCATATGTACCCTATGCAGTCAATCGCGCGAGATCTCGCCGAGATAGCGTTTCGCGGGGTTAGGCCGATATAGAAATCAAAATCTCGGTCAGTAATCTCGCCAGCGAGAATCTCGCCGATAATGTCCGAGATTTGCCGAGATTTAGGAGCCCGAGATAGTGATATTGCCCAAGATTTGCCCGAGATAGCGGTAATGTCCGAGATTTAGGAGATTTAGGAGCCCGATATAACGATATTACGCGGGATCGTTATAGAGATTTGCCGAGACATGTTGACACTTTTCATATTAGAATACTATCTATGTTTTATGTGACATTTTATGCAACTTTTTGTGATATTAATTCTATGTAGTATTAATAGTCTAAAAGTAACACACACAAAAAAACCCCGCTATACCACCGCGATAAACGCTAAATCGAATCTCGCTAGGTGACCGCTATAAGGTTTATGGCCGAGATAACTGCATAGTATGTACCTAACATCTATGTATTTGATATAATCATTCAACCATGATCTTGAATTTGTGTAGTTAGTTTTCTACTAGTCAATATTGAGTGAATCTCTTGAATTATTAGTTAGTTTTGAATGGTTCTTGAGCTTTGTTTGATTCATGAATGGAACTTTGCTGAAATGCTTATATGGTTATAATGTATTTATTTATGAGTTAAGTATATGAATGATTATAGTTATTTGATTTCTAGATTACGTAATCGATCTTTCAAACAAACTAGTAACAAGTGATTTTTATAGATGCTTATTATTCCATTTCAAAATCATGGATTTTCATTCTCTAGGTTAGAAGTGTAAGCTTTTGACTTCCTTTAGATTTGGTGGTTCTTTAAATTATAATACTAGTAAATTTATTTAAACCAAATGTTTATTTGTTTTATGACTTTGATTAAGAAGGATGTTAAGAGCTTTCTTAATATTTATACCAATTAAAAAGAATCTAGACAACTCAAGCTTTTGAGTTGTTATAGCCATTTTAATTTGAACAAACATATTGCACCTATAACAATGATGATAAACTAGTTAATTGATTCTTAAGATAAAATCCCAATATTGATCATTTTCTATTTGTTAAATTTGTCCCATTAGGATTTTGTTTAACTTTGTTAGTTATATTTCTTATTTATCTTTATAATCAGTCAAACAAAACCTTCATTTTTACTTTATGTCATTTAACAACCTACTTGCATGAAAAGATTAAATGTATTTATAAACCAACCAACCTTCGTGGATACAATCCCTTTGCCACTATGGAATGTTATTGTGTAGAGAAATATGGTTAACAACTTGGTGGTCTTGACACTCATCACAACACTATTCAACGCATGTCTATATCATGTACGGTGGTGGTCACAACCACCCTAAACCTACTCCAAATACTTATCTCGTTGATTTTGAAAGCCCTATTTTCTTTACTTTTCTTGGGTTGGTCGATATCCATTTAACTCATCAATTCTCAAGTTACATTTGACATGGGTGTTATAGCTATTAGTGAGCTCTGGTACATAGGGTCATGTCTTTTGGTGACAACTGATTTAGGATCCCTTTATGGAGATCTTAACACCTCCGATTTTGAAAAATAATAGCGGCAAATGAGCTTATGCTTTCTGTGACCCCTTCCGTTGATTTTGATTTTGGTTCATCGTCTTTGTTGTTAGACTTTAGTTTTGCTTTTAGAAGTTAGTACTTGTTCATCTTAGGATATGTTGTGCACCATATGTTTTTAACTGTTAAGCTTTAAAATTAGAATCAATAATGTCTTGTGCTAATTCCTGATAAATGTAGAAATTCAAAACTAGTTTCATGTGCTGATCACTTGATATTGAATGTCTAGAATTTTTCAATTTCATGTGCTAATCACTTGTACCATATGCTTAAAAAGATATACTTGAGTTGTAACTTGATTGAGCTATTTGATCTACGATGATCAAATATGTTAGTTGTTTGTTTAAGATATATGAGTACAATAGGGGTCTATAAGCGTGGTCCTTTTTGTAAAGATTAATACATTAAAATTTAATTTAACTATTAAAGGACCAACTGCACAAAGTTTTGAAACCATAAGGACCACGGGTGATGGCAGTTATCCTGTAGTAATACTTTTTGGAAAATACATGGATCAATTATTTAATTTAAATATTAAAATTATAATATATTTTGAAGGTCGTGTGTAATCTACTACTGCTCCTCCTTCTCCTCCTCCTACTGCTGCTACCGCTACCACTACCGCTACTACTCGTTTAAACTAATTAATACTCTCATCCCTTACTCAAATCCCTCACTCAAAAAACGTTTATGTTTTTAGCATCAAATGTCATCACATTCCCCTCTGGGGTATTTTCATCCATTCTCTAACCTTTATCTTTATAACAACTTCTATTATAACAACCCTGTCTTTTATCGTTCAGAATTAACATAGTAAATTGACATTATTTGTAATAATGTCGTGTCCAACGAAAACAAGGTCCCTAAACTCAATATATATCTCAACATATCATATTCTAGGTTACAAACACAACATGTAAATGTAAAATAAGTTCAAATACATGCAGTAATGTTTCACTCCTTGCTAATTCTCGGGTCATCTATGTTCTTTAAGGTATCCTATATAATGATAACTCCTTCCACCTCAACTTGTCACCTAGAACACATTTCATAAAAAGAGAATATATAGGACACATTGTCTCGTGAGAACATAGGTTTTAGACACCAAATATGACTTTCACATACTATATATACTTTTGCAATCCCTTTTCCTAAAAATTTTTCCTTTCAAACACTAATTTCAAAGTAACTATATGTATTAGCTATGAAGCTTAATGTGATTATCGAAAAATTGTCACGTTTTTAACAAATTTATGTAACTTTTAAAAGTTTGCATTTAGTATGTTTGACCTCAAATGCTAATTTTTTTAATTAAACATAAATATTTCATTCGGCAGAAAATATCTTAAAATGTTAAATTGTCTTTTTTTATCATTCAGCAAAGTCATTTAGAGGTCCAACTACCGGTTTTCTATCCCAAACCGAACCTGTTTTTTACACCGGTTTTTGTTTCGGTTAACAGAACCAAACTGGTTTAAAAACCGAAAAAAACCGGTACAAAACTCAATTTCATTTAAAAAACCCGGCCAAAACCGGACCGGTTATAATCGAAACCGGTTTGACCAAAACCGTTTTTTTCAAAAACCGATTCTTAAAAAAACCGATCCGGTTTTTAACCGACTTTTGTGCACCTCTAGGTCCAACCAAACATTATGTTTTAATTCAGAGACAAATTCATTCAAAATCATTGAATCATTCAGACTTCTAAATTATTTATCTTTGAATAATTTAGAGGTGGTCAAACATCCTCCTAAGTTCGTTTACAAGATGATCAAGTCCAAATTGTCTGAACTACACTGCCAAATCAGTCCTTGTTGAAGTTAACTTTCCTCGATCCATGTTAAACTACACTATTGTAAGTGTTTCTCCACTGCTTATGGAAGTCAAATTTCTTCATTTCACAGCTAAGGGTCTCGACCCACTCGACCACTGTCTTTTGTTGCAGTTGGGATCAAAGACACTTAATACTATGTATAGTCGACACCATTAACTTGTATGATATCAAAGTCTAAGTCCTATTTGACAGTCCTATAAATTCCAACTATAGTAAATGATCAAACGATATTAAAATCCTTAACAATAAATACACAATATAGCATGCCTAAACTTTTTTTAGAACGACAAATCTATCATACTCCTACTCCTACTCCTCGATCTACCCATGTTTCTTGCAATACTTGACCCCTTAAACTTAAAGAGAGTGGACGACATCTATACCATTTGACCAAAAAACCATTAGTATTAATTTGTTTTGAACGACAGAAATATCTTGCTATTTGGCTTATAATAATAGATTACGGATAATTGGTCATAAATTAACTCGAAATAAAAATACATATTTTGTTTTAAGAGAAGTAGCTAAAAATATAAATAATGAATAAAACAAAATGCTATTGTTTGCATCTTCCCCTCTTGTGCAAAGTTTATAACCTAAAATACCAAAATTTTAACATTTGAGGTATTATTCTCTTTACATGTTTGAACTAACATTTAGGCTGTGTTTGCCACGCCACATCTAGCTTGTAAGCTAGCATTTCAGCTCGAGTTTTTTCCACTATACATGTTTGGCGAACCCAAAGCTAGCTTTTAAACTAGCGTTTAAGCTACTATTTTGAAACGCTACTCAGAGTAACGTATGAAGTAGCTTTTACAAAATATTCCAGATTTACCCTTCAAACTGCAACATGATATTCATTATGTGATAAGCATGGTTTATCTAGAAATTTGATTTCCTCCAAATCTAACGCCGGAGATAAGCGCATACTCCCTCCAACAAAACAACCATTCAATATCTAATCATGTGAACGTTCGAGAGTCACGTCACGCAATACGAGAACTTCGTGATAATATTGCGAATATGATATGAGATGCAAGAAATTTATTTTAAAATCTGAAATCTTTTATTTAGTATTTACTTTAATTTAATTTAATGTATTATTTTTTTTCTTATAATATTGGGTTGATTTTGTGCATGTCCTTTTATGTCATTTTACGAATTCCAGCTAGTTTTATTAGTTAGTTTTTACCAAACGTCATTTATTATCAGCTAGTTTTTCAGTTAGTCGCTAGTTTTCTAGCTACCAGTTAGTTTTTCAGCTAGCAGCTAGTTTTTGAGTTAGTTTACTAAACATAGCATTAACAAGTCACATTCCATAAATAAAGATTTTCGAGTCAAACGTAATAATGTGATATATCATTTTTGTCACTTTGCTACATTATAATTCATCCTTATTATGTTAACCGATCCCTATTTGAGGAAAATTCACCTCTTGAAATCATTTCAAAATTGGGCCCAAAATCGAAAACCTGAACAAAATCCCCAATTTCCCACAATTTCCGAATGGTGTACTAAAGCCTGCCACTCAAATCCCAGATGATTCGAGAGAAAAGGGTAAAGGACTGCCTGAAGAAACACTAAACCCTTGGTCAAATCAATTCATACAAATCCGATGAAGGGCGGAGCTAGGAGGAGTCTTCGATCACCACCGTCGCATCCGGTCCAAAACGAGATCAATGATGACGAAAACGACCAGGTCCAGTACGGCAAGCAGAGGCGGGAACAAGAAGAGCAGCAGCAACAGTCGATGAATGACGGCGACGATGCTGGAAATGAGTACGACGAAGATTACGAGTTGGATGACGAACAATCTGGAGAAGTAGACGTCCATGGAGGTGGAGCTGATGGAGGTGAAAGCAAGGGTGAAAACGGGCGACCTAAGCTTGCAGAGGGTTTCTACGAGATCGAAGCTGTGCGGAGAAGAAGGATACGGAAGGTTTTTCATACTATTCTCTTCGTGTTTGATTGCTTTAACAATATATTTTGTAACGTCACATTTCGCCTGATTTTAAGCTGCTTTTGTTCTATGAACTTGCATTCGGTGATCTTCCTCGTTGTTGCTTGCTTCGGGTGAAAAGGGGGAAACGCAGTATCTCATCAAATGGTACGTCATACGTGTTCCTTATATCTAGAAAACATGTATTAGTTTTGTGGATTCTATAAACTTTACTTTGATTACATCAAAATGTCGTGTTAAACCAGAGTCAGTGTTTTGAGTATGAAATCATCCATGGAGCTAATCTAATGGAAGTTTTGGATTCGAACTTCAATGCTAAATCCCTCTTCCAATTTCAAAATCAAAATGTCAGCGTTGTTGACTTGCTTCTGATTTGATTCAAACTCAAAACTGGTTCTGATTCAAAACTACTGATTCTCTTCCCCCCAAACATATCATCAACATCAAATGAATCCTTCTCATATCTAGTAATCGTCTGTTCTAAATATAAATTGTTATAATCAAATTACCAAAATGATTCAACTGATTAAAATATATTATTATCCTCTAATGAAGGCATGGCTGGCCAGAATCAGCTAATACTTGGGAACCGGTTGAGAATCTCATGGCATGTTCTGATTTCATTGAAGCATTTGAAGAGAGGTTTTTTATTATTTTTATTTTTATTTTTTTTATCACTCTGTATTTCTTTTTGTATTGAATTATAAGCAATCTTGACATTTTTGTTGTTTTTTTAAAATTTAAAGATCGAGGTCCAGATCAAACCGTAAACGAAAACGCAAGATTTCAACGGGCCCCACACCGCAACCAAATAACAAACAAAAACAACCGCCACGTCAGCATTCTCAAGACGCCACATACGACGTGCCACATGTCAAAATCAAAATCATCGAAGACCCGTCACCAATCCCGTCTGTCCACAACTCCAATTTCAGCACCGGGACAACAAGCAACGACACGGGATCGTTAATCGGTTCACCTCAAATTCAAGAAACAAAGAAAAACATAAAAACACTCACAAATCAAGAAAACATGACCGATTTCTCTATAAATATTCAAGAAGATGAAGTTCTTGAAAATGGGGAAAAAAAGATTGAAGAAATAGAGACAATTAGGGTTAGTCCAAGAATTGGAGCGAGAAGGAGGAAATCTTTTGCTGTTAAGCGGTTTAAGCGAGATTCAAAGATGGTTGCTGAAAATGATGTGGGAAAAGACGATTTTGCCCTTGGGGATGGTTTGGGGTGTAATGAGATTGTGGGTATTTCGGGAAATGTGCCGGTTGTTACCAAGATTTTGAAGGCTGTTAACTATTCAACGTGTATAATTAACGACATGGAGGACGTGTCAGTGTCGTTTTTGGTCTCAAGGTTTGTGTTTTCTTGTCTAGTTTGTGAAAAAGACGCGATTGCCCTTCTTGCCCTCATGGACATATTTCTGGATTTTTTTTGTCACGTCTTTTTTGAATGTTAGTGGGAAAAAAACAAAAAATTTTGTCCCTTTCAAAAAGGTGGGACGTGGTTTGTTATTGTCTTGTCTGTGTAAAAGACGTAAATGCCCTTGTCCTCATCATTGAACATTTCTCCAAAAATTTTCTCTAGTCAAAATTTTTCCCTTTCAAAAAGGTGGGACGTGGTTTGTTATTGTCTTGTCTGTGTAAAAGACGTAAATGCCCTTGTCCTCATCATTGAACATTTCCCCAAAAAGCTTCTCTAGTCTTGTCCTTGTCCTGTCAAAATTTTGTCCCATCCAAAAAGTTAACATAATGACATGATTTGTTCTTGTCTTGTCTGTGCAAAAAGACGTTATTACCCTTGTCCTTATCATTGAACATTTCCCCAAAAAGCTTCTCTAGTCTTGTCCTTGTCCTGTCAAAATTTTGTCCCATCCAAAAAGTTGGGACATGATTTGTTCTTGTCTTGTCTGTGCAAAAAGACGTTATTACCCTTGTCCTTATCATTGAACATTTCCCCAAAAAGCTTCTCTAGTCTTGTCCTTGTCCTGTCAAATTTTTGTCCCATCCAAAAAAGTGAGACATGACTCGTGCTTGTCTTGTCTTGTTGCAAAAGACGTAATTGCCCTTGTCCTGATCACTGAACATTTTCCTAGACCTCTCATGTCAGTGGGAAAAAAATAATTTTTTTTGTCCCACTGAAAAAAGTGGGACATGACTCAATCTTGTCTTGTTTGTGTCAAGGACGCTATTGCCCTCATTGTCCTGTTAAATTTAGGGTTTGTTGGAAGAATAACTTTTTACAAAAACAACCAAGTTTTTTAATAATATTTAATTAATTTATTCATAGTTAATGATGTAACGTTGTTTGGTTGATTATAAGCAGGTCGGATGGAGAAGAGGTTGTTGTTGATAACAAGTACCTTAAGGAAAACAATCCACTTCTGGTAAAACTTCTCTCCTTATTTTTTTTTAATTAAAAGATTAAAAATATCTGCATTATATATGTTTAAAATAAATTAAAGGGTTAAATATAAAAATAGCAACGTACTTTAATTAATTCGTTTATTATAGCGTCTTTAATTTTTCCTATTATGGCATTTTATTTTGAAAAATTACTTAGTATAGTAATCTTATCAAACTTCAAAACAATTTTCACTCAAATTTATAAGAGTAAATTACAATATTGGTCCCTGTGGTTTACACCAAACTACAGTTTTGGTACTAGCTTTGAAAATCATGCACCTGTGGTTTCCAAAACTTTCACTTTGGTCCCTGTGGTTTCTAAAATTTTCACTTTTGGTCGCTCCCTCTGTTATCGTTTGTGTAAACCATAGGGACCAAAGTTGAAAGATTTTGAAACCATAGGGACCAAAAGTGAAATATTTGAAAATCACAGGGGCCACAAATGCAAGATTTTTAAAACTAGGGTTAAAAGATTTTGAAACCACAGGGACGAAAAGTGAAATATTTGAAACCACAGGGGCCACAAATGCAAGATTTTTAAAACTAGGGTTGAAAGATTTTGAAACCACAGGGACCAAAAGTGAAATATTTGAAAACCACAGGGGCCACAAATGCAAGATTTTTAAAACGAGGACCAAAACTGTGAATTGGTGTAAATCACAGGGACAAAAACTGTAATTTACTCAATTTATAATGTCCTAATAATATAAAGGTAGTTCAATGCTATTATTTTTCATAGTACAAAGTTTTAATAACGAAAAAGTTGAAATTTATGCTAATATAAAAAGAAATAATAGTAGAATACTATAATCAACAAACAAAATAAACTACATTGCTAGTTTTTATTTTAACTCTAAATAATAATAAAATTCAATTATACACATTTACAATAAATAAAAAATATTTGAATATAAATAAAAGAGTAAATTAAAGTTTTGGTCCCTATGGTTTACATCAAATTACAGTTTTGGTCCTAGTTTGGAAATTCTTTCACTTTTGGTCCTTCTGGTTTCCAAATCTTTCACTTTTGGTCCCTGTAGTTTCCAAATATTCCACTTTTGGTCCCTGTAGTTTCAAATCTTCCACTTTTGGTCCCTGTGGTTTCCAGATCTTTCACTTTTGGTCCCTTTGGTTTACACAAACGGTAACAGATGGAGGGACCAAAAGTGAAAGATCTGGAAAACCATAGGGACCAAAAGTGAAAGATTTGGAAACCAGAAGGACCACCGGTGTAAGATTTTCAAAACTAGGACCAAAACTATAATTTGGTGTAAACCACAGGGACCAAAACTGTAATTTTCCCTAATAAAAAATTCTAAAAACTGTTTACTCATTATAATACCTCTACATTCCAATTTATTATAAAAACATTATACTAATTAAATACCAATAACAAAATGATTTATTTCTCATTTAATTTTATTTATCGATACTGACAGTTGATCAATTTCTATGAGCAACATCTACGGTACAACAGCCCGTCTGAATGAGCATTGTTTTTCATCAATTTCTCTATTTTATATTATCATTTTGTAGACAAGGATGTTCTAACATGCAGAATACTAGATAATATGTGCAGTAATTAGTTAAAAATATTCCCTTTTAGTAACACTTTCTTCATGAAAGTTGTTATTCATCGGTATAGGGCATCTTTATATGTAAAGATTCGCGTAAGAGGCGTTAAATTTCGCAACTTATAATATTCCACTTTTTTATAATTTTTATGAATCTTTAATTTTAACAAAAAGTGCATGAGTATCCAATGAATGTTTGTTTTTAGCCTTTTAGATTATTGTTTTGTTTAGGAATATAAGGAGATAAGAATTTATTTAAAAAAGGTTGTTAAAAGAATTTATTTGACTTGATATATGAAATGTTTTTATATAAAATGAATACGACATGCCACGATGTTGTGTTTTTTAACTAACAAGAAATTTACTCAATTAAAACAGGAGAAACATGACAAATATAATGTAAAATAACCGTTAGTTTGATAAATTCATGCGTAATCGTCAAAATATGACAAACAATATAAAAGTAACATAAAATAACCGTTTGTGTCGATACCATCTTAATATCAAAATATGGCAAAAACAATATAAAAGTAACATAAAATAACCATTTGTGTCAATACCATCATAATATATTGTCTAACTTTTTGTTGAATTTTGAACATGAAAACGAGTTGACTTGACATGTTTTGTATGCCTACACAAACGCGAATTATAATTTCAAATTTGTCATATTTTCGTTTTGTGTCGTGTTTTTGTCATCGATTGACGATATAATTATCTCTAGAAATGATAATAATCCGAGTTCCAAAATGATTTTTGTATGCTAACAAAATCGTGCAAAAGCAAAGAAAAATCCATTAATGTGAGTTTCAAGTGGTCTTTCAATTATTATTTTCAGAGTTTACCCTTCAACTCTTCAAATGTTTTTTTGTTTTAATTTGTTAAAAATTAAAGTCCTCGGTTACATGTATCAACTTCATTGTATGTATGTGCTATAATAGAGGTAACTTCATGCTAGTCGACCCTACCAACAACTTTTTTCAGATTTTGAGGACGAGTTTGTTGGTCTAGTATAAAGATACAATTTTATAATCATTTTTCAAGAATTAACAATCATTATTTTATTAATAAACTTTCACTACATAGTATAAGCACAATGTTTCTTTATGGAATATTCTTCTAACACTCCATCTATGCTAAGGTGTCAAACAAGCTCCCCGATACTACAACTCACTTGAAATTAACTTTTTTTAGCCTAACTAAAATTAAAGTTGAGATATAACACTAGAAAGAAAGTCAATGAGTGTTGGATTAGAAATTTGACATATATATTTAAGAAAATCATACTTTATTGTTCTTTTAAAAATAAAAATGCGAAAGTGGTAAGATGTTCCCATTCTTGAGACCCATGCAAACATTTAATGTAAAGTGTAAAAGCATTCAATGGCATGATGAAACATTTGTCTTAACCGGGAAGAAATAATGTATTTAGTAGTTAAAGCATACCACAAGTCTTAAATGAACATACCTTTTTAAATAGTCCTACTTTCTTTGTCGTTAGTACACATGTATTCACTCTTCAATTCTTTATTGTCAAGACTTGGTTCTCTGAAATGGACTTGATTATTGTACAACAAACATCAATATTCAGTTATGATTGACTTTACTAGGAATCTTTTAGCAACAAGCAAGTGGTAGTAAAATGGTCTTTCGATACCAACATGAAGAACATGCTATGATAGATAAATGATTTAGTGTTTGTGTATCCAGTTTGTCATTAATTAAATCTAAGTTGATTTCAAAAGATATACCACTAGTTTGAACAAGTTCCCTAAACACTTCATTAATTTTAGAATAGTAAAAACAAGAAGATATAAATTAACTTTCTAGTATGATGAAATATTAAATACAAGGGAAGTATAATTATATTTTGTCTTCACTACCTTCTCTCATATGTAGTATTCCAAGATTGGTTCCCCCTTTATCTCACCATCTAAGGCTTTTCTTTCTTTTCTCAGCTTGATACCTTTCAACCAAATGTTTTATCAATTACATTATTAAGGTGGTGACCATCCATAGTGTTAGAACCAAGTTTGAAGAACTTGCCTAAGCTTTTGTATGGAAATAGTCCATGTTCATTCGTTCTAGCAAACCTTTACCCCTTTGATCACTAAAGGAGAACATACTAGAAACCTAAATTTGTAAGATGAGACCAACTCCAAAGCATTGCTGAGTTTGGGGTAGCATGAAGTAACATGACTGTGGAATATAGGATTTTCCGAAAAAGAATTATCATTAATGAAAATGGGCCAGAATAGAACAATAATAAATTCACAAACTAAAAATAGGCCTAGAAATACAACATAATAAATATACTATATGCCTGTGCAGTTTGAGCAGGAGGTCGTACGTGTGACACTTCAAATGTCTAGAAAGTTTGAAACAAGAGAGAATGGTAGTTATGATCTTTGCATACCGAAGAAAAGAGGCCACATGAAGTACTTGAATCAGACCCTTTGCAATTTTGTCAAAAACAAAATGAATATCCATCTTGATGTGTTTGGTGTGATGGAGTTTAATCGGGTTGTTGATAAGTAAACTATGTCAACGTTATCACAATAAACAATAGTGACTTATTTCGGGAGGGGTCTTCTCTAATGAGGGTGTTCGTGCCAGCTTTAGCGTACTTCGACTAATTCCCCATGTGAACATGAAGTTAATCCCCATTCCCTCAAGTAACTGCACACAAACATCCATGACAACTAGAGCATATGCGATGAGGTTCAAACGTGGGTCAATATCGAGTAGTGAATGGAGCTCTTGGAGAAGTTTTTAGATCAAACATGTTTTAGCCACTTCACTCGCTACCCCTCCCCTACTTCGTTTCAACGTTGGAATGTGATGTTATCGATTAACATTTGAAGGACCAATATATGAAAGTTTCTCCTAAAAACATATATAGTTACTATTGATGGAGCAACGTGTAAATGGACACCCCCATCAATCGGCATCCGAGTAGGCAATAAGACCGGAGGTGGACGATGCATGAAGGTGAAGACCAGATTCAAGAGTCTCCCTAGCATATCTCAAAATATGTTTAGGGGCATTCAGGTTCCGCTCGTATGGGTCATGCATGGATAAGCAAAGTTGTTGGACTAAATAGACAAGGTTAAATATAAAGAGCGTAAAGTACCGCATCACCTCATACTATTTGCGATACAAGTTATGATCAACAACATAGGAGCTTGAGTTATCAAGTTTAGATTGTGTGTCGACTGGGGTACGATTCAAAGTGTAAGGCTAAGCGGAGTGGTTGTCTATGAAACCATCGGCATCGGCTGCCACGTAGGCGTCATGTAGGATGCCTACGAAAATACATTTTGATGCCTACAATGAGGGGTGGATACCACCAACATTTTTATTATTTTTATATTTAATATTAAATTAAAGGAAGAGAGAGATGAAGAGAATAAAGGAAGAGAGAGAGAAGATGCCTCCAAGCATTTCATCGACATTCCTATGTAGATTGCCAATGTCTATGGGCGATGCCTCCAACGCGGAATGGTGATGCCAATGGCATCAATGTGCCATGTAGATGCCGATGAGAAAAATATGCACCATTCCGTTTAGTCTAATTAACCATGTTTCCATGCTCAATAATAGGGTAGGGCATATTTGAATCGATACAAAAATGAGACCGTATTTGTTACTCATATCTAAGATGTGTAGAAAATGATATAGGCCCTAAATAAGTCACAGTGAACTCTTGGCTAGCATTGTAATAACCTAACGCATGAGAGTAAAGAAGGGGCAATGGGGACAATATCATCCCCATATACGAGGAGGTAAGCCAATGCGTATCCCTACAGAGAAATATAAAGAGATAAGTGTGTCTTGCTATGCTTAAAACTGATGCAAGTATTAAATGAGGCGAACCACTATAACCACACACACTTGGTTACACACACTGATATTTTTTTTAGAACAGCAGCCAATATATAAAATTCAAAAAACGCAGCTAGCAAGAAGCTAGACAAAAGAACATCGAAACAATTACATAAAAGAAATAGCTAAATTGGGATCTACAAGTCAAGCATCCCATCTAAGACACAACTTTTTGCAACGACTCCTAATCCACAAGAACGAGTAAGAAACAACATTATCCCAGCACATGCACTTCTTAGGCTTTTCAGAAGAAAAAATAGAAGCATTCCTGAAGTTCCACACACACCACCAAACTGTCATAAAAACCACTTGAAGACAATTTTTCCTATGTTTCAGCATGCAAAGATTGTCAAACCAAAAGGACCAATCTGCGTAATTCGCAACCAAAGGAATATTTATCCCCCACCACTTAGCAACACCCGTAACAAGATCTTTCACAAAAGAACATCCAAAGAAGAGATGGTCATTCGATTCACCACCTTTCTCACACACAACACAAGCAATTGACTGGATATCAAACCCTCTTCTCGTCAAATTCCATCTTATAGGAAGCCCATTAACCGCTATCTTCCAAGCTAGCACATTCAGCTTAATCGGAGCAAGAGAACACCATTTAACCACCGAAACCCCACTCGGAACACACACTGATATTGTTTTACACATTAAGAAATTTCTACAAATGGCAGACATAGTCCGGATGAGCCATGTTGTGGAAACCAAGTGCCTGATGCTATAGAATCTAGCATGCAAGAAATAATGGATTTACTATAATGCTAAGTATACATAAATATATAGTGTCACACATAACGCACGTTAAAGAATATGAAAATATTAGTATATTTTATACCTTATAAATATATTTTTTACCAACTAGAATAAACATATCAATTTGGTTCTTTAGTATTTATTAAATAAAAGCTAAATACATAAAGAATCGATTTTATTTACTGTCTAAATTAAACAATTTATTTAATATATAGACAATTGATTAATTAATTAATTAAATGTGTTGGATTACTTGACTGGATTAGCATGATGGGCTTTCCTAAAACCCACCTGTTACCGTAAGTATAAAAGAAAGCCATGTTAGGGATTATGACAATTGTCCCTCATTTCCCCTTCCTTGTTTGGCTGTTCTACTTGGTCCCCCCCATTGGTCGACGAATACAGGGAGATGAAGGAACAAGAGAAGTTTGCTTTTGATAGTTGGCGCCTAATAACACTGACCACTTTACCCTACATAAAATGGTTTATATATACTAAAGCAATATGATTCTAACATCTTATGAGTTTATGTTTTTGGTTGATCATAAGTGTTTCAACTAGATATAATTTTTGGGAATAAAATTTTCAACATGTTAATATTGTGATGTGTATAATTCTTAGTTCTATTCGGTAGGTATTTCGGTTTACCGACCGTTTTCTGACGGAACTAGAAAGGATGAAAAAGGCTGGTGGGTAAATTTTACCGACCGATTACTGACAGCTTTGTGACGAATTATCGACCATACTATTCTGTCGGTAACCACCTACGGACTACCGACCACTTCGTTTGACCAGTCGTTTTTCTTTAGTGACCAAATACCGACCACCCATTTACCTACCAAATACCGACCACCAGTTTACCTACAAAATACCGACCACCCATTTACCTACCAAATACCGACCACCAATTTACCTACAAAATACCGACCTCCCGTTTACCTACCAAATACCGACCATATAAATATGACAAAATTTCCGTCACAAATCGGTTGGTAATATTATAAATAAAAATAAAAAAAAATATAATTTTTTCCGTAAATGCAGCAAAAAAACCAATAAGCATATAACATTCATGTTCGAACGAAAGGTAAATCGATAGTTGTTTAATACACTAAAATTGTTCAAATAAAAATTACAATTGTTTTTCAATATAAAACTAAGAATTTGGATCACTTTACATAAATGTTGCAATTGCTTCTTGTATTTCTTTTTTGCCTTATTTCCATTTCCGCCCTCAAATTCGCTTCTCTTTTTTCCATTTCCGCTTCCAAATTTTGCACTTTTTACCTAACATTGGCAAGTCGAACATATATAGTTAGTATTTAATAGAATGGCCCAAAATATAAGTTTGAAAAGTTTAGTTATTTCTACACTAATTAAGTAGTGTGCATATATAAATTATTAAACGACAATGTTTGTCTTATCAAGAAAAGCTGAAAATATAATGCAAAACTAAATAGATATTAGATCATGTCTTTTTCGTTTTGACGGTTCTTATCTGGTATGCGTCTCTTATGATTCTTTGTGCTGAATATGGAATTTTCTTATGCTTTATAAGGATAACCGCATTAAAAAAATATAGTGTCAGCAGGGTTCATGGTTGCTTGGTTCATGGCGTCATTGCCGACAAGACGTTTTGCGTCAACAAAAGCAACACAAGACGATACTTATAAGAGCATCCACAATGGTGGAGCTTTTTATAAGAGCTTTTTAAAAAAAATTTATAACATGTTATTGCCACATAATTATATTAAAAAGCTTATAAATCTTCCACTATAGTAAAAGTTTTTTCATTAAGCCTTTTCATAAATCTTGATACATTTAATTATTTTGTATAAATACAAATATCAATAAAATAATAATAAATATTAAAAAGCTTGAATGGTAGAGCTTTTTAATGGCAAAGTTATATGAAAAAGCTTTGTTAACAAAAAGCTTCTACTATGGTTGTTAAAGCTTTTTTAATTGAAAAAGCTCTAAAAAAGCTTTGAAAAAGCACTATAGTGGATGCTCTAAGTTATAACCAATAACTAGTTCAAAAACAAACATTAAAATCAGAACAGTTAAACAAAGACATCGATAAATTTGACAAGTCAACTACAAAAAAAACCACTCAATAACAAAAAATTGACAATTCAGTTACAAAAAAATCATCCAATCAAACAAAAACAGCATGAAATCTGCACTACAACAACGGAACAGCCACAAATGTAAAACCGTTTAACTATTTACAAAAAACATGAAAATCAGTGAACAAGAAACAAAATATGAATTCCAAAACTCGTTTAAGTTTAAAAAAAGGGCATAAAGGACTCAGGTTTTCAGGTTTATTGAGAATAAGAGTTCACTTGTCAAGAACCCTAAACTCGTTTCATGAAATTTCAGCGATTTTTTGTTAGAAATTTTCATGAAATCAACTAAACCCTAAAAGCATATCATCAAGAATACAATTAATTTCAGTATCCATTTCACCAATATGACTAATTTCATCAAGCATTTCATGAAACCATCTAGCAAAAAAAAATTACCGAGGGTGAATGGGGACCCCCGGAGGGTGAATGGGGGTCGCCGGATTGTATGAAGCTATCGCCGGAGATAGCAAGCCGATCGGGACGAGAAAGAAGAACGAGATGGTGAGGGCGGCAGAGGGAGAACGAGCCGCAGAGGAAAAAGCGGAAGGGTTTTTTATTTTCTGAACTTTGAATGCGTAAAGGTGTTCCCGATGTGTTTATGGGGATTTTAATTGACACTGGTCACAAAACGGTAGGCAAATGGGACCGGTCGGTAAATGGTAGGTAAGTTCGGTCGGTATTCCGTCACTGCGTAATGGCGGTCGACAAATGGTAGGTATGTTTGATATTATGGTTATTATGATTTTTATTATTCTTTTATTACTATTATTGTTATTTTAATTATTACTATTATTTTTTAGATATGTTTTATGTAACGACCCAAAAATCTCTAATTTATATTCGAGAAAATACGAGAGGAAAAGACCAAAAATATTTTGAAAGTTTTAAAAATAAATTACTTAGAAATGTGGTAAAATACCAAAAGTTTGGAGAAAGATGAGGAGAAAAGGGTAAAATAGTCATTTGACATCCAAATGACTTTTAAGTAAGGAAAATATGATTTTTGGAGCTAATATGTAATGAAATAAAATTTTGACACCAAATAATGGTGATAAGTATTTGAAAGTTAATTCTAGTAAAAGAGGGTAATTTGGTAATTTTACCATAAAGGGGTAATTTGGTCATTTGCCAATGTATAAGATTTATTATGAAAGTATATTTTGGTTTTTGGACCAAAAATGTAAGAAACTAAGTTATATGTAATGAAATTTGATTTTTGGTGGCCAAAGTGCAAGAAATGAAAGTTCAAGGACTAAAATTGTAAATATGGAAAATATAAAAATGAGAAAATATCTCATTAATGATCATAAAATCTAAAGAGGGTCTAGAGACTTTGGGAGAGAGCGAGAGAGCATCGGAGAAGAAAAGGATTTCTGGAAATCTTTGCAAGAAATTGAAGTTAGAATTAAGGGTTTCCAAGCAAACAAGGTAAGAACTTCATGTTCTAAGCTTATTTCATCCAAGACTTGAACGGGAATCGTGCATTTGATTTCTGATTTTTCTAGAGGTCATGGTTCCAGTGAAATCATCTAAACCATCTTGCTCAAAATCATCAAGTAAACATGTTCTAACCCTTGAACATGTTGAAAATCAAGAAATGATGATTTTGGTCCAAGAGCAATAAGTCACGGGTTTAGATGAACAAGTGATTTTGATGAATCTAATGTGTTAGAAAAGGTGAAAGAAACATGTAGTAGTCATTAATTCAAAGGAATTGAAGCTTAGATGCAAAAAAAAAAAAAATGATGAAATGGGTTTTTAGCTCAAGAACCCTAGAAATGGGTTAATGAGTTGAAACTGATTTCAAATGGCTCTAATGGTTTAGTTAAGTTAAAAATGTTATAAAAGAAACAAGAAATCAATTCATAAGCTTGAAAATTCAATAAATTGGTTTTTGGTGAAAAATGGTGTTTTTGGAAGAATTTTCAAGATTTTAAAGAAGGTTTAATGATTTTTGTAACGACCCAAAAATCTCGAATTTATATTCGAGAAAATACGTAAGGAAAAGACCAAAAATATTTTGAAAGTTTAAAATAATTTACTTAGAAATGTGGTAAAATACCAAAAGTTTGGAAAAAGATGGTGAGAAAGGGCAAAATGGTCATTTGACATCCAAATGACTTTTAAGTAAGGAAAATATAATTTTTGGAGTTTATATGTAATGAAATAAAATTTTTTACACCAAATAATGGTGATAAGTATTTGAAAGTTAATTCTAGTAAAAGAGGGTAATTTTGTCATTTTACCATAAAGGGGTAATTTGGTCATTTGCCCATGTATAAGATTTATTATAAAAGTATAATTTTAGTATGGACTAAAAATGTAAGAAATAATAGCTTTATGTGGCCAAACTTAATGTTGGTGTCAAAAGTCCAAGGAATGAAAGTTCAGGGACTAAAACTGTAAATATGAAAAATATAAAAATGAGAAAATATATCATTAATTCTCATACAATCAGAAAAATCTAGAGAGAACGAGAGAGAGAGAGCCAAGGATCGGTTCTTGAAGATTTCAATGGGAATTGAAGATTTAAGTTTCCAATTCATAATTTCAAGCCAAAGAATGTTAGTAATCTTGTTTTAGGGTTGTTTAACCCATTTTTCTGGAATGAGTTACTGTAGCTTCGAAAATTCAGTGGCTAGAGGAGGATTATCCTATGATTCCTAGCCTTAACTTGTACCTTAATCACTACCTAAACCTAGTTTCACCATTTAAAGTGTTAAAGATCAAGAAATGAGAATTTTAGCTCAAGAACCCTAGAAATGGGTTTGTGAAATTGAAAGTGATTTTTATTGTTTTGTTAGGTTCTATTAATCACTTAAGATGTATAAATATATTCCTAAGTGATTGATTTCAAAAATTTGCATTTTTGGTAAAAATTATCAAAAACGGGATTTTATGAAAATAAATCAAATTATGAGTTTGAAACTGATTGTAAATGATCTAATAAGCCTAAAGTGTCATAAAAGACATGAGAAATCAATTCCAATCTTGGAAATTCATTAAAATGATTTTTTTTGAGTAAAAAATGAGTTTTTGGGAATGATTTCAATCAAAAGTGATGAAATTGAAGAAACTATGGTTTAGATGTATAAAGGAGTTGTTATTTTAGTCCTAGAATGATTATAAACCAATTAAGTCAAGTATTAAGAACATATCTTAAAAATCATCAAAGTATGTTGCTATTGTTGAAAATTTGGAATTTTGTCAAAAGCCTTAGAATTCAACTTTATATGATCAAATTAATCCTAAAGGGTTTTAATGAGTTCCATATGTGGTATTTGTTAAAATAAAGCAGTAGAAGTGATTAATTTCAAACAAATTCGGTTTTTGGGATCAAAAATGCAAAAACGAAAATGTTTGGAAAATGATTTAAATCTATGATTTTTATGGTTTAAAACTAGAGGTAAGCTGTTATTTAAGGCCTAAAAATGACCTTAAAATGATTAAGATACGTATTAAGGACTTAACCCTCGGACTATAGGACCTGCAGCACAAAAATCAGCAAAGGAAAGAAGTCCCAGGAGGAGCACGAGTCGTGCTCCCCATAGAGTAAAAAGGGCACGAGTCGTGCCAACCCCCTGAGTAAAATCAGTCCATTTTTGAGTTTGGAACTTGATGCTAGACTTGTCCGATTGATCTATAATTCATACCATTGGCTTAAAATGGTATGAAAACACATGGAAAATTGTTAAATCGAGAATACGACCTCTCGAGGGTACTGTAGTAAAATACGTACAATATACGAGTTAATAAAAATTGGTTAATTACAAGTTAGACACTTATCTTGACCCTTAATGATAAAACAGGGACTCTAACATATTATAGAGTCAATTAGAATGTAAATTGATGTATCAAATACTATATATAGGTGCAAGTAAAATAGTCGGACACCGAAAGGGTAAAGAACCGAGGGACGTCTAAACGATCCTTCAAGAGTTATAAGGTGAGTACATGCAGTATTTTACCCACTCTGGGGTACATGGCAAGTAAGTATTTTTAAGATTTCTTATCAAATCTTAAGTGTGAAATTATATGCAAGAGTTTTATTTCTAATTTGTTTGTGAAAGTATAATGCTATAATATTGAAGCTATGTTTTGGTCCATGAACCAAATATATGAAGGTATATATATATTTTGAATACAAGTTATACTTGTTTGAAAGTATGGATAGGCATATAGCCACAATATGTTTAAGAAGTATGTTTCAGTTACAAGTTGTATATGTTTTTAAGTATGATTTGGCATTAAGCCTAAAATGTTATATAGATATGTTTTAAACATATGGTTTATGAGAAATGAAAGTTATAAATTTGGCATCTAGCCATAAAGATAGAAAGTAATGAAGTTTGGCGCTTAGCCACAAGGTATATGTATGAAAGTATTGTTCAAGCAAGCAGAAAATGTTTTGTATGACTGGTAATTGTAGCAAGCAGCGTTAGTAAGGGAACTATGTTCCAACCTTCCCGGGTTAGGTAAGGGGTCTACTGGGGAAAATCCCCATCGCGAAGTAGATCGCCTCAGCACTTCTATGGTAAGGATTGATCCGTTCTTTCTAACCATAGAGACTTGGGGTATCACCTATAGTGATTAAGGCCCTAAGTATAAAAATCCAGCGAGCTTATAAAACCAGTCAAAGAAAGTAAGAACAATGTTATTTTCGTATAGTATATCAAAGAATGAATTTCTTGAAAAGTAAAAAGTTGTATTATGATTTTATTATAAAGTTTTGAAAGAATACAATTATGCAAAGTATGATATGAAATGATTATGAAAAGAATTAAGAATTTTGGTATGATGATATCTTGAAATTTTGAAAGATGTTATTTTTATAAGCATGTTATGAAATGATTTCGAGAAATAAAAAGTTATAGTATGTTATTACTATAAAGTTTGACAGGAGTTTTATGATACTAGTTTTATAAAAAGCTGGAAGAAATTAAAAGTTTGAGTCTAAAACTCATGTAACTCACGAGACAATTTTTGTCTTACGTATTCTATGTTTTGCCATGTATTCCAGGTCTATATAAGTTGCTATCGATGGGATGAAGTTTAGCTGGAGTGGAGCTTAAGTTAGCTCCTATACTGGACTCAAGGTTAAATCCTTCTTGCTTACTATGGTTAGCTTGATATGAAATTGTACACCCACTGTTTTAAGCATTTAAATTAACGGTTTTTGATAAAACGTATTTTTGTAATCATGTATTTATACGAAAAACCATAGTATTTGCAAACAGTAGAAATGGGGTGTCACAAGTTGGTATCAGAGCCATAGTTTAAGCGAATTAGGATTGGCTTGTTCCACTCCTAGGCTTAAACTCATGCTATAGAAATGTTATTTTATGAAAGTATGCTATATGATGTCTTAAATGATTAAGACATTATGCATTATTTAAAATATGTAAATATAACACTAAGAAGTGTTAAGCTAACGTTTAAAGTGAGCAAAGATTTGACCGTTAGGAAAATTATATGATATTTTCCATAATCGTCTAAATTTATTAAAAACTATGTTCAGTATTGATCACCATGTATTTATAATGATATTATATGTTAAATGAACCAGTGTCCCATGAAACCTTGTGGTAACAACAGAATCAATATGTATAGGTGGTTATGGTAATATGGGCCCGTATTATCATAATCACAGGATATGTATTGAGACCGGTGGAATCACAAAGGAATTATGGTATTCTGGTGGGTAAGGTTTTGAAGAGAGCAGTAAGTAAAACATAGGAATTATATGCCTATGAAATAACAACCAGTAAGGTTGTAAGTATTAAAAGCTAATGTAGTGGATATATACCACTTAGTATGGTAAAGTAAAAGAAATAATGCGATACTTAATACTTTGTAGACAGATTGAAAGATATTAAATTATATGCATGTCGAGACGAGAGGAAGTATGTATAAGAGCAACCCAAAAAGAAATTATGGGCATTGATTACCTATATAAAAGTTGTAAGACTTTTACAGGAAGAATGAAATTATAAGTGAAGTGTATTGATAGTACAATGTTATAATGAATAATAAAAGTAAAGTAAGATACCCAAATGGGGGGAAAGAATGATGAATGAGAAATTGTCAAATATTATGATATTTAAAGTAAATTGCATTATTGTAATGAGGATAAATGAACATGAGGTGAGAATTAAAGGTTGAATGCCTAAATCAATGTTAGGCAAGAAATAAAAGATGAAACAAATGATAAGGATAACCAGAAGAATATAATGAAGGATTTTAAAGAAAACGGTGATAAAATATTGGTTGTGAGGAAATAAATTCCACAACCAAGTGAATGACATAAAAGAGGTAATACCAGTAAAGAAAGAGTATAATGACGTATGATAAAGGAAGAGAAATCAAAAGCATGTGAACAAAATGACTAAAGGTCATAAATGATATGAAGTAAAGAAAAAGAGTAAATGTCTAAACAAGTAATGAACGAAGAATTAAAGATAATGTAAGAATGATGATAAACAGACAGGAAGTTACTACTTCTGAATAGAAATGTTGGGTAAAGGAATTCAAAGATTGTGAGAAATGGACAGTACACGACTAGTAGCCATGAAATATAAAGAAATGTATATATATGTTTATACGTGTTTATACACATAAGTGAATGAGTAAGTTTTAGAACTTATACAAAGTACAAAAGTGGTTATAAAAAAAGTATTCTAATCATAATACTATAAAGTATGAAGCAAAAAGAGTAAAATAAGGTATCGAGTATATTGCCTCGATACATCAAAAGAATGAAAGATGACGAGAATATAAATAGCAATTGTGTATCACCTAAAGATACATAAGAAATAAGTTGTATATGAAATATTTAATGTTGTAAAAAAAATAATATGTAGTGTAAAGCAGTGGAGTATAAACAAGAATATCAAATGTGTTAGGCATGTAGCCTTATAACACATAATAGAAATGATAAAAGATGTAAAAGTAAAGAGTAACGAGAGGTACTGGTGATTGAGATTTATGCCAAGAATTCGTCATGGGACGAAAATGTTAAAAATACCTAGTTGGGTTCTTAAACCAAAAGAGAACCAAGTATATATATATATATATATATATATATATATATATATATATATATATATATATATATATATATATATATATATATATATATATATATATATATATATATGTGTGTGTGTGTGTATTATGCAACTAAAAATTTGTAAGTATATGTCAAGAAGTTAATGAAATGTGGTTTGTAAAACATAAATACACCACAAGGTAATAATATTATGAAAAATGAAGTAAGTATGAAAATGTGAATTATAGTATGTAACATGTATGAAATTCCATAAGTGAATTGAAGAAAAAAATAATTTTTGAATCAACCATGGTAAACAATTAGATACCGTGAGGAAAGAGTAAACAGAAGATCAGGTGCTAAACTAAGCACTAATGCGAGAAATAGAATTGACAAAAGAAATACTAAAATATAAAGTATTAATATGAGAAGGATACGTGGAGTATCCAAAAAGGAAAGAAAAGTATACTTATAAAAGTATTGTACACAAAATTGAAGAAATGAGAAAGACATGTTTATACGAATAAGAAATGAGCAAAGAGACCGAAATCTCATAAAAGAAGATGAAAGAAATATTTAAGTTGATTATATGTTGAATATGAAAGTAATACAAGTAAAGTATGCTATAGGACAAATATTAGAGAAGGTAATACATATAAGGTACAGGAAATGAGTAAAAGGTATATGAAAAATGATTTTTTATAAAAGTGTGAATCGAGAAGGAAGTTGACTGGAATAATAGAACAACTTCAACAGTAAAACTGTAAAAGTTTATAAGATGAAATATGGTGTATTATACATAGAAAGAAATTTAATGATGTTTAATTGTTAAAATAAAAGCGGTATATCGTTTCAGCACATTTAGAATGAGATAAGTAGATTCATGTAAACAATAGGATGATTCGACAAATTCTGTCCCAGTCAGAAAAGTAAAAATGTGAAGTGTAACAAGAAGAAGGAAAATACATCCTTTATAAATAATAATGAGCCAGTAGTGGAAATAGAGATAAAGAAAGATAAATTGAAGTTTAAAAGTTTTAAAAATGAATGTAAGAGAAATAAGATGTTATAAAAACTTCTGTAAAGAAGAAATAACAGTGAATTGTCTAGGAAGTAACGAATGAGAAAAGAAATATGAAGAAAAGACGGGTGAAGATAAATAAGCAATATTAAATGAAGGTGAAAAGATTTCTTAAGAAAAATGTCCATTAAGGGACAAAAATTTATAAAAAAAAAAAGATTTTGATGTCTTTAAGAATTTGTAAAAATATGAAACATATATAATTATGTTTAATGGTATTTGAAAATTTTACAAGTAAAGAATACTGTGAGTATAATCTCACTTGTTTTAGTAAAAAATATGAGAAGAATTATAAAGTAGATTGCTATTTATGATAACAAGGATTGAAGTATGAAACTATTTTGTTAAATAAGTTTACTAAGAGATTGTATGTCAATGAAATGAGGTAGAAAAGAAAGATTAAAAGATAAAACAGTGAAGGTTATGATTATGTGTTGGTAAACAGAAAGTATCAATAGTTGTGTGATGATTCCGAGGACGGAATCCCAATAAGGGGGAGGTAGTTCTAACGACCCAAAAATCTCGAATTTATATTCGAGAAAATACGTAAGGAAAAGACCAAAAATATTTTGAAAGTTTAAAATAATTTACTTAGAAATGTGGTAAAATACCAAAAGTTTGGAAAAAGATGGTGAGAAAGGGCAAAATGGTCATTTGACATCCAAATGACTTTTAAGTAAGGAAAATATAATTTTTGGAGTTTATATGTAATGAAATAAAATTTTTTACACCAAATAATGGTGATAAGTATTTGAAAGTTAATTCTAGTAAAAGAGGGTAATTTTGTCATTTTACCATAAAGGGGTAATTTGGTTATTTGCCCATGTATAAGATTTATTATAAAAGTATAATTTTAGTATGGACTAAAAATGTAAGAAATAATAGCTTTATGTGGCCAAACTTAATGTTGGTGTCAAAAGTCCAAGGAATGAAAGTTCAGGGACTAAAACTGTAAATATGAAAAATATAAAAATGAGAAAATATATCATTAATTCTCATACATTCAGAAAAATCTAGAGAGAACGAGAGAGAGAGCCAAGGATCGGTTCTTGAAGATTTCAATGGGAATTGAAGATTTAAGTTTCCAATTCATAATTTCAAGCCAAAGAAGGTTAGTAATCTTGTTTTAGGGTTGTTTAACCCATTTTTCTGGAATGAGTTACTGTAGCTTCGAAAATTCAGTGGCTAGAGGAGGATTATCCTATGATTCCTAGCCTTAACTTGTACCTTAATCACTACCTAAACCTAGTTTCACCATTTAAAGTGTTAAAGATCAAGAAATGAGAATTTTAGCTCAAGAACCCTAGAAATGGGTTTGTGAAATTGAAAGTGATTTTTATTGTTTTGTTAGGTTCTATTAATCACTTAAGATGTATAAATATATTCCTAAGTGATTGATTTCAAAAATTTGCATTTTTGGTAAAAATTATCAAAAACGGGATTTTATGAAAATAAATCAAATTATGAGTTTGAAACTGATTGTAAATGATCTAATAAGCCTAAAGTGTCATAAAAGACATGAGAAATCAATTCCAATCTTGGAAATTCATTAAAATGATTTTTTTTGAGTAAAAAATGAGTTTTTGGGAATGATTTCAATAAAAAGTGATGAAATTGAAGAAACTATGGTTTAGATGTATAAAGGAGTTGTTATTTTAGTCCTAGAATGATTATAAACCAATTAAGTCAAGTATTAAGAACATATCTTAAAAATCATCAAAGTATGTTGCTATTGTTGAAAAATTGGAATTTTGTCAAAAGCCTTAGAATTCAACTTTATATGATCAAATTAATCCTAAAGGGTTTTAATGAGTTCCATATGTGGTATTTGTTAAAATAAAGCAGTAGAAGTGATTAATTTCAAACAAATTCGGTTTTTGGGATCAAAAATGCAAAAACGAAAATGTTTGGAAAATGATTTAAATCTATGATTTTTATGGTTTAAAACTAGAAGTAAGCTGTTATTTAAGGCCTAAAATGACCTTAAAATGATTAAGATACGTATTAAGGACTTAACCCTCGGACTATAGGACCTGCAGCACAAAAATCAGCAAAGGAAAGAAGTCCCAGGAGGAGCACGAGTCGTGCTCCCCATAGAGTAAAAAGGGCACGAATCGTGCCAACCCCCTGAGTAAAATCAGTCCATTTTTGAGTTTGGAACTTGATGCTAGACTTGTCCGATTGATCTATAATTCATACCATAGGCTTAAAATGGTATGAAAACACATGGAAAATTGTTAAATCGAGAATACGACCTCTCGAGGGTACTGTAGTAAAATACGTACAATATACGAGTTAATAAAAATTGGTTAATTACAAGTTAGACACTTATCTTGACCCTTAATGATAAAACAGGGACTCTAACATATTATAGAGTCAATTAGAATGTAAATTGATGTATCAAATACTATATATAGGTGCAAGTAAAATAGTCGGACACCGAAAGGGTAAAGAACCGAGGGACGTCTAAACGATCCTTCAAGAGTTATAAGGTGAGTACATGCAGTATTTTACCCACTCTGGGGTACATGGCAAGTAAGTATTTTTAAGATTTCTTATCAAATCTTAAGTGTGAAATTATATGCAAGAGTTTTATTTCTAATTTGTTTGTGAAAGTATAATGCTATAATATTGAAGCTATGTTTTGGTCCATGAACCAAATATATGAAGGTATATATATATTTTGAATACAAGTTATACTTGTTTGAAAGTATGGATAGGCATATAGCCACAATATGTTTAAGAAGTATGTTTCAGTTACAAGTTGTATATGTTTTTAAGTATGATTTGGCATTAAGCCTAAAATGTTATATAGATATGTTTTAAACATATGGTTTATGAGAAATGAAAGTTATAAATTTGGCATCTAGCCATAAAGATAGAAAGTAATGAAGTTTGGCGCTTAGCCACAAGGTATATGTATGAAAGTATTGTTCAAGCAAGCAGAAAATGTTTTGTATGACTGGTAATTGTAGCAAGCAGCGTTAGTAATGGAACTATGTTCCAACCTTCCCGGGTTAGGTAAGGGGTCTACTGGGGAAAATCCCCATCGCGAAGTAGATCGCCTCAGCACTTCTATGGTAAGGATTGATCCGTTCTTTCTAACCATAGAGACTTGGGGTATCACCTATAGTGATTAAGGCCCTAAGTATAAAAATCCAGCGAGCTTATAAAACCAGTCAAAGAAAGTAAGAACAATGTTATTTTCGTATAGTATATCAAAGAATGAATTTCTTGAAAAGTAAAAAGTTGTATTATGATTTTATTATAAAGTTTTGAAAGAATACAATTATGCAAAGTATGATATGAAATGATTATGAAAAGAATTAAGAATTTTGGTATGATGATATCTTGAAATTTTGAAAGATGTTATTTTTATAAGCATGTTATGAAATGATTTCGAGAAATAAAAAGTTATAGTATGTTATTACTATAAAGTTTGACAGGAGTTTTATGATACTAGTTTTATAAAAAGCTGGAAGAAATTAAAAGTTTGAGTCTAAAACTCATGTAACTCACGAGACAATTTTTGTCTTACGTATTCTATGTTTTGCCATGTATTCCAGGTCTATATAAGTTGCTATCGATGGGATGAAGTTTAGCTGGAGTGGAGCTTAAGTTAGCTCCTATACTGGACTCAAGGTTAAATCCTTCTTGCTTACTATGGTTAGCTTGATATGAAATTGTACACCCACTGTTTTAAGCATTTAAATTAACGGTTTTTGATAAAACGTATTTTTGTAATCATGTATTTATACGAAAAACCATAGTATTTGCAAATAGTAGAAATGGGGTGTCACAATTTTGAAGTTTAAAACCAAGTGTAAGTTGGTATTTAGGGCCTAGATATGACCCTAAACCAATTAAGTCAAGTATTAAGAACATATCTTAAAATCATCAAAGTATGTTGCTATTGTTGAAAAATTGGAATTTTGTTCAAAAGCCTTAGAAATCAATTTCACATGATCAAATTAATTCTAAGGGGTTTTAATGAGTTCCATATGTGGAAATTGTTGAAATAAATCAGTAGAAGTGATTAATATTGGATAATTTCGGTTTTGGACAAAAAAAATGCAAAAACGGGAATGTTTGGAAAATGATTTAAATCTATGATTTCAATGGTTAGAAACTGGAAAAAAATGAATGGTTTTGCTCTTGGAACAATCCCTAGTGATTAAGTCGTGCATTAAGGGCTTAATATGGGAAAATGGTAATTTGTAGCATAAAAATGGAGCATCTGGTCGCACCAGACGAGATCGGGTCGCGATCCCCCTTAGGATCGGGTCGCAATCCCGCGTCAGAAGCAAAAATGCAGTTTTTTCAATTAGTTTCCTGCCAAGCCCAAATGGATTTTGAGTTTTGGTCTTACACTTGTCCGATTGACCTCAAATTTTAAACATAGGTCCAATATAGTGTGAAACTTCATGGAAAATTGTCGGAATCGAAATACGACCCCCTGAGGGTACTGTAGTAAAATACGTATAAAATACGATTTAACTAAAGTTGGTCATTTAAAAGTTATAGACTTGTTATGACCCAAGATAGTATTATAAGGACTCTAATGAGTTATAGAATCAGTTAGCATGAATGTTAATGTATAACATGTTAATTATAGGTTCATGCCAAGTGATTATTTAATCACAAAAGAGTATAAATACAAGGAACGTGTAGCCAATCCACTAGCAATACATAAGGTGAGTACATGCAGTATTTTTACCCATTCTGGGGTACATGGAAAGTAAGTATTTTCAAGATTTCTTATAAAATTTCTATATGTGAAATTATATGCAAGAGTATTATTTCTAACTTGTTGTGAAAGTATAATGATATATTTGAAGTTACGTTTTGAACTACAAGTTAAATTAAAGGAAGGTATGTTGGTCTATGAACCAATTATGTGAAAGTATATTTTGATTACAAGTGATATATGTTTTCAAGTATGAATGGCATATAGCCACAAGATGTTTAAGAAGCATGTTTTGGTTACAAACTGTATATGTTTTCGAGTATGAATGACATATAGCCATAAGCTGTTGGAAAGTATGTTTTGGCATAAAGCTTAGCATGTTAGAAAAATATGTTTTAAACATATGATTATTATGTGATGAAAGCTATATTTGACATCTAGCCATAAAGACATAAAATGATGTAGTTTGGCACCTAGCCACAAGTTATATGTATATGAGAAATGTTCAAGCAAGCAGCAAGTATTTTGTACGACTGGTAATTGTAGCAAGCAGCGTTAGTAAGGGAACTATGTTCCAACCTACCCGGGTTAGGTAAGGGGTCTACCGGGGAAAAAGCCCCATCGCGAAGTAGATTGCCTCAGCACTTCTATGGTGAGGATTGATCCGTTCTTTCTAGCCATAGAGACTTGGGGTATCACTTATGGTGATTAAAGCCCTAAGTATAAAAATCCAGCAAGCTTATAAAACCAGTCAAAGAAAGTAAGAAAGAAGCTATTTTTGAAAAGTATATTATGAAGTGAATTTGAAAAGTAAAGAGTATAGTATGATACTACTATAAGTTTTGAAAGATGTTATTTTTGTAAAGTATGTCATGAAATGATTTTTGAGAAGTAAAGAGTTATAGTAGGTTACTACTATAAAGTTTGAAAAGATGTTTTAATTCATAAGTTTTATAAAAAGATTGGAAAAGAAGTTAAAAGTTTGAGTCTAAAACTCATGTAACTCACGAGACATTATTGTCTTACGTATTCTATGTTTTGCCATGTATTCCAGGTTAAAATGAATTGCTATAAACGGAATGAAGTTTGGCCGGAGTGGGGCTCGAGTTAGCTCCTATCTTGGACTCAAGGTTTAATCATTTTCTTGCTTACTATGGTTAATTTTGATATAGATTTGTACACCCACTGTTTTAAGCATTTAAATTATCAGTTTTTGATAAACTGTATTTTTTGTATTCTTGTATTTATACGAAAAACCATAGTATTTGCAAACAGTAGAAATGGGGTGTCACATTTTATACATTTATATGAGAAGAATTTTAAATACATATTTATATGAAAAATACATTTAATATGTTTTTATATGTTAATAAGTATATTAAACAAAAAATACACATAAAATTGTATTTAAATGTATTTGTTGCATATAAATACGTATTGTAAGGACTAAGTAGAATTTAAAAACATATTGTATTAAAACTAAATAGAATTAAAAACCGTGAACAAGGTTCGAATCTCGGCAATCTAAAGATTAAATAGAATTAAAAATCGTTTTTAGATGTTTTCATACATTTAAATAAGTTTTTATATGTGTGCGTACGCATATTTGTATGTGTAACTACATTTAAATAAGTTTTTATATATGTGTGTGTGCCTAGGTGTGTCGTCCTATTGAAAAAATATGTACTTATACACAATATAATGTTAAAGAACTAAACGAGTAATTACCTTTGAATGTGTACACGTTTGTATGTATATAAATATCATGTTCGATTTGGGAAAAATAAAGCAACTAATGTATAAAAAAGATGTAAACAAAATGAAGCTGAAAAAACATCATTTAGGCGTCGAAAAATAAGAAATAACAAACTTTGGTAAGTAATCAGTGACTGATTACTGACGGATTACTTACCTTTTAGTGACAACTAAGAACTTTCGTCAGTATTCGGTAGGAAATACCGACTAAATACTGACCAAAAAGCTCATCAGTCACTATTCGGTTGGAAATCTAGTGATGGATTACCTACCAAAGTTTGTTATTTTTTATTTTTCGATGACTAAACGACGTTTTTGTAGCTTCATATTTTTAGCATCTATATTATACACTAGTTACTTCATTTTCCCCAAATAATACATAATATCTATATATGTATAAACATTTACACGTTCGAAGGTAATCACTCGTTTAGTCGTTTAACACTATAATGTGTAGAAGTACATGATGTTTTGAATAAGCTGACACATGTAGGCACACACACATGTGTACATACATACACATACATGTATAATAAAGATGTTAAAAAAATTAAGGTGAAAAAACATCGTTTAGGCCTTGAAAAATAAGAAAAAACAAAATTTGGTAAGTAATCCGTCACTGATTACCAACGGATTACTTACCCTTTAGTGACAACGGAGAATTTTCATCGGTATTCCGTAGGAAATACCGACTAAATACCCACCAAAAAACTCATCGGTCACTATTCGGTTGGTAGGTTGGTAATTGGTTGGTAATCAGTGACGGATTACCTACCAAAGTTTGTTATTTTTTATTTTTTGATGACTAAACGATGTTTTTAGCTTCATTTTCTTAACATTTATATTATACATCAGTTACTTCATTTTTCCCAAATTATACACAATATCTATATACGTATAAACATTTACATGTTGAAAGGTAATCACTCATTTAGTCATTTAACATTATAATGTGTATAAGTACATGATATTTTGAATAGGCTGACACATGTAGGCACACATACATGTGTACATACATACATGTATAATAAAGATGTTATAAAAATGAAGTTGAAAAAACATTGTTTAGGCCTCGAAAAATAAGAAATAACAAACTTTGGTAGGTAATCCGTCACTGATGACCGACGGATTACTTACCATTTAGTGACAACCTAGAATTTTCATAGGTATTCCGTAGGAAATACCGACTAAATACCGACCACTTAGACTTTCGTCGCTAAACCGTTGGTACTTCGTCTGTGATATTAGGGTTGGAGACTATCGCCACTATTTCGTCGGAAAACAGTAGGTAATTTCCTACCGAAAAATTTCCGTCACTAATTCCGGTAGGTATTAACCCCCTTTTCTAGTAGTGTAGTGTAAGTATAAAAGAAAGCCATGTTAGGGATTATGACAATTGTCCCTCATTTCCCCTTCCTTGTTTGGCTGTTCTACTTGGTCCCCCCCCATTGGTCGACGAATACAGGGAGATGAAGGAACAAGAGAAGTTTGCTTTTGATAGTTGGCGCCTAATAACACTGACCACTTTACCCTACATAAAATGGTTTATATATACTAAAGCAATATGATTCTAACATCTTATGAGTTTATGTTTTTGGTCGATCATAAGTGTTTCAACTAGATATAATTTTTGGGAATAAAATTTTCAACATGTTAATCTTGTGATGTGTATAATTCTTAGTTTAGTATTGAATCTCATAGTTTTCAACAGTGGTATCAGAGCCATTTTTAGAATTTTTGATCTCCTTATTTATTTATTTTAAATGTTTGTGTTCATCATTCTTAATGTTCATGGTAATAATCATAATAGTTTTAGATTAAATATTTGGATGTTTAATGTTTAATTGCTTCACTATAATTTTACTTTTTAGAAAAGTATTAACATGTTATAAAATCATATGCATGATTTTATAACAAACCATTAAATTTACATTAGGGTGTAATACTTATGGATTTGCTCTTTCCCTATTTGGACGACATTGATGGGTTTATGAAAGCTAAAAACGATCCTTTTATAAAACAATTTTAAGCGGCAACAGAAACAATTTAAAAATAACTATTATTTTAAGATCATTTTTAAACAAAACAATCAAGGATCCAATTACATGATATAGAAAGATTATAAATGAAAAATAGGATTTTTAGAACTACAACATTTGAAAACTTTGATCCCACTTGGTTTTGGGGAGTTGATGAAGATGGGAAAAACTCAAGAAAGAGTTTCTCTATAATGTATCCACTTAGTTAAGATGTCACCAATAATGCTAGTTCTCATCTTGTATAAAATACTTCTGAAGCCTTTAAGCACCTATCACAAATAAGTCTTAAAGGAGAAGCACTTCCAAAGTACCATGCTCTTAACTAGCTTCAAAAGAGAGGAAGAGAGGGAGAGGGAATGCATTCTCGGATTTTAGAGAAAAAGAGAGAAATACTAGTTTCAAAAACAAGGCTTTTACTTTCTTATATAGTAACTCATAAGATCCAAGCACCATACTTTCATTAATCACAAAGGTATGGGTTGTAAGAGGGATGATGCATGTAAGGAGAAGTCAAACAAGCAACCTACACCCAATCTTGGAAGGTATGGCCAATACTATGTAAGAGAGAAAGAGAGAGAGAGAGAGAGAGAGAGAGAGAGAGAGAGAGAGAGAGAGAGTATGGAGTGTCTTACACTTCATACCATTTAATACTTATGCATATCTTTATCTAGTGGACATCAAAGTGTCCAAAAAGATGTACACAATTAAATCATAACATATGATTAAACAACTAGTTATAATCTCTAGTAATACTATTTTCTTAAAATAACAGTTCAAATTAAAAATACAAGAGTTGAATATATTTATTAAGAATTCGATTTTTAATAAATAATCAATAAGTGACAAGTTGCTAAAGGTGTGACCCTATATGATCATATGTTATTGGCAAACGCATCATTCTAAAATGAATTTTGAGCATATAGATCCAACAATCTCCCACTTGCAAAAGATTAATTATAGATAGACATAGACAGTGGTTGACGTCTAGCAACAAAACACTGCCCATAACAACACACGATGATGTGCCATCTCCAAGAGCTCCAAGCTTCAATTGGTTATAAGGCGCCCCTTTGTCAATGACATCATGTTGAACATGAGACATGGATTTGAATCAATCTCATATGGTGTTTAATTTTTAGTAAGGCCTTAGATGCCTAACACTCAACGAATAAGAGGAACAAATCCCATCTGGACTACATACGCCTATCAGATAGTTCATGATATACCCAACAATGGCCCTTATAACTAGTTTTTAAGGCAGCGTTAAACCATTTCAAAGCACAACAATTCCTACACTCAAGTCCAAAATATGTATATCAGGTCGAAGAAAACAAAGATACTACCTTTATCAAATATCACTCATGATAACGATCCATGAAGTGATCTTGATGCAGGTCATCTCCAATACTTGTTCTCCAATCAAGTACCTATGAATTTAATAGCAACCCTTTGCTATTTTCATCTCCATGAAAAATCAACCACTCCATTCATATTAGTCTTATTTCATAGCCGCTCCCACAACTATGAACTACTATGGACATTTAGAATAACCAAGCTATTTAAGGATTAACATGCTAATATAGAACACAACGATGATAAGATCATATCCAACATGTCAAGTCATTACAATAAATGTTGCTTATACTATTCCAATATCCAAATACTAAATATCAATCACTTAGAACAAGGACCTATAGCTCCAACATGGGCTTTAGCTAATGAAGGAACTTAGTAGATTCGACAAAATTGATTTGTATAAACTTTGCAAATACTAACATTTTCGGTCTTATTTATATCCCATATGTACAAAAAAACTCTTGAGAATGTTTTAGATGCTTAAATATGACTTAGATACCAGTACTTGTGTAATGAGATTACACATAGTCATAAATGAATTAATCATTGAAGCATCTTCATATGTGGTTTTCGGAACAACATCATATTCTGACTCTGTAGTGTAATTGCAATTAAAATATGCATGGAACTCCTATCCATGTAACTTTTTCTTAATTCATGATGAGGACACCCCCGATTATGATTGAGGATTATCTCAATCTATATGGAAGTTAGCATGTGTGTAATAGTTTACACCTAGCTTTCTTTCAAATACTCTGCAGATTAGGAATATTTCTTCAATTCTTTGTAAGTACTTCAAATGTTCCTTTCAGTCATTCTATGACTTATTCCCGAATTATACTGGTATCTTATCGCCTGCTTCAAGCATACAATATATATGGCCTTCATGCATTACATGACACATATGATTAATCTAATTGCAACAGCATATGGAATCCAATCATACTAACTAGCTCAACCATTGTACTAGGATTCTGAGGCATGCTCAAAATCATGTCATGCGGGATTGACATGATAAACTCTCATAGAGTCTTATATTTTGAACCTTTCAAGATCTTGACAATTAATACAAATATAATTAATCATTTAAGTTTCCATGATCTATCTATATATCTATTATTTAAGAATTAATGTGTCAATCATATACAAGACTAGGAATGCAACTGTGTTCCCACTAGCTTTCTAGAAAACATAAAAGTCATCTTCATTTATAAAGAAATCAAACAATGGAATTTTTTTATAAGAAAGAAGATTCTTACTTTGAGATGTTGGATTTAAGTCTGAAAAGATTTCCATCCATGTATGTTTTCTTTTTTGAAAACTAACTTACTCTTTATAGTCATATTATATTGAGGAAGATTAATCAAGCCCATACTTGATCATCATACATGAATGCCTCTCTGTGTGTTCTATTAGTTTCTGATTAACTATTTGAACATGTTTAACAAACTGTTGTAAACTTGCTAGTTCCAAACTTATAATTAGTTTATGGTTCTTTAACCTTTAAAGTTCCATATTGCTCCCACATAGGAAAAGAACTTTATAAGTATATGTCTTCTAGAATAACAACCAGTGGGATCGTAGAAACTTTATCCTAAACAATCATTTAGGATATTCTACATAAATGCTATTAGCAGATCCTAGGTTGAGTTGCTTCTCGTCTTATATAAGCTTCATAACTCTATATCTTTTAGATAATGATAGAATATTTCATCCTTAGTCTTATGAAGGTATTTAATCTACTTGTTTGGTGGAAATACATATTCAAAAGATATGAAATTTTTTTCGTGTATCATAACATAATAAACTTTGATTCATGTCACATTTTAGCAAAACCCTTCATAGACACGTGTCAACCTCTGATTGAATATTTTTCTCACCTACCCACCACCAACCTATATTCTTGTACGATAAAACCCTTTATCCTTACCCTTTTTACACCTATTGTATAATTGCTCATGCATCCAAGAGATTATTGTACTTTTTGCTCCATTCCTTTTTGGTCATTTCTTTAGCAAGTTCTATTGCATAATCACATTCTTCCTTTTTGTTGTTCTTCAATTATAGAAGACGATCTTCATTTCTGCAAATTGTAACTCAACAAATTAATGGAAGTTGTGCAATTTAATCATTATTCATTTCATTTTTTTGTTGATTATTCTTCTTCCGATTTCTACTTCTTTTAAATTTCTGCATCTACACTTTTACCATTTAATCCATCTACATAAAACTATTGTTCATCAATTGTTAATTTTTTTCACCACACGATGTGCAGCCCCCTTATCAGTGTGTTAGTTTCTATAACTATACATGAATTAATATAACTACAAATACGTTAATTTCAAAACATGTTAACACAACGGAGCTAACATTCTTTGTATCTTTTTTTGAAACCTCAAAATAGTCTTCATAAAAAAAAGACTTGAACCTCTATAAACATTCTATTATAGATAAAAGGGAGAATTTAATATACGCCCTAAATAAACATCAAGTATCATATTTGTCTAACCTAATTCTTAAATATCATATGTATCCTTTATAAGCTTCCAAAATATCATGTTTGTCCAACATAATATTTAAATATCATATATACCATTTATAAGCTTCAAAAACATCATATTTTCCCAAAAACGTTTTAAATATTTCTATAATCAATTTTTGTAATTTAAAATCATTATAAATATAAGGGAAACTTGTAATGACCAAAATACCCCTACCTCTGTTTGTTGGAATATTTTCAATCTTCCAATCAGACTTCTCACACAATCATGTTGCTATAAACTGGAAACACAATCATCAGCACCAATTTCCATCTCCAAATGATTATCGACGACGACCAATGTCACACCCCCGGCCAGTGGCGGAATCACCGAGCGGTAATGACAGTAAACAGTTTGTTATCACAACCATTGCACAATTTCAATATTAAACAAACATTTTATATATATCAGAGTAATATTACATTGTGACCCAACGTTTGACAAAAACGTTGCCTGATTATTTTAATACATGAAGCTATCTGATTTATTGCGCAAACCAAAAAGTTCCTACTGTTCCGCTTGCTAAAACCCTCCGCATCTATAATTGTTTCCTGGGAACACAATATCACTTTGAAAAGTCAACATAAAGTTGGTGAGTTTACAGGTTTTGATGAAAAATTCGGGTATCTCCGCTGTTAAAAGAAATATAACCTTTTTATAAAACTGTCGATATTTATATATTAATTTATGGTATTTCCCACGAACCGAACTACAATGCTACTTAGAGCCATATAACCGAGCTATCCTGGTGTAAAAGGGCCTCTATTGACGTTTTGCCAGACGTCGACGGTGTACTCGAGATGTCAACACCCAAGACAGTTCAGAAGAGTCGTATATATCGACCACATGGGTGAGTTTGCCTACCTGTATACGTATACCTGACCTCTCTAGCCCTTCCTTCAGAAGGTTAACGGTTATAAGTCTAGCGGACTTATGGCAATAACTCTAGTACCGTAATGAGCTTCTGTTGTTAGCGTATAAGTAATTTTTGTATATTTGTTTTATAAACAAAGTATACATTATAAAATATATATATCGCGTCTCACTTAATTAAAAGTGTATCAAATTATATCTTTTTAGCGTTAACGTATCGTAAAAATATATTTACTTTTCGTAATTCATAATAATATTATTACTATTATCTTCTATAATAACGATAATATTATTTCATTATTTTTATCAACACATATTGTGATATTTCGTGCTTTAGAGACGATACCCTCAACATATATTAAACGTAATTAAAAACAAATATCTCTGATTTTGACATGTATTCCCCCCTATATTTGAAAATAATAAAAGCGATAAAAGCGAGGGGCCGTAAACTCACTGTAGGGTGTTCGCGAAATTTTTCCGACACAGCTGAGCGGCGGTCGACGGCGGCAGACGGTGGACGGCGGCAGCGGAGGGAGTTGGTAATTGAAAGTAGAGGAAAGAGTGGTGGTGATGATGGAGAAGTCTCCTCCTCCATCCTATTTATACTATTTCCAAATCCTAACCTCGAAAAACGTGCCGCCACCTCGTGCCGGTGTGTCGTGCATGCGTCGTCCGATGGCATGCGTCGCGACATGCAGTTTGTATGTGTTGAACATGCGCGGTGACACTTGGCGCACATGCGTTGCTCCACATGGTGCGTTTGTGTCCACGTTCTCGGTATTTGTGCCGTCGGAGATTCCTACGAAAATTTCGTTGACACTAAAACGTGTGAAATTTTACGACGTTCGTTTTGATATAACATTTTGTTTACGACTCCCTGTTGTCCCATATATTTTAATTGAATTTATATATATATATATATATATATATATATATATATATATATATATATATATATATATATATATATATATATATATATATATATATATATATATATATATATATATATATATAATATAACGTTTAAGAAAATACTGATTTGTCGTTTTCGGATAATTATAACTTTGTCATACAATATCCATTTTTGACGTTCTTTATGTCAAATTGTTCGTTTTTTCGAGTAGTATTTGTTTAACTTATCATAACACTAATATAACACATCAATCGTTAAAACAATGCCTTATATATTATGTTGGTCGTTATTACGTGTTCAGGGCTTCGTTTGGGTGTCGAATTTTACAATTGTCACATTCTCCCCCAGTTAACAGAAATTTCGTCCTGAAATTTAGCTTGCTCTAATGGTTGAAGTGACATCGATGAATAAGTGTGGGTACTTCTGCTTCATTTGATCTTCTCGTTGCTAGGTAAAATCGGACCTCGTCTAGAGTTCTATCGAACTTTTACTATAGGGATACGACTTTGTTTAAGTTTCTATTTTTGGTAGATAATATAAGATTTAAATGTTTAAATTTTAATTTATGCAAAAACACTTGATAATAATATTATATATGCATCATAATTTTGTACATTATTCTACAAACAGAGTTATCCGATAATTGTTACCCATTATCTTACATTCATCCATCCACTACTTCGATTACGCCTACTTTTAATTTTAAATATCCGTTCTATAATGAAAGCTTGCTGTTGGAGAAAGTGGGAATAGTCGTAGAGGTTCCCCTGGCGTGTAGTCTGTTGAGGGTATGTATGATATTGTCTGTAAGAACCCGTAAAAACTTGTAATAAAATATGTAAAATAATCGGGCGAAAAAGGCGAAAAGTTGTAAAAGGGTGACTGTAAGAACCCGCGAAAAAGTTAAAAAGGGTAAAATCGTCTTTTATCGTATTGTACGACTATGATGTGTAATAATATGTATTTGTAACATAATATAATGAGAAATACTAGTTTATGTGAAATTTGGAGTTTTTACCGCGTGAATAGTGAAATTTGACCAAAAAGGGTAAAATGGTCATTTGACATGGAAATGACCAAAATGTTAAGAAAATGTCAAGTTGGAAGTTAATGGGACATTGTTGCAAGAATTTGGGTATTAGGACCATTTATGTAAAGAAAATGGAAAATTTAGGACCAAAATGTAAATATTTTATAAACTTAAAATTATAAATAAGAGAGTTAATTAACTCTCAATCTCCAGAACATTATAGAACTTACGGGAGAGAGCTAGAGAGAACGAGAGGAAGAAGAAGAAGATCAATTTGGCCAAGGGAATCAAGAATTCAACTTTGGAATTGAAGATTCCAAGCCCTAAGAGGTAAAGTTCTAACCTAGTTGTTGGGTGTTCTTGTATTAGGTTGAGTAGAAACTGAAATTGCAGTTAAAATTCATGTGGGTTAAGTAGCTAATGCTTCCAATAAGCCATTAGTTAAGAACTTAACCTAAAAACATGAAAGTAGAATGCTATTCTTGAGAATTTTCAAGTTTAGCCAAGAACTTTAATTTCTGCAATTGATCTATTGAAGTGTTTTTAATGGCTTAAAATGTGTTATTAGTCAAGGGTTTTAGTCCTAGAACAAACCCCAGGTGATTAAGACATAGAATAAGAGCTTAATGCCTCAAAACTGCCTGCTACAGTGCCAAATCGCGACTGATCAGGAGCCTGCCCAGGCGCTAGGCACGGCGCGGCCAGGCTCTAGGCGAGGCGCGCCCAGGCGCGGTGCGCCCTGGTCCTGGCGCGGTGTGCCCTCTGACAGGGACCAAAAATGTTAAAATTTTCAAATAACTCAAACGCTAGAAACCATAGCTAGACATGTCCGATTGACCTGAAATTTCAGCCATAACCCTAAAATGGTATAAGAACATGTCAGGAATGGTCAAATTCGTAATTTGACCTTGCAGAAAAGTCAATGTAGCGGCAGTGGCGAAAAGTACTATTCATGTCAAAACTTAATTTTGAAATTTAAGCTAGACTTGTCCAATGAACTCCAAATTTGAAACACAAATCTAATATGGCTTAAGATTTCATGGAAAAGAGTCGGAACTGAAATACGACCCCTCGGGGGTACTGTAGCAGAATACGCGTATTTCGGAAGAAAACCGTTAAACGAATTTATTAATGGTTATACATTTATTATAACACGTAGTAGCATCGTATGACACTCTTGTGCTGTAAGTTAGTTGTTATATATATGAATTGAATATAAACGTATATCTTGTAAAAAATAGGTGGTGGTTCAAATACGGTGAACCGAGCGAAGGAAAAAGAAGTACAAAAGATTAACTGACCCGAGGTGAGTGTTATGTGGATTTTCGAGTACATAGCTAAATAAATTTTATTTAAAGTATTTTGGAGTCAAAGTGGTTTATGACTTTTAGAGTATATTATGGAAGGTATAATTATAATGTGAAAGAAATGGAACCAGAAATACAGTGACTAATAATGTGATTGACTCATGGTGATAAGTTGCTTTAGTATCCGGATAAAGACCACGGCCTGCTGCGGTAGGGGTGGCAACAAGACACTACTGGGATGGTACCTCCCGTCGCGAAGTAGTTGTCTTACCTTGATAGATGAATCCGTTTCATGCTATTGGGGAAGTAGTTATACGGGTGCGTCTCGTATAAAACCTACGGGTGCGCTCGTAGGAATGTACCATCATGAAATAATGAGTACCTGTGGGTGCGCTCACAGGAAATGTAAAACTTGGAAATTTAAAAAGTAATTGATATAAATTGGTAAATTGTTTTGGGTCTAAACCCATAATGCTCACGAGACATTATGTCTCACGTATTTGTTTTAAATGCTATGTACTCAGGTAAACCGGAAGGGTGTTAGAAGAGTCGGGTGCGGGACCGTAGCGTTTGTTATTGTATAAAGTGTATGATAAACAGGTTTGAACCTTGGTTATGAAACAAATTCGTGATACCCCGTTTGTAATGTAAATGCATGGTGAAACGTTACAATAAAGTTTGTAAAAAAAAAAAAATTTTGTGTGAAAAATTGGGGTGTTACAATTTGGTATCAGAGCCATGGTTTAAGCGAATTAGGTTGGGTAACCATCCTAGGCTTAAACTAGTGGATTAATAGTAAGTAAAGTAGTAGTATTAGGTACTAACTAACGGGGTAGAATCGCTAATATATAATGTTGGAATCCACAGTAACCGATGAACCAGAGAATCTTGTGATAACACCAGAGCCAAAGTATATAGGTAGTTAAAATAATATTGGGCCCGTATTATCGTAACCACAGGATATGCTTTGGAAATGGTGAAGTCACTTGGGAACCTGAAGAATTTGGTTGTGGAAATTAGTAGAGAGATACTTGGGAACACGAGTCCCATAGGAAGATCACATGCTACCGCTTTCGAGTATATTGATAAATATATATATATAAATATATATGTGAAGTAACAAAACGTGCATTTTATTATTTTATAGTAAATGGCGAGCGGTGATCATAGCCTTTCAAGTGGGGGACGGGCAGCCAGTCATACTCCATCTCGTGGGAGTAATCCCGTCAATGATGCGGATCACATGGGTGATATGCCAAACCCAATACCGCAACCTCCACCTGTGACTTTGGAGGCTATTCAAAACCTTATTAGCAATTTAAAGACAGAGATGAGGGAGGATATGCGCCAAATGCTGAATACACGACTAGGGGACCCATAACCTAACCCTTCAGCAGATGATGCTTCTTGGAGACCCACTAATGGAGATTCGGTTACGGATGAGGATAGTGTGGGGACAGAAGATAAGAAGAGGTGTTCTTTCAAAACTTTTCTGACATGTAAGCCAACAGAATACTATGGTAGCTACGAGCCTAAGGTCACGATGCGGTGGATACGAGAGACAGAGCAAGTACTGGAAGTCAGCAAGTGTCATGAGAAGGATAAAGTTTACTATGCCTCACGAATGTTGAAAGACGATGCATTGGTCTGGTGGAACACTTTATACGAACTGGTTGGAAAGGATGTAATTTACAAGTGGTCGTGGACCGAATTCACCACCCGCTTGAAGAATAAATATTGTCCCCTTCGGGACATAGAAAAACTTGAAGACGAATTTCTCACCTTAAAGAAGGGTAATTTGACCGTTGCCGAATATACTAAAAAGTTCAGTGATATGCTACCGTTCGTGGGAAACATTTACACTACGGAGCGGGCACGAATCAACCGTTATGTGAAAGGCCTACCTTGGGAGTATAAATTGGAAGTAAAACGGGCGGTAACCATGGATGCGGCGTTTGAGGCAGCAAGAAATGTTGAGGATGTGTGGAAGCGAAGAACAGTGGAAAGGCAAATTTCTGGGGATAAACGTAAGTTCAGTGGCGGGAGTAGTAACTGGAATAAAAAGGGAAAGTCGGTAGTGGTGTCAACCAAGCAGGGCAGCCGGAAGACATGTGACAAATGTGGAAAAGAGCATACGGGCGAATGTAAGATGGGAAGTGCAGCTTGTTTTAATTGCGGAAGAATGGGTCACAAGGCGAGGGAATGTACCTATCCTAAGCTCAGCGAAGTCGAGTGCTTTTCATGTCACGAAAAGGGGCACTATAGCTTTAACTATCCGAAGAAGGGTGGCGAGACGATGGTATCAACTGCGCAGAAAAAGACGGAGCCCCAAAAGGTGAAGACTCGCGCCTTCCAACTCACCTGCAAAGAAGCAAAGGAGGCACACGATGTGGTCTCAGGTACTCTACTAATTAACCAGATGCCTGCCTATGTATTATTTGATTCTGGTGCTACGTGTTCGTTTGTGTCCTACGGGTTTGGTCAAAAATTCAATACACCGCTAGAACCATTAGACCGTGTATGTGAGGTAGAATTGGCGAGTGGAAAGAAGGTGGAGATACAACATGTGTACCGTGGCTGCGAACTCAGTATAAATGATCAGAAATTTTCGTTGAACCTCCTTCCGATTGGAGTGAAGACTTTTGATGTTGTCATTGGTATGGATTGGCTTGGAGCCAATGATGCAAAAATCGCATGCGGAAAGAAGGTAGTGTCGGTGAAGATTCCAGGTGGCAGCAAAGTGTATGTGTACGGTGAAAAACCCAAGAGGATGTCTAATCTAATCAGCGCAGCTAAAGTCAGGAGATGTTTGGTGAAAGGATGCTTATCCAATGTGGCGTATGTAATGGTGGAAGATAAAGTGAAGAAAGCAGTACATGACATTGATGTGGTGAAAGAATATCCTGAAGTGTTTCCAGACGATTTACCCGGTTTACCACCTGAGAGACAAGTAGAATTCCGCATTGATCTTGTACCCGGAGCTTCTCCTATCGCCCGTGCTCCATATCGTTTGGCCCCGACCGAAATGCGGGAGTTGATGTCACAACTACAGGAATTGCTGGATAAAGGTTTCATACGCCCCAGTGTGTCGCCTTGGGGTGCACCGGTACTGTTTGTCAAAAAGAAGGATGGCACGATGCGAATGTGCATTGACTACCGTGAGCTCAATAAAATTACCATCAAGAACCGTTACCTGCTACCACGAATAGACGATCTGTTTGATCAATTGCAAGGCGCTGACTATTTCTCCAAGATTGATCTTCGGTCTGGTTATCATCAGGTGCGTGTAAGAAATGAAGATATTGAGAAGACTGCTTTTCGCACTCGCTATGGGCATTATGAATTTCTGGTCATGCCTTTTGGTCTGACGAATGCCCCGGCAATCTTCATGGATTTGATGAATAGGGTGTGCAACCCGTTCCTTGATAAGTTTGTTATCGTCTTTATTGATGACATCCTTATCTACTCGAAGAATGCAGAGGAACACAGAAATCATCTAAGAACGGTGTTGGAAGTTCTAAAGAAAGAAAAGTTATATGCAAAATTTTCGAAGTGCGAATTTTGGCTAAGGGAAGTGCAATTCCTTGGACACGTCGTCTCCATCCAAGGTATTAAAGTAGATCCAGCAAAGGTGGAGGCAGTGATGAAATGGGAAATTCCCAAGACTCCAACGGAAGTGAGAAGTTTTCTTGGACTCGCCGGATACTACCGACGGTTCATCCAAGATTTTTCATGGATTGCGGTACCTCTTACGAAGCTAACAAGGAAAGGGGTAAAATTTGAATGGGGGGCGGAACAAGAGAAGGCATTTCAGACACTAAAAGAGAAGTTATGCAATGCGCCGGTTCTTACCCTACCAGAGGGAACAGAAGATTTCGTGGTGTATAGTGATGCCTCTAATAGAGGATTGGGTTGTGTACTAATGCAGCGGGGAAAGGTGATAGCGTACGCTTCTCGACAATTAAAAGAACCCGAAACTCGGTATGCCACGCATGATTTGGAATTGGCAGCAATTGTGTTTGCATTAAAAATCTGGAGGCATTACTTGTACGGAACAAAGTGCACCTTGTACACGGATCATAAAAGCTTGCAGTACGTATTTTCTCAGAAAGATCTCAATATGAGGCAAAGTAGGTGGCTAGAGCTAATAAATGATTATGACTGTCAAAATCGCTTACCACCCTGGGAAAGCGAATGTGGTAGCAGATGCCTTAAGCAGAAAGTTTCATGAAAAGAAAAGTCAAGAGAAGTTGATGAAGATCGAATTGAAGTCAAGCCTAATAGACAGCATCAAAGACGCGCAGAAACAAGTATTGGAAAAAGGTGACTTAAAGAAGGAAAAGCTGGGAAAAGATTTGGTGTTTGGGGAAAATACCCAAGGACTGAAGACAGTCAAAAATCACATATGGGTACCAAAAGCAGGTGGAATCCGAAAGTTGATACTAGAAGAATCTCATAAGTCAAAAACCGTTAAACGAATTTATTAATTGTTATACATTTATTATAACACGTAGTAGCATCGTATGACACTCTTGTGCTGTAAGTTAGTTGTTATATATATGAATTGAATATAAACGTATATCTTGTAAAAAATAGGTGGTGGTTCAAATACGGTGAACCGAGCGAAGGAAAAAGAAGTACAAAAGATTAACTGACCCGAGGTGAGTGTTATGTGGATTTTCGAGTACATAGCTAAATAAATTTTATTTAAAGTATTTTGGAGTCAAAGTGGTTTATGACTTTTAGAGTATATTATGGAAGGTATAATTATAATGTGAAAGAAATGGAACCAGAAATACAGTGACTAATAATGTGATTGACTCATGGTGATAAGTTGCTTTAGTATCCGGATAAAGACCACGGCCTGCTGCGGTAGGGGTGGCAACAAGACACTACTGGGATGGTACCTCCCGTCGCGAAGTAGTTGTCTTACCTTGATAGATGAATCCGTTTCATGCTATTGGGGAAGTAGTTATACGGGTGCGTCTCGTATAAAACCTACGGGTGCGCTCGTAGGAATGTACCATCATGAAATAATGAGTACCTGTGGGTGCGCTCACAGGAAATGTAAAACTTGGAAATTTAAAAAGTAATTGATATAAATTGGTAAATTGTTTTGGGTCTAAACCCATAATGCTCACGAGACATTATGTCTCACGTATTTGTTTTAAATGCTATGTACTCAGGTAAACCGGAAGGGTGTTAGAAGAGTCGGGTGCGGGACCGTAGCGTTTGTTATTGTATAAAGTGTATGATAAACAGGTTTGAACCTTGGTTATGAAACAAATTCGTGATACCCCGTTTGTAATGTAAATGCATGGTGAAACGTTACAATAAAGTTTGTAAAAAAAAAAAAATTTTGTGTGAAAAATTGGGGTGTTACAATTTGGTATCAGAGCCATGGTTTAAGCGAATTAGGTTGGGTAACCATCCTAGGCTTAAACTAGTGGATTAATAGTAAGTAAAGTAGTAGTATTAGGTACTAACTAACGGGGTAGAATCGCTAATATATAATGTTGGAATCCACAGTAACCGATGAACCAGAGAATCTTGTGATAACACCAGAGCCAAAGTATATAGGTAGTTAAAATAATATTGGGCCCGTATTATCGTAACCACAGGATATGCTTTGGAAATGGTGAAGTCACTTGGGAACCTGAAGAATTTGGTTGTGGAAATTAGTAGAGAGATACTTGGGAACACGAGTCCCATAGGAAGATCACATGCTACCGCTTTCGAGTATATTGATAAATATATATATAAATATATATGTGAAGTAACAAAACGTGCATTTTATTATTTTATAGTAAATGGCGAGCGGTGATCATAGCCTTTCAAGTGGGGGACGGGCAGCCAGTCATACTCCATCTCGTGGGAGTAATCCCGTCAATGATGCGGATCACATGGGTGATATGCCAAACCCAATACCGCAACCTCCACCTGTGACTTTGGAGGCTATTCAAAACCTTATTAGCAATTTAAAGACAGAGATGAGGGAGGATATGCGCCAAATGCTGAATACACGACTAGGGGACCCACAACCTAACCCTTCAGCAGATGATGCTTCTTGGAGACCCACTAATGGAGATTCGGTTACGGATGAGGATAGTGTGGGGACAGAAGATAAGAAGAGGTGTTCTTTCAAAACTTTTCTGACATGTAAGCCAACAGAATACTATGGTAGCTACGAGCCTAAGGTCACGATGCGGTGGATACGAGAGACAGAGCAAGTACTGGAAGTCAGCAAGTGTCATGAGAAGGATAAAGTTTACTATGCCTCACGAATGTTGAAAGACGATGCATTGGTCTGGTGGAACACTTTATACGAACTGGTTGGAAAGGATGTAATTTACAAGTGGTCGTGGACCGAATTCACCACCCGCTTGAAGAATAAATATTGTCCCCTTCGGGACATAGAAAAACTTGAAGACGAATTTCTCACTTTAAAGAAGGGTAATTTGACCGTTGCCGAATATACTAAAAAGTTCAGTGATATGCTACCGTTCGTGGGAAACATTTACACTACGGAGCGGGCACGAATCAACCGTTATGTGAAAGGCCTACCTTGGGAGTATGAATTGGAAGTAAAACGGGCGGTAACCATGGATGCGGCGTTTGAGGCAGCAAGAAATGTTGAGGATGTGTGGAAGCGAAGAACAGTGGAAAGGCAAATTTCTGGGGATAAACGTAAGTTCAGTGGCGGGAGTAGTAACTGGAATAAAAAGGGAAAGTCGGTAGTGGTGTCAACCAAGCAGGGCAGCCGGAAGACATGTGACAAATGTGGAAAAGAGCATACGGGCGAATGTAAGATGGGAAGTGCAGCTTGTTTTAATTGCAGAAGAATGGGTCACAAGGCGAGGGAATGTACCTATCCTAAGCTCAGCGAAGTCGAGTGCTTTTCATGTCACGAAAAGGGGCACTATAGCTTTAACTATCCGAAGAAGGGTGGCGAGACGATGGTATCAACTGCGCAGAAAAAGACGGAGCCCCAAAAGGTGAAGACTCGCGCCTTCCAACTCACCTGCAAAGAAGCAAAGGAGGCACAAGATGTGGTCTCAGGTACTCTACTAATTAACCAGATGCCTGCCTATGTATTATTTGATTCTGGTGCTACGTGTTCGTTTGTGTCCTACGGGTTTGGTCAAAAATTCAATACACCGCTAGAACCATTAGACCGTGTATGTGAGGTAGAATTGGCGAGTGGAAAGAAGGTGGAGATACAACATGTGTACCGTGGCTGCGAACTCAGTATAAATGATCAGAAATTTTCGTTGAACCTCCTTCCGATTGGAGTGAAGACTTTTGATGTTGTCATTGGTATGGATTGGCTTGGAGCCAATGATGCAAAAATCGCATGCGGAAAGAAGGTAGTGTCGGTGAAGATTCCAGGTGGCAGCAAAGTGTATGTGTACGGTGAAAAACCCAAGAGGATGTCTAATCTAATCAGCGCAGCTAAAGTCAGGAGATGTTTGGTGAAAGGATGCTTATCCTATGTGGCGTATGTAATGGTGGAAGATAAAGTGAAGAAAACAGTACATGACATTGATGTGGTGAAAGAATATCCTGAAGTGTTTCCAGACGATTTACCCGGTTTACCACCTGAGAGACAAGTAGAATTCCGCATTGATCTTGTACCCGGAGCTTCTCCTATCGCCCGTGCTCCATATCGTTTGGCCCCGACCGAAATGCGGGAGTTGATGTCACAACTACAGGAATTGCTGGATAAAGGTTACATACGCCCCAGTGTGTCGCCTTGGGGTGCACCGGTACTGTTTGTCAAAAAGAAGGATGGCACGATGCGAATGTGCATTGACTACCGTGAGCTCAATTAAATTACCATCAAGAACCGTTACCCGCTACCACGAATAGACGATCTGTTTGATCAATTGCAAGGCGCTGACTATTTCTCCAAGATTGATCTTCGGTCTGGTTATCATCAGGTGCGTGTAAGAAATGAAGATATTGAGAAGACTGCTTTTCGCACTCGCTATGGGCATTATGAATTTCTGGTCATGCCTTTTGGTCTGACGAATGCCCCGGCAATCTTCATGGATTTGATGAATAGGGTGTGCAACCCGTTCCTTGATAAGTTTGTTATCGTCTTTATTGATGACATCCTTATCTACTCGAAGAATGCAGAGGAACACAGAAATCATCTGAGAACGGTGTTGGAAGTTCTAAAGAAAGAAAAGTTATATGCAAAATTTTCGAAGTGCGAATTTTGGCTAAGGGAAGTGCAATTCCTTGGACACGTCGTCTCCATCCAAGGTATTAAAGTAGATCCAGCAAAGGTGGAGGCAGTGATGAAATGGGAAATTCCCAAGACTCCAACGGAAGTGAGAAGTTTTCTTGGACTCGCCGGATACTACCGACGGTTCATCCAAGATTTTTCATGGATTGCGGTACCTCTTACGAAGCTAACAAGGAAAGGGGTAAAATTTGAATGGGGGGCGGAACAAGAGAAGGCATTTCAGACACTAAAAGAGAAGTTATGCAATGCGCCGGTTCTTACCCTACCAGAGGGAACGGAAGATTTTGTGGTGTATAGTGATGCCTCTAATAGAGGATTGGGTTGTGTACTAATGCAGCGGGGAAAGGTGATAGCGTACGCTTCTCGACAATTAAAAGAACCCGAAACTCGGTATGCCACGCATGATTTGGAATTGGCAGCAATTGTGTTTGCATTAAAAATCTGGAGGCATTACTTGTACGGAACAAAGTGCACCTTGTACACGGATCATAAAAGCTTGCAGTACGTATTTTCTCAGAAAGATCTCAATATGAGGCAAAGTAGGTGGCTAGAGCTAATAAATGATTATGACTGTCAAAATCGCTTACCACCCTGGGAAAGCGAATGTGGTAGCAGATGCCTTAAGCAGAAAGTTTCATGAAAAGAAAAGTCAAGAGAAGTTGATGAAGATCGAATTGAAGTCAAGCCTAATAGACAGCATCAAAGACGCGCAGAAACAAGTATTGGAAAAAGGTGACTTAAAGAAGGAAAAGCTGGGAAAAGATTTGGTGTTTGGGGAAAATACCCAAGGACTGAAGACAGTCAAAAATCGCATATGGGTACCAAAAGCAGGTGGAATCCGAAAGTTGATACTAGAAGAATCTCATAAGTCAAAATATTCCATTCATCCAGGAAGCACGAAAACTTATCGGGATCTTAAAGAACAGTATTGGTGGCCGGGAATGAAGAAAAGAATTGTCAAATATATTTCTAAATGTGCAACCTGTGCACAAGTGAAGGCGGAACACCAAGCCCCGTATGGAAATACTCAACCTCTGCAAATTCCAGCGGGAAAATGGGAAGACATAACCATGGATTTCATATTTGGATTGCCAAGAACTAGAAGAGGTCATAATGGTATATGGGTCATTGTTGACCGTTTGACCAAGAGTGCAATGTTTTTGGCAATTAGAGAAAATACAGAATTGGAAACGTTGGCGCAGATATACAAGGATGAAGTTATAAGACTTCATGGAGCTCCCTTATCAATTGTGTCTGACAGAGACCCACGGTTTACCTCAAATTTGTGGCAGGCACTACAAGAACGTATGGGGACAAAAATTAAAATGAGTACAGCTTATCATCCCCAGACTGACGGGCAAAGTGAACGAACTATCCAGACTGTAGAAGATATGCTACGATCTTGTGCTTTGGATTTTGGTGGAAACTGGGACGAGCACTTGCCATTGGTGGAGTTTTCTTATAACAATAGTTATCATTCCAGTATTGGAATGCCACCATTCGAAGCTTTATATGGCAGAAAGTGTAGAACCCCTTTATGTTGGTTGGAAGCGGGGGAGACCAAAATGACTGGGCCAGAAATTGTGAGGGTAACAAACGAAAAGATTAAAATAATTCAAGCTAATATGAAGGCTGCTCAAGATAGGCAGAAAAGTTATGCAGACTTGAAGAAGAGACCCTACGATTTGAAAGAGGGTGATCTTGTAATGCTCAAAGTATCACCGTGGAAGGGTGTGGTAAGATTTGGAAAGAAGGGTAAACTGAGTCCAAGATACATTGGACCATTCAAGATTTTGAAAAGAATTGGTGAACAAGCTTTCAAATTAGAATTACCACGTGAACTGAGTGATATTCATGATATGTTCCATGTGTGTTATTTGAAAAATTACTTTGGGAAGAGTGAACTTGTTATTCTGTTGGAAGACTTACAAGTAGAGGCCCCAAATAAGCTGATAGAAGAACCAGAAGCGATGTTGGAAGTGAGAACTAAAAAGCTAAGGAATAAAGAAATTGATTTAGTTCTGGTCAAATGGAAGCACTCGTCGGGTTCAGATTTAACTTGGGAGACTTTGGAAGACATGAAGAAAAGATACCCGAATTTCACGAATTATGAGAAGATTCCGAGGACGGAATCCTCTTAAGGGGGAGAGGTTGTAAGAACCCGTAAAAACTTGTAATAAAATATGTAAAATAATCGGGTGAAAAGGGCGAAAAGTTGTAAAAGGGTGACTGTAAGAACCCGCGAAAAAGTTAAAAAGGGTAAAATCGTCTTTTATCGTATTGTACGACTATGATGTGTAATAATATGTATTTGTAACATAATATAATGAGAAATACTAGTTTATGTGAAATTTGGAGTTTTTACCGCGTGAATAGTGAAATTTGACCAAAAAGGGTAAAATGGTCATTTGACATGGAAATGACCAAAATGTTAAGAAAATGTCAAGTTGGAAGTTAATGGGACATTGTTGCAAGAATTTGGGTCTTAGGACCATTTATGTAAAGAAAATGGAAAATTTAGGACCAAAATGTAAATATTTTATAAACTTAAAATTATAAATAAGAGAGTTAATTAACTCTCAATCTCCAGAACATTATAGAACTTACGGGAGAGAGCTAGAGAGAACGAGAGGAAGAAGAAGAAGATCAATTTGGCCAAGGGAATCAAGAATTCAACTTTGGAATTGAAGATTCCAAGCCCTAAGAGGTAAAGTTCTAACCTAGTTGTTGGGTGTTCTTGTATTAGGTTGAGTAGAAACTGAAATTGCAGTTAAAATTCATGTGGGTTAAGTAGCTAATGCTTCCAATAAGCCATTAGTTAAGAACTTAACCTAAAAACATGAAAGTAGAATGCTATTCTTGAGAATTTTCAAGTTTAGCCAAGAACTTTAATTTCTGCAATTGATCTATTGAAGTGTTTTTAATGGCTTAAAATGTGTTATTAGTCAAGGGTTTTAGTCCTAAAACAAACCCCAGGTGATTAAGACATAGAATAAGAGCTTAATGCCTCAAAACTGCCTGCTACAGTGCCAAATCGCGACTGATCAGGAGCCTGCCCAGGCGCTAGGCGCGGCGCGCCCAGGCTCTAGGCGAGGCGCGATGCGCCCTGGTCCTGGCGTGGTGCGCCCTCTGACAGGGACCAAAAATGTTAAAATTTTCAAATAACTCAAACGCTAGAAACCATAGCTAGACATGTCCGATTGACCTGAAATTTCAGCCATAACCCTAAAATGGTATAAGAACATGTCGGGAATGGTCAAATTCGTAATTTGACCTTGCGGAAAAGTCACTGTAGCGGCAGTGGCGAAAAGTACTATTCATGTCAAAACTTAATTTTGAAATTTAAGCTAGACTTATCCAATGAACTCCAAATTTGAAACACAAATCTAATATGGCTTAAGATTTCATGGAAAAGAGTCGGAACTGAAATACGACCCCTCGGGGGTACTGTAGCAGAATACGCGTATTTCGGAAGAAAACCGTTAAACGAATTTATTAATGGTTATACATTTATTATAACACGTAGTAGCATCGTATGACACTCTTGTGCTGTAAGTTAGTTGTTATATATATGAATTGAATATAAACGTATATCTTGTAAAAAATAGGTGGTGGTTCAAATACGGTGAACCGAGCGAAGGAAAAAGAAGTACAAAAGATTAACTGACCCGAGGTGAGTGTTATGTGGATTTTCGAGTACATAGCTAAATAAATTTTATTTAAAGTATTTTGGAGTCAAAGTGGTTTATGACTTTTAGAGTATATTATGGAAGGTATAATTATAATGTGAAAGAAATGGAACCAGAAATACAGTGACTAATAATGTGATTGACTCATGGTGATAAGTTGCTTTAGTATCCGGATAAAGACCACGGCCTGCTGCGGTAGGGGTGGCAACAAGACACTACTGGGATGGTACCTCCCGTCGCGAAGTAGTTGTCTTACCTTGATAGATGAATTCGTTTCATGCTATTGGGGAAGTAGTTATACGGGTGCGTCTCGTATAAAACCTACGGGTGCGCTCGTAGGAATGTACCATCATGAAATAATGAGTACCTGTGGGTGCGCTCACAGGAAATGTAAAACTTGGAAATTTAAAAAGTAATTGATATAAATTGGTAAATTGTTTTGGGTCTAAACCCATAATGCTCACGAGACATTATGTCTCACGTATTTGTTTTAAATGCTATGTACTCAGGTAAACCGGAAGGGTGTTAGAAGAGTCGGGTGCGGGACCGTAGCGTAAATGCATGGTGAAACGTTACAATAAAGTTTGTAAAAAAAAAAAAATTTTGTGTGAAAAATTGGGGTGTTACATTGTCGAGTTAGCTTGCTAAAGTACTACGAAGTCGTCGTTTTCGATCGGATCCATGGGAGTCTATCAAATGAAAAGAACATTTTTCAAGATTTTTGAAAATAACTAAGGAAAGTCGCGGATAGCGTAATACGTATAATCATTCGTTTTTATATATGTATCCTATCTGTGACGTTCCTAAAATTTTAAAATTTCTATAGGTATTGATTATTTCCTTATTGGTTTGCGACATCATTTTGTTAGACCCTTTCGATAACTCCATTCCGTAATGCACGAAAGAGGCGGGGGGGGGGGGGGATGGGGGGGATGGTAGGCGATAGGCTCTTTAACAACCGGGCCCCTTAGGGAACATTAAGGACCCTCCTATACCCTATGGTTTACTTTATTCTCTATGGTCAATGGCTCTGATACCAATCTGTCACACCCCCGGCCAGTGGCGGAATCACCGAGCGGTAATGACGGTAAACAGTTTGTTATCACAACCATTGCACAATTTCAATATTAAACAAACATTTTATATATATCAGAGTAATATTACATTGTTACCCAACGTTTGACAAAAACGTTGCCCGATTATTTTAATACATGAAGCTATCTGATTTGTTGCGCAAACCAAAAAGTTCCTACTGTTCCATTTGCTAAAACCCTCCGCATCTTTAATTGTTTCATGGGAACACAATATCACTTTGAAAAGTCAACATAAAGTTGGTGAGTTTACAGGTTTTGATGAAAAATTCGGGTATCTCCGTTGTTAAAAGAAATATAACTTTTTTATAAAACTGTCGATATTTATATATTAATTTATGGTATTTCCCACGAACCGAGCTACAATGCTACTTAGAGCCTTATAACCGAGCTATCCTGGCGTAACTCTAGTACCGCAATGGCTTCTGTTGTTCGCGGATAAGTAATTTTTGTATATTTGTTTTATAAACAAAGTATACCTTATAAAATATATATATCGCGTCTCACTTAATTAAAAGTGTATCAAAGTATATATTTTTAGTGTTAACGTATCGTAAAAATATATTTACTTTTCGTAATTCATAATAATATTATTACTATTATCTTCTATAATAACAATAATATTATTTCATTATTTTTATCAACACATATTGTGATATTTCGTGCTTTAGAGACGATACCCTCCACATATATTAAACGTAATTAAAAATAAATATCTCTTATTTTGACATGTATTCCCTCTATATTTGAAAATAATAAAAGCGATAAAAGCGAGGGGCCGTAAACTCGCTGTAGGGTGTTCGCGAAATTTTTCCGACAAAGCAGAGCGGCAGTCGACGGCGGCAGACGGTGGACGGCGGCGGCGGAGGGAGGTGGTGATTGAAAGTAGAGGAAAGAGTGGTGGTGATGATAGAGAAGTCTCCTCCTCCATCCTATTTATACTAGTTCCAAATCCTAACATCGAAAAACGTGCCGCCACCTCGTGCCGGTGTGTCGTTCATGCGTCGTCCGATGGCATGCGTCGCGACATGCAATTTGTATGTGTTGAACATGCGTGGTGACACATGGTGCACATGCGTTGCTCCACATGGCGCGTTTGTGTCAATGTTCTCGGTATTTGTGCCGTCGGAGATTCGTACGAAAATTTCGTTGACACTAAAACGTGTGAAATTTTACGACGTTCGTTTTGATATAAATTTTTTGTGTTTACGACTCCCGGTTGTCGCATATCTTTTAATTGAATTTATATATATATATATATATATATATATATATATATATATATATATATATATATATATATATATATATATATGTATATGTATATATAATATAACGTTTAAGAAAATACTGATTTGTCGTTTTCGGATAATTATAACTTTGTCATACGATATCCATTTTTGACGTTCTTTATGTCAAATTGTTCGCTTTTTCGAGTAGTATTTGTTTAACTTATCATAACACTAATATGACACATCAATCGTTAAAACAATACCTTATATATTATGTTGGTCGTTATTACGTGTTCAGGGCTTCGTTTGGGTGTCGAATTTTACAATTGTCACAACCAAGTACAATAAACGATAAATAAATACGAAGAACGATGGAAATCGGTACAGATGATTATCCGTGAAGACGGAAATCAGTGCTGAAGATAATCATTGACGATGATTAAGTATGACAGATGATGACTACGGACGGTGGATGGTAGACAACGACTATGGATGATGACATCAGCAGAGTCACCCTTCCCCCAGGTTGCGTCATTTTTATTTCCATTTTCCAACGACGTGCTTGTATGAGAAGTGTGATTGAAAGATTGAAAGTATTCTAACAAAATAGAAGTAGAGGTATTTTGGTCATTCAATATTTTCTTTATATTTAAAATGATTATAAATTAAAAAATATGATTATAAAAATGTTAATTTTTTGGGCAAATATGATATTTTGGAAGCTTATAAATGGTATATATGATATTTAGATATTAGGTTGGGTTAATATGATATTTTAGAAATTTATTAAGGATATATATGATATTTAGAGATTAGGTTAGGCAAATATGATACTTTGATGTTTATTTAGGCATATATGAAATTCTCCGTAGATAAAACTATATAAAAATTATTAATAAAAAAATTAAACAACACAAATAAAAATATGAATATCGGTTGAACAGATCTCTGCAACATTGACTTCACTGATGAAAATGAGGAGAATTTTTCAAATCAGATTGTCGCTACCGGTATATATACTAAACCGCATAAGTTACTCGTTGAGTTTCTCTGGACCGGGTTTTGCAAAACGTGAATATTGGTTGCAAATGCCCGACACTGCAATTCTCATCGCTAATAGATATCGTGTTATCGTTATTTTCCTAAGCAATAGTGGTTCTTCAACGTGGTTCCCACTTCGGTATTATTATTTATTTTGTTATTTTTTATACATTCGTTCGAATTTGATATAACCGTTTTGATATAATTTGACATAATTTTATAAAATTATAAACGTCGTTTGTTGTGTTGTAATTACCGAAAAAACTATTGTTTTATTGTTACTAAAACGTAAAAATTATAAAAGCTAAATATACTATTATTGTTTTTAATAATAATAATAATAATAATAATAATAATAAAACAAATCAAATACTATTAGTAAAAAAAGAAAAAGAAAAGAAAAAGACAACAATAGACGAAATAGGCAAAAAATAAAAAAAGAAACAACAAAAAAACGAAACTTCAAATCAGGGGAGGTTCAAAACAGATAGTAGGTGTATGTATAAAATCGTCTATTTTTGTTGTGGGCCAGTGAAAAATAAAAGTAAGAGAAAAGAGAAAAACTAATGTGGCATATATGTTCGGAGTGTTGGGAGAGATGGACTTCCCCCACCTAAAGAGAGAGAAATAGAGGTGACCAAACATTTACTATTTTCTTTATAGAAAGTATGAGTTGCTATACACTAGCTAGTGATAATTAATTGACAAATTCCCAAGTTGCTACACACACAAACACAAAGAGAAAGAGAGATTGTGTGTGTGGTGAGATGACATTTTATTTTTGTTTTTATTACATTGAAAATGATAAGATAATATTTTTGTATCGACCAATGATTAAAGCTGATGAATATTGCCAACAATAAGGATCAATGATGTAAAATTTTCAAATGTAGAAAAAAACTATAAACTAATGCCAAGCCACAAATACCAAAGTTGTAATTTACTCTCTCTCTCTCTCATAATATTAATACATAATACAATCAAATCCGATTTGTTATATTTTATAAGAAAATAATTAAAAGATGGAATTACCAACTTTCTTGAACCAAAATGACATACATAATCCCGACTACTTTTTAGAAAACTTATTAATGTCGTTAGCAAGTTTCTCAACATTCAAAGAAGATGAGCCATTAGGACCGGTTGCAATTTCTATAGTTTTCTTCCACTCTATAGCCTTGCTCCTCATTTGTTTACCCTTGGCTCCTCCTATCATCTCCCTGGTGAGCTTCTCGACTTGATCCCTGTTCACGTTACTCCCCAAAACCATGCCAACTCCCCATTCCTTGCAAATTTGCCTACAATTAGTTGGTTGGTCCCATAAATAAGGCCAACACAACATTGGGACACCAGCTAATAAGCTCTCAATGGTCGAACCCCACCCACAGTGAGTCAAGAACGCACCAACTGAAGGGTGGTTCAACACTTTTTCTTGGGAACACCAGCTTGCGATAAAGCCTCTCTCATTAATGATCTATTTGAGTTCCGAAGGCAAGGCAGCAGACTCTCCAACAACCAAATCATGCCTGATGATCCAAAGAAAATAGTGGTTGCTATTAGCAAGTCCCCAACCAAACTCTAGCAATTGGTCTAACGACACTGATATTAGGCTTCCTAAATTGACATAAATCACAGAATTTGGTTCCTTCGATTGCAGCCATTTAAGACAACCATCTTCTTCTTTCCACAAGCTGTAGCACTTAATATCCAACTTGTTAGTTTCTTCCTCAAGTTTTATCGGATTTAGAAGCAACTCTAATGGTCCGATGGTGTAGATGTGAGGAATCATGGGTTGGAGGGCTTCGATGATGGTGGAGGATTATATTTGAGACCTTCCTGGTCGCCTTCACGAACTCAATCACATAATCCAGTTCTCCACTATTAATTATGTCTGTGGTTCGAATATAACCCGAAAGATCCTTTAAGTGGAATCCTTCCAATCCCGTAATGCAATCTATCATAGTGTCAAGATAAGCGTTGGCGAAGCAATTTTCATCTGAAACATTGACAATCATTAGTGTTAGCCTAATTATATTATTGGATTGGGCTCCTTTTTAGTTGGCCTTTGTGTTTGGTCCCTTTTAGCTAGGTTTAAGCTAATTTGCCCTATATATATATCTTGTCTTCTTTTTCATTGTATCTTGCACATTTCATTGTTAATAATATGAGGCCCTAGCCGTCTTCTATCTTTTGGCCATTAGTTTACATGGTATCAGAAACATTCGATCCTTGTTCATGATTATCGGGGGCGAGTTACGTAAAGCACTATGACATTTCACGGATTGAAGATTTTTGCATGGTACTATGTTTGTGACGATTTTTTTGGTATGTTTTTTGCTGCTCGCTTCTATGTTTGATTTTCTTTGATTGGTTCTATTTGGTCGTACTCGAGGGTTTCGATTGTTCCTGTTTTCAATAGCTTTTCGAATTGTTTGGTTTGTATTTGCTACTGTTTCGTTTCTTTGGTAATTCGTATATGGTATTGGAATTATGGCTCCAAGAGATGATTCTCTTCAGTCTATTTAGGGGTGAGCAACGGGCGGTTTTGCGGTTTCGTGGTTTCGGCGGTTCGGGTTAGGCGTTTTGGGGATGAAAGCCAAACCGACCGTAAACCGAACTGCTTAAAAGCGGTTTAAACGGTTTGCGGTTTGGGCGAGTACGGTTTAGTTTAAACCATTTAAGCAAAATCCCATATACCCCTGAACAGGAAAAAAATCGCCATCTATGTTCTAATGTTCATTTGGCAACAGACATGGAGGGGTAATCGAGAGTTCCAGAATTTAATCAGTGAGAGTTCGAGAGTTCCAGAAATTAATCGCCACAGAATCTCAAAATTAATCAGTGAGACTGTGAGAGTTCGAGTGTTCCATAAATTAATTTTCGTTTTCACCTCAAAATTAGAAAGACTAAAGTACTAAACTTCAAAAAACGAAACTTGAAACTTACAGAAACAAACTGCAAGTGAGCCCAGATGTGAGATGCGAGATCGATTCGTGAGGAGAGATCGCTTCGAGAGTGAGATCGAGTTCGAGTGATTTGCTGCGACTTGAGACTTGCCGGTGAGCCCAGATGCGACTTGCGAGATCGATTCGAGAGGAGAGAGGAGAGAAACAAACTGGTGGTGGAGGCGTCAGGCGTGGAGCTTCAGCTTGGGTTGGAGTCTGTAATCGACTAAGGGAGTAAGGGACGACTAAGGAGTAAGGAGTAGAGTAAGTAAGCATAAGTCTAACCTAATTCAGTTCAGCGTACATTGACTAAAAAGGTAATTCAATATATCAATAATATATTTTATATATATTTAATATATACCTCTTAAACGGTTTTCGGGCGGGGCCCGTTTAATTTTTCCCAAACCGCAAACCGAACCGTAAACCGCTTAAGGAACCCGCTTAACCCGTTAACCGAACCGCAAACCGTTTAACCCGAAACCGTAAACCGTATAAGGTTCGGTTCGGGTTGTTTTGCGGTTTAATCCGAATAACGCTCACCCCTAAGTCTATTAGCACTCAACTCGATGGCAAGAATTATGCCTATTGGAGTTATGTTATGAAGAAATTTTTGCGTGGGAGGAATATGTGGGGGATCGTAACAGGAACAAAAGGGAAACCTCGGGCGGGGGTTGAAGGTTATGCAGACGTGTTAGAGTTGTGGGAGACAGATAACTCTAAAATTATTAATTGGATTAATAATTCTGTTATCCAATCTATTGGTACTCAGTTGGCAAAATATGACACTGCGAAGGAAGTTTGGGATCACTTGGATAGGCTGTATACTTCGTCTAACTTTGCTAAGCAATATCAGTTATAGTTTGATATTTGAGCCCTTCAGTAGAATAGTCTTAGTATTCATGATTTCTATGCGTCTTTGTCTGATTTGTGGGATCAGTTAGCTCTTACGATACCTGCAGATTTGAAGGCCTTCAAGCCTTATATTTATAGAAGGGAAGAGCAGCGCCTGGTTCAGTTCTTGATGGCTTTGCGTTCGGATATTGGACTCTGGTGCATCTCATCATATGTCACCACACTTGTCTTCATTTTCTTCATTATCACCTCGTTCACCTGTTTCTGTCATGTCTGCTAGTGCTACACCTATGTCAGTAGAGGGTGTTGGTTCTATTGTCTCTCCTTATATATCATTGTCAGGTGTCTACTATATTCCCACACTTGCTTTGAATCTTGCCTCGTTCAGTCAGTTTTGTGAGTCAAGTTGTTGGGTCTTCTTTTCTGATTCACTATGTTGTGTATAGGACATTCAGTGTCGGAGGGTGTTGGGATAGGCCGTAGACTTGGGAAGCTTTATGTCCTGGAGCAGTTACATGTTGCTGATGTTGCTGCCTCTAGTGTTGATTTGTTTTCTTTTCGTTTGAGTCATTATTCTTCTGCTTTTTATCTTTGGCATTCTCATTTAGGACATGTGTCAGCATCTCGTTTGTAGTTTTTACTTTCCACTGGTGTGTTGGGTTCTTTGAAATATGATGATATTTCTGATTTGTGGTTGTAAACTCGAGAAATTTTCTGCTTTACCGTTAATGTCACTTGTTCTGTTGCTCCATTTGACATTGTGCATTCTGATGTGTGGGGTCCATCCCCGGTTGCCTCTAAAGCTGGATCCATTTATTATGTTTCATTCATTGATGATTACACTCGTTATACGTGGGTTTACCTTATGAAGTGCAGGTCCGATTTTTTCACTATTTATAATGAATTTTGAGCTCTTATCAAGACCCAACACTCTGCGATCATAAAATGTTTTTGCTGTGATTTAGGAGGGGAGTTTACCTCTAATGCCTTTAATGAGTTGCTGGCATCTGACGAAACTGTGCATCTGACGAAACTATGCATCAGTCTTCATGTACTGACACCCCAAAGCAAAATGGTGTTGCAGAAAGAAAACATCGACATCTCCTAGAAACCGCACGATCCTTGCTGCTCTCTTCTCAAGTTCCTAATATTTTTTGGGGAGAAGCTGTTTTCACTGCAACTTATGTTATTAATCGCATTCCCACTACGCATAATTATGGGAAGTCTCCTTACGAAATGTTGTTTGGAAAACTTCGAGACTATTCATCATTAGGAGTGTTTGGGTGTACCTGCTTTGTGTTAAAGCCTCATGCGGAGAGGAATAAATTGTCTTCCAAATCAGCCCTTTGTGTATTTTTGGGATACGTGATTGGTCAGAAAGGTTATCGGTGTTATGACCCATCAAATCAAAGATTGTATGTTTCTCGCCATGTCACCTTCCTGGAGCACATCCCCTTCTATAGCATTCCAGTTCAGTCACATGATGTGACTCAGTCAGAACTTCATACTATTGACCCATTTAATACTGACAGTAATGATTCTCCTCAAGCCGTTGACCCTCCTCCAGCCACTGATCCTTCGCCTGCCGCTGATCCGCCTCCTGCCGTTGATCCTCAGCCTATCGTTCATCAGGATTATCCACCATTGAGGCCTATTCGTCAGAAAAAGTCCACCAAACTTCCTGAGTTTGTTTACTCTTCTTACTCACCAGCCTTTGCTTCCTTTATTGCTAATGTTCATCGTCTCTCTAAGCCAACATCTTATAAAGAGGCTGTCTCTGATCCCCTTTGGCAGAATGCTATAGCTGAGGAACTCGCAGCTATTCATAAGACTCATACGTGGGATTTAGTTCCTCTTCTTCCTGGAAAACACACGATTGGTTGTCGATGGGTATATAAGATCAAAACAAAGTCTGATGGGTCTGTTGAGTGTTATAAAGCCATACTTGTTGCGAAAGGATACTCGTAAAAGTATGGTATGGATTATGAGGAGACCTTTGCTCCTGTTGCAAAAATGTCGATTGTGCGTACGTTGATTGCTGTTTCCTCTATTCGACAATGGAAGATTTATCAAATGGATGTCAAGCACGCATTCTTGAATGGTGATCTTCATGAGGAAGTATACATGTCTCTTCCCCCACGCATTGTCTCACGATCTTCTACGAAATATGAGTATCGAGCCATGACTATTGCCACTTGTGAGATTGTTTGGTTGTGTTGGCTTTTTGCAGATATGGGTGTTCACATTTCTCAGCCTACCCCGTTACACTGTGATAACGAGAGCGCGATATTGATTGCCAAGCATTCTGTGTTTCATGACGCACAAAACATATTAAGATTGATTGCCATTTTACACGTCATCACCTTCAGCAGGGGACTATCTCTCTTCCTCATGTCTCATCCACCTTACAGATTACTGATATGTTTACCAAGCTCTTGACCGCTCATTTTTTGACTGACAAACTCTCAATGTTTATTGCTGTCTCATTGTGAGTTTGAGGGTGGATGTTAGCCTAATTATATTATTGGATTGGGCTCCTTTTTAGTTGGGCTTTGTGTTTGGCCCATTTTAGCTAGGTTTAACCTAATTTGCTATATATATATATTGCACATTTCATTGTTAATAATATGAAACCCTAGCCGTCTTCTATCTTTTGGTCATTAGTTTACAATTAGTTACGATGATGAGCACAATTAACATTTTCAAAATGATTAATCGAAACAAATTTTGGGTTTGGAGAAAAATTCAAGGTATATTTAGCTAACTAGAAAATTCTATAGAAACTGCATGTAATTTTTATTTAAAACCGTGCTATAAATTCATGATATTTGATGCTTCGCTTTTATTACTTCTTTTTATACTTTATTTGAGCATATTTTTAGTCGTTCTAATTGAATTATCATGTATATTCTCATTTTACTTTATTTTATGATTATATCGGGTACTGTAAGAACCCGCGAAAATGTGTAATAAAATGTAAAATAAACGTGTGTAATAGTGAAACTGAGAAAAAGGGCAAATCGGTCTTTTGCCATGTTTTGGGATTTTAATGTAAAAAATTTTGTGATTATGGGCCTTAATGTAATAAGTAAAAGTATTGTGTAATAAAATTTTAATTATGGTGCCAAATTGGAAGAAAAAGAACTAGAGGGTTAGAAGTGTAAATATGGAACTATAAATAGGAGAAATATCTCCATAAGTTCTAGAAATTTTCAGTAGCATCGAGAGAGAGCTAGGGAGCACGGGAAGAACACGAGTTCTGGAAAATTCACGAAGGAAGAAAACGAGAATTGAAGTATTAGCTTAGAATTGAAGATTCCTAAGCTAATTGAGGTAAGAAATCATAACTTGAACACGTACTATTCATCATCTTCTCGGGACAAAATCTGGAACATGGATTTCTGCAATTCAAATTATGGTTCCAGTGATTCTCTCCATCTAATCATGTTATAAACACTAAGTAAACACACTACAATTGAGAAGTGTTGTTGAATTTATGAAAATAATGATTTTTAGCTCAAGAACCCTAATTAACGGGTTTGTATGATCAAGTTTGATTTTAATGGTTTTGTTAAGTTCTAAGGATCACCTAGGATGTATTAAGACATTCCTAAGTGATTGTTTTCAAAGATTTACATTTCTAGTGAAAAATGAGCCAAACGGGAATTTTTGGTAAAAGTATGGAATCACCGATTCCATGGGTTAAAAACATGTTTGAATGGTGGGTTTTAGTCATGGGATAAGTCTAAAATGATTAAGTAAGTTATAAAGAACTTAATATGTGAAATTAGTGAGTTACAGGACAAAAACCGGATAAAAACTCGCATCTGCAGGTTGTGCACGAGTTGGGCCCTTTTTCCCTTGGGTTTGCACGAGTCGTGCCACACTATAGAAGCCAGAAAATGCAATCTACAAAGAGCACGAGTCGTGCTCTTTCATGCACAAAATATGCATGACTCGTGCATATCCCCTGATGTCCAGAACGTCCGAAATTTCGTGGAAAACGGTGCTAGGCATGTCCGTTTGGCCTGTAGTTTATACCATAAGCCTAAAATGGCTTGAAAACATGGGAAAAATTGTTAAACTTTGAATACCACCTCCCGAGAGTACTGTAGCAAAATACGCGTATTTCAGGAAAATTTACAAATTAAAGGAAGCTATTATAATGAGGGTTGTAGTCTAATATAACCTGTCATTGCATAGTATAGCACTCTGGTGCTGTAAAGTTGATTATTATATATATGAATTGAATATAAATGTATATTTTGAATATAATAGGTGGTGGTTCAAATACGGATAACCAAGTGAAAGGAAAAGGAGTTCAGGAAGCTAAATAACTCCTAGGTGATTTGAGGTGAGTGTTATGTGGATTTTCGGGTACATAGCAAAATGAATTTTATCAAAAAACGTTTTGGAGTCAAAGTGGTTTTATGGCTTTAAAAGTATTTTCTGAAAAATATGATTATAATGTGTAAAGAAAGAGAATCAGAAATACAGTGAACTAATAATGTGATTGGCCCATGATGATAACTTGTTTAGTATCCGGATAAAGACCACGGCCTGCTGCGGTAGGGGTGGCAAAAAGACACTACTGGGATGGTACCCCCGTCGCGAAGTAGTTGTCTTACCTTGATAGATGAATCCGTTTCATGCTATTGGAGAAGTAGTTATACGGGTGCGTCTCGTATAAAACCTACGGGTGCGCTCGTAGGAATGTACCATCACAAAATAAGGAATACCTATGGGTGCGCTCATAGGAAATAAAATATTGAGAATTTAAAGAATAATGTTATTACTGGAAAACTGTTTTGGGTCTAAACCCATAATGCTCACGAGACATTATGTCTTACGTATTTTTTTAAAAATGCTATGTACTCAGGTAAGCAGGAAGGGCGTTAAAAGAGTCGGGTGTGGGACCGTAGCTTCTGTTGTACAAAGTGTAAAATAAACAGGTTTGAACTATGGTTATGATGCAAATTTGTGATGCCCCGTTTGTAAAAACTTAAATGGTTTGTATTGACTAAATATTTGTAATATAAATTTGGATAAAAAAAATTTGTGTAAAATTTGGGGTGTTACAGGTACTTTCGAGTTTTTGCGTGTAATTGCAGACTTTTAGACGATTAGTGCGGGACGAAAATCGGACGCAGCGTTTGGGCTAATTGTAGACGGGCTTTGAATATTTAATGGATCATCATTCATGGGCTAGCTAATGGACCGCGGATCCGATATGGGTTCGATGTACAATCGGGCTGGAAATGGGTTTTACAAAAGTAAAAGAAGGTCCAGAAGAAGAAGCCGGTATGCGACCAAGTGCATGCATGATCAAAAGATCCATGCGATCGAGTGTTCCAGGTATGCGACCGAGCAAGAGGTTAAAAGAGAGCCAACGTGCGACCGAGTGAAAGTGAATGAAGAAGGAAATCAAAAATTTTGCGATCGAGCAAACGTAATGCAAACCAAACCGTGAGATCAAGAAGGGAAAATCAAAGTGTGCGGCCCGCACACTTTTCGTTATTTCAATCAGAGAAGTCAGGGAGCTTTGTTTCAACTTTGTGCGGCCAGTTCGATTTTGTGAAGAAACCTTTATGCGGCCGAGTAAAAGCTAAATGAAGGGTTCTTTTGTAATTTCTAATGGTCTTTAACTTAGGGTTTTATCCTCATTCGAACACAACTTTTCAACAGACGGCGGAGCTTTTGGGGGTGAGCCAATTTTGGGAGCTTGGAACATTACTTCTCAAACTCTTTAATATTTGGTATAATTACTCCATCTCTTATCTTAAATTTGTGTGGTTAGGTTTCTACTAGTCAATATTGGGTGATTTATCCTTGAACAACTACTTTAGTTTTGAATGGTTTATGAATCTTTGTTTGATTCATGAATGAAAGTCTTTGTTTGAATTTCTATGATTGTTCTAGTATTTCTATCCATGGTTCAAATGCTTGAATGATTGTTGTTATTTACCTCTTAGATTACGTAATTGATCTTGGAAGTAATTTGGTAACAAATGATTTTTGTGGATGCTTATTATTTCATACTAAATCATAAGGTTTTGTTCTCTAAAAATTAAAGTGCAAGCTTTTGTAGCTTTTGTTTAGATTTGGTGATCCTTGGAGCTTATTGCTAATCAAATTATATGAATCAAATGCTTATTTGATTTGTGATTTTGATTAAGATGGATGTTAAGAGCTTCTCTAACTTCAATATCATTTAAGGAGGATCTAGGCGACTCAAGCTTTTGAGTTGCTATAGCCAAGTTGGGTTGAATAAATATATTGCACCATAAATCATAGTGATAGACTAGTTAGTTGGACTTGTGATCATCACCCAATATTGATATTTGAGTCTTTGTTAAATTTGTGCTATTAAAATTTACTAAACTTGTTAGTCGTGTTTATTATTTAGCTTTGCAACTCAAACAACAAACCCCCTTTTTTATTTTATTTTGTTTAATAATTTATCTCGTTATGAATTGATTGCATAGTTTTACAAATTGAACCAGTCTCCGTGGATTCGATCCCTTTACCACTATGCACTATTTTGTGTTAGAAAATTAGGGTTTATTTTTGTTGGCATCGACAACCACCAATATTCGGGTCATACTGTTTTCAAAAATCTCATTTAATTAACTACTCAAGTTGATCCTTTTGATTTGGTTTTCTTTAAAAACAAATAGATCTTATAAAACGAACTCAACAAACTTTATATATAATGAACAATTTTCAAAAGTTTAAAGTAATTATATTTAAAAACAACTGTTAGGAGACGTGTCACATATTATAATATTTGTCATTATTAAAACTAGTTATAGTTGTTATATTAAAGACAAAACCACGTCCATATTTAAAAAAAAAGAAGAAGGAAAATCACTATAAAGGCTTCTCAGAATGATGTCGAATTGTCGATAGTGTTCTAGTAAGTTTGGACACGGCATCCACAATATTATTGTTATTATTATTATTTTTTTAATAGTAAAATAACCACTTTTTTAAGTAAGGCTTAACATTTTGTGCCGACGTTGTACAATCGTAACAATATGATTAAGAGTGTAAATCACAATAAATGTGTTAAATGCATCGATCTCAATCGTTCTCATATAATATTTGAAATATACTATTAGTTATATCTCGAGATAAAATTAATCTATTTATAAAACATCCAAAAACAAGAAGTTATTTTATTCATCATCATTATTATTACTTACTAGTGATCAATTAATAATGATCAATTAATAGGAAAGTATGTGTTTTCTAAAATAAATCCGTGAAAAGTTGAAACATGAAATATGTTTCTATTATACTTCTTTGAGGTAAAAGTTATCTTATTTATTTGTTTCATTGTCCTATTATGTTTTTGATCAATTTGTGTAATTTGTTGAATATATAATATAAATTTAGAATTTTTTTTCACTAAATATGCGATTATAAGATCTTGTTGGGACCCTAATAATCAATATTGAATGAATATGTTATCTAGTTACTTTTGATATTTATTTATGATTCTAATTACTAATGAATATCTTAAATAGTTGAGATATAAAGTTCAATAATTGAAAATTGGCAAAATACAATAAGGATATCGATATAACAATTTCAGTATTTTGCGGTAGATCACGATAGTTTTTTGACTTATTATACTGTTTTTTTCTTCATATATACATTATTTCAAAAACAACATCGATTTGAACAGATATTATTGTCCTATGAAATGGAAGGAGTTAGAAAACTAACCTTTAAATGGGACAAGTCCTTTCACAATTAGATTTGGTGCTTGGTAATATCCCATGAAAGCACAAGCACAAAAGGTCCAAAAATGCATTATTTGGACTTTAAGCTTCTCAGCAGCATCAACAGTAAAAGGCATCATACCATCAGCAATTATACAAGTAACCAAACTGTCTAGCCTTCCCACAAGGTCAATGAAAGGAGCCAAGGATTTGTTTAGAATAGAGTCACAGACTGCAATCATGTACTCTAGTGTACCCTCGGCCCCGGGAACACCGTCGGGAATCGTCTGGAACTGGAACCCTGGTTCACCATCGAGACTTTGTGGCCCTCCGGAGTTGAGCAAGTGCTTGTGATTAACCTTAGTGTTAACAAAGGTTATGTGCAGGCCCTTGTGATGCAGTGGCCTTGCTAGTTTCAACATACATTTGATGTGGCTTTGTGTTGGTAATGGTATGAACACCAGATGTGGCTTTCTTTCACCGTTCACGTCTTAGAGTCAACTTCAACAAAAGTAAAGTATACGGCATTGGGGTGGATAGTTTGGAGTTGGCTAGATTAGCTAACTTCTTGGGGTGTGGAGATGCAAACTTTCCTTTCACCTACTTGGGACTACCTATAGAGGCAAATATGAATCTATCTAAGAATTGAAATCCTTGAACGGTTCAAGAAAAACCTAAGCTCGTGGAAACGAAATAATATGTCTTTTGGAGGTCGATTGACTCTAGTGAACTCAGTCCTAGGAAGTATTCCACTGTATTATTTTTCGGTCTTCAGAGCTCAAAAGAAAGTGATTAATACATTGGAAGGCATTAGAAAAAGGTTCTTGTGGAAGGGGTTGCTGGATAATAGAGGTATTCATTGGGTGGCTTGGGATAAAGTTACAACTCCAAAGGACTTCAGTGGTTTGGGAGTTAAATGTCTTAATTATTTTAATATCAGTCTTCTTGCAAAGTGGTTGTGACAACCGTCAATTTCGGTCAACAAAACTCAACAAAGGTCAACAGAAGTCAATTGAAGTGTAAATTAGGTTAAAATGTTGAAATGTAATTTTCATAACATTCCTATTGTATTATTCGATATTATAATACTACATACGCTAGTTTGAATCAATTATTAAGTAAACGCTATATAATACGTATAATACAATACAGTAGCATAGAAATTCGATAAAACACATAAATATTATTATGGTATAAGTAATATTCATAACATGATATATTCTTGCTTACGAATCCGTAGACGTACAGAACGTTGAAAACGGAGTTCGAATGCAAAAGTTACAGAAGTTTAGTTGTAACGACCTAAAAATCTTGAATTTATAATCGAGATAATGCTTCGAAAGTTTTAAAAATAATGTAGCGGGAAACGTAGTAAAATTCCAAGAGTTTGGAGAAAATTTGTGAAAAAGGGCAAAATGGTCATTTGACATCCAAATGACTTCTAAGTAATGAAAATATGATTTTGGGGTTAATATGTAATGAAATAAACTTAAAAAGAAGAATTTTGGGTTTTTGGGACAGTTTTGCAAAAATGGAACTAGAGGGGCCAAAGTGCCATTTCTTGAAACTAGTGGGCAAATTAGTCTTTTGCCATGTTTTGGACTTTGATATAAAGTATTTTAGTGTTTGGGGTAAAATGAAAGAAAATGAAGCAAGCTCTGTGTGAAGAACAGCAAGCTGCATTCCAGAAGCTGAAGCAAGCTTTGTGTGAAGCCCCAGTTCTTGCATTACCACAAGGTGGAGAAGACTTTGTGGTTTACAGTGACGCCTCTAGGGTAGGTCTGGGATGTGTCTTAATGCAGAGGGGCAGGGTGATTGCATACGCATCCAGACAATTGAAGGAAGCTGAGAAAAAATACCCGGTACATGATCTGGAACTAGCTGCTGTGGTGTTAGCATTAAAGTTGTGGAGGCACTACCTATACGGGGTAAAGTTCAAGATCTATATGGACCACAAGAGTCTCAAATATTTGTTCGATCAAAAGGAGTTGAACATGAGGCAGCAGAGATGGATGGACTTACTCAAAGACTATGACTGCGAGATTTTGTACCATCCAGGGAAGGCGAATGTAGTTGCAGACGCTTTCAGTTGAAAAGAGAGACCCATTAGGGTTGTGTCTGCTTGTATGAGCATAGTTAGTCGGCTACCTGAGCTGATTCGAACAGCCCAAGAGGAAGCAGGGAAGGCGGAGCATGTGAAAAGTGAACGTATGGTTAGCTATATTAACCAACTCGAAGAAAATTCTCAGCGATTGAAGACCTTTAAAGTTCGAGTATGGGTGCCAAAGCAGGGTGAAGCACGGAAGCTACTCCTCGAGGATGCGCATTGTTACCGTTATGCTATACACCCGGGTAGCACCAAGATGTACCGAACGCTGAAGCCGTTATACTGGTGGCCGGGCATGAAGCGGGATATAGGAAGATATGTGGAACGGTGCCAAACATGCTTGCAAGTGAAGTCCAATCAATAAAAGCCGTATGGAGAAATTCAGCCTCTACCTGTCCCAATGAAGAAGTGGGACGAGGTCATTATGGACTTTGTGACAAAACTTCCTCGAACGCCACGTGGACACAATGCAATATGGGTGATCGTGGATCGACTGACCAAATCCGCTCAGTTCATACCCATATGTGAAGATTATAAAGTTAGCAAATTAGCCAGGATCTATATTGATGAAGTAGTTTGTAGACACGGGGTACCATCCTCCATTATATCCGACCGAGATAGTCGATATATGTCTCGATTTTGGCAGAGCCTTCAGGAGCAGTTTGGGTCGAAGATTTTGATGAGTACTGCCTATCATCCTAAGACTGATGGGCAAAGTGAAAGGACTATACAAACATTGGAGGATATGCTTCGTGCGTGTGTTATAGATTTTGGTGGAAGCTGGTAGGATCATTTGCCTTTGGTGGAATTCGCATATAATAATAGCTATCATTCCAGCATTCAGATGGCGCCATACGAGGCATTGTATGGAGCACCATGTCGTACTCCGACATGTTGGACAGAGTTAGGGGAAAGCCGTTAGCTGGACCCGAGATTGTAGCTCAAACCGAGGAGAAAATTCGAGAAATTCGTGAACATTTGAAGGTTGCCCAAAACCACCAAAAGCAGTATGCTGATCGTCGGGTGAAACCTATAGCGTTTCAGGTTGGTGATATGGTGATGCTTAAGGTTTCCCCGTGGAAGGGTCTGATTCGTTTCGGAAAGAAAGGTAAGCTGAGTCCTCGCTTTATCGGGCCGTTCCGGGTATTACAAAGGGTGGGAGCTGTAGCCTATCGGTTAGAGCTACCCGAGGAGTTAAGAGGCATTCACAACGTTTTCCATGTGTCGCATTTGAGAAAGACTCCGTTTGACGAGTCCCAACGAGTGCCTTTACCTAAAATTGAAATAGATGAAAAGCTGAGGTACCCGGAGCAGCCAGAAAAGATTTTAGATTGTAAGGTGAGACAGCTGCGGAACAAGAAGATTAATATGGTAAAAGTACAGTGGCGATATCACAAGGGCTCGGATGTAACTTGGGAAGCCGAAGAGGAAATGAGGGCGAAGTACCCCCAATTGTTTGCTTGATTCCGGGGACGAAATCTTATAAAGGGGGGGAGAACTTGTAACGACCATTTTCAAAAAAAAAAATGAATAGTAACTCCGGCGGCATGAATAGTGCTCGCGACGCGACGTGAATAGTGCTCGCGACGCGAGGCCTGGCAGAAGCTTCTCGAGAAGTGCGCGATGAGGTAAGTGCTTACGTAACGGTCACGACGCGACCGGGGGTCCGTCGCGACGCGAAGAGGGTCCAGAGGCCTATAAATAGGAGCTCCAAGCCTCATTTTTGGGCAAAACAAATACTAAACACTTATGTACTATAGAGGAGTGTGTTAGTAAGGAAGAGGTGCTATAAGAGAGAGAATTCAGTAGGTTCGGGTAGCGATCGTCGTCTCGACATACGGAAAGTAAGTTCCAAACCTTTAGTACAATTATAATAGTATTTTGCATATAATATGAAGGGAACGATTGCTAGTCATTTTGACTTATATCAAATAACCAAGTTCGAGCCAGGAGATAACTCAGGCTATGGAGACCTTGTTCCGAAATAATGCTAATTGATTTACTTACGAGAACGGTGCCTAGGCCGGTTACATGGGATCTGGTTGTTGGATTTTCCAAAAGGCTAAAATGATGAAAGGATCCTGCCACCCCATCTAATCTTCTACCTGGCCGTTCTTTACTTGATAAATCATGAAGTGTTATTTTGGAACTATTAAAAAGGGTGAATGGAAGATTTATAAATGATAGATTTTGTACTGTGATAACAGTCAAGGTTGGAAGAGGATACAAGGCAGAAAAAGACAAAAGCTTTAGTCAACAACCAGGTGAGTAATCGATACCTAAGTGTTACTTTTCCTGTGGGGCCACATTACCGGTTCATGTGATTGGGACCACCTTACCGTGGGGTCACATACTCGGTACTCGTGGTTGAGACCACCTTTCCTGTGGGGCCACTGACTATTGTTGGTGGTTGGGACCACATATATACGTTGTGACGATCGTGTAAGCAGTAATTGTGGTGGGACCACATACAAGTGTTGTGATGGCTTAATCGGCCGGCACTTCTATCACTCACTCAGGGGATGCACATTGAGTCCTTAGGACTCGATATTGCTAGGAACCATGATATGATGTGGAAGCTGAAAATTCTATGTTGTGTATTTTTTTTTGTAACGCTTATCGATTATTCATTGAGCTTGTATAGCTCACTCCTGTGGATACTAACTGTGCAGGTGATATAGACCCTACTAAAGGGAAAGAGGTGCTTCGGGGTTAGAGCAGATAGTAGCAGCCCGGCTTTGAGGAGATTTCGTACTCCCAGATACTACTTGTGTGCTTTTGGCTTGTAATATAATCCCCTGTATAATATTTTGTTGAATAAAATATGTTTTAAAGCGTGTAAAATAAAGGGGTGTATTTATATTAAAAGCCGGGTGTTACAATTATATATATGAATTGAATATAAATGTATATTTTGAATATAATAGGTGGTGGTTCAAATACGGATAACCAAGTGAAAGGAAAAGGAGTTTAGGAAGCTAAATAACTCCTAGGTGATTTGAGGTGAGTGTTATGTGGATTTTCGGGTACATAGCAAAATGAATTTTATTTAAAAACGTTTTGGAGTCAAAGTGGTTTTATGGCTTTAAAAGTATTTTCTGAAAAATATGATTATAATGTGTAAAGAAAGAGAATCAGAAATACAGTGAACTAATAATGTGATTGGCCCATGATGATAAGTTGTTTAGTATCCGGATAAAGACCACGGCCTGCTGCGGTAGGGGTGGCAAAAAGACACTACTGGGATGGTACCTCCCGTCGCGAAGTAGTTGTCTTACCTTGATAGATGAATCCGTTTCATGCTATTGGGGAAGTAGTTATACGGGTGCATCTCGTATAAAACCTACGGGTGCACTCGTAGGAATGTACCATCACAAAATAAGGAATACCTATGGGTGCGCTCATAGGAAATAAAATATCAGGAATTTAAAGAATAATGTTATTACTGGAAAACTGTTTTGGGTCTAAACCCATAATGCTCACGAGACATTATGTCTTACGTATTTTTTAAAAAATGCTATGTACTCAGGTAAGCAGGAAGGGCGTTAAAAGAGTCGGGTGTGGGACCGTAGCTTCTGTTGTACAAAGTGTAAAATAAACAGGTTTGAACTATGGTTATGATGCAAATTTGTGATGTCCCGTTTGTAAAAACTTAAATGGTTTGTATTGACTAAATATTTGTAATATAAATTTGGATAAAAAAAATTTGTGTAAAATTTGGGGTGTTACAATTTGGTATCAGAGCCATGGTTTAAGCGAATTAGGTTGGGTAACCATCCTAGGCTTAAACTAGTGGACTAATAATAAGTAAAGTAGTAGTACTAGGTACTAACTAACGGGGTAGAGTCGGTAATTTACAACGTTAGAATCCACAGGAACCGATGAATCAGGGAGTCTTGTGATAACACCAGAGCCAAAGTATATAGGTGGTTAAAGTAATATTGGGCCCGTATTATTGTAACCACAGGATATGCCTTGGAAATGGTGAAGTCACGAGGGAGCCTGAGGAATTTGGCTGTGGAAATTAGTAGAGAGATACTTGGGGGCACAGGTTCCATAGGAAGATCACATGCTACAGCTTTCGGATATATATTGATAAATATATTTATGCGGAATAACAAACGTGAATTTTATTATTTTATATAGTAAATGGAGAGCGATGATCATAGCCTTTCAAGTGGGGGACAGGCAGCCAGTCATACTCCATCTCGTGGGAGTATTCCCGTCAACGATGCGGACAATATGGGTGATATGCCAAACCCAATACCGTAACCTCCACCTGTGACTTTGGAGGCTATACAAAATCTCATCAGCAATTTAAAAACAGAAATGCGGGAAGATATGCGCCAAATGCTGAATACTCGGCTGGGAGACCCACGTCCTAATCCTTCTGCTGATGATGCCTCTTGGAGACCTACCAATGGGGATTCCCATACAGAAGAAGACAGTGTGGGGACAGAAGACAAAAAGAGATGTTCCTTCAAAACTTTCCTCGCATGTAAACCAACTGAATACTATGGTAGCTTTGAGCCCAAAGTTACGATGCGATGGATTCGGGAGACGGAGCAAGTACTGGAGGTCAGCAAATGTCATGAGAAAGACAAGGTTTATTATGCTTCGCGAATGTTGAAAGATGATGCGCTGGTTTGGTGGAATAGCTTATACGAGTTGATTGGAAAGGATGTAATTTATAAATGGTCGTGGACCGAATTTACCACTCGCTTGAAGAATAAATATTGTCCCCTTCGGGACATAGAAAAACTTGAAGACGAATTTCTTACTTTAAAGAAGGGTAACTTGACTATTGCTGAGTACACTAAGAAGTTTAGTGATATGCTTCCATTTATGGGCAACATTTACAATACGGAGCGGGCACGAATCAACCGTTACGTGAAAGGCCTACCATGGGAGTATGAATTGGAAGTGAAACGGGCGGTAACAATGGATGAGGCATTCGTGGCAGCAAGAAATGTTGAAGACGTGTGGAAGCGAAGAACAATGGAGAGGCAAATTTCTGGGGATAAACGTAAATTCAGTGGCGGGAGTAGTAGTTGGAATAAGAAGGGGAAGTCGGTGGTGATGTCAACCAAACAGGGCAGCCGGAAGACGTGTGACAAGTGTGGGAAAGAGCATACGGGCGAATGCAAGACGGGAAGTACGACCTGCTTTAACTGTGGAAGAACGGGTCACAAGGCTAAGGAATGTACCTATCCGAAGCTCAGCGAAGTTGACTGTTTCTCATGTCACGAAAAGGGGCACTATAGTTTCAACTGTCCGAAGAAAGGTGGCGAGACAATGGTATCAACTGCGCAGAAAAAGACGGAGCCTCAAAAGGTGAAGACTCGCGCCTTCCAGCGCACCCGGGAAGAAGCAAAAGAGAGACGTGGTCTCAGGTACCCTATTAATTAACTAGATGCCTGCTTACGTATTATTTGATTCTGGTGCTACGTGTTCGTTTGTGTCCCATGAATTTGGTCTAAAATTCAACGTACCGTTAGAACCATTAGATCATGTATGTGAGGTCGAATTGGCGAGTGGTAAGAAGGTGGAGATAAAACACGTGTATCGCGGCTGTGAACTCAGTATAGATGACCAGAAATTCTCATTGAATCTTCTTCCAATAGGAGTGAAGACTTTTGATGTTGTCATTGGTATGGATTGGCTTGGGGCCAACGATGCGAAAATTGCATGTGGAAAGAAGATAGTGTCGGTGAAAATTCCGGATGGTAGCAAGGTGTATGTTTATGGTGAAAAACCCAAGAGGATGTCAAGTTTGATTAGTGCAGCGAAAGTTAGAAGATGTTTGGTGAAAGGATGTTTATCCTATGCGGCGTATGTAATGATGGAAGACAAAGCAAAGAAAACAGTAAATGACATCGATGTGGTGAGAGAATACCCCGAATTATTTCCAGACGATCTACCCGGTTTACCACCTGAGAGACAAGTAGAATTCCGAATTGATATTGTACCCGGAGCTTCTCCTATTGCTCGTGCTCCATACCGTTTAGCCCCGACCGAAATGCGGGAGTTGAAGTCACAATTACAGGAATTGCTTGATAAAGGCTTCATACGTCCTAGTTCGTCACCTTGGGGTGCACCGGTGCTGTTTGTCAAAAAGAAGGATGGTACGATGCGAATGTGCATTGACTATCGCGAGCTCAACAAAATTACCATTAAAAATCGCTACCCGTTACCACGTATAGACGACCTGTTTGACCAATTGCAAGGTGCTGACTATTTCTCTAAGATTGACCTTCGATCTGGTTACCATCAGGTGCGCGTAAGAAACGAAGATATTGAGAAGACTGCTTTCCGCACTCGCTACGGGCATTATGAATTCCTGGTCATGCCTTTTGGTTTGACGAATGCCGCGGCAATTTTCATGGATTTGATGAATAGGGTGTGTAAACCATTCATTGATAAGTTTGTTATCATTTTTATTGATGACATTCTTATCTACTCGAAGAATGCAGAAGAACACAAGAACCATCTGAGAACGGTACCGGAAGTTTTAAAGAAAGAGAAGTTATACGCAAAATTTTCGAAGTGCGAATTTTGGCTGAGGGAGGTGCAATTCCTTGGACACGTTGTCTCAATTCAAGGCGTTAAAGTAGATCCAACAAAGGTGGAAGCAGTGATGAAATGAGAAATTCCAAAAACCCCGACAGAAGTGAGAAGTTTTCTTGGACTCGCCGGGTACTATCAACGATTCATCCAAGATTTCTCTCGAATTGCAGTACCTCTTACAAAACTTACAAGGAAAGGGGTAACATTTGAATGGGGGCCAGAACAGGAGAAAGCATTTGAGACACTGAAAGAGAAGCTATGTAATGCGCCGGTTCTTACCTTGCCGGAGGGAACTGAAGATTTTGTGGTGTACAGCGATGCCTCGAACAGAGGATTGGGTTGCGTACTAATGCAGCGGGGAAAAGTGATAGCGTACGCTTCTCGTCAATTAAAAGAACCAGAGGCAATATATGCAACGCATGATTTGGAGCTGGCAGCAATTGTATTTGCACTAAATATCTGGAGGCATTACCTATACGGAACCAAATGCACTTTGTACACTGACCACAAAAGCCTGCAGTATGTATTCTCACAAAAGGAACTTAATATGAGGCAAAGTAGGTGGCTGGAGCTGATAAATGACTATGATTGTGAAATCGCCTACCATCCTGGGAAGGCAAATGTGGTAGCAGACGCTTTAAGCCGAAAATTTCACGAAAAGAAAAGTCAAGAAAGGTTGATGCGGATAGAGTTGAAATCAAGTCTAATAGAAAGAATCAAAGACGCGCAAAAGCAAGTATTGGAAAGAGGTGACCTAAAGAAGGAAAAGCTGGGGAAGGATTTGGTGCTTGGAGAGAATACTCAAGGATTGAAGACAGTCAGGAACCGTGTATGGGTACCAAAAGCTGGTGGAATCAGAAAGTTGATTCTAGAAGAATCCCATAAGTCAAAGTATTCCATTCATCCAGGAAGTACGAAAACTTATAGGGATCTCAAAGAACAATATTGGTGGCCGGGAATGAAGAAAAGAATAGTCAAGTATATTTCCAAAAGTGCAACTTGTGCACAGATGAAGGCGGAACACCAAGCCCCGTATGGAAATACTCAACCACTGCAAATTCCAGCGGGGAAATGGGAAGACATAACCATGGATTTCATAGTTGGGTTGCCAAGAACTAGAAGAGGTCATAACTGTATATGGGTTATTGTTGACCGCTTGACGAAGAGTGCAATGTTTTTGGCAATTAAAGAAACTACCCAGTTGGAGACATTGGCACAAATATACATGGATGAAGTTATAAGACATCATGGAGCTCCTTTGTCAATTGTGTCTGATAGAGACCCACGATTTACCTCAAAATTGTGGGAGGCACTACAGGAACGAATGGGGACAAAAATTAAAATGAGTACAGCTTATCATCCCCAGACAGATGGGCAAAGTGAACGAACCATTCAGACTGTAGAAGATATGCTACGATCGTGTGTTTTGGATTTTGGTGGAAATTGGGACGAACACTTGCCATTAGTAGAGTTTTCTTATAACAACAGTTATCATTCCAGTATTGGAATGCCACCATTCGAAGCTCTATATGGCAGAAAGTGTAGAACCCCTTTATGTTGGTTGGAAGCAGGGGAGACTAAAATAACCGGACCGGAAATTGTAAGGATAACAAACGAAAAGATAAAAATAATTCAAGCCAATATGAAAGCTGCTCAGGATAGAAAGAAAAGTTATGCAGATTTGAAGAAGAGACCTTATGATTTAAAAGAAGGTGATTTGGTGATGCTCAAAGTATCACCGTGGAAGGGTGTGGTAAGATTCGGAAAGAGAGGTAAACTGAGTCCAAGATATATTGGACCCTTCAAGATTTTAAAACGAATTGGAGAACAAGCTTTCAAGTTAGAATTACCACGTGAACTGAGTGGTATACATTATACGTTTCATGTGTGTTATTTGAAAAAGTACTTTGGAAAGAGTGAACTTGTTATCCCGTTGGAAGACTTGACAGTGGAGGCCCGGAATAAGCTGATAGAAGAACCAGAAGCAATATTGGAAGTGAGAACCAAGAAGTTGAGAAACAAGGAAATTCACTTAGTACTGGTCAAATGGAAGCACTCGTCGGGTTCGGATTTGACTTGGGAGACTCTAGAAGACATGAAGAAAAGATACCCAAATTTCACGAATTACGAGAAGATTCCGAGGACGGAATCCTCTTAAGGGGGAGAGGTTGTAAGAACCCGCGAAAATGTGTAATAAAATGTAAAATAAACGTGTGTAATAGTGAAACTGAAAAAAAGGGCAAATCGGTCTTTTGCCATGTTTTGGGATTTTAATGTAAAATATTTTGTGATTATGGGCCTTAATGTAAGAAGTAAAAGTATTGTGTAATAAAATTTTAATTATGGTGCCAAATTGGAAGAAAAAGAACTAGAGGGTTAGAAGTGTAAATATGGAACTATAAATAGGAGAAATATCTCCATAAGTTCTAGAAATTTTCAGTAGCATCGAGAGAGAGCTAGCGAGCACGGGAAGAACACGAGTTCTGGAAAATTCACGAAGGAAGAAAACGAGAATTGAAGTATTAGCTTTGAATTGAAGATTCCTAAGCTAATTGAGGTAAGAAATCATAACTTGAACACGTACTATTCATCATCTTCTCGGGACAGAATCTGGAACATGGATTTCTGCAATTCAAATTATGGTTCCAGTGATTCTCTCCATCTAATCATGTTATAAACACTAAGTAAACACACTACAATTGAGAAGTGTTGTTGAATTTATGAAAATAATGATTTTTAGCTCAAGAACCCTAATTAACGGGTTTGTATGATCAAGTTTGATTTTAATGGTTTTGTTAAGTTCTAAGGATCACCTAGGATGTATTAAGACATTCCTAAGTGATTGTTTTCAAAGATTTACATTTCTAGTGAAAAATGAGCCAAACGGGAATTTTTGGTAAAAGTATGGAATCACCGATTCCATGGGTTAAAAACATGTTTGAATGGTGGGTTTTAGTCATGGGATAAGTCTAAAATGATTAAGTAAGTTATAAAGAACTTAATATGTGAAATTAGTGAGTTACAGGACAAAAATCGGACAAAAACTCGCATCTGCAGGTTGTGCACGAGTCGTGCCCTGTTTCCCTTGGGTTTGCACGAGTCGTGCCACACTGTAGAAGCCAGAAAATGCAACCTACAAAGAGCACGAGTCGCGCTCTTTCATGCACAAAATATGCACGACTCGTGCATATCCCCTAATGTCCAGAACGTCCGAAATTTCGTGGAAAACGGTGCTAGGCATGTCCGTTTGGCCTGTAATTTATACCATAAGCCTAAAATGGCTTGAAAACATGGGAAAAATTGTTAAACTTTGAATACCACCTCCCGAGAGTACTGTAGCAAAATACGCGTATTTCGGGAAATTTACAAATTAAAGGAAGCTATTATAATGAGGGTTGTAGACTAATATAACCTGTCATTGCATAGTATAGCACTCTGGTGCTGTAAAGTTGATTATTATATATATGAATTGAATATAAATATATATTTTGAATATAATAGGTGGTGGTTCAAATACGGATAACCAAGTGAAAGGAAAAGGAGTTCAGGAAGCTAAATAACTCCTAGGTGATTTGAGGTGAGTGTTATGTGGATTTTCGGGTACATAGCAAAATGAATTTTATTTAAAAACGTTTTGGAGTCAAAGTGGTTTTATGGCTTTAAAAGTATTTTCTGAAAAATATGATTATAATGTGTAAAGAATGAGAATCAGAAATACAGTGAACTAATAATGTGATTGGCCCATGATGATAAGTTGTTTAGTATCCGGATAAAGACCATGGCCTGCTGCGGTAGGGGTGGCAAAAAGACACTACTGGGATGGTACCCCCCGTCGCGAAGTAGTTGTCTTACCATGATAGATGAATCCGTTTCATGCTATTGGAGAAGTAGTTATACGGGTGCGTCTCGTATAAAAGCTACGGGTGCGCTCGTAGGAATGTACCATCACAAAATAAGGAATACCTATGGGTGCGCTCATAGGAAATAAAATATTGGGAATTTAAAGAATAATGTTATTACTGGAAAACTGTTTTGGGTCTAAACCCATAATGCTCACGAGTCATTATGTCTTACGTACTTTTTTTAAAAATGCTATGTACTCAGGTAAGCAGGAAGGACGTTAAAAGAGTCGGGTGTGGGACCGTAGCTTATGTTGTACAAAGTGTAAAATAAACAGGTTTGAACTATGGTTATGATGCAAATTTGTGATGCCCCGTTTGTAAAAACTTAAATGGTTTGTATTGACTAAATATTTGTAATATAAATTTGGATAAAAAAAACATTTGTGTAAAATTTGGGGTGTTACAGGTACTTTCGAGTTTTTGCGTGTAATTGCAGACTTTTAGACGATTAGTGCGGGACGAAAATCGGACGCAACGTTTGGGCTAATTGTAGACAGGCTTTGAATATTTAATGGATCATCATTCATGGGCTAGCTAATGGACCGCGGATCCGATATGGGTTCGATGTACAATCGGGCTGGAAATGGGTTTTACAAAAGTAAAAGAAGGTCCAGAAGAAGAAGTCGGTATGCGACCAAGTGCATGCATGATCAAAAGATCCATGCGATCGAGTGTTCCAGGTATGCGACTGATAGGTGTATTTCTAAGCATGTTTTCATGCCTTTTTATCCTTGTTTTGCCTTGCATTTCATTCTCATTATTGCATATTTTCATATTTTTCGGGATTTCAAGAATAGCAACCTACTTTCACACTTTGTGGTTGTTTTCAGGTGTTTTTGAGGATTGAATCTTGCATTGGATGACAATGGGAAGCTACACAAGAAATTTCAGAAGAAACGGAGCTCAAACGAAGAAGTTACAAAAATTGAAATCATCCCGAAGACAGAATGTTACACGACCGTGTAACTTTTGCCCTATAAGTTACACGGCCGTGTAACTTTGCTATGCCACGTGGATGCCATGTCAGCTCAGGGTAGGGTCCAGGACTTTTGCAGGATTACACGACCGTGTAATCTTGGCCCAAGAAGTTACACGGCCGTGTAACTCTTCCTGGTGACCAGATCTACTTTTTCACCCATTTTGAGTTGTTTATTCCTTCTTGTGCTGTCATTCCCATGCTACACGACCAGATCCAGATCCAACCTGATTTTGAGGCCATGTGATGAAGATAATGGGTGTTGGAATGATGATGTTTGCCATTGTCCATTTTACCATTTTGACCTTGGTGTGTTAGTATAAATAGATGTGTCTAGTTAGCCTTAGAATCATCTCTTATTCCATTAACTTCTGAATACTCTCTAGAGTTTGTGTTTGTGTGCTACTTCAAGTGTGGATTATCTTCATTTTGTAAGTTTATTTCTCTTACTAGTCATGAGTGGCTAGTAACCTTATTTTCTGGTTTTGTATTAAGGATTATGATTGTGATTTAATATAAAGTTTGATGTTTGATTTTATATCTTTCTAGTGATATGATTTTGAGGCTTAACAAACGTTTGGTTTTATTTATTTCATATTGGTCATTTGATCTCAAATATAAATCAATCTAGTCATACAAATTATGGAATCCGTAATTGTTTTATAAAATGTTATTTGTGACAATCATCTTTAATTGGTGAAAATCATATCTCATGTTTTGACGCTCCAACGCTTGTTTAGGAGTATTGAACATTGTTGGGAACATTCACATAAAACGTAATGCAATCTTTCATTCAAATTCTACGATGGTGTATGTACGAGCTTTCGTCATACACTTGACTAATCTAGATTTGATTAGTAAGATTAGTCTTAGTTAACGAGCTTCTCTTGACTAAGGTACATTAGGTGAATGGTGTATGTGCGAGCTTTCGGCATACACAAAGTACCAACTTAGAAAGATTAAAATTATAAACATCATTCTTATTGTTATTTCCAATCATATGACTACAAATGCAAAACCAGAATTTGTCCTCAATTTATAAAAGCAATCATTCTATATATTTTGTCCCAAGTTATTTACATAATTATTGTCCAATTATTCATCAAACCCCCCCCCTTTTGGTTACTTTCTTTACAAGATTAACCTCGTGAAATCAAGGCATAATCCATTAGACCATCGCTCCCTGTGGATCGACCCTACTTGCCATTTATACTACATAGTTAGTATTTATAACAAGTAGTGTAATCACGAAATATTGGTAATTAATAAATCATTGTAAACCATATTTCAAACTCTTTTATTTTGTTGTTTACGACACCCAACAAATTGGCGTCGTTGCCGGGGATTGAAGGCAACAGATCTTTGTATGTCAGAGAGTATAGACATAACATCTTGGTTATGTTTATATTGGTTCACCCTAAACTGATCAAAGTCTTGGCGCAGCTCCATTTGGTGTGTATCAATCTCACCAAGATTATCATAGATGCCTTGATAATCAAGGCGAAGATCCGCAAGCTGGGAGTTGATGCTAGAAAATTGCTCCATGTATAGACTGTGTTCTGGAGGAAATGAGCTAGCAGAGCTTGAAGGGCCAGGCTCCTGGGGCTGTCTTGGTGGTGGACTGGGCTCTCGAGGGGGTAGGTTGGGAGCGGGAAGTTGTAGGCCCATGTTGGAAGGAGGCTTCCAATTTGTGGTGGAGACAGGGTTGGCTAATCGTAGGATTCGGGCATTTCTGTTGTTCACCCGCAGGTAGTCGCATCCGTCGGCTTGCCATATTTCGTCTGATTCGGGGGGTCGAAATAACCTCATACCCTCAAGAACATCAGAGGTGAGGTATCGCTCACCTCTGACTATCTCAAGGTTATCAGGAAACCTGATGCCCAGAGCTGGATGTTTGGCTATAAGAGTGATAATGCCACCGCAATGTAGCTGGCCAGATGAACTTCTACTTAGCTTAAGTAGTTTGTACATGATCCAGGATCCAAAATTTGGGGTTTTAGGCCCTGGATTAATCATGCAGTAGAGAAGCTCAAGCTCATTTAGGCCAGCTTTGCTTATCTCTTCTTGTGGGAAGAGGATAGAGGCAATGATGCGGTGCGTGACTTTTAGGACGGGGTGGATGATGCTGGAGGCTTTGGCATTACTGGGACGGTAGAAGTTTTCTGTGGAAATCCTTGTCCAGAAAGGGCCAACTTCACGGTGGAACAGCTTGTTCAGTTTGCCTCTTTGGTCATAAGTGTTGGCGACCGGTGCGCCAATAAGCTCACACAACTGGTTTTGTGTGATTTGGTGAGACCTGTTGAACATTCTAAAGGACAAAACTGTTGTATGAACGTTAAATTCGACAGATGATAAAAATTCGATAGTGGGGTTGGAATAGCTTTTCTCGCTTATATTCATCAACCCTTCCCAGCCAATATTGGACAGGAGTTTGCGTACTCCTGCCTCTATGTGCAAGTCTCGCAAAGTTGGGACATCAACGAATTTTTGGGCTTGTCCTGTTCGTTCCAAGAAGTTATAAAAGCGTGCCTCTTGGGCATCAGTCATGAATGCGATACCCGCATCGCCCATATCAAAGTCCTGCTGTTCGGGCTCTTCATCGGAAGAGCTACTAGAGGCCGAATACACGATTTGCCTTTTACTACCCCTAGAGTAGGTACGGGACGATGATGCCATATATTTTTATAATTTTTAACAAAGAAATATGAACAAAAACAATACTCAAATAATAAAACACACAAAATTAAACCAAAGGTTTCACAATTCAAATCCAAGAACTAATTATCTAGCCAAAAAATCAAAAATTATGCAAAATTTGAGTTTTGGAAAGAATGTACCAAATTGAAGCTTGCACAATGGTGGTTTGTTCTTGATTCCTTGTATTCTAGCCTTCCCCAAGCTTGAACCTAAACAAATTCAATAATTTAGCAACAAAAATTCAAAACCCTCATTTTCTAGGGTTTCAAGAAATTCCGAATTTCACCATGGATTTGATGATTCTTGTGGTCAAAATGATGGAAAAGATAAGGAATAATGATACTAACCTTTGTAGTTTAACAAATCTTGAAGAAATTAGGAGAAAAAATGAGGAAATTGAAATGTTCTTGTTTTCTATCGGACTCGGCAGGAGCTAGAAGGTAAAATCGTAGCTTGTGAATGAATAAAATGAAGTGTTTACCTTATATAGTGTGCCAAATGACGAAATTGCCCCTGGCCATAATTACACGGCCGTGTAATTTTGGCTTGAATAATTACACGGTCGTGTAATGTTATATATTGACCAAAACCAATTTTTACCATATTTCCAAGTTACACGGTCGTGTAACTTATAGGGTGAAAAGTTACACGGGCCGTGTAACATTCTGTCCCGTTTTTTCGTTTTTCGTTTTTCGTATCTCTAGCCTCGGTAGTCCGTTTTCGATTCCGATCGTTTCCTCACGTAGGTAATTGAAAGTTATAAACATAAATATTATAAAAACACAAAAAATCACACTTTTAAAAAATGACAAAAATACCCCCGGGTTGCCTCCCGGTTAGCGCACTTGTTTAACGTCTTTGGCTCGACACGGGCCCGTGTTTGGGCTTAAGGACCCATACACGGGGGCTGAGGAAAGCTTACCTTGGACATTCCTCCATGTCCACTCCTTGGTTGGTAGAGAAACACTCGGTAAACCGTTTGAAATGGTATTTGTTTCTCGTTTGTTTTAGTAAAGGAGGTGGATCTCTATTTTGCAAATCCAGATCATTGCGTTGATGATCCTGGCGATCCACAGGCTTGGACCCTTTAGTAAGTCCAGTTGTTGTTTCGTTCATAGAAACCATTGCTACTAAATTTTTGTTTTCATGTTCATTTGGTAACAATGAATTGTTTTCCCTTAGGTTTTCGGATGGCACATCGCTTGGGTAGCGGATGGATTGATCAATATTGAAGGTTACAACTTCACCATCGAATTCCATAGATAGGGTACCATTAAAAACATCAATTTTTGTTCTCGATGTTTTTAAGAATGGTCTCCCTAAAAGTGTGGAACTTGAATTTGGTGAGTCGTCATCTCCCATATCGACGATATAAAAATCAGCGGGAAAAACCAAGTTATTCACTTGGACTAATACGTCTTCCAACACGCCTTTTGGACGTATGGTAGACTTATCGGCCAATTGAATAACGACTCCGGTGCGTTTCAATGTTCCTTTCTTCAAGTTTTTGAAAGTTGAAAGTGGCAGGACATTGATAGAGGCACCGAGATCAAGCATGGCTCTCGGTATGTTTGTATCCCCCAATTTACAAGGAACCGTGAATACGCCCGGATCCCCGTATTTTGGTGGCAATCTTTTTTTGTATGATTGCCGAGACATTCTCGTTGACTTTTATTGTCCCATCCCCTTTGAGTTTCTTTTTAGATGTGCAAAGTTCCTTAAGGAACTTAGCATATCTAGGAACTTGTTTAATGGCCTCAAGTAAGGGAATGTTTACCTCCACCTTGCGGAACGTGGCCATGATTTCTCTATCTTCCCTTTCTTTCTTTGATTCTAAGAATCTCGAAGGAAAAGGAGGTGATGGAGTATGGCTTGGAATTTCCGCTTGCTTTGTGCCTTCTTTTTCCGCATCTTTGGGCACACTTGGGTCCTTGCAAACTTTCCCGCTTCTAAGGGAGATGGCACTCACGTTGTGCCTTGGGTTTGCTTCTGTTTGGGCTGGCAATTTAGTATCCAGCCTACTTTCCAACTTGCCAACCGCTGTTGCAAGTTGTGCCATTTGTTTTTCCAAGAATTGGATGCTTGCTTTTGTCTCTTGCTGAAAAGATATTGTATTTTTAGCCAAGTTAGAGACAATTTCCTCCAAAGACATACCTGAGTTGTTTCGTGGTGCGGTATGTTGTGGTTGATATTGAGGTCTCGGTTGCGCATTTCTCCACGATTGATTGTTGTCAAAATTCCTGGAATTTTGTCCCACGTGGTCACCCATAGCATTTACATGCTCGTTTTCATCTTGCAAGGATGGGCACATGTCGGTCGGGTGACCATGTTGTAAGCAAATCCCACAAGCTCTTGCTTTTGGTTCGGCTCCTCTCTCTTTAGTTAACAAAATGACAGCTTTTGTTAGTTCAGATATTTGAGTTTCAATGTGAGGAGTACTTACTTGCTTTTCTCCTCGTGGGGGGTCGGAATACCATTCATCTTCTCCGATTGAATGCTTTGAATCTTCGGCCAAAGTAGCAATTAAGGCCCGGATTTGGGATGGAGTCTTGTCTAGCAAGGCTCCACCACTTGAAGCATTTATAATTCGCCTATCAAGATGAGATAGTCCTTCACAAAAATTTTGGAGAAGTTGGTGTTCAGACAAACCGTGTTGTGGGCATCGAGCGCAAAGTTTCTTAAACCTCTCCCAATATGTGTGCAAGGACTCTCGTCGTCCTTGACGCAAGGTGAGAATTTCTCTACGTATGCTTGAAGCTTTTGGCTCCGGGAAGTATTTGTCAAGGAATGCTTGAGCAATATCGTTCCATGTTGTTATCGTCCCCGGTGGGAGATAGTACAACCATTCTTTTGCGGCATCGTAAAGAGCAAAGGGGAATGCCCTTAGCTTGATTTGGTCTTCTGTCACATTATGGGGCTTCATACCCGAACATACTACATGAAACTCCTTAAGGAATTTATGAGGATCTTCATTTTCCAAACCTCTAAAGGTTGGAAGTAAGTGTATGAGCCCGGATTTTAGCTCAAAATTCTCCACATTGGGATAATTTATACACAAAGGTTGTTGTGTATCTTTTCGCTCACCCCATTGTCTTAAGGTCTTTTCTTCGTCACCCATTTTTAATGGGTTAGAAGAAAGATCGGGAGTAGAAGTAGAAGTGGAAGGTGGTGTAGGAGAGAGTGTTGGTGTAGTATGAGATCTTTGGTAATCAAGCTTCTTTCGAAGCTTAGTTTGCTTTCTTAATATTTTTGCGGTCTTTTCTATTTCTTTGTTGATCTCAAGAGGTGTACCTGTTCGATCAGATCTGGGCATAAAACGATTACTTGTTTTGAAAGCCTCCTCCTTTTTTGCTTTCAACAACTAAATCCAATTTTTAAAACTTCATTGACTAAGTTTTAAAAATTCTTCATACATCTTGGGTCAAGTTGAAGTTCAAAAGATTTGGTTGTCTCGGTCGTCTAGGTATCTATCATTTGTAAATAGGAATCGAGTTGTAAATTTTTGTCCCTCTGTTTTGAAAAATCATGTGTTTAATAAATAATATGCAAATGAGGTCGGTTGGAGGACTTGAGCAAAGTCAACTTAGTATAAGCTTCCTAGATTCGATATCCGAGCGCCCCTCCTATAAAAATGAGTGTTTATAGCCAAATCTTGAAAATGGAGCTTGCAAGGTCACACATCTTGTGACATGAGTGAATAAACACGAGAGGAGTGAACAATTGTGAGCACATCCTTTGTTTGCGAGATGCTTTGAATAATTAGTAAAGGTTTCATGTGTGAGTTTATCTTTTGTCCCAACGTGCGTATGCTAAGTAATTGATGAAAATTTGTTCCTTTTAATGGTCTTTTGTTTTGAATAGATGGTCTAACTTATATGTGTGTAGGGTCCAAATTGACAGATTTTTTTAGATATGATTGATGTTGTCTTGGTTGCTACCTAGGGTGTCTATTCTTTTTATACTTTGTAGTTTGTTTTCCACATTGTTTAGATCCTTGTTTTCCTTGAGGACAAGAAAAGTCTAAGCTTGGGGATATTTGATAGGTGTATTTCTAAGCATGTTTTCATGCCTTTTTATCCTTGTTTTGCCTTGCATTTCATTCTCATTATTGCATATTTTCATATTTTTCGGGATTTCAAGAATAGCAACCTACTTTCACACTTTGTGGTTGTTTTCAGGTGTTTTTGAGGATTGAATCTTGCATTGGATGACAATGGGAAGCTACACAAGAAATTTCAGGAGAAACGGAGCTCAAACGAAGAAGTTACAAAAATTGAAATCATCCCGAAGACAGAATGTTACACGACCGTGTAACTTTTGCCCTATAAGTTACACGGCCGTGTAACTTTGCTATGCCACGTGGATGCCATGTCAGCTCAGGGTAGGGTCCAGGACTTTTGCAGGATTACACGACCGTGTAATCTTGGCCCAAGAAGTTACACGGCCGTGTAACTCTTCCTGGTGACCAGATCTACTTTTTCACCCACTTTGAGTTGTTTATTCCTTCTTGTGCTGTCATTCCCATGCTACACGACCAGATCCAGATCCAACCTGATTTTGAGGCCATGTGATGAAGATAATGGGTGTTGGAATGATGATGTTTGCCATTGTCCATTTTACCATTTTGCCCTTGGTGTGTTAGTATAAATAGATGTGTCTAGTTAGCCTTAGAATCATCTCTTATTCCATTAACTTCTGAATACTCTCTAGAGTTTGTGTTTGTGTGCTACTTCAAGTGTGGATTATCTTCATTTTGTAAGTTTATTTCTCTTACTAGTCATGAGTGGCTAGTAACCTTATTTTCTGGTTTTGTATTAAGGATTATGATTGTGATTTAATATAAAGTTTGATGTTTGATTTTATATCTTTCTAGTGATATGATTTTGAGGCTTAACAAACGTTTGGTTTTATTTATTTCATATTGGTCATTTGATCTCAAATATAAATCAATCTAGTCATACAAATTATGGAATCCGTAATTGTTTTATAAAATGTTATTTGTGACAATCATCTTTAATTGGTGAAAATCATATCTCATGTTTTGACGCTCCAACGCTTGTTTAGGAGTATTGAACATTGTTGGGAACATTCACATAAAACGTAATGCAATCTTTCATTCAAATTCTACGATGGTGTATGTACGAGCTTTCGTCATACACTTGACTAATCTAGATTTGATTAGTAAGATTAGTCTTAGTTAACGAGCTTCTCTTGACTAAGGTACATTAGGTGAATGGTGTATGTGCGAGCTTTCGGCATACACAAAGTACCAACTTAGAAAGATTAAAATTATAAACATCATTCTTATTGTTATTTCCAATCATATGACTACAAATGCAAAACCAGAATTTGTCCTCAATTTATAAAAGCAATCATTCTATATATTTTGTCCCAAGTTATTTACATAATTATTGTCCAATTATTCATCAAACCCCCCCCCTTTTGGTTACTTTCTTTACAAGATTAACCTCGTGAAATCAAGGCATAATCCATTAGACCATCGCTCCCTGTGGATCGACCCTACTTGCCATTTATACTACATAGTTAGTATTTATAACAAGTAGTGTAATCACGAAATATTGGTAATTAATAAATCATTGTAAACCATATTTCAAACTCTTTTATTTTGTTGTTTACGACACCCAACAGCGACCGAGCAAGAGGTTAAAAGAGAGCCAACGTGCGACCGAGTGAAAGTGAATGAAGAAGGAAATCAAAAATTTTGCGATCGAGCAAACGTAATGCAAACCAAACCGTGAGATCAAGAAGGGAAAATCAAAGTGTGCGGCCCGCACACTTTTGTGAGCAATTCTTGCTCTGCCCGCACACTTTTCGTTATTTCAATCAGAGAAGTCAGGGAGCTTTGTTTCAACTTTGTGCGACCAGTTCGATTTTGTGAAGAAACCTTTATGCGGCCGAGTAAAAGCTAAATGAAGGGTTCTTTTGTAATTTCTAATGGTCTTTAACTTAGGGTTTTATCCTCATTCGAACACAACTTTTCAACAGACGGCGGAGCTTTTGGGGGTGAGCCAATTTTGGGAGCTTGGAACATTACTTCTCAAACTCTTTAATATTTGGTATAATTACTCCATCTCTTATCTTAAATTTGTGTGGTTAGGTTTCTACTAGTCATTATTGGGTGATTTATCCTTGAACAACTACTTTAGTTTTGAATGGTTTATGAATCTTTGTTTGATTCATGAATGAAAGTCTTTGTTTGAATTTCTATGATTGTTCTAGTATTTCTATCCATGGTTCAAATGCTTGAATGATTGTTGTTATTTACCTCTTAGATTACGTAATTGATCTTGGAAGTAATTTGGTAACAAATGATTTTTGTGGATGCTTATTATTTCATACTAAATCATAAGGTTTTGTTCTCTAAAAATTAAAGTGCAAGCTTTTGTAGCTTTTGTTTAGATTTGGTGATCCTTGGAGCTTATTGCTAATCAAATTATATGAATCAAATGCTTATTTGATTTGTGATTTTGATTAAGATGGATGTTAAGAGCTTCTCTAACTTCAATATCATTTAAGGAGGATCTAGGCGACTCAAGCTTTTGAGTTGCTATAGCCAAGTTGGGTTGAATAAATATATTGCACCATAAATCATAGTGATAGACTAGTTAGTTGGACTTGTGATCATCACCCAATATTGATATTTGAGTCTTTGTTAAATTTGTGCTATTAAAATTTACTAAACTTGTTAGTCGTGTTTATTATTTAGCTTTGCAACTCAAACAACAAAACCCCCTTTTTATTTTATTTTGTTTAATAATTTATCTCGTTATGAATTGATTGCATAGTTTTACAAATTGAACCAGTCTCCGTGGATTCGATCCCTTTACCACTATGCACTATTTTGTGTTAGAAAATTAGGGTTTATTTTTGTTGGTCTCGACAACCACCAATATTCGGGTCATACTGTTTTCAAAAATCTCATTTAATTAACTACTCAAGTTGATCCTTTTGATTTGGTTTTCTTTAAAAACAAATAGATCTTATAAAACGAACTCAACAAACTTTATATATAATGAACAATTTTCAAAAGTTTAAAGTAATTATATTTAAAAACAACTGTTAGGAGACGTGTCACATATTATAATATTTGTCATTATTAAAACTAGTTATAGTTGTTATATTAAAGACAAAACCACGTCCATATTTTAAAAAAAAAAAAAGAAGGAAAATCACTATAAAGGCTTCTCAGAATGATGTCGAATTGTCGATAGTGTTCTAGTAAGTTTGGACACGGCATCCACAATATTATTGTTATTATTATTTTTTTTTAATAGTAAAATACCACTTTTTTAAGTAAGGCTTAACATTTTGTGCCGACGTTGTACAATCGTAACAATATGATTAAGAGTGTAAATCACAATAAATGTGTTAAATGCATCGATCTCAATCGTTCTCATATAATATTTGAAATATACTATTAGTTATATCTCGAGATAAAATTAATCTATTTATAAAACAACCAAAAACAAGAAGTTATTTTATTCATCATCATTATTATTACTTACTAGTGATCAATTAATAATGATCAATTAATAGGAAAGTATTTGTTTTCTAAAATAAATCCGTGAAAAGTTGAAACATGAAATATGTTTCTATTATACTTCTTTGAGGTAAAAGTTATCTTATTTATTTTAAATCAACAAAAATTATATTAAAAATATTCATTGTTTTAAATATATTATTATTACTTATAATACTATAAGTGTTATTATTACCAATAGAAGTAGTTATTATATTGTTTTTTTTATTAATTATATATTTTTTAGTTTCAATAACATACTATAAAAATAAACGCTTTATGATCAACATTTATATAAATATGTATATTAATAATAATCATAGCAAGTAACCTGTACGGCTGTACTAGGAGTGTGTATTTTTAATAGATTAGATACTAAAAGATAATTCTAAAAATATAATTATCAAAATATTTTGCATGCAATATACTCCTGCTTATAAATTGGTCAATTTTTTATAGGAGAAATTATTCAAATATGAGTTTTAGTTACATATATTTTCCAATTTGTGCATGAAGATTATGTTGTTTCGAAACTGGTTTTACAATTAAACTTTGGTTCTACTGATATTGACATATTGTATTTAAGGATTTTGACTTCCGTCATCTGGTCGATATAAAATTATGTTTCTGCAGCAGATTTATTAATTTTTGTTTCATTGTCCTATTATGTTTTGATCAATTTGTGTAATTTGTTGAATATATAATATAAATTTAGAATTTTTTTTCACTAAATATGCGATTATAAGATCTTGTTGGGAACCTAATAATCAATATTGAATGAATATGTTATCTAGTTACTTTTGATATTTATTTATGATTATAATTACTAATGAATATCTTAAATAGTTGAGATATAAAGTTCAATAATTGAAAAATGGCAAAATACAATAAGGATATCGATATAACAATTTCAGTATTTTGCGGTAGATCACGATAGTTTTTTGACTTATTATACTGTTTTTATCTTCATATATACATTATTTCAAAAACAACATCGATTTGAACAGTTATTATTGTCCTGTGAAATGGAAGGAGTTAGAAAACTAACCTTTAAATGGGACAAGTCCTTTCACAATTAGATTTGGTGCTTGGTAATATCCCATGAAAGCACAAGCAGAAAAGGTCCAAAAATGCATTATTTGGACTTTAAGCTTCTCAGCAGCATCAACAGTAAAAGGCATCATACCATCAGCAATTATACAAGTAACCAGACTGTCTAGCCTTCCCACAAGGTCAATGAAAGGATCCAAGAATTTGTTTAGAATAGAGTCACAGACTGCAATCATGTACTCTAGTATACCCTCGGCCCCGGGAACACCGTCGGGAATGGTCTGGAACTGGAACCCTGGTTCACCATCGAGACTTTGTGGCCCTCCGGAGTTGAGCAAGTGCTTGTGATTAACCTTAGTGTTAACAAAGGTTATGTGCAGGCCCTTGTGATGCAGTAGCCTTGCTAGTTTCAACATACATTTGATGTGGCTTTGTGTTGGTAATGGTGTGAACACCAGATGTGGCTTTCTTTCACCGTTCACGTCTTAGAGTCAACTTCAACAAAAGTAAAGTATACGGCATTGGGGTGGATAGTTTGGAGTTGGCTAGATTAGCTAACTTCTTGGGGTGTGGAGATGCAAACTTTCCTTTCACCTACTTGGGACTACCTATAGAGGCAAATATGAATCTATTTAAGAATTGGAATCCTTGAACGGTTCAAGAAAAACCTAAGCTCGTGGAAACGAAATAATATGTCTTTTGGAGGTCGATTGACTCTAGTGAACTCAGTCCTAGGAAGTCTTCCACTGTATTATTTTTCGGTCTTCAGAGCTCAAAAGAAAGTGATTAATACATTGGAAGGTATTAGAAAAAGGTTCTTGTGGAAGGGGTTGCTGGATAATAGAGGTATTCATTGGGTGGCTTGGGATAAAGTTACAACTCCAAAGGACTTCAGTGGTTTGGGAGTTAAATGTCTTAATTATTTTAATATCAGTCTTCTTGCAAAGTGGTTGCGATAACCGTCAATTTCGGTCAACAAAACTCAACAAAGGTCAACAGAAGTCAATTGAAGTGTAAATTAGGTTAAAATGTTGAAATGTAATTTTCATAACATTCCTATTGTATTATTCGATATTATAATACTACATACGCTAGTTTGAATCAATTATTAAGTAAACGCTATATAATACGTATAATACACTACAGTAGCATAGAAATTCGATAAAACACATAAATATTATTATGGTATAAGTAATATTCATAACATGATATATTCTTGCTTACGAATCCGTAGACGTACAGAACGTTGAAAACGGATTTCGCATGCAAAAGTTACAGAAGTTCAATTGTAACGACCTAAAAATCTTGAATTTATAATCGAGATAATGCTTCGAAAGTTTTAAAAATAATGTAGCGGGAAACGTAGTAAAATTCCAAGAGTTTGGAGAAAATTTGTGAAAAAGGGCAAAATGGCCATTTGACATCCAAATAACTTCTAAGTAATGAAAATATGATTTTGGGGTTAATATGTAATGAAATAAACTTAAAAAGAAGAATTTTGGGTTTTTGGGACAGTTTTGCAAAAATGGAACTAGAGGGGCCAAAGTGCCATTTCTTGAAACTAGTGGGCAAATTAGTCTTTTGCCATGTTTTGGACTTTGATATAAAGTATTTTAGTGTTTGGGGTAAAATGAAAGAAAATGAAACTTATAATGATATAAAAAGAGTTTTTGTGCCATTTTGGGAAAAAAGGAACTTGAGGGACCAAAGTGTAAATTAACTAGGTATAAAAAGGAGAAAATGTCTCCTAAGTGTGCAGAAGCTGGAGAACTCTCCAGAGAAATCGTGCGAGAGCTAGAGAGAGAGCTGGGAGGATCCGAAATTGAAGGTTATGAAGAATTGGAAGCAAATTGAAGAATTCTAAGCCAAAGAAGGTTAGTAAACTTGATTTTAGGGTTGTTTAACCCATTTCTCGTGAGTGAGTTACTGTAGCTTCGGGATTTCAGTGGCTAGAGGAGAATTATCCTATGATTCCTAGCCTTAATTTGTGTCTTAACCACTATCTCAACTTAATATAACCATTGAAAGTGTTAAGAAACAAGAAAATGAATTTTTGGCTCAAGAACCCTAGTTCACGGGTCCTTGTGATCAAAGATGATTTTAATGGTTTTTATGAAGTTCAATATACTATAAAAGATGGAAGAAATCAGTTGTAAGAGATAGCTTAAAGAAATTTCAGTTTTTGGACCAAAAATGTCAAAAACGGGATTTCTGTGATTTGTCAAGGATTTGAATGATTCCATGGGTTAAAACCTGATGTAAACTGAGGGTTTTAGTCACTGAATGATTCTATAAGTATTAAGTTAAGTATTAAGCACTTAATAGATGAAAACAGTGAGCTGCAGCACAAAAATGGGGAAAAATCTCGCACCTGCAGCACCGGCACGAGTCGTGCCCTTTTTGCACTACCATTGGCACGAGTCGTGCCACCTGTAGAAGCCAAAAATAGCATCCTAGAAGGAGCACGAGTCGTGCTCTTTCATGCACAAAATGTGCACGAGTCGTGCTCCAAGTTAGGGGCAAAATGAAGTTGGAATTTGATGCTAGGCCTATCCATTTGAGGTCCAATTGATACCATAAGGTTAATATGATATAAAAACATGAAAAATAATGTTAAGTTGAGTGTATGACTTTCCAAGGGTATAATGGGCAATAATATATCATGTAAATGATAAATGAAAGTAGCAAAGAAGAGGATAAGTGAAATAATGAATGTCACAACCATATTGTGATATGAGTCTAGTAAGATCTGAAATTCATTGGTCTATACATACTATTAAAGTATAACATGTTATTAATAAAATGTGAATAAACTACTTAGGTACTTAAGGAGTAAAAGATCATGAATAAGAGGGGCGAGGAAAAAGGATGGTTCTAGTTAGACTTCTCTAACTAGTCAAGGTGAGTATTATGTGGATTTTTTAGTACATAGCAAAATGAGTTTTATTCAAAATGTTTTGGAGTCAAAGTGGTTTTATGGCTTTAAAAGTATTTTATGAAAAATATGCTTATAATGTGTACAGAAAGAGAATCAGTAATACAGTGAACTGATAATGTGATTAGCCCATGATGATGAGTTGCTTAGTATCCGGATAAAGACCACGGCCTGCTGCGGTGGGGGTGGCAAAAAGACACTACTGGGATGGTACCTCCCGTCGCGAAGTAGTTGTCTAATTACCTTGGTAGATGAATTCGTTTCATGGTATTGAGGAAGTAGCTATACGGGTGCGTCTCGTATAAAACCTACGGGTGCGCTCGTAGGAATGTGCTCACTAATGAAAAGGAATACTTATGGGTGCGCTCATAGGAAATTAAATAATATGAAAATTTGGAATGTTTAAAATATGAGAAATTATTTTGGGTCTAAAACCCATATTACTCACGAGACGTATGTCTTACGTATGTTTTTTTTTTTAAATGCTATGTACTCAGGTAGCAATGGAAAGGGTAGATGATGCGTTAAAGCAACAGGAGTCCTAGATTGATTCGAGTATCTACCTACTTCCTTAAATTATGGTAATGTATTGAGCTTGTGACACCCCATATTGAAAATGACATTTTTTATGGAAAATTTAGCACGTAAATTGTTTTATTAAAATGTTGTATATGGGACGGGGTGTTACATCAGTCGTTGGGAACAATAAATATACATAGGAATTAGGCATTACATGCATTACAGTGTGCCTGAAACATTAAATATGAAATATCAGAACACGTTTTATAGAGCGTAATATGATCTAGTATTTAATTTTATAGTCCGACTATTTTTTCGGTGAAACGTTATATACTACGAATTCGGAAGTTTACCGCGCTTAAACGCCCATATTCCTGCGAAACGAACTGGGAAATGATTTAATTATGTAGTTATTGATATGATTTTCAATAATATTGATTTACAAAATAGTTAGTAATTATATCTTTCAAATTTATACAAATACACAACACATCTTAGCACCCTTTTATAAAAACCCAAGCTTTTATAAAAGAGACTAGTTAGTTTTTATAAAAACTAACTAAAAAGACAACTTTTGTCTCTTATGATCATCAAAGCCACCCTACATATATATTAAAATAAGTAAAAAGATTAAACCTAGAAATTAAAATAAACAAAAGAACCATACCTTGAATTAAATAATGCACATACCATGCTATGCATCTTCCCCATGAAACACACCCCACCCCCTCCCCCTTCCTACATATAATCGGCCAAGATGAGCCTTCCCCCACCCCCACTTCATCTCCAAACTCTTTTGTTCACATTCTCTCAAAGTTCTTCAAGAAGTTTCAAGTGGTTCCAAGTTTTTCCAAGTGTTTTGCATGAAGATCTTGGTAAGTTCATGTCCATTCCAAGCTTCCAATACGATTTCTACCATCATCCTTTGTTATTCTTTTATTCACACTCTTGATCTTGAACCATAGACAAACATTGAAGATCAAGCCATTATCACGCTACCAAGCTTTGATCTATTTTCTTCATCATCTCAAGACAAGCTCCAAGGGTGAGTTCATATCCCTCATTTTCTACTCTTTTTAAGTGTTTTAAGGGGGAGAATACAAGTCATTAAACTACATGTTTTATTCTTGAAATATGATATGTTCATATGTTTGATCATCTTACTATAAATGTGCTTGACATGAAAATGTGTTAAGATAAACTAAAATACATGTTTAGTTCAAGAAAATAGCATATAAGACTTTTACACACCTTAATCACCAACAAAATTTCATATTTTACTTTGTTGGTGAAATAGTCATAAAATGGTACATTATATGATTTTTGACAAAAAGACATGAAAATACATTTTTCACCAAAATAGTCACAAAAACTATTTTGTCATATATTGTTGGACAAAAATCAATTGTAAAAGTTTACATAACTAAAATGGTCTAAAATAAATATTTTGTTACTATATTTACATGAAAAATGACCATTTATAAGAAAAACGTTATTTTCGACGTAATAACGACTATTTGAACTTATAACGTCGTAATAAGTTTGGAAAATGACTTTTTACAAGGAAATTGATATTTGACATAAAAATAACCATTTTTAAAGTATAGTGTATGAAAAATGACTATTTGGAAAGATTGCCATCATTTTGGTAAAAAGACAAGAACTAGAAATGTTGCCATCATTTATGTAAAATGACCAAAACTAACAACTTGCCATCACTTATTTGATAAATTGTTAATTTATCTTATTAGTTATATTTAGTGCCTTAGATGTAAGAAATTACTTATTTCAACTACTTAACATCTTTTAAGCATAAATACGTTAACACAACGAAAACATTTATATAAATTACAATGGGTGTAATTTATGGATCAAACGACAACTATAGGACTAAAACACAAAAGATAATTATATAAATATATAATTAGTACCTACTATAATTATCATGGACATTTTGATAAATACAAATGCAAAGTAGTTTTCGATATAATTACAAACGGGGTTTTACGCTATAATTATCACTGGTATATTTTGATAATTACAAACACAAAGGATTTCATTTCAGTTACGAACTAGGATAAAACATCACGTTGGGTAGTTATGTGAGACATTCTTCACCATACTAAAAGAAGTACTCAATAAGTCTCGATTTATAACCTTAATCATTTATGAACGAGATAGTTGTGTATATATCTATATGGGACTGACAATCTCCACCTATGGTTGTTAACTACAACTACGACCGACAGGTAAAGGGTGACAAATGTCTTAGCACTGCGACATTCGAAGAGCGTCGTGTCAGGCCATCAAGTCATAGCGAGGTTATAATAACTCACATGTAACAACAACGAATATCCATGGTTTGGGAAAAATGTCTTCAATTGGTTTTATGTAAATATAAAACTACATGTTGCTTTACAATAAATATAAGTAAAGAATTACTTATACACTTTGGTTTACCATAACAAACTACATTTTATCCAAATACAAATGAGTATGGTTTTACTTATACACACGGGTTTTATAGATTTAAAAGTACATTTACATTAAAGAAAATATTATTTTTCTTGTTACAAATGCTACCGGTTTTTACAAAGGAAATACTGACTTTCTCAATTCTAAATCTTATGAACTCACCAATGTGATGTTGACACTTGTAAAACTACTTGTATTCTCAAGTAACAATTAGTCAGGTACGACTACCCTTTTTGGGATGGGACGCGAAGACGTCGCTTTTGTTCATTTTTGTTGTCATATTGTAATTGAGTTGAAACAATAACATTTTGAACATATAACTTTCCAATTATAATGTATGATGGTTGTTTATCTACTTATGTTTCTATATATGCAATGGTTGTGATACTGCGTTCCGTTCCACCCTCAGATGATTCCGCCATCGTGGTTTGGGGGTGTGACAGTAGTCGTGGAAGCTAAAACAAGATGATGGGTCAATTTGGGGGAAAGTTGTTAGAAGCATTCATAAGCTCACTGATTTTGATGATTGTAAACTCTCAAAAACCTTTTATAATGGTATATGGAAGAAAGTGACTGATATCGAATTTGACTTCCTGGAAAATGGCGTTAGTCTCAGGGACTTGTTCAGGAGGAAAGTAGGAGCTGACAACAAAACCCGTTTTTGGAAAGATATTTGGATTATAGGAGTTCTTATCAAAGATAAGTTCCCAAAACTATACAGGCTTGAAAATAACAAAAGCTACTTAATCATGGATCAATTAGTGTTAGTCTCGAATTCGAGTCACAATTAGAAGTGGCAGTGGAAAAAGGAAGTCTTGTTGAAAGGGGAAAACATTAAACTCCAAGAGCTCATTCTGCTTTTAAACTCTTATGAGTTCTTGAGAAATAGTGATCGGTGGGAATGGTATATTGAACCGAATTGAATTTTCTCAGTAAAAAGCATAAGAAAGGCTCTTGAAGATTCAAAAAAGGACCACATACATAATATGCTTAGTTGGAATTCGTGGGTTCCTTGTAGAGTGAATTGTTTTTTCTAGAGGTTTACGTTAGATAGAATTCCTACAAAAACTAATCTTTCAGCAAGGGGAGTTCTCTTACCTGATGTAAAATGTGGGTTCTGTGGTCTTGAAGATGAATCGGTAAGCCATTTGTTCGTTTGATGTGGTTACACACGAAATGTCTGGGATCGGCTTAGTAGATGGTGTGGTTACTCGGGAGTCGACTTGAATAAGTTACACAGTTTGGAGGAGGTTACATCCGGGTTATTAGGCTTTTTCAAAAGGGGGTAAAGAGAAAAGTTCATTTCCGCTTTAATCGTTGCTGCATGTTGGTATATATGGATTGCTAGGAACGAGCTGATTTTTAAGGATAAAAGGAAAAATCCAACTGTAATTGTCGACGAAATTCAAAGTTCCCTTTTTCAATTGGATCAAATTTAGGGGTAAATGAGCGTCTCTGAACTGGTACTCTTGGTGCTGTCATCCGTTTATATCTGGTTTCTGCCCGTGAGTGTGGTTTACTGGTGTGAGGTTAGGTATCTATAATTTGATTGCTCAGTTAGGTTGAGGGCTTTGAGTGCTTTGCTTTCTTTGGGAGTCATTTTTTTCTGTTACTTGCTGTTAAATAGTGAATTGGGAATTAAAACCCGTCTGGATATTAGACACGCGCGCTGCGGCCCATTAAGTGTCCGCGTGGTGGTGGGCCGTGACAGCTAGGGTACGGCTAGGGTTTCAGTGTCTATTTGTAAAGCCTATAAATATAAAGCCTGGTCATTAGGGTTTGTGGCTGTCGATGTAAAAGTCAGAAGTCGTTAGTTAGAGGAGGCCGATTACTAGCAATCTAGGTACGCTCTGTAACATTTGTATTTAGCTCTGGAATAAAGAATACTCTCTCCTGCCCGTGGATGTAGGTTATCTTGGACTGATGTTAAGATTTGTGGAGCCATGACAATTGTGACAAGAAGATTAAAATTCAAAGGCAATTATTGTAAATGGGTTTACAATTCAATTGCAAATTGAATTGTGTGCCGTGTTTGGTGAAAAGAAAAAGTGCATTCATATTATATTATATATTATATATGTATGTGAATTGAAGACGATTGTTATCTTCATTTGTAAATCGCACCAACAATTGTAATTGTAATCTTCATAGAGTGAATAAAAGAAAACTCAGTTGCAGCTCGTGGATGTAGGATTGACACCGAATCCGAACCACGTAAAAACCTTGTGTTATCTTTTTCTTTATTTTTTGCTTTCGTGTGTGTGTGTGATAGTGTTTCCGCTGCGTGTACCCTGTCCGATTCCTAACAACCGAACCACGTAAATCTGTGTGTCGATACTTTGTGTTTATATTTCCGCATTTATATTCTCGTTATTATTCCTGGGCAATAGGTTATAGATTTAGGTCCCTTTCCTAACAAGTGTTATCAGAGCCGCGATTTTAGATCTGCAGTGTTAGATCTGTGATTATAGATCTGTGGTTATTTGCGGTTTTAGGTCTGCGTATTTTAGATCTGGTTGTAGTTCTAGTTTGGTAGTAGATCTAGGGTTTACGGCTGCCCGCGCCGCTAACAACGCCTAGTGATATCAGGTATTTTAGGCGTTGTTGAGCCCTGTTCTTGATAAAATTATATCAAATATGTCTAGGTATTCTCACTTTTCGTGCCAGGACTTGTTTGGAGAAAAAGAGTAAAAACAGGGACTAAAGGTGTACAAAAGGAAAAAGTATGAAAATAATGGAAAATCAAGAGAACTCGTACGCGCGCCGCAGATCTATGATCTGCGCGACGCGGGCTTAAGGCGGTGGAACACATTTAAATTTCGAAGAAACGGGGAAAGATAAGTACGCGCGCCGCGGATTTTCACTTCTGCGCGGCGCGGTTGCGGGAAATTTGCAAGTATAAATAGATGCATTTCCAGCCGAAAACCCTAGCAAAGACCCGGGTGTAAAATCGACCTTGAAGCTCTTTGACTCCAGGATTTCAGTTCAGAAGACTCTCAATTGGTATTTTATGATTTTTGATTTAATTTCGTTTTTAGTAGCAAGTAGTTTTGTAGCTAAAGTCTTTGGGAGTGACAACCACTGACTTTGACCTCTTAGGTTTCTGTTTAGCAACATTTGGTTACTGATTCTGTATTTGGAATTCGGATTTGATGATTGGAATCATTCGGTTACGTTTTATGTGAACATTTTGGTGTTTTTGGATGATTGTGTTTGATTGTTTGTGTTGAATTGTGTTTGGACCTTATTGGGGCTGTTTTCCTTGGTTGAATTCAGTAGCTAATTAGGTTATTTGGTAAGCATTAAACCTTGGCTAATAACTGTTCAATAGGACTTTAACTAGTGGTTAGTTTATGCTTTGCTTGGTTTGGCTAGTTTGGATACCTTTGATTGCTTCTGATTCAGAGATGTACTTCTGATTTCAGAAAGTGACTAGGTCATTTGGACATAGCTTAGCTTGTCTTTGGTGTTTGATTATTGTTTCAATTGCTAGTGATTAGGAAAATAGAAACCAGATCCTCCGACTATAGTTGTGACACTATTAGTTGGTAATCTCTCATCTAGTCTAACCACGAAGCTCCTGTGGATCGACCCTGACTACCGCTATACTAGTGTGTGTGTGTTAAGTTTTCTCTTATTTTTGACCGCACGACGACCTCTGCGCGTGTCAAATTTTGGCGCCGTTGCCGGGGAGCTGTGAGCTTAGATTAGGTGATTTGTAGGATTAGTTTCTGATTTTTGATGTTTGATTTTAGTTTGCTGATTTTTGGTATGTGTACATCCTTATAATGCGTGATTACATGTACCCGGATCAGTATTATGAAGATTATGAAAATCCGGCCGACACCTATTACGAGGATGATTGCTATAATGGATCACCCGATGACAATGGATGGCGGACCGAGGAGTCATCTCAGCCTGAGAATTCTGCAACTTGGGCCCAACTTTGGGTATTCATGTATAACAACTACCACGAGCAGAAGGACCAGGCTGAATCTCTTGAAAAAGTGCAAGCTTCATTAGATAGGTTAGAGGAAAGTTGGAAATGTTCACCACCTTCGCCAGAACCGGAGGTGAGTGATTTTTATACCAATGATAATGTGTGTGAACTTGCATCACCTGAATATGTGATGGAAGGGCATACACCTTGGGAAAATCAAGAGACCATTGAGATGGTCGAAACGGTTGTTGAGGAAGAGGTTGTAGGTGACAATGCTACCTCTGACTCAACAGCTTTTGATGTGTTTGAGGGTTTTGAGAATGTTGATAATGTTGAGCTGGTGATGAGTGAATCTGTACCATCATCAGACAATTTGGTTGATGAGGATGTTGTGGAGGGGACTGTAAGTGACAGTACAGATCTCAGCCCAACAACTCCCGAATTTGTTGAAATTGTTGATGTTTTTGAGGAAGGGGGTGTAGATGACAATATTACCCCCGACCCTATAATTTTTGAAAATTTTGAGAAATTTGAAAGTAAGGATCCGATGATGGGTGACTTTATACCACCATCAGATCAAATAAGCCACTCACTCTTGGTTCCGATCCACCTGTTGGACGAGGATCAAGAAGTTGATGCTGACGAGTTAATTTTTGAAAATAAAAAAAAAATATGATTTTATCACCACTCATGATCCATTCATGAATGGAAAATTAGATGTGATAAATACAATCGATGAGGACATATGGAACATCCTGATATGTTGCCTTCCGATTCCATTCGATTGGAAAATTTCTACTGGCATTGCAAACCGAAATTGCAACCTGAAGATAATATGTGGGACACAGGCAAAATGAAATCTATAAAACAACTACTGGTCTGCTGGGCGCGCTTCATGTCAAGCCCTTGACTTTGAAGAGGTGCAGAAGAAAGGACCGAGCTTGGAGGTTCAAAGCTACTTTCAAGCACTCGCGGGAAATCATTGGGAGACGGCAGCTGGGTAGAAACAGGAGAACTAACAAGCCATTCGACCCAGGAAAGTTTGAGGAGCAGTGGGTCAACAAAGGGACGGTGGTAAATGAAAATCAGCGAAGGAAGAAGGCATACGATCCACCGTAGCTGTAAAAGGACTCTACGTCTGGCTGAAGACGTTAAACTTAGCGCTTGTTAGGAGGCAACCCATCGTGTCATAAGTTAGGATATATTTCTTAAAATAAAATACAAAAATACATCAATCTTTTTGCAGGTACTAGTGGTTTGAAATAAGTGTGGGGTCATTTGAGAAATTTTGAAATTTTTGAAGTCCGCGCCGCGGGTATTGAAAGTACGCGACGCGGGATCGTAAACCAACCCGATGCACAGGGGTTGATTTGGACACGCGCGACGCGCAAAGAAACAAACCCGCGACACGGTAAACGATCAGTCGGTTTTCTCCTCTATAAGGTAAACCGCGGCTCGCTTGACCCACACGCGACTCGGAGATCTGGTTATTGAAATTTTCTTGCGATTTTTCTTGCCTATTGTGTTTCTACTACCAAGGTATGCCATTCTAACTATCTATTACTCGTTAAAACTAGCGATTAGGTAGTTAATTTTAGTGATTTGCCCAAAATAGTTCAAAACTTAGAATCACTAATGCTAGCTTATAGGGTGTTTGTTTTGCCAAATAGAGACCCTAGATGAGCTAGTCGGCACTTAGGCTACCTTGTGGTGTGATTGGATTGAATTCTAGTAGGTTAAATCGAGATTTAGGACCGGGGTTTGGAAACAGCCGTACGCCGCGCCGCGCCCTTGCTCTTGGGCCGCGCCGCGGTGCGGTGGGGAAGAAAAGGACTGATTTTGCAAAAAAAATTTTGTTTTGTGCTATGTGTTTCCTTTTTGCAGGTGATGTTCAGATTGACCAGCCCTTCCTCCAGTTCCCCGCAGAGCTTGCCAGTTCGGTGGAGTACACTTCACGGAGAGACGCATTGATGCGTCGCCGGGTCCTTGAGGCGACCGTCATCGATCGAGATATTTTGAGAGACGCTGGGCTTTGGGGTGCGATTGAGCCATTCCTACATCGCACCTGGACCCACAAGGAGGCATCCTTCACATGCCGTGGCTGGGATAGGATCATGGCCACAGACGAGGACGTGGTCTACACGGAGTTGCTGCTGGAGTGCATATCCACCATCCAGTTTGCACCCCGGGCGGGAGACCCGCGCTCCAGGCTGGTACGATTTCGCTTGGGAGGTGAGCACAGGGAGTGCAACCTCCGGGAGTTCGGGAGGCGAGTGGGGTTATACACCCCAGCGGACCTCCAGCATCGCTACTTCACCCGGTTCTTCGGGTCTTGCATTCAGGGGGAGCCGGACAGGGCTCCCAACATGGAGGTTTGGGCATTGTTGTCCAACGTCAGGTACGAGGCGGGATCTTCCAGGGAGAGTCACCTCCGGGACCCACTTCACCGCCTCATGCACCGGATCGTCTCCACCTCCATCATGCAGCGGGAGGGAGGCGAGAAGGTGTCGGGCGACGATATTACCTTTTTGTGGGTCCTCCTCGACCCATCCAGATTCCTCCACCTCCCATACGCCCTCGCGGTTGCCCTCTCCACCCACACTATCGGCGCCTCTACCAGCAGCCCATTAGCCAGGGGGTATTTCATTACCCGCCTGGCCCGTTCGTATGACATTCTTACTGCCCCCGTAGCAGCCTCTTTGACTGCTCTACCTCCATCGTGCACTACAGCACGCACCTTGGAGAGGATGCATCTCATTGAGCTGCAGCGTCTGGGGCAGTACATCCGGGCACCTACCGAGCCTCTTCAGGCACCCCAGCCTACGTATGCTCAGCCTGGTAGGAGACGCAGGAGGCCAGAGCCAGCGCCAGAGCCCAGAGCCCCGACAGAGCCACATCAGGAGGACCTCGAAGCCAGGGTTGCCAGGATCGAGGACCAGCTCGAGTGGATCGGGGAGGTACTTATTCAGATCGCATCAGCACAGGGCCAGCACCCCCGACCATTCCCAGCCCGGTCCCACGATCATGAGGCTAGACCCTCCAGGCCGCCTGGTTGTGATTGATGTATCTTTTTCTTTCTTCTTTTTATCTTTTCTGGGATATATGTACAAACTTATGACACTTCTATTTGTATATTTTGTTCATGTTTATATTTATTTTGTCATGTGTGCTTTTAATTTGTTTGTTAAGTGATGCATGATATACCAATTTGAGAAGGAGTTGTCTCAGACAAGTGTGGGGTCACCGTACCCCCTCCACTTGTCTCGACCACCTGCGTGTTCACTGTACCGCTACAACTCCAGAATACGAAATCAAGGATCCATGTGTACGTATTATACCTGTGATATTGAGCACCAAGCAGTCTATCGTCCAAAAATGGGTAACTCTTTCTCCCTTGTTTTGAAATAATTTTGTACAACGGGGACGTTGTACGGTTTTAAGTGTGGGGTGTGGACGGTCGAAAGAGAATTTTTGAAATTTTTGCAGAAATGATCAATTTTTCAAATTTTTAGCAAACTTTTTAATAAATTGCAATTTTGAAATGAATGGTTTGTGATTGTGATAGCATTAGTATTTTTCAAGAAATACTGTTTAGTTGTGATCATGCTATTAGTTAGTCAAATAAGTTGAGTTTTACGAGTTTAGAAGATTGAGTTGTTTTAAGATTGGAATTTAGGAAGGAAAAGTCAATCTGTGGCCTTTGTTGTTCGAGCCGGTAGGTCTAAAATGGGTGGGCCTTATGCACCTTACCACCTAAGATCGTCTGGTCTGGGATGGTATTTCTGAAAGCTCGCTACACGGACAACATCGAAAGTCATGGACAATTCCTTAATGGCCTTTAGAATCTGAACGAGTAAGTACACTTCATTGTGGATAGAAAGTTTGTAATCAAGGGTTCTCTAGAAAGCCATGAATTCCAAAGAAAAATTCAATTACGTTTTCACGAACTATTCCATTCTAACTCAAAGAGCAATAAACTTTGAAACTAAACACAGTAAAAAATTGTTTGATTCTCTATTATAATTTATTAAAAACTCTCTTGCTTGGGGACAAGCAAGGCACAAGTGTGGGGTGTTTGACAACGCCTAGTGATATCAAGTATTTTAGGCGTTGTTGAGCCCTGTTCTTGATAAAATTATATCAAATATGTCTGGGTATTCTCACTTTTCGTGCCAGGACTTGTTTGGAGAAAAAGAGTAAAAACAGGGACTAAAGGTGTACAAAAGGAAAAAGTATGGAAAGAATGGAAAATCAAGAGAACTCGTACGCGCGCCGCGGATCTATGATCTGCGCGACGCGGGCTTAAGGCGGTGGAACACATTTAAATTCCGAAGAAACGGGGAAAGATAAGTACGCGCGCCGCGGATTTCACTTCTGCGCGGCGCGGTTGCGAGAAATTTGCAAGTATAAATAGATGCATTTCCAGCCGAAAACCCTAGCAAAGAGCCGAGTGTAAAATCGACCTTGAAGATCTTTGACTCCAGGATTTCAGTTCAGAAGACTCTCAATTGGTATTTTATGATTTTTGATTTAATTTCCTTTTTAGTAGCAAGTAGTTTTGTAGCTAAAGTCTTTGGGAGTGACAACCACTGACTTTGAGCTCTTAGGTTTCTGTTTAGCAACATTTGGTTACTGATTCTGTATTTGGAATTCGGATTTGATGATTGGAATCATTTGGTTATGTTTTATGTGAACATTTTGGTGTTTTTGGATGATTGTGTTTGATTGTTTGTGTTGAATTGTGTTTGGACCTTATTGGGGCTGTTTTCCTTGGTTGAATTCAGTAGCTAATTAGGTTATTTGGTAAGCATTAAACCTTGGCTAATAACTGTTCAATAGGACTTTAACTAGTGGTTAGTTTATGCTTTGCTTGGTTTGGCTAGTTTGGATACCTTTGATTGCTTCTGATTCAGAGATGTACTTCTGATTTCAGAAAGTGACTAGGTCATTTAGACATAGCTTAGCTTGGCTTTGGTGTTTGATTATTGTTTCAATTGCTAGTGATTAGGAAAATAGAAACCAGATCCTCCGACTATAGCTGTGACACTATTAGTTGGTAATCTCTCATCTAGTCTAACCACGAAGCTCCTGTGGATCGACCCTGACTACCGCTATACTAGTGTGTGTGTTAGGTTTTCTCTTATTTTTGACCGCACGACGACCTCTGCGCGTGTCAGCCGCGTCTGTTGAAAGACCGCGTCGCGCCTGTTAAAGGATCGCGTCTGTTGAGGACCACGTCTGTTCAAGCCCGCGTCGCGCCTTGTTGAAGCCCGCGTCGCGGCGACGTCAAGCAGTAAACAACTTTCGGCTTTATCAAAGACTACAAGGATCGGTTGATTGAAGATGTCATCTCACAAGTTCGATTTGGAGAAGTTCAATGGCTTGAATGATTTCACTTTGTGGAAGGTTAAGATGAAGGCTCTTCTAGTTCAACAAGGATGCACAGTTGCAGTGGAAGGAGAATATGCAAAGGACACGACAGATGTTGTAAAGAAGGAGATCGAGGGGAAAGCACATAATGCTATTCTTTTAAGCTTGAGGATGAGGTCTTGAGGGAAGTTGTTGATCAACCCACTGCTGCCCGTATTTGGAAGAAGCTCTATGATACGTATCAGAACGGTTCTTTGACAAATAGGCTGTATCAGAAGCAACGGTTGTACATTTTCCGGATGGCACAAGGTACTCAAGTAAAAGACCATCTTGATTCTTTCAATCGTATTATTCTAGATCTTCAAGAAGTAGGAGTAAAGATTGATGATGAGGATCAAGCCCTTATTTTGTTATGTTCACTGCCGAATTCACATGAGAACTTTGTTGATACTATGTTGTATGGAAGAACAACAATTACTGTGAATGATGTGAAGGATTCTCTGCTGTCTAGGAACTCAAATGTAGAGTTTCTGGGAATGAGGAGACATCCGGTTCAGGTCTGTTCGTTGGCAGAGGAAGGACATTGGATAAGAAAGATGATGGAAATCGGAGTAAGTCACGTTCAAAATCGAAAGTTTCTGCAAAAGTCAAGTGTTATAACTACAAGGGAAGGGGTCACTTCAAGAGAAATTGTCCATTGCTGAAAGGGGGGAAGGGAGAAAATAGCAACAATGGCAGTGCGGCTATTGTTCAGGATGGTTCTGAAGAAGAAGACATAGGTGATGTGTTGACTGTTTGTACATCTAGTTCTGTTGATGCATGAGTCTTGGATACTGGGGCATCTTATCATATGACTTTCCATCGTGACTGTTTCGAATCTTTTAAAGAATTGAAAGGAACGGTGAAGTTGGGTGATGATTGGGTTGCTCAGGTCAATGGAAGCGGTACGGAACAGATTATGATGCACGATGGTATTGTCAGAAAGCTTGATTGATGGTATGTTTCGGATCATCGTAAGAACTTAATTTCTCCTACTACTTTAGCAAAGAATGGGTTGAAATACTCTGGTGAAGATGACTGGGTGAAGGTCACCAAGGGCTCTCTAGTAGTTATGAAAGGAAAGGTGCAGAAGAGTGGGGTTCCTGTCTTAGAAGAAAATTCGGTTAGGGGAACAGTGGCGGTTACTCAATTCTTAGAGAGTAGTAATGATAAGACAGAGTTGTGGCATAGAAGGTTGGGACTTATGATTGAGAAGGGTATGTCAATTCTGAGTAAACAGGGGCTGTTTGGTGGTGAGCTAACTGGAAAACTCAAGTTTTGTGAAGCTTGTGTCAAAGGCAAGTAACGCAGGGTGAAGTTTAGTTCGGGTAAACACACAAGCAAGGAAATCCTGGAGTACATTCATTCAGATTTGTGGGGTCCCTCTCAGGTCGAGTCTCATAAAGGTCATCGATACTTTGTGACTTTCATTGATGACTACTCAAGGAAGGTCTGGATATATTTTCTGAAGACTAAATACGAAGTGTTTGGGAAGTTCAAGGAGTGGAAGACGATGATTGAAAAACGGACTGGAAAATCTGTCAAGACAAACAGAACTGACAATGGGTTGGAGTTCTGCAATGCCCCGTTTGACAACTTCTGCAAGGCAAAAGGTATAGTGAGGCACCATACTATACGACACACACCATAGCAGAACGGAGTGGCGGAACGGATGAACCAAACACTGTTAGCGCGTGCTAGAAGCATGCAGTTATATGCTGATTTATCGAAGAAATTTTGGGCGGAAGCAGTTAATACTGCTTGCTATCTGGTGAACAGATCACCATCAACTGCAATCGACTTTAAGACTCCTCAAGAGGCATGGTCTGGAAAACCCTCTGATTATTTTGGTTTACGTATATTTGGTTGTCCGGCTTATGCTCATTTTGATGAAGGTAAACTTGAGGCGAGGGCAATGAAGTGCATATTTCTAAGGTATGCACATGGAGTGAAAGGTTATCGTCTGTGGTGTACAGAAAAAGGGAGAACTCTAAAATTTATTAATAGCAGAGATGTGACCTTTAATGAATCTGCTATGGTGAACCAAAGAGGAGGTGATACAAGTCATGTAGGGAAAGATCAGGGTGCCAACCAGAAGCTGGAGTTTGTCACACAAATTCCAGACAGAACGGTGATAAATGAAGAACAGCATGTCGGTGATGATCAGCATAGACGTGATGAAACTCATGAGCAGCCCAATGATGATCAGTCTGGTGATGCTGAGTCCGATAGAGAGAACGATGAGGATGAATCTATAGCAAGGAGAAGAGAGAAAAGGAACACGAAGAAACCAGCTAGATATGTTGCATGTGTCACTAATGGTGATATTGGTTCTGTTGCATATGCACTAGCTGTTGGTGAAAACATTGGTACTGATGATCCTCGGTCCTATAAAGAGGCAGTGGCAAGTAAAGAAGGATCAAGCTGGTTGATGGCAATAAATGAAGAGATGCAATCTCTTGAGAAGAATGAAACGTGAGATCTTGTTCCATTACCTAAAGGAGTAAAACCGGTTGGATGCAAATGGGTCTTTAAGAAAAAGGAAGGAATTCCAGTGGTTGAACCCGCAAGGTTCAAGGCACGGTTAGTGGTGAAGGGATTTTCTCAAAAGGAAGGAATCGACTATCACGAGGTTTTTCTCACCGGTCGTGAAGCATAAGTCAATTTAGGTTCTTTTGGCTATGGTGAGTGCGTTTAATCTAGTGCTTGAGCAGCTCGATGTCAAAACTGCATTTCTTCATGGATGCTTGGAGGAGAAGATATATGTGTCATAGCCTGAAGGTTTTCCGAGTTCTAATAAGGATCATGTGTGTCTGTTGAAGAAATCTCTTTATGGTTTTAAGCAGTCTCCTAGACAGTGGTACAAGAGATTTGATTCGTTTATGACTTCGCATGGCTACATTCGGAATCAGTTTGATAATTGTGTCTACTTGAAGCAGTTGTCCAATGGGTCCTTTGTTTATCTGTTGCTATATGTTGATGATATGCTCATTGCAGCCAAGGAGATGTCTGAAATTAATAACTTGAATAAGCTTTTGGAAAGTGAGTTTGAAATGAAGGATTTGGGTGCAGCAAAGAAGATATTGGGGATGGAGATTCAGAGAGACAGGAAAGCAGGGTTGTTATATGTTTCTCAGCAGAAATATATTGAGAAAGTCTTGCAGTCTTTCAGTATGGATCAGTCAAAACCAGCTGGAACTCCTTTGGCAGTGCATTTTAAATTAAACAGAAGTACTATACCAACAACTGATGAGGAAAAAGACTATATGAGTAGGGTTTCGTACTCAAGTGCAGTTGGAAGCCTTATGTATGCTATGGTCTGTACTAGACCTGATTTAGCACATGCAGTTAGTGTGGCTAGTAGGTTTATGGGTAATCCTGGGAAAGCTCACTGGGAAGCGGTCAAATGGATCCTGCGATACTTGAAGGGGACTAAGGATGTTTGTTTGGTTTATGGTGCTAATACTCATAGTAGGTTGGTTAGATATGCAGACTCAGACTATGGTGGTGACTTGGTGAAAAGGAGATCGCTCACCTGTTATATTTTCACTTTGTTTGGATGTGCAGTCAGTTGGAAGTCAACTTTACAGCCCACAGTTGCCTTGTCTACAACTGACGCGGAATACATGTCAATGACTGAAGGTATAAAGGAGTGTATCTGGCTACATGGTTTGATGGAGAGTCTAGGATTGAAGGTGGAGAAGCCTGTCTTGAACTGTGATAGTGAAAGTGCTTTGTGTCTAGCAAAGAATCCGGTTTATCATGAAAAGACGAAGCATATAGATATCCGGTTAAATTTCATTTGTGACATAGTTGAAGAAGACACGTTCTCAATCTTGAAGATCGATACCAAGGTGAATCCGGCAGATATGTTGACGAAGTCGTTACCCAAGGAGAAGTTCGAGCTATGCTTGAACTTGGTTGATGTTCGCAGGAGGTAAGTCCCTACGGGGCAAGCTGGCAGGAGACGAGAGGAAATTTTTTGGTTTCTAGAGTGAGGTGGAGCTGTGTTGAATTTGCAATACTCAAGGTGGAGATTGTTAAATAGTGAATTGGGAATTAAAACCCGTCTGGATATTAGACACGCGCGCCGCGACCCATTAAGTGTCCGCGTCGCGGTGGGCCGTGATAGCTAGGGTCATTACTAGGGTTTATATTTATCTTGGAGCTATGTTGTGTCTACATTTGGGTTTATATTTGTCTTGCAGGTCATAACTTGTTAGCTTCATGCCTGTTTTTGGTGCTGGGTTTTGGTCTTTATTTCAATCTCTACCTTGGCGTGATGATTGTTTGGGTTTGATACACATAGTCTTTAATTAAATTGCTCCCCTGCTAAGTGTTGGGGGCTACTGTTCTACTCGCGTTCCTTTAGCTGTTCCTGCTCCTTGGTTGGCGCTGGAAAGTTTGTATAGTTCCAAAGACGGGTTGGAATTTAAATTTGAATGCTACCGATTTTTGGGTGTTTGTTGGCTTTGGTTCGGGGGCTCTGACTCGCCTTTGTTTTTCCTGGTTGCCAGCTTCTTGCTGTTTTTTCTTTATAAAATGCCGCTGTTTTAAAAAAAAGTAAAAAAAAATAGGCGTGAAAGTCTTATGGTATGTTAAATGAGTAGCCGAGGCATGTTATATAAAGAGAAGGGATAAATTAGGTGCACACGATATGGTTATTGCCTGGACTTGAAATTTGTTCACATTGAAGCACAATACCGACTTGAAATTTGCTCACATTAAAGCACAATAATGAAACACATGTTGTATGATTTTAATGATTTCATATAAAAAATGAGTATAGAAATTAGTCACGTGTTATTTTGATGGCAGCTGGCCACACGAAATGATAATCAAAGTAAAATGGGGCTGTTCAAATATAAATAATGGGGCTTTTCATCAAGACACCAACCCTCCTATTTTTTTTTCCCAATGATTGATATATGGTAGACATTCACGTGATCGTCCCCTAACATATGTGGTCATTGTGAATTATCATGATCTAAGTTTCAAAGAGAATAGAGAGAAGAGAGGCTAGGGTTTTGTGAGTAAAAACATAAACTGTGAATATGAGTTCTTAGCAAAATACAAGGAAATAAACCCTTAAATACAACGGGCTAATAGGCTAACTAAAACTAGTGGGCTAAATAAAACCCAAACTCATAAAACCTTATTAGGCTAACATCCCTTCTCAAACTCACAATGCGACAGCTATAAGCATTGAGATTTTGTCACACAAAAAACGAAATCGAGAACCAGACAATGCCTTCGTAAACATATCCGCAATCTGTAGGGTTGAAGGAACATGCGGCAAGGTGATGGTCCCAAGTTGAAGATGATGACGAGTGAAATGGCAATCAATTTCTATATGTTTTGTTCGTTCATGAAAAACCGAATTCTCGGCAATCTGTAGTGCACTGTTGTTGTCACAGTGCAAGGGAGTAGGATGAGAAGCGTCAACTCCGATATCAGCAAGAAGCCAACATAGCCAAACAATCTCACAAGTGGTGACAGCCATAGCTGGATACTCAGCTTCAGTATAGGACCGAGAGACAACATCTTGTTTCTTACTCTTCCATGAAATCAATGAGTCTCCAAGAAAGATGCAAAAATCAGTGGTGGATTTTCGATCATGAGGATCGCTATCCCAATCAGCATCGCTATAGGCACACAACTTGAGTGAGGACGTGGAAGGAAACACAAGGGTTTGGAATTGAGTGCCCCGAAGATATCTTAAGATACGAAGAACAGCTCCCCAATGAACAGTAGAAGGAGCGGTAACAAACTGGCTAACCACATGAACTGCATGAGAGATGTCTGGTCGAGTAACAGTAAGATAAACCAAACTTTCCACAATAGTTCGATATAGGCTTGGATCTGACAAAGGGACACCGTCTGTTGGAGAATACCTGGCATTAGTCTCCAGGGGAGTATCAACTATCCTGTTGTCAGAGAGTCGAGCACGTTCAAATAGTTCAGAGATATACTTTGTTGTCAGAGAGTCGAGCACGTTCAAATAGTTCAGAGATATACTTTGTCTGAGATAAAAGATAACCTTTTGAAGATTGTGCAACTTCAATCCCTAAGAAATAACGTAGCAATCCCAAGTCTTTCATAGCAAAACGGTAAGCCAAATCATGTTTCAAAGATTCTATACCATCATGATCATCACCGGTAATAATCATGTCATCAACATATAAGGATAGGAGAATCAGACATGCATTCGTGCATCTAACGAATAAGGCTGAATTATGATTACTAGGAGTAAAACCGAGAGAAGTAATCACAGTAGAGAATTTCTCAAACCAAGCACGAGGGGCTTGTTTGAGACCATACAAGGCTTTCCTAAGCCGACAAACTTCACCTGGTTGGTGAGCAATCCCTGGAGGAGGAGACATGTAAACTTCCTCATGAAGTTCACCGTTCAAGAATGCATTTTTGACATCCATTTGGAATATCTTTCATTGACGAATAGAGGAAACTGCGATCAGAGTGCGGACAGTAGTCATTTTTGCCATGGGGCAAAAGTCTCCTCATAATCCATACCATATTTTTGCGAGTATCCTTTTGCAACCAACCTTGAATTATATCTTTCAGTTGAGCCATCGGACTTGGTTTTGATCTTATATACCCAACGACAACCAATCGTACGTTTTCCATGAGGAAGCTGTACCAGATCCCATGTATGAGTCTGATAAAGAGCTGTAAGCTCTTCCACCATAGCATTCTGCCAACGAGAATCAGAAACAGCTTCTTTGTAAGACTCCGGTTCAGAAAGCCGATGTATATTTGCAATAAAAGATGCAAATGTTGGCGAATAAGAAGAATATACAAAATCTGGCAGTTTAGTAGTCTTATGAGTACGTACAGGTCTCAATGGTGGTGAATGATTTTCTTGAGCGACAACAGGAGTGGGAGCAGTTGCAGACTGAGCAGGAGGGTTGTCTGGAGCTATGGAAGCATCATCAACTGGGGCACTAGATGTAGTGTCATCACTATCAATGGTAAAAGGATCAATATTTTGAAGTTCTGACCTAGTCATGTTGTGAGACTGTACAGGAATAGCATAGTAAGGAATGTGCTCCAAAAAGGTAACATGTCGAGAGACATACAATTTCTGACTCGTCGGGTCATAACACCGATATCCTTTCTGACCAATACCATATCCCAAGAATACACAAAGGGCCGACTTTGGAGACAACTTGTTTCGTTCTACATGAGGTCGTAAGACAAAGCAGGTGCACCCAAATACCCGTAAAGATGAATAATCAGGTAATTTGACCATACAACTTTTCATAAGGAGACATTCCAGAGTTGTGGCGAGTAGGGATGCGATTAATCACATAGGCAGCAGTAAGGATAGCTTCTCCCCAAAAGACACTAGGAACATCAGAAGATAATAACAAAGACCGTGCCGTTTCTACAAGGTGTCGATGTTTCCGTTCTACTATACCATTCTGTTGAGGAGTATCAGTACATGATGATTGGTGAACAGTCCCATCAGATGCTAGTAACTGAGTAAAATCATTAGAAGTATATTCCCCTCCTAAATTACACTGGAAGCATTTTATGACAGCAGAGTGTTGGGTCTTCACAAGAGCTCTGAAATTTCTATAAATAACAAAGAAATCTGACCTGCGCTTCATAAGATAAACCCATGTATAACGAGTATAATCATCAATGAACGAAACATAACAAGGCGATCCTCCTTTGGAGGTTATTGGGGAAGGACCCCACACATCAGAATGCACAAGATCAAAAGGAGCAAACGAACGAGTGACACTATTATTAAAAGGTAAGGCAGAGAACTTTGCCAGTTTACAATCACAACAATCATAAATGTCAACATTGTTCAAACGACCTAACACACCAATAGAGGATAAAAACTGTAAACGTGAAGCTGAAACACGACCCAAACGGGAGTGCCAAAGATAAAAATTTGAAGACGAATGACTTAAACGAAAAGACGACAAATCAACACTAGAGGCCGCAATATCAGAAACTTGGAGCTGCTCCAAAACATAAAGATTCCCAAGTTTATGGCCGATCCCAGTCACCCTCCGAGACTGTGGGTCCTGTACACAACAAAGAGAATCAGAGAAGAAGACCCGATAACCAGATTTACACAACTGAATGACCGAAACAAGATTCAAAGCAAGTGTGGGAATATAATTGACATTAGTGAGAGAGATATGGGGGGTAACAACATGACCAATACCCTCAATTGGCATAGGTGTAGCACTAGCTGGCATAACAGAAACATGAGGACTAGCTGATAACGAAGAAAAGGATGATAAATGTGGTGACATATGATGAGATGCACCAGAATCCAATATCCATAAGGATGAAGGAATACCTGAAGGACTAGATGCTGATAGACGTGTGTGAGACATAGATGTTGACATGGTAGTAGGATTGGAAGCAATGAACTGGCGAAATTGCTCAAAAACCTGTGGATCCAAAGCTGATGGTGGTGTCATATTGAAATCGTTCTCTGTAGAAGGTACAATAGCAGCAACAGTGAACTGTGGAGGACGAAATGGTGGAAATGATGGACGTTATTGAAACTGTCCACGAGGCCTGTTGAACTGTGGAGGCTGAAACTGTCCAGATGGTCTTGTTTGGTTTTGATAATTTCCCTTCCCTAACAGCAATGGACATTGAGACTTCCAATGATTTTTCTTTTTACAAAATGCACACTCATCAAATGCAACTTTCAGCTTAAACTGTCCAGATGGTCTTGTTTGGTTTTGAACAGCAAAGACAGTAGGTGTGGCTACTGCCTTAGACCCTTTGTCAGATTGGGACTTGATACGGGTTTCCTCGGCAATCAACTCATGAACAACTGAATCCACTGTGGGAAGAAGAGTACGATGAAGGATTGTCCCATGTAAGCCTTCAAAATCAGACCTTAATGCCATAAAAAACTGGACCAATCTCTGCTCTTCCCTTCTGGCAATGTAAGGCTTGAAAGCCTTTAGTTCTGCAGATTCAGTGAGAGCTAATTGATCCCACAAATCAGACATAGAAGCATAAAAATCCTGAATACTTAGATTGTTTTGTTGGAGGGCTCAGATATCAAATTCTAGCTGATACTGTTTTGCAAAATTAGATTGAGTATACAGCCTTTCCAAATGGTCCCAAACTTCTTTTGATGTGTCATACTTTGCTAACTGCCAATTGAATGAATGACAGAATTATTAATCCATGTAATAATTTTGGAATTATCAGTCTTCCAAGATTCCAATAAAATAGCAAAATTGGCAGGCTTGTCATCTGTTGGTTTTTCCTTTATACCTGTAACAATCCCCCACATAGCCTTGCCCCGTAAAAAATTCTTCATTACATAACTCCAATATGTATAGTTTTTACCATCCAGTTGTGTACTAATGGACTAAAGAGAGTCATCTCTTGGAGCCATAATATCAATAGACAGTCAAGCAAATATTCCAAAATTGCCCTTATGCAGATGAACAAACAACCCAATAATAGCAGCAACAATTAACTCTCAAAATCAAACATTCAACCCAGAAACGAAGCAGAAAATCAACCAAATCAAGCCGAAAATATCAATCGGTACACATAAATGAAGCAGAAAATCATACCAAAAGTGACGAAAATTCCGAAAACGGGGCATTGTCGGCGTGCCTGCTACAAAACCCCTTAATATCCTAGCTCTGATACCATGTTAATTATCATGATCAAGTTTCAAAGAGAATAGAGAGAAGAGAGGCTAGGGTTTTGAGAGTAAAAACATAAACTGTGAATATGAGTTCTTAGCAAAATACAAGGAAATAAACCCTTAAATACAATGGGTTAATAGGCTAACTAAAACTAGTGGGCTAAATAAAACCCAAACCCATAAAACCTTATTAGGCTAACAGTCATCTCTACTCCCTTTATTTAATTTTAATTTTGTTTTCTTGAATAAATTTTACTATATAATCACATTTCATTGTTCATAAAAATAGGTAAATCTTTAAAGAAATATATCAAGAAATATTTTAACCAGACCAAATTTGAAGAAACTGGTTACCGAGAATTCGTATAATAGATCCGATTTCAAAGCTTACCCAAAAAAGGTATATTATTATAACACAAAAAGTTAACTTAAGTAATTATAAGTTCAATAAAGTTATATGTTTTTTTTTCTTGGAACAGGTGTATATAAAAACATTACAAAGGAAGTTAGCCAAAACTAGAGTACAATATATATATATATATATATATATATATATATATATATATATATATATATATATATATATATATATATATATATATATATATATATATATATATATATATATATATATATATATATATATATATATATATATATATATCTTCTTATATCTTAACCTAATAAATAAGTATCTAAAAGGACACTTGTCATCACCATAGCCATTTGGCCAGATGTCAATTTCTTGTAATTTTGAATTTATTAAAAATAAACTAATTTGTTTTTTCAGTTACAAATCCTTTAACGTAAGCGTGATTTGAGGATTTGATATCAAATTATGCAGTTTCCTTATTTCTCCCGGAGAGCATTAACTCTCTCACACATATGTGAAGAACTCAAAATTTCTTCTGATGTTTGCAAATTTTCTCTTGAATGGTAACACGATACACCGATTGGTCCTTTGATTCCCAATCTCTACTTATCCTCCACCCCGCCTCACTCTCCTAGCCGCCACTCTCCGCCCTAAATCACACGTCCACCTTCAATTCCCCATATTCCCTCCCACTCGAAGCCACCTCCCTGTTCAATTGGCTCATAGCAGATGCTACTTTCTTTGAATCGTAGATAATGAGTTTGAGATTAATGATTGATTGCTGTTTCAAAGTGAAATTGGATCCATAAATCTCAATCTCTCTCTCTCTCTCTCTCTCTCTCTGTTCGCCATCTTATTGTTCATCTCTCTCCATATTCTAAACCGTGAATTACGAGGTTGCGTTTTATGGTAATTAGGGCAACAAAATCCAATAATTGACTGCAAATGAAGTAAAGATCGACAATTCATGCTTACGGTAAACAAACAAAACCTTTTATCTCTTTATATAAATCAAGTTAAGATCGACATTTAATTTTCTTGTATTTGTTGATGAGAAGCATTGGACAGATATTATACCGTGAAAATCACAAAGAAACTCATGTCAGAAAGACTGTTGGGCATCTGAATTTCAAATGCAATTGCACGCATTCACAACTATGAGTTGGGCATCTGTAATAACCTCTTCTTCATTCTCTTACAATACTCTCTTCAACATCCTGGATTCATATCAGCATTTAGCTAAAATTTCTTGCATATGTTATCTAAATTGCTTTCAAAATGCTAACAACCTTCAATCCTTTTGTACATGGAGGCCGAGGGGACAATGAGTGATGCAGCTATTCCTTTAGTGACAAGTGCTCTACAGGTAAATTGCCTCCATCTTCAGCAACTCTTGTATAGCAAAATGATGAACTAGTTTCACATCTCGATGCCAATATTGTAACACCCCTTTTCTCAAACCATATTTAATACAAATACAGTTTACGTTACAAACATATTTTATAATTCGTGACTATAAAGAAGCCACTTAATTTTTTTTTATTTTAGAAACTTAAACTCAAGGGGTATTACAGACTCAATACAGATAACCATAATTTAAACTTACAGTATATAAACTGGTCCCAACTGCAACCTCTGCTCCTTTCACCTAAGTACATAGCATTTAAAAATAGTATACGTGAGACATAAAGCCTCGTGAGTAATATGGGTTTAGACCCAAAAACTTTTCTGTTCAAAACTTGAAATGTTACAAGTAAACTTGCTGAAAACTCATTTATGTCATAAATCCAAAAATTTCTTTTCTTCTTTACTTTCAAACTCTAAAAATACTTTCTTCCTCAAAACTGCTTTCTTTCTCATTTTCTGGTGACCAACTGAAACTCATGAATTATTTTAATTTAATTCATTCAACTAGCTCCCCTCGCGGGACAGAACAGATCCGTCCGCTCGGTTATGCTCATTCTGTCTCCCCTTTGTGACCTGGAACGGATTCAAGCACCAGGGTATACTAAGCTAGACAACTACTTCGCGACGGGAGGTACCATCCCAGTAGTGTCTTCTGATCCCCCGATTATGTGGGTGATCCTAGTCCGGACAACTGGCTCTTACTTATTTCTTTCTTTAGTTCTTATTTCATTACATCTCAAATTGGTCAAAATGGGACACAATTTATAAATAACTCATACTCATACACTTTATAACTCTTTATTGAAAAAACTTTCAAAACTGATTTTCACATCTTAGTTCACACAAGGAACTTCTTTAAAAATACTTTGTAAACTACACTGCTTTAAAACACTTAGCCCTTATATAGAGCTACTTTAAAACTGTTTCCAACTTTAGTACTTAAAAGTATTTGGAAATCTCATTTTCTGAAAATATAAATTTGCTATGTACTAGGAAAATCCTCATAAAACTCACCTTGGTATAACTACGGGTCACTAAACTTCTCGTACACCCTTCCCTTTCCCGTGCTCAACAACGTTTGAAGCACCACCTATACAAGTATCACATATATAAATACATAATATAATTAACTCTATAGTTCTAAGTCTCATATGACACAACTCCAGGTTATAACAAATGTATAACCATTAATAATCTCGTTTTGTAATTTTCTCCGAAATACGCGTATTTTGCTACAGTACCCCCGAGGGGTCGTATTTCAGTTCCGACACTTTTGCATGAAATCTTAGGCCATATTAGACTTGTGTTTAAAATTTGGAGTTCATTGGACAAGTCCAGCTCAAATTCCAAAAATCAAGTTTTGACATAAACTTGAAGTTTAGCCACTGCCGCTACAGTGACTTTTCCGCAAGGTCGGATTACGGATTTGACCATTCCCGATATGTTTTCATACCATTCTAAGGATATGGTAAAAATTTCAGACCAAACGGACATGCCTAGCTATGGTTTTTGACCTTTATGGTTTTTAACATTTTTGGTCCCTGTCTGGAGGCGCACTGCGCCAGGTACAGGGCGCATGCGCCTGGGCGCACCTCGCCTAGGTCCTGGGCGCACTGCGCCTAGCGCCTGGGCAGGCTCCTGATCAGTCGCGATTTGGCACTGTAGCATGCAGTTTTGGGGCATTAAGCTCTTATTCCAGGTCTTAATCTCATGGGGTTTGTTCTAGGACCAAAACCTTTGACTAATAACAAGTTTTAAGCCATTAGAAACAGGTTAATCATACCAATTCATGATTTAGGGTTCTTGAGCAACATTTCAATTTATCAAGAATAGCAACCTACTTTGCTGTTTTTAACATATGTTCTTACTACATGAACATGTTTAAGCCCAGAAATCATATACAAACCCCATGAATTTCACTGAAATTGCAGATTTCAGTTTACCCACAAAACTCACCAAGAACACTTCAAGAACTTGGAATACTAACCTTGTTTAACTTGGGAATCTTCAATTCCAACCTTTTCTTGATTTCTTGGCAAGGAGTCTTGAACCTCTTCTTCTTCTTCCGTATTCACTCTCGTTCTCTCTAGCTCTCTCTCGTATCTTCTGAAATCTTCCACTGGGTTCTTCAAATAATAGGGGATAATTATCATATAATATATATATATATATATATATATATATATATATATATATATATATATATATATATATATATATATATATATATATATATATATATATATATATATATATATATAATTTTTATAAAAACTTTGCATTTTGGTCCCTAGCCTTCCAATTCTTCTACAAAAATGGTTCAAGAGTCATAACTTTACCATTTATGCTTCATTAACTTCCAACTTAACATTTTGGTAATTTCCATGTCAAATGACCATTTTGCCCTTTTCGGCCATATTCCACTATTCATGCGGTAAAACTCCAAATTTCACATAAACTATTATTTCTTATATTATTATTTTACATAATACATGTTATTTTACAAAATAGTCTTATAACGTGTCAAAAGACCGTTTTACCCTTTTACAACTTTTTCGCGGGTTCTTACAGTCACCCCTCCTTATGCGGATTCCGTCCTCGGAATCTTTTCATAATCTGTGGAATCTGGATATCTTCTCTTCATTTCTTCTAGCGTCTCCCAAGTTAGGTTTGACCCTAACGGGTGCTTCCACTTGACTAGTACAAGGTCAATCTCCTTGTTCCTTAGCTTCTTAGTCTGCATTTCTAGGATGGCTTCGGGTTCCTCAATCAGTTTGCTAGGAGTCTCCACCCTCAGGTCAGTATACGGTATTACTAACTCTTCTTTACCAAAATACTTTTTCAAGTAGCATACATGAAAGGTATCATGTATTCCACTGAGTTCGGGTGGTAACTCTATCTTGAACGCTTGTAACCCAACTTTCTTCAGGATTCTAAAAGGTCCAATGTATCTTGGACTCAGCTTCCCTCTCTTGCCAAATCTGACCACTCCTTTCCATGGCGACACTTTTATCATCACCAAATCTCCTTCTTGTAAGTCATACGGTCTTTTCTTTAGATTTGAGTAACTCCTTTGCCGATCTTGTGCTGCTTTCATGTTGGCTTGAATTACTCCAATCTTCTCATTAGTTACTCTAACAATCTCTGGCCCTGTAAGCTTAGTCTCACCCGCCTCCAACCAGCATAAATGAGTTCTACACTTTCTACCATACAATGCCTCAAAAGGTGGCATTTTAATGTTAGAATGGTAGCTGTTGTTGTATGCAAACTCCACTAATGGAAGGTGTTCATCCCAACTACCTCCAAAATCCATCACGCATGATCGTAGCATGTCTTCTAATGTCTGGATTGTTCGTTCACTCTGACCATCCGTTTGTGGATGATACGCTGTACTTAGTTGAATTCTCGTCCCCATTTTATCTTGTAAGGCTCTCCAAAAGTTAGAGGTAAATATGGGGTCTCTGTCTGACACGATAGACAACGGTGCACCATATCTTCTTAACACTTCATCTGTATACAACTGGGCTAACTTTCTTTTATGGCTAGAAATAGTGCACTTTTGGTCAACCGATCTACTATGACCCATATGCTATCATAACCTCTTCTCGTTCTCGGTAACCCGACAATCAAGTCCATGGTTACATCTTCCCACTTTCCGGCTGGGATATGTAATGACTGAGCATCCCCATGCAGGACCTGATGTTCCGCCTTGACTTGTGCACATATAACACACTTGGAGATGTACTTAGCTATCCTCTTCTTCATTCCAGGCCACCAATACTGTCTTTTCAAATCTTGATAAGTCTTGGTACTCCCTGGATGTATGGAATACTTTGACTTATGCGACTCTTCTAGAATCAGCTTTCTCAATCCTCCTGCTTTCGGTACCCAAATGCGGTTCGTGTAGGTCTTTAATCCTTGACTATTGGTCTCAAACTGAATGTCTTTTCCTAGCTTTTCATCTTTTAAGTCTCCACTTTCTTCAACTTTCTGCTGAGCTGCTTTAATCTGTTCTATAATACTAGACACTAGCTCTATACGCATCGATCTTGCCTTGATTCTTTTCTCAGGAGCTTTTCTACTTAATGCATCTGCTACTACATTTGCTTTACCCGGATGGTATATAATGTCGCAATCATAGTCACTGATCAGCTCTAGCCATCTGCTCTGTCTCATGTTCAACTCTTTTTGAGTGAACACATACTGTAAACTCTTGTGATCGGTGAATAGCTTGCACTTTGTACCATACAAGTAATGTCTCCAAATCTTCAAGGCAAATACGATTGCTGCAAGTTCTAAATCATGGGTTGTGTACTTTTTCTCTGGATCTTTCAATTGTCTGGAAGCGTATGCTATAACCTTTCCTCTCTGCATCAATACACAGCCATGTCCCCGATGCGAGGCATCGCTGTATACTTCAAAGTCTTCTGTCCCATCTGGTAACGTAAGGACAGGCGCGTTACACAACTTCTCTTTTAATGTAGCGAAGGCTCTTTCTTGTTCCTCTTGCCATCTGAATTTCTCTTCTTTCCGGGTTAGTCGTGTAAGTGGCACTGCTATACGGGAGAAATCTTGAATAAATCTCCTGTAATACCCGGCAAGACCGAGAAAGCTTCTAACTTCTGTTGGCGTCTTGGGAGGCTTCCATTTCATTACTGCTTCAACTTTTGCTGGATCAACTTTTATACCTTGGATAGAAACAACATGTCCAAGGAACTGCACTTCTCGCATCCAAAACTCGCATTTGGAGAACTTTGCATATAGCTGTTCTCGCTTCAAGGTCTCAAGCACTGCTCGCAAGTGACTCGCATGCTCTTCTTTGTTCTTTGAATATATCAGTATGTCATCTATGAACACTATAACAAATCGGTCTAGCAACGGTTTACAGACCCGATTCATTAAGTCCATAAAAATCGCTGGTGCATTCGTAAGACCGAATGGCATTACTAGGAACTCGTAATGCCCGTATCGTGTACGGAACGCTGTCTTCTCTACATCACTTTCTTTCACCCTGACTTGGTGATAGCCTGATCTCAAATCAATCTTTGAAAAATAATCTGCTCCTTGTAACTGATCAAACAAATCATCTATTCTGGGCAACGGGTAACGGTTCTTGATAGTAATCTTGTTCAATTCTCTGTAATCAATGCACATTCGCATTGATCCATCCTTCTTCTTTATAAACAGAACTGGAGCACCCCCACGGAGAAGAACTAGGCCTGATGAAGCCTTTATCTAGTAACTCCTGCAACTGGGACATTAATTCCCGCATCTCTGTTGGTGCTAACCGGTACGGTGCTCGGGCTATTGGGGAAGCTCCTGGAACAAGATCTATCCGGAATTCAACCTGCCGTTCTGGTGGCAAACCTGGTAACTCATCTGGGAAAACTTCTGGGAATTCTTTTACTACTTTTATGTCTTTATACGTCTGCTTTACTTTATCTTCAGTCATTACATAAGCCAGGTATGATACACATCCTTTCCTGACGCATCTTCGGGCTTTTGCCACACTAATTAGACTTGGCACATGTTTGCTTCTTTCCCCATATACATACACTTTAGCTCCTAGGGTTTTAACAGACACCCTCTTCTGACCACAAGCTATCTTCGCATCATTTGCACCAAGCCAATCCATCCCAATTATCACATCAAAGGACTTAATTCCAATGGGAAGAAGATTAAGTCGGAACTTCTTGCCATTGATATCAAGTTCACAATCTCGGTACATGTGCTGAACTTCGACAAACTTTCCATCCGCTACTTCTACTTCAAAAACCATGTCTAACAATTCTAACGGGACTCTCAATCGGGCTCCAAATCCATGGGACACGAATGAATATGTAGAACCAGAATCAAACAACACATATGCAGGTGTCGAGTTGATCAGTAGTATACCTGAGACCACATCGTGCGTCTCCCTTGCTTCTTCCCTGGTGATCTGGAAAGCTCGAGTCTTCACCTTCTGGGGCTCCGTCTTTTTCTGAGCTGTTGACACCATAGTTTCTCCTCCCTTGTTTGGGCAGTTGAAACTATAGTGCCCCATCTGATGGCATGAGAAGCACTCCACTTCACTGGCTTTCTTGGCTTTGCAGTCTTTCGCTTTGTGACCGAGTCCACCACAATTAAAACAGGCGTTTGATCCCGCTCGGCACTCGCCACCGTGTTCTTTCCCACATTTCTCACACCTTTTTACGCTTCCCTGTCAACTCTGACTTGAACTTATCTTTCTTTTCTTCTTTATGTTCCCACTGTTACTAACTGTCTTTCTCTTGTCACTAAAGCCAGGTCCTTCCTCTTTTCTTCGTTTTCCAACATCCTCCACGGTTCGGGCAGCATTGATCGCCCCATCTAATGTTTCAGCTTTCTTTACTTCTAGCTCATAATTCCATGGCAAACCCCGGACATAGCGGTTAATTCAGGACCGCTCAGAGGGATAGGATTCCCCCACGAAAGGCAGCATGTCACAAAACTTCTTTGTATATTCGTCAACCGTTAAGTCTCCTTTCTTTATCGTCAAGAAATCTTCGTTCATCTTCTCTAGATCTCTCGTGGGACAGAATTTATCTTTAAGACACGAGACAAACTCCGCCCACGACCAGCCATACACAACATCTTTCCCCAAACTCTCGTACTTAGTATTCCACCACACTAACGCATCATCTTTCAACTGCCGAGAGGCATAGTTGACTTGGTCTTTTTCTCCACATTTACTAGTTTGCATCACTTGTTCAATCTCTCGGACCCATCTCATTGTCACCTTCGGCTCAAAGCTGCCATGGTACTCTGGCGGTTTACAAGCCATGAAGGACTTAAAGGAACAGCCCTTCTCCTTCCTTCTGTTTTCTCCGCTAGCTTCTTCCTCGGTCGTCTTTTTAGAAACTTCTTGTGAAGAATGGGCACTAGGTTCACCCATTCGGCTATCGATTATGTTATTCACATCATGTTTCAGCTCATTCCGCAGATTATTGATCAGGTACTGAATTGCTTCCATAGTGACAGGTTGTGGTGGCGGGTTTGGCTCAGCCCCATCATTCCGAAAAACATGTCCGGGTCCACTTCCTCTTGAGGAAGTGTGACTGCCCTCACCCCTGTCAGCTTGTCTTTCGCCTTCCATTACTATATAGATGAATAAAATATCTGTTTAATACGCAATTCTATATAGTATTTTGAAAGCGGTAGCATATTATCTCCCTATCTTGACTGCATTTTAGTAGCAATCATACTCACTTTATAATTTCTATAAGTCTAAGTGTACCTCTATATTACTAAGGCACCTTTCTACTACTCTTGCTAGTTTAAGACTAGGATGGTATTCCAACCTAATTTGCTTAAACTATGGCTCTGATACCAAAACTGTAACACCCCTTTTCTCAAACCATATTTAATACAAATATAGTTTACGTTACAAACATATTTTACAATTCGTGACTATAAAGAAGCCACTTAAATTTTTTTTTATTTTACAAACTTAAACTCAAGGGGTATTACAGACTCAATACAGATAACCATAATTTAAACTTACAGTATATAAACTGGTCCCAACTGCAACCTCCGCTCCTTTCACCTAAGAACATAGCATTTAAAAATAGTATACGTGAGACATAAAGCCTCGTGAGTAATATAGGTTTAGACCCAAAAACTTTTCTGTTCAAAACTTGAAATGTTACAAGTAAACTTGCTGAAAACTCATTTATGTCATAAATCCAAAAATTTCTTTTCTTCTTTACTTTCAAACTCTAAAAATACTTTCTTCCTCAAAACTGCTTTCTTTCTCATTTTCTGGTGACCAACTGAAACTCATGAATTATTTTAATTTAATTCATTCAACTAGCTCCCCTCGCGGGACAGAACAGATCCGTCCGCTCGGTTATGCTCATTCTGTGTCCCCTTTGTGACTTGGAACGGATTCAAGCACAAGGGTATACTAAGCTAGACAACTACTTCGCGACGGGAGGTACCATCCCAGTAGTGTCTTCTGATCCCCCGATTATGTGGGTGATCCTAGTCCGGACAACTGGCTCTTACTTATTTCTTTCTTTAGTTCTTATTTCATTACATCTCAAATTGGTCAAAATGGGACACAATTTATAAATAACTCATACTCATACACTTTATAACTCTTTATTGAAAAAACTTTCAAAACTGATTTTCACATCTTAGTTCACACAAGGAACTTCTTTAAAAGTACTTTGTAAACTACACTGCTTTAAAACACTTAGCCCTTATATAGAGCTACTTTAAAACTGTTTCCAACTTTAGTACTTAAAAGTATTTGGAAATCTCATTTTCTGAAAATATAAATTTGCTATATACTAGGAAAATCTTCATAAAACTCACCTTGGTATAACTACGGGTCACTAAGCTTCTCGTACACCCTTCCCTTTCCCGTGCTCAACAACGTTTGAAGCACCACCTATACAAGTATCACATATATAAATACATAATATAATTAACTCTATAGTTCTAAGTCTCATATGACACAACTCCAGGTTATAATAAATGTATAACCATTAATAATATCGTTTTGTAATTTTCTCCGAAATACACGTATTTTGCTACAGTACCCCCGAGGGGTCGTATTTCAGTTCCGACACTTTTGCATGAAATCTTAGGCCATATTAGACTTGTGTTTAAAATTTGGAGTTCATTGGACAAGTCTAGCTCAAATTCCAAAAATCAAGTTTTGACATAAACTTGAAGTTTAGCCACTGCCGCTACAGTGACTTTTCTGCAAGGTCGGATTACGGATTTGACCATTCCCGATATGTTTTCATACCATTCTAAGGATATGGTAAAAAGTTCAGACCAAACGGACATGCCTAGCTATGGTTTCTGACCTTTATGGTTTTTAACATTTTTGGTCCCTGTCTGGAGGCGCACTGCGCCAGGTACAGGGCGCACTGCGCCTGGGCGCACCTCGCCTAGGTCCTGGGCGCACTGCGCCTAGCGCCTGGGCAGGCTCCTGATCAGTCGCGATTTGGCACTGTAGCATGCAGTTTTGGGGCATTAAGCTCTTATTCCAGGTCTTAATCTCATGGGGTTTATTCTAGGACCAAAACCTTTGACTAATAACAAGTTTTAAGCCATTAGAAACAGCTTAATCATACCAATTCATGATTTAGGGTTCTTGAGCAACATTTCAATTTATCAAGAATAGCGACCTACTTTGCTGTTTTTAACATATGTTCTTACTACATGAACATGTTTAAGCCCAGAAATCATATACAAACCCCATGAATTTTACTGAAATTGCAGATTTCAGTTTACCCACAAAACTCACCAAGAACACTTCAAGAACTTGGAATACTAACCTTGTTTAACTTGGGAATCTTCAATTCCAACATTTTCTTGATTTCTTGGCAAGGAGTCTTGAACCTCTTCTTCTTCTTCCGTATTCACTCTCGTTCTCTCTAGCTCTCTCTCGTATCTTTTGAAATCTTCCACTGGGTTCTTCAAATAATAGGGGATAATTATCATATAATATATATATTTAATTTTTATAAAAACTTTGCATTTTGGTCCCTAGCCTTCCAATTCTTCTACAAAAATGGTTCAAGAGTCATAACTTTACCATTTATGCTTCATTAACTTCCAACTTAACATTTTGGTCATTTCCATGTCAAATGACCACTTTGCCCTTTTCGGCCACATTCCACTATTCATGCGGTAAAACTCCAAATTTCACATAAACTATTATTTCTTATATTATTATTTTACATAATACATGTTATTTTGCAAAATAGTCTTATAACGTGTCAAAAGACCATTTTATCCTTTTACAACTTTTTCACGGGTTCTTACAAATATTATGGAAGACGCAACTGTTTAAATGTTTTTAGTGTACTAATTGTTTTGAAGCTGATATTAGATGCAAATTTTTGTTCAGGAGACAGAGGGCATCTCAGACTTAAGAGTCCAAGTTCTGGAGGGTATTGCAAGCGTGGAGGTGAGCTGATTTTTAGTATTATATATTTATTGATTTAATTTGGAAATCTCAAACTCATTTGACCCCTTTTTCGTTTTGTTTTAGTTAATGAAGAAGACAACAGTGCAAGCTACTGGAGTGGCTTCTAACCTGGTTGTAATTGTAATAGAGTTATGGAACAAATGAAAAAAAAAGCTAAATATCCTGCTTGGATTTATGCTGGAATAACCAACATATCTGACTTCATACGAAGAGAAACTATAGAAAAAGAGAAAAAATAGAGTTTTTAAAGTATCATTTCAGCAAATAAAATCTTTGCTAAAGCCCCTTCCTGGATGTGTTTTAACATGTGAGAACACCTAAGCAAATTGAAGTGTGCAACCCATATAAGTTTCTTATTTATTAAAAGCTATCAAAAATAAGAAATCAGTTCATCATGCATGCTTATATATTTTCCTAACATGGCACGGAGCACCAATTTACCATAAAATATATGTAGAAAATGCGAATGCAAGGGACGTTCAGGTGCATACCTGCCATGGTGCATACTTGCAAATACATACTTTACAGTATCATAGATACCACATGGTGATGACAACTGTGGATGCAGGGGACGTTCAGGTGCATACCTGCCATGTGAATCTCTAAAGCTTTCTTTCTTCTCGCAAGGCAGGACTTCCACCTACCAAGTTTCAATTCATAAAACGAAATCTTATATGATAAAAAAACACATGTAAATATTTGTTAGCAATTTTCTAAAAAGAAAAATAAAGAAGAAAGAAACACAGAGAACATTTGGGTTCACGAACCTGTCTAAACCATGGCCGCTTCTAAACAAAGAGGGCAAGCAGGAGGTACGACAAAGTTCTTGATTCACAAATAATCATATCTTCCCTGATTAAAAACTTGAATCATTATTTGATGAAAAAAATTATGAAGTAATTTAAGAAAACATTATGAAATCAAGAAGAAATCGTAGATAAACGATAGCCGACTGTAGTTACCAACTTGCCATTATAATCGTCGATCTTGATCTTGCACAATATTATGCATCGTAAAAAAGAAAGACGAGAGATGGTGATGGTGTACCAAGCTCACGAAAGGGCACTATCAACTGATATTTTGTTTGGTTTGGTTAAGGTGAGCCTAAAGCCTCTTTTTTAACACTTAATGATAAAAAAAATTAAATGTTTTAAATTCAGTGACTATTTTGACATGACCCTGATTTTAAAAATTCCAGGAAGACGGTTCACCATTGAAACAAATTACATGAAAGCACCAGAAGCCGATTACATAGATGCAACAATAGTCACAGCTCCTCAAATCCACATCACCCAACCACCACGACATTTTAGTCATATCGCGCTTCTTAAGGTAGATTTTGATTTATTTTTTTGTTGAGTTTGTAATAGAAAGATGTTTTTTGTTGTTGTTTGTGAAATTGTTATTTGTTTTTCAGATTTAGAGTTATTGGAAGGAAACAAAGTTTTCTACATAGTGGTGCTATGAGAATTACATTCAAGTGAGGAGTATCAAACATACACTAGACATACGAGATCAATTGGAGGGGTTATTGGAAAGGGTTGAAATCGAATTAGTCTCAAACCCTGGGGACTTGGAAGCAATTAAGAAATATATATAACTTCAGGATACTTTCCACATTCATCAAAGATGCAAAAGAATGGATCTTATAGAACTGTTAAGCATCCACAGACTTTTTATATTCAAATTAAACATTATTTCCATCTAATAATATATTTTTTTTAATAAAAGTGATCTTTTTTTTATCAGCCGTCTATTTAGTTGCATAATATGCTCGTCATGAAATGAAGAAAATGGATGCGGTAACTAAACTTCCTTTGTTTCTTTCACTCTATTCTTTTTTCCATTTCTTGACGATTAATTATTTTTTCTATGAAAATGTATTGTAGGAATTGGAGTGGAGGCAAATTGAAAAAGCAAAGAAGATGAACGAAAAAGAAGGGGAAGTATTAAATTCGAATCCACAATTATTGGAGGTGAAAGAAAGATAGACTTGATAGCTTGGAAAAAAATTGTTAAGGAAATTTTTATATATTGAAACTCATTTATATAACAGCTTTTCTGAAAATATATCGTTTTTAGGATGTAATTTGCAAAAAAGATCGTTAATAGCATCATACTTTGAAAAGTGACTTTGGAATTCTTTTTTAATTATTTGAAAATTTTTCATTTGTTTTACATTGAAGCAAATTTATAGGATAGTTTGCTGGTAAAATATTTCAACAATAGCACTGAACTTTGTAAAAAAGGTCATTAGCATCGTCATGTTTTAAAAAATGGATTTTTTTATTCTTTTTAGTTGATCTATAAAAGATTAATTTTTTTGTACATTGTAGCTCATTTATATGGTAGTTTTTTGGAAAAAAAATTGTTTTTAGTATTAAACTTTGCATATAAGTTCATTAATAACATCGTACTTCTAAATCTTTATTCAATGACAGTTACTTACCAATATAATTATACAAAGAAGTCTTTCAGAGTAATGAATTATAACTTCATGTTTTTCATTTTCAACATTATTACTTTAACTTCTTAATGTATATACTTTTTTGTAATTTCAATCATGTCTTATCTGAAAATATCATTTTGTGATTCGTTAATATCCATCACTAGCTATTTCAAATTTTATTCAATCAACCCGTGTTAAGCTACGTGTAATATCATTGGGTAATCGTGTTATAGAAGTCGAGCTTATGTATGGAAATAATATTGGAAATCGCATGTGTATTCCAAGAATGTCTTTGACTCCTTCGGATAAAAGGATTCCTTTCAAATTTCAAAGAAGATAATTCTCATTGACTGTATTTTTTGCAATGACAATAAATAAGAGTCAATGGCAACCACTATCAAAGGTGGGTTTGTTTTTGAGACAGCCAGTCTTCACACATGGTCAGTTGTATGTTGCATTGTCCAGAGTTAAAAGTAGAGATGGATTAAAAATGATCATTTTAGACAACGGCGGTAAACTTACCAATAGAACAACAAATGTTGTATTCAAAGAAGTCTTTCAAAACTTGTAATTAGTTATAATTGTTCAAAGTTTATCAACATTTATGTTGTAGTGTTTAATTTAATAACATATTATCCAAAAATTTCACTACATATTGTCGACAATTTGTTATATAAATTTATTAGTGCTTAGATCTTTCTATTTAACATTTTATTATAATCAACCCGTGTAATACACGGGGCTCACCACTAGTATATATATACTTTCCAGTTCCAAGAACCAATTGAGAAATACTCGCCAAATTATGCTTTAAACCTTCAATATAACCAACTCGATTAACTGTGAACTGCCAATTCGTGACCTTGCCATAGCCTTTGATTGGACAAGTTTCATTATTTCCAAAGCGAACATTTCCAACATCATTTAACCCCCATTCTTGTGCAGCCACTATCCATGTACCATTCCTTGTCGTACTGCTTATTTGACATAATCTGTAATCAATCAATAAGAAGTTGGTACCCAATCAATCGTGGGTCCTTGGAGTAAGTGAAAGATTCTTCAATCCATTTTTCAATTGCTTCTTCGGATATTTCGTTTGATGAAAATGTTATCATGTTTTCAGATGTTTCATTTGAAGAACATGTGGAAACAAAAGATGAATCAGATGTACTTTTAGTACTTATTGAGGAATTTGAAGAGCCAGATTTGACATTCGATACCTTTGGAATCCAAATTACTTTTGGTGTTTTGGAATTGTCAATTTTTGAAGATTTCTTGGATTTTGGAGTTTTTGAAGATTTTTATGAATTCAAAGAGATCTCATATTTTGATGATTCTTTTGATTTGAAAGTGAGATTATCCTTCAAGTAATTTATTTTCCAATTTTATTTTTCAATTGTTGATTTCCTTGACAAAGAGCTATATAGTGCGGAGGTTCACAAGTATTATTCGTATGCTAACTTGAAATCGTTTAGTGAAAGATTTTTATTCTTGAACATAACCAAATTTTTGTCTAGCCAAACATGAAATGTATCAATCATATTGTTTCCTTCTGAAAAGGTTGTTTTTGAAGGTTTTTGATACTTTGGATTTTGAAAGTTGGGTTTTGTTGGTACGAAGGATGGTTTTGAAAATTGATTTGTTTTGAAGGTTGAAGACTTCGTATCAACATTTGTAACTTTTGGTTCTGAAAAGGAAATTGACTGTTTGGCTTTTGGATTTACAACCGTTGGCTTTGGTTTTGGTTTCATAACCACAACAGTTGGTTTTGAATTTGAAGTGGAACCTTTGTTTTGATGATTTTTCAAGAAAGTTGGATTTTGTACCATTGGCTTCAAAATTGTGATTTTTGATTTTGAGGACTCTTTTTCAATGGTTTTGCCAATTGGTACACAGTCATTTGTTTTGAGCATTTCAAAAACATCCATCTTTGGTTGAACAGTCTCTTTCATGATTTGGATTTGTCTGTAATTCTTTTTAGTTTGAATTTGATTTTTGCAATTCAGAAGATAAGTAAAATGTTTTGGAGCTTTGTCTTGTTCATAACATAAACGATTATATATGTTATGACCATACAAATCTTGTTTTCTTACATTTACCTTTATTTCCAAGTGTTAATTTAGATTGTTTTCAACAATTTTCGAAGATGAAAAGAATCCTTCCTCAGTAACTGTGAAATTATCCTTTTCAATAATCTTGACCAAATCATTGTCAACAAGAAGCGAAGCACATGGTCATACAAAAATAAAGTTTTTGAAGTAGGAAACCATCGGATGGACACAGGCCACATTTACTGGTTTCTTTGAACTGTCCTTGAAATAATCTTCGTATGAGACAAATTCATCCGAAACATGAATTTTGGTTTTTATAGTTTCCTTGTTTTCCTTTGTTTTTGAAGACTCAATTGTTTTACAATCAGAAGCAATTTTTGTTTTTCCTTTGTCATCCAAAGGTAATTGTGAGATACATTCGGAGACTGATGCGGATACAGAGGATGACTTTTGAATAGTCAAGGAGGAGCAGTTAATTTCCTCCATATCCGAATCAGATTCAGTTTCAGTCTTATAAGTAATTTCTTCTGTGTTTTTAATTCGAGGGATTATTTTCTTGAGAATTGGTACTTTGGTTGGTAGCATCTTTAACAAATCATTTGCAGTTAATAATTTTTCTATTGAGACTAATCCATGATTATACAAAGTGTTAGGTACCTCAGACATAGAGATTCTAGATTCACATTCATACGAAATATCATCAACATATTTAAGATCAAATTCGATAAATGACAATAATTTTCTATGTTGATCAGTGCAAACATTAGCAGAATGATAAATCCTAGTGATATAAGAGTACAATCGTTTAGCAGTTTCACAAAAAATATTGCGTTGTCTCAAAATTACTTCACCAGAATTTAAATATTTTTCCCTACACTCCTCTAACATTGAGATTCTTAGATTTTCCTTTTCTAGGGATAACTTCAAGTTCTATACTCTCCCCCTCATCGAAGAATCTCCTCCTTACTGACATTTGCCCTAGTATTAGCATCAATTAACATTTTATTCATTATTGAGCAATCACGAGTTATTTCAGCAGTATTAGAGGAATATTTAGAGGCATGAATTTTCAAAGAGGAGAGTAGATTGGATACCTGTTCTCGTATTGTTGGGCGAGCATCCCTTGCCATCAGGCAGAAATCATCCGCATCCGAAGTTCCATCCGAAGCGTCGTCTAAGGTCTTCACCAACCAAATTCTCCTTTATCATCCTCAGCTTCATCATCGTCCGAAGCACCTTTCAGAAAGCTCTTACCAGCATCAACAACAATAAATGCACTGTGAGTTGGCTTTCTTACTTCATCCTCATCCGAATCAGAAGACCATACTTGATAGGTTCCATGACTGTCAACCGAAGCTATCAGTGCAAGATCTTTTGTTTTCTCTTTAACTTCGTTCAGTTTCATGGCATAGTATGCTTCGTCTTTTACTTGTGGTCTCTTTTCATTTTTCCTACGAAGCATACAATCCTTGGCAAAGTAGTTCTTGCCATGGCAGTAGTTGTTTTCATAAAAAAAACTTCCAGATACTTTCACTTCACTTTTCTCATTCTTAACTTGTTGAGTTTCAGAAGCCTTCAGTACAGAAGCCTTCGGAGCTGAAGAGTTCTCACTTTTTGGAGCTGAGTTTTGATAGATTTCAGGTTTGGGTTTAGGAGTGAACGAAGGTTTGTAGTTATTTACGAAGGGTTTTCCCGTTCCCGTTCCTTGCCTGTTAACAAAAGGCTTCTTAAACCTTCGATTGTTTGCAGCATACAAAGCAACCGTTGCACCATCATCATCGACCCTATAACCATCAGGTTTGTCTTCTTCTTCATCATCAACATTTGATAGAAAAGCATAGATACAACGTTTGCAGCTTCAATTCTTCTACCCACAATATCCGGTTCATGCGATTTCAACAGATTATACAAAGTTGCGAGTTTGTATTGCTTGATATTCTCATGTGACTTGACCATCAGCATAATAACATAATAGGACGTCATTCCTTCTTGAGACTGTACATAAATTTGATGTTTACCTCTTGTTGACTTCGGATCTCACCATAATTTTCAAGAATATAAACCATGTTGCTATAGCGTTCGTATGCTTGCTCCAGTGATTCGTTCTCTTGTTGCTGAAAGTTTCCGAAGTCGACAAGAACTTCGGTTACAATACTTGACTGAAGTGTTGTATCGCCAGCAAATATCATCGCTAGTCGATCCCATATCTCTTTAGCAGATGTAGATCCTTGGATATGATGTCTGACATCATGACCTAAGCCACTTCGTAGTTCCCTCATGGTTCTTTCATCATTTACGATTTTCTTCAGATTGGCTGCAATGACTACCTCAGTATCTTCACCTTTAACAAGAACTAATCTAGCACCAATGTCTAATTGAGGTCCTTCTTTCACAGATCTCCATAAATCCTTATCAAGACTGGTAATATAATCCTCCATACGATCCGCTCAATAATCATAAAAGGCTGGAATGAGAACTGCTGCCTTGGTTGAAGAACCAATCAGATTCGCGTAGTTGAGCATTTTGCGTATGTTGATGTTGAATCAGCAATTGTATCGAAATTCTTTGAACGTATCGTTTTCAGAAAAACATGTAAGAAGAATTGAATACAACTTGCGGAAGGCTAGATCCAGAAACAAGTTAGATCTAGAAGTTGTAATCAAGAACAAAGAAATTTCTCTTACAGGTTTTCGAGCTGAAACCTGCTCTGATACCACGTGTTGAATAAGAAATTCGATCTACGATATAAAATTATAGAATACTAAGAATGATTCAAGCAACAATCGCACAAACAATATTAATGAAGAACAGATGAATATCGGGACCAAGGTATCGAATGATGTGATTTAACTTGAGAGGTTTTACAATCATGGTGATTATTAAGCACACTCGACCCACACATGATATCCTGATATTTATACGTGATCAGGATATCGATAGTACAAAAGAAATATTCTATATTAGTACTAGTCAATAGGAAAGCAGCAATGTGCAACCCAGAGCCTGGCATTCCATCGTGCTGCAGGGATAATGTTTGTTACGCATGTCTTCGTATCCTTCAGCACAAGACCTTCGGACCTTTAGACCAAAAATAGATACTTCGCATGGCAAGGACCTTCGGATGGGCAGACACTTCAGCACAAAATTGACTCCAACAACATGATTTCAAAAGTTTAAGTAGAACGTCAAAATAAATGGTATTTTTTACGATATAAATTATACGGTTCTGAGGGCGTACCAAGAAGCATAGAAAATTAAAAAAGTGGAAATAGAAATGTTAACATGCGAGTTTATCAAGAGGCATATCAAACCATTGAAGCTTCAAAAGCGATTGAACCTAAAAGACGTTACACAATGTATCGAGTGAACAATCTTATTTATAAGTTGATCAAGTTCAAACATCTTAATTTCAATCCATCCTCTTCAATCTTTTGGTTCCCCCAAAACCAACCAAAACCCAAATTAGATCATATTCATATTCTATCCCAAATTTAGGAAAAAAACAACTCATCTCGACACCCTAATGCAGTGAAAAGGCGGAGACGGTGGAGCGTGATGGTTCAAAGAGAGACACTATTTTCGATTTGTACTTTTAATTTCAAGATGCAACTTTAAGTTGGGAAGTAAGACGAAGGTCGGGAAGGAAGGAAGCAAATTATTTCCATTTTGAATTGTTAGGGTTTAAATGGAAAAAAATTGCATTGCGTTTCTCTTAGATCACCATGCTTGTAGAAATTTTGATTTTCATGATGATATTTGATATGCTAAGTTTTTTGTATGGATGGACAAACATTGGACTATTGAAAAAAAAGAAAAAGAAAACGAATACAATTTACATGTCTAGGTCAGGAGCTTCTTGATTGCTTTAGTAATTGATTAACTTGTCACTATCCCCTGTTCGACAATATAATTGGTAACAAGTTGTACCATGTTAGAATGGAGTAAATGCAAAAAAGTAATGTACCTCCATATATTTCTATGACAGTGTATACTTTCATTTTTTCTTATTTGGCATAGTATTTTAAGATTTGGGCCAAATGCTAGAAATGCTATCATACTTTCTTTCTATTACATCATTATACTTTCAATTTTGTTTCTCATTAGCTATTTTAATCTAAAAACTAACATAAATGCAAGAAACATATTAAGACGCTAACATTTGGGAGGTCATGAATTTGAAAAGAATTTTGTGGACAATCACCAAGGGCAAAGTTGTAATTTCATGCGCTATGAATTGGTGGTCAACTATTTCAATGTTATGTATTTATGAACAAAATATCCAATTTGAGCCATGAATTTTTTCGAATTTAAAGCATCTGAACATGAGGATAGAATTGACATGATACTATACTTTCTGGATTTTGGTTTTCTTCAAAATTCTTAAAACTGAACAAGTATCCCCTGATAAACTGCATAGTCACCTTGTGACTTCAAATACAAGATATAAAATAACCAAATTTATTCATGAGTTAGAGGGAGTATTTGAATTTGTTTTTACTCACACGTGGACGATCAAATCAAAATCGATTTAGATCCAACTAACAATTGTTAAGATCCAACGATAACAAGGCTGTGTAATCTGTGAAGAGGGTGTTAATGAAACTACAAAAATCATCACATCATAAATCGAGCATGTCAATGCATGAAGATAACAACTGAAAAAAAGAAAAAAACGATCCGTTAGTCTAAACCAAATTTACTTTGTATATTTTTCAAAGGTATACATGGGACGAACAAAAAGAAAATGTTCACATTGAACATATTGTTATAATAATAATATTTGATCAAAAACTAAATAAACCTTACAACATGTAAGATATATGGAGCCCAAGATTGTCTATCCAAAAGAGCCCTTGTGGAAAGAGGCGAGCCTCCAACATATATTGACACTTATAGGACTATGTCGCACCAATGTGTGATACACTAACACTCCCCCTCTGGGACGAAGGCTCGATGAGGATAAACAAGGATATGCTAGGCCACGGGGGTGCGAGACGCCGGCTCTGATTACCGTGTAAGATATATGTGGAGTCCAATATTGTCTCTCCAAAAAAGCCCTTGTGGATAGAGGGGAGACTCCAACATTTATTGACACTTATAGGACGGTGTCGCACCAATGTGAGATAGACTAATTCAACATCCTACAACTAACACCACCAAATTAAGCCAACACATCCTTCCCTTATCCCTATATGCAACCCAAGCATGACCACCGCCATATACATCCCTAGATCGACATTAATCGTTCCTATCATTGACGACGCCTAGTAATTTCAAGTATTATAGTCGTCTTTTAGCAGTGTTTTAGTTAGTTTATCCTTCTAAATTGGCTAATATCACTTACTTTTGTGTCAAAGTGCTTGGAAAAGTTTTTAGTGTAAATACAGGGGTTTTAGTGCAAATTTGGAGAAGTTATAGAGCAAAAAGGGCAAGAAGACAAATCTGGCAGAGATAGAGGCGCTATCTCTCCTAGATAGCGCCGCTATCTCGCAATGATGTAAAATCGTCGTTTTTGAATTTCAAACTCCGAGATTACGGGGGCCGAGAAGAGGCCTGCGTCGCGGAAAGAGCTATGCCGAGGCGCAGAAACCCTGATTTCGCACCATTATAAATACCAGAGTCCCTTCCGACTTTTAGAGCATCCCGAGACACCACGAGGGGATCCGAATGCATAATTTCGTCAGTTTTTCAGTGGCAAACAGTAGGTTTGGTTTATATTTAGTTTGGTTTATATTTAGTTTTTCTATCATGTTATCAACTCGGTATCGAAGAATTCCGCAATCGGGATTTTCGTCGATTACTCTATGTTTTGTTGGTTTGTTTGGATTCGTAGTTTCTGATTTTAGTAGTTAAGTAGGTAGTAGTAGATCTGGATTTGATTGTTTGAATGTTGGTTTTATTTGGGTTTATGAAAGTAATCTTTCGGTTATTGTTTCGTTTATTATTCGTTTTCTCGATCTGTAATCAGATCTGAGTTTGTTTTGGTTTTTGTTTGAGTTTTGTGTGTTTCCCACGTGCTATTGGTCCGCCGTCTATAGAGTGACACTATAGTTTGGTTTATCTACACAGAGCGCCAACCACTTGACTCCCACGGATCGACCCTTACTTCCACTAAGCTAATGTGTTTGTAAGGTATAATTCTATTATTTGTGACCGCATAACGACCTAGGCGTGTCAAATTTTGGCGCCGTTGCCGGGGAGTTGTGCGCTTGACACTCTTTGTCAATTTTTTATTTTTCTTTTTGATAATTGATTTTTAGTTTTCAAGTTTGTGTATGTGTACATCCTCATAATGGGCGATTACATGTACCCGGGTCAATACACGTGTTATGGTGACCCGGTTTATTACGATAACAACCAGTGGAACCAAGGTCGAGGACCTCCACGACAGCAACAACAAAACAATCAGTGGAGAGGACAATGGTATAATAATGGGCTCTACAATAACGGTAATTTCGTTCCTCCGCTTTATTTTGCACAATCGAGTGGGCAGTCGGTTGCATCACACTTCCAACCACGGGAGTACGATGAGACATCGCCTATATTTTTTTCTAAAAATGTAGATTGTCATGTAGAGATTGGGCCAGAGTTGTTACGTGTGTTGCCTAAATTTAGGGGTCATATGCCTTATAATCATCTTCATGAGTTTTTAGCTATAGCCAATGTGAACATACCTAGAAATGCGGATAGGAATTTCTTTAGGCTTTGGTTCATCTTTATGAGTTTTTAGCTATAGCCAATGTGAACATACCTAGAAATGCGGATAGGAATTTCTTTAGGCTTTGGTTGTTTACGTTCACACTAAAGGACAAGGCTAAGTACCGGTTCATGTCGCTGCCGGCCAATAGTATCACTACGTGGGATGGGAGCAGTTGAGGACAATGTTCTTGCAGGAGTTCTATCCCCCGAGCAAGACAATGGAAGTAAGAAGAGATATACATGAATTTCAGCAAAATCCAGGGGAAGCATTCCATGATCCTTCGAAAGATTGAAGGAGTTGTTATGCTCATGTCCACACCACCAGTTTCCATGATGGCAATTGGTCACGATATTCTACGACGGTGTCGACGGTATGAGCCAGGCCATGATTAATGCATCATTTGGAGGGACAATCATGATGCAAGATAGCGAAACGGCATGGAGGTTCTTGGAGAAACTTAGTAATAGATCCAAGTTCAATCATTCAGCAAGGAAGACAAACAGCACCTCATCGGCGGCAGCAGTAGATATCGATAACGACCGGAAGAAGGAGGTGAAGAATGAGATCGGTGCCCTTAGCAGGAAGCTCGATACAGTATTGGCCACCGTGCAGCAAGAACCATCAATTCAACAGAAGCACGATCAACGACCACAAGAGGTTAGTCAAGCGTATGGTCAAGTGCAATACCACAACAACAACAGACGACCATATATGCCGAATAATAAGGGAGGGCAGAATTACAATGGTAACTACAACCATAAATACAACAGCAACCGTCAAGGCAACCTGCAGGAGAAAATCAAAGGATGGAAGTTAGTCTAAGAGGATTAGGGAATAAACAAAGGAAAGTGTAACTCGCTCGAACTTCCGTGGTAAAAGAATAAAATGCCCTATGACAAGTGAGTAATTGTGCCTCTTAAGTGTAGTTACTAATTCAAATATTATATATACTATTTGACATATAAATGTGCTACATATCACAACTTTGGTCCTTTTCTAGGTGTTCACAACCAGTACAGAGGGTGATTCAAGAAAGCATGTCTTGGTTGGGAAATTCGCATTTGGTAGAAAGGGTTTCAAAAGTTAAGAATGTTGTATGTGTTTTTCTTTAAGGAAAATTGCATAGAATAGCAACATACTTCACTCTCAATACCGGTATACGCGGTGTACTTTATCTTTCACCGATAAGAGGAATATGCTCGCACTTCTTTACCGATAATAATAATAGCAATGTACTTACATTTTGCCGTCAATATCGACAGTTTACTTTTATATGTTACATATTGCAATTATCAGTTTACTTCTTTTGTTATTAAGACATCTACTTTCAAAATTTTATCAAATTATAACATTTTACCTTCGTTTTCCGTGTAGTTAAGTAACCTGTCGTAGGCCATGCTCAGCACATGACCATTAAAATGTAGCTAGTATATATATAAAATTTGATGTGGGTTTAAGATTACTAAACTCCCTTTATGTCTATTGTTTCTCTTACATTGGACAAATCTAGACATGCGTAAGATGACATCCCATTGATTTGTTCTAATAACTTCTTTTTCGAAATTGGATCTCATCTAATAAATAAACTCAAACTATGAATCCTATATGCGTGGCATAAAAAAACCAAAAACCAGTTTTAACGTGTATACATATATATATGGTTAATAAAAACATTATAATATAGAATTTGAGTCAAATACTGACATAGAATACAGTGAAATTCCAACTTTTATGTTTTATTAGAAGATATGCAGTCGACGAAAAAGCAAAAAGATGGATTTTTTTGAAGTAAAAGAACATGAAATCCCTACTTCCTAGTTCTTTGAAAACAAAGTAATGTCATTCGCAAGTTTCTCAAGATTCAAAGAAGATGAGCCATTAGGACCGGTTGCAATTTCTATCTTTTTCTTCCACTCCATAGCCTTGCTCCTCAATTTTTTACCCTTGACTCCTCCTATCATCTCTCTCGTCAGTTTCTCAACATCTTCCCTGTTCACGTTACTCTCGATCTCCAAGCCAACTCCCCATTCCTTGCACATTTGCCTACAGTTAGTTGGTTGATCCCATAAATAGGGCCAACATAGCATAGGGACCCCAGCAGATAAACTCTCAATGGTCGAACCCCACCCACAGTGAGTCAAGAACCCACCAATTGATGAGTGGTTCAACACTTTTTCCTGGGAACACCAACTTGCGATAAAGCCCCTCTCATTAATCATCTCTTTGAGTTCTTGAGGAAAGCCAGCAGACTCTCCAACAACTAAATCTGGCCTGATGATCCAAAGAAAATAATGGTTGCTATTAGCAAGTCCCCAACCAAACTCTAGCAACTGTTCTAAAGACACTGATATTAGGCTTCCAAAATTGACATAAACCACAGAATTTGGTTCCTTTGTCTCCAACCATTTAAGGCACTCGTCTTCTTCTTTCCATAAACTATAGCCCTTGATATCCAACTTCTTTATTTCTTCCTCAAGTTCTATCCGATTTAGAAGCAACTCCAATGGTCCGATCGTGTAGATATTAGGAATAAGGGGTTGGAGGGCTTCGATAACGGGGAACTCTAACTCTTTAAATGTGTGGAGGATTATGTTTGGGACTTTCCTTGTTGCCTTGATGGATTCAACGACATAAGTATAGTCCCTATCATTTGGGTTAGTGGTTCGAATATAACCTGGAAGATCCTTTAAACGAAATCCTTCCAATCCCGGAATCCAATCTATCACAGTGTCAAGATACCCATTGGCGAGGCAACTTTCATCTGAAACATTCGCAATTTATAGTTATCATAATGAACAAATTAAATAAGAAAACATTTTCAAAAAAGATTAATCAAAATTCGTTTGTTGTACTGGGTACAACGATATTTCAGGTTTGGAGAAAATTTCAATCTAAACTTACCCAGTACCAAATCTTACAGAAACTATATATAGTATTTTTTTTTTTTTTTTTTTTTTAGAAATTTACAAGAAAACAATACTTTAAAATGAAAGTTTCCGAGTCTAATGTTTCCCCGAAGCTGCTCGTTGATACCCAAGTTGACTACTTTGATAATGTGTCTTAATATAGATGTTGTAATGATTAAGCTAAGAACTTTTAAGTATATTAAACATTTTCTGATATAATAATTTGTTATATATGAAAGAAATTTGTTACGAAAGTTGTCACGTTTAGAACATTTAGTTATTATTGAAATCTTTCATACTTATTAGATAAAATTTAAAATTGGTTTCTATGTTAAAAAAGAAAATCACACTTTTTGAGGAATACTATGAAATAATCCGTCATACCTTGGTTCATGTGGTTTTAGTTTTTAGGTGTTGATTACTCTGGTTTTAATTTATTTTAAATGTACGCTAAAATATTATTTTACAAGTTCTAGGTAATATGTTTAACTCCACATAATATGCATCCAATTTTGTTGAATTAATATTGTAAAACATTAATTTAATCAAAGCCAAAAGTACAATAGTTTTAATTGATACTAAAATAATCGAGGTCGACTTTTTGGATTCTTTCTAAAAACTAGAAAACCCAATTGTTAAGTTTGTGTCGATGTCAATACTCAACACAACGTCCATATTTTTAGAATATTCATGATAAAAGTTTTTTAGACTAGACGTCAATTTTATAGATATTGACTCAACAAATAATGGTATCCACAAAATTTATTTATTTATGATATTAAATATGGTTTCAGTAGAATTGACATTTTGGGACGACTTTCTAGCTAGAACTCTTACATTATTATTAAAAGTATCAATCACCATAAAATGCTAAATGCGTATGGTTTTCAAAGTATTTGTGAAATAAAATATTATATCTGAAGATATAATTATTGAATAGTAAAACGATTACGAGAAAAAAACAATTATTTTATTATTATTATTATTATTATTATTATTATTAGCAATTATGAAGAAAAAATGCTTTTAAATAATGAACCGACAACATTAAAACATGGAATATTTCTTATTATAACTCGAGGTAAAAATTATTTATTTTGAATCAATTAAAAACAAATTTGAAATAGTTTATTGTTTTTCATATTTATGTTACGGGAGAATATTATTATTATTTTTTGAAAATATTATTTTTATATTGATAGTAGTAATAATAAAAGTATATATTATTATCTTATTATATAATTAGCACTGATGGTTCTTCGTCTCTCACAGTTGTGATTTTTAAACTAAATTACCACTTGCATTTCTTTTATCATTGTTTTCATTTATACACCTTTTCAAAGCAACATCCATTTGAAAAACTATTATTTTCTTGTGAAATGTACCGAGTTAAAAAACTAACCTTTAAGTGGGATCAGTTCTTTTTCAATAAGATTCGGAGCTTGGTAATATCCCATGAAAGCACAAGCAGAAAAGGTCCAAAAATGCATTATTTGGACATTAAGCTTCTCAGCAGCATCCACGGTGAAAGGCATCATACCATCAGCAATAATACTAGTAATTGGACTGTCTAGCCTTCCCACAAGGTCAAGAAAAGGGGCCAAAAAGTTGTTTAGAATAGAGGCAGAGACTGCATACATGTACTCTGGTGTACCCTCGGGAACACCATCGGGAATGGTCTCGAACTGGAACCCTGGTTCACCATCGAGACTGTTTGGTCCTCCGGACTTGAGTAATTGCTTGTGGTTAACCTCAGTGTTAACAAAGGTTATGTGCAGGCCCTTGTGATGCAGTAGCCTTGCTAGTTTCAGCATACATTTGATGTGGCTTTGTGCTGGATATGGTATGAACACCACATGTGGCTTGCTTTCACCGTTCACCACTACTGTTTCCATCTTAATTAGTAAAATAAAATGGGTGTCAAAGTCTTATGGTATGTTAAATGAGTAGCCGAGGCATGTTATATAAAGAGAAGGGATAGATTAGGTGCACACGATATGGTTATTGTCGGGACTTGAATTTTGTTCACATTGAAGCACGATACCGACTTGAAATTTGCTCACATTAAAGCACAATAATGAAACACATGTTGTATGATTTTAATGATTTCATAAAAAAATGAGTATAAAAAGCAGTCACGTGTTATTTTGATGGCAGTTTTTTTTTTTTTTTTTTGGAACCGGCGAGAATTTTATTGAAATAAAAACATAAAGCTGTTGGCAAGGTACCAAACAGCAACAACAACCATAAATTACATGGAGTTAAAGGGATTACAACACCAAACTGCCCAATTACAATCTAACATTTTTCCCCGATGTTTCATCCAACTAAAAATTAAAGAAATTGCATAATCTGCAGTTCTTGCTGGGCTCGTCGAAACTCCATTGAAACATTTGTCGTTTCTCGCCTTCCAAATACTCCATATAATCCCGTATATGATCGTCAACCATAATTTTCTTTTCTTTGGCCACACGAAATGATAGTCAAAGTAAAATGGGGCTGTTCAAATATAAAGAATGGGGCTTAATTTTCATCAAGACACCAACCCTCCTATTTTTTTCCCAATGATTGATATATGGTAGACATTCACGTGATCCTCCCCTACCATATGTGGTCATCTCTACTCCCTTTCTTTATTTTTGGTTTTCTTGAATAAATTATATTATATAATTACATTTCATTGTTCATAAAAATAGGTAAATCCTTAAAGAAATATATCAAGAAATATTTTAACCAGACCAAATTTGAAGACACTGGTTACCGAGGATTCGTATATAATAGATCCGATTTCAAAGCTTACCTACAAAAGGTATATTATTATAACACAAAAAGTTAACTGAAGTCATTATAAGTTCAAAAAAATTATATGTTTTTTTTGGGAACAGGTGTATATAAAAGCATTACAAAGGAAGTTAGCCAAAACTAGAGTACAAGCTATATATATATAACTGAAGACGGTTTAGTTTATTTTATAATTCTTTCACCTATTACAATTTACAAATCCAAAAATAAGAAAGCGAAACAATGTCATGAAAATATCCGTTTTTCTAGGACTAGCTGTGCTAAAGATGCGATTGTTCCAAAATTCCCACACAACTCAAAAAGTATGATCGCCAAGTCAAAACATTTTCATTACACCATGTTTAAACTCGAATTGTCTGCCCACTTTATCCAATCTGTGACCAAACCCGAATAACCAGTATCCAAATTACGTCATCTTCCAATGAGCTTGCAAATATCCATAGTAGGTCATGGGATTAGAAATAAAGATGTGGTTTCTATTCTAAATGGTACCTTCACATATATGAAAAAGAGGGAACAACAAATCTATCTATATATATGAAATTGGTAATAGTGTGATGACACAAATGAATAGAGTTTGAAGTAGCATTGTTACATATATAATCTTGAAGATATGAAGGTGGATTAGAATTACGAGATGTTCTTCTTAAAACAGATGGACCAACCGAAGGTAAACCATTCGAATATGAATTATCTAAAGATGAATCATTCGAAGGTAAATCTGGTGGATCATTCGAAGGAGAGGATGATAAAAGAGGTAAGGCTAGAGTTAGAGGAGCAGAAGTTGTGAAATCAGAACATTCAAGAGGAAGATGAGACTTGGAAGTAGGAGATGTATGTTTATAAATAGTATGAAGTGGAAAGATGTCTTCAAAGAATTTAACATCACGAGTAATATGAAAGGAATGTGTGTCAAGATTTAACACTTTATAAGCCTTTTGACCATAAGGGTATCCAACTAGAATACATGGATGGGCTCGAGACATGAATTTTTCTCGTCCTGATGAAACAGTGGAGATAAAACACAAGCAACCAAATGCTTTCAAATAAGAAATATCAGGCACCTCATTATAAAGCATTTGAAATGGTTTGTGATGTTTAAGAACTTTTGAAGGCATTCAGTTGATGAGATGCACTGCAGTACGAATACATTCAGTCCAATAAGATGAACCTAAGCAAGATTGAAAATATAGAGCACGAGCAACTTCAAGAATGTGCCTATGTTTACATTCAACCGTTCCATTCTGCTGTAGAGTATGAGGTGTAGATTTTTTATGAACAATACCAAAAGATTGAAACAATTGAATACCTTGATGGCTAGAACCAAGCTCATATGCATTATCAGATCGAAGGACCTTGATAGTTTTATTGAATTGAGTTCGTATAAGGAGAATAAAGGATTTGATAAAAGAAAGGGCAAAGCTTTTATGTGTTAACATGTTGACCCAGGTATATCGACTGTAATCATCAACAATGGTGATAAAAAACTTATAGCCATCACGCGAAATGTGCTTATATGGGCCCCAAACATCAATATGAACAAGATCGAATGGATCTTGAGTAGTGGACACACTTTTTGGAAAAGGTAGACGGTGATGTTTGGCTTTAAAACAAATAGTACAAGAATCAAGAGAATTATGCTTTGAATTAGAAGTAACTAGAGATAAACGTTGTAGTTTATTCAAAGGTAAATGTCCAAATCTCTTATGCCACAACATAATATTGGAATCATTACAATTGGTATTAAAAACAAAGCTTGGGAAAAGTTTCAATAGAGAAAAGCTAAAGGAAAGGTTTGTTTTAACGAAATTATGATAAAAACATAAAGATCGTTCAATCTTCTGCCAAGAATCCCAAGAGCGACTATAATCTTGGATGATGGGTCCTGCATCAGACACTCCTGGTCAATGAAGATTGTGAACGTTTTTAATTGAAAAAAAGTTTAGAGATAGAAACAAGATTGTATTTGAAGGAGGGAACGTATAAAACTTGCTGAAGAACTACATAATCATGAATTTGTACCTCACCAATATAAGAAACAATGATGTTATGTCCATCAAGAAGCCCAATTGAATGACCCTGTGTCAATTTGACCAAAGAAGAGAAAGGAGATTTGTTTGAGCACATATGATCAGTTGCTCCAGAATCAATTATCCAGGAATAATGAAGATGAAGTAACGAAGAAGATTTATAAACCTTCGCAGCACCACAATTACAAGCTGATCTTCGAGAAATTTCTGAATTCGTGTTGTAGCACCACAATTACAAGCTGGAACTTCTTGAACAAGACCTAATTCATCCCAAATTTTTGATAATTTGGTGAAATACGAAGAGAAATCATCCGATCCTTGGGTAATCGAGTATAACTACTGTTTAATTTGATAAACAAGAGCGCCATCGAACTGTTCATAGCGTTGATTCAACTCCTTCCAGATCAATTGAGCAGTCAGAAGAAATAAGACACTATCAGCAATATTCTTTGCCAGTGAATTGAGAAGCCAACTTATGACCATAGAATTGGCACGAAACCACTCAGAATAGGACGGATCATTTTCAAGAGGAGCAGCAATCGTTCTGTCGACAAAACCGAGCTTATTTTTTGGCAGACAATGAGATCATCATGGAACGTTTCCATGAATAAAAGCGAATGCCATTAAAAACATTGGATGCCAAAAGCGAACTTGGATTATCAGAAGGATTGAGAAAGAAAGGACTGGAAGTGTTAACCGGAGTAGGAGCACCATTAACATCCGCCATGACGATTTGAATGAAGAAGAATCGAAAAAAAAATTGAACAAAGAAGGTTCAATGAGCAAAACGTTGCTCTGATACCATGTTAGCAACTAGAACGAAAACAGAGAGAAGAATAATTGTATCTTCATTGATTAACTGAAAAAGAAATTACATCATTTATTTAATACAAGAGCTAAATAACTAACTAACACTCAATACATAAAGACTAAAATACCCCTAGGGTAGTTAAAACAGTTACAACTGAATTATTAAGCTAACAGGTAGTGGTGATATCTGAAACTCGATGGTTTAGATTGTCCCATGATCATTGATTTCTCAATAAAAATTGCACCATGTGAGATAAATTTGGATTATAGGAAAACATATCAAACGAAGTAAATTTAAGGAAGATAAAGACAATAGTTAAAATGCTTGAAATCTTCATTGAAGTGATAAATGTACTATGAAGGTATAGAGATTACACATATCATACTTGAAGAATATTTGACTTAATTTCACAAAAGCATTTCTCTAAAAGTACTCGACATATTAGAAAATATACAAACTCTCACCATGATATCAGTTGGTAAAATATTATTCTTTAACAATGACTAATAACAATGTGTATGTTTGTATGCGTATTAGTTTTCTGGGTGCTAATTAAGGACAATTACAAAGTGGTCCTATTTATAATATAATCAATAACATGCAATGACCTAATGACCAATAGTATCATGACATTTAGATAAGACATAATCTTATAACATGCAATGAACTAATGACCAATAATAGCAAGACACGTGGATCAGAAGGAATCTTAAAGGAATGCATGATAGAACTGATACATTACTAATGTACGTGGACATTTTTGACAAGGATAACTAATAGGAATAATAATAAACTCACATAATTATCTTCTCATTTTGTTGTAATCTCGTCTATCTCTCCTAGTTTGTTGTACTTTTCATGTTTATCTCTTTGTATGTATTTATTATATAATACAACGCATCTCTCCAAAAGATGATCAGAGAAAATTTCACATTTACATGGTATCAGGCCTTACCGATATTTTCTTCCCCATCCCGCCTCCCTTCTGCATCCATCTTCCCCATCTTCCCCTTCTTCCATGGCGAATTCTACTGATGGCACCCTCCCAATGGCCACCGTCCTTCACATGATCACAATTAAACTATCATCGACTAACTACCTTTTATGGAAGAATCAGATTCTTCCTTTTCTATCTTACCAAAAATTACAAGGACATGTTGATGGGTCTATTTTACCTCCTCCTGCTACCCTATCGGTTGATGGAAAAACATCTCCAAATCCCCTTTATGTCTCCTGGCTTGACAATGATCAACGTGCCATTCTATTGCTCAACTCCTCCCTCACTGATGTTAAATGTGAAGCCACTGTTTGTCAATGTAGCTGCAGAAAGAAGGTTGGTGAGTCCATGGTTGGTGAAGATGTTTGGTGAAATCAAATTAGTCAATTAAGGCCTTCAATGTATTCATTATTTAATGTATCACAACACCTATATATATATATATATATATATATATATATATATATATATATATATATATATATATATATATATATATATATGGGTGTAACTGCAATGTTAAAGATGTACCACACCACAACAATGTAGTTGAATATAAATTCCTAGTTACCTGGTGGACGTAGTTCAGATTAGACCGAACCACGTTAAATTTTTGTGTTCTTAATTTGTGAGCTGAGTGTGTGAGTTTCGTGTTCGTATGCTAATTGTCTCGATCCTAACAAGTGGTATCAGAGCCTTGGTATAGCTCCAGATAGTGATATTCTGTTTTTGGTCGAATTTTTTTTTTTAAAAAACGATTTTGGTTTACGCCATTGGAAAGGTCTTGTTCTGCAGATTCCGAAAATATATTTTTTGGATTTTTTTGACCACCGGAAGACCTCCAAATCGCCGGTCAAACGTTCGCCGGAATAGTGACCAAAGAAACCAGATCGCCGGAGAAGACGACACTGTAGCGCCGGAGTCCACCGGAGAAGACGACACTGTAGCAGTTCACTGTAGCGTCATGTAGCAGTTCACTGTGTGGACATTCTTTAGAGTCGATGTCCAAATAGAGGAAATTCTGCTTCTGAGAATGTGTCTGGGTTTGATGCATTGGGACTTAGTGGAAGGCAGTGAAGACTCTTGGGTCAAGAATTCTGGTGCTTCATTTCACGCTACCCACAGCAGTGAAGCATGCAGAATCTGAAAGTTGGAGACTTTGGAAAGGTAAGACTTGTGAACGATGAATGTTCGCTGTATATGGTCGGATTACCGTCTGAGGGAGTGACCGTCCCAGTTCAGAAGAGAAATAAAGTCTGGTTCACAGAATCTCATGGGCAGAAGAGGGTGACCTTTTGCAAGTAGGAAGCCTAGAGCTACAAGGAAGATTCAGGTTGAACGAGCATGTAAAGGTTCAGAAAAATCAGGCGAAGGATATTGTGGCAATAAGAGCACAGAGTATTGTTTCAGTTGCAGGGTTTTGCAACAGTGGGAGCATAGGTCGTGTTTCAATCATAGGTCCAGGACGACAGTGGATTTAGAACCAGTTTTCAGCTGTAAAAGTCTCTCCGGTTTTGATAACTTGCTAAATATGGAGAGTGTTGTTGTTTGTTCTCAGATTGTTCCAGGATTCGGTAGTTCGTTTTCAGTGGGAGCCGATAGGGACAGAGAACGGGTCAAGGGCAGTTTAAGTCATGACGAACATGTTGAAACTCATTGGAGTTTTAACGGGCCTTTCAGGTTAACTGATGAGAAGGCCGGGGTAACTAAGAAGGAGTTTACGGAAATACAAAAGCCACAGTTGAAGCACATGTGAAGATTGTTCTGTGGCTTCAAGTGGGAGATTGTTAAATGTGAAGCCACTGGTTTGTCAATGTAGCTGCAGAAAGAAGGTTGGTGATTCCATGGTTGGTGAGTCCATGGTTGGTGAAGATGTTTGGTGAAATCAAATTAGTCAATTAAGGCCTTCAATGTATTCATTATTTAATGTATCACAACACCTATATATATATATATATATATATATATATATATATATATATATATATATATAAACATATATATATATATATATATATATATATATATATATATATACATATATATATATATATATATATATATATATATATATATATATATATATATATATATATATATATATATATATATGGGTGTAACTGCAATGTTAAAGATGTACCACACCACAACAATGTAGTTGAATATAAATTCCTAGTTACCTGGTAGACGTAGGTCAGATTAGACCGAACCACGTTAAATTCCTATGTTCTTAATTTGTGAGCTGGGTGTGTGAGTTTCGTGTTCGTATGCTAAGTGTCTCGATCCTAACAAATGAAGAAGCTGTTGCTGAGATCTTGGGCTTATCTACTGCTCGCCATATATGGTTGGCTCTTATGGGCGCCTACAGCAACACGTCTGTTGAACGGGTTCATCATCTTCGTGATTCTCTTCGTCAAATCACCAAAGGTTCGCTCTCTGTTGTTGATTATGGTAAAAAATTCAAGGCGATATGTGATCAGCTCTCTCCCATCGCCCAGCCGGTAGATGATGCTGATAAGTTTCACTGGTTCTTATGCGGTCTTGGTCCATCTTTCGAAACATTCTCTACTGCCGTCCGAGCAACCAAACCTTCCCCGGTTTTTCGAGATCTCTTGGCTCAGGCGGAGAGCCACGAACACTTTCTTCAATCGCTTCATGGGTCTACTTCTCCTGCTGCTTTTGTTGCTCAACAACACCAAAATCGGGACCAAAATTTTGAAAGGTTTTCTACAACTATGAACTAACATTCCTAAGTTCACATGCAACCTATATAGATCTAGGTTTTCTTCTAATTAAACATATAACATATCCTAGAAGGCCAGAAAAAGATAAACTAAAAGAAAGATCAAGAAAAACCAACCTTAAAGTGAATCTTGGAAGCAAAGCAACAGAAGTCTCTTGCCTCAAATGCAGTCACACCCTTAGCTGAGCTCTTGGCCAAAAATTCCTTGGGAGAGAGAGTTAAAATTCGTGGCTTTAGGGTTACGGAGAGCCTCCCTATTTATAGGCTCCAGTGGATGACCAGATAAACCTTAAGAGATAAACCTTTTGAATTCAAATCAAGATAAACTATTATCTTATTAATTCAAATCCTTTTATCCTCATTATTAAAATCGAAAATATATATGTTTCCATATATAATTTCGTTGGTCACACACACTCACTCAAACTGTCACTTACTAAACTATTGAATAATTACAGTTTTAGTCCCTGCACCTTAATTAATCAATTTAACTGCCAAATTAATTCCAATTAATTCCAGAAAAATTCCTAATTAATTATTATAGTTTCTAATTAATATATTATCACTTAAATATATTAATAAACTATTTATTTAATTTCTATTGATTTATTAATCACATAATAAATCAACATTTCTCTCTACCGGACTTTCTGCCAATCCTCCAACTATGAGGGCAACCCAAATGGACTATGCTACTATTAATTAGATAAATACTAATTATTAGTCATGGCTTAGACACCTAATCCAACAGTCTCCCACTTGGATAAGTCTATGACAAAAATTACCAATTTACCCTCTAATTAATTTAGCAACTGTAGCTTCCTAGAAACCGCTGCCGAACTCTGACCTAGTCAATTCTGTCCAAAGATAAGTGATCATATGATCCTTCGTCCAACAAGATATTTTCAGACATGAGACATGGATTGAGATCAATCTCTGTCCGATACTCTGTTTCTCGATTTCCGATTCTGCTTATGACTTTGGAACTTCTAATTGAACACATCAATTTAGTCCAGGCTGGCCAGCACTTTAGTCAACTTCAAAATCATCGAGAGGCCTATAGATATTTGTTTCCCATCAGGGTCAAGGAACGAATAAGCTTTGACTTATATGCTTATATCTTTTACCAGTAAAATCATTCACAACAACACGTTTTATAACATCGAGTTACCGATGCGTTTTCGTATTATGAATGAACAACTGCCTTGTAAATCATAACTCATATCTCTCCACTTCAAGATCATAAGATATTATCGTCTCAACATTGCTTGTGATATAATCCATGAAGCAATCTATTTAGCGTGGGTTTATCCAATACTCAAATCTCTATTTCTAAGTACTCATGAATGTTGTAGCAATCCTATTGCTATGTCTAACTCCTTAGACAGTCTACAAACCAATTCATGACAGTCTTGATTCAACACTTACTTCCCAAAGTATGAGCGACTATGGACCTATCTAAATAATTAAATTATTCGGGAAGTAAAACATGCAAAAGTGAAACATAAAGATCTGACTGGCAGCTACTCCTGCTAATTACCAAGTCTCCACAAGGTAATCACCAAGTCTGGTCTTGTCATAACCTATTATCGGTTTCAAAAATTTCTTTTAAACTTTCAATTCTAATTTTACATCTATGTCTTTATGAACCTTACACTCTTTCTATGTATCCAAAGTATCTTATACTTGTACATTTTATTGCAGATGATCCAATCGGATGCTCATCCAATAACATCTCAATATGTTATCCTGTCAATTTCTCTCCTAACTCAATTCTGGTAATGTGTACTGTGACTTCCTATGGTTCTGGGGTCTTTAGTCTACTTGACTGCACCCTAAGACTATTTCGAGGCGTTATGATGTGCCGGTGAACCACACGCACTCCATCAAAATACCAACGAGATTCTTTAACCATGAAGTCCTTTAACATCATGTCCCGACGTTAATAATTACCACTTTGAAAAATCTTTCAAATTTTAACCCTATCACTTTCACCCTAATCATTTCCCAATGTTTCTCTCTTGAGTTCAAACAATCCATCCAGTACTCCCAGCCAGACAATGTCCTGAATCCAACTTATTATACCCTAAGCATCAAGTCATCAGGACATGTTCATGACATTAGGATCGATCCAAGAAAATTTGTGGAACCCAATCCAATCTTATTCCAAACCATTTTCGAAATCCAAAGATTATTCATAATCCTTGTGTCATGATTTTCGAAAAACTATTTCCTTTCGGAGACTCTTCTCATGCATCTTGAATCTTATCAAGATCATGCTTAGAATGGCTAGGTCTATGCTGGTGATTTCATTTATCTAATAGATGACTTTGAATTATGTGAGTATATTGCACCTTCTTAGTTTCTTTCATGCCAAGTCATCACACTTTGAAATGATAAGAAAACTTTTCCTAAGTCTATGCATCTTGAATCTCATCAAGATCATCTTGGCCGAATCTGGATCTATCTCATAGACGTTTACAACCACCTGAGTATGCCGTATTTCTATTAAGGCTTTCATAGCGATCTATCTCTTAACACAAGTCATTACATTTTGTAACGAAAAGAGACGTTTCCTAGAAACATTATGTATCCCACGTATGGAGATAGTAGATAACGGCGACTCCCACTGGCTTTGACATGGTTATAGATTATTCACAAAATCCAGGACTTATGGTACATTTTGAGAATCCAAACCTTTCTGACATTTTAATGGAAATCTTTCAGTCCTTTCTCAAAATCCAATCCTTTGGCATATTTTGAGAATCTGAATATCCTTTCTCGCGAGATGCCCGTGGGACGAAACCCGGGGCCATGTACCTTTTGTAATGGCATGCTCTATGTGTGTCCCTATTAGTGTGCCGGTAAACCACACACGCTCCACTAACGACTCACACTATGCCACGCAGAATCCTCTCGGATTTCATCTGCTATTGAGAGTGCTTTACTCGGAATCAATTGCTTGACTCTGAGTATCGACTCACTCAACTAGATGCTCTGAAGGTATGTATATGTCCATGATGCTTTCTTTTGATAACTCAGTTACTCCCACTGGTTTTTAGACCAGGTGTAAAATCAATCAAATTTTCATACAGACCGTGTCTCGCCCTAAGGTCCTCTTATTTGGCAGCAGCCGGGCTCACCAATGCTTCCAAGTAGTCGGATTGCAAATCCGTACCAACTGCAGTGTTTTACCACCAATCGGTATGTCACCCCGATCACAACTACTTATGATGGTGATCAATACTACTGGTTAAGAGGAGATAATGTCAGTTGTAAAGCAGAAATCTGATTTCTACTCCAAGCCTAGTGATGACTAAAAGGTTCTTTCATTGTTAATCCTAAACTCATTTAGGACTGTCCCAACTCCCACTGTTTCCTTGGACCATGAGTTCTTTCTAAAAGAGCTCTTTAGTTACAGTAGGATAGCTAATGAAACGACAATGCTGATCAAGTTCAGCTGGTCATGAGGTTCAGATGAACACTACAAGACCCTGGACTTTCTATGTACAAATGGGATAATCCAAGCTTTACATTTCAGGCAGTGTTTGCAAGACCTACTTAGTCTAGGATGTGGTCGTAGTATGGTTTATATGGACTGACTGGTATAGTGTTCATCTTATTGGAAACTAATTGGCAATGTATCTCATACATCGAGGATCGAACTGTTTCGACCAATGCTCCATTATCTTCCCTAAGACACATTATAACCATTAATGCTCTTGGAAAAGAATGAACTGTGAAACCTTTTTCTTAGTTTATGTTATCGCTCAGGTTCTGTGGAACTTGTACTTCCTTTGAAGTCCTTGGACTGTTCAAGGTCTCAATTCAATTACTTATACCGATAAGCAATGTCATATTCATCATACCGAATGATGAATATTGTGAAGTACCAACAATTGTGTTCTATCTCAAGATTCGAGCAACACACCGCAACAGGTGTGTCCGTTGCTCTTAATCTCAATGTCTTTTACATATCTATGTAGACTAATGACTTTGTTAACTTGGTTCAAGACTTGCAATCTTTAGTTGACTCTAAGTCAACTTATTCCAAAATCCTATCATCTGGATCTTTGGGTGATTCATTTCTTGCCATATGTGCTTTATGAAGAACTTAATCATCATCTGACTCTAAGTCAGATGATTCCAAAGTCCTGTCCAACTGGACCTTTGGTTGATTCATTTCTTGACACATTAAGAACTCAATTCATCAAGTGACTCTAAGTCAAATGATTCCAAGGTCCTGTCCAACTGGACCTGTGGTTGAATTGATTCTTATAACATTTGTATTAACAATCATAAATGACACAATTCTTGAATCCAAACACTTTGGATGCATCAACATTCAAGTTATTACTAATCATACATTCAACACATTCATATAACATTTCAAAGATAATTTCAAACAACAGGTGTTAAAAGAAAATATGACAATTTTATTAAAAATGAAAAATCCTTGAACAATGTAATAGACAATGTAAAAAATGTATCTAAAGACTAATAACAATGTTCTAATATCTATCTAAACTTCAAAACTGCACGAGCTGGAGATCCAATCCAAATGTGCTCCTATGCGACAGAGTCCCTTGCCTTCTTGATTCCCTGCATACAAACCAAAATGTGACTATCACATTATGTATCAAGAAATCTTGGAACAGGAATTTTGAGGTTTTTAGATATACCTGAGCTTTCAAAAGAGTTGGAGCGTCTTCCAATCTTTCCGTGACTGTATCTGAATTAGCGGATTCCCAGTTTGAGACATGTCCAGTTGATCTTGACCGTTTCTTGTTATGTCTCTTCACTGGACTTAATCTAGATGTAGTTGAGCCATTGGAGCTATGTCTGTCCAAGAGTGACTCGTATAAAGTCAACAGTGGACGCATTTCCATAAGGGTCTTTTTCTGGTCTTCCTTTCTATACGTCTGAATGAACAGATCGTACTCATTTGTCAGCGAAGCGAGCAGAATGTTAACACTCTCTTCCTGACTCATGGAATAACCAAGTTTATGCAACTCGCCTATGTACGCTTCAATCTGAGGAACATGCAAATTGACGCTACTTCCTGCTTTTAGCTTGCACTATGCAAGTCTTTTGAAGATCCTGGTTCGTTCCTCTTCAACTGGTTTCTGGAACTTTTCCTCAACCAGTTGCATTAACTCATATGGCCCCAAGGATTCAAAATCCTTGCGGAACTCGGGGTCAATGGTTGATAGCATGAGGTCACGAATCTCTTTGGATTCATCATAAGAACCTTTTATGATGACTTGTTCCTGTGGAACTGGGATCGGATACTCAGTGAGATGTAGCTTGCCAGCAATGCTGAGAGCCAGTCTCCAATTGCGAAGCCATTCTTTACAGTTGAGACCAGTCAGCCTTTCCATATTTAGCAGGTGTATTCTGATGCTTTCAGAAATGGGTGAAGGAGGAGAATTGACACTTGACATCTATAAGAGAAAGTAGAATTTATTAGTTTAATTTGTCCCTTTTAAATAATTACCCAATATGTTATTTAATAAGGCTAGGATCCAAAATACCCCAATTATGGTGTGAAGAGGGATGCCGTAATCACAACATAATGGTCATTAAGGTAGATAAGCACTTATCAGATTCATCTTATGAAATTCCTAGATCTGTTGAGATTCATTAAACTTTTCAATGGCATGTTTAATCTCGGATGTGCTCCACTGTTTGTGACTGGGATGCCGAGGATCACAAACTGGATGTGAATAACCATGCAAATTAGCTTGGTACTCTCGGGTTAATTATCATCTCTAATTGATGTGCCGGTAAACCACACACGCTCCATCAACAATGATAATACCCGGGAAACCCATCGCAACTCTTTATGAACCCCTATTGGCATGCCGGTAAACCACACACGCTCCACCAATGTTTCATAAAGTGCAATGTGCAATTTCATGGATTAGCACCAATTCACATTTTCCCTAAAGTAACTAGATGTGGGTTTTATTAAGTGTTCTAGTACTTTGAATCATTATACTTTTAGTGATTATTAGGCGGTCCTATCAAACCTGTTCGACTAACGACCCTCCACTGATCAGGCGAGCGGCGGGCGAGAGTGTTCACCCATTCGACCGCCATTTTATAGGCAGTCTCCTTATACCCACTTTATAGACCAGCTTCGTGAATGAGGCCTACTAATGATTTGACTAACCATTTTAATCTTATACATATAACAATAACTTTCTAATTATAATATATATAAGATGTAATTTTTTAAACCTTTAAAAAATTGTTTCTGGTTTATCGTTTAATTTATTGTCGATTTAAGCTATTAAATTTAAAATTAAATTAAACCATTTAAAGCCGATTTAATTATCTTTTAATTAACCAATTAATTAAATTTGATATTTTAAACCTCTTAAAATATTTATAGATTTTATCTATTAATATTCGGAATTTAAACCATTTAAATCGAAATTAATTAAATTCTATTAATTATCTTTTAAATAAACAATTATTTAAATTAATTAATTTTGCAGATAGGTGTCACAAAATAATCAAATTAATTTAAACCTATCCCTATCCCCTAATGTTCGAATTTTAGGATAAAGGTTTAAGGTTTTATCTATTTAAACAATTAAAGTTACCAAAAATAGAAAGCCTACTAAACCATTCCCTTTTTCATGCCAAGCAAGGGGGAGGGGCCAGGGTTTTTCGAAACCCTAACCCTAATATTCAAAACGGCCACATTAGGGTTTAGAAACAATAAACCCTAATTTACAGGATACAGTTATAACAATTTAATAAGAAAACCTAGATCTATATAGGTTGCATGTGAACTTAGGAATGTTAGTTCATAGTTGCAGAAAACCTTTCAAAATTTTCAAACAATCGTGGCTGAGGGCGCTCAAATACCTCATCTCGTGGCAATTACTCAAACAATCGTGGTCGTCCCCGTCGTCCTCCACACTGTCAGCTTTGTATAACTGAAGGGCATTATGCTTCATCGTGCCCGGGTCTATCTTCATTTGCCGCTAATGCCGTAAATCATGATGCTCATTTGGCTCAAGCATTTCACAGTCAATGTCATGTTACTAATGGGTCTCCGGATTGGACTGCAGATACAGGAGCTACTCAACATATGGCTACCAACACGAGTAATCTAAGTGATTCAACTCCTTATATGGGTAACTCTCACGTTGTTTTTGGAAATGGTACTTTTTTACCTATTTCTCATACAGGCCACTGTCATATTTCAAACATACCGCTTAAAGATGTTATGGTTGTCCCTAAACTTACCAAAAACCTTCTATCTGTCAGCAAATTAACAAGTGATTATCCCGTTGATGTTTTATTTTCACAACCTTTCTTTACAATCCAGGACTGACACACGAAACAACCGCTAGCGACGGGCAAATGTGAAGACGGCCTTTATATCCTACGACACGGAAATATTGCTTTGATTGCAACAATAAAGCCTCTTTTGAGCTATGGCATAACCGATTAGGTCATGTAGGATTTGATACAATTTCCCTTTTAAATAGACTTGGTTGTTTATCATTATCTTCGATTTTACCCAAACCTACTATTTGTTCACCTTGTTAACTTTCCAAAGCACAAAAATTACCTTTTGATTTGAATGAAAAACGTGCATTACAATTGTTGGATATTGTTCATTGTGATTTATGGGGTCCGGCGCCAATCATGAGCGTTGATGGATATAAATATTATGTGGTGTTTGTAGATGACTTTTCTAGATTTTCTGGGCTTTACCCGCTAAAGGCAAAATCTGAATTTTACTCGGTGCTTAAAGTATTCCTACAATTTGTTCAAACTCAATATTCACGCAAAGTTAAAATTTTTCAATCCGATGGTGGAACCGAATTCGTCAATCAGCATGTGCGACATATTTTTGAACAAAATGGTACATTTCATCGCATCTCATGCCCGTATACTCCTCAACAAAATGGACGGGCCGAACGCAAGCACTGCCATATTGTTGAAACGGGACTCGCCATGTTGTTCCATGCTCACGTCCCGGCCTCCCACTGGGTCGACGCTTTCAGCTCTGCAACATATATTATCAATCGGTTGCCATCTAAAATCTTGCAAAACAAGTCTCCCTTTGAACTATTATACTCAACTGCACCCACCTATACTAATTTCTGAGTTTTTGGGTGCCGGGTCTACCCATATTTGCGTGATTACTCTTCCCACAAGTTAGCACCACGAAGTATTCCATGCATTTTTATGGGTTATTCATCTCAACATAAGGGTTACAAGTGCATTGATCCTCAGACTTTGCGTACGTATGTAACCCGTCATGCAAGATTCGATGAAACTCTTCTTCCATATGTGGATCATGCTCCATCCCACAATTTATCCAATTTAAAAGTATCCACCTTTCTTGAAGATAGCCCCATACATCCTACAATTACTACTCCACCTCCTACCGAAACTAATTACGCTTCACCACCTTGCTCCTTATGCAAAGACGACCACTTACAACCTACTCCACCACATACACCCGATACACACACCTCGTCGCCCTATTCTCCTTCGCCAATCCCAAACTCACCTACTCCTCATACCTTGCCAACCCCACCGCCTAGTCCAACTAATCCCACCTTGCTTGAAAATAACACACCTCTCTCTACATTTGACCCTGTTCCTCAAAATCAACCGATCCATACCATGGTCACAAGATCTAAAGCGGGGATTTTTAAACCCAAACATCAGGTTGATCTTACATATCTCACCGACCATGCATTATACACAGCTCTCTTCACAGATTCTGTGCCTCGCGGTTTCAAATCAGCTTCCAAAAACTCAAAATGGATGCATGCAATGCAAGAAGAAATTGATGCATTACACCGCAACAATACGTGGACGTTAGTCCCACGACCTCGACTTGCTAATGTCGTCGGATCCAAGTGGGTATTTCGTTTTAAATATCATGCGGATGGTTCCATAGATCGACACAAGGCACGACTTGTTGCCCAAGGTTTTACCCAAGTACCGGGTATCGACTTCTCACACACATTCAGTCCGGTTATTAAATCTTCAACCATTCGTATCGTGTCATCCTTGGCTGTTATTAATAAATGGCCTCTCCACCAATTAGATGTAAAAATGCGTTTCTAAACGGACATCTAAACGAGACGGTCTTCATGGAACAACCACCGGGATTTACCGACTCTACATTTCCTACCCATGTGTGCAAACTAAACAAAGCTCTCTACGGCTTAAAACAGGCTCCTCGTTCCTGGTTCCAACGGCTCAGCTCATTTCTTCTTGAAACTGGTTTCACTTGTAGCAAAGCGTGTAACACCCCTTTTCTCAAACCATATTTAAAATACAAATACAGTTTTCAAACATAATTTACAACTCGTGACTATAAAATAGCCACTTAAATTTTTATTTTATTTTACAAACTTAAAACTTGAGGGGTATTACAGACTCAATACAGATAACCATAATTTAAACTTACAGTGTACAATAACGGTCCCAACTGCAACTCTAGCTCCCTTCACCTAAGTACATAGCATTTCAAAAACATAGTATACGTGAGACATAAAGTCTCGTGAGTAATATGGGTTTAGACCCAAAACTTTTCTATTCAAAACTTGAAATATCAAAAGTATATTGCTAAAAACTGATTTATTTCATAAATCTCAAAATAACTTTTTCTTCTTTACTTTCAAACTCTAAAAAAGACTTTCTTTTATAAAACTACTTTCTTTCTCATTTTCTCGTGACCAACTGAAACTTATGAATTAAGTTAATTAATTCATTCAACTAGCTCCCCTCGCGGGACAGAACAGATCTGCCCACTCGGTTTGCTCATTCTGTCTCCCCTTTGTGACTTGGAACAAATTCAAGCACAAGGGTATGCTAAGCTAGACAACTACTTCGCGACGGGAGGTACCATCCCAGTAGTGTCTTCTGATCCCCCGATTATGTGGGTGATCCTAGTCCGGACAACTGGCTCATACTTCTTTAATTCTTACTTCATTTCATCTCAAATTGGTCAAAGTGGGACACAATTTGTAAACTATTCTTACTCAAACATTTTATGACTCTTTATTAAAAATACTTTCAAAAACTGCTTTCGACATCTTAGTTCCCATAAGGAACTTCTTACAAAAATACTTGCAAAACATACTTTAAAAATCTGTTAAAAATACTAAGCCCTTGTATAGAGCTTCATTCAAAACTATTTTCCAAACTTTAGTATTTATAAACATTGGAAATCATACTTTTCTGAAAATAACATTTTTGCTATGCACTATAGAAATCCTCATAAAACTCACCTTGATTTTTACTACGGTTTACTACACTTCTCGTACAGCTTTTCCCTTCCCGTGCTCAACAATGTTTGAAGCACCACCTATACAAATTGTATATATAAATACTCAATATAATTAACTCTATAATGCTAAGGTCTCATATAACATAGCTCTAGGTTATAATAAATGTATAACCATTTATAAACTCATTTTACGGTTTTTCTCCGAAATACGTGTATATCGCTACAGTACCCCCGAGGGGTCGTATTTCAGTTCCAATTCTTTTCCATGAAATCTTAAGCCATATTAGACTTGTGTTTCAAATTTGAAGTTCATTGGACAAGTCTAGCTCAAATTCCAAAATTAAGTTTTAACATGAATAGTGATTTTAGCCACTGCCGCTACAGTGACTTTTCTGCAAGGTCGGATTACGGATTTGACCATTCCTGACATGTTCTTATACCATTTTAGGGTTATGGCTAAAATTTCAGGTCAATCGGACATGTCTAGCTATGGTTTCTAGCGTTTGGAATATTTGAGATTTTTAACATTTTTAGTCCCTGCCTGCCCCTGAATGAAGGCGCACTGCGCCTGGGCGCACCCCGCCCTGGTCCTGGGTGCACTGCGCCTGGCGCCTGGGCAGTGACCTGATCAGTCGCGATTTGTGCACTGTAGCACGCAGTTTTCACCCATTAAGCACTTATTTCAGTTCTTATTCGTATGGGGTTTGTTCTAGGACTAAAACCCTTGACTAATAACACATTTTAAGCCATTAAAAACACTTCAATAACTCAATTGCAGAAATTAAAGTTCTTGGCTAAACTTGAAAATTCTCAAGAATAGCATTCTACTTTCATGTTTTTGAGTTAAGTTCTTAACTAATGGCTTATTGGAAGCATTAGTTACTTAACCCACATGATTTCTAACTGCAATTGCAGTTTCAATTCCATCCAAAGACCAAAATGAAGAACACACCCAAAAACTAGGTTAAAACAAGGAATTCTTACCTCTCTTAACTATGGAATCACTAATTCCAAGGTTGAAGCTTTGATTCTTGGCAATTCCCTTGCACTTCTTCCTCTTCTTTGATCTTTTCCCGCTGCCTCTCGTGCTCTCTGGAATTCTCTGGAGACTTTCTTACATAATAGAGGAAATAACTCTATTTTAGAGTTATATAATCCATATGAAAACATTTACAATTTTGGTCCTTTGGTTTCTAACTTCTTTTCATGATTGGTCCCAAAGGTCATACATTTAATAACCAAGTTCCATTAACTGCTAACTTGACATTTTCTTGACAATTGGGTCATTTTCGTGTCAAATGACCATTTTGCCCTTTTTGGTCAAATTTCACTATTCACGCGGTAAAAACTCCAAATTTCACATAAACTTTTATTTCTTATATTATTATTGTGCAAATACATATTATTACACATAATAGTCGTACAATATGACAAAAGACGGTTTTACCCTTTTTGACTTTTTTTCGCGGGTTCTTACAAAGCGGATACGTCACTTTTTGTTTTTCAGCAAGGTGATTGCGTTACGTACCTCTTGGTATACGTAGACGACCTTATCTTGACAGGGAACCAAACTCATATGCTTGGTCGGTTTATCACTAAACTTCACCAAACCTTTGCCATCAAAGACTTGGGATCCTTGAATTACTTTTTAGGTCTTGAGGTTACTTCCAACGACAGTGGATTGTTTCTATGTCAATCAAAATATGCTCGTGAAATCTTAACACGTGCTGGTCTACTGGATGCCAAACCAGCACCAACGCCGCTTGCAACAAATGACTACTTCACATCAGATGGCCCGTTATATTCTGATCCCACCTTCTACCGATCACTTGTTGGTGCTTTACAATACCTCACAATCACTCGTACAGATCTTTCTTATGCCGTAAATCAAGCAAGCCAGTTTCTTCATGCACCTACAGACCGTCATTTTCAGTCACTTAAACGTATCCTTCGATATGTCAAAGGAACTATATCCTTCGGTCTCACATTTCAACGACCCAAAAATGTGTCCATTCTGGGTTATTCGGATGCCGATTGGGCACGTTGTATAGAAACACGACGGTCAACTTATGGTTACTCCATATTTTTGGGCGGTAATATTGTGTCCTGGAGTGCCAAGAAACAACCAACAGTATCAAGATCAAGTTGTGAATCAGAATATCGGGCAATGGCGAATACTGCGGCTGAAATTGTTTGGGTCACACATTTACTTCGTGAACTACATGCGCTTCCACCTGAACGACCAACCCTCTTATGTGACAATCGCAGTGCGTTATTTATGAGTCAGAACCCAGTATCTCATAAAAGGGCCAAACACATTGACCTCGACTATCATTTTGTACGTGAACTGGTCCTGTCGGGCAAGTTGTACACACGGTTTGTTCCTACCAACCTTCAACTGGCTGATATCTTCACAAAAAGCTTGCCTAGACCGCAATTCGAACACTTTCGAGAAAAGCTATGCCGTGGACCGCCGCCGTTTTGGTTGAGGGGGGATAATAGGAATAATAATAAACTCACGTAATGATCTTCTCATTTTGTTGTAATCTCGTCTATCTCTCCTAGTTTGTTGTACTTTTCATTAGTTTGTTGTACTTTTCATGTTTATCTCTTTGTATGTATTTATTATATAATACAACGCATCTCTCCAAAAGATAATCAGAGAGAATTTCACATTTACAATAACGGGAAAGTGCACATAACAGATAATTCCATGAAGTCTATTAATGTGTCGTTAAGTCATCTTTAAATGTATATTGGTGGTCTGTTGGTGTAAACATGTTTTATCAAGAAGGTTTGTTAGTGCTCGGTGAGGAGGTCTATTGGTCGATAAAGAAGTCTGTTGGTTAGTGTGTAAGGTCTGCTGTAGGAACCTTGATCGTATCCATTCTTCGAAGTTAGTCTTTTGGTCCTCGATGAGCAATTGTGTAAAGTCACCTGATTCTCAATGAAAACTCTATTGGTTTCGATAAACTTGATTCATTTCTAGTACTTTCCTTTTCTCGATCATTTCTTGAAATATGTCATGATGTTTGTTAGAATTTATTAAAGTGAGATATAGTTTGATTTATTTGAGTGACAATCACATTAAAAACTAGTTTAATAATTTCGAACATTTTCCTCTTATGTGATGGTGACTAAAACAAATAAATTAAACTTGATAGAACAATAAAATATAGACTTCTAAAGATTATTGAATTCAAACTAATAGTGCACTAGTTATAGTAAAAAATAAAAGTGTTCATCAACAGACAACCAAAAATAAATTAAGGATGATCAATCATTTCCTTTAACTTGGGCATACACAAGTCATTCAAGTTGTCACCGAAACTTCTTAACATATCAACATTCTTGTCTAGGAAGTGAGTAGAAAATAGATGCTTTTGATAGAACTTGAAAAAGTGCTTCTGATCTATGAATGTAGATAATTCCCTTGAATGGTGCAATTATAGGTAATCCCCTTGACTTGTTTTTCTATCATCAATCTTTAAATTAGTTTTGGGGAGGAGTTGCTTCAGTGAATCTGCTTGACTCCATATTTATGGCTACAAAATATCTTATCGTTTCCATGGCATAATACATTATCTCTCATAACATCTATTGTAAATGTCATAATTTTCTTTTAGAATCAACAAAATAGTGACATGATGTGTGATTGTTTCGTATTTGGAAAATCTGCTTATGTTACAATCTTTATCTTTCCATCTATTCGTCTTGCCAAAATTCAAAGTGTTCTTTCCCTTCAAAGTGTTAAAATTTTATCCATTCAACTCCTTTGAGTCTCAATATTGACCATATAACCTCTTTACATCTACCCTTGAGCGAGTAAAATCTGTTCAACCTTACAAATGCTTTCTTTAAGGTTTTATCCTTCTTTTTGGCCTTTTTGCTTCTAGGAACCGCCAAATATTGAAGTGTTTACCATGAGGAGTAGGTGGAATATCCCAACTTTCTTTGTAAGGTTCAATAGCTGGTGGAAGATCTTTTTTACAATATTTATCAAGTTGCCTTTACTATTCCTTTTGTATGGAGCTATTGGGATTAAAGTACCCTTTGGTTCCAACTTTGCTTCAACATTCTGAAAAGTAATGAGTCTATATTGGAACCTAGGATATTCAACTATTTTGTTCACTTCATCATCTCTTAAGTTATCAATTTCATAGCAAATAAATTGATCTCTCCTTCAACATTTCTATAGACATATCCTTTAGAAATTACATATTAATTAGGAATTTTTCTTCTTGTAATATTTATTGAGACTTCCTTTGTCTTTGCCATTAAAGCCACTTGATCTTCCTTCTAGAGATTGTGGATTCGGTTAACTAGAAACTCGAATAACAATACCTCTATAGTTATCCTTGTAAGAGTTTTAAAATGCACATTTTCCATTTTCCATTGATTGTTTGTGAAAAACCTTGAGAAAAGCCTATCAAAACCAACATAATATCCAACTTGTTAGTTTCTTCCTCAAGTTTTATCGGATTTAGAAGCAACTCTAATGGTCCGATGGTGTAGATGTGAGGTATCATGGGTTGGAGGGCTTCGATGATAGTGGACTCTAATTCTTCAAATGTATGGAGGATTATGTTTGAGACCTTCCTAGTCGCCTTCACGGACTCAATCACATAATCCAATTCTCCACTATTAATGTATGTTGTTCGAATGTAACCCGGAAGATCCTTTAAGCGGAATCTTTCCAATCCCGGAATGCAATCTATCATAGTGTCAAGATAACCGTTGGTGAAGCAATTTTCATTTGAAACATTGACAATCATTAGTTACGACGATGAACACAATTAATTAACATTTTCCAAATGATTAATCGAAACACATTTTGGGTTTGGAGAAAAATTCAATGTATATTTAGCTTATAAAATCTTATAGAAACTGCATGTAATTTTTATTTGAAACCGTGCTGTAAATTCAAGATATTCGGGTCTACTGTTTTCAAAAACCTCATTTAATTAACTACTCAAATTGATCATATTGATCTCGTTTTCTTTAAAAATATAGATCTTATAAAACGAATCAAACAAATTTTATGTATAATCAACGTTTTTCAAAAGTTTAAAGTAATTATTTATAAAAAAAATTGTTAGGAAACGTGTCACATATTAGAATGATGTCGATAGTGTCTTAGTAAGTTTGGACACACAATGGCGTCTATAATATTATTGTTATTATTATTATTACTTTTTAATAGTAAAACTAGCAAGAGTCTGTGGGTTTTTTTTGTTGCTCGTGGGTCCTATTCATTAGGGTTTTAAATTGAAAACCTATCTTTATTTTTTTTGTTTCTTGCATTGTCTTGTTTTCTAGTCTTTGGGGGTCCGTTTTCCTCTTGCCTACTCTATTTCGACGGTTATATCGACGATTGCTGTGAAGGTATGTAAAATTATTTTATTGAATTTGTTGTATTATGTTAAGGTAGTCATTCAGTAAGAAAGAGAGTCAAAAAGGGATAAAAAGTAGGATGATATAGTAAACAAATAAACAGAAGTACGTTGCTACATTTGCATTTAGCCCTAAAAATCAAGACTTGTAAGTTGTAACCTTTTTAATGTTTACCGAAAATCTTGGACATTTAATAGAATTTAAACTTACTTTAATGTAGCCCTTGAGGAGTGGTTTCACAATTTCTTGGACATCAGATACAAAGTCAGGCAAAGAAAATTACCTAAAAAATACCAATTTTAATTTTAGTTATTTTCTTATCAAACTTTAAAAAAAAGACAAATGGAAGAATCAATATATATATATATATATATATATATATATATATATATATATATATATATATATATATATATATATATATATATATATATATATATATATATATATATATATATATATATATATATATATATATATATAATCATACGGATCACGGCGACGAATTTCCTTGAATGACATTGCTGCACCTGTCTCTCTAAAAACACTTTCATTAATACCGTTACAGAAAAAAAAAACAATATCAAAGAACCATTTAAACAAAAAAAAAAGTATATTTTAGAGATAGATAAAATAGGAAATTAAAAAGTTATAACAGCTTACTCCTGAAGTTTGTGAACTACAGGATGATCACTAGTCTCCCATCTTTCCTGCATATCTACTGCTATCTGAAAAATCCCATTTGAAAAAAGAACACAAATAAATTATAAAATTACCAAAATACCCTTTATAAAATTGACATATTTGCAAAATAACATCAAATAGACAGAATTCGAATTCTTGCATCATTCCTAGAGGAAATTGGAATGGAATTTAATTCCATGCTTCCTTTTTCTGTCAAAAGACCAAAATACCCTCATCCAACTAAAGAAGAAACAATTAGTGGAATTCAAGTGTTTATACCTCTTGGCTCTTGGTCACAACAGGTTCACTAAAGCCACTCACTCGCTTGAACAACAGATGACCTTGCATCTAAAGAATACAATACAAGTTACAATAAATTACTTCAATTAATAAAAACTTAAAAATAAAACTTCGAAAGACTTACTTTCGCCTTAAAAGCCTCCCACTTTTTATTTAACTTTGACTGTTTGACAGGAACAACAACAATATCTGTTCTTGTACTTCTTTCAACATTAGCTTGTGAAGAAGCAGCTTTTGCCCTTTTCCCCTTACTTGGACTATGTAACGCCAAGACATTTTTATTATATATTTATAATAAAAGGGCAAAATGGTCATTTTACCTTAGAAGGGTAATTTGGTCTTTTGGACAGAAAAGTATTTGGTTTGAAATAATATTTTGAGTTTTGAACTTAAAATGTTATAAAAACTGATTTTCGGGTCGTTTTACCGAAAAAGGGTATTTTGGTCATTTGACCAAGTCAACGACCAATTATGTAAAAATATTGTTGGTTGTGGCCAAATTGTAAGGAATGAAAGTTTTATTGTAATAAAACTTGATTATTGTGGTCAAAGTTCAAGAAAATGAATTTAGGGACCAAATTGTAAGAAATTTTGGTATAAATAGAGAGAGTTGACTCTCTTTGACTGGCCATTGTGTGCAGCTACGGGAGAGAGTTTCTCTCTAGAAATTCTGCAGAAGTTGGAGGAATTCTTGAAGGTTGAGGCTTGAATTTCGATTCCTAGCTTTGGAATGAAGAATTGGAAACTCTAAAGGTTAGAAATTCAAATTATAGCTTGGTTTTTCTTGTTGAGTTTTGTAGCAACTCAAAACTGCATTTGCAGTTGTGATTATGTGGTTTAAATGGTTTATTACTTCCATTGAGTCATGCTAGAAAGGAATTAACTCAAGAAAATGGAAGTAGGATGTTATATTTGATGAATTTGAAGTTTGGGGTTGTTATAAATAAGAACCCTAAATCACGAATTTGTATGATTAAGGTGTTGTTAATGGTTAAAAACCTTGTCAAAATGTAAGGTTTTAGCCTAGGAACAAACCCCAAGTGATTAAGAACGAAAATAATCACTTAAGATAAGAAAACTGCATGCTACAGTGAAAATCGCGACTGGACAGGAACCTGCACAGGCGCTGGGCGCGGTGCGCCTCCTTCTGGGCGCAGTGCGCCTGTGGACAGGCCCTGGGCAGGAACTTTGAAACGCTATATTTTGCGTTGCTTGTCCGATTAAGCCCAAATTTGAAACATAGGACCGTTATGGTCTGAAAAGTTTGGGAAAATTTTTAGATTGAGTTTCCGACCCCTCGGGGGCACTGTAGATCGATCCGAGTGTCCCGGTGAATAGTAAAATTCACATAAAGATAGTAAACTGAAAGTTTATTAATTGGACATTGTTTGTAACAATGTTTTATTGAACTCTAATGTATTAGAGTTAGTTGAAATGGGTGTTAACCGATAATCATGTTGAAAATGATTAAATTATAGGTACGGGACAAAATTCTACGGATCGTATCGGAAGGCAAGAAACAACTAGAAACTTGATGCAGCTAGCATCCAGGTGAGTAATCTCACTGATATCATATGTAATATATGATGATTGATTTGTTACAGGTTGAAACGGCTTCGAGGGACGAAAATGACAAGTGTAAAATATATGTAAAAGACAATACCAGATAAGCCGTGAGTCATTGCGATGACAAGAACGGAGCTGTGAGTCAATACATATATATTTACACTATGAAATGACAATACCGGAACCAGCCGTGAGTCAACAAAATAAAATGACAATACCGGAACCAGCCGTGAGTCAATAAAACTTATATAGACAATACCGGAACCAGCCGTGAGTCTAGGCAACAGCGGGATTTTCCTGTGAGCCATAATTCATTCTGACAAGTCAAACCAATATATAGACAACAGCGGGCTTACCCGTGAGTCTAGGCAACAGCGGGCTAACCCGTGAGCCATGGTTTACTTTGATGAGCAAATCTTATTTAGACAACAGCGGGCTTACCCGTGAGTCTAGGCAACAGCGGGATTTTCCTGTGAGCCACGGCAACAGCGGGCTAACCCGTGAGCCATATCTATCCGATGCGGCCTTCGGGCTATGATTTTGTTACAGGTACATGATGCGGCCTTTTTGGCCATGATATCGGGTTGTTAAACCCAGCTGGTACAGCCTACGGGCTATGAAATGTATACTGATAATGTTTTGATGCAGCTTATATAGCTATGATATAGAGTGCGGCTGTTAGCCATGATATACGGTGCAGTCCGATGTGACTGAGAAAGATGGGACAGAAATAGTTGTGTATAGTTATTTGTGTAAATAACTGATTTGGTTTGATAATTGCAGGTTATCATGACATAGTCTGTAAGACTATAACTTAGGATATGAAATCCTAAAGATATATTCGGTCAGCCAGTAAAGCTAGGAATTTGGATTAGATATCCAGATAAATACATGAGTATATTTAATACGTGTTATTGTAGAATTGATTACTCACTGAGCTTTGTAGCTCATACCGTTTGTTACTGTCCCTGCAGGTTAGCATGACACTGGTAGGGGACAAGATAGAGTCCGTGACTCGTGAAGTAGGACTCTTAGATGCTGTTAGTAGCAGCCCGGCTTTAAAGGAGACTACGGTATTTATACTCTCCTTGATACACTTGTACCCGTTTTTATTAAAATATACCCCTTGTTATGGTTTTATGTATTGAAACCATGTTAAAAATGAAAAAATTTTCAGGGGTGTTTTTGTTTAAAAAGCCGGGTGTTACAAGTTGGTATCAGAGCCGTGGTTTAAGTGAACTAGGTATCTATAGAGTAGATTCCTGGACTTAAACCCTGAAACAGTAGACATGATGAACTGTTAGGTGTATATAGTTGTTATTATACATATATAACCTAACTATTGCTGACTTCTAACGTATAAGAAGTATGAGCAGCGGATATTACTGGGAGAAGTTTAGTGCGTGTAACTGCAAGAGGCGGATTAGCCTTTTCTCAAGACTCCATCGAACGAGGGGCAAAGAGACAAGTAGCAGAAAATCCACATGACGAGCAATGTTAGCTGATGTGGTCAGATAAAGAAATCGGTTGCTCACCTTAGTTGATATCAAGGTGAAAGACAAGTAGTTGAGACTACAAGAAAAAGCAGGAAACGATTAGTGGACGCTTCGGGAGAAGTTACCACAGACTGGGTCCAACCTTATAGGGAAAGGACCAAAGCAGAGCCACTATGTATAGTGATCAGTGCAGGAAAGGCACTAAGGAAGATTGTAGAGTTGAGACTATACTGTTGACATGCTGAAATTGCAGATGATAGGAGCAGATTGCTCGAACTTGTCGTATGGGACGGAAGTGGTTCCAGCGTGGAACTATAGATCACTTCCTTATGAAATACTCACATGTGCGATGTGGAGTAACAGGTGATGAACCCAGGAAAGAAAGAAAGAACGAATGGTCGAAAAGGACCCGTGGTACCATGAGCATTCCAGTAGATTGTGGAAGAAGCTCGTGAGGAGACTGATATGATCGCAGATATCATTGTTTTGAATATAACTCGTGTATGTTATATTTAATCCATGAAGCGATGCTTTGGATCGATGACTTGATGTCTTGTTTGAATTTTTCATCAACGATTTTGGATGAAATATTTGAAATAGCTATTGTAGATAGCAAGTATGTTCAAGATATTGAACACCTGGACAGTAGTCTGCCTAGGATTTACGGGACCCTTTTCCCTAAGAATCTGAAGCCGATGACTACCAGTGAATCTGAAGCAATTGTGCTTATGAATTAGTTAGCAATGCATTATGCTAACATGAATTGTAGAAATATGAACATGATGGTTCAGAAAGCGGAAATGAGCGGATGAAAATCCATAATAAATGACAGTTGCTGAGAATACCGGTTAGCTTCTTTACTTAAACTCAGGAAAGAGTTAGTAAAGGAATGATGTTGTAGTTGGCATACGTGGTATGGGCCAAGCTTAATAAAGTAGTACTAGTAGTGTACTACTTTAAATAAATTTTCGGATGATTCTTTTGAAAAGAACTTCCAAAATTTCTGCCAGATTGACAAGAAAAGCTTATGATTAAGCTAGTATTGGGAGCCGTTCCTGTTATCTAGGCTCTGTGTTAATTGGCCTCTGCAGAGATGGCAGAGTGGTAAAACAATTGGAAGAAATTGTTTTTAAATTGGGATCTCATATGACTGTAGGTGTCATCAAATGGAATCCTATATGTTTGAAAAGAAGAAAGATAAGTTAATGTGTATGTACATTGACTACTGAGAATGTGATATTCTCGAAACCAGATTGAAAATGAGGTACAGTTGTACCAGATACTGGAGTTACTTCACTGAGTTAAGTGATATGTTAAATTCTCCAAGTATGAAAAAATTTGGCTAAAAGAAGTTTCAACTCCTTGGGCATGATAATACTGCCAAAGATGATGAAATAAATCCAGTGTGATAAATGGTGTGGTAAAACTGGAGCCGCCTGAGGAATTCGACTAACATTGTAGTTCCTTGGATTTGGCGGGTTGCTATAGGAGAGTTGTAGAAAACTGCTCCTTGATTGCTAGTTAGCTGACTAAAGTTGACCAAGAAAAGTGTAAAGTCTGAGTGGTAGAAAGACCACAGATATATTGTAAAGGTTTGGAATGAACCTTGTGTGAACCTCTAACATTAGCAATGATGCTAAGTGGAGTAGATGGATTGGATCATTGAAATATATCCAACGTTGACTGTGAATGCATGACATTGCGGTAGCAATTATGAACGTGGCGTTTAAGCTTTGGAAACACTACTTGTATGGTGTAAAGCTTATTGCAATAAGATTATAAAAGTTGAAATACTTAATTGATCAAAAGAAGCTGAAGATGAGATAGTAAAGATAGATGGGTTACTTAGAGATTTCGAGTATGAAATCTTGTACCATTTTAGAAAGGCGTGTGTGATTACAGATGCCTTGAATTTGAAAGAGTAACCTTTGAGGGTTACATCCACATGCGTGAATGTGGCAGATTGATTACCTGAGTTGATTCGGGTAGCACAGAAAGATGTGTGCAAGTCTGAAAACGTGAAAAGTGAATAAATGATTGAATGGTAACGGAAGTTAGTTGGAATATCACAGTGATTTAACACCCGTGGCGGTTGTGAATGTGAATTCCAAAGTCAAACGAAACATGAAAATCATCTTGAAAAGATGCATTTTGTATCAGATATGCAGCATACCCGGGGCAATATCAAACTGTATAGGTCGATAAAACCTATGTGTTGGTGGCCGGGGCTGAAGAAAGACATGTGAAAAATGTTTGACTTGTGTATAACTACAGTCAAATCATTAGAAGTATGTGGACTGTCAGTCCCAAAAATGAAATGGGACGAAAAATATCATAGACTTTGTAGTAAAGTCTTTGCAAGTACCGCGTGGGTAAGACACCATATGGGTGATTGCAATTTGATTGATGAAATCAGTGTAGAGTTATACAGACCAAAGAAGAAATGAAGAGTGGAAAAGTAGTGAAAAACTACAAAGATAAAGAAAATTGTCGACGTGAGTTATCGGTGCAAATTGTATCGGACAGAGATAACAAAATTATTCTTTGAATTTAGCATAAATTCTTAGAATTATTAGCTCAAAAGTACTAGTAAGTACTGTGTGCGAATCGCAGATGGATTGACGAGGCGAGATAATGATGCAGATCTTAGGAGTTATGCCTGAAATCGGCATAATAAATCCTAGCGGAAAACTAGACGACCGTCTATCCTTGGTAGAAATTGTAGATTAGTATAGGTATTATACTAGTATTTTATTGACTCGTAGGAAGTATTGTATAGACTACCGTGTGGTACGCCGATTTGCTAGACGGAAGTTGGGGAGAAGCTGTTGACTGAACCTGAGATTGTATCTCAAACAGAAGAAAAGATTTGGCAAGGTCGAGAAAGCTTGGAAATAGACCAAGATCGACAAGAGTAGTATGCGGATTGACGAGTAAAACCATTGAAACCCTAAGTAAGGGAAGATAGTGGAACTCAAAGTGACCCTCCGAAAGAACTAGAAATTGATGTGGGACAAGAAGGAAAGTTGAGTCCTTGTTGATTGGACCTTTCCGTATATCCCAAACGCAAGAATTGCGGTGTACTGATTGAATATCCTTGATGAATGTAATGTTTTCTATGGGTCTCAGGGTTCTGAGAACATAGATTGATAAATGTTAACGAATCCCTCATGTTGAAATGAGGAAGATAAGTGATTATAGTGCCCGGGATAACCGGATGAGTGATATGCACGTGGTGATATAACCACGAGATATGAAGTTTAGCATGGTTAAAGAGCTGTAGCAAAACCATGAAGGTTTCCGTATGATATGAGAAACCGAAATAGTAATGAGAAAGAAATTACCCTCGCGTGATAGTATGATTTCGGGGACGAAATCTTTTGAAGGAGGGGAGAATTTGTAACGCCAAGACATTTTTATTATATATTTATAATAAAAGGGCAAAATGGTCATTTTACCTTAGAAGGGTAATTTGGTCTTTTGGACAGAAAAGTATTTGGTTTGAAATAATATTTTGAGTTTTGAACTTAAAATGTTATAAAAACTGATTTTCGGGTCGTTTTACCGAAAAAGGGTATTTTGGTCATTTGACCAAGTCAACGACCAATTATGTAAAAATATTGTTGGTTGTGGCCAAATTGTAAGGAATGAAAGTTTTATTGTAATAAAACTTGATTATTGTGGTCAAAGTTCAAGAAAATGAACTTAGGGACCAAATTGTAAGAAATTTTGGTATAAATAGAGAGAGTTGACTCTCTTTGACTGGCCATTGTGTGCAGCTACGGGAGAGAGTTTCTCTCTAGATATTCTGCAGAAGTTGGAGGAATTCTTGAAGGTTGAGGCTTGAATTTCGATTCCTAGCTTTGGAATGAAGAATTGGAAACTCTAAAGGTTAGAAATTCAAATTATAGCTTGGTTTTTCTTGTTGAGTTTTGTAGCAACTCAAAACTGCATTTGCAGTTGTGATTATGTGGTTTAAATGGTTTATTACTTCCATTGAGTCATGCTAGAAAGGAATTAACTCAAGAAAATGGAAGTAGGATGTTATATTTGATGAATTTGAAGTTTGGGGTTGTTATAAATAAGAACCCTAAATCACGAATTTGTATGATTAAGGTGTTGTTAATGGTTAAAAACCTTGTCAAAATGTAAGGTTTTAGCCTAGGAACAAACCCCAAGTGATTAAGAACGAAAATAATCACTTAAGATAAGAAAACTGCATGCTACAGTGAAAATCGCGACTGGACAGGAACCTGCACAGGCGCTGGGCGCGGTGCGCCTCCTTCTGGGCGCAGTGCGCCTGTGGACAGGCCCTGGGCAGGAACTTTGAAACGCTATATTTTGCGTTGCTTGTCCGATTAAGCCCAAATTTGAAACATAGGACCGTTATGGTCTGAAAAGTTTGGGAAAATTTTTAGATTGAGTTTCCGACCCCTCGGGGGCACTGTAGATCGATCCGAGTGTCCCGGTGAATAGTAAAATTCACATAAAGATAGTAAACTGAAAGTTTATTAATTGGACATTGTTTGTAACAATGTTTTATTGAACTCTAATGTATTAGAGTTAGTTGAAATGGGTGTTAACCGATAATCATGTTGAAAATGATTAAATTATAGGTACGGGACAAAATTCTACGGATCGTATCGGAAGGCAAGAAACAACTAGAAACTTGATGCAGCTAGCATCCAGGTGAGTAATCTCACTGATATCATATGTAATATATGATGATTGATTTGTTACAGGTTGAAACGGCTTCGAGGGACGAAAATGACAAGTGTAAAATATATGTAAAAGACAATACCAGATAAGCCGTGAGTCATTGCGATGACAAGAACGGAGCTGTGAGTCAATACATATATATTTACACTATGAAATGACAATACCGGAACCAGCCGTGAGTCAACAAAATAAAATGACAATACCGGAACCAGCCGTGAGTCAATAAAACTTATATAGACAATACCGGAACCAGCCGTGAGTCTAGGCAACAGCGGGATTTTCCTGTGAGCCATAATTCATTCTGACAAGTCAAACCAATATATAGACAACAGCGGGCTTACCCGTGAGTCTAGGCAACAGCGGGCTAACCCGTGAGCCATGGTTTACTTTGATGAGCAAATCTTATTTAGACAACAGCGGGCTTACCCGTGAGTCTAGGCAACAGCGGGATTTTCCTGTGAGCCACGGCAACAGCGGGCTAACCCGTGAGCCATATCTATCCGATGCGGCCTTCGGGCTATGATTTTGTTACAGGTACATGATGCGGCCTTTTTGGCCATGATATCGGGTTGTTAAACCCAGCTGGTACAGCCTACGGGCTATGAAATGTATACTGATAATGTTTTGATGCAGCTTATATAGCTATGATATAGAGTGCGGCTGTTAGCCATGATATACGGTGCAGTCCGATGTGACTGAGAAAGATGGGACAGAAATAGTTGTGTATAGTTATTTGTGTAAATAACTGATTTGGTTTGATAATTGCAGGTTATCATGACATAGTCTGTAAGACTATAACTTAGGATATGAAATCCTAAAGATATATTCGGTCAGCCAGTAAAGCTAGGAATTTGGATTAGATATCCAGATAAATACATGAGTATATTTAATACGTGTTATTGTAGAATTGATTACTCACTGAGCTTTGTAGCTCATACCGTTTGTTACTGTCCCTGCAGGTTAGCATGACACTGGTAGGGGACAAGATAGAGTCCGTGACTCGTGAAGTAGGACTCTTAGATGCTGTTAGTAGCAGCCCGGCTTTAAAGGAGACTACGGTATTTATACTCTCCTTGATACACTTGTACCCGTTTTTATTAAAATATACCCCTTGTTATGGTTTTATGTATTGAAACCATGTTAAAAATGAAAAATTTTTCAGGGGTGTTTTTGTTTAAAAAGCCGGGTGTTACAGACTACCACTCAATTCATCTCTCACAATGTCATAACCTTTTTTTTTGCCAAGTCAAAGACTTTTGCGTCTTTTGGCTTTTGAAAAGAAGAAGAAACACCTGATATGACGTTGCTAAATATAGTTTCTGCTGAGTCAGCATGCCCGGATTCCTGTTTCTTTTCTTCTTAATCTGCTGACTGTTTATCAGATTTTGTTCTAGAAGATTCATTAGCTGATGAGCTGGAGGATTATGTGGATTCCTGCTTCCCAATCCCTAAAGTTTATTTTACCTGGATATGAGTAAATGACCATTTTACCCTTTTATTTATAAAAGATACTGTCCAAACTTCCAAGAAGAAGAACTAAATAGATTCACAAACCTCTTCTGTAGCAGCAGAAACGTTCTTCTTCAGATTCTCTGAAACCTGAAAGATGGTTATAGACTGAAGTGAAAGAAATTATAAAGATAAAATAAAATATTAAAAAGCTAAAAAGAATGGAACCTTTTTTTGCTGTAGCTTCAGCTTCAGTCCATGCACCATCTACACGCTTGTAAAGCTACTCAGTTTTCTGCTTCGAAAGTGTCTGGTTCAATGTGGTCAATTATTTTGATAACTCTTGTTGAATTTCTTCATCTGTTGTAGTGGCCCACTTTCCGGTATATACAGGAGGTAGTTGTTTTTCTTTTGAAATCTCCTTCATTTGTTTAAGTTCCTAAAAGATTTTATATGATAAAAATCAACATAATTACCACATAGGAACAACATGCAATATAGTTTTATTCAAAGATAGTACATCAGTTTATAATATATTATTAAAAAAAAGATCATTTCCTAACTTGAAGTATAGCCATTACATATATCAAGTTCGAAGACACTTACCTCAGTTGAGCAAAAGCAACGATAAACTTGATCAGATTGTAGAAGCTTCTCAGCGTATTGTTTGTACAAATCATTCACTGCCTGTATGGACCGTAATCACCACCAACGCCAGGGCCTGGATGATCAACATCAACAGTTGAAACAAATTCAAAGGAATTCCAAAAGAAGCTGGTTTTAAAGCGAAAATTTCTTCTAATCGCATGACATTTTTTTTTTCTCGGTAGCCATGACAATTCATACACATTTTGAAGCTAAATATTCTTCAATTTGATACTAACACAAATTTCGGAACAAAGAGGATAAAGAGAGAACCAACCTTCATCCCAGGCAAGGGCCAGCCACGAGAGGTCTCCCAACACAGCTTCCTCCGATTCCTTGGTTGATCTCTCCAGGTCCGTGTCCTCTATTCTCAGTACAAACTTCTCGCCCTTCGACCTGTTCCAACGCGAAATCTTCGTTGTAGAAGTAAAGGATTTTCATTTCAATTAAGGAGAAAGAGAAATGAGAACAGGCAGCAACCAACCTAGCGTATAGGTAGTTGAACAGAGCAGTTCTGGCGCCACCGACGTGAAGATTACCGGTGGGGGAAGGGGTGAAACAAACGCCAACTTGTCGGTCGTTGACGCTATTGCTATCGTCTGAAACTGACACGAATCGTGGTGGATTTCTCCTCTTCAGCAATCAACTCCTTGCCTTCATCAGGTGATTTGGAGTTCTAGAATCGTGGGGAGAGGGGCATCGATTGAAAGAAGAGAAGAAGGGATGAAGGAGAAGACGGAAATTCGACACAGTTGCGGTGCAATCGAGAAACATCTAAATTAGCTGACACGGATCCACAATATGACCCGGATCCGAACGAAGATCCGCGTGACAACCAAAAAAAGAAGGTACGCATGTCACAAAACCAAATATTACGGCTTTTAATTAAGAGAAGAATATCACTTTTTCAGTTAGGCTTAGCATCTTGTGCCGATGGTTGTACAATCGTAACAATATGATTAAGAGTGCCAATCACAATGAATATAATATTAAAATATACTATTATATCTCGAGATAAAATTAGTCTATCTATAAAACAACCAAAAAGAAGAAGTTATTTTATTTATCATCATTCTTATATAGATTAAAACACAGCAGATGTCTAGAAGCTTTTAGGGGGGTGGGGGTTTGGGGGTTTTAAGCGCGGTGAGTTTTTTTCACCAATCACGTTCCAGCACCTTCGCTTCCACCGTTCCCTCGGTTGACGACACCTTCCCTTCTCTCTGAAGACGTGCCATTAGAGGATACCTCTTACATCTTCTGTTAGAAATGGGGATGAACAATGGCTTGGATCCTTTGAAAATCGTGTAAATCACTTTCAAATCAAAGTATTTTGATGGTACTATCAAATCTTTGATTGGATAATCTTCAAAGGTTGTTCTAGAACAGAGAATGAGAGAAAAGATGTGTTTTTCGTACCCTAGAAATGACCAAAAACGGCTATAAAACCTGTCAAAAAACTGTCACTGGGCGCGTTACACGGCCCGTGTAATATTGACACGGGTCGTGTAATTACTTACACGGCCCGTGTAATTCTGACACGGGTCGTGTAATGCCTCAAACTTGCTTCTGACAAAGTGCAGCAAATTACACGGCCCGTGTAATATTGACACGGGTCGTGTAATGACTTACACGGCCCGTGTAATTCTGACACGGGTCGTGTAATGCCTCACACTTGCTTCTGTCAAAATGCAGTAAATTACACGGGTCGTGTAGTTTTGACACGGGTCGTGTCAGACTATTTTTGGAAAATTGAATTTCTAATTGACAGTTTACTTTGTAACTTGATCAAATTCAAACAAGTGTGTACTCCACACCTTCCTTACTTGTTTAATGTTTGTCAAGATCACATTTGGTCAACAAAATTAATCCATTACACTTAAATACATATTGGTAATTTTACAAATCACCAACAAACCTCCCCCATTTAAGTGTAATCTTGATTAACTTAAACAAAACATAACTATACAAAACTGATGCATAAATGAAATATCGTGACGATTGAATTTCACATTAGTGTATTACACATTCCAAATATTCGAATATCAGGGTGTCTCTAAGGATTGAACCCTTTCTATTCATAGTGAATACATGAAGATAATAACACACACCAGTTTACATTCTCATAAGTTCTAACTTGACACTATATTTTACTAGCTTGTGTCCTATCCTTCAATAAGCATAACAAAGCTAAGTCTCAAGCTTCTTGAAGCAGCTAAACTTCATGCTTATATAGGTAGTTCTTTTATTCTTGCACCTGCATATGCAATTTTTCAAAGAACTATTAAGAAAATAAATTTCAACCTCCTTCACTTGCAGTACTGAACACATACCTTGGGATGATATAAACAATAATGTGTTCCAATCTTCAAATATTAAGCTTTCCACATTGAATTCAGCATCTAATGTTCAATTAGATGAGAATTGGGTATCTCAATATCAAAGATTTTAGGTGGACTTTAAACCCATCCCTACAGCCGCCTTGTGCACAAGATCTCTCGCTAACCCTTTGGTTAGATGATCGGCTAAATTTAACTGAGTCCTTACAAACTCCACAGATATCACACCATTCGTTATGAGTTCACGAATCATACTATGTCTAACATCTAAATGTCTAGACTTACCATTATACACTTGACTATAAACCTTAGCCAAAGTTGCAGCACTATCACACCTGATAGAAATGGTAGATATCGATTAGGCCATAATGGAATTTCATAAATTAAATTCCTAAGCCACTCTGCTTCTTTGCCAGCAGCAGCCAATGCTATGAATTCAGATTCCATGGTTGAACTTATAATACAAGTCTGTTTCTTGGATGCCCAAGAAATAGCACCTCCTCCTAGAAGGAATACCCAACCACTTGTGGAGGAGTGATCCTCCAAATTGTTAATCCAACTAGCATCTGAATAACCTTCTAACACCGAAGGGTATCCACTGTATGTCAAACCATAATCCATGGTTCCTTTCAAATACTTGAATACTCTATTTATGGCTTGCCAATGATGTGAACTAGGATTGCTAGTATACCTACTAAGCTTTCCTACAGCATAAGCAATATCAGGCCTAGTGCTAATCATGGCATACATAAGACAACCAATAGCCCTTGAGTATTCTAGTTGAGACACAGGAGATCCTTTATTAGGTAGAAGCTTAAGACTAGGATCTATAGGAGTGCTAACAGGAGAACAATTCTCAAAATTGAACTTTTTCAATATCTTCTCAACATAATGAGATTGAGTGATTGAAATACCATTGTTTCCACGTTTGATTCTTATACCAAGAATCACATCCGCCTCCCCCATGTCTTTCATGTCAAAACTAGATGATAAGAATTTCTTGGTTTTGTCAACTTCATCTTGACTAGTGCCAAAAATCAACATATCATCTACATATAGACAAATTATAACTCCTTTTCCAGAAGTATCAAATTTGCTATAAACACACTTGTCAGCTTGGTTTAATGCAAAACCATTAGACAAGATCACATCATCAAATTTTTGATGCCATTGTTTTGGTGCTTGTTTCAAACCATATAATGATTTCTTTAACTTGCAAACCTTGTTTTCATGTCCAGGAATCACAAACCCTTCAGGTTGTTTCATGTAAATCTCCTCATCTAATTCACCATTCAAAAATGCAGTTTTCACATCCATTTGGTGAATTACAAGATTATATATAGCTGCAAGAGCCAACAATAATCTAATAGTAGATAATCTAGCCACAGGAGCATAAGTATCAAAGAAGTCAATACCTTCTTTTTGCCTAAAGCCTTGGATAACCAATCTGGCTTTATACTTATCTATTGTGCCATCCACTTTCATTTTCCTTTTGAGGATCCATTTACATCCTAATACCTTGCATCCAGGAGGTAAATCAGCCAATACCCAAGTATTGTTATGCATGATAGAATCTATTTCATCCTGAATAGCTTCTTTCCAGAAATGAACATCTCTTGAAGCCATAGCTTCACTAAATGTCTTTGGATCCTCCTCAATAATATAACAATATTGATGTTCAGAGATGGTCTCATATCTTGTTCCTTCAACTAAATAAAGTTGAAAATCAGATCCAAAAGACTTAGCTTTTCTTGTCCTAGTACTCCTCCTAGGTTCAGGTACAGAACTTGTACCAGCAGAGACATTTTCTCCTTGAGTTGTGTTCTTGCTAGAAGATTTCTGAATCAAGTCCCTTGGTCTAGGTATAGAAGTAAATCTCTCTTCATCAAAGATAGCATCTCTTGACTCTATAACAGTGTTCACAGACACCGAGTCATTAGATTCTATAACATAGAATCTATATGCCTTGGAATGCTCAGCATACCCAATGAAGATACAATCTATACCCTTTTCTCCCAAGTTTTTCCTTTTTGGTTCAGTGAGTCTTACAACAGCTCTACAACCCCAAACCTTGAGATAACTCAAATTTGGGACCTTTTTATGCCAAAGTTCATAAGGACTAGCCTTACTCTTTTTGTTTGGAGTTCGGTTCAAAATATAACAGGCTGTTAACATAGCCTCACCCCAAAATCCTTCACTAAGACCAGAATAGGACAACATGGAATTAACCATTTCCTTCAAGGTCCTTTCAGCTACACCATTTTGTTGTGGTGTATAAGGAGCAGTGGTTTGGTGTATTATTCCGGTAGATTCAAAATAAACCGGATCATAATATTCACCACCCCTATCCGTATGCAAAACCTTTATTAACTCATTCTTATGTAGCTCTACTTGTTGTTTATAAATTTTAAATTTATCAAGAGCTTCATCTTTAGAATGTAACAAATAGACATAACAATATCTAGATGCATCATCAATAAAAGTAACAACATACTTTTTGTTTCCTAGGGAAGGTGTTGCATGGAAATCACACAAGTCACTATGTATGAGTTCCAACACCTTGCTTTCCCTAACAACATCTTTGAAAGGTTGTCTAGTGATTTTAGTCAACATACAAGTTTTACATTTCTCAATATTCATATCAAAAGCAGGAATCATACTCATTTTAGACATGTCTTTTAATCTCTTGTAATGAATATGTCCTAGTCTAGCATGCCATAATTGTGATTTATTCAAACTATTGCTAGTACTAGTTGAAGCAATACAAATCGAATTATCATAAGAAGGATAATTAAGATTAAGCCTAATCATACCATTACATACATATCCAAATCCAACAAAAGTACCATGTCTTGACAAAATATACTTGTCACTTTCTAATACTTGTTTATAACCACATTTACTTAATACAATTTCAGATAAGAGGTTCTTTCGAATCCCCGGTACATACAATACATTGTCTAAAGATAAACATTTTCCAGAAGTAAAGTTAAGTAAAACAGATCCTAGTCCCTTGATTGGTTCGGTAGCAACATTCCCCATCTTTACAACAGGTCCATCTTCAATTGGTTGATAGTCTTTAAACCAACGAAGATCCTTGCAAACATGACTTGTTGCACCCGAATCAACCCACCATGCAACATCATCATCCTGCACATAGAATGCTTCAGAAATCACAGAAACATAATTCTGCACATATTTAAGATTTTGAATAAAATCATATTTCTGACCTTGTTGCTTGTCCGGATCCTTAGATCCACTTGGACCCACATCCTTGTCCTTGTTCACCTTACGGAGGCGACAATCTTTCTTGAGATGACCCGGTTTGTTACAACCCCAACAAACCAACTTAGCCTTCTTGTTTGAAGACTTGTCATCTTTTCCTTTAAACTTCCTTTTACCTTTAAACTTATTGGAATTCTTAGATCCCTCTCCTTCCACCATGTTCACAGAAGAAGAACCAATTTGGTTCTTGCCTTTAGGATTGATATCGAGTTCTTGAGTCTTTAAAGACTCCTCAATCCGTAAATGGCTTCCAAGTTGAACCAGAGTCAACTCTTCCTTCTTATGTTTTAAAGTGTGTTTAAAATCTTTCCAGGATGGGGGCAATTTGTCAATGATGACAGCCACAGAAATGGCTTCATCCATCTTCAAATTATGTTGAGCAAATTGTCCCAAAATCCTTAACATTTCATGGTATTGTTCCATCACAGGTCTGGAATCAATCATTTTGTATCCCATGAAATTGCTTACAAGAAACTTCTTACTAGAAGCATCTTCAGCCATGTACTTGGATTCCAACGAATCCCATAGTTCTTTTGCGGATTCAACATTTTGATAAACATCAAACAGAGAATCAGACATACCATTGAGAATGTGACCACGACATATGTAATCATCGTTCTCCCACTTTGATCTCCTTCTAGTTGCCTCCAGGGGTTCATCTTCAACAACTTCAGGCATGGGAGTACTTAGAACATACACCACTTTAAGGGTTGTGAGAAGAAAGTGCATCTTCTTTTGCCATCTCCTGAAATCTTGGCCTTCAAACTTGGTTAACTTGTCAAATTTGCTTGTCATATCTTTCACAGAAGTTTCATTTGCCATTGTTGCAGAAAATACTTTGATTTTTGTTAGAAATGGGGATGAACAATGGCTTGGATCCTTTGAAAATCGTGTAAATCACTTTCAAATCAAAGTATTTTGATGGTACTATCAAATCTTTGATTGGATAATCTTCAAAGGTTGTTCTAGAACAGAGAATGAGAGAAAAGATGTGTTTTTCGTACCCTAGAAATGACCAAAAACGGCTATAAAACCTGTCAAAAAACTGTCACTGGGCGCGTTACACGGCCCGTGTAATATTGACACGGGTCGTGTAATTACTTACACGGCCCGTGTAATTCTGACACGGGTCGTGTAATGCCTCAAACTTGCTTCTGACAAAGTGCAGCAAATTACACGGCCCGTGTAATATTGACACGGGTCGTGTAATGACTTACACGGCCCGTGTAATTCTGACACGGGTCGTGTAATGCCTCACACTTGCTTCTGTCAAAATGCAGTAAATTACACGGGTCGTGTAGTTTTGACACGGGTCGTGTCAGACTATTTTTGGAAAATTGAATTTCTAATTGACAGTTTACTTTGTAACTTGATCAAATTCAAACAAGTGTGTACTCCACACCTTCCTTACTTGTTTAATGTTTGTCAAGATCACATTTGGTCAACAAAATTAATCCATTACACTTAAATACATATTGGTAATTTTACAAATCACCAACATCTTCACGTATCGGAATTCAACGCCTCTAATCGAACCGTCGTCGATCTGTGGAAGCAAGTCGTGTACATACACGATGCTGGTGGCGGCGTGATCTTTGAAGGCGTAGGTGGTGGTGGTCGGGTCGCCATTGTTGAATTCCATTGGAGACGATTGCAGCAACCGGCGATTTGAAGCAACTAATCTGATGAGAAGATTACACGATGCCGGTGGCGGCGTGATCTTTGAAGGCGTAGGTGGTGGTGGTCGGGTCGCCATTGTTGAATTCCACTGGAGACGATTGCAGCAACCGGCGATTTGAAGCAACTAATCTGATCGATCAGAAGATTTTGGGGTGGGGTGTTATTATTAATTACTAATTATCTATTATTAGGAAAGTACGTAATTTTTTCTAAAATAAATACCTGAAAAGTTAAAACATGAAATATGTTTCTATACTTCTTTGAGGTAAAAGTTATCTTATTTACTTCAAGTCAATAAAAATTATATTAAAATTATTCATTGTTTTAAATATATATTATTACTTATAAAATAGTATAATTGTTATTATTAGAAGTAGTTATTATATTGTTATTATTATTATTTATATATCTTTTAGTTTCAATAACATACTATAAAAATAAACGCTTTATGATCAACATTTATATAAATATGTATATTAATAATAATCCTAGCAAGTGCCTGATGCTATAAGATCTAGCATGCAAGAAATAATGGATTTACTATAATGCTTAAATATACATAAATCTATAGTGTCACACACAACACACGTTAAAGAATATGAGAATAATTAGTATATTTATAAGGGGAGCTGATAAATCCACTTGCTTATTTTATCCATCCACATAATAAAAAAGTGGTTTTCCTTTTATGCCCCTCCCTTTAATAACAAAAATATGACGAGAGAGGAATCTAAAACGTGTTTTACGCTCATTTTCATCTTCCTAATCGGCGGTCAACAATCTTGTTAAACTTTTGCCGGCCACCGCTCCTTTTTTGCAGGTCGTCGGTCGCTGCTGTTTCTTCGGCTGCCATCACTGTTTTACTTATTGCTGATTTCATTTGTTTAGTCCTTAAGCGGTGTAAAGATCCGAACATTTCACAGATTTGCTTATATTGCTGATTTCATTTGTTTCAATTGGTTAATCAGTTTTCTGATTTGTCATTTTAAGGACGTGCTAATTACATTGCTGATTCCATTTGTCTCATATTTTAATTTCGTTTGATTCAATCAATTCATAAGGGCTTGATTATATTGTTGTTTTAATCGGTTCATGATGTGATGATCATAATGTTGTATTCATGTGTGTCAATCGTTTCATAAACTGATTGCAAAGGAAACTGTCATCATATTGCTGATTTCATTTGCCACATTAGAATAATATCATACTTTTAGTGCTAAAACTAATTGTTAAAATTGGTTCGGCAAATTGGAATGGATTCATGATTCATCAAATTGGAAAGAAACGATTGAAACACATTACTACCTTAATCGTCAACAGGTCAAGAAACTTAAAAGATGAAATCGTATCATAAATCTAAACTACAGTAGAGGAACTTCTTGAATCTGAAGATTTCATTTCACGGATGCGCTATAAATTCTTCAGCATCTCATTGACGGAGCAGATAATTCCGATCGGCAAGGTTAAGAAGAATTTAGGAGGAGGGATCGGAGGAGAGACAATCCATTCTGTTTGTAATCAAAATTGAAACCATTGAAACAAATTAATACGGCAATATGATTGATAACTTAAGGAAACAAGCATTCGTTTCTTTCTCTTCATATTTTTGTTAACTAAAAGGAGGGCAGAAAAGGAAAATCACTTTTTTATCAAGTGAAAGAATAAAATAAACAAGTGGATATATCAGCTCTCATTTATAAGGGATAAATTTCTTATCTACCTTATAAATATATTGTTTACCAACAGTTTGGTTTTTTATTATTTATTAAATAAAAGCTAAATACATAAAGAAGGATTTTATTTACTGTCTAAATTAAACAATTTATGTAATATATAGACAATTGATTAATTAATTAATTCGTAGTTAATTAAATGTGTTGGGTTACTTGACTGGATTAGCATGCTGGGTTTCCTAAAATCCACCTGTTACCGTACGTATAAAAAAAGCCATGTTAGGGATTATGACAATTGTCCCTCATTTCCCCTTCCTTGTTTGGCTGTTCTACTTGGTCCCTCCCCATTGGTCGACCAATACAGGGAGATGAAGGAACAAGAGAAGTTTGCTTTTGATGGTTGGCGCCTAACAGCACTGACCACTTTACCCTACATAAAATGGTTTATATATACTAAAGCAATAGGATTCTAACATCTTATGAGTTTATGGTTTTGGTTGATCATAAGTGTTTCCACTGGATATAATTTTTGGGAATAAAAATTTCAACATGATAACATGTGATGTGCATAATTCTTAGTTTAGTGTTGAATCTCATAGTTTTGAACATTGGTATCAGAACCACTTTTAGACTTTTTGATCTCCTTATTTATTTATTTTAAGTGTTTGTTTTTTTTTGAACGGCGGAAATATATTAAGAAAAAGACGACTAGCAAGAAGCTAGAAGTAACAAAGGTTTACAAATTACAAGCATTAAATGGCGAAACTAACCAATCACACCAAACAATATTAGAGAAACGGGATCTATACTTAATCCAATTAAACGCCAAGAGCATAATTTCGTCCTTCAATTTGTAAGTGGAAGTATTACTGCAGCGAAATATAACATCATTCCGCGCTTTCCAAATACACCAAACGACCGCAAACAAAAGAGAATTCCTCAGTTTCTCTTTTTTCTTGTCCCTCATGGCGGAACTTAGAATCTCCCGCAAAAAATCACGGCCGGAAGGTATAACCAAAGGAAGTTTCCACCAAGCAACAAAGTTTTGCCAAACTTGTTTTGCAACACTACAGTCGAAAAAAACATGGTCCACAGTTTCCAAATCAGCTCTACATAAAGAACATCTATTGGAATTTAAATTAACTCCTCTCTCCATGAGCTTCTCCGCCACAGGTAACCTATTTAGAAGTAACCTCCACACAAAACAGTTAACTTTAAGAGGAACCCAATTAACCCAACAAAACTTCCAGAAGCCATCATCAACAAAATTCTGATTCTCCATAAGCCTTCGCAAAGAACTAACTGAGAAGAAACCAGAAGCTTCTTCCATCCAAACAAATTTATCCGGTGACGACGAAAGATTCACAGAAACTATGACCTGCGATAAGCCGTCCAGCTCCCTCGATTCACAGCCCCTCCTTGGATTTCTTTTCCACCCAAAAACCCCATTAGCACCATCCAAAACTGAAATTCGCTCCGCAACCAAACAGTTCTTATTTGCCTCAATACCATAAAGCTTTTGAAATCTATCTTTAAGGGCTACCGGACCACACCATCTATCCTTCCAAAAGAGCGTGTCTCTACCATCCCCAATGATCCTACAAAAATGATTTTGAAAAGAAACATTCCACTCTTCCAATTCCCAAATAGCTTGAGAAATTGAAAGCCAAACTCCCGAGATACCTTTTTTTGCAATCGTAGCCCCATCTCCACCTTTGACATTATGAATAGCTTTTAAACACATAGCCCACAAGTTTTTGTTTTCAACTTTGAGCCTCCACCACCATTTCGCCAGAAGAGCTAAATTAAGACTTCTAAGAGAGCCAACTCCAAGGCCACCGTGGTCTTTCAATTTAGAAACCGTATCCCAAGAGATCCAATGAATTTTCCTTTTATCTTCACCCCCACTCCAAAGAAAGTGTCTTCTAATACGTTCGAGATCATTTATAACCTTTTTAGGAGCTTTAAAGATCGAAAAATAATAAAGAGGGAGACTCCCGAGCACGGACTTAACAAGAGTGACTCTCCCCCCAAAAGAGAGGTTTTTGGCTTTCCATGAAGATAACTTACTTTTGAACTTATCAACAATCGGCTTCCAATGTTTGGCAAGTTTCATGTTCTCACCAAGTGGAAGCCCAAGATAAGAACAAGGCAAAATCGCAGGCTCACAATGAAGAATGCTAGCAAATCTATCCACTTCCTCTTTATCTACTCCAATGCCGAAAACTTTGCTCTTAACAAGATTCACACGAAGCCCGGAGGCCAGATAAAAGCATCTAAGCAACCGATTGAGATTTATGAGATTTACCTCGGTCCATTCTCCAATAAAAGTCACATCATCCGCATACATAAGATGAGAAACATAAGGACCATCATTAGGAAAAGAAATACCGTGAAACACATGCTTATGACACGCTTCCTTGAGAGAAACAGTAAGGCCCTCCATGGCAATGATAAAAAGAAAAGGAGATAGTGGATCTCCTTGCCTCACACCTTTCAAGATAGGGAATTCACGCGTTGGTGAACCATTTAACAAAATAGAAGCACGAGTGGAAGAAAGACATCCCATAATCCAAGACCTCCATTTAACACCAAACGACATTTGTTCCATTACCGAATCAAGAAATTTCCAATTAAGAGAATCAAACGCCTTGTCAAAGTCAACTTTGAACATAAGAATTTGCTTTTTAAACTTTTTTGCCCACGAAATGAGCTCATTCAACACGAGAGGACCATCAAGAATGCTTCTACCCTCCACATACGCCGTTTGTTCCATGCTAATAATGGACCCTAACACCTTCTTTAATCTCAATGCAAGCAATTTTGAAATAATCTTGTAAATGCACCCAACAAGATTGATGGGTCTATAATCTTTGATAAAAAGAGGATCGACCTTTTTCGGTATCAAGGAAATAAAAGACGCGTTACACCCCTTGCTAATAACCCCCGACTTTTCAAAATCTTTGACAAACTTGAAAATGTCGAGTTTAATCAACTCCCAATACTCCTTGATAAATTTAAAAGTGAAGCCATCGGGCCCCGGCGCTTTATCATTACCACAATTCCATATAGCATTTTTAACTTCTTCAATCGTGAAAGGAACTTCAAGCATATCTCTGTCCGAGTCAACAAGTTTACTAAATCGAGAACTAGAGAATTTAGGCCTCACCAAAGGAAGTTCATCAAATTTGGCAGCAAAAAAGTCAAAGACAGCATCTTTTATAGCTTTCGGATCCTTAATCCAACCTCCATTGACAGAAATACCACTAATTCTATTTATTTTTTTGTGACAATTAATCATTCCGTGAAAGAATTTGTTGTTTTCATCTCCTTCAACCTCCCATTTAATTCTGGCTTTTTGCTTAAGATCAAGACTTCTAGTATGCTCAATTTGTAACACATTTTTCCTCCATAAGTTCCGTGAGTCTCTTTCTTGCGAATCCAAACTTCTAGATTCAGCTAGGATCTCGATGTCATCTATTTTCTTGATCAACTCAACATACTCCTTATTCTCAAGCATACGAGAATTAGACCTCCAGACACGAAGATCCTTTTTTAAAACCTGCAACTTCTTCAAAAAATACAAATCCGAAACTATATAGTTCACCTGGCAACTCCACGCCATCCTCACAATATTATCAAAACCTTCGATGAATATCCAAGAATTAAAAAACTTAAAAGGAATAGGACCATAATCACAATACTCACATGAAAGAACCACCGGACAATGATCGGAGAAACGCCTCGTCAGAACAGTAGCCGAAGCGGAAGGCCAAAAATTCAGAAAATTAGTATTAAATCAATTTTACTAAGACTCTTCCCATCAGAACTCATCCACGTAAACCGCCTTCCCCCCAAGTTTAATTCTTGTATATCTGCCTGCCTGATAAAGTTATTGAAAGCTTCCATACTAGCAACACATACAATTTTAGAAAAGCGATCTTCTTTGCAACAAACTTCATTAAAATCGCCAATAACGAGCCAAATACCACCTCTATTATTCATAATTTGCAAAATATCAAGCCAAAGCATATTCCTTTCATCCGCATCATTAGGGGCATAAACATTAAGGACATTTAAAACTTCCGTTAAGCCATTCCAAATACCAGAGATAAGAATAAAAGAAGTACCTTTTAGCACCAAATCGACTTTGAAAATAGCAGGGTTCCAAATACAAAAAAGCCCTCCTGATCTTCCCATAGAATCAACGCCAACCGAATCAAATTCCGAGGAATCCCAGAACTTACCAAAATCAATATCAACCACCTTTACTTGAGTCTCCTGACAGCATATAATATTCAATTGATGTTCAAATTTGAGTTTTCTGACCCACTCCTGCTTCCCTCTACCTAGCGCACCTCTTAAGTTCAAAGACAAGCAATTCATTGATTAACTTCAATAGCACCTTCTCCTTGTACCATCGATTGAACAAAACCTTCCATTCCCTCCATCTGGAATCCAATTTCATTTCCTAACTCGACAGTCTTCAAAATTTCACTTGAGGTCGAAGCCGCTGATGAAGATGAGGAGCTTACTCCCACCCCTTTTCGATTTGATTGAGCCTTGTTTTTCTTTTTCAAAATATTCTGCTCCATAATTCTATCTTTAAATCTGATCGATGTGAGTTTTTTATTGTTCGCCTTACTGTTATTCTCCTTATCTTTATGTAATTGAAGTCTTGAGTTATCCGACGCAGCAACATTTAAATCCGGAAGTTCTTTATTAACCTTTAGTTTGTGACTTTCCAACGTGGGCTCCATATATTCACGTGAACTACTACAATTTGAGATTGATTGGTGTCTTTTCAAGGTGGGCTCCAAATATTCACGTGAGTTACTACAAATTGGAATTAATTGAATTCTTTCCAATGTGGGCTCCATATGTTCACATGACCTCCTACAATTTGGAATAAAAGATATACCACCCATAGCATGCGGCCCTCTATCCCCATTTAAACCCATATCACCCAAATCACTATCTCGAGATTCTGAATTTGCATTGCCACACTTATTAAAGTTATCCAAAAGCTGCTCCTCAAAAGTGTGAATATCATCAAAAGCATGAATATCATCAGGAGCGTGGATCTCATTTAGGTCGGAATATCCGAATTCAAAATTTTTAGAATTGGAAATTTTTTCTTCTTCTTCGATTATCTTCTCTGTTGACGGAAACACTTCCGATGAATCAGAAATATTATCATCGCTATCAACCAATTCCCCTTCTTCAACTTCATAATCTGAAGTTAAATAATTAGAATCAAAGTGCAACGGCGGTTTCCATTCTCCATCTTCTTGTATCCTAACCTTGAATTTCAAGTTCCTCCAACAAACGTCAATATCATTAACATTTAAAACCTCCTGCCTGCACGTTAAAATACAGATTCTTCCAGACGAGATGTTGGCAGCATCATTGTTGCATTGATACGGTATCAAAACTCTTCCAAACTCACTAGCAATGATCGAGAAAAGCGTAGTATCCCACAATTGTAACGGAACACCACTTATCTTCAACCACACAACTCTCTGTGGATAAGTAGAAGACACATCCCATACCTTCAGCCATGCAAACCAATTACTCCATGTGTCTCTTTGGTCATCCAGAAAAGCTTTAGCTGTAACTTTAGACTCAAATTTCATTAGAACTAATAGCCCACCCACATATTTTAACGAGCACTCCGCAATCCCCGACTCATGAAAGATTGAGAAGAAGTTAGACAACAATTCGATATCTTTGATTTCCCCAATCAAACAATAATGATTTTAATGTTTAATTGCTTCGCTATAATTTTACTTTTTAGAAAAGTATTAACATGTTATAAAATCATATGCATGATTTTATAACAAACCATTAAATTTACATTAGGGTGTAATATTTATGGATTTGCTCTTTCCCTATTTGGACGACGTTGATGGGTTTATGGAAGCTAAAAACGATATTTTTATAAAACAATTTTAAGCGGCAACGGAAATAATTTAAAAATAACAGATTTTAATCTCTAGTAATATTATTTTCTTAAGATAATAGTTCAAACTAAAATACATGAGTTGAAGAGTAGTTTAAAAAACAAGGCTTTTATTTTCTTATATACTAACTCATAAGATCCAAGCACCATACTTTCATTAATCACAAAGGTATGAGTTGTAAGAGGATCCTGCATGTAAGGAGAAGTCAAACAAGCAACCTACACCTACTCTTGGAAGGTATGGCCAAAAATATGTGAGAGAGAGAGAGAGAGAGTATATGGAGTGTCTTACACTTCATACCATTTAATACTTGTACATGTCTTTATCTAGTGGACATGAAAGTGTCCAAAAAGATATACACAACTTATTAAATCATAACATATGATTAACAGCTAGTTATAATCTCTAGTAATATTATTTTCTTAAGATAACAGTTCAAACTAAAATACATGAGTTGAATATATTTATTAAGAATTCGATTATTAATAAATAATCAATAAGTGACAAGTTGCTAAAGGTGTGACCCAATATGATCATATGTTATTGGCAACATCATTCTAAAATAATTTTTGAGCATATAGATCCAACAAATCTCCCACTTGCACAAGATTCATTGTAGATTGACATAGACAGTGGTTGAGGTCTAGCAACAGACCACTGCCCCCAACAACACACGATGGTGTGCCATCTCCAATAGCTTCACGCTTCAATTGGTTATAAGGTGCCCCTTTGTCACAGACATCATGTTCAACATGAGACATAGATTGCAATCAATTTTTACTTTGTGCTTTAAAAATTTGTACATTGAGAGGGTTGAGAAAGATTAGTTATTTTTGTTGTGGGTTAGTGAAAAATGAAAGTAAGAGGAGAGAGAAAAGCTGATGTGGCGTATAGGATGGGAGTGTTGGGAGAGATGGACTTCCCCACCTAAGGAGAGAGAAATAGAGGTGACCAAACATATATATATATATATATATATATATATATATATATATATATATATATATATATATATATATATATATAGATATAGAGAGAGAGGATGTTGTAGGGTGACAATTTCTTTTTGTTTTTATTTATTATTATAATTTAGGAAAAGAAAAAAGAATATATATATATATATATATATATATATATATATATATATATATATATATATATATATATTGAAAATGATAAGATAATATTTTTATATGGACCAATGATTAAAGCTGATATGCCAACAATAAGAATCAATGATGTAAAATTTCCAAATGTAGAAAAAAACTATAAACTAATGCCAAGCCACAAATACCAAAGTTGTAATTTTCTCTCTCTCTCTCTCATAATTATGTTTTATAAGAAAATAATTAAAAGATGGAATTACCAACTTTCTTGAACCAAAATGACATATATAATCCTGACTACTTTTTAGAAAACTTATTAATGTCATTAGCAAGTTTCTCAACATTCAAAGAAGATGAGCCATTAGGACCGATTGCAATTTGTATCTTTTTCTTCCACTCGATAGCCTTGTTCCTCATTTGTTTACCCCTGGCTCCTCCTATCATCTCCCTGGTGAGCTTCTCGACTTCATCCCTGTTCACGTTAACCCCCATCTCCATTCAAACTCCCCATTCCTTGCACATTTGCCTACAATTAGTTGGTTGGTCCCATAAATTAGGCCAATACAACATTGGGACACCAGCTGATAAGCTCTCAATGGTCGAACCTCACTCACAGTGAGTCAGGAACACACCAACTGTAGGATGGTTCAACACTTTCTCCTGGGAACACCAGCTTGCGATTATTAGACATGTACACGATATACAATTGATAGTCTATATATTGAGACCTTCCTAGTCGCCTTCACGGACTCCATCACAAAATCCAATTCTCCACTATTAATGTCTATGGTTCGAATATAACCCGGCAGATCCTTTAAGTGGAATCCTTCCAATCCCGGAATGCAATCTATCATAGTGTCAAGATAACCGTTGGTGAAGCAATTTTCATCTGAAACATTGACAATCATTAGTTACGATGGTGAGCACAATTAAGATTTTCTAAATGATTAATCGAAACAAATTTTGGGTTTGGAGCAAAATTCAATGTTTTAGCTAACTAGAAAATCCTATAGAAACTGCATGTAATTTTTATTTGAAACCGTGTTGTAAATTCAAGATATTCGGGTCTACTGTTTTCAAAAATCTCATTTAATTAACTACTCAAATTGATCATTTTGATATGGTTTTCTTTAAAAACATACATCTTATAAAACGAACCCAACAAATTTAATATATAATGTACATTTTTAAAAAGTTTAAAGTAATTAAATTAAAACAAAATTGTTAGGAAACGACAGATATTAGAATATTTGTCATTACTAAAACTAGTTATAATCGACAAAACCACGTCCATACTTTAAAAAAGAAAATCACTATAAAGGCTTGTTAGAATGATGTCGATAGTGTTCTAGTAAGTTTGGACACACAATGGCATCCACAATATTATTGTTATTATTATTATTTTTTAATAGTAAAATATCACTTTTTTGAGTAAGTCTTAATATTTTGTGCCGACGTTGTACAATCGTAACAATATGATTAAGAGTGTCAATCACAATAAATATGTTAAATGCATCTCAATCGTTCTCATATAATATTTGAAATATACTATTATATCTCGAGAGATAGAATTAGTCTATTTATAAAACAACCAAAAACAAGAAGTTATTGTATTTATCATCATTATTATTAATTACTAATTATCAATTTTTAGGAAAGTATGTGTTTTCTAAAATAAGTAACTGAAAAGTTAAAACATGAAATATGTTTCTATTATACTTCTTTGAGGTAAAAGTTATCTTATTTATTTAAAATCAATAAAAAATATATTAAAATTATTCATTGTTTTAAATATATTATTATTATAAAATACTATAATTGTTATCATTACCAATAGAAGTAGTTTTTATATTGTTTTTTTTATGATTTATATATTTTTTTAGTTTCAATAACACAGTATAAAATTAAACGCTTTATGATCAACATTAATATAAATATGTATATTAATAATAATCATAGCAAGTAAGTACTGTGAGTGTGTATTTTTTATAGATTAGAAACTAAAAAGTTAATTCTAAAAATATAATTATCAAAATTAATTACATAAAGACATTCATTTTGTATGCATGCAATCTACTCCTGCTTATATATTGGTCAATTTTTTATATGAGTTTTAGTTACATATCTTTTCCAATTTGTGCATGAAGATTGTGTTGTTTCCAAACTGGTTTTACAATTGAAGTTTGGTTTTACTGATATTGTATTTAAGGATTTTGACTTCAGTCATCTGGTCGACATAAAATTATATTTCTGCTGCAGATTTATTAATTTTTGTTTCATGTTTTGATCAATTTGTGTAATTTGTTGAATATTTAATATAATTTTAGAATTTTTTTCACAAAATATACGATTATAAGATCTTGTTGGGACCTTAATAATCAATATTGAATTTATATGTTATCTAGTTACTTTGGATATTTATTTATGATTCCAATTACTAATGAATATCTTAAATAGTTGAGATATAAAGTTCAATAATTGAAGAATAGCAAAATACAATAAAGATTCCGATTTAACAATTTCACTATTTTGCATTAGATCACTATTGTTTATTGACTTATTATATTGTTTTATCTTCAGTTAAATGGTTTTGTAAGTGGATAAAAACAGAAAATGACATATAGTCCTTCTGCACTTTTTTGATTTATTCATTTAATTTTTTTGTAACAAAATGGTGAAAAAAACACATTGTAAAACGCCACTTGTGATTCTTCTTCTTTCACAAGTTGCGATTCTTAAAATAAACTAGCTAGTACTTGCAATTCTCCATCATTATCTTCATATATACATTATTTCCAAAACAACATCGATTTGAAACATTATTATTGTCCTGTGAAATGGAGGGAGTTAGAAAACTAACCTTTAAATGGGATAAGTCCTTTCTCAATCAGATTTGGAGCTTGGTAATATCCCATGAAAGCACAAGCAGAAAAGGTCCAGAAATGCATTATTTGGACTTTAAGCTTCTCAGCAGCATCAAGAGTATAAGGCATCATACCATCAGCAATTATACAAGTAACCGGACTCTCTAACCTTCCCACAAGGTCAACGAAAGGAGCCAAGAATTTGTTTAGAATAGAGTCACAGACTGCATATATACATGTACTCTGGTGTACATCATCGGGAATGGTCTCGAACTGGAACCCTGGTTCACCGTCGAGACTGTGTGGCCCTCCTGAGTTGAGCAAGTGCTTGTGATTAACCTCAGTGTTAACAAAGGTTATGTGCAGGACCTTGTGATGCAGTAGCCTTGCCAGTTTCAGCATACATTTGATGTGGCTTTGTGCTGGAACTGGTATGAACACCACATGTGGCTTGCTTTCACCGTTCACAACTAGTGTTTCCATTTTAGTAAAAAAATGGGCGTGAAAGTCTTATGGTATGTTAAATGAGTAGCCGAGGCATGTTATATAAAGAGAAGGGATAAGTTAGGTACGATATGGTTATTGTCGGGACTTGAAATTTGTTGACATTGAAGCACGATACCGACTTGAAATTTGCTCACATTAAAGCACAATAATGAAACACATGTTGCATGATTTTAATGATTTATATAAAAATGAGTATAAAAAGCAGTCACGTGTTATTTTGATTGCAGCTAGCCACACGAAATGATAATCAAAGTAAAAATCAGTCACCTGTTAAGTTTCAACAAAATTAATACATTACATATAGATTCTTTCTAGTTGCATTTATTATTTCTATTTTTATTATATTTTGTATTTCAAAATTTTAATTTAACTTATATAGTAAAAATTTGTATATTTTTACAAGTGAAAATTTACCTACAAATACCTTTAACTAGTAGTTAAAACACATGCTTTGTAAAATTTACATGTTTCACCCTACAATTTGTTTCTTCAACATTTAACTTACATAAAACAATTTATTGAGGTCATTTTGATAATAATTTGCTATTTCATATGTTATTATATCTTATACACTATTTTATCAATCGAAAAACTATAAATTAAACTGATTAATAATTTTTAACAGATTACACAACTAAAATCTCTTTTAGTATCTTCGCATCAATAAATATTTCAATATTATAAGAATATACAACAAGTAAAAAATTACATGATTTCAATATATATTTAGTTTATCCGAAAAACCATTAAATAAATTTTTTTGTATAAAAATGAACGCGTTTTTAAGAAAATTTTAAAAAGTCATAAGTAATCGCTTATAGCCGGTCAATTTTTTGTAACAAAAGTTCTTTTGGTTTTGTTATTATACCTTTAGTTTTTTATGGAATATCAAAAAGAAAATTATATGAATGACATAGTTGTGTTTGTTTTTGGTTTTTGTTTTTCGATTATATTTTTTTTTGGTTTTTCAATTATGTATTAATGAAACCGGCTAATCTTTTGGTTCATTTAGAAGGATCTCTCCTAATAAGAGTGTTCGAGTCAGCTTTCGTGCTCATCAACTATTCTTCTATGCGAACATGAAGCGACACATCATGCCTAAGAGTCACTGCGAACGAACCCTAAAGACCATAATAGCCATAAGAACACATGAGAAAAGTCTCTCCTAATGAAGGTGTCCGGTTAATTCTCATATACTTCAAAATTTTAAAAATTATGATGCAATAGATATACAAAATATAACAATATATCAAGTAAGCTCAAATGTTAAAAATGAAAAGTACATCAATAAAATTGTACACTAAAATATAATTTGATTACATTTACAAAAAATTAATGATATAAATACATTAAAATTATAAATGAATTATAATTTTTAACTATTACATGAACATATAGTTTAAATTTTACTTATTAAAATGTTGAAGATCGATTAGTTATACATGTTAAGGTGTTAGACAACGAATTTTAACTCCGTAATATTTGTTTATTTTTTAAAATTGTAAAATGTTTTTACTATATACATTAAATAAAAATTATAGTGGTCGAAGTGATTCCAACGGTATGGTCGAATCTAGTCCCGAAGAAGGTGAGTATCTTCATATGGAGGACAAGAAATGGTAGTATCCCGGTACGCACACAATTGGTAAGAAGAGGAATAGATATCCCATCAATATTGTGTCCAATGTGTAATGATTGTGTAGAAAACATTGATCATGTGTTGGTACGGTGTCGAGTGTCGAGATTGATATGGGAAAAAGTATTCGCATGGTGGGGCATTGAAAGAAAAAATATAGTTGATATCAATCAGATTTTAACCTGCAGAGGGAATAAGAAATGGAAGGTAGAATCAAGAAAAATTTGGGAAGGGGTAATTTGGTCATTCCTCTATATGATTTGGCGACAGCGAAATGCAATGGTATTTCAAAAAAAGAAGTTGAATGTGGAGGTAATGTTCATCGAAAGTCAATGGAGAGTGTTTTTGTGGATTAAGTCAAGATACAAGAAAATAAGTTGGAATTGGAACATTTGGTATAATGACCCAGTGGCTTTATTCAAATCAAAATAATAATGTTAATTAGAGATAGTTGTCCCTTGCCTAAGTCTGTTACTCGCAGATCAAATTGGGGTGGGGCGGAACTCTAGTGGTTAGTGTAAGGGGTTATTAGCATACGTTTTGATGTTTGTGGTATTAAAAGGAAAAGCGTCTGTAATAGTTCAGTTTCTAGATGATTCAGTGAATAAAATCTGCTTGCCTTTCAAAAAAAAAATTTATATATACACAATTTAATAAAGATATAGAATAGTAAGTAAATACAAAAAGAAAGAACCTAGATGTAACATTTAAAGTATGTTGGAACTTAATAATGATAAGCAAAACTTTAAGGGTTAAAACTGTAAATTATTTAAAACAGTTGGTAATACAAAAAGAAAGAATCTAGATGTAATCGTTTAAAGTATATTGGAACTTAATAATGACAAGTAAAACTTTAAGGGTTAAAACTGTAAATTATTTAAAACGGTTGGTAATACAAAAAGAAAGAATCTAGATGTAACGTTTAAAGTATGTTGGGACTTAATAATGGCAAGCAAAACTTTAAAGGTTAAAACTATAAATTATTTAAAACGGTTGGTAACCAAGTCAGCCAAAGCCGAATTTTTGCAAAACAATTTCAAAATGCCCAAATTTTACAAATAGATATGGAAGTTGCCTAGTTTTTCAAAAAAAAAAAAATTTACTCCGGCAGGTTGCCTCTAGAGTAGTTAGTGTAGTAATACTGGTTGTTTATAGTGTTAATGACCGGTAAAGGTAACTAATTTTTTTTCTGTGTACATATTTAGTCACTTATGTTTTTTTTTTGTCCAAATTTAGTCAATTATATTTTTTTTGTCCAAATTTAGTCAATTATGTTTTTTTTCATATATAACCATTAAACTTGTTTTTTTGTCCAAATTTAGTCAATTCTTGTACATATGACCATTATACTTTTTTTTTTTGTAGAAATATGGCCAGTAAGTTATTGGTCATATGTGTACAAAAAAAGTTTAATGGTCATATGTATACAAAAAAAATATAGGTGACTAAATGTGAACAATTTTAAAAAATTTATGGATAATCAAGCATAAAAATAAGTACAATGACAAAATGTGAACAATTTTAAAAGTTCATGACACTATCATCATTATTTGATCCATTGCTTATAAGAATGACGAATGACCAATAAACTATAAATCAGACACCAAAACCAAGTACTCATTCTTACTCTTTAACTATAACAAACCTTTTTACCAAGTCACGCAACTCTGTCAAGATTCGAATCAACTTATAAATGAAAAGACACATAGTAAAAAAATTATTATACAAATTTTTATAGTAAAGAATAATAAACCTGAAAACATTTTAACATAGGTTAATTGAAGCTATTAATGTATTACAAGATCAAAAGTTTTGAGTAGAACATCAAAATAAGTGATATTTTTTACGATATAAATTATACAATTAAAAAAAGTGTAAATAAAAAGGTTAACATGTGAGTTTATCAATAGGCATATCAAAACTATTGAAGCTTCAAAGGATTGAACCTAAAAGATATTACACAATATATTGTAAGTTGATCAAATTTAGACAACTTAATTTCAATACATCATCTTCAATCGCTTTGAAGCTTATGAGTGAACAATATTGATTATAAGTTGATCAATATTAGACAACTTAATTTCAATACATTATCTTCAATCACTTTGTTCCCCCAAAACGAACCAAAACCCAAATTAGATATTCATATTCTATCCCGAATTGAGAATGAATATAACTCACCTTGACATCCTAATGCAGGGAAAAGGCAGAGGCGGTGGAGCGTGACGGTTCAAAGAGAGACACTATATATTTTTGATTTGTATTTTGAATCTCAAGATGCAACTTCAAGTTGGGAAGTAAGATGAAGGGCGGGGTAGGAAGTAAGCAAAATATTTCCATATGAATTTTTATGGTTTAAATGGAAAACATTGAATTGCATTGCTCTTAGATAACCTTGTAGAAAATTTGATTTTCATGATGATATTTGATATGCTAAGTTTTTTGTATGGATGGACAAACATTGGACTACTGCAAAAAAAAGAAAACGAATACAATCTAGGTCATTAGCTTCGTAATGGTTTTAGTCTTTAATAACTTGTCACCATCCCCTTTTCGACAATATAATTGTTAACAAGTTGCACCATGTTAGAATGGACTAAATAGAAAACAAGTAATGTACTTCCATATAGTTCTATCACAACTCGTACTTTCATTTTTTTTCTTATTTTGCATTGTACTTTAAGATTTGGGCTAAATGCTAAAATGTTATCATGCTTTCTTTCTATTACATCGTTATACTTTCAATTTTTTTCTCATTAGCCATTCTAATATCAAAATTAATATAAATGCAATAAACAAATTAAGACGCTAACATTTGGGAGGTCATGATTTAAAAAGAATCTTGTAGAAAATCACCAAGGGCATAGTTGTAACTTCATGCGCTAGAAAAAGAGCCGCAAATTCTTTGATAACAAAAGAATAATCACTTTCTTCATGTGGTTGAACCATTTTGCCAACGTTGTTATTTCTGAATTTGATTGCATGCGATAAAAATGAACAAATTAATCACTTTATTCATGTGGTTGAACCATTTTGCCAACGTTGTTATTTCTGAATTTGACTGCGATAAAAAAGAAGAAATTAATCAGAAATTATCCTTAAACATAAAAAAGAAGAAAATGCAGTCAACTATTTCAATGTACCTCTGTTATGTATTTATGAACAGTATATCCAATTTGAGCCATGAATTTTTTCAAATTTGAATCATTTGAACATGATGATAGAATTAACGTGATATTATACTATCCAGATTTTGATTTGGTTCAAAATTCTCAAAAGCTGAATAAGTATCCCCTGATAAATTGCATAGTCACCTAGTGACTTCAAATACAAGATATAAAATAACCAAATTTATTCATGAGTTAGAGGGAGTATTTGAATTCTTTTTTACTCATATGTGAAAGATGAAATCAAAACCGATTAAGATCGAACTTGCAGTTGTCAATATCCAACAAATGATAACAAGGTTGTGTAATCTGTCAGTGGGTGTTAACGAAAGATCAGTTCGGAAAGTGATCACACGATCCATAGGGCAATCCGGATCTTCTCTAAACCTACCCGTTTTTCTAACATTCGAACTGATATTCCGTTTCTGGAGAAGATGAACGCCTCAATCCAGGAGATGACGAACAAGTTCAACAAGCTGGACAAGTTTGAAGGCGTTGATTTCAGGCGATGGCAGAAGAAGATGCACTTCATGCTGACTACTCTAAAGGTGGCGTATGTGCTGAGCACCCCCAAGCCTGTGGTGGTTGAAAACGAGACACAAGAAGCAACAAGGCTGAGGAACAAGTGGGAAAACGACGACTACATCTGCAGAGGCCACATCTTGAACGGTATGTCTGATTCTCTTTTCGATATCCATGGTGATGCCAAAAGTGCGAAGGATCTGTGGGATCTCCTTGAATCAAAATACATCGCTGAGAATTCTTCTAGTAAGAAGTTTCTGGTGAGCGATTTTAATAGCTACAAGATTGTTGATTCAAGGTCGATCACTGAACAGTATAATGAATTAATTCGCATCTTGAGTCAATTCAAACTACACAACATGAACATGGATGAAACCATTGCTGTGTCTAGTTTGATTGACAAACTGCCACCAAGCTGGAAAGATTTCAAACATAACTTAAAGCATCAAAAGGAGGAACTGTCCTTGGTTCAACTTGCTAGTCATATTCGTATTGAAGAATCTCTTCGTGCGAAGGAAAGTGACAAAACTGATAAACCCAATGGGAAAGTTGAACCTGGACAGCCCTCGGTTCATGTGGTTGAAGACAAACGTAAGAACCCTAATAACAATAAGGGTTATGGCAAGAAACGCAAGCAGGAATATGTCCCAAATAAGTCCAACAAACAGAAAAAGGAACTAGTTTGTTGGAGGTGCCACAGGGTGGGACATTGCAAGCGTGATTGTCGTGTGAATCTGGGTAACAATGGTGCCAATAATTCTGGTGCAAGTGGAAGTGGAAACGGGTCTAAGGACCAGGTTAAAGGAGGTCAGTTTTTGACTAACTTTGATAATTCAATTCAGAATTATGTTCATTATGTTTCCCTAATTCCTGAATCATTCTATGTGCAGGATGATGATGTTGCTTGGTGGATCGACTCTGGAGCAACGAGCCATGTATGCAAGGATAAACGGTTGTTTGAAACATTAACACCGCTTGAAGATGGATCGGTGCTCAAAATGGGAGATGAATCTTTTATTCCTATTTGTGGAGTCGGTGTCGTTTGTCTTGAGTTTACTTCTGGAAAACTAGTTAAACTTTTTGATGTTTTGTTTGTTCCTAAGATTAGAAAGAATCTTGTTAGTTCTAGTTGTTTGAATTCTGAAGGTTATAAACAAGTTATTGAATCTGATAGGTACATTCTATCTCGTGGTGGTATGTTTATTGGTTTTGGATATTTGAATAATAGAATGTTTCGTTTGAATATTGTTGAGAAGTTTTTACCTGTTCATAATTCTGCATTTGTTTCGTCTGCTTCTAAAATTGATGAATCTATGCTTTGGCATGTAAGATTGGGTCATGTTAATTTTAGAAGGATGCATGAGATGTCAAAAGATGGTTTAATTCCAGGCTTTGACATGAACACTGAAAAGTGTAGGGCATGCATGCTTACAAAAGTGACAAAACAACCTTTTCCTAGTGTTACTAGAAAAACGAGTGTTTTGGAACTTGTACACAGTGACCTGTGTGATTTCCACTCTACTCCTTCCTTGGATGGTAAGCATTATGTAGTCACATTCATTGATGACTATACCCGGTTTTGCTATGTGTATTTGGTTAATGCTAAAAACGAAGCATTGGAAAAGTTCAAAATATACAAAACCGAGGTGGAATTGCAATTGGGCAATTTGGTTAAGTGTCTTCGGACTGATAGGGGAGGTGAATATATGGATCCCATATACTTCCAATCAGTGGGCATCATTCATGAAACCACAGCACCTTACTCGCCCCAACAGAATGGAATCGCGGAACGCAAAAATCGAGTTTTAAAGGAAATGGTAAACTCAATGCTTTCATACTCTGGATTGAGTAATGGATTCTGGGGAGAAGCCATGAAAACGGCTTGCTATTTTCTAAATAGGGTTCCTAACAAGAAGAGCAAAACAGTCCCATATGAACTTTGGTTCAAGAAAAATCCGAATTTGACATATTTTCGGGTTTGGGGATGTCGGGCGGTTGTAAAACTAACCGAGCCCAAAATGAAAACTTTGGGAGAACGTGGAATTGATTGTATATTCATTGGGTATGCTGAACATTCCAAGGCATATAGGTTCTATGTCATTGAGCCTAATGATTACGTGTCGATTAACACCATTATCGAGTCACGGGATGCAATTTTTGATGAGATGCATTTTTCATCGATTCAAAGGCCTAAGGATCTGACCTTTAGCACTAATGAAGTGCAAAATCCAGAAAGTTCAGATGGTATTTCTAGTCAAGAAACACAGGAGCTTCGAAGAAGCAAAAGAGGTCACATTGCGAAAAATTTCGGGTCCGACTTCCAACTGTTTTTGGTGGAAGGATCAAGGGATGAAATTGATAATCAATACTCATATTGTTATAGTATTGAAGATGATCCAAAAACTTTTCAAGAGGCCATAGAGTCTCGAGATGTAACGTTTTGGAAGGAAGCCATTGATGATGAAATGTCATCAATTCTTGAGAACAATACTTGGGTATTGTCTGATTTACCTCCAGGTTCTAAACCACTTGGTTGTAAATGGATTTTCAAAAAGAAAATAAATGTTAATGGGACCATTGACAAGTTCAAAGCCCGGTTAGTCATTCAAGGTTTTAGACAAAAACCCGGTATTGACTATTTTGATACGTATGCTCCGGTGGCGCGTATTTCTACCATTAGATTGTTGATTGCCTTGGCAAGTATCCACAATCTGGTTATCCATCAAATGGATGTCAAAACAGCCTTTTTAAATGGTGAACTTGATGAGGAGGTCTACATGAAACAACCTGAAGGTTTTGTTATGCCTGGTAAAGAGCATATGGTTTGTAAACTGGTTAAATCATTGTATGGGTTGAAACAAGCACCCAAACAATGGCATCAAAAGTTTGATAAGGTTATTTTGTCTTCTGGTTTTAAAATAAACCAAGGTGACAAATGTGTTTATAGTAGATTTGATGATGCTACTAAAACAAGGGTGATCATTTGCTTGTATGTAGATGACATGTTGATTTTCGGGACTGACCAAAATCAAGTAGATGAAACAAGGAAATTGTTGTCATCTAAGTTTTCCATGAAAGATTTGGGAGAGGCTGATGTTATCCTTGGTATAAGGATCAAACGGGTGAACAAAGGTCTGGTAATGACTCAAAGTCATTACATTGAGAAAATTCTCAAAAGGTTCAATTTTAGTGATTGTACTCCCGTGAGCACTCCTATGGATGCAAGTGTGAAGTTAATGGCCAATAAAGGCAAACCAATTTCACAATTGGAATATTCTCCATCAATTGGTAGCTTGATGTATGCCATGACAAGTACCAGGCCTGATATTGCTTTTGCTGTGGGAAAATTGAGCAGGTATACTAGTAATCCTAGTGCTCAACACTGGCAAGCAATGAATAGTGTGTTTAAGTTTCTCAAGGGAACCATGGATTATGGCTTGAGTTACTTGGGATATCCTTCAATTTTGGAAGGACATTCGGATGCAAGTTGGATATCGAACAAAGATGATCATACCTCAACAACTAGTTGGGTATTTTTGCTTGGGGGAGGTGCTATTTCTTGGTCTTCCAAAAAGCAAGCTTGCATTACTTTGTCAACAATGGAATCTGAATTTGTTGCATTGTTTGCTGCTAGTAAAGAAGCAGAATGGTTAAGGAATCTGGTTTATGAAATTCCTTTGTGGCCAAAGCCGATTGCACCTATTTCTATCCTTTGTGATAATGCAGCTGCCTTGGCTAAGGCATACAGCCAGGTGTACAATGACAAGTGTAGGCACTTAGGTGTTAGACACGATATGGTTAGAGAACTAATCATGAGTGGTGTGATATCGGTTCAGTTTGTAAGGTCACCACAAAATTTGGCGGATCACTTGACTAAAAGTGTAACACCCCTTTTCTCAAACCATATTTAAAATATAAATACAGTTTTCAAACATATTTTACAACTCGTGACTATAAAATAGCCACTTAAATTTTTGTTTTATTTTACAAACTTAAACTCGAGGGGTATTACAGACTCAATACAGATAACCATAATTTAAACTTACAGTGTACAATAACGGTCCCAACTGCAACTCTCGCTCCTTCACCTAAGTACATAGCATTTCAAAAACATAGTATACGTGAGACATAAAGTCTCGTGAGTAATATGGGTTTAGACCCAAAACTTTTCTATTCAAAACTTGAAATATCAAAAGTACATTGCTAAAAACTGATTTATTTCATAAATATCAAAATCTCTTTTCTTCTTTACTTTCAAACATTAAAAAGACTTTCTTTCATAAATTGCTTTCTTTCTCATTTTCTCGTGACCAACTGAAACTTATGAATTAAGTTAATTAATTCATTCAACTAGCTCCCCTCGCGGGACAGAACAGATATGCCCACTCAGTTTGCTCATTCTGTCTCCCCTTTGTGACTTGGAACAAATTCAAGCACAAGGGTATGCTAAGCTAGACAACTACTTCGCGACGGGAGGTACCATCCCAGTAGTGTCTTCTGATCCCCCGATTATGTGGGTGATCCTAGTCCGGACAACTGGCTCATACTTCTTTCTTTCTTTAATTCTTACTTCATTTCATCTCAAATTGGTCAAATGGGACACAATTTGTAATAAACTAAAACTCATAAACTTTGTAACTTTTTATCAAAAATATTATCAAAACTACTCTTGACATCTTAGTTCCCATAAGGAACTTCTTTCAAAATACTTTGCAAACCATACTTTAAAAATCTGCTTAAAATACTAAGCCATTGTATAGAGCTTCATTCAAAACTATTTTCCAAACTTTAGAATCTATAAACATTTGGAAATCTTACTTTTCTGAAAATAACATTTTGCTATGTACTAGAAAATCCTCATAAAACTCACCTTGATTCTATTTCGGTTTACTAAGCTTCTCGTACGGCTTTTCCCTTCCCGTGCTCAACAACGTTTGAAGCACCACCTATACAAATCGTATATATAAATACTCAATATAATTAGTTCTATAATGCTAAGGTCTCATATAACATAGCTCTAGGTTATAATAAATGTATAACCATTTATAAACTCATTTTACGGTTTTTCTCCGAAATACGCGTATATTGCTACAGTACCCCCGAGGGGTCGTATTTCAGTTCCGACACTTTTTTATGAAATCTTAGGCCATATTAGACTTGTGTTTCAAATTTGAAGTCCATTGGACAAGTCTAGCTCAAATTCCAAAAATTAAGTTTTAGCATTAATAGTACTTTTCGCCACTGCCGCTACAGTGACTTTTCCGCAAGGTCGAATTACGGATTTGACCATTCCCAACATGTTCTTATACCATGTTAGGGTTATGGTTAAAATTTCAGGTCAATCGGACGTGTCTAGCTATAGTTTCTAGCGTGTGGAATATTTGAGATTTTTAACAAATTTGGTCCCTGTCTGAAGGCGCACCGCGCCAGGACCAGGGCGCACCGCGCCTGGGCGCGCCTCGCCTAGAGCCTGGGCGCGCCACGCCTAGCGCCTGGGCAGTAGCCTGTTCAGTCGCGATTTGTGCACTGTAGCACGCAGTTTTCACCCATTAAGAACTTATTTCAGTGCTTAATCGTATGGGGTTTGTTCTAGGACTAAAACCCTTGACTAATCACATGTTTTAAGCTATTAAAAACACTTTAATAGATCAATTGCAGAGATTAAAGTTCTTGGCTAAACTTGAAAATTCTCAAGAATAGCATCCTACTTTCATGTTTTTAGGTTAAGTTCTTAACTAATGGCTTATTGGAAGCATTAGCTACTTAACTCACATGAATTTCAGCTGCAATTTCAGTTTCAATTTCTTCCCGAGACCAAATTCAACCACATACCCAAAAACTAGGTTAAAGAGGATGAATTCTTACCTTGGAATCACTAATTCCAATCCTTTGATTCCTTTGATTTCTTAGCAACCTTCAATAACTTCTTCTTCTCTCTAGCTCTCTCTCGTGCTCTCTAGAATTCTCTGGAGTTGTAAGAACTAATGAGGATAATAGCTAATATATAATATATATTTAGTTTTTATAAAAACTTTACACTTTAGTCCCTAACCTTCCATTTCTTCTACAAAAATGATCCAAAGGGAATAACTTTACCATTTATACTTCATTACTCCCAACTAAACATTTTCATGACATTTTTGGTCATTTTCATGCCAAATGACCAATTTGCCCTTTTTGGTCAAATTTCACTATTTACGAGGTAAAAACTCCAAATTTCACATAAACTATTATTTCTCATTAAATTATTTTACAAATACATATTATTACATATAATAGTCGTACAATACGATAAAAGACGATTTTACCCTTTTTGACTTTTTCGCGGGTTCTTACAGTCACCCCTCCTTAAGCGGATTCCGTCCTCGGAATCTTTTCGTAATCTGTGAAATTCGGATATCTTCTCTTCATTTCTTCTAGCGTCTCCCAAGTTAGGTTCGATCCTAACGGATGCTTCCACTTGACTAGAACAAGGTCAATCTCCTTATTCCTTAGCTTTTAGTCTGCATTTCTAGGATGGCTTCGGGTTCCTCAATCAGTTTGCTAGGAGTCTCCACCCTCAGGTCAGTATACGGTATTACTAACTCTTCTTTACCAAAGTATTTCTTTAAGTAGCATACATGAAAGGTATCATGTATTCCACTGAGTTCGGGTGGTAACTCTATCTTGAATGCTTGTAACCCAACTCTCTTCAGGATTCTAAAAGGTCCAATGTACCTTGGACTCAGCTTTCCTCTCTTGCCAAATCTGACCACTCCTTTCCATGGTGACACTTTAATCATCACCAAATCTCCTTCTTGCAAGTCATACGGTCTCTTCTTTAAATTTGAGTAACTCTTTTGCCGATCTTGTGCTGCTTTCATGTTGGCTTGAATTACTCCAATCTTCTCATTAGTTACTCTAACAATCTCTGGTCCCGTAAGCTTAGTCTCACCCGCTTCCAACCAACATAAAGGAGTTCTACACTTTCTACCATATAATGCCTCAAAAGGTGGCATTTTAATGCTAGAATGGTAGCTGTTGTTGTATGCAAACTCCACTAATGACAGGTGTTCATCCCAACTACCTCCAAATTCCATCACGCATGATCGTAGCATGTCTTCCAATGTCTGGATCGTTCATTCACTCTGACCATCCGTTTGTGGATGATACGCTGTACTTAGCTGAATTCTTGTCCCCATTTTATCTTGTAAGGCTCTCCAAAAGTTAGAGGTAAATCTAGGGTCTCTATCTGACACGATAGACAACGGTGCACCATATCTTCTTAACATTTCATCTGAATACAACTGGGCTAACTGCTCCAATGGAGTAGTTTCTTTTATGGCTAGAAATAGTGCATTCTTGGTCAACCGGTCTACTATGACCCATATACTATCATGACCTCTTCTCGTCCTCGGTAACCCGACAACCAAGTCCATGGTTACATCTTCCCACTTTCCGGCTGGAATATGCAATGACTGAGCATCTCCATGCGGGACCTGATGTTCCGCCTTGACTTGTGCACAAATAACACACTTGGAGATGTACTTAGCTATCCTCTTCTTCATTCCAGGCCACCAATACTGTCTTTTCAAATCTTGATAAGTCTTGGTACTCCCAGGATGAATGGAATACTTTGACTTATGCGACTCGTCTAAAATTAGCTTTCTCGAACCTCCTGTTTTCGGTACCCAAATGCGGTTTCTGTAGATCTTTAATCCTTGACTGTTGGTTTCAAACTGTATGTCTTTTCCTAGCTTTTCATCTTTTAAGTCTCCACTTTCTTCAACTTTCTGTTGAGCTACTTTAATCTGTTCTATGATACTGGATACCAATTCTATGCGCATCGACCTTGCCTTGATTCTTTTCTCAGGAGCTTTTCTACTTAATGCATCTGCTACAACATTTGCTTTACCCGGATGGTATATAATGTCACAATCATAGTCACTGATCAGCTCTAGCCATCTGCTCTGTCTCATGTTCAACTCTTTTTGAGTAAACACATACTGCAAACTCTTGTGATCTGTGAATAGCTTGCACTTTGTACCATACAAGTAATGTCTCCAAATCTTCAAGGCAAATACGATCGCTGCAAGTTCTAGATCGTGAGTTGTGTACTTTTTCTCTGGATCTTTCAACTGTCTAGAAGCGTATGCTATAACCTTCCCTCTTTGCATCAACACACAGCCAAGCCCCCGATGTGAGGCATCGCTGTACACTTCAAAGTCTTCCGTCCCATCTGGCAATGTAAGGACAGGCGCGTTACACAACTTCTCTTTTAAGGTAGCAAAAGCTCTTTCTTGTTCCTCTTGCCATCTGATTTTCTCTTCTTTCCGGGTTAGTCGTGTAAGTGGTACTGCTATACGGGAGAAATCTTGAATAAATCTCCTGTAATACTCGGCAAGACCGAGAAAACTTCTAACTTCTGTTGGCGTCTTAGGAGGCTCCCATTCCATTACCGCTTCAACTTTCGCTGGATCAACTTTTATTCCTTGGATAGAAACAACATGTCCAAGGAACTGCACTTCTCTCATCCAAAACTCGCACTTGGAGAACTTTGCATATAGCTGTTCCCGCTTCAGAGTCTCAAGTACCAACCGCAAATGACTCGCATGCTCTTCTTTATTCTTTGAGTAGATCAGAATGTCATCTATGAACACTATAACAAACCGGTCTAGAAATGGTTTACAGACCCGATTCATTAGGTCCATAAAGATCGCCGGTGCATTCGTAAGACCGAATGGCATTACTAAGAACTCGTAATGCCCGTATCGTGTATGGAACGCCGTCTTCTCTACATCACTTTCTTTTACCCTGACTTGATGATACCCAGATCTCAAATCAATTTTTGAGAAATAATCTGCTCCTTGCAACTGGTCAAACAAATCGTCTATTCTGGGCAACGGGTAACGGTTCTTGATGGTAATTTTGTTCAATTCCCTGTAATCAATGCACATTCGCATTGACCCATCTTTCTTCTTCACAAACAGAACTGGAGCACCCCATGGAGAAGAACTAGGCCTGATGAAGCCTTTATCTAGTAACTCCTGCAACTGGGACATTAATTCCCTCATCTCTGTTGGTGCTAACCGGTACGGTGCTCGTGCTATTGGGGAAGCTCCTGGGACAAGATCTATCCGAAACTCAACTTGCCTTTCTGGTGGCAAGCCTGGCAATTCATCTGGAAAAACTTCTGGAAACTCTTTTACCACTTCTATGTCTTTGTACGTCTGTTTCACTTTATCTTCAGTCATCACATAGGTCAGGAAAGATACACACCCTTTCCTGATACATCTTCGAGCTTTAGCTACACTGATGATACTTGGCACGTGCGTTCTTCTTTCTCCATATACGTACACCTTTGCTCCAAGGGTTTTAACAGACACCCTCTTCTGTCCACAAGCTATCTTTGCATCATTGGCACCGAGCCAATCCATTCCAATTATTACATCAAAGGACTTAATTCCAATAGGAAGGAGATTAAGTCGAAACTTCTTGCCGTTGATGTCAAGTTCGCAATCCCGATACATATGCTGAACTTCCACAAATTTCCCGTCCGCCACTTCTACCTCAAAAACTAGATCTAACAATTCTAATGGCACTTTTAATCTTGCTCCAAACCCATGGGACACAAATGAATATGTAGACCCAGAATCAAACAAGACATATGCAGGCGTCGAGTTGATTAGTAATATACCTGAGACCACATCGTGAGTCTCCTTCGCTTCCTCCCTGGTGATCTGAAAAGCTCGAGTATTCACCTTCTGGGGTTCGGTCTTCTTCTGGGCTGTTGACACCATGGTTTCTCCTCCCTTATTTGGGCAGTTGAAACTGTAGTGTCCCATCTGATGGCATGAGAAGCACTCCACTTTGCTGGCTTTCTTGGCTTTACAATCTTTCGCTTTGTGACCGAATCCGCCACAATTAAAGCAGGCATTTGATCCCGCTCGGCATTCGCCACCGTGTTCTTTCCCACACTTCTCGCACTTTTTCACACTTCCCTGTCGGCTCTGACTTGTACTCATTTTTCCTTTCTTCTTTATGTTCCCACTGATACTACTAACTGTCTTCCTTTTGTCACCAAAACCAGGTCCTTCTTCCTTCCTTCTTTTTCCAACATCTTCCACAGTTCGGGCAGCATTGATCGCCCCATCTAGTGTTTCGGCTTTCTTTACTTCTAACTCGTAGTTCCATGGTAAACCCCGGACATAGCGGTTTATTCGGGACCGCTCACTGGGGTAGGATTCCCCCACAAAAGGTAGCATGTCGCAAAATTTCTTTGTATACTCGTCCACCGTCAAGTCTCCTTTCTTTATTGTTAAGAAGTCTTCGTTCATTTTCTCCAAATCTCGCGTGGGACAGAATTTATCTTTAAGACATGAAACAAACTCTGCCCACGACCAACCATATACAACATCCTTTCCCAAGCTTTCATATTTGGTGTTCCACCACACCAAAGCATCGTCCTTCAACTGCCGAGAGGCGTAGTTAACTCGGTCGTTTTCTCCACATTTGCTTGCTTGCATCACTTGTTCAATCTCTCGGACCCATCGCATTGTCACTTTGGGCTCAAAACTGCCATGGTATTCGGGCGGTTTGCAAACCATAAAGGACTTAAAAGAGCAGCCCTTTTCTTCCTTCTTGTTCCCTCCAGTAGCCTCTTCCTCAGTCGTCTTTTTGGAGACTTCTTGTGATGATTGGGCACTAGGTTCACCCATTCGGCTGTCTATTATGTTATGCACATCTTGCCTCAGTTCAATTCGAAGATTATTAATTAGGAACTGAATTGCCTCCATAGTGACAGGTTGTGGTGGTGGTGGGTTTGGCTCAGCCTCATCGTTTCGCAGAACATGTGGTTCACTTCCTCTTGAAGAAGTGTGACTACCCTCACCCCTGTCAGCTTGTCTTCTGTCTCCCATTACTATATAGATGAACAAATTATCGGTTTAATACGCAATTCTATATAGTATTTCATAAGCGGTAGCATGTTATCTCCTTATGTTGACAGCACTTTATAACAGTCATACTCAATCTATGCCTTCTATAAGTCTAAGTGTACCTCTATATTACTAAGGCAACTTACTACTACTCTTGCTAGTTTAAGACTAGGATGGTATTCCAACCTAATTCGCTTAAACTATGGCTCTGATACCAAAACTGTAACACCCCTTTTCTCAAACCATATTTAAAATACAAATACAGTTTTCAAACATATTTTACAACTCGTGACTATAAAATAGCCACTTAAATTTTTGTTTTATTTTACAAACTTAAACTCGAGGGGTATTACAGACTCAATACAGATAACCATAATTTAAACTTATAGTGTACAATAACGGTCCCAACTGCAACTCTCGCTCCTTCACCTAAGTACATAACATTTCAAAAACATAGTATACGTGAGACATAAAGTTTCGTGAGTAATATGGGTTTAGACCCAAAACTTTTCTATTCAAAACTTGAAATATCAAAAGTACATTGCTAAAAACTGATTTATTTCATAAATATCAAAATCTCTTTTCTTCTTTACTTTCAAACATTAAAAAGACTTTCTTTCATAAATTGCTTTCTTTCTCATTTTCTCGTGACCAACTGAAACTTATGAATTAAGTTAATTAATTCATTCAACTAGCTCCCCTCGCGGGACAGAACAGATATGCCCACTCAGTTTGCTCATTCTGTCTCCCCTTTGTGACTTGGAACAAATTCAAGCACAAGGGTATGCTAAGCTAGACAACTACTTCGCGACGGGAGGTACCATCCCAGTAGTGTCTTCTGATCCCCCGATTATATGGGTGATCCTAGTCCGGACAACTGGCTCATACTTCTTTCTTTCTTTAATTCTTACTTCATTTCATCTCAAATTGGTCAAATGGGACACAATTTGTAATAAACTAAAACTCATAAACTTTGTAACTTTTTATCAAAAATATTATCAAAACTACTCTTGACATCTTAGTTCCCATAAGGAACTTCTTTCAAAATACTTTGCAAACCATACTTTAAAAATCTGCTTAAAATACTAAGCCCTTGTATAGAGCTTCTTTCAAAACTATTTTCCAAACTTTAGAATCTATAAACATTTGGAAATCTTACTTTTCTGAAAATAACATTTTGTTATGTACTAGAAAATCCTCATAAAACTCACCTTGATTCTATTTCGGTTTACTAAGCTTCTCGTACGGCTTTTCCCTTCCCGTGCTCAACAACGTTTGAAGCACCACCTATACAAATCGTATATATAAATACTCAATATAATTAATTCTATAATGCTAAGGTCTCATATAACATAGCTCTAGGTTATAATAAATGTATAACCATTTATAAACTCATTTTACGGTTTTTCTCCGAAATACGCGTATATTGCTACAGTACCCCCGAGGGGTCGTATTTCAGTTCCGACACTTTTCTATGAAATCTTAGGCCATATTAGACTTGTGTTTCAAATTTGAAGTCCATTGGACAAGTCTAGCTCAAATTCCAAAAATTAAGTTTTAGCATGAATAGTACTTTTCGCCACTGCCGCTACAGTGACTTTTCCGCAAGGTCGAATTACGGATTTGACCATTCCCGACGTGTTCTTATACCATGTTAGGGTTATGGCTAAAATTTCAGGTCAATCGGACGTGTCTAGCTATAGTTTCTAGCGTGTGGAATATTTGAGATTTTTAACAAATTTGGTCCCTGTCTGAAGGCGCACCGCGCCAGGACCAGGGCGCACCGCGCCTGGGCGCGCCTCGCCTAGAGCCTGGGCGCGCCGCGCCTAGCGCCTGGGCAGTAGCCTGTTCAGTCGCGATTTGTGCACTGTAGCACGCAGTTTTCACCCATTAAGCACTTATTTCAGTGCTTAATCGTATGGGGTTTGTTCTAGGACTAAAACCCTTGACTAATCACATGTTTTAAGCTATTAAAAACACTTTAATAGATCAATTGCAGAGATTAAAGTTCTTGGCTAAACTTGAAAATTCTCAAGAATAGCATCCTACTTTCATGTTTTTAGGTTAAGTTCTTAACTAATGGCTTATTGGAAGCATTAGCTACTTAACCCACATGAATTTCAGCTGCAATTTCAGTTTCAATTTCTTCCCGAGACCAAATTCAACCACATACCCAAAAACTAGGTTAAAGAGGATGAATTCTTACCTTGGAATCACTAATTCCAATCCTTTGATTCCTTTGATTTCTTAGCAACCTTCAAGAACTTCTTCTTCTCTCTAGCTCTCTCTCGTGCTCTCTAGAATTCTCTGGAGTTGTAAGAACTAATGAGGATAATAGCTAATATATAATATATATTTAGTTTTTATAAAAACTTTACACTTTAGTCCCTAACCTTCCATTTCTTCTACAAAAATGATCCAAAGGGAATAACTTTACCATTTATACTTCATTACTCCCAACTAAACATTTTCATGACATTTTTGGTCATTTTCATGCCAAATGACCAATTTACCCTTTTTGGTCAAATTTCACTATTCACGAGGTAAAAACTCCAAATTTCACATAAACTATTATTTCTCATTAAATTATTTTACAAATACATATTATTACATATAATAGTCGTACAATACGATAAAAGACGATTTTACCCTTTTTGACTTTTTCGCGGGTTCTTACAAAAAGTTTGCCAAGAGACTTAGTGCACAAGTCTGCGATCGGGATGGGATTAATGTCCATCTAAGTACTATAAAGGTAAGACACCCAATTCCCTTCTAATTTTATTTAGGAGCTGAATTCAATGCGGAAAGCTTACACTTATAGATTGGAACACATAAAGTATTCATCCCAAAGGATGTGTTCGGTTCTGCAGTTGACCAGGTTGAAGTTAAACTTCTTAATAACACCTTTGATTAAATGTATGTGCAGATACATGGAAAGGAGTTACCTACGTGATTGTGAAATGTAGCCGCATTTCAAGAGGTTGGGGACTTGGCCTTGATACGATCATGAGAGGATTAGGACACACGGCTTAATAATAGTGTCAAGTTGTATTTTGCTAGAAAGTTTAATGAACTAGTATGTATTTTATCTTCTGGTATTCATATGAGTTGATGGGTTCAATTCTTGGAACACCCTGATTCTCGAGTATTTGTAAGGATATTATACTAAGGTGGAAATTCAATCGTTTCGACATTTTCATTTATGTACTGGTTTGGTTTGTTTGGATAATTATTATGTTGTTCAAGGGTTACACTAAAATAGGGGAGGATTGTTGGTGATTTTAGTGTCACCAAGTCATTTTATGTAATTGGAACTAACATGTGAGCTAAGGGGCTACTTAGTTTGTACTCTAATACATGTTCGGGTAATGTGCGGAGTGCACGCATGTATAAGATCGAATAAGTAGCCGGTACGACGACTGGTCGGCGGGCAGGGTCGAGGGGCAGCGCCCCAAAAGGTCTTCGGATTTTTGGATTGGTCACTTAGTGGAAAATCCGAATTCTTAAGGGTTAATATGGTATAATTAACTGATTATCGTTAATTATGGAAACCATCAATTAAACCCTAACCCTAAGGAAATCTTAAGTCGGCCCATGATCCCATAACCCTAATTCATGGGTTATATAAACGCCTATTCTAATCAGAAGAGGGACACACGAAAATCATTAGCTCTCAATCGTTCCTCACGAACATAAAACTTCTGGCAATTTGGCTTACGAGTTTGTGCCTAAATTCGTAGGTGTTCCCTTTGGATTATCCTAGACTGGATTTCTTGTAACCCGGGCATAGGGTGGAAATATCAGTTCGGAAAGTGATCACACGATCCATAGGGCAATCCGGATCTTCTCTAAACCTACCCGTTTTTCTAACACAACTTTGGTCCTTTTCTAGGTTTTCACAACGAGTTCTTGCACAAAGGCTGATTCAAGAAAGCATGGCATAGTTGGGAAATCCACCTTCGGTAGAAAGGGTTTCAAAAGCTAAGAATGTTGTATGTGTTTTTCTTTAAGGAAAATTGCATAGAATAGCAACATACTTCACCCTCAATACTTGTATACGCGGTGTACTTTATCTTTCACCGATAAGAGGAATTTGCTCGTATTTCTTTACCAATAATAGCAATGTACTTACATTTTGTTGTCAATATCGACAATTTACTTTATCTGTTACATATTGCAATTATCCGTTTATTTTTTTCTTATTAAGACATCGTACTTTCAAAATTTTATCAAATTATAACATTTTACTTTCATTTTCCGTACAGTTAAGTAATCCCTCGTTGGCCGTGCTCAGTAGATGGCCCTTAAAATGTAGCTAGAATATATATAAAATTTGATGTGGGTTTAAGATTACTAGCTCCGTTTATGTCTATTGTTTCTCTAACATGGGACAAATGCTAGACATGTGTAAGATGTCATTCCATTGATTTGTTCTAATAACTTTTTTTTTTGAAATCGGATTTCATCTAATAAATAAACTCAAACTATAAATCCTAATATTTGTGTTATAAAAAACCAGGCTTTAACGCGCTATACATGTATATATCATAAATAAATACATTATAATACCGAATTTGAGTCGAATATTAACATAGATTACAGTGAAATTGCAATTTTTTTTGTTTTATTTGAAGACATACAATCGACGAAAAAGCTAAAAGATGGAATTAGCAGATTTATTGAACTAAAAGAACATGAAATCCCTACTTCCTAGTTCTTTGAAAACAAAGTAATGTCATTCGCAAGTTTCTCAACATTCAAAGAAGATGAGCCATTAGGACCGGTTGCAATTTCTATCTTTTTCTTCCACTCCATAGCCTTGCTCCTCAATTTTTTACCCTTGACTCCTCCTATCATCTCCCTCGTCACTTTCTCAACATCTTCCCTGTTCACGTTACTCTCGATCTCCAAGCCAACTCCCCATTCCTTGCACATTTGCCTACAGTTAGTTGGTTGATCCCATAAATAGGGCCAACATAGCATAGGGACCCCAGCAGATAAACTCTCAATGGTCGAACCCCACCCACAGTGAGTCAAGAACCCACCAATTGATGAGTGGTTCAACACTTTTTCCTGGGAACACCAACTTGCGATAAAGCCCCTCTCATTAATCATCTCTTTGAGTTCTTGAGGAAAGCCAGCAGACTCTCCAACAACTAAATCTGGCCTGATGATCCAAAGAAAATAATGGTTGCTATTAGCAAGTCCCCAACCAAACTCTAGCAACTGTTCTAAAGACACTGATATTAGGCTTCCAAAATTGACATAAACCACAGAATTTGGTTCCTTTGTCTCCAACCATTTAAGGCACTCGTCTTCTTCTTTCCATAAACTATAGCCCTTGATATCCAACTTCTTTATTTCTTCCTCAAGTTCTATCCGATTTAGAAGCAACTCCAATGGTCCGATCGTGTAGATATTAGGAATAAGGGGTTGGAGGGCTTCGATAACGGGCAACTCTAACTCTTGAAATGTGTGGAGGATTATGTTTGGGACTTTCCTTGTTGCCTTGATGGATTCAATGACATAAGTATAGTCTGCATAAGTATAGTCTACTCTATCATTTGGGTTAGTTGCTCGAACATAACCTGGAAGATCCTTTAAACGGAATCCTTCCAATCCCGGAATCCAATCTATCACAGTGTCAAGATACCCATTCGTGAGGCAACTTTCATCTGAAACATTAGCAATTTATAGTTATCACAATGTACAAATTAAGTATGAAAACCTTTTCAACAAAAAATAATCAAAATTCTTCAGTTGTTAGGAGTACAACGATATTTCAGGTTGGGAGAAAATTTCAATTTAAAGTTATCCCAGTACCAAATCTTACAGAAACTATATGTAGTATCTTTTAGATTTTTACACGAAAAAAATGGTTTAAAATGAAAGTTTCGGAGTCTATTGTTTCCCGAAGATCGTTTAATTAATTAGTACCCAAGTTGTATAAAGATGTAAAGATTAACATAAGAACTTTAAATATATTAAACATTTTCCGATAAAATAATTTGTTATATATGAAAGAAATTTGTAATGAAACTTGTCACATTTACAACATTTGTTATTATTGAAATCTGCCATAATTATTAGATAAAATTTTAAAATTGGTTTCTATGGTTTAAAAAAAATCACACTTTTTAAGGAACACTATGAAATGATTGAAATCCGTCATACCGTGGTTAACGTGGTTTTAGTTTTTTGGGTGTTGATTCGTGTGGTTTTAGTTTTTTGGGTTTTGATTCCTGTGGCTTCAACTTATTTTAAATTTACGCTAAAAATATTATTTTACAAGTGCTAGGTAATATGTTTAACCCCGCCTAGGATATGTGTGCTATCGTAAAACTTAAATTTAGTAAAACCCAATAATTTTAGTTGATACTAAAATAATCGCGTTCGATTATTTGAATATTATCCTTTTGAAAGCTATAAAATCCAATTATTAAAGTTTGTATCAATGTCAATACTCAACAGTCAACACCACGTCCATATTTTTAGAATATTCATGACAAAAGTTTTTATTATAGTAGATGTCGATTTTAAAGATGTTGACTCAACAAACAATGGTATCCACAAAATTTATTTACGATATTAAATATTGTTTCAGTAGGATTAACATTTTGGGTTTCTAGAACTCCTACGTTATTATTAAAAGTATCAATCACCAAATTGCGTACGTCTGGTTCTCAAAATGTTTTTGAAATAAAATATTATATCGAAAATAAGAAAAAATTTATATTATGACGATGATGATTATTATTATTATTAATCAGCAATCATGCAAAAAAAATATGCTTTTAAATAATGAACTGAAAAGTTAAAACATTTTATTATAATTCGAGGTAAAAAATTATTTATTTTGAATAAATAAAAATCAAATTTGGAATAGTTTATTGCCTTTAATATTTATGTTACGTACAAATATTTAATAATAATAAGGATATTGTTATTATTTTTTGAAAATATTACTTTTATATTGATAGTAGTAATAATTAATAATAGTATTATTATTTTATTATATGTTATTTATATTCAAATTATTTTTGGTTTCATTTATAGTTTCAATCACACACTTGACACTCCCACCAATAATTTTCTATCTTATAATTAGCACCGATGGTTCTTCATCTCTTACCAGTTATGATTTTTAAACTAAATTACCACTTGCATTTCTTCTATCATTGTTTTCATATAAACACCTTATCAAAGCAACATCCATTAAAAATTTATTATTTTCTTGTGAACTGTACTGAGTTAAGAAACTAACCTTTAAGTGGGATAAGTTCTTTTTCAATAAGATTCGGAGCTTGGTAATATCCCATGAAAGCACAAGCAGAAAAGGTCCAAAAATGCATTATTGGGACTTTAAGCTTCTCGGCAGCATCAACGGTGAAAGGCATCATACCATCAGAAAGAATACAAGTAACTGGACTGGCTAGCCTTCCCAAAAGGTCAACAAAAGGAGATAAGAAGTTGGTTAGAATAGAGTCAGAGACTGCATACATGTACTCCGGTGTACCCTCGGGAACACCATCGGGAATGGTCTTGAACTGGAACCCTGGTTCACCATCGAGACTGTGTGGCCCACCGGACTTGAGTAAGTGCTTGTGGTTAACCTCAGTGTTAACAAAGGTTATGTCCAGTCCCTTGTGATGCAGTAGCCTTGCTAGTTTCAGCATACATTTGATGTGGCTTTGTGCTGGATATGGTATGAACACCACATGTGGCTTGCTGTCACCTTTCACCGGTACTGTTTCCATCTTAGTAAAAAATGGGTGTGAAAGTTGTATTATATGTTTAATAAGTAGCCGAGGCATGTTATATAGAGAGATTGTTCACATTGAAGCACAATATCTGGTGAAACACGTTTTGTATGATTTTAATGATTTCATATAAAAAATAAGTAAAAAAAACAGCCACGTCTTATTTTGATGCCTGCTAGGCACACGAAATAATAATTAGATTGAAATGGGGTTGTTCAAATACGGAAAATTAAATATTTTTTTTATATTTTTTTTATTTGTCCTCGTTCATACGTTAAATATGACAAAATTTTAAAATATTATTATTTTTATTAAATAAGATACTTCTTATCAATTTACCTATAGGTAAAATGATGGGTAGAAAGATAACGTAGGAATATATAAAACCTCTCAAAAATATTATCACTATAAGAAATCTGAGCTTTACCGGTAATGCCTTTAGTGGCGACACCGGTATTTAGAGCTAGACTAGTAAAGATGATGGAATCGTATAATGACCAACAAGATGATGAAGGAAACAACGAGGACGAGGATACCTACATAGAGTAAGTTTGGTTTACCCGGTTTTGTGCATTTTGGATGAATTGGACTCGTAGAAATAAACAATTTGTAGTTTTTAGACGTTTTATACTTATTGTGTAACCGTAATATTTGGTACTAATTTTCACTTTTCAAGCTTTTAGACAAACATTTATGGTGTGTATGTTTTATTTTGTTGGTGTATATACATAGGACATGTTTTTTGGCTTTTAAAAACGGTATAATTAAAAAAAACACTACTAGCGGCGACACCTTTAGTGACGACGACCGTTACCGACGCCATTTGGCTGATCGTTGGTAACCGTTTACCGACTTCACTATTAGTGGCGACATCCACCATTACCGGTGATACTTTAAACTGCGACTTATAAATAACGGCGACATATAAGCAATAGCGACGCGGTTTTAGCAGCCACACATTGCTGGCGACTTGTCGCTGCTATTAATATTATCGGCGACATTTTATACCTTTAGCGGCGACATGTGTAACGTTCCAAAATCCATGGTAAAGTTTTCGTTTTTAAAATTGTTCAAATACGTAAATCGGGTTGTCAAATAAAAACCATTCAAATTAAAAATTAATATTTAAAACATATAAAATTGTATTTAACAAAATGTTTGCAAATATTATCCAGTGGAAGACTTGATTAACAAAAAGATCATATACAGTACAGTTGCCCCGTGCTCCAAGCTCAAGCCATCAAATACGAGAAAAATAGTTAGGTGAAAGAGTAAGCACAAAGATTAGTGAGTTCTCCAAAATACCGCACGATTCATCACATAACACACAATCACAAAAGTCTCCGAGCTTGCCCCGAACACCTGGCTCTCATGCTGCCTCGATCCGCCTCGGCTAGGAACTCAGGAGCTTGCCCCGTTCCGTCCGTCACCGAATCAACTCATTCTTTGGACTCTCGAGCTTGCCCCGATCCGTCCGATTATCAACTCATTCTTTGACTCTCGGGCTTGGTCCGATCCGTCGACAATCATGTAAGGCACATATAATACATTACTACACATAGTAATTGAGCTACATACACATGTAACTTCACCCATAGTATAGTGAGAAGACTTAGTTGATTCGTGACCTCAAGCTAGACAGCACTCCACGCAAGTGCCCTTGAATCCGACAGAACGAACTTCCTAACAAGGATAAACTTCATTTAGAACTTCCTAAATCCCTAATAGAATAAACCTTCAAGACTGGTATCCCGAACCCTCAAGTTTGACCAAAAGTCAAACTCATCAAAAGTTAACGGTCAACAGGCAGTTATCGCCGCTATCTTCCCTAGATAGCGTCGCTAACTATGAATAGTCTCAAAACATCCATTAAGATCTTAATCCATTCAGCCAAAGTCTTCAACCTTCCAAACAGACCCTAGGTCCATAAAAATCTTAACTTAACCATTGAAACATAACCATGCAAGCTCTGATACTAAAATGGTGGTGGAAATTTCGTACAATGGATAAAGAAATATGGAAAAATGTGATTGTGGCCATACATGGACCGGGGAAGGATAATTTTCTATTCAGAAACCACTTCTCCCAAACCATTGGAACCTATGCCAGCATAAAATGGAAATGGCACCTTGAAGACTCGGGACGTTTATCGGTGGATTAATTAAGAAAATACATAGACAATAATATTCTACCAAAGTATGAAAAAAGTGGATATGAAATCCTTTAGTGCTCGGTAAAATAAACATCTTAGCTTGACGAGTCTCATACGGTAAACTGCCAACATTTGCTAACTTGGTGAGATACGGTATTGGGTCATCTGAGGCCTACATACTATGTTGTGAGGAAAGAGAAACACACTTATTCATTAAGTGCTCAACGGTGAAGGAGGTGCGGGATAACTTGAGACAATGGTAGTATAAACTACCTCCCTCACTCTCGGATCTCAATTCAATACTGGAAGGTGACTTGGGTGCAAATGCAAACACTTCTAGGAAGCAATTAAATGGGGTTATTATCCTACCGTTCATATGGTCAATCTGGAAATCTAGAATCCTTAAGGTACACTTTTAAAAGGAGCAAACGCGGGCTGCACTGTTGACAGAAACACAAAGACAGTTAATAAAACCCCGAAGCAGCAAAGGCAGCAGTCTAAGATGGAAAGAATGGTGTAGTAAACTAGTGATCCAATTTTGGAATGTAAAAGGCTATTTTGTAGTTAACTACTGCTTTGTATACTGTTCCTGAACTCTCATTTTGTGCCAACTCCTGTTAGCTTCTTTCTTTTATTTAATATATGCATGCTGCCTTTTCCAAAAAAATGACCTTTCCTAACAATACTGTTTTTCTAAAATCGGATCTCATCTCATCTCATCGCATACATAAACTCTAATCCTATATTAAGGCATAAAATAACAAGTTTTTTTTTATGTTTATAGCCATTGTAAAAAGAAAAACCATTATAATATAGAATTTATGACCAATACTAATTGAAAGTACAATAAAATTACATTTTTATTGTTTTATGAGAAAATAAATAATTGACTAAAAAGCTAAAAGATGGAATTAGCAAATTTCATGAAACTAAAGGACATGAAATCCTAGTTTTTTAAAAACATTTTAATGTCATTTGCAAGTTTCTCAACATTCGAAGAAGATGAGCCATTAGGACCGGTTGCAATTTCTATCTTTTTCTTCCACTCAATAGCCTTGCTCCTCATTTGTTTACCCTTGGCTCCTCCTATCATCTCCCGGGTTAGCTTCTCAACTTCATCCCTACTCACGTTGCTTCCGATCTCCATGCCAACGCCCCATTCCTTGCACATTTGCCTACAGTTAGTTGGTTGATCCCATAAATAAGGCCAACACAACATGGGGACCCCAGCCGATAAACTCTCAATGGTCGAACCCCACCCACAGTGAGTCAAGAACCCACCAACTGAAGGGTGGTTCAACACTTTTTCTTGGGAACACCAGCTTGCAATAAATCCTCTCTCACTAATCATATCTTTGAGCTCTTGAGGCAAGGAAGCAGACTCTCCGATAACCAAATCGGGCCTAATGATCCAAAGAAAAGAATGGTTGCTATTAACAAGTCCCCAACCAAATTCTAACAACTGCTCTAAAGATACTGATATCAGGCTTCCGAAATTAACATAAAGAACAGAATTTGGTTCCTTCGATTGCAGCCATTTAAGGCACTCATCATCTTCTTTCCATAAACTGTATCCCTTAATATCTAATTTCTTTGTTTCTTCCTCAAGTTTAATCGGATTTAGAAGCAACTCCAATGGTCCGATCGTGTAGACATGAGGAATCATGGGTTGAAGGGCTTCAATGACGGTGGACTCTAACTCTTCAAATGTGTGGAGGATTACATTTGAGACCTTCCGAGTTGCCTTGATGGACTCAATGACATAGTTAGAGTCTGCAGATTTAAGGTCTGTGGTTCGAATATAACCTGGGAGATCCTTTAAACGAAATCCTTCCAATCCCGGGATCGAATCTATTACAGTGTCAAGATATCCATTGGTGAAGCAACTTTCATCTGAAACATTAGCAATTAATATATAGTTATATACGATAGTGAACTGATAAGTAAACATTTTCCAAATGATCAATTCGTACAACATTTTGGGTTTGAAGAAAAGTTCAATGTGAAATTTAGCCATCTAGCAAATCTCCGAAAACTGAATGTAATTGTGTTAAAACTTTTATTCGAAACGATACTTTAAAAGTCCAGATTTTGGAGTGCACGGTTTCTAAGAAGCTAATTTAATTAGCTACCCAATAACTGGCCACTTGGATAATGTGTTTTCTTGAAAAATATAGAACTCATAAATTCGAAGTTAACAAAATTAAAGTAATATATTAACAAGTATTGTTTTCAATAAAATAAGTTATATTTAAGAGAAATTATTATGATAAACGTCACATATTTATATTTGTCATTATATTAATGTCGACGAAACCACGTCCAAACGTTAAAAATATTCATCAGGGCTTGTTTTATAGTGATGTCAATAGTGTTCTAGAAGGTATCGACAAACAATGGCATCCACACTACTTAACTATTGATATTGGAGGATGTGCCTTCCGTGATTTTTTTAATATGAAATTTTGTTTCCGAAGCACATTTTTTAATTTTCGTTTGATTTTCTAATTATGTTTTGATTAATTTGTAGAATATTTATTATAAATTTATAATTTTTCCTCACAAAATATGCGATCATAAAGATCTTGTTAGGAGCTTTATGATCAATATTAAACGAACATGTTATCTGATTTACTTTAAAATTTTATTTCTGATTCTGGTTACTAATGAATGAATACCTTAAATAGTTGAGATATAAAGTTAGATGATTGAAAAATGGCAAAATACAGTAGATATTATGTATTTTCGTCTTTATCGATTAACGATTTCACTATTTGGAGATCACTATATTTTTGTTTGACTTATTAAAACCTTTTTTTTTTTCAACTAAATGGTTTTGTAGGTGGATAAAAACAGAAAATGACATAGTTCGAGACTTTTCTTGATTTAATTGATTAATTTTTTTCTAACAAAATGGTGAAAAGTGAAAACACACACAGTACTACTAAATCGCGATTCTTCATCACTATTTGCATATATACATTTTTTCCAAAACAAATCGATGTGATAAATATTATCTTCTTGTGAAATAGAGGGAGTTAGAAAACTAACCTTTAAGTGGGATAAGTTGTTTTTCTATTAGATTCGGAGCTTGGTAAAATCCCATGAAAGCACAAGCAGAAAACGTCCAAAAATGCATTATTGGGACTTTAAGCTTCTCAGCAGCATCAACGGTGAAAGGCATCATACCATCAGAAAGAATACAAGTAACCGGATTGTCTAGCCTTCCCAAAAGCTCAACAAAAGGAGATAAGAAGTTGGTTAGAATAGAGTCACAGACTGCATACATGTACTCTGGTGTACCCTCGGGAACACCATCGGGAATGGTCTCGAACTGGAACCCTGGTTCACCATCGAGACTGTGTGGCCCACCGGACTTGAGTAAGTGCTTGTGGTTAACCTCAGTGTTAACAAAGGTTATGTCCAGTTCCTTGTGATGCAGTAGCCTTGCTAGTTTCAGCATACATTTGATGTGGCTTTGTGCTGGAAATGGTATGAACACCACATGTGGCTTGCTTTCACCTTTCACCACTACTGTTTCCATCTTAGCAAAAAATAATGGATGTGAATATTTTTTGTGATGTATTGATCAACGAGTAGCTGGGTCTTGTTATATAGAGAGACGAGATCTAATTAGGTGGGAAAGTTGTGGTGTTTGATGGACTAGAAGGGTTTTGGATTGACGCAGTGCCTCGTTAACAGATTTTATGTGATATATAAAAATCAGTGTAAAACTAGAGTCACCTATTATTTTATTAGCAGCAAGCAACACGAGATTGAAATTTTAATCAGCTTAGAAGTTTCCCCAATATGAATCATAATAATTTCAAACCGAACCAGCACTTCATTTATAATAGTGATAAATGATTAGTCAAAGATAAACATCCATGTTTTATGATTACGAATTATAACTTAATTGACAGTATGGGGCTGTTATCCAACCCTCCTAGGGTGTATTTATTAGATTGAAATATATAGCAAGTAAATGTTCACGTGCTCTTCTCCCACTTTACGTCGTCATCTATACTCCTTGCTTATTTCTATTTTATTTTTTAGAATAAGCTTTTATTTGATAGTTTAAGATATGTGATGTTTTGAAGATATGTTTTAACTAGACTAAATTCAAGACTTGGTTACTCATAATAGTAAAATAAATCAGATTTCAGAGCTTAACAAAAAAAAAAAAAAAACAATATATATTTATAATGACAAATTTCAAAAAATATACTAAGTTTACAAAAAAAAAAAAAGATCGATTTTGACATCGGACTATTTTCTTTTCAATGAAGTGACTAAGTTTTTCAATTTTTTTGAAGTCACCATGTTTTCAGCTTTGTTTCAATTTAACCCAATTAATCGTGTGCGTCGATTTCTCACTTGCTAACTAGACAAAATGATTATGTGGCTTCTACGTATGATCTTACATGGCATACATTTGCTCCAACCGGTAGAAAATTGTTAAAATGCTTACACCACTTTGGAATGATTAACCACTTGAGCGACATTAGGAAGCCATTGCATAAAATCTTGATGGTTTGAGAGAATAAAACAATAGTCAATTTGGAAAAATTAAGTACAAAATACATAAGGGTTCAATTATAGCCAAATGTTTGCCAACTAAGAACATACATGGAAACCACATAAGCATTTTGCCATGTCAGCAAGTGAGAAACCGTCTCAATAGGTCAATTGGTTTAAATTGAAGCAAAACTCAAAACATAGTGACTTAATTGGAAAAAATTGAAAACTTAATAAGTTAATTGGAAAAAAATAACGTAATGACAACATCAAATTTTTTTGTAAACTTAGTGTATTTATTAGAATTTGCTCATTTTATAACCCAAAAACTAAATTTTAAACATTATAGGTCCAAAAAATACATGTATTATGGTAATTCAATTAGTACTACGCAACCTTCAAAAACTTGTGTAGCATTTGCGATCAAATAATTTCCTACAATAAGAGTATTCTATTTGATGATTCATGACATGCATTAAACAAATGTGATCCAACTTTTTCTAGAGGTTATCTAATGTTTTTCAATTACTTTGAACAAATCACGTGGGCATCGTCAATGAGCAATGTTATTGCAAGGTTTGGGGCAGTGCAACAAAACGTAAATGGATTTTAGGACTGCAGGTGCAATACCAAGATGTGGATGTTAGTGTATCCCACATTGGTACGACACGGTCCTATAAATGTCAATATATGTTATAGTTTCCCCTCTCTCCATAATGGCTCTTTTGGAGAGACACTCTTGAGTTTTACATATATTTACATGGTATCAGAGCCGGTGTTCTGCACCCTGTAACCTCATCGAGCCTACTTCTCTAAGGGGGAGTGTTAGTGTATCCCATATTGGTGCGACACGGTCCTATAAGTGTCAATATATATTGGAGTCTTCCCTCTCTCCATAAGGGCTCTTTTGGAGAGAGAATCTTGGGCTCCACATATATTTACAGTGGACAGTAGTGTAGTCATTACATATAACTAATACCTACTGCTTGCTACTAGAGGGAAAGAGGATCAACAACTCATGAGACCGTCACAATGTTTTTTCCCTTTAACCTCATGACAAGCGGGTGCAACCCCCTTCTCAGCATTTGTAGTACCCGTGATTAAACTCGTTTATATACGGAAACACTCCACATATCCTGCGTCACTTAAAATCCTAATTGGTAGTTCTGCAAATTCTAATCACCTATAATGTTTGATACGACTAAAATTACCAACATTGTTCCCCTATTTTGGTGGAACCGAGAACTTTCCCAAAATAAATGAACAAACTAAAGGCATGTACATAAATGAACATGCGTCCTAAATATTGAACCCACCAATTCTTTTTAATAATTAGTGGTAATATACACACGAGTTTTCAAAACTAATTTTAGTAGTAATACATGACAATAATATAAGGCTTACATACCTATTGATTCAAGAGTATAGACAAAGCCAAGTTATAACTTTTTGAAGCGGCTACATTTTAGATGGTATAGGTAGTTCCTTTACATCGTATAAGAGGGAATAAAGTCAGTATCACAATCAGGGATTTGGATGCACTTAATCCCTCCCAATGGTGAACTTGTTCGCTAAGTCCCTTGCCAGATCCCAACATTTAAACATATCAATCATCCCATCCACTTACATTTACATTTTGAAGATCAATTTTCAACTAAGAGTTCTGAGGCTGATGGCAAATCGAAGAATACCCTTGCATTTACCCTAAAATGGAATCCATCTCATCTTTAATTACTTGTATCCCAAAAGCAATGTCATAATATTCAAAATCCTTTTAGATTTATTTTATGGCATCACAATAGAAAACCAAAATTTTATAAGTTAAAACAATATTATGTCCTTACTATGTCTTAAATATATTAGTATCCTTCATTTACCTTCTCTAGATGATGTGTGATAAGATATTAAATAAAATTAGTCTTTTTATTTTTTATATATGCGTTATTTTGTATTTTCTTTTCTATGACCCGCATGAATGAAATTTCAAACGATAAGAGTGAGATGTACATATTCAAAGGAAATTGTATTGTTGTAGATTATTGACTTCTTTTGTTTTCCCACTCCTATAGTAAACGTTAATATAAAGTTTTCTCAGTCAAAATTTTAACGTTTCAATATATAATTTTAGTCTGAGTGTTAATATATAATTATAAAGATACAATTTCATATGCTTGAGCAATATCTTATGATTATGGACTACATTGACGATCATGTTTTTGTTTTGAAGTAAAAGTTTTAATGATGCTAAATGTCGTAGGTAAAATTAAGAGTAAGTCATTATATTAACAAAGATAAGAATATATACATATGGGGAATTAAGCTTTATATCTATATTTATAAATACGTTTGTTCCTTTCATTTTACTTTCTTTAACGATGTAGGATAATAGAAGAGAGTTAGCATTTGTATTTTATAAACAACATAGTTTTGATATTCTTTTATTGTCCCATAATGATAAATAACAAATAATGAAAGTAAGATTTCTTTATTTAAAGGAAATTTTATCCTCATAAATTCTTCACTTCTTATTTTTCTATATTTATAGGAATCCTTAGTACAATATTTTGTTACCCCTCATGTCAAATCTTTTAAGGTTTTCAAAGCATATAGTTTTTAGTCTCAAATATAATATAGAGTTATAATGGTTTTATTTAGTTTGTTTGAACATTTATTTATAATAAGGGTTCAAATGAATTTTTTGAACAATGTTTAGACATTTATTGTTTACATCATGGTGAATAGGAAAAAAAAATTTACACCAGTGTGACGATACAGTAGACTTGAAACGACATATTAAGAATTTGCAAGCTTAATCGGTCATTTTAAAAGTTTCTAAGTAGTTTTATTTTTTTACTTTTATGTTTCAATAATTCTGAAAACTAATACCAAATAGTAGATTCATTTGAACATTTGAAATATAAACATGTTATTATGATAAAATGTTTACATCAGTATCACCACATGCCAAAATATGTCAAACAACATAACATGAGCTTGCAAGTGTAATCAATTTTTAGAAGTTTTAAACTAACTTTACTATCTAATTTTGAGTTTAAATACTTCTAGTTATTAACACCAAATGGTAAATTCCTTTGAAACTTAGATATAAAATATGTCTTTATCATTAAATGACGACTAATTAATATTATAGGCTTTAAAATCCATATAATAATCCAGATTGTTGGATGAAAGAAACAAATAAATTGTATTATATAAGGTAAAGAATAAATGTTAGATTGATGTGTGAAAAATACAAAAAAATCAAATTAATGTGGTAAAAGATACATCATTTATCTTTAACCACATAGTTTTGAATGGTCTATTTTATAATATATATATATATATATATATATATATATATATATATATATATATATATATATATATATATATATATATATATATATATATATATATACAATATACACTATACAATATACGGATAAAGATTTAAATATAAAAACGTAGATATAAGATAGTTCAAATGTCTATTATTAAAAATTTATGTGCATATATTTTGTATGAATCGAAAAAATGTTTACGACAATGTCACTTTTATACAAATGACATATTAAGCTAGTGACATAATCGGGTTTTTAATACTTTAAGGAATTTAAATCTTCATTTTTTAAGTTTTAATATTTATGTAAACTCAAACCAAATAATAGAATCGTTTAAAATTTAAGATAAAACATACTTTTATGATAAAATGACCACTTTATAGATTTTAAAATCCATATTATGATCAAGATTTATGTCTAATGAGAGAAAGTGAGTGGTATTATATAAGGGATAGACCAAATGTAGGATAGATGTATGAAACAATGTCGGACAAAGGAAAAATATTCAAATTAATGTGGTAAATTATAAACAATTTATCTAGAACCACATTGTTTAAAAGGTATATATATAAATATATATAGATAGATATATAGATTTAACTATTTTGAAAAATAGTCTTTGAATATACTTTTAAGTTTATATGATTTTAAATAATTTGAAAAGTTATAATTTTATTTATAGGTAATAAGTTTTATTTTTTTGCACTTTTTTTAACAATAATTAACCAATTTATAATCATTATTAGAAAGAAATTGAAAAATCATGAGAGTTTCAAATTAATATGGTGCAAGTATTTATGCTTCTTTTATAAAATATAAGATAAGATAAGATAAGATAAGATAAGATAAGATTACATCTATTGTTTCAATAATTTTATTACTCGAGATTTAGTCTTTTGGTTGAATATGTATGAATCCATACATCCATTAAATATGCAATTTATATCCTTTTCTCACAATAGTGTCTCTTGCGTTTAGGAAGCCTAACCACCTGACAACGTCAAAAGGTAATTCAAGTTTGTTTATTTATACCAAAGTTCATATGAGGTAATATTATTATTTCCTTTTATATACGATGGAAAACCAAGTTTGAAGGTTGTGATGTATGCTTCTTAGGTATCTTAAATGGCCCAACATATATATAACACCTTCTACTGTGATACTTGCAACATAACCAAATCTTTAATTTCAATATCAAATGGTATTTTCTTCAAATTTTGAATAATTTCATTATCGGTCTAGAGCCACTTTCATATTTTATTGTATTACTTCAATCTTCTCATTATTTAATATCATGAGTTCTTTCCTTGTAACATTCTTTTTTTTCTAGCATCTAACCAACACAATGGTGTTAAATATTCTCTTTCATATAAAGCCTTACGACACCGTTCAAAATCTTGAATGATAACTATTATTATAAGAAAAATCAACCTAAGGGAAAATATCGATCCCATTTTCCACCAAAGTGGATTACATCAGCTAGAAGCATCTCATTGACGATTATAAATTTCCCTTCGATTTGACCATCTGATTAAGGGTGGTGGTATGCCATACTTAAGATATTTCTCATTCCAAGCTCACCATGCAAAAACCTCCAACATGTATATATGAATTGAGTGTCCCGATCGGAAACAATGTTGATGTTACCTAATGAAGTCTAACCATTTCATTCACATACACTTTAACCAACTTTTCCAAATGTACGAAGTCTTTAATCGCCAAGAAAAGAGCCCTTTTTTATTGACCCGTCAATTATAACTCAAATGGTATGATAACTCATACTTGTTATTGGTTTGCAACAATGAAATCCATTTTAATCTCATCCCATTTTTCAGGAGGAACTAGTTCTGATTTGGCGTTCCTGAATGGTACTTTTAGTTTGGATTTTACTTGGTCACAAGCTACATATATAGAAATATACTTTATTACCCTCGATTTCATACCCAACGGCGAATATTCCCTTCTCAACTCTTGATATGTATTTTTACTCTTTAGATAAATTGAGTATTTGGATTGGTGTGAATCGCCTAATACTAGTTTCTGAGTTTCTCTAAATTTAGGTACACAAATATGACATTAAATGTTTCTAATCCTTAGTTATTCTTTTTTAACTCTTATGTATCGACACTACAAGAAAAGTCTTAATTAGTGACAAGAACGATTTGGTCACTAACAGTAGAAAATTTTGTCACTAAAATGATTAGTGACCAAGATTCCAGTCGTCACTTTTCGTCACTATAGGTCCGTCACTAAATTAGTTTAGAGACCAAAATTGGTAAGTTGTCACTAAATAGTGACCAAATATAGTAGTCACTATTCTATGACGACTTAGCTTGTCACTAAATATAGTCATTAATAGTTGAAAATCCTCACACTTTTTTCCATTTAGTGGCCAAATATATGGTCACTAATTAGTTATAATAGAGACCAAGAAAAAGTAGCCACTAATCATTTTATTGTTAGTGACTAAAAAAAGTTGTCACTAATTATGGTATTACAAAAAAAAAAAAACCATTTGGGTTGCCTCTTTCGGTTCCGTTCCGGTCCCGGTTCCGGTTCCGGTCCCGGTCTCGGTTCCGGTCCCGTTTCCGATTCCGATTCCGATTTTGATACCGATTCCGGTTCCGGTCCCATTTTCGATTCCGGTCCCGGTCCCGTTTCCGATTCCGATTCCGATTCCGATTTTGATACCGATTCCGGTTCCGGTTCCGATTCCGGTCCCGGTCCCGATTCCGATTTTGATACCGATTCCGATTCCGATTCCGATTCCGATTGCGATTCTTTTCCAAACAAAATAAGATTTGAATTGGAAACAATACATAGAAACCCAAATTAACTATATTATATTAACAATTTATAAGTAAATCTTAACCACAAAACCAATATTTGCTGACATAGCATTCAAAATTGTAATTACTAAAATGAAACATATCATACCAATACATAACATTCTTTATATGTAATAAGTACCAAAAGATGTGTATCTCCAACCATATGCCCCACGATGCACATCACTACAAAACCCGAAGAAAATCCAATTCATTAAAAATATAAATGATGTTAACTTAAATTTAAATCAATATACTTACGAGTTTTTGAAATTGTAACCGAGCTAAACGTGATAACTCGTTCATCATAAATTCCATTTTCTCCTTTTGCTCCTCTTGAAATTTGATCTGCTCCTCTTTATATTTATTTTGCTCTTCTTGAAATTGCAACTGTTCTTCTTTAAGCAACCGAATTTGCTCCTCTAAAGCTTTTGATTTTTCCTTTTCCAATTCCAATTCCATTTGTAATTTTTCTGTGGCTAAAACTTGTTTTGTTGATATGGAACGCCCTTTTGCATATCCCGGTATACGACGTAGCTTTTTCATGCAAATTTCAGCGGGCGAATAAGAAGAAGCAGCTTCTTCATTTTGCAATTCATTCTGCATAACAAAAACATGTACATTAAAAGTCAAATAAACCGACTATTCATAAGTGTGTCAAGATATACTGAGAATACCCAAATTTCATCAGCCTTGTCATTGACCATTTTATTTTTCTTTTTTGAAAAATGTCCAATCTTGTAATGGTCAATCATCGATACTTCTTCTCCTTCTCGCCTTTTCTGTTTCATATAAAAATCACGGATCAGCGAGCACACACACACACACACACATATATATGTATATATATATATATATATATATATATATATATATATATATATATATATATATATATATATATATATATATATATTAAACAAGCATCAAAATATTTAAGTTTTAAAAATGTTGTCACCATATCAACAATCCTTGCGATGGAAACTGTGCCAACCGCAGGTGGAACTTGGTTGAGTGATCTGTTTTTCTTATTTCTATTGCTAACGTTCTGCAAAATTAAAGAAGTGGAGAGAATTAGTTTTTGTAATTTTTGTATGTTTTGCATAACCAATTCTATGATTTTATCATTTTCCAATAAATGTAAGGAAGTATGCAATTTGGCAAAGAAGTAGAAACCTGAAATTCTTCACTTGCAAATCTTTGGCATAGTTTTACCCAGTCAGTGTTGGTTACTCCATTTGGAGGATTATTTATTGCTTCTTCTTTTGTTGGGAACTTTTTGAAATGAAGATGTAACCTATATTGCCTGTTTTTATGTTGGTTAGCCAGCTGTGTATGTATAGCACGCACCATCGGTCGACAACTTGGATCATAAGTTGAATTTTCCTACAAATATAATATAATCATTTAGGACAATTTATAGTACTAGGAAACACTCTATTTGTTAAAGGAGAGATTTGATAACACTTTACCATGCATTTGGTGATAATGTCATACTTCAACAAATCTGTTTGATTTCTCCAAGTGGTTCCATCAAATTTTGCATGATCTCTCACTACACACCCACCCTTAGTGATGAAATGTTGACTGTCTTCCCCAATTATACGACCAGCACATTCATCAACTTCAAAAACTAAAGTTTCCTTGTTCGAGCGCCTCTTTTTAGCTTCATTCAAAGCTCTAGATTCTTTCCGAGTAACAGACACGCCAACATATATTTATTTAACACAAAATTTGATAAATTATATAATGACATACTATTTTACTTTAAAGCAATGTACCATGAGAAGTTGAGCCAATATTCTCTTCTCGAACAGAATCAACTTCATGCTCTTCTTCTTCATAATCTCCTTCACGTCCTTCTTCGTAATCTTCTTCATACTCTTCCTCATCTTCATCTTGCAACCTAAAATTAGTAGGCCCCTTATGAATCTTAGGATGTAGAGCATCATGACTGCTACTCGTGCTACTAGACTTCTGAAGGTCGGACCTCTTCAATAACCCTTTTCCGGGACCAACCATCTAAGTAAAAATAACAAACTTTTAATGGTGATTAAAAGATAGTTGCATAAATATATAATTTCATGTATATTGTTAGAGAAAATACCATATTTGAAAAGTTAGTATTCTTAAACTTTTGTTGAGTTGGCTTCTCCATTGCATGTTGACCTTGAAAACCATATTCAAGAATTTAAAAAAATTGATGTAAGGCTGGCTTAAAAAAATAAATTACCTCAATGCGGTTGTAATCTTTTATAACAGCAAACTCGTTTTCAAGTGGACAAGAAGTAGAAGTGACACGGTTACCAATTTTCAAAGAAGATCCTCCACCCATCAGACCCTGACAATAACATTACAAAAGATGATGTTAAAACAATAGCTAAAATAGCAACTTATTATCGAAAATGGAAATCCAAAATAATATACAATTTGAATGATTATGGACTTACAGAGTATATCTTTTGTTTCTTATGAGAAGCTGAAATAGATGAACTTGGCAATTGATCATGAATAGAATGTCGTGTGTTTTTCATCCCAATTTGAGAATGAGAAAACTTGTTTTGTTTCGTGACAATATTCGGTAATGTCTTTGCCTTCTTCATTTGATAGTCTTAATTCTTTAGTCTTCCTGAAAGAAAGCATTATGCACTTCAAATTTATTTCTTATCAAGACATTATAACTTTGAAAGTAAAATGCTATAATAAACATATTAATGGAAGTACATTGCTATTTCTTGCATTTAACCCAATATATTAGCCAAACATAACATAAAAGAATACCTTCTCGTTAAGAAAGTGTGCTGAAACAGAATTCAATGAGTAGGAACTTAATTTATAATCCCTTTGCATAGCCTGCAAATATAAAACAAAGAATCAAAACCTGTTATTTATCCAAATACATTCACTAATTTGTTCAATAACATTTTATATGAGAAATTACCTAAAGTAAATCAAACTGAACTCTCCCTTCCAATGTAACTTCTTTACTTTCCCTTGAACCATACTGTCTGCAATGCAAATCCAGTATTAGAAAAATTCAAATCACGAAAAAGATTTTTTAGTTTAATCATAAAAAAACTTAACATATTTTTAACAAAAATCATGTTTCATAAAGACAGTGAAATAAGCAAAATATCCATTACATAAAAATTATAACTTTAAAAGCACCATTCAATAACATAAACTATGTAATGCTTACGGGATGCTATTATTAATGAACTCTGAACCAAATATATCACTGACTAGTAATCAAGTCTTTTATTTTGAACTTTTATTCTGAACTTGAAGAAGAGTAGAAAGGCTGAACTTTTATTCTTTTGTTACCATTTTATTTGTCTTCCATTGCACCTGTTATCAAATTAATTTAAAACCTTATTTTGTTGGATAATTAATTCATTATCAATTTTATCATAAAAAATAATTACCTCTACTAAGAATGGATCCTTGTTCTTGATGTACTCTCATTTGTACATGCTTTTTGAGTTATATCATGTAATGCAACAGTTAAGCCATCGACCATATCCAATGGGACACTACCTCTTGTTAGGGATAGTTGATCTATATTCAAATCAACAGTTAGGTTTAAATGTGGCTCTTGTTCTTGATGTACTTCCTCCATCTGTACATGAACATCATACAATGCACGAGGGGTACTACTTTGAACCACATACCAATTGTTGCCCAATTTCAAATCAGGTGCATAAAAAACTTGTTTGGCTTGTGATGCAAGTATGTATGGTTGATCCATGTACCATTTTCTTGACGTATTTACACTTCTAACTCCAGATTCTTTGTCAATTTGTATCCCTTTCCTATCACCGACCATAAACCAGTCACACTTGAATATCAACACTCTTTTATTTTCACCCAAGTATTCAATTTCTAACACTTCTTGTAATACCCCATAAAAATCAATAATGTTTTCTCCATGACAACCTTGCACTACAACTCCACTATTTTGAGTTGTCCTATTCTTCTCACGACTTTGTGTGTGGAACCTATACCCGTTAACCATACATCCACTATATTTGTTGATAGAACGTGATGGCCCATGCGATAATATACGAGTTTCGTATTCAAATGATTGTGGACAAGAATTAACCTAAATATAAAAACATATGATATATTGGTTAACAAGTGTTTAAAACTCCTATATCAAAATTTGAAAATAATAAACATAAAATGTCGTTCTTACACGTTGTCGAATCCATGATGCAAATCGTTTGTCATGATGTTCATTTACATTGTTATAGTTTTCTTCCTCTAATTCAACTTTGTGTGAACTAAAAAGTTAAAAACTAATAAATGTTAGCGTAAGGAAAAGAAACAAAAATTGAAAAATATCATTATATGAAAAGAATCACTTACTTTATTAGTTCTTCTAGTTCATTGCAATTGTTTAAAATGTATGTATGAATCTTCTCCAATTCATTTTCACTCAGAACACATGATTTTGGACTACCTAATAGGCGCCCTTTGCATGAGAAAACAGAAATTTCACCACCGCTGTCCAACATTTCATTGTTGCGCTCAACCTTATTAAAAAGCGTGTCAACGTCATTCAAATACATAGAACAAAAAGTCAAGCATTCCTTGTCTATGTATCTCTCAGTAATACATCCTTCTGGACGAGCTTTGTTCTTAACAAATCCTTTTAAAGTATGCATTTTCCTATAAGAATGTTAAGTGTTTAGTCTCATCACAATAAGAAGATGTATCAAAGATTTATTATTTTTGTTACCTCTCAAAAGGGAACATCCATCGGTATTGAGGTGGACCTGCGATCTTGGCTTCATATGGCAAATGAATCAGAAGATGAACCATGATATCAAAGAATGATGGAGGAAATATCCGCTCCAACTTACATAAAATGACAACAATTTTTTCCTCTTGTTCCTCTAAAACGTCTAGGTACATACTTCGTGTGCATAATTTCTGGAAAAACTCACTGAGTTCATATAACACAAGTCGAACTTCCTTCGTCAAACAACCCCTAATTGATAAAGGTAATAGTCGTTGGATGAAAACATAAAAGTCATGACTTTTCATGCGTGATAACTGGAAGTCTCCACCTTTAATGCATCTAGATATATTCGAGGCAAATCCATCTGGGAACTTAAGTGACTTCAAGAAATCTAATATCTTTCGTTTCTCTTCCTTTGTCAAATGATAGCAAGCCATGGGTATTATAAATGAATCACCATACGGCTGTAAATGTAAGCTCTTCTTTAAACCTTCATCCATCAAATCCTTGCGAGATTTCCATGTGTCCTTTGTCTTACCCTTAATATTAAATAATGTGGCCGTCAAGCTTTCTGTAACATTCTTAACAACATGCATGATATCAATGTTGTGTCTCAATTTTAGTTTAGCCCAATAAGGAAGCTTAAAGAACACACTTTTCTTTCTCCATCCTCGCTTGTCCTCTGAAGATTTGCATTCTCTTGAGTTAAAGAACATATCAACCTCATCCAAAATTTCATTTCCAGACTTTGTTGTCAATGGTTCCCGCATATCCACCGTCCCATCAAAGTTCTTTTTATCCTTACGCCATTGGTTTGAGGCTAGCAAGAATCTTCGATGACCCATATAACATATTTTTTTACTATGTTTCAAGTAATGAGATGATGTTTCATGCATACATGTTGGACAAGCATTGTAACCCTTAACACTCCAACCAGAGAGCATACTATATGCTGGAAAATCATTTATTGTCCACAAAAGGGCTGCTCGTAGTGTAAAATTTTCATTTCTATGTGCATCATATGCATTTACACCCACCCACAACTCATTTAGTTCGTCAATTAGAGGCTGTAGGTAGACATCAATATTAATGCCAGGGGTTAGTGGGCCTGGAATCAACATTGACATGAATATATATGGATCTTTCATACATTTCCATGGTGGCAAATTGTATGGTACAATAAAGACAGGCCATATGCTATATGAACTGCTTAAGTTACCAAATGGATTGAATCCATCTGTAGCCAACCCTAAGCGTATATTGCGTGGATCAACGGCAAACGAAGGAAACTCTTTATCAAGATGTTTCCATGCTTCACTGTCTGCAGGATGTCTAACTATGTTATCATTGTCAACTCGCTTTTCTTTATGCCACCTCATGTCACAAGCAACTTGTTTGTCAATAAACAACCTTTGAAGTCTAGGTTTGAGAGGAAAGTATCGAAGCACCTTTCGTGGTATTTTCAAATCATTTCCACTAAATCGAGGCTCTTTGCAGTCGTTATTTGGACAATGGGTATGAGACGCGTACTCTTTTCGATAAAGAACACAATCATTAACACATGCATGGATTTTTTCTCCCTGAAAACCCAAATCACGTATGTATTTTTTTGCTTCATAAAAGTTCTTTGGGACTAATGATGGAGTTGGCAAGGCTTTTCTGAATATATCAAGCAAAGCATCAAATGATTTGATGGACCAACCACTTGTTGTCTTTAAATGTAAAATCGTAACGATAAATGAAAATTTTGAATAACTTTCACATCCTTCATAAAGTTCTTGGCGCGATTCATCCATTAATCTTTGGAGTGTTTCTAAATCCTTGTCAAAGGTACATGAAGATTCACCACCAGCTTGCCAATTATCACCCCACTTACTTTGACCTATGTTATTTAACATCTCATCAAGGTCATCATCATCGTTTAAATCATCGCTAGCGCCATCAACTTCATCAACTGGCATATCATCATCTGACACATCATATGACTCACCATGATATATCCACCTATCATAACTAGCAGAAATTCCCATTTGCATCAAATGTGAGAATACAGTTGTTCTATTATGATGTCGAAAATTGTTGCATATTTTGCAAGGGCATGGAATTTTTGACGTCGCTTCTTGATTGCGGTATGCAAACTTAAGGAATTCATTGACACCTAACTCATATGTCGGGTCCTTTGTCCTATGAACTATGTTCATCCAAGACTTGTCCATACGTTATGGTAAAAGAAAACTTCTTGAGAATTGTGATTGTAGCCTTGAGTTGAGAGAATTGCGATTGGAGTTGGAAGTCAGAGAGTGAGAGATATTAGAGAGATGGGAGAGGCAAAGTGTAACATATATAAGTAATGCCATCAGAATATAAGTAATTTTCATTGCTATAATTGGCTAGACTTTTTAAATTGTAATGTTCTAATAAGAAAAATTATGAAGGTATAATGCTATAATTAGGTAGATTTTGTGAAAGTACAACGCCTTGAAAATAATGTTTCTGAAAGTACACGTGTTAATAAAAAGAAAGGAAGATAGGATGGTATAATGCTACATATGAGTGTTTCTTTTTGACTTAATGCAGAAAAAAAAAGCTTAACAGAGAAAGTCAGGAAAATAAGGCTTTCCCCATTAAGTCATAACTTTTTTACAAATGTCCACTCATCTATTTTTCCATAAGTTTTCTGTTCTTTCTAAAAACATTTTTATAAACATCATTTATCCAGTAATCAATCTTTTAAAACAAATCTCTTCATGCTCTTCAGCACCAAAACAGAACCAGTAAAGAAACTTCCAGGTGGCAATGTGAAAAAGAAGGTATGAATTGGGATAAAACATCTTTTTTCTCTGTTTAAGAGCCTTAATAGATATTGAAAATATGAATTTTGACAATTAAGTTGCTATTAAGTCAAAAGAAACAGCAGTTTGTCAAATTAATTTAAAAAAAAAAGCCTTGAGAGCAATAACTTAACAATTTATACAAAATGGATTTTACCTAAATCTTTCCTTGCTTGTTCTGTTTTCCCCTGTTCTTGCAACTTCATGTACCTTTCATGAGCCCTCTGTTTTCCCCTGTTTCTCTGTTTTTGCAAAAGGGCAATATGGTAAATAACTAAATGCAACCAGGTAACTCGTTTTCTTCATTTTTATATGCACAAAGCTAAAGCCCTTTCAAGATAAATCATACAAAGGACAAGAAACCATATCCAGATTAGTCACATACGATGGCATAAAACAGAAGTTATGGGGCATTCAACTTTCATCTCTGGTGGACCCCGGTAGTCCAATTACAGTTGAAGCAAATGATTAAAACTAAAAAAAAGAGTCTGTGAAGTAGTTTCCATGTGTAGAATACTACCTTATACCATGTTTGGCTTTCTAGTCCATGTTTTTGCTCCAACACCTCAATTATTGCATATATGCTCACTGTATCAATAAATGTAACTATTAAATGTTTCTGAACATCTTTGATTATATAACAATAATCCATTATGGCTAAATCCTAATATCCATCAGGGTTATTTCCTTAAAGATGTTGATCGTTTTTGATATGGTACAAAATATCAATCAAAGCTTGTGGTTTAAGTACATATTTAATGCTAGATAACAATGGTGGTGAATGAAAGCAACAACTCATGACTACTTCACTTCTGCTTATTTTCTAAAACCAAGTGAAAATGTAAGTACTTTCATAAATCAATTTTATCATTGGCACAATGGATGTTTACAGCCTTTAATACACCTGCTATGAAACCAGAGTGAAGCAACTCATGACTAATTCATAACATTAAATGGTGCGGTTTCGATTTTACAATCATCAACAAATTTGTTACCAATTGCTGAAAAAGTAAAGTTAATTAGTCGGTGTATAGATACTATTGTGTTTATGGTTACTAAAACTCGTTAAAATGTAGTAATATCGAACTGATTCAGCAGAGAATCGTACCTTGGAGAGTTGGAGTCTGAATCCGGAGTAAGTTCGAGTCTGGAACGTGAGCTTTTGTGCGTTCGATTCTGCAATGTAGTAGCGTAGGGCGACGAGGACGTGTAACGATGGCCGGAGATGGCGAGTTGATGGTGCCGACGACGAAGAAAGGGTGAAGCGGGTTTTTCGTACTGTAGGGTTTACGTCGATTGGGGAAGGGTTTTTCGTACTGTAGGGTTTACGTCGACGACGAAGAAAGGATTGGAGATGGGTCGTAGGATGCTTTTGCTATGGTCATCATAGGGGCACTATTGGTATTTTGGTTTTTTTAATTATAAATTTACTCATAATATTCATTAAAATGGGATCGAGTAAGAAATATTAAAAACAACCTTCTCCTTGTACTACTTCAAGGGACCCGAACTAGTTTGACTTTTTAAGTCAAAGAATCTGTTTTACATAATTATCAATATCTGATAATGATAAAGGAGATGATTGATGTTGCTTTATATAAACTACATCTCCCCCTCTAATTGTTGCAGATGTGACGATATGTGTGCCATAATTTTCAATAAAGCTGAAAAAAAATTGAAAATTTTACGGTTAGAAAATTGATGAAATTAGCTTTTTATAGAGAAATATCGCATTGTTTTGTGTAAAAACTAGTTTTAAGCTTCTAAAAACTTTAAACAATGTGGTATCTGTTTATTAACCCTAGATTAAATTACAGTTTTGGTCCCTGTAGTTTACACCAAATTACAGATTTTGTCCTAGTTTTAAAAATTTTGCATTTGTGGTCCCTATGGTTTTCAAATCTTTCACTTTTGGTCCCGGTGCTTTCTAAATCTTTCAATTTTGGTCCCTATTGTTTACACAAACGATAACAGAGGGAGGGACCAAAAGTGAAAGATTTGGAACCATAAGGACCAAAAGTGAAAGATTTGAAAACCACAGGACCATCAATGCAAGACTCCATAAATTTAGTTTTTTAATTATAAATTCAGTGACCACTGTTTTTTGGTCACTAGTTCTCCTATACAGTGACTACTGTTTTTTGGTCACTAGTTCTCCCATACAGTGACCATTTTTTTTGTCACTAATTCTCCCACACAGTGACCACTTTTTTTGGTCACTAATTCTTGTAAGTAGGGTCTTTTTAATTATAAATTCAGTGACCATTGTTTTTTGTCACTAGTTCTCCCATACAGTGACTATTGTTTTTTGGTCACTAATTCTCCCACATAGTGACCACCTTTTTTGTCACTAAGCTTTTAATTAGTGACCATCATAATATCAGTCACTAAATTTGTAGCATTACCAAAATTCAGTGACGACTTAATATATGGTGACTAAATAATGTTGTTAGTGACTAGAATTCAGATCGTCACTAAAAAGTTGGTCACTAACAAGGACTTTTCTTGTAGTGCGATAAATTTTTCTTTCTTAATGTTTCCTTTTCTCAAAGCATCTACTTGTTCATTTTTATCCTTTCAATTAAACTTCACCAACTCCCTTGTTATTGATGTTCCCATTATCATTTTTCCATGTGTTATGTCTGAAAGAATCAGCCACAACATTGGCTTCTAAGTCATGATAGATTATTTCACAATCATAGATAATTATATGTTCAATAAACCTTCTTTGCCTCATGTTCAAGTATTTTTGAGTGAACACACATTCTAAACATTTTTTATCAACATAAAGTTTACATTTCAAGTCGTAGAGTTAATGCCTCCAATTTTGAAGTCATGATTATTGTAAGTTCCAAAACACGAGTCTTGCATATAGTCTCCACACCCTTCTATTTCCTTTAATAATAGCCAATTATCACCCCTCCCATTTCATAAGTACACACCCAGGCTCTTTATTATATGCAACTATATACATTACAAAATATTCCATTCGTTCGAGCAACGATCAGATAGGTAATTCATAAAACGTTTTTTAAGGTGGAAAAAGTTTGTAGTATCTTTTCGTACCACACAGAATTTACATCCTATTTTGTAAATTGAGTGAGTGGTGCCGCTATCCATGAAAAGTCTTAGATGAATCATCAATAATAATCAGTTACACCAAGAAAACTTGGAACCTCATTAGGTGTTTTAGGAAGTTCCAATTTCATTATCGCTTTGATGTTTGAGGGATTCACTTTGATACCCTTTCAAGAGACAACATGTCCCAAGAACTGAAGCTCCCAAGACCAAATACCACAATTTAAAATTTTAGCATTTAAAATTTCATTATTGCTTGCCATCTTGATCGTTCTTCAAATACAAGGATGTTATCTAAGAATTGAATGATTGATTTGTTAAGGAAAGTCAAAGGATATAACTATATAAAAACAACGGGTGAATTGGCGAGACTAGATACCACTACGGAAAAGTCATATCGTTGATAAGGATTCCAATCTATGCATTTATTGTGGTAAAAACAATATATTGGTCAAGGGCCTAGCTTTGAGATATAGGTTATCGCGGTGGGATATTAGTAATATATCGGTTTTTTATATCCTGCAGAATATATATATATATATATATATATATATATATATATATATATATATATATATATATATATATATATATATATATATATATATATATTACTTAACGTACAAGATATTATAATACTAATATTAAGAGTCGAAATGCAAAAGTGTCAATGTTTAAATAATATAATCACAAGCCATGAATCTTCTTTCGAGTCAACATCAATCCATATATCCACTCATTCATCAAGATCTTCCACTTCAACTCGAATCTCATCATCATCATCTCTATAGTGCTCTATTTTGCTCCTTGTACATGCCCCAACTTCTTTGTTTCCTCCCCTTGCATCTTCCATAGCCGATCAAAGATGGCCATCTCTACCACATCAAACTCTTGAAGCTCAAATTCTTTTGGTATAACCAATCATCATTTTCCTCTAAGCCTCAAAATAGGATCCAAAGATTTGTTGGCTTTTAATGAGTTGAAGCACCTTTGTAACCTTGTATTGTATTGGATGAATACAAGGTCATTAAGTTTATGTTGCAAAAGACAATTCCTTTTCATTGAATGTAACTAAAAATAAAGAATTTAAAAAATTACTTACTGGTGTAAATAAGTTAAATATAATATAATTTATAAAAATACTTGGTAAAAAGAACTTACATGGTCAAATGCACTCCAATTGTGTTCATAAGGTGAAGCAGTACAAGTTTGACTAAGGAATGTGATACCAAATTCTTGGAGCAAAGGTGTCGATCCCATAGATTCGCTACCATATATCTACAATTTATAAATAATTGAAGTGATTTAATAAAAATTAAGAAATAAACAAATGTGAATGTGTTGAAATGTTTTACTTACATGGTGCAATTTTCGTTCTACCCCTTACAACAGCTGGAGATCCAAATTTCCCAATTGAATCAATATATATATTCAATTCCTGCCTCACTTTTTCATTCTCGTCATTATCGTGTAAAAGACAATCAATAGCAACATAAAGTCCCATCGTAATGTCTCTGTTCTTTCGTATTTCTATCGGACTTTCCCCATGAAAAATAAAATGACAGGTTCAGGTAATATCAAGTTGCACACTCAATAAAGAGTTACAAGTAAAACTAAGTAATTAAAATTAATTTAATTTCAAAATAAGAAACATAAAGTTTAATATCGGCATGTAACAGATGATGAAGTTGGTGGGTCCATCTTGTTTGATTGATAGCCCAAAGTCTAGGAATCATTCTTTCATTAGGAGTCCTAGTTACATTTTCCTTGATTTGCTCCTTCGCATTATCCACTACATCATAGATGTAACCTATACATGGCTTCTGTTCCGTATCAACCAATCTTACCACATTGACCAAAGGAGCTAGCACTTGACAATGTAGGTGTATGTTGTCCTAAAGTTCTTGCTTTGCAACTATTCGCTTGACTCTCTTTCCAACTGCCTTCTTTGCAAAGTCACTTTCCTCCATTCTTCAGAAACAAACAATATTTGTATATGATGGCGATTCTCATGGTACTCTGAATGGTATAAAACTAGGTGGCAAACCCAGTTACACAAGACTTATGCAATTCCTTGTTTTTTGTCAACTTCTTCATCGGATTAAGAATCCTTCCATGGTTGTAGATATAAACCACAATTGCTCTTGCATTGGTCAAAACACTATTTATCAACTTCTTCACCGATATTTCTTCTTATGATTCACACAATGTGATGCACACGGAGTCCAAAACAACTTAGGATGTTGTTCTATTAAAATATTTCCAGCAGCTTTAAAGTTTTACATGTTATCTGTAATGAACTATAAGAAATAATAAAATGAACAAAAAGTAAAATTGTAAAAATAAAAATTAATAGTTTGTGAAATCGTCTCATTTACATTCACAATGTTCGCCTCTCCAACCTCTTATATCACGTCATTTATCATCTCCATGATTAAATTACCATTCTTCACATGCTCTGATGTATCAATTGATTTTAAAAATATTGTTCCAAAAAGACAATTGACTAAGAAGTCTATCTAGAACCTCCCTTTGCCGTCTGTCCAAAAATCAGGCATAATGATACACCGATATTCCTCTCAATGTTGTCGTAACGAATCTACAAACTTTTTTTGTATCTTTTACATGGTTTTTCATCAATGTGACGCGAATATCATGATAAGATGGAGATGGCATACCTAACATAGAGTCATAAAAGTAAGTAATGATCAAATAATTAATAAATATATAAACACATTTCAGTACCTCTTTCATATTCTCCAATAGCATTGACCATTTCTTGGAAATTTCATCACTTAGGACGTTCAAGGATAAACCAACTGAATAATTCAAATTGCCATTTTATCCCAATAATTCATATTTAACTTTTCTTTTATTGGACTATTTTTATCTAACGTAATTTGCTTCGTCTTCAACATCGTATCAAGAGGACTTCGCATGTTGCTAGCGCTTATAAATTTCTTTTTCTATGAAACATTTCTTTTTTACTAACTTCTTGTACATTAACTTCCTCCTCGTCCTCATCTTCGTCAAAAAGATTAATTGGGTTTGATCTTAGAATTTATATATTTGTTTTCTTTTCTAAATGTGTCTCCTTTTTTCTTTAATTGATGCCATGACTCTCTTTTCGATATCCACAATCATGAAGTTGGGCCAGTTTCCGCTTGTAAGCAAGAATTGCCTTTAGTGGTCCTCTAGTCAAATGATCATGTAGGTGAAGAAAGAAAAGAAAATATTTTTCAACACATCTGACTTTCATCTATTCTACCTCATGCTCAATGATCAATGCTTTCCTCTTCCTTTAGTGGTACTAATTTCTTTCTATCCTGAGGATGTGCCAACCACTTTCTTCCTTTTTCTTCTCTTGGTTGTAGCGATGGTTGTGATACCACATCGTTGATATCATCTACATAGAGATCGTGAGTTGAATAGTTTGTATTGGAAGAGGTTATGTTGTAGGTGTTGGACTCTGATGTCTTGCTTCCTTTAGAGGAATGATGGGGGATTCATGCCTATTTCTTTGACTGTGAGCCATTTAGGATGGTGTCTCAGAATTTCCCATGCCCCCATATGTGCAAACCCACCATAGGCATTTTTCGAAACTTATATTTCATCACCTTTTAAACACCCTCTCATGCTGGCATGCATGTTGCATTTGAGGATGAAGAACGTGGCAACCATCCTAAAATGCATGTTGCATTTTAGGATGGTGTCTCAGAATTTCCCATGCCCCCATATGTGCAAACCCACCATAGGCATTTTTCGAAACTTATATTTCATCACCTTTTAAACACCCTCTCATGCTGGCATGCATGTTGCATTTGTTGTTGTATATGTAGTTGAATTTGTTGACCTTCGCCTACAAATCCTTCCGTTTGTAGTTAACTTGATTCCTTGTTCGGTTGGTCACACCAAGTTACGTGTTGAAATAGGCTAACACATCCTCCCAAAAGGACTCCTGGTGTTATGGTTGCCACGTTCTTCATCCTCAAAAACACTAATATATGCCTTTGCCAACGTGACTTCCTCTTATTCACTCTATGAGCGTCGTCTCAACCTTGTGAGAAACATTCGTTTTCGGGAGGTGGTTGTTTAGTTTCCGATGTTTCTTCGACTTCATCTCTTGATTTGGTACCTCAGGTCTGGGAGACTGGAAGTGTTCATCGCTTGACTCATCGTCGTCCTGATTACAAAAATGGGATGTTTGTGGGACATAAGATTGAGAGGGGTTAACTTGTAAAGGATTATAGTCGACTAGGAAGTCTTGGGAAACTGAAATTTCGATATAGTTTTATTGCATCATCACTTGATGGTATTGTGGTTAATAAGGCGATGGGGGGAGAACATTCGAACAGCCTTCATCCTGACGATTTCGTGATTTCGAAGAACCTATTTTTTCGATTATCCATGGTTTGAATCAATTTAAAGAAAATACTTTTGTGAAGAAAAGAAGTTATTAGAAAAGGTTTTATAGAGAATTAGAAATGAAAAGTTAAGAAACAAGGTGGGATTTTTTAAATAGCAAATTAAGGTATTTATAGGATGCAGGTAACATATTTTAAGTGACTTTTTTAATTGGAAATTGTTTCATCTCTCTCGGGTTCATGAAACCTCGCCAACTGATGACGCCTGGTAATATCAAGTATTTTAGTCGTCGTTGAGCCTATTCTGAGTAAAATATATATCATAAACTGTGATATACTCACGTTTCTGTGTCTAGTGCTTGTGTGCAAAATATATACAATACATGGGTTAAAAGCGTGCAAAATGGTGAAGTTTGGAATGAAGTCCATTTTCAGGCGAAAACACACGCGCGCCGCGATGATGAAGACATGCGTGATGCGGGACAGCTGTGTATCGGATCAGAGTTTTAAATTCAAAAAGCGAACATCGTGTTACAGATAAGGACGCGCCGCAGATTTCACTTGTGCGCCGCGTCGTGGCAAGTTTTGCAACTATAAATAGAGGCTTCCAGTTCGTGTTTCAGGACCGAAGACCCGACCTTTGAGTAGAACTCAGACCTCTTCGACTCATATTTTCGTATTTCAGTGATCGATAGTTGGTATTTTGTTAGTTTTAGTTTATTTTCTCGTTTTTCGGTTTTGTTTATCGCGTGTGATCAACGGTTCTGACTTGTAGAATCTGTTTGACCTCATGATTCTGGATTATCCACCGAAGTTAGAAACATTCAGCCTCTGTTTTGGTTTAGTTTTAATGCAATCATTCGGTTTCTTTTATTTTTCGGTTTTGTTTTCGCTTTACGATTATTGTTCGTTTGATTGGTTTGTTTGTGTTTGGCGATTCTGATTTTCTGAGTATACCTCGGGGTCTGAACGAATTAGTTTGGAATGATCGGGATTTGAATTTAAATAGTTTGATAATCATTAGTTTATGTTTTCGATAGTTTCGTATTGTTTGGATTTCGTGACGTGTATGGGACGACACCTTCTATAGATTGACACTATAGATAGGCTATTTCTGACACAAATTTAACCATTGACTCCATGGTTCGACCCTTACTTCCACTTAACTAATGTGCTTGTAAGGTATTAAATCTAGTATTTTTGACCGCATTGACGACTCTGACGATGTCACCAACCTGGTCTATCGCTAACCCACCAAGGACGCAACCACCACACCGACGGCCCCACATCAGATCTTTCGGCAGCCTGTGCTCGACTCTACCTGTGCTCGACTCTACCTGTCCTTACGAACTTTGCTAATTAAAATAAATAGGATGCTGAATGTTTGGTAAACAATAGTAAAAAAGAAAATGAAATAAAACATTATGTCTAATGTAATGCGTGGTTTCTCACTTTCAAATTACACCTTACTTTACTTCAAAAACAACTAGATGTTTAAAAGTGGTACCAAAAGGTGAGTAACTCTATTAATTACTAATGATATGAATTGTGATGCAAATAAGTTGTAAGTGATTACAATTGGATGAGATAGCCAAAGAGCAGGAGTTAAAAGAGATTGAGAATCATTGTTAGTAATTGAGTTATAAGTGCGATGCGCACACTAATTGACTGAGATAGTCAACGAGTATGATCTGAAAGAGATTATAAGCGTGTAGTTGTTTCACACTAGAATTATCTTTGATGAGTTATTGCATAACCACCAAACTAGAGAGTTTAATCACTAAGCTCTTGTAACTCACGAATATTGATTTGTGTTCCAGGGTACAGGTCGTAGTAACAGTGGAAAGAGAATTGCAGAGGGATAGGAGACTATGAACCATACTGGACTTTTCGATGTTTTAGACTTAGTTTTTGTGACTCGGTTTCGAGGATGACATGTATATCTATATACTTATGTTTGGTAACTACGTGTATGACTTGTTACTTATCTTTTGTTTATACCTTTAAACATGTGATTGTTTTTCAACTAAATTAAGGTGTAATTTGGAAGTAAGAAACGGGGCGTTACATCTAAAAAAATAAATATTTTCTATTTGTCTCTTATGAAAAGAATTGAGCATTTCTTATGAAAAGAATTGAGCATTTCTTATGAACACGATTTCTTCGTCTATATTAATTTCTATTTCATGGAGGACTACTTTTATGTATTCTTTAAGTAATTGAATAATATATCATAATTATAAATTATTGTTATTTAGATAAATCTCAATGACACAAATATGTGATAAAAAAGTTAATACTAATGTTATTTTATTTTTCGTTTTCCAAAAATAAGTAAATATTAATGGAAATGCCCGCTCGTTACGGCGGATTTATTAATCATATATACTCATCACATTAACATAATGCGTTTTTACACAAATGTCATTTTGTAATCTCCCTATTAAATTGTGACTATTATTTAAAATTTCTCTTACATAATGACTATTTCTGTAATGGCGCTATTACACTTGGACCATTTTTGTAATATCACTATTACCTTGGGACCATTTTATACTATAGGGACTGGAACTCTAACTTATTCTAATTATAAACTATATGGACCAAAAGTGTAATTATTAAATCTAAACAAGCTCCAAAAATATAATATATACAAATTAAAATTTAGAAAAACTAAAACTATAACTTATTATACAAAAAACTATAGGGACTAAACTTGTATTAGTCTATTTATCTGCAATAGATCATCATGTTTTAGAAATTAAAGATACTAAAATTGTAATTATCATAAACTAACACTACAGGGACTAAATTTGCAATTAGTTCATTTATATTATATAACAGTCTTGTAATTTTTCAAAAAAATTATGACTTTTTCCATTAATAATTTAAGGGACTGAAATTGCAGTTGTTGTTAGGATTAATTTATTTGGTTTAATCTTTGCATTTTAAAGGGGCTAAAACAGAAAATATCAAGTTTAAGGGGCTGATTGAGGTTTTCGGTTGGGGACCGAAATCCCCTTAGTTTTTCGGTCTGTCCTAGCCTTGGTTTTCGGCCCATGGGCTTAGTTTTTCAGTATGGTTAGGTGTAAGTATAAATAGATGTCTTGTGCCTTCATTTGTTGGTTGGTTGTTTTGGAGCTCTAGGTGATCATAGCGAGATTTTGTATTGCTCAAGCAACTGTGTTCTTATGTACTTGTCGATTGTTCAATATAATCGAGTGCATTGAAGAATTGCTTTCGTGTTTGTTTTGATTTGATTAATACCGTGTGAAGATCTAGAATTGTTACGGGACCTACAATTGGTATCAGAGCTTGAAAACCTTGTGTTTTTTAGTGTTTTGGTATCAATCTCATATTTCCTTTGCTTGGATCTTGGTGTTTTGAAGGATTTCAGACCTTTTTTTTGGACTGTTTGATCGAGTTTTTGGTGTTTTTGTGCTTGGTGTTCTTCGTGTTCTTGGCAAATCTTCAAGCAAAATCATAAAAAATCGTGTTTTTGATCCAAAACGCCGTTTTAACCCTTGTTTGTGCGAGATCTAGATCTGGTGAGGGTTTATAGGTCACACTCCATTGTTTCTCGGTGGCGGCTGACAACGCCTAGTAATATCACATATTTTAGTCGTTGTTGAGCCCTATTCTTAGTGAAATTATATCACATATCTACTGGTATTACTCACTTTTCGGGTCAGCACTTGTTTGGAAAGAAATAATGAAAACAGTGACTAAAAGCGTGCAATTTGGAAGAAGTTTGAAGATCAAGGCAAAATTAGGAAAATACGTACGCGCGCCGCGGAAATCATCAAAGCGCGACGCGGTGATGAGGCGGTGGAATACATTCAAATTCCGAAGAAACGGGGATAAACCCCTATGCGCGGATCCATAAATGCGCGGCGTGGTCTCGAGATTTTTGCAACTATAAATAGAGGCTTTTAAGTCGAAAAAACAAGCGAAGACTTGGTGTAGGATCGACCCCCAAGGCTCTTTGACTCCGAGATTCAGCTTCAAGAACCATCTTTTGGTATTTCTATGTTTTTACATTTAATTTTCATTTAGTTCAATAGTTAGTGTTAGTGGCTAGTATCTTTGGGAGTGACAACCACTGATATTTAGTTCTAGTTTCTGTTTTTGGATTCTTTTGTTACTGTTTTGGAACCTTTGAATCTGTTTTGGTTGATAATAATCATTCAGTTTATGTTAAGTGTTGGTTTTTCGGTATTTATGCTTGTTATTGGATTGTGCATGCTTGTTTTATGTTTGGATGCTTGAATGACCTTGATTGGACTGATTTCCCTTGCTGATTTCAGTCACCAACTAGGGTTAGATTGTTGGTTTGAACTTAGTCAGTGACTGTTCATTTGGACTTTAGTCATTGGTTCAGTTTATGTTTGATTTGTGTTTGATGTTGAATTGCCTTTGTTTGCTTCTGAATTAAAGATGTAGTTCTGATTTCAGCAAGTGACTAGGTTTGGTTAGTAGTTTAGTTTAGTTTAGGCTCTTTGGGATTGATAGTCAAAAGCTAGGAACTAGGTCCTCTGACTTTAGCTGTGACACTGCAGTTGGTAATCTGTCACCTGTCTCGACCACGTAACTCCTGTGGATCGACCCTGACTTCCACTGTGCTAAGTGAGAGTGAGGTTATTTTATTATTTTTGACCGCATGACGACCGCTGCGATGTCAAATTTTGGCGTCGTTGCCGGGGAGTTGTGAGGTTGAGATTAGGTGATTTGTAGGACTTGCTAGTTAGTTTCTTTTTAGTTGGTTAGTAATTTTTGCTTTCTGGTTTTTCATTTTTCGGGCGTGTTGCATTAGTGCATGCGTACCCGTAGGGGTGAGCAATTATCCCCTTTGCTTTTTGACTCAGAGATTGAGCGAACTGCGCGCAAGATCCATGCACGTAGGCGTTTGAATACAATGAGTTTTAGTACTGTCAGTAGTATGGTAAGTGTTGCCCAGGAACCCTCGGGTGACGCAACGGGGATGTCATTTATCCCCCAGGTTTCAGAATTTCACATTGGGAGCACGAGTGCTATTGGTGGTGCAGCTTCAGCCCCTACACATATACCTTCATGCACTCCACCGTCGATTCCACCATTTCAACCTTTATCCCAACCTCAATCCACAAACTCATTTACATCTGCCATGTCTTGGGGAGCGCCGACCCGCGATGGCACCCCAGTATTTAGACAGCAGACACCTATTTCCCAACCCATTTCTCAACCAGCACCAGTACTTTTTAAACCTCAAACCACATTCCAACCTATACCACCGCAACATCAACACCAACAACCACCTCAGCAGCAGTACCAGTATCAAGAGGCCGAGGAGAGATATGATGAAGAAGATGAAGGATGGGTTCCACCAGCACCATGGAACCGAGGTCGGGGACCTTAAAGAAGAGCACAGTATCAGCAACCACCACAAGGTCAGCAGAGATATAATGATCATCACTTTTACGGTAATCCTGCTTAACCTTTGTATTTTGCACAACCGACGGGGCAATTGGTTGCATCGCACTTCCAGCCACGGGAGTACGATGACTCGTCGCCCATTTACATTCCTGAGGATATAGAATCTCAAGTAGAAATTAGGCCTCGGTTGTTAGGGATACTACCAGAATTTAGGGGGTACAAACAGGATGACCCATACAATCATTTGTATGAGTTTATAGCTATAGCCAATGCTAATACCCCTAGGAATACTAATAAGAATCTTTTTAGACTAAGATTGTTCCCATTCACTCTTAAGGACAAAGCCAAATATTGGTTTACATCCTTACCCTCGAATAGCATCACTACATGGGATCAACTCAAAGCTAAGTTCTTACAAGAATTCTATCCGGCAAGCAAGACGACGGAAATCAGGAGGGCTATTCAGGATTTCCAGCAGAAGCCTGGAGAAGCTTTCCATGAAGCATGGGACCGTCTGAAGGAGTTGATGAGGTCATGCCCGCATCACGATATTCCTAAATGGCAACTGGTTAAGGTATTCTTTGAAGGAGCAAGTGAGACGAACCAAGCCATGATTAACGCGTCATCTAGTGGCACTATTATGATGCAAGACCCGAAGGAGGCTTGGCGGTTTTTGGAGCAGCTGAGTAATGGCTCCAAGGCGAATTTTTCTACAAGGAAGACAGTAGGCACTGCCGCAATAGTAGGAGCCGATGCCGACTAGAAAAAGGATGTGAAGAAGGAGATAAGTGAGCTCAATAGAAAATTCGATAGGCTTGTGTCTGCTCTGCAAAATGGACCTCAGAGTCAGCCACAAAGAGGTCAAGGAGGACCAAAGACTCAAGAAGCAAATCAAGTCTATGGTCAGGGTCAAGGACAGTATGGCAATAGACGACCCTACAGACCATATAACCAAAGTCAGCAGAATTTCAATAACCAGAGGCAGAACAACCACCAAGGGCAATCATCCAACCCGCCCAGGCAGCATCAACCGGCGAATGGTAATACCAATGGAAATGGTAGCAGCAACAATAAGGGGCCCAATAATTCCATTAACAATGCCCCAGGGACGCAGGAGGATCTGGTCATAAAAATGTATGAAATGTTCAATACAACACAGCAGCAGTCGCAGGCCAATGCGAAAGCCATCGTCAATATGGAAAGGCAAATTGCCCAAATGGCTGAAGACCAACGGAAAAGAGATAATGGGAAGCTGCCAAGTACCACAGAAGTCAATCCGACCCATGGTCAGCGGGCCGAAAAGGAACATGTCAACACTGTCGATGCTGAATGGAGGAAAGTCACTCTGGAAGATCTGCTAGAATATGGAACCGAGGCAGAAAGTAAAGAAGAAGAAGTTAAGGAAGAGGTAGAAATTGAAAAGGAAAATAGGAAAGACGAGGAATTAAAGGAAATTCCTGTTTGAGAAGGAAGCTCAACCAATGGAGAATAAGGATGGCCAGGAGGAACAGCAGCCGATCATAGCTGGGATCAAACAAAGAAAGAAGGACAAGAAGGGGAAGACAAAGCAAGAAGCATCTAAATCGACAGGGCCATTGATAAACCAACCGCTGTGGGATGAACTTAAGAACGCTCCCAAGGATACAAGAATTCTTCGGGAAATGTGTGAGAAAAACGGAAAAAGTAATATTCCCACACCTGACATGGTGAGGTTGACTATTAAAGCGAGTGATGCACTGTTGAGGACACTGCCCAAGAAAGAAAAGGATCCTGGATCACTATTGATCACTGCTACTGTAGGAGATGTGGTCATTCGGAACACCTTGCTAGATTTGGGAGCAAGTGTGAATGTGCTACCGGGATACTTGTATGATAAGTACAAGAATAAGGAATTAGAGCCAGCAAAGACTGTGTTACAGCTGGCTGATCAGTCAACTCGAGTATCCCGAGATAAGCTTACTAATGTCATAGTAAAGGTTGGGGATTTCTTTTACCCAGTGGACTTTTTAGTCATGGAGTATGAGAGTCAGGAGGATGCGCCCGCATTGATATTAGGACGTCCGTTCTTGGCTACAGCTGGCGCTATTATTGACTGCAAAATAGGATATTTGGGCATCTTCTTTGGGTCAAGAAAAAGAAGGTTAAATATATTCGGCAGTCCCATATCTCTACCTCTAGGGTATGACGATAAGAATTTGGACAGCAACTTGCTGATGGAGCCTGGGGTTAGGGACAAAAGAACAATATGGACACGACCGGGAGAAGGAGGAAAAGAGGAAGTCTTGAAGGACAAAAAGGAGCATCCGTTGTCCACCATTGACAAGGAGCAGCTGCTGGACATGATGGAGATGTTGGAGGCAAGGCACCAACAGTACGAAAAGGATGCAAGGGAAAGAGAAGCAAAGGTCTTTCAGCTTCTGGAAGCCCAGCAACAATGGATTAGCGGGGTTAGTGACAGGATGACTCATCTCACTTCGTTGATGACAATGATGGCCCATAATTTTGCACCAAATCACAAGGAGATGCCATCAGGAATTCAAGACGAATAGGAGAAGGAACAACACGTCTGGCTGAAGACGTTATACTTAGCGCTTGTTGGGAGACAACCCATCTTTTCATAGGTTAGGTACTGTATTCTTAGGGTAGTTAGGAAATTATATCATCGTCATTTGCAGGTATTATTGGTCTAACGCAAGTGTGGGGTTGTTTTGAAGTAAAATGGATTTTGATGACCGCGCCGCGGTCAGGCAGATTGCACGCCGCGGGATCGTAAACCAACCCGATGCCCAGGGGTTGATTTGGGAGTACGCGTGCCGCGGTTAGCTCATATCCATGCCGCGGGAATTGATCGGTCAGAATCCTTCAATATTAAGGTAAGTCGCGACACTATTCACACACACCACGCCTCGGAGCTCTAATCATCGAAAATTTCTCGTGTTTTTTCTTGCTCATTTCATTCCTACTACCAAGGTACGTCATTCTAACTAGCTTTTACGTGTTAAAACTAGTGATTAGGCAGTTGATTTTGGTGATTTCTCCAAAAACTCAAAAACTTAGAAATCGCCAATGCTGACTCGTAGGGTGTTTATTTTTCCAAATAATGACCCTAGATGAGTTAGTCGGCACTTAGGCTACCTTGTAGTGTATTTGGATTGAGTTTAAACAGGTTGAATCGTGATTTTGAACTTGCAATTGGAAACAGCCGCTCGCCGCGCCGCGCTTTGGTTCTTGGGCCACGCCGCGGTGCGGTGGAGAAGAAAAGGACTTAATTTGCAAAAGTTTTTCCTTTTGTGTAGATGTCGTTCAAATTAGACCACCAGTTTCTTCAGTTCCTTGCTGAGCTGGACAGCTCAGTAGAGTACATTTCACGGAGGAATGCCCTCATGGGTGGCCGGGTTCTCGAGGCGACGATCATCGATCGGGACATCCTGCGAGACGTCGGGCTTTGGGGCGAGATCGAGCCATTTTTGCACCGCACATGGGTTGATGGAGAGGCCAGGTTCACGTATCGTGGCTGGGACAGACTCATGGCCGCCGGGGTGGACACACTATACACCGAGCTTCTGTTGGAGTTCCTATCTACTGTTTGTTTTGCACCGGGTTCTCAGGAGGCTCGTTCCAGGCTCGTACGGTTTAGACTAGGGGGGATGCACAGGGAGTGCAACCTCCAGGAGTTCGGGTGGCGCACTGGTATATACACAGAGGCGGATCTACAGCACCGCCACTTCACATAGTTCCTTGCGGCGTGTATTCAGGGGCAACCCGAGCGGGCTACCAATATGGAGGTTTGGACACCGCTGTCCAATGTATTCTACAAGGCAGGGACATCCAGAGAGAGTCATCTTCGCAACCCACTTCATCGACTCATGCACCAGATTGTCTCCACCTCCATCATGCATCAGGAGGGGGGCAAAAAGGTGTCCGGCGAGGACATGACGTATCTCTGGGTCCTCCTTGACCCCTCCAGGTTCCTTCACCTCCCGTTCGCCCTAGCCGTCGCCCAGTCCACCCGTGCGATGGGTGCATCCGCCAGCAGTCCCCTGGGCCGTGGGTATTTCATCACCGCTTGGCCCGCTCGTACCGGATTATTACTGCTCCGGTTGTGGCATCCTTGACCGCTCTACCTCCAGTTCGCACCACAGCGCGAGCCCCGGAGAAGATGGGGCTGATTGAGCAGCAGCGCCCGGGCCAGTTTATAAGGGTGGCGACTGAGGCACCCCAGGACCCCCTGCCAGCATATGCCTAGCCAGGTAGGAGACGCCGGAGGCCGGCGGCACCAGCAGATCCAGCGCCACCACAGCCACAGCAGGAGGAGGTGACATAGATGAGGCGACTGCAGGATCGAGTCGCGAGGATAGAGGACCAGCTGGAGTGGATCAGGGAGGTACTTTTGGAGTTAGCCACACAGCAGGGACAGCGCCCCCGACCATTCCCAGCCCGAGCACATGATCATGAGGCTGGTTCTTCGAGGCCACCAGGTGGCGATTGATGTATTTTCTTTTTTCTTTTTGGATATATGTATTGTACTTATGACGCTACTATCTTTTGTTTGTTTATATTTTTTTGTTGAGTCATGCATGTTATACCAAAAATTGGGAGGAGTTGTTCCAAGCAAGTGTGGGGTCACCGTGCCCCCCTCTACTTGCTTTGACTACTGGTGTGTTCACTGTTGCGCTACAACTCCAGAACGCGAAATCGAGGACCTTTTTGTTCGTATTTTGTGCCTGTGATACCGAGTACCAACCAAGAGATCTACCGTCTAAAGGGGTAACTCTTTCTCCCTTGTTCTAAATAATTTTTTTACAACGGGGACGTTGTACGATTTTAAGTGTGGGGTGTGGACGGTCGAAAGAGTAATTTTTTGAAATTTTTGCAGAAATGACCGATTTTCAAAATTTTAGCAACTTTTTCAAAATTTTTATTAGATTATAATTTTGAAATGAATAGTTTGTGATTGTTTATAGCATTAGTATTTTTCGAGAGATACTATGTAGTTGTGATCATGCTATTAATTGAGTCAAATTAGTTGAGTTTTAGGAGTTAGAAGATTGGACTGTTTTAGGATTCGAATTTAGGAAGGAACTGTCAATCAATGGCCTTTGTTGTTCGAGTCAATAGGTCTAAAATGGGTGGGCCTTATGCACCTTGCCACCTAAGATCGTCTGGTCTGGGATGGTATTTCCGAAAGCTCGCTACACGAACCACATCAAAAGTCATGGACAATTCTTTTATGGCATTTAGAATCTGAATGAGTACGTACACTTCATTGTGGTCAGCAAATTTGTAATCAAGGGTTCTCTAGAAAGACATGAATTTCAAAGAACATTCCGATTATGTTTTCACGAACTATTTCACTCTAACTCATAAGGCAATAAGATTTGAAACTGAACACAGTAAAAAATTGTTTGAATCTTAGTTAAAATCTATTAAAAACTCTCTTGCTTGGGGACAAGCAAGGCACAAGTGTGGGGTGTTTGACAACGCCTAGTAATATCACATATGTTAGTCGTTGTTGAGCCCTATTCTTAGTGAAATTATATCACATATGTACTCGTATTACTCACTTTTCGTGCCAGCACTTGTTTGGAAAGAAATAATGAAAACAGGGACTAAAAGCGTGCAATTTGGAAGAAGTTTGAAGATCAAGGTAAAATTAGGAAAACACGTACGCATGCCGCGGAAATCATCAAAGCGCGACGCGGTGATGAGGCGGTGGAACACATTCAAATTCCGAAGAAACGGGGATAAACCCCTACGCGCGACGCGGGATCCATAAATGCGCGGCGCGGTCTCGAGATTTTTGCAACTATAAATAGAGCCTTTTAGGTCGAAAAAACAAGCGAAGACCTGGTGTAGGATCGACCCCCAAGGCTCTTTGACTCTGAGATTCAGCTTCAAGAACCATCTTTTGGTATTTCTATGTTTTTACATTTAATTTTCATTTAGTTCAATAGTTAGTGTTAGTGGCTAGTATCTTTGGGAGTGACAACCATTGATATTTAGTTCTAGTTTCTGTTTTTGGATTCTTTTGTTACTGTTTTGGAACCTTGGAATCTGTTTTGGTTGATAATAATCATTCAGTTTATGTTAAGTGTTGGTTTTTCTGTATTTATGCTTGTTATTGGATTGTGCATGCTTGTTTTATGTTTGGATGCTTGAATGACCTTGATTGGACTGATTTCCCTTGCTGATTTCAGTCACCAACTAGGGTTAGATTGTTGGTTTGAACTTAGCTAGTGACTGTTCATTTGGACTTTAGTTATTGGTCCAGTTTATGTTTGATTTGTGTTTGATGTTGAATTGCCTTTGTTTGCTTCTGAATTAGAGATGCACTTCTGATTTCAGCAAGTGACTAGGTTTGGTTAGTAGTTTAGTTTAGTTTAGGCTCTTTGGGATTGATAGTCAAAAGCTAGGAACTAGGTCCTCTGACTATAGCTGTGACACTACAGTTGGTAATCTGTCACCTGTCTCGACCACGTAACTCCTGTGGATCGACCCTGACTTCCAATGTGCTAAGTGAGAGTGAGGTTATTTTCTTATTTTTGACCGCATGACGACCGTTGCGATGTCAGCGGCGTTGAATTTTGAAGTTTTTTGGTTAGGGTTTGAGGTTTTTCGGTCAGTTAAAGTGTTTTTCGGTTAGCCCATTAAATATTTTCGGTGACACTTAGGGTTTTGTGTATTTCGGTGTTGAAGGTTTTTCGGTGTGAGAGTTTTTCGCCCCAGATTTTCGGTTAATTGTTTTCGGTGTGAATGATTTTTGCCTCAGGTTTTCGTTTGATTGTTTTTCGGTTCTATCAGTGTTTCGGTGAAGATTTTTCGGTGTGATCCAAGGTTTTTCGATCCAGTCGCAACTTAATTTTTTGTGATTAACTTTGATGTTTTTCAAGGCTCATTTCCGATGGATCCAGCTATTTCGAGTGTTAACAATGATCTTGACTCTGTTATGGGTACCGTTACCCGTATTCCCCGGTTGATCAAGATTGAAGGTTTCACTGAGTGGAAGTACAGATTCGAACAGTACATCAAGATAAATGATGTCAAGCTGTGGAGAAGCTATTTACGACCACCAGTCAGAATTACTATGACCAGAGACAATGTTGTGGTTGACAAGCCTTTTGAAGAATATTCTGATTTGGATTTTGAGAAGGTCGAACTTGATAAGAAAGCTCTTGCTACTCTCTCAATGGCACTTTCACCTAAAATTGCTCAGGGTTTTCGTGAGTACAAGACTGCTAAATCTCTGTGGGAAGCTCTATTTAATCATGTGCTTGGAGAATCTCTTGAAGCCCAGTTACAACATTTCATTACTCTAAACACTGAGTTGACTACTGCTGGAATCAGCTTTCCATGGATTGATGTCAGCAAGAAGCTTCTGAACTCTCTCCCAAGAAGTTGGGATATGAACGTGGCTTTCATAAAGAAAACCAAAGATTTATCTAGACTCTCACTCTCCGAGATCATGACTATTATCAAATCTTGTGATATGGATGACAAACAGAGAGAGATGAATCATGTCAGCTCATACCAGTCTGCTAACATTGGAACTTCAACAAATAATGTTTTCTCAGCTCAAGCTACTGGTCAAACCACTACTCAAGTTCAAGCTCAATTTCAGCTTGTTTCATCTCCAGTGGTACCTCAAGCTCCATCTGTTTCTGCTTCTACTGTCAAGACAACAACTCCTGCTCAAACTCTTCCAAAAGGAGCTGAAGAGAATCTTGGCATGATGGTTATTCTCCTAAACTACTACAATGCACTTGTTGCTGGTGAATTGTTTCAGCCTATGACCGTGGGAGACCTTGATCAAATCAACCCTGATGACCTGGAAGAAATGGACATTTCTTGGCACATTGCTATGGCGGTTCATATGGCCAAGAAATTCACTGAGAGGACTGGAAGGAACAACTGGTGAACAACAATGGAGATAGGAAGGTAAGCTTCAGCAAAGCAAAACTCAGATGTTTCAATTGTAACGAGCCTGGTCATTTTGCTCGTGAATATACCAAGCCCATAATGGAGAATCCAGATAGAACCTTGGTACCAGTTGGAACAAACCGTGAAGCTACTCAACCTCATAATACAAAAAGAGCAATGGTGGCTCAGCAATTCACATTGGAGAATCAATTGCAGGACTTGAATCTGAACGGAGATGGTAGAGCTCACCTTGCTCAGTTCGAAAGAGAAATGGAGGTGGATGGAGCTGAAGGAGAAATGATGGATCTGCAGTTTGCCTTCATGGTTTCTACTACTCCTGCTAGCAATGAAGTTAGTGAAGTTTCTTGCTCATCTCAATCTAGCATTGATACAATTGCTAAATATCGTGAGTTGACTTAGTTAGAGAAATATTTGATTTAGAAACCTCGTCCATAAACATAGAAAGAAACTGAAACCCCTCCAGGAATCTTTAGATGCAAAATGCTGAATCAATTTTTAAAAAAGTTTATGTATCGAGTGAAGTATTTGAATCTATAATTGAACATCAAACTAAATGGTCAAACATACACGGTGAAGGTCTTGGATACAGTGCAGTTCCTCCTCCATATAATAACAATTTCTCTCCATCCCTGGTCACTGAAGAATCGGAAGAATGTTATTTGTCGAATTATATTCAAAAGAACACATCTGGAACCGCTGAGAATTCTGAAATGAAATCTACTGATGTTTCTATCTCATGTGCAGATCAATTAAAATCGAAGATTGAGGAAGTAGAAGATTCGCCTGCTTTTAGTTTTGATAAAAATTGTTTGAAATCTAATACTTTTGATTTGTGTGATGATGTGAAACCTGACATTAAAACTTCTGCTGTTTTTGAAAAATCTTGTGATGCTGTTTTTAAAAAATCAAGGACAAATGTTTTGGTTGATAAGTTTGTTGCATGCTTGTATGTGTGTGTGGAAATAATTTGCATATATCTGGACGTGGACAGAATTCCAATACCCCTTTAAAAAGACAGACTTGTTTTAATTGTGGGATTGCAGGTCACATCGCTCGAAATTGTCCATACCATTCATACGTTTCTTTCTATGCACAACACTGGCAGAATGTGCCAAAAGGGAGTTCTCGCAAAAGAAAACCCTCGAAGTCACGATCAAGAGACGGTGATTGGAATGAAGCCAAGGCCAAGAAGCAGGCCCCCAAGGACAAGAAGACCGATTCGAGAGATAACTCTGCTAAATCGAAATCGGTAATGTCGAGCTCATCTCAAGGATCGTCCTCGAGTCCACAACGGAAACAGAAACATAAATCAATGGGAAGTTCTGCTTCGAAGACAACTGTCGATACACCCATCCGATCAAACAACAAGAGACTAAAACCAATTTACCGATGGGTACTCAAAGGCCTGAATTCAAATTCACATAATCCTGCTAACTCTTCATGTTCTTTATTTGATCATCAGGATATGTCATGGAAGCGTGTGAAATGTGTGGATAGCAACGGTTAACCTAGTTTCCGAATGGACTGGGTTCCTAAGACGAATTAATCTCGCATTTAATCTCGCATCTTATGCAGGAGTAGCTATGGAGGAATATCGTCAGACCATTGGTTTGCTGATAATAGCTGTTCCAGGCACATGACTGGAGACATCTCTCAACTGCACAACATTCAAATCTTTAATGGAGAGTATGTTTCTGTTGCAGGAAAGGGAGAAAGACATGATCACGTAGGGTTCGTATCTAATTGCGTGTTGAAAATTGAAAAGGTAAACTTCGTTCCGAACTTGATCTGATTCGTTTTGATGTCTAATAGTTCAATTTTTGTATATTTTTCTTTTGTTTCTAGTTAAATTTGTGCATTTTCGTTCATTCTCCTCTATGCACAAATTTAGGGGGAGAATTAAAAAAAAAAACAAAAAAATATAAAATTCAAAAATACAAAAATATGTTTTTTTATGTCTTTCCTTTACAATATTCAAAAACAATTAAAAATATATATTTTACTTTTATGTCTTTCCTTTTCAAACTTAAAAATCCAAAAATATGTTTTTTATTTCATGTCTTTCCTTTCAGAAATTTACAAAATTCAAAAATATTGTTCTTTTACATATTTTACACGATTGTCAACGTTTCTGATAAATACCAATCAGGAATACAGATCAAATCTTCATGTCAAAGATGTGACTCACTATTACCGTGACTCGCTAAGACATTTCTTACCTACCGAAGACACACCGAGTAATACTACTCACTGCTGAGGTAACACTTAAGTGCTAGTGATTCTTACTGTTACACCATAGTAAGTTTGAAGCACTGACAACCTTTCTTAACAAAATCTAAAAGTTTCTTCTGCAACACAAACTTCTAGACACTTTGAGTAAAACCACTCAGAGTTGAGAGTTAAAAATTCTGTGCCGATGGTTAGATTGCGTACCGTAATCTATCACACGCACCAATCCATTCTTAACCATCGTTATATTTCTGTTGCAAGAAATAGACGACTCACCATTCAAAACCAAGTGGTGATGATATTTCAAAACTCTATGCCAGTGATCTCTGCTACAACACCAGTAGTAGATTTGAGGCATCAAAAACCACTCTTACCTACAAAGCTTCTAAATTCAAGAGTTGGATGACTCAGTGTAATAAACCATACACTGATGACAATTCGAAAGTCTAGCAGATGGATATGTCTAATAACCAAGACATATTAGACGCTCATACCACTCTTGACCCAAATTCTTCTTCTAAAACAAGATGTTCGTGACTTAATGTGATTTTACCTCACATTGATGAAATATCGAAACTCTTGGTTAGTGATCGTTGTTGTTAACCACAATAGTTGTGAGACCTCAACAACTTTACCGGATTCAAATTGGCACTAGGATGGTACACTCCGTAGAGTTTGGATACCATTAAACGTCTCGCCAAGAGCCAAGTCAACTACATTGAGATCTTTGATCAAGGATATGCAGGGGCCAAAATCAAAACGGCCACGAGTAGTTCATCGATACTCAAACAATCGCAGTGCGTTCCCCCGGGTTCACACAGATACTGCGAGAAGTCTCATTCTGAGCGAAGGATGAATCCTTGAACAACTGTGGTGAGAGTTTATAACTCCGTGACCCACAGGATTTACGGTCATTGTACGTATCGAGAAGCGCCAGTCAAAAGCAACGTTTAAAAGTTTCAACACGAAGTTTGTTCTGAAGAAGGTGAAGCTAAATTTCTATGTGACAAGCTATTTGAATTCCTCCTCAGCTAGTTTGTTACAACATCAACACCTGAAGTGATCAAGTGAAGAGATGAAGAGTCAGACTCCAGTCAAAGTCAAAGTCAAATCAAAAGCTGGATGTGCTGATTCAAGACATGATTTACTGAAGCCTAAGGAACTTACCAAGTCAAATCTTAAGACAACCAGTACCAAAGATAAAGTTGTCGCTGTAAACGTGCTGAATTTCATCAACATCTATACCCGTCATCTGCTAAGGGGGAGATTGTCATGTCAAGGGGAGATTGTTGAAGTGTTCTGCAGTGTTCAACTGAAGTCTAACTCAATAGAAGCCTAGAGACTAAATGAAAGCATTAAACTAATGGGGAGATTGTTAGGATTAATTTATTTGGTTTAATCTTTGCATTTTAAAGGGACTAAAACTGAAAATATCAAGTTTAAGGGGCTGATTGAAGTTTTCGGTTGGGGACCGAAATCCCCTTAGTTTTTCGGTCTGGCCTAGCCTTCGTTTTCGGCCCATGGGCTTAGTTTTTCGGTCTGGTTAGGTGTAAGTATAAATAGATGTCTTGTGCCTTCATTTGTTGGTTGGTTGTTTTGGAGCTCTAGGTGATCATAGCGAGATTTTGTATTGCTGAAGCAACTGTGTTCTTATGTACTTGTCGATTGTTCAATATATCGACTGCATTGAAGAATTGCTTTCGTGTTTGTTTTGATTTGATTGATACCGTGTGAAGATCTAGAATTGTTACGGGGCCTACAGTTATCTTAAACTAAAACTATAGGGACTGAATTTGTAATTATATAATTTATGTTTAAATGACAATCTTGTAATTTTTCAAAAGATGATTTCCATTTTTCATCATTAATTACAGTGACTAAAATTGCAATTATCTCAAACTAAAAGTATAATGACTGAATTTGCAATTACTTTTTTATCATTAATTACAAAGACTAAAATTGCAATTATCTCAAACTAAAAGTATAAGGACTGAATTTGTAATTAGTTGATTTATATTGAAACGGCAATCTTATAATTTTGCTAAACATAATGTCTTTTTTCTAACTTAACCTGACTTTTAATAGGATAGGTAATATTTAGTTTATTTTATGTTGTCTAGTTTGGTTGTCGATCTAAAAAAAAGGTGGTGAAATAAAATTCATATTGGTGTAACACGTCTATATATCTTTTTAAATTAAAAGTGTTCTATATCGAAATACGTATACATGCTCAATGAAATTAAAATTAGTGACAAATGTACGCATGATGGTATATCACATGCTAACATAAATAATCATCAATCAAAACCGAATTTTATAAGAGAAGAGTTAGCAAATTGCTTGCAAATAATTACAACCGAATACACAAAACAGGGTTAAACATGATTAAAACGTAAAAAATTCTCATTAAGACCATCTGCGACCCACCTCTATATATTACTTCAAATTTGAAGTAAAATATAGTATAAAAAGTGGTCAATCTCCAACTCAACTCAGTTTCCACACCATTTTTAGCCCCAAAGCTATATTCCTACTATATTCTATTTTATTCCATTTACATAAATCGTCAAAATCACCCATTCTATTTATTAGCGTTTAATAAATAAGTATTTTATATTTTTATTGTAACAATATTCTGAATTATATTATCGTAAACTTATAATAAATAGATTATTCGTATATAAGTGACCATGCTTAATTTTTTTCAAAATATAAGTACCTTTTAAAGAATTCAATACATAAAAATTAAATTTTACAATTAGGATTAATTAGTATCATTTAATATATAATATTATATTATAAATACTTATTGTTACATTTAAATTAAAACTAAAAATGTAAAAAACAAAAAACGAGGTACTAAAAATACCAAGTGAAACTTCCACTCCATTTTCGCCCAAATGAATAGTATTATTGTATGTTTGGAGTAATGCTATTCATATACTAAAAAATGGAGTGTTTTATAGAGGTGAGTTAGAGAGAAATATGTTTGAAAATGAAGTAAACTCTATATTTAAAAGTGGGTTGGAGATGCTCTAATACGGTATATATAAACCAATAATAATAAATTGAGATTTATGACAATCGTTAACATTTGTTAAAATCAGTTTCTTGAAACCCAATAATTTGTGATAATGGTGATTTCAAATGAATTCATATTTATTTATATAGTAGTAGATCTCACCGATTCAAACATATATTATCTATAAGTATTAAGGGAGTGTTTGAGATTGCTTAATTGAGATGATTATTGACTTATTACTGTTAGACATCGATAATATGAAGTTTTAAGTGTTTGAATGATAATACATTATAAGCAGTTATTGACTTAAGTAGTTTTTTAATAAGTTACCTATTCCTTGATTATTTACTTGTTTAAGTAGTTTTTAATGAGTCATTTTCTTATTACATACATAAACACTATTTATTAAATATTAAAAAATAAGTTATAAACTTATTATGCTTTGGTACCGGATAAATTAAATCAAACACTTTTTTTTGAATACTACGTTTTGACACTAGAAAAACTAATAAACACTTTTAATAAAAAAATATATAAGCTGTTTTAAATAAACAATCCCAAAATACTACCACACTGATTTTGTTGTGTTTATTTAGTTAGGGATTCGTTAATTAAAAAAATTAAAATGATGAATGTTCGGCAAACAATAATCGAAGAGAAAATGAAATAAGATTTGATGTCTGGATAAAAAAATCTTATTTATTGGTCTCTAATGTAGAGAATGAAGTTACTTATAAAATACAAGTTCTTTTCGGTGTTAATGTTTATTTCATGGGAAATTTTATATATTTATTCTTTTAGATAATATAATTTAACATTATAATTACAAAATACAACCTATTTTGATAAAATTCAAAAACAGAAATCTGTTAATATTAGTTTTTTATTTTCCAAAAACAAATATTTTTTTATTTTATTTTATAGTGTATCAAGTTTCTAGTTATTTAACTTTTATGTACAGTTTTCTAAAAGATAAACAACGTTTTAGCAAATTCAATTAGTATAGTTTTAAACGAAATAGAATATGACAATTTGTCTAAACATATATGTGACAAATTAAATATTATTTTCGTAATGAAAATAGTTTATTCTTTATTTATAAATTTAATTTCACTTATGTTTCTGTTCATTCGTAGCAAACCATATATGTACACACTTCAATACTTTACACAACCAAATATCAATATCAATGGAATGTAATAACATCACTTTATCTCTTTCATTTTATTATATTGTTCTTTTTATTATTTATAAATTTAATTTCACTTATGTTTAATTTCATTTCATTTTATTATATTGTTCTTTTCGTAATGAAAATAGTTTATTCTTTATTTATAAATTTAATTTCACTTATGTTTCTGTTCATTCGTAGCAAACCATATATGTACACACTTCAATACTTTACACAACCAAATATCAATATCAATGGAATGTAATAACATCACTTTATCTCTTTCATTTTATTATATTGTTCTTTTTATTATTTTAAAAGATATATCCATCTATACTTTTATATATTACTATTAGCCAGAGTATTATTATTATTATTATTATTTTTGAAACAGCAAATATTAATACACACCTAAATCCTAATCCTAATCTCATAATCCACCTAATCCCCTAACGGGATTTGAACCCAAGACCTCTCAAGGAGGCCGGGCATTCGCCTGTACCACTGGACCAGAAGGTCTTTGGCAGCCAGAATATTAATTTATGCATACAAAATAATACTTTCAGTTTTGCGACAATGACTGACATATTTTAAATCACACATTAATTCGCCATGATACTGTTATTATTTATTATCTAAACAAGGATTCGGGTAATTAAACAGAGGGCGACGGAGATCGCTTGCACATTAATATTTATATTTCAACGTTGTTTTTAATATTATATCGATTCAATTTAAAAGTAGTTTTTTTGATTTGGTTGACAAAAACTGTATTGTTTTTTATTCTATGTGTTTCTTATTTGATTCGATATATATATATATATATATATATATATATATATATATATATATATATATATATATATATATATATATATATATATATATATATATATATATATATATATATATATATATATATAGACTAAAAATCAAATGAGAACCCAAATTTTCCTAGGAACATAGGAACCAAATCTTAGCCATTAGATTAAAAAAATCAAGGGTTATGACGTAAGATGACAGTTTTGTAATTAATATTAATTTTAATAATATATTTAATTTTTTAAAAAGAAATTAAGGGTAAATTTGTCCTAACAAAAAAATCCTAAAAAAGAAGAAACTCCCCAATTTACGTGTTTCTCTCTCTCTAACTCCCCCAATTTACGTTCTTCTCTCTCTTTCTATTCCGTCTCCCTCCCTGTGATTCAACGCGACTGATTCCTTTCTGAAAGCCCTAGCCGACGATTCAAAGATCATGGGATACGGTTCAAAGATCATGGGATTTCCTCAATCGTGGAACGGGACCCCGGGAATGGACACGAAGCCACGTAACTCCATTATTCCATCATCCATCGTTGAGCACAATTTAGCAATGGCGGTTTTGAATTCCGGCAAGCCATGGTAGTCTTGGAAAATCGTAGTCTCTTTGAAATCCGAAGCTTCTTGTGGAGTACAAATTGAAGCAGCAGGGTTCGCCTGAATCCATTCTTGAATCAAATCAAAACAAAGTTGAAGAACAACCCAGATCACGGTATATTGTTTCTTGGCAAATACGATTCGATTTGATTGCAGGTTCGACTTTGATTTAAATACAAGTCCGATTGATTGCAGGTTTCAATTTTGATTAAAATGCGATTACGATTCAAATATGATTCCCATCTCGATTAAGATTCAAATACGAGTCTGATCGATTTCAGGTAGCAGGTTCTATCATCTTCAAACCACATCCCTAGTACCAATTTCGATTCAAATGCGATTGTAGGTTGCACATGTTCAATTCAGTCGTGGGCCAACTAACTGGTAACATATTTCGATGGTACTGCTTTAATTCCACATTGTACTGTAATTTATGTGATTCCCTGATTGAAGTTATGTCAATTGATGTCTGATTAATCATAACCACTAATACTCATTTTTGTGAATTGGTTTAATGTTATGCGAGAATTGGTTCAATGTCAGAATCTTTCGTGTGAATTGGTTTAATATTGGTTCAATGTTGTGTCTGAATTGGTTAAATCAAACAGGAACTTGGGTCTTGGGTGAGGTGATTCAATTAAGCATTAGGTATGGATTTAGTTCATTAGATGGAAACCTTGTTCTGGTTGTGACCATAGAAGTAAGATTGTGGTAGAATTGAATGGAAGATTGAACAAATGTGGAGTTATCAGTCCCCGATTTGATGTTGGTGTGAAAGAAATTGAACCATGGACTGCTAGACTTCTTCCTTCAAGACATGTTAGTTTACCAATATGCCCTTGAACTTTTTTAGATATATTTTAAGACATTTTTAATTACTTATTAAATATATAATGTAATGTGCAGTTTGGTTACATTGTGTTGACAACATCTGCTAGGATTATGGATCATGAAGAATCAAGGAGGAAGAATGTTGGTGGTAAAGTGCTTGGTTTCTTCTACTAAAAAAGCAAAATGATATTTTGATGAGTGTCTTAGGTATATATGTGCACAAATATATGTGTGCATATATGCATATATGTATGAGCATGTGTGCATATATCCATATATGTATGTGTATATGTGCACAAATATATATGTGCATATATGCATATATGTATGAGCATATGTGCATATATGTGTGGTTATATGCATATATGTATGTGTATATGTGCACAAATATATGTGTGCATATATGCATATATGTATGTGTATATGTGCACAAATATATGTGTATATGTGGACAAATATATGTGTATATGTAGATATACACATGCAGTTTTATGAATGTTCTTACATAGTGTCTATTTGTTCATTTTTATATATGTGTGCATATATGCATATATGTATGTATATATGTGCACAAATGCACATGTCTCTATTTTTATGTATGTATGTGCATATATGCATTTTTAAATAGTCTTAATATCTTGATTCTTACTCTATTTTAAGAACGTTTGTATAGATTTGGATGAAGTTTTAAAGGAAACCAGAGAAGTGAAAAGTGATGAACCGAAGAAAACATGTTGATCAAAGAATAGAAAGATGAATATATATTGATTTGTTGTATTATTGAACTTTTGTTGTATTTTTTTTATATTTTGCGTATGTATCGTTCAAAATAGTTGTATATTATTATTTTTAATAAATTGGTTTTTTATTATTTTCATTCATTTATTAAAAATAAAAATATGTATATGTGATTTATGAACAGATGCATATATGCACCTGTGAGTATGTATATATGCACCTGCAAATACATGAATTTATATGTTTTTTAAAATTTTTTAGAATATGGGAATATATATAAATAATTAAAAAATTTTATGTTTCTTAAATTTCAAAAAAATCTGATTTTTTTAAATACGAAAATATATATTTTTTTAAATTTGAAAGTTCAAATTTGTTAGGCTTGTTTTTAGGAGATGTTACTATTGTTGCCAAAAATAAAAAATTCAGAATTAAATGATATTTGTTAAATGACTATCATGCCCTTTTATGATTCAATCAATCAGAATTGGTTCCTAGGTTCCTAGGAAAATAATGGTTCTCTCTTAATCCGGATATATATATATATATATATATATATATATATATATATATATATATATATATATATATATATATATATATATATATATATATATATATATATATATATATATATATATATATATATATATATAAAAGGAGGATCGTGTAGGAACCCAAAATCCGGTAAGATTCAATGTGAATAAAATGTCACATCTTAAAAACTTAGGGGGCTAGTTGTCTAAAAATCATAACTGTTGGATGGATAATACAAATTAATAAGGGTAATATGGTAATTTGAACGAGACCCCCACCAGATTGTGACACTTGTCGCCATATGGTTTGGTGGATTTTTTTTATTCCCCCCGTTTATTTTTTGGATCATAATTTTTTTTTGTTTGTAACAAAAATCTAATAAAACCAAAGTTCTTAAAATTTAATTCTCTACAAAACAAGCACTATCATTAAATTTTGAAAAAAAAATATTTTTTTATTTTTTATTTTAAAAAAAATCAAAAAATTAAAAAAATTATCCAAAAATTATGAAAATTTAAGAGATCATTCTAGACATCATATTAGTAAGTTTTTAAAAACAAAAATTTGAAAAAAAAAATTTTAAGTGTTTATTTTTATATTTTTAGTAAAAAACTCATCAAAATAGCAAAAAAATATACATGATCCAAAAATATTAAAACCAAAATGTGTTTTATGATTCAAAACTTATGATCCAAGATTCAAAATTCGTTATGATCCAAGATCCAAAACTCGTTATCATCCAAAACGAGTTAAAAAAACATACAACGACAAAATGATTCAAAACTTATGATCCAAGATGCAAAAAAACTATGATCCAAAATGTTATGATCCAAAAATACATGATCCAAAACGTTATGATTAAAAATATCATGATCCAAAATGATTAGATTAAAAATACGAAAAAATACGATAAAATTAATATTAAAAATATTGAAAATTAAAAAATATACATCAAAAATGAAAAAAAAAATCTAGTACTGTAGCATTCAAAAAAAATAAAAAAAATAAAACATAAATAAATAAATAAATAAAATAAAACAATAAAATCCGAGTATAATCGAAAATAAAAAAAATTGGAAAAAAATAATTTTTTTTGAAAAAAATTAATAAAAAATATAAAATAAAAAAATAAAAAAACGAAAAAAAACGAAAAAAGAAAAATTGAGAAAAAAACTCACTTAAATCACGTTGGACGAACATGCGTCACATATGATCGTATCCTCGAGTCCGTATTTCGTTCCGTGGACGTGCGTTGCACGTGATTGCGTCACGTCGAAGGAAGATGTTTGTCGTTATTGCTCTTAGAAGAATGATTGGACGACAAAAGTTCTCGCGGTTCCTACCGGATTTTGGGTTCCTACCGGTGAGGACTCTTTTTTCGGTGATGACTCGTAAGAACACCTTAAAAAATTGAAAAAAAATAAAAAAAAAATACAAATCATAAAATCGATAATAGTACTGTATAATTATCAAAAAGAATTGGAAAAAAAATTGGATCATTGAAAAACAGTAATGATCCAAATTTTTTTGTTTTTTGTGGATCACTGTTTCATTATAAAAAAATAATGATACAAAAGTTTTTTTTCGAATTTTTTCTCCAATATAGTACTATGATCCATTTTGTTATTTATATTTTTTCTATTTTTTTTTTCAATTTTTTAAGGTGTCCTCACGAGTACTCACTTTAATAAGAGTCCTCACCCGATCGCTTATATATATATATATATATATATATATATATATATATATATATATATATATATATATATATATATATATATATATATATATATATATATATATATATATATATATATATATATATATATATATATATATATATACTAAATATCAAATGGGAACCAATATTTTCCTAGGAACCGTAGGAACTTTTTTACTGAAATTTTTATTTCAAAAAAAATGACATAATACACCTAGTCACTTATATTTAAGACCTTTTTAAAAAAAATTGAAAAAATAATATATATATATATATATATATATATATATATATATATATATATATATATATATATATATATATACACGAAATGTGCACATATGCACGAAACGTGATCATATACACATTTGCGAAAAAAATGCATATGTGCACATTTCGTGTATACATATTATTTTTCAAGTTTTTTTGACAAAAAGTCTTAAATATAAGCGACTAGGTGTATTATGTCCTTTTTTTTGAAAAAAAATTTCAGTCAAAAAGTTCGTACGGTTCCTAGGAAAATATTGGTTCTCTCTTGAAACGGATTCTATATATATATGTATATATATATATATATATATATATATATATATATATATATATATATATATATATATATGTATATATATATATATATATATATATGTATATATATATATATATATATATATATATATATATATATATATATATATATATATATATATATATATATATATATATATATATATATATATATATATATATATATATATATAGACTAAATATCAAATGGAAACCAATATTTTCTTAGGAACCGTAGGAACTTTTCTACTGAATTTTTTTTTAAAAAAATGACATAATACACCTAATCGCATATATTTAAGACCTTTTGTAAAAAAAATTGAAAAAATAATATATATACACGAAATGTGCACATATGCACGAAACGTGATCATATACACATGTGCGAAAAAAATGCATATATGCACATTTCGTGTATACATATTATTTTTCAAATTTTTTTTGACAAAAAGTCTTAAATATAAGCGACTAGATGTATTATGTATTTTTTTTTGAATAAAAAATTTCAGTCAAAAAGTTCCTACGGTTCCTAAGAAAATATTGGTTCTTCCTTGAAACGGACTCTATATATATATATATATATATATATATATATATATATATATATATATATATATATATATATATATATATATATATATATATATATATATATATATATATATATATATATATATATATATATATATATAGAGTCCGTTTCAAGGAAGAACCAATATTTTCCTAGGAACCGTAGGAACTTTTTGAATGAAATTTTTTTTCAAAAAAAATGACATAATACATCTAGTCGCTTATATTTAAGACTTTTTGTCAAAAAAAATTTGAAAAATAATATGTATACACGAAATGTGCATATATGCATTTTTTTCGCACATGTGTATATGATCACGTTTCGTGCATATGTGCACATTTCGTGTATATATATTATTTTTTCAATTTTTTTTACAAAAGGTCTTAAATATATGCGATTAGGTGTATTATGTCATTTTTTTTGAAAAAAAAAAATCAGTAAAAAAGTTACTACGGTTCCTAGGAAAATATTGGTTCCCATTTGATATTTAGTCTATATATATATATATATATATATATATATATATATATATATATATATATATATATATATATATATATATATATATATATATATATATGTACAAATCAGAAAATCAAGAATAATACTATATCCTTATAAAAAAAATTGGAAAAATAATTTTGGATCATTGAAAAACATTAATGATACAATATTTTTTTTATTTTTTATGGATCATTACTTCATTATAAAAAAAATGATCTAAAAGTTTTTTTTCGATTTTTTTTCTCCAATATAGTACTATGATCCATTTTATTATATATATATATATATATATATATATATATATATATATATATATATATATATATATATATATATATATATATATATATATATATATATATATATAATTACGTTAATCCTGAAAAATATAGACCAACTCAATACAAACACTTTTTGGGCTGGGTTTCTGGGTCACGTCGACTAATGGGCTAGGTAAAGGAACTTCTTCCGTCACTTGTCCAAAGACTTCTTCCGTCACTTGTTCAACGACGTCTTCGATAATTCATACGATTCTTCAGAAAATTCTTGAACAACTGATATTATTCATTCGATTCTTCCTGCATTTACGATTCTTATACGAATTAGGTTAGATTTCTTTGATTAATATTGATTCAATTTGCATTAGTCGATTCTAAAAAACTAAAAATCTGAACGTGAACTTATTCGTCCAGATCGATTGACGATATATTCTAAACTCATGTTCTTCCTTCGATTCTTCATGAATTTGTGATTTTTCATACAAGTCGATCAGTTTTGTTTAGTAATATCGATTGTATTTGAATAAATTGATTCCAAAATTACAAATTTCTGATGCTCTGTTTTCGACATGAACAATTGACCAAAATTCAGATTCAATTTAGTAACAAAAACGTATTTTGTTTGTTTTCATAAAATTGCAGAGCTTCTTTGGTGTTAATGACTACAAATTGAATGCATTTTATGAATGAAAAAATGATTTACCATTCAAAATTGATCAAAACTGATGATCTGCGTCTTTTAGGGTAAAACACAATTTTTTCAATTAAAAATTAATGTTATTGAATCAAAAATCATTCATCTGTTAATTAAATTAATGATTTAACAAATTCATGTTATTATGATCAAGTTTTGATATGTTTTGTGTTTCATCATTCTATAAAAAAGTCCAAAACGTATATGTTTTGTTATTTAGGGTTTAGAATTTAGCTCATATAATTTTAGATTGAATTCATTACCAAAATAACACTTTAAGTAGTTAGTTCTCTTATAATTAACTGAATTTGAAAGCTAAATCAATAGTGATGGATCAAATTTCTGAAGACATTGAAAGTCTGATGATAATTATCATGAAACAACTGCCAACAAAAAAAGAAGAACAGAATCCACAAACTCAAATGAAATAAAATATATATTATTGATATAATAAAATACATAATATATATTATTTTTCTGAAATTTTGATATCTCCTAAATTTAACTTTTAAAAATCTAAAATTTTGATTTTTTTAAATTTGAAAATTTAAAAATTTTAAATTTTGAATATCGGAAAATTTTGCCGCCTAGACCTGCCTAGACTCGCGTCAACTCGATTTTGACCGCTGTTGATCAAATCCGCCTAACTTGACCGCCTAGCACTAATCATAGGCAGAACCCGTCTGCCTAGCGACTAGGCACCGCCTAAGCGGCCCCTAGGCTGACTTTTACAACACTGATATATATATATATATATATATATATATATATATATATATATATATATATATATATATATATATATATATATATATATATATTTGTGTGTGTGTGTTCATATACGTCTGTGCATATGCACATATAGGTATGTGAATATGTGTATATATATATGTGCATATGTGTATATACGTAGTGTATATGTGAATATTATCTTGTAGTTGATATTCTATACACGTGTATATGTGTATATACGTATGTGGATATGTATATATGCATATATTTCTATTTGTTAATATGCATTTTTATTAATGTTCTTGTAGGTTTTAAAAATTTATCTAGAAAATTGAAGAAGTGAAAAGTCATGAAGTGAATAAACATGATGGCATCCAATCCCTCATCCATGAATCCTCCTAGTTCTCATCACGATGATATTCCTCATATTACTAATAATAATTCACCTCCTCAAATTCAAAATGTTATTCCAAATCTACATCGAACCTTCAGGCACATTAAACCTCCCTCTCATCTTCACGATTATGTTTGTAATAATGCTGATGTATTATGCAATCATACCGTTACCAACATGTGTATTTTACCCTCTACATCCGCCGATTCTTTTTGTTATCACATTTCTTCCCAAACTACTCTTTCTACTTCAAATGATCTTTTTGAACCTGGCTTTTATCATCAAGCTAAGAGTGATAGTAATTGGGAAGTTGCTATGGAGAATGAACATCAAGCTTTACAAGCTAATGATACATGGAAACTTATGAAGTTACCAAAAGAAAAAAATGCAATTTCTTGCAGATGGGTTTACAAAATTAAACTCGGGGCTGATGGTACTGTAGAGAGGTACAAGGCTCGTTTAGTTGTCAAGGGATTTACACAAAAAGACGGAATTGATTATCATGAGACTTATTCAACTGTGGTCAAGTTCAATACCATACGTTGTCTCATTTCAGTGGCTGTTAAGAATGCATGGACAATCCGACAATTTGATGTTAATAACGCCTTGTTACATGGCGATTTGTATGAAGACGTGTATATGAAGTTACCTCCTGGTCTAAAAGTGGAATGTCCCTCATTAGTTTGTAAGCTTAACAAGCCTTTGTACGGTTTAAAACAAGCAAGCAGATAGTGGTTTGCGAAACTTGCACAAACTTTACAATCTAGAGGGTATCATCATTCCATCAATGATTATACATTATTTCTCAAGAAGAATGTATCCTCAATTATAATAGTTGTAGTATATGTAGATGATGTACTCATAACAGGGGATGACTTACATGAAATTTCATCTCTTAAGGATTTTCTCAATCTTACATTTCAAATCAAAGATCTGGGCAATATCGGGTATTTTTTAGGATTAGAGTTCAATCAAGTTAAAAATGGCTTGGTTATGCATTAACAAAAATATATTCGTGAACTCATTCGTTTATATTCAATGGAACAGTCAACAATCACTTCAACTCCTTTACCAACCAATGTTCAATTACTGCCCAATATTGATTATCCACTATCTGATCCGACCTTATACAGACAGTTAGTTGGTAAACTTAATTTTTTGCTTCATACCCGACCATATTTGTCATTTACTGTTCAGCATCTCAGTCAATTTAACCAAAAGCGTTGTCAATCTCATTATGATGCTGCTTTACATGTCATTTGATATCTCAAAGGTTCTTATTCTCAAGGTTTATTGTTTCAATAATGCCAAAACCTTTAATTTGGAAGCATATTGTGATTTCGACTGGGTTGCATGCCCAATCACCAGCCGATCTGTTAGCGGGTACTTTATTCTTTTTGGAGGGTCCCCAGTATCATGGAAATCGAAGAAAAGTTGACTGTTTCCCTTTCTTCTGCAGAGGCAGAATACATATCCATGAGGCGAGTTTGTGCAGAGTTGTCTTGGTTAAGCCGTGTATTTGACGAATTACACATACAGAATCTCACTCCAATACTGTAACTCCCCAAATTCCAACCAAAATTTTTTCTTTAAAAATATAAGTAAAAAACATATAATCTTATTAAAATAATAAAACGGTGTTCATCAAAACATATTATCATAGTATATCCGTCCCATAACTATAAAATCTCATTCAATAAAATAACTGTGAATCATAAATATGTGATGCACCGCCGTCATGCCGAGCTCACCCCTTTATCAACTTTAGTACCTGAAAATGTTTTAAAATCAACGAGTAAGCACAAAGGTAAATGAGTTCCACAAATTGCCATAAATGCCCACACATTCAACAACTCGTCCTCGAGAACGACCCGATTCTACCGCATACAACAGCTACGGGTGCCCATCATACAACATCTATGGGACATAGGGCGGTTCTACTCATCATACAACAGCTATGGGTTCCCGGTTTTGACCCTGCCCATCATACAATAGCTATAGGACAAGGCGATAGTCTAGCCCGTGATACAACACCGACGAGACAAGACCATAGTCTAACCCGTGACACAACACCGTTGGGTGAACACGCATCGATACTGAGCCCAACAACATATAATCACAATTATAGAACAAATCATATAACTGTAAATAACACACAAGTTGCCTAACATGCAACATCATATAGTAAGGTGAGGATACGCACCTGAATCCAAAACTGCATCGATAATCTCTAATATCCCAATCTAGGCTCGTCGGATCACCTAAATCTTACACACACAACATACCACCGAAAGGTATGCAAACCGAATCTTGAAAGATGTGCCTCAGCCCTCAAAACCTTCAAAAATATGCCTTGAACACCCTCTAGGTCGTGGGAAATGATTAGGGTTTCTGAACCTCCTCAAATGCGGAAATAAGCATGAATATATAGGGCTGGAGGAAGTTAGCGCCGCAAACTTTAAAGTTAGCGTCACTAACGTTGGTCCTCCTCGAGAATCGGTCGGGTCAACCCTTAAACGCGCAACAAACCCATATTTCTCGTGCCAGAAAACTTAGCGTCGCTAACTTATATGTTAGCACCGCTAACAAGGTATTTTTTGCAGTTTGTCGCTTTTAGCCCCCTTCTTCCATCTTTTGCCATTTTTCACCCGTTTGCCCAAAAGTTAAAAGCGTTAGGGTCTGATGAGGCTCTAATCAGGCCTGGAAAGAACTCCTTGCTCATTTTCTTCTTTCCTTCTGGAAACGAGTCTTACAATTCTCCCCCACTTGTCTGGATTTCGTCCTCAAAATCCGCATCGACAAACTGATCAGGATAATGTCTCCGCATTTCATCTTCCAATTTCCACATTCGTTCCAGAAACTCTACCGTCTCACCCAAGACCCTCTTTTATGCCAATCTCCTTATTCCACAAAATCTTAATCTTGACATCTAGTATTACCAATGCTTGCTTGTAATATCACCGATGTTCGCCTCGCAATATCTCTCCTAACTGCACGCTGGAGAACGCGTCGCGTTGCATAACCTCAACTAAGAATTCTAGAAGTTGCTACGAGTCTAATTAAACCATAGATTCCATTTACGACACCAACAACGATCCAGTATACCCGAGGTCCAACTTGCCCCTAAAGCGAAACATTAACGACAAAACTCTGACCTGCAAAATCAGGTCCTAACGCTGCCTAACTTTATGATTCTTCTTCTGTCTCAAAATAGTTTGTTATCTCTTCCTGAACCAAACAAAAGTCTTGACACTTTCTCCCGCTCGACTTCTAGCACAAAACACCATCGTTCACGTGCTAACCATTGCCATAAAAGAACTCTACCAACGTTGCATAGAAAGTCGTTGCTGCTACCAAGCTAAGGACGTAATCCTAAAGAAACTCCTTCAAGCGTCTACATTGATCTCTCGATCCAGCCATCCATCCAAGGGTGATACTCAGTACTGAAGCAAAGTTGAGTGTTGAAAAACTTTGCGAAACCTTCTCCAAAACTCCTAGTTGAACTGAAGCTCTCTATATGTTATCACCCAATCCGAATACCAAATTGGGGTGCCTCCTCCCGAGTCTTAACATCATTCACCTTTCGTAGACAAGGTCACTATAATAGGCCTAAAGCGAGCACTCCTTGTAACGCCCCGATTTTCATAAATTTTTTTTCAAAAAGCACAATAACGTTAAAAGCACATTAACACTAAAAGCACAATAGCGCCAAAAGCACAATAATGCTAAAAGCATAATAACATTATTCCATAAAGCATGATAAGCTATCGCTTATTTTAAAACATTATGTGAAAAATGTCGACTTTTTAAAAACTTTTCTCATGACCTCATGTCATGTCTTAAAATTTCGGTCCTAACAAAAACAATTAAGTTGTACAAATGGTTGAACAACTATGGAGGTTACAACTTCATACCAAACCAAACCATAGGAAGCAAGTTAGGATTACTAACCAGTACGTCAACCAAGGTTCACTCCATTTAAGATCCCAATTTCTTCGGGTCATCTACTTTCTTCTATCTCTCATGTCTAGAACCTAAGATACATAGGATAGAATAAAATACGTAAGATGAAAACGTCTCGTGAGCTACATGGGTTTGGACACGAAACATTTATAACATAACATATATAATTTTCAAAACCCTTGTAATCAAATCATATCATAACACTTGCTGTTAAAATCATTATAATTGAAACATCTCATCGTTTTGCTTTTAAAGCCTTTCATAAGAACTTTGTCATTATTAAACTTTCATTTATTAAACTTGATTGGAATTCATTTGTATATGTATTTTTATACTTAGGGCCTTAATCACTTTTGGTGATACCCTAAGTCTATACTGAGATGGTAAGAACATAATCAAACCACCTCAGCATCTTATCACATGCTTTGACTGGTATCTCAACATGCTTTATTTTTATACTTAGAATAATCACGCTTGGTGATATCCCAAGTCTATACTAAGATGGAAAGAACACAATCAGTCCATCATAGCATCTTGTATTTTAGGACATCTACTTTGCGAAGGGGAAGGTACCAACCCAGTAGATTCCTCTATATTCCTTTATGGGAACATCATGGCCTGGGCAGAACATTTCTCATTCATTCACGTTACTTTCCATTAAAATACATTGCTTGCATCAAATACCAGTCATTTGTAACATAAACATTGATTCATAATCATCATGGGCTAAACGCCAAAACATTCTTTCATACATATCGTGGGCTTGAAGCCGAAACATTCTTTTATAAACTTCATACACTAATGTCAAACATTCTTTCATAAAACATCATCGGCTAAATGCCAAAAGATTCTTTCATAAACTTCATACGCTTTCATAAAACATCATCGGCTAAATGCCAAAACATTCTTTAATAAATATCATCGGCTAAAATCCAAAACATTTTTTCATAAATAGCATAGGCATAATGCCAAAACATCCTTCCATACGTATCGTGGGCTTGACGCCAAATCATACTTTCATATCATAGTAGGCTTAATGCCAAATCATACTTTCAAAACATATTCTTAACTTTCATAAGTATGATGTAGATAATAAAACTTGCATTTTAGATTCACATTTAAAAGTCACAAATAACTTCATACATAATTTGCCATGTACCCCAAAGTGGGAAAAGCCACATGTACTCACCTTAGTAGCTATGTATGTCTAGCTACAGTAATCCCCATAGCTCTAGCCTTTCGTTGCTTCCAAGCATCCTTCAAATATATATTAATTTAATAGAATATTAGAACTTATTTTACAACTAAACATAAAAGATTTGTGTACTCATTCTTAGAGTACTCCTAGTCATTATCTATTCTCATACTAAGGTTTAAGTATGACTCCTAAGCATCATAACAACTTTGGACAATTTTACCCATTTTTGTCCCGTTTTGACTAGAAGGGTATTTTCAGGTTTTACCATGTTATTTTAGCAAACTTTCACATTTTTACATCTTTATAAGCTTAAGTCAATGCTTAGATGTCAAAACATATTTCATTTTACTCATTTATGCCGTTTTGGCAAAATTTAACGAATAAAGTTTCTAAAAATATAAACCGTTGAAAAACATATTATTTTGACGCTAATACATTCCCAACACTTCATATATGTCAGTTCGATTAAATTTTAGATTCACTTTATGCTATTTTTGTACATACCAAAAATTGTCTCAAACGGTTGGAATTTAAGATTCCATTCCTTTCATTACTTACCATTTACTTCAAGATTAGCACTTATTTGTGGTTCCCAATTTTCACATCATTCAAGTAATTTAGTAACTTCAACATGTATTTAAAGATATAATAAAAAAATCCATGTGCACCAACGTAACTTTTCATGAAACTTAGTTGTAAAAATCTCATCATGTGATCGAGTTTGACCAAAACAACGAACCAACAAATATTCCAATAGTAAAACACTTGCTTTTGACTAATTGATGACTTTTCTAGCATAGATCATGCTTAAGTCAACATCCAAGATTTAACAATTCATGTGTGTTATTGTACTCATAATATGACATAAACCCGAAAACCAATTTTAATTTCAACATGCACTAATGGATTTCAAGTTTAGTAACGAAGGTTCTAAAAACCAAACAATTTACCTTCAACAATCTGCCCAAAAAAAAAATTCATAAATGTTCTAGACTTCTTGGAACCATTATTAAGCAGACATTCAATAATCCAAACTAAAACCAAAACTTTGCCATCATAAGTGTTTTCTTGAACCCACAAAGTGCTAGAAATCGAAAACTAACCTCAAATCCAACATGCATGTAATTATTTTCGGATTAAGCAAACTAGGGTTCCAAAAATCAACTATACCTTTGAGTTCTTGCCCCAAAATCCCGAAATCAGGAGGTTTGTGGTCGACTTGAACATGAATCGGACTGCATTTGGCCCTATCTAACATCCGATGACCTCCACAGGCGCTGTGGGCGGCGGCGCCGCTGTCGTTCGGCCTCCAAGCGTCGGCAGCAGCTTGGCTGCCTAGAATCTCGTCCTTCCACCATCGTTCCATTACTGCAAACTCTGAATCTGCTCGAAATCGGACCTGTAGGGATCTTCCCTAGCCTTAGCCGCCGGCGGCGGTCGGCGCCGGCCGTCCTCTGGGGTGGTTTCGGGTCAAAAACGAGGATTACAGCAGCAGCCGGGCTGCTGTCTCGATCCTTTTGCCTCTCTCGGGTCCCTCTCTTCTCCATCACGTGATTTCTTCTCTCTCGTTCCCGGTCTCTATTTCCATTGCGTGTGTGCATGTGTTTGATTATCGGGAAAAGAGGAATAAGTTTGCATCTAAAAAAGAAACTCGCACAAAACAATTACTCAAAACCGTGACCTGGTTTTTCTTTTCTTTGGGCCAGATATGAAAATTCCGAAAATACCTTCGAGTATAATGACCTAGAAATTATTTCAGCTTTTACCCATTATCTTCCTGATTTTTCTCTAGTGATAACTTCTACATATGACCTCCAAAATTTTCAAACCTTATACCTTTAGAAAGGTGGGAATGAGTTTTACAACTTTCCTCTACTGACTTAAGTCCAATTCTTTCTAGAATTTTCGTTACCGACGCCTGAACATGACCAATTGGTCATTTTTGTCACTTTTGGGTCATTTTAATTCCATCATAACTCATTCGTTACAACTCCAAACAACCCGAATCGTTTTCCTATATTTTTGTTATCTCAAATATTACAAAAATCATCTTGATGATTTTTGCCGAAATCTTTCTGATTTTGAGATAATAATTTCGAAAGTTTGCATAATAAACTTTTCACTTTTAGTCCTTTGTTTCAAACTTTTTATTTTGGGTCGTTAAAGACAATTTTTAAATGAAGTAATATATCCTATTGACTTAATAAAATGTCTTAACCCATACATTTCCATAGTTTCACCCCCTTTGACGTTTTTGGTTTTCCATAAAATGTTTAAAGGTCGAATTATATCATACACGCATGGATAAATTTTTCGGTTGTCACACTCCTGCTCCCAATTATATCATACACGCATGGATAAATTTTTGGTTTTCCTTAGTACTTACGCGATAAATCCACATCTACATGCTTCCCAATTCCACCTCAAAATCTTCGGAGACCAAAATAGCTACAAGCCTTTTGGTGATTGGCCTTGACCTTCCCACCGATCAAACATCTCTCCACATAACCATCCACACTTCCTTACTGGCCAGATCGCCAATAATCCTCTCAAATATCATACACATCCATGTCACCCCCGGAAAAATGAAAAACTTGATACAAACTCTTCGTTCATTACCACACAAAAAGCCCTGTCCATATTTGATATCCAAAGTGACCATAATGAGTTAGCCAACCTCCGCTAACCCCACCTCACTACCTTCATTTACCGAACTATCTCACCTTAAGACGTTCCCTTACACAGTTTCCCATCCAAATCCTTATCTTGAATCCGATCCGCCCGGACTTCAGGTTGCCCAGATCCGCCCTTGGTTTTCATTCTTACAGCTAAGCAGCCATTAGCAAAGCTAAAGTAGTCTTCACCTAAAATCAATATGGCACATGTATTCGTGGAGAAGTCCACAATCATCTCCCGTCCTACTGAACAATCTAAGGGTACTAATCCTCAGCACTCGAATAACCATTATCTCCTCCAGTATGGAAATCATCCGCCCCAAAAACCAGTCTGACTCATCAGCCCGCTATTACCGTATCTCGTACTCGTAGGAGCACGGCGCAGTATCGCTACAATAAATGACACGAAACTCCCGACCAGCACGAAGTACTCACCGGAACACAGCATAGTACTACCTCAACAGAGCATAGTACACCCTATCCGGTCAGCACCCTTATCTCTCACCGGGGTACGATGCGGCACAACCGCGAACAGGATACAGTACCGTGGTACCCATGCGAGATACCAATCCTTCAAGTCGTAGAAACCTCCTTCGGTTACTATACCACCAAGTCCTATTCGTTCCTAACCAGCGCTTATCCTTGACCCTACAATCCCTTATATTTCCGACTAACATAACCTTTAACATGTCTTGATCTAGTCGCTGCTTAATATGTTGCTTCCTTGCTGAACCTTCCGCATGATACACAATCTCACCAAATGTTTCCCCAATATCTCGTTTCGACCCCTTCCTAACTTCTGCCTAGCCTTTCCTGCCTTTGAAGGCTTCTCACCTCGCGATCCTTTCCATCCTTTGAAACTATTGCCTAGTAATATTGAGACGTGCTGTCATATATGCTAGACTCTTGACCCACATCTATCACTCTTGTTGAAGCCTGCAGCAGATTCCCAGTCTTTGAATAATTATTCTGTGTCAATTCTTATGAGTATCAATGATTACAAGCAGAACCTTGTATCTCTAGTTGCTATAGCTTTCGCATTCTTGTAGCCAAACCAACAGATCGCGTCGTCTCCTTGGTCTGGCGTCTCACCTTCCATGCTCTGTCCTTTTTATACCAAAACTCGAATCTCTTGCTCCCACTGCTGTCCAGGTCTTGAATCGAAACAGAAAGACAATCATCCAATGTTCTGCATGCCTTAACGGGAATAGTCAGAATGCCGGAGGAGGTGACCATGCTTCCCTAGGGTGACCAATAACCACTTACCAGCTCTAGAACGAGAAGTCACTTCCATCATCCTCTTCAAAGCTACAACTTTCCCTCTCCTAAGGCCTTCGCCCTTGCCGAGCAAGCACCCTACCTCACCAGGTCACGGGTATCCATCCCCACGCCGTCTCCTTCATCGCCATGAGACTTCTATCCTCAATGGCCGATTATGTCACACTAGGAACCCTTCTTCCCTTTCCGGTTCAACCCTCTACTTGTAGTAATCTGTCCAAGAAGCCATCTTCTGTGGGTCTTCATCCTATACGTCACACACTGCACGCAGTTTCAGCTATACCTTGTATGTAGTCTCCAATTACCCTACTTCCAACTGGGTAGCAGGAACTCCATAGTCCAACAGCTCAGCTGGATGGACCCTTCCCGCTCTTCGAGTGACACAAGGCGACATAACGCCTTTTCTAACAGGTCATTACTTAAGTCAATCCGGATCCTCGTCCATCTCCCTAAAGAAGTACCCAGTAATCCTATGGAACCTATCTGCAGATTCCCAAGCCATGATTTTTAATCAGCTGCAAATCCCTTCTCCCTCTATCATCATAACCCAAGTTAACCCAAGTCTAATGCTTGATAATTCGTAATGCAAGTACATCCATACTCTAGTAGCTGAGCTATACTTGCATTAAACTTCATTTCTTCTCTTAGAACATCAACTCTCCCCCACTTGGAGTCTACACCAATACCTAGTGCTGATCGCGATCGATCAACGTCTCGAACCTTTACAACCAATCAACCTCATACCATGCCGACTTAGTCCATTGGAAAAGAATAAGGTCAACCGGGATTCACATCCATAGACCTTCGAAACATCACCATGCAAAACCCAGATGCATCGTCTAGCAACCCGGATGCATCGCCTAACCCATTATTGTCAATCATAGTCCTCATTGATACCTCAACAACTATCAAGTTTGGCGCTTTACATTCCATCCCGATCGGTCACATCCGAACCGACTCTTGATCCATTCCTCTTGATCCAACATCATTACGATGAAGACGTGTACTGGCTTTTCGCCACTAATCCATAATGTGAATGATACATGATTCTCTACTCCACCCGGTTCCTTAGAATTTTGGGTGAGTCTTCCTGACTCAGGTATGAATCCTGTGCTTTTAGTAGTACGGGCCCTGTACTACCTTCCATACCTATTCATACTTGTTCATAATTTGTCCTCCAATACTCTAATTCGCCACTCAGTCATCTATTAGACATTTGTATTCTTACGGTCTTGCACCGAAGTGCCTAACACTCATCCTAGGCTACCTAGGATCTTGCACCCCACCCGTGCCTAAAAGAACTTTTGCTAACACCGTCGGATCGCCTCACGGACACACAGTCGTACGCAATTGAGGATAAGATAGACGTTTGAATAAATGATCCTACCCTAAAGTCACAACCAAACAAGGAACAGTCAGTAAGGCTAGACCAAGAATTCTTAGGCTATGTTATCCTAATTGTATATAACCTAATAGCATTCACTAAGCAACCTAATAGTGTTAGCATAGATTCTAAAGCAGCACCAATAACAAATAACAGGCAGAAGGCATCCTAATCCAAGAATTTCTAGCATGCATTTCCTGACTAGGTTCTACGCCTATTTTCTAGCATAACACATATCATCATATAGCTAAAACTTGGCATGGGTAATCGGGAATCACAAGAACTTACTTGAGCTCGGTTGACGGTTTGAATCGCATCTCATTCTTTTCGAAACTCATTATCCGTTAAAAATCATAAGTCAAGTGTGCATAATGTTTCAAACCCCCAAGCAACAATCAAATAAGAACATGCAAGGGAATCTTCCACATGTTATTCAACCCGACTACTTAAAAATTTTATAAAGAAAAACATTATTTCCTTAACGAAAAACTCTCAGTCCTAAGTTTGAGTTTGGATTCCCAATATTCATTCAAATCCCTTAAACCAAGGCTCTGATACAAACTTGTAACGCCCGAAATTCCAACCAAAATTTTTTCTTTAAAAATATAAGTAAAACACATATAATATTATTAAAATAATAAAACGGTGTTCATCAAAACGTATTCTCATAGTATATCCGTCCCATAACTATAAAATCTCATTCAATAAAATAACTGTGAATCATAATTATGCGATGCACCACCGTCATGCCGAGCTCACCCCTTTATCAACTTTAGTACCTGAAAATGTTTTAAAATCAACGGGTAAGCACAAAGCTTAGTGAGTTCCACAAATTGAAGGGTTTTATGCAAATCAATGAACTAAATCCTAAGTTCACATGAAACCTAGGAGGATCTATGTTTTCTTCTAATTAAACATATAACAAAATCCTAATGGCCAGAAAAATAAACTAAAAGAAGAGAACTAGAAAAACTAACCTTTTAGTGTTTTTTGGAAGCAAAGCAACAAATGTATCTTGCCTCAAATGTAGTCACACCTAGGGAGCAGGAGACTGGTCGAATTCCAGAGAGAGTCAGGGTATATAAAATCGCAGGTTATGAGGGTATGAGGCTCCCTATTTATAGCCTCCAGCAGATGACCATATAAACCTTAAGAGATAAGCCTTTATCTTAATAATTCAAACACATTTATCTCTTTTATATATATATATATATATATATATATATATATATATATATATATATATATATATATATATATATATATATATATATATATATATATATATATATATATATATATATATATATATATATGATGCAAACTCTAGTCTTGGACTGATTCTCTGAACGCCGGAATCCTCGACCTGAGCTCACAACAATAAAGAAACTAGGTCAGACGCACTCCGGGAGGCGATCCCGGGAGGGCGCTCCGATGATTAAGTTAGTATGGTGATCGGAAAGTATGGAGAGAATACGGGAAAGGATAAGATAAAGTGGTTATGCGATGATGATCTCACCAAGGGCGTGATCATCATATACCGTTATACCTGCGAGGGGACCACTTGTCAGTTAAAGGTGGATCTTTTCCTTATTGGTCGATCGTCTGGCACTGGCTGTGATTGGTTCATTCCTCTGGCCAGGTGGTAGTTCGGGGACCACCTGATTCGTTCGTGCCTAAATGGTTCGTACGATGACCGTTACAGAGTGACGTGTTATTCTAGCATTGGTACATGTGGCAATCAGCCATTTAGCGACTGTCGAGTCGGATAAGGTCCAGCCAGGCCTCTGGCGGCTGGCTGTCTGTCTGAATGCTGGCGGGTCGTGCTGCTGGCGTGCTGGTGGGAAGCTTGTGCGTATCCGTGTGATATACCATCAAGTCCCCCCAGTCTTGTTAGTCAAGGCGATGACGTAGTCTAGTTTTGACTAGCAAGATTAGAAAAAGGCGGTTCGCTTTTCGAAGGAATCGGCGTTATTATGGTTGACGTGAGTGATGTGACTTGTCCGTTCCCATCATTAGGAACGATTTTCGATTTCCCGCTTCCTTTCTCATCCTCTTAGGGTTATTAATTTCTCTTTCTCCGTTTTACTCTTTTCCTTACTCACTTTCAATTTTCTTCTGTTATCTTCTCTCTCGTGCTCTTCTCCCCCCTTTTCGTCTTAAAAAATGGCTGAACACGATCATCAGGAGATTCCGGAAGATGTTTACGGTCCTTTAGTAGAACGATATGGTTTTCAACCGGAAGATGGGGTCCTCCTTCCTGATGCCGATGTAGGGTTTTCTTTGCCTCCCGATGGGAAAACTGACGTTTACTTAAAAACTTTTGATGCCGGATACCGTCTTCCAACATCTGACTTTATGGATGAAGTTCTGCGTCGTGACAACGTTGGTTTGCACCAGTTGACACCAAACTCTGTTAATAAGATAGTGGCCTTCGAGCTTTTGTGCCGTGGTTTAGGTATTATGCCCGATTTCTTTGTTTTCAAGCATTTTTTTCGCCTCGCTTCCTCTGGGGAAAACTATGCCTTTTATAGAAGGACTTCCGTTCATACATTGATTCCGGAGCCCAAGTATTCTCCTAAAAACTGGCAGGATAAATGGTTGTGGGTTAATCTTTAGCGTGTTGGTAAAGTGTATTATCGGACTGGCACTGCTTCTGATCAAATTCCTAAATTATATCCCCATCAAGAACAGGTAGTAAAAACCCTAAACGGTTTTCGAGTCGTTCCAGAGGAGTTTCCGGAATTCATTCTGGCCGGAGGAGGCCTGAGTACAGCATGGCGTCTGCGAGGGAAGATGCCGGAGTTTTATGTACTGCGAAAAAGTATAGATCGTCCTTTTCCTGCTTTGTTTTGGTTTAAAGTTTTTTTTTATATATATTTTTCTTTTTGCCTTGTAGATGCTCCGTGTAAAGTGCCTTTCGAAGACGTTCTTGCCAAGGAATGGGGAAAAGGGGAACTGAAGTATCGAGAGGTTGATCTTGTTAACAAAGTGGCTCCATCATTTGCGTTTCGCAATCCGGATGTTGTTGCACGGGTTAAAGAGGTGCATGATTTGGGTGACAAAAAGACTGGTGAGGGTGCCTCCGGGAATATTCCTTTGATTGACACAAAGGTTGGGGGGTTGTCGAAGGGTAATCGTGAGGAGTCTGTTGAGCCGATACAAGATAGCAAAGAAGGTATTCTGAGGGGGTCTGCTAGGTTGGCGCATAAGAGGAAGTTGGCGTGGGAGTCAATGGGGGGAGTCGAGAATCCTCCAGACATGAGGTTGGTGAGGAGGGTAAATCGTCGCCATTTGCTAAACAAATTGAAGGAGGATGATCTCTGTGTAATAGATATCCCTGATGATGAGGGGACAAAAGCTGGTATAAATAAAACCTCTGCGGGGTCCGAGAGTATTGGTGGTGAAAGTCATGAGGAGGAGTTATCCTTTGACCCGAAAATCTTGTCCGGGTCTGGCGGGGTGAAGGGTTTTGGAGGCGACGTAGATGGTTCTTCTGATGCTGGTGCTGGGGGTGAAGATGGTTCTGGGGCTGGTGGGAGTGACGGTGCAGCTTTGAATACTCATGTGTTTACCGATTTCTCTTCTTTGCCATTCGTTCCTGAGTGGAAACTTGTTAATGGATCGTGCCTGTTTCCTCAAGAGAACGCTGTTAATTTCGCTCTTCATGCGTTCCCACCGGCTGCAGAGGCCGAGATGGAAAATTTTTCTCACGAGAATCTGGTGACTACGCTTAGGTTTGCTTCCGCGCAGTCTGCTTATTACTTGGCAGCTGCGGCGAAGAGGATAGAGCGCCTATCAGCCTCCTCCTCTCTTCAAGAATCTTTAAAACTTGAGGCTCGGAATGCTCTAAGTGAAAATGCTCGTTTACTTGAGGCGAACAAAGAATTAGAAAGCCAGATTGTTTGGCTGGAGGCTGCTGCTCGCCAATTCGACAGCAAATGTGAGATATTGGTCGCAGAAAAAATGTCCGTGGAAGAGCAAATGGAGAGACTTAATCCGGATAATGAGGCCCTGATGATTCGGTTGGAGAATGTGGATGCTGAGCTGTGTGAGAAAGATCGTCTTTTAGAGGAGAAGGGGGTCGCTTTGAAAGCGGTAGAAGAGGATCTTAAGTGGGTTGTGGAAGAAGGTGCCGCCAGGATCGTGGAAAAGGTTTTCCTAATTCCCGAATTTATGCACGGGATTAATCGCATTCGCCGAACAAGCTATGTGGCTGGAGAAGAAGCGGGTAGGCGCGGTCTTCGCCAGGAATTAAAGATTGAGGGTCTGGATATCGGGGAGGGGAGTTCGGCGTCTGAGTGTGCTAGGGAGGTCGATGATGCGATGGAAGAGTTCGCGACACTTGACTATGCAGGTTTGCTAGGTTTGGGAGAGCTTGGAGTGGATGGCTTGAAGGAGTTGCTCAAGGTGGAAGTTGATGGGTGAGGCATTTGTTTACATCTTTCGATATGGTTGTAATGATATTTCTAGATGATTTGTTTTGTTTTAACAGCTATGGACAAATGTTCTGTTTATGTGGTGGACAAGGATATGTTTGTATGTTAACTTTGCTTGGTTGGATGTGTTTAGAAGCTGTTTTTCTTGTGAAATGGTATTTGGCTGTTTATGTTGTATCTATTCTTTTTTGAATATGGTGGGTATCAATGTAGGTGGTGTTTGGTTGGTTGCTTTGTGATGTGTTTTGATGTGAGTAACATATGACCGGTTGTGTTAAGTTGTGACTTAATACGAGTGGTGCTCGGCCATGTTGTATTAAGTTGTGACTTAATACGAGTGGTGCTCGGCCATGTAATTTTAAGTTGCGACTTATTATGAGTGGTGCTCGGCCATGTTGTATTAAGTTGTGACTTAATACGAGTGGTGCTCGGTCATGTAGTTTTAAGTTGCGACTTATTATGAGTGGTGCTCGGCCATGTTGTATTAAGTTGTGACTTAATACGAGTGGTGCTCGGCCATGTAGTTTTAAGTTGCGACTTATTATGAGTGGTGCTCGGCCATGTTGTATTAAGTTGTGACTTAATACGAGTGGTGCTCGGCCATGTAGTTTTAAGTTGCGACTTATTATGAGTGGTGCTCGGCCATGTTGTATTAAGTTGTGACTTAATACGAGTGGTGCTCGGTCATGTGGTTTTAAGTTGCGACTTATTACGAGTGGTGCTCGGCCATGTTGTATTAAGTTGGCTGGGTGATCAGGTCAGCCAACGGTTTTCAAGTTGTGATTTAATATGAAGGTTTTTGATATGTACAAACAAGAGTGTCATAATATGGAGTTTTCAGAAATCAATTCTTTGCAACATTTAATCCATTACATTTCTTGTTAGGGAGGAAAAAAAAAAGTATGTTGCAATCAGCTGTTCAAGTTGCCTGGTGTTGGTCTTTTTAGAAATGGAAGGTTTTTAGGTGCTGGATGTTCCATGTTCTTGGTATTGGGTTGCCGTCCATGGTTTCTAGTATGTATGCTCCATTCCGGTGTGCCTCTATTACTTTGTATGGGCCTTCCCAAGTTGGGCCCAGCTTCCCTCGTGGTTGGGCGTGGCTGACTTCATTCTTCCGTAATACCAAGTCGCCTACTTTAATTGCCCTTCCTTTCACTCGTCTGTTATAGTATCTCTCTGTGTTAGACTTGTATCTCGCCTGTCTGACGTTGGCTAGTTCGCGTCTTTCTTCCAGTAGATCCAAATTGTGTCTTAGATCCTCCTCCGTCCTTTCAGTGTCAAAGGCTGAGACCCGCAAGGAGGTTATGGAAAGTTCCGGCGGGAGCATTGCTTCTGATCCGTACACCAAACTAAATGGTGTTTCTTGTGTGCTGGTTCTTGGAGTTACCCGGTAAGACCAAAGGACGCTTGGTAGCTCTTCCACCCAGTTGCCCTTGGCTTTTCCCAGCCTTTTCTTGATTCCATTTACCATGGTGCGGTTAGTTACTTCCGTTTGGCCATTAGCTTGTGGATGGGCAACCGATGTGAACTGCTGTCGGATTTGCCTTTCCTCGCACCATCCACGAAAGGGGTTCTCGGCAAATTGTAGCCCGTTATCACTAATTAGCACTCGAGGGGTGCCGAACCTAGTGAGTATATATTTCCACATAAACTTGATGATGCTACGTCCAGTTATGGAAGCTACCGGTTCCGCCTCTACCCATTTGGTGAAATAGTCCACTGCTACAATTAAGAATTTCACCCTCCCTGGAGCTTCCGGGAAAGGTCCAACGATGTCAATACCCCATTGGAAGAATGGTCATGGGCTTGTTATGCTTGTGAGGGGGCTGCGGGTAGATTCTGTGTTGGAGAAAAAGTCTGGCATTCTATGCACTTGCGTGTTATCTCCATCGCGTCGGCATGGATGTCGGGCCAATATAATCCCATTCGCAAGATTTTGCCCGTTAGTGCCCTTGCTCCTTCATGGGCCCCTGCCAGCCCAGAATGTATTTCATTTAATGCGCAGCATCCTTCTTCTTTTGTTATACATTTTAGCCAAGGGGTCAAGTATCCTTTTTTGTAAAGATTCCCTTCAATTATTGCAAAGTTGGGGGCTTTGACTCGAATCTTACGAGCTTCTGTGTCATCCTCTGGCAGAGTCCCATGCTGGAGGTATTCCATGAATGGAGTACTCCAAGTCGGCGATTCTTCTGATGTCACATTGACTTGTCTTTCCTTGATGCTACTTTCATGTAGTACCTCGACCAACACTTTTTTAGTCAGATGATCGAATGACGTTGAGGCTAGTTTACTCAGGGCATCAGCCCGTCTGTTTTCTGACCGGGGAATTTGTTTGATTGAGAAATTGTCAAAAGATTTTATTAGCTTTTTCACCGCCTCTGTGTATTTTTGCATGCGTTTGTCTCTCGCTTCATATTGACCATTTATCTGGTTCGTCACCAATAAAGAATCACTCAAGGCTGTCACTCGTGTGGCCCCGTTTTCAATCGCTAGCCGAAGTCCTGCTAGCAGGGCTTCGTATTCTGCTTCATTGTTTGATGTTCGAAAGTCGAAGCATAATGCGTACGTAATCTCTTCACCTTGAGGACTTTTCAAAATCAGACTAGCTCCTGATCCTTCTTTTCCGGCCGCTCCATCGTGAACAAAGTCCACTCGTATAATTGTTCCTTGGTTGGAGAATGAGGGGTAGTCGATGTTTCTGTGGCTGGTTGGTCAGGGACTTCAATTAAGAAATCTGCCAGCGCCTGTGCCTTAATGCCTATACGAGACCTGTAAGTGAGGGCGTGTTCTCCCAGCTCTATGGCCCATTTGGCTAGTCTTCCGGATTTTCTGGTTTCAGGAGAATCTGCTTAAGTGGCTGACTGGTAAGTACTTCAATGTGGTGCGCTTGGAAATATCGGCGGAGACGTCTGGCAGCATGTACAAGTGCTAGAACCAATTTTTCGAGCATTGGGTAGTTGATTTCCGGGCTTTGGAGTGCTCGGCTAACGAAATATACTGGGAGTTGTATATTGTTTCTTTCCACTACAAATACCGCTGAGATGGCTTCATGTGATGCCGACAAATACATGGATAATGTTTCCCCCGGGATGGGGTTGGCCAACGTGGGCAAGTTGCTTAGTGCTTGCTTAAGATTTTGCCAAGCTTCGTCAGCTGCCACTGTCCATCTGAATCCTTCCTTGCCGACTTCTCCTTTTAGCGTGTTGAAAAGTGGTAGAGCCTTCTCTGCTGATTTTGCAATGAATCGCCCTAATGCTGTTAACTTTCCATTCAACGTCTGCATGTCTTTTGGTGTGGCTGGTGGTTTGGTTTCGAGGGCGTCTTGTACTTTAGTTGGATTAGGGAGTATACCTTGATTTGTCACGTAATATCCCAAGAAATGACCTTCCTCCACCCCGAATGCGCATTTCGCGGGGTTCAGCTTCATCTTGGCCTGCTCTAATGTTTTTAATGTCTCTTCTATGTCCGTTATCAATGTAGTTTCTTCCAAACTTTTTATTACCATATCATCGACATAGACTTCAATGTTTCGCCCAATTTGATTGCGGAATAAATGGTCCATCAACCGTTGGTACGTTGCGCCTGCATTCTTTAGCCCAAAAGGCATTTTCCGGTAGCAGAAAGTTCCCCGATCAGTTTTGAATGCTGTTTTCTCTTCGTCCTCTTTTTTCATTTGTATTTGGTGATAACCCTTATACGCGTCTAGGAAGCATTTCCACCAAAAACCTTGAAGTGATTCAACTTTTTGATCTATTTCTGGAAGAGGGTAGCAATCCTTGGGACAAGCTTTGTTTAAGTCTGTGTAATCTATACACATCCTCCAGCTTCCGTCACTCTTCCTGACCATTACCGGGTTAGCAATCCAGTCAGGGAAAATGGCTTCCCTCAGTATTCCCGCTGCAACTAATTTGGTCACCTCTGTATTACTTGTCATGTTTCGCTCACCTGCCTGGTCCCTCTTTTTCTGTTTGATTGTCTTACTTCCTGGTTTAACGTTTAAGCTGTGCTCTATTACTTCTCTGTCCACTCCCATCATATCTGCGGGCTCCCATGCAAACACATGTTTATATTGCTTAAGGAGAAAAATCACTTTCTTTCTCGTAATCGTGGACAGACTGGTGCCGACACGGATCAGTTGCTCGGGGTAATCCTGATTAATTATCTCTTGGTCATTTGATCCTTCAGTCCTGGCCTTCTTGACAGGTCTGATGATATCTTTTGGTTGCATCACTTGACAGCAGCTCAGAGTCTGGGGGCTTGTGGCTAGAACGCAGGCTACTCCATTCGGTGTTCTGAATTTCAAGAGGCCATGTACTGTGGATGGTACCGCCCCAAATTTTAGTAACCCTGACCTTCCTAGAATCATATTATGTTCTGATGGTGCTCTCACGACCACGAATTCAATGAGTGATGTTTTATGGAGTTTTCCGTCGAAACTCTTCAACGTGAATGGTAGAGAGATGGTTCCAATTGGCCATATGCTGTGACCTGTGAACCCTACGTGTCGTCCTCTAGCAGGTTTTAGTTCTTCTTTGATGACTTGTGGTAATAAATTGAAACAGTGTTCGTGTATGATGTCGGCAGCACTTCCGCCATCTACGTATACTCTGTGGATCTTGATGTTTTGAATGTGTCCGGTCAGTATTAGAGGGTTATCTCCCTGCCAGCTTTCAGGTCTTGGGTCGTTTACTGAAAAACTTAAGTTTAGGGGACCGTCGTCGTGATGTGTGCGTTCTCCATTGGAGCGGTTATATCGCTTCTGACTGGTCCGGATGGCTAGGATCTCGAGGGCCTTTCCTCCGGCTGTATTATCCTTTCTTCCTCTTTCAGCTTTTCTTTCCGCCTCAAATTGTTCTCGTAATCTTTTTGCTGTTTCTACCAGGTTACCTTTCAAATTTTTCTCTTCCATTTCTTTCTTCAGCATGGCACAATCATTGGTGTCATGAGCCCTGCTCTTATGGTACTCGCAGTATTTTTGTCTACTGTCTAGCAGTTTGCCCGCAGTGGGTTCTTTAACCGCGTAGATGTCTGCCTGCCTATTCCGAGGTTCTTCCCGGTAGAGTGGGTTAAATCGTCGTGGAGGTCTTCCTCCCCTTGGAGGGAGGTTGAAATGGTCCTGGCGGCGACTGTGAGAGTAGCGGTCGTGTCGCTTGTGCTGGCCGTCGGTTGCTGCTTTGAGGTACTGTTGTTTCTCCGCTGTGCCTTCTTCCTGTCTAAGGAACCTTTCGACTCGCTCCTTCAGCTCGTGCCGGGTTTGCGGTGGTCGGCCCAGGAATTTTCTGGATAACGGCCCTGGTAACAATCCCCAAGTGAACGCTCCCGTCACCATGCGGTCATCCTGCCCCGGGACGTCTAGGGTAACTCTGTTGAATCGCTTGAAATAATCTTTCACGGACTCGCCCTCGCGCTGTTTACAGCCCATTATAGTGTGGTTATCGCCTCTATATTTGCGTAGTTGCATGAAATTTGTGAGGAATAGTTGTTTTAATTGTTCGAAGTTGTATATGCTGTTTGGTGCTAAACTTTTGAACCATGCGCCCGCGTTGCCGTCCAGCGTTGTTGGGAAATACGTGCACCAAAAGCGTTGATCTAACTTCACCGAGGTCATGTGCCATTCATAAGTATCGATATGACTATCCGGGCATGTGGTTCCATTGTATACGTTCAACGTTGGGAGTTTGGCGGTACTTGGGATCTCGTAATCCAAGAGCTCTTTGACAAAAGGAGAGCGTGGTGTGGTGATTGTCGGAATTGGGTTCAATGTTTGAGGCTGAAACGATTGGTAGAATGGCACGAATGGGTATTGTGGCGTCATGTATGGTGTGTTTATTATTGGGGCAGTAGGGAAACTGTTGACGTAAAATGGTGGTGGGGTGAACTGAACTGGAGGAGTGGAGGTACTTACGAAGAAACTTTGAGGTACAGTGGGTGTTGGAGTTGGGGTTGACGGTGTTCCTGAGGCAAACAGTGGTGGAAAAGGCGGTAAAAAACTTGCCGATACTGGGGTTGATGTGGATATTCCCGCCGTTATTAGAGTGACTAATGGGGGTGGAAATAACGATTTTGTTGCCGGTGGCCTTGTGTGGAGGAAAGGATTAACATAAGGTAGTGACGGCGGCATCAGGGTTGGCATCGGGGTCTGCCATGGCGAGGCGGTTGTGATGGACGGTGCAGTCGCCGGAGTGGGAGGTGTCACAGCTCCTAGGGACGGCATGGGTCGTACTGGACTTCGCTGGGCGTCGTCCTGTTGACTTCCAGATGAAGTCGCCATTCAGGATTAGGAGATTGTAGTTCTTTGCTTTGTCACACAAGCGGATGCCGCCAATGATGCAAACTCTAGTCTTGGACTGATTCTCTGAACGCCGGAATCCTCGACCTGAGCTCACAACAATAAAGAAACTGGGTCAGACGCACTCCGGGAGGCGATCCCGAGAGGGCGCTCCGATGATTAAGTTAGTATGGTGATCGGAAAGTATGGAGAGAATACGGGAAAGGATAAGATAAAGTGGTTATGCGATGATGATCTCACCAAGGGCGTGATCATCATATACCGTTATACCTGCGAGGGGACCACTTGTCAGTTAAAGGTGGATCTTTTCCTTATTGGTCGATCGTCTGGCACTGGCTGTGATTGGTTCTTTCCTCTGGCCAGGTGGTAGTTCAGGGACCACCTGATTCGTTCGTGCCTAAATGGTTCGCACGATGACCGTTACAGAGTGACGTGTTATTCTAGCATTGGTACATGTGGCAATCAGCCATTTAGCGACTGTCGAGTCGGATAAGGTCCAGCCAGGCCTCTGGCGGCTGGCTGTCTGTCTGAATGCTGGCGGGTCGTGCTGGTGGGAAGCTTGTGCGTATCCGTGTGATATACCATCAATATATATATATATATATATATATATATATATATATATATATATATATATATATATATATATATATATATATATATATATATATATATATATATATATATATATATATATATATATATATATATATATATATATATCGATTATATATATTTATATATAAAAAATCGCTGGTCATCACACTCACTTAAACTGTCACTTACTCAACTATTTAATAATTACAGTTTTAGTCCCTGCATCTTTAATTAATTAATTTAATCGCCAAATTAATTCCAATTAATTTCAGATTAATTTCTAATTAATTAATATAGTTTCTAATTAATATATTATCACTTTAATATATTAATAAACCATATATTTAATTTTATTGATTTATTAATCAGATAATAAATCAATCTTTTTCTCTATCGGACTTTCTACCAAACCTCCTGCTATGAGGGCAACCCAAATGGACTATGCAACTATTAATTAGGTAAATACTAATTATTAGTCATGACTTAGGCACCTAATCCAACAGTCTCCCACTTGGATAAATGTATGACTATAATTACCAATTTAGCCTTTAATTAATTAGCAACTGTAGCTTCCTAGAAACCGCTGCCGAACTCTGACCTAGTCAGTTCTGTCCATAGATAAGTGGTCAGATGATCCTCCGTCCAACAAGATATTTTCAGACTCAAGACATAGATTACATCAATCCTGGTCTGATTCTCTGTTTCCCGATTTCTGATTTGCATATGACTTTAAAACTACTAAGTGAGCATATCAATTTAGTCTTGGTTGGCCAACCCTTTTAGTCAACTTCAAAATCATCGAGAGGCCTACAGATATCTGTTTTCCCGACAGGGTCAAGGGACGAATAAGCTTTGACTAATATACTTATGTCTTTTACTAGTCAAATCATTCACAACAACACGTTTTATAACATCGTGTTACCGATGCGTTTTCGCATTGTCAATGAACAACCGCTTGGTAAAACATAACTTATATATCTTTACTTAAAGATCAAAAGATATTATCGTCTCAACATTGCTCATGATGTAATCCATGAAGCAATCTGTTGAGCGTGGGTTTATCCAATACTTAAATCCCTATTTCTAAGTACTCATGAATGTTGTAGCAATCATATTGCTATGTCTAACTCCTTAGACAATCTACAAAACAATTCATGACAGCCTTCATTCATACTTACTCCCTAAAAGCATGAGCGACTGTGGACATTTTGAATAATTAAATTACTCGGGAAGTAAATATGCAAAGTGAAACACAATAATAAACAATTGACAAAAGGCAGTATCAAATACTCATCAACAAAACTATATTATTAAATCACCAAAGTTAATTACATTTACATTGCAATAAGTTTCAAATCCTATCTAATTACAAAAACTAATATCATCTCTTAATCATATGCGTCGTGCATGCTGATTGTGCTTAATCCTACTCAGAGCCTTTATCAAGGGATCTGCAGGATTATCTTCTGATGATACCCTCTTCACTAGGAGGTGACCTTCTTCTACTCTATGCCTTATGTAGTGATCCTTTCTGTCGATGTGTTTGGACTTTCCATGATCTCTCGGTTCCTTCGTCAAAGCAACCGCTCATTCGTTATCGCAGAATAGTTCCATGGGCTCCTGAATACTCGGGACTACTCCAAGGTCACCGATGAATTTCTTCAGCCAAGCCGATTCCTTTGCCGCTTCACTCGTTGCTATGTACTCTGATTCACAAGTAGAATCAGCCACCGTCTCTTGCTTGGAACTTTTCCAAGTCACTGCTCCCCCATTCAAAAGAAAAACCCAGCCCGACTGAGACCGACCATTGTCTCTATCTGTCTGAAAGCTGGCATCTGTATACCCGTCAACTCTCAAGGTATCACTGCCACCAAGGATTAAAACAAAGTTCTTAGTCCTTCGCAGATACTTGAGTATGTTCTTGACAGCTGTCCAATATGCCCTTCCAGGGTTTCCCTGGTACCGACTGACCATGCTCAAGGAAAAGGCCATGTCAGGTCGAGTACATGTCATAATGTACATGATCGACCCTACAGCCGAAGCGTAAGGTACCCGACTCATGTCAGCTATCTCCTCGTCTGTATTCGGACTCTGACTCTTACTCAATTTGGCATTACTTTGGATAGGTGGCTCTCCCTTCTTGGAATTTTTCATATTAAACCTCTTTAGTACCTTTTCCAAGTATGTACTCTGACTAAGTCCAATTAGTTTCTTCTTCCTATCTCTCAATATTCTTATCCCAAGAATATAGGCAGCCTCTCCTAGATCTTTCGTGGCGAAACACTTCCCAAGCCAAGACTTGACATCTTGCAAGGTTGGGATGTCATTTCTCACGAGCAGTATGTCATCAACATACAGCACCAGAAAAGTGACTATACTCCCACTAGCCTTGACATATACGCAGGAGTCATCCTCGCTCCTGGAGAAACCAAACTCTTTGACTTTCTCATGGAAACAAAGATTCCAGCTGCGAGAAGCTAGTTTCAATTCGTAGATCGATTTCTCAAGCTTACACACTTTATTAGGATACTTGGCATCGACAAAATCCTCTGGCTGATTCATGTAAACATCCTCAGTCAACTTCCCATTAAGGAAAGCGGTTTTGACGTCCATCTGCCAAATTTCATAGTCATGAAATGCAGCTATGGCTAGCATAATCCTAATAGACTTTATCTTGGCCACTGGTGAGAAGGTCTCATCATAGTCAATCCCTGGGGTTTGAGTAAAGCCCTTCGCAACCAGTCTTGCCTTGAAAGTGTGTACCTTTCCATCCATGTCGGTCTTCTTCTTGAAGATCCACTTGCACCTGACTGTCTTTCGACCCGGTACATTGTCAACCAAGTTCCAAACTTGATTGTCATACATGGACTTGATCTCGCTGTCCATCTCCTCTTTCCATTTGGTAGACTCAGGGCCCGCCATCGCTTCCCGGTAGTTAGCTGGTTCATCCAAATTTATCAGTGTCCTATCACTGACAAACGTATCTCCATCCGTAGTTATATTGAATCCATAAAACTCGGGTGGCATGCTAACTCTACTGATGCGTCTAAGAGGTAAGGATATATCAGTCGGACCAACAGGAACTTCTTCCTCTTGTTGGTTGCTAGTTTCTCCTAAGGTTGCATTATCTGGTGTCTCTTGAATTTCTTCAAGATCAATGGTACTCCCACTGTCCTCTTTGAATATGAGTTCTCTCTCTCGAAAGACTCCTCGTCTAGCTACAAAGACCACGTCCTCGCTTGGTCTATGGAACAAGTATCCAAAAGACTGTTTGTGGTATCCAATGAAAATACACCGCTCGCTTCTCTCTGCGAGTTTGTCGTGAGTTTCTCGTCTAACGAAAGCCTCACAACCGCAGACTTTGATATGTGCTAACGAGGGAACTTTCCCCGTCCACATCTCATGAGGTGTTTTAGCAACCTTCTTAGTTGGGACAAGCTTGAGGATGTGGGCGGCAGTCTCTAAGGCATACCCCTAGAAGTGGATGGGAAGTGAAGCTGGACTCATCATGGAACGAACCATGGCTAACAGGCTTCGGTTACACCTCTCGGCAACACCGTTCAACTGTGGTGTCCGAGGAGGTGATAACTGTGAAACTGTTCCACATTCCTTCAGATAGTCTAGGAACTCGATACTAAGATACTCACCGCCTCTGTCGGATCTGAGCATCTTTATCTTCCTGCCCAATTGATTCTCAACTTTGTTTTTGAATTCTTTGAACTTTTCAAAGGTGTCTCACTTGTGTTTGATTAAGTAGATATACCCATATCTACTAAAATCGTCAGTAAAGGTCACGTAGAACCGTGTACCATCCTTTATGGCTGATCTGAAGGGACCACACACATCTGTGTGTATGATGTCCGCCCAAAAGAAAAGATTCGCATACATCATCCGATTTGAGGTCGAATGATTCCAGCACTCCATCCTTTTGGAGTTGGGCGATGCGTTTCTTGTTAATGTGCCCAAGACGACAGTGCCACAAGCACGCCTTTTCTACACCACTGGAAGAATCAATATAATTTACACTGTGTCCTAAATTGTCAACACATTGTACCGTTTCATACACACCATCACAAGGTAAAGCAGTAAAAATAGAAGTACCATTTTGAAAAACAGAAATTGAACCATTAATATTATCAAAAGCAAACTGAAAACCTTGTCTAAACAATGCATGAAAGGAAATAATGTTTCTTGCCATTTCTGGCAAATAGCAACAATTTATAAGTTATAAACTAATACCACTACTAAGCACTAAACTATGGATTCCGATCTTGGTAACAGGCGACGATCTCCTATTCCCCATGATCAGGTTCAATCTACCGTGCTCCACCTCCCTGCTTTCCTTTAGGCCCTGCAAATCAGAACAAATGTGAAAACCACATCCTGTATCAAGGACCCAATATTTGGAAGATGGTGAGTTTTTAGAGATAGTTTACATACCTGCTGAAGACGGCTTCACTTTGCCATCTCAAGTCTTGCAAGTATCTCAGGCAGCTTCTCTTCCAATGACCCTTTTCCTTGCAGTAGAAGCAGTCAGCTTCCTTGGGGTTGGCATTGTGAGGAACGCCAGAAGACTTGGGTCTCGAGCCACTGCTGGATGATCCAACATGGACCTTTTCCCTCCAATTCTGATTGGGAGGGCCCTTTCTTTTCTTCCCCTTTCCACCACCAATTACCAAGACGGGCTGGCTAACTGAGGGTACACGTTTACCCTTCATCCCGTCTTCAACAGTACGGTGCATGCGATGCAACTCGGCCAGAGTGTCCTGAGAGTTGTTCAAATGATATGCCAGCGTGAACTGGTCATATGAACTTGGTAAAGAATTTAGCACTATGTCTACAGCTAAATCCTCATGGACTGGCATCTCAAGCTTCCTAAGCCTTTCCACATATCCTTGCATCCTCTACACGTGGTTGCAGATGGACTCTCCATCCCTTAGCTTCCCGTTGGTGAAGGCTTTGACCACCTCGCGGGGTGAACTGGTCATATGAACCGGGTGTGAATAACCATGCAAATTAGCTTGGTACTCTCGGGGTTAGTTACCATCTCTAATTGATGTGCCGGTAAACCACACACGCTCCATCAATAATGATAACACCCGAGAAAACCCATTGCAACTCTTTATGAACCCCTATTGGTGTGCCGGTAAACCACACACGCTCCACCAATTTATCATAAAGTGCAATGTGCAATTTCATGGATTAGCACCAATTCACATTTTTCCTAAAGTAACTAGATTGAGTTTTTATTGAGTTGTTCTAGTACTTTGAATAATATCATTATACTTTTAATGAGATTAGGCGTTCCTATCAAACTCGTTCGGCTAACGACCCTCCACTGGTCAGGAGAGCGGTGGGTGAGAGTGGACACCCATTAGACCGCCATTTTATAGGCAGTCTCCTTATACCCTCTTTATAGACCAGCTTCGTGAATGAGGCCTACTATTGATTTGACTAACCATTTAATCTTATACATATAATATTAACTTTTAATTATAATATATATAAGATGACTTTTAAACATTTTAAAATGTTTTAGGTTTATCTTTTAATTTATTGGAATTTAAACTATTAAATTTAAAATTAAATTAAACCTTTAAATTGTCTTTTAATTAAACAATTAATTAAATTTGGATATTTTAGACTTTTAAAATATTCCTAGATTTATCCTTTAATTTTTCGAAATTTAAGGCCATTAAATTTAAATTAAATTAAATCCTTAATTATCTTTTAATTAAACAATTAATTAAATTTAGATAGGTATCACAAATTAATCAAGTTAATTTAAACCTATCTTAAACCCTCTACTTTTTGATTTCAACAAATAATGGGTTTAAGTTTATCCATTTAAATAATTAAAGTTACCAAAATTAGAATATCTTCTAAACCTATTGCCAAAATCGCCAAATAGGGAGGGGAGTGGCTAGGGTTTTCAAAACCCTAACCCTTGATCGATTTAGGCCACATTAGGGTTTATAAGCTTTAAACCCTAATTTTTAGGAAAACAATTATAACAATTTAACAAGAAAACATCCAAAAAGCTCTGATACCACTGAAAGGTTTTATGCAAATGAATGAACTAAATCCTAAGTTCACATGCAACCTAGGAGGATCTATGTTTTCTTCTAATTAAACATATTACAAAATCCTAAAGGCTAGAAAAATAAACTAAAAGAAGAGAATTAGAAAAACTAACCTTTTAGTGTTTCTTGGAAGCAAAGCAACAAATGGATCTTGCCTCAATTGTAGTCACACCCAGGGAGCAGGAGAGTGGTCGAATTCCAGAGAGAGTCAGGGTATATAAAATTGCAGGTTATGAGGGTATGGGGCTCCCTATTTATAGCCTCCAGCAGATGACCATATAAAACTTAAGAGATAAGCCTTTTTGAATTCAAATTAAGATAAACCTTTATCTTAATAATTCAAACACATTTATCTCTTATATATATATATATATATATATATATATATATATATATATATATATATATATATATATATATATATATATATATATATATATATATATATATATATATATATATATATGTATATCGATTATATATATTTATATATATATAATCGCTGGTCATCACACTCACTTAAACTGTTACTTACTCAACTATTGAATAATTACAGTTTTACTCCCTGCACCTTTAATTAATTAATTTAATCACCAAATTAATTCCAATTAATTCCAGATTAATTTCTAATTAATTAATATAGTTTCTAATTAAAATATTATCACTTTAATATATTAATAAACCGTATATTTAATTCTATTGATTTATTAATCAGATAATAAATCAATCTTTCTCTCTATCGGACTTTCTACCAAACCTCCTGCAATGAGGGCAACCCAAATGGACTATGCTACTATTAATTAGGTAAATACTAATTATTAGTCATGGCTTAGACACCTAATCCAACACAAATTACCATACATGCCCACACATTCAACAACCCGTCCTCGAGAATGACCCGACTCTACCCGTCATACAAAAGCTACGGGTGCCCATCATACAACAGCTATGGGACACGAGGTGGTTCTTCCCATCATACAACAGCTATGGGTTCCCGGTTTTGGCCCTGCCCATCATACAATAGCTATGGGACAAGGCGATAGTCTAGCCCGTGATACAACACCGACGAGACAAGACCATAGTCCAACCCGTGACACAACACCGACGGGTGAACACGCTTCAGTACTGAGCCCAACAACAGATAATCAGAATTATAGAACAAATCATATAACTGTAAATAACACACAAGTTGCCTAACATGCAACATCATATAGTAAGGTGAGGATATTCACCTGAATCCAAAACTGCATCGATAATCTCTAATATCCCAATCTAGGCTCGTCCGATCAACTAAATCTCTCACACACAATATACTACCGAAAGGTATGCAAATCGAATCTTGAAAGACGTGCCTCGGCCCTCAAAACCTTCAAAAATATGCCTTGAACACCCTCTAGGTCGTGGGAAATGATTAGGGTTTCTGAACCTCCTCAAATGCGAAAATGAGCATGAATATATAGGGCTGGAGAAGGTAGCGCCGCTAACTTTAAAGTTAGCATCGCTAACTTTGGTCCTCCTCGCGAATCGATCCGGTCAACCCTTAAACGCGCAACAAACCCAGATTTCTCGTACTAGAAAAGTTAGCGTCGCTAGCTTATATGTTAGCGCCGCTAACAGGGTATTTTTTGCAGTTTGCCGCTTTTAGTCCCCCTTCTTCTGTAACGCCCCAATTTCAAAAAAATTTAAAGATTCATTTATTACCAAGGTTCTAATAAAATATTTATTCCAAAAGTAAAATTGTTCAACATATTATTTAAACCAACAGCGGAAACATTTGAAAATACTATTATAGTTCATCAAAATAAATCTCTTGAATGCGATGCGCTGCCGTCACGCCTTGCCCTTCCCTTTGTCATTTGAGATACCTAAAATGTTATAAAATCAACGGGTAAGCTTAAAGCTTAGTGAGTCCACAAATTACCATACATGCCCACATATTAAACAAACCGTCCATGAGAACGACCCGACCCTACCCGCCATACAACAGCTACGGGCGTCCATCATACAACAGCTATGGACACGGGAAGGTTCTACCCATCATACAACAGCTATGGGTTCCCGGTTATGGCCCAGCCCATCATACAACACCTATGGGACAAGGCAATAGTCCAACTCGTCATACAACAGCTACGAGGGGACACGCATCAGTACTGAGCCCAACAACAAATAACCACAGATATAGAGCCAATCATATAACTGTAAATAACACACAAGATGCCTAACATGCAACATCATATAGTAAGGCGAGGATACTCACCTGATTCGAAACCGTGTAGATATTATCTAATATCCCCACTTAGTTCGTCCTCACACCTAAATCCCACATACACAACATATTAAGCATTGACCAAACTCCTATAGACTTGCCTAAAGGTTAGACCCAACGTTTACCACCAAACCAGGGTCAAACAGCCGCTCACCGCGGCGTGGCTTCTCGCCCTACGCGCCGCGGCTACCATTGCACAATAACGAGGGTTCACCCGAGTCCGCGCCGCTGACATAGCCAGTCCGCGTCGCGGCTCGTAACATTCCGAAATGTTATTAGCGCTTAACAGTACATCAATCGGCTAGGGTTCCTTTCTACACCCTTCCTGGGATCAAAAACTACCCTAAGATCACTTCCTTATGGACATGCAAGTCCATGCATGTCCTTGGTCCAAACCCTAAGTGTTACAATTCATCTAAGGCTACAAACCAATGGGTAACACCCTATGACGAGATGAAAATGAAATATCAGAAGGTAGATCCTCTTACCTTGCTTCTGGAGAACAGAGGAATGCACCCGATCGACAACAAGCCTTTCCCCACGTTGTATCTCTTCCTTCAAACCTCCAAAGACTTGGAACCAAAGAGTCTCTGCTGAAACCAGTCGACTCCACTCTAGAAATTTCCCAAAAACACGAACCCTAGGGCTGGGGCCCTTTATATAGGCGTTTAAAATCGAATTAGGGTTTTTCACATTAGCTGCGCACCGCGCCGCGGATCCTTTAAAGCCGCACCGCGCGTACAAAATCATTCGCGAATCCAGATCTCTCCCGAGCCGCGCCGCGGATCCGTCCTGGCCGCGCCTCGGCGGAACGGGTCTTACAATTCTCCCCCACTTAACTGGATTTCGTCCCCGAAATCCGCGTCGGTAAACAATTCTGGATAATGCCTCCGCATTTCCTCCTCCGGTTCCCAAGTCCACTCGGACCCTTTTCGATGTTGCCAACAAACCTTAACTAATCCTATTGTTTTATTTCGTAAAGTCTTTATCTTCCTTTCAATGATGGAAATTGGTCGCTCCACATAATTTAGGCGTTCATCTAACTGAATAACCTCCAAAGGTACTATTGTAGATTCCTCAGTAATGCACTTCCTGAGTTGCGAAACGTGGAACGTGTCGTGAATCTGACTATGCTGCTCGGGCAGCTCCAACCGGTAAGCTACCTTACCTACACGGGCGATGATTCGGTAAGGTCCAATGTACCTAGGGCCAAGCTTTCCTCGCTTCCTAAAACGAATGACTCCCTTCCAAGGTGAAACCTTAAGAAGAACATAATCCCCAACTTGAAACTCGAGATCGGACCGCCGCCGATCTGCATAACTTTTCTGTCGACTCTGAGCCGTTAACAACCTCTCCCGAACCTTCTGAATTAACTCAGTTGTCTTGATTACCACCTCAGTACTACCCAATACCCGCTGGCCAACCTCGCCCCAGCAAATAGGAGTCCGACATTTCCTTCCATACAATATCTCAAAGGGAGCCCTGCCAATGCTCGCGTGATAACTGTTATTATAGGAAAACTCAGCTAGAGGGAGATGGGAATCCCAACTCCTGCCAAAATCGATAACACATGCCCTAAGCATATCCTCTAGCGTTTGAATCGTCCTTTCACTCTGCCCATCCGTCTGAGGGTGATATGCCGTGCTGAAATGAAGGCGAGTGCCTAATTCCTCATGAAACTTCTTCCAAAATCTAGACGTAAATCGGACATCCCGGTCGGATATCACCGAGACCGGTATACCATGCCGAGAGATAATCTGATCGACGTAGACCTTAGCCAATTCCTTTGCAGAGAAGGTCTCTTGAATGGGGAGGAAAAGAGCACTTTTAGTCAACCTATCCACGATAACCCAAATAGTGTCCATATGTCGAGGGGTTCTTGGCAACTTCGTGATGAAATCCATTGTGATATGCTCCCATTTCCATTCTGGGATCTCAAGAGGCTGTAATTTACCATGAGGCCGTTGGTGCTCGGCCTTGACCCTACGACAGGTCATGCATCTTTCGACAAACCAAGCTACTTCCCTCTTCATGCCTGGCCACCAATAATATTCGCGCAGATCCCTATACATTTTAGTTGCTCCAGGGTGGATAGAGAACTTGGATTTATGTGCCTCCTCCAATAGGGTTTGACGAACCCCGCCCAGCTTCGGTACCCAAATCCTCTCATGACAAGTTAACAAATCTCTACTATCTTTGACCATAGCTGCCAACTGACCCATAATTCTCTCGCCTTTTTGATTCTCGTTCTTGCTTGCTTTAAACTGAGCTTTCCTAATCAGCTCAAGCAGCGGTGTCACAATTGTCATCCTTAGACAAACGCCCCGAAGGGGTGTACCTGAAGCCTTACGACTTAACTCATCCGCTACCACATTGGCCTTTCCAGGGTGATAGTGTATCTCACAATCATAGTCTTTCAATACATCCAGCCATCTCCTCTGCCTCATATTAAGATTTGCATGATCCATAAGATACTTCAAACTCTTGTGGTCTGTGTAGATGGTGCACTTCACTCCATACAAATAATGTCTCCAAATCTTGAGAGCGAAGACCACCGCTCCCAATTCCAAATCATGAGTAGGGTAGTTAGCCTCATGGGGTTTCAACTGTCACGAGGCGTAAGCAATCACCCTACCTCGTTGCATCAAAACTGATCCCAAACCCTAGATAGATGCATCAAAAATAAACTACCATGTCCTCCATGCCTTCAGGCAAAGTCAAAACCGGAGCTTCACACAATTTCCGCCGCAAAGTCTCAAAAGCCTGCTGCTGCTCCTCACCCCACAAAAAAGCAGCATTTTTCTTATTTAGCCGAGTCAAAGGTACCGCAACCTTTGAGAAGTCTTGAATGAAACGACGATAATAACCAGCCAGACCCAAGAAACTTCTAATCTCCGAGGGAGTCTTCGGAACCTCCCACCTCCACCTTAGCCGGGTCCACCATGATTCCTTGCTCGTTAACGATGTGACCCAAAAACTGGACCTCCCGAAGCCAAAAGTCACACTTGGATAATTTTGCATAAAGCTTCTCCTTCCTTAAGGTTTCTAATACTTCCTTTAAGTGTTGTTCATGCTGCTCCCTGCTCCGAGAGTAAACTAAGATGTCGTCAATGAAAACTATAACCGACCGATCCAACATCGGTCGACACACCCGGTTCATTAAATCCATAAAAGCTGCAGGGGCATTGGTCAGTCCAAACGGCATCACTACAAACTCGAAGTGGCCGTACCTCGTCCGAAAAGCCGTTTTCGGGATGTCTTCCTCCCGTACTCGCATTTGATGGTATCCTGACCGCAAATCAATTTTCGAGAACCACGAAGCGCCCTGCAGTTGATCAAACAAGTCGTCGATGCAAGGCAATGGATATCGATTCTTCACCGTAAGTTTATTCAGCTCACGATAATCTATGCACATCCTATTGGAACCATCCTTCTTCTTAACAAACAAAATAGGCGCTCCCCACGGCGAGCAACTGGGTCAAATAAATCCCTTATCTAATAATTCTCGAAGTTGAATAGACAACTCCAGCATCTCTGGAGGCGCAAGACGATACGGTGCTTTAGGTATCGGAGCCGCACCGGGAGTTAAGTCGATCTTAAATTCCCCCTGTCTCTCTGGCGGTACGCCAGGCAGGTCCTCGGGAAACACATCAGGAAAATCCCGAACCACTGGTATATCACCTGCTTTTTGCTGTGGCTTATTTTCTCGTGCGTCAACAACATAAGCCACAAATCCCGAACCTCCATGTTGAAAATGTCTAAGCGCTCTAACAGCTGAACAAAAAGCTGCACCCTTATTCCTCCTTTCGTCCTGTACTACCAGCTCTCCCCCACTTGGGGTTTGAATCCACACTCGCTTGTTCTTACAATCAATCCATGATTCATGCTGACCCAACCAATCCATACCGATGATGACTCGAGAGTCACTCAACGGTATAGGGATGAGATCGATCGGAAACTTTATTCCTTGAATCACTACTTCACTTCCCCGATACACACTAGTTGCTTGCACGGTCTTATCATCCGCAATTTCTACTTCTAACGGGCGATGAAGAGTTCCTAAAGCGATACCGAAACCCTTTCCCAGAACGGCAGACACAAAAGAATGACTAGCACCCGAATCAAACAGTACAAAGGTTGGCGTAGAGTTGACTAAGAATGTTCCTAATCAAAGCATAATAGACACATTAATTACACACACCACAAACACGAGGCAAGTAAAGAAAGAGTACCCGTGACGACGTCGGGCGCATCCTATGCCTCCTCGGCGGTCATGACGAATGCTCGACCCTTGGTCTTAGGGGCTTCCCTTTTCCCCTGCCTACCATCGGTAATCCGGAGTGTAGTGGGTGCCGGATTCTGAACCACTCCCTGAGTCAGACGGGGACATTGGGCCTTGAAGTAGCCTACCTGATTACAATTAAAACAAATCTTGACCTCTTGTCGACAATCTTTAGCATAGTGGCCCTCCTTCCCACACTTATGGCATATTAACACCCAGCAACGCCCCTCATGATTCCTTCCACATTTACCACACTTACCATGGCTCCTTTGCCCTTGCTTTCCCTGATCTGCCCCTCAAAATTTCTTCAACACCTGCTGAGTCTGAGTAGGCGCCGGACGCTTCTGCTTTTGTTGGGTTTCCAGTTCCAACTCTCGGGCCCGAGCGGCCGCGATCATATCAGTAAGAGTCTGGTGTCTAGCAGCAGACCCAAATTCCCGAATGTCAGTGCGAAGCATCGCCAAGTATCGTGTCATCCTCATGCGCTCAGTTGCCGTAAACTCTGGACAGAATAGTGCTCGCTCATTAAACTTTTTGGTGATCTCCGTCACTGTCTCAGTGGTCTGGGTCAGATTCAGGTATTCCTGCGCCAAGCGCTCCATTTCCACCTGTGGAACATACTCCAGTTTGAACTGTTCCTTAAACTGCGGCCATGTAATGGCATCTGTAACACCCAGTTTCTTATCTCTGGATTACACCAATAATTACTCAAAATAACCACAAGGGTTCATGCTGTGATCAAGATTAAGCAACAGCAGTACAAGTAGTTATCAAAAGAACAAGTACATAACAAACGTGTCCCAAAAACTGGGTTACAAAAGACTGTTTTTACAAAACTATACAAAAAGTATATCATGGTTTACAACTAGTCCAAAAGTCAAGTCCCATATCCAGACAATCATCCCTCAGCAACCTTCTTGCCCCTGTCACCTAAACACATATAACATATTCATATTTATGAGCTAATTAAGCTCAGTGAGAAACTTATTATATTTTAGAAATCGTAATAACAGTTTATCAATAATTTTCATATCCAATTTACTGATCTCAATCTCTATGACTATCTCAGTCATTTCATGTATTCAGTCAAGCCAAGTACTCGTATATGGTAAGAAGTTCTCAATATTATTTGACTCACATAAATTGGTTATCTCAACCAATTAAGATATATAATAATTCAATTTAGATGTAAACTAACCATACATAATGAATTATAACTACTCACCTGATGTCTGTTCAGTCAGTGGTCCTCCCGTGCCTCGTGTATCTCTTTCCCTTCTCTGTGTATCTGCTCAAAATAACACCTCATGTCATACTTCAATATTCTCAAAACAATTTAACCACATATCACTCATTAGATCAAGAATTTATAACTAACAAGATCACAATCTATAAATATCATACACTATTTACTCATGTTTCTCAATTTATGTAATTTCTTACTAAATCAACTGTTAAAACTCTACAACAATCACGTCAAAGACTTCATATAACTTACAATAACAATCTACTAACAATACATGAGCTAATTTAGAGCATACTTTCGAGTTCAAGAATTTAGGGTTTAAGAATCTAGGGTTTAAAACCCTAAAACCACAAATCACCAACTTCAAAGCTAGAATTTAGACTCTTATAAACTTGCTACACTATTAATTGAACTCTAGCTTCATCAATTTCGCAGGTGGTCCTCAAGACCATCTAGAATCACTCCAACACAAGTATTCCACGGTTGAAATAAAGCCAAATTCAAGGGAAGTTACCTTTCAAGCTCCAAATGAAATTCCTTAACTTCAATTCACGATTTAATAAGCTTAAATCTCGATTTAGATGGCTTAGATGGCTTAAATATCGATTTCTAGGGTTTAGAGAGGGTTTTGGTTGAATTGGAAATGACCCAAATGAAGGAAAACCCGTAACTTAAAACACTCCTGATGCGCGACACGACCCGTGTAGGCTCACACGACCCGTGTGAGACCTACAGCAAGCCATCCTGAATTTGCACAGATCCACACGACCCGTGTAGCCTCACACGACCCGTGTGAGACCCAAACTCGTCTCGGTAATTTTTGAACAAGACCTACACGACCCGTGTGAAGGTACACGACCCGTGTAGACCTGAAAAAGGGTACTGTTTGGTTTTCAAGTCTTTCTACACGACCCGTGTGGCTATACACGACCCGTGTAGCTCACATTGACATTTTTTACAAGTCCAAACTTTACTCAATTGGGTTTTTAACCATTCTAACTCATATAACAACCTAGTTAATCTTAATTACACTAAGATTAACACAAAATCTATACAAATTAATAATATGGTATTACAAGTTCTTACCCTCTTCAAAAGATTTCGTCCTCGGAATCTCTTGAAAACAGGAAAGGATACTTTGTTCGCATCTCTTCTTCAGCTTCCCAAGTGACATCTGTTCCTCTATGATGTCGCCATTGTACTTTAACTATTACAATCTCTTTGTTTCGCAACTTTTTGATCTTTTTGTCTAGAATCTTCTCCGGTTGTTCTTGGTATTGAAGTTTACGATCTAACTGAACTTCTTTCAAAGGAACACGTGCCGACTCATCGTATAAAGTCTTACGGAGATGTGAGATATGAAACACATTATGAATTCCCTGTAACCCATCAGGAAGTTCAAGTTTATAAGCTACTGTTCCCACTCGTTGAATTACACGGAAAGGTCCAATAAATCGTGGGCTTAGTTTGCCACGTTTACCAAAACGAATAATTCCCTTCCAGGGAGACACTTTTAACATCACCATATCTCCAATTTGAAACTCCAATGGTTTTCTTCATTTATCTGCGTATTGTTTTTGACGCTGCTGAGCAACTCTCATATGTTCACGTATACTTTTTATTTTCGCTTCAGTTTCAGTTATAATTTCAGGACCCGCTAGTGGCTTCTCTCCCGCTTCTGTCCAACAAGATGGTGTTCTACACATTGACCCATATAACGCTTCAAAGGGTGCCATTTGAATACTAGAATGATATGAGTTATTATATGTGAATTCGGCTAAAGGTAGATGATCATCCCAACTACCTCCAAAATCAATCACCGAAGCTCTAAGCATATATTCTAGCGTCTGAATAGTTCTCTCGGTCTGACCATCAGTCTGCGGATGATAAGCCGTACTCATTAAGGCTTTAGTTCCCAAATGTTTTTGAAAACTTTGCCAAAAATGAGAAGTAAAACGACTATCGCGATCGGAGACTATAGAGGTAGGTACTCCGTGTCGTCTCATCACTTCCCTAAGATAGATCTCTGCTAATTTGGACGCTTGGTAATCTTCTCGTATGGGTATAAACTGTGCTGATTTAGTCAATCTATCAACAATTACCCATATAGAATCGAACCCTCATAGTGTTCGGGGTAATTTGGTGATAAAGTCCATAGAAATCTCATCCCACTTTTTCATCGGTACAGGTAGTGGTTGAACTAACCCGTATGGTCTCTGATGATTTGCCTTGACTTGTAAACAAGTCAGACACTTCTCCACATATCTTCCAACATCACGTTTCATTCCCGGCCACCAGTAAAATGGCTTTAAACTTCTATACATCTTCGTACTACCTGGATGGATTGAATACCGTGTACAATGTGCATCTTCAAGTAACAGCTGTCTCGTTTCTCCGTGTCTTGGAACCCACACTCGTCCTTGAAAAGTCTTCACTCCTTGTGCATTTTCAACTAGTTTGTCTAGATAGCCAATCATTCTCTCACTCTTCATGTCATTGGCTTCTCTCTAGGCACGTTGAATCATTTCTGGTAATTTACTAACCACTCCCATTCGAGCTGAAACGACTCGAATAGGTGGTTCTTTTCGACTTAACGCATCTGCCACTACATTTGCTTTACCAGGATGGTAAAGTATTTCACACTCATAATCTTTCAAAAGATTCATCCATCTTTGTTGTCTCATATTCAGCTCTTTTTGATCAAACAAATACTTTAAACTCTTATGATCTGAATATATCTGGAACTTCACACCATAAAGGTAATGTCGCCAGATTTTTAGTGCAAAAACAATGGCGGCTAACTCCAAATCGTGTACTGGATAAGTTTGCTCATGAGGCTTCAGCTGTCGAGACGAATACGCAATTACTCGCCCCCTTTGCATTAATACACATCCAAGACCGATTAGTGAAGCATCAGTAAAAAGAAGAAAGTCTTCCACACCTTGAGGTAAAGCTAACACCGGAGCTTCACATAACGGCTGTCTCAGTTTTTCAAAAGCTTCTTGTTGTGCTTCAGCCCAGATAAACTTCTCTGTCTTTCTGGTCAGCTTTGTTAAGGGCAAGGCAATACTCGAAAATTTCTCAATAAATCGTCGGTAATAGCCAGCTAATCCCAAAAAGCTCCGAACCTCAGTCGGATTTTTGGGTGGTGCCCAACTCATCACTGCTTCTATCTTGGCAGGATCCACTTTAACTCCTTCTCTATTTATCACATGACCAAGAAACTGGATCTCTTGCATCCAAAACTTGCACTTCGAAAATTTTACATACAATTTCTCTTTACGAAGAAGATTTAAAATCAACTGTAAATGTTGTTTGTGCTCCTCCCAACTCTTGGAATAAATCAAAATATCGTCAATAAACACTATTACGAACTTGTCTAAAAATGGATGACAAGCTCGATTCATCAGATCCATAAAAGCCGCCGGGGCATTCGTCAAACCAAACGGCATTACTAAAAACTCATAATGACCGTATCGGGTGCGAAATGCTGTCTTCGGGACGTCAGATTCTCTTACTCTTAGCTGATGATATCCCGACCTCAAATCAATCTTCGAAAAATACTCTGCTCCCTCCAATTGATCGAACAAATCGTCTATTCTCGGTAGGGGATAACGATTCTTCACAGTAATTTTGTTTAACTCGCGATAGTCTATGCACATACGCATGGAACCATCCTTCTTTTGAACAAACAGTATCGGCGCACCCCACGGAGATGAGCTCGGACGAATAAAACCGCGATCCAAAAGTTCTTGTAGTTGTTTCTTTAACTCCTCCATCTCGGATGGCGCCAATCGATAGGGTGCTCGAGCTATCGGTTTAGCTCCAGGAACTAAATCAATAACAAACTCCAATTGACGATTTGGCGTTAAGCCCGGAAGATCGTCAGGAAAAACATCAGCAAAATCTCTCACTATCTCAACATCCTTCACAATGGGATGTTCGGTTTCAATTGGGGCAACATGTGCCATAAACAAAAGAGCACCTCTTTCGGTATACCTTCGCGCTCTCGCGAAAGATACAACCGGAATATGTTGAAAACGGCGTTCACCTCGTATTAACGTCTGCGACCCGTTTGGAGTTCTCACAGAAATAATCTTTCCGTGACAATCCATATTTGCTCTATTACTATCTAACCAGTCCATTCCAACTATTACATCAAACGCACGAGTATTCATCGGCTTCAAATCAATAAGGAAAGAAATCCCATTGATTTCAAGCCGACAATTTGTATACTGAGTGTTTACTATAACATCTCTCCCGTCAGCAATATCAACTATTAGGCTCTCACTCATTTTAGACACAGGTACATTAATTCGAGACGCGAAAGGTACAGATATGAAAGAGATTGATGCACCAGAATCAAACACCATACGAGCTCGAAGAGAATTCAGGCTAAAAATACCTGTAATCACATCTGGTCGCTCTCTAGCCTCCTCCACAGTCATCTGGAAAGCTCGCGTTCTAACATTCCCACCGCCTCTATCTCGTCTATCGCCCCGATTATCGCCTCGTCCCGCCTTTGGAGTCTCGCGACGTGAATCAGTTCTCGGTTTTGGGCAATCCGGGCGAATATGACCACTTTCCCCACAATTGAAACACACACGATTTTTCTCCAAACAATCTCGAGCCATATGCCCTGTCTTCCCACATTGATAACACATAAGAGACGGGGTGCTCGTATCACAATTTCCAGCATGTTTTCTACGGCATTTTTCACACCACTTGTTCTCAGTCTTTCTTGGATCACCTCGATATTGATAACTCGGAACTGGCTGCTTTTGTGAACTACCTTCGGGTCTTCCTTCCCATTTCCTCTTCTGGCCTCCGCTTCCTTGGTCCCCCTTCCTTTCACTATCTTGCCTTCGCAGTTCTTTTTCTCGAGATTTAGCTTCCTCAACGATCTGCTGATAAGTTGTAAAACTGGAACTCTGTAAAAACTCTCGTATCTGGGTCCTCAATCCCCACAGATATCTATCAATCTTTCTTTCTTCAGTATCCACCTGATGAGCAGCAAATCTGGCTTTTTCATTGAACTCTGTCATATACTCCTGTACTAACCGCGTTCCTTGCTGCAATCTCAGAAAATCTTCTTCCAAACTTTTCATTGCAGTATTTGAACAATACTCCTTCATAAACTTCATTTTGAACTCTTCCCAAGTTGGTTCTGGTTCCAATCCTTTCTCTATATCAAGGTTTATGTTCTCCCACCAGAATTGAGCATCTTTGTGTAAACAATTAGTAGCATACTCAACTTTATCTTTCTCCGCACACTTACTCGTACGAAAAACTTTCTCAATATGTGTCAACCAATTTCGTGCAATAACAGGATCATCAGTACCGAAGAAATCATTCGGTTTGCATTTGCGGAACGTCTCATAACTGCAACCCTTTGGTTCGCCCGACCCTCCAACTTCAATAGGTATGGTAACTGGCTCTCTCTGTCTCTCCCCAACCACAGGTGTGATAGGAGATCGATCTCGATCATCTCTATTCGTCACCTCCGTCCGAGGTCTCATTAGGGTAGGCAATAAACTTTTAACTGCTTTTGCTACCTCTGCAGCAATCAACTCTTGTAGTGATGTTGTTAACTCGGGCGGTCTCTCGCCTTCAGACTGGCGCCCCAGTCTTTGATCTTGTGATCCCGAATGCTCATCTCGGTGATCACCTCCCTCTTTATCCTTTCCAGAACTCATAATGAGGCTGAAAAGAAATTTAACTCGTTATGATCTCGTTTATCTCAATACTCTTTTCGTATCACATATCTCATCAAAATTCTCGAAATAACACACATACTCATAATGTGTGTTTTAAAGAATGATTGTATAGGGACAAGATGGGACTTCTCTTTAATAGTTTGAGTTTAGAGTTTACTCTTTAAAGTCTAATTCACTCAAACCTTTGCTCTGATACCAACTTGTAACACCCAATTTCTTATCTCTGGATTACACCAATAATTACTCAAAATAACCACAAGGGTTCATGGTGTGATCAAGATTAAGCAACAGCAGTACAAGTAGTTATCAAAAGAACAAGTACATAACAAACGTGTCCCAAAAACTGGGTTACAAAAGACTGTTTTTACAAAACTATACAAAAAGTATATCATGGTTTACAACTAGTCCAAAAGACAAGTCCCATATCCAGACAATCATCCCTCAGCAACCTTCTTGCCCCTGTCACCTAAACACATATAACATATTTATATTTATGAGCTAATTAAGCTCAGTGAGAAACTTATTATATTTTAGAAATCGTAATAACAGTTTATCAATAATTTTCATATCCAATTTACTGATCTCAATCTCTATGACTATCTCAGTCATTTCATGTATTCAGTCAAGCCAAGTACTCGTATATGGTAAGAAGTTCTCAATCTTATTTGACTCACATAAATTGGTTATCTCAACCAATTAAGATATATAATAATTCAATTTAGATGTAAACTAACCATACATAATGAATTATAACTACTCACCTGATGTCTGTTCAGTCAGTGGTCCTCCCGTGCCTCGTGTATCTCTTTCCCTTCTCTGTGTATCTGCTCAAAATAACACCTCATGTCATACTTCAATATTCTCAAAACAATTTAACCACATATCACTCATTAGATCAAGAATTTATAACTAACAAGATCACAATCTATAAATATCATACACTATTTACTCATGTTTCTCAATTTATGTAATTTCTTACTAAATCAACTGTTAAAACTCCACAACAATCACATCAAAGACTTCATATAACTTACAATAACAATCTACTAACAATACATGAGCTAATTTAGAGCATACTTTCGAGTTCAAGAATTTAGGGTTTAAGAATCTAGGGTTTAAAACCCTAAAACCACAAATCACCAACTTCAAAGCTAGAATTTAGACTCTTATAAACTTGCTACATTATTAATTGAACTCTAGCTTCATCAATTTCGCAGGTGGTCCTCAAGACCATCTAGAATCACTCCAACACAAGTATTCCACGGTTGAAATAAAGCCAAATTCAAGGGTTGTTACCTTTCAAGCTCCAAATGAAATTCCTTAACTTCAATTCACGATTTAATAAGCTTAAACCTCGATTTAGATGGCTTAGATGGCTTAAATATCGATTTCTAGGGTTTAGAGAGGGTTTTGGTTGAATTGGAAATGACCCAAATGAAGGAAAACCCGTAACTTAAAACACTCCTGATGCGCGACACGACCCGTGTAGGCTCACACGACCCGTGTGAGACCTACAGCAAGCCATCCTGAATTTGCACAGATCCACACGACCCGTGTAGCCTCACACGACCCGTGTGAGACCCAAAATCGTCTCGGTAATTTTTGAACAAGACCTACACGACCCGTGTAGACCTGAAAAAGGGTACTGTTTGGTTTTCAAGTCTTTCTACACGACCCGTGTGGCTATACACGACCCGTGTAGCTCACATTGACATTTTTTACAAGTCCAAACTTTACTCAATTGGGTTTTTAACCATTCTAACTCATATAACAACCTAGTTAATCTTAATTACACTAAGATTAACACAAAATCTATACAAATTAATAATATGGTATTACAGCATCCAACTGAGCAGGGGTGAGATCTTTCGTTCGTATTTCCCACCAATCTTTCGAACCCTCTCTCAGAAGATTCACCGCAAATGTTACCTTTGAGTTCTCAGGACATGAACAGGTGCGGAAGGCACCCGCCACCGCGGAAACCCATCGCATGCTGACAATCGGATCCCTGCCCCTATCGAACATCGGAGGAGAACAAGCCGAAAAGTCCTTATAACTTGCATCCCTGGCCCGTGATGTGCCCAGAGTAGCTAGTCGCTCCTCAAGCATTGCCCATAGCTCAGCCTTAATCGTACCAAAGAACTAGGTATCGCAGCTAACACTTCTCGCGAAACCTTCTCCGCTATCAGGTTGCGGAGATTTTCATCAGTCGGTCCTCCCCCACTCGAGGCAACCGCATCTGGCCCACCGTTACTTCGAGTGATTAGGTGTCTAAGCCATGACTTTATATTTATATTTATCTTGTTAATTGAAGCAAAGTCCATTTGGGTTGCCCTCATAGCTGGAGGTTAGGATAGAGTTCAGTAGAGTAAAAGGTTGATTTATTAATTGTTTAATAAATCAATAGAATTAATTAAATAGTTTATTAATATATTTATGTTAATATATTAATTAGAAACTATAATAATTAATTGAGATTTAATCTAGAATTAATTGGATTTAATTCAGTGATTAAATTAATTAATTAAAAGTGCAGGGACTGGTTTGTATTTATTCAATAGTTGAATAACTGGCAAGCCAGTAGCCAGGGGCCAAAGTTGGCGCCAATATGGAGGGAACTCCATAGTTGGCGAAAACCCTAATTAGGGTTTAGAAGCCTTGGTCCAAATGGTCAACAGGCTTGCCCATTAAGGAGGCTCCTCTAGGGTTTCAGCTGTAACCCTTGTAGGCTATAAAAGGAACCTTCTGGCTCCCCTTTTTCTATGCCACTTTTGAACAAGAGAACTCTGCTGAACTGTCTTCTCCATTGCTTGGGTGTGACTTGCATTTGAGGCAGGACACTTGTGCTGCTAGCTTCAAGAACAATATTCAAAGGTTGGTAATTCTTGTTTTAATCTTTAGAAATTATTGTTGGCCTTTAGATATTAGTTTATTATATTCATATAAGAAAACATAGATCTTTCTAGGGTTGCATGTGAACCATAGGTATTTTGTGTTCATTGTTTGCTAGAAAACCCTTTAGTGGTATCAAAGCTTAGACTTGTTTTCTTATGAATTGATATAAACTGTTTGTTTGATCAAAGGGTTTTCGAAAATAACCCCTTGGGAGGCCTTATTTTCTTCCTTGGTGGCTAGGGTTTCAAAACCCTAGCCTCCCTTGCCTTATCTGCGAATTGCACGCTGCGTAGAATACTTGGTTGTTATTTTTGGTAACTAGATCTTCTGAATAACTTGAACCTTTATTCCTTGCATGATAATTTCGAGATTTTGGCTAGGGTTTCCTAACCCTAGCCGCCACCCCCTTGGTCCCCCCTTATTTGTTTGATTTACTTGCCTTATAAAGTGTGTTGTTATTTTTGATAATTGGATTAAATGAATAACTAGAACTTCTTTGTTTGGATTGTATTTTTCGAAATTTGTGGGGCCTTAGATAGATAAAATTAATTTGATTAATTCATAATATCTATCTTAGATTTAATTAATTTAGTTAATTGTTAATTAAAAGATAAATTAAATCAGCTTAAGGAATTAATTTAAATTTTCGAAAAATAGATTAAAATTTGCGAAAATTCTAATTAAATTAATTCTAAAATATTTTAATAAGATTAAAATATATCTTATATATTTATGATTAAAAGTTAACATTTATATATAAGAAAATTGGTTAGTCTTACCGCTAGTAGGCCTCATTCACAAAAACTGTCCTATAAAGAGGGTATAAGGCGACTGCCTATAAAATGGCAGTCTAATGGGTATCCACTCTTACCCACCGCTCTCCTGGTCAGTCGAGTGTCGTTAGCAGAGCGGGTTTGATAGAACCGCTAAGCCTCTTAAAAGTATAATGCTATAATTGAAAGTACTAGAACCTCAAACAAACCCCAGTCTAGTTACTTTAGGTTTAAAAATGTGAATTGGTGCTAATCCATGAAATTGCACATACCAATTTGTGAAACATTGGTGGAGCGTGTGTGGTTAACCGGCACACCAATAGGGGTTCACAAAGACTTGCAATGGGTTTCTCGATTTTGTCATTATTAACGGAGCGTGTGTGGTTAACCGGCACGTTAATTAGAGATGGAAATCGACTTCGAGAGTACCAAGATAATTTGCATGGTTATTCAAACCCGGTTTGTGATCCTCGGCATCCCAGTCACAAACAGTGGGGTACATCCGAGACTAAACATGCCATTGAACATTTCAATGTGTCTCAACAGATCTAGGAATTTCATGAGATGAAATTGATAAGTGTATTATCTACCTTAATGACCATTATGTTGTGATTACGGCATCCCTCTTCACACCATAGTTGCGGTATTTTGGGTCCTAGCCTTAATAAATAATATATTGGGTAATTATTTAAAATGATTAATTAAACTAATAAAATTCTGTTTATTGTAGATGTCTGAATCAAGTATCTATTCTCCTCCCTCTCCTCCTTCACCCATTTCTGAGAGCATCAAAAAGCACCTACTAAATATGGAAAGGCTGACTGGCCTTAACTGTAAGGAATGGCTTCACAATTGGAGAATGGTTCTCGTCATTGCTGGCAAGTCTCATCTCACCGAGTATCCGATCCCGGTTCCACCAGAACAAGTCATCATAAAGAGCCTTTATGATAAGCATGACTTATTAGTTGATGAATCCGAAAAGGTTCGTGACCTCATGTTATTGACCATTGACCCCGAGTTCTGCAAGGATTTTGAATCCTTGGGGCCATATGAGTTAATGCAATCGGTTGAGGAAAGGTTCCGAAAACCGGTTGAAGAGGAACGAGCTAGGATCTTCAATAGACTTGCAGAGTGTAAGTTAAAAGAAGGAAGTAGCATCGATTCGCATGTTCTTCAGATTGAAGCGTACATAGGCGAATTGTACAAACTTGGTTATTCCATGAGTCAGGAGTCAAGTGCTAACACTCTACTCGCTTCACTGACTAGTAAGTACGATCTGTTCATTCAGACGTATAGAAAGGAAGACCAGAAAAAGACCTTAACGGAAATGCACCCACTGTTGACTTTATACGAGTCACTCTTGGACAGGCATAGCTCCAATGGTTCAGCTACTTCTGGATTAAGTCCAGTGGAAAGACACAGCAAGAAACGATCCAGATCGTCTAGATATGTCTTAAGCTGGGAATCCACAGAATCGGATACAGTCGCGGAAAGATTGAAAGACGCTCCAAAGTCAAAATCTTTTGAAAGCTCAGGTATATCTAAAAACCTCAAAACTCCTGTTCCATAATTCCTTGATGCATAATGTGATAGTCACATTTTGGTTTGTATGCAGGGAATCCGTAGGGTACGGGACATTGGCGCATAGGAGCACATATGGATTGGATTTCCGGCTCATGCAGTTTTGAAGTTTAGTTAGATATTGAAATATTGTTATTAGCTTTTAGATGTGTATGCCATTGTCCATCATATAGTACATTGTGCAAGGATTTTTGCTTTAATAAAATTGTCAATTTTCTTTTAACACGTGTTGTTTGAAATATCCTTGAAATATTGTATGATTCTGTTGGACGCAAAATTAGTAATAACTTAAATGTTGAATGCATCCAAAGTGTTTGGATTTTAGGAATTGTGTCCCTTATGATTGTTAATGTTTTTAAGAATCAATTCAACCAAAGGTCCAGTTGGACAGGACTTTGGAATCATTTGACTTAGAGTCTCATGATGAATTGAGTTCTTAATGTGTAAAGAAATGAATCAACCAAAGATCCAGTTGGACAGGACCTTGGAATCATTTGACTTAAAGTCAGATGATGATTAAGTTCTTTATAAAGCATATGTGGTAAGAAATAAATCACCCAAAGATCCAGAGGATAGGATTTTGGAATCAGTTGACTTAGGGTCAACTGAAGATTGCAAGTCTTGAACAAAATTAACAAAGTCATAGGTTTACATAGAGATGTAAAAGAGATTTAGATTAGGAGCAACAAACACATCAGTTGCTGTGTATTGCTCGAATCTTCAAATTGAACACAATTGGTTGTACCTCACGCTATTTGTCATTCGGTATGACGAATATGACTTCACTTATCAGAATAAGCGATTGGATTGAATCCTTGAATCGTTCAAGGACTTCAAAGGAAGTACAAGATCCTCAGAACCTGAGTGACAACATAAACTGGGAAAATGTTTCACATTTATCCCTTCCAAGAACATTTATAGTTATAATGTGTCTTAGGGAAGATGATGGAGCGTTGGTCGAAACAGTTCGATCCTCAATGTATGAGATACATTGCAAATTAGTTTCCGATACATTGAATACTAAACCAGTCAGACCATATTCCAACCACATCCTTCGACTAAGTAGGTTTTGCAGACACTGTCTGAAATGTAAAGCTGGGATTGTCCCACTTGTACATTAAAGGTCCAGGCTCTTGTAGTGTTCGTCCAAACCTCATGACTAGCCTGAACCTAATCAGAAATGTCGTTTCACTGGCTATCCCGATGTACCTGGAAGAGAAAGAGCTCTTTTAGAAGGAACTCATGTTCTAAGGAAACAGTGGGAGTTTAGGACAGTCTTGAATGAGTTCAGGATTAGCCAAGTGAAATAACCTTTAGTCATCACTAGGCTTAGAGCAGAAATCAGATTTTTGTTTTTAAAATTCTGACATTATCTTCTCTTGACCAGTAGTACTGATCACCATCATAAGTAGTTATGATCAGGGTGCCATACCAATTAGTGGTAAAACACTATAGTTGGTACGGATTAGCAATTCGACTACTTGGAAGCATTGGTGAGCCCGGTTGCTGCCAATTAAGAGAACCTTAGGACGAGATACAGTCTATGTGGCATTTTGATTGATTTTACACCTGGTCTAAAAACCAGTGGGAGTAATTGAATCATCAAAAGAAATCAACATGGACAAAAACGTACCTTCAAAACATCTGGTTGAGTGAGACGATACTCAGAGTCAAGTAATTGACACCGAGAGAAGCACTCTCAATAGAAGATGAAATCCGAAATGATACTGCATATTGTAAGTCGTTAGTGGAGCGCGTGTGGATCACCGACACACTAATAGGGACTCACAAAGAATATGCCAGTATAAAGGTACATGGGCCCGGGATTTCCCCGTGGGCATCTCGCTAGAAAGGATATTCAGATTCTCAAAATGTGCCAAAGGATTGGATTTTGAGAATGGGCTGAAAGATATCCATTAAGATGTCAAAAAGGTTTGGATTCTCAAAATGTGCCAAAAGCTCTGGATTTTGTGGATAGTCCATAACCGTGTCAAAGGCAGTGGGAGTGTTTGCTGTTATCTATCTCCATATGTGTGTTACATATTGTTTCTAGGAAACGTCTCTTTTCATTACAAAGTGTAATGACTTGGTGTTAAGAGACGGATCGCTATGAAAGACCTAATAGAGATACAGCATACTCAGGTGGTTGTAAACATCTATGAGATAGATCGAAACACTGCCAAAATGATCTTGATGAGACTCAAGATGCATTGCCCTAGGAAATAGTTTCCTATCATTGCTAAGTGTGATGGTTTGACATGAGAGATATGAAAGGTGCAACGTACTCACATAATCCATTGACATATATCAGATAGATGTTGTCATCAGTATAGAACTAGCCATAGTAAGCATGATCTTGATAAGATTCAAGATGCATGAGAAAAGGTCTCCGAAAGGATATAGTTATTAAAAGTCGTGACACAAGGATTATAAGTAATCCTGAGATTCCAAAAGATTTTGGAATTGGACTGGATCGAATCCAACAAGTTCTTGGATAGATCAGAAGTGTCATGAACATGTCTTGATGACTTAATGCTTAGAGCATAGTGAGTCAGATTCAGGATATGACCTGGCTGGGAATACTTAATGGATTTTGTACATACGTGAGAAATCATTGGAAAATGATTAGGGCTGAATGTTGAAAACAATTTGAAAAGAGGTTTCAAATAAGGACTTAATGGTTAATGAATTTCGTTGGAATTCCGATGGAGCGCGTGTGGCTCACCGGCACATCGTAACACCTCGAAATAGTCTTAGGGTGCAGTCATGTGGACTAAAGATCCCGAGAACCATGGAAAGTCACAGTACATAGAATGGAGTTGTTAGTGAGAATGACGGTATGACCAAAATTGAAATATCATCGGAAAGATATCCGATCGGATAAAGTGTATGACATTTGAATACATAGAAAGAGTAAAAGGTCAAGTAGACATAGATACATAACACGAATTAAATAGTTTAAAAGGAATCTAGAAACCGATAATAGTTTTATGTAAAATCCTACTTGGTGATTACCTCGTGGAGACTTGGTAATTAGGAAAGAGTAGCCACCAGTCAGATTTTATGTTTCAATTTTGCATGTTTCACTTCCCGAATAATTTGATTATTCAAAAGTCCACAGTCGCTCATACTTTTCGGGAGTAAGTATGAACAAAGACTGTCGTGAATTGGTTTGTAGATTGTCTAAGGAGTTAGACATTGCAGTAAGACTGCTACAATGTTCATGAGTACTTAGAAATAGAGATTTGAGTATTGGATAAACCCGCGCTCAACAGATTGCTTCATGGATTACATCACGAGCAATGTTGAGACGATAATATCGTATGATCTTGAAGCGGAGACATATAAGTTGAAATTTACGAGTCGGTTGTGCATTGATAATGCGAAAATGCATCAGTAACTCGATGTTTCAAAACGCATTGTTGTGTACGATTTGATAAGTAAAAGACACAACCATATGAGTCAAAGCTTATTCGTTCCTTGACCCTGATAGGGAAACAGATATCTGTAGGCCGCTCGATGATTTTGAAGTTGACTAAAGTGCTGGCCAGCCGGGACTAAATTGATGTGTTCAATTAGAAGTCCGAAAGTCATAAGCAGAATCGGAAATCGGGAAACAGAGTATCGGACAGAGATTGATCTCAATCCATGTCTCGTGTCTGAAAATATCTTGTTGGACGAAGGATTATATGATCACTTATCTATGGACAGAACTGACTAGGTCAGAGTTCGGCAGCAGTTTCTTGGAAGCTGCAGGTTGTTTATTAATCAGAAGATAAATTAAAGTCATAGACTTATCCAAGTGGGAGACTGTTGGATTAGGTGTCTAAGCCATGACTTTATATTTATATTTATCTTGTTAATTGAAGCAAAGTCCATTTGGGTTGCCCTTATAGCTGGAGGTTAGGATAGAGTTCAGTAGAGTAAAAGGTTGATTTATTAATTGTTTAATAAATCAATAGAATTAATTAAATAGTTTATTAATATATTTATGTGTTAATATATTAATTAGAAACTATAATAATTAATTGAGATTTAATCTAGAATTAATTGGATTTAATTCAGTGATTAAATTAATTAATTAAAAGTGCAGGGACTGGTTTGTATTTATTCAATAGTTGAATAACTGGCAAGCCAGTAGCCAGGGGCCAAAGTTGGCGCCAATATGGAGCGAACTCCATAGTTGGCGAAAACCCTAATTAGGGTTTAGAAGCCTTGATCAAAATGGTCAACAGGCTTGCCCATTAAGGAGGCTCCTCTAGGGTTTCAGCTGTAACCCTTGGAGGCTATAAAAGGAACCTCCTGGCTCCCCTTTTTCTGCGCCACTTTTGAAAAAGAGAACTCTGCTGAACTGTCTTCTCCATTGCTTGGGTGTGACTTGCATTTGAGGCAGGACACTTGTGCTGCTAGCTTCAAGAACAAGATTTAAAGGTTGGTAATTCTTGTTTTAATCTTTAGAAATTATTGTTGGCCTTTAGATATTAGTTTATTATCTTCATATAAGAAAACATAGATCTTTCTAGGGTTGCATGTGAACCATAGGTATTTTGTGTTTATTGTTTGCTAGAAAACTCTTCAAATACTCGGGTCACTCCTATCTACCCAACTACTTGACTTTCTAGGACTTTGGTTGACTACTCTTGACTCAAGCGTGAATCCTGTGCTTTCGGTAATACTGGCCTGGTACTACCTTCCACACCTATTCGCCTTTGTTCCAAGTTCATCAATCATCCTCCTAAAAGGTCACACACACTAAACCATTTCCTATGACTCATGTGGTCATGCACCGTGGTGCCTAATCTTTTGATCTAACTTTCCATCCCACACGTGCCTAAGAGAACTACTGCTAATGTCGTCGAGTCGCCTCACGGACGCACAGCTGTGCACAATCAGGAATAAGATAGACGTTTGAACAACTGATCTACCCTAAAGTCACAACCAAACAAGGAACAGCCAGTAAGGCCAGACCAAAAATTCTCAGGCTATCTTACCCTAATTGTATATAACCTACCAGCATTCACTAAGCAACCTAACGACAAAAGCATAACATTCCAAAGCAGCACATATGGCATAAAACAGTCTACAAAGTATATTATCCAGGCAATTTTTACATCCTAGCACAATACATTTTATCACATAACACAAACTTGGCATGGGTAATTGGGAATCACAAAACTTACTTGAGCTCGGCTGACGGTTCGCATCGCATCTTCTTTTACTTTAATTAACTTTCCAAAAACATTTTCTTGACCAAAAATCGTTCAGTCCTAAGTTTGAGTTTGGATTCCCAATACAGTTCATCCAAATCCCTCAAACCAAGGCTCTGATACCAATTTGTAACGCCCCAATTTCAAAAAAATTTAAAGATTCATTTATTACCAAGGTTCTAATAAAATATTTATTCCAAAAGTAAAACTGTTCAACATATTATTTAAACCAACAGCGGAAACATTTGAAAATACTATTATAGTTCATCAAAATAAATCTCTTGAATGCGATGCGCTGCCGTCACGCCTTGCCCTTCCCTTTGTCATTTGAGATACCTGAAATGTTATAAAATCAACGGGTAAGCTTAAAGCTTAGTGAGTCCACAAATTACCATACATGCCCACATATTAAACAACCCGTCCACGAGAACGACCCGACCCTACCCGCCATACAACAGCTACGGGCGTCCATCATACAACAACTATGGACACGGGAAGGTTCTACCCATCATGCAACAGCTATGGGTTCCCGGTTATGGCCCAGCCCATCATACAACAACTATGGGACAAGGCAATAGTCCAACTCGTCATACAACAGCTACGAGGGGACATGCATCAGTACTGAGCACAACAACAAATAACCACAGATATAGAGCAAATCATATAACTGTAAATAACACTCAAGATGCCTAACATGCAACATCATATAGTAAGGTGAGGATACTCACCTGATTCGAAACCGTGTTGATATTCTCTAATATCCCCACTTAGTTCGTCCTCACACCTAAATCCCACATACACAACATATTAAGCATTGACCAAACTCTTATAGACTTGCCTAAAGGTCAGATCCAACGTTTACCACCAAACTAGGGTCAAAACCAAACCTTAGGGTCAAACAGCCACTCGCCGCGGCGTGGCTTCTCGCCCTACGCGCCGCGGCTACCATTACACAATTACGAGGGTTCAGCCGAGTCCGTGCCGCTGACATAGCCAGTCCGCGTCGCGACTCGTAACATTCCGAAATGTTATTAGCGCTTAACAGTACATCAATCGGCTAGGGTTCCTTTCTACACTCTTTCTGGGATCAGAAACTACCCTAAGATCACTTCCTTATGGACATGCAAGTCCATGCATGTCCTTGGTCCAAACCTTAAGTGTTACAATTCATCTAAGGCTACAAACCAATGGGTAACACCCTATGACGAGATGAAAATGAAATATCAGAAGGTAGATCCTCTTACCTTGCTTCTGGAGAACAGAGGAATGCACCCGATCGACAACAAGCCTTTCCCCACGTTGTATCTCTTCCTTCAAACCTCCAAAGCCTTGGAACCAAAGAGTCTCTGCTGAAACCAGTCGACTCCACTCTAGAAATTTCCCAAAAACATGAACCCTAGGGCTGGGGCCCTTTATATAGGCGTTTAAAATCGAATTAGGGTTTTTCACATTAGCGGCGCACCGCGCCGCAGATCCTTTAAAGCCGCGCCGCGCGTACAAAATCATTCGCGAATCCAGATCTCTCCCGAGCCGCGCCGCGGATCCGTCCTGGCCGCGCCTCGGCGGAACGGGTCTTACATCTTCCATCTTTTTCCATTTTCACCCGTTTGCCCAAAAGTTAAAAACGTTAGGGTCTGATGAGGCTTTAATCAGGCTTGGAAAGAACTCCTTGCTCATTTTCTTCTTTCCTTCTGGAAACGGGTCTTACAAATACCCTTGAAATGTGACAATCTTGCAGCTGTTTACATTGCTAAAAAACATGTCTTTCATGAAAGGACGAAGCACATTGAAGTCGATTGTTATTATGTTCATGAAAAGTTGCAGCATGGTCTGATTCTTTTATCTCATGTTCCAACTTCTAAGCAATTAGCCGATGTATTCACCAAGTCTTTGCCTAGTTCCAAATACAAAGAAGCGGTGTCTAATCTGGGTTTTATTTCATATCCCTTAGATTGGGGGGGGGGGGGGGGGTATTAGTTTAACTAAAAGGGTATGTTCGGTATTTTTTAGTTAGAAGTTAGTTACAGAGGTAGTTGGAAGGTAGTTAGAAGTTTTTTGCTTTCTTCTGACATTGTATTTATGTAATAACTTCTGTTCAATATTTTAATCAATGGAAAATCTCAAGCTTTCCAATTCTCATTTCTTCACACATTAACAGTGACCGCTAGCTATACTATGGGCCCCACCATAGTTCCTATCCTGAAAACGATGTCATTGCGAGACTTCCAATTCTCATTTCTTCACACATTACTGTTGGTTTTGTGCCACAAAGCTAATCGGATCCAACAACATCGTCAATCACATACAAAACCATAACCCGATATACCCTGATGCAAACCAAATACTTCAAATATCGATTGGTACAAACCCTTTAATTGTCATTGGAGCGAGTACTAGGTGTGACATCCCTTGTATTGTCGCCTTAATGATATGTGATACCTCTCCTTAATCCTGATCATCTTGCGGAGGATTTAATCATCGGTAAACCCGTCCGAATCTATCCCTTCTCTTCATTTTGTTGTTTCCAGTTGCTTCCCTTAAAAAAACTAAACATCATAATATTTTCATTTCTTCTCCGTTCTATCCATTCTCTTTCATTTCTCGACTCGTAAACCCTCGTATTTTAATAACGTATGTGTAATTTTATAGATCTAGGCGGTATAGGTCGATGATTGGCACATAAAAAAGAAGAAACAACTCAATGTAATCCGCGAAGAATTGGAAACGTTGCGTAGGGAAAGTATGGCTGGCTTGTAAACTTTCATCTTATATCACATTTTTAGCCCGTCATCTTTCATTCCTTATTTAAAAAGTACCCTCCAATAATATTTTCAACATTGGCTTAAAACTATATGTATATATTTTGTGGTAAAAGCATCATAACCCCCCTTCAATTTTGGTTTGTGTTCCAACTAGAGTTTTCGTGCAAAGCCCGTTTTCCCATATTACAGTTATCTATATATTCCGATTAACATAAATATCTATTATTTAAATACCAAAACATTTGATCCCGATTCGCGGACGGTGCAATCATATTTCTTCAAATTAACCCGCTTTTGACTCCATAATTTACTTTCTTAAAATAGATTATGTAGAAGTATATATCATATAAGTAAGATAATAAACCAAATCTAAAATATGATTTTCTATTCTAGGTGGAGTTAGGAAAATCTATTCCTCCAAAGTTGAACAGTTGTAACTATACATTATGGTGGCAATATCATATCTTTTGTTGATCATTTTTTCCAAATAAATAAATAATTAATTAAAAATGTTGATAAATCGCAATTGCAATAATTAATTTTAAATAATAAGTTATATAAATTTAATGATTAGGGTTTAAACTAGCACACAAAAAATGCACATTGTAAAACAATTCGAAATTAAAGAATTTTTTTTTTTTGCATAGTCTAAACTAATAAAGTACGTTTTCTTAATTGAATTTTAGTGGTCAAAAAACTGTATTTAATACTAACTTTAATTTAATGAAATGCTATTACATATTTGTTTTATGGTGTAATGAATTATTTTTTTCTAAATGTCGTTTTAAATATATCAGCAATTAGATTAGTTATTTTTACCATCCGTTATTTTTATATTAATTAGAATCTAATTTTTCAGCTAATACCCTGTCAAATACACTCTCAAAAAATATAAATGGATCAATCTTCTATTGAATATAGAAGCCACTGTATTCAAATATATCATGATTAACATATCATCAAATCTTCTCTATAGACCTATGAAGGTGCATTCTGCACCAACATATGTGAATGCATCCAATGCCTATGTATTTGCCCATTACTTTTGAGTAATCTACCAGCACTGCGTATTTTGTCCCTTTCTTGTCGATTTTTCAAGAACTACTATTGAATGATTTTTTCAATACTATGATGTATTCACATGGAAAGTTTCAAGCGAAAACATGGAAGAGGACGATGAAGAGCAGAAAAAAGAGTAGAGATCCAAAGCCGAAACCCAGTCCTTCTGAATCAAAATGGGAGCTACTACTAGACTGATAGGAATATGAAGTGTAGTGTGTAGGTAGGAATGACGGGACCAAGTGTATAATCAGTAGCAGTAAGATAGGAAGAAAAACCATCACATCTTTTCCTACAATTAAAGAAGAAATATTTTCCCTTACGTTCTCAAGAGTGGAGCTAAATATGACTAGACTAAGGATTCCCACCATCACAGAAGGAACCAACGGAGATGGCCGTCTGGCTCTCATTTCTCTTTCACGTGTGAAAAAACATAAGGAGATTGATTGTTCGTGTCTGTTAACCAACATATATATATATATATATACACATGAAACACAGACAAAGTTTTTGTTCAGTCTTCTGTTAGGTTGGTGGAGTCAATGATTTGTTGAACTGCAAATTATCAATCCACCTAACCAGGTAAACCTTGGTCTTGTATTGTTTGGAAAGATCCAACTTTGGAGAACAAATAAACCAACTTTGTTCAACTACTGTAGAAAAGTATAACTTCTTATCGAAAGGTGGACCTTTTTAATTTGTAAGTATAATAGATGGAGTTTGAATAGTAGTTAATATTTATTGGTGTATTTGCTAATTTCGTAAGGATGCATTGATAATTGGTATTTGGGATCCTGTTATTAAGACAAGAAAAAGCATGAGCATTACGAGGCACCTTAATGTCAAATCTTCATCAACGGAACCTAGCCCGTTGGCAACTGTATTTGAATTCTTTCTAAGACATGCCACATGCGTGTAAAATAGGTAGAATACTTTAATTAAATATCGGTTGAGTCATAAAAGGATCCCAGGAGACCAGTTTAACAAAACTAAGATTACACTAGAAGGACGCTACAATACACTTACAAACAAGAGCATCCAGATCTAGGATTAGAACATGAACTAAGTCATCAATGATACATTTAACCCAACCGTAATTCCATAACAAAGGCAAAAAGTGAACTTCATTCGCAATCAAATTGTGAGACACAAGATCGAGCAATCGACTGTATGATTTCTGAAGTTCCACAATTCACTATTAGAGTATGTTAAAAAGAATACCCTTTACATAATGCCGATTTTATGATTCTCGTATTGTATGATGGATACCGGATTTTTGAACAATATGGAATACGGTATGATTAAATATATATTAATGACCTGTACTCTATTTTGTTGTGAGAACCAGGGGGGTCCCGCCGATTGAAACCCAAAATTTAATTTGGGGGATCTCATCCTTTTGTAGAAACCTTCTAGAAAGTTGAACATGTGACCACCACCTATGACGTTATCTAACCACATTACCAACGCAACAATTACCGGAGCAGCACGATCTCTCCAACATAGGATTCAGGGTTGCCTTTCAGGAGTCCAATCTGGGCAACCGCCCACGGCCTAGCTAGAGGGGCTCCAAAAATATTATGCAACGTTGATACTAAAAGGATCAAATTAGATAAGTAGTTTTTCCAAAGAATCTAAATATATTAGTGCGGCTTTAAATTCCTACAATCAGTTTAGATTAGAGGTGCACAAAAGCCGGTTATATACCGGTTTCGGTTATAACCGGTCCGGTTTTGACCGGTTTTTTTTAAACGAGATTGAGTTTCAAACCGGTTTTTTTCGATTTTTAAACCGGTTCGGTTCGGTTAACCGGAAGAAAAACCGGTTTTTTTCGGTTTTTAAACCGGTTCGGTTTCAGATAAAAAACCGGCTAAAAAACCGGTTCGGTTAAAAAACCGGTTCGGTTATTAAAAAACCGGTTATTAAAAAAACCGGTTCGGTTATTATTTTCGGTTATTTAAAAAACCGGTTTTTTTTGTGCACCTCTAGTATAGATACATCAAACTTCATCCAACCGAGAGGCCCACTTGGCATGGTGCACCAAGTGACATAGGCCATTACTCAAGTTTGAATTAGCCCCCAAATCTGAAAAAAGAAATAGCCTAAAGAAAAATAGCCTAATTGCAAAGAGCACAAACTCAAAAAAAAAAAAAAAAAAAAAAAAAAAAAAACGCGTTTATGTGTTTGTGAGGCTTAAACACCGATCATTACTCTCCTACTCACACGCTCTATCCCCCTCCACCTCCCTGCAATTGTGAGATTCTCATTACCGTAACAATGCAAAACAGAAGAGTATATGTACAATACAAGATGGGCCGAAATAGAAGCTATACACATAATGGGCTAAGTATGTACAATATACCAATACAAATAATATGGTCCGCTAACATCCCCCGCAGTTTGATCGGGAGTAGAATGTCGGACGTTCAAACTGGTCTTGAAATCATTGAAGAGCTGGGACGGGAGGCCTTTGGTGAAGATGTCGGCATACTGAGCGGACGAGGGGACATGGAGAACTCGAACTTGGCCGCGGGCTACCAAGTCGCGCACAAAATGTATATCAATCTCAATGTGCTTGGTGCGCTGATGTTGAACCGGGTTGGAAGTCATATACACCGAGCTGATGTTGTCGCAGTAGACAATGGTGGCCTTGTCAGGAGGGCATCGTAGCTCGAGGAGTAAGTTGCGGATCCAACAAGTTTCGGCAACGGCGTCTGCAACGCCTCTATACTCTGCTTCGGCACTTGAACGAGATATGACCCCTTGACGTTTCGAGGACCATGAGACAAGGTTGTCTCCTAGAAAAACGCAATAACCAGATGTGGAACGACGGGAGACGGGGCAGCAGCCCCAATCGGCATCCGAATAGGCGAGAAGCCCGGAACCAGTGGAAACATGGATTTGTAGCCCATGATCCAATGTGCCTCTAATGTACCGAAGGATGCGCTTTAGACCGTGCATATGTGGTTCACGTGGGTCATGCATGAAGAGACAAATCTGTTGGACCGCATAGGCTATGTCGGGGCGCGTAAAAGTAAGATACTGCAGAGCCCCGGCAAGGCTGCGATAGAGGGATGGGTCCGATACGGAAGGACCCGTGGAATCCAGCTTTTGGCCGGTCTCGGCTGGGGTACGGGCAGGATTGCACTGAAGCATGTGAGCGCGGGCAAGTATATCGGTAGCATACTTCCGTTGAGACAGGAAGAGACCCTGAGAGGAGCGTGTCGCAGAGATGCCTAAGAAATAATTTAGAGCACCCAGGTCGGACATGGCAAACTCGCGACTGAGCTGAGCAATGACAGAATGAAGGAGAGTCGAAGAGGAGGTGACAAGATGATGTCGTCTACATAAAGAAGGAGGTAGACGGTGTGAGCGCCGCGGTGATAGATAAACAGAGAAGGGTCACTGCGGCTATGGTGAAATCCTATGCAAAGAACGTACTGAGCAAACCGCTGAAACCAGGCGCGAGGAGCCTGTTTGAGACCATACAGAGATCTCTGGAGATGACATACATAGTCTGGGTGCTGAGTGTCGCAAAAACCCGGAGGCTGATGCATGTAGACAGTCTCCTGTAGATGTCCGTGAAGAAATGCATTCTTCACATCGAGTTGGTGAATGGGCCAGTGTCTGGAGACAGCCAGGCTAAGAACTGTGCGAATCGTGGCTGGCTTGACGACTGAGCTGAACATCTCATCACAATCAATACCCTGCTGTTGGCTACGACCATTAGCAACCAAGCGCGCTTTGTAGCACGAGAGAGACATCCGCATTAAACTTTTGTTTAAACAACCACATTGAGCGCACCACATTTGCCCCGGGAGGGCGGGGCACAAGAACCCAAGTACCATTAGATATTAGAGCATTATATTCCTCATGCATGGCTTTTTGCCAGTTAGGATCCTGTAAAGCCTGTAGGTGGGACCTCGGGACAGGGGATAGGGTAGTGGTGTGTAGATTTCGGCATTGGGTAGGTCTAGATATGCCACTTTTGGAGTGATTGGTCATGGGATGAGTGGTTGCTGGATGGATAGGGCGTGGTTGTGGGGGGCAGGGGAGGGAGAGGAAGAAGGCATATGGGTTTCGGTTTGTGGAGGTTCGGGTGAAGTGGTGACCGAAGTTGGGTTGGTGGGATCGGAAATGGAGGGAGTGGTGGTGGGCTCGAGGATGTGGTGAAGGGTGGGGGTGATGTCGCTATCGGAAATAAAGTCATAGGATGAGGGGTTGGTGGGGGTGACCGAACCGTATGGAAAACAGTCTCGTCGAACGTGACATGACGAGAGATGATGATATTTTTGGAAGAAAGATTGAAGCAACGGAACCCGCGATGGTAGGTGGGGTAGCCAAGGAAGATGCATGGGGTGGATCGGTGCTCAAGTTTTTGAGTGGTGTGTAGACGCGGAAAGCAAAGGCACCCAAACACACGAAGGTGGTCGTAGGTTGGGTGGCGTTTATAGAGACGGTAGTGAGGCGTGTCATTGGAGATGGACACGGAGGGAAGAATATTGAGGAGGTGGGTTGCCATGTTGAGAGATTTGGGCCAAAATGTGGGAGGTAGGTGTGAGTGACATAAGAGAGTTCGCATCATATTGTTGATGGTGCGAATCATTCTTTCCGACCGACCGTTTTGTTGAGATGTATGAGGACAAGAGAAACGAAAAACGATGCCATGTGTGGCAAAATGGTCATGAAAAGGTTTGTTGTTGAATCCCCCCCCCCCCCCCCCCGGCTGTCACATTAAAATTGTTTGATTTTACCCCCGAATTGAGTTTGGATTAAGTTTGAAAAATGTAAAAATTTTGAGAAAACTTCGCTTTAATGTTTGAGAGGATAGACCCAAAGATAGTGAGTATACTAATCGAGAAATAAGACATAATATCGCAATCCACCATTACTAGTAATAGGAGATGTCCACAAGTCGGAATGTATTATTTCAAACGGTAAAGAAATATTAGAATTCGAAAGGTAAAACGGAAGTCTAGTATTTTTGCCAATTTGACAAGCTTGACAAATTACATTATTTTTCGGTAAACGACATGAAATAGAACTATTAGACGACAAATGCTTCAAGAATTGATCGCCGGGGTGACCGAGTCGTTGATGCCAAGTAGACGAAGAGGTGGAAACAAATGCATGACTTGTGGAGCGCGTGACTGGATAAAGAGGGCCGGAACTGTCACATCGGATGAGAGGTCTGCGAATCTGATAATCAAGAGCAGTGAAACCAAAAGGGTCAAAATCAATAGAACAATTATTATGAGTGGTAAATTTTCGAACAGAGATTAAGTTTTTTGATGATGTTGGGTGTTATCAAAACATCACGAAGGTAAAGGGGACGGTAAATATTTTGTAAGGGGAAGGTCGTATGTCCCGAGGTCATTACAGGTATCGAGGAACCGTCACCAACAAAAATAGAGCGAGGAATATAATGATTAGTACTAATGGACTCGAGTATACCTGTGTTGGCGTGAACGTGATCCGTCGCCCCGGTGTCTAAAACCCACCCATTGTTACTGGGGTCGTTCAAAGACATTGTGTTGAAGATATTCGGCAAAGATGTGGGTTGTTCTTCGCTTCCGAGCCAAGCCCACGGTGGCGATTTCGGTGGGCCCGCAGAAGCCTGGTACGCATGAGATGTTGGGCCAAAAGGTTGCTGGGTTGAATTGGGTCTGCTCCCAAGCAAGCCGTGGTTGTTGCTGGACGGTGGTCTGGCCCACGAGGTAGGCGAGGAGAAATTATTGGCAGAAAATCCATGCGTGAATGAATGGGCCCAAGGGTGTTGTGGTGGAGCCGATGCATTTCCCATTTGTGAAGAATTAGGAGTGGCCCACTGTGAAGAATTAGGAGAAGTAGGTGGAGGAAAAAATACCCAACCATAGCGTTGGTTTCCGGAAGATTGTTGGGGCTGATTTAGGCGTGTATTATTACCGCCTCCCCGTGAATTTGTTCCGCCACGACGATTGCCGCCCCCTCGATAATTATTTCCACCTCTACGAGAGGTGTTTCCAACATGCAAGAGAGCGGGGGCCGAGGAGTGATTGTCATGAGAAGGTGTAGCAACCCGAGGAGAGGCTAAACGAGATTCTTCCACGGTTAGAGCGGACCGCATTTCAGAAAAAGTCGGGAACGGTTTGCTCCAACGAAGAACACCGGCAATACTATTAAACTTACTCGGGAGTCCGTTCAATGCATGAATCACGAGATTCTTATCTTTGACCTTCTCGCTGAGGCCTTCAAGTAGATCGGCTAGCTTATTGACCTTGGTGCAATAGTCATGGATTGACAGGTCTCCGGGGGTGATGGTACGGAGCTCGTTTTCTAGTTGCATCGTGGTCGATTCTTGGTTGTCGTGAAATAGAGCGTAGAGATTGAGCCACACCTTGCGAGCGGAGGCTTTGGTGGAGTAAGCGGAGGTGATCAAGGATTGAGAAATGGAACCGTAAAGCCATAGTTTGACAACCGAGTCCAAGCGTTGCCACGACGGATCGGTCGGTACTTGATTTGGCGGATCGTGAGAGTCGTCTATGTGGTCCACGAGTTCGTATGCGAAGCAGTGTGACATGAAGAGATCACTCCAAGCGTCATAGTTGCGTGTAGTAAGATCGAGAACGAGGGGCACATATGATTTGATATTTGTTATACCGTACGCTTTGTGCGGTGTAGAAGGTGGAGGACCGGTGGCAGCCATGAGGAGGAGCTAAGGCCAGCTAGGGGAGATCCGAGAAAGGAAGGTGTCGTAGGGAAGGAAAGAAAGAGATTTTTGGGAGAGATTTGAATGAGGCTCTGATACCATGCAATTGTGAGATTCTCATTACCGTAACAATGCAAAACAGAAGAGTATATGTACAATACAAGATGGGCCGAAATACACTAGAAGCTATACACATAATGGGCTAAGTATGTACAATATACCAATACAAATAATATGGTCCTGCTAACACTCCCCAGCTTCCAAACGTAAGTTTCCTGATTCCAATGCCATTCGACATCATTATTCTCAAGGGTTTTAATAGTTTATGGTTTCTTTTATGTAACGCCCCATAAATCATCACATAATTACAATACCATTTTTATGATGAAAATGTGGTTAAACAAACACCGACTAGTTAATTATTCACCAAAGTATAATTTTTATGGGGTTACAATTCATAGGATCATAGAGCATAGTTAAAGCAAAACAAATACTAAGTTCTCTATTAACAATAGTCTTCTAGTCCCAAAAGTCTTCTAAGTCAATCTTCCCTTCAATCCGAGTACATAGCATTAGGAAACAAAATAAAAGTACGTAAGACATAAATGTTTCATGAGATACATGAGTTTGGACCTAAACAAGTTCAATAAAGAATTTATCAAAAACAATAGTATTTTAAAATCTTGATTTAACATAAAGTTTCAAATCTATAACAAGAATAAATATCCAAAACCAAAGTATCAACAAATATAGGGCAACCCCGTATAGATCTCTCCTTGATAGAATGTAACACATCCACTCGAGAAGGGTGTGCTTGTGCATATATCTCCCCTTTATAGAATTGGACACCCACATCCTATAATGTTGTGCTAAAGTGTAACACCACATTACTTTTGGTAAGTAAATATATGTTAATTATAGTATAATTATGATTTAAAATGATGTTATAAGTGTTTGGGTGATTAGAACACCTTTTTGGGTAGAGTTTTCGTACGAAAAACGAAAAAAAATGGGTTACACGGGCCGTGTAAATTGAGCACGGGTCGTGTAAAAGGTCAATGAATTCTTACCGAGACTTACACGGGTCGTGTTTCCTGTAGACCAATTTTTAAAGCATCCTACAAGTTACACGGGCCGTGTAACTTGGACACGGGCCGTGCTGCGCACAGACCCCACACTTTATATTCGCGATTTTGAGTCATTTGAGCAGAAACTCTCGAACAAAAACACCCCCAAAACCCTAGAAACATTCCCTCTTCGTATTAGGACCAAATCGGAAGATTGAAGTAATTTTCGATATCTCGCTTATTGAAGGTAAAGTTTATAGTTTTAGCCCTTTTGAACGGTTGATTTGGTTGTTTTGGGTTGATTTCGAGTGGTTATGATGAACCACCTGCGATTAGTCGAAAATTGAGTATGTAGTAGTTGTTTGGATGTTTTGAAACGTTCTAATCCCGAGCCTTGACTGTTGTGATCAAGTTTCAAGGTTGGATAGTAGAAAAAACAAGGTATTCACCTCTACTTGGTATGTGTTTGGTTATGTAGGTGCTGGAAAACGTTGAGGGATCGTTTGTACCTACTGTGGTGTTAGCTAAAATCGTATAGAACTTCAAATCAGGTGAGTAACCCTACCTACATGTTAGTTGTAACATGTTATGTGTGTATATGATGCGAGATTGATTCACAAGTATGTAAAGATTACTATGTATGAATACTATGTAATCCGGGTGTATCAAGTGTCAGAAATAACTTGTTATTACATGCAAGTTTTGTTGCTATACACAAGATGATACATGTAGTAAATTACATGTAAACTATGTAGACACATAGAGAAGCCTATGTGATTATATGTGTTAGAAGTTCGTGGTTATGAGAATCTCGTACGGTTACAGGTCCTCACTTGACCACTAAAGTCTGCATGAACCGTACAAGTTCCCACGATGTATCTTGGGTAATTTAACCCAATCACTTGCCACAAAGGTTCAACATCATGACTGTAAGGTACTCGTACCCAATAGTCCCTGCATACCTTTAAATCACAATTATCGTATACATACTACATCATACTACATATATTTCACCATATATATTCATTTTGCATATTTCTATATGGATGCTAAGTATCCTTTTAGCAAACCATTAATATCTTAGTTGTACCTATTCACAAAGTAGTCATTTAGTGATATATAAACCTTACCTCAAATACATACGAGATTCTCATCTCAATATTATACGGCCTCTGTGGCTAGGAGATTGGATTTGATATCCAAATATACGGCCTCTGTGGCTAGGAGATTGGATTTGATATCCAAATATTATACGGCCTCTGTGGCTAGGAGATTGGATTTGATATCCAAATATACAGCCTCTGTGGCTAAGAGATTGGATTTGATATCCAACTATACGGCCTCTGTGGCTAGGAGATTGGATTTGATATCCAACTATACGACCTTCGTGGCTAGAAGATTGGACTCAGTGTCCAAATATAATAGCCTTTTTGGCTACGCTGTTGGGTTTAACTACCCGACATATTGTAGGAACCTTTGTGGTTCATAACGGCTTTACGGCTATGAGGTTGGGTTTAACAACCTAACAAATGGTAAGAACCTTTGTGAAACATATATTGGCCTATGTGGCTAAGAGACGGGGCTTAATTGCCTAACATATATGATTAAAGGTGTTGTGCTCATATTACAATAAGGGTAGTGGTGAATCTTAGTGATTTGAAATCATAAAAGTTGAAGAGGAGATAGATATAAAACCCTTGTGGCTTAGGATCAGAAAGGTCATAGAGTAGATGATTTCATATTGGAAATCAGTGTGATGAAATACCGTGTAGTGGTACCGAGTAGTGGTACCAAGTTGTCGGTTAGGTGTATACTTGTATTACTTGTATTCTATGCAGTTATCTCGGCCATAAACCTTATAGCGGTCACCTAGCGAGATTCGATTTAGCGTTTATCGCGGTGGTATAGCGGGGGGGTTTTTTTTGTTACTTTAGACTATAAATACTACGTAAAATTAATATCACAAAAAGTTGCATAAAATGTCACATAAAACATAGATAGTATTCTAATATGAATAGTGTCAACGTGTCTAGGCAAATCTCTATAACGATCCCGCGCAATATCGCTATATCGGGCTCCTAAATCTCCTAAATCTCGGCAAATCTCGGACATTACCGCTATCTCGGGGAAATCTCGGACAATATCGCTATCTCGGGCTCCTAAATCTCGGCAAATCTCGGACCTTATCGGCGAGATTCTCGCTGGCGAGATTCTCGCTGGCGAGATTACTGACCGAGATTTTGATTTATCTCGGCCTAACCCCGCGAAACGGTATCTCGGCGAGATATCGCGCGATTGACTGCATAGCTTGTATTACACCGTGCTTGTTTATTAGTAGCCTAGGTATCAGTAGATACCAGTGTAACTACAAAAAGAATATTTGTAGTTATTAATATTGAAATATAGCTGGTTTAATATGTTTATATTAACCAGTACTTATGAGTTGTTGCAGGGGATAACTACACCCACGAATTGGGTGATGTATTACATTTAAATAAGTTATTCATGCCGTTGTTTTGTCACTCACTAAGCTTTGTAGCTTACGTGTGTATGTTCTATTATGTTCGGGTTAGCAGTTGTAGCGCCCTGCTCGGATCGTGGGACGATTCCCGATGGTAACTTCTTGTAGATTCCAGAGCTCACGAGTACCCAATTATACTATTTATGTTATAAATGCGAAAAATTTTCTGGGTATACTCTATGTTGAAACTGGGTGTTACAAGTTGGTATCGGAGCCGTGGTTTAAGTGAAATAGGTGTCTATAGAATAGAATCCTAGACTTAAACCTTGAAAGATGATAGATTGTATTGTTAAATTAGGTATATATTAACATGCGTGTTATATATATGACCTGATTATTGTTGAATTTTGAAGTATGTGAAGTATTCCGAGTAATCCGATTTCCGAAATTAAAGGCTGAGATTCGGAGTGGTGGGCGGGTTTATTTTAAGACTCGGTATAAAGAGGAGCTAGAAGCCTAGCGAAAAGAAATCCGACAGAATTACGGGTAATAATTGTTGATATCGTATGTAAATTACTACCTATTGTTGTAGATGTACACGGAAAAGCAGACGAGTCGTCTTGAGGCTCGATGAATAGAGAAAGAATGAAAGTAGTAAAATGTCCACGGGAGTTGTGGGCAGTCATTATAGAAAAAGGTATGTAAATTATTCTTTGAAATAACGAGTATTTAGCTAGAGCCGGTGACTAGAAAAGTGACCGGTAGACCACACCATGGTAAAGGTCTAGATGAGAATGGACCAGTCAATGTTGATAGAAAGTTATCGATATATATTGAAAATTTAATAGAGTCGGTAAATGTATGGAATATGGTAAGGAAGAGTTGTTACCAATGTTTCCTTTGAAAGAATTGCACCATATCGGTGGCAAGTATTAGCAGAACTCTGTGAAATAACGTTTAGATGTTAAAGAAGAGGCGAATAGCCTTATGTGCTATTTAATTAAGCCCTTGTGGCTGAAATATTATAAGTAACAGACTTTGGGTTCGCGGTGAACCGATATTGTGGAATTTATATGATTAAATTCTATAAATGTGGTACGTTAAAATAAGTGGTCCCAGATGTTTAAATGAGAATCCCTTCCCTTTTCTTACTAGTAAAATGGGTGTATGAAAGAATAATTGAATTGTCTAAATACAACTTATATAGTTGGGGAATATAGAAATAAACGCTTTGGCTGGCTAAGCCAGGGTGTTAGAATGTCGTTGTTTAGCTATGTATAGCTTGTTGGAAGACTGTGATCATTCATTGTTAGGAATGTAAATAAAAGGGAGAGTTGGCTTTAAAAGATTTGTATGTGACTGGAATGAAGTAGCCAGTAGATTTATACTAAAGTGAGTATAGCAGTGATTTCAGTTGTGATTGAGAGAATTTTGATTTCTTAAAAATCAAACTGATCATTACCCAAGACGAAAAATATTAAGAATAAAGTATGTGTACTAGCTAACCTTGTTGTGTATTGTATACGTGTATGTATATACTGCTGTTAGAGGTTCTGAGGAACTCTGTATATAGACAGTGATAGTAGTAGTCAAAAAGTAACACATAACGAAGAGTTTGTGTTTCTTTTGTATGAAGAATGTAATTGATTAGCTATGTAACAAAATTTTCCACTGACGAGTATAAGTTGTATAAGTTGCATAATAGTTAAAAGTATGTTGATACTTAGACAAGAGAGGCGTGTTTTAACTGTGAAGAAAGTAGTTATCTCCTCGAATATCATTCATTCATGAATGCATCTGAGATCGGAGAATGGTACAAGGTGCCACGATTTGATTGGAGAACAATACAAAGTACCGTGAATGGGTATTGATTGGTAACAGTAGTAGACGGTACGAGGTATCATGATTTAAAATTGTGTGACGATTGATACGGGGTATTGATCGGTGACACTTTGTGATAATTGGTACGAAGATACCATGCAGCGTATAGTACTAGGGTACTATGTAGTAAAGTTAAATGATAGTATAATGTTGTATACGATATAAGAACTACGAGTTAAGTAGTAACTGGTTGAAATTGTGTATGCAAAGTACATACCAACCAATATTGTGTTGTAATATACCATATGTAATGTGTTAATGTGTAGCTAATACTAGACGCGTTTAAGTCTAGTATGTAGATGTTGTAACTTGATGTACAAAGCAAAATAAATGCAGAATTGTTGTGTCTGGCAAGATGCATTAAGCGGATACTCATGGTTCCATAAACTGAGTATGTGCGGCTAGTAGTACTGAGCAAAGGAACACAGTCTAAATCACTATTGTGATAGTGAGATAGATTATAAGTAGTGACGAGACGAGAACATCATTACTATGTGTAATGTGTTGTTTGAGAACAAAATAGACATGTAATAGATGTTTGGTATAACATATGTTATGCGTATGGTGATCACTTAGTGAATATCTAGTGATCATATGTAGTATGTAGCGATCACATCATGATTATTGTTGTGATCATAAATAGTAGTAAAGATATGTGGTAGTTGCATATCGAATACTTTACAACCATGTAGCATGTTGTGACTATGTATATGTGTATATGAATATACATCGTAGAGATGTTGAATGATTATACCGTATGATACAAAAATAGATATACGTCTATAGTAAGGAAAGTAGATTAATATAGTATGTATAGAACTATATGAATGTGATCTCGGTTGTGATTGATAGGACCATTTCCTTAGCAATCAAACCCATCACCACCAAGATGAGAGATGAATAGAAGTTAGAGTTCCTATCGTGTAATGGGAATTCCAATCTAAATGAGAATGCAGGTTTGTAATGAAACCTTGAGCAATTTGACAAGTTGCTATGAGATTCCGAGGACGGAATCTTTTGAAGGGGGAAGAATTTGTAACACCACATTACTTTTGGTAAGTAAATATATGTTAATCATAGTGTAATTATGATTTAAAATGATGTTATCAGTGTTTGGGTGATTAGAACACCTTTTTGGGTAGAGTTTTCGTGCGAAAAACGCAAAAAAATGGGTTACACGGGCCGTGTAAATTGAGCACGGGTCGTGTAAAACGTCAATGAATTCTTACCGAGACTTACACGAGTCGTGTACTTTGGACACGGGTCGTGTTTCCTGCAGACCAATTTTTAAAGCATCCTGCAAGTTACACGGGCCATGTAACTTGGACACGGGCCGTGCTACGCACAGACCCCACTCTTTATATTCGCGATTTTGAGTCATTTGAGTATAAACTCTCGAACAAAAACACCCCCAAAACCCTAGAAACATTCCCTCTTCATATTAGGACCAAATCGGAAGGCTAGAACGCAAAAGATTGAAGTAATTTTCGATATCTCGCTTATTGAAGGTAAAGTTTATAGTTTTAGCCCTTTTGAATGGTTGATTTGGTTGTTTTGGGTTGATTTCGAGCGGTTATGATGAACCACCTGTGATTAGTCGAAAATTGAGTATGCAGTAGTTGTTTGGATGTTTTGAAACGTTATAATCCCGAGCCTTGACTGTTGTGATCAAGTTTCAAGGTTGGATGGTAGAAAAACAAGGTATTCACCTCTACTTGGTATGAGTTTGGTTATGTAGGTGCTGGAAAACGTTGAGGGATCGTTTGTACCTACTGTGGTGTTAGCTAAAATCGTATAGAAGTTCAAATCAGGTGAGTAACCCTACCTTCATGTTAGTTGTAACACGTTATGTGTGTGTATGATGCTAGATTGATTCACACGTATGTAAAGATTACTATGTATGAATACTATGTAATCCGGGTGTATCAAGTGTCAGAAATAACTTGTTATTACAGGAAAGTTTTGTTGCTATACACAAGATGATACATGTAGTAAACTACATGTAAACTATGTAGACACATAGAGAAGCCTATGTGATTATATGTGTTAGAAGTTCGTGGTTGTGATCTGAAGTAACCAGCATTGAGATGAGAATCTCGTATGTATTTGAGGTAAGGTTTACATATCACTAGATGAGAACTTTGTGAATAGGTACAACTAAGATATTAATGGTTTGCTAAAAGGATACTTAGCATCCATATAGAAGTATGCAAAATGAATATATATGGTGAAATATATGTAGTATGATGTAGTATGTATACGATAATTGTGATTTAAAGGTATGCAGGGACTATTGGGTACGAGTACCTTACAGTCATGATGTTGAACCTTTGTGGCAAGTGATTGGGTTAAATTACCCAAGATACATCGTGGGAACTTGTACAGTTCATGCAGACTTTAGTGGTCGAGTGAGGACCTGTACGATTCCAAATATTATATGGCCTCTGTGGCTAGGACATTGGATTTGATATCCAAATATACGGCCTCTGTGGCTAGGAGATTTGATATCCAAATATTATACGGCCTCTGTGGCTAGGAGATTGAATTTGATATCCAAATATTATACGGCCTCTGTGGCTAGGAGATTGGATTTGATATCTAAATATACGGCCTCTGTGGCTAGGAGATTGGATTTGATATCCAAATATACGACCTCTGTGGCTAGGAGATTGGATTTGATATCTAAGTATACGGCCTCTGTGGCTAGGAGATTGGATTTGATATCCAACTATACGGCCTTCGTGGCTAGAAGATTGGACTCAGTGTCCAAATATAATAACCTTTTTGGCTACACGGTTGGGTTTAACTACCCGACATATTACAGGAACCTTTGTGGTTCATAACGGCTTTACGGCTATACGGTTGGGTTTAACAACCTAACAAATGGTAAGAACCTTTGTGAGACATATATTGGCCTATGTGGCTTAATTGCCTAACATATACGATTAAAGCTGTTATGCTCATATTACAATAAGGGTAGTGGTGAATATTAGTGATTTGAAATCATAAAAGTTGAAGAGGAGATAGATATAAAACCCTTGTGGCTTACGATCTGAAAGGTCGTAGAGTAGATGATTTCATGTTGGAAATCAGTGTGACGAAATACTGTGTAGTGGTACCGAGTAGTGGTACCAAGTTGTCGGTTAGGTGTATACTTGTATTACTTGTATTACATCGTGCTTGTTTATTAGTAGCCTAGGTATCAGTAGATACCAGTGTAACTACAGAAAGAATATTTGTAGTTATTAATAATGAAATATAGTTGGTTTGATATGTTTATATTAACCAGTACTTATGAGTTGTTGCAAGGGATAACTACACCCACGAATTGGGTGATGTATTACATTTAAATAAGTTAATCATGCCGTTGTTTTGTCACTCACTAAGCTTTGTAGCTTACGTGTGTGTGTTATATTATATGCAGGTTAGCAGTTGTAGCGCCCGGCTCGGATCGTTGGACGATTCTCGATGGTAACTTCTTGTAGATTCCAGAGCTCACGAGTACCTAATTATACTATTTATGTTATAAATGCGAAAAATTTTCAGGGTATACTATGTGTTGAAACGGGGCGTTACATAAAGACTAATGCTTCACGGCGGGAGGTACCAGCTCAGTAGTGTCTTGTGACCCTCATTCCATCGGGTAAGGTCCTTGTCCGGACTAAAACATATGAATGTATTAATTTAAAAAAATTTGAAATCAATAATCTAATAACAAATCAAGAATGAAAGAATAAACCAAAAATTTAAACATTGGTTGAGTAAAACCATTAAACTCAACAAATAAAATTAACCACAATTGACTTGGTAATGCGAAATCACTTCACAAGTAAAGGTTGAAGATTAAAAACTTGTTTGCTATGTACCCATTGAAAATTTCATCATGTACTCACCTTGTATTAAGAAAGAAGCTCCATAGACTTCTATTGCGCCTTTGTCCTTCCCTTGATCACCACTTTTCTCACCATCTATTTAGATCACATACAATTCATTCATGAAGGCTCCTCATGAACCACTAACACCAATATCATAATTCATTCATCTATGAAGGTTCCTCATGAACCACTTAATCTGTTATTACATTCCTAGTTAACATAATACCAACTTCGGCTCTTTAGCAAATTTCAATCTTTCATATTTAATATATTTGATGATACTATCACATTCCCAACTCCACAATGTAGAGTAATCCATTCCAAAATGTTGCATTCCTATTATTGAATATTCAAGAACCTTACTTTGATGGTTCTTGGCGATTACAACTTTCAAAAGAAAATTATTTACTAAAGGAGTGATAATTACCATCATTCATACGTAACCCATTAGAAAACTTGTCTAATTTAACTAATGCAAACCCAATTCATGTGAAGAAACTCAACTTTTATGATTTTTGAGGATAAAAGAAATACAATTGCTAAATAAGCATTATCCAACCAGAAATAAACATTATCCATAATCAATATCATGTTTTCTCAAATTCCCAAAAATTAGGGTTTATACCATTTCTTAATTTCCATGGAGTTAACTAAAACAAAAATGGATGAGAGTTTCTTACCTTGAGAAGATCACTTTGTATGAAAAAGTCCCTTGAAACCCTTGAATTTTATGCTTGGATTCAAAAACACAAAGTGTTCACTAAGAACACACATAGTGATGCTTGAGAGAGTTTGGGAGGAGAAATTGGTGAAAAACTTATCCAACTGGGCAAGTTTTCATCCATTATCATGTTAGTACTTGGGCAACCCACTTGGAAACTTAAGAAGTGAAGAGGTGGCAAGTTAGTGCCCAAAAATAGGGTGAATTGGCTGGGACAAGTGCCTTCATACGCTCAAGGAAATGGCCAGCAAGACATTCTACGCAGCCCGCGTAGATGAAGGCTAAACCTTCATGCAACCAGCACATGAAAATAGAAGGTTTGGTCCATTTTTCCCATTTCCGCGACCCGTGTAATACCTCAAGTCATAATAATCACTTTGAAAAAGCATGTCCAAGAACCCCGTTTGTGTTAACACTTAAGTTTATTCAAGAAAGTAAAATAGTTTCTACTAGTTTTTGGTTAAGTCAAAGTTGCATTCTAAGACCAACTGAAACATAACTGGTAGATGAAAGGTTTAAGTATGTTTTCATGGTTCACAAATTTTATTGTCGTGATGGAATTAGTAAGTGGATATTATATGTCGTATGATAATTGACTTTCCTCTTATTATTCAAGTTATTTTCGAGTCTTAGTATCCATGTTTTGTTTGTAATGTAGTGTGTTCTACCCGGTGGTGTAGAATTCTACACAACTGGGTTTGATTCAAGCAACCCGTTATCTTTTCTACGCAGTTATCCCATTGTTTTAACTGGCATGGATATGTTTTTATTTTTTATTCTTTTGAATGCTATTTGTTTAACACATACCAATTGGTTCTTCCAAGATATATGTGGGAGGTCGTGAAGTTGTTTGGCGGTACCAACTAGTGAGAGGAATTTCTATAAGGGGGGTTTTAGTAAGGTTTTTGGTTGTCATAGTATCAAGTATGAACCATGAGGTAGAAGAAAATAAAGTTTACAGTTTCTTGTTGTGGTCATTAGGAAACAAGAGGTGTATAAGAAGTAATAGGTTCCACCACTGACCCAAACACCCCTTTCCATAGCAATATGATTAGTTCACAAGAAATTTGTCTTTTATGCTAGTTAACTCATAGACACGTCCAAACACAACATTACATCACAATTTGATATATTACAATGAATTTTATATACTTTTCATTAATCTGTTTGCAATGTTGTTGAATTTTCATGTGTTATGTAAGGTATAAGAAGTAAGACAAGATATGTGTAAAAGCTGTTAATGATATTTAAGAGGATGTTTAATCCTCAATGCATGTGAAATGCTTGGAAATGCTCTAAGAGGATCACCAATCAGTACCCTCATTTGATCTTGCCTTTTGGAGGAACAATCAGCTGCACATGTATATGATTTTCTTTTGTTATTCATTTGAATACTATTGTTTAACACATACCAATTGGTTCTTCCAAGATGTAGGAGGTCGTGAAGTTGTTTTTGGGGGTACCAACGAATGAGAGGACTTCCTATATTTTAATAAGTTTTTTGGTTGTGGTAGTATCAAGTATGAACCATGAGGGAGAAGAAAATAATTTTTATAGTTTCTTGTTGTGGTCATTGGGAAACAAGAGGTCTATAAGTAGTAATATGTTATATCATTCATTATACATGTTTTTGGTGCTACTGCTGCTACACATTTCTGGTTCTGCCATTGATCCAAACACCCCTTTGCATGGCAATCTGATCACTTCTCAAGAAATTTGTCTTCTATGCTAGTTAACTCGTACACACATCCAAACACCACATTACATCACAATTTCGTAGATTACAATGAATTTTATTTACTTTTCATTAATCTATTTGCAATGTTGTTGAATTTTCTTGTGATATATAAGCTATAAGAAGTAAGTCAAGAAATGTTTAAAAGCAGTTAATGATATTCAAGAGGAGGTTTAATCCTCAAGGAATGTAACAAGCTTGGAAATGCTCTAAGAGGATCACCAAGCAATACCCTAATTCGATCAATCAATACCCTAATCGATCCTGCCTTTTGAAGTAACGATCAGCTGCAGCTTCGTATAACTATGACACACATGGTGTTTCATATGGAAACAAAAAAACGTATTGTATCTCTACATCGAAGACAAGTCTTTATATTCACAGTATGAAATTGCAACTAGTTTCATTAAACCATTCTAAGGACTTATTTATTGTGTCACAAATGTAGTTGAGTACTTGATGTCTTTGAGCGGTCGGTCTTGCATCATTCCACCTCTTATGTAGTTGATTAACATATTTAACACAAGATTTTTCTTAACAAAACTAAGTTTTCATGATGTTTGTTACCACAACCATAAATATTTGTCTCTTTCTGTAAGAGCTTTCATTCCCCCATTATTCCTATGGAAACGTTTTTTTTTGACATACTTGACCTTTTAGAATGATTTGAAACAAGAAGTTTAGTGTATTCCACCATTGGAATTTGAAAATCCAAGGACCGCCTACCTAGATGGGTGAAATATGGCTGGGTTGAAACTTAAGAAAGATAGCAGACCTAATACAACTTGTAAGCCTAATAAAGATTAATATATATTCTAGACCGGACTCTCGAGCATCCACAAATAAAATGTTAATATAGCAGTATAACAAAACTAATGTCAAAACCAAGTCTATGTCATAATATTATCATGTCAATATAAGATAAAGTCAAACTTTAATCGTAATATCCTCTCCTATCTTGAGTAAAGGCCAACACTTCATAAAGCTTACCCCATCCCACTATCTTCGTAACTTTTGGCCCAAGACAACTTTTGTCACAATGACAAACTTTGTATGGATAATACACCATTGAGGGCCTTTCCTTCTATTGTCCCTATCTATAACTATAAAAGGCGATGTACAGGCCATGCATAAGGTACACAACAATACTCCTATGTTCTTCACTTGTATACATCCTCCTCCTCACACTCTCAATAACTTAAGCGTCATAACAGATTTTCAAGAGCCTTTCCAAATATTCCTAACCTTTCTTTTAAGGTGATTTCGAGATATGTTCCAGAAGACCTAAGATGAGAACTCCACCGTTGGTAATAAAGAACAAGGAAAGTGCGAAAAAGAAGTAGCTAATTGATAATTCTACAAAAACATCAAAAAGGACCAAAATTGCAAGAAAATACGTTTAGGACCGAATTTGAAAAAGAAAATCAGCAATACTCAAGGACCAAAAATGTAATTTACTATTATCTTTATAGCGTGTTACGAAAACTAAAACCACCAATGGGGCAAAACAGTTAACTTGACTGTTCAGAGGCAAATATGACCAATGGATGGGAAATATGTCAAATTTCCTTGCTATTTATACAGAAAAGCGAATGTACATATTCAATTCTATTCATAATAAATCTATCAGGCTAACTAAATGCAGTGCAGGGTGACTACTGTGTTAACAAACTAACAAATGCTTAGTTACTAAAATACCCTCCTTGTATGCTAACAATATCCATTTCGAAACCCATTCTAGAAAGTGGTGTGGTTGACCTCAAAAGCCAATGATTTAGTAATATGGGTAGGAAAGGATTTAGAAATTGACCTTCAACGAAAATACTTGAGCCTTGTATACTGCTGCGAAAACTTTATCCATCGTGGGAATCAGCCTTTGATCATCAATAAGAAATACAAAAGGAAGTTACTTGCTACTTATTACACGAGATTTTGGTATATGTTCTTGTTTAATTTGTCATTTGAGGCTTCCTTCTCTACCTTTTTCTTATCTGCTCCAAATTGTTTAGTTTTTTCTTCATTTGCTTGATTGAACATTTTCAGCAAAGTTGAAACCACCGAACACAAGAAGGCATAATCAGATTCATAAATTGTTCATGTTTCTGAAAAAGGGTTATTTAGTAATTCTTTAGTTGCTCCTATGGGTAACAGGTTGGATCCTCACTAAAGTAAAGAATTAAAGCATCCATATTTTTACTCTATAAAATAGCATGGCCAAAAATAAATTCTGTGAACCATAGCAGCCTTTGGTTACAATATGAAACCTCTAATTATTTTATATCTAAAATGAAAATTTGAGAAATGCAACAGTAGAATATAGAGGCCAAGGACCTTGCTTCACCTTTTGCTGAACAAAGGATCTCCATCAAATTCTAGTCAATAAAAACAAAATATTTTAGTTAAGTGCCAATAGATACAAATTAGGGAGCCGTATGTTACGCATAACATGACAAAATAAGTTGTGTTGTGTTTGGTGTGCATTGGACTAGACCGATCCTATGTCAATGAGACAAAAAATTTTGTTTCACCATAAAGGTGGGACGACTCACTTTTGATCTCTCGTTTGTGTAGAAGACATAAATACCCTCTACATCCGCGTCACCGAAAATAGGCATAGAAATCCGAAGGCTGCATTTGTTACCTGGATAAGCTTTCGACAACAATTTTTGATGACAATGGCATTTACGTCTTTTGCACAGACAAGAGATCAAGATTGAGTCCATGTCCTACCTTGTTCCTCCTTTTTTGGGTGGAACAAACACAATACAATTTTTGATGACAATGGAATTTACGTCTTTTGCATAGGCATAGAAATCCGAAGGCTGCATTTATCCCATTGGCATCGGTGTCGGTCCCAATCTAATGCACACCAAACACAGTACAACTTGTTTTGTCATGTCATGTTTACCTTCATGTCATGTCAAACTAGATTCTTACCTTCCAAAAATTTTCACACATGGGTGATGGTTCCATCCTATTGAGCCATTGACAATTCTTGGACAACTTTTTCTAATCCTTTGCTAATAGCTTGCATTTCCTCCACCAAATATTTCAGTTGCATCTGGACATGGACAGAAAGAATCACTAATCAATTGTGTTTAAAACATGTAAAAAAATCAAACTACATTACCTTTGCTACACGCTCCAAACTGCTAAGATCCTTGGAAAGATCAGGTACTTTATCATCAAGCACCTACACACAACCATGAACAAAGGTAAAACAAGAAAATTTTCTTTTACTAAAAAAAGGAAAAAAACACAAATACCTTGCAAAGATAATGCATGAGTAATTCTATTGTTCCATGCATGTCTCTCTAAGTTTCAACAGTAAGTTTCAACAGGCTATCAAACTGAACCCAATTGCAGCACATCAAACAAAATTAAACTAATTTTCTGTAAGTTAAAAAAGATAGACCATAATGAAAAAGTCAAACATAACTCGCCCCTTGCAGTCCCTTGTTTCCAGGGTTGTAAACGAACACGAACGAGGGCTTGTTCATGTTCGTTCATTTAAGTTAGCCGAACAAATGAACTGATATGAACCCATAAACAAACGAGTTTTCTTGTTCATGTTTGTTCGTTTAACAAATTATCTTGTTCATGTTCGTTCATTTATGTTCATGAACATGCTAAACGAACAGAAATTTAAATGAACATATACGAACATAAACGGATATATATTATTATAATTTAATCAAACACAATTATGAACATATATGAACATAAAAGAAATTTAAATGAACAAACATAAACGAATATAAAACAAACATAAACGAACGTTCACGAACATAATTGAAGGAACGAGACCATTTTTCATGTTCGTTCGTTTAACTAAACAAATGAGAATTTGTGTTCATGTCCGTTTAACTAAACAAACGAACTTATTGCTGAATAGTTTATGAACGGTTCACTGAACGTTCAGCCCTACTTGTTTCAATGCAATTCCCAAAGAAAGAACTGTTTGCATGAATCTTTTTAATTTAGCAGAACCCCTGGACGGATAGAAACGCTTAACACCGTCAACATTTATAATATATAAATTCCTTTAGCTCCAAGATTAATGAGCCGAAGTAGATAAGTATCACAACATACCTGTTCTTCATGCTCTTCCTAAGATCAGAACCTAAATGCCAACAAAATTCGAGTCTTTTAGATCACTTTCCAATTATATAAAACCCAAAAAAGAAGTCATAATATATTTTCTCATGTGTGTTGAATTGTAACTTGACAGAGAAACCTCTAAGCTTAGATTCTGTACGTAAAACTTTCATTAGTTCCTGTTGCAAATAAATAAAAATCCATCTGCTAAATTGATTTAATCTGTGGACATATCTTATCTAAAGTTAGGCAAAATGTGTATATTACAAACGTGTGTACATTTCCCCAATTTATCTGTCTCTCTTTTGTAACATTAACCATAAAAACCATTAGTTATCATTTAAACAGGGTTATTTCCGTAATTTGACCTTCTCAATAAGTCAGCTAACATTTTACCTTAAGCAACTCCATTTCCTCAAGTGTGGGACAAACATAGTTTTCGATAGCGAATAACGGTAAATAGCGACAAGTTATATATGTGCTTATTAGACAGTAATTTACAATTATCATTAGTCTAGAGATTAGAGTGTAATTATCTCTAGTATATATAGATCTCTCCTGTAATCGTTTTCAACACACAATAATACAATACTGATTACCAAGTTTATTTTGGTATCAGAGCCGACCCTAACCCTACCCGACGGCTTCTTCTTCCTTCGGCCGTAACCCTAACCCTAGCCACCGACCAACAAACTCGGCATACTCTCTCCACCGCTGCTATCCACCCTACTCTTTCAAATATGAATCCCATTATTTCCTTCACGACAACTGAAAAGACTACCCACAATTCCCACAAGTTTGGATTCACACTGTCCCCTACAAACTATGGTTACTAGAAGACGATGATTCATCCTTTTCTGGTTACAAACAACCTATTTGGGTATGTTGATGGATCGATCTTGTGTTCTCTAGAATTCATTACAACGACATCTGAAAAAGAGTCCACAAGCTCCAAAAACCCTAACTACAGGGCTTGGGTTACCAACGATCCTCACATCCGAATGCTCCTGCTGTCCACGGTTTCTGAAGCATCCTTTCAACATGTTCAGGGCGTCACCTCACGAGATCTATGGCTTTCCCTTGAAGGTGCTTATGCTCGCATTCTTCATCCATGGAGTACACTCTTAAAACTCAACTCTTGAGACTCGAGATGAAAGGTGATGAATCCTCATCCGCTTACCTGGTTCGCGCTCAGACTTATGTCGATGCCCTAGCCAATATTGGCGAGCCTGTCAAAGAAAAAGATTTGGTAATGCTCGTGATCTCTGGCTTACGAGAATAATACAATGGTCTAAAATCCACCATTCTTTCTCGTCAAAGTCACACTGCCTTTTCTGAGTTACATGGACTCCTATCTAACCACGACTACATGTTGCGCAAGTCAACTCCCGAACCTTCGCGGATTCAAGCTTTCACTGCCACAACATCAAACAGCCATACCACACCCTCCCTTTTGTCTACCGTCTCACCAGACACCATTTAGAGTCTACAACAGATGCTCTCACAACTTGGTCTCCAACTTCAGAATTCTCCTCAAGCGTTCTACACAAACAGAACCAGTTACAATCGGGGAAGGGGGACTACGAACAGACGGGGACGAGGCAACTCAAACCGCGGTGAGTTCCAGAATCGCAACAAAGGCGAAGGTAATCGTAACCAATTCTCTTGGGCTTCTAATCAGAATATTGTTTATGGCACATGCAACAGGTGTGGAATCGTTCACGTTCCATCTCAATGCCCAAATCGAGACCCAGCCACGATGAGGAGACCACAGCCCACTACAAATTTTGCTGATTCGCGCTCACAAGCATCCACCTTGTGGACACCTGATATAGGATCGCGTCACCATATTGCTCTGGATCTCTCTGTGTTTGATACTACTGAACCCTACTGTGGTGAGGACAACCTCTACGTTGGTAATGGTAAGGGCTTTCCTATCTTTCACATTGGTTCTTCCAAACTTTACTAACCCAACAAATATTTTTCCCTAACTCAAATTCTTCATGTCCCCCACATTAAAAATCATCTTCTTTGCATTCAAAAGTTTTGTCTTGACAACCATGTTTACTTTGAATTTCACTCTACTTTTTTTGCTATTAAGGATTCAGATACACATTGTATCCTCCTCACGTGTCCAAGTAGTGGCAGTCTCTTTTCCATCCGTCTTTCTCCATTCCAACCTTCGTCAAAGTCATCGTCCAAAGTCGCTTTTTCTGCTGTTCGTGCTTCTGCGGCATCAACGTCTTGGCCATCCCCATTCACAACTTTTCAAATCCATGTTATCAAGATACAATTTACCTTTGTCGAATAAATGTTCAAATTTTTCGTGTGACTCTTGTTTTATTGGAAAGTCTTCTAAATTACATCTACTGTCTTCTTCTTACAAAAGTTCGCATATTTTAGATCTTGTATTTTATGATGGGTGGGGCCCCGCCACCGTCCCATCAAGTAACGGACATCGTTACTTTCTTTTATGTGTTGACCATTTTTCCAGTTACATGTGGTTTTTACCATTAAAACTTAAATCCGACGTTTTTCCAACATTGAAACAATTTCTCGTGATGGCTGAACGACGCTTTCACACTAAACTCAAGACTGTCCAGACCGATTGGGGAGGAGAATTTCGCAATCTCTCCAACTTCTTCTCCCCTCTCGGCATCATTCACCATCTCGCTTTCCCACACACAAGTGAACAAAACGGATTTGTGGAACATCGCCATCACCATGCCGTTGAAATTGGCCTTACCCTCCTAGCCCAATCTGATGTTCCTCAACGTTTCTGGTATTTTGCCTTCGAAACTGCCGTATACCACATAAACTGAATGCCTACCTGCAACAATAATCATTCATCCCCATTTGAACACCTCCTTCATCATAAACCTAATCTCACATTCCTATGTGTTTTGGTTGTCGTTGCTATCCACATTTACGACCATATAACAAACACAAGATGGACTTTCGCTCCATTCCTTGCGTCTTTCCCGTACAATACTTCCCATCACGGGTACCGGTGCCTTGATCCATCCTCCGACCGTATGTACATTGCTCGACATATTTGTTTTGATGAAACATCATTTCCCTTCCATACACAACAAACACCTCAACCTACCCCAATCGGTGAACCATATGTGTCATCCTATCCAAATCCTCATTTCCCTTCTACAATCCAACCTGACTCCATCCCCTCACCTACAACCCAAACCGAACCCACCCGCTCACTTACACCAACATTCCCACCCCCTCCCCTATACACTTATCATCGCCGTTCCAAACCACCCCTTATTCCTCAACCCCACCTGCTGAAACCTGAACTACAACCTCCCCAACAATCCAGAGAAACAACCCCACCTCCTTCCACATACTCGAATACTACCACACATAATCCAAATCCCACCCAAACCCGAACACGACCTCCCAATATTTGTTCCCATCTCAAGCCTACAAAACCCTTCGACCTTTCATCCTTTCACACATCCTCCACCAATTCTGAAACTGAACTTCCTGACTTTATCATTGCTAAGAAATATCCACAATGGCGTAAAGCCATGGGTGAAGAGTATTCGGCCTTAATGTGAAATGGCACATGGTCATTGGTTCCTCGTACACCAGGGATAAATGTGGTTGATTGCAAGTGGGTTTACAAACTGAAAAGAGATCAATCAGGAGTTATAGCCCGATACAAAGCACGCCTTGTTGCCGAAGGCTTTCGACAACAACCTAGCATTGACTACCAGGAAACTTTCAGCCCCGTTGTCAAAGCAACCACTATTCGTGTTGTTCTGTCTCTTGTCGTCACATAAAAATGGTGTTTATGACAGCTTGATGTTCAAAACGCCTTTCTACATGGGGGATTTAAAATAAACGACCTATCTACATCTACCCCCAGGTTTTGTCGACCCAACCAAGCTGGACCATGTTTATCTCCTATACAAGTCTCTGTATGGCCTCAAGCAGGCCCCTCAGGCATGGTTTCATGGCTATCTACGGCTCTTCAGAGCCTTGGTTTTCGCGGGTCTTGGACTGACCCCTTGCTATTCATCTATTCTTCTCAGGGCACACTAATGTATATGCTTGTCTATGTTGATGATATTGTCAGGAAACAATCCAGGGCTATCGATCAGGTGGTTACGAATCTGAGCAAAACATTTGCTCTTCAGGACATTGGCGCTTTATCCTATTTTCTCGGAGTAGAGATACACTACCAATCCGACGCTGTCATCTTGTCGCAGCGGAAATAAATCATGGAACTTCTCAAGCGAGCAGGTCTGTCTGACTCTAAACCGGTCCCATCTATGATGACAACTAACACCAACCTTGTGATTGGCGACAATCCCACTCTTGACGACCCAATTCGCTATCGCCAGCTGGTCGGTGCTCTCCAATATGCTACTCTTTCGAGACCCGACATCACATTTGTCGTCAACAAGGTTTGCCAATTCATGCATTTTCCAACTGAAAATGACTGGAGGGCCGTCAAACGTATTCTGCGCTATCTGTAAGGGACTGCCTCTTATGGGTTGCGTATACAACGAAACTCGGATGTCAATATTCATGCTTACATGGATAGCTCAGTTCCATCTATCAATGCCTACTCCGATGCAGAGCCTGGCTATCCAGATGACCATCGATCCACCGGGGGTTTCGCCATCTACCTTGGTACCAATCTTGTGTTCTGGTCTGCTCGAAAACAATGAATTGTATCTCAGTCATCAACAGAGTCAGAATACAAAGTCATACCATTGCGGAGCTCACTTGGCTACAATCCCTACTGCGAGAACTTCAAGTTCCTATGAAAACTGTTCCGAGATTATGGTGTGACAATCTCGTACCAAACATGTCGAAGTTGATTTTCACTTTGTGCGTGAAAAGGTTGCCCAAGGAAAACTGTCAGTTCAGTTTATCTCTACAAATGATCAAATTGCAGATGTCTTCACAAAGCTATTACCGTCTCAGCGCTTTCTCTTCTTACGGACCAAGCTAAGGCTCGCTCCCCGACCTTAGCTTGCGGGGGAATATTAGACAATAATTTACAATTATCAATAGTCTAGGGATTAGAGTGTAATTATCTCTAGTATATATAGACCTCTCCTGTAATCGTTTTCAACACACAATAATACAATACTGATTACCAAGTTTATCTGATAGCGATGAAATAGCGTCCACTATTTCATATTTACCAATAACCTACTAGAAAATAAAATATATTTATTACTTTCTAACTATTATAGTAATAATCAATAAATAAGCAAACGAAAAATAACAATAGCTAAAATACTCGATCATTGTAGTTTTAAAGACATGTTTTGATGCAAGAAGTCAATCGGAAGGATTAACAGTATGGTACTAAACATAAAAGTGGCTAGATAAAGTGTTAATTCAAGTACGACTCATAGATCATTCATCATCCAAATCCTCATATTTGGGCTCATCGTCATCATCTCGATCCAATGTCTAAACAAATCTAGATGATTTATAAAGTTTTGTCCGTTGTCCACTTGATCTGAATCCATTATTGAGTCTTTTAACCTTAGGACATGATCCTGTGAAGTTTCACAAAGAAAGAACTATCAGAAAAACATTATAAGTGTATATAACAAATTATACGAATTATAAAAACAATAATATACATATGTACATGTTCTTGCATGTACATTAGACGATTGACCTAACCATCTGAACTTTGAAAGCATAATTTCACAGTTATATGCCCTCTTGGGTTCAATCAACAAGAATTGAAACGTATAAAAGGCTCATTTTATTTATAAACAAGATAATATTTTTTTACCAGTTGTATTGTTTCAAGTTTATCAGCTACTGCTGTGTTAGATTTTGACTTTTCTGCCCCTTGTTCCGGTTTTAGGTTTGATGCTGAGAAAAGAGACTCAATTTCTGATACATCCTCAGATGCCCTAATGTTAATGAAGTCATGAACCATAAGAAAAATGAGAAAATAAAGAGGCATGACATCATCCTCTTTCAAGAGAAAAAAAAACTTACTTTGCAAAATCATCAAGTTTTTGTGTCTCACCCAATACACTTCCTTGCACTGCTCTTGTTATCTTCAACCAATGCAAACGCTTCAGTTTCCTGGATTGCCTGACTTTGGTGGGGTGGGGGCGGGACAACACCCTTGTTCACATTTCCATTAGAAAAAGTTGGAGGAGGTGGTGGTGGTGGTGGTGGTGGTGAACCTGAAGAAATTCAGGATTCTGGAGGAGGCGGTGGTGGATGTTGGAATCGACACTTTTATCCTGGTGCAAAACAGAAGAAAATAGTACAGACATGAAGAGCAGTGGAAACCTTTTTTTGGGACAAATTTTCTGATTTTTACTCCATTCTACTTAACAAAGAAATCCATAGAAAGTAGCAACCAACTACCCACAATTTGCTTCTACTAAAGATAAGAAATTGTTGGCCAACATGGCCTTTTACTTATTCAAATTAGCAACAGAGGACGAAAGTACCCCTACAGAAAAAAAACTGTCTTTTGAACATGTTTGGATTAAATCCGACAGTGGCAAAGGTCCACGTATAGAATTTTCAACTTTACTATCTGTTTTGTGCCTTTTTAATTGGCTACGATGGAGGTATAAACAATGTCCTTTAATGATTGTTGAAGGAAGATGGGCTTGAACAGACAACTTTTCTTGAACAATGTCCTTTAGTGTTTATCCTTTCGTTCAACATAACTTACAGGATCTAACCAATCCACCCCATTAAATATTTGATTAATTTCAGCAAATTCATCAATAGGAAGAGCTGTAGAAGATGCAGTCTCCATGTCAGAGAAAAGAAGCTCGACCCTGAAGTTCTTGGGAAATAGATCTTTAGCATCCCAAAGCATTTCAATGTCATCACGATTCAACATTAAAATATTTGACCTAATAAATGCTGTGTTGAAAACCGCACGAAACATCATCTTTTCACGACCCAGAACATCATGTAAACTGATACACTCCATCACAATGTCGCCTTGAACATGGCAATTGATGTCAATTTTAATTATGTCATGTTTTGCCTGTTCGTAGTATCTGACATTCTTGCTATCCTTTGGGGTTGAGAACAGAAGTTTCGGTGTTTTATCATCAGGAACGAAAGGATCCTGTCCGTACAACCTAAAAATAGGACAGCAACCACCGTTTCCATCAAAATCAGGAATCATACGGAATATGACACAGTCTAAACTGAGTGCCCTGTCTAATGGAGGCCATTCTGTACCCACATTTCTCCTTGATACATATTGTAAGTATCTTAATTGAGAAGGTAACGGATTTAGAGCAGAAAATAACTGTAATAGTTCACGAGGAGCTAGGTTATAAACCATGTCTAGGGTTTTGTTTTCGTCTGTGAATTGCTTTCTGTAAATCAAGAGTGCAGCCATCATGTAAGCCAAAACCGGCCAACCACCATGCTCACAGTGCATCAGAATAATGTTTTGCTGTCTGCGAGAGAGCCATCTTTTACTTGATGTTAGAAAATGGTGGATAACATCCATTGGAAGCAATGGGCAACCTTGGTATTGGCGAGGATAATCCATAACAATCATGTCGTAAGCCGAGGTAAACTGGCTAGATTTTACACCACCAAAATTCAAAATCAGGATGGAAGCATCGGGGTAATCGTCCTTGAGCTGACAAATTGAGTATTCAACGTAAATTTTATAATCTTCTTGATCCCAAGCATCAGTTGTGAAGCAGCAGTCGAAGACTAAACACGAAATGTGCAAAGCATCAATCAGCCAACCCAAAAAAAAACCTAATAAATAAATCTCAACAACAAATTTATTTGGCAAAAAAACAGATAAATCAGTATTGATACAGTTCTAAAACGCTACGAACAGACAATTGGACAAACAAACCCGGGTAAGTGAAGGACGAAAGGTGAAATGAATTACCGTAGACTCTTTCAGACATCTCGAGGAGTCCATCAATTGGTTTCTTATAGAGCAAATTCCGTCTCAATGCCATTGGGATTGAACAGTGATCCTGAAACCCTAAAACAGTAAAGTCAAACCCTGTGACCTGTGTGTATGTATATAGACAGATGCGTGTTAGAGCAGTTAGTTAGGTGCAGAGATAGAATTGACGAGCTTTGCCTGTGGTTAAAGCTGTAGGGTATCTTTGACTAAACTCCATCACAACACGATTCTTCATCACTTATTTAAAAAATACTCTTCACACCATATTTATGTGGGTTATCTTAAAAAACCTTTTCATAATTATCTTATAATATCCCATCAATTGAGTTTTTTTTTAATATATATATATATATATATATATATATATATATATATATATATATATATATATATATATATATATAGGGCTAGGTTATAATAAGAATGACAATTATTATGTTACCTTGTAACCAAATCTTGACCATCGGATTTCATTCTCATAACAATGAAAAAAACACGTTCTTAACAGAATAAGTTTTTGACATAATGAGTTCTTTCCATTCTTAAAATAATGAACTAAATTTTGTACATTATTAAAAGAATGTGTTTTAAATGAGTGGTCCTGATTGAGTTTCAAGGTTACACAATACTTGTATGGATATATTTGATCCTAGCCATATATATATATATATATATATATATATATATATATATATATATATATATATATATATATATATATATATATATATACTAGATTATAAACCAGTGTGTTACACGGTTAACGAATAAAAAAACTTATATAATAAAAAAACATAAATGCTTCTTTTAAACAAAAACAAAATTACTTAACTTCTTTTCTCGTAAAAAATCATAACAAACTGCAAAAGAGTAAGACTCACAACCTACCAAAAATCAAAATTATGCATAAAAAAACTTCAATTTCCTGTCTAGGTAACGCACAACTGATTGAAATCATTAATAAAAACAAAATAAGGTCAAGAAATAGGAACTCATGAAAACTATCTATGGATACTAACTCAAATATAGTTAAACCATTTTTGGATCTTAAAAAACTCACCCACAGCAGGAGTTAGAAGTTATGACCAATGCTAACCATCTAACTTTAATCAAACGATTGTTCTTTTCTAGTTTTTAAATTCATAGCGAAAAATTACATCCAAACAACCCTAATTATAGTGGGTTCACGACTACAGATGGAAAAAACCAAAAAACCACCCAACTATGTTTTAAAATTGACCAGACCATAAATCAAACTTAAGAGTTGACAGAATATCATGAATATCCTACTTGTATTACTTGGAAACTTTGATAGTTATCTTTCAACAGATTGAAATTACTCCTACAGCGGGCAACTGAGATATGCAGATAAAAAGAGATTCATTAACTAATAAGAGTTGAAGCACTTGTCGTTGTGACCGGTACCAACAACTCCAAAGGTTGCACAAATGCTTTATTGACATAATCTTGAGAATGTATATAAATTCTTAACAGAATCATTAAAAATCAATTAACTCTATGGAAACAAAATCCCCAAATTGCAATCAGACAAAATCGTATCTATAGAAACTAAAAAAACCAAAGAATTTAAAACAACTAAAAACCATCTAAATCGACAATTTTTATATTCAAAAGAAGGAAAAATTATCGATAGGATAAAACCTAAAGAGGTAAAGATTAGACGGTGATCCATAAGTGTCAAGTATTATAGTTAATTTGCTTCTTGCTTTTCCAATTGGCGATTGCGACGATAATTACAGAAGTGGAAAAAGATGATTGCGGTAACGTGCGATGGGAGAATAGAGAATGCGATCCGAGGTTCGGGTTTTTGCGAAGTCGTTGTGGTTTTCTCAACCTGGAAAAAATGAAAAGAAGAAGATGAATAATAAATTTCTCAAATCGATCTTCCCAGTTGAAGGCGGTGGTCAGAGAGATGACGACTGGAGTATGGTTCTTCTTCTAGGAGCAACAAGGTGGTGAAGGTCACGGTTTAAGCTGTTGTTTATATCTAATTGATTTACGATAAGATGGAATCAGTTGAAATTAATTGCATATCAAATTGAAACCAAGATTTATGGAATCAGGTGAAATTAGCACAATGAATAGGAAGATTCAGTTACGATAATTGATAGTTTACTAAATTAAAGCTAATAAAATCGCTGATTTTTAGGGATATTATCGGAAATGTTGAAATTTAATTGATAACTTTGAAATTTGATTTTGTTTCTGTAGATAATAAAGCTTCACGAATTCTCCTTATTGAGTGACACATGGCAGTATACATCTAGAAGAATGACAAGTGGCACTATAATGTCTCTTTTATTAGTATGTATATATATATATCTATATCTATACATACTAATAAAAGAGACATTATAATGCCAAATCGAATAAACCGAAACCGATTAACCAAACCGAATAAACCTAAACTGATTAACAAAATCGAATAAACCGAAACCGCTTAACCAAACCAAATAAATCGAAACAAATTAAACTGAAACCCGATTTAATAGATCAAATAACACACCTATATATATATATATATATATATATATATATATATATATATATATATATATATATATATATATATATATATATATATATATATATGTATGTATGTATGTATGTATGTATGTATGTATGTATGTATGTATGTATGTATGTATGTATGTATGTATGTATGTATGTATGTATGTATGTATGTATGTATGTCTGTGTGTGTGTGTGCGTGCGTGCGTGCGTGCGTGCGTGCGTGTGTGTTTGTGTGTGTGTTTGTATTAAAATCTACTATACCTAATAAATAAAAATAACTTTTGCCACGTGTCCATTTTATAACAAGTATCCTCTGTATGACACGTGTCATACTCCACAATTATTTCCATTGACTTCAAAAATATCTGGAAAAATAAAGCTAAACTACTTTTCTCGGTTGCCTTAGAGGCCGGCCATTTACGGAATTAATATCTATCTTCATATTAAATCACGGAGAAATTTAAGGAAATTTAGGTTTCAAATTTGAATCTCACGATCTCTTACTATCTTTACGTTAAATTGGTTTATCCATCAATCACCGCGTTAAATTGGTTTATCCATCAATCACCGCTCCCTCAGTTTCGCATTCCCGTTTGGAATCCGTAAATGTTCATCTTTTCTACCTTTGAACTCTATTATTGAAATCGATTTATATATATATATATATATATATATATATATATATATATATATATATATATATATATATATATATATATATATATATATATATGGAGCTTCTATGTTTTTGATATACCACAACGACTCCCGTTTCTGTTCTGCCAATCATTTGTCGATTTCAAGATTTGAGGTTAGTCGATATACCATTGATATATGTTTTTCCAATTTACAGCACAAATGATAAATATATTAAATTTTCTTGATGAAAAAAAAAATAGTTTTTAAGTTTATACATCAACTGTTTGATGAAATGTCTGAGTTTAATTACAAGTCTGATGATGTAGTATTATCCCAGTTTCCAGCAATTGTGTTTTTCTCCTCTCATTCTGTATACATTCTTTTGCATTTTTATTTTAGGGATTTACATTAGTCCCGTATTGAGACGACTTCATGTTTCTCAATCTCCGATTCTTAGGTTGTTGCTCCTTCTTCCTAAATTTCATTTCTTTACCTTATTGGTAAGTGTATATCAATACTGATACGCCAACCTCTTATGTTTTGTGTGAGTTTTAGCTTCAAAAGGATGCTGATTTTTTCACTTAGATGCATTAATCAATGCAACTGATAGGGATTTGTTGACCTATTTATGATCGATATTGATTTTGCTGTTAAATTTGACTATTGCATAAGGTAATTTAATCATACCATTTTCTATGTCGTTTCTAATATTTTTGAGTTCTTGATCGTATTTAATGTATGTTCTTTTTGCATTGACCTTAAAGGGGAAGGCCGAGATTTTTAGAAGTTGAAGCTGAGAAGCAAAAGAACTATGCACAAATTTCATTTAAAGAAGTTGAAACTGAGATTTTTAAGCTCAAGGTAACTTATTTTATGACTATTGAGGAAATAATTGGAAGTCTTTACCATCACTAAAAACTGGGCTAATAGGTCGTGTCTATTAGTGGTTAGTCATGTGGCATGGCTCAATGTTTTGAGGAGTCTTAGCCAATGGGCTTACTTTATATCATATGGTCGATTACTAAGCCTGTCAAGAAACGATGAAAATTATACCAGGACATTTTTGGTTGGTGTATCGTCTCTCTAATGTATTGAATAGCTTTATTCTACTCGACTTTCAGTGTTTCTTGGTTTATCTTTAATGGGTTGCAGAACTTTGTTATTTGGACAGCTTGAACGGGTTGCAGGTCTTCGTTTTCTAACTTCTGTCCCCTGCCAGTGCAAAGGTAATATTCTATGATTTCGCCGCCCTTTACCGCCACAGGTCTATCTTTTGCTTCATCCTATCTTTACAATGAAAAAGAGTGTCCTAAACTTCTTCCCTTCACTTTTCTGTTCTTAAAGTTTAACCCCCAACACACGGATCCGACAAAGATGCTCCTTCATGTTTATGAGTCATCAATATTTAAACAAGTTTTATGTTGTAGCATAAATCATTTCTGTTTGGAGGTACTTCCAGGAGTTGTTTGTGGTGGTATTTGATATATGCTATTAATTGTAAGAACATGTATAAATGCTTATGTGGTTTTTTATTCTTTTTCTTCCAGGTCAGATTACAAAATTGATAATTTAATTAGTAAGCAAGGACTGACGCCTCTGTTCTCACCGCGATCGTTGGTGTTTCAATCGGGAGAAAATTTTGTTTGTTAAATGTTGCCTATAATGAAAAGTTAGACTAAAATTACTTTTAGTGAAAGTAAGTTTGAGGTGAGTTATTAATACAGGAAGAATTCTGAAACAAGGGATCGACCCTTTTTTGTGTCATGATTGCATTTTTGTATACTAAATAATCTTTTTCCCTCTTCCAAATTTATGCAGTTTGTTATGAGGTACGAGACTCGGAGCCAAGGAAAAAGGTGAGCTCATATTTTAGACTACCAATGTACTTTGTAGTGTTGGCAATTGATTATTACAAAAACAGATATCGACCTGGAAGATGGGTGTTGTCGATTTGTTTTTTGAGTAATATACTCCATTTTTTAGTATAAATAACCGATATCGGTTATAAATAGATATCCAAATAAGAACCAAATGTTTCTATGAGTTTTCATTTAAATTGTATTTTTAAATTAAACATATACTTTTAATCAAAGTTAGTTGTTTACGATAGGACACCTATCAAACGTCCAATTACAAATTACACTTTGTAATGCTTTGTTTCTCTTTTATTTATTATTGACATCGATATTATTTAGAATAAGAGAAATAAAGTTTGTGATTTTTTTATTTGTAAATAATTACTAATTAGTGTCTTAGTAGAGACACTATTTTTTATTGATGAGATATCATAAAATCATAAAACTATCATAAAACTAATCAACGAAAGAAAATTATTCACCGTCTGTAGAAAGGAAACTAATTGCAAAATGCTATCTATTCACCGTAAAGAAACTATTAGCCGCTCTATACTAATTGAAACATTCTTTTTTCAAGATCTACCTTTGAGTTTTATATTTTTTTAAAAGATATGCATTTTAGTATCCCGATTGGTTGGCTAGATGTGAAGTTGCACCTTTTGGGGTCTTGAAACAAGGTTACAATTTATGATTTGGCTAAAGTAAGGATTATTCAAAAAAACTTAGTCCGGTCAAAGGGTAAGGGCTGATCAAAGTAAAGATTGATGGTAGAGGGCACAAAATTTGTTTTTTAAATTGATCTGATTCGATTTTGTTTTTTTTTTCAATCAGTTTCAATTAAAACTTAACCAATTTTTGGCTAAATACCAAAATCGATCTATCTGGTTTCGGTTATAAAAAATTAATTTTTGCACAAATGTAATACCAAAATAATATAAGTTATTAGGCCATGCCATCACCAAAAATGTGTTACCTAAATACTAAAATCCTTATGTCCATCGACGTCATTTATGGTCCAAATTTGCAAATAAGAAAAAGTTTTATTTATTTATTTTCTTAAATGACTTATGTAATTGTATAGACTTCAGATCATATTTGAAATTGGAGGGTAGTTATAATGTCCTATAAAATAAGTAAATGATAGTTTTGTATTGATTCAGTATTATTTATTTATTATTTTTGGTACTTAATATTAATTTTAAATCATATTTTATTTGAACATAACGATCGTAATTCCTAACTAAAACCAACAAAATATATCATATCATATAAAATATAAAAATAAATAAAAATCAAATTACAATTTATCGTCTGCAATATTGATATTTTTCATATTATTTTTTAATCAACCCGTGTATTACACGGGTTTCTAACCTAGTTAATATTAAAAAGAAAACCTCAATTGATGGGACATTCTAAGATAATTATGAGGAATTTTTTTACCAATACCCTATTTATTTTCATCGCATATATTTTTATATGAACTCAAACTATTATTAATTAAAATAAAACCATTTTGTTAATTTAAAATGTTACAACTAATATTGAATATTAATAAGAATTACCCAAATAAAAACACAACTCATAAAAAACATAAAAATAGAAATAGAAAATAAAACATTTATGCTATTCATCATCTTCATCGTCGTCGTTGTTATGATTTTGATTATTGTATACATGCTTCGTCAAAATTTTTAAATATCTTTAAATAATCATGAAGCGAATCGTAGGCTCCACCATATGCCAAAGGACGAACTGCATTCATACATTTTTGTAACGTTAAAAAACCTGGTTTACATCTAGCATACTTCTGCAGGTGGAAAAAAAAGTAATTACACTCAAAGTAATCAGCTATTCCTATAAAAATTTCCTTGCTCAAACGAAACCCTCGTTTAAATGCATCACAATCGTATAAACTATCTTCAACAAAATAATCATGGACAAGATGGTCGTGGTCAGCCTCACGATTTATGTTTTTGGTTGCTGTTATTGTTCGTGGCGTTGAGGGTTGCTCTAATGTGTTGCACCATGTGAGTCAAAACATGAATGAAAATATGCATAAAGATGTCATCGTCGTCCGACGAAAATGAAAACGAATACATATTCAGTTGTGTTGAATATGAATATGTAAATATGTGGTTTATTCTATGATAATAGAGTGAAGGGTGAGATGTAAATAAGTGTGTAATGTGTGCTATTTATAGTATTAAAAAGGTAAAAATGTAAAAATTATTTTTATTTTAATCTTCTAAAGCCCCCTCCCCCAACCAACTACCCCCGGTAAAAAAATATTCAAAAAAGAGGCATGTATGTGCGTGAAATGGGTCATAACTCATCATGTTGGAAGGCCACAATGCACCTATAGGGTGGTGTTCACGGTGTGCCTACACTGCCAGCTACCCAGCTAGCCTCACGATGGCTGCGTCGTAGGTATATCGTTGCCTAATCTATGACGGTTGGTTATGTCGTCGGGTGTGGTGTTTATTGATTGAAAGAGAAAGAAAGTTGGAAGTTACGTGATCACTTGCATTGTCTTGTTGGCCCGCTCTACATTAACTATCTTTATGAGTCTTCAAAGTAAAATTGTTAGCAGTTATCTAAAACTTCCTACATGGCTTGCATCTAGCCTTCTTGGCTAAGTATCTATCTATTATCTGACCACTTGCAATACCCATCACGCTATCACATGTGATGGGTGCCACGTCACTGCCACATCATCTTTTTTCTCTATCACACACAATCACATTATCATCACACCATATTAGAAATACCCATCACACCACATCATCTTTTCCAAATAAAAATAATTCCATAAAAATAAAAATGCTAGCTTCTAATTGATTGAGTGGTAATTTATAAAAAAACCTATTGGCTGTGATGAGCTGTGTTCACCATCACAATTAAGAGAGAGGAGTTACAATTACACCTTACAACAGACGACAATGTGTTATGTGTATAGTAATATTGTTTAATAATGTGTTAAACGTCTACACTTAAACTATTTATTCCAATAAATTATTTTACCATATCAATTTAAAAAAAAAAAAAATCTTTGTCACATTGCTTAAGACATGTATCCAACATTTCATCATTATATTTTATAATACCACTCATTTGCTTTCATTATCCGATAATAATTGATCATATTATGATTATTATTGAATTACTTAACTTTTAAAAAACTAATTAATTTGAAATTGTATAGTATGTCTTTGTTAAAACCGATATCAATATAAACAGTTTTCCTATTCACCACGATGTATAGACAAATAACATTTTCAATAATGAATGTTTGAACTATCTCTTATTAAGGAGATAATTCCAAATAATATAGTTGTTGAAAATAATAAGTTTGATAGATAAACTTCCAGCATCTTTCGCTCAACAAAATTAAACAAAATAATTGTGGAATGATTAATGACTTGAAATGTAAATTGTTGAATGTAAATGCAATAATCAAAGGTAAGGTAATTAGATGTAAGACATGAATATGATGGAAATTGTTATGGGAGGAATTTTCCCTAAGGATCCTAACACCGTCTGCACAAGAGCATAGTTAAGGATCTTGGTAAAAATCTTAGCTAGGATCCCGACTCGTACTAACCGTTATTCTTTTTAAATAGCGGCTTATTTCATTCAGGTGAACACTAAGTCAAGTTAGACCTGGTCAAATCGAGATAACACCTACAAACACACAAAGAGACATTATTCTCCAACTAATTCAACGAATAGAAGACCAAATCATCAAGGATCTTGGATGAGAAGATCATGTCGAGATTCTCGGAATATAGTTAGCCAATTTTAGTATAAATACTCACTTGTATTCGTTTCACAACACATCACGATAGCTACACTCTACTACAACTCACTCTCATTGTAACACAATATTGTACTCGATTTGCTTCTAATTAATAAAATTAAACAAGGCAACTGTAGATTTCCGGTATCCGAGGTTTTGTGCCGGAGATCCTTAATTTGATCAAGGGTTTTCCTCATAAGATCCCTGTGTCAACATTTCAATATTCTCTTGAGGGTGCTAAGCCTAACACCACAGCCCAAACTAATTAGGTTAAACTTATTTGTGACCAAAACAAAAATGAAGTTTTGTATTGATAGAACTACGAAGGGTGTTTATAGATTTGGATCTTCAAGAACATGACTTAACGTCAAGCTGATCTCTAGGGATGGCAACGGGACCAAACGGGACTAGAAATAGGCTCCCCCGCCCTTGCCCCTGAATTTCCCCGTTTCCCCCTATCCCGAATTCCCCCGTTTCCTCGCCCCCGATCCCGGCCCCGAATTCTGGACTTAATCCCGCTCCCGTCCTGTTCCCCATTTACCGTTTGAGACTCGAAAAAACAACGTTTTCCCCCGATCCCGATCCCAACCCTGAAATCGTTAATACTTTAATAAATTATATTATATTTATATACAAACGGGGCATCCGCAGGTGTTTCGAGACAGAACCACATGCTCTCGACCCCGACCCCAAAAATCAAACGGGAGTAAAATCGGCCCCCACCACCGCTCCAGCTCCCAAATTTTTTAAAAAATACCCCCGTACGGAATCAGGGTCATGCGGAACCGGGGTCCCACGGGACTTTTTGCCACCCCTACTATTCTCCCTTTTATAACAGAAGGGGAGACTATTAGTTAATAACCGAATGACAGGATTAAACAACAAGAATTTAAATGATATAATGTAATTCGGTTGTTTCATTAATATAAAAGAGATGTTACAAATTTAACATTGGGCTCACAAAACACTATCTATAATCATATAATAAAATAAACTAATTTTTTTTTCTGAATTCTCATTGGTTTATTCAGCCACACAATAATTATTCGTTTTACAATAACATATATATATATATATATATATATATATATATATATATATATATATATATATATATATATATATATATATATATATATATATATATATATATATATATATATATATATATATATATATATATATATATATATATATATATATATATATATAATTACACGAATGGTCCCTGTGGTATGGGGTAACTTGCACGATAGGTCCCTAATTTTTTTTAACTCCAGCTGTCCCTATTTCTTGGTTTTGTTGCACGTTTGGTCCCTCCTAGACATAAAAAGTCTATTTTTCCCTTAACAATTTCTTTTTTATTTTTCTTTTATTTTTCTATTGTTTTTGAATTTAAAAAAAAGAAAATAAGCCCAAACAAAATCAGATTCTCTATCTCAACCAATCAGAACTCTCTCTCTCTTTATATATATATATATATATATATATATATATATATATATATATATATATATATATATATATATATATATATATATATATATATATATATATATATACTAGGCAAGTTAAAGGGCCATGTTAAACACGGCCCACGGAGGGTAATTTCGATAAGCTAATGATAATACATTGCTATTATGAGTTGGGAAATGAAATTACATTCCTATTAATGAAAACTAAAGTATAATGTTTATATTGTTAAGAAGAGTTAAGTCATCTTCTATTTCTTGGCATTCCTAGCATGTCGCTTATTTTCTTGCTAGCCAATATGCTACATTTTGATGTATACCGCTATTTCCTTTATCTTCTCTTTCTCCTTTTTCTTTGCACCGTTGCTGCAATAACAACCTTGCTATTACAACACAAAAATATAGCATGCGGTTGTAAACATCTTAAATAAAACTAAGAAAGAAGCAATAATCACAAGAATTATGCAATGTTATATTTGTTAATGAGATGAAAGGCTTAGTCCAAAAGTATCAATATGTCAAACAAATAATCTAGAGCAAACAAAAGTTATGTCAACAAATTCTGTAAAGCAAACGAAAGGTGCATATTTACCATAACTTCTAAAAAGAGGATGTCATATTGAGGTCAAACTTATAAATCCTTCCTTATTTCATATTGAGAACATAAAAGTGAAAATTTATAATATACTTTCACCGATTTGCAGCCCATACAACATACTTTTTCTAACCATATTATGCAAGAAAATAATCAGCAAGGCTTTTAATTATACTCCTCTAGAAAGAAACATTCTCAAACAAAAGTTAGCAGCTCAAAGAAAAGAAGATGGATCTTGATTCTGGTAACGAGGCATGCTACTTTTGCCATTAATTTTATGGTAATCATAAAAGTTCATCTCATTTTTTATTTTTCATCTGTTTCTGAAGCCTGCTGCAATAGTCAAAGATGATAAGACTTTATCAATCCCAAAACCTGGAACAAATTTTTTTTTTGGTAAAATGAACACTATTTATGTTGATTGATTTATGTTTATGGCTATAATTTATATGAGTTTACAGTTTTTGCAAAGGCAAATTAGTGGATGATTTATGTAAACAACCTCATTTTATAGATAATGCATATCATCTTTCAAACTTCCTTCATGTCTCAACAAGCTTGTATCAACATCATCATAACTGGCTAATGATTTTCGACTTTAAAAATGTCACTACCGAGAAGTTTAAGTGGCTATGTGAAAAACAATAGTCAACTACATGTATTGGCAATAAAGATGCATACATCTTCGACAAGATTGCAACCATATCAAAGTTTTGTAGAACCAACCCTAACGTGACAATTAACTCAACCCTATTTAATGATAACTTTAATAGTCACAAATTAAACTCGGTGAACTTTTAAATATTTCATAATAATTCTAATCACAAATAATTTAATGAACTTCAAAACAATTATTGAACATTTTGAAATATGATCAATTTTTCATGGATTGAATTAACCAATTACATTTTAAACAAAAAACAATTTAAAAAACATGCTTAAAATTGTTTAAAATATAAAATATTACCCATTCAAAGTCTATTTGAAAATTACAATTGTGTTCAAAGTATACATTATCTCCCATGAAACATTTTCTTCCAAACTTAAAAATTTTCAAAGTATAAAAAATTTGCTTAAAATTTATTCAAATACTGATACATTTAATTTGCTAGAAAGTAAAGACAAATAAATCTAATAGTGCTAAATTGTTGTGTATGGATAAAAATTGTTGTGTACAAATAACTTCCCATTATAAATGTTTGACAATATATTTATAGAACTTGTGAAAATTTACATTCTTTAAAATTTACATTAATTGAAGTCATTTGATAACAACCCAATTATTCAATGAGTCTTGATAAGAAATTCATAAACATTGAGTTATTCCAAGTAGACAATAAATTAATTTCTTGCTTGGTTGGCTCTTTTAAAATTACGATTGTGATCTGCTGCTACTATCCTAATTAACCTGAAATAATATTTAAAAATAATAATCCATACCTCTTATAAGGAAGCAAAAGAAATAGATTGAAAATTTCCTGAAATATCCTTCGCTATAATTGTAAATTTCATGTGACATCTTGAAGAAAAACTTTGGTTGAAGGACTCGTTATTGTTGGTATTCATGGCATCATGCTCTGGATACACTTTGTATTCGCGGGACAACTTGGAAATCAAGAAGCAAGAATAGCTAGAAAGATCCATGAAAGCCACAACTTCAGCATAAATATCTAGACGAAATGGGTCCTCATATCACATCCACATTAGTTTCTGAATGGAGAATCATGCTACCAATATGAGAATCATATCAAATATTAGTCTATTTTAGTCGTTTTCAAAAAAAACTCCTATTGTCATATTAATATATGAATCCAAAGGTTGAGCTTGATTAAAACGCATGAAGAACTTCCATGGAAGAGTGAAATGGGAATGAATGGTTACCTTTTACATGACTGACGGCATCATAGAAAGACTCTTGGCCATTCCACACTGATTAAAAGGAGATAAAACTGAACTGATTACTGATATCTCCTCAAAACGATACGTTTGTAGAGAAATAAAGAAGAATAGAAGATCAATCGAGAAAAAGTGAGTTCCATTGTTTTCTTGTATTACTCTGATTAAACATGTGGTGGACCATCCGGATAAGCTGTGAAATATGGAGAGTTGTATCTGGGCTCAAGCATGATGATGCCCACCTTGGTTTCTCTGTGGGGAGAGAAAACATGAAGAAGAAAACGAAGAGAATAGATATTGAAAGGGCAATATGCACATATTTCCATTCATCGGTGGGATACAGGTGTTGCGTGCCGAAGAAGAGGGTGGAAACCGGGGGTAAGGTGGAGACAATCCATTGGAGGAAGAGGTCGGTCCGTCAGATATATTATATAAGGCGGTGCAGCTCCATTTACTTTTTATGTTAGGATAGTCGGAAACTTTAGAAACACGCCATACACGCGCTCAAAGGAGATTTCACGCGCTCTCCTAAGACCATGACTCTTCGATTTCTAGAGTCCACTTGCTTAAAATCTGAGCATATTTGTGATTATATATAATAATGATATATATATATATATATATATATATATATATATATATATATAGGGCTAGGTTATAATAAGAATGACAATTATTGTGTTACCTTGTAACCAAATCCTGGCCATTAGATTTCATTCTCGTAACAATGAAAAAAACACATTCTTAACAGAATAAGTTTTTGACATAATGAGTTCTAACCATTCTTAACAGAATGAACTAAATTTTGTACATTCTTAAAAGAATGTGTTTTAAATTAGTGGTCCAGATTGAGTTTCAAGGTTACACAATACTTGTATGGATATATTTGATCCTATCCCTATATATATATATATATATATATATATATATATATATATATATATATATATATATATATATATATATATATATATATATATATATATATATATATATATATATATATATATATATCTTGAAGTTGAAACACAATTCTCATACAGAAATCTGAAAAAGAAACCTCATACACAAAATCTTCAACCCAAATGCAAATACCATAAGAAAAATTGAATTGCAAACCTAATGACCAAATCTGAAAAACCAAACAGAAATATCTTACGCAAATCTGAAATGCAAACCTAATGAACAAATTTGAAAGTCAAACCAAACACAAATCTCATACACAAATCTGGAAAGCAAACCCGATACATAAATCTGAAAACAAACATCAAACCTAATATGAAAATTAAAATGAGTTCTCCGAAACCATCTTTCTTCTTGGATGGTTTCGACTTTCCACAGATATGGTTCTTTAATGGTTGTCAAATTATTCAAATCTGAGCTCGAGCTGGTTCAAGTCTTAACAAAAGTAAGTTGTTTTATATTAAGGAAAATGAAAAAGTTTTAATGATTTAACATAATTCATGATTTCTCCTTCTTTTGAAAACTTACTTTTCACACAAAAATCCCAAGTTTCAAGATCTGTCCGAATTGCTTTTCAACATATTAAATTTCGTTAGTCAAAGTGCTTAATATATACACTTTAATATCACACCATTGAAAGATCCTATGCCATATCATTGGATCTTTCAATGGCGTGATATTCAACAAAAAAGGGTGGATGATATCCTTCGTCTCACAGATTCATGGGACACATGCCAAAAGAGAAGAACGAGATTAACAAGCATCTGGTATGGTACGTTTTGGTGTTTATGGAAAGCTCGTAATAACAGATTATTCAAGAACTTATGTACAAATGCAGAGAAACTTATGGAGACAATTAAATCCTTAGTGTTATGGTGGATTAGATGTAGAGGCAGTAACTGTAGTATAGACATGGTGTCGTGGAGTATGTCTCCGTTTAATTGTCTGTAATATCTATACTCTTCCCTCCTCCCGACTTGCATCTCACATGGTTTGGTGATGCTGTTTTTATTTAATTGAGTTGTCGGTTCCAAAAAATATATAATATTGTATTATTAAGGTGCTATAAATAATATATTAAATATGATAATTATATGTCAGGAGAGTACATTGAAAAACCCAAATGTCTTTATTCGGCTATTTGTATTCAGAGAGGGATCAAGAGAGACATAATTACATACAAAATGATAAATAAACCACCTAAATCACAAATACTAATTAACTACTTTACTTTTAATCCGTTTTATTGAATTTTTCTTGCTTTGGTATAAAAATAACTTTTATAGATAAACTAAAGTACCTTAACCGAAATAGAATGCAAGATGATTTGATATTGAATATTAAAATCTACTCTTTACATAAACGATTGAAACTACGATAAGTTTAAAGAAAAATAAAGAATGTCTAGGAAAATATAATTTCCCAAAAAGTAGATAAACATAAAAAAACATATGTTTATAAAACTGTAAACCTTATTTGTAGTCTGTAGAGATATATCCATTCTGCATTCATAGAAAAATGTTCCATAATGCTTTACCAAATTTCATAAACGCAATATGGCAGACAATGAGTTCAGAAATATAATTATAACCTTACAAACAAATAGTAAAAAAAAACATTCACATATTCATACATCCTCCATCCAAAACGACCACAAAAAACAAACATTTAGATTCAATACCTAAAAAGATTATCAGAACATGAATAAGACATGCAAAACTTACAATGAGTTTCAACAACAAGGGCAACAATTAAGATCAATAGAAGGTAATATTCTATAACTCTTTGCAAGTGTTGAACAAATACATCCCATGATTTAGCAAAATATAATCTTAACTTCTACATTACATGACCAAATACTTGGCTGAAATTCTCATTACAGGTTTTAAAAAGAAAGAGTTGCAAACTATTAAATGAACACCGATTTAGTGGAGCCGATTACAAATGACTAGATTTCAGAGTATTAGAATCATTCTTTTAAAAGATAATTATACAATAACCTTTTCACCAATATACATGGCTGTATTAATCAAATATTATCATGACAAAAAACATAATATGAACAACTTCATTAGACTATCCTCATTCACAACCCAACCCAATCCAACTTTTTATTTAAAAATTAATATCTCTCTCTTCCACATACACAACCCATTTAAACCCAATCTTTTACACACATTAGCAACCCAACCCAATCTTATATTTTAATTAAAAAAAAAAAACTCACAAAAATATTGTTGACATTGGTCTTATTTTGTAGAGGAAAAAAAATTAGGAATTATGATATCTTTTATTTATTTTTTAACAAATAATACATCCAAAAACTTCTTGAAATCCGACAAAAAGAAACACACAAAATCAATAAAATAAAAAGTTAATGACGAAAACAATAAAAATAGACTAAAAAGGTTATTAATCAAATAACCCTCGCATTGGTCAATAAGATTAATCCCTACGTGTGATTCTCAATAAATATCATGGGACATATATATCCAGGTTCCTACGTCACTTGGTAGAAGCTTTGTCCTCTTAGGCAGGAGGTCCAGGGTTCTATTCCTGGCATAGACGATTACTAACCAGGTGCTACTAACAACTAACCAATAACTAGCCGTTCAAAAAAAATCAGATATCACTACTAGAAAACTGGGGGGTTAGCCACGCACATTTGCGTGGCTGTTGTGTGGCAAAAGCCGAATAGACACGCAATAGCCACGAAAACTGACCTGTGGAAGAACCCTTTGTGTCTAAATTGTAGTGACGCTTTAGCCACGCAAATTTGCCACGCAACTACCACGCACAGTTTACCACGCATTAGCCACGCCATTTTAACACTCAATAGCCACGCGCATTATCCACGCCATAACCACGTACAATTAGCCACGCAATAATCCGGAAAATTTTGTATCGCAATTTCCACACACATTTAGCCACGCAATTTCCACACACCGTTAGCCACGCAATTACCACAAAAAATTAGCCACGCAATTGCCACACAAATTTAGACACGCAATTACAACAAACGTTTAGCCACGCAATTTCCACACATAATTAGCCACGCAATTTCCACAAAAAATTAGCCACGCAATTAACACACAAAGTTTAGCCACGCAATTTCCACACAAAATTAGCCACGGAATTACCACACAAAATTAGCCACGCAATTACAACGCATTACGTATTTTTTTAAATACCAGAATATTATTTTTAATTCCAATTTTTTTTGTCATTAACCACATTTGACAAAACACACACACACACACACACACACACATATATATATATATATATATATATATATATATATATATATATATATATATATATATATATACAACGAAACTAATTAAAACAAAACTAATCAAACATTACGATAAATTTTGTTTAATATTCTAAAATAGTCAAATAAGAAAGACCACGAGCCACGTCCAATTGTTTCAAAAACATTCTAAAACGTCTACTTGTTTCAAAAACATACAACTAAGAAGGACCCGGACCACGTTGACTCATTTGTCGCATCATCATCATGTCTTCCATTTTTTTTTGAAACTCATCTTGCGACCGTTTTAGTCTTTGTTCAATTTGTTGTTCGATTCGTTGTTCCATTTGTTGTTGTTGTTCCATTTGTTGTTGTTGTTGTTGGGAAGAAAAAGTGTCCTCTTACTTGTGACAATCCATCGTGCCCTGAGACTGTCATGCATCTGACTCCAACCAGGAAAGTTGAACCGGAATGTGGTACAGGTAAGTAGTTAACTCATGAACAGTGAAAAGAGTAAATTCAAGTAGAAAGCACTTGGGACATAATTGTTGCATCTTCTCAATCACTTTGAAATTTTCTATCTCTCATTGCAGCAATGAAAAATGGTTTTCCTGTAATAGTTACAAGAATGATTCAACTTATCAATATAAAATGTTCCAACGAAATTTATATAACCAAAAATAAATTAGAAAGAAGACAAAATTATTTAATTAAATGTAATAAAAACTCATTAAAACATAAATTAGACTATAACAACAAATATATTTCTACTTACTTCAGATAAACTGATGACCTGAGAGCTTTGCACTTGAGACTTGAATTTCCCCAAATAAACACATTGAGTCATCTCAATCTATAACATGAAGTCTGATCATTTAGGTTTACCATGAATAAGAAGTGAACTACAAATAGGAAGAGCTAATAATAATAAAGAAGGTTGTAAAAAACCGTCCGACGGTACCGAGTAGACACTGTCTTAATTATTAAAAAAATATTTTTTTAATCGGCTAGGCGGGAATTAATCGAGGGTTTAATCAAAGACCCTTAATTATTATTTATATATATATATATATATATATATATATATATATATATATATATATATATATATATATATAATCAAATATTTTGTCTTTATTAAGATTATGAAAGATTACAAAATCCAAACCTTTTCATCCCAACATCTGCTTTTTATATTATGAAATCACGCAACTGAGATTGGTTTTTGTGGTTGTTGAAAATATATGCATCCTCTAAATTGCACGGGTCCAAGCTTGATTGATTGATTTTGTCTTCCACGCCTGCATTCAAGAAATTCATCCTATGCCCATGAAAATCGATCCAACAATCACAACAAACGGAGCCTGCGATGATACAAATTCCAGCAGCTTTCCTAAAATCAATATTTTAAAACACATCATATTCAAGATCACAACATTTTTAAAGCAAAAAAAAATGCAGCATATAGAGGTAACAATGTACCAGGTTTCATTGTATATGTCTTAAAACGTGACGAATGCTTTATCGAAGCAGAAGTGGCAAGCAAGAAGATCCTTGATATAAGTCACCTTACAACTTAATTTACAACATTTAACCTCTATATCATCAACCTAAAATACGATGAAATGTTCTCAAAAAAATTATTATTTGAATAGGAAAGAGTAGGCATAGGACGATTAACCTTAAAAAGAGTAGTACTTGTATGGGAAGGGTGTTTTTGGATATGCTCCAACACATGCCCTACATTGGAATTTGAATTACTATTAACAATCCTGTTTATAGATTGAAAATTGTATTAAATCGTGTATGTTTACCTATCACAAATTGTTAATCTACAATCTAGGAACACGGCCAAATTTGATAACCTATTGCACGCATTGCATCTGGCCTGTGGATTGAGGATTCAATGTCATGACCAACCAATATTCAGCAAGATTATGCGCTAATACAGATGCAGAAATCATACCTGTTGCCGAGTTGGCAAGGATCTCAATTCTAGTTACAGGTGTAAGAAAATCTCACGATCTCATCTTGTTCGGGGGTCCGTTAATGGAGGCGGTAACACTTTTGCCAACTGTGGATTAAGCTTGTATTGGAACTACAAACCAAAACCAGTACAATGCTGTAATAAATAAATAAATGAAAACATATTACCTGCTGTGGAGCTCTTTTAACAAACAACTCCATAAATTCTGGCTACACATTTTTCACATACTCCAATAGAATATCCCTCCTGCTTGTCTGCCAATTTCATAAATAGTCGAGGAAATACAAATTCATGATTAGTATATTCAGCACAAAACACATCTATTCAAAAGAATGAACTATAAACAAATGCAGAAGAAGGGGTACATTAAGTCGTTCTTTCTGTATTAAGTTAACAATGTATAGGTTTTTGTAACATAACACCATATTTTTAACAATTTATATACATTTGTAACAATTTATAACAATTTCAACCATTTTTAACAATTTATACCATTTTCAATAAATTTTAAAAATTCATACCAATATCAAACAATTTGTACCTAATTACAACAACTTATACCAATTTCAACAATTTATAAGAATTTATATCGATTTCTTTCCATATTTTATACCAATTTCAATTAACTCAAACAAGTTAAACTTAATTGTAACTAACTTCTAACACTCCATACCAAATCAACATCTTATACCTAAATAACAATCAATTTCAACAAATTCAACAAATTATAACAAATTTTACCTAATTACATCAATTTATATAAAATACTATAAATTTCAAACAATCAATTTTTTAAAAAATTTAACATAAAATTGAACAATATAATGAATACATCAAACAAATCAACATCTTATACCTAAATAACATTCAATTTGAACAAATTCAACAAAAATTTGAAAGCTAGGGTTTTACCTTTTGGGTGAAAATGGAAGATTATGAAGCTTTCTTGAGTAAAAGGAGATGGGGGAAGTGAACAACAATCATCCGGCGGCTAAATAATCGAAATACACCGCCGATCGGCGGTGGTAGTCGGGCGCACAAAACCGTCACAGGAGCAAAGGAACCGAGGGCAGCGACGGTTGGAAAGGAAGAAGAAGCATCGGCGGCGGTGGTTACCTTCGGCCGGCGATGGAGCTTCGTTGGAGAAGAAGAGTGGCGGTGATGGTTCGTCGGAGGGCAACGTCGCAGCGAAGTCAGGGAAAAGAGGAGACAGCGTCCGTTTTTTTTTTTTTGCTTGGAATATGCTCGATGACGGGTTGGAGAGGGAGTGTTGGATCTGATCATTAAAGCCAACCCGGTGGCTAAAGTGTGGCTGTTTAGCCACGCAATTGCCACGGCCGCATGTATTTTCTTTAATGCACAATGTACAATACCCTAATGCGTAAGAGGGAGTCTTGGATCTGATCATTAAAGCCAACCCGGTGGCTAAAGTGTGGCTGTTTAGCCACGCAATTTCCACGACAACAGGTATTTTCTTTAATGCACAATGTACAATACCCTAATGCGTGAGCGGAAAAGTTATTAAAGCGGAACCGGTGGCTAAAGCGTGGCTGTTTTTGCCACGCAATTTCAACGGCATGGGGTATTTTATTTAATGCAAAATTTACAACACCTTAATGCGTGAGCGGGAAAATCATTTAATTGCATTTGGTGGCTAAAGCGTGGAAAACAATTATTATAATATTTCATGGTATTTGCGTGGTTAACTAGCCACGCATTTTCCACGCAATCAGACAGTGCGTGGCCAATGTGTGGTTAATTAGCCACGCAATTACCACGACTGTATTTTATTTTTACGTTTTTCCAAGGTCAAACATTATTTTTTGAGTTCATTTTTGTACATCGTTTATTATACTTTAGTATCTTTATATTCCTCAATATATACGTAAATTCGACTTACACACAAGCGTGTACACCTTTCAAACCCGTTGTTCATTTAAAACGTTATCCTTTCAATATGTATAAGCACTTGTGATTTTAACACACCGACACATTGATGTGCATACATTCATACTCATGGACACACACACACACATGTATACATATACTTTACACACACATACATAATTATAACCATAAAATCACACATACATATGTTTATACACCTTGAAAAGATAAACCTTGAAATGAATAACGGGTTTGGAATGTGGACACGCTTATGTGTAAGTCGAATTTACGTATAAACTGATAAATATAAAGATAATATTGTATTATAAGGATGTGCAAAAAATGAACCCAAAAAAATAATGTTTACCCTTTAAAAACGAAAATACAAAAATCTTTGTTTTAATTGCGTGGCTAATTAGCCATGCATTAGCCACAAAACCAGACAGTGCGTGGTAAATGCGTGGTAAATTAGCCACGCAATTAACACGACTGTATTTGTATTTTTCGTTTTTTGTAGGCCAAAAATTAATTTTTTGGGTTCATTTTTTGTACATCCTTATTATACTTTATTATCTTTATATTTCTCCGTTTATACGAAAATTCGACTTACATACAAGCGTGTGCACCTTCACAACCCGTTGTTCATTTCAAACGTTATCTTTTGAAGGTGTATAAGCACTTGTGATTTGAATACACCAACACATTGATGTGCATACATACATACTCATAGACACACACACACACACACACACACACACGTAATATTCATAAAATTAACAATAATAATAAAAATATGAGACTAATAATAATAATAATAATAATAATAATAATAATAACAATAATACCAATAATTAATTATACGAAAGAGATGTATTGAACGAAAACGAAAAAATAATACGAAATAAATAATAATAATAATAATAATAATAATAATAATAATAATAATAATGAGACTAATAATAATAATAATAATAATAATAGCAACAATATTTAACCACGCCATAGCCACCAATGTATTTACTGATTCTTTAAACCATTGTGCGTGGTAGATGCGTGGCTATTTAACCACGCCATAGCCACCAGCCCATTTCCTGATTCTTAAAACCATTGTTCGTGGAAGATGCGTGGCTATTTAGCCACGCCATAGCCACCAGCCCATTTCCTGATTCTTTAAACCATTGTGCGTGGCTATCGCGTGGCTAAGTTTGCCACGCAACGACAACGAATTTATGATGCGTTGTAGTTCCGTTACAAGTGCGTGTCTAAAATTGGGGTGTAATTGATGCGTGGTAATTGCGTGTCTATTTAGCAACACAAAATTTGCGTGGCTATTTTTCGTGGTAGATGCGTGGCTATTTAGCCACGCAACAGCCACGAATTTCTTATGCGTTGAGGTTCCGTCACAAATGCGTGTCTAAATTTGGAGTTTCAGGTTGTGTGACAGATGCGTGTTAATTGCGTGGCTATTTAGACACGCAAAATTTGCGTGGCTATTTTTCGTGGCTAAATACCCCATTTTCTAGTAGTGTATATACATCAAGATATAAAGAATTAATAAAGAAATATCAAAAATATATTTATAGACATATTCGAGTGTTATTAGAGGTTTCAATTTTTACATCTTTATATATGCACACACAGATGGATAGTTAACAAGAATAGAAGAACCAACATCAAAAAGATTTATACATATAGATTCGTGTATACAAACATGTTTATAGATACATACACAAAGTTTTAGATACAACAAAATTTATACAAATACAAAGATCTAAACATACACATACATACACAGATCTAAAAGATCTCACAAGACTGACTTTGGGTTGTGGTGGTGAGGTAAGTGAAGGAAATGGGAGGCCTCATTAGGGTTTTGGCAGAGCAAGCTGGCCAACTCGTTATCGGGAAAGAAAGTCAATCATGGGAGGTATTTTTCAAATATAGGTATGATGGTATAGTTGCCATCGTGAATGATGGTGGTCATGATGGTTGTGGTTCACGGTGGTGATAGAGCATGTGGTCATGACGATTTTGGTTCACGGTGGTGATAGAGCACGTGGTCGTGACACTTCGTTTTTATTTCTTCTTTTTATAATTTATTTAGCACATTTTATTTCTTTTTAGTATAAATTGCATGCATATTTTCTATTTTCATATTTTTTATCATTCGGGAAACTTTCTAGTCTTTTGTGTTTAAATATAGATATTATTGAAGACTAGCCGGAGCGGGATGAGTCATGCAGGGGATTATAGCGGACGGAGCGGGATGAGCCAAACGAGATGATATTTTGAAGTGTGGAATTTTCGGAGAGTCGGATCACCTATTGGGCTTGATATTGGTGCAAGCAATAGGCCAAGAATAAAGATTTGGGCTTCATTGGGCTTACCTAGCCCAAAATGGTGGTCAAAGAGGTCAAAAATTGAATCTTTCCCAAAGAAGAAAGGAGACAAGGCCACTTTCAGCATTTTGGACGGATCAGGCCCAAAATGGGCTTTTTTCCCGGTCACGCGACCCGCGTGACGCTTTACACTAGGTTTGTGCGACCCGTGCAAAATGTCCTGAGGGACATTTTCGTCATTTCACGTGTGATTCAGCTATATGGGACATATAGCGAGGGTCTTCTACATCTGATTTTGAGAGAAAAATGTGGGGAGCAAGAGGAGAAGCATTGGAGAAGAGATCTTGAAGCTTTGTTCCACATTTTCTTCATTTGGGTTTTTGATTTTGCTACATTTTATGTTCGAAGCATCTTTTTACATTTGAATGCTTGTTGTTCTAGCCATGCTTTGCTAGAATTCTCATTTTCAATATTGGGTGTTAATCTTTGAGCAACTAGAACATGTTGAATGGTTATATGAGTTGAAGTTCATCCATGAATAAAATCTTTTTTTGAAACTCTATCATTGTTCTTGTGTTTATTTCCATGGTTTAAATGCTTGAATGATTATTGTTATTTACTTCTTTAATTACGTAATTGATTTTGGGAGTAATTTAGTAACAAATTGTTTTTATGGATGCTTATTATCTCATAAATAATCATAAAATTTTATTCTCTAAAAATTAAAGTATAAGCTTTTGTAACTTTTGTTTAGAAATTGTGACTCTTGGAACTTAACGCTAATTGACTTATTTGAAGCAAATGCTTATTTGAGTCATGACTTTGATTAAGACGGATATTAAGAGCTTTTCTAATGTCTTTATGAATTAAGAGGGTCTATGTAACACCACTTTTGGGTTCGGTACGTATGTTGACCTTCTTGTTAATAATTGTGCTATACGTAGTGAAAAATAAGGGGGTTTAAGTGTAAAAACCCAAATTTTGTTATATATATAAGGGTAGAATGGTATTTTTTGTAATTTGAGGGGCCAAAAGTGTCAAATAGGCAAACTTACACATATAAAAATAGGAAAAACGGGAATTTCATTCCCAATTGAACTTCTTGAAACTGTGAGAGAGTTTTAAGGGTTTAAGAACCCTTTTCAAAGGTTGTGATGAAATCCGTTTTTTTAGAGTTCACTAAGGTGTTCGCACGATCCCCGAAGATTGAACCGTTGGATCGCCATGATTTTTGGACTGGAGGTTCAGGCGATATATTCGAAGGCTTTGACCGGAGGATTTGTAATTCTAACATCAGGAAGTCGAGTTATAGTCCTTCGATCAGAACTGCAGATTTGAGGTAAAAATGCTGTTTTTGACGTTATATTGTAAAAATCGCTGTAAATTCTAGGAATATCCTTTTTGGCTGAAATCAGTGCCATATTTTGCGCTATTGAGTCTAGTATATTTTGTCTACAGAGGTGAGAAACGTGATTCGGCCTCTAACATAGCTCAAATATGTATTTTCCACATACTGGTACGTTTTTGGCAGATTTAAGATGTATATGATAGGTAATCTTGCAAAAATCATAGTAAATTATAGAAAAATCATTTGGGGCTGATATTGGTGTCTCTGGAAAGCTAAAAAGGAGTAGCTTGCTATAAATTGGAATAGTTGCATATAAATGTTGTTATGTTGATTAAAAACTGATAATGAACAGGGGGAAATTTGAGGGTAAAAAGGGAATAATTTCTATGAAAATTGATATTGAATTTATTTCCTTCAAGCTCATGATTTAGGTTTTCAAGAGGGTATATATATATATATATATATATATATATATATATATATATATATATATATATATATATATATATATATATATATATATATATATATATATATATATATATGATATATAAATATGGTTGAAAACCTAATTTAGGTTTATATTTGTCAAGGAGTCGGGACGACACCGTGTTGTACGAGCAACGGAGCTATTTGACCCGGTTTATATCGAGGTGAGTTTCTCACTACATTGTATAGACGTTATATGTGCTTTACCGAATTTTGTGTGCTTGTAAGATGTTTGTGGATAGTACCAGGTTGTGTGTATTTTATTAATATTATACGTTCCTGTTATAGTTGTATGTGTTGGGGTATAGGGTGTGGTTAGTACTAGACGTGTCTAGGTCTAGTATGTAGATAGTACGGGCTCGACGAACTGAGCATTATAGGGTGGCTCGACGTACTGAGCAATATGGAGATGTCTGCAAGATGCACTGAGCAGATACGCATGGCTCGACGTACAGAGTATGCGCGGCTCTGAGTGCTGAGCAGAGGTGTTAGACTTACTGAGCAGATACGTATGACCCAACGTACAGGGTATACGCGGCTCCGACTGAGCAGATACGCATGACTCGACGTACAGAGCATGCGCGGCTCAAAATGCTGAGTAGAAGACTATAGTTCGGTGTACTGAGTATAGCAGGTTATGCGTGATAAATGGTAGTATTTTTCCTGTGGGGGTTAAGTATGTATGATTGATATACTTTGTAGATGTTGGAACTCACTAAGCCGTGTGCTTATCCTTTCTCTATTAAATTACCATTTCAGGTTATACAGGTGAAATTGACGGCTTGGCATGGCAGGTACACACTGATGCTGCTTATGGGGAATTTATACGGTAAATTGATGTTAAAATGTTTTTAAATGTTTGTAAAATATTCATTTTAAATAAATTGTATTCTTTTAAAAACTGGGGTGTTACAAGTTGGTATCAGAGCCTGGCTTGAGTGAATCAGACTCACTTGGTGGGTTTTGATCTCAAGCTTGAGACTCAAAAGTTCTTTTAAAGTTATTTTTACAAGAAATTAAAAGTTGTTTTTTTGAGTAAGAAGTTAAATGAACGTTGTTGTGAAGACGCAGTGTGTACCGCCAGCCGACGTCAGTGGGGAAAAGGTTTAAGTGCTTAGTCTTTGTTGATGTTTCTGTAATATATGATATACGTATGCCTAAATTCCTGCTAGAAAACCACATATTGGTGTACAGATTATTTGTTGCCTGTTGTTTTGAATAAATGCTGGTGTTGATAGGTTGTTCAAGGAATGTCATTAAGGTGTATGCAGTAGGGACTAAATTGTCCTAAAATGTTTGAGTTGACCCTATTTTATGTTCCTTGTTTGGTTGTATTTATAGGGTAAATCCTTTTATTTGAAAGATTTTATAATTCAATAATTGTATACAACTTTGTTCGTGAAACAACCTTGTGATATATGTGTTGGTGAAAAGTGAATTGGAGACTTCTGGACAAGTCCTGAAACGGACGTGGATAGGTGTGGAAGGTAGTAGTAGAGCTCCTACTATTGAAAGCACAGGATCCGCGTTCGAATCGGGAGTTGGTCATGAGGAATCCAATTAGCTGAGGGTGTGGGTAGTTATAACAAAAATAATAAGTAAAAGTAGTAACACGTCGATACATGTGATCCATTACTATAATTTTATATTAATACATTAAGAAAAGTTTACAGAGCTACTAACCTAAACTGAAGAATCAGAAGGAAGCGAGAAAAGATCTTCTACACTCCACTCTTTATCATCATTAGGTTGACTTGTACCTTCTTGAGGATTTGGAAGGGGTATGTTTTCAGTTATTGGAGGAGGAGCTCCAAGGTGTGGGGTCTCGATAGGGTTGGAACCCGTAACCCCATGAGTGTGGGCTAAAAATTGACTCGTTTGGGGAGTGTGTAAGTAGGGAAGTGATGAGGAAGGGTTCCAATTCGGAACCAGTTGGGGATAGCTATAAGGAGGAGGAAACCAGGCTAGGTTACTTACAGAGCCTCGAAAATTCCCCTCACTTACAGGCTCGAGTAAACCAGGATTAATACTACTCATACCAGAATTAGATGGCAGAGATTGCTGCTGTGTATGAGTTCTTGATGAAGTTTCCCCCTTTTCCAGAAATTTTCTTTTCCTAAATACAACCTTATGAGCAGCTTGTATCAGTTTCTTTGTGCTGTCTGTTAGACCCGATTGTGATCCTTCAATTATTGCTTCTTTCTCCCTTTTCAGGTTGGGTATTAAATCTTTCGATAATCCTGCTGCTCCACTGAACTCGTTACCAAATTCCTGTGGCACAAACAACTTTAGTAATAATAACATTATGATATAAAGGAATTAAAAAAAAAACAAAAATATAATTCTTTACCTCAACACGATCAATAAGAGTTTGCAGACTCTTAAGTTGTCGTTGGGGCCAATGTTCGATGCCTAAATCTCTACAACGTTTTTTTAACTGTGTCGATCCAATGTTGAGTTCTTTCGCAGCTTCCTCAATTGGTTTATTAAAGTGTTCAGCTATTATTTCTCTACTTAATGAGTGTCTGAAACCTCTTCTAGTGCCAGCTACTGTGGTTGTCGGAATCGGAAGATTGAGTTCAAATGTACTATTAATATTTGGGATCATTTGAACATGATCCTGATTTTCTGAACCAAATATGGACATTGATTCATTAAAATCGGTAGCTTCTATCGGTGGTAATTGTACGTTTTCAATTATGGACTCAGGATTTTGAAATCCTTCTAAGTTCCTCTGAATCACCTGAAGGTGATTTTGATATTGAAAACCAACCCCAAGTTCGGGATTCATTTCAATATTGATGTTATGAGTTGTTTGTAATTGACTTTCATTCTGAATGTCAGTCATGAATTCTTGATTCATGGGGATGATCTCACTACTCATTGAGGGTACGTCGATGAATGGATTGTAGCCGGATAGATCATCCACAGATGGGTCTACGAATAACAATTGTCAGATGATAAAACAAAATTGAATATTCATAGAAGCAATCATTTAAAAGAATTTAACCTGGTAGAATGTATGGAGTCTGATCAAGTGTAACATCTAAAGATGCGTGCACCGGATCTTCTGAGTTAATGTTTAGCTCGGGAAAAATTCTCGGCTCTTCGTTGAGTGGCTCTATTGGTAGTATATCTGGAAGACTGTATCATAATTCAAAATCAAACAAAACATTAGAAAGAAAAAAATGAAAAACAAATAATGGATGTTTAGAATGTTAAAGTCACCGAACTCCGGTAAAGATGTCTGATCTGAAGGACCCTCTCCTTGCGGAAAACCAGGTCCAGGGTTTGACAGATCGCCCATTGAAGATCTGTTTTCCATGACTCAGCTTTAAATATGAGTTTGTATACGAACAATCTAGTGATAGAAGAGAATGAGACTGAAAATGAACATGGAAATAAATGATGCTACTTACGTGTGTGTATATATAGCATTTTGCAGCTGGAACCGAAAGGACGCATGTAATTGAAAGCACATTTCACGTTCTTATTACCATAAATTCAAACCATCTACAGTGGATGCGACTCTTCATTACCCTAGATGCCGTTTCTTTTTCAAATTCGCTGTTTGTCTCTAGTGATAATAGGATATTGAAGAGACTCTTTGGAATAAAGGTGAATAAAGTGGTGTCGTTTACTGACTACTTTAATGCATAGACTGATGTTGGCCGTTGATTAATAGTGATATGATGTCACATAAAAACAAGGTGTAAGACCAATCTGTTAACATTGGAGAGATATTAACGTTTACTTATGTTGACTTTTCATCCCGTGTTGGACTCTAGACCTAATGGGCTAAAGTTTAACATATTTGGGCTCGTGTTGTTGGATTAGTATTTATGGGCAAAGCGAAAGTACTATACAAATATTGGAGGATATGCTTCGTGCGTGTGTTATAGATTTTGGTGGGCGCTGGGAGGATCACTTGGTGTTAGTGGAATTTGCATATAATAAAATTTATCACTCCAGCATTCAGATGGCACAATACGAAGCATTATACGGAGCACCGTGCCGTACTCCGACCTGTTGGAAAGAGTTAGGAGAAAAGCCGTTAGCACAGTGGCGATACCATAAGGGTTCTGATGTGACTTGGGAAACCGAAGAGGAAATGAAGGCGAAGTACCCCTAGTTGTTTGTTTGATTCCGAGGACGGAATCTTTTGAAGGGGGGAAGAACTTGTAACACCACTTTTGGGTTCGGTACGTATGTTGACCTTCTTGTTAATAATTGTGCTATACGTAGTGAAAAATAAGGGGGTTTAAGTGTAAAAACCCAAATTTTGTTATATATATAAGGGTAGAATGGTATTTTTTGTAATTTGAGGGGCCAAAAGTGTCAAATAGGCAAACTTACACATATAAAAATAGGAAAAACGGGAATTTCATTCCCAATTGAACTTCTTGAAACTGTGAGAGAGTTTTAAGGGTTTAAGAACCCTTTTCAAAGGTTGTGATGAAATCCGTTTTTTTAGAGTTCACTAAGGTGTTCGCACGATCCCCGAAGATTGAACCGTTGGATCGCCATGATTTTTGGACTGGAGGTTCAGGCGATATATTCGAAGGCTTTGACCGGAGGATTTGTAATTCTAACATCAGGAAGTCGAGTTATAGTCCTTCGATCAGAACTGCAGATTTGAGGTAAAAATGCTGTTTTTGACGTTATATTGTAAAAATCGCTGTAAATTCTAGGAATATCCTTTTTGGCTGAAATCAGTGCCATATTTTGCGCTATTGAGTCTAGTATATTTTGTCTACAGAGGTGAGAAACGTGATTCGGCCTCTAACATAGCTCAAATATGTATTTTCCACATACTGGTACGTTTTTGGCAGATTTAAGATGTATATGATAGGTAATCTTGCAAAAATCATAGTAAATTATAGAAAAATCATTTGGGGCTGATATTGGTGTCTCTGGAAAGCTAAAAAGGAGTAGCTTGCTATAAATTGGAATAGTTGCATATAAATGTTGTTATGTTGATTAAAAACTGATAATGAACAGGGGGAAATTTGAGGGTAAAAAGGGAATAATTTCTATGAAAATTGATATTGAATTTATTTCCTTCAAGCTCATGATTTAGGTTTTCAAGAGGGTATATATATATATATATATATATATATATATATATATATATATATATATATATATATATATATATATATGATATATAAATATGGTTGAAAACCTAATTTAGGTTTATATTTGTCAAGGAGTCGGGACGACACCGTGTTGTACGAGCAACGGAGCTATTTGACCCGGTTTATATCGAGGTGAGTTTCTCACTACATTGTATAGACGTTATATGTGCTTTACCGAATTTTGTGTGCTTGTAAGATGTTTGTGGATAGTACCAGGTTGTGTGTATTTTATTAATATTATACGTTCCTGTTATAGTTGTATGTGTTGGGGTATAGGGTGTGGTTAGTACTAGACGTGTCTAGGTCTAGTATGTAGATAGTACGGGCTCGACGAACTGAGCATTATAGGGTGGCTCGACGTACTGAGCAATATGGAGATGTCTGCAAGATGCACTGAGCAGATACGCATGGCTCGACGTACAGAGTATGCGCGGCTCTGAGTGCTGAGCAGAGGTGTTAGACTTACTGAGCAGATACGTATGACCCAACGTACAGGGTATACGCGGCTCCGACTGAGCAGATACGCATGACTCGACGTACAGAGCATGCGCGGCTCAAAATGCTGAGTAGAAGACTATAGTTCGGTGTACTGAGTATAGCAGGTTATGCGTGATAAATGGTAGTATTTTTCCTGTGGGGGTTAAGTATGTATGATTGATATACTTTGTAGATGTTGGAACTCACTAAGCCGTGTGCTTATCCTTTCTCTATTAAATTACCATTTCAGGTTATACAGGTGAAATTGACGGCTTGGCATGGCAGGTACACACTGATGCTGCTTATGGGGAATTTATACGGTAAATTGATGTTAAAATGTTTTTAAATGTTTGTAAAATATTCATTTTAAATAAATTGTATTCTTTTAAAAACTGGGGTGTTACAGTCTATATGACTCAAGCTTTTGAGTTGTTATTTATAAATTGAACCAATCTCCGTGGATACTGTCCTTTTACCGCTATACGTAAAACTGTGTACTAGAAGTATGGTTTCTTTTTGTTGGCCTCGACAATCACCAGGTCGTCACTAACGTTATCACAGTTGTGTTTTCTGGAGGCAGCGATGGTGCAGCGGAGACGGTCATCAGGTGGAGGCAGATGGTGTGGATGGGGTAATAGCTTTGAAGAGTTGGGGTTTTCAAGGGTTTTCTAAAAAGTAGAGGAGACAACCGGGTTTTAGTGAGAGAAAGAAATCTTGTTAAAGTAAAATGTAGAAGGAAGTTGGGTGAGTTTCATTTAATAGCTTTGAAGAGTTGGGGTTTCAAGGGTTTTCTAAAAAGTGGAGGAGACAATCGTGTTTTAGTGAGAGAAAGACATATTGTTAAAGTAAAATGTAGAAGAAAGTTGGGTGAGTTTCATTTAATACTTTCAATCCTGGAGAAATAGATGGAAACAAAGAGACTCTATACCAAGGGACATTCATGTTGTTCGAAATAGTGTTCAAGATCATTAAGTTTTGGTGATATTTTTAATAATAGCAGGGTCTTTTGTGTTGCCCTCACGACCCAAAAAAGCAAACATGTGATAGAAATAAATTAGTTTATTAAATTGTCATATTATGATAAATTAATTAGAAACTAATTAGTAATTGATTAGAAATTAATTTGGAAGAAATTAATTATAGAGAATGAATGTTACTTGATTAAAAAGTTTACTTAATAAAAACAGTCCAAGGGGTTAAGAGTAAGGAGGCTCATAAGTTTGGAAACCTTAATTGGGCTTCCCTATAAATAGAGAGCTAATGAGCAAACCCTAGGTACTCCTTTTTGCCTCCGTTTGTGCCGCCAATTCCCCTCCTCCCTACTATTTTGGCGAAATCACAAACCATTCTAGGGTTTATGATCTCTTACCTCCTCCCTGGTGGAACCTCTGTCAGTTTGTTCTTCTGGTGTTATTTGGTGTGAATCAAAAGAGAGATTTTGGTTTGGATCCTTACATCCAAAGAAATGTATGAATTTAATTGATATTTATGTGAATTACTATTATTCCCCTATCCGACTTTAAAATGATTGGTCCACATTTAGTTACAAAGTTACACAATATTTATCTAGTTACATTTGATCTAGCTCCTCTATATATATATATATATATATATATATATATATATATATATATATATATATATATATATATATATATATATGTGTGTGTGTGTGTGTGTGTGTGTGTGTGTGTGTGTGTGTGTGTGTGTGTGTGTGGCGGGGGGGAGGGGCGTTTAATTAATTTTTTTTAAATATCAGCAATAGAGCCGTTTAAGAAAGCTTCCAACAATCTTTTGACCGTTTACTCGCACGATGTCGATGGCTCTCGCGGGTTGCATAATGGGAGGTCGCTGCATCGCCGAGAGAGGGGGGGGGGGGTTCCTGCAACATCGCACCAGCTCACACCCCTCTCCGGTACCAACCCATGTTGGCCTTAATAATCAAGAACACATAACAATAGTCGTTATATATTTTTGATTAATTTTTGTTATAACATGTCATCTTAAAAAATACTTAACAAAAATCAAGATGCTATATGATAAATATTAATGTTTAAAAGTTATATTAATTTATTAATTGCCAATTCAAAATACCGTGAAGTACGTACACAAAATATGGAATATTACTCAAGTTACCATATTATCAATTGAGATTGATTTGTACTAACTAATGTTCAAGAAAAGGTTTTATGATTAAATTAAAATTATATTTAACAAATATTGTTAAACATATGGTTCAATATTGGCCGCTTCGTTCATTAAGGCGGTGTTTAGTAAAGGGACAATATTTGACTGAATAGGACCATACTGGATTGAATTGTAATTGACGATATTAAATTAGTTATTATATGTAGGATTTGATTGCATTAGGACAAGACATAAAAGTGTGTTTAAATTATTAGGCTATCATCTATTTGTAGATTGTTTCTAATATCTTTTTAGCATACTATAATCATAAATAAATATTGTATAATATTTGAATAATTTGGTGTGGGTTGGGGGGTGGAAGTGTGTTTGAGTAGCGATAGATTGTAGATGGGAAACGAGTAACAGGGCCGGCCCAATGGGCTAGGCAAGCTGGGCGACCGCCCCGGGCCCCCAAACGCCAAAAGGCCCCCATTATACATACTATACAATTTTGTACTACACGCGCTCTGTTTTATTAAAGGTTGTGGTGGCGATGTAACACTAAAAATAATGACATGACTCAGCGGTTGGAGCATTGATTTTGCAAGCGGAGACTTCAAGTTCGACTCCTGGAAACTATATATTTTCTTTTTTGTTTTGTAAGGTTCTGTTTTTTCTTCTCATTATAACTAGGCCGCTACTTTTTGTAAAATAAATATAATTTGTTATTTACGCTAAAATCGTAAGGTTAGCATGGGCTTTTGGAACTATTATTTTTATATTAAACAATCATATTAATATGGCAAGCCCCATCGAAAGTTTCAAATTTACATCCGTGTTTTGCAAATTTACAATTAAAACCTAACTTTTATATATAGCCCAAATTATAAAAAAAAAAAAAAAAAACTATGAACATGTTAAAATATCTTTATTTATAATTTTGACATGTAGCTTAATTTTCCGTATAATTTTTTGTGCAAATTCTTTATACGTTATTTATTTGTTTTTTGCAATCTTGGTTTAAAGACTTTTCCTTTCTTTTCTTTTTGCCCAATTTTATTTTTCTTTCAATAATTTGATCCAAACTTTTTATAAACTTTTTAAGTTTTTTTTTTTTTTTAAATTTTAGACAAACTTTCAATTTATTCAATTTATTCTTGCAGCAATCCGCTACAACGCGCGGGTGCATCCCCTAGTTATATAGGTAATTTCCACCCTGTTCTTTGGCTGATTCTCTATATCTTCCCCTCTACTTCTATGTCTAAATATTTTATTTTATATATATACAACAAAAAGTAAGAAATTTCTCTGTGTCAACTCACGTTTTTTTTTCAAGTTTCAACAATTGAAATTTCATTTCCAATATATCAATAATAGGCTATTTATTAATTTATTATACATTTAACATTTTATTGTATTACTAGATAAATTTGTTTATTAAATGTATTTAATTTATATTTTACGTAACCAAGCTCTACCCTATAGATTGGTTAATAAATATAAAATTATTATTATTATTAATATATCGACAATTTATATCGACAAATTGGTCTATATGTGTAACCAAACTTAAATGCACATTTTTTCTATAGTTAACCATCGATTGCCAAGACTAGTAAGTTTTCTACTTTTCTTAAATCTGAATATATCGATTTTTTCCATAGGTGGGGAGTTCCCAGTCTGCTATTGTATTTATTTTTTAAATTAATAAAAAATTCTAGAGGTACCGTCCTCTTTTATTATAAAAAAAATTTATAGCTAGGGGCCTCATTTTATATTTCGCCCCGGGCCCCAAATCGGCTTGAGACGGCCCTGACGAGTAATAGTAAATTTTTTTTTCTCATTTGACTTTCTATTCGACTTAATCTCATTTACTCATTTTCTAGGTCTATCCACGTCAAACGACAATTCACAATGATTTGTTTTCTTCGGTTCTATCCAACACTATATCTCGAACCAGGCTTAACTCGTCCTTGTATAGAGCATATGTACACTAACCGGGCATGGTCATGGCTTAAAAAACTGAACTGTCGTAAACTAGTTTAGGGCATACATTCACTTGATAAAGTTATGTTAATTTTTTTTTTAAATTACCAATTTCTATTGAAACAAATCTGAAAAGTACAATATAACACGCACGGCGACTTCTATATTTTACTCAACTTTGTAATGCTTTCACATCAATTTTGTTATAAATATCGCTCATCAATACCTTAGCTATTATTTTTCCTTTATCTGTACCATGGTCTTGCAAGTCCATCAGTTTCTCCGCAACTCCATGTTCTTTAGCTTCCACCAAGTACTTTTGATCTCGAGAACACAGTGCCACCAAAACTGCGGCCGCATTCTCTTTACTGCTTGAAGATCCACTTCCAATAGCCTCAACCAAAATGGGGACCACCTCTCGATGGTCTTTATTACCTAGAGCGAAATTCCATTCCCAATGGGTTGAGAGGATGCTTTGAATGGCTATGACTTCATCCTGCATCCCACTCTGTGAATCCTTCAGAAGCTCCATCAAAATGGGAACTAAACCCAAGCTCACCGCCCTTGCTTTGTTATGTTCATGTAAACAGAATCTAAGTAAAGCGTTAACCGTTTTCTTCTTCCGTCTCTGAGTATTTTCACTGGACGGTAACACGAGAGATGCGATCGCTTTTGCTACACCGTGGTCCTGTGTATTGGAATCGGTCTGCTGATTGTAAGGAATGCCAGTATTAAGCTTACGAATGGAACTATCTATCATGGAACGTTCTGCAGGAGTGGAGGCCGAACTCATGGATATCTACATAAATGCAGGAGTATTTATTAATAAACCTACATACATACATACACTAAGCTTTTTAGTTTTTGTATTTATATATGGCTGTCCTTTTATAGTTGTCCTCTTGATCAATGAAAGTCAAACAATTCATTTAACCACCAGTTCCTAATAAATCCCATCACATTAAGAAGGCAGTTTGTCAATGTGCCACATTCAACAGTTTGGCTGTTTATAATAAATGGAAACAGAGATTTCCTACTCAACCTTCTCCAAGAGAAAGTTTGATAGCACAACCTTTGGCTGTCATATTTCATCCTACGACAAAGGCATAACATTTGAAAGAAAACGATTTTTCAACTTTGGAGAAAAACAGAATTCAGATAGATTCTTTTAGTTATGTGGCGATGTCAAATGATTCTTTCGTTAAAAGCTAAAATCGATCACCGAAAAGATTACAGCTATTAATCACGTATTAGTACCCATGTTAGTTTTCATTATTGCATATGAAACTAATTTACAGATTGACTTCAAACGAATTAAATGTGAAGACTTACTTGAATAGTTAATGCTTGAAGAATCTTCTTAATGACAGTGTCCATGGTGGGGCGTTGCTCCAAATCTAAACTAATACACTCATATGCTATTTCTTTGAAAGGAGCTAAAGAACGACTGTGAATTTGATCTCTTATCGTAGGATCAATTAACTTGTTTGGTTCCTTCTGCTGGTATCGTCGCACTAAATTCATTAGAAATTGTGGCTCATCCCCAATTTTCCTTTTACTATAGGCCAGCATCCCACTCAGGATTTCAAAGAGAACCACTCCAAACGAGTATACGTCTGATTCTTTATGGAGGATGCCGCTTTCAAGGTAGCTGGGATCCAAGTAATACTGGGTACCGGCAACCTTTGTATAGAGTTCGGTATCTTTCTGATTTCTGAGACCCAATTTTGACAAACCAAAATCACAAACTTTTGCCTCGAAATTGTAATCTAACAATATGTTAGAACTCTTGACATCTCTGTGTATTACTCTCTGGCTCTCCCCAAGACCTGAGTGGAGGTAATTGAGTCCTCTTGCTGCCCCTATGCAAATCTTTAGGCGTTGTATCCATGTCATGCGACTCATCATATTTCGGTCACTGAGATGATAATCAAGGCTTTTATTGGTAGCATACTCAAAAATTATAATCATCTCATTCTCTTCATCACAGTAACCAATGAAAGATATGATGTTCTCATGGTTGAATCTGGAAATGAGTTGAACCTCGTTGCGGAACTCGTGTTCTCCTTGGTAGCTATCCTTTCCCAGACGTTTGATTGCAGCTGTGCGATTTTCCCAGCGTTCAGAGAGTTGACCTTTGTAGACATCACCAAATCCACCGTTTCCGATACGTGTTTCCAGACTGAAGTTTTTGGTAGCACGGATAATCTCCTGTAGTGGAATTCGATATTTTTCATAGTTTATCACCGAAGAAGACATGGAATTAGATATTATTGGAAGATGTTGGTGAAGATGTATGAATATGGTACTGTAAGGGACGAGGAACAGGGAAGGGATAATGAAAGCTGGTGTTGGACGATGGTGGCTGTTTTCCACGAGCAGGAGATGAAGATTCTATATGTAATTCAAGGTTCAGATTATAACATCGTTTATAGGCACTTAAGAGATATTCATTAATATAAAAGATTATCATAATCATCATTGTTATATATACAATGACAGGTGGCTGTGCCTACCTAATGTGCACATGGTTTAAAGAGATATCAATTCCTTAAAAACGAATTCCCGCTACTTCAAATGTTACTATTATTTTCATATTTTTGCAACACATAAAATAGATGCATGTGTTCGAACAAGGCAGATAAACCCGAGTAATTATTGGAGCAAATCTGTAATATATTCCAATGTTTAGCCGTTTAGTGGGTACTTATGTTTCAGTACACTAGCTTTCAATAATGAGAAACTGACATTTTTCAAACGAGAAATTAACAGAAGGATGAGGATAAATTCGGAATTCAGAAGAGACAAACATTTATTACATGACATGATTGACCTTTTTACATGTGTTATTGTCTTGTGATTTATCAGACGGTCAATAAGAAGGTTATTTTAAAATCATTTAACATCACTCATAGTTGTATTCACTCGTTCTCTAGAAGGAAGGTTCAAAAGGTCGTGTTTTCGAAATTATAGTGATCTAAAAAATAATGTAGTGAACTAATATATAAGAAAAGTCAATAACATAGAAGGGTGTTTTTCTTGAAAGTTTCTATGTTAATTTATCAACCGACTTACGTTTAATTATTATACGAATTGTTCGGTACTGTATTTTAAATTTTAATGATATTTGGAGAAATTGGCATTTGATTATTAACACATGTTTGTATAGAATAAACGGTAATATTTTTGGTTCACACTTTAACCGTTTCAAGTTCATTTGAATTTCTTTATAATACTTTTCCATCATTCACATGAACATATTCTTCTTTCTGCCCATAATTCAAAGTTTAAAATATATCACAGGATTTTTTAATGTTTGTTCATCTTATAAGCCACCACTTGCATATACAATATTCATCCCCCAAGCCCACATGCAACAACACACATTTAAATCATCTCAAACAATCATCGAAAGCTATTCTAGCCTTATAGCTGGCACAAAAGATGGGAAATTTAAGTTGACTAATTCTAATTTTAAGATATAATATTAATGATAAGTGTGATGGATCTTTCAGATGATATATACATAATATTGTTGCAAATTAATCTCTTTGTAAAATTGCAAAATAAGCACCAATATATACAAGAAGGGGTCATTTTAACCATCAATCCATCATACTTGTTTTCTAAGATCATTTTTGAAAAACACATAAAATTGTTTTCTCTTTTATGGTCTTTAATTATGTATCTAAAAAATACAGCTACAAATAATATAGTTAATAACTTGTTAAGATAATAATAAACCTTTATTGAATTAGCCTATCAAGTTAAAATATATTAATACTAAACGCAAAAAATCAACGATAGGTGCATGCAAACAACTATATCATCATAATCATCACCACATTTATTATAAATTATCTGTGCAGTATTTAAAATATTTTAATGGGAATCAAACCATTGACTTAAGGTGCATCACATGTATAGTAGATATTTCATTTTTGTTAATAAGATACGTACTTCATGTGCATTGCGTTTGATATGTCCTTTCTGATATATGTCGAAATGCAAAAAAACTTGCTTTTTGGTAAAGACATTAGCTTTCAACTTATGATATTTCTATATTTTAAAATTTAAACCGGAAATTAGTACCATTAAGTCAATGGGCCTTTAATCTTTGTTTACATATTTCAGTTCATTTACTAAATTGTCATTAGAGACTCACTGTCAGGATATAGGATTATAGTATCAGATGTATTAGCAGATACCACAACAAGAAACACACTCCATAGAGACCAAAAATGTCGTCACTATAGACCTGAAAGTCATCGCTACAGCGGCCAGCAACGACATGTCGTTGCTACAGACTTAGTTCCAATAGGTTCGTCACAACAGCTCTTAAATGTCGTCGCACACTAGTAGCAACCGCACCATTTATAATGTTTGCTGATGCGGTAACTATTAATCGCATTAAAAATTGTTTAATTAGTGCGGGTTCGTCCATAGGCACTATTAAACCCTTATTTTTATTGCGAAATTTTACAATCGTACATTCAAAACCGTACTTTATTACTGCAAACGTTTACAATCGCACCTTTAAAACGTCATTTGTTGGTGCGGTAACTATTTATGGCATTAAAATTTGTTTAATTAATGTGTGTTCGTCCAAAGACACTATTAAAACCTTTTTTTTACCGCGAAAGTATACAATCGCACATTTAAAAACAATAAAATGATTGTTATTTGTTGATGCGGTAGGTTTTGATAGCATTAAAAATGTTTGTTATTTAAATACAATAAATTTGGGGCTTTTGTTAATCCTGAAATCGTTCTTCGATCTAGCTTCTCGTTCTTCTTCAGATCAGCTGCTTGCATTTACTTCTCTTCATTAAAGTTGGTTGCATTTACTTCTCTTCATTAAAGGTGAGTTTATACCAAACCTTTATTAACTTCATTAAAATATAAGTCAGTATATAACACTCGACAGTTGAAATCTATATTCCAAACCTTTATGAACCCAATAACAGCAACTACATCTTTCACAAATCCCCCCCCCCAATAATGGCAACCTTCTATGCAACCTCCACCAAACCATATTGTTGATTTATCTCTGTACATTCCTTAATTGTTGTTTATTTTAATTTCAGATGGATCGTTATTATTCGATGTACAAAACTTCACGTATGTCTAGAACTTATATCAAGGGAGTTGAAGATTTTATTAGTATTGCTAAAGTAGATAGTGTAAAAAAGGGAAGGCGTCGATTTGTTGTCCTTGCAATGTTTGTAAGAACTTTCAAAGTGTTACTGATACCAGATTAATAGAGTACCATTTGTTGGAAAATGGTTTTGTGCCTAATTACACTTGTTGGTCAAGACATGGAGAATCACTACTTGATTGTAGCACATCGTCAAGCAATTTACAGAGTAATGATAACAGAGTACCACTTTCCACATACCAAGCAAAAAAATTAATGTGTCCCATGGGATTGGAAGTGGAAAGAATACATGCATGTCTACATAATTGTATGTTGTTTAGAAAGGAGTTTGAAAATACTCATAACTGTGTTGTCTGCAAGACATCAAGGTATAAAAGAAAAAATGATGACGATAAAGTTGATGACGATGTGACAAAAAATGGACCTCCGGCTAAAATGTTGTGGTATATTCTTATCATACCAAGACTGAAGAGGTTATTTTCAAACGAGAAGGAAGCAAATTTAGTCTGTTGGCAGTCGGAAGAACGACTATCGGACGAAAACCGAGACATGTTGCAGATTCCCCTCAGTGGAGAAACATTGATAAGAAGTATCCCGCTTTTGAAAACGAGACGCGAAACTTAAGGTTTAAGCTTAGTTCGGACGGGATCAATCCTTTCGGAAACATCAGCAGTCGTCATAGCACGTGGCCAGTTCTTTTATGCATTTACAATCTTCCACCGTGGTTATGCATGAAACGGAAATACATCATGATGTCATTGTTGATTCAGGGTTCGACACAGCCCGATTTCGATATTGATGTGTATTTCTCTCCTTTGATTGATGACTTAAAAACTCTTTGGAGCATGGGTGTCGAAGTATATGATGCGTATAAAAAAACATTTTCAACTGCAGGCCATGATTTTTTATACAATAAGTGATTTTCCTGCATACGGTAACATGTCAGGATACAAAACCAAGGGTAAGAAAGTGACACGCCTTGGTCGTCGTGCGGTCAAAAATAAGAAAATAAACCACATACACACTAGTACAGCGGTAGTAAGGGTCGATCCACGGGAGTTTGGTGGTCAAGATAGGACGATATCTTACCAACTGTAGTGTCACGCTACAGCTAGAGGGACTAACTCTACTTTCCCAAAACCACACTAAAAAGACAAATTCCAAACAAAGTCCAAAATCCAAATCAAACATAAACTAAGCTAAACCAAACCAAGTTCTAACCTAAGGTTGCTTACTGAAATCAGAAACAAAGCTCAAAAATCCAGAAGCAAACATACCAATCAATAGCATTCAACAAGCATTCAAACACAATAAACACCGAAAAATGCAACAAAAACATAAACTGAATGATTACTTGTATTAAAACCAAAACCAGAAGATCCAAAGTACTTGAATACGAAAATAATAACTCTAACCTACTGCTACTTGTTGAAACAATCCAGAAACACTAAGCTAAAAGCCAAATCAAACTAAACTAATAAAGAAATTAAATTGAAAACATAAGAAATACCAAAAGAGGTTGTTGAAATCCAAAACTTGGAGTTAAAGAAGCATTAAGTCCACCTTAGGGGTCGTTCCTTGCTTGCTGATTTCGACCTAAAGACCTCTATTTATACTTGTGGAAAATAAGAATCCATGACGCGTAAAGCTTCCAGCCGCGTCGTGCGTACTGGCTTATCCCCGTTTTTTCGCTATTTGAATTTCTCTTCACCGCCTCATCCTTGACGTGGCGAGACGCGCATGCCTTCTCTCTCGCGGCGCGCGTGTTCATTCGACTGTTTTGCCCGTATCCTCAAAACTTCTTCCATTTGTCTGCTTTTAGTCCCTGATTGTAGCATTTTCTTGCATACAAGCACTAGCACAAAAGTGATAAATACCAATGTATATATGATATAATTTCACCAAGAATAGGGCCTAACAATGACTAAAATACTCGATATTACTAGGCGTTGTCAGAAAGCTTGTCCTCATACGGTAACTTGTCAGGATACAAAACCATGATTGATGATGATGATTATCATCCATGATGATCAATGGATAATGATGATGATGATGAATGGATAGATGATGCATGGTTGATGATGAATGGATATTTCTGGTTGATGATGAGGATGGATGATGATGTTGATCAAGATTGATGATGATGATGGTTGATGATCATTATCATCCATGATGATCAATGGATAATGATCATGATGATGAATGGATAGCTGATGATTAGTGGATGTTGATGGTTGATGATGAGGATGGATGATGATGTTGATCATGATTGATGATGATGATGGTTGATTATGATTATCATCCGTGATGAACAATGGATAATGATGATGAATGGATATTGATGGTTGATGATGAGGATGGATGATGATGTTGATCATGATTGATGATGTTGATGGTTGATGATGATTACCATCCTTGATGATCAATGGATAATGATGATGATGATTGATGGATAGATAATAATGCATGGTTGATGATGAATGGATATTGATGGTTAAGGATGAGGATGGATGATGATGTTCATCATGATTGATGATGATTATCATCCATGATAATCAATAGATAATGATGATGATGGTTAATGATGAGATGATGATGCATTAATGATGATGAATGGATATTGATGGTTGATGATCAGGATGTATGATGATGTTGATCATGATTGATGATGATGATGATGGTTGATTATGATTATCATCCATGATGATTAATGGATAATGATGATGATGATGAATGGATAGATGATGATACATGGTTGATGATGAATGGATAATGATGGTTGATGATGAGGATGCATGATGATGTTGGTTGATGATGATTATCATCCATGATGATCAATGGATAATGATGATGATGATGACTGGATAGATGATGATGCATGGTTGATAATGAATGTATAGTGATGGTTGATGATGAGATGATCATCATCCATCCTCATCATCAACCATCAATATCCATTCATCATCAACCATGCATCATCATCTATCCAGTCATCATCATCATCATTATCTAGTCATCATCATGGATGGTAATCATCATTAACCATCATCATCATCAATCATGACCAACAACATCAGCCATCCTCATCATCAAAGATCAATATCAATTCATCATCATCCATGCATCATCATCTATCCATTCATCATCATCATCATTATCTAGTGATCATCATGGATGATAATCATCATCAACCATCATCATCATCAATCATGAACAACATCATCATCCATCCTCATCATCAACCATCAATATCCATTCAACATTGACGACGCATCATCATATATCAATTCATAATCATCATCATCATTATCCAGTGATCATCATGGATGATAATCATCATCAACCATCATCATCATAAATTATGATCAACATCATCATCCATCCTCATCATCAACCATCAATATCCATTCATCATCAACCATGCATTATCATCTATCCATTCATCATCATCATCATTATCCATTCATCATCAAGGATCATGTATACAAAATTTTTAATAATGTTCTCTAATATAATCAAAATAGAATTGTTGTACTATTCAAATATTATTATGTAATATATTATTTAGGTTAATTGATACGCTAAGTATATTTTCCAAATTTTAATATGATATAACACTTGTTTAATAATATGTATTATTCAACATTTGAAAACATATTATCTGAATAATAAACCGAAATATATGGAAATGAAACGCCATTTACGCGCCACTACTTCATTGCAGAGACCTATTATAACCTCCTCCGCTACAGTGTACGACTTCCCCATTTTCTCTCCTATTTCTGTTGTTTCTTCTTGCATACTTTCAGAAGAATGTCTCAGCCAAAAAATATGAGAACCAATATTCTGCGTATACCTGACAAAATCATTGTTGACATCGTTGCTAGGTTGGAGCGTCTTCCATACAAGACTTGCTAAACACATAGGCAAGGTATGTTCGGTGAAATAATAACCCTCATCCTCTATAATTGTTTTTTCTTTTATGATTAGTTGTAGGAAATTATTTGATTTATGTAAAGATAATCATGTATTGGAATGAGTTTCACTTGATAAGGAACCAATAGACCCATTCATCCCTTATGAAGAGCAGGAATGACGTTTTTGGAGCAGATGTCTACAGGCAGAAAACCCTGAAGCTCTGTATAGAGTAGGAATGGTATATATAGAGATAGTAATCTTTCTTTATCCTTCATTGATTTCGCACAAATAATATAACGCTTTTTATATGGTAAACTGTTTCTTGATCACAACATGAATTTTTTGAATTACGTAAAAGATAGAAGCCATATAGAAATTTAGGAAATCTTCACCTAAAAGTCATATTGGGGCATCTTATGTTCTTGGAATATTGCTTGGCAGAGCCAAGTGAGTTATCATCCGAGAGTTTATCGATTTTCAATGCAATGAATCTTCAACAAAAAGAAGAAGGGTGGATGATTGGCTATAAAGACTTGGACTATATCAGAATTCTACTTAAGTTACGGTGTAATTTGAAGATTTCAGTAGACTTTATAGATTTAAACTGTAATGACGAATCACATACTTATGATCGTACTAGATCTTCATTTTGGGCAGTAGATCTAGGCCTTTCTAGTTGCCACATTTGTAGGTGGATAAGAGAATTGCATTTTTTTTGTATGGAATGTTAATAGAATATATTGGTTAGTTAATTTTCTAAATGAATATCGTTATATGAAGGTCTTTATGTTATGCCATTTACTTAAAACACACCAATTACAAAAAAACGCACCAAAATAAATCACAAGAATATGAACGAATAAATAAATAAAACGCACCAATTAATAAGTTAACTGCACAAATAAATAAATAAAACGCACCAAATAAAGAAAAGGGTACGGAATACAAAAGCGCATGAACGAAATGATAAAACGCACCATTAAATAAATTAAAATCAACAAAAAGGAAAATGCAACATAGTTTATTAAGGAGTAAAACGGAAAAATTGTTGGATGAGGCCTTTGGTCGAAGTGGGAAGATGTTACCCCCCCCCCCCCACAGCCAAGTGTTCGAAGCCTGGTCTTGACATTTTTTAATAACATTTAAATTTTACGTACCAAAAATCAAGTTTCCCGCTAAAAGTCGCACTGAAAAATACAAAACGCACCTATAAATAGACAAATTCGCATCAATAAATTGAAAACGCATCCAATATTTTTGAAGGAATAAGTAAATAGGATGCACCACTTAATAAGTAAACCGCACAAATAAATATATAAAACGCACCAAATTAAAAAGGGTATGGAATACAAAAGCGCATGAATAAAATGATAAAATGCACCGGTAAATAAATTAAAATAAAAAAATAAGGAAAATGCAACATAGTGTATTAAGGAGTAAAACGAATTGTTGCCAAATGAGGCCTTTGGTCGAAGTGGGAAGATGTTACCCTCCCACAGCCAAGATCAGTGTTCGAAGCTTTCTTGATATTTTTTTAATAACATTTAATTTTTTTCGTACCACAAATCAAGTTTCCCGCTAAAACCTCGCACTAACAAATACAAAACGCACCTACAAATAGACAAATTCGCATCAATAAACTAAACCGCATAAAATAGACAAATTCGTACATTCGTGCACAATGATGTCAACTTACTGAGTTGACATTACATAGCTTATATTTTCAATTCAATAGCTAAAAAAAAGGGCTGGTACCAAAAAAACTCGGATAACTGCAGCAATAAACCCAGAACACCCATAAGAGAATCGCATAAAAAATAATAATTCAGTTTCCCGCCAAAAGGTTGAGGGGAAATCGCACTAACAAATACCGATCGCACCAATACTTTAAGTTAATTTCAGTTTTATGATTTACCCGCGGATTCCTTGTCTCAGGGATCACAAATCCACAGGATACCCATATTCTACATTCCCCTGATTTTGCACTCTACGTTATAAGAGACAAACTCTAAAACCAAACACAGATCGCCGTTCTCTTGGCTTCGCCGATCAGTGCTTCAAGTTACCATTCTACATTCCCCTGATTCCATGTCTCAGTGATCACAAAACACAAGTAAATCATCACAAATGGAAGATACATGGAAAAGAGGAAAAGGCGAACGTGGTATAGCGTCTTTTGCAAAGAAGATTGACAAGGAGGATTATCGCGTTGAATTTGATGAACATAACATCCCGTTGAGTAAAGAATTCATGTACTGGTATGACATGATGATTCAACATAGGGTACCCATTCATATCGATATGGGTAAACTGGATGAAGAAACTTTTGAGAAGATATGGTTGGAAACGAAGGTATGATCGGTCAAGTATATATACATATATTATATTTATATCATTATATATATATATATATATATATATATATATATATATATATATGTATGTATATATATATTTATATATATATATATATATATATATATATATATATATATATATATATATATATATATATATATATATGCATTTACATAGTTTACGAAAATATGTTAGTCAGATCATTAAACTCACGCATCCTTATTATTTTTGAAATTGTAGATGACGTGGAACATCCAGACGGATGCTCCAAAAGACTTTTTGCGGAAGAAAGCAGTGAAAATCGGTACAAATTTTAGAGCATGGCTTGTGAAAAACTACGTAAAAACAGAGAAGTCTCCTTATCAGAAGTATATGTTTATTGATCCGGTTGATTGGCATATCTTTGTCTTACAAAAAAGTAGCCTAGAATTTTTGGTATGTCATGCATAGTTTATGTATTTTTAATATTATTAGGTATATGTTTCCAAGTAATTAATTTATAACAATTTTTATCTTGTGTGTGAAGTTAAAAAGTGAAAAAGCAAAAGCTAGCAATGCACAAAGAAAATCCAGGCCCCGCTTAGGACGAGGTGGCTGGAAGGGTATGGAGAAAAAGAAAGAAATAATTTGGACACAACTTGTAGAAAAATACGAGTTTCTTAAAAGTTTAACCAATGATCGTTCAAGGAGGTATTTGGTGGGTGTTGTCATACAAAATAAAGAAACTAACTTGTATAAACTTCCACCGAGCGCCCTTGAAGATTACAAAATATTGGTAAACACTTGTTTTATTTTATTATTCAAGTTTACATTATTTTGTAAAAGTAATGGTAACAAATATTTTTGTAGGACCAAGAGGAGAAAAACATGATGGTGGATGGGACCTACGATTTAAATAAGGAAGACCCTTTAGTCCGTCTTTTGGGACCCGAGCACGGGGGGCGATCACGGACTGTATGCGGGATCATATGTCATACCAAGGTTCAGAGTGGATTGCTAAGAAATGTGAACCTTGGTAGAGGCTCGGTCAAAACGGGGCCAACCATTCGTGAGTCTAGTTGTGAGGCTGTTTCACCATGTATCAACTATCCACCTATCAAGGTAATACATTGATATACTTTAACTGCAACTTGTAGTTTTTAGTTTGTAATATAGGGGATGTTTAGATGTGCTTATAAAATCAAATTATTGGCTTATTGACTTTTTGGAAAAGTCATAAACCATAAGCAAGGGCAAATAAGCAGTTTTTAATAAGTAAGTAGGCCCTTACTTATGGCTTATAACTTTTCCAAAAAGCCAAAAAGCCAAAAAGCCAATAAGTTGATTTTATAAGCACATTCAAACAGGACTTGATATGTTGTCTGGTTTGCAGAAGATGACCCCATGTGAGTTGATCATCGACGTGGCTGATTCTCAAGTGACTGTGGCTTCTGGTAAAACATGGCCCACCACATGAGGTTTTCTACATGGGAAAACGATTGAAGAGGGTTGTGCCAAAGTACAAGTTGATGAAATCATTAAAGTGTTTAAAGAACTGCATGTCCATTCAGTCACAAGAACAGATGAACTTGAAACTGTTAAGGATATGTATCATTCAATCGTTCAGTGGCCTAGATATGCACTAAAGGTATGTTTTTAGAACAAATATCAATATATTTTACTATAATTTTATTTAAATATTACAATATATTTTAGCTTGAGACCAACAAGTCACCAATCAATTAATCACCAATGGGATCAAATCACACCTCGCTAGCAACACAAAAGGATACGACTTCAGTTTATAGGCCAGACGTACTCGTACCACTAACTTTTATATTTTTTTGTAATTTAGTTTGAACTATTAAAAGTTATAACATTTTGTTTGTTATTTTAGATTCAGCTAAACAACAGCGAAATTCAATTTCCGAATCCTACTTTTCCAAAAATGGTTAGTCTTCAAAATCCTTAATTTAGTTACTTTGTTAATGCTTATAATCAGAATATAAGTACTAATTGTTTGTATTATATTTTTAGCTAATATCACAAATTGCTTCTTCTGTACATGTACACCAACTCGAACAACGACTTGACAGTAACCCACCGCCTGTTTTCCCAATCAACAGCAACACCCAACCCCAACACCAACCATTCGGAAAAAAAATTGTCGACCTAGTGGAGTTCTCATTGAGCAAAATAAGAACAAAAGGAAAAAACATATGGATATAGTTGATCAATTATCCAACCTCTTTGGGAATGTGCATTTTTTAAATACCTTGTCCCCACAAGGGTTGTATCCCGACAGGGTTGAATATTTAATCGTATTTTCGGAGGTGTTACAATTATTGTTAAACGATGAGCTTGATGTCAACATTCTTCAATGGTTTTCAATGTAAGTTGTTATTGCTTATTATTGTTTAATCAACTTATAAAGGGTCCATCTAATCATACCCCTTTTAAAGTCTGACTTTACCCCCTAATTTTTACTTTTTACTTTTTCCTAAAATAGCTATAATTATTTCATAGTTATTTTTAACTTTTTGTATATAATTTACAAATCTGACTTTACCCCATAATTATTAATTTTTGCTTTTTCCTAAAATAACTATAATTATTACATAATAGTTTTACTTTTCTTATAATCATTGTAAAATTATTATCTAATAATTATTAACTAATAATCACAAAATTTTATATATAATTTTTATTTATATATATAAATTAATATTAATCATTATTATTTTATATATAATTATTTTTCTTATGCATCGTCTCATTGCCGACGCACCACCGACTTATCGTCAACTCGCCGGCCAACTTGTTGATCGTCTCTTACACTCGATCTCACTGCCGATCGATCTCATCAGTCTCAATTTCTCCCGATTTCATCGGCTATCACCGGCCAATGCTGTCTTAATACCGACTAGGGTTGTAAACGAACCGAATTTTCACCGGCTATCACCATTCAATTATTTGTTCGTGTTCGCTCGTTTAGTATGTTCACAAACATAAACAAATGAACATGAATAAAACAATTTGTTAAACGAACGAACAGAAACAAGAAAACTCGTTAGTTATCCGGTTGTGTTCGTTTGTTTGTTCGACTAACTTAAACAAACAAACATGAACAAGTCTTCGTTCGGTTCATTTACAGTTAACTTAAACTTAAGATATATATTTATAAAAATTTTGCTGAAATATTAAATTAATTATAAAAAAATTATCTGAAAATACGAAATTAATTTTATATATATATATATATATATATATATATATATATATATATATATAAATTATCTATATATATAAATATAAATATATATATATATATATATATATATATATATATTATAAAAAAATTATCTGAAAATACAAAATTAATTATATATATATATATATATATATATATATATATATATATATATATATATATATATATATATATATATAAACAAACGTGAAATTTATATTGATGATAACGAAAATGATGTTAAGATTTAAGTTAGGATTTGAAGCTAATATCCTGAAATGTTATGATTAAACGTACTTTGAATTAAATAATTAAAAAGATTTAATTAGAAAAAAATTAATCAGTTAGCGTAATAATTAATTGATAAAAGATTAATTAAAAAAATAAAGTAATCATAATATAATAATAGGATAATTAATGAATCAAAGGTCATTAAGGAATCCTGGGTAATAATTATGTGATTATTAAATGATATAATTAATGTCAATGATTAGTTTACCTAAAAAATAATGATTAAAGAGGTATGGAAAGTGAAAATAGGATATAATTAGTAGGACCCACTTATAAAATATCATTTTAGATATGATTTAGTTGACTAACGTTTTATGATATAATTAATGTATTTTTATGAGCTGCCAAAGAATTCCTCTTGCGCTTTCTTTGATGCGGCAATTATCAAAGATGACGGTGACAAAACAAACACGACCTGCCTCATACATCACATAAAAGAGTTAGTTTTGCATCATGAAAACAAAGAATATTTTCTTGCACCCTATATAGTTAGGTAATATATATTTTTCCATTATACATCCACATACATATACATACTAAACATACAGAAAGCTTAAATGTTTTATGATTTATATTTTCGTAGGAGACATTGGGTGCTTATTATTCTTTGGTTGGGAAAAGGAATCGCGTATGTTCTTGATTCCTTAATACACCCCGGTAGAGTGGACTCATACTCCATTGTCTCTATTATTGATGAAGCTTTCTTGAGTAAATATAAATGGAAGATTGCAAAGGTTTGTTTTAAATTTCCTTTTTTATCAATTTATTTGAAGGTGTTGAAAATATTTAATTGTGAATTAATTGCAGTGCTTCAAACAAAAACAAAACTAGGAATGTGGTTTTGTAGTTATCAAAAATATAAATGGAAGATTGCAAAGGTTTGTTTTAAATTTCCTTTTTTATCAATTTATTTGAAGGTGTTGAAAATATTTAATTGTGAATTAATTGCAGTGCTTCAAACAAAAACAAAACTGGGAATGTGGTTTTGTACTTATCAAATATATGCAGGAGTTTGTTGAGACGATTCTACATAATTGTGCCACTAAAGTAAGTGTTATTTGCGTATATAAATATCAATTTTCTAATTTCAAACTTAGTGGCAAGGAGATTGAAGGCCGCCTGGAGAATACTCGATAAGATTCGATTTTGTATAGTATTGTACATGGATGAATTTTTATAGCATTATAGCATTTTACTTGATAAGATACACATTTGTAAATTGTGTAATTGTGAATGTTCGTAACTAGAACAAATATTTGTATAATGACCCGAAACTACTTATTGATGGAAATTTAAACGTTTATAGTGGGTAATATATTCATGGTCCGAAATTAATTCTTGGTGCAATTTGGCTGTTTTTTGTGTCGTGGGCCACAACTACTTTGTAGGACTAAGCCAATATGACATGCAAAGCCCATGTATAATCTATGTATAATCTGGGTGTTTTTTGTATCATGGGCCACAGCTATTTGGTAGGCCTAAGCACATGTATAATCTGGGTGTTTTTTATATCATGAGCCACATCTACTTGGTAGGCCTAAGCCTATATGGTAGACTAAGCCCATGTGGCAGGCTAAGCCCAAATGGCATACTAAGCCCATGTGGTAGGCCTAAGCCAAATTTTATGATGCGGTTACAGTTATATGTTGCGTTATTTTAATGATGCGGGTTTATGTATTTAGTGCGGTGTTTTATTCTTTTAGGAAAGCTAATTTGATGCGTTCTATTAATTGTTGGTGCGGTTTGGTAAACCGCACTATTAAATGTGGTGCGCAATATTTAGGTGCGGTTGTATGACCGCACCAGTTAACCATTAAAACCGCAACAACAAATGAATTATGTACTAGTGGTAATAGAAAACCTACAATGACGACATTCCGTCGCTAGAAGTTTGTTGCTAAAAAGTTTCTTTAAAAAATTTGGTCCGAAATTAATTCTTGGTGCAATTTGGCTGTTTTTTGTGTCGTGGGCCACAGCTACTTTGTAGGACTAAGCCCATATGGCATGCAAAGCCCATGTATAATCTATGTATGATCTGGGTGTTTTTTGTATCATGGGCCACAACTATTTGATAGGCCTAAGCACATGTATAATCTGGGTGTTTTTTATATCATGGGCCACATCTACTTGGTAGGCCTAAGCCCATATGGCAGGCTAAGCCCATGTGGCAGGCTAAGCCCAAATGACAGACTATGCCCATGTGGTAGGCCTAAGCCAAATTTTATGATGCGGTTACAGTTATATGTTGCGTTATTTTAATGATGCGGGTAATATGTATTTAGTGCGGTGTTCTATTTTTTTAGGAAAGCTAATTTGATGTGGTTCTATTAATTGTTGGTGCGGTTTGGTAAACCGCACTATTAAATGTGGTGCGCAGTATTTAGGTGCGGTTGTATAACTGATCGAGTCATTTTGGTTTGAAGTAAAAATGTAATTAACTTGATAAATTAAGCATTGTTTAACCAAGAATGGCCCTACTTTTGATGGAATTGAGTGAATTACATGCAGGGATTGAAAAACGGGAATTTTGGGCGAAAACCACGCATTAAACGGACACCGGAAGCGGGAGAAAAAGCCCAGTGTCCCAGCAGCGTCCCAGACGCTGACCTGGAACTCTAGGCCATTTTGAGGAGAAAAAGCAATCCAGATGCGGGAGGAAGCCTGTCAGCGTCCTAGGTGGCGTCTGGGACGCTGGCCTAGGACGCCCAGCGTTTTTGGAGCGTTTCGTTCTGGGACGTTGCTCGTCGTAAAAGTCTGAAGAAAACACACAACATCCCACAGGCGTCTGGGACGCTGGCCTAGGACGCTGCCGCGTAGAATGCCCTAAATTGCCATATTTATGCCACTCTTTTTAATGAAACTTGATCGATCGACTCAAGGCATCCTCCAGACGATTTTCCCATGGTTTTGACAGTTCTTCAAGGCCTAAAACATCCCCAAATAATCTCCAAACAATTTCCAATCTCAAATTAAACCTCTTTTGCATCAAGATCAAGCCACAGTTCCTGAAATTCTGAAGATCCAGTCATGTTCAACATCTCCAACACAGAGTTTGCATCAGTTCCAGTTCTGAGTAGCTAAATCATCCCTTGATCACAACCTGGAGTAGGTTTTGATTCCTTTTCCAAGTATTGTATTTAGATTTGAACATTTTAGATTCATGAACACAGTGTTTGGATTGTTTGCTTTTAAATCATATGATTAGACTTCCATTATTTGTTCTTAAATTGTTGCTTGATTGAGTGTAAGACAATTCTATTGTGATCTTCCCCACCGTGCCAAATCATCCACAGTGGTGTGTAGGACGGAGCGTGCGGATTTTACATAGTTTGATCCCATATTTAGTCAGTAACAGTACGGTTATGGCTATGTAATCTGAATGAACGCAAAATTAGTAAAATCTGATATAATACATTGTTAGGAATCAAAACTGAAACCGGGAGTGATCACCTTTTTCTCTGATTGAATTAAACCCTTGCAAGCATTGTTTTTCTGATTTTGTTTACTTTTAAATCTGTTAGAACTAGATTGTTAACCATAAGCTCCTCGTGGATTCGACACTTACTTGCCCTAGCTATTAGTGCTTTTAAGGTTATTTTTGTTTGCATCAACGACTGCGATCAATAACCGCACCAGTTAACCATTAAAACCGCACCAACAAATGAATTATGTACTAGTGGTAATAGAAAACCTACAATGACGACATTCCATCGCAAGAAGTTTGTTGCTAAAAAGTTTCTTTAAAAATTGATAAAATAAAAACTATAGGAACGACATGTCGCCGCTATAGATGGACCTATAGCGACGACATTTCGTCTGGATAGATGGACCTATAGAGATGACATGTCATCCCTATAGACACTAGTATAGAACTCACAATAGGATACGATTGTTTTCTTTAAATATAGCATGGATAAATATCCGTGTTATTATGGGGGTGTATCCTATTGTAAAATGTGATAGGATACAGTCAAACAACCGTATTCTATTCGATTTGGATGCAATAGGGAACGGGTTTGGGGTGTGCTCTATTTCAAATTATCATTATGTAATGAGCTACGATTGTTTATGTAATATGATACGATTGGTTAACCGTATTCTATCTAAATCCCCCCTTTTGTATAGCCCTTGAGGTCACCTTAGTTGATCACCCAAGAGAACACATTGCAAACAAGCTGTGAAACAAGAACAATATTAATCTAACT